>CM057349.1:56879754-59497001 GCA_030015575.1 Agapanthus africanus | reverse complement strand
AGATTTGCATGATCCAAAGCATTAAACCACACTTAATAAAGTTAATGAAGCCAAGAAAACCCTAATCACATTTTTAATCCCAAGAATTTAACAAATTTCAAAAACCTAGTAAGCAATTAGCAAATTAACACAATTTTTCAAGTAACAACTTGTAATTAACAACTAGATTAGTTTTCTACAAAACTAATTATGTTAAACCACTTCACTAAACCATGCACAATCAAACACAACTCATTTCCACAACAAACCCTAACTTGAAATCCAAAACTTGCAATTAAACTCACATATCCAAGTTAACACTTAATTTAAATTAGCTTTAAGAAATAAGTAACAATTTAAGCAAAAAGTTTTAGAATTATACCCAAAATATATGAAGGTCCACAAGCATCCATGGCCTCCCAAAATGCTCTCTTTTCACAAGGATCCATGCGATACGGGCTAAGCTAAAATGGGTAGGAGTCGGATTTGGGTTTTGGATTTTTTTGATGGATTTAGAAGCAATTTTTCATGAAGTTTTGAAGAGAAAAGAGAGGGGAAATTGGAGGGGGGGCTGCTGCTGTGGGATGCAGGGAATTTCGGCCAGAAATGGGTGTGAGGAGAGAGAGGGAGGTAGAGAAAATGGGGGGGGACAAAGTCAAGGTCAAGCAAAGTCAAAAGTCTAACTACTTTATCCATTTTCTATTCTTTTCTTTTATTTCTTTTCCTTTGAAAACCAAGTGGGGACAAGAGAGGGGGCTGCTGAATTCAGCTATGGGGGGAGTAAGTGGGGTGTGTGGGTGTGGGTACGGGTGTGGGGTGATGAAAAATGATAAATACAATACCCCAAACATCCATTTACGCTAAAAAAAGCCTTTTTTTCTTCAATAATTTCTAAACCGTTTTGGCAAATGATTTCATTCCAAAAACCACATGATAAAATTTTATTTAATGTTTTATGATGCACAAAATTTGTTTCCACTCATTCCGATTTGTAATTTTCCCTAATAAAATGTATTAGTGACGGCTTAAAATAATAATAAAATAATATTTTTTTCAGAAAATTTGAAATTTCACCAGCGGCTCAATAAACACCAAATAATAACAATTACATAGCTAAAATATGTATATTTAATTTTTATAATAAGATATTTGTATTTTGACTTTTTACAGAAAACCCCCTTATTTTACCGATTTTTTCGAAATTTTACCGAAACGATTTTCAAAACGCTACAATCTTTCCCCCTTAAAGAAATTCGGTCCCCGAATTTAAATTCAAACTCCCCCAAATACTAAAACATCTAAGAAAAACCATTAAGTCGTCGGGGCTCCGAAATTGTAAATACATAAAACAAATCGTAGCGCAGCGCATGCGCTTGAAAAATGAGTATATAACTCAAATCAAAACTCCGTCAAGCATCCCGCAATCATCGGAGTCATGGAGAAGACATCAATGCCAAATCCAAATCAAAACCAATATGATATAACTCGAAACTATACATGTAAATATCGAATCTATATCTGTAAGTATCTGAAGGAAATGCATACCAAACTTCTTTAAGTCGCTGTGCAACGCGTATAACACTGCACGGTGGCGAACGTCTATCATAAGAAAATAACTATATACATATATACCTTTGTTTGAAATGTACGTTCCGCCGTTTTGGAAACAATTTAGAAGGGTCTCCTTATTTTAAACATTTCGTGTCATATCAGACACGTAGGTAAATACTGAGGCTATAGCTCGCTTTTTGGAAATCCCTTCAATAACTATCAATGAATGCAAAATATATTCAGGTACTGTCCTCTGACTAATCCTGCTCAGTACGAAAACACAGAGCAATATCATAAAAACGTACTGCTCTATAAGAAATCAATCCCAAAATATGCACATGAATACTACGTGCGTCTGGTGCGCACGGAAATCAAAATCCATGAATGTGCCATACATGCGGACAGAAACAACACCTAAGTGCATCGGGTGTGCACGAAAACATCTGTCGTAGGCAACATGTGTGCCTGACAGCAAAAATCAGGTGCATCTGACATGCACGAAAAAAAATCTCGATTTAGTGCCTCTGGTGTGCACCAAAATCACCCTTCAAAACATGCGTCCAACATGCGCGAAAATCCAAATCAGGTGCATCCATCGTGCACGAAATCATGAAATCCAATATCAAGCGCCGAACGTGCGCAAAATCAATCAGGTGCACAAGGTGCACAAAACAAATATCGAGTATCATAATCGAAATCGAAGTCCAGTGCATCTAAGTGCACATAAGGCGTATCACTGCACTGCAAGCATATATAAACTATACCGAGTGCAGGAACGAAATCGTGTGCATGCATACGCACAAAACCAACTCAACTGTTTAAAACCGTAATATCACAAACATGTGAAACTAAAGCACGAAAACGATATCAAGTGCAACACTGTGCAAAGGTCGTAAATCCTCAATCATCAAAATCAAATCATACGAATAAATCACCTAAAACATCGTAATCAATAATGGCGGAATAGTACCGCTCAAGTGCATCCTCTAAGAATCTCGGCCAACTGTCGTGGTCACTAGTGGGACGTCTCGTCGATGATCATGAACTCTGTCCTGCTGGTGTGCGTAACCATGACCACTCCTGGGTCAAGGTCTTCACTGTGAATTACCAATCTTTCGGTCCATCGGCTCATCGGCCCTGTCAGGTGTGCTAACGGGGACGATTCCGTTCTGGCACTTCTCTGGTCATCTCTTGGTCAATCATCGCGACCACTTCGTAAGACAGCATATCACTGGCGTCGGCCTCTGGCTCTCTGAATGTACGTGACACATCTGACCCTGGGTGCAAGTATCATTGCAGCAGTGTCCTGAAAGGAATCCTGCTCACGGTCTCTTCCATGTCTCGTCTCTACCAACTGTCCGAAAGTCATCGTCCTTTCCTATATCTGCATCTTGCTCTGGAACGACTGCATACTCATCACGACTCCTTCTGGAAGGTAAGTCTAGTACTCTGCCTTGGCATGCGCATCGCATCTCTGATGTCGGCGGAGTGGAACGTCATCTCATCTAGATCTGGTGCGAACCTCTTACTCCACTTTTCTCTAATGTCGTCTTCTTTGGACTCGTCTCGTCGCGGCTGCATGGACTGAGCTCCAACGGCTATCCTCGTATCTGGAGTCTCCCAAGAATGCATCTCACCACCTAGCATCCGATTGAAGTCGAACCATTCGATCGATTCGTCAAAACCTCATAATCCCCCAAGAGCTCAACATCTTGGTACAGTTTAATAGTATCGAATATATATACCACAGCATCGGTTGTCCAGCCGTAGAAGGGCAAACCCAAGCCTCACTAATGGCGCCGTGGAACTGCCGCAAACCCGAAGGTTCAAAGGCTTTCACACGGTCATTAAGTCGAGTTAGGGTTTCATTCTTCTAGAGGGACCATAGAATTGCCTGCATGTCTTTCCGACTACTTTAAACTTGGAATAATAGGTTTCTGACATTCGATCGTCTCTGTCGACTCCCAACGTCTCCGCGTGAAGTCGTCTCTAACTGGAATCAATCTATCTGATGACCTCGCATCGGGGTAAGCGAACGAACCACCTGTCCTAGTCATTCATCATCGGGTGACTAGCGACCTTGTATCATCTATTCGTACAACTCGCCCCGCAATAGCTCCAACATATGGGGCGATATCTCGTCGCTCGCGGCAACAACTGGCTCGCTCGTCTGCACGCTGAACAGTGCCTCAATCATCAGGAGTAAGCAACACATCAACGGTCATCAAAACCTGACTGGTTTCTATCATTGGCTCAATTCTCTAGTGTCGATCAGCACCTCCGAGTAACCTCATAAAGGCGATCCGCCAAACGCTCGTGGCTTGGAAACACAGTAAAAAGATACATCTCTGCAATCGTGTGTCGCCGGAATTTCGCCCTGCTCAGTCCTCGTTCGTGACGAGCTTGTGCTGACCGCAACTCTAGCCGTAGCTCTCCCTGCCCGTAACCGTAGTAGCAAAACCAAACTGGTACCGATCAGGCTAGATCAGGAAGGAATATAATACTGAGCAAAGAAATGTACATCCTAAGGCTTCTTAAGTGGAGCAGCGTATCGTAAGTATGCCGCGGAACATACCCACGGTACGTCACTCTACTTTAGTCACCTATTCCATCAACCAAGGGTCATCCTACGCTCCGAAGGTAAAACCTAACGCTTTGATACCAACTTTGTCACGACCCGAAAGTACGGAACATGACCGGCACTTAAACTACGAACGTCTCGAGGCGTACGTAATCTAAGTAAACCGAAAACCCAGAAATCCAAACCAAGAAAAGTAGTAGAGTGCAGGAAAAACCAACTTAAAACAAGTAGTTCAATAGCATAAGCCGAATTATGCGGTTTTTAAAAAACATCAAAAATTTACTGAAAATTTCGGCAGAGTCTCCTTTGTAAATACTGGCTCCCAAACGGGATACAACATGAATAGTATACGAAATCAAGAAAAAGGCATCCCCAAGCGGGAGCTAGCTCTTCGTCAATCGACGGTCACAACCACACAAGCAATATAATATACAACGCCAACGGCGAGGATCAAAAACTTAAAAGGGAACTCAAAACCACCAGAAATATAACGAGCGACTCTAAGGTCGAAAGAATAAACAACACTGGTCTCTATCTCAATAGATACATGTTTGGTTGATGGAATTCTAGATACAACAGAATAATGATATACAAGATAAATAATGGGGGTATGATACAAGTAAACCCACCTACTAGCAAATCACCCGAATGAAACTATGCCCGCAAAGCCGTAATGAACCTGTACGGCAACCTGCAAGAAACTGGGGCACAACGGGGGTGAGTTGCCAACTCGTGAATAGAAAAACATCTACGCATAGAAATCGCATAAATAACGCAATCCTAGGTCAATGATCATAATATATCCTCAAATATATATAACATGCAGCCTATAACAATGGCTAGGGTAAATATCTAACCCGAGTGTAAACTCATGTGCCCGTGTCAGTGCCTCAGGTAGCAATATATCATATGAATGAGGTATGAATGCATGAAAACAGAATACATGTAAATGAAGAAACTGTTTTCATAAATTAGTGAGATTTCCTTCGTATTTTAAACTGAGGTATCATAATTAAAATCAGTATCAACAGTGTCTAGCATCGACACAAAACATAAATCTCACTGTCTCGAAATATCAAGGTCTCAATCTCAATATCTAGGGCGCCGTCAGTCCAGACCGGCCCCTACCATCCATCTCAAGACCACGACGGTATCCTCCGGATATCCGACGTGTCGGGTAATATCACCGGTAGGTAGTGCTCCCCAGCCAGGCTCAACGTCAACACCACATTTCTCTTGCCCTGGGGTACCATACCGGGCCCACCATGTACCCGTGACGGTTCCTCCACTCCTCGACACGGATCTCCAAAACCACAGCAACCTCATGGTGGACGACACTTTACATCACTAGAAAACCGCAACATTTTATATTTTAAAAGATCATAAGTTGTAAATTTTGCGGCTTTCCCCGAAATCCAGAAATATCATAAATCTCAAGAAATCATCACAAGTGCATATGTCAATGATAGTGAACTAGGCATGAACAACTGAATAACAGTATGCATGAAGTGGTAGGTAATAACTACAATGTCTAATATGGCATATAAGGGAAGTACACTAATATCATGTCAACACTACTAGCTAACAATCTAAGTCAAGCAATTATATTCTCTAAAGTGTACGTGACATGGCAATTACCGATGAAGATGTGTGTGAGCCGGCAAGTAGGTGTACGTGGTACATACGCATCATCGGTAATGGTGCTGGTGTCCTAACAGCATGATATCAATAATGGAATATGCAGCAAAATAAATATGCGAGGCAGAGCGAACAGCAATAATGTGCGGGAGCTGAATACTAGACACAACGATAACTAATCTGCAATAATCTAATATAAGTCCTACAAATGGTGCCTTTTGAAATAACACGAATCATGGGGTTTTGAAAATAGGGGCTACGGTGTTTTTTATGAAAAGATACGTCGTTTTTGAAATATCCGTAGATTCCCTTGAGCTGTCTTTAAAAATGCCCGCGATTCGTTAGTTTTTGAAATAGGTAAGAAGTCTAATCTAATCTAACAACTACACTAAACTATACGGCTGAACTACAAGCTGAACTACAGGTAAGGAAACCGCCTATCATCTGAGTCGATACATATACATACCTGTATATGTATAGTCGGTGATCTCTCCTCAATAATATCATATCCGATACCATATCTATAATCAGGCATCCCAAGTCAAGAGTGCGGATCAATCATCAATATAGCTCGTACGTAAATCCGTCGTACGGCATCCCAATCTGGGTACGGGTCAATATCACATTCATCATACTATTCACCTGGTATCCTCTTTATCAAATATCATGATCGGGGTACTGATCTACGTCTAGTACCATACTGATACCGCCTACGTATGCATGGACGTGTGTGAAACACTACGTCAAGGACCCGCTACAACGTCATGTCGTATCTAAGATACGAACCCTGCTATATCACCGATCTCACGGCCTCAAATCAAATCTCATCGACTCAGCTCAATCCCAAGTATCATCCTCAATCCGTATGTGAACACATAGTCCCATACCCATGTGAACACATAACTATAAAGAATCCCATGAGCACATATCAATAGGAATGTATGCAAGTATGTATGTGTGTATGTGTGTGTGTAACACTACCCTAGGGTTCGCAACACTAAAGTAATCCAATACACCAATATCCATCCTAAGCATCGTTATTAATCCCAAATAACATATAATAATTGTTGGTGTGTATACGCATCCGTATACACCACCACGGACTGCGGGGGTGCTATACGCCATCCACCCGACTTCTCCCCGTAGATATAAATCTACTCACCTGGTCCTCGCTCGCCGGTGCCGACGTCGCCACGCGCTTGCTTGTCGTCTCGAAGTCCACGTGGGGGTACCTACATATCATAACGCACCATATCGCATTAAAACTAAATTCGAGATCGAAACGGCATACGAAAATCAAATCGGCACGCGTATCACGCATAGGTCCAAACCTATCGCCTACGCATGCAAAAATAGTAAAACCAACCCTCGATGTCGATGTACAAACGTCAAACCATCTAGAAAAATCCAATCACACTCATTTGCACATTCACGAACACTAATTTTAATATAAACTAGGTTAAAACTCACAAAAACCCCATTTTCACTTAAAAAGTCATTTTTCCGAAAATCTAGCAAGCACAATTCGCCGTTTTTGTACAAAACATGATGTTTAAATGAAAGTAGCGGCCAATATACTTATTAAATATCTTAAATAAGTCGTATAAACAATTTCCGGAATTTAATCTCATTAAATTCCAAAAATCCTAATATTCTAGTTTACAAAAATACCCTTTTTAACAATTTCAAAGCAAAAATGCACAAACTACAATCTAGCTTAGATTTGCATGATCCAAAGCATTAAACCACACTTAATAAAGTTAATGAAGCCAAGAAAACCCTAATCACATTTTTAATCCCAAGAATTTAACAAATTTCAAAAACCTAGTAAGCAATTAGCAAATTAACACAATTTTTCAAGTAACAACTTGTAATTAACAACTAGATTAGTTTTCTACAAAACTAATTATGTTAAACCACTTCACTAAACCATGCACAATCAAACACAACTCATTTCCACAACAAACCCTAACTTGAAATCCAAAACTTGCAATTAAACTCACATATCCAAGTTAACACTTAATTTAAATTAGCTTTAAGAAATAAGTAACAATTTAAGCAAAAAGTTTTAGAATTATACCCAAAATATATGAAGGTCCACAAGCATCCATGGCCTCCCAAAATGCTCTCTTTTCACAAGGATCCATGCTATACGGGCTAAGCTAAAATGGGTAGGAGTCGGATTTGGGTTTTGGGATTTTTTTGATGGATTTAGAAGCAATTTTTCATGAAGTTTTGAAGAGAAAAGAGAGGGGAAATTGGAGGGGGGGCTGCTGCTGTGGGATGCAGGGAATTTCGGCCAGAAATGGGTGTGAGGAGAGAGGGGGAGGTAGAGAAAATGGGGGGGGGGACAAAGTCAAGGTCAAGCAAAGTCAAAAGTCTAACTACTTTATCCATTTTCTATTCTTTTCTTTTATTTCTTTTCCTTTGAAAACCAAGTGGGGACAAGAGAGGGGGCTGCTGAATTCAGCCGTGGGGGAGTAAGTGGGGGTGTGTGGGTGTGGGTACGGGTGTGGGGTGATGAAAAATGATAAATACAATACCCCAAACATCCATTTACGCTAAAAAAAGCCTTTTTTTCTTCAATAATTTCTAAACCGTTTTGGCAAATGATTTCGTTCCAAAAATCACTTGATAAAATTTTATTTAATGTTTTATGATGCACAAAATTTGTTTCCACTCATTCCGATTTGTAATTTTCCCTAATAAAATGTATTAGTGACGGCTTAAAATAATAATAAAATAATATTTTTTTTTCAGAAAATTTGAAATTTCACCAGCGGCTCAATAAACACCAAATAATAGCAATTACATAGCTCAAATATGTATATTTAATTTTTATAATAAGATATTTGTATTTTGACTTTTTACAGAAAACCCCCGTATTTTACCGATTTTTTCGAAATTTCACCGAAACGATTTTCAAAACGCTACAGCCTCATTCGCATTAATAAATGAGCCTGATACCGCTCGGGGTTTTACAGGTCATGAATGAGAACATCTCTGAGCTTCTTGGATAGGACCAGAGCATCATAAATGCTTAAGAGAAACGGAAGCTTCTGGAGATGAGCCAAGACATTATAGTCCACTGGGGAAGGACTCAAGTCTTCATGAGCAAGCTCTCCGCTATCTTTTTCATTAGCGACTTATTTTTCCTTCTTTTTGGGGCATTGTCTTGACTTAGCAGTAGAGCCTTTTTCGCTTCTGAGCTGGATTTGGTTGGCCTTCATGGCGAGCTCCTCGTTCTCCTCAGGAAAACAGAGTTCTTCCTCAGAGACTCTACCAAGATGGACGACGTAGCAGGTCACTATAGGGATCTCATCATCGAAGTCTTCTTCTATCTCCTTCAGAATCTCAGCCACTTCTACGGGGAAGAACTCCTTCAATTGAATTAGAGTTCTTTCCATTTGTTCATAGTCTTCGAAGGAATAGATATATTTTTGAATGGTCGATCTCCCTGCAGACTCTTTTTCGCATCGAGCTGCACTTTTCTTCTTCTTGAGCTTTTTGGATTTTGAGCCTAATCGAGCCAAATTGGTAACTGGAATAGTGGGCTCCTTCTGCCCCTCCCATTCCATTCTGGGCTCTTTCTGAAATAGTTTTAGCATCTTCTTCATCTTTTTAGACATGTGCATGCTCCATGGAGACTGTGGCGAGTCGGTTTCATTTCTCACGGTAGCGGGTTCAGCTGTCTACTCCAAGAAGGCTTCGGCTTGTGTCTGTATAAGTTGGCAGCTGTAGCTTGATTGTTCACCAACACACTCTTGGATAGCTCGATCTCCCCAGTCTTGTACTTCTTCTCAACCCAGTCTTTGAAAATATAGTAATTCTCGATCGCATGGCTCACTACTCGGTGGTACGGGCAATAAAGAGGATAGTCAGTCATTTTTTCTTCGTGGGGTCTTATCGACTCTAGCAATTGTAGACCGTTGTTCAAGGCATCTTTGAATATCTTACGGAGCTTGTCCTTTCTGAAAGAGTAGACTTTGTTCTTTCTCTCCTCTAGTGAAGGCCCTTCTCCTCCTAGCATCGGCTTTCGAGCCCGGTCAGTTTTTGATTCGTCCGCCTTTCTCTTATCTTCATTGTCAGACGCATCGAAAGCGTTGGTCTTGTTGGAACTCCTACTTTTATGGTTGTTGTCTTTTCTACTCTTCCAAGACTTTTCACCCTGAGAGTCTGGGGTAGACTCTTGTTTCGAGCATTCCAATATTTGAACTCTCTTGGTCAGCTCTTGAAACATCTTGAGACCTACTACACATAAGAATGGGACCATCCAATTGCTGAGGTTCCTAATAAGAAGGCTGATGGACTGGTCCTGTTCCAGCGGCGGTTCGCACTTGACCGTGAGATTACGCCATCGGGCAATAAAGTCCGTGTTGCTTTCGTTCTTCCCCAGCTTGGTCCTCACAAGGTCAGCAATGGAGATTTTATCACTGACATTCATGAACCTTTGCCAAAACATAGACTCCATTTGGGAAAAAGTAGTGACGGATCCATCTGGTATGCTCGCGTACCAGTCGAAAGCGACACCGGTCAGGCTGTTGACAAACTAACGAAGAAAGAGTGCATCATTGCCCCTTGTATTTCTGCATGACGCTTTAAAGTGGGCGACATGCTGATTTGCGTTTCCCTCCCCGTCAAATCTTCCGAATTTAAGAATGGCGTAGCCGCTGGGGGACTCGATCAGATCATACTGTACGGGATATGACCGCCTACTGCTGCCAATTTCTTTCCGAGCTTCGACTTCGGCCACCAATGTTTTAACCTTGCTAGTGACCAAATCCATTATCCGATCTTGTGTTACCGGGATGGTGCCATTTAGGGCCAAGGTTTCCCCAGAAGCAGAATGTGGCCGGCTTTCGTGCGGCTCACCCAAACTTAGACCCAAGGGGACAGGCATCGGTTTCTTTGAGTCATTATTTCCCGGCTCATGAGTAGAAACATGCGCTTGATTGGAAGGCGCTTAAGCAACTTGAGCCATGAGCTGCATCACGGCATTTATCAGGTCATCAACATTTGAGTAAAGCTTGGTCATCTCTTTATCTTTGCTCCTAAGCTATTTTCGGAGCTCTTGAAGCAGCTCCTGCTCTGCGGTCCTGGAGCGGAAAGTTAGCTCTTCTTCGCTATCCTAGCTTGACTCCACATAGACCGAGGGGTCTTTCTGCCTGTCGGCCTCATCAAGAGGGTTTTCATTGTCATGCAGAGGCTGATCTTAGGAAGTGGCGGCCACATTCAAGCCAGATTGGGCTTGGGATGTGGTGGCTCCATCCTTGCTTTTGCTGTGAAGGCTGTCGCTGGGACGCGTGCCCGCCATGTAGACCATGCGGATATCATGTCCGTCGTCTTTTCATTCTTGGCAGTTGATTTCGCGGATCGCTGTCATGGCCCTTCTGTTTTGAGAACGGACAATCAATTGAAAACAGCTAGCCTGACTGGGTTCTTGAGTGGTGCCGATGCTTCTTTTATGGATTTTCTTTGCTGCTTCCGCGCAGAACAGAGCGCCTGATAGACCCTTGAAGAGATGGTGTCATGCTGTCTATGTTGGGGCTGAGACAGGTCTCTTTGTAGCATCGTTCGAATTGTTGTCTTTTTGATTCTGGCGGTCATGGCGTTTTTCTGAACCCACTTCAGAGGTTCAAAGGAATTGCTGACTTTTACGGCCAACTCAGCTGTCATTGCGGGGTAACCCTGTTCTTGGAACCTCATAAGGTTCAACTTTGACGGACCCCCGGCCCTTTTGTTGGCTCTATATCTGAGCTGCTTCTATCTCAACTTTTCTGTTTTGAGCACTTGGCAGGTTTCGGCCTTTCGAGAAAACGCCGTAGACCGATTGACAGAGAGTCCAGAGAAGACGCCTGCTCTTGCGATTGTCGAGGGCACTGTCTGAGCTTGCTGGAGATGCTTTGTAGCTCCATTAGTGTTTACGACCTTGCCCCCAGTCGAAACAGTGGAGAGACGTTCGAATACGGATTTGCATTTAGGGTGGGATGGTTTGGAGACCACAACGTTTGGCCTTCTGCCCCTTGAGGTCGGTTTGGCCGCTTAGTTTGCCGGGACCTCCGCCAGATGAGCGCTTCCTGCCGGGTAGATAACGACGGAACCAAATTGACGGGGTGGCTCCTCCTATTGCCGGCTGAGACTTGCAGGGAGAACCACGCGGGCATTGATCTTGACCACGTAGGGAATCGGAGTCACGTCAGAAAAGAAGCTCGTCTTGGGAGACATGATTGCTGAGTTCGAGATTGTGACTGAAAGCTGTTAACCTGTACACAAAAAAATATGACTTCAGTACAGGCAATCGATATATATGTTGATTGAGTTCGCATGAACGTTTAACCCGAAGTATGGGAGGAGAGAAAAGATCCCACCGGGTGTGCCAGAATCTATAGAGTGCTTTTCGTCACCCCATTGAGATAGGAATGCGCACGCTTGTCAGGCGTATTACAGATTTTCCCTGCCTAGGGTAGGACAGAGTTTATTGATTATGGGGATCTGAATCTCCGGCAGCCACGGACTAAGCTGCCGTTAATTACCCTTTACCTTTGGAGCGAGAGAACCTCCAATTGACGGGTCAACTAGTCATGAGAACTCAATGTGCAGTGTGTGTATGTGTGTGTCTTGAGGGGTTTTGGGTATATTGGGGGCCTCGCAGAGTTTACAGGGGTCTTGCTATCCAGATAACGGGATGTGGTCATAGGGGATAGCATCCCCCTTACGGGGTGCGGGGCAATGTCCCGTTAGAAATTTTTTCTAACGGGGGATGTGTTTTGAGTGTGGGGCGTGTGGGAAAAAGAGGGGTGAGGAGCGTCCTAAGGACACGTGCGATAGCACATGGGCGCTGGGCGCCAGCGGGCCAAGCGCCCTGCATGTGGGCGCCAGTGGGCCACGTGTGTGGCATGCGGGCGCTGGGCGCCAGCGGTTCACGTGTTTGGCGCGCGGGCGCTGACGCCAGCAGGTCACACGCCCTCCACGCGGGCGTTGGGCGCCAGCGGGTCATACGCCTGGCATGCGGGCGCTAGGCGCCTGACCTTCATGCGCCCAGCATGCGGGCGCTGGGCGCCCGTGAAAAAAAGGGTTCAGCTTTTAGACTGGGAGTTGAACTCCCGAGTAACTTTTGGAGTTAAGCTCCTAAAAAAGGATCTTTTGTGGAGTTAAACTCCTAAAAGATCTGTACTTTTGGGGTTCAACTCTTTCGAGGATTTGGATCTTGGAGTTGAGATTCTCAAATATTGGTTTGGAGTTAAACAGCTAGAGAAGAGATTCACAACATATTTTCGGAGATGATGAAAGGGGACTCCTTTCTTCTCCCGTGAGCCCTGGATCTTCTCTTGAGCCTTAGATCTTCTCAATATGGGATTTTTTGGAGATGGGTCTTCTTCTTCCTCCTCTCTATTGGCTGGATCTTGGAGAAAATGGGGGTGAGACTTAAAAATCTCTCCTTTTAGAGATCTGATGGGAGACCTGAGCTCCCTTTCAGGGTTTTATGGTGAAAACTATTTCTTTTCGGAAAAGGAAAAGTTAAACTCTTGATTTAATTCAAAAACAGAAGAAGGTTTAAAACCTTGAGGAAGGAGAAGGAGACACAGAACCTTAGAATTTTTTAGAGAATGAAAGTTGTTATTTATTTTCTCATCATGTTTTTCTTTTATAGGCTACACATTTTACATATAGCTTCTTGGGCTTTTCTAAATTGTACTTTTGCCTTCCCATGCCCCATGTGCTTATTTCTTTTTGCACATAAGCCATGGGGTTTATAAAATTTTGGCTTTTTGCCCATTTTCATACATTTATTTCTAAAAATTGCATTTAAACTAATTTATTGCTTCCTTTTTGGTATAGAGCCTTCCACTTCCGTACTTGGTCTTGGGCCCATTTGGCTTGAGCTCGGGCCCGCTTGCTTGAGCTCGGGCCCATTTAGCTTGAGCTTGGGCCCGCTTGCTTGAGCTCGGGTCCATTTGGCTGGGGGTTGACTGACTTTGATTCGGTCAACCGTGGTGTAATTTTTGAGCCCGCTTGGCTGGGGGTTGACTGATTTTGACTTGGCCAACCAGGGTGTAATTTTTGACCCCAACACGAACCACCACAAATCCGAACTCAAACAACCGGATCAACCCATAGCTTCTTCGACGCCTCACCTTGTGACTCGGATCCCAAATCGAATACCTTCGGCTCTGATACCACTTGTTGAGAGATTACGATCCCCTCACCGTATAAAGCACATTGAGATCATAAAATAACATAATCACATCAAAAAAAAGAACACCGGATTTAACGTGGTTCGACCACCTCGGCCTACATCCACGGGGCTAAAATACGATAATTCCATTAACACACATAAAAGAAGATTACAAAATACTCACATCACTCAACAATCTCTCTCTCATCCACCTCTCTTGCTCTCACACCACAAGAGAGGGAGTACAAACACTCATTCTCACAACAATTACATCTCACAAGCCAACATATCTCTTCCCTATATATATATATATATATATATATAGAGAGAGAGAGAGAGAGAGAGAGAGAGAGAGAGAGAGAGAGAGAATAATGGAGGAAAGATACCATAGGAGGGAATTTCCTCCTATGGCGTTGAAAAAACACACCCTCCGTCGTGTTTTCCGACGATCGGAATGCATCATCTTCATCGTTATCATCTAAGATGTGGGTACCCCAAATTTCATGTGATTCTACAACTTTTTTACCGTTGATTTAGCAATGTAAAAAATTATATTGTCGATAAACCGTTAATTTTGAACCCACTAATTTAACGGTGAAAAAGTTGTAGAATCACATGAAATTTGGTGTACCCACATCTTAGATGATAATGATGAAGATGATACATTCCGATCGTCGTAAAACACGATGGAGGGTGTGTTTTCTCGACGCCATAGGAGGAAATTCCCTCCTATGGCATCTTTCCTCCATTATTCTCATATATATATATATATATATATATATATAAGATTAATGGAGGAAATAGGCCAAAAGAGGGGATTTCCTCCTATGGCGTCAAAAAAATACACCCTACCTCATTTTTTACGACGATCGGCACCCACCATCTTCATCGTTATCATCTAAGATGTGGGTGCACCAAATTTCATGTGATTCTACAACTTTTTCACTGTTAATTTAGTGGGTTCAAAATTAACGGTTTACTGACAATAGAACTTTTTACATTGCTAAATCAACGGTGAAATGGTTGTAGAATCACATGAAATTTGGTGTACCCACATCTTAGATGTTAACGATGAAGATGGTGGGTGCCGATTGGCGGAAAAAATGATGGAGGATGTATTTTTTCGACGCCATAGGAGGAAATTCCCTTCTATGGCATCTTTCCTCCATTATTCTCTCTCTATATAGAGAGAGAGGGGGGTAGAGGCGGAATTTCCTCCTATTCCTTCTATAGCGTTGAAAAATACGCTTTCCATTATTTTTTCCAGCGATCGGCAACTATCATCTTCATCCTTATCATCTAAGATGTGGATACAACAAATTTCATGTGATTCTACTTTTTTTTCACTATTGATTTCGTGGGTGCAAAATTAACGGTTTACCGACAATAGAACTTTTTACATTGCCAATTCAACGGTAAAAAGGTGGTAGAATCATATGAAATTTGGTGTATCCACATCTTATATGATTAAGATGAAAATGATTGGTACCGATCGTCAGATAAAATCGTGGAAGGTGCATTTTTTTATTACATAGGAAGTAATTCCCTCCTATGTATGGCACGTTTCCTCCATTATATATAAATATAGTGAGGGGGGGTAAATTTTCAAAAACCCCAAGCACTTTTCTCTGTTGTCAAAAACCCCCGGTATCGAAAAGATAGTCAAAACCCCCTCAAAAAGTTTTTGGTTGTCAAGAAACCCCTTGCTTTTGATATCTAGTAGTTGCCTGTTATATCTAGTTTCCTACGATATCTAAGCAGTTACCTGTGATATATAAACCATTTTCTGCAATATCTAAACCGTTTCCTGCGCTATCTAAATATTTTGTATAAATTAGTTAAATATAACAAGCTATTATGTAGATACTGTAAGAAAATCTTCCGGGCGGTTTTGACTACTGTTTCGAGGCCAGAGGGTTTTTAACAGCAGGAAAAAGTGCTTGGGTTTTTTTTAACAATTTACCATATATATAGGGTGAGACGATGAGATGGTGAGATGAGATTCTTAAAGTGAGATGGAAAAATCCGACCATTGGATCGACGATCGAATTTTTGCATCATCTTCTACACGTCAAAATATGTATATGTCTTAAAATTAGACGATTTGGAGGCTTGTAAATCATGCATCATGGGTATGTAATGTATGCAACTTTTACGATACTTTAACAACCATCCATTTAGCGACCATGTTATCCATATATTAAAAATGTCTAAATCATCTAAATTTGTGTACACATATGTTGATTGCACATGTATAACAAGATATATGAAACCGATCGTCATTTTGATTGAAGGATAATGGTCGGATTTTTCCATCTCACTTTAAGAATTTCGACCCACCATATATATATATATATATAGAGAGAGAGAGAGAGAGAGAGAGAGAGAGAGAGAGAAAGAGAGACCATGTATGTGTGTATAGAGAGAGAGAGGGAAGGGGAATGAGCCGGTGGCCCTTTTTAAAAAATGAGCTCTTGTCCTAAAACACTATGCCCCGTATATTTCATCGATCCAAACCCTTCATCTTGATCTACATATGATGAAACCATTATGTACAAAAAATCTCGTGATTTAAAAACATCTAACGTGTTCATCAAGCAGTTAGAAAAATCAACGACTTATCGGCATAGAAAAATTACGCTCGCTTGAGGAACGCGTTGGAGGTTTTTAAATCACGAGATTTTTTGTACAAAAGGGTTTTATCATACATAGATCAAGATGGCCGGTTTGAATCGGTAAAATAAACAGAGATATGTATGTTTTGGGACGAGAGCTCAGTTTTTAAAAAATGATCGCCGGCTCATATCCTCTCTCTCTCTCCTCTCTCTCTCTCTCTATATATAAAAGGTCTTGGTTGTAATGGCAACGGGAGGCGACAACCATTCTAGTGGTGGAGATAGCAATGGCGGCTGACATTATCCAACGGTGGGGGTGGCGGTGATTGAGACGATGATGGTAGGAACCGGCGGTGGAGTAGGGGTAGAGGCGACGAGAAATCGATACAATAATCACACAAGTGTGTGGTTACACCGACGGTCAACGGTGGCGAAATGACGGCAACACAAACACGAGCACACAATGGGCAACAACGCGAACACGAAATTGCACCATTTTAAGAAATGCACGTGTGTGTAAGGGGCGGACGTGTGGAGACTCAAAAACAAAGAAGAATTTGTTCAGCAATCCAGATGCAACGCATCCTTATTGAAACATAAACCGTCAGCTCACGAGTAGAACTACAGTCAACATGATTGAATTTCTTTCATCTCATGACCAGACATATATTACCAGCGGCAACCAATATCAGCGGATTTTGACGTGGACAATTGGAAAAACCAAAAACCCAAAAAAAAAAGTATTTCAGAATGTTGCATCTCTTTGGTAATCCTCTTTTGTCTTCATCCACAAAATTTTCCACACATGTGATTAATGGCCCAAAACTTGAAAGACTCGTTATTATACAAAAGCCTTTAGGCCGCGTTGCTGCTGCTGTTCGTTGAATAGGCAGCTGCTGCTTCATCTGCTGAGTCTCGTTCAACAAAGTTGGTGAAAGATTGGAACCAAGGATCAAAATGACACCCTCTCTCCCTATAAAAAGGAGAATAAGAGAGAGAGAGAGAGAGAGAGAGAGACTGAAACTGAAACTGAAACACAAAACTTATCCAAAAAAAAAAAATGAACTCTCTCTACCTCCTCTTGCTCTCACTTTTCCTATCCCAATCCCTCATCCTTATTGATGCACAATCAAACTGCATCCAGGCGACCTTCTCGAAAAACCGGCTTTACAACAACTGCAACAACCTGCCCCGGCTCGGGGCATCCCTGCACTGGACGTACCACGCGTCCAACGGGACGGCCGACATCTCGTTCCGGGCACCGCAGGTCTTCAACGGATGGGTCGCGTGGGCCCTCAACCCTACCGGCTCCGGCATGATCGGGGCCCAGGCCCTCCTCGCCTTCCATCGATCTAACAGTATGTACCATCAACGGTTGTTTGGTTGAATGTAGTTGGATACTCATGTGGTTTTAGTCCTATCAGAATCTAAAAATAAACCATTAGAGGAGTTCGCTAGTTCGATTCCTCTAAGGATCAATTTATAAAAAGAAAATTCAAAAACCAATTTGAGACGCATAGAAAGGCCTCAAGCCAACGCTGGCTTGTAAAGGCGGAAAAAATATCGGCAACTTAAAATTTGATGCTATATCGGAAACCGCTTTACCAAAAAGTGTCGTAAGCTATTGAATCGTGAGGTAACAATGCATATCAGTCTCACATAACACTTGACTACAGATGCCATGACCGTCTACTCTTCCAAAATCACCGGCTACGGCGTTACCATCAAGAACGAGTCCTTGAGCTTCCCGGTCTATAGCAAGGAAGCCGAGTATGGAAGCGGGATGATGACGATCTACGCGACCATTGGGGTCCCGAGCAACAATACCAAGGTGAATCAGGTGTGGCAGGTAGGGACCGCGTTTAATGGTGGAGTGCCGGCAGGGCACTCAACGACCGGGGATAACATTTTGTCGACCGGGAGTCTGGATTTGCTATCTGGGGAGGCGGCGGCTGCTGCTGGTGGCTCCAGCCAGCCGTAAAATTTTGTCAGTTTTGTTTTAAAAGATGTCCTGGTTGCTTTTTGGCCGATTTCCCCCCTGAAATTGTTAGCTTATTCTGTCTTTCTACTGTTTATCTTTTCAGAAAGTGCTTGTGGTTTGTAAAACAATATGTATATATAATTACAATGTTTTAGTTTTCTTATTTACCACATGAACACAAAATATTTCAGATTCCATAATTTGGTTTCTTTCTTCTTTATTTTTGGAAGTAAAAAGGAGGACAGGATATTCTACTGAATAAAATAAATTTAAATAAAGTAAAATAATTACAAGAGAAAGCAATCGCCGGTCAAGATAACCAATTAGTGATTGAATTCATATCTTATGATTTTTATTTGTTGAAGGAGAACATATGCTTGTTATTTTTCATACAAATACAACCATATAATATAAGCCCGACATCTCACAATACAGATTCTCGATGCACAAAATTTGAAAAAAAATACAATAAAAAAGAAAAAAATACTGCTACAATTTATTCCAAACATTGGCTGCCTCAAAATTTGAGTATGTTGCGAAAGTAATGGGCTTTCCCCTTATGTGATTGTTACTTTTCTTATTATCTTTATTGTTTTCCCCTTCAAATTCCAGCAAAATTCAAAGTAATATGTGGTTCTTGTAATGTTTCTCAGTTACATATTACCTCATCATTATTTTACTTATCAAAGGTAGTTCCTCAGTTTACCTCATCATTACTTGTCTGAAATTTTAAACATCACACACAAATACAATCAAACTCCAGCTAGAATCTAAACTTATCATCATGAAGTACTAACAAAATCAGAATGTGTATATATTCTAACTAAAGATTCATTTTTATGCAGACCCATGGAATTCTAAATGCAGTGAGCTGGGGCATTCTATTGCCTCTAGGAGCGATAATTGCGAGATATCTGAAAGTGTTCAAATCAGCTGATCCTGCATGGTTCTATCTCCATGCCGCTTGTCAAACCTCTGCTTATATCGTTGGGGTCGCATGATGGGGAACCGGACTTAAACTCGGTAGTGAATCCTCAGGAATCACTTATGATGCTCACCGAAGTATCGGAATTACACTATTTTGTTTCGGTACTGTTCAGGTATTTATTTCTGGGGCTGACTCTGATTAAATTTGCGAAGGTTATTTTAGCGAAATTAGAACACTAGGATGAGTTGCATAACACGGTCCGACTAAAACTCGAGATTGCATCATAACTGATCCTATTTTGATGCTAAAAAGTCATTAGATGAACGATGATGACGATTTTGCATAGCTTAATTCATAACCGCACCAAATGTCCATCCAAACATCGATCCGTTCTATAATATAGATAACATTCCCTCTAACTGAATCAATCTTTCCCTCTTCAGGTATTTGCATTGCTGCTGAGGCCAAACAAAGACCACAAGTACTGGCTCTACTGGAACATATACCACCACACCGTCGGTTACACCGTCATAATCCTAAGCATCATCAACATCTTCAAGGGTCTCGACATCTTGGACCCAGAAAAAGGATGGAAAAACGCCTACATTGCCATCATCGCAACACTCGGAGGCATCGCCCTAGTATTAGAAGCCGTTACTTGGACAATTGTTCTCAAGAGAAGGGCGACGAGCGCTGAGAAATCTCACCATGGTGCCAATGGTGGTTCGTATGGTGCATAGATTTAGAAAGGGGGAGAGGGGGTGGGGGAGTGGGGTTGTGTTTTGTCTGGTTTGTGTTTTTAGTTGAGGTTCTATGTTATGTGGGCTTGGGCTTGTTTGCTACATTTGTTCTTATTCTTTTGTAGTGTTAGTTATCATATATATACCACTTTTTTTTGTGTTTAATATTGGTTTGAGTTTGAGAGTTGTTCTATGATTCATCATTTGCAAGAATAGTTCTTTGGTTGCTGTTGGATTAAATGATTGCAAGGAAGGGAAAATTGATGTGTTCAAAGTTGAACACATCAATTTTGCATCCTTTTCTACACACCCAAAATACAGTAAACTAATGACAAATTTCCTCACTGAGGGCATCATGCTCCCCTCATCAACACCTAAAAATAGTGTTTTGATAGTCGATTAGATAACAACCCTTGCTCTGTTTCTAAACAAAGACAAGATAAATGACCATGGTTTGATTGAAAATCTCAGAGAGGTTGCTTCTCCCATCAAGATACTCTGAAATCAACAATGACCTCATTGAGCAAACACACAGAAAGCTCTAGTGATTTTATACTGTTTCTGATAATTTTATTGTATTAAAGATCTAACAGCAGCAGCAACAATTCTTCATCCCAAATTTTTGGAGCCGGCTATATGAATCATCATCTTCCATTCCACTCTATTAAAGAGCGCCTCCTCAGTCAAATTAACAGTTAACATATCGTTCTTAATTATCTCTATTCATCTTCGTTTAGGTCTTATCCCTACCCCTAGTTACGCTATGAGCTATAATTTTGTCAATTTGTCTAACCGGGATTGATTGGTCTCCGTTGCACGTGTCTAAACCATCTTAATCGGTTTCCTCGTATTTTATCTTCTATAGGATTTACCTCTACCATGTTATGAATATGCTCGTTTCTTATCCTATCTTTTATTATGTTAAAAGTGGCGTTTTAATTTTGTACTGCTGATCCTAAACAAATTAATCAAGAGATTGTTTACTTCAGATTGTAGAACACTCCATAACTGATCTCATTATCATGGAAAAAAGCATAAATGATGTGGGTCTTAAGACAGCTTAACTTTCATATTCTTGACAAGTATGATTAGTTCTTGTAGTTAATTAGACTTGGCCTAAGCTGACATAGACAAGACTCTTGTTCCTTTGCATCCATTAATTGACTTGTCCAAGGCATTTAAATTTGTCAGGGTCAAAAAACCTCTTGCAGGTTTTTTCCGCTGACAAAAAATTCTAACCCCGAAACGATTGTCAAAAACCCTTTGGAAAATTAACCTACACTATCCGTATAGTTGCATGTTATATCTAATTAGCTCATACATATAACAGGCAACTGCATATATATCACATAAAAATTAGTTCTGGCAGGCAACTATACAGATACCGCATGCAGGGATTTCCTTGACAACTGAACTTTTTCAAGGGGTATTTTGACAACCGCTTCGAGACCAGATGTTTTTTGTCAGCGGGAAAACTTGCCTGGGGTTTTGTGACAATTTACGCAATTTGAAATATCTAAATATTGCATACAGGAATGGCCTTCCCACATACGCAGATATAACTAAATCTTATATCATGATATCAACATTAGACTACAACGTTTAGGTGGCCTACCTTTAGTTAATAGAAAATAGAAGAGGAAGTCTTCATGAGTTTATCATTTTTCGTACATTTTCCAACTTCATCCAATAACCACACACTTTGGGAGGTTCTCCCTCCATTAAATGCTTGACAAATCTATTCTTTAAATGTTTTCCCTGATCAAGGAAAAAGAAATGAAAGCAATTTATAATCCTGAAGCTTCTACAAGAAAACAAATGCATAGCCATGAAGCAGCATAATACTATATTAGAATATGCAATGCTTTTGGGCATATAACTTATTCTAGGCTAAAAGAAAGGTCAAAGAGAAGAATCATCCCGGGGAAAAGGACAATTTTTTGAATTAGGCAATTCTTTTTAAAATATTATTAAAATTGGGTCACTTTTAAAAAATATTACAAATGTAGGCTACTTTTAGCCACCGGCGCCGCGTCAGCACCAGCTCAGCGCTGGCGCTGGCGGATTTTAAAAAAAATATTTATAAGGACGTGCGTCCCATACATTTTAGCAGGGCTGCTCCAGCTGAAATGTATAGGGCACATTTTGAAAATGCGTCCTATATATTTATGTGGCTGCCTTGCACAGAGAGAGAGAAGAGAGAGAGTAGATCGAGAGGAGAGAGGGACGATACATACATTTGTTTTCCAACCAACAATAAAATTATCTCCAATGTGTGTGATTGAAAGGCAATCACCATTACCAGCCATAACATAACCTGCACTCTTAGATAAGATTGTGATGAACACCCGCATCTGCAGCTATGTGAGCATTAGCACCGGTGTAAACAAGCCACTCTGCAGCATGAGCGTTCGTCTTCAAGACTAATAGCAGCCAGTGCCTTCCAAGGTTCATGGTTTGATATTTATTTTCAAACCTATGCCAACAGTGAAGGGCATCATGCTTACAACTTTGGCAAATTTGACAAACAAGACCATTTGGAGGAGAACAAGGAGATGCCAAAGATGCAGCGTCAATTGATGTATTTAGCCTTTAGAGTTGGACCTTACCCATTGCGGACAGCACCGGATGCACTGCTGGTTTGAGAAAAAATCACGACCATTCGAAGAGAACGGCTAAGTTGAAGGACCTTCGCGGAAGCCATTGTGCACTAAAAGAAATATAGGTTTATTTCGTCGGTAGGTTTATTCTGTCGGTTAAAAACTGACTGAATAAACCAACTAGCCGAAGAAAAAAAACCCTAATACCCACGAAATTTATTTAATAATTTTATTAGGTTATTCCGTCCGCTAGTAGCCGACGGAATAACTCAATACATCAAAAAACGCTGATCTCTTCCCTCATTTCCCATGGAAAAGAAGAAAAAAAACCTAGATGCTCTAATCGTCGACCCTGGAGCTCCATGTCTTCCTCCGACCGCCGGCGACCCCCTCATCCAATTCGACGTCGTCCCCCCTCCAGCAGCCGCCCCCACCTCCTCGCCGACCCTCTTGTTGTCGCCCCTCCTTACGCCGACCCCCTCCTCTTTCTCCTCCTCCAATCCGTCGCTGCCGACCCCCTACTCATCCTCCAAGCGATCGCCGCCCGAGCCCCTCTCCTCTGCTATCGAGCCCGACCCCCTTTCGAGTTCGAGCCCATGCCACTCTCCCTCGAGAAAGAAGCCGAACCACTCTCCTCTGAGCCCGAGCCCTAACCCATATTCCTCGGTAAGGTTATTTTAGTAAAATTTCGATTTATATAGAGTGAGGGGTTTATATTTTCATTATTTTTAGATCTTTGAGTAGTGGAAATGTGAAGACAGAAAAATTTGAATGAAAATCTTGAGCAATTGTAAGGTTGACATTGCTTGGTCAGATTTTCTTCGCACTCGAGATACATCGATTATCGGTACACCGCTCTACACTTTTTAATTATTACAATATGAAACCTTTAATTGTTAACTATTAAATTTAGTCCTAGTCACACATTAACCATTTAAATGAGAAAACAAAACCCTAATTTAGATTATTCATAATCAACTAACCATAAAATACTTGACATTTCTTAAATTTTCATTCTGCTAAGCGTTAAATTCAAATTCTATTAGATATTTGTTTGGTTATTTCTTGATTGATACCGAATTTGAATGGATTAGGAATGTTTGGATTGTGAATAGAATTGGTGTTGCATTTGGATATTCGATCATCGAATTGGCTATGATTTGATAACATGTATGGAATTGGTGTAGAATTTGTAGGCGAAATGGCAAACACGTCAAAATTTGGGAGAGGTGTTGCCCAAATTTTCGAAAAATTTGCACAGCGGAGGGAATTTTCACGAGTATATAAATACTCTCTATTGCGCATAAGTTTCTCAACCATGTCCATCGTGAATTGAACCTTGAACTTCAAAATAACACGAAAATATTATACTAAGTGTATGAAACTCGATGATAACATGAAATTTACATGTTATCATCGAGGATCTCACATTCAAAAAACGAAACACGCCTTAGACCCCGTATATCAGTTATATAGGCAATGGTTTCCATCGTGATATAAAACTACGTGATGGTTGTCAAAACTTACATTTTAATCGTTTGTTTCTGGCAACTGTGATGTAGTTTATATGATGAGAAAACTGGTCGTACTATAACCAATAGATTTGTCCAGTGTGGACAAATTAAAAATTTATAACGTAAACACACTCTGCATTTGTGCTTTCATTCGTTTCGAGATTAGTTTCGTCGGCACCTTTTCGATGGTTGTCCGTGTATAAATATAGAGGGGGTGATCATTTTCAGTGTTGATATTCAGCATTAAAATGATTATCATCCCTTTTATTGCAGTGTATTCAGAGAACAACGAGGAGGTGTTGCCGAAATTTTCTCGAAACAAATGAAACCACAAATGCAGGGATGTATGCAATATAAATTCTTAATAGGAGAGAAAGAAGCCTTATCCCCGACAGCCGATATGATGTATTGATAGATCAAACTGAAACATTAATCGTTAACTACAAGTCATAAAATAAATATCCAAATGATATGATAATTATGTAACATATGATGTCAGAAATCAGAGAGTAATGGATAGACGTTAGATGAAAGTGTCCAGATTTAGTGATGAATACAAGACCAACATCGATGAGTTTATGAAATTTGCATTGAGAGACATATCCCCTGAAGAATTGATTTCATGTCCGTGTAAACAGTGTCATAACAGTTACAACCTCCGTCGAGATATAGCGTGCGACCATCTACTGAAGAATAAGATTTTGTCTGGGTATACAAAATGAACATACCATGGAGAAGCGACACCGATAGTCGACATATCTACGAGTCGTTGGATTAGGCCAAATGATCCTCTTCTAACGAATTTATAACGTAAACACACCCTCTATTTGTGCTTTCATTCGTTTCGAG
The DNA here is from genome assembly GCA_030015575.1 of Agapanthus africanus. Taxonomy (NCBI): domain Eukaryota; kingdom Viridiplantae; phylum Streptophyta; class Magnoliopsida; order Asparagales; family Amaryllidaceae; genus Agapanthus; species Agapanthus africanus. The sequence continues at coordinate 59,471,849 of CM057349.1, read as the reverse complement.
ATTAGTTTCGTCGGCACCTTTTCGCCGGTTCTCCGTGTACAAATATAGAGGGGATGATCATTTTCAGTGTTGATATTCAGCATTAAAATGATTATCGACCCTTTTATTGCAGTGTACTCAGAGAACAACGAGGAGGTGCTGCCGAAATTTTCTCAAAATGAAAGAAACCACAAACGTAAGGGTTTATGCAATATAAATTCTTAATGGGATAGAAAGAAGCCTTACCCCCGACAGCCGATATGATATATTGATAGATCAAACTGAAACATTAATCGTTAACTACAAGTCATAAAATAAATGTCCAAATGATATGATAATTATGTAATATATGATGTCAGAAATCAGAGAGTAATGGTTAGGCGTTGAAAGTGTCCAAATTTAGTGATGAATACAAGACCAACATCGATGAGTTTATGGAATTTGCATTGAGAGACCAATCCCCTAAAGAATTGATTTCATGTCCGTGTAAACAATGTCATAACAGTTACAACCTCCGTCGAGATATAGCGTACGACCATCTACTGAAGAAAAAGATTTCGTCTGGGTATACAAAATGGACGTACCATGGAGAAGCGGCACCGATAGTCGACATGTCTATGAGTCGTTGGATTAGGCCAAATGATCCTCTTCTTACGAATTTTAGAGACACGGGTTTGAATAGTATGTTGGACGAGCTCCAAACTGGTATGCATCATGATCCTAACATTGTTCCCAAACCTAATGTCGGAGAGGATGATATTCGTAGTCTCGGTGATGCAGAATCGGCGAAATATATGAAGTATATGGATGATGTGAACAAACCCCTTTTCGAAGGCGCAAACATCTCTAAGTTGGGATGGACTGTCAAAATGTTTCATCTTAAATATTAGAATAATTAGACTAACAAGTTTTTTATCGGTTTCTTAAGGTGCAAAGGGAGACTTACCCTAAAGCGATATTGCCGAAAAATTTCACAGAGATGAAGAAGATCTTGAAGGATATGGGTTTCAGTTATGAGAAAATCGACTTGTGTCTGAACGATTGCATGTTATATTGGACAAAAGAGGATAAGAAGTTAGATAAATGTAAAACTTGCAACTTATCTAGGTAGATTGTCCCTCGAAGAGATAACGATGAAGATGAATCTACACTCGATGATCCTAGTCGAATTCCGACAAATGTTTTGCTATAATTCTCAATCAGGCAAAGACTGCGGCGATTATTTTTATCATCCAAAACCGCTGAAAGTATGTCATGGCATGCAAATGGTAAGGACGAAATCCTACGTTATCCAGTCGATGGTGAAGAGTGGAAACGCTTTGATGCCCTGTATGAAGATTTTGTTGTGGATGCCTTTAATGTGAGGCTTAGTTTATCTGCAGATAGCATGGAGCCGTTCAGCGACGGTTCAAATCACAGTATATGGCCAATTACTCTTGTTGTATATAAACTATCTCTATGGATGAGTATGAAGCATTTTTACACACAGATGCCCTTATTGATCCCTAGAAATACCTCTCCTTCAAATAACACCGATGTATACTTGATGCCATTGATTAAGTAGCTGAAAGAGTTGTGGGAGCCAGGTATACAGGTATACGATTCCTACAAGAAGGAGATATTTACACTTCGTGCGGCGCTCTTGTGGACAATCAACGATTTTCCAGCATACGTTATGTTATCTGGATAGAGCACTAAAAATTACAAAGCTTGACCGATATGTCTAGAGAAAACCTTTTGTGATCCTAAAGTAGGCGTGCGGAAGATCAAGTGTTACACAGGTCACCGTCGATGGTTGGATGTAAATCATCCATTCGTCTTAATAGCAGGAAGTTCAATGGTAAACAAGAGCATAGGCGTGCCCCACCTGAGCCGAAGGGTTTGAAGTTATGGGAGGCCATACAAGATTTCTTTAATGTAGTTTTCAAAAGGATGACAGAGTATACAATTCCACAGGTTGCTGGTAGTCACTAGAGTAAGAATCCTATTTTCAACGAGCTAGTATATTGGTGCGATCTCAATCTGCGTCATAATTTAGACTTCATGCACATCGAGAAGAACGTATGCGAGGTACTCCTTAACACCATATTGAATGTGAAATCTAAATCTAAGGATACACTTGCGATTCGACAATGGTACTTGCAGGAGAGGTTGCATCTTGAATTGCATCCACAAGAAGAGGGGAACGATATAGGTTCAATTCTTGCAGTGAAGTACACGATATATGCTAGCGAGAAGGGTGCATTCCTCAGAGTTTTTGAGCAAGTAAGGGTTCCTGACAGTTACTTATCAAATCTTTCTAAGTGCGTAGACATGAAGTATAAAATTTTTTGTCACCTTAAAAGTCATGACCGCCATATGATCATGCAACAGTTACTCCCCATTGCAACTTGGGCGTTAAAATATAAGGATGTTGTCTCGATTGTGATGGATCTTTGTCATTGCTTTCGAGATTTAATCTCTAAGCAATATAGGGCTGATGATTTTATAAATCTGGAGAATAAAATTCCTATCATTCTCTGTAGATTGAAGATGCTGTTTTCACCTACACTTTTCAAAATCATGTTACATCTCACGGTTCATCTTGCAAGAGAGGGGCATTTAGGTGGACCCATTAATTATCGGTGGATATATCCATTCGAGAGGCAAGTAATGGTTACGTAGTTAATAGTTGAATTTAACTTTCGAATAATATTTATTAATTTCATCAATTAAACTTACCAAAATAAAATCCACAGGTTTATATTTAAGATAAAACGATATATACGTAATAAAGCTAGATCCGAAGGATCGATTGCCAAAGGGTTTCTCGCCGAGGAATCTATGAAATTTTGATCTATGTACCTTGAGGGGACTGAGACTGCATTCAACGGGCCGCGTCGTAACGAGGACATCATGGGTAATGAGGGGCATGGATTAATATCCTTCTTCCGTGGAGGCGGGAACATAATAGGTGCCATGAAACATGTTGCACTTCGTAGTCAGGAACTTGACACAATGCATAGCTATGTATTATTTAATTCTGACGAAGTCGACGTATTTCAAGAGTATGTATATACCCAAATATTTTTCTCAACACATAAATATATATGAAATATCAAACTGCATTGTTTTATACTTAGATTATGGAGAGCTCGGTAAAGACCACCGAAGGGTCAATCGCTACCGAGGCATATCGATAATGCTCGAAATCAAGAATTTGTGTCATGGTTTAACCAATTTGTAAGTTTAACACTAAAATATATTGAACTATATAATTCATGTCTCATCCTTTAAACTAAATGCAATTTTTTGAATTCTTATCGTGCCTTATTAGGTTCATACAGCCATAGATGTCAACATAACAGAAAATATAAGAATACTTGCCTCCGAATGAAATCCAATAGTTGAGCGTCTAACTGGTTATGTCATTAATGGATATAGATTTTATACACAAGATAGAGATGCATATAGAAAGTTCTAAAACTGTGGTGTTTTTTTTACTTCAACCACAAGAGGTTGCGCATCGTCTAAAGATATCAATCCAACTACAGGTCTACTTGACTACTATGGTGTACTGCAAAATATATTGCAGGTATGTTATCGTGCACAAAGATTTATCGTATTCAAGTGCCTGTGGTATGGTATCAAGACAGAAAGACGAGAATATAAAGTAGAAAATGGGCCACTCCTACTTCATTCATCAAAATTCGTATTCATGAATGAGCCTTACATATTAGCGAGTCAAGCACGTTATTATTTTTATGTCGATGACCCTAAGGATGCTGTCTGGCATGTCGCTATCAGCACAAATCCGCGAGATTATTTTAACATGGGAAATCCTGATGAAAATCTTGAAATTAATTGTCCAAGCATGCCAGTTACACCATTACAAGACCTGACTATGGATATTGATGACGTTAGCCTATCAAGGGCTGACATCGATCCGAAAATTGTTGTAGAAGACGGATTATCAAGATCAGATGCCCGTAGACGAAAACGAACAACTTATGAACTGGAACAATTCATCGATGACTCATAGAAAAATGCAGCGAGTGAGAATAGTGCTACAGAAGATGATGATTAAGACTAAATTTTACCTGTCTGTGCTATCCATAATCTTGTATACAATTAAACACTTCAGTTTATCGCATTTTTCTTACTCGTCTCCTTTATATACATGTGGCTTTTAGATATGAAGAATTTAATTTATGTATTGAATATCTTGAATATGAAAAATTTAATTTCATTTACAGCTATTTAATTTTGCTTAACTGTTTCTTGAAATTGTTATTGTATATGTATGTTGCATTAGTTATTTTTTCTGGATATGGTATCCGGTTTTGGTCGTGGCCGTGGTCGTGGATGACCTGAGGGGGACGTGGCATCCACTTCCTCCAGTTCCGAAGGCCGTGGCCGGGTCGGGGTCCTGGGAAAAGGGGCCCCACACAGGAAAAATTCGATATGGGCCTGCGATCGAGACAACCTAAAGATCGATGTGCATATGTCAGCGACTAGGGATTTCGTAGATCCCGGGGCAAAAGATCTAAAGAAATTCTGTGCCTCGATATGAAATAATGCGAAATGCATGCCACACGTCATGAAAGACGGTTCCAGTTACATGACGGTGGAATGGACGTCGAGAGCTTTGGAGGCCAAGAAATAAACGGTCTTAGATGAGATTTTGGTAAGATTATTTAATTAAGTATTCGTTTATTACTTTCGCATATATATGGTGTACGCTAATACATCTTCAGTGTTTCTTTGTAGGCGCGCTTTTCCATAGTCTGGTGGATTGACAGCTCTCACGTATCTCTGCACATCGTTCGAGGCCGACTTTTTATATACATGTCGGGTAGTTGGCGTGATCAGAAACATACGGTCCACAAGAAATGGAGGATGACTGCCACAGATGAGGCGAAATGGGCGGCAAAGCCTGGGAATTGGTCGGACGAGTATTGGGACACCATGATCGATCACTTCAAATCACCTGAATTCTTGGTACATAGATCGCCGAGAATTGTAATAGTATTTGACGTTAATCCTTTATTAGTAGAAAATGTTATATCATATCTAAATGGCAGGCTAAGATCCAGCAAGGATCAGCAACGTAGAGTCGCAACACTGATCGTTGGTTGGACGGAGGGATGAAATCCCCCCAATATGGAGTTGCTCATGTAAGAAAAAATCAAAATATTCTGAATTTGTCGACTTCCTAAACTTCATATAAATCACTTTGTTTCTAAATGGCAGGGGAGATGGACAGTAGAAATGCCCAGTTGCATGGATCTTTACAGTATAAGGTTTGCACGTGCCTCTAGCATCCCTAGCACATAGGAGGCGACTCGGTATTATGTAAGTATGTTCCTACATGATTTCTTATAGTTATTTAAATTACTTAATTTCTTTTTCAGCAATTAACTTAACTTGGTTCATAATGTAATTTCTCATAGCAATGGATGAACAGCGAGATTGAGCAACGAGCGGTTGCGTTTGTTGAGGAGCACGACCGAGATCCTACAGACGTGGAGCTTTATGTGATCAACGATGACGTCATCCAGCGACACAACCCGGACCAGCACAGGAGAGTTCATATGAGCGGCCAAGGAATTTCGCATACGGTATATCACACCCGTCACGGTCCGGAGTTGCATCTCCTCGCGTACGCCAAGGGATATTCATTCAGGAGCCCGCTCCCCCTGCGGCACCCGTGTCCCCGGCTCCCTCTCCGTTCGCTTCGATACACCATCCTAACGGCTCTCCTCAAACTCCCGCGGGTGATCGAGCATACCACTTATCGTCTCCTTCTACATCTGAACTCGTGTCAGCTTCGGGTTCATAGAGTAGTTTGACTAGACTAGAAGCCCTCGCCGATATTGAGGCGAGAAAACTCATGATCCGAAGGCTAATGCTTCAAGGAAGGGGAATACCAGATGTAAGTTTAATCGATAATCTTGCTTTTCAATACAACTTTCATATAGTTATCATGAATATCATATCTAATACTTGTTTATTGATAACACTGTAGGGGCTGCTCGATTTCACTCACCATCCTCCGGCCCCCGACGGCGGCGCCCCCTATTGAGTTGATTACATGTCTTCTCGTCATTTTTTACAAAGTATCGAATGTAATTGAATTGATTTGTAAATGAATTGAATGGATTTAAGTTTTTGGTGAAATGAATTGGTTTTGTGGAGATTTGAATGGAATTTGTCGTGAATTGAATTTAGTATTTGATGAATATATATGTCATATATCAGTATACAGAATTGTATGTGTATCAATTGATCGAAATGGCGAAAAGCTGGAATTTTTCCCCCACTATCTACAACTTTTTTTCGTCGGCTCATACCCGACGAAGAAATCTAAAAGCCGATGAAATAAGTGTAAAATCTAGGGGAAAAAGCCCAGGTAGCCTAGGTTTTTCAACTTTTTTCGTTGCCTCATACCCGACGAAAAAACCTAAAAGCCGACAGAATAAGTGTAAAGTCTGGGGGGAAAAGCCTAGGTTTTTCAAACTTTGTTAATTTTTGAATTAATATGGTTAAAATTTATAGATGGCTTAATTTAATTTATTGTTGTTCTTGTTTTTGTTGTTGTTCTTGTTAGGGTTAGGGTCAGGTTAGGGCCGCCGGCCGGTTAAGGTTAGGGGTGGATAGGGTTAGGATTAGTGTTAGGCATAGGGTTAGGGTTAAGAATAGGTTAGGGTTTAGGGTTAGGCTTAGGTTTAGGGTTAGGGCTGTTTAGGTGTTTGGATTGGGGCTAATTAGAGCCGGTTGGGGTTTAGTTGGGGTTAGGGTTAGGGGTTATGGTTAATTAGGGTTAGGCGTTTGGGTTGGGGGTTAAATCATTACCAATCTTTATTAGATGCTTTTGTATGGAGTTCGCAAAATAAAAGCGTTGCTTTTCACCGTTACTACAATTGTCACACCCTAAGGCCTAGAGTTTAGTAAATCTTGAAACGAGACTTTTTGTAACCGATCAGAGCTATATATCATTAACATAGCATATGATATAATGTTTCACTTGTCTAACATCAATCAACACATTCAGGATACGTCAAGTTTCGGAAATAACCTTACAACATTGATTGTGACTTCCTCATTATTATTTTTTTGCCAACCTATATACAATCCGCCCGCATTGAGCATTGTCGCATTGAGCATTATTAGGGGGTTAGAGACACACACACACACAAAAGGTCGAACCTTAATTCATCATCGTTTTCCTCTACATAGAACCATTGTCAAATCACATCCTAACCCCAAACATAAATCCAAAATCTTAAAATCGATTAAGAAAACCCTTAACTTTAAAAAACTGTACCCTAAACTAAAAACTTCGAAACCTTAAAATTGAAACGTAAATGTAAAACTAATTCAAATTAAATCTTAAACTAAGTGTATGATACTCGATGATAATATGAAAATTTCAAATTCTCATCGATAATCATATATGAAAATGAAAATGTGACTTAGTTCCCGTTTATCGGTTAGCATACGTTTGATGTTCGTCGTGACATAAAACTACATAAAGGTTGTTAAACATCTGACGATATTGTTTAATTATAACAACCGTCATGTAGTCTATGCGACGAGAATATTCAATCGTATGAAAACCAATAGATTTGTCTCGTGTGGACAAATTAGGAATATATAAAGCAAACACCTGCATTCACTTGTGTATTCCATTCGTTTCGAGATATTTCATCGGTAACTTTCCGCTGGTTCTCCATATACAACGATATATTAGATGTTCGTTTCAATCCTGTTTGACAGTATTGAAATGATCATCTTTTCTATTACAGTATACTCGGAGAACAACGAAGAGGTGCTGCCGAAATTTTCTCAAAACGGATGAAAGCACACGTGAATGGGTGTATGCTCTATACATTCTTATTGGGATAGATGCCTTACCCCCGACAGCTGCTACCCTCGGCATCCAATATAGAACATTTAATATCATCATCATCTTTCTTGGAAGAAGAATCCAACTCTCGAGCTGTATGATTAAAAGGAGAAAGTTCTCAACAGGAGTTGGAAGAGATTAGAAGGAGAAGGTTCTTAATAGGAGTTGGAGGAGAGCCCAATTCATTTACAATTGAAACCAAACTTAACCAAGTCGTCAATTCAACCTAACACTAACACTTCTTATTGTCTGTCTATCATGTATTTGTCAAGAAATCTTAATTCCATGACTCTTATCTTACTTCGTCCGGACCGTTCCAATATGGCACTTCCGTACCTCCACAACAAGAGTTGGATATACGTTGATGCTCCCTCGGGAGTCAATGACCTTTTCGTTGACGGTGTTATCTTTTTCACCGATTTTGCCTACGCACATCTTGGGTTACCGAAAGAGCATGAGATCTATTGTCCTTGCTATAAGTGTATGAACAAGCGGTTGCTAAAGAAGTCAGAAGTTGAGTTACACATCATGAGATACGGTTTCGTTAAAGATTACGCTACGCGAGAACTTCACGGAGAAAAAATCATTGTAACAGGAGACGAGGCATAGGTGTAAGAGATAGAAAACAAATTCATCAAAACGGAAACCGCAGAGTGGTAAGGGATAGTAGAAGAAGGGGAGGAAGAGGAATAGCAGTTTGAAGAAGACGAAGCTATCGAAGAAGATGATGTTGTATTCGCACCGATTGATGACATGGATGAGCTTATAAATGCTGTTGGACTTCCTTATGATACGAAAATCACTGGACTCTCGTTATTGGAGAAGTACAAGGCTGGCTCTAGATTCCCGCTATATCCAAATTGCAAAAGGTTTTCAAAACTGTCCTTTTTCGTACGTCTCTTCCATATCAAGTGTAAGAATAGATGGAGTGACTGGTCTTTCACCGATCTTCTAAAATTGCTGAAGGAAGTTTTTCCCGACGGAAATGAAGTTCCACCGAGCTGGTACGAGGCGCAAAACATAATCACAAATATCGGTCTGAAGTATCAAAAGATACATGCATGTGAGAATGATTGCGTTTCGTTCTGGAATGAACACGCCACACTCAAAAACTGCCCCGTATGCGGTACCATCCGATTCAAGCCTAAGAAAGACCCTCAGTCGAGTGATGTACCCGTGAAGGTTCTTCGTCATTTTTCATTAATACCGAGACTGCAACGGTTATTTATGTGTGAAGAGACGACGTCCGAAATGCAGTGGCACCATAAAGCATCTTATGAAGAAGGAAAAATGAGTCATCCCAGAGATTCGATATCGTTGAAAATTTTATATGAAAAACATCCTTCATTCAGCGGAAACTCTCATAACGTGAGGCTGGGAATTGCGAGCGACGGTTTCAGTCTATTTGGGATGGTTCGCGGTGGGCGTACTCACAGTATTTAGCCCGTTGTGGTGACTATATACAACCTGCCGCCATGGAGGGCTATGACACAGCCTTATTTTATGTTGACACTTTTAATCAACGGTCCCTCATCTCCTAGGGAAAATATCGATGTGCACCTTCAACCCTTGATCTATGAGTTAAAGTTGCTATGGGAACCAGGCGTGAGAACGTATGATGTGGATGGTAAACAATTTTTCAGATGCGGGTTGCTTTACTGTAGACTATTAATGATTTTCCTGCCTACGGCAAGTTGTCGGGGTGGACAACTCAAGGTAAGCTTGCGTGCTCCTGTTATCATATTCATACGAGCGCCGTACGCTTGAAGGTTAGCAGGAAAGAGTTGTTTATGGGTCACCGGTGTTTCTTTCCTATAACTTACAGATTCAGAAAGAATAAAGAATTATTCAACGGTAAGACAGAGACCGGTAGGCCTCCTAAACCATTGTTCGGTAACGACATATTGTAACAATGGAGAGATTATTAGAATATCACATTCGAAAAGAAACAAAACAAAAATGCAATGCCATGCCCAACCGGTTGGAAGAAACTAAGTGGTTTATTTCAACTTCCGTACTGGTCCGATCTACTGCTGCGCCATAATTTAGATGTTATGCATATTGAGAAGGGTGTACACATCATCAATCTTTTGCTGTGTAAAGATGAAAAATGAAGGACAATCTCAACGCCCGTCGTGATTTAACGAATTTGGATGGTTTTTCCATTAAAAAAGAACTGGATCCTCTTCCTGTGGTTGATAAACCAGGATATTACGAGATCCCACCGGTAATCTACAACCTGGACAAAAAGGAGAAGCGGCGGTTCTTGCTGGTGTTGAAAGAATTGAAAGTCCCCGATAGTTTCTCATCAAACATTTCCAAAAAGGTACAAGTAGAAAACGGAAAAATTTTAGGACTCAAGAGCCACAACTACCACATATTGATGCAACGTCTTCTTCGTTTATACCTCAGAGTATCGGCAAAATCCGAAGTTGTTCTTAACGATTTTTGCACGTATTTTCGCCAATTGTGTTAAAAAAACGTGAAGGTCAATGAGATAGCAGAGCTCGAAAAAGATATTCCATTAATTCTCTACAAGCTCGAAACTATCTTTCCACCTTCCTTTTTCGACATTATTGTTCACCTGTCCGTCCATTTGGCAACCGAGGTCAAGATTGGTGGTCTCATGCATTACCGTTGGATGTATCACATCGAGAGGTATGGAAATGTTTATTATTAATCATTTAAATTGCAAAAAATATCGTGGATTATTAATATCTATTATTTTCAACAGATATCTATTAACAAAAAAAAAACTATATACACAACAAGTATCGTCCTGAAGGTTTGATTGCGGAAGGTTATTTCTTGGAAGAAGTCATGTTTTTCTGTGCTCGTTCCTGAACGACGATGTCATGAAAAAGCTGAACAAACCGCGGCGTGTTCCTGACGGTCTAATTGGAGCAGCAAGGCTAAAAAACACGTGTTACGATCTGATTGGCGGTTTACATGCATTCATCTTGCTAAACAGTGAATATTTTACTAAATATACAGAGTAAGTTTTTCTAATTTCATCCATTTAAACCGTTTGAAATAAAGTATAATCTAACTAATATAACTGTAAATTAATGAACAGAGCGCACAAAACTATACCCAAGAGATCGAATCGTAGGACGTGGTCGGATGATAGAATCGAAGAAGAACAGAGCCGCACTTTCATCGCTTGATGTAGAGAAGAAGTCGACGGAAAAATGAATCGTGAAGAGTAGATTGATAGAAAGGTCCAGGACCTTTTAATCGGTCCATCGATTGCAGCTATGTTTTACAACGGGTATAGGGTTTACGGCTACAAATTTGAGATCGAAAGGACGGAACATATTAGAGCTATGCAAAATAGCGGCGTTGCAACCACCGACGACAGAGGAAATCCTTATTACGGTGTTCTTGAGCAGATTATAACGGTCTCATACATGTATAAGGCTGTACCTTTTTTTATATTCCAATGCAGATGGTACGATACCTAGTCTAAATACGGTATGAAGGTCGATGAATATAAACTCACTTTGGTAAACACCAAACGGACAGTCTACAAATACGATAATTTTATCTTTTCTTCAACAGCAACACAAATATATTATTCTCAGTACTTGAAGAAGGTTGACTGGAATGTTGTTTTTCGTTGGAAACCAAAAGATTATCATAATGTGCTGACGTTGACTAACTCTGAAGATGAGAGTGACGGGAAGAGGCGATAACACGTCTTAGTCCTTCTATTGAGCTTACCAATGATCCAAACTATTTTGCACCGTCCATCAATACGTTAGTAAGACGTGACATCGACCAAATGATTGTCACAGATCAAGATTTCGATAATCCACTCAACGAATCTTCAGCTAATGCACCAAACAAACGTGCTAGGTAATGAAATTGAACTAAACGTTTCAAATTGTATAATAATTATAAGTCAAATTTTAATATTTGGATAAATATGTAGGTTCTGATTAGAACTTGTGGATCAGACTCTAAACGTCATAAGAAACGACATCTAGACGAGCGTGAAGGTCAATGAGATAGCAGAGCTTGAAAAAGATATTCCTTTAATCCTCTACAAGCTCGAAACTATCTTTCCACCTTCCTTTTTCGACATTATTGTTCACCTGTCCGTCCATCTGACAACCGAGGTCAAGATTGGTGGTCTTATGAATTATCATTGGATGTATCACATCGAGAGGTATGGAAATGTTTATAATTAATCATTTAAATTGAAAAAAAATATCGTGGATTATAAATATCTATTATTTTCAACAGATATCTATTAACTTTGGAAAAAACTATATACACAACAAGTATTGTCCTGAAGGTTTGATTGCGGAAGGTTATCTCTTGGAAGAAGCCATGTTTTTCTGTGCTCGTTCCTGAACGACGATGTCATGACAAAGCTGAACAAACCGCCGCGTGTTCCTGACGGTCTAATTGGAGCAGCAAGGCTAAAAAACATGTGTTACGATCTGATTGGCGGTTTACATGCATTCATCTTGCTAAACAGTGAATATTTTACTAAATATACAGAGTAAGTTTTTCTAATTTCATCCATTTAAACCGTTTGAAATAAAGTATAATCTAACTGATATAACTGTAAATTAATGAACAGAGCGCACAAAACTATACCCAAGAGATCGAATCCTAGGACGTGGTCGGATGATAGAATTGAAGAAGAACAGAGACGCATTTTCGTCGCTTGATGTAGAGAAGAAGTCGACGGAAAAATGAATCGTGAATAGCAGATTGATAGAGAGGTCCAGGACCATTTAATCGGTCCATCGATTGCAGCTATGTTTTACAACGGGTATAGGGTTTACGGCTATAAATTTGAGATCGAAAGGACGGGACGTATTAAAGCTACACAAAATAGCGGCTTCGTAATCACCGACGACAGAGGAAATCCTTATTACGGTGTTCATGAGCAGATTATAGCGGTCTCATACATGTATAAGGTTGTATCCTTTTTTATATTCCAATGCAGATGGTACGATACCTAGTCTGAACGGGGTATGAAGATCGATGATACAAACTCACTTTGGTAAACACCAAACGGACAGTCTACAAATACGATAACTTTATCTTTCCCTCAACAGCAACACAAATATATTATTCTCAGTACTTGAAGAAGGTTGACTGGAGTGTTGTTTGTCGTTGGTGTTAGTTATATGTATGCCCTAGAGGCCATTACTGTACATTGGATGTATATTGTAGTGGATGCTGGGACATATATAGGGAGGACTTTCTTGCTCGACATGATAGTATGCTATCTGGTTGCTCTTTACCTTAAAGTGTACACAGATTGTCTCTCTATTACATGTTGGTAAAGCCCTTAGGATGTGTACTTGACTACCTGGACTATGATGCGGATCATACTAGTGGGGACATGGTAGTCCATAAGTACATCCTTCAAAGTCCCTAGTCGTGGGTGTATCGAGACGGGACATCGATATACCAGAGTAGACTAGCGTGTACCTTCTCGACCCATACAGATGGGCGATGGATGATCCCATATCCATTGGTGTTTGACATCAGAGATGATATACGGGTGCTCAGTAGAGACTGGGTACACTGGACGGACTCGCCGAGAACTCCCAGATGGTATTATACCTCACGTCAGATGGCAGTTCTCTGGTGACACTGGTACAGAGTAGTCTGTTGACCCGAGATCGTCATAGAGTCTCGTGTGGTTCCCACTGTGCTTTGATTTCCATCTTACCACGTCCAAGAGGGCGTGCAAAATGGTGGTTTTTGGGTACAGTCCCGAGTCACATGGAGGCAATGAGCGATAGGAGGGGATTCGTCTCTCCCGGTATAGGGGGTTGATGTTGCGCTGTGTTCGATTGGCTATAACAGGAAATCCCTGGCCAGGGTTGCTGAGATTTACTGGTAAGTGTTACCAGTAGTTTCTCGAACAGTTATAGACCTCATATCGACACGACTTATTGAGCTATTGGGGTCTGACGTTTACCACCCTTAGGCAAGATATGCGACATATCAGACGATCAGACCGGACTGTACGGTAGTGTTACTGGTTGGATTCACTGGAGTGTGAGCGGGCTTGCTCGTCGATCTTCAGATCGCTCAATACCCGGGTGGCCGTTACGTTTAGCAGACCGCTTGCGGCTTGTGGGTGCTTGATATGATCATCACCTGCTGCCGGCGTATTGACGAGTCTTTAGAGTCCTACACAGAGGTTTCCTGGCTCAAGCGAAACGAGATAGGAGCGCATATGAGATATGTGCGGGACCGAGAATAATACTAGTATGTGATACTGTATTCGATTCTCGCGATGTGACATTGATCGGTTATATGCGATATAGCCGAGTTATCGGATCAAGTGTTGATTCGATAAGTTGTTACTAATGATACCTGTCGGTTTTGTGCGACATGACCGGATCATTGAATCAAGTGTTGATTTAATGATTTAATGCATAATTATATATTTGATATATTACTTTGCATTAACTAGTATCGGTTCACTTTGAATGGATTTTCTCACTCGGGTGTGCGCATTGTATATGTGATATACTTTTGTGCATATACATTGTATCATGTTTGATGATACATGTTGACTTGTGCTTGTGTAAAGATTAAACCATGGTTATATGAATGGTTAGGGTTTTATATACTTATTCATTTATTTATATTCATTATTCATTTAAGGAAAAGAAAAGAAAAATGGTGGCATTCTTTTGTTCATTCATGAAGCTTCATGAATACTTTGACTTAGTCACCATTTTTGTCTTCATTCCTAACCTAACCATTCACTTAACTTGGGTTTAGTCTCTACACATAACCATGGTCATGTTATGATAAAGATTGGATTATTCTTTTCTTTTTAATTAATCTTATCATATCATTTTCTTCTTCTTCTTCCTTCAACTCAAGAAGAAAACCTAAGGTCCATCAATGGTGATTGATGCATATGAGTGAGAAATCCAAAACTAAAGTCTACCCACTTCCTATTTCTTCATCCTCTACCTCTTGCCAAGTAGTAGAGTGTGTTTCCTTCACAAGTTTTCAAGGCTTGGTGAAGGTGGAGCTTGATCTAGCGATGCCTCGACGTAGATCATCTTCGGCATGGACATCGACGACCTAGCTTGCCCATTCTCCGACGAAGCCGACGCTTGAGCCCGGATTTGATTTGGACAGCGGAGAGGACCTCGTTGCGGAGCTATGGAGGTGGAGCACCGGATCTACAAAGGTTGTATTTCCGTATCTTGTAGTTAAGTGTTAACTAGTTAGCTTTTTCGCCTAGTTTTCTAGCCAACGATCCGTAGTCGGGTCTCTCGGCACCCGTAAAATTTTAAAATGGCATGTTCGATGCCTTGTGAGACCTCATTAAGGTGCCTAGGAACCCTACAGTGGTATCAGAGCCTAGCTAGAGCCTTAGGCGAAGTCTAGACGGATTTTGAACTCCGAACGAACCCGAAACCCTATTACAAATAGCTCTCTGGACGTTTTCCAAATTCTGGGATTTTTCCAGATTAAAAATATTCAGAAAACTTAGTAAAATAATATAAGAATTACTGTGCAAACTCAGGCGAAAGATTCATTAAAGGGGGCGCGGATCCGCGGCCTTACAGAAGGCTCAGGCGGCGGATCCGCAGCCCTTTTGTCGTGTTGTGCATCCTTTTCTGCACAGTAATTCTTATATATTATTTATGGTGTTTCTGGGAATTTTTAATATTTATTCAAGAGTTGAATTTTTCTGCTGTGTTTTTGGGGATTCGGTGTTTCGATCGGAGTATCAAATTTTGTCTGTGTGGCTTTCCGGATAAATTTTAGAATATGTTAAAAAGTTCGACCGGATATAAATACCCAATTTTTCCCCTGTCGGGAAATTTCCAAGGATTGGATTTTTCCGTAGTTTAACGACGTTCTAAGTAGTGCAAGTAACGCGATGGACCCTCTAGAAGACAACAAACCTTAACTCGATTATGTGACCGTCTTGAACTGCCCTTTGAACCTTCGGGTTTGGGGCAGTACGGCGTGCCACATGTGAGGCGTTGGCTTCACCCTTCTACGGCTGTACCGTCGGTACTGAGGCACGAACTGAATGTTGTTAGACTTATTTCATGTGTTGATCTGTATCGGGAAAACTTGGGTGTTCGAATATTCAATCGGAAAGTTTAACATTTTCTAATTATCTGGAATGGGATACAATAATTGGAATTCACAAAAGTTATGTGATAACTGAATGAATGTTATAAACATAGCAGTTTAGTCTCACTTGATCGGTTGCCACGGAATTTTGATGTGATCAAAAGTCCGTCGCAATCACGTAGCGTACGCGGATACTCGCCGGGTAAACTTAATAGACAGCCTCGCCCCATAGCCCCGACCAAGTGACTGTAGGAGAACCCTGTCGCCGAAAGCATCCGTTCGGGTGCTCGCGGCAGCGGTGTTCCGCCTTGGTGCACTTCGTCGACGGTATCGGGGGTGAAGCCGCCTACTAAAGTTTGCGACGAGCATTCGATCAGGATGTCGGGAATCTTGTTGAATTGCCCGACTCGATATTGAAAAGTGTTTTCGATAATGAGACTAAATGCGGGGTTTATAATTGTTAGGCATGCGATGTCTAAGTAATTCATTTAGTCAGGCATGCGATGTCTGAGGAGGTTGCGGATTCCAACTGTTGTAGTTTTACACTTTTTTTTCTGTGACCGTAAGTGTAATATGTGATATCGCCGGTTTCGTTGCTATATGTCAACGACAATTGGGATGCGCATATTTACTTACGTTGATGACATGTGATGTTATGTGTTGCTGGATATGTTATATTGGATCGTCGTGTTTGAATAGCCGGGGGTTTTTATGTGAGATGAGTGTTTTTCATTTTCATTCATGTAAAAACTTGTATGTAATATTCTTTTATTTGGGGCACTTCCAGGTTGCGGAAGTAGTCACCGTTTGTATATTATTTACTTTTCTGCACTAGGATAGACCCAAGGAGGAGGGCACAAGTAACCGGGTTCTGGAGTCCAGTGGGAGACCAACTCGAGGAGTCGAGTCCGGGTCTCCTAACTCCAGAATTGGTAGGGTTGCTTGCCGCTCTCGTAGGGGTCTAAGGGTGTGGGTTTGGCTATTCATCACGACCGTGGAATCCGTGTTTTATACTGGCTCGTATTGAAAACACGGACGTCCTAGTATATCCAATATTTCATATGATTCTTCTGCTGCGATATTTGTGATGTGATCATGTGATGTTCTGTGACAGGTATTATATATAGTATATATGATATATTATATAGACGTTACTTATGTTTTACACCCGTGCTAGCCCTGCCCCGCTCTGCCGTTAGTTACCTAACCTAACGGTGCACGAGGGGACATCGAGGCGAATGCGGATGGCATAAGTGTACGTCGTATTTATCTGTGATGTTTAGGTACTTAAATGATGGGACTTCATTAATGTGATTAATGAAATAAAAGAAACCTAAGATGTTGTAGAATCGAATTTCAAAATAGAACAGGTAGCTACAGTTCTTGCTTTGCACAGCGGTATATGCGATATATCCAGCACCTTATTCGATAAGGAAAGGACCGAGATCCCTTCACCGGGAGTGACTCCTTTAGCAATAACTGGCAGATGCTACACACTCGGTTTGTCTTTTGATAGCTTTTAAGTGTTTTTGCTTTGCACAGTGATGTATATGATATATCCCGCACCTCATTCGACGAGGAAAGGACCGACGATCCCTTCACCGGGAGTGACTCCTTTAGCAAAACTAGAAAAGCCTCAAAAGCACTCCATTTTAAAATCATTTGATTCTACAACGATATCAAGTTCATTACGCAATAGGTTTTCAGAAAAACCTGTCGTAGCCCTCCGTCATTTCAGATATGTACTAGTTAGTATTCGTGCTGCGGTAGTTTGGCATTCGTCAAGGCGTAGTGTACGGTAGCTAACTAGTATTTATCTGCTTGAGCATATGATGCGATTGGATTAGGGTATTCGTACGGCGTTGTTTGGCATTCGTCAAGGGTCGTGCGGGTGGGTTTAATTCGATCAAGAAATGTACGGGTTGAACTTGACTAGTGGATTATGGGTTGTTTGGCATTCGTCAAGGTCATAGCGAGCTAGGGGCAAAATATTATCGGGAATTTCAAGTGTTGAAATTTGCAATGAGATTGCATACCTTCTATGAGATAGTTGGATCCCGATACCCGCTGCGAGTAAGAGTTGCTCGTGGGAGAGTTTTATACATTGCAATTAGCCGATCAAGTAGGTGTCTAGAAAGGTGTTAACGAGGTTACGCTTCTGGGAAAACGAGGTTTACATTAATTAGGTTCGTGCGAGAGCACGGGGGACCTCCTTTAAAGTACCGACACTGGCCTGGCTGAAAGATTGGCGAACTTGTAGTGTGTAATTAATCCCGGCCAGTCTTTCCTTTTAGGGTTTGAAGGAAGATTTGATGAAAAGCAGTGGGAGCCATCCTGATTAGATAAAATAAAACCAATCTATTCTTGACAGAGCGCACGCTGAGTGTTTTCTTCTCTCTCTCTCCAGGTAGCGACCATATCACGCCTTAATCAAGATAATAATACGGAATATTGACCGAATCCGCTTGTTATACTGAGCTGGGAACGTTGGTCCCGCTCCAACTTATAATTGTTATAAGACAGAGCAGGAAATAGGGGATTACCAGAATTCCCGTACCGCCCAAACGAAGAGAGTGCATATTGATGCATCATCTTCGGGTGTGTTCATTACAAAGAACTGTTTCTCAGTATCCTCTACGTCCTGGGTATTTGATGCCGGATCAGGATCCCAGATATGTAATCTGTTACATAGGGCTACAGATAGGTAGAGAACTGAGAACGGGTGATAAGTTTCATGAGGCAGAAAACGGGGCAAGAGTTGCAGCCAAGTCTATCGGTCATTGTCACCCTGTATTACCAATACATTGATTCTGAACGAATGTTATTAGATACCGAACCTGATATACAAAATCATATCAGTCTCTTTATTAGTAAAGAAAGGATATAATTTTGTATTGTTGGATAATGTTTTGAACATTTCCTATATCAAAAGTTGATCGGTTCAGGCACGTTATCTAAAAGCATTAATGTTCTAAATCAAACTACAGTTCTTAGTATACAGAACACACAAGAGGAAGAGTTCAGAATGAACGATTCCTTTTTGAGGTATTGTAGACTAGGTCAGATCAATGTGACCCGACTAGCTAGAGTTACATATAGATGCATATTTAAATCAGTTTGAATTTACATCTTGTGAAACTCGCCAGTCATGTCGCAAAGATAAGATGACCATAGCTCCGTTTACTGGAAACAGAGAAAGAGTTAGTGAACTCTTGGGATGATACATGTTGATGTATGTAAGGTCCCCTGTCTACACATACCAAGACCAGTTCTTTTTACTCCATTACATTCTCTGATAATCTTTCGAGATTCAGACCTATGTTCCTGTTGAAACACATGTCCGAACCTTTTAAGATATTCACAGAATATAAGTTAGAAGTAGAGAACCAAAATACGGGTATAAGTATTATGTCCTTTGATGTGATCGAGGAGGAGAATACTTGAGCACGGAATTCCTGGCCTATTCTAAAGGAGAATGAGATTCTCTCTCGGCATTACTCCTCCGAATACACCATAGCACGATGGTATATCAGGGCGGAGCAATCACACCCTATATGATAAGGTGTGTTCTATGATGAGTACTACTGAGTTACCTTTTTCCTTAAGGGAGTTGTGCACTTAAGAAGCTGCATACCTATTGAATAGGATTTGAATCAAATCAGTTGCCTACCACTCCATATAAGATATGGAAAGGGAGGAGCCCATGTCTTAAGTTAGTTAAGATTTGGGGTTGTCCGGCCAATATCTAAAAGCAAAATCCGGACAAGCTCAAGGCAAGGTCTGTTATGTAGAACTGGAAAAGTTCCAGCTATACGAACTACAGCAGATGATTTGATAGAACCAAGGGATTCAGTAGATACCAACGAACCTCAGCCTCTCCGCCGATCTAGTAGGGTTCCTCACCCACCTGAGAAATACTTCTGTTTCTCTATGAAAGTGGGAGCGAGGATTGCATCATGAGATGATGACCCAACTAGTTTCGAGCTGGCCATCAGGAGTGTGACTCTGTAAGAATGGCTGGATGCTTAGTGATCTGAGATGGAATCCATATACACCAACAAAGTATGGACTTTGGTTGCTATATCTGAAGGGTTAAATCCCCATCAGGAGCAAGTATATCTTGAGAAGATTACTTGGTGTACATGGAAAAGTTGAGACTTTCAAAGCTA
Source organism: Agapanthus africanus (assembly GCA_030015575.1). Lineage (NCBI taxonomy): Eukaryota > Viridiplantae > Streptophyta > Magnoliopsida > Asparagales > Amaryllidaceae > Agapanthus > Agapanthus africanus. The sequence continues at coordinate 59,451,725 of CM057349.1, read as the reverse complement.
GACTTGTTAAGGGTTTGCATCATTGACCAGGTGTGGATCATGATGAAACCTTTTCAAGTGACTATGCTTAAGTCCATCCAGATCCTACTTGCCACGGCTACATACCATGACTGCGATATCTAGTGGTTGGGTGTCTTGACTGCTTTTCTAAATGATGATTTAGAAGAGAGCGTCTATAAGTACACAGCCAGAGGGCTTCGTAGACAGTGGGAGCAGCGGAAACGTATGCAAGATGCGTTATAGGATAAAGCAGGCATCGCGGAGTCGGAACATCTGTTTTGATGAAGCGGTCAAAGAAGTTGACATCATCAAAATGGTAGATGAACCTTGTATAAACAAGAAGGTAGTAGGGAGTATGGTGACGATCCTCGTAGAGTACGTGGATGACATACTCTTGATAGGGAAGGAGTTTCCTATGCTACGCTCGATCAATCTCCGCTTATCACAATGATTCTCCATATAGGATCAAATTGATACCTCCTATATCCTGGATTTTGGATCTATGAGATAGATCTAATTGGATGTTAGCATTCTCACTAAGTTGTAGTGAGATGGTATCAATCGATCCAGGGGAGAATCACTGGAAGTGTTCCAGGGTGATAAAGACGACTGAGTGTCAGTCACAGGCATTGTCTTAACCCTCAGTAAATGGACGGTATGTTGGAAGAGTTCCAAGCTAGATACCGTGGCATACTAGACGATAAAGGCTTGATACATCGCTATATAAGATGCTACCAAAGAGGCTGTTTGGGTGTATATTGGTTCATAAGATGAACTATGTTCCTCCCATTGTGTGACAATGGAGTTGTGGCTTATGCCAAGGAACGCAGGTCCCATCAGTGATCCAGACATATTCTAAGGCAGTATCACTTGATCATGGAGATGGTTGATCTCCAGGGTGATCGAGGTTTGGAGAGTAGACTCAGAGGACAACACAGCGGATCTACTCACAAAGGCCTGTTCCCAGAGAGAGACTTTTATGGGATGGTTGAGTATGAGATACTACAACCACTGCTACAGATGGCCCTAGTGCAAGTGGGAGATTGTTAGTTATATGTATGCCCTAGAGGCCATTACTGTACATTGGATGTATATTGTAGTGGATGCTGGGACATATATAGGGAGGACTTTCTTGCTCGACATGATAGTATGCTATCTGGTTGCTCTTTACCTTAAAGTGTACACAGATTGTCTCTCTATTACATGTTGGTAAAGCCCTTAGGATGTGTACTTGACTACCTGGACTATGATGCAGATCATACTAGTGGGGACATGGTAGTCCATAAGTACATCCTTCAAAGTCCCTAGTCGTGGGTGTATCGAGACGGGGCATCGATATACCAGAGTAGACTAGCGTGTACCTTCTCGACCCATACAGATGGGCGATGGATGATCCCATATCCATTGGTGTTTGACATCATAGATGATATACGGGTGCTCAGTAGAGACTGGGTACACTGGACGGACTCGCCGAGAACTCCCAGATGGTATTATACCTCACGTCAGATGGCAGTTCTCTGGTGACACTGGTACAGAGTAGTCTGTTGACCCGAGATCGTCATAGAGTCTCGTGTGGTTCCCACTGTGCTTTGATTTCCATCTTACCACGTCCAAGAGGGCGTGCAAAACGGTGGTTTTTGGGTACAGTCCCGAGTCACATGGAGGCAATGAGCGATAGGAGGGGATTCGTCTCTCCCGGTATAGGGGGTTGATGTTGCGCTGTGTTCGATTGGCTATAACAGGAAATCCCTGGCCAGGGTTGCTGAGATTTACTGGTAAGTGTTACCAGTAGTTTCTCGAACAGTTATAGACCTCATATCGACACGACTTATTGAGCTATTGGGGTCTGACGTTTACCACCCCTAGGCAAGATATGCGACATATCAGACGATCAGACCAGACTGTACGGTAGTGTTACTGGTTGGATTCATTGGAGTGTGAGCGGGCTTGCTCGTCGATCTTCAGATCGCTCAATACCCGGGTGGCCGTTACGTTTAGCAGACCGCTTGCGGCTTGTGGGTGCTTGATATGATCATCACCTGCTGCCGGCGTATTGACGAGTCTTTAGAGTCCTACACAGAGGTTTCCTGGCTCAAGCGAAACGAGATAGGAGCGCATATGAGATATGTGCGGGACCGAGAATAATACTAGTATGTGATACTGTATTCGATTCTCGCGATATGACATTGATCGGTTATATGCGATATAACCGAGTTATCGGATCAAGTGTTGATTCGATAAGTTGTTACTAATGATACCTGTCGGTTTTGTGCGACATGACCGGATCATTGAATCAAGTGTTGATTTAATGATTTAATGCATAATTATATATTTGATATATTACTTTGCATTAACTAGTATCGGTTCACTTTGAATGGATTTTCTCACTCGGGTGTGCGCATTGTATATGTGATATACTTTTGTGCATATACATTGTATCATGTTTGATGATACATGTTGACTTGTGCTTGTGTAAAGATTAAACCATGGTTATATGAATGGTTAGGGTTTTATATACTTATTCATTTATTTATATTCATTATTCATTTAAGGAAAAGAAAAGAAAAATGGTGGCATTCTTTTGTTCATTCATGAAGCTTCATGAATACTTTGACTTAGTCACCATTTTTGTCTTCATTCCTAACCTAACCATTCACTTAACTTGGGTTTAGTCTCTACACATAACCATGGTCATGTTATGATAAAGATTGGATTATTCTTTTCTTTTTAATTAATCTTATCATATCATTTTCTTCTTCTTCTTCCTTCAACTCAAGAAGAAAACCTAAGGTTCATCAATGGTGATTGATGCATATGAGTGAGAAATCCAAAACTAAAGTCTACCCACTTCCTATTTCTTCATCCTCTACCTCTTGCCAAGTAGTAGAGTGTGTTTCCTTCACAAGTTTTCAAGGCTTGGTGAAGGTGGAGCTTGATCTAGCGATGCCTCGACGTAGATCATCTTCGGCATGGACATCGACGACCTAGCTTGCCCATTCTCCGACGAAGCCGACGCTTGAGCCCGGATTTGATTTGGACAGCGGAGAGGACCTCGTTGCGAAGCTATGGAGGTGGAGCACCGGATCTACAAAGGTTGTGTTTCCGTATCTTGTAGTTAAGTGTTAACTAGTTAGCTTTTTCGCCTAGTTTTCTAGCCAACGATCCGTAGTCGGGTCTCTCGGCACCCGTAAAATTTTAAAATGGCATGTTCGATGCCTTGTGAGACCTCATTAAGGTGCCTAGGAACCCTACAGTTGGAAACCAAAAGATTATCATAATGTACTGACATTGACTAACTCTGAAGATGGGAGTGACGAGAAAAGGCGATAACACGTCTCAGTCCTTCTATTAAGCGTACCAACAATCCAAACTATTCTGCACCGTCCATCCATACGTTAGTAAGACGTGATATTGGCCAAATGATTGTCACAGATCAAGATTTCGATAATCCACTCAATGAATCTTCAGCTAATGCACCGAACAAAAGTGCTAGGTAATGAAATTGAACTAAATGTTGTAAATTGTATAATAATTATAAGCAAATTTTTAATATTTGGATAAATATGTAGGGTCTGATTAGAAGCTGTGGATTAGACACTAAACGTCATAAGAAACGACATCTAAACAAGATTGATGGGATGTCAATAGCTGCAGCAGCAGCAACGCCTATCCCTACCCATGCCCCCCGTACTAGCGTCCCACCTACCAGCGACCCTCCTACCGCCCTTCCTACCATAGCCCCTCCTATAGGACCTCCACCACCCCCAACAATCGCAGCGCCACAGGACCCACCGCCTACCCTTATTAGCGGGGTAGCAGATCCTCCTACCCCAGTCACTCCTCCTGCATATGGTATGTAGTTATCTATTCATTTTCTAGATTTCTATTAAAATAATTCTTTCGAATCATCTAACAGTTTACTGTTTGCAGTTCTGCATAGTACAGACGGAATGGGGTTTGGCGTTGGGTCTAGCGCCATGCTAGGGACGACAGGTATAATCGTTATTGCTTAAAACTTTTAAATAACAATTGTAATTTAAATTTTTCAAATGCTATATACACACTCTGAATATTATAATATTGTGTCCGTATATTTATCTTTTTGCAAGCTCCACCAGTGTTAGGATGAGGGGTCCTACTGGGCCCTCTTCCTCCAGGCTAGCCCCATGCGCTGCTCTATAGACGCTGGAGAGGACCATGTCAGGTGTGCCTGTTGGTGATTAATCGACCTAGTGGGGGATTACATAGGAGAAGATTCGCACTTACTATAAGTACCCGCTCCATATTAGGTGGAGCACATGTCAGACCGACAATTTCGACAGTTTTTTGCAGTGGCCACGGTATCACATACCCTTTTATACATTTAAATTTAATTGTCGCATTTTAGAAAGCATAAAATATTATTTTTGAAATTTAAATAATAAAATAATAAATTTTATGAATATTATAAAAGTATGGAAATTAGTTTTAATGGAATGGTATAATTATATACATATAATTTGGAAAATAATTGGAATATTAATATGAATTATTAATTATAAAAGCATTTGATTGATTTGGGCATTTTATAAACTAGTATACAATTATTTATATACAAGTTTATGTTAAACTTAATGTAGATTACTAATTATGCATTAAACCAAATCCATTTTGTTAACCATGTTAAATGTGCCATGACACATTGTATTATGTTTCATTGCATGGTTTTGAGTTTCTATTGTTTTAAAAAAAAAGGAAAATAAGAAAAGAAAAGAAAAAGAAGAGAATAGAATAATACATGAGAGAGGGGGGGGGGGACACGAGAGTATGGGTGAGAAAGAGAGAGAGGGAGAGAGAGAGAGAAGTTTCTACAACCATCTTCCCTTCTTCATTTCTTCATCTCTCTCTTCTTCATCTCCTCCTTCATTTTCTTCAACTCCACCAACACCCTTTCTACCACCATACAACCCTCCTAAAACTTCATCAAAACTCCATATTCCCTTCACAAAAATTATTCCTAAGCTCACTACAAGTATCATGGTGGGATCAATTTCTAGTATTGAGCTCATTTGTCCATCTTAGAATTTTCTTGAGTTGCCCTTTTAAGGTAATCCTCTCACGCTTAGTTAAGTGTTTAAGTTTCCTAACCTCCTATATTAGTTTAGAGTTAAACAAGTTATGTTTAGTGAACTTGGAAAATTCTAGGGTGATCTTTGGTGGTCTAAATGAGTAGTAGTGTTATAGTAGAGAGTTTAAAGAGTGACTCCTGGCCTTTTAGTGATAAAATCCCTGGTCTAAGTGAGTTAGAAGTCCCAAAACATGAACTTAGAATTTTCCGATATCGGGTTTTTGTTGAATTGTGGTGTTCTAATGGAATCTGGAATGACTTGAGGACCCTGAAAAATATATTGCAGAGACAGTAGGATGTGCAGGATATTAGGAAGATACCCTAGAAACCCAAGCCCAATTCTCCAAGTTCTGGCCGCTAAAATATTCTTATTGGCCGCAAATTGCGGCATGATGTAGGAGTCTGGGTTTGGTTTTTGGTTCATAGCTCAATCATCTAATAACTAGGCCTATCCAATGTGCAGAATGTCCTAATTCTACCTTAGGTAAAATCTTGGAGTGTTTTACTAAGTTTCAGATTTTGTTTTACGACTTTTGAAAACTAGATTTTTGGTATTTGAGTTCTGACTCGGTCGTTTGACGTTTGTACGTCAACGTCGGGAGTTGTTTGGTTGTTCGTGCATGCGAGGACCATAGGTTCTAACCTATGTGCGCTTCGCATGCCGTATTGGTTTTCGGATTTGATTTTGATTTTATTACGATATGCATTGAATTGTAGGTACCTTCGTGTGGACTTCCGGGATGACGAAGGAGAGCAAAGCGTTTATCGACTTCGACTAGAGCAAGGATAGTAGGTGAGTAGATGTATATCTACAGGGGAAGTCAGGTGGATGGAGTATAGCACCTCCGCAACCGTAGTATTAGACTAGGTATATAGTTATATATATAAATATTAGATATATATACTTAGCTAATAGGGTTCTAGGAGACTATAGGCTATAGTAAGCGTACTCGTAGGGAGGTATGTCCTTAGTTATTATTTTCTTAGCCTTGAGCCATTGGTATATATTTTGTACACACACACGGATACATGTGTATATGTATATATGTATATGTATATATGTATATGTATAGATATACATATACATATACATATACATATACATATAAGTTTGAGGATAACTTCGACATAACATCACAAGATGAGGATATGACAAGTTATAATGATATGAGTCAATATGATCGGACATGATGTCACGAGGCTATGTTACAGGATATGAGATGAAATGGAAGGATACAATATGATATATAATATTATAGAAAGATTAGGCGATATATATGTTCATAATACGATACGAGATGATATAACATGTGATGATATGTGACTAGATGAGATGATGAGATGTACGTGACCATAGACCCGTACACTTGATTTGATGATATCGTACGATAGATTATACCGTACGTGATATGATGTACATAATGATTGATCCGTATACTTGATTTGATGATATCATACGATGGATTATACCGTACGTGATATGATGTATATGATGATTGATCCGCAATCTTGACTTGATGATGCCATACGATGGATTATACTGTACATGCTATTATGAGGCTGGATCGCCGACTTATGGATGTATCGACTCAGAAAATTATTGTTTTCTAATCACTTAAGTAGATATTAGGATATAATTAGAGCCATACCTATTTTCAAAACTAACGAATTTTTATGCATTTTTAAGTGTCAACCGTAAGGGACACAATAGATTTTCAAATGGTAACCCTATTTTTCTAAAACAACGATTTGTACTGTTTTAAAACTATAACTGTATGGCTCATATGTAGCTATGTATTTCATACCGTTGCATTTACAAATTTCCTTTTTATGCTATGGTTGTATTATTCTCATTTTTTCGGTATGTATACCACGTTCTTTTCCTTATCTTATATGATATCGTCTGTTAGGACACATGCACCATTACCGATGATGCGCATATTGCACAAACACATACTCGCTGGCTCACACACTCATCATCGGTAATTGCCATGCCACGCACACATTAGAAATTGCTACTTCACCGTATAACCTAATAACCTAATAACCTATAACTTTTTAATTATTGTTTAGTACCCATACCACATTTACTAGATCAGTTATCGCATTTTCTTACTTAGTTAGTGTAACATTTCAGGAAAATAAAATATTATTTTTGAGAAGTTAAATAATTAAAATAATAAATATTATGAATATTTTAATGTGAGGAGATTAGTTTTTCTGAAAGGGTATAGCTATATACCGATAAATTGGAAAATATTCTGAAAACTAATAAGAATTAATGATTTGATGGTGCTTATGTGATTTAGACATTCTATGAATTATTATACAATTAATTTGAAAGGGGTTATTTACTAAACTCGATTAGTGTTTACTAATTTTTCGTTAAGTATGATATGTGCATGACATGCAACATGATATGTTGCATAATACTTGTTACATTTCCTTTATTGTTCGAAACCATGCTCCATTTCTATTGTTACTTGGTTTTTTTTTTGTTGGAAATTGAAAAGAAAAGATAAAGAAAAGAATAAAGAAAGGAGGTATGGGCAAGAGAGAGAAGAGAGAAAGAGGTGAGGGGTTCATTGACCATGGTTCATTTTCTTCATTCTATCTTCATCATTCCTTCCCTTCTCTTCCTCCTTGGTTGTCCTCTCCCTCCACCACCTCTATCCCCTCACAACAACCTTAATACACATTAAAACCATACATCCCCTTCACAAAAATCATGCACAAGCTCACTACAAGCATGGTGGACCAAGAAAGTAGGGATTTTGAGCACTTGGGGCAACTCAAGAAAATTCTTGAGTTGCCAAATGAGGTAATTGTTTCACCATTAGTGTAGTAATCAAGTTCCTTGAGCTTCTATTTTAGTTTAAAATTGTTTAAATGAGGATTAGTGATCTTGGAAAATTCCAAGTTGAGCTTAGGGTTTGATTTAAATTGAGATGGTGCAATTGAGGTGTAATTAGTGACTAAAACCCCTTTTTTGGTGTTTAAACCTAGACCAAAACTGAAACAAAACCAAACTTGAGTTAGATATTTAAAAATGTCGGTTTTGTGTAGTAATTGAGCCTACAGGGAATCTGGAGTTACCCGAGACCTTAATAAGAAAAACTAGCAACTCCAGAGACCTAGATGGACCAATAGGAGACCACCCTGAGAAGACGAAACCCTAACTCCTCCCTTTGGTCGAGCTGGCCGGATTTTGTAGGAATGTGGCCGGCCTCATTGTGGTGTTTGGTGTCTAGGTTTGGTATGTAGCTCAGTTACTTCATATACAACCCCACTGCATTGCTTGTTTAGACTCTTTTCACCTGACCAAAAATCTGGAACCAGTTTTCTAAGTTGCTGTCTATATTTTGTGGGTTTTAATGACTTGAAGTTTTGATATTTGTGTTTTGTATCGGTCACTTGACGTTTGTACGTCGATATCGTGTGTTGTTTGGTTGATTTGCATGAGTAGGCCATAGGTTTTAACCTATGTGCGATTCGTGTGCCGTTTTTGTTTTCGTGCGCGATTCTGTTTACGATACTGTATGTTTATACATGTAGGCACCCTCACGTGGACTTCGGATAACAAGGAAGAGCATGGCGACATCGACTTCGGCAAGTAAGGATCAAGGTGAGTAGATGTATATCTATGGGGGAAGTCGGGTGGATGGCGTATAGCACCCCCGCAGTTTCGTAGTGTAGTATGCAAATATATTATATATGTATATAAATATGTGTATTGTGAGACATGGATAATTAGTAGGAAAGGCTTTAGGAGATCATGGTTTAGTTCTTGCGTAATTGGATGAAAGCGTTTTTAGTTTAGTTTCTTAGTTGCGAAACCTTAGAGTAAAAGTTGACACACACACACACACAAGACATATGTTTATGGGTGTGTATGTGTGTGTGTGTGTGTGGATGCGTTGGTACACACACACACATATACGTATACACGGGTGATTAGGATAGTATATGATACTCGGAGGAGAGTCGATATGATCGGGCATGATGCCGTGAGATCGGTTATGTGATTTGGGTCGTGTTATGATATATGACATGATATTATTGGTGGATCGATGGGCGATGTGTTTTCATACACACGCGGATATATGTTGATGGTATTGGAATGTACTAGACTTTAGATCAGTACCCCTAGTTCATGATATATGAATAATGATGTATATGTGATATTTGACCCGTACCCCGATTTTGGGATGCCGTACGATGGATTTTACCGTACGAGGTATAATTATGATGATTGATCCGCACTCTTGACTCGAGAATGTCGTATTATATATTATATCGTACATGACGCTATTGAAGCGGGGTCACCGACTACTAGATATATTGACTCGGACTTAGGTGGGATTCCTTACCCTTTCGACTAGTCTCTTAGCTACGTCCTATAATTTACTTGGTAGATGTTAGACTGGGCTCGAGTCATAATTATTTTCAAAACTAACGAACCGTGAGTATTGTAAAGACAGGTTGAGAGATACTATGGATTTTTCAAAGGACGTATCTTTTCTTAAAAACACCGTAGCCCCTATTTTCTAAAAACAACGATTTGTGCTATTTCAAATGTCAACAATGTATGACTCATATATAAAAATGTATATTCTTCATTGTTGCGATTACTATTCATTCTCCGTTTTATTCATGTTGTTCTTATCGCATTGCATGCTTATACATGTATTTTCTTTGGCTATATGAACCCATGTTGTCAGGACACTAGCACCATTATCGATGATGCGTATGTCCACAATCACTTGCTTGCCGGCTCACACACATCATCATCGGTAATTGCCATGCCACATACACTTTAGAGAATATTACTTCATGGATAAAACTGCTAGTAGTTACTATGCTAGTTTAAATATTACATTCTTTGCTTAGATACCATGCATGTATATGTATTCATTTGTCATGCGATATGATGGGGCTTTATGCCGATATTCACTGTTCACTGACTCGTGATTTTGAGCTTTCGGATCTTTCATGAGATTTCTGGATTTGGAAAACCGCATGTGAATGTTTATAAACTTATGATCATTTTTAAAAGAGAAAGATGCGGTTTTCCTTGATATGATGAGTAGCGTCCACCATGATCATTTCTCGGTTTTGAGTTGGTTTTCGAGACCCGATTCGAGAAGGAGGATGGACCGTCTGCGGGTACATGATGGACCCGGTGAGGTACCCTAGGACGAGAGTGGTTTTGTGGGGATGACGATGAGCCTGGCAGAGGAGCACTACCTACCGGTGATTGTATGGAAACTCGACGGATATCCGGAGGATACCGTTCGGAGTTATGAGAGAGATGGATATGGGCCGATCCTGATTATGCGGAGCCCATGGGCCAATCCTGACTATGCGGAGCCCGAGATTTGCGTATTATGTGTCGCTGTTGGACACGGACTTCATGATGTTTTGAGTGTCGATGCTGGGTACTCGGGTTTTATCATGATTTGTGTGTCGTTGCTGGACACACTTTGGATGGTGCATTAGTACATGTCACACATCGATATATTATTATTCTGGGCACTGACACGAGCGCCTGGTATCATACTTATGTTTAGATGTTATCTTTGCCATTATTAGATGTTTCCGGTTATATTTTATTGAGGATATTATTATTGTATGACCTTGGATAGAGTCATGCATGCGATTTCTGCTCGGTGATGTCTTCTACTCACGAGTTGGCAACTCACCCCCGTTGTGCCACAGTTTCTTGTAGGTTTTGCCGTACAGGTTTCGTTACGGCTTGCTGTCACACTACTTCCTTCCGGGTGATTGATTTGGTAGGTGGGATCACTTGTATCGTGACCACCGTAGTATTTGTATTTATTTCTGTTGTATCCAGTAACTCCATCAACCAGACTTGTATTATTTTGGACAGACTTGGAAAACTAGTTGTTATTCTTTCGACCTTAGAGTCGCGCGCTTGTATATTTATGATTCTTCTCTGGTTTTCTTGAGGACGTTGGGTTTCATTCTGAGTTTTGATTCTCGCCCTTCGGTGTTGTATATTATATTGCTTGCGTGGTGGTTTCCACCAATTGGCGAAGAGCTAGCTCCCGTTTGGGGATGCCTTTGTTCATTATGTATATTATGCATGTTTGTATCTGTTTGGGGCCAGTTTTTACAAGGGAAACTCTGCCAAAATTTTTTGGAAATACTCGAGGCTTTTAAAATGATTACTATGACTTATTTTGTTATAACCACTTGCTTTAAAACTAAGTTTTCTTTCACTTCTTCTTTAAATGGTTTAGATTTCTTGGATTTTGGCTTACTTGAATTAGATGAGGTCCTATAGACTTCATATGATTCAAGTTCCAGTCACGTGCCATTTTGGGTCATGACAGTTAGATGTCGCGCTCATATAAACACACTGGTTATGCATTATGGATTTATTCTGTGCTTGTACTCATTGTTTCATTTTTAGTTCATGCTTATGAGATTTCGGTTTTCATGAGATTTCTAAATTTGAGAAACCGCGGATACATTTTGAAAACTTATGATTTTTTTAAAAAACGCGGTTTCTCTTGATATGATGTATGGTGTCCACTATGAGTTTTCTCGGTTCTGAGTTATGTGTATACCCGATTCGAGGAGAGAGGAGGCACCGTCTGCGGGTACATGGTGGACCCGGTACAGTACCCCGGGTAAAAAGATCGTATAGAGAGACGTTGAGCCCAGCATGGGAGCACTACCGACCGGTGATAGTTTTGGCTCGGCGAATATCTGGAGGATACCGATCGGAGTCGTGTGATCAGATGGATTTGAGGGCCGATCCGATGAGACGGCGCCCGAGATATGAGGATTTTGTGTCGATGCTGCACACGGGTTTTATGATGTTTTCGAGTGTCGATATTGGGCACTCAGGTTTTTATGATGTTTTGATGTGTCGATGATGGACATTGTTTCCCCAATATTTAACCAAATAAAAGAGTAAAGCTCTGTTGGAACTTAATGAGGCAGCGCCTCACGTGCTCTCTACGAGAACACCAGCGCTAAAGCCAATCTTATAGGATTAAATCCTATGGTGGCGCCTCACGTGCTCCTCACGCGGGCGCCAATGTGCAAAGCACATAAGTACTTATAAGAAGAATTAAATTCTTAAGTGGCGCCCACGTGCATAACACGTGAGCGCCAGCGCCCAAGTTTAAATCAGTAGAATTAAATTCTACATTTCCCTAACAAAAGTTGGGATGTTCTCTGTTAAACAGAGCTGTTGGATCAAAAATCCAATGGAGATGATAAATCATCAAAATATATAATTAAATTCTATTAGGAGAAAATATCTCCCAAATCTTTCTAAATAAGAAATATACACTCGGTTGGATCAATAATCCAATAATAGAATAAAATTCTATTTTTGGGAATATATTCCTTTAATCTTTCCAAACAAAAAGATTGCTCTATGTAAAACAGAGAACCCTTAGATTAAAAATCCAATGGTGATTAAAAATCATCACTTGACAGAATAAATTCTGTACATGGGAAAATATTTCCCCAATCTTGTTAAAAATAAGAATAACATATTCTGTAAAAACAGAAGTTCTTGAATCAAAGATCCAACGGTGGGCAAAATTCCCCAAATCAATTTTGAGACCAATTAAATCAATTGGAATCTTTCAACGAGAGATTTTCTCAAAATCAATTAACAGTCTGCCTCCACTATATAAAGGACCCGAGACCTCAAGTCTCAAGAGATAGAAGGACAGAGAGAGAAGAACAGAAGAAGGATAGAGAGAACAACACTCAGAAAAAGAGACACAAAAAAATACAGTGAGCTCTTGGGAGAACAGAGAATTCAATTCTCAAACAAGATCTTCTTCCTTGAAACCCTAGGTAAAGAAAATATCAAGACCAAAATATCTCACTTACGTATCATATCATACATAAGGGTTTAACCCTTTTAAAAAAAGGAACTTAGATCTTTCTCTGGATCTGAGATCCACAAGACAAATTTCTCACAAGTTGAGAATTTAATTCTCATCGGGAAGATCTTGTTCTTGAGAATCAAAGATTCAGAGAAGAACATAACTTGGAATTCATAATACTCCAGGAACTTAGAACATAGTTCTTCAAAGAACCCGATCCAAGATCCTCAAAACAGTGGTCAAGGCGAGCGTTAATGGTCAAAATGCTATTAACAGAGGTTTAACATCTCTGAAAACATCAATAGTGGTTAAAATCTCCATAAAATAAAAACTAGCGCCTCACGTACTTCCCAAGTGGGCGCCCTCTTTTAAACAGCGCCTAACGCCTCATGTGGAAAACACGCGGGCGCCTAAAACAGAAGGCCAGCGCCTCACGTGAAACACACGTGGGCGCTGAATAAAGTGCTTAGCACTTCATATACAACCAAAACGGCTTAGCGCTCAGTACTAATTAGGCAGTGCCCAGCGCCGCACTGCACCTCACATGGACGCCATAAGAAGTGCTTAGCACGTCACATTTAGTCAAAATGACTAAAGTTTTTGGGCAGCGCCCATGACCGAATGCTTCATATGTCATATATGTGAGCATCAGAGCTCAAATCAGTGCTTAACACTTTCACATAAAAGAAAAAAGGCTGAACAAACAGAGCCCAAATAAGTGCTTAGCATTTTTGAATAAAAGAAAAGATTAAGCAGACTAAGCCCAAATTGGCTAGGTCTCTGAAGTTTTCTTACAGCAGAGCCCAAATGCTCTTTTGCTGGAAAAGATCCTAAAATGTTGTTAATTGGATCTTAGTCTCAAATTGGACTAATGTATCCTTAGCAAAAAATCAAGCCCCAAATGCTCACATACATTTAAGTCGATCTTAATCTCAAACTAGATTAACAGTCCTTAAATAAAACAAACCCAAATCTAAAATATAAGGATTTGGACTAATCCACGACCTACAGGCGACAACATAAACTAGTCTCCGTATATAATCCATGGGCAACCCAAACAAACTAAAATACACATGACACGAAGTGAACTTCCGGAGCAGGAGAAAGTGGTTATCGCAATGCGGTAACGTAATTAACTGCAGGGGCTGGCGCCTGCAGGGAAGAACATCCCCACAATCAAAAACCCTTATAAAATGAGAGGGAATCTGATGAAGTCTGCTACAACGGTTGCGTCTGTCCAAACCTCCGATATATAGAGCCATAAATCAACTTGGTATCTTCAAAGAGGTGGATGGATAAGTCCAAATAGCATATGCCCCGAAAATTTAGTCTAGATGTCCAAACGTCCTGATCTGTCTTTCGGCGGTGAACAGATTCTGGCACGCCCGGTGGGACTTGTTCCTCTTTCCACTCCACACTTCGTGTGTCGTGTTCGTGAATAAAATCGCATTTCTCTATGGTTGCCCTTAGATTTGAGGTACTAAGATTCGGTGTCTTGCTCCTGTGTAGAAGAGAAAATCGATGGCTTCCAACTGCACAACTTGCAACAGCAACTCCCGCTCCACCCCAACTGGAGGAGTGACCTACGGGCCCAACGCGGCCTCCATCTTTTCAATGCCGGTGGGGCAAGTAACTCAAGGTACTACTGGATTGTTCTGCGGGACCATGATCCCACCAGCGAGTTTCAGCACCCCAGCGTTGTAAGAAGAAGCTTCCAAAAGGTCGGTCTTCGATCGACTTGCAACCACAACGGCCCTTCTCAATGGGCCGTCCAAATCCGGTGTCTCAGTCTTCAATAGGCCGAGCCAAAGCTCAAACGGGCCCGCAAAGAGGCTCGTGATACCTGAAGGGGCTGCCCCAAAATGGATAGCCCTCCCAACTTCTCCTGCAGGTGAAGTTGTCAAAGGTGCTTCCCTTACCAAAAAGTCGGTCTTCGAAAGATTGGTCGTTCCTCCTTAAACTCTGCCAAGGACGTCAGTCTTCAACAGGCTGGCACCAACAACAGTCCCTCGGCAAAGCCGGAGACATGAAGAAGCCGCTTCCAAAATTGAGGCAGTCCTTACTACAAGACACGCTCGACATCGCCACTGGCGTCGGGTGAGAGAAGCTGGGGGAAACTCCCCCTCTGGACTTACCCCACCAGTTCCAATGGTGGAAGTTGACGCTGCTGTTCTAACCAGGAACAACTTTGATCTGCTCAGAAGGGTACGCAAGAAATCTCCAATGGCGGTGCTAAAGAAATTGCCCCCGCCTGCAGAAGCCACAATGCAGGTAAAGACGGAGCAGCCCCATCAGCGGCTCTCCTCGCAAATTCACAAGGTTTGGCGGAAAGTCCAAGGCTCTATGATCAACAAAGATTATTCTCCTCGGCCGAAGAAATCGAAGGCTCGGCAAGAGGAAGGCTATCCCTCCGTCATACAGCGAGAGACTTCTTCTACACGGGTTCCCGTCATAACGGCTCCTTCAACTTTGACCTCCTACAAAAGGATAAGGCCGGAGAAAATTCCACCGCCGGCGGCAAATTCCAAAGGCGACGGACCCAAACGCCCTAAGCCTGGAGGCATGATCATGCATATGGTCTACATGGCTTCTGGGAAAGAAGAAAACCGTTCTTCCGTAGCTCATCAACTGCAAACTTAGTCGCTGACAAAAGCTCAGAAGCAACAACAAAAGCTCCAGGAAATGCTGACCAAAATGGCAGCACTCACCGGGCAGAAAGAAAGTCCGGATCCAACAGCCGAACAACGCCAGGAGAAGGAGACCGATACAGAGTTTCTGCGAAGGGTGCTTAAAAGAAAAGACAAGGAGGCCGTGGAACAAGCTGCTAACATAAAGCAGATGGAGCTTTTGTTTCAGGACATGGTTGTATTGATGATCCAGCCAGAACCTCCAGCAGAAGATCCGCCGATAACCATCGAGGATGACAGAGGGGAAACATCAAACTCTCTTCCGGCTTTATCAACAGCCAAGGAGGAAACGATCTCCAAGGCTGCTCTTGATGATTATATAGCTCAACAAATATGAGCTCATCAAGCTAATGAAACGACGGGCCAAACTGTCAGAACCGGGTGACCGTATCCAGGTTGGTATGACCAAATCAAATACCCGCCGGGATATACGATTCCCAAGTTCCATGTGTACAAGGGGACAGGCAACCCACACCAACATGTTGCGCAGTTCAGAGCTTTGTGCGGAAATACTGGAGGTGATGACAAACTATTGCTTCGCCAGTTCGTTGGCAGCATGTCAGAGACGACCTTTGAATGGTACTCGAAGCTCCCAAATGAGTCCGTGAGAACATTCAAAGAAATGGAACTGCTGTTCATACAGCGGTTCGCCAGCGCAAGCAAGCGCACCCCGATCATGGCACTAATCAATGCCAGGGTAAGGCCAGGAGAAACTTGGGTCCAATACGCGACCCGGTGGCGGAACCTATGGTCAAAGTGCGAACAGCGCATCGAAGAATCTTCCGCCGTGGGCATGTTCATCGGGACCCTAGATCCTCAAACGACTGTTTCCCAGTTCAAAACATTCTTCAAGCCGACCACCTTTCAGGCTCTGATCGACAAACTGGTCCAAATAGACCAGATGGGCCACGGGCCTTCCTCCTCAAATAAGGACCCTCGAAATAACAACCGAGTGGTCCAAAACTGTCTGCTCGCCAAAACAACGCGCAACCGCGCCTATCCTTGGAAGAAAGGCTAGGACGCGCTTATTCATTTCCCCACGACAAAACGAGGAGACTGTTCGAGTTGGCGGTACGCAACAAACTCATCACATTGCCAGACACATGGCGTCCACCGCAACCCGGCGACGTCAACAACCCCAACTACTGCTCCTATCACAGAATGGTGAGTCACCCAATTGAGAATTGTTATGTCTTCTAGAACTGGGTCGAGGACCAGTATCAACAGGGGAAGTTCACGCTGTCTGAGAACTGAAGGGTAAACCCGCCCCAGAAGCACACTCCTAAAATGGTGGATGCGCCGGGGGCATCATGCTCACTCGTGGTAGAAACTCCACGGGAAGTCGTTCTTTCAGTAAAAACCAAAAGATTGCTGAATGATCTACATGCATATCCAGCAGTTAGGTGGAAAAACCACTTGAACCCGAAATCATCGAAGGGATGCTGAAACCACATTCCATACCGAAAGTTGTTGATAAAGGGCAAAACCCCCAAGTCAAGCCTTCAAAGTCTTCAAAGAAAAAGAAGAAGACCAAGAAGCTTGTGCACCCTGCTGAGTATGATGACAAATGCACAGACCTACAAAGGTACATTGACGCACTAGAAGAGTACAACCAGAAGGTACAGACACCGGTCACCCTCGAAGAGTTCCTCAAGTATATTCTTGAGAACGAAGATAGTGACAACGATGAAAAAAATTACCCATCAGAAGAAACCAAAGACTATGTAGCAAGTTGCCACATGGTCTCCCATTCGTTGTTAAATGGTGAAGAAGCTCCCTCAGCGATAGAAAACAACGCAGAGGAACTGGGGGCAGGATCGACGCTAAAATCCCCAGAACTGCCATAAGACCCGATCAATAGGCTGTTAAACGAAGCCTTTCGAAAAAGAAAATCAAACCGAGAATTCGAAACAGCCATATACAAAAAGGTTAACCGTCAGCGTCAGGATGAAGAAGCTGTGGCGAGGATGAGTCGTAAAGTACTCCAACCAAACCGAAGCACACCTTCCATAAATAAGAGCAGGATCAAGGCAGAGAAGCGGTTCGCCAAAGCCCTATCAATGGAATGAAGCTGCCATTTCTCGTAGGAAACACTCTCGGGGTCATATGCCTCGACGGAGAGGATTCACATCCAAACTACTGTCTATATCATCGAAGGGTTACTCATCCCACCGAAGAATGCGGTGCCTTCAAGAAGTGGTGGCAAGGATATATTTCCCATCAAAAACACTTCAAGAGGATGAAGCGCAAAGCTCGTCGAAAGCAAAAAAGTGCAAAAAGTACGAGTGAAAAAACGACTGGCAACTGTCATATGGTTGATACCAGTTCAGAAGGGGAAACCCCCCAAGTTCTTACCTTCGAAAGCGATTCTGAGGACGAAATAACCCTCAGCCCTCTCTTCAAAGACTTCACCTCTGAAAAACAAGAGGAGGAGAAAAACTACGAGAACATTCAGCTGCGTTACAGACCTACAAACAAAGGTTCAAGCAAAAGAGACAAAGAGAAAGAAAAAATCCCTGAGGAAATTTCCCTCGTCAATAGAGTTGTCAAAGAGCTCGCAGCCAGGGACTCGCCTAAAAAAAACAAGGTGGATTACAATGTCCTAGCACATCTGAGGAAACTACCCTCACTACTGAGCATATTGGATGCACTCCTCCTGTCCAAAGAGGTACGAGATTCTCTAATCAAGGCATTACATGAGCCTGATCAATTCCAAGCTTTCTTCGCAGAAGAGAAGATGAAAGACGAGCTACCAAAGGTTCACATAGCTGACATTACATTCAAAGATGAAGATCTCCTCCTCGGGACGTGCAAGCATAATCGCCCATTATACGTTACCGAGTACTGCCACGATATCAAGATAGGGAAAATCCTTGTCGACAACATATCTTCCGTCAACCTTCTCAACGTGATAGTTCTGAAAGAGATTTGCATGAATCTCCAGCATTTGGCCCGAGAAAAAATTACCATCTCCGGGTTTGACTCACAGTCGTCACGGACGATTGGGTCTGTAATACTGACGTTACGCTTCGGCTTGCTTGTCACTGACATCAAATTTCATGTCATTGACGCCAAGAATTGCTATAACGCTCTGCTCGGCAGGCCTTGGTCACACGAATACAACGTCATCCCTTCTACACAGTATCAGTGTATGAAGTATTTCAAAGACGGTCTGGAGTACATCGTTACAGGGGAACTAAATCCGTTCTCGGTAAATAAAGTCCGGAAATATGAAGACGCAAAGTACTTCCTACCAGACTTCGAAGATACGGAAAGGTGTCATAAGTTGGAGGATAAACAGAAGTCTGTCGCTACCATCCTGGTCTTTAGGAGCGATACCGAGGAAGATGAGGAAATAGTCTATTCGGGGCAACCCAAAAACAACAGGCCCGGACCATCTACTCCTATTTTGGTCTTTGGCAGTGCCTCTGAGGACGAGGCCAACACAGTGTTCTCCATTCGCCCGTCAATGCAAACCCTCGCCGAAATCGATCATAATCTGCAAATCACAGTGTCTCCGCCTCGGCATTACAAGGAACTTGATGCACTCGATACATACAGTGTATAGGAACTACAGACTCTCTACGTGCCTCCCAGAAGAAAAGGTGAAAAGGCGATCCTCTTCTCCCAATCTACGGAGACCAGAGTAGAGAAAAAAGTCTGGCATGGTGCCGATTTTGCACTCGATAGGATTCAACCAATCCATCTGTCAAGATACTACACGGAGGGATTAAAAAAACTGTTAAGATGCCAAGGTGTACCCCTCGAAGAAACAGTTCGGCAAGCCTAATTCTACAAAAAGATTTGGGATATTCCTGGGACCCAACGAAAGATGCCCAATGGGAAGAGGGAGACAACCGGGCTAGGATATGTTCGGTCCAAGAAACGGGAGCAGTTCCACAGCTGTCGCGTCATAAACAGCTCCAGCGAAGGAGAGAACACTCTTCCAAATAGTTGTGACGTTGAAACAGAGCGAAATCTCGCTCTAAGAACGTTAATTCCGTCGCTCGAAGAACAAATTGACAAGCTAATAAAAGAAGCCTGCCAAAAGAGTCGAGACAACCATAGCTACGAAATGGCTATCTATGAAAAATCCAGGATGCAATGCCTCAATCAGCTGTCTGCGGAAAAGGAAGACTACAATGCCCTTCATCCCCAGCCTGCCGTATGTTTTTGCGACAGAGGAAAAGCCCGAAATAGTGGCAAGAGCAAAGCTAAGAATGCAAACAACGTTCGAAAACAACAAAATGGATCCAAGAAGCCGTGCAATCGAGGAAAAGTCGATTGGAACCCGTCCCTTATAAAGAAGATGGGTCGGGAATACTCTTTCCCTCAAGACAAGACAAGGAAAAAATTCAACCTTGTCATGAAGCACCAAATGGTGACACTCTCGGAATCTCGGCACCCCGAACAAATAAACGAGGTCCATCACTCGGATTATTGCTCCTACCACCGAGCAATAGGTCATCCCCTTGAAAACTGCTTCACCTTCAAAGACTGGGTAGAAGACCGGCATAAACAAGGCAGTTCGCTTTATCCGACAGCTGGAGGGTAACCCCGCCGTAAAAGCATGAGCCAAAGAGGACTTATACCGTGAGGATAGGACCAGCTCAACATCAAGATTGGAAGCGAACTCGTACCTGCCATATGATAACACTCTCAAAGGAGGGAGGGCACGAGACTATAGATGACCTCTTCAAGTGCTTCACAAATGAGGATGAGAACGAGGTGATCTCAAAGTTTTCACCAGCACCAAAAGAGCTGGAAGATGGGATACACATTACGGCGGACAACCTAAGGAAAATTGACTTAGGGATGGAAAATGATCTGAGGCCAACGTTTGTTAGTGAGATGTTATCTAAAAAACAGGTGGCCATATTAAAATACGTGCTCATGCAATATAAAGACCGCTTCGCATGGAGCTATTCCGAGATGCCGGGTCTAGATCCAAAAGTAGCGATACATAAACTGGCTATATTGCCGGACATCAAGCCAGTCAAACAGACGTCGAGAAGGATGTGACTCGAACTTGAGATGAGTATCAACGCTGAAGTCAAGAAACTAATCGACTCCGGCTTCATCCAAGAAGTTCAATATCTCGACTGGATCGCCAACATCATTCCGGTGATGAAGAAAAATGGGATGGTGCGCATCTGCGTGGACTTTCAGGACCTCAACAAAGCTTGCCCGAAGGATGATTTCCTAATACCTTTTACCGAGTTGATGATCGATAACACGTCTACCCATGAGGTCTTCTCCTTCATTGATGGATCTTCGGGATACAACCAAATAAAAATGCATCCTGAAGACCAAAAACATACCGCCTTCCAAACTCATCTGGGCATATTCTGCTATAAGGTGATGCCTTTTGGTTTAAAGAACGCTGGCGCAACTTACCAGAGGGCCATGACGAAGATCTTCGATGACCTCATCCATGAGGTTGTCGAATGCTACATCGATGACCTTGTGGTGAAAAGCAAATTGTACGAGGAACATTGGGAACATCTAAACACAGTGTTCCAACATATTTGGAAGTATAATATGAAGATGAATTCTTTAAAATGTGCATTTGGAGTCTCCTCAGATAAATTCCTAGGATTCATCATACGGCACCGGTGTATCGAAATCGATCCTTCAAAGATCAAGGCAATTATGGGAATGCCCACGCCAAGGACCCTCAAACAGTTGCGATCCCTTCAAGGAAAGCTCGCATATATCCGGCGGTTCATAGCCAACCTCTCCGGAAAATGCCGTCCCTATAGTCATCGAATAAAGAAGGGGACCCCGTTCGTCTGGGATCAAAAGTGCCAAAACGTACTAGACGAAATTAAGCAATACCTGTAAAATCCGCCGGTATTGACTGCTCCGATTAAGGGAAAATCCCTTATCTTATATACAACGACCCTTGAAGGTTTTCTAGGCGCGCTGTGGGCACAAGAGAATGACCAGGGAAAGGAGAGAGCTCTATATTATTTGAGTCGAGTTCTCCTTGGGGATGAAAACAACTACTCCCCTATCGAAAAGCATTGCCTGGCACTGATCTTCGCGATAACGAAGCTCAGACATTACGCCTTGACGTATGAGGTCCATCTCATATCGAAGGTGGATCCTCTCAAATATCTAATGTCGAGGACCATACTAACAGGAAGGCTTGCCAAATGGGCCTTCCTCCTAATAGAGTTCTCGATAACGTATCATCCCCTCAAAGCAGTGAAAGGACAGGACATTGCCGACTTTCTCACCGAGCATCCCATACCGGCTGACTCCCCGTTAAATTGCAAGTTGCCAGACGAACATGCATTCGACGCAATCGAAGAAGAAAATGACTCCTAATGGGAACTCTACTTTGATGGAGCATCTTCCATGATGCGGCGAAAGCAAAACACCCCCATAATCAAAGCTGGGGTGGGCCTTGTCTTCGTGACTCCGCAAGGAGGGATATTGAGCTACGCCCTCTCCTTAACGGAGTCAAGGACTAATAACGAAGTTGAATATGAAGCTTTGATAGCAGGTCTCGAGATCGCTGTCGATATGGGAATCAAAGACCTCCTCATATATGGAGACTCCCAGCTGATCGTTAGCCAAGTAAATGGCGACTCTCAGACATGCAAGCCAGAGCTGATAAAATATGGTGAAAGAGTGCAGCAACTGCTGACACAAATCCCCTCCAACATCCTGGAGAGTATACCGTGTGCAGAAAACAGCAAGGCGGATGCATTGGACAAATTGGCTAAGGAGTTGGCCAACGAAGACCTCGACGACGTAAGGATCATTGTGCAAAGCCGCAGGGTTCTCGCGCCAACAAAAATATCTTCGGGGACTTAACAGAGCCATCCGAAAGAAAAGAAATGACCGAACAAGTAACCCTTCAAATAAGGGACGAAGAAAAGGTCAAGGATTGGAGGGAAGTCTTCATAGACTACTTTAAATCCCAACAAACGCCCAAAAATGCGTCATTTAGACATCAGCTCATAAAACGAGCTCTGTCTTCGCCTTCATCAATGATACTCTATATAAGAGATCGTTCGACTGTCTGTGGCTAAGATGCCTGGGACCAGAAGAAGCGAAAAAGTCGTCCAAGAAACTCACGACGGACTCTGCGGTTCTTACCAAGCTGGGCCAAAAATGAAGCTGAAGATCAAAAGAATGGGTTACTATTGGCCCACAATGATTCAGGACTGCCTCGAATATGCGAAGCAGTATCACTCGTGCCAAATTCACGAGGACTTCATCCACCAACATCCAAATCCACTACACTCAACAGTAGCTAGCTGGCCATTCGAAATGTGGGGAACCGATATAATTGGCCCTATTGAACCGGCATCGTCTAAAGGACATCGGTTTATATTGGCAACGATCGACTACTTTTCTAAGTGGGCAGGAGTAGTACCACTAAGGAAGGTGAAGACGGAGAATATCCTCCATTTCTTCAAAACCCATGTCATCTACCGGTTCGGCGCTCCGCGAAGAATTATCTCGGATAATGGGTTAGCCTACAGGAGCTATAAAATCAACTGCTTCGTAGAACAACATAAAATAGACTGGAGATATTCTTTCATATATAATCCTCGGGCCAACGGTCTAGCTGAAGCTTTCAGAAAGATCTTGACAAAGATTATAAAGAAAACGGTGTCCAGAAACAAAAAAGACTGACACGAAAGACTACATGAAGCTCTCTGGGCGTACCGAGCAACGTTCAAAACGGCCACGAATACAACACCATATGCGTTGGTATTCAGCACGGAAACAATGCTTCTGCTGGAAATAGAACTCCCTTCCCTATGAGTAGTAGTTCGATATGAGCTGACAGATGAAGAAAATGCTCATCTTCGGTTTGAGGAGCTCGATGCCCTCGACGAAACTCGTCATATAGCACAGCAAAATCTGGAGGCTTATAACGCAAGGATGACGAGGTCCTACGAAAAACTGACCAGGCCGAGAGCATTCCGCCAAGGTGAGCTCGTGCTAGTCATCAAAAGACCCATGATCCCCAAGCGTGCAAAACGAAGGAAGTTCGACCCGAACTGTGAAAGCCCGTACATCATAGACAAAGTCTACCAAGGTGGAGCCTACCTACTCATGGATATGCATGGTGAAAGACCCTTCCAGCCAATAAACGTCTGATTCCTCAAAAAATACTATGTTTGATGAGTTACGACTTAGGTTAATAATAGATGACGACGCTCGTGTCCGCTCACTATCTTCCTGAGTTAGAACTTTGAGAGAAGTATGCAGAGAAGAACTGTTCCACCAATAAAAGAGCAAAGCTCTGTTGAATTTGTTGAGGCAGCGCCTCACGTTCTCTCCATGGGGGCGCCAGCGCCAAAGCCAATCTTTTATGATTAAATCCTATGGTGGCGCCTCACATGCTCCTCACGCGGGCGCTAATGTGCAAAGCACCAAAGAATCTATTAAATAAGAGTTAAACTCTCAGAAGGCACCGAACATGCTCCTCATGCGGCCGCCAATGTGCAAAGCACTGGAGCACCCATCTTAAGAATTGAATCCTTAAGTGGCGCCCACGTGCACAGAACGGGAGCGTTGTTCCCTCATAAAAATGTCAGGAAAAACCCTAATGGGGCATCACGTGTTCATACGTGACCAAGGGTCACGTGTTGATACGTGATAGCTTCCTGAGACTCTGTTATAATAGAATTAAATTCTAATCAATGGGGGTCACGCGTCTACACGTGATGGGCCTTTAAGAACCTACCGAAGGAATTAAAAGATATAATAAAAAACTAAGGAAAAACCCCCAAGGGGGGCATCACGTGCTGACACGTGACCAAGAGTCACATGTTGACACGTGATGATTCCTTCGTTCTTCAAAAACGACAGAATTAAATTCTGTTTAAAATGTTAATCAAGGGGGTCACGTGCCAACACGTGATGGGTTCCTGAGCTATTTTATTAATAGAATTAAATTCTATTTGAATAATCAAACAATGGGATCACGTGCCAACACGTGATAGGCTTTTAAGCCTTCTGAACTAATAGAATTAAATTCTAATTAAAAAGGGAAATAAAAAACCCTAACTGGGAAAATATTTCTAAACAAAAAAAGATGGTGCTCTATAAAATAGAGCACCGTTGGATTAAAAATCCAATAGTGATTAAAAATCACCAATTTATGGAAAGATTTTATACAAGGAAAGATTTCCCTGAAATTCA
This sequence comes from Agapanthus africanus, assembly GCA_030015575.1. Taxonomy (NCBI): domain Eukaryota; kingdom Viridiplantae; phylum Streptophyta; class Magnoliopsida; order Asparagales; family Amaryllidaceae; genus Agapanthus; species Agapanthus africanus. Next base: position 59,426,883 of record CM057349.1, on the reverse strand, counting down.
CCAAAAATAACAAACAGAATATCTTCTGGATTAAAAATCCAGTAGTGAATAAAATTCACTGAGTAATCTAAAAGATCATGTTAGTTACAAAAACAACCAAAATCTTTCAATGAAAGATTCACTAAACAAATTGATTCTTTTCTTTCTCCTATAAATAGGAGCCAAGAAGAGAAAAGAAGGGATCTTGGAATTTTGATTTTCTGGAGAAAAACAACAACAGAGAGAAAAAAAGAGAGAAGAATTTAATTCTCAAGAGAGAAAAGAAGTTCCTTTCAGAGAAAAGAAACCCTAGGGGAGAAAGGGGAAAGAGATCTAAGCTCCATAAAATAAAAGAGAATTTAATTCTCAAATTTAAGAGTTTAAATCTTCTAAATAAGAACTTAGTTCTTTCTTTGGTTGAAAATCTGCAGAAGCAGATCTCCCCACAAGTTGAGAATTTAATTCTCATCGGGGAGATTCTGCTATGCAGATCCAAGACCTAGAGGGAGAATCTAAGTTTAAGGAATTTAATTCCCCCAAATTCACAGGAATTTAGTTCCTCTAAAATAAAACTAGGGTTTAACCCTATATGAGAATTTAATTCTCCCAAATTCACAGGAATTCAATTCATCCAAATAAAACTAGGGTTCAACCCTGTATGAGAATTTAATTCTCTCAATTTCATAGGAATTTAATTCCTCCAAATAAAACTAGGGTTCAGCCCTACATAAGAATTTAATTCTTTCATATACATAAGAATTTAATTCCTCTAAAACAGAATTAGGGTTTAACCCTACAGAGAATTTAATTCTTAAAACAAGAGACTTGAAACTCTCCATGCACGTAAAGAACTTGGTCACGTGTTAACACGTGACCCCCATTCTCAATGAGCATAAAAGAGCGAACAAGACTAGGTCATGTGCCCCATGTGACCCATTAATGGACCCCTCAAAATAAGAAGGAATTAGCTCAGAGGCAATGCCTCACGTGCTCCTACGTGATCTTCAAAACAAAGAGAATAAAGGCAAATGCAGTACTGATTTTGGGCGCCCTCACGTGTCCTCACGTGACCCCTAATAAACACTTTAATAATCAATACATGGATATCCATCACGTGCCAACATGTGATGGCCAGAAGATCAGAAGTTTTTAACGCTTATTTGCAAATTTGAGAATAAAATAAAGGAGGTCTGGCCCCATCTCGGACGCCTCACGTGACCCCACGTGACCCCTTCCTTTCTAGTGTTTAACACTATTTTGAGCATTTTGTCTCCAGTGTTTAACACTGTTTTAAATACATCACATGAGGATACGTGACCGCCAGATGTCCTTTAGTGTTTAACACTATTCTAAAACCAGCTTAGCCCAAATTGGCTAAGTTTTCCAGAGACAAATATCTCCTTCAAATGAGCCTTAAAATCCAGAGCTATAATGTTTAATGCTTAAAGACAAAATATTCTCAGAGCCCTCAAACTCTTGTTTAGCATTGCTAAATAATGAGGGGCTGAATCCAGACAAATGTTCAACAGGCCAATAAAGAGCCAACATTCCAAACTTAATTGGACTTAGCCCAAATTGGCCATAAGTCCTCAATTCAGATTTAACTGAGCCAATATGCTCATAATCTAATTAATTGATCTTAGTTCCAAATTGGACTACAGATCTCCTAATCAACTTTGGTTCAAGGGTACATCTCTGAACTCTTCTGATATTTATCGTTGTAATCCTTCAACGTCTTCAGAGAGGTGACGGGTCCCGACAACCATACATTTCATAGACTATGACGTCTGTAAACTGGACTGTGGGGTCCTTTTAAACTCACGGACTATGATGTCCTTAACCTTGACTGTGATGTCTTTAAACTCACGGACTATGATGTCCTTAACCTTGGACCGAGATGTCCTTAAACTAACATTGGACCACCATGTCCTTAAAACTGGTAATCGACCGCAATGTCCCTAAACTAAACAATAGAGCCCAAATGCTCTCTTGTTGGATCTAAATGATCCCGTTAAGTTGATCTTAGTCTAAAATTAGACTAACGTATCCTCAATATACGTTTAAGTTGATCTTAGTCTCAAATGAGACTAACGTATCCTTAAACCCAACCCCCAAACCCAAATCTAAGAAAATACGGATTTAGACTAATCCACGCCCTACGGGCGACAACATAAATTAGTCTCCGTATACAATCCACGGGCAACCAAAACAAAACAAACACCCACGACACGAAGTGATGTTCATATCAGTTTTTTGCATTTTTATACCGCCCAATTTTTATCACATTGCATGTCGGTAGATACTCTTGAGCCGTGTTTGCTAGTCAATTGCAGGATACAGGTTCCCGGTTCTCAAACGGAGAAATTCATGGAAAACACGACAAAAATCCGGTTCCTGCCAACTACAGATAAAACACGGTCTCCGCTCTTCATCCGTATGCTGCCAGATACCGGTTTAGGAAGACAAAATGTCAAATCAATGTCGTTTTCAGGCACAAGGCTCAATGGTGGCACAAGATCCAAGAGATCTACGCGGCACTCGAGACAATCATGACAAAATCTTAACAAAAAGTCCACCTTTCCTTCAACAGAAATTCTGGAAAAATCGTGAAAACAAATGGAGAAAATACATATGCCAGAATAATGTACTCAGAAAACCAGGCTACCAGAAAAAGTCCCAAAGCCCAACTCCACAATACGGCCGCGGAAGAGCGGCCAAAGGGGGGTCTTGGCCGCGCTTCCGCGGCCGTTCTGGCGCCAGACAGTTAGGGTTTTTAGGGGGTGTTTGGTAATTTCATATGGGCCAGTATTTTTGCCCTAGTTTCTCATTCTCCAGCCTATAAATACCCCAGAATTCTGTGAAGGAAAGGGTCCATAATCTTGTATTTTTCTTTGCTAGGTTTTATTACATGTTCTTCTTCCTCTTCTCACCTCTTCTCCATTAAACTTGTAAGTGAGCTTTTGAGTGAAGAGTGATGAATAAAGAAGACCATTTTTATTATCATGCCTGTCTCTTTCTTTACTTGTTATAATTGTTGTAATTTTAATTGTTAAGTAGTTGTTGTTATTTCCTTGTTGTTTGTTTCTTCTCTCTTTTTCTTTATCCTTACATACGACAATGATACTTACGCTTGATCCTCGCCAAGGTGAGGTCGCAAACAGTTAGTCGTATTCTTCTAATCTCCTTCTTCCTATCTTCCTCTTTTGTGTTGTTTTATTTTTTCCGTATTATGAAGTGTGAGTAGTTCTATACTTGTTAGGGTAGGATAAGGGAAGTTTGAGAGAAGGAAATCTCTCTCTCTTTCCTTGCCCAACAACTTAAATCAACTCCCGTTAACCCAACCACAATCCGCTCCTTACGGCACCCTATCCTACATGATAGCGGTGATTCCGTAGTGAGACCGGTTGTGGTTGAATTAACCGGAGGTTATGGATAAGTGCCAAGAACGGACGGACAAGCACCAAAAGGAAGGACTATGCGTTGGAAAGCCTAGCTTATACTCGCAAGTTCCTTCCTAGTCGTGCCAATCCCCGTTGTTGCCGATTACCGTAACACCGATATTAAGTGGGGCAACGAAAGATGTGGAGACTCCTAACTCAAACTAACCTAATCCTAACCCTAACAAGCTCTCTTCAAATATCAACTCAACACTTAGATAACTACAAACAAAATCTGAACAACCGGACTTGACTCGTCGAAAAACACATAGAAAAAGATTCCCATCTCCCTGCGGACGACCCGTACTCAACCGGCTAGCTACGTGCGAAACCGTCTTGATTGCGGTATTTAAACTTAAACTTGAACACGCTCGCACTCTATCAATCAAGTGACCATTTGGAGAAGGAGAAAGTGGTTACCACGATGCGGTAGCGTAATTAACTGCAGGGGCTTGCGCCTGCAGGGAAGAGCGTCCCCATAATCAAATACCCCTCAATTGAGGGGGAATCTGACGAAGTCTGCTACATCGGCCGCATCCGTTTAAACCTTCGATACATGGTGTCATAAATCAACTTGGCATCTTCGGAGAGGTGGACGGATAGCACCAAATAGCATCTGCCCTCGGAATTCAGGCCCTGACGTCCCAACGTCCCAGTCGCGTCTTCCGGCGGGGAATAGATTCTGGCACGCCCGGTGGGACCTTTTTCTCTTTCCACTCTACACTTCGTGTGTCGTGTTCGTGAACGAATCACGGTTTTGATATGGTTGCCCTTGGGTTCAAGGTACTAAGATTTGGTTTTACTCCCGTGCAGAAGACATAACATCAATGGCCTCCAACTGCTTCAGTTGCAACTGCAACTCTCGTTCCGCCCCATCTGGGGGTGTAACCTACGGGCCCCAAGTGGCTTCCTTGTTCAAGATGCCGGTGGAGCAAGTAACTCAAGCCACCACGGGGCTATTCTTCGGAACCATGATCCCGCCGATGAGCTTCAACGCCCCTTTACCGTCGGAAGTTCCTAAGAAGTCGGTCTTCGATCGGCTCACTACTACTACGGCTCCTCTCAAGGGGTCGCCCAACTCCACTGCCTCAGTTTTTAACAGACTGGGCCAGAGCTCCAACGGGCCCATGAAGAAGCCCGTAATACCAGAAAGGGTTATTCCAAAAAGGATAGCCATCCCTTCTCCCGAAGTCGTCAAAGCGGCTTCTCTTGCCAAGGAGTCGGTCTTCGCTAGACTAACTGTTCCGGCTTTCGCCCCAAACGAAGTCGTCAAAAATTCTCCTCCCGTGCGAAAGTCTGCTTTTGATAGGTTGGTTGTCCCCACTTAATGGACGTCGGTCTTCAAGAGGCTGATACCAGCAGCACCTGACCAGAACAGGGGGCATGACGAAGCCACCCCTATAGCTGAACCAATTCCATCCGCACAACATGCTCGCCGTCGTCACTGGCGCCGAGTAAGGAAAGCTGGGGGCAGCTCTCCGTCTGGACTTACTCCACCAGCTCCAACGGTGGAAATCGATGCTGCTGTTCCAACCGGGAACAGCTTTGAACTGCTTAACAAGGTGCACATGAACTCTCCTACTGTAGTGCTAAAGAGATCTCCTCCACCTGTGGAGAAAGCCCCAAAGGCGAAGCCGGAGCAGCCCCCTCAGCGCCTTTCTTCCAAAATTTATAGAGTCTGGCGACAAGTCCAGGAATCGGTGATTGACCAGGACTACTCTCGCCGATCAAAGGAGCTTAAAGCTCGGCAAGAAAAGAGCCATCCCGTGGTCCCACAGAAAATGTCATCCATCTGGGTGCCTGCTGCAATGGCTCCCTCAACTTCAACCGCTCACAAGAGAAGGAGGCCGGAGAAAGCCCCTGTGACCGTGGCGAACCGTAAAGACGCTGAATCTAAACGTCCAAAGTCCGGGGGCATGGTAACACATACAGTTTATATAGCTTTCGGAAAAGAGGAAAGCCGTGCTTCTACGGGTCATCGACCGCTTACTCGATCGATAACGAAGGCACAGGAGCAACAGCAGCAAAAGCTCCAAGAGATGGTGACTGCAATGGCCACACTCACTGGGCCGAAAGAAAATCCGGAGACCTTGGAGCAGCGTTAAGAACAAGAAACTGATACCGAGTTCCTCCGAAGAATGCTCGAGAGGAAAGAAAAAGAGGCTGCGGAGCAGGCAGCCAATATAAAACGAATGGCTCTTTTGTTCTAAGACATGGCCGGGATGATATTACAGCCGGAACCTCTAGCTGAAGACCCCCCAATCATCATTAAAGACGACAGAGGGGAAACGTCGAACCCTCCTCCGGCTTTTTCAGCAGCCAAAGAAGAGACAATCTCTAAGACCGCCTTGGATGACTACATCGCTCAGCAAATACGAGCTCACCAGGCGAATGAAGCGGCTGGGCAGATCGTTAAGACTAGACGACCTTATCCAGGCTGGTATGACCAAATAAGGTACCCGCCGGGATATACGATCCTTAAATTTCATGTATATAAAGGGACGGGGAATCCACATCAGCATGTCGCTCAATTCAGAGCCTTGTGCGGCAACACCGGGGGTGATGATAAACTTCTGCTCTGTAGGGTTACTAGGCACTAGAACAAGGTTCTACAAGGCATCAACCATGCCAAAATCAAAATTTTCAAGTGCCGAACAACCTAAGCAAGATCTTAAACTAGAGATTAGGCAGAACAAAGAGCAAGTAAACAATTTTACTTCTAAGAGAAAGGGATTACAACCTTTGTAGTCCATTCCTTTGCTTCATAAGCTCCGAGTAGTAGTCTCTTCACCGCGATCAATGAACTCCCAGACTCTAGAGAGGCTCCACAAGTCAAATGATACTTGCTTGCTAGAAGACTTCCTTTTCGAAGATGATCTACCTTGAAGAAACTCAAACCCAAGCTCTTGCTTCACTAATCAAGTATTGACAAAGCAAACATCCTAATCTAAGTGGCTAGAATAGATGAGGATGATGAAGCAGGAATTTAGCTCTCTTTTGTTTTCATTTTCTCACTCATTTTCAACACTTATGAAAAAGCTAGAAAGCTTTTCATCAAAAAGGAAGAAGAAGAAGAAGCAAAACCATTTGTGATGAATAATGAATTAATTGTCATGGTTACAAATCAACCATGGGTTAAGAATGATGACTTAACCCTTGTAGAGAATTAACTAGGGTAAAGGGTTTGGGTTGGGTTAAAGAAATATCTTCACAAAATATCAAAGTCAAAGTCAAAGCTTCAAGAAGCTTCATGAAAGCTTCATCCAAGCATAACCCTAATCCAAACCCTAACCATATTTAAGCTCCACAAAACATGTTGCATTTGTAACCCTAACTTGTTACAATATTATATATCACATATACAATATTTATTGTAACAAAATAAAATAATACAATTAACATATATCACATATATATCAATGTATTATCCAAGTGAGAAAAAGAATCTTTAAGCGAGCTAATATTAGTTAATGTAATTCAATATATCAAATATATAATTATACATTAAATTATCGAATCAACACTTGATCCGATAATCCGGCTATTTCACAAATAACCGACTAAAACAATCTGTATCAGTTCATCGAATCAACACTTGATCCGATGACCCGGCTATATCACATATACCCGGCCGATATCACATATCGCGAGAATCTAATATGGTATCACATACACGTATTGTTCTCGTTCCCGCACATATCACATATGTGCTCCTACTCCATTTTGCCTGAGCCATGAAACCTCTGTTTAGGACTCTAAAGAATCGTCAATACGCCGGCAGTATGTGATGATCATATCAAACACCCATAAGCTGCAAGCGGTCAGCTAAACGTAACAGCCACCCAGGTATTGAGCGATCAGAAGATCAACAAGCAAGCCTGTACATTCTCCTGCGAATCCAATCAGTAACACTCCCGTACAGTCCGGTCTCTTCGTCTGATATGTCGCATATCTCGCCTAGGGGTGGTAAACGTCAGACCCCAGTAGCTTGATAAGTCGTGTCGATATGAGGTCCATAACAGTTCGAGAAACTACTGATAACACTTACCAGTAAATCTCAACAACCCTGGCCAGGGATTTCCAGTTATGGCCAATCGAACACAGCGCAACATCAACTCCCTATACCGGGAGAGACGAAACCCCTCCTATCGCTCATTGCCTCCATGTGATTCGGGACTATACCCAAAAGCCACCGTTTTGCACGCCCTGTTGGACGTGGTATGATGGAAATCAAAACACAATGGGAATCACACAAGACTCTATGACGATCTCGGTTCTACAGACTAACCTGTAACAGTGTCACTAGAGAACTGCTATCTGACGTGAGGTATAATACCATCTGGGAGTTCTCGGCGAGTCCGTTCAGTATACCCAGTCTCCACTGAGCACCCATATACCTTCTCTGATGTCAAACACCAATGGATATAGGATCATCCATCGCCCATCATATTGGTCAAGAAGCGTATACGCTAGTCTACTCTGGTATATCGATGCCCTGTCTCGATACACCTACGACTAGAAACATTTGAAGGATGTACTTAGCGACTACACTGTCCCCACTAGTATGATCTGCATCATAGTCCTGGTAGTCAAGTACTCATCCTAAGGGCTTTATCAACATGTAACATAGAGACAATCAGAGTACATGTTAAGATAAAAAGCAACCAGATAGCATACTATCATGTCGAGCAAGAAAGTCCTACCTATATATGTCCAAGCATCCACTACAATATACATCATATGTACAGTAATGGCCTCTAGGGCATACATATAATTAACAATCTCCCCTTGCACTAGGGCCATCTGTTGTGGTATCACATACCCAACAATCAGCTGTGGTTGAAGTATCTCATACTCAACCATCCTATAAAAGTCTCTACTGGAAAATAGGCCTTTGTGAGTGGATCCGCGTTGTTGTCCTCTTTGTCTACTCTCCTAACCTCGATCTTCCTGGAGATCAACCATCTCCATGATCAGGTGATACTGCCTAAGAATATGTCTGGATCACAGATGGGACGGGGGTTTCTAGGCATAAGCCACAACTCCATTGTCACACAATGGCAGGAACGAAGTTCATCTCATGAACTATTATATATATCCAGACTGCCTCTTTGGTAGCATCCTTGGTAATGATGTATCTTGCCTTTATCGTCTAGTAAGTCACGGTATCTAGTTTGGAACTCTTCCAACATACCGTCCCTCCATTGAGGGTAAAGACAATGCCTGTGACTAACATTCAGTCATCCTTATCACCCTGTAACCTTTCCAGTGATTCTCCCCAGGATCGATTGATACTATCTCACTACAACTAGTGAGAATCCTAACATCCAATTAGATCTATCTCATAGATATAAAACCTAGGATTTATGATGTATCACTTTGATCCTTATATGGAGAATCCTTGTGATAAGAGGAGATTGACCAAGCGTAGCATATGAAACTCCTTCTCTATCAAGAGTATGTCATCCACGTACAATACGAGGATCATCACCATACTCTCTACTACCTTTTTGTATATACAAGGTTCATCTACCATTTTGATGAAGTCAAACTCTTTGACCACCACATCAAAACAGACGTTCCAACTCCGCGATGCCTGATTTATCTCATAAAGCAACTTGCTCACGTTTCCGCTGCTCCCACTGTCTACGAAGCCTTCTGGCTGTATACTTATAGACATTCTCTTCTAAATTACTATTTAGAAAAGCAGTCATGACACCCAACCACCAGATATCGTAGTTATGGTATATAGCAATGGCAAGTAGGATCTGGATGGACTTAAGCATAGCTTTGAAAGTCTTAACTTTTCCATGTACACCAAGCAATTTTCTCAAGATATACTTGCTTCTGATGGGGATTTAACCATTCAGATAAAGCAACCAAAGTCCATACTTTGTTGGTGTATATGGATTCCATCTCAGATCGCTTAGCATCCAACCATTCTTACAGAGTCCCCACTCTTGATGGCCTGCTCGAAACAAGTTGGGTCATCATATCATGATGCAATCCTCGCTCCCACTATCATAGAGAAACCGAAGTATCTCTCAGGTGGGTGAGGAACCCTACTAGATCGGCGGAGAGGCTGAGGTTTGTCGGGAACTATCGAATCCTCCGGTTCTACCAAATTTTCAGCTGCAGTTTGTATAGCTGGAACTGCTTCCAGTTCTACCTCATGACTACTAATTTCTTCACAAGAAATACCCTTTCTCAAAGGTTGCATGCTGAGAAACAAAACACCTTTTGTTCCTTGGTTAGGTAGAAGATATTCCCTTGCGAATGCTTGGGATATCTAACAAATTTCCACAGAACTGACTTTGCCTCGAGCTTTTCCGGATTTTGCTTTTTAGATATAGGCCGGACAACCCCAAATCTTAATATCCTTAAGAGATGGGCTCTTCATATACCATATCACATATGGAGTGGTAGGCACCTGATTTGATTGGAACCCTATTCAATAGGTATGCAGCTTCTCAAGTGCATAACTCCCAAAAGGAAATAGGAAACTCAGTAGTACTCATCATAGAGCACACCATATCTCATAGGGTGCGATTGCTCCGCCCCGATACACCGATGTGCTGTGGTGTATATGGAGGAGTAATGCTGAGAGAGAATCTCATTCTCCTTTAGAATTGTCCAGGATCTCTGTGCAGAAGTATTCTCCTCCCTGATCACATCAAAGGACATAATACTTATACCCGTTTTGGTTCTATACTTCTGACTTATATTCATTGAATTTCTTAAAAGGTTCAGACTTGTGTTTCAACAGGAACATATGTTCGAATCTTGAGAGATAATCAGTGAATGTAATGAAGTACAAAGAACTGGTCCTGGTATGTGTAGACTGGGGACATTACATACATCATCATGTATCAATCCCAAAAGTTCACTAACTCTTTCTCTGTTTCAAATAAACAGAGCTGTGGTCATTTTATCTTTGTGACATGACTGGCAAGTTTTACAAGATGTAAATTTAAACAGATCTAAAAATGCATCTTTATTTAACTTCAGTTAGTCGGGTCACATTGACATGACCTAGTCTACAATACCATAAGAAAGATTCATTTATTTCTAAACTCTTCCCCTTGTGTGTGTTCTGTACGTTAAGAACTGTGGTTTGATTTAGAACGTCTATGCTTTTAGATAAGGTGCCTGAACCGATCAACTCTTGATATAGGAAATGTTCAAAACATTATCCAATAATACAAAATTATATCCTTCTTTACTAATAAAGAGACTGATATGATGTTGAATATCAGGTTCGGTATCTAATAACATTCGTTTTGAATCAATGTATTTGGTAATACTGGGTGATAACTGCCAACTGCTTGGCTTGCAACAATTGCACCGTTTCCAACTCTTGAAACTTATCACCCGATCTCAGTTCTCTACCTTTCTGTAGCCCACGTAACATATTACATATGTGGGATCCTGATCCGGTATCTCGTACCCAGGACGTAAAGGATACTGCGAAACAGTTCTCGGTAATGAACACACCCGAAGAAGATGCATCAGCATGTACTTTCTTCGTTTGGGCGGCACGGGAATTCTGGTAATCCCCTATTTCCTGCTCGGTCTTATAACATTTATGAGTTGGAGCGGGACCAACGTTCCCCAGCTTAGTATAATAAGCGGGTTCGGTTAATACATCCGTATTTTTATCTTGATTAAGGCGTGATATGGTCGCTACTTGGAGAGAGAGAGAAGAAAACACTCAGCGTATACTATCATGTCGAGCAAGAAAGTCCTACCTATATATGTCCCAGCATCCACTACAATATACATCCTATGTACAGTAATGGCCTCTAGGGCATACATATAACTAACAATCTCCTACTTGCACTAGGGCTATCTATAGCAGTGGTTGCAGTATTTAATACTCAACCATCCCATAAAAGTCTCTCTTTGGGAAAAGGCCTTTGTGAGTGGATCCGCCGTGTTGTCCTCTGAGTCTACTCTCCTAATCTCGATCACCCTGGAGATCAACTATCTCCATGATCAGGTGATGCTGCCTCAGAATATGTCTGGGTCACTGATGGGATCGGGGTTCCTGGGCCAAAGCCACATTTCCATTGTCACACAATGGTAGGAACCTAGTTCATCTCATGAACCAATATACACCCAAACAGCCTCTTTGGTAGTATCTTTAATAGCGATGTTACCAGCCTTTATCGTCTAGTCTGCCACGGTATATAGCTTGGAACTCTTCCAACATACCGTCCCTCCACTGAGGGTCAAGACATTGCCTGCGACTGACATTCAGTCGTCCTTATCACCCTGGAACCTTTCCAGTGATTCTCCCCAGGATCAACTGATACCATTTCATTACAACTAGTGAGAATCCTAATATCCATTTAGATCTATCTCATAGATCCAAAAGCCAGGATTTAGGAGGTATCACCTTTATCCTATTTGGAGAATCCTTGTGATAAGAGGAGATTGACCGAGTGTAGCATAAAAAATTCCTTCTCTATCAAGAGTATGTTATCCACGTACTCTACGAGGATGACCACCTTACTCTCTACTACCTTTTTGTATAAATAAGGTTCATCTACCATTTTGATGAAGTCAAACTCTTTGACTACTGCATCAAAGCAGATGTTCCAACTCCGCGATGCCTGCTTTATTCTGTAAAGCAACTTGCACACGTTTCCGCTGCTCCCACTGTTTACGAAGCCCTCTGGCTGTATACTTATAGACGTTCTCTTCTAAATCAATATTTAGCAAAGCAGTCATGACACCCAACCACCAGATATCGCAGTCATGGTATGCAGCAATGGCAAGTAGGATCCGGATAGACTTAAGCACAGCCACTGGAAAAGGTTTCATCATTATCCACGCCTGGTCGATGACGAAAACCTTTAACAAGTCTAGCTTTGAAAGTCTTAACTTTTCCATCTACACCAAGTAATCTTCTCAAGATATATTTGCTCTTGATGGGGATTTAACCCTTCAGATATAGCAACCAAAGTCCATACTTTGTTGGTGTACATGGATTCTATCTCAGATCGCTAAGCATCCAGCCATTCTTACAGAGTCACCACTCTTGATGGCCTGCTCGAAACTAGTTGGGTCATCATCTCATGATGCAATCCTTGCTCCCACTGTCATCGAGAAACCGAAGTATCTCTCAGGCAGGTGAGGAACCCTGCTAGATCGGCGAAGAGGCTGAGGTTCGTCGGGGACTATTGAATCCTTTGGTTCTGTCAAATCATCAGCAGCAGTTTTGTATAGTTGGAACCTTTCCAGTTCTACAGAACTGACCTTGCCTCGATCTTGTCCGGATTTTGCTTTTGATATAGGCCGGACAATCCCAAATCTTAACTTGCTTAAGAGATTGGTTCTTCCCACACCATATCTTATATGGAGTGGTAGGCAGTGATCTGATTCAAACCTAATTCAATAGGTATGCAACTTCTTAAGTGCACAACCCCAAAAGGAAATGGGTAACTCAGTAGTACTCATCATAGAGCGCACCATATCATATAGGGTGTGATTGCTCCGCCCCGATACACCAACGTGCTGTGGTGTATACGGAGGAGTAATGCTGAGAGAGAATCTCATTCTCCTTTAGAATAATCCAAGAATTCTATGCACAAGTATTCTCCTTCCTGATCTTATCACAGGACATAATACTTACACCCGTATTTTGGTTCTCTACTTCTAACTTATATTCTGTGAATATCTCAAAAGCTTTAGACATGTGTTTCAACAGGAACATGTGTCCGAATCTTGAGAGATCATCAGTGAATGTAAGGAAGTACAAAGGACCAATCCTGGCATGTGCAGACAGGGGACCTTACATACATCATCATGTATCAGTCCCAAGAGTTTACTAACTCTTTCTCTGTTTCCAATAAACAGAGCTATGGTCATCTAATCTTTGTGACATGACCGGCAAGTTTCACAAGATGTAAATTCAAACTGATTTAATTATGCATCTAGAATGTAATTTCAGCCAGTCGGGTCACATTGATATGACCTAGTCTACAATACCTCAAGAAGGATTCGTTCATTTCTGAAATCTTCCTCTTGTGTGTGTTCTGTATACTAGGAACTGTAGTTTGATTTAGAACGTCAATGCTTTTAGATAACGTGCCTGAACCGATCAACTCTTGATATAGGAAATGTTCAAAACATTATCAAACAATACAAAATTATATCCTTCTTTAATAAATAAAGAGATTGATATGATTTTGTATATCAGGTTCGGTATCTAATAGCATTTGTTCAGAATCAATGTATTAGTAACACAGGGTGACAGTGACCAACAGACTTGGCTGCAACACTTGCACCGTTTTCTGTCTCATGAAACTTATCACCCATTCTCAGTTTTCTGCCTTTCTGTAGCCCTATGTAACAGATTACATATCTGGGATCCTGATCCGGTATCAGATACCCAGGACGCCGAGGATACTGAGAAACAGTTCTGTGTAACGAACACACCCGAAGAAGATGCATCATATGCACTTTCTTCGTTTGGGCGGCATGGGAATCTTGGTATTCCCCTATTTTCTGCTCTGTCTTATAACAATTATAAGTTGGAGTGGGACCAACGTTCCCCAGCTCAGTATAACAAGCGGGTTCGGTCAATACATCCATAGTATTATCTTGATTAAGGCGTGATATGGTCGCTACCTGGAGAGAGAGAGAAGAAAACACTCTGCGTGCGCTCTTGCAAGATTAGATTGGTTATATATTTTATTTAATCAGGATGGCTCCCACTGTTTTTATCAAATCTTCCTTCAAACCCTAAAAGGAAAGATTAGCCGGGATTAATTACACTCTACAAGTTCGCCAATCTTTCAGCCAGGCCAGTGCCGGTACTTTGAGGGAGGTTCCCCGTGCTTTCGCACGGACCTAATTAAAGTAAACCTCGTTTTCCCAGGGGCGTAACCCCGTTGACACCTTTCTAGACACCTACTTGATCGGCTAATTGTAAAGTGCAAAACTCTCCCAGGAGTAACAATTACTCGCAGTGGGTATCGGGATCCAACTATCATATAGAAGGTATGCAATCTCATTGCAAATTTCAACACTTGAAACTCCCAATAATGGTTTTTACCCCTAGCACTTATGACCTTAACTATGGTCAACAAATCATAAGCACTAGTCAAGTTCTACCCGTCATTTCGTGATTAATTAGACCCACCCACAAGACCCTTAACTAAGGTCAACAAAGTCACGCGACTGTCCTAACTAACCGCATCATATGCTGAGTAGGAAGACATCACTTAGCTACCGTACACTGTGCCTTAACTAAAGTCAACAAACACAGCACGAATACTAAGTACTCTACTTCCTAAAATGATGGAGGGTTGCGGATGGTTTTTAAGAAAACCTTTAACGCTTTGAACTTAATCTCGTTGCGGAATCAAATGGTTTTTAAATGGAGTGTTTTTGAGGCTTTTCTAGTTTTGCTAAAGGGGTCACTCCCGGTGAAGGGATCGTCGGCCCTTTCCTCATCGAATAATGTGCAGGATATATCTTATATACTGCTGTGCAAAGCAAAAACTATAGAAGCAATCAAAAGACAAACCGAGGGTTGTAGCATCTGCCAGTTATTGCTAAAGGAGTCACTCCCGGTGAAGAGATCTCGGTCCTTTCCTTATCGAATAAGGTGCAGGATGTTCTACAAGGAACACCGCGATGCAAAGCTAGAACTGTAGATACCTATTTTATTTTTGAAATTCGATTCCACAACATCTTTTAGGTTTATTTTCTTTCATTAATCTCATTAATGAATGTCCCAACATTTAAGTCCACCTAAACATCACAGATAAATACAACGTACGCTTATGCCATCCGCATTCGCCTCGATGTCCCGTCTGCACCGTTAGGTTAGGTAACTAACGGCAGAGCGGGGCAGGGCTAGCGCGAGTGTAAAACATAAGCAACGTTTATATAATATATCATATATACTATATACAATATCCATCTGAACAAATTACACGATCACATCACAGATAACGCAGCAGAAAATATCATATGAAATATTGGATATACTAGGACGTCCGTGTTTTATTTTGAGCCTGTATAAAACACGGATTCCACGGTCGTGATGAATAGCCAATCCCATACCCCTAGACCCCTACGAGAGCGGCAAGCAACCCTACCAATTCTAGAGTTAGGAGACCCGGACTCGACTCCTCGAGATGGTCTCTCACTGGACCCTAAAATCCGGTTACTTGTGCTCCCCTCCTTGGGTCTATCCTAATGCGGAAAAGTAAATAATATACAAATGGTGACATCATCCGCAACCTGGAAGTGCCCCAATAAAAGAATATTACATACAAGTTTTTACATGAATGAAAATGAAAAACACTCATCTCACATAAAAACCCCCGGCTATTCAAACACGACGATCCAATATAACATATCCAGCAACACATAACATCACATGTCATCAACGTAAGTAAATATGCCCATCCCAATTGTCGTTGACATATAGCAACGAAACCGGCGATATCACATATTACACTTCTGGTCGCAGAAAAGAAAGTGTAAAACTACAACAGTTGGAATCCGCAAACTCTTTAGACATCGCATGCCTAACCAAATGAATTCCTTAGATATCGCATGCCTAACAATTATAAACCCCGCATTTTAGTCTCATTATCGAAAACTCTTTTCAATATCAAGTCGGGCAATTCAACAAGATTCCCGCCATTTTGATCGAATGCTCGTCGCAAACTTTAGTAGGCGGCCGCACCCCCGATGCCGTCGACGAAGTGCACCAAGGCGGAACACCGCTACCGCGAGCACCCGAACGGATGCTTTTGGCGACGGGGTTCTCCTACAGTCACTTGGTCGGGGCTATGGGGTGTAGCTGTCTATTAAGTTTACCGGCGAGTATCCGCGTACGCTACGCGATTGCGACGGACTTTTGATCACATCAAAATTCCGTGGCAACCGATCAAGTGAGACTAAACTGCTAGATTTATAATATTCATTCAGTTATCTCATAACAACTTGTGAATTCCAAATATTGTATCACATTCCAGATAAATAGAAAATGTCAAACTTTCCGATCGAACAATCAAACACCCAAGTTTTCCCGAAACAGCTCAACACATGAAATAAGTTTAAAAACATCCACTTCATGCCTCAGTACCAACGGTCCAGCCGTAGAAGGGTCAAGCCAACGCCTCACATGTAGCATGCCGTACTGCCCCAAACCCTAAGGTTCAAAGGGCAGTTCAAGACGGTCACATAATCGAGTTAAGGTTTGTTGTCTTCTAGAGAGTCCATCGCGTTACTTGCACTACTTCGAACGTTCTTAAACTACGGAAAGATCCAACACTTGGAAATTTCCCGACAGGGGAAAAAGTGGGTATTTTTATCCGGTCGAACTTTTTAACATGTTCTAAAATATCGGGAAAAACACAAACGAGGTTAGAATATCCGATCGAATTTCCGAACTCCCAATACAACCCAGAAAACTCAACCCTTGAGTAAATATTAAAAATTCCCAGAAAATACAGCACATACAGAAAGAAATTACTGTGCAAAAATTGAAGGATTACGTCATCATATGGCCGCGGAACCGCCGCATAAGCCAAGCTTGTGCCGCGGTTCCGCGGCGCTTTGGGCGGAACTCTTTGTCGTTTTGCACTGTATTTCTTAGAAAACCCTGCTGATTTTTCTGCATATTTTTAATTCACAAAAATCCACGATTTCAAAAATTGTACAGAGAAGGGTTTTGGATTAGGGTTTCGGGTTCGATCGGACTTCTAACATCGTCTACACTTCGCCTAAAGCTCTAGCTAGGCTCTGATACCACTGTAGGGTTCCTAGGCACACCCATAAGGTTCTACAACTGATCAAACATGTCCAATTCAAAATTTTATGTGCTGAGAAACCCTAAACTAGATCGTTAACTAGAGGATAGGCGAAACTAGAAGCTAGTAAACTACTTTACTGCTAAGTGAAAGTGACTACAACCTTTGTAGATCCGGTCCTCTACTTCTTTAGATCCGTTTTGACGTCCCTCCGCTGCGATCATCGGAATCCCGGACCCTCGCGTTGGTTTCGTCGGAGAAATGGACGGGCTAGGTCGTTGACTTCGATGCCGAAGATGATCTACGTCGAGGCGACTCAAACTCAAGCTCCACCTTCACTAGGTCATGGAACTTGTGAAGATAACACACTCTACTACATGGCAAGTGGTAGAGGATGAAGAAATAGGAAGTGGGTTCACTTTGGATTTGGATTTCTCACTTGGAAATTTTCAAGAATGCTTTCTTCTCTTCATGAAGAAGAAGAAGAAGAGGAAAAGAAAAAGAATAATGAATTCTTGAAAATAATAAATCAAGTGATTCTTATCATAATGCAACCATGGGTGAGGCTAACACATGTAGAGAATAAACTAGGGTTTAGGTAAATGGTTAGGTTAAGGATAGAAACAAAATGGTCAAGACTTTTCAAAGCTTCATGAAGCTTTAAGTAAAAACCAAAAGAAACCACCATTTTATTTCTTGCCCAAAATGAATAAAGAAAATAAATAAAACAAATTAAAACCTAACCATTAACCTAAAGATGGTTTAAATCAAACATACACCTAAGTTTGCATGTATCATCAAACATGATACAAACTAGTGCACAAACATATATCATATATATGCAATGTGCACATCAAGTGAGAAAATCCATCTTAAGTGAACAAATACTAGTTAATGTAAAGTAATATATCAAATATATAATTATACATTAAATCATTAAATCAACACTTGATTTAACGATCCGGTCATAACCGACTAATATCATGTGTATCAATGTATCGAATCAACACTTGATTCGGTAACCCGGCTATATCTTATATAACCGTCCGATGATACAAATCGCGAGAATAGAATACAGTATCACATACTAGTATTATTCTCGGTCCCGCACATATCTCATATGCGCTCCTATTTCGTTTCGCTTGAGCCAGGAAACCTCTGTGTAGGACTCTAAAGACTCGTCAATACGCCGGCAGCAGGTGATGATCATATCAAACACCCACAAGTCGCAAGCGGTCTGCTAAACGTAACGGCCACCCGGGTATTGAGCGATCAGAAGATCAATGAGCAAGCCCGCTCACACTCCTGTGAATCCAACCAGCAACACTTACTGTACAGTCCAGTCTGTTCGTCTGATATGTCGCATATCGCCTAGGGGTGGTAAACGTCAGACCCCAGTAGCTTGATAAGTCATGCCGATGTAAGGTCCATAACATAGCGTGAAACTACTGATAACTCTTACCAGTAAATCACTGCAACCCTAGCCAGGGATTTCCAGTTATGTCTAGTCGAGCATAGCGCAACATCAACCCCTATACCGGGAGAGACGAATCCCCTCCTATCGCTCATTGCCTCCATGTGAATCGGGACTATACCCAAAAACCACCTGTTTGCACGACTCAGTAGAGCCGTGGTAGGGTGGAAATCAAAGCACGGTGGGAGACATACAAGACTCTATGACGATCTTGGGTCAAAAGACTAAGCTGTACCAGTGTCACCAGAGAACTGCCATCTGACGTGAGGTATAATACCATCTGGGAGTTCTCGGCGAGTCCGTTCAGTGTACCCAGTCTCCACTGAGCACCCGCATACCATCTCTGATGTCAAACACCAATGGATATGGGATCATCCATCGCCCATCACATGGGTCGAGAAGATATACGCTAGTCTACTCTGGAATATCGATGCCCCGTCTCGATATTCCCACGACTAGGAACATTGAAGGATGTACTCATTGACTACCCAGGCCCCACTAGTATGATCTACATCATAGTCCTGGAAGTCGAGCACACATCCTAAGGGCTTTATCAACATGTAATAGAGAGACTGCAAGTATACATGTTAAGATAAAGAGCAACCAGATAGTGTACTATCATATCGAGCAAGAAAGTCCTACCTATATATGTCCCAGCATCCACTACAATATACATCCTATGTACAGTAATGGCCTCTAGGGCATACATATAACTAATAGTATACATCTTGATGAAGCGGACATACATCCTAACTTCTGCTTATACCATCAGAGGATTGCACACCCTACCGAGGAGTGCATAGCCTTTAAAAACTGGTGGCAGGGATATGTTGCCCACCGACAACACGTTCAACGAGTGAAGCGCAAGGCTCGTCGGGAATAGAAAAGCACGACAGATGAGCGCAAAAGAGCCGCTGGCAACTGTCACATAGTCGACACCAAGGGATCACAAGTTATCACCTTTGGAAGCGACCCTGACGAAGAAATCGCCCTCAGCCCTCTCTTCAAGGAATCCACCTCCGACACAAAAGATGCGAAGATTTGCGAGAAAATCTAGCTGCGTAATCGTACGTTGCCCGAAAAATCTCGGACCTATGACCGAAATGTCTTTAAACTACTACAAACCCGCGGCATCCCCAGGCTGACGTGGTAAAAAAAATAATAAAAAAAAAGAAAAGAAAACGGTATGTCCCTAAGCAAAATGGGCACGGATGAAAACCCGAAAGGGCTCCGTGAGTAAAAACAGCAGGGCTACCGGCGAGTTTTGTGAAAACCCGAATGGGCACAACCTCGTTAAAAGACACTTGCACGGTCCTCTCGACCTTGTGAGGAGAAACCACCTGCGTGAGATCCTTACGACTCACAAGGGAACAACACACTTAGGGATCCCCACGATTCCTAAGGAGAAATTGCACTTGCGAGATCCTCACGACTCGTAAGGAGAACCCTCTTATGAGACCCTCACGGCTCATAGAATTTAAAAGCCTTAAGCTACAAGGATCTGAACCCGTTTTTAAGCAGCCATCACAACCTCCAATGCTGCCCTACAAGCGGTTCAATGCTGACCCTTGTATACAATCCATGGGCGCGAATAAACATTTCCCTAACAAAGTCCAATCCGTGACTAGGGATATGCTCACACAGTGAACATTCCTTGTAAGTCCTCTCGACTTATAAGGAGAAAGCACTCTTGTAAGATCCTTACGACTTATAAGAGACCACACACTTAGGAATCCTAAAGAGAAAACGCACCTACGAGATCCTCACGACTCGTAGGGAGAAATACCTTTATGAGACCCTTACGGCTCATGAAGTCAAAAGCTTTAGTTGACAGGATCCTAACCCTGTCTGCTAAGCCACCTTCGACATCGATAAGGGCAAATGATGATTCGCTCCTGGCAATACCCCAGTTGTAGCGATGTTGATGCCTAAATCGGTATTAAATTCCACACTCATGATAAAAAATCAGCGAACCACAAATGCATATGAAATAGCCGAAATGATGGGGCAACTTGCAACAAAATCAGCAAGTAAAAATGTATGCATCCAAAATACCCGAAATGATTGGGCACCGCGAAAAATAGCCGAAATGATTGGGCAATTGCAACTTTTGCGATATAAAAGCTGAAATGATAGAGCATCGCGGAAAGAAAAATATATAAAATGAAATTTTCTGCCCTACAGGTTAGATCACATCGATCCCTGTATACAATCCAGGGGCACAAATAAAGAGAGAACCATACCTTCCCACCAGGCTTCATCGAAACGAAGTTAAATCTCGACGGTTCACAGACCGCCTAGAGATCATCAACAGCGTTCCTCCTCATTCCAGCAGGATTCAGACGCTACAATCAAACTTGGAGCCATGGCAAAGTCCCTACTTCGAATCTTGACGGTTCACAGACAACCTAGAGACCACTTTCATATTCGTCTCACTATAACAGATGCAACGTCAACAAATGACCCCGTCGCGGAAATACGTCATCCACATGACCCCGTCTCGGAAATACATCATCCCAATGACCCCGTCTCGAAAATACGTCATCCAAATGACCCCGTCTCGGAAACACGTCATCCAAATGGCCCCGTCGCGGAAATACGTCATCCACATGACCCCGCCTCGGAAATACGTCAACCACATGACCCCGTTGCAGAAATACGTCATCCACATGACCCTGTCACGGAAACACGTCATCCACATGACCCCGTCTCGGAAACACGTCATCCAAATGACCCCGTCGCGGAAACACGTCATCCACATGACCCCGTCTCGGAAATACGTCATCCTAATGATCCCGTCTCGGAAATACGTCATCCAAATGACCCCGTCTCGGAAACACGTCATCCACATGACCCCGTCGTGGAAATAAGTCATCCACATGACCCCGTCGTGGAAACACGTCAACAAATGACACTGTCGCGGAAATACGTCATACAAATGACCCCATCGCGGAAATACGTCATCCACATGACCTCGTCGCGGAAATACGTCATCCGCACGACCCCGTCGCGGAAATACGTCATCCGCACGACCCCGTCGCGGAAATACGTCATCCACATGACCCCGTCGCAGAAATACGTCATCCAAATGACCCCGTCTCGGAAATACGTTATCCACATGACCCCGTCGCGGAAATACGTCATCCACATGACCCTGTCGCGGAAACACGTCAACAAATGACCCCGTCGCGGAAATACGTCATACAAATGACCCCGTCGCGGAAATACGTCATCCACATGACCCCGTCGTTATACAAATGACCCCGTCGCGGAAATACGTCATCCACATGACCCCGTCGTGGAAATACGTCATCCACATGACCCCATCGCGGAAATACGTCATCGAAATGACCCCGTCTCGGAAATACGTCATCCACATGACCTCATCGCGGAAATACGTCATCCACATGACCCCGTCGCGGAAATACGTCATCCAAATGACCCCGTCTCGGAAATATGTCATCCATATGATCCCGTCGTGGAAATACGTCATCCACATGACCCCGTCACGGAAATACATCATCCAAATGACCCCGTCTTAGAAATACGTCATCCACATGACCCCGTCTCGGAAATACGTCATCCACATGACCCCGTCGCGGAAACACGTCATCCACATAACCCCGTTTCGGAAATACGTCATCCCAATGACCCCGTCGCGGAAACACGTCAGCCAATGACCCCGTCGCGGAGATACGTCAACAAATGACCCCGTCGCGGAAATACGTCATCCCAATGACCCCATCGTGGAAATACGTCATCCACATGACCCCGTCTCGAAAATACGTCATCCAAATGACCCCGTCGCGAAAACACGTCATCCCAATGACCCCGCCTCGGAAATAAGTCAACCCCTCCTAGTCCCGTGGAACACGGCTAATATCAATCCTGACCCCGTGGGAAACGTCCAGAGCAGAGCCTGGTCCTTGCAGAATACGGCTATATCAATCAGACCCCGTGGGAAGCATCCAGAGCAAATTCCCGGTTTCATAGAACGCGGCCTATGTCAATCCTGACCCCGTGGGAAACGTCCAGAGTGGATCCTGGTCCTCGCAGAACACGGCTATGTCAATCAGACCCCGTGGGAAGCATCCAGAGCAAATTCCTGGTTTCGTGGAACACGGCCTATGTCAATCCTGACCCAATGGGAAATGTCCAAAGCGGAGCCTGGTCCTCGCAGAACACGGCTATGTCAATCAGACCCCGTAGGAAGCATCCAGAGAAAATTCCTAATTTCGTAGAACGCGGCCTATGTCAATCCTGACCCCGTGGGAAACATCCAGAGCGGATCCTGTTCCTCGCAGAACACGGCTATGTCAATCAGACCCCGTGGGAAGCATCCAGAGCAAATTCCTGGTTTCGTGGAACGCGGCCTATGTCAATCCTGACCCCGTGGGAAACGTCCAGAGCGGATCCTGGTCCTCGCAGAATACGGCTATGTCAATCAGACCCTGTGGGAAGCATCCAGAGCAACTTCCTGGTCACGTGGAACACGGCCTATGCCAATCCTGACCCCGTGGGAAACGTCCAGAGCGGAGCCTGGTCCTCGCAGAACACAGTTATGTTAATCAGACCTTGTGGGAAGCTTCCAGAGCAAATTCCTGGTCACGTGGAACACGACCTATGTCAATCCTGACCCCGTGGGAAACGTCCAGAGCGGATCCTGGTCCTCGCAGAACATGACTATGTCAAACCGACCCCATGGGAAGCATCCCGAGCAAACTTCCTGGTTACGTGGAATGCGGCCTATGTCAATCCTGACCCCATGGGAAACATCCAGAGCGGATCCTGGTCCTCGCTGAACACGGCTATGTCCATCCTGACCCCGTAGAAAGCATCCAGAGCGGAGCCTGGTCCTCGCAGAACACGGCCTAAGTCAATCTTGACCCCGTGGGAAGCATCCAGAGAAAATCCTGGTCCCATAGAACACGACTAAAGTCAATCTCGACCCCGTGGGAAATGGCCAGAGCAACCCCTGACTCTGTGAAATGCGGATAATATCAACCTCGTCAATCACTTACAGGTCCTCACGACGTGTAAGGGAGAAAACTCTTTTGTGAGATCCTTACGACTCTCAAAAGAAAACGCACTTAGGAATCCTCATGACTCCTAAGGAGAAATTACATCTACGGGATCCTCTTGACCTGCAGGGAGAAAATTCTTTATGAGACCCTCACGACTCGTAAAGTTGAAAAGTCTTAGGAAGCAGATCTTAACCCTGAACCCTAAGCCATCGCTGTACTACAAAGAAATCAAAATAGACTATCCACAGAATACACTTACTAAAAGGGACACACCATCATGAAGCAAAATATGTCCTTTATTCATGAATCAAAATCAATACAAAGTACAATTTATGAAAGAATAAAAGAAAATATACTCTCATTCAGGAGTATGTACAAAAGAAGAATAAAAAATATACAATTCTTCAAGCCGGCGGACGATTCAGTAGATTTGCCAGCTCACCCCTTTTCCGATTGGCCTCGGCTTCATGATTCATTATCGTCAAAAGTCGGGCCTCCGCTTGAGCCTGTTGGGCCTGGTATGAGGCAAGCCGGCCTTCAAGCTCTTTTTCAGTAACCTTATGGGCTTCGACCATTTCACGAGTAAAAACGGCGGCCTTATCAATGGCTACCACTTTCTTGATAGCCTCTTGAAGCACCCTCCAAAGCTCATATGCCCTAGTGGTCTTGGCCATAAGGTTGGCTTGAAACTCCCTCAGCGCTTTGGAAGCCAGTTCCCTCTCCGAAAACTTACGGCTGAGCCTCTTTTCGCATGATATCATGTTCGCAGCGCACCGCTCAATCAGCCTCTATAAGCTCGCCTTTGCGGCCACAACCTCTGAAGGAAGGCGTGTACATTCAAGAATATGCAAGCAGGCCTCCACCTGCCGACAAAACTCAACCCAGACTTGCACCAATGTTTCACTATGGTAGGTGGCAAGAAAGGGAAGAGAGCCGTTGGCTGCAGCGGCAAACGCTTCGGCCGTGATCAGACTGCCAGCACGAAGGTCTTTAATTATGGTTGACAGGGAGTGGAGGCTTAGCTTTGCCATCTGTTCTGAGGCACGCAAAGCATAGGGGCCGGGTGGCATGACGATGCGAGATTCCAGCGTGGTAAGAACTGGCAAAGCTGTTCAGATTTATAAACAGTCATCGAGACTTGTAAGCAAAGAGCAAATGGAACAACGTTGGGACTTTACTTACCCACAGTCATGCAAGAGGGATCTGAAGGCTCCCCAGGCCCGTCAAGAATCTTAACCTCGTCATCGGCTTCCAGAACTGTAGAAGACATCAATATCATTATATGAAATAATGATAATGCTGTGAGGAGAGGGTAAACGACACTAACCTTGCCCAGAAGAGAGGGCGATGCGTTGAGGAGATATCGCCTGCGGAGCAGCCATCTCCAACAAGCGTTGAAAGGACTTCCTGGAAGACAGATCAGCAATAGATGCCGCTAATCCGCGCAATTCTGAAAAGATAGAAGGGTTCAGATAATGGAGAGATTATTAATATAAAATATAGAAGGCTACCTTCGATACTTCTCCCATTCTGAGCTGGAGGGATAGCAGCCTCGGCGGCCTCCTCCGTGCCCCCAGGCACATCATCGGGGATGTGGGCCAGTGTAACGACTTCCGAGCAAGGAGCAGTAGCCGCCACTGCAGGCTCCAGTGGAAGGACGGTAGCCTCGACTATCTATCCCCTAATCTTCGGGTCGCCCTCAGAAAGATCCATCGAATCGGCGACCAACAAAAATGCCTCTCCCGGGGGAGCAAGCACTTGGGGAGCGGGAATCACCGAGGGAAGCTCCATCGCAGGAGCAACGGTTGCATCGACCCCCTCCACACTGATTAGTGTTTCATTGGGGATATTGGCGGAGTCTACAGTCAAAGCGCGACTCAAACTCAGATCCTCCGCCATCCCCGAAATCCCTGCAAGGTTTGTACGAGGATAAGGATATATATATATATATATATATATATATATATATATATATATATGTGTGTGTGTGTGTGTGTGTGTGTGTATGAGCAATACAAAATATTACAAAGAGATACATGAACATACCAATACGCAAAGGAGACTCTAGTATGGCTTGCTCAAGCCGACGCTCCTTCCTGAGGAAGTATGCTCGCCGAGGTTCGAGAGTGGACTCGTGGCCACCGGTCCACAATGAAAGTGCATCCTCGGCGTCGGCTGAGACAGCTTGCTTAAGAGCCCACTCGCCCCATTCTTCCAAAGGGCCTATGAATAGCCGCCGTATCGATGGAGGGTCTTCATAAAAGATGACGGCAGGATAAGGCCTCTTCGGGATCCTTACATTCTCGGATTTGTCTTGTGAGCGTCTGATAGCCTCAGCCAATTGTGCGGCTTCCTCGGCAGATGAACCCGGGAAAAGTAGACCACCATCTGATTCCTGCATGGCTAGTGGTTCGTCTTGGAGGATAGGCTCCGATTCCACTAAAGAGTCGAGCAGATTGGTGACCGTCTTCCTCCGCCTCTTAGACCTAGAACTAACCGCCAAAGACGATCGCTTCCTTCCACTTGGTGCTTTGGTACGGCGTTGACCCACTTCGCCTTCAATGTCCTCGCTCGGCGGTGCTACCGATGACGACACGGCCATTGCTGACGCTGCAGTTGATGACACTGCTACTGGCGCCCTATTGGCCCTTGATTGAGCCCTAGTACGCAATGGCATACCAGCTGTGGGAGTTAAATCCACCGCCGCCTCCGGAATAAGTACGACGCTATTGTCTCTCAAGGGAGGGCGAACCGCTGCACGCGGTTGCGGCGGAACTCCCGTGGACTGGATAGGAGTAGGAACCCTATATCCGTATCCAAGGAGCATCCTCCTCTCCTCGGCAATAATAGGACTGACTCGATGAAGGTACCGGCCTATGAAGGACCCCACACATTGAGGAATATGATCAGCTTCAGGAATCACGAAGCGAGAACCAGTGTTCAGCCGCATGAAGTGATGAGCAGCGTCACGAACAACTTCTGACGACGGGCTAGGCTCCACTATAAACGCCTCAAAGGGAACCCCCTGGTCATATCCCAGTCGCCGAGCGAAGCGGTGTGGGTTGTACCGCATAAGAAGGGCCGCACCGTTTTGACGAAACACCGGGTAACCAGGACTGATTGAATATAAATGTGCGGCTTCCGTTGGCTTCAGGGAGGGTGCTCCCTCTTTTGACAAATCCAAGAGCTGCTGAATCGGTCCCGAAGGAGCAGAGAGGACTGGATCGTTGAATACCATCCCGCCCGTATTGGCATAGGGAGTGATCAGCACGTGAATAGCCCCGGACTGAGTCGGGTCAAGAGCAGAAGCGTCCACCAGCCGCATGAGTAGCGGAAAAGTGTAAACGTCATAAAAGATGGGTCTTTGGTGCGCAGCAAATGCCCCCAGCACGTCCATCTCAATCCAGGATGTAAAGTAATGAAGAGAGAAATTTACCACATCTACGCCTGGGGTTGAGGTATTGGCCGCGACGCTTAACCCATGATACAGATGCGCCAGCCCTACAATACCCACAGCTAGTCGCGTCCCCTCGGCAATACGATGAGCGGGGTAAATAACTGAGGCTCTCATGAAACGACGGTGCATGGGAATGGCGAATCAACTGAGCCAAACACTGATGAAGCCCATGAAGAAAGTCTCTTCATCCATACCAGGAGCTGCGATCGACTCGAAAGACACGGCCGACATGATGGGAATGTAGAATTGCGGCAAGTCCTCTTCTTTAGCAGGCTGCTTATTTAATCCAAACCCAAAGGGGTCGTTGATGTTTGCGAACTTCGGAGCCATCTTTGATAGAACGTCTTCACGAAGGAAGCAGGCGATAAAGCTTTTGAAAGTGACTCCCTGCTCCTCTGACTCTGTGAATAACTTCTCAAAAATTCTCAGAGTCTTGATCAAACTTGAGCGCTTGTGGCGGACGGCATTCTCGGTCGACAAGCCGTCGAGCATGGCAGGCTCGGTTTCGAAGACATACTCATCGGGAGGCAGTAGTTCTTCATAAAGTGTCCCCCTGACCGGAAACCCTGAGATTTCACGAAATTCTTCCAGAGAAATTGAAACTTCGCGGTCCCCTAGAAAGAAGGTGTTTGTGGGAAGATTCCATTGGTTCAAGAAGGCCTTAACCCACCAGACATGGGGAGATTGATAGTAGAAAAGAGACGCATATACCGCTTGATAAAGTCCAACCCTCTGAAGTCGCGCACGATGGGCGGACAGAATATAATGGGCCCAGAGAAGGTAGCCCGTGGGATGTCGAAGCCCTATTTTGTAAATTTGTCCCCATGGCTGGGCTTCACCTTGGCAAATGCGGCGCCCTAAAATGTCTATAGCCGGCATAGGATGGTTCGGAATACCAGTTGTTGATGGCTCAAGCCGTCCCATAGGGGTCCAATTCAACATCTCCACAGCAAAGGCGGTCCGTAGATGATCCATCGGCAGAAATGGATAAGTAGGCTCTATCGGTATCTCGCAAAGAAAACTGCGGCGACCGAGGATGATGTGACCGTACCAGGTCCCCCATAAAAGTAGATTGGTGCAATTCGGATCATGAGCCCTGATCATCGCCATCACCCGTTAGACGGTGACTGAGGAAAGGAAGCCTCCGAGCGGGTAAAAGGGAAGTACGGAAGAGAAGTCATTGTACCTGAAAAAAAAGAAGGGGAAACTGTTAAGAGAAGCCAACACGTGTATATATATATGTTTACGAATGTATATATATATAAAGACAATGGAAGAAAGCGACAAAGGACTTATTTTATGGGACCATTGGTTACAAAACACATGGGCCCCACAAAATCAAGATGGCGGCTCACTAATAATGAGGCCAAGCAATCATCATGAGAATAAAGGGAAGATCCTCA
Organism: Agapanthus africanus; assembly: GCA_030015575.1. Taxonomy (NCBI): domain Eukaryota; kingdom Viridiplantae; phylum Streptophyta; class Magnoliopsida; order Asparagales; family Amaryllidaceae; genus Agapanthus; species Agapanthus africanus. The sequence goes on along the minus strand of CM057349.1, from coordinate 59,398,331 downwards.
ATGAATTCAAATGACTCTACACATTCCTCCAAAGAGAGACCCATCTTAGACTCTGTGAAAATCAAATAGAACAAGGGAATTAAATTCCCAAAAAACTTTACTGAAATTCTCTTTTTTTTGCAAAGAACAACTCAGGAAGAAAATGTTGGATATGTATGCCCTAGAGGCCAGTATTGTATATGTATATATGTGGATACTGGGGATATGTATGTACAGAACAGTCTTGCTCAGTTTTATAGTATATTATTCGACTTGTCTTTGTCAGGATATGTGTATTTATTTCTATTGTTGTTATATCTAGTTTGCACATATTGATAAAGACTCGATACGGTAGTATACTATTATGGTTTGTCTTTATCTTAACATCGTATATGTCATACTCGTTATTACATATTGCGGTTACATGTTGATAAAGCCCGTAGGATCTTGCTTGACTACCTGCGTTGTGATGGCGATCATACTTGTGGGAGCAGGGTAGTCCATAAGAACATCCTTAAATGGTCCCTAGTCGCGTGAGTATCGAGACTGGGTATTGATACTCCAGAGTAGACTGGTGTACACGTTTCTAACCCCGTCGGGGGATGGTTGGTCCCGCAGCCATTGGTCTGATGCACCTAAGATCGTATGCAGGTGCTCACTGGGTGTGAGTACACTGGACGGACTCACCGAGAACATCTATGTGGCACTATACATATCGTCAGATGGAAGTTCTCAGGTGACATGTGTACAGGTTAGTCTTTAGACCCGAGATCGACATTTGTCTCGTGTGAGTTCCCACTGAGCTTTGATCACTACCCTACCATGACTCTACTGAGTCGTGCAAACAGGTTTTGGTTGGGTTCAGTCCCGAGCCACATGGAGGCAGCGAGCGATTGTCGGGGATTCATCTCTCCTGGTATAGGGAGTCGATATCGCACTTTGGTTCGATTGGTCAGGATCATAAGACCTTGGCCATGGCAGTTGGGATCTACTGATAGGTTGATCGGTAGTTTCCCGGATTGGTCCTGAGCCACATCAGCATGACTTATCAGGTTATTAGGGTCTGACGTTCACCATCCCCTAGACCCGGTATGCGATACTCTTTGACGAAGAGACCGGACTGTACGGAAATTGTCACGGATAGGCTCAGTAGGAGATCCGGACGAGTTTTCTCATCGGTCTTCCTTTTCGACAGGTACCTGGGTAGCCGTTACGTACAGCTAGTGCCACTGATGTGCTTGTGGTTAAACCCACTGTCAGAGTACTGTCGAGTCTTTAGAGTCCCACACAGAGGGTTTCCCTGATCCAGGCAAAACAATGTAGTAGCCGTATTGGATACGTGCTGGGTTCGATCGATTGATGTACTTGGTACTCGAATTTTCGATCGGACAATTTGTAATACTAGCCGGCTCGGGTTTTGAGCCGGATTATTAAATCAGGTATTGATTTAATAATTTACGTATATGTATTTTGATATATATATTCTGGTATTACGTTCTTCGTGTTATTTTATCTCTTTGGGCGTTCGGATTTTTATCTGATTGCCGGTACATATGTATGGTAGACTGAAATCCGTATTTATTACAGATTTCCTTCTAGAAGGTGGACACCTCATTATGTTTTTCCTTTTATTTGATAATTGGAAATGAGGTGTAAAGTAAAGGGTATGGGAGGAAAAGAGGTGACCATGCTTCAATAGTAGTCAAATGAATTTATAATTCATTTTGGAGTTACTATTGAAGCATGGTTGCTCATTGTTTAATGAAAGAATTGATATACAAAACCATTGTATTAATTTTCTCTTTCATGCTATGCTTCATAATTTTTCTTGAGCTCTCATTTTCTCTTAAGTTCCTCCCTCCTCTAGCTTTCCTCCACCTTCATCTTCTACTTCTACACTACCTTCTCATGTATTGAGAATCAAGTGAAGAGGCAAGAAAGTGATAGCTTCACACTTAGAACTCCCAACTACATCCTAGACCACTTGGACTAGCATCCCAAGTGCTCTAGTTGCTCTTTTGACATATTCCAAAGAGCTAGAGCCATGGATCATACTCCCCGGGTGGATCATCTACGACAAAAGGAGGCCGGAGAACAAGCTCGATCCCGATGGACTGATGGAGCCGGATTTGGAGTTCAAGCATGTTCAAGGCGCTTGCTAGGAGCTAAGGATGAAGAAAGAAGACCGAAGGACTTGGTTTGTTAGGTAAGAATTCCTCATAATAGTAGATAGAATTCTTTTTGCTAACTATGTTTATGGTTAAAGATCCGGTTTGGGTTTAGTCTAGCGCCAAGTTTTCGTTCGTCTCAAAATTTTTGTTCCGCATTTTGCTATGGAAGTTGGCCGGGGCACTAGGGTAACCCTTCATGGTATCAGAGCCAGCCCATAAACCCTAGGTTAGCAAGTTTAACCAATGATTAAAACAACGAAATCGAAACAAACACACGAAACCAAATCCATTTCTGCAGTTTCTGTGTTTTTCAAAAAAGTCTCAGAAATTTTTGTAAACAAGTGCAGAGTGGTCCTTACCCTATGAGATGCACCTAAACCATAAACGAGGCAATTCCACTCACTTTGGGCCGGCCACATAGGGATCAAAACCGGCCTCCTCGGATTTCCTTAGGATTTGTGCAATATTTTTTGGTTCAGGGTGCTTATCTCTAGATATTTGGTTTCTTGGTGTTGTTTATTTTTTGCCCAAATTTGATTCTCTGTAGATTCAAGTTTGAGGCAACTTGTGGTGTTTCGAATTCGTTATATTTAACACTGTTTAACAGTTTACAGTTCATTCACTTTTATCTGAGACTGGGAATGTCACTCGATCGGTAAAACTCGTCTAATCGCTATATGTTCCTTTAGACGGGTTTTGCGAACGTAACATTCGCGTTGATGTTGTGTGCTTGTTCTGTGATTGTGGTTGGATTGTCGTGGTGGATAGCATGTGGTGCAATGTTAGAATACAGTTTAAAATCATTTGTACATTTGTTATTGCGGGGCGAGCGTCCGACATGTGGACTGCCGTCTTTGCTGGGTTGTATATTATTTTGGGGCACGACCAGGCTGAGATCGATGTCACCGGTTGTATATATTATTTTACTTTTCTGTACTAGGATTACCCCACGGCAGAGTGCACGGATAGCCGGGTTCTAGAAGGCAACAAGCCCGCATCTCATGGCGTCGAGACGGAGGAGGCTTCATTCTCATGGCGTTGAGACGGAGGGGGCTTCATTCTAGGATTGGCGGGCTATTCGCTGCACTCGTAGGGGGTACAGATTATCATTGCACAGGCTATCCACATGACCGAGAACGTCGGGTTTAATTTGCGGCTCAAATGAAACCCAGGGCTCCAAGATTATCCACCATTCTGTAATGTTATCTGTGATGTTGTTTATTATCATGCCTGGGACGAATGTTATACATACCTGGTGATATGTCCCTCATGTTAGTTATATGTATGCCCTAGAGGCCATTACTGTACATTGGATGTATATTGTAGTGGATGCTGGGACATATATAGGTAGGACTTTCTTGCTCGACATGATAGTACGCTATCTGGTTGCTCTTTATCTTAATATGTATACTTTCTGTCTCTCTATTACATGTTGATAAGGCCCTTAGGATGTGTACTCGACTTCCAGGACTATGATGTAGATCATATTAGTGGGGCCTGGGTAGTCCATGAGTACATCCTTCAATGTTCCTAGACGTGGGAATATTGAGACGGGGCATCGATATTCCAGAGCAGACTAGCGTATATCTTCTCGACCCATGTGATGGGCGATGGATGATCCCATATCCATTGGTGTTTGACATCAGAGATGGTATGCGGGTGCTCAGTGGAGACTGGGTACACTGAACGGACTCGCCGAGAACTCTCAGATGGTATTATACCTCACGTCAGATGGCAGTTCTCTGGTGACACTGGTGTAGCTTAGTCTGTTGACCCGAGATCGTCATAGAGTCTTGTGTGTCTCCCACTGTGCTTTGATTTCCATCCTACCACGGCTGTACTGAGTCGTGCAAACAGGTGGTTTTTGGGTACAGTCCCGATTCACATGGTGGCAATGAGCGACAAGAGGGGATTCGTCTCTCCCGGTATTGGGGGTTGATGTTGCGCTATGCTCGACTGGCCATAACAGGAAATCCCTGGCCAGGGTTGCAGTGATATACTGGTAAGAGTTATCAGTAGTTTCACGATTGTTATGGACCTCACGTCGGCATGACTTATCGAGTTATTGGGGTCTGACGTTTACCACCCCTAGGCGAGATATGCGACATATCAGACGAACAGACCGGACTGTACGGTAAGTGTTACTGGTTGGATTCACAGGAGTGTGAGCGGGCTTGCTCGTCGATCTTCTGATCGCTCAATACCCGGATGGCCGTTACGTTTAGCAGTCCGCTTGCGGCTTGTGGATGCTTGATATGATCATCATCTGCTGCCGGCGTATTGATGAGTCTTTAGAGTCCTACACAGAGGTTTCCTGGCTCAAGCGAAACGAAATAGGAGCGTATATGAGATATGTGCGGGACCGAGAATAATGCGTGTATGTGATACCGTATTCTATTCTCACGATGAATGTATCGAATGGTTGTATGCGATATAACCTAGTTGTCGAATCAAGGATTGATTCGATAAGTCGATACATTGGATACTAGTCGGTTATATGCGACATGACCGGATCATTGAATCAAGTGTTGATTTAATGATTTAATGTATAATTATATATTTGATATATTACTTTGCATTAACTAGTATTGGTTCACTTTAAATGGATTTTCTCACTTGAAATGCACATTGTATATGTGATATATTTTTGTGCACAAGATTGTATCATGTTTGATGATACATGAATGTTTAGGTGTATGTTTAGTTTAAACCATGGTTATGTTAATGGTTAGGGTTTTTATTTACTTATTCATTTATTTATTAAGTCATTTTGAAAGATAAAGAGAAATGGTGGCTTGATTTGTTTTCTAGTTGAAGCTTCATGAAGCTTTGAATAAGTCCACCATTTTTGTTTCATGTTTAACCCTAACCATTCAACCTAACCCTAGTTTATTCTCTACACCTAACTATGGTTGAAAATATGATAAGTATCATTTTATTTTCTATTTTCAAATACTTATCATATTCCTTCTTCTTCTTCTTCTTCAAAAAAGAAGAAAGCTTGTATCCATCAATGGCAACATGAGAAAAAGAGTGAGAAATCCAATTCTAAAGTGAACCTACTTCCTATTTCTTCATCCTCTACCACTTGCCAAGTAGTATAGGGTGTTTTCTTCACAAGTTTCATGACTTGGTGAAGTTGGAGTTTGATCTTGAGTTGCCTCGACGTAGATCATCTTCGGCATCGAAGTCGGCGACCTAGCCCGATCTTTTCTCCGATGAAACCACCGTGAGAGTCTTGGATTCCGATGGGTACAGCGGAGAGACGTCAACACGGAGCCATGGAGGTGGAGGACCGGATCTACAAAGGTTGTATGTTCGTTCACTCTTAGTTAAAGCCGTTAACTTGCTTGCATCGCCTCATTATCTAGTTAACGATCCGTAATAGGGTTTGTAAGCACATGAAAAATTTGAATTGGGCATGTTTGATCTGTTGTGAGACTTCATTAGTGTGCCTAGGAACCCTACAGTGGTATCAGAGACTAGCTAGAGCCTTAGGCGATGCGTAGACGAAGTAACAAACCCGATCGAACCCGAAACCCTAGATTTCAACCCTTCTCTGTACATTTTTTAAAACAGTGAGATTTTTCAAATTAAAAATATTCAGAAAAATCAGCAGGCATTTGTAGGAGTTACTGTGAAATTCGAGCGGCTGAATCCATCAAACCGCCGCGGTTCCGCGGCACGAGCATGGCTCGTGCGGCGGTTCCGCGGCCTTACGGTTGCCTCTCCCATTAATTTTGGCACAATAATTTCTATATTTGGGTGCTGTATTTTCTGGGAATTTTTAAATCTTAGTCAAGAGTTGAGTATTCTGGAGTGTATTGGGAGTTCGTAGATTCGATCGGATTGTCAAACTTTGTCTATGTGTTTTTCCGGGTAATTTTAGAATATGTTAAAAAGTTCGACCGGATATAAATACCCACTTTTTCCCCTGTCGGGAAATTTCCAATTGTTGGACTTTTCCGTAGTTTAATGACGTTCTAAGTAGTGCAAGTAACGCGATGGTCTCTCTAGAAGACAACAAACCTTAACTCGATTATGTGAACGTCTTGAACTGCCCTTTGAACCCTAGGGTTTGGGGCAGTACGGCGTGCCACATGTGAGGCGTTGGCTTGACCCTTCTACGGCTGGACCGTTGGTACTGAGGCACGAAATGAATGTTTTAAAACTTATTTCATGTGTTGAGCTGTTTCGGGAAAACTTGGGTGTTCGATTGTTCGATCGGAAAGTTTAACATTTTCTAATTATCTGGAATGTGATACAATAATTGGAATCACAAGTAGTTATGAGATAACTGAATGAATGTTATAAACGTAGCAGTTTAGTCTCACTTGATCGGTTGCCACGGAATTTTGATGTGATCAAAAGTCCGTCGCAATCACGTAGCGTACGCGGATACTCGCCGGGTAAACTTAATAGATAGCCTCGCCCCATAGCCCCGACCAAGTGACTGTAGGAGAACCCCGTCGCCGAAAGCATCCGTTCGGGTGCTCGCGGCAGCGGTGTTCCGCCTTGGTGCACTTCGTCGACGGCGTCGGGGGTGCAGCTGCCTACTAAAGTTTGCGACGAGCATTCGGTCAGGATGCCGGGAATCCTGTTGAATTGCCCGACTTTACATTGAAAAGTGTTTTCGATAATGAGACTAAAATGCGGGGTTTATAATTTTTAGGCATGCGATGTATAAGTATTTCATTTGATTAGGCATGCGATGTCTAAAGAGTTTGCGTATTCCAACTGTTGTAGTTTTACACTTTCTTTTCTGTGACCGTAAGTGTAATATGTGATATCGCCGGTTTCGTTGCTATATATCAACGACAATTGGGATACGCATGTTTACTTACGTTGATGACATGTGATGTTATGTGTTGCTGGATATGTTATATTGGATCGTCGTGTTCGAATAGCCGGGTTTTTTTTTATGTGAGATGAGTGTTTTTCATTTTCATTCATGTAAAAACTTGTATGTAATATTCTTTTATTGGGGCACTTCCAGGTTGCGGATGATGTCACCATTTGTATATTATTTACTTTTCCGCATTATGATAGACCCAAGGAGGGGAGCACAAGTAACCGAGTTTTAGGGTCCAGTGGGAGACCATCTCGAGGAGTCGAGTCCGGGTCTCCTAACCCTAGAATTGGTAGGGTTGCTTGCCGCTCTCGTATGGGTATAGGGATGTGGGATTGGCTATTCATCACGACCGTGGAATCCGTGTTTTATACTGACTCGTATTAAAAACACGGACGTCCTAGTATATCCAATATTTCATATGATATTTTCTGCTGCGTTATCTGTGATGTGATCATGTGATATGTTCAGATAGATATTATATACAGTATATATGATATATTATATAGACGTTGCTTATGTTTTACACCCGCGCTAGCCCTGCCTCGTTCTGGCGTTAGTTACCTAACCTAACGGTGCAGACGGGACATCGAGGCGAATGCGGATGGCATAAGCGTACGTTATATTTATCTGTGATGTTTAGGTAGACTTAAATGATGGGATATTCATTAATGAGATTAATGAAAGAAAATAAACCTAATTGATGTTGTGGAATCGAATTTCAAAAATAAAAACAGGTAGCTACAGTTCTTGCTTTGCATCGCGGTGTTCCTTGTAGAACATCCTGCACCTTATTCGATGAGGAAAGGACCGAGATCCCTTCACCGGGAGTGACTCCTTTAGCGATAACTGGAAGATGCTACACCCTCGGTTTGTCTTTTGATTGCTTCTATAGTTTCGGCTTTGCACAGTGATATATATGATATATCCCGCACCTCATTCGACGAGGAAAGGGCCGACGATCCCTTCACCGGGAGTGACCCCTTTAGCAAAACTAGAAAAGCTTCAAAAAACACTCCATTTAAAACCATTTGATTCCGCAACGAGATCAAGTTCAAAGCGTTAAAGGTTTTCATAAAAACCATTCGCAACCCTCCGTCATTTTAGGAAGTAGAGTACTTAGTATTCGTGCTGTGTTTGTTGACCATAGTCAAGGCACAGTGTACGGTAGCTAAGTGATGTCTTCCTACACCGCATATGATGCGATTAGTTAGGACAGTCGCGTGACTTTGTTGACCTTAGTTAAAGGTCATGTGGGTGGGTCTAATTAATCACGAAATGACGGGTAGAACTTGACTAGTACTTATGATTTGTTGACCATAGTTAAGGTCATAAGTGCTAGGGGTAAAAATCTTTATCGGGAGTTTCAAGTGTTGAAATTTGCAATGAGATTGCATACCTTCTATGTGATAGTTGGATCCCGATACCCACTGCGAGTAATTGTTACTCCTGGGAGAGTTTTGCACTTTGCAATTAGCCGATCAAGTAGGTGTCTAGAAAGGTGTCAACGGGGTTACGCCTCTGGGAAAACGAGGTTTACTGTAATTAGGTCCGTGCGAAAGCACGGGGAACCTCCCTCAAAGTACCGACACTGGACTGGCTGAAAGATTGGAGAACTTGTAGAGTGTAATTAATCCCGGCTAATCTTTCCTTTTAGGGTTTGAAGGAAGATTTGATAAAAACAGTGGGAGCCATCCTGATTAGATAAAATATATAACCAATCTAATCTTGCAAGAGCGCACACAGAGTGTTTTCTTCTCTCTCTCTCCAGGTAGCAACCATATCACGCCTTAATCAAGATAATAATATGGATGTATTGACCGAACCCGCTTGTTATACTGTGCTGGGGAACGTTGGTCCCGCTCCAACTTATAATTGTTATAAGACCGAGCAGGAATTAGGGGAATACCAGGATTCCCATGCCGCCCAAACGAAGAAAGTGCATGAGATGCATCTCCTTCGGGTGTGTTCATTACAAATAACTGTTTCTCAGTATCCTCTGCATCCTGGGTATTTGATACTGGATCAGGATCCCAGATATGTAATCTGTTACATAGGGCTACAAAAGGGTAGAAAACTGAGAACGGGTGATAAGTTTCATGAGACAGAAAACGGGATAAGTGTTGCAGTCAAGTCTGTTGGTCACTGTCACCCTGTATTACCAATACATTGATTCTGAACAATTGCTATTAGATACCGAACCTAATATACAAAATCATATCAATCTCTTTATTAGTAAAGAAATGATAAAATTTTGTATTGATGGATAATGTTTTGAACATTTCCTATATCAAAAGTTGATCGGTTCAGGCACGTTATCTAAAAGCATTGACGTTCTAAATCAAACTACAGTTCCTAGTATACAGAACACACACAAGAGGAAGAGTTAAGAAATGAACGAGGCCTTCTTGAGGTATTGTAGACTAGGTCATATCAATGCGACCCGACTGGCTGAAGTTACCTTTTAGATGCATATTTAAATCAGTTTGAATTTACATCTTATGAAACTTGCCAGTCATGTCACAAAGATTAAATGACCATAGCTCTGCTTATTGGAAACAGAGAAAGAGTTAATGAACTCTTGGGACTGATACATGATGATGTATGTAAGGTCTCCTGTCTACAAATGCCAGGACTGGTTCTTTATACTTCATTACGTTCTCTGATAATCTCTCAAGATTCAGACATATGTTCCTGTTGAAACACAAGTCCGAACCTTTTGAGATATTCACAGAATATAAGCTAGAAGTAGGGAACCAATATGGGTATAAGTATTATGTCCTATGATAAGATCAGGGAGGAGAATACTTGTGCATGGAATTCTTGGATATTCTAAAAGAAAATGAGATTCTCTCTCAGTATTACTCCTCTGAATGCACCACAGCACAACGGTGTATCGGGATGGAGCAATCGCACCATATTGGATATAGTGTGCTTTATGATGAGTACTACCGAGTTACCTATTTCCTTTTGGGGTTGTGCACTTGAGAAGCTGCATACCTATTGAATTAGGTTCGAATCAAATCAGTGCCTAACACTCCATATGAGATATGGTATGGGAAGAGCCCATCTCTTAAGTAAGTTAAGATTTGGGATTGTCCGGCCTATGTCAAAAGCAAAATCCGGACAAGATCGAGGCAAGGTCAGTTCTGTAGAACTGGAAAGGTTCCAGCTATACAAAACTGCAGCTGATGATTTGACAGAACCAAAGGATTCAATAGTTCCCGACGAATCTCAGCCTCTCCGCCGATCTAGTAGGGTTCCTCATCCGCCTGAGAGATACCTCGGTTTCTCGATGACAGTGGGAGCGAGGAATGCATCATGAGATGATGACCCAACTAGTTTCGAGCAGGCCATCGAGAGTAGGGACTCTGTAAGAATGGTTGGATGCTTAGCGATCTGAGATGGAATCCATGTACACCAACAAAGTATGGACTTTGGTTGCTATATCTGAAGGGTTAAATCCCCATCAGGAGCAAGTATATCTAGAGAAGATTACTTGGTGTAGATGGAAAAGTTGAGACTTTCAAAGCTAGACTTGTTAAAGGTTTTCGTCATCGACCAGGCGTGGATAATGATGAAATCTTTTCCAGGGACTATGCTTAAGTCCATCCAGATCCTACTTGCCATTGCTACATACCATGACTACGATATCTGGTGGTTTGGTGCCATGACTACTTTTCTAAATAATGATTTAGAAGAGAACGTCTATAAGAACACAGCCAGAGGGCTTCGTAAACAGTGGGAGCAGCGGAAACGTGTGCAAGTTGCTTTACATGATAAAGCAGGCATCGTAGAGTTGGAACGTCTGTTTTGATGTGGTAGTCAAAGAGTTTTACTTCATCAAAATGGTAGATGAACCTTGTATGTACAAAAAGGTAGTAGAGAGTAAGGTGGTCATCCTCGTATTGTACGTGGACAACATACTCTTGATAGGAAAAGGGTTTCCTATACTACGCTCGGTCAATCTCCGCTTATCACAAGGATTCTCCAATAGGATCAAAGTGATACCTCCTAAATCCTGAGTTTACATCTATGAAATAGATGTAATTGGATGCTAGGATTCTCACTAGATGTAGTGAGATGGTATCAATCGATCGTGGGGAGAATCACTGGAAGGGTTCCAGGGTGATAAAGACGACTGAATGTCAGTCACAGGCATTGTCTTTACCCTCAGTAAAGGGACGGTATGTTGGAAGAGTTCCAAGGTAGATACCGTGGCAAACTAGACGATAAAGGCTGGTAACATCGCTATTAAAGATACTACCAAAGAGGCAGTTTGGATGTATATTGGTTCATAAGATGAACTAGGTTCCTACCATTGTATGACAATGGAAGTGTGGTTTTGGCCAAGGAACCCCGATCCCATCAGTGACCCAGACATATTCTGAGGCAATATCACCTGATAATGGAGATAGTTGATCTCCAGGGTGATCGAGGTTAGGAGAGTAGACTCAGAGGACAACACGGCGGATCCACTCACGAAGGCCTTTTCCTAAAGAGAGACTTTTAGGGGATGGTTGAGTATTAGATACTACAAGTACAGCTACAGATGGCCCTAGTGAAAGTGGGAGATTGTTAGTTATATGTATGCCCTAGAGGCCATTACTGTACATTGGATGTATATTGTAGTGGATGCTGGGACATATATAGGTAGGACTTTCTTGCTCGACATGATAGTACGCTATCTGGTTGCTCTTTATCTTAACATGTATACTTTCTGTCTCTCTATTACATGTTGATAAAGCCCTTAGGATGTGTGCTCGACTTCCAGGACTATGATGTAGATCATACTAGTGGGGCCTGGGTAGTCCATGAGTACATCCTTCAATGTTCCTAGTCGTGGGAATATCGAGACGGGGCATCGATATTCCAGAGTAGACTAGCGTATATCTTCTCGACCCATGTGATGGGCGATGGATGATCCCATATACATTGGTGTTTGACATCAGAGATGGTATGCGGGTGCTCAGTGGAAACTGGGTACACTGAACGGACTCGCCGAGAACTCCCAGATGGTATTATACCTCACGTCAGATGGCAGATCTCTAGTGACACTGGTACAGCTTAGTCTGTTGACCCGAGATCGTCATAGAGTCTTGTGTGTCTCCCACTGTGCTTTGATTTCCACCCTACCACGGCTCTACTGAGTCGTGCAAACATGTGGTTTTTGGGTACTGTCCCGATTCACATGGAGGCAATGAGCGACAGGAGGGGATTCGTCTCTCCCGGTATTGGGGGTTGATGTTGCGCTATGCTCGACTGGCCATAACAGGAAATCCCTGGCCAGGGTTGCAGTGATATACTGGTAAGAGTTATCAGTAGTTTCACAATTGTTATGGACCTCACGTCGGCATGACTTATCGAGCTATTGGGGTCTGACGTTTACCACCCCTAGGCGAGATATGCGACATATCAGACGAACAGACCGGACTGTACGGTAAGTGTTACTGGTTGGATTCACAGGAGTGTGAGTGGGCTTGCTCGTCGTTCTTCTGATCGCTCAATACCCGGGTGGCCGTTATGTTTAGCAGTCCGCTTGCGGCTTGTGGATGCTTGATATGATCATCATCTGCTGCCGGCGTATTGACGAGTCTTTAGAGTCCTACACAGAGGTTTCCTGGCTCAAGCGAAATGAAATAGGAGCGCATATGAGATATGTACGGGACCGAGAATAATGCGTGTATGTGATACCGTATTCTATTCTCGCGATGAATGTATCGAATGGTTGTATGCGATATAACCTAGTTGTCGAATCAAGGATTGATTCGTTAAGTCGATACATTGGATACTAGTCGGTTATATGCGACATGACCGGATCATTGAATCACGTGTTGATTTAATGATTTAATGTATAATTATATATTTGATATATTACTTTGCATTAACTAGTATTGGTTCACTTTAAATGGATTTTCTCACTTGAAATGCACATTGTATATGTGATATATTTTTGTGCACAAGATTGTATCATGTTTGATGATACATGAATGTTTAGGTGTATGTTTAGTTTAAACCATGGTTATGTTAATGGTTAGGGTTTTTATTTACTTATTCATTTATTTATTAAGTCATTTTGAAAGATAAAGAGAAATGGTGGCTTGATTTGTTTTCTAGTTGAAGCTTCATGAAGCTTTGAATAAGTCCACCATTTTTGTTTCATGCTTAACCCTAACCATTCAACCTAACCCTAGTTTATTCTCTACACCTAACTATGGTTGAAAATATGATAAGTATCATTTTATTTTCTATTTTCAAATACTTATCATATTCCTTCTTCTTCTTCTTCTTCAAAAAAGAAGAAAGCTTGTATCCATCAATGGCAACATGAGAAAAAGAGTGAGAAATCCAATTCTAAAGTGAACCCACTTCCTATTTCTTCATCCTCTACCACTTGCCAAGTAGTATAGGGTGTTTTCTTCACAAGTTTCATGACTTGGTGAAGTTGGAGTTTGATCTTGAGTTGCCTCGACGTAGATCATCTTCGGCATCGAAGTCGGCGACCTAGCCCGATCTTTTCTCCGATGAAACCACCGTGAGAGTCTTGGATTCCGATGGGTACAGCGGAGAGACGTCAACACGGAGCCATGGAGGTGGAGGACCGGATCTACAAAGGTTTTATGTTCGTTCACTCTTAGTTAAAGCCGTAAACTTGCTTGCATCGCCTCATTATCTAGTTAACGATCCGTACTAGGGTTTGTAGGCACATGAAAAATTTGAATTGGGCATGTTTGATCTGTTGTGAGACTTCATTAGTGTGCCTAGGAACCCTACACCTCAGAGTAGGGAACAGAGCACAAGTTAATGCTGCGGCCGTCGGTGAATATCACCTAGTGTTGCCAAATGGAAATACTATGATTTTGAACAATTGCTACTATGTACCTTCCATGCTTTGCAACATCATATCAGTTTCTTTACTTGATAAAGACGGATATAACTTTGTTCTTGATAGAAATATCATGAACATTTACCTTGATAAGTACATGTTGTAGAAGGTACACTGTGTAATGATATCTATGTTCTCAATCAAAACACAGTTCTCAATGTACAAAACACACGCAAGAGGAAGAGTTCAGATACGAACGAATCCTATTTATGGCATTGTAGACTTGGTCATATCGGAGAGAAAAGACTAAGTAAGTTGCATAAAGATGGACTCTTGAATACGTTCAAATTTTCATCTTATGAAACTTGTTAGTCTTGTCTCAAAGGAAAGATGACCAAATCTCCGTTCACCGGGCATGGAGAAAGAGCAGCAGAGCTCTTAGGACTTATACACAGTGATGTATGTGGTCCGATGTCTATACATGTAAGGGGTGGGTTCTCGTACTTCATCACATTCTCTGACGATCTCTCTAGATTCGGATATGTGTATCTTATGAAACACAAATCTGAAGCTTTTGAGAAATTCAAAGAATTCAGAAACGAAGTTAAGAACCAGACTAGCAAAAGTATCAAGATCCTCCGATCTGATAGAGGAGGAGAGTACTTAAGCACGGAATTCCTAGAATACTTAAAAGAGAATGGAATTCTCTCTCAGCTTACTCCTCCGTATACACCACAGCATAATGGTGTGTCGGAGAGGAGGAATCGTACCCTATTGGACATGGTTCGCTCCATGATGAGTGATGTTGAGTTGCCTCTTTCATTCTGGGGACATGCGCTTCAATTAGCGGCATATCTTTTGAATCAGGTTCCTTCCAAATCTGTGCCTAAAACTCCGTATGAAATATGGAAAGGAAAGGTGCCATGTCTTAAGGGTATTGAGATATGGGGATGTCCGGCCTATGTGAAAACACAGAAACCGGAAAAGCTAGAGGCACAGTCAGTCTTATGCAAGTTTGTTGGATATCCAATGCATTCGCATGGATACCTGTTCTACCACACTGAGGAACAGAAGGAGATTGTGCTCGCCACACTGTCTTCTTAGAAAAGGAATTTCTTACGAAAGAAATTAGTGGGAGCATGGTAGAACTGGAAGAAATTCCAGAAGAACAAACTGTAGCTGAAAATTTGGAGGAACCAGAGGATTCAATAACCCCGGACGAACCTCAGCCACTCCGCAGATCTAGTAGGATTTCTCATCCGTCCGAGAGATACTACGGTTTTCTCATAGATGGGGATCGAGAGGATTGCATCTTGGAAGAAGATGATCCTACTAGTTTCAGACAGGCCATTATCAGTAGGGACTCTGATAAGTGGCTGGATGTTATGCAATCTGAAATGGAGTCCATGTACACCAATAAAGTGTGGACCCTGGAAGTTGCTCCACCAGGGGTAAAACCCGTTGGATGCAAATGGATCTACAAGAAGAAACTTGGTGTGGATGGGCATGTGGAAACCTATAAGGCTAGACTCGTTGCAAAAGGTTTTCGTCAAAGACCAGGAGTGGACTCTGACGAAACCTTTTCTCCAGTGGCTATGCTCAAATCCATTAGGATCCTGCTTGCCATTGCTGCTTTCCATGACTATGAGATCTGGCAGATAGACGTAAAAACGGCTTTTCTAAACGGAAGTTTAGAGGAGTGCGTTTATATGGATCAGCCGGAAGGTTTTATAGACAGTGGGAGCAGCGGGAAGGTGTGCAAGTTACTCAAATCCATTTATGGATTGAAGCAAGCATCGCGGAGCTGGAACATCTGTTTTGATGAGACAGTCAAGGACTTTGACTTCATCAAGAACGAAGATAAGCCATGTATTTATAAGAAGATTGTAGGACGAACTGTCGTATTCCTAGTCTTGTATGTGGATGACATTCTTTTGATAGGAAATGACATTCCTATGCTACAATCGGTCAAGCTATTCTTATCACAAAGGTTCTCTATGAAAGACCTAGGTGATGCTTCATACATTCTGGGGATCAAGATCTACAGAGATAGATCCAAGAGATTACTGGGACTTTTACAGTCCAGGTACATAGAGACCGTACTAAAGATATTTAATATGGAAGATTCCAAGCACAGCAACATACCCGCTTTGCACGGAATCACCCTCTCCAAGGAGATGTCTCCCAAGACTGACGAGGAGAGGGTTCGCATGAGCACTATACCCTACGCTTTGGTGGTAGGATCTATAATGTATGCGATGCTATGTACAAGACCAGATGTAGCTTACGCGCTAAGCGTGGTGAGCCGGTATCAGTCTGACCTAGGTGAGAACCACTGGACAGCAGTAAAGAACATTCTTAAGTACTTGAGAAGGACTAAGGAGATGTTCTTGGTTTACGATAATGGAGACCTCAGGGTCGAGTCCTTTACCGACTCAAGCTTCCAGAGTGACAAGGATGACAGCAAGTCTGTCTCGGGTTTTGTGTTTACCCTCAACGGAGGGGTGGTGTGTTGGATGAGTTCCAAACAGGATACCGTCACAGACTCGACGATGGAGGCTGAATACATTGCTGCAAGCGATACCGCAAAAGAGGCAGTCTGGATGAAGAAGTTCATAGCTGAACTTCAGGTAGTTCCGTCCATTGTTGACCCAGTACCTTTGTATTGTGATAACAATGTGGCTATAGCTTTAGCGAAGGAACCACGGTCCCATTAGAAATCCAGGCACATCTTAAGGCAGTATCACCTGATCAGGGAGATCGTAGATCGCCAGGAGATCGAGGTCCAGAGAGTGGATACGAAAGACAACACGGCGGATCCATTTACAAAGGCCCTCCCTCAAGCACAGTTCGAGCGACATTTTGGGATGTGTTGGGTATGCGGTACACCAGCAGCTGGCCTTATTGCAGACGTTGGGTATTCGGTATGCCAATTACTGGCCTTTAGTGCAAGTGGAAGATTGTTGGATATGTATGCCCTAGAGGCCAGTATTGTATATGTATACATGTGGATACTGGGGATATGTATATACAGAACAGTCTTGCTCAGTTTTATAGTATATTATTCGACTTGTCTTTGTCAGGATATGTGTATTTATTTCTATTGTTGTTATATCTAGTTTGCACATATTGATAAAGACTCGATTCGGTAATATACTATTATGGTTTGTCTTTATCTTAACATCGCATATGTCATACTCGTTATTACATATTACGATTACATGTTGATAAAGCTCGTAGGATCTTGCTTGACTACCTGCGTTATGATGGCGATCATACTTGTGGGAGCAGGGTAGTCCATAAGCACATCCTTAAATGGTCCCTAGTCACGTGAGTATCGAGACTGGGCATTGATACTTCAGAGTAGACTGGTGTATACGTTTCTAACCCCATCGGGGGATGGTTGGTCCCGCAGCCATTGGTCTGATGCACCTAAGATCGTATGCAGGTGCTCACTGGGTGTGAGTACACTGGACAGACTCGCCGAGAACTTCCATGTGGTACTATACCTATCGTCAGATGGAAGTTATTAGGTGACACGTGTACATGTTAGTCTTTGGACCCGAGATCGACATTTGTCTCGTGTGAGTTCCCACTGAGCTTTGATCACTACCCTACCACGGCTCTACTGAGTCGTGCAAACAGGTTTTGGTTGGGTTCAGTCTTGAGCCACATGGAGGCAGTGAGCGATTGTCGGGGATTCGTCTCTGCCGGTAAAGCGAGTCGATATTGCACTGTGGTTCGATTGGTTAGGATCATAAGATCTTGGCCAAGGCAGTTGGGATCTACTGATAGGTTGATCGGTAGTTTCCCGGATTGGTCCTGAGCCACATCGGCACGACTTATCAGGTTATTAGGGTCTGACGTTCACCATCCCCTAGACCCGGTATGCGATACTCTTTGACGAAGAGACCGGACTATACGGATATTGTCACGGATAGGTTCAGTAGGAGATCCGGATGAGTTTGCTCATCGGCCTTCCTTTTCGACAGGTACCTGGGTAGCCGTTATGTACAGCTAGTGTCGCTGACGTGCCTGTGGTTAAACCCACTGCCAGAGTACTGTCGAGTCTTTAGAGTCCAACACAGAGGGTTTCCCTGATCCAGGCAAAACGTTGTAGTAGCCGTATTGGATACGTGCTGGGTTCGATCGATTGATGTACTTGGTACTCGGATTTTCGATCAGACAGTTTGTAATACTAGCCGGCTCGGGTTTTGAGCCGGATTATTAAATCAGGTATTGATTTAATAATTTACGTATATGTATTTTGATATATATATTCTAGTATTACGTTCTTCGTATTATTCTATCTCTTTAGGCGTTCAGATTTTTATCTGATTGCCGGTACATATGTACGGTAGACTGAAATCCATATTTATTACAGATTTCCTTCTAGAAGATGGACACCGCATTATGTTTTTCCTTTTATTTGATAATTGGAAATGAGGTGTAAAGTAAAGGGTATGGGAGGAAAAGAGGTGACCATGCTTCAGTAGTAGTCAAATGAATTTATAATTCATTTTGGAGTTACTATTGAAGCATGGTTGCTAATTGTTTAATGAAAGAATTGATATACAAAACCATTGTATTGATTTTCTCTTTCATGCTATGCTTCATAATTTTTCTTGAGCTCTCATTTTCTCTTAAGTTCCTCCCTCCTCTAACTTTCCTCCACCTTCATCTTCTTCCTCTTCACTACCTTCTCATGTGTTGAGAATCAAGTGAAGAGGCAAGAAAGAGATAGCTTCACACTTAGAACTCCCAACTACATCCTAGACCACTTGGACTAGCATCCCAAGTGCTCTCGTTGCTCTTTTGACATATTGCAAAGAGCTAGAGCCATGGATCATACTCCCCGGGTGGATCATCTACGACAAAAGGAGGCCGGACTGATGGAGCTGGATTTGGAGTTTAAGCAAGTTCAAGGCGCTTGCTAGGAGCTAAGGATAAAGAAAGAAGACCGAAGGACTTGGTTCGTTTGGTAAGAATTCCTCATCATAGTAGATAGAACTCTTTTTGCTAACTAGGTTTATGGTTAAAGATCCGGTTAGGGTTTAGTCTAGCGCCAAGTTTTCGTTCGTCTCAAAAATTTTGTTCCGCATTTCGCCATGGAAGTTGGCCGGGGCGCTAGGGTAACCCTTCAGAAAAATCCCAAAAGATATTCTTTTAAAGAACTGAGTTCTTTAGAGGAATTAAATTTCTTTTGAACAGGGGAATTAAACTCCCAGAAAATATTTTTGAAGCCAAAGTTCTTTGGAATGGAATTAAATTTTAGAGAGAAGACAAGCACCACCATCGATCCTTGAAGATCAGAGAAGCCCTAAGAGGTTTATTATTTAAAAAATTGGACATTAGTTCAACTTAGAAAGATGGGTTCTTATTAAAGGGAAAAACCCTTGGTATGGATTTAAAATCCAATGAAGATTTCTACAAGAAGTTCTTCTGCCGTTCAAGATTATTACCTGGAAAAGGGGATCCTTTGTTAACAGAGTTAAACTCTGGAAATTTTTGAAACAGAGAACTAAGCTCTGAAGAGAGAGAATTAAATTCTTAGAAAAAAAATGAGCAAGGAAGAAGATGAAAAGTGGAGGCACTTCTGAAGGGACTCCTGCATTTATAGGATGTGATGGGAAACGGTTCATCTACCCCCTTCCCTAGACAGATCCAACGGCCATAAAAGGTGACAGCGTTGCACTCACGTGCAAACACGTGAGAACAACGCTGTTGGGGCATTTGTTCCCTCATAAAAATGTCAGGAAAAACCCCAATAGGGCATCACGTGTTAACACGTGACCAAGGGTCACGTGTTGACACGTGATAGCTTCCTGAGACTCTGTTATAATAGAATTAAATTCTAATCAATGGGGGTCACGTGTCCACACGTGATGGGCCTTTAAGAACCCACTGAAGGAATTAAAAGATATAATAAAAAAATAAGGAAAAACCCCTAAGGGGGGGCATCACGTGCTCACATGTGACCAAGGGTCACGTGCTCACACGTGATGATTCCTTAGTTCTTCAAAAACAACAGAATTAAATTCTGTTTAAAATGTTAATCAAGGGGGTCACGTGCCAACACGTGATGGGTTCCTGAGCTATTTTATTAATAGAATTAAATTCTATTTGAATAATCAAACAATGGGATCACGTGCCAACACGTGATAGGGTTTTAAGCCTTCTGAACTAATAGAATTAAATTCTAATTAAAAAGGGAAATCAAAAACCCTAACTGGGAAAATATTTCCAAACAAAAAAAGATGGTGCACTGTAAAATAGAGCACCGTTGGATTAAAAATCCAATGGTGATTAAAAATCACCAATTTATGGAAAGATTTTATACAAGGAAAGATTTCCCTGAAATTCACCAAGAATAACAAACAGAATATCTTCTGGATTAAAAATCCAATGGTGAATAAAATTCATTGAGTGATCTAAAAGATCATGTTAGTTACAAAAACAACTAAAATCTTTCAATGAAAGATTCACTAAACAAATTGATTCTTTTCTTTCTCCTATAAATAGGAGCCAAGAATAGAAGAGAAGGGATCTTGGAATTTTGATTTTCTGGAGAAAACAACAATAGAGAGAAAAAAAGAGAGGAGAATTTAATCTCTAGAGAGAAAAGAAGTTCCTTTCAGAGAAAAGAAACCCTAGGGGAGAAAGGGGAAAGAGATCTAAGCTCCATAAAATAAAAGAGAATTTAATTCTCAAATTTAAGAGTTTAACTCTTCTGAATAAGAACTTAGTTCTTCCTTTGGTTGAAGATCTACAGAAGCAGATCTCCCCACAAGTTGAGAATTTAATTCTCATCGGGGAGATTCTGCCATGCAGATCCAAGACCTAGAGGGAGAATCTGAGTTTAAGGAATTTAATTCCCCCAAATTCACATGAATTTAATTCCTCTAAAATAAAACTAGGGTTTAACCCTATATGAGAATTTAATTCTCCCAAATTCACAGGAATTCAATTCCTCCAAATAAAACTAGGGTTCAACCCTGTATGAGAATTTATTTCTCTCAATTTCATAGGAATTTAATTCCTCCAAATAAAACTAGGGTTCAGCCCTACATAAGAATTTAATTCTTCCACATACATAGGAATTTAATTCCTCTAAAATAGAATTAGGGTTTAACCCTACAGAGAATTTAATTCTTAAAACAAGAGACTTGAAACTCTCCATGCACGTAAAGAACTTGGTCACGTGGTAACACGTGACCCCCATTCTCAATGAGCAGAAAAGAGCGAACAAGACTAGGTCAAGTGCCCCATGTGATCCATTAATGGACCCCTCAAAATAAGAAGGAATTAGCTCAGAGGCAATGCCTCACGTGCTCCCACGTGATCTTCAAAACAAAGAGAATAAAGGCAAAGGCAGTACTGATTTTGGCCGCCCTCACGTGTCCTCACGTGACCCCTAATAAACACTTTAATAATCAATACATGGATATCCATCATGTGCCAACACGTGATGGCCAGAACATCAGAAGTGTTTAACACTTATTTGCAAATTTGAGAATAAAATAAAGGAGGTCTGGCCCCATCTCAGGCGCCTCACGTGACCCCACGTGACCCCTTCCTTTCTTGTGTTTAACACTATTTTGAGCATTTTGTCTCCAGTGTTTAACACTGTTTTAAATACATCACATGAGGACACATGACCGCCAGATGTCCTTTAGTGTTTAACACTATCCTAAAACCAGCTTAGCCCAAATTGGCTAAGTTTTCCAGAGACAAATATCCCCTTCAAATGAGCCTTAAAATCCAGAGCTATAATGTTTAATGCTCAAAGAAAAATGTTCTCAGAGCCGTCAAACTCTTGTTTAGCATTACTAAATAATGAGGGGCTGAACCCAGACAAATGTTCAACAGGCCAACAAAGATCCAACATTCCAAACTTAATTGGACTTAGCCCAAATTGACCATAAGTCCTCAATTCAGATTTAACTGAGCCAATGTGCTCATAATCTAATTAATTGATCTTAGTTCCAAATTGGACTACAGATCTCCCAATCAACTTTGGTTCAAGGGTACATCTCTGAACTCCTCTGATATTTGTCGTTGTAATCCTTCAACGTCTTCAGAGAGGTGATGGGTCCCGACAACCATACATTTCATAGACTATGACGTCTGTAAACTGGACTGTGGGGTCCTTTTAAACTCACGGACTATGATGTCCTTAACCTTGACTGTGATGTCTTTAAACTCACGGACTATGATGTCCTTAACCTTGGACCGAGATGTCTTTAAACTAATATTGGAACACCATGTCCTTAAAACTGGTAATCGACCGCAATGTCCCTAAACTAAACAATAGAGCCCAAATGCTCTCTTGTTGGATCTAAATGATCCCGTTAAATTGATCTTAGTTTAAAATTAGACTAACGTATCCTTAATATACGTTTAAGTTGATCTTAGTCTCAAATGAGACTAACGTATCCTTAAACCCAACCCCCAAACCCAAATCTAAGAAAATACGGATTTGGACTAATCCACGCCCTACGGGCGACAACATAAATTAGTCTCCGTATAAAATCCACGGGCAACTAAAACAAAACAAACACCCATGACACGAAGTGACTATTTGGAGAAGGAGAAAGTGGTTACCGCGATGCGATAGCGTAATTAACTGCAGGGGCTTGCGCCTGTAGGGAAGAGCGTCCCCATAATCAAAAACCCCTCAATTGAGGGGGAATCTGACGAAGTCTGCTACATCGGCCGCATCCATTTAAACCTTCGATACAGGGTGTCATAAATCAACTTGGCATCTTCGGAGAGGTGGAAGGATAACACCAAATAGCATCTGCCCTCGGAATTCAGGCCCTGACGTCCCAACGTCCCGGTCGCGTCTTCCGGCGGGGAACAAGCGTCAGCGCCCAAGTAGAATTAAATTCTACAATACTCTCTGTTAAACAGAGCCGTTGGATCAAAAATCCAATGGAGATGATAAATCATCCAAAATACAGAATTAAATTTTGTTGGGAGAAAAAATTCCCCAAATCTTTCTTAAATAAGAAAGATACTCTCGGTTGGATCAAAGATCCAACTATAGAATAAAATTCTATTATGGAATATATTCCCTCAATCTTTCTAAATAAGAAAGATTGCTCTCTGTAAAACAAAGAACTTTTGGATTAAAAATCCAATGGTGATTAAAAATCACCGTTCTACAGAATAAATTCTGTATGGGGGAAAATATTTCCCCAATCTCGTTAAAAACAAAAATCATATTCTGTAAAGACAGAAGTCCTTGGATCAAAGATCAAACGGTGGGTAAAATTCCCCAAATCTATTTTGAGTCCAATTAAATGAATTGGAATCTCTCAATGAGAGATTTTCTCAGAATTAAACAAACTTGTCTTCACTATATAAAGGACTCGAGACTTTAAGTCTTGCAAGAAGAAAAAGAGGACATAGAGGAGAGACGCTCAGGAGATAGAAAAAAACCCTAAGCTTCTGCAAAAGAAAAAACATAGGGAGCTCTCGAAAAGAACAGAGAATTTAATTCTCAAAAAAGAAGACTTCCCTTATCAAGAAGAAGAACCTAGGTAAAGAAAATACAGAGATAAAAAATATCTCTTTTACCTATTTAAGGGTTTAACCCTTCTCAAAGAACTTAGTTCTTTTTCTGGATCAGAGATCCACAAAACAAGTCTCCCACAAGTTGAGAATTTAATTCTCATCGGGAAGACCTTGTTCTTGAATCAAAGATTCAGAAAAGAGCTAGGTCCAAAAGAAGAACAAAAGGAGAAAGAACCTATAAGAGAACTCAGTTCTTAAAGAGAAAACCGGATCCCAGATCTTAAAAAAATAACAAAGATCTTGGTGATTATTAATGATCAAAATGCCATTAACAGAGATTTAATCTCTAAAAAGGGAAAAAGACTAGAGCCTCACATGCTTCCCACGTGGACGCCCCTCTTAACAGCGCCTAGCACCTCACGTGAAAGACATGCGGGTGCCCAAAACAGAAGGCCAGTACCTCACGTGAAACTTGTTGGATATAGTGCCCTTGAAGTCAATTATTGTATCGCGGGTACGTGATTGCAATGATTGAGGGAGGACCTATACCGGTAGGACAGTCTTACTCTTGATGATAGTATGCTATCTGGTTTATCTTTATCATCATGTACATGTTGATAGAGCCCATAGGATTCATGCTTGAAAGCCAGCAGTACGATGGCGATTATATACGTGGGAGATGGGGTCTACAAGCACATCCTTAATATGTCCCTAGTCGTGGGAGTTTCGAGACTGGGCATCGATACTCCAGAGTAGACTAGTGTATACAGTTCGAGACCCCGACGAGGGGCGGTGGCCAGGTCTCACAAGCCATTGGTGTTAGTTTGTTTACCTAAGATAGTATACATGTGCTCATTAGGTTATGAGTACACTGGACGGACTCGCCGGGAACCTGCTAGTTGGTATTATAGCTATTGTCAGATAGCAGTTCCCAGGTGACATGTGTACAGGTTAGTCTGTCGACCTGAGATCATCATTTGTCTCGTGTGAGTTCACACTGTACTTTGATTACTACCCTACCACGGCTCAAAGGAGTCGTGTAAACAGGTTTTAGTTGGGTACAGTCCCGAGCCACATGGAGACAGTGAGCGGATCGTCGGGGATTCTTCTTTGTCGGTATTGGGGGTTGATCAGTGCATGGGTGGCCATCACCAGAAATCCTTGGCCAAGCTAATCGAGAATTACTGATTCGGATCAGTAGTTTCTCAGGTGGTGATGGGCTTCATACCGACATGAATTATCACGTTATTAGGGGTCTGACTTTATCCACCCCCCTAGACCCGATATGCGATACTCTTAGACGAACAGACCGGACTATACGGATATTGTCACTGTTAGGCTCAGTAGGGTTTCAGGATGAGTTTGCTCATCAGCTTCCCTTTCGTTCAATACATGGGCAGCCGTTACGTACAGCTAGTGCCACTGACGTGCTTGTGATTAAATCCACTGCCAGCGTATTGATGAGTCATTAGAGTCCCCCACAGAAAGTTTCCCAAGTTCGGGCGAAACGTTGTAGAGGCCGTATGGTTTTATGGCAGGGTTCGAACATGCACGTGCATGTGTAATGATTCGGACGGATAATACTAGTGGGCTTTGGTTTAAGCCGGATCTTAGTATTATATTGTGTAGGAATATTTTTGTCTCGTTGCATTCGTATTCGGTCGGAATACAAATGCGGGTATCTATATACAGTTGTGGGGTAATGCTGTAATTCGTTACGTAGTTACTTTTGAAGTTGCCAGTTTTTCTTCTCTCGATTAAACATTAGTTTTAATGTTTAATTTTTGTTTGTAACGTGAGCATATCTTTTTGGCCATCTCCTTTACTTGCTTTTTCCTTTGGGCAGTGGACTTTTTGGAGTGAGTGTGCTGGCAACATATGAGCCCATTCCTTCTTGGCCGAGCACTATTTTGGTGAGCATTTATTGGGTAGCATGGACTTGATTGGCTTGGAGTGGGTGTGTTATTGTTCATGCTTTAATTGCTCTTGTCAAAGTTAGGATATTTTTTGGTGAAGGAATATGTGTGTGCTGTGGATTTGGTTGGGTGCTGGGGTTTAAATTATTAATGTTGCTTAATTAATAATACACACACTCACCTCTTTGTTTCTTAGACTCAACACACATAAAAAATTCCCCAGTGAGCACCAAAAAAAAATCCCCAGAGCACTTTGGCCGAGCCCATTCTTTTGGGTGAGGAAATTTTCCTTTGCAAAATCATTTTGTTCATCTCATCCAACTCCAAAGGAAACTTCATTAACCTTCACCCAATTCATTGGGTGCCTTGAGACAAAGTACTCACACTTCTCTCTACTTCAATTTTGGACATGTCGGCTAGCAAACTTCATGTCCGAGTTGCTTCGGTTTGAAGCGACAACCCGTATAAAGATTCCTCGATGTGGTGCCACTTTGACAAGCGAGACCGGAAGGCGAACTTCGTCGGGGCAGCCGCGATAAGCATAGGATGGAGATTGAAGACCGAAGGACACGGATCGCTTGGTATAGTCTCTGAACTCTCTTTACAGATTGCTAGTTAACGGTTAATGGAACGATCCGGGTTTTAGGGTTACGATAGCGCCAAGTTTTGAAAAGTTTTTGTTCCGCATTTGTTCTCGGAAAGACGGCCGGGGCGCTGCCGTAACCCAACATGGTATCAGAGCACCAGGTTATTCACCGTAATCTAGCTTGTTTAGACAATGTTAACATATCAAAATTGAATAAAACTCGATACACTACCTCTGCACATTCCTTCTCTGTCAATTTCAAAAGTGTCTTCAAAAATTATTTTAACAAGTGCAGAAGACTACTCACATGACCACAAGACCACACTCAAAAAACGAGACCACCTCGTCGGATTTTGGCCAAGCCCCAGGCTGGAAAATCCGATGTCGCCGGCCTCTTCTTGGCCTCTGGGTTTGGTTTTTTGGGTGTTGTCTGGTCTCTGGAATCTATGTGCAGTGGTGTTGTTTGTTTAGCCCAATTTGGATATGCTTTTATCAGATTGTTTGAGGCTATTCGGGGGTTATTTCGAAGTCGATACTTTCTAACATTGTTTAAAGTTTGCTGTACATTACATTTCTATCTCTGACCGTGAATGTCATTTGATCGATAAATCTTGTCTAATCTCTATAGTCCTTTTAGAAGGATTTGCGAACATGACATTCACGTTGATGTTATGTTATGTGCTATGATGTTGCGGATTGTCGTGGTGGATAGCTTGCGTGCAATAGTAGTGCAGTTTGGTTGTATTTGTACATTTGATATCACGGGATGAGCGTCCGACATGTGGACTGACATCACTGCCTGTTTGTATATTATTCTTTTGGGGCACGACCGGGTTGAGGTCGATGTACCCGTTGTATATATTTTCTTTTCTGTACTAGGATTACCCCGCGGTGGGGGTGCACGGATAGCCGGGTTCTAGAGGGAAACGGGCCCGCATCTCATGGCGTTGAGACGGAGGGGGCTTCACTCTAGAATTGGCGGGCTATTCGCCGCACTCGTAGGCGGTACAGGTTGACCCAAGGAGGGGTGCTCAAATTACCGGATTCCGTGAAGTGCTGGGTGGTCTATTCACTTTGCTGAAGGGGGCTGCCTCGCTTCTGGTTTTGGCGAGTAACTTGCCGCGCTCGTAGGGGTCTAGGTTTTCATTGCACAGGCTATCCACACAACCAGGGGAACGTCGGGTTTTCAGTTGTGGCTCAATGAAACCCGGGGCTCCCAGATTATCTGTATTGTTCTGTGATGCTTATTACTGTTCTGTGATGTTGCATTTATCACACCTGGAGCGATTATTATATATTGATATATATACTAGTAGATGTTGTATATGTTTTACACCCGCGCTAGTCCAGTCCCCGCTCTGTCGTTAGTTAAGTAGCCTAACGGGTGATGACGGGATCCAGTGGGGAATGCGGATGGCATATACGTACATCATATTTTCGTTCTTTTCTGGCGTGATCAATTGATGGGACTGCGTTGATTCTTATCAATGCAAGGAAAACAAACCTATATTTGATGTTGTTGGAACCAATTTTTCAAAAACTATTATTAAATGGACGTTTCCTTTTGCTTTGCATAGTGGTATTCAGTTTGGAATATCCTGCACCTCATTTGACGAGGCAAGGGCCGGGATCCCTTCATCGGGAGTGACCCCTTGGGCAGAAGTTTGCGTCAGGGTAATAACTTCACTATAGTCGATTAATTTTTGGTTTGCATCGTGGTATTCAGTTTGGAATAACCCGCACCTCATTCTATGGGGAAAGAGCCGAGATCCCTTCACCGGGAGTGACCTCTTTAGCAAAGGTTTTCACCACTATATTTTTATAAAACCACTTGGATTCCTTCAACGATATCAAGTTCATTACGTTAAAGTCTTTTCGCCAAAAACCAGCCGTTGCTATCCGTCATTTCAGATTAGTATTGCTTTATTCGTGCTACGTTTGTCGTTGCTATTCGCCGAGGCGTAGTGTGCAGTAGCTCTGTAATGCTTTTCTGTCGCATGGATATGTGGATTGGTTAGGACAGTCGTACGACTTTGTTGATTATTCGTCAAGGGTCATGCGGATGGGTTTAACGCAATCAAGATAATGACGGGTTGAACTTGACTAGGAGCTTTTGATTTGTTGATTATTCGTCAAGGTCACTTGGGTCCTAGGGGTAAAAATCACATCGGGAGTTTCAAACATACAGGAAAATTGCCAGGCTTGCGCATATCTTCTGGAGTGTGGTGACTTGAATGGCTTCCATCAAGTTATCATGCGATGATAGTTGGATCCCGATTCCCACTGATGAGTTGGTTTACTCCTTGGGTGATTCCGACTAATTCTTCTTTCAGGTTTGGAGGAGAATTTGAGGATACAGTGAGAGACATTCATGTTAGAGTGCACACAGAGTGTTTCCTTTCTCTCTCTCATTGACTGCGACCCTGACCCGACCCTAGACTATAACTCAGTGAACAAGTTAACCGAACTTTCTTAAAACACTGGCTTTTGGATTGTCTGAGTTGCATGCATCATTGCCACTCTTTCTTTTACCCTTCGCATTTCTCCAGAATACCCCGTATTACTACGAACATCCACTTCCATTGGATAAATCCATCGTATGGTTATAAACGAACTCGAAGGAACTTGTTCCAGATTCGAGGATGGATTCTGGTTCTGGAGAGATTGAATATGATTATTCAGTTGTCTTTTCCTTTTACCTTCTCTCAGGTTGTGAGGACTCCTAGGATTAGGAGACGGTACACTTATTACGCTTATTGGATAGTTTTCTTTCAAACCATAGGCAGGTGCCGAAAAGTAGGGAATGAAGAAAACCAATTAGCCTAAGTGTGGTGTACAGAAGGTAATGAGTAAAGACAAATAAAGGGATTAGAAAGAGGGCAAAGTAAATTGCGACTGCTATTCACGACCAAACCAAGTCTTTTAACGCCACTCCTACTTCACCTTTGTATTTCTCAAGAACACCACGTATCACTATGAACATCCAATCCTATAGGATAAATCCATCGTATGGTTATATACGAACTCGAAGGAATTTTTCCGAGGATGGATTCTGGTTCAGGAGAAATAGAATCAGGAGTATTCAGTTGTTTTTTATCCTTACCTTCTCTGAAGTTGCGAGTACTCCTAGGATTAGGAGAGTATACCTATTATGCTTATTAGATAGTCTTCTTCCAAAGCATAGGCTGGTGCCGAACGGTAGGGAAGGAAGAAAACCATTTAAGCCTAACAAAGGTGTACAGAAGGTAACAACCAAAGACAAATAAAGGGATTTGGAGAGATGGCAAAGAAATATACGGTTACAGTCGTGAATCTGATAATGGAAGAGACATTACTACGAATACACGGATACCCCTTCAAAATATTTTCATGTTTCAGTTTCACTGTGTATTGTTAATAGAAAACCGATTTCCCAATTAGACCCTTGCTCCAGGGTATGTATTTATCAGGTTTGATTCTCACATCTGTATGGTTTTACAGATGATGAGTGGGAGTAAGTTATTAGGAATTAGGTGATCATCCTCATTATATCGGAATTCGTTTTAATTGGTGATATTTGAGGAAATCGCCTGGGTACAGTTTTCAACCTACGACGCACAGGGTTTGAGTTATTCAACTCAGCGGACTTGTACAAAGTATTGTATGTTGTCCAGTGTCCATTGGGACAAAGGGGTTGGTCCTCATACTATATTCTGTTTACTTGTGACTTCTCAAGTTTTGGATAAGTGTTTCGTAGAAATAAAAGGTCTAAGTTTGAGAAGTTATAGGTACAAGAATAAAGTAGAGAACCAGGTGTCGCAAGTATCGGGATTCTTCAAGGTGATCGAAGATGTAGATACTTGTATGAGGTATTCAGTTGATAGTAATGGTTTTGAGAAACTTGTTTCTCTTTCAGGTTACTCATAATTGGACTCACTCCTAAGTTGAGTAATGCTGATCGGCCTCTCTCCATTTAGTTGTCATGCACTGGAGACAGCTGCATGATTTGAATCTGGTTCCAATTAAATTAGTGCCTTTGTTTCTATATTAGATATATATAGAATCAATTTATATCTTAACGATTTTAAAGTATAGGGAGTCATCCGGCTGATGCTTAAAACCAGAATCCGGATAAACTCGAAGCATGTTTCAGTAATGGCTGTTTGTGGGTTAATCCGGGCTATGACGAGGGTTGACTTTCTACCATATGGAAGATCAATAGTGATATTGTTCTTGACTCGCCACAGTTTTAGTAAAATGGACTTTTTCAGAAAACAGTAGTGGGAGTATGGTAGAACTGGAAGTGATTCCAGAACCGCAAACGATTACTGAAAATTTAATAGGACTTAAAGATTCAATCAGGTTTGACATTCCATTAGCCATTCCACAGATATGGTGGGTAACCTCAGGCATCCGAGAGGTACTCCGGTAGCCTCAAGGACGGTGACAAGGAGGTTCTTGTTTACCCAGACTTGACACTACTGTTGTTCCAGACTATGAGACCCGTCAGGAGGATGAGTATAGCGTCGTTCTAAACTAGCTTTAGAAGTGCACGTGTAAATTATTCTGCCAGAGGGTTGTTGTAGTCAGTGGGAGCTGCGGAAGCATAGTGGACAAGAAGCTTATGTCTATTTATAGACTAAAGCAGATATAGCGGAGATAGATCATCTATTTTTGATATGACAGTCATAGGTTTTGACTTCATCAGAATAGGGAATGGATCTGTTAAGAAGGTAATAGGGTGTCATGTCCTGGTATTTGGATGACATACACAGAGTATGAAGTAAAATTTCTATACTACGATCGGTTATACTATGGTTGTCACACAGTGGTTTCTCCACAAAGGATATGGATATAATATCAGACATTCTGGTTACTAGATCTATGGTTTTAGATCTAGATTTGGATAGTTTCCCAATCTGGGTACTTAGACAGTATTCTAAAGATATTTAGAATGGACGACTCCTGGCATGGTGGTGTACCTGCAGGTGATGGAGTCATCCTCTCTAAAGGTGTCTTAATGACTAAAGTGGAGAGGGGTGTGCATGATTGGCATATCACTTGCTTAGGCAATTGAGTCAATCATGAGATGTCAAGTACCACACCAGATGTTGTTTTGCACTAGATGCAATAAGTCGATATATTAATCCAATCCTGGAGAAACGTTCGGAAGCAGCCAATAGAACATAAGTAAATGTTCTTGGGATATGATAACGACAGCCTCCTTTGGGAGACGATTATCATTCCTGGCTTCCAAGGTGACCTGGATGACAGAGTGACTGTCAGAGTTATAGTTTTCCCTCTGACGAGGGGAATTAGTTTGGACAGGTGGTCCAAGAGGATACTGTGGGAGGTATGGTGCAGGATACTGATTAAATTCAGTTGACGATACAGTCTAGGATGTTTGCTGGATTTGGAGTTCATTTGTGAACTGGGTCCCATCAGATATCCAGACATATTCTAAGACAGGTATTTCTCATTTCGGGAGATGGCTTTCTCCGCGAACTTGAGATTAAGAGAGTCATGTAAAGAAACATCAGGGCGGATCCACTCACTGAGGCTATTTCTCGAACACAATAGTTTTACAAACGAGCTTTGTGAAACTGATTAGTAGAGGAGTTGGATGTTCGGTATCACACGGGCTGTGAGTATGCGACATCACAATAATTAGCCTTAAGTGCAAGTGGGAGATTGTTGGATATAGTGCCCTCGAAGTCAATTATTGGATCGCGGGTACGTGATTGCAATGATTGAAGGAGGATCTATACCGGTAGGACAGTCTTACTCGAGATGATAGTATGCTATCTGGTTTGTCTTTATCATCATGTACATATTGATAGAGCCCATAGGATTCTTGCTTGACAGCCATCAGTATGATGGCGATCATATACGTGGGAGCTGGGGTCATAAGCACATCCTTAATATGTTTCTAGTCATGGGAGTTTCGAGACTGGGCATCGATACTCCAGAGTAGACTAGTGTATACAGTTCGAGACCCCGACGAGGGGCGGTGGCCAGGTCTCACAAGACATTGGTGTTAGTTTGTTCATCTAAGATAGTATACAGCTGCTCATTGGGTTATGAGTACACTGGACGGACTTGTCGGGAACCTGCTAGTTGGTATTATACCTATTGTCAGATAGCAGTTCCCAGGTGACATGTGTACAGGTTAGTCTGTCGACCTGGGATCATCATTTTTATCGTGTGAGTTCCCACTATACTTTGATTACTACCCTACCACGGCTCAAAGGAGTCGTGCAAACAGGTTTTAGTTGGGTACAGTCCCGAGCCACATGGAGGCAGTGAGCGGATCGTCGGGGATTTGTCTCTCCTGGTATTGGGGGTTGATCAGTGCACAGGTGGCTATCACCAGAAATCCTTGGCCAAGCTAATCGAGAATTACTGATTCGGATCAGTAGTTTCTCAGGTGGTGATGGGCTTCATACCGACACGAATTATCGTGTTATTAGGGGTCTGTTTTTATCCACACCCCTAGACCCGATATGCGATACTCTTAGACGAACAGACCGGACTGTATGGATATTGTTACTGTTAGGGTCGGTAGGGTTTCAGGATGAGTTCGCTCATCAGCTTCCCTTTCGTTCAATACATGGGCAGCCGTTACGTCCAGCTAGTGCCACTGACGTGCTTGTGGTTAAACCCACTGCCAGCGTATTGATGGGTCATTAGAGTCCCCCACAGAAAGTTTCCCAAGTTCGGGCGAAACGTTGTAGAGGCCGTATGGTTTTATGGTAGGGTTCGAACATGCACGTGCACGTGTAATGATTCGGACGGATAATACTAGTGGGCTTTGGTTTAAGCCGGATCTTAGTATTATATTGTGTAGAAATATTTTTGTCTCGTTGCATTCGTATTCGGTCGGAATACAAATACGGGTATCTATATACAGTTGTGGGGTAATGCTGTAATTCGTTACGGAGTTACTTTTGAAGTTGCCAGTTTTTCTTCTATCGATTAAACATTAGTTTTAATGTTTAATTTTTGTTTGTAACGTGAGCATATCTTTTTGGCCATCTCTTTTACTTGCTTTTTCCTTTGGGCAGTGGACTTTTTGGAGTGAGTGTGCTGGCAACATGTGAGCCCATTCCTTCTTGGCCGAGCACTATTTTGGTGAGCATTTATTGGGCAACATGGGGTTGATTGGCTTGAAGTAGATGTGTTATTGTTCATGCTTTAATTGCTCTTGTCAAAGTTAGGATATTTTTTGGTGAAGGAATATGTGTGTGCTGTGGATTTGGTTGGGTGGTGGGGTTTAAATTATTAGTGTTGCTTGATTAATAATACACACACTCACCTCTTTGTTTCTTAGACTCAACACACATCAAAAATTCCCCAGTGAGCACCAAAAAAAATCCCCAGAGCACTTTGGCCGAGCCTATTCTTTTGGGTGAGGAAATTTTCCTTTGCAAAATCATTTTGTTCATCTCATCCAACTCCAAAGGCAACTTCATTAACCTTCACCCAATTCATTGGGTGCCTTGAGACAAAGTATTCACACTTCTCTCTACTTCAATCTTGGACATGTCGGCTAGAAAACTTCATGTCCGAGTTGCTTCGGTTTGAAGCGGGAGCCTGTATAAAGATTCCTCGATGTGGTGCCAGTTCGACAAGCGAGACCGGAAGGCGAACTTCGTCGGGGCAGCCGCAACAAGCATGGGATGGAGATTGAAGACCGAAGGACATGGATCGATCGGTATAATCTCTGAACTCTCTTTACAGATTGCTAGTTAACGGTTAATGGAACGATCCGGGTTTTAGGGTTACGATAGCACCAAGTTTTGAAAAGTTTTTGTTCCGCATTTGTCCTCGAAAAAATGGCTGGGGCGCTGCCGTAACCCAACAAAACTCACATAGGCGCTGAATAAAAGTGCTTAGCACTCCATAAATAGCCAAAACGGTTAAGTGCTTAGCACCGATTGGACAGTGCCCAACGCCTCACATGCTCCTCATGTGGGCGCCACCAAAAAAGGAGAAAGAGAGAAAAGTGCTTAGCACTCCATAAATAGCCAAAATGGCTAAGTGCTTAGTACTGATTGGGCAGCGCCCAGCGCCTCATGTGCTCCTCACATGGCCGCCATCAAAAAAGGAAAAAAGAGAGAAAAGCGCCTAGCACTCCATAAACAGCCAAAATGGCTGAGTGCTCAATGCTTCACATGTCATATATGTGAGCATCAGAGCTCAAATATGTGCTTAGCACTTTTATATAAAAGGAAAAAGGCTGAACAAACAGAGCCCAAATAAGTGCTTAGCACTTTTGAATAAAAGAAAAGACTATACAGACTAAGCCTAAATTGGTTAGGTCTCTGAGATTTTCCTGCAGCAGAGCCCAAACGCTCTTTTGTTGGGTCTTAAATAAAAAAAAGATCCTAAAATGTTGTTAAGTGGATCTTAGTCTTAAATTGGACTAACGTATCCTTAGCAAAAAAACAAATTGAGCCCCAAATGCTCACATACATTTAAGTCGATCTTAATCTCAACTAGATTAATAGTCCTTAAATAAAACAAACCTAAATATAAAAATATACGAATTTGGACTAATCCATGCCCTATAGGCGACGACATAAATTAGTCTCCATATACAATCCACGGGAAACAAAAACCAACAAAAACACACACGACACGAAGTGAACTGCCGGAGCAAGAGAAAGTGGTTATCGCAATGCGGTAACGTAATTAACTGCAGGGGCTTGCGCCTGCAGGGAAGAGCGTCCCCATAATCAAAAACCCCTCATAAAATGAGGGGAAATCTGATGAAGTCTGCTACAACGGTCGCGTCTATCCAAACTTCTGATATATAGTGCCATAAATCAACTTGGTATCTTCGGAGAGGTGGACGGATAAATCCAAATAGCATCTGCCCCTAAATACAGGCAAGACGATCCATCCCAGTTCGTCTCTGTTTTCGGTGGTGAACAGATTCTGGCACGTCCGGTGGGACCTTTTCCTCTTTCCACTCCACACTTCGTGTGTCGTGTTCACGAACAAAATCGCGGTTTGCTATGGTTGCCCTTGGATTTGAGGTACTAACATTTGGTGTCTTGCTCCTGTGCAGAAAAGAAATCGCCGGCTTCCAGCTGCACAACTTGCAACAGCAACTCCCGCTCTGCCCCAACTAGAGGAGTAACTTACGGGCCCAACGTGGCCTCCATCTTTTCAATGCCGGTGGGGCAAGTGACTCAAGCCACTACTGGATTGTTCTTCGGGACCATGATCCTACAAGCGGGTTTCAGTACCCCAGCGCCGCAAGAAGAAGCTCCCAAATGGTCGGTCTTCGATCGAATTGCAACCACAACGGCCCCTCTCAATGGGTCGTCCAAATCTGATGTCTCAGTCTTCAACAGGCTGAGCAAGAACCAAAATGGGCCCACAAAGAGGCTCGTGACACCTGAAGGGGCTGTCCCAAAATGGATACTCTCAACTCTTCCTGCAGGTGAAGTTGTCAAAGGTGCTTCCCCCAGCAGAAAGTCGGTCTTCGAAAGATTGGTTGTTCTTCGTCAAACTCTGTCGAGGACGTCAGTCTTCAACAGGCTGGCACCAACAACAGTCCCTCAGAAAATCCGGGGGCATGAAGAAGTCGCTTCCAAAACTGAGGCGGTCCCTACTGCAAGACACGCTCGACGTCGCCACTGGCGCCGGGTGAGAGAAGCTGGGGGTAACTCCCCCCTGGACTTACCCCACCAGTTCCAATGGTGGAGGTTGACGCTGCTATTCTAAACGGGAATAACTTTGATCTACTCAGGAGGGTACGTAAAAACTCTCCAACGGCGGTGCTAAAGAAATCGCCCTGGCTTGTAGAAGCCACAGTGCAAGAAAAGACGGAGCTGCCCCATCAACGGCTCTCCTCGCAAATTCACAGGGTCTGGCGGGAAGTCCAGGACTGTGATCAACAAAGATTACTCTCGTCGACCGAAGAAATCTAAGGCTCGGTAAGAGGAAGACCACTCCTCCGTCATACAGCGAGGGGCTTCTTCTATAGAGGTGCCTGTCATAACGGCTCCTTCAACTTCGACCTCCTACAAAAGGACGAGGCCGGAGAAAATTCCACCGCCGGCGGCAAATTCCAAAGGCGAAGGACCCAAATGCCCCAAGTGTGGGAGCATGATCGTGCATACGGTCTACATGGCTTCCGAGAAAGAGGAAAGCTATGCTTCCGTGGGTCATCGACCGCAAACTCGGTCGCTGAAAAAAGGTCAGGAGCAACAACAAGAGCTCCAGGAAATGCTGA
Source organism: Agapanthus africanus (assembly GCA_030015575.1). NCBI lineage: Eukaryota > Viridiplantae > Streptophyta > Magnoliopsida > Asparagales > Amaryllidaceae > Agapanthus > Agapanthus africanus. The sequence goes on along the minus strand of CM057349.1, from coordinate 59,362,260 downwards.
CCAAAATGGCAGCACCTACCGGACAGAAAGAAAGTCCGGAAACAGCATCTGAGCAGCGCCAAGAGCAGGAGACCAATACAGAGTTCCTGCGATGGGTGCTTGAAAGAAAAGACAAGGAGGCCGTGGAACAAGCTGCTAACATAAAGCGGATGGCGCTTTTGTTCCAGGACATGGTTGTAATAATGATCCAGCCAGAACCCCCAGCCAAGGATCCGCCGATAATTATCGACGATGACAAAGGAGAAACATCAAACCCTCTTCCGGCTTTATCAACAGCCAACGAGAAAACGAACTCCAAGGCTGTTCTTGATGATTATATAGCTCAACAAATACGAGCTCATCAAGCTAGTGAAGCGGCTGGCCAAATCGTCAGAACCGGGTGACCGTATCCAGGATGGTATGATCAAATCAAGTACACGCCGAGATATACGATCCCCAAATTCCATGTATACAAGGGGACATGAAACCCACACTAACACGTTGCGCAGTTTAGAGCTTTGTACGGAAATACTGGAGGCGATAACAAACTGTTGCTTCGCCAGTTCGTTGGCAGCCTGTGAGAGACAACCTTTGAATGGTACTCGGAGCCACCAAATGACTCCATGAGAACATTCACAGAAATGGAACTGCTGTTCACACAGCGGTTCAATAGCGCAAGCGAGCGCACCCCGATCACGGCATTAATAAATGCCAGAGTAAGGCCAGGTGAAACTTGGGTCCAATACGCAATCCGGTGGCGAAACCTATGGTCAAAGTGCGAACAACGCATCGAAGAATCTCCTGCCGTGGGCATGTTCATCGGGACCCTAGATCCTCAAACGACTGTGTCCCAGTTCAAGACATACTTCAAGCCGACCACCTTCCAGGCTCTGATCAACAAACTGGCCTAGATGGACCAGATGGGCTACGGGTCTTCCTCCACAAATAAGGACCCTCAAAATAACAAGGGTAAAGGGAAAGCGGCCTTCGTTGCCAACACGCAACAACAATTGAGTGGCCCAAAACCGGCTGCTCACCAAAACAACGCGCGACCGCGCCTATTCCTGGAAGAAAGGTTAGGACGCGCTTACCCGTTTCACCATAATAAGAAGAGGAGACCGTTCGAGTTGGCAGTGCATAACAAACTCATCACATTGCCAGACCCATGACGTCCGCCGCAACCCGGCGACGTCAACAACCCCAACTACTGCTCCTATCACAGAATGGTGAGCCACCCAATTACGGATTGTTACGCCTTCAAGAACTGGGTTAAGGACTAGTATCAACAGGGGAAGTTCGCGCTGTCTGAGAACTGGAGGGTGAACCCGCCCCAGAAGCACACTCCCAAAAAGGTGGATACGCCGGGGGTATTATGCTCACTCATGGAAGAAACTCCATGGGAAGTCGTTCCTTCAGCAAAAACCAAAAGAATGATGAAGGATCTATAGGCATGTCCGGCAGTCAGGTGGAAAAGTCCACTTGAACCCGAAATCATCGAAGGGATGTTGAAACCACGTCCCGTACTGAAGATTGTCGACAAAAGGAAAATCCTTAAGGCGAGCCTTCAAAGTCTTTAAAGAAAAAGAAGAAGACCAAGAAGCCTGTGCAGCCTGCCGAGTATGACGACAAGCGCACAAACCTACAAAAGTATATTGACGCGCTGGAGGAGTACAACCAGAAGGCGTGAACACCAGTCACCGTCGAAGAGTTCCTCAAGCATATTCTTGAGAACCAAGATAGTGACAACGATGAGGAAAATGACTCATCAAAAGAAACCGAAGATTATATAGCAAGTTGCCACATGGTCTCCCATTCGTCGTTAAATGGCGAAGAAGCTCCCTCAGCGTCAGAAAACAACGCAGAGGAATTGGGGGCAGGATCGGCGCTAAAATCCCCGGAACTGTCAGAAGACCTAATCGATAGGCTGTTAAACGAAGCCTTTCAAAAAGCAAAGCTGACCGAGAACGTGAAATAGCCATATACGAAAAGGCTAAGCGTTAGCATCAGGATGAAGAAGCTGCGGTGAGGATGGGTCGTAAAGTACACACCTGCCACAAATAATAGCAGAATCAAGGCAGAGAAGCGGTTTGCCAAAGCCCTATCAATGGGAATGAAGCTGCCACCTCTCGTAGGAAACACTCCCGGGATCATATGCCTCGACGAAGAGAATTCACATCCAAACTACTGTCTATATCATCGGTGGTTACTCATCCTACCGAAGAATGTAGTGCCTTCAAGAAGTGGTGGCAAGGATATGTTGCCCATCAAAAACACTTTAAGAGGATGAAGCGCGAAGCTCGTCGACAGCAAAATAGTGTGAAAGATGTGCGTCAAAAAATGACTGGCAACTGTCATACGGTTGATACCAGTTTAGAAAGGGAAAGACCCCAAGTTCTTACCTTCGGGAGCGATTTTGAGGACGAAATAACGCTCAGCCCTCTCTTCAAAGACTCCACCTCCAAAAAAGAAGAGGAAAAGAAGAACTGCGAGAACATTCAGCTGCGTAATCGCACGCTACCCGAGAAGAACCTCGGACCTACAAACAAGGGTTCGAGCAAAAGAGACAAAGGGAAAGAAAAAATACCTGCAGAAATTGCCCTCGATGATAGAGTTGTCAAAGAGCTCGCAGCCAAGGACCCGCCTAGAAAAAATAAGGTGGATTACAATGTCCTAGCATATCTGAAGAAAATACCCTCACAACTGAGCATATTGGATGCTCTCCTCCTGTCCAAAAAGGCATGAGATTCTTAGATTAAGGCAATACAATAGCCCGATCAGTTTCAAGCTTTCTTCGCGGAAGAGAAGATGAAAGATGAACTGACAGAGGTCCACACGGCTGACATTACATTCAGCGATGAAGATCTCCTCCTCGGAACGTGCGAGCATAATCGCCCATTATACGTTACCGAGTACTGCCATGACATCAAGATAGGGAAAATCCTTGTCGACAATGGATCCTCCGTCAACTATCTCAACGTGAAGGTGCTGAAGGAAATTTGCATGAACGTTCAGCACCTAGCCCGAGACAAAATTACCATCTCCGGGTTCGACTCACAGTCGTCACGGACACTTGGGTCCGTAATACTGACGTTACGCTTCGGGTTGCTCGTCACTGACATCAAATTTCAAGTCATTGATGCCAAGACTTGCTATAACGCTCTGCTCGGCAGGCCTTGGTTACACGAGTTCAACGTCATCCCTTCTACACAACATCAGTGTATGAAGTATTTCAAAGATGGGTTGGAATACACCGTTACAGGTGACTAAATCCTTTCTCCGTAAACGAAGTCCGAAAATATGAAGACGCAAAGTACTTCTATAACATAATGAAAATTTAGAAAAAAATAAAATAAATTAATTAAATAATAAAATGCCAATTTAAAAAAGTTATTAAAACAAAATAGGACATTTTCATAAGTAGTGTGTGAAACTAATTAAAATTAAATTTTAGCTTGTAACATAACTAAATTACAAGGGTTTTAGTGATAAATTTAGCTTCATTTTTATAAAATGGTGTTTATATAATAACATAGGTAGTGAGGGGTCTTTGTGTAAAATTTAGGAAAAAGTGCAAACTTGGAAATGTTGAGGGTGTATGTGAAAAAGGGTTAGGAAATGTTTTGGCTCAGAAATTCCTCAAAATACCACAAATTAGGATTTATCTTGCACATCCACCTCATCCTTGCATGAAAATCCCACCTTTTCTCCTTGCTAGACCACCTCCTTATATGAAACAACCACATCCTTGCTTGGTGACACCTCCTCCTACACCTCACTCATTCCTTTTACCCTATACCTTGTGTTCAGATCATTTAACCAAATAAAAATCAGAAAAGTTCAAAGAAAGAAAGAAAACACTTAGAACTCACAAAAGAAAAATAAAAGAGAAGAGAGAAGAGAAGAAGAACTAGGAGCTAAGGAGTTCACCATCAAGCTAGGAGTGAAGGACTTGGGTATCTTGGAGGAAGTCTTTCAACCATCCTCAGTAGGTATAATTCTTAATTCAGTAGGTTTTAGTTCTGTAATTTGTAAAATTTTAGAAATCGGATATCGGAAAAATTGGTATTTTAGGGAAATATAGTCTTTGTGACGATCTGCTATCACTTAGATAATAACTAACTTAACTAAACAGTACCTTAATCTTATACACAAGACCTAGAAATTACCATAAGAATACGAGCAAGGGGGCTCGGATTTTGGCCGGCGAGACCTAGGCAAATTCCGGCGTCGCCGGATTTTTGGAGGAGTTCGGTGTTTTGGGTTTATGGGGTAGGTCTCTGTGTAGGTGTTATGATATTTGGTATTGTTTATTTAAGTTAATTTAACAGTATATGGAATCTGGGGACTAATATCGGAAAAGGGATCAAAATTCTAAAATACGACACGGTAAATTCGTAACGCGTTTAAGTTTTCTGTTGCAAACAGCGAGGGGTAAAAATCCAGTTAAGATAAGTGTTAGATAGTTTAGAATAGTCGTACGTGGTATAGTTAATACTTAACATTCGTATTTTTATATTTCACCGTATCGAAGTTAGCCGTTTCTTATACAAGTTAATTTCAATGTTAGATTTAAGAACGGGAACCTCGGAGGCCGTAAGGAAAGGAAAAGGATTGGCGATTTCTGAATAAATTACGACGTATTCTGGTGAGTAGACTAAACATCTATAGGGGGATTTTGTATAGATGGCGTGATATGCCCGTAGTTTAGTTAAATAAAATAAGCTTTTGTATGTTAAGTTGATCATATGCATCCATATATATATAAATATATATCGCCATGTTAATAGTTGTTAGAACACTGCACCATTATCGACGAGTTATGCCGCACATGCACATATTTACATGTTACACTACACCTCGTCGATATTAACATGTCACTTTTACACTTAGTAATTATCCTGTTAAATATGATTCTATCATACCTTAAACATCATTAACAGTAGTACTTTGCATAAATGACATCATGTTTCGTATTTAAATGTTCGAAGTTGATATAAGAGGAAATTATATTATTGAGAATTTATGGTTTTGAGTTTTCCTATACTATTGCATAAATTCAGTGATTTTCAAATTGATATGAGATGTCCACCATGAGATATTGTTTTTATGATTTGATTTTATTCCGGATCGAGTAGGGGATCTATACGGTCGCGGATTTTTACGTTATCTAGACTGAGTGGGGAAGATATACAGTCAGATTCATGGTAGACCCGGTCGAGATTGAGGGGAAGGAAAGCCGCATTTGAGGCGGGGAGCCTAGCGAGGATACTCGATACCGGAGATAGTAGTGAAACACGGCGGATATCTAGATGATACCGACCGGTGTTATTGATTACAGGATCGTTCGAGGAACGATGCCTGAGGAAAACAGAAGATTTGTGTCTATGTTGGACACAGGAATATGACTTGATTTGGAAATAAGTGATGAGATTTCATTCTTGATTATTAGTATAAATTCATGCTTCCACATGCTATCATGCATCATACTCATCCTTATCGCAATTAGTTATAGTTGTCACAATTACGTTATCAGCAGTTATATGTTAGTCTTATTCACTGAGTTGGCAACTCACCCCCATTGTGCCACAGTTCCTTGCAGGGGTAGAGTGGACGGTTAGCAGCAATGCAGATCCACCTATCAGCTTTTATCGCATCTTTTGCTAGGTGGGTTATCTATATAGTAACCTCCTCTTTTGGTATTGTATAAGAATCTAGAATATCTCCATCAGACCCTGTATTATGACTTAGAACGAGAAGTGGTTGTATGTATATTATTTGACATATGAGATCGTTTAGTTATATGAAATGATATTTGTTTTACTTATGTCTGAGATTCTTATTGATGTCGGATAAAGTTGTATATTTATTTCCGCTGTTGGCATTGTTGATCCCAACTAGGGATGCAACCAAATTAAACCCTTTATAACTGTTTTTTGTTATGAATTCATTAAGGAGTTACTGTTAAGATCTTAATTACTTAAAACTGTGATTTTTACTTAAAAACTACATTTTTCTAAAATTCCGGAAAAAAGGGTTTTGATCTTGGTTTTTGGCTTACTCGGGTTGTGTAGATATCTTTAGATATTATACAATCTAAGTGCCGATCACATCCAAAGTTTGGGTCATGACAAAGTTGGTATCAGAGCTTAGGATTAACCTTATGGAATCGAGTTATGAATTAAAGTAAGTCGGATTGAGTTCGTTATGTAGGATGACCTTTGGTTTGATGGAGTAGGTGAATTAGGATGAGTGCAGTACCGTACGTATGTTCCGCGGCATATTTACGTTACAATACTCAGCCTAACTAACCTTAGGATGTTTATCTCGATTTATCCTTCCTTTGACTCTCAATTATTAATTACTCCTATTCGTAAGCCTTATCAACTCTCGTTTCTTGTTCCAGTTGCTATGGCTACGCGAGCTAGGCAAGCCGTAGCCAGAGATGCAGCTAGGGCAAATCTGCCTGTGACTACGACTGGCGTACTGGACATTCCGGCGGTGCATGAGCATGTTGATCCTCCTCCTCCAGATCGACTGACTAGGATAGAGGAGGGCATGTTAGGATTGCAGCACGTGGTAGGACAGTTGGCTGAGGCCACTCGAGTACAGAGACAGGATCAGACACCGATGATGGTAGAACCCGATGAACAGCCTATGTAGACTGTCGCACTGGAAGAACCGAGAGTAATGGAGGTATCTCATCCAGAGTTTATGAGGTTGAGACCTCCGGTATTTACAGGGACCGATGTAGCGGAGGATCCTTAGTCCTTTCTAAATAGGATGGCGAGGATTGGTAGATCATTGCGATGTTCTGATGCGAGGTCAGGAGAGCTAACTAGCTTTCGATTGGAAGGACTTGCACAGGAGTGGTGTAAGTCGATGGAGAGAGGGCGAGCTGCTGGTCTTCCTCCGATGTCGTGGACCGAGTTTTCTGAGGTCTTTCTTGCCAGATTTCTTCCACAGAGTATGAGGGACGCAAGAGCTAGCAGTTTTGAAGCGTTGCGGAAATCTGCGAGTATGTCGATGGCGGATTATGATTTACGATTCACCCAGTTGTCGTGCTATGCTCCATACTTAGTTCCTATATAGGAGCTTCGGGTGAAGAGGTTCATAAGGAGTTTGGATATGCAGTTGTTTCTTGTGATAGGCTCCCAGCATTTCGATACTTATGCGCAGGCCATGGATGCAGCTATACGAGTGGAAGAGCGTCTGAGCGAGGCAGTGATTATTCTAAAGTCAAAGAGAACCAGACCTATGGGGTCAATAACCAGGCAGTCTGGCAAAGGTAGAGGCAGGCACATTCCAGGCCGCAGTTTTGGACGAGGTTGGACCCAGGGCCAGATGTTCAGTTCATATCCCGATGATCAGAGGCCCCCATCTACATGTTTTAGTTGCGGACTTCAAGGACATTATGCGAGGGATTGTAGACCCCAGGGAGGGACTGTTGTTCCACAGGTTGCTTTACCACCTCCACCTTCTACTTCGATGGCCTTACTTCCTCCCCCAGTTGGCACTATGCGCCAGACTGTTGCACCACGAGGTCGAGGCTTTGCAGGACGCTTTCAGAGAGGTCAAGGAGATCGAGGGAGAGGACGACAGGATGCGGGCAGGGGCCAGGCACGAGTTTTTGCGCTGACTCCACAGGATGCCCAGGCATCAAATGCAGTTATGACAGGTACTTTTGCAGTATGTTTCTTAGATGCACATATTTTATTTGATCCCGGTTCTACACATTCTTATGTATCTTCACGCTTTGCACTTTCTCTGGGGAGAGAGTCGTCGTTGTTAGTGTTACCGTTAGTGGTGATTACTCCGGTGGGAGATTCTTTTGTAGCTAGACATGTATTCAGGCCATGTTCAGTACGTATCGCTGATAGGGATTCATTAGTTGATCTAATTCTCCTGGATATGTTAGATTTTGATATACTTCTTGGTATGGATTGGTTGGCTGCTTTTCATGCTTATGTAGATTGTCGGAGGAAAGCGGTCAGATTTTGTTTTCCGGGTGAACCAAGCTTTGTTATGCAAGGAGACTGTAATATAACTCCTGCCAACATGATTTCTGCTCTTTGTGCGGGAAGACTCTTGAAGAATGGTTGTCATGGGTTCTTAGCATTTGTTCAGGGCTTAGAAGCCACTGAGATTCCATTGGACCAGGTTCCGGTCGCACGAGAATTTCCGGACGTGTTTCCTGCTGAATTACCAGGATTACCACCAGATCGCGATATTGAATTTTGTATCGACTTGATTCCGGGTGCTGGGCCTATTTCTATACCAGCCTATCAGATGGCCCCAACGGAGTTGAAGGAACTCAAAAGCCAGTTGCAAGAGTTGTTAGATAGGGGACTTGTTCGTCCAAGTGTATCACCATAGGGAGCTCCTGTCTTATTTGTTAAGAAGAAGGACGGTAGTATGAGACTGTGCATCGACTACAGGCAGCTGAATTGATTTACTGTGCGAAATAGGTATCCATTACCTTGTATCGATGACTTATTCGATCAGCTACAGGGAGCTGGCTACTTCTCAAAGATTGATTTCCGGTCAGGGAATCACCAGTTGAGGGTTCGGAAGGATGATATTCTGAAGACTGCTTTTCGCACACGTTATGGACATTATGAGTTTTTGGTGATATCGTTCGGACTCACCAATGCTCCAGCAGCTTTCATGGATATGATGAACTGTATTTTCTGGCCATTCCTTGATCAGTTTATTATAGTATTCATTGATGATATTCTTGTTTATTCACGGAGCCGAGAGGAGTACGAGCAGCATTTGCGCATCACGTTGCAGACCTTGAAGGAGCATCAACTGTTCGCTAAATTCTCCAAGTGTGCATTCTGGCTGGATAGTGTAGATTTCTTGGGTCACGTGGTTACAAGAGATGGGATACGTGTAGACCCAAAGAAGATAGAAGCGGTACAGCACTGTCCCAGACCTGTATCAGTTACAGGGGTTCGAAGTTTCTTGGGTCTGGCCGGTTATTACAGACGTTTTGTGCAGGATTTTTCTCAGATCGCTGCACCGTTGACCGGATTGACTAGGAAGGAAGTTCCATTTCTTTGGACAGATGCATGTGAGAAGAGTTTCCAGCAGTTGAAGACTCGCTTGACGACTGCACCTGTCTTATCTTTACCTTCCGGGTCAGGTGGTTTCGTGGTGTATTGTGATGCCTTTCAAGTGGGTTTAGGCTATGTGTTGATGCGGCACGGCAGGGTTGTAGCTTATGCTTCTCGGCAGTTGAAGAGGCACGAGCAGAACTACCCTACTCATGATTTGGAGATGGCTGCAGTAGTTTTCGCACTGAAGATTTGGAGGCATTACTTGTATGGAGAGTAGTGCCAGATTTTTACAGATCATAAGAGTTTGAAGTATATTTTTCAGCAAAGGGATCTGAATCTAAGGCAGCGTCGATGTATGGAACTCGTGAAGGATTACGATTGTGGGATCTTGTATCATCCAGGGAAAGCGAATGTTGTAGCAGATGCTTTGAGTCGGAGGCCTAAAGGTAGCTTATCTCATGTGCGCACCTTGCAGAGGCAGTTTTCCACAGAATGGAAGATTTTATGTGATAGCTGTATACTGTTTGAGTTCACATCCACAGGAGGACAGTTAGCACATGTTCGTACCCGTCCTCAGTTATTGGATCGTATTCAAGAGACACAGCCCGCAGATGCTCGTATATCGGAGATTATGGATAAGGTTAGGTAGGGTAGAGAGTCGGAGTTCGTGATAGATGAATGTGGAGTATTACGTTTTGGGACTCGTCTTTGTGTGCCAGATTCGGATGGACTGAGATGTGAGATCTTAGAGGAGGCCCATCGATCAGTATACAGTATTCATCCCGGTTCCACCAAGATGTATCATGACTTGAAGGATGTTTATTGGTGGGAAGGAATGAAGAGGGATGTTGCGGAGTTTGTTTCGAGATGCTTGAATTGTCAGCAAGTCAAGGCCGAGCACCAGAGGCCGGCAGGAGAGTTGCAGCCCTTGCCCATTCCGGAGTGGAAATGGGAACAAATTTCCATGGATTTCGTTGTGGGTAGCTACCCAGGACTAGCAGAGGGTATGACTCCATCTGGGTGATTGTAGATAGATTGACAAAGGCAGCTCACTTTCTTCCGGTGAAAATGACGTATGGGTTTGCACAGTATGCTCAGATTTATATCGACAAGATTGTATGATTGCATGGAGTTCCGACGTGCATAGTATCCGATAGGGGTGCCCAGTTTACCAGCATGCTATGGCAGAAACTTCAAGAAGCTCTTGGTACCCGATTTAGTTTTAGCACAGCTTTTCACCCACAAACAGATGGTCAGTCAGAGCAGACCATTCAGACGCTAGAGGATATGCTTCGAGCTTGCAGCCTTGATTTTGGTGGTAGTTGGGATCGCCACTTACCTTTGATAGAATTCTCGTACACCAACAGTTTTCAGGAGACGATCCAGATGGCACTCTTTGAAGCTTTGTATAGGAGGAAATGTCGATCACCCGTTTGCTGGACGGAACTGAGGGAGAGTAGCATTTTGGGACCGCAGATAGTACAGGAGACTACGGAAAAGATTCAGTTGATACGGGACAGAATGAGAGCGGCCCAGTGAAGACATAAATCATATGCAGATCGACGTCGTCGTAGACTCGAGTTTGAGGTGGGAGATCATGTGTTCCTTCGTGTATCTCCGATGAAAGGTGTGATGCGTTTCGAGAAAAAAGGGAAGCTCAGCCCCAGATATGTCGGACCTTACGAGATTCTGGAGAGAGTGGGTGCTGTAGCTTATCGTTTAGCACTTCCACCGAGTTTTCCCGATGTGCATCCGGTGTTTCACGTGTCTATGCTTCGCAAGTATCTTCACGATCCTTCTCACATGATCCAGCATCAGACCTTACAGCTTGAGCCGGATTTATCCTACACAGTGCAGCCAGTAGCTATTCTAGACCGGCAGGCAAAGAAACTGAGATCAAGGGTACTTCCATCTGTAAAGGTTCTTTGGCGAGGAACGAATCGCGAGGAGATTACTTGGGAGACCAAGGATGCGATGCGAAAGAAATTTCCACATCTTTTTGAAGGTACGTCAAGTTAAGTTTTAAATTCGGGGACCGAATTTTCTTAAGGGGGGAATATTGTAACATAATGAAAATTTAGAAATAAATAAAAGTAATTAATTAAATAATAAAATGCCAATTTAAAAAAGTTATTAAAACAAAATAGGACATTTTCATAAGTAGTGTGTGAAACTAATTAAAATTAAATTTTAGCTTGTAACATAACTAAATTACAAGGGTTTTAGTGATAAATTTAGCTTCATTTTTATAAAATGGTGTTTATATAATAACATAGGTAGTGAGGGGTCTTTGTGTAAAATTTAGGAAAAAGTGCAAACTTGGAAATGTTGAGGGTGTATGTGAAAAAGGGTTAGGAAATGTTTTGGCTCAGAAATTCCTCAAAATACCACAAATTAGGATTTATCTTGCACATCCACCTCATCCTTGCATGAAAATCCCACATTTTCTCCTTGCTACACCACCTCCTTGCATGAAACAACCACACCCTTGCTTGGTGACATGTCATGACCCGAAATGTACGGAACATGACCGGCACTTAAATTACGAAACGTCTCGAGGAGTACGTAATCTAAGTAAGCCAAAACCCAGAAATCAAAACCAAAAAAGCAGTAGAGTGAAGGAAAAACCAATTGAAAACAAGTAGTTTTAATCAACATAGGCCGAAGTATGTATTTTTAAAATCTCATGTATTTTATGAAAATTTCGGAAGAGTCTCCTTTGTAAATACTGGCCCCAAATGGGATACAACATGAATAGTATACGAAATAAATAAAAAGGCATCCCCAAGCGGGAGCTAGCTCTTCGTCAATCGATGGTCACAACCACACAAGCAATATAATATACAACGCCGAAGGGCGAGGATCAAAACTCAAAAGAAAATGCAAAATCAGCATGAAAACCATTATAATACAACGCGCGACTCTAAGGTCGAAAGAATAACAGGTTTGGTTTTCTATCTCTCTCAAATATACAATCTGGTTGATGGAGTTTCTAGATACAACTGAAATAATGAATAAACAATGGTGGTCCTGATACAAAGAACCCACCTGCCAAAGCAATCACCCGGAAGGAACAGTGTGCCAGCAAGCTGCAACGAAACTTGTACGGCAAAACCTGCAAGGAACTATGGCACAACGGGGGTGAGTTGCCAAGAGTAGAAAACATCAGCGAGTAGAAATCGCATGTATAACGTAATCCTAGGTCATATGATCAGTAATATCCTCAAATAAAATGATATGGCCTGAAGCATAATATAACGGTAAGGGGTAAACATCTATCTATACAGTATAATAAACTCGTGTCAGTGCCTCAGGTAGCAACATGTTACTAATATGATGTACAAATGTCAGGTAGCAATATATCACTAAAATGATGTGCAGATGCATGTAATGAGAACAAAGTACATAATGAATCAAGAATTGTTTTTCTTTATCAATGAGATTTCTGTATGTATATAAATCGAGATATCATCAGTGAAATCAACATAGAATCCATGTCAAGCATCGACACAAAACACTAATTTCAATATCTCAGTGTCTCAAATCTCAATATCTAAAAACCTCGGGCTCCGTCACTACGAATCGGCCCATATCATCAATCTCGCGACCACGAACGGTATCCTCCGGATATCCGCCGTGTTAGTTATATGTATGCCCTAGAGGCCATTACTGTACATACGATGTATATTGTAGTGGATGCTAGGACATATATAGGAAGGACTTTCTTGCTCGACATGATAGTATGCTATCTGATTACTCTTTATCTTAACATGAACTCTGATTGTCTCTATGTTACATGTTGATAAAGCCCTTAGGATGAGTACTTGACTACCAGGACTATGATGCGGATCATACTAGTGGGGACAGGGTAGTCGCCAAGTACATCCTTCAAATGTTCCTAGTCGTAGGTGTATCGAGACAGGGCATCGATATACCAGAGTAGACTAGTGTATGTACTTCTTGACCCATATGATGGGCGATGGATGATCCCATATCCATTGGTGTTTGACATCAGAGAAGGTATACGGGTGCTCAGTGTAGACTGGGTACACTGGACGGACTCGCCGAGAACTCCCAGATGGTATTATACCTCACGTCAGATGGCAGTTCTCTGGTGACACTGGTACAGGTTAGTCTGTAGACTCGAGATCATCATAGAGTCTTGTGTGATTCCCACTGTGCTTTGATTTCCATCATACCACGTCCAAGAGGGCATGCAAAAAGGTGGCTTTTGGGTACAGTCCCGAATCACATGGAGGCAATGAGCGATAGGAGGGGATACGTCTCTCCCGGTATAGGGAGTTGATATTGTGCTGTGTTCGATTGGCTATAACTGGAAATCCCTGGCCAGGGTTGCAGAGATTTACTGGTAAGTGTTATCAGTAGTTTCTTGAACTGTTATAGACCTCATATCGACACGACTTATCAAGCTAATGGGGTCTGACGTTTACCACCCCTAGTCGAGATATGCGACATATCAGACGAAGAGACCGGACTGTACGGGAGTGTTACTGGTTGGATTCACGGGAGAAAGTACAGGCTTGCTTGTTGATCTTCTGATTGCTCAATACCTGGGTGGCTGTTATGTTTAGCTGACTGCTTGCAGCTTGTGGGTGTTTGATATGATCATCACTTACTGCCGGCGTATTGATGATTCTTTAGAGTCCTACACAGAGGTTTCCTGGCTCAGGAAAAACGGAGTAGGAGCACATATGTGATATGTGCGGTACCGAGAATAATACGTGTATACGATACCGTATTAGATTCTCACGATATGAGTTATCGGCCGGGTATATGAGATATAGCCGGGTCATCGGATCAAGTGTTGATTCGATGAACTGATACAGATTATATTAGTCGGTTATTTGTGAAATAGACGAATTATCGGATCAAGTGTTGATTCGATAATTTAATGTATAATTATATATTTGATATATTAAATTACATTAACTAATATAAGCTCACTAAAAGATTCTTTTTCTTACTTGGGTAATACATTGATATATATGCGATATATGTTAATTGTATTATTTTATTTTGTTACAAAATATATTATATATGTGATATATAATATTGTAACAAGTTAAGGTTACAAATGCAACATGTTTTGTGAAGTTTAAACATGTTTAGGGTTTGGATTAGGGTTAAACCTTCTTAAAGCTTTGCTTTTGTTTTTAACTAAAGATATTTTGGTTGATATTTGTTAACCCAACCCAACCCTTCACCATGGTTAAGTCTTTACATGGGTTAAGTTATCATACTTAACCCATGGTTGCATTTCTAATCTCACATGATATCATTATTCATCACAAAGGGATTGATCATCTTCTTTCTTCTTCTTCCTTGCATGAAAAGCTTTCTAGCTTTTTGTGAAGTGATGAAAATGAGTGAGATATAAAAAATAAATGAGAGCTAAATTCCTACTTCATCATCCTCATCTATTCTAGCCACTTAGATTAGGGTGTTTGCTTTGCTAATACTTGATTAGCAAAGCAAGAGCTTGGGTTTGAGTTTCTTCAAGGTAGATCATCTTTGTTATCGAAGATCGGAAGCAAGCTTGCATCTTTCTTTTGTGGAGCCTCTCTAGAGTCCGGATACTCGATGATCGCAGCGAAGGGACCTCAACACAGAGCTTTAGAAGTGAAGGACCGGACTATAAAGGTTGTAATCCCAAACTCTTAGAAGTAAAGTTGTTTACTTGCTTTGTTTCGCCTAATCTCTAGTCTAAGATCTTGGTTAGGGTTGTTCGGCACGTCTAAAATTTAAATCGGGCATGGTTGATGCCTTATAGACCCTTGTGACAGTGCCTAGTAACCCTACAGTGGTATCACAGCCAAGCTAGAGCTTTGGGCGAAGTCTAGATGAAGTTTAAAGTTCAATCGAACTTCGAATACCCGTTAAATCCTAGTTTCTGGAAATTTTTTTCAAAAGTTAACATTTTTCATATTAAAAATACTCAGAAAATAAAGCAGGTAAATCTAAGAATTAGTGTGAAGTACGGACCACCAACTCGATCACGTGACCGTGGGACCGCGGCCAAACCACGCGTTTGGCGGCGGTTACGCGGCCAAACTTTGGAGTTGGGGCCTGATACTTCAGGTCTTAATTCTTGGGTCCCTTTTCATAGTTCTGGGAATTTTTAATTCTACTCAAGTGTTGAGTTTTCTGGGATGTGTTGGGAACTCATTAATTCGATCGGAAAGTTTAACTTCGTTTAAGTTTTTTCCGGGTAATTTTAGAACGTGTTAAAAAGTTCGAACGGATATCAATAACTCACTTTTTCCCCTGACGGAAAATTTTCTGAGTGTTGGATTTTTTCTCGAGTTTGAAACTTCCGGAAAATCTTGCAAGCGTATCTGTGAACCCTCTAGAAGAACGTAACCTTAACTCGATTATGTGACCGTCAAAACTGCCACTTGAACCCTAGGGTTTGTGGTAGTTTAGCGTTGCCACATGTGAGGCGTTGGTTTGACCCTTCTACGGCTGGTTCATTGGGGCTGTGACATGTTCTGGAATTTTTTGAATTCTGCTCAAGGTTGAGCTATTTGAGAAATCTTGGGTGTTTGTTTATTCGATCGGAAAGTTTAACATTGTCTATTTATCTGGAATGTGATACAATATTTGGAATCCACAAGTAGTTATGAGATAACTAATTTGAATGTTATAAATCTAGCGGTTTAGTCTCAGATGATCGGTTGCCATGGGATTTTGATGCGATCAAAAGTCCGTTGCAATCACGTAGCATACACGGATACTCGCCGGGTAAACTTAATAGACACCCACGCCCTATAGCCCCGACTAAGTGACTGTAGAAGAACCCCGTCGCCAAAAGCATCCGTTCGGGTGCTCGCGGCAGCGGTGTTCCGCCTTAGTGCACTTCGTCGACGGCATCGGGGGTGCGGCCGTCTACTAAAGTTTTCGACAAGCATTCGATCAGGTTGTCGGGAATCTTGTTGAATTGCCCGACTAGATATTGAAAAGTGTTTTCGATAATGAGACTAAAATGCGGGGTTTATAATTATTAGTCATGCGATGTCTAAGGAATTCATTTGGTTAGGCACGCGATGTCTAAGGAGGTTGCGGATTCCAACTGTTGTAGTTTTACACTTTCTTTTCTGCGACTGTAAGTGTAATATATGGTGTATCGCCGGTTTCGTTGCTATACTTCAACGACAATTGGGATACGCATATTTACTTACGTTGATGATATGTGATATTATGTGTTGCTGAGATATGTTATATTGGATCGTCGTGTTTTGAATAGCCGGGGGTTTTATGTGAGATGAGAGTTTTTCATTTTCATTCATGTAAAATTCATTTGTATGTAATATTCTTTTATTGGGGCACTTCCGGGCTGAGGATGTTGTCACCATTGTATATTATTTACTTTTCTGCATTAGGATAAACCCAAGACGGGGAGCATAAGTAACCGGGTTCTAGGGTACAGTGGGAGGCCATCTCGAGGAGTCGAGACCGGGTCTCCTAACTCTAGAACTGGCAGGGTTACTTGCCGCTCTCGTAGGGGTCTAGGGATGTGGGTTTGGCTATTCATCGCGACCGTGGAATCCGTGTTTTATACAGGCTCGTATTAAAAACACGGACGTCCTAGTATACCCAATATTTCATATATGTTCTTCTGCTGCAATGTTCTGTAATGAGATCATATTACTGTCTGAGACGAATGTTTATATTATATATATGAGATATATGTTATATTGCAGATTTCGTTTCAAATGTGATGCTTGTGAAGCATAATTAAAATGGGACTTCATTAATGAAACTAAAAGAAACCTAAAGATGTTGTAGAAACTTGTTTAAAAACTGGTAGCTCTAGTTCTTGCTTTGCATAGCAGTGTTCCTTGTAGGACATCCAGCACTTTATTCGATAAGGAAAGAGCCAAGATCCCTTCACCGGGAGTGACCTCTTTAGCGAAACTAGCAGATGCTACAAACACTCGGTTTGTCTTTTGATTGCTTCTATAGTTTTTGCTTTGCATAACGGTATTTGTGAAATATCCTGCACCTTATTCGATAAGGAAAGAGCCGACGATCCCTTCACCGGGAGTGACCTCTTTAGCAAAACTAGAAAAGCCTCAAAAACACTCCTTTACAAAATCACTCAATTCTACAACGATATCAAGTTCATTATGCAAAGGGTTTTCTTAAAAACCTGTCGTAGCCCTCCGTCATTTCAGAGAAGTAATAGTTAGTATTCGTGCTGCGTTTGTTGACCTCTGTCAAGGAGTAGTGTGCGGTAGCTGATTAGTGCTTATCTGTATAAACATATGATGTGATTGATTTAGGGTAGTCGTGCGACCTTGTTGACCTCTGTCAAGGGTCGTGCGGATGGGTTTACTTCAATTAGGAAATGACGGGTTAAACTTGACTAGCAGCCTATGGTTTGTTGACCTCTGTCAAGGTCATAGGATGCTTGGGGCAAAATATTATTGGGAATTTCAAGTGTTGAAATTTGCAATGAGATTGCATACCTTCTATGAGATAGTTGGATCCCGATACCCACTGCGAGTAAGAGTTACTCCTGTAAGAGTTTTGCACAATACAATTAGCCGATCAAGTAGGTGTCTAGAAAGGTGTTAACGGGGCTACGCCCCTGGGAAAACGAGGTTTATTTTAATTAGGTCTGTGCGAAAGCACGGGAAACCTCCCTCAAAGTACCGGCATTGGTCTGGCTGAAAGATTGGCGAACTTGTAGGGTGTAATTAATCCCGGCTAGTCTTTTCTTTTAGGGTTTGAAGGAAGATTTGACTAAAATAGTGGGAGACATCCTGATTAGATATATTAATAACCAATCTAATCTTGCAAGAGCATACGCTGAGTGTTTTCTTCTCTCTCTCTCCAGGTAGCGACCATGTCATGCCTTAATCAAGATAATAATATGGATGTATTGACCGAACCCGCTTGTTATACTGCGCTAAGAAACATTGGTCCCGCTCCAACTTATAATTGTTATAAGACAGAGCAAGAAATAGGGGATTACCATAATTCCCGTGCCGTCCAAACGAAGAAAGTGCATGCTGATGTATCTTCTTCGGGTGTGTTCATTACCGAGAACTGTTTCTCAGTATCTTTTACGTCCTGGGTATGAGATATCGGATCAGGATCCCAGATATGTAATCTGTTACATGGGCTACAGATAGGTAGAAAACTGAGAACGGGTGATAAGTTTCAAGAGTTAAAAATGGTGCAAGTGTTGCAGCCAAGTCTGTATGCAGTTATCACCCTGTATTATCAGAATACATTGATTCTGAATGAATGTTATTAGATACCGAACCTGATGTACAACATCATATCAGTCTCTTTATTAGTAAAGAAGGATATAATTTTGTATTGATGGATAATGTTTTGAACATTTCCTATATCAAGAGTTGATCGGTTCAGGCACGTTATCTAAAAGCATAGACGTTCTAAATCAAACCACAGTTCTTAACGTACAAAACACACACAAGAGAATGAGTTCAGAAATGAACGAATCCTTCTTAAGATATTGTAGACTAGGTCATATCATGGTGACCCGACTAGCTGAAGTTACATTTAGATGCATATAAATTAGTTTGAATTTACATCTTGTGAAACTTGCCGGTCATGTCACAAAGATAAGATGGTCATAGCTCTGTTTATTGGAAACAGAGAAAGAGTTAGTGAACTCTTGGGATTGATCCATGATGATGTATGTAAGGTCCCCAGTCTATACATACCAGGACTGGTTCTTTGTACTTCATTACATTCACTGATTATCTCTCAAGATTCGCACATGTGTTCCTGTTGAAACACAAGTTTGAACCTTTTGAGAAATTCAATGAATATGAGTTAGAAGTAGAGAACCAAAAACGGGCATAAGTATTATGTCCTTTGATGTGATCAGGGAGGAGAATACTTGAGCACGAGATTTGTAGACTATTCTAAAGGAGAATGAGATTATTTTTCAGCATTACTCCTCCGTATACACCACAACACGTCGGTGCATCGTGGCGGAGCAATCACACCCTATGTGATAAGGTGTGCTCTATGATGAGTACTACTGAGTTACCTATTTCCTTTTGGGAGTTATGCACTTGAGAAGATGCATACCTATTGAATAGGGTTCCAATCAAATCAGATACCTACCACTCCATATGTGATATGGTATGGGAAGAGCCCATATCTTAAGTAAGTTAAGATTTTGGGTTGTCTGGCCTATGTCTAAAAGCATAATCCAGACAAGCTCGAGGCAAAGTCAGTTCTGTGGAAGTTTGTTGGATATCCCAAGCATTCGCAAGGGAATATTTTCTACCACATCGAGGAACAAAAGATATTTTGTTTCTCAGCATGCCACCTTTGTGAAAGGGAATTTCTTATGAAGAAATTAGTGGTCATGAGGTAGAACTGGAAAAGGTTCCATCTATACAAACTGCTGCTGATGATTTGGTAGAACCAAAGGATTCAATAGTTTCCAACGAACCTCAGCCTCTCTGCCGACCTAGTAGGGTTCCTCACCCACCTGAGAGATACTTCGATTTCTCTATGACAGTGAGAGCGAGGATTACATCATGAGATGATGACCCAACTTGTTTCGAGCAGGCCATCAAGAGTGGGACTCTGTAAGAATGGCTGGATGCTAAGCGATCTGAGATGGAATCTATATACACCAACAAAGTATGGACTTTGGTTGCTTTATCTGAAGGGTTAAATCCCCATCAGGAGCAAGTATATCTTGAGAAGATTACTAGGTGTACATAGAAAAGTTGAGACTTTCAAAGCTATGCTTAAGTCCATCCTCATCCTACTTGTCACTGCTACATACTATGACTACGATATCTGGCGGTTGGGTGTCATGACAGTTTTTCTAAATAATTTTAAAAGAGAGCGTCTATAAGCACACAGCCAGAGGGCTTCATAGACAGTGGGAGCAGCAGAAACATGTGCAAGTTGTTTTATGCGATAAAGCAGGCATTGCGGAGTTGGAACGTCTATTTTGATGAGATAGTCAAAGAGTTTGACTTCATCAAAATGGTAGATGAACCTTGTATATACAAAAAGGTAGTGGAGAGTATGGTGGTGATCCTCGTATTGTACGGGGATGACATACTCTTGATAGGGAAGGAGTTTCCTATGCTACGCTCGGTCAATCTCCTCTTATCACATGAATTCTCCATATAAGATCAAAGTGATACCTCCTAAATCCTAGGTTTTATATCTATGAGATAGATCTAATTGGATGTTAAGATTCTCACTAGTTGTAGTGAGATGGTATCAATCGATCCTAGGGAGAATCACTGGATTGGTTCCAGAGTGGTAAGGTCGACTGAATGTCAGTCATAGGCATTGTCTTAACCCTCAGTGGAAGGACGGTATGTTGGAAGAGTTCCAAGATAGATACCGTGACACACTAGACGATTGAAGGCAAGATACATCGTTACCAAGGATGCTACCGAAGAAATAGTCTGGATGTACACTAGTTCATGAGATGAACTTCGTTCCTACCATTGTGTGATAATGGAGTTGTGGCATTTGCCAAGGAACCCCCCATCCCATCTGAGATCCAGACATATTCTTAGGCAGTATCCCCTGATCATGGAGATGGTTGATCTCCAGGGAGATCGAGGTTAGGAGAGTAGACACAGAGGACAACAGCGCGGATCCACTCACAAAGGCCTATTTCCAAGCAGATACTTTTATGGGATGGTTGAGTATGAGATACTTCAACCACAGCTGATTGTTGGGTATGCGATACCACAACAGATGGCCCTAGTACAAGTAGGAGATTGTTAGTTATATGTATGTCCTAGAGGCCATTACTGTACATACGATGTATATTGTAGTGGATGCTAAGACATATATAGGAAGGACTTTCTTGTTCGACATGATAGTATGCTATCTGATTACTCTTTATCTTAGCATGTACTCTGATTGTCTCTATGTTACATGTTGATAAAGCCCTTAGGATGAGTACTTGACTACCAGGACTATGATGCGGATCATACTAGTGGGGACAGGGTAGTCGCCAAGTACATCCTTCAAATGTTCCTAGTCGTAGGTGTATCGAGACAGGGCATCGATATACCAGAGTAGACTAGCGTATGCGCTTCTTGACCCATATGATGGGCGATGGATGATCACATATCCATTGGTGTTTGACATCAGAGAAGGTATACGGGTGCTCAGTGGAGACTGGGTACACTGGACGGACTCGCCGAGAACTCTCAGATGGTATTATACCTCACGTCAGATGGCAGTTCTCTGGTGACACTAGTACAGGTTAGTCTGTAGACCCGAGATCGTCATAGAGTCTTGTGTGATTCCCACTGTGCTTTGATTTCCATCATACCACGTCCAAGAGGGCGTGCAAAAAGGTGGCTTTTGGGTACAGTCCCGAATCACATTGAGGCAATGAGCGATAGGAGGGGATTCGTCTCTCCCGGTATAGGGAGTTGATGTTGCGCTGTGTTCGATTGGCTATAACTGGAAATCCCTGGCCAGGGTTGCAGAGATTTACCGGTAAGTGTTATCAGTAGTTTCTCGAACTACTATGGACCTCATATCGACATGACTTATCAAGATAATGGGGTCTGACGTTTACCACCCCTAGGCGAGATATGCGACATATCAGACGAAGAGACCGGACTGTACGGGAGTGTTACTGGTTGGATTCATGGGAGAAAGTACAGGTTTGCTTGTTGATCTTCTGATTGCTCAATAGCTGGGTGGCTGTTACGTTTAGCTGACCGCTTGCAGCCTGTGGGTGTTTGATATGATCATCACCTACTGCCGGCGTATTGACGATTCTTTAGAGTCCTACACAGAGGTTTCCTGGCTCAGGCAAAATGGAGTAGGAGCACATATGTGATATGTGCGGGACCGAGAATAATACGTGTATGCGATACCGTATTAGATTCTCGCGATATGAGTTATCGGCCGGGTATATGAGATAAAGCCGGGTCATCGGATCAAGTGTTGATTCGATGAACTGATACAGATTATATTAGTAGGTTATTTGTGAAATAGCCGGATTATCGGATCAAGTGTTGATTCGATAATTTAATGTATAATTATATATTTGATATATTAAATTACATTAACTAATATAAGCTCACTAAAAGATTCTTTTTCTCACTCGGGTAATACATTGATATATATGCGATATATGTTAATTGTATTATTTTATTTTGTTACAAAATATATTATATATGTGATATATAATATTGTAACAAGTTAAGGTTACAAATGCAACATGTTTTGTGGAGTTTAAATATGGTTAGGGTTTGGATTAGGGTTAAACCTTCTTGAAGCTTCTAGAAGCTTTGCTTTTGTTTTTAACTAAAGATATTTTCTAAAGATATTTTGGTTGATATTTGTTAACCCAACCCAACCCTTCATCATGGTTAAGTCTCTACATGGGTTAAGTTATCATACTTAACCCATGGTTGCATTTCTAACCTCACATGATTTCATTATTCATCACAAAAGGATTGATCATCTTCTTTCTTCTTCTTCCTTGCATGAAAAGTTTTCTAGCTTTTTGTCAAGTGATGAAAATGAGTGAGAAATAGAAAATAAATGAGAGCTAAATTCCTACTTCATCATCCTCATCTATTCTAGCCACTTAGATTAGGGTGTTTGCTTTGCTAATACTTAATTAGCAAAGCAAGAGCTTGGGTTTGAGTTTCTTCAAGGTAGATCATCTTTGTTATCGAAGATCGGAAGCAAGCTTGCATCTTTCTTTTGTGGAGCCTCTCTAGAGTCCGGATACTCGATGATCGCAGTGAAGGGAGCTCAACACGGAGCTTTAGAAGTGAAGGACCGGACTACAAAGGCTGTAATCCCAAACTCTTAGAAGTAAAGTTGTTTACTTGCTTTGTTTCGCCTAATCTCTAGTCTAAGATCTTGGTTAGGTTGTTCGGCACGTCTAAAATTTAAATCGGGTATGGTTGATTCCTTATAGACCCTTATGACAGTGCCTAGTAACCCTACACGCCGCGCCAGGTAAAATCACCGGTAGGCAGTCTGCCCCTGCCGGGCTCATCATTTACTACTCGAACTTCTTGTCCCGGGGTACCATACCGGGTCCACCATGTGCCCGCGGACGGTTCATCCAACTCCTCGAATCGGGTCTCGAAAACATCTCAGAACCGAGAATACATCATGGTGGACGATACTCAACATATCAAGGAAAACCACATTTTTCTCTTTAAAATGGTTCATCAGTTTACAAAACTTTCACATGCGGTTTCCAAATCCAGAAAATATCAAGAAGAATCCGAAATCATCAAGTCACCATGTCAATAACAATGAAAAACCGGCATAAATCTCCATAATACCGCATAACTAATGAATAAATGGATGCATCTGATATCATGCAATAATTAAACTAGCATATGAAGGCTATAACAAGTAGCAACTATCAGTTAGCAAGCTATGTCACTGAAATAGTATTTTCTAAAGTGTACGTGACATGGCAATTACCGACAAGTAAGTGTATGTGGAACATACACATCATCGGTAATGGTGCTGGTGTCCTGACAGCATGGTTTTATAATTACTACGCACACAATAACATGCAATGAGGCGATAACAACATAATAAGGAAAATGAATAGTAAATACAACAATAATATGCGGAACATGAATAATAACGTAACAACAAGGAATCTACTTTACTATACATATGTTATACTGTTTTGCCGTTTGAAATAATACGAATCGTGGTGTTTGAAAATAAGGACTACGGTGTTTTTAAGAAAAGATACGTCTTTTAAAATATCCGTAGTATCCCTTGGTATGTCTTTAAAATTCTCACGATTCGTCAGTTTTGGAAATAGGCATGACTCGGGTCCAGTCTGACATCTACTAGGTAAACTACAGATTTAACTAACAACCAATCGACAGGGGTACGGAAACCACCTACATTTGAGTCGATATATATCTGTCTATATAATAGTCGGTGATCCCGCCTCAATAGTATCCCATATGATACACCATCTGATATGACATCCTCAAATAAAGAGTGCGGATCTATCATCAATATATAGCTCGTACGGTAAATCCATCGTACGGCATCCCAAACTGGGTACGGGTCAATATCACATTTATCTTATTATTCATCTGGTATCCACATCATCACATATCGTGGGTAGGGGGTACTGATCTAAGTCTATTACACTACTAAAATCATCAACATATATAAATGCGTGTGTATGAAACACTTCGCCTACCGATCCATTATCATCATATTTCGCATCTCATAATACGATCCAAATCATATCACCGATCTCGTGGCATCAAGCCCAAACTCATCGACTCATCCCTAACTATCATCCACTATCCTCATTATCTATGTATATGTATATATATATATATATATATATATATATACCTATGTGTATATAAATATATACATATCCCATTTACGCACAAGTACTAAAATTCATGCAAGTGTGTGGGGTGCGTGTATGCAAATCCTTACTCTAGGGTTTCGTGACTAAGAAATCCGCTAAAGTCCTTTATTCAATTCTCGCTAACCCTAAACCCATAAGCTCCTAAGGCTTCTCTTACTAGGTGTTCATATCTCATAATAACATATAAAAGTATATCGTTACCACATCACTTCATTCCTCATAACTTTGCGGGGGTGCTATACGCCATCCACCCGACTTCCACCATAGATATAAATCTACTCACCTGATCTTCGCTCACCGGTGCCGACGTTGCCACGCGCTTGCTTGTCGTCTCGAAGTCCACATGGGGTACCTACATGTCACAACGTATCGTATTGCATAAAAACCCAATTCGAAATCGAAACGGCATACGAAAACCAAATCAGCACGCGTATCACACACAGGTCAAAACTTATCGCCTACGCATGCCGGGATAGCCAAAACAACCCTCGATGTCGATGTACAAACGTCAAACCATCAAGAAAAACACCAAACGTACCAATCATGGTTTAACAACTCACTAAAAATATATAAAATACGATGCAATTCATCAAAACCAATAAATTGATTAAATCGATTTATTATAAGAAACCTAGTAAGCATCAATTAGCCGTTTCACTTTAAAACTTGATGTTTAAACGAAACTAATGGCCATAATATCCACTAAATATCATAACTAAGTTATAGAAACCATTTCAATAATTTATACTCACCAATTTGTATAAATTCCAAAATTCTAGTTTTGCAAAAATATCCAATTTTAACACTTTTTAAAGCAAAATTCACAATTTAAAAATTAAGCTTGGTTTTGCATATTTTAAATGGTTAAACCACTGATGGAAACCTTAATGATGTGCTAAAAACCCTAACTAGATTTTAATCCCACATTTTAATTAAATTTCTAAAACCTAGTTAACAATTTAGCAATATTATCACAATTTTAAACTAACAAATTAGCAACTAGTAACCAATTTAGATTTTGCATTCAATTACATATTAATCTCCTCGTTACAACCATAACCTAATGATAAAACCCCTAATTAAATTAAAACCCTAGTCTTGAATTTTCCAAACTTGCACTAATACTAAATTAAACATCTAAATAGTTAACATTGAAGTAATTAAACAACAATATAAGTATAAGGTTAAGATTATACCTCATGATCAAGAGATCAAACATGAAAATCAAAGCCTCCAAAATTCCAACTTGTTCCCTAGATCCATACTAGAATAGCTAAGGAATAATGGGTAGGGATTAGATTTGGATTTTGTGTGGATTTTGAAGCATTTTTGATGATTTTTTGATGGAATTTTGTGATGAAATGAGAGGGGAGAAATTGGGGCTGCTGTTGAAGGAATGGGGAAGGGGGGTTTCGGCCAAAAGATGAGGAAGAGAGGAGAGAGAGTGAGGTGAGGAAAGTATTAATTCAATGCAAAAGTCAAAGCCATACCTCTTTTAACTTCTTCTCTCTTTATTCAATTCTTTGTTTTCTTTTCTTTTCTTTTGGCAAAACAAGTGGGGAAAATGATGGCGCAACTTGGGGCTGCTGATTTGGGGAGAGGAGTGAGGGTGTGGGTGAGTGTGGGTGAGGGAAAAAGATAAATGTATTACCCCAATTTCCATTAACACTAATTTCACTATTTGAGCCCCTTTTTCTTCGATATTTCTAAAACCGTTTAACAACTTCATTTAATTTCAGAAACAATATTTTACATGTTAGTTTAGTGTGTCATGATGCACAAAATTTGTATTAACCCATTCCAATTTATGATTTTCCTTAATTAAATGTATTAGTGACGGCTTAAAATAATATTAAAATAATTAATTTCGGAAAGTTTTTCAGAAATTTAGAAATTTTACCGGTGGCTCAATAAACACCAAATACTAGCAATTATATAGCTAGAATATGAATATTTAATTTTATATTAAAAGATATTTATATCTTGACTTTTACGGAAAACAACCCTTATTTTACCGATTTACCGAAATTTCACCTAAACAATTTTCAAATCGTTACATGACACCTCCTCCTACACCTCACTCATTCCCTTTACCCTTTACCTTGTGTTCAGATCATTTAACCAAATAAAAATCAGAAAAGTTCAAAGAAAGAAAGAAAACACTTAGAACTCACAAAAGAAAAATAAAAGAGAAAAGAGAAGAGAAGAAGAACTAGGAGCTAAGGAGTTCACCATCAAGCTAGGAGTGAAGGACTTGGGTATCTTGGAGGAAGTTTTTCAACCATCCTCAGTAGGTATAATTCTTAATTCAGTAGGTTTTAGTTCTGTAATTTGTAAAATTTTAGAAATCGGATATCGGAAAAAATTGTATTTTAGGAAAATATAGTCTCTGTGAAGATCTGCTATCACTTAGATAATAACTAACTTAACCAAACAGTACCTTAATCTTATACACAAGACCTAAAAATTACCAAAGAATACGAACAAGGGGGCTCGGATTTTGGCCGGCGAGACCTAGGCAAATTCCGGCGTCGCTGGATTTTTGGAGGAGTTGGGTGTTTTGGGTTTTTGGGGTAGGTCTCTGTATAGGTGTTATGATATTTGGTATTGTTTATTTAAGTTAATTTAAGAGTATATGGAATCTGGGGACTAATATCGGAAAATGGATCACAATTCTAAAATATGACACGGTAAATTTGTAACACGTTTAAGTTTTCTGTTGCAAACAGCGAGGGGTAAAAATCCAGTTAAGATAAGTGTTAGATAGTTTAGAATAGTCGTACGTGGTATAGTTAATACTTAACATTCGTATTTTTATATTTCACCGTATCGAAATTAGCCGTTTCTTATACAAGTTAAATTCAATGTTAGATTTGAGTACGGGAACCTTGGAGGCCGCAAGGAACGGAAAAGGATTAGCGATTTCTAAATAGATTACGACGTATTCCGGTGAGTAGACTAAACATTTACCGGGGGATTTTGTATAGATGGCGTGATATGCCCGTAGTTTAGTTAAATAAAATAAGCTTTTGTATGTTAAGTTGATCATATGCATCCATATATATATAAATATACATCGCCATGTTAATAGTTGTTAGAACACTGCACCATTATCGACGAGTTATGCCGCACATGCACATATTTACATGTTACACTACACCTCGTCGATATTAATGTAGGACTACGGTAGTGCCCCGGCCGTCTATTCGAGGCCAAAATGTGGAAACGAAAATTTTTCTTGACTTTAAAACCGGCACTACCGCATCCTAAAACCCGGATCGTAACCATTAACCTACAACTAGCTATCAAGAGAAGGGATAGAATGCTATACCGCACGATCCGTGTCCTTCGGTATTCGGCCACCATCCCGATCTCCCCGCGGCAACTCCGGTCTTCATCTCCTCGTAGGAAAGGGCACCACATCGAGAAGTCTTTTTACGGGCTCCCGCTTCGTCCGAAGCAACTCGGGCACGAAGTGTGCTAGCCGACGTGCCCAAGGTGAAGTAGAGAATGTTGTGATCACTTTGTCTTTTGCATCCATGGCTTTGGATGGAGGTTAAAGTGTTGCCATTGGAGGAGATGATGAGCTAGAGGAAGAAGAAGAAGAGAAGAGCTTTTTCTTTCCTTTTCTTTTCTTTTGTTGTAATGAGAGTGAGAGTATGAGATTATCAAAATACAAGACCAATAACATCAACCATGGCAGCCCCCCTCTCTCTCCATCTCATTTCAACACATAAAACAATTCATTAATGTGACATATTTGCTAAAAAAGAGACCATGACTCATGATACAAGTCTATGTCACATTAATGCATTGTCATGATGATTTCTAGCTCATTATTTCCTTAAGTAAACATTAATCCAAATGTTTGGCACAACAAAAAGATCCGGAAACATCTAAAGTAAACTCGTAACGGATCACAAGGATACCCCTCACCTGTATATACATACCTGCATCCGCATTCCAACTGAATGGGCATGCGATGAGACTGAAGTAATCCAACAAATCTAATACTAGGATCCGGCTTAAACCAAAGCCCACTAGTATGATCCGTCCGATCAAGATCCGTGCAACACCGCACGTATAAGATCAAACCCTGCCATATATCATACGGCCTCTACAACGTTTCGCCCGAAACTTAAGAAACTGTCTGTGGGGGACTCTAAAGACTCGTCAATACTTTGGCTGTGGATTTAACCACTAGCTCGTCAGAGGTATTAGCCGTACGTAACGGGCTACCAAGTATTGACCAAAAGGGAGGTCGATGAGCGAACTCATCCTGACACCCTACTGAGCCTGTCAGTGACAATATCCGTACAGTCCGGTCCGTTCGTCTATGAGTATCGCATGGCGGGCCTAGGGGGTTGGTAAAAGTCAGACCCCCAAAAGCGGTACAAGTCGTGTCGGAGTGTAACCCAGAACACCCTGAGATACTACTGGAATACCTATCAGTAAATCTCCTGCCTCGGCCGAGGGCTTTGTGTAATGGCTCTCCTAGACACAGCGCGACCTCACCCCCAATACCGGGAGAGACGAACCCCTGCAGATCCGCTCACTGCCTCCATGTGGCTCGGGACTGTACCCAACTAAAACCTGTTTGCACGACTCCTTTGAGCCGTGGTAGGGTAGTAATCAAAGTACAGCGGAAACTCACACGAGACAAATGATGATCTCAGGTCGATGAACTAACCTGTACACATGTCACCAGGGAACTGCTATCTGACGTCTGGTATAATCCCAACTAGCATGTTCCCGGCGAGTCCTGTCCGGTGTACTCATAACCCAATGAGCACCTGTATACATCTTAGGTGAACCAACTGACACCAGTGGCTTGTGAGACCAGCCACCGCCCCTCGTCGGGGTCTCGACTGTATACACTAGTCTACTAATGGAGTATCGATGCCCAGTCTCGAAACTCCCACGACTAGGGACCTTTTAAGGATGTGCTTATAGACCCCAGCTCCCACGTATATGATCGCCATCATACTGCTGGTCGTTAAGAAAAAATCCTAAGGGCTCTATCAACGTGTAATAGTGACCTGTAAGATCACCTGAAGCAGTACACGATGATAAAGATAAACCAGATAGCATACTATCATCTTGAGTAAGACTGTCCTACCGGTATAGGTCCTCTCTCAATCATTGCAATCACGTGCCTGTGATCCAATAATTGACTCTGAGGGCACTATCTCCAACAATTAACATGTTACTTTTACACTTAGTAATTATCCTGTTAAATATGATTCTATCATACCTTAAACATCATTAACAGTATTACTTTGCATAAATGACATCATGTTTCGTATTTAAATGTTCAAAGTTGATATATGAGGAAATTGTATTATTGAGAATTTATGGTTTTGAGTTTTCCTATACTATTGCATAAATTCAGTGATTTTCAAATTGATATGATATGTCCACCATGAGATGTTGTTTTTATGATTTGATTTTATTCCGGACCGAGTGGGGGAGCTATACGGTCGCGGATTTTTACGTTATCCAGACTGAGTGGGGGAGCTATACAGTCCGATTCATGGTGGATCCGGTCGAGACTGAGGGGCAGGAAAGCCGCATTTGAGGCAGGGAGCCTAGCGAGGATACTCGATACCGGAGATAGTAGTGAAATGTGGCGGATATCTGATGATACCGACCGGTGTTATTGATTATAGGATCGTTCGAGGAACGATGCCTGAGGAAAATAGAAGAGTTGTGTCGATGTTGGACACGGGAAGATGGACTTGATTTGGAAATAAGTGATGAGATTTCATTCTTGATTATTAGTATAAATTCATGCTTCCACATGCTATCATGCATCATACTCATCCTTATTGCAATTAGTTATAGTTGTCACAATTACATTATCAGCCGTTATATGTTAGTCTTATTCACTGAGTTGGCAACTCACCCCCGTTGTGCCACAGTTTCTTGCAGGGGTAGAATG
Source organism: Agapanthus africanus (assembly GCA_030015575.1). Lineage (NCBI taxonomy): Eukaryota > Viridiplantae > Streptophyta > Magnoliopsida > Asparagales > Amaryllidaceae > Agapanthus > Agapanthus africanus. Next base: position 59,331,890 of record CM057349.1, on the reverse strand, counting down.
GACGGTTAGCAGCAGTGCAGATCCACTTGTCAACTTTTATCACATATTTTGCTAGGTGGGTTATCTATGTAGTAACCTTCTCTTTTGGTATTGTATATTGAATCTAGAATATCTCCATCAGACCCAGTATTATGACTTAGAACGAGAAGTGGTTGTATGTATATTATTTGACAGATGAGATCGTTTAGTGTTATGAAATGATATTTGTTTTACTTATGTCTGAGATTCTTATTGATGTCGGATAAAGTTGTATATTTATTTCCGCTGTTGGTATTGTTGATCCTAACTAGGGATGCAACCAAATTAAACCCTTTATAACTGTTTTTGTTATAAATTCAATAGGGAGTTACTGTTAAGATCTTAATTACTTAAATTTGTGATTTTTACTTATAAACTACATTCTTCAAAATTTCCGCAAAAAGGGGTTTTGATCTTGGTTTTTGGCTTACTCGGGTTGTGTAGATATCTTTAGATATTATACAATCTAAGTGCCGGTCACATCCAAACTTTGGGTCATGACAATTTCCTACCGGACTTTGAGGATACAGAAAGGTGTCATAAACCGGAAGATAAACAGAAGTCTATCGCCACCATCCCAATCTTTAGGAGCGATACCAAGGATGATGAAGAAACAATCTACTCGGGACAACCCCAGAAAGAAAATAACAGGCCCGGACCATCTGCTCATGTTCCGGTCTTTGGCAGCGACTCTGAGGACGAGGCCAACGTGGTATTCTCCATCCGCTCGTCAATACAAACCTTCGCTGAAGAAGATCAGAGTCTTTAAATCGCAATGGCTTCTCCTCGGCATTATAAGGAACTTGATGCGCTTGATACATACATCGTACAAGAACTACAGGAAGGCTCGCCAAATAGGCCCTCTTCCTGATGGAGTTCTCGATAACGTATCGACCTCTCAACGCAGTGAAATGCCAGGCCATCGCCGACTTTCTCGCGGAGCATCCGATACCGGCTGACTCCCCCTTAAATTGAGAGTTACCAAACGAACACGCGTTTGATGCAATCGAAGAATAACATGATTCCCAACAGGAACTCTACTTCGATAGAGCATCTTCCATGAAGAGGAGAAAGCAAAACACCCCCATAAGTAAAGCCAGGGTGGGCCTTATCTTCATGACCCCGCAAGGAGGAATATTGCGCTACGCCTTCCCCTTAACGGAGCCAAGGACTAATAACGAAGCTGATTACGAAGCTTTGATAGCAGGTCTCGAGATCGCTCTCGATATGGGAATCAAAGACCTCCTCATATATGGAGACTCCCAGCTGATCGTTAGCCAAGTAAATGGCGACTATCAGACGTGCAAGCCAGCTCTGATAAAGTACGGCGAAAGAGTGCAGTAACTGCTGACACAAATCCCTTCCTACATCCTGGAGAGTATACCGCGTGTAGAAAATAGCAAGGTGGATGCATTAGCCAAATTGGCTAAGGAATTGGCCGACGAAGATTTCGACGACGTAAGGATCATTGTGCAAAGCCGCAGGGTTCTCGCGCCGACAGAAATATCTTCAGGGGACTTAACAGAGCCATCTGAAGGAAAAGAAACGACCGAACAAGGAATCCTTGAAATAAGGGATGAAGAAAAGGTCAAGGATTGGAGGGAAGTCTTCATAGACTACTTCAAATCCCAACGATCGCCAAAAAATGCGTCGTCTAAATATCAGCTCATGAAACGAGCTGTTCAGTCGAAAATAGTGCACTTTTAACATGGCAATTTCCTTACTTTTCTTAATCATCTAAAGGTATTTGCTATAAATATAACACATATTAGAAGTTCATCTGCAAAATATCATTTACCATGTGTTATACATGATAATCAACATTATGAAAGAAATTGTATGTTTAATATTTTTATGCATAATATTTTGTATCTCACATTCTTTATTGAGATCTTATGCAAGATTAGCTCAGGTCAGATATCGGGAATCATAAACCTGCTGATAAAATACAAGAAAGTCGAAGAATCAAATACTGGCAGAAATTCAGAAGAGATAAGAAGATTCCAGATATCACATAAAGACCCAGAGATCAACAGAAGAAGACCATAGAATTTTGAAGCAACGAGCTCACCAATCGGCCGCGGAACCGCGGCCGAGTCAGGCCGAGTCGCCGCGGATCCATGGCCGATTCAAGGACTTGGGGTTCTGGAGTTCTCTGGAAGTTTCTTTGTAACAACCTAGGTTGTTGAGGATGCTTCTTTGTAACAACCTAGCTCATTCTGGAAGCTTCTTTGTAACAACCTAGCTTGTTGGGGAAGCTTGATTAGGGGCTATAAAAAGGACTTAAAGCTACATTGAAAAGGGTTCCCAATTTGGTTCCAACTTTTAATTCCAATTTCTTTTCCAATTTTATTCTAGTTCTTGATCAAATCAAATCAAGAAAGGAGCCAACAAATCCAAGATCCAAGATCAAGAATCATTGAGAAATTCATCGTGCGACATCATTCAAGACTCCTTTATACGAAGCCGATCATCATCAACGAGCATGCGATCCACGACAGGTCTAAGACTCACGGTGATCGAGCGACGTAAAGATCGACGGAAAAATTACCTCTTCAAGGGAGTGATCGAGAGCAATTCTTCTTGTAATCTCGGATTGAAGAAGTTGTAATTTGAAGTTGAATAATAAAGGTGATAATTAGTTTCAATTTCTCTTTCTTTTAATTTACGCATTATGAGTTCTTTTTCTAATCTTTCTTCGATTTTCATGATGCGCGAGTAAATCTCTGCTTGATAAGATTCGTAGGATTATGGTAGATCGATGGATGATAGAATTCTATACTTTTTTTAGTCTTATGAAGTTTACAAACCTTCTCAAAAGAATCGTTAACATCCTCATCGGGCACGATATCAAATTCTTGATAATCTTGACCATGATTTGAGATAAGATTGACAATCTTTTTGTGAAGGGCTAGAAAATGAATGGGATCAATGAAAGGACAAAGGACTATAGTGAAGAAACCCTAGTTTCTTCCAAAAAACCCTAATCCGCATTCATCGCCATCAATCTGGTGTTAAGCTGTCAATAGATAAGATGAGTTACTTTTATTAGTCATCCATATCTACTAAATCCGATCGAATCCTACAAGCCTTCTTCATATTTTCTTGATAATTAGATCTTGAACATTTTCTTGATTTCCTTTCTTGAAAACAATTTCTTGATTTTCTTGAAACTATTATTTCAACTAAATCTTGAAGTATTTTCTTGATTTTATTTACTATTTCTTTCAACCGATCTAAAACAAAAACGATAAAATTTCACGAATCCCAGAGGACGACCCATACTCACTAAAGGTCTAGCTACATGCGACACCGTTATTGATTGTGGTTACTTTACTACTAAAACATCTCTTCTTTACTTCCTTTACTTTTCTTTTAATCAAAAGAAGAATCATTTTTTGAGCATCAATCAAATGGCGCCGTTGCCGGGGATACGCGCGTAATTTGTTCTTTCTTGCTATTTGGGTTGAAGTATTATTATTACATTGAAATATAAATCAAGAACGCATCGTGTGCTTAACGATTAGTGTGTGAATTTTTTGCAAGGGAATCTGGAATTATTGTAGCAGGAAGATAAAGATTCAGATCATTTCATCAAGAACAAAGAAGCAAGTGAAGCAACCGTAGAAAAACGAAGTCCAAGAACTCTCAACATGGCGGCGGAACCACGGCATCTTGGACGATCTAGGGTTTCATCTCTCTGTGGTATAATTTCTATCTTCTTCTCTCTCCTCTAAAAAGCCCAATAACAATTTTTCTGCAGGATTCTTTGCAAAAATTCGCCGCTTAAAAAAAATTCTTGTTGCGTGTTTTGATATTGGTTGTTTGTACATATTGTAATATGGAAAATTAAGGGGCAAAGACCAAATTCAGATTAGGTGGGGATTTCATTACCCTTCCTAAGCCCCACAAATCATAAAACTAGCATCCGCATCACCGGTCATTAATTAAAAAATATCTAGAACAAGACTCTAAGGACCGTCACGCTCAATTAGGACAGAGGAAGGTCGTGGGTAATCTACTGCTTATCTGCATTTCTTTATTAGTCATCCATGGCTACTAAATCCGATCGAATCCTACATGCCTTCTTCATATTTTCTTGATAATTAGATCTTGCACATTTTCTTGATTTCCTTTCTTGAAAACAATTTCTTGATTTTCTTGAAACTATTACTTCAACTAAATTTTGAACTATTTTCTTGATTTTATTTACTATTTCTTTCAACCGATCTAAAGCAAAAACGATAAAATTCCTCGAATCCCAGAGGACGACCCGTACTCACTAAAGGTCTAGCTACATGCGACACCGTTATTGATTACGGTTACTTTACTACTAAAACATCTTTTCTTTACATCCTTTACTTTTCTTTTAATCAAAAGAAGAATCATTTTTTGAGCATTAATCACAAGCTTTGTCTTTCGCCTTCATCAATGATATTCTATATAAGAGATCGTTCGACTGTCTGTGGCTAAGATGCCTTGGACTAGAAGAAGCGAAGAGAGTCGTCCAAGAAACTCACGACGGACTCTGCGGTTCTCATCAAGTTGGGCCAAAAATGAAGCTGAAGATCAAAAGAAAGGGTTATTATTAGCCCACGATGATTCAGGACTACCTTGAATATTTGAAGCAGTGTCACTCGTGCTAAATTCACGGGGACTTCATCCACCAGCATCCAAACCCGCTACACCCAATAATGGCTAGCTGGCCATTCGAAATGTGGGGAACTGATATAATTGGCCGCATTAAACCAGCATCGTCCAAAGGACATCGGTTCATACTGGCAACGACCGACTACTTTTCTAAGTGGGCAGAAGCAGTACCAATAAGGGAGGTGAAGACGGAGAATATCCTCCATTTCTTCAGAACACATGTCATCTACCGGTTCATTACTCCGCGACGAATTATTTCAGATAATGGGATAGCCTACAGGAGGGAACAACATAAGATAGATTGGAGATACTCTTTAGTCTATTATTCCCGTGCCAACGGTCTAGCTGAAGCTTTCAACAAGATCTTGACAAATATTATAAACAAAACAGTGTCCAGAAACTAAAGAGACTGGCACGAAAGGTTGCATGAAGCTCTCTGCGCGTACCGAACAACGTTCAAAACAGCCATGAATACAACACCATACGCGTTGGTATTCGGCATGGAAGCAGTTCTTCCCTTGGAAATAGAACTCCCTTCTATACGAGTAGCGGTTCGATACGAGCTGACAGATGAAGAAAACGCTCATCTTCGGCTTGAGGAGCTCGATGCCCTCGACGAAACTCGCCTTAAAGCACAGCAAAACCTGGAGGCTTATAAGACAAGGATGACACGGTCATACAAAAGACTGAACAAACCGAGAACATTCCGCCAAGGCGAGCTCATGCTAGTCGTTAAAAGACCAATGATCCTCAATCATGCAAAACGGGGGAAATTCGAGCCAAACTATGAAGGCCCGTACATCATAGACAAAGTCTACCAAGGTGGAGCCTACTTACTCATGGATATGCATGGCGAAAGTCCCTTTCGGCCAATAAACGGCCGATTCCTCAAAAAATACTATGCCTAACGAGTCATGACCGAGGTCAATGATAGATGACAACGCTCGTGTCCACTCGCTATCTTCCTGAGTCAGAACTCTGAGAATAGTATGCAAAAAAGCTCTGTCGCCTCAAACAGAGTGATAACGGACCGAGAAATTCTTAAACAAATAATTCGCCTCAAACATGGCGATAATGGAACAAAACGTCCCTAAACTAATATTCGACCCCAAAATGGGAACACCGGACCGAGAAGTCCTTAAAATAATTATTTGCTTCAAACATGGCGGTAACGGACCGAAACGTCCTTAAACTAATATTCGCCGCCAAAATGGGAACACCGGACCGAGATGTCCCTTAACTTACAACGGACCGAGATGTCCTTAAACTAAAACTCCGCCTAAAAAACGGCAACAACGGACCGAAAAGTCCTTAAACTAATTACTCATCTCAAATATAGCAGTATCGGACCGAAAAGTCCTTAAACTAATTACTCGCCTCAAATATGGCAGTATCAGACCGAAAAATCCTTAAACTAATTATTTACCACAAATATGGCAGTATTGGACCAAGTCTTTAAATTAATTACTTGCCACAAACATGGCAGTATCGGACCGAGAAGTCCCTAAACTAACAACCTTTGTTAAAAAAAATGGTATGTCCACAAGCAAAATGGGCACGGATGAAAACCCGAAAGGGCAACGTGAGAAAAAACAGCAGGACTGCCGGCGATTTTGTGAAAACCCGTATAGGGCGCAAACTCATAAAATAAAAAAATTCATGTGCACTCACAAGGTCCTCATGACCTTGTGAGGAGAAAATACCTGCGTGAGATCCATACACTCACAAAGGAGCAACACATTTAGGAATCCCTACAATTCTGAAGGAGAAATTACACTTACGGGATCCTCACGACTCTTAAGGAGAATCCCCCTATGAGACCCTCACGGCTCATAGGATTCAAAAACCTTAAGCTACAGGGATCTAAACCTGTTCTTAAGCCGTTATATCTACGTTGCCCTACAGGCGGTCCAATATTGACCCTTGTATACAATCCACAAGCACAAATAAATGTTTCCTCACCAAGTTCTACCAATGTCAAGAAACGTCCTCACATGGTGAACGACACTTGTAAGCCCTCTCAACTTATAAGGAGAAAACACTCTTGGAAGATCCTTACGACTTACAAGAGAAAATATCACTTAGGAATCCCCCACGATTCCTAAGGAGAAAATACACTTACGAGATCCTCTCGACTTGTAGGGAGAAATACCTTTGTGAGACCCTTACGGCTCATGAAGTCAAAAAGCCTTATTTGACAGGATCCTAACCCTGTTTGCTAAGCCACCTTTGTTCAAAACAACAAAGGAAAATGATTATTCTCTCCTGGCAATATTCCAGTTGCAGCGATGTTGATGCCTAAACATGTGTTAAACGCTAAGACCTTTCACGGCAAATGATGATTCGCTCCTGGCAATATTCCAGTTATAGCGATGCTGATGCCAGGGTTGGTATCAGATTCCAAACTCGCAATAAAAACAGCAGCGAGTAGCAAAAAAATATGCATATAAAAATAGCCGAAATGTTTAGGAAGCTCGCAATAAAAAACAGTGAGTAAAAATAAAAAATACATAGCCGAAATGATTGGGCACCACGAATAAAATAGCTGAAATGATTGGGCAATCGCGACTTTCACGACATAAAGGCTGAAAAGATAGGGCATCGTGGAAATAAAAAATAAAAAAAGGAAATTTCCTCTACCCTACAGGTGAGCCCCACTGACCCCTGTATACAATTCATGGGCATAAATGAAGAGGGAACCATATTTTTCCACCAGGCTCCGTCAAAGGGAGAGCCAAGTCTCGATGACAACATCTGCAGCCTAGAGATCAGCTCGACGTGCTTCTCATGCCAGCAGAATGTAGACGCAACATCATCAAAGACCCAAGGGTCAAACAAAAAAGGAGTAATGGCAAAATCCTAGCTCCAGCTCTATGTTCCTTCTCGGTGCAGATGCGACGTCAACAAAGGCTCCAAGGAGCCAAGTCAAAAAGGAGTGATGGCAAAATCCCAGTTCCAGCTCTGCATTCCTTCTCATTCCAGCAGGATGCAGACGCAACATCAACAAAGAACCAAGGGTTGACCAAAAGTGGAGCCATGGCAAAATCCTAGCTCTAAGTCTCCACGGTTCATATACAACCTAGAGACTATGTCACGCCCCGCTTCCCAGTGTACGACGAAGTGTACGCGACGAGGTCCGCTACGTATGTACTCAGAAGTACATACGCTAAGCGTAGCTAAGCAATATAAAATAATCACAAGAGACAAATGATATTGAAATAACAGCAACTTTTATTAATAACATTCTTTGTACAATGCATGAAAAGAAAATACAACTGGAATGAAAAGCAATGCCTAAACAGTGGCATAACAGAAAATGAAATAAACTGAAAAGAACAAGGTACAGTATCTAGAGCTCTGGGTGTTCCTGGAACTGCTCCAAATCTTCACCGGTGGGCTCGATCTCAGCTTGGTCCAACACACCTGACGACATTCAAAGAAGAAAGAATAGAATGTCGTCAGCGAACAGGTCGCTCGGTAAGTCCCAAAGAATAAGAAGAATGAGAATGACAGAGTAACAGTATTTTCTAAAGTATTATATTGTTGAATATTATGGAACATTGTTTAACGCTGTTGTTTGTAGCTTGGTACAGAAGGATGCCAGTGTATACGAGGGGAATCTCTATATGCTAGAGATCAGGGCAAAAGGAAAGTACAAGGAACCGTTATGCCACGGTACAACAGCAACAGGATTCAGGTTAGGTGTCTTAATCTGACCACCTCGTGCCACCTTTAACACCTTCCGTACCAATCTACCCCTTAAACCCCGTAGTGTTTTAACAGTATTGTAGTATTGGAATATGTAAATTTGGGTGACTGACCAAAACCATGATATCAGTAAACATGTTGTAACTGTGTAATCAGGTAAATGGAATATCGGGATAATGGATGAATATCCATGGTTTGATTCAGTCAAAAAGAATATATTGTTAACTGGATTCAGGGTTTCATGTATTCAAATTGTATTGGAATATAAAAGAATATAGATTGACTTGAATCATATTCTAGTCAGGAATAGTCAGACTCTAACCCGAGTGAGACTAAAAGAAAAATAATTTGAAGTTCAATATTAGTTAGGGGCCTTATTGTAATTTGTAAAACTTGAGGGGGTTTTCTGTAAAAGTACTTTTGTATAGTTTTCGAAATACACCTCAAGTATTTAATAATCGTCTTTATTGTTATAATGAATGTGAATTTTATTTGTGTTATTCTAGTGAATATATCCTAATAAAAGTATTAATTGTTTTATCTGAAATTCATGGTATTTTAATGTAAATTTTAATCTTGTAATTTTTTTAAGGAAAATGTGGAAACTTTATATTATAATTAAATAGGTGTTTAAATGATAAATATATATATAAACACTTGGATAATTTTTAAATGAATATTTTATTTTCAAAATTCTCATTTTTCTTAAATGTCGTATTTTAAACCTTTCGAGACCGAATGCTCCTTGCGGAGGTCTGAATCTCGCACTACTAGCCTGCGGGTGCACGATGAACCGTACTATCCCTAACAGGTTCCCCAAAAGTGGGTTGTAGCGGCACTTTGCTTAGGTTTTATAAACACTTCTCATTTAGGAAAACAGTTTTATAAATATAAGGTATTTATTTGCAAAAGAGTTTAGTTTTCCGTATTTTAGTTATTAGGGTTTCCTAAGCCAACTAGCCTATTTCTAAGGTCTAAACGATGAGTCATTAGAAGCCTCAAATCGCCTCTTCACCGTCAATTGCGGCCAGGTAAGTGCCAGGTAAGTGGGAAGGAACCACAGTCGTGGGCCTAATTAAAAACCACTAGCCTTAGACATACTTGCCTAGTCACCACAAGACAGTTTAGATAAACGATCGATGTCCATGACCAATCGTGCTTTCATTTTTATAAAAGATTTTATTTAGAAATGTTTACAACTTAAACCTTTAAATAAAGGTTATAAAGATTATGGTATTTTAGCGAAAAGTCCTGTACTGTCGTATTCTAAGTTTTGATATTTATCAATTAGGGTTATATTTGAGTGTGTGTAGAGGTAGGTCATTACCTCGTGACTTATTTTAAGTTTTAGTGAAGATTAGAGGTTAAACATGTTATGTTAAACTTGAAGGTATTAAAGCGCAAGAATACGGTATTAGAAAACGTTATCATTTCATGTGTGAAATTTCATTCAAATTGGGTTCTACAAGTTTAGTGATTAAGATAAACATATTTAGGAGTGAGGTAATTGATTAAACTAAGAAAAATGAACTTCATGGTATTTTTATGAAAGGAATACGGTTTTGCAAAGAAGCTATCATTTCATGTGAAAAAGTTTGTTTAAAAGTGTTTATGGGTGATTAATAGTCAACATGAATATGGGTAGATATTATGTATTAGGTGACAAGTGGAAATTTATAGAAAAGCCGAATCGGAAATCGGTTTGTCCGATTTCTGTCGGGTTCCAAAAAGTCGTATTTTTACATTTATAGAAAAGAGAGATAGAAGAGGTGGGACTTACGGTTTGAACAAGCTAAGGTAGCTAAGGGATGTGGTGGTCGTCGATTCATCGAAAACGTCATGAAGGTTTTGATCCGGTCGCCGGAATCCGTCGTCGATTTCGGCAGCGCTTCGCTTCTCGCTCGTCGTACCGAGTTCTCGAGAATTTGGGAGAGTAGACTTAGAGTGGTGAGGTGAAATGGTAGAGGGTAGGGGTCTTTATATAAAGCTAGGCTAGGGTTAGGGTTAGGGTTAGGATAAAAAATATTAAAAGAAAATATAAAAAAACATTAAAAATTCATTAAAATCATTAAACCTAGAAGTAAAAGGGATTTATTGGCCAGATCAAAACCGATCCAGGTATAATAAGTGTGCAAGAGGGTTGACCAAGTCAAGAGCCAACTTTTCTCAGTTGGTGACTCGGTCGTCCGGCCAAGTCCGGCCGGATCGGCCGGACCGAGTCGGCCGATTCGCCGGCCGGCGGCGCCGAGTCTGGCCGAGTCAAGGGTCCAATGGCCGGGGGTTTTCCTGAGAAACAACTTGGTATTTTTACTTTTTGTTGTCCAGTACATATTTTGGGAGTTATGGCCTTTTTACCGTTGACTTCCAAAAAAAAAAATAAAACAAAATAAATACAAAAATAATGTGGGGCATGGGATTTGAACTCCGGTGGCTTGGTTCAGCAGTGCAAGGTATTACCAATGAGCTACAAGCTTCTTCTTGTAATTTTTGTAAGGAATTAGATACTTAAATTGTTTCCAGCAACATTAATACTTCAAGTATACACTATATTTAAAGCAAATTTTTGGTATACAAAATTGGAGTTGTTACAATCTACCCTCCTTATAAAAATTTCGTCCTCGAAATTTACAACTTTTATTTAAGGACTAGTTTACAAAAAGGTGCGGATATCTTGCACATCCTCCCTTTCCCACGTGGATTCTCCTGTAGTGTCTTTCCTCCACATTACCCGTACCAAATTAACTTCTTTGTTCCGAAGTGTCTTCACTTTCCTGTCCAGGATCTCCACAGGTTGTTGCTCACAAGACAAATCGGGCTGTATAGTGAGCTCGGAATGATCAAGTACATGGCTGGGGTCACTCACATACCTTTTGAGTTGAGATATGTGGAACACGTTATGCACTCCTTCCAATGAGGGTGGAAGTGCTAAACGGTACGCCACTTCACCGACTCGTTCGAGTATGTCGAACGGTCCAATGTATCTCGGACTCAACTTTCCCCGTCTTCCAAATCTGATCACTCCGCGGTTCGGAGAGATTTTCAGGAATACATGATCTCCTGGCTGGAACTCCAAGTGTCGTCTCTTCACATCAGCCCATTGTTTCTGTCTATCTTGGGCTATGCGCATTCTTTCCCTGATAGTACGAACCATATCAACGGTCGCTACTATCATCTCTGGTCCAAGGAGTTCTCTATCTCCGATGTCGTCCCAACTTAATGGCGATCGACACTTCCTTCCATATAATGCTGCAAAAGGTGCCATTCCTATGCTTGCTTGGTAGCTGTTGTTGTACGCAAACTCCACAAGATGCAGGTGATCCTCCCACGATCTTTTGAAGTCGAGCATACATGCTCTGAGCATATCCTCCATGATCTGAATAGTTCCTTCCGACTGACCATCTGTTTGTGGATGATAAGCCGTGCTGAAGTTCAGACTTGTTCCCAAGCTATCTTGCAGACTCTGCCAAAATTGCGATCGGAACCTGGTGTCACGATCGGAGACAATACAGACAGGTACCCCATGGAGTCTCACAATTTCCTGTATGAGTTCATGGGTATCAGAGATAGTACAGTATGAAGAGTTTAAATCTTATTTAGATTATTACCTCCATGTACTTCTTCGCTAATGTCTCAGTTGATTGGCCAAATCGAAATGGGATGAAGTGAGCCGACTTTATGAGTCGATCCACAATGACCCAAATCGCATCGTTACCCTTTGTGCTGCGAGGAAGGGCAGTTACAAAGTCCATCGTGATGTGCTGCCACTTCCATTCTGGAATTGGTAACGGTTGAAGTAGTCCAGCTGTCCTGTGATGTTCAGCCTTTACTTGCTGACACACTAAACATTTTGCGACACTTCTGGCTACTTCACGCTTCATTCCATGCCACCAATTATTCTGGCGTAGATCTTTGTACATTTTGGTACCTCCAGGATGTACTGAATAGGGAGAGCTATGAGCTTCTTTCATTAACTCTTCCCGAACAGGACCCTTTGGTACACACAATCTGCTGCCGTATCTCAAAGATCCGTCTTCATGAATGATGAAATCTGTTCTGAGTCCATTCTCCACTTGTTCTCTGATCTTTTGCAACTTAGCATCGCTGGCTTGAGCTGCTTTGATCTGATTAACAATATTTGATTGAACTTGCAGATTCATCAAATTTGAAACATCACCTGGCATGACTAGTTCGATCTCCATCTGATGTAGGTCTTGCTGAAGCTTCCACTGAGCGGTGAGATTCATTGCTAATGGTTGGCGACTAAGAGCATCAAGTACTACGTTCACCTTTCCTGGATGATATTGCAAATTGATGTCAAAGTCCTCCATGAGTTCTAACCATCTTCTCTGCCGCATATTCAACTCCTTCTGAGTAAACACATACTTCAGACTCTTGTGATCTGTGTAGATGTTCACTCGTTCACCAAGTAAGTAGTGGCGCCAAATCTTGAGAGCAAAAATGACGGCTGCCAACTCCAGATCATGCGTCGGATAATTGCGCTCATGAGTCTTCAGTTGTCTTGAAGCATAAGCCACAACCTTACCGTGCTGATGTAGAACACATCCTAGTCTCTTACCGGATGCATCACAATGTACTTCAAATCCTCCAGATTGATCCGTTATGACGAGAATAGGTGCAGATGTCAGTCTTGATTTGAGTTCTACGAAAGCTTGCTCGCATGTTTCTGACCACACAAATTCTTCATCTTTTCGTGTGAGCTTGGTCAGGGGTGTTGCTATCTTCGAAAAGCCTTCAATGAATCTTCTGTAATATCCAGCTAAGCCCAAGAAACTCCGAATATCCTTCACTGATTTTGGTGTAGGCCATTCGCTGACTGCTGAAACTTTTGCTGGATCCACAGAAATCCCTTCTCCTGATACGATGTGTCCAAGAAAACCAACTTGTTTTAGCCAAAACTCGCACTTGCTGTATTTGGCGTAAAGCTTATGTTGTCGAAGTGTTTCCAGGACAATTCGTAAGTGTTCCGCATGTTCTTTCCGATTCTTAGAATATACCAGGATGTCGTCGATGAAAATGACAACGAACCTGTCTAAATACTCCCGGAAGACTTGGTTCATAAGGTTCATGAAGATTGCTGGTGCATTGGTCACTCCAAATGGCATTACTAGAAATTCATAATGTCCATAGCGAGTTCTGAAAGCTGTTTTGTGAATATCAGCTTCCTTGACCTTCACTTGATGATAACCTGAACGAAGATCCAGTTTAGAGAAGACACAAGATCCACTTAGCTGATTGAATAAATCGTCGATGCGCGGAAGTGGATACTTGATCTTTATAGTAACTTCGTTCAATGCCCTATAGTTGATGCACATTCTGTATGAACCTTCCTTCTTCTTCACCAATAGTACAGGTGCTCCCCAACTTGAAGTGCTGGGACGAATCCATCCTTTCGCCAGTAATTCGTCCAACTGTGTTCGAACTTTTTTCAAACCTTCCGGACTTAGTCTATACGGTGCCTTGATCACTGGTTGTGCTCCTGGTACTAAGTCAATACTGAATTCAAGAGCTCGATCAGGAGGCAAACCTGATATGTCGTCAGGGAATACATCGTCGAACTCTCGAACTACCTCCGGTGTTGATTCTTCCTCTGCATGAGCTGCTGCAACTACTGCTTCCCTTGGCTTTGCTTTGTAAGTACTTGGCTCCAGTGTACGATCTCCACTCTTGAAATAGAAGACCGGATGATCGGGAATCTCAAATACTACCCTCCTTTGACGACAGTCGATGATAGCATAAAAGGCTCCAAGCCAGTCCATTCCTAGAACCACATCGAAATTTGGTATATCCAGTACCTTGAAGTCAGCGTAAAACTCTCGACTGCAGACGACGACTGGACACATGCTGTATCCCATAGTTGCCTTTAGAACACCATTCCCAGAACTGACGTTCCAGCTGGATACAAGCGGTGAGACTGGAATCACATGGGTTTGGACAAACCGTTGCGACATAAAGCAGTGGGATGCTCCAGTATCAAACAGTGCAAGTGCAGGTAGTGAAGCTACTAGGATTGTACCTAAGGTATTAGGGATAGGTTTTAGGTATAGGGAAAGTGTGTAGGTAAACAAAACTAAAAGATAAGTTTGAGAAAGAAAGTTTACCAGTAATGACTTGACCAGTGGCCTCAGCTTCTTCCACAGACATCATGAAAGCCTGGCGCTTCGGCACATTCCTCCTGGCCTGAGGAGCATTCCTCTGAACGTTCCTTTGAGCTTGATGGAACTGTCGAGGAGGTGGTGCAGCTTGTGGTCCCCTAGGTGGTGCAGTCAGTGCAAGTCTGGTAGCAGGTGCCTGAAGAGCTGGTCGTTGCTGATAAGTATTTGCTGGCCTTGGTACAGCAACTGGGTTCTGCCTTTGGGGACAAGATCCAATATCATGAGTGGCTGAACCGCAAACTAAGCAGAGGCGGTTGGCTCGACGGCAGTCCTTCATCATATGTCCAGTTCTCTTGCAGTAGGTGCAAAAGGCTGGGCTAGGACGATGAGTTGGTACTCCGGGTCGCCTCGGCATGAAAGATGGTCTGGACGTGGCTCCACCTGCTATCTGGTTGGCAGAGCGTTTGACTCCTGCAGACTGAGGTCTGCCCCTCTCTTTTATGACTGTCTCATAACTGCGGGCAGCTTCTAGGGCTTCTTCATGAGTCAAAAACTTTCCTGTGGCTAGAGCAGCCTTGATCTCTGTGTCCAAACCTTGCTGAAAATGACGGGCTCTGATCTCGTCCGTCGGTATCAGGTATGCCGCGAATCTGTTTAAAAATTGTGTTAGCTGTGTAGAATGTGATATTTTTAAAATTGAAATATTGTGACATATCTTACCGGCTCAATATAGTGAACTCGGCATCGTATTCATCTACCGATTTCTCCCACATTGATCTTTGCTGTAGATGAATAAACTGCTGCTCCATAGCGAACCTGGCAGTCACAGGGAAATATTTCGCGTCAAACTTCTCACGAAATGTCTTCCATTCAATCGGCTGCTCTAGACGGGTTTCTTCCGCCTTCCACCAATTGCGAGCATTATCCGTGAGCTGTAGTTTCGCTACACGGACCCAAGCGTGGTCTGGCACTTGAGCTACTGCCAGATCGTCTTCGATGCTTTGTGCCCATTCTTCTGCTTCAAGAGGGCTTCCTTTACCAGAGAACTGCTTTGGGTGCAAAGCCCTGAATTGCTTTACTCCCGGTGCATCGTTATCAGGACGGCTCAGAAGTTGTTGCTGTCCCTCGAGAAGACTGCGGATCGCATCAAATAGCATTGTTTGCTCAGTGGGTGGTGCCGGAACAACTGGTGTGAGAGGTAGTGCTGGTGGGGTGTTGTTAACGTTGGTACTAGTGTTGTTCGGGGAATCCATAACCCTGAAGAAAAATTTGGATTAGGACAGATTCAAATACATGAAATGATAAGATTCAAGGAATAGAGATTTGCAAGTTTCAAAGAACATGAATTGTAAAGAATGTTTTAGTTGCTTGTTCTTGTGTTATATTGCTTAGGTTGTTCACGCAGACCAAAACTGCATGACAGGGATTCATACAGCTCTAACCTGCATGGGCCACCAACAAAACCTGTCACACCCCGCTTCCCAGTGTACGGCGAAGTGGAATATGTAAATTTGGGTGACTGACCAAAACCATGATATCAGTAAACATGTTGTAACTGTGTAATCAGGTAAATGAAATATCAGGATAATGGATGAATATCCATGGTTTGATTCAGTCAAAAGAATATATTGTTAACTGGATTCAGGGTTTCATGTATTCAAATTGTATTGGAATATAAAAGAATATAGATTGACTTGAATCATATTCTAGTCAGGAATAGTCAGACTCTAACCCGAGTCAGACTAAAAGAAAAATAATTTGAAGTTCAATATTAGTTAGGGGCCTTATTGTAATTTGTAAAACTTGAGAGGTTTTCTGTAAAAAGTACTTTTGTATAGTTTTCGAAATACACCTCAAGTATTTAATAATCATCTTTATTGTTATAATGAATGTGAATTTTATTTGTGTTATTCTAGTGAATATATCCTAATAAAAGTATTAATTGTTTTATCTGAAATTCATGGTATTTTAATGTAAATTTTAATCTTGTAATTTTTTTTAGGAAAATGTGGAAACTTTATATTATAATAAAATATGTGTTTAAATGATAAATATATATATAAACACTTGGATAATTTTTAAATGAATATTTTATTTTCAAAAATCTCATTTTTCTTAAATGTCGTATTTTAAACCTTTCGAGACCGAATGCTCCTTGCGGAGGTATGAATCTCGCACTACTAGCCTGCGGGTGCACGATGAACCGTACTATCCCTAACAGGTTCCCCAAAAGTGGGTTGTAGCGGCACTTTGCTTAGGTTTTATAAACACTTCTCATTTAGGAAAACGGTTTTATAAATATAAGGTATTTATTTGCAAAAGAGTTTAGTTTTCCGTATTTTAGTTATTAGGGTTTCCTAAGCCAACTAGCCTATTTCTAAGGTCTAAACGATGAGTCATTAGAAGCCTCAAATCGCCTCTTCACCGTCAATTGCGGCCAGGTAAGTGCCAGGTAAGTGGGAAGGAACCACAGTCGTGGGCCTAATTAAAAACCACTAGCCTTAGACACACTTGCCTAGTCACCACAAGACAGTTTAGATAAACGATCGATGTCCATGACCAATCGTGCTTTCATTTTTATAAAAGATTTTATTTAGAAATGTTTACAACTTAAAGCTTTAAATAAAGGTTATAAAGATTATGGTATTTTAGCGAAAAGTCCTGTACTGTCGTATTCTATGTTTTGATATTTATCAATTAGGGTTATATTTGAGTGTGTGTAGAGGTAGGTCATTACCTCGTGACTTATTTTAAGTTTTAGTGAAGATTAGAGGTTAAACATGTTATGTTAAACTTGAAGGTATTAAAGCGCAAGAATATGGTATTAGAAAACGTTATCATTTCATGTGTGAAATTTCATTCAAATTGGGTTCTACAAGTTTAGTGATCAAGATAAACATATTTAGGAGTGAGGTAATTGATTAAACTAAGAAAAATGAACTTCATGGTATTTTTATGAAAGGAATACGGTTTTGCAAAGAAGCTATCATTTCATGTGAAAAAGTTTGTTTAAAAGTGTTTATGGGTGATTAATAGTCAACATGAATATGGGTAGATATTATGTATTAGGTGACAAGTGGAAATTTATAGAAAAGCCGAATCGGAAATCGGTTTGTCCGATTTCCGTCGGGTTCCAAAAAGTCGTATTTTTACATTTATAGAAAAGAGAGATAGAAGAGGTGGGACTTACGGTTTGGACAAGCTAAGGTAGCTAAGGGATGTGGTGGTCGTCGATTCGTCGAAAACGTCGTGAAGGTTCTGATCCGGTCGCCGGAATCCGTCGTCGATTTCGGCAGCGCTTCGCTTTTCGCTCTTCGTACCGAGTTCTCGAGAATTTGGAAGAGTAGACTTAGAGTGGTGAGGTGAAATGGTAGAGGGTAGGGGTCTTTATATAGGGCTAGGCTAGGGTTAGGGTTAGGATAAAAAATATTAAAAGAAAATATAAAAAAACATTAAAAATTCATTAAAAATCATTAAACCTAGGAGTAAAAGGGATTTATTGGCCAGATCAAAACCGATCCAGGTATAATAAGTGTGCAAGAGGGTTGACCAAGTCAAGAGCCAACTTTTCTCAGTTGGTGACTCCGCCGTCCGGCCAAGTCCGGCCGGATCGGCTGGACCGAGTCGGCCGATTCGCCAGCCGGCGGCGCCGTGTCGGGCCGAGTCAAGGGTCCAATGGCCGGGAGTTTTCCTGAGGAACAACTTGGTATTTTTACTTTTTGTTGTCCAGTACATATTTTGGGAGTTATGGCCTTTTTACCGTTAACTTCCAAAAAAAAAAAATAAAACAAAATAAATACAAAAATAATGTGGGGCATGGGATTTGAACTCCGGTGGCTTGGTTCAGCAGTACAAGGTATTACCAATGAGCTACAAGCTTCTTCTTGTAATTTTTGTAAGGAATTAGATACTTAAATTGTTTCCAGCAACATTAATACTTCAAGTATACACTATATTTAAAGCAAATTTTTGGTATACAAAATTGGAGTTGTTACAGACTATCTCGGCGTTCCCTCGTCATTCCAGCAGAATGCGGACGCAACTATCAAATGAAATTGGAGCAATGGCATATTCCTAGCTCCGTGCTTCGACTTCAATATACAGCATAGAGGTCCTATAGATGTCTACCCTATTTCAGCAAAAGAAGTGCCGTGGCATTGTTAAAACAAAAATGAAGCGACGACATATTCCCATCTTCGGGTCTTGACGGCAACTCATATAAAGCCTAAAAGACTATCGGAGATCAGCCCACACTAGTGCGGAGTGGTTATAACTCATCGGGGCTCCAAATTGAGCCTAACCTCAAGTAAAAAAGCGTTATGGCAAATTCCTAACGTTTGCTCTTCCGGCGGTAATATAGCCTAAGGAGATTACTTGAAGACGTCTTGTCCATCCTCCGAAGGGATCAGAGACACGACAATCGTGGGGTTACTCGAACACCAGCTTAAAGACTGTATATCGAGGAATAAATCAGCCAACGCGACGGTACCGCGGACTAAAACCCTAGTACCACAAACCTAACGAACCTCTATCATAAAGAATGGGGGTTATCTATATACAACGTTAGGACAAGTTTTCCTGTAAACCCAAGGGAGGTAAACTAAAAAACTCCGAAATGAGTATATAAACTAGAAACTCCGAAACAAGTGAATAAACTAGAGACTCCAAAATGAATGAATAAACTAGAGACTCCGAAACAAGTGAATAAACTAATAGGCGATAAAATTAATACATCAGACACAGAGGAGCGCATGTAAAAAATGTGAATTCTTTATTCATAAATCAGAATGGTTTACATTTATGTAAAGAAAAGTGGGAAATACAATTCTAGCTGTTAAGAAGGCGGGGCTTTCAATAAACTGGCAATCCGCTCACTTTCTTCCCACTGCTCCTCCTCGCGTGCCACTACTGCAGCTAGCCTCATTTCGACTTGAGCCCGTTGTTGCAAACATGATGAAATCTTCTCAGCGATTTCCTGCTTTGCTACCTCGCAATCTCACATGCCCCTCTTGGTAAAGTCGAGGTTCTGCCTCAGCGCCAGTCCTTTAGAAATGCATTGTTGGAGGTTTTCGAAAATAACTCACAGCTGCGCGGCATTCGCTTCGACTTGGGCTCGCAATTGGCTGGATTCATCAGAAGCTGTCTCATGCTCCTTTAGTTTCAGGGCCAACTTTCGCTCGAAGTATTGAATGGAATCAGCACTTTGCTTGATCCACACGATCAGTTGAGCCTTCGAGGTTAATGCTTCGGGAATGAGACGTTTGTGCTCGATCTCATGCAAACAAGCTTCAATCCGCTTACAATAGTCAACCCAAATGCCAACGAAATCTTCATTGTGGAAATTCACAAGCGTCGCCAATATAAGGTTGACCTCGTCAGCAAAATCCGCAGCAGAAGTGAGGGCTTCGACGTTAAGATCTTCAATGAATTCACTTAACATCTGCATGCTATTCGCCGCGCCCCTGGAAGATTGGCGCTTAGCAAAGGGCCCTGTAGGGATGGAAATGCGAAACTCAAAAGGAACCAAAGCCGGTACAATTGCTGCAGAATAAAGCACACATAAAGAAGAGTTAGATTTCAACATAAAGAAAAATAATAAAGAAGAATAATGATGAACGAAATCTACCATACCAGTGGTCGAAAGTGACAAGTTAGGAAGAAAAGGAGGCTCGGCTATTCCTTTGTTCTTCCCCTCAAGCCGTAATACTGTGGTCAATGCGAGAAAAGCTTAGCAATAGAAAGTTTACTCATGGAAAAATGAAATAGAAGGTAAGGAATGCACTAATCAACGCCTGAAGGAGGAGCGACTTTCGATTGGAAGGCGAAGTGTGAGGTTAACGTTTGGTATAAGCGATCAAAAAACACTCCTGCAGGATTGCGACAATATATGGTAAAGAAGTTGATCCAAGAAAAGGAATGTTTGCGCTGAAACAAAGAAATGAGAAATCTTTACCTTTCGTCATTAAACCCGAGAGAACTCGGGGGATATAGAAAAGAAGGGTGGAACCATGACAGTCGTGGCAATGGCAGGCAGTAATTCTTCAGTCAGTACAGCATCGGGGTTTACCACGCCTATACTCAAAATAAAGGATATATCATTAGAGATTCCTAACAGGATTAAAAACTCAAAAGTAATAACTCGAGGAATACCTGACAGGATAGAAACCAAGACAGTGTCCGAAACGCCACCAGCCGTGACGGCTTCCTCGGTTTCCACCGGGAATGTGGATGCGGCATCCACACCCTCGTCCCTTGAATCGATAAGGGCTATTGTAAGGCTTGCATCACCTACCGATATCATGGATCCACAGGGAGAAGAAGCGGTAATCGGAACGGTCCCAGATTCCAAAAGAAGGTTTGCCACTTCAGGCCCTTTAACTGCCGGCGCTTCGCCTGCCACATCACCACCTAAACTTGGCCCTATTTAAAAAGATGTTATGATTCAAGAAAAAGGCTGTTACTAGGTTTTAAAAAGGGACCGTGCGTTGTTTTACCTTGAGGTAACCGTTCGGCCTCATCCCGAGCCGCACGCGCAACCTGCCTATGAGCGGTGGACAGGGCAGAAGGAACGTCCGCCGTAGGAACGCCAGAAGGCCGAGCATCACTCGGATCTACGCCCGCGGGCAAGATAGCCTGATGCTCTCTTGAGGCGTGCTTTTTGCGCTTCCTCTCAGCCTGGGCTGTATAAACGGATCTCCTCAAAACCTCCGATAGGGGGACATCATCGTCCAAATCAGGCTCGGCCTCCGAATTTGCTGCAACATCCATTATCGGCTGCTTTAGAGATGCCTCTCGTAGTGCCCGTGGGGTGGTCTCAACTGTAACCGGTGAACTTGAAGGCTCCTCCGCACCATCGCCTAAGGACGACATGGTACTTGGAACAGCATGAGTGGCGGTGGTTCCTATAATAAAAGAGGGAGAGAGTCAGGGTAAAAATGAAATGAATTAGATATGTAAATATGTCACAAACCATACTAAGGCCTATGGAAGCGCAGAGCCTCTCCTCATCCTCAATTGTCTTGAGGGATGCCAAGAGAGACTCTTCAGTGGAGATTCCTGTTAAAAGAAGAGCGTCAATAAAGCGTAATAAGAAATGTATATATAGAAAAATGTAAATGAAATATACCAGATGCCGCGAGAGAAGCTATTGCCGCTTGCTCACAAGCCAGTCTTTCAGAAGCTTCGATGGCAGCCTGAAGGTCAGTAGCAGCAGGAGCTTCGAACAAACCCTCGTTGGTGCCATACTCGGGCAGGCCTTCGCTATAAGGAGCATGAGACTCCTGACCGAATACGACGTCGGCTGAGAATAAGGATTTCTTCTTCTTCTGTGAACTGGCACCAACAACAGATGATAAGAGTTTTCGCTTAACAGGATTCTTCCGACGGCGGGTCCCGATCTCCGAACCAATGACCGACTCCAGAGACACTACGGCTACCACAGTCGCAGGAGCATCCGGTCGAAGCTTATCTGGAAAAGCTCGTGGGACTACAGCCGTGGCGATCTCTCTTAAAGTAGGACGGACGATTGCCCGTCGTTTTAGTGGGACCGCTGGATTACTGGCTGGGACAGCATCCTTGTGGTCAAGCAGCAGCCGTCTCTCCTCCCTGATGACAACACCCATCGCATGTTGGTACCAAGCAACATAAGCATTCAAGGCCCTTAGGACATAACTCGGCTCGCTGACGAGGAAGTAGGACCCCGTATTCAGATGCATGAAATGATGCATCGCGTTACGAACACCTTCCTCAGTAGTAACGGGATCCATGATGAACGCCTCGAGGGGAACACCTTGGTTATAACCCAATTGCTAGGCGTGTTAGGAATATGTATGCCCTAAAGGCCATTATTGTATATTATAGTGGATGCTTGGACATATATATATATATAGAACTTTCTTGCTCGATATGATAGTATGCTATCTGGTTGCTCTTTATCTTAACTTGTACACTTGTATTATTATACTGTCTCTCTGATACATGTTGATAAAGCCCTTAGGATGTTGGCTTGACTACCAGGACTATGATGCGGATCATACCACTTAAACTTGTGTAGTCCACAAGCACATCCTTTAACAGTTCCTAGTCGAGGGGATATCGTGACAGGGCATCGATATTCCAGAGTAGACTAGTGTGTAAGTTTCTTGACCCTGTATGGGGCGATGGTTGATCCCACAACCATTGGTGTTTGACATCAAAGATTGTACATAGGTGCTTATTAGAGAATGGGTACACCGAACAAGACTCGTAAAGAACTCCTAAATGGTATCATACCTATCGTCAGATAGCAGTTCTCTGGTGACACTTACACAGGTTAGTCTGTAGACTCGAGATCGTCATAGTGTCTTATGGGGTTCCCACTGTGCTTTGATATCCTCCCTACCATGGCTCAAAGGAGTCATGCAAACAGGTGGATTTTGGGTACAGTGTCGAATCACATGGAGGCAGTGAGCAATAGGAGGGGTTTCGTCTCTCCCGGTATTGGGAGTTGATGTTGCGCTATACTTGATTGGCTAAAACAGCAAGTCCTTGGCTAAGGCTGATGAGATTTACTGGTAAGTGTTATCAGTAGTTTCTCGAACCGTTATGGGCCACACATTAGCATGACTTATCAAGTTACTGGGGTCTGAAGATTCCACCCCTAGACTCGATATGCGACATATCGGACGAAGATACCTAACTCTACGGTAAGTGTTATGTATAGACTTCATGAGAGTTTGGACAAGTTTGCTTATTGATCTTCTATTTGCTCAATACCTGGGTAGCCGTTACGTCCAGCTAGTACCGCTGACGGCTTGTGGGTAACTGATGTGATCATTACCTACTGCTGGCGTATAGACGAGTCTTTAGATTCCCACACAGAAGGTTTCCCTGCTTTGGGCGAAACGATGTAGAGGCCGCATGGTTTTACGGCAGGGTTCCGATCACATACACGTACTGGCTACACGAATGATATTCGGATGGATAATACTAGTGGGCTTTGGTTTAAGCCGGATCCTAGTATTATATTATTAGATTGTTATCATCTCACAGTATTCATATTTTTCGGAATACGAATATAGGTATGTATATACGGTGAGGGCATTCTTGTAATTTTGCAAGAGATGCTTCGAGAAGGGGACACCTCATTATTGGATTATCTATATTGAGAAAATAGAAAAATGAAGTGGAAAATGGGGAGATATTGTTGGCATGGGGTTGTTGGGTTACGGCAGCGCCCCGACCATCAAACCGTGGCCAAATGCGGAACACAAATTTACTAAACTGGAGCTACCACAACTCGATGCCCGGATCTACCCTAAACCCTATACTAGCAAGCAATATAAAGAGTTAGGAATGGTTATACCAAGTTGATCCGTGTCCTTCGGTCTTCAACCATCATCCTAAGTGTTCCATCATGGGAATTAAATAAAATACAGATACAGCAGCAAGGAAACCCCCCAAATGGGGCATCACGTACTCATACGTGACCGGGCATCACGTGCCCACACGTGACCAGGTCTCACGTGCACACACGTGACCTTTTACAGGCAAAGCCTGTAGGCACTGAATAAAATAAACAAATGCTTAATCAGTGGTATCACGTGCCCACACGTGACCAGGTCTCAAGTGCAGACACGTGAACTTTTACAGGCAAAGCCTGTATGCGCTGAATAAAATAAATAAACAATTGGAAATACTCAATCAGTGGCATCACGTGCCCGCACATGACTGGGCCTCACGTGCAGACACGTGACCATTTACAGGCAAAGCCTGTAGGCACTAAATAAAATAAATAATTGGAAATGCTTAATTAGTAGGGTCACGTGCCAACACGTGATAGGCTCTTAAACCCTCTGAAATAATAGAATTAAATTCTAATTTAATGCTTTATCAAATGGGGTCACGTGCCAACACGTGATAAACTCCAAAACCATCTGAACTAATAGAATTAAGTTCTAATTAAAAGGAATCAAAAGCCTTAATTGGAAGAATATTTCCCTAGATCTTTCTAAATAAAAAAGATTACGCTCTATAAAGTGGAGCACCGTTGGATTAAAAATCCAATGGTGATTAAAAATCATCAATTAATAGAAAGATTCTATACAAGGAAAGATTTTCCTAAAATCTGCCAGGAACAACAAATAAAATATCTTTTAGATCAAAAATCCAATGGTGAATAAAATTCACCGAGTGATCTAAAAGATCATGTTGGTTACAAAATCATCAAGATCTTTCAATGAAAGATTGACTAAAAAATCTGATTCTTTTCTTTCTCCTATAAATAGGAGCTAAGAAGAGAAGAAAAAAAGAGAGAGAGATACAACAACAAAGAGAAAAAAGAAGAGAATTTAATTCTCCAAAAAGAAGAAGATCTCTTCAGAAAAGAAAGAAACCCTAGGTAAGAGAGGAAAATAGATCATTCTATAAGCTCCACAAAACAAAAAGAGAATTTAATTCTCAAACTAAGAGTTTAACTCTTCTGAATAAGAACTTAGTTCTTCCTTTGGTTGAAGATCTACAGAAGCATATCTCCACATAAGTTGAGAATTTAATTCTCATCGGGGGGATTCTGCCATGCAGATCTAAAGCCTAAGGGAAGACCTAAGTTCAGAGAATTTTATTCTCCCACAAAGCACATAGAAATTTAATTACTCCAACAAAGATAGGGTTTAACCCTTAATATAAAAACTTAGTTTTTCTTCATGGTTGAAGATCTACAGAAGTAGATCTCCCCATAAGTTGAAAATTTAATTCTCATCGGGGAGATTCTGCCATGCAGATCCAAAACTTAGAGGGAGAATTGAGTTTAAAGAATTTAATTCTTCCAAATACATAGGAATTTAATTCCTATAAATAAAATTAGGGATTAACTCTACAAAAGAATTTAATTCTTAAACAAGGGACTTAGACTTTTCATGCACGTAAAAAGATCAAGTACCTAATATGATCACGTGGCAACACGTGACCCTCCCTTCAATGGGCAAAAATAGAATGAGTGAGATGGGGTCACGTGCTCCTACGTGACCCTTGGATAAATTCCTCAAAATAAAGAGAACAAAGCAAAGGCAGACCAGATTTTGGGCGCCCTCACGTGCTCCCATGTGACCCCTAACAAACACTTCAATATCCAAATCATGGATACCCATCACGTGCCCACACGTGATGGCTATAAAGTCTAAGTGTTTAACACTTATTTGAATATTATGAGAATAAAATAAAGGAAGCTTGGCCCAATCCTAGGGCGCCTCACGTGAGCGCTTCATTTTTTTTTAGTGTTTAACACTATTTTAAGCACTTCATCCCTAGTGTTCAACACTATTTTGAATCACGTGGGAACACGTGATCGCCCAATATGTGCTAGTGTTTAACACTATATTCGAACCAGTCTTAGACCAAATTAGCTAAGTCTTCCAGAGGCAAGACTCCCATTTGACTGAACCTCAAATACACCCTTTTCTTCCAAGATTGATCATCTCATATGGCATATGAGTGCTCAGCACTCAATAAAAGATAAAAATATTGTCAGAACCCAGACCCTTGCTTAGCATTATAAAGGGGGGCTGTGCCCAGACAAATGTTCAGCAGCCCAAACAAAAGTCCAACATTCTAAACCTAATTGGACTTGGCCCAAGTTGGCCATAAGTCCTCAATTCAGATTTAACTGAGCCCATGGGCTCATAATCTAATTAATTGATCTTAGTCCCAAATTGGACTACAAATCTCCCAACCAACATTGATTCAAGGGTACATCTCTTCACTCCTTTGATATTTGTCGTTGTAATCTTTCAACGTCTTCAGAGAGGTGACAGGTCCCGATAACCAAACATACTATGGACTGTGGGGTCCTTAAACTCATGGACTATGATGTCCTTAAACTTTACGGACTGTGGGGTCCTTAAACTCATGGACTATGATGTTCTTAAACTTTATAGACTATGACGTCTTTAAACTATGGACTGTGGGGTCCTTAAGTCCATGGACTATGATGTGTTAGTTATATGTATGCCCTAGAGGCCATTACTGTACATACGATATATATTGTAGTGTATGCTTGGACATATATAGGGATGACTTTCTTTCTCGACATGATAGTATGCTATCTGGTTGCTCTTTATCTTAATATATACTCTGATTGTCTCTATGTTACATGTTGATAAAGCCCTTAAGATGAGTATTTGACTACCAGGACTATGATGCAGATCATACTAGTGGGGACAGTGTAGTCGCTAAGTACATCCTTCAAATGTTCCTAGTCGTAGGTGTATCGAGACAGGGTATTGATATACCAGAGTAGACTAGCGTATAGCTTCTCGACCCATATAGATGGGCGATAGATGATCCCATATCCATTGGTGTTTGATATCAGAGACAGTATACAGGTGCTCAGTAAAGACTGGGAACACTGGACGGACTCACCGAGAACTCCCAAATGGTATTATACCTATCGTCAGATGGCAGTTCTCTGGTGATACTGGTACAGGTTAGTCTGTAGACCCGAGATCGTCATAGATTCTTGTGTGATTCCCACCGTGCTTTGATTTCCACCTTACCACGTTCAAGAGAACGTGCAAAACGGTGGCTTTTGGGTACAGTCCCGAATCACATGGAGACAATGAGCGATAGGAGGGGTTTCATCTCTCCCGATATAGGGAGTTGATATTGCGCTGTGCTCGATTGGATATAATATGAATTCCTTGGCCAAGGCAGCTTCATAGATATACTGGTAAGTGTTATCAGTAGTTTCTTGACCCGTTATGAGCCTCATATCGACATGACTTATCGATTTATTGGGGTCTGACGTTTACTACTCGACGAGATATGCGACATATCAGACGAAGAGACCGGACTGTACGGTAGTGTTAATGATTGGATTCATAGGAGTGTGAGCAGGCTTGCTTGTTGATCTTCTGATCGCTCAATACCCGGGTGGCCGTTACGTTTAGCAGACCGCTTGCGGCTTGTGGGTGTTTGATATGATCATCACCTACTATCGGCGTATTGACGAGCCTTTAGAGTCCTACACAGGGGTTTCCTGGCTCAAGCGAAACGGAGTAGGAGCACATATGTGATATGTGCAGGACCGAGATTGATACGATATGAGATACCGTATTCTATTCTCGCGATTCGTGACATTGATCGGTTGTATGCGATATAGCCGGGTTATCGGATCAAGTGTTGATTCGATAAGTTGTTACACATGATATTAGTCGGTTATAGCCGGATTATTAAATCAAGAGTTGATTTAATAATTTAATGTATAATTATATATTTGATATATTATTACATTAACTAATATTAAGCTCACTAATGATTTCTTTTCTCACTTGATGTACATATTGTATATATGTGATATGTATGTTTGTGTATATGTATTGTGTCATGTTTAATGATACATACAAGGTGGGTGTATGAGAGTTATACCATTTTAGGGTTAAATTAGGGTTTGGTTTATTTCTTAAGGTTTAACAAAAGAGAGAAGACTTTGTCAAAGTTGACAAGCTTGGATGAAGCTTGTAGAAACTTTGACAAAGTCCACTCTTTTGTCATTCCTTAGGATATTTTCGTTAATCCAAACCTTAACTCTAGCCTATGGTTTATTCTCTACATGAGTTAAGCATGATAGCTTTAACTCACCCATGGTCACAATAATTCATTTGGATGAATTATTCATTAGACTTCTTCTTCTTCTTTCTTCTTCACAAAAGCTTTCTAGCTTCAATGGAGTTTTGAGAAAAAGTGTGAGAAAATGAAATCTAAAGTGAGCCCACTTCCTACTTCATCATCCTCTACTACTTGCCATGTAGTATAGGGCGTTCTCTTCACAAAGTTCATGACCTAGTGAAGGAATAGCTTGAGTTAGTGACTCCTCGACATAGATCATCTTCGGCCTCGAAGTCATCGAAGCAAGCACGTTCGATCTTCTTGTGGAGCCTCTCTAGAGTCCGGAGTTTACAATCACAGCGAAGGGGACTTCTACACAGAGCTATTGAAGTGAAGGACCGGTCTACAAAGGTTGTATTCCTAGCTCTCTTTACTTTGCAAAAGTGTTTGCATATGTTTTCCGTATTATTTCTAGTTAACGATTCTTGTTAGGGTTATCTAAATCAGAAAAATTCTAATTTGGCATGGACGATGCCTCCTGAAACCTTGCTGCCGTCGTAGGTAACCCTGCAGTGGTATCAGAGCCATGCTAGAAATTAATACGGATTTTGTTAGGATTACGAAACCGAAACAACTCCGAAACTTGAAACGGAAAATCATCGTTTCTGTCGATTTTAAAAGTTGTCAAAAAAATTTGCAAACAAATACAGAGTGATGTATGTGATATATCATGAACACACACAAAATTTCAGGGCATTTGGTGAAAATTGGGCCGGCCACCATAGGTGCCATATCGGCCAAAACCGAGCCCCCTCCCCTGAAATTTTGCTTGTTTTCCAGTGACTTGGTTTTGATGTTTCAGGTGTTGTTTATTTTGGATAATTTTGCATGTGATGTAATTTTACACTATAAACAATTCGGAGTGTTTCGTATTCGTAGTTTTAACATTGTTTCGGGTGTTTCACATATTGTCTAGACAATGTTAAAAAGTTCAATCAAATGTCAAAAACCCATTTTTCCAAGTTTAACGTATTCGGAAAAATATGCAAGTGATTCTGTGGAGCCTCTAGAAGAACGTAAACCTTAACTCGATTATGTGGCCGTCAAAACCGCCACTTGAACCCTAGGGTTTGTGGTAGTTTAGCGTTTCACATGTGAGGCGTTAGTTTGACCCTTCTATGGCTGGTTCATAGGTACTGTGGCATCTTCTGGGTATTATTAAAACTGTGCTCAAGTGTTGAGCTGTCGGGAAATTGTGGGACTTTGATGAATCGATCGAAGAGTTTAACGTCGTCCGGATATTATGTGATGGGATACAATATTTGGAATCCATAAGTAGTTATGAGAT
This sequence comes from Agapanthus africanus, assembly GCA_030015575.1. NCBI lineage: Eukaryota > Viridiplantae > Streptophyta > Magnoliopsida > Asparagales > Amaryllidaceae > Agapanthus > Agapanthus africanus. The sequence goes on along the minus strand of CM057349.1, from coordinate 59,302,472 downwards.
AACTAGTTTGAATGTTATAAATCTAGCAGTTTAGTCTCAGATGATCGGTTGCCACGGGATTTTGATGTAATCAAAAGTCCATCGCAATCACGTAGCGTACGCAGATACTCACTGGTTAAACTTAATAGATAGCCACGCCCCATAGCCCTGACCAAGTGACTGTAGGAGAACCCCGTCGCCAAAAGCATCCGTTCGGGTGCTCGCGGCAGTGGTGTTCCGCCTTAGTACACTTCGTCGACAGCATCCGGGGGTGCGTCCATCTACTAAAGTTTCCGACGAGCATGTTTTCCCCAATCAGAGCAAAGCTCTGTTTGAATTTCAAAATTCAAAAATTGAAGCAATGCTTCAGATTCCTTGCGCTGCGCGCCACGTGTCAAAAGCAGACACGCCAGCTCCAGGAGCGCTGCGCCTAAGGAAGCACACCCCCAATCAGAGCAAAGCTCTTTCAAAATTCAAATTTTAAAATGAAGCAACGCTTCAGATCACTGGCACTCTGCGCTGCACGCCACGTGTCAAACACAGGCGCGCTAGCGCAGTCACGTTGCGCTCTGCGTTGAGCGCCACGTGTCAAACACAGGCGCGCTAGTGCAGTTGCGCTGCGCTATGCGCTGCGTGCCACGTGTCAAACACAGGTGCGCTAGCGCAGTTGAGGTGCGCTAGCGCAGTTGCGCTGCGCTGAGCGCCACGTGTCAAACACAGGCGCGCTAGCGCAGTTGCGCTGCGCTCTGCGATGCGCGCCACGTGTCAAACGCAGGTGCGCTAGCGCCAATTGCGCCAGCACTAGAATTTAAATAATAAATTATTAATTAATCTGAATTAAAATTCTAGAAAGATCTTTCCAATTTTATTAAAATAAGAAGATTATCTTCTGTAAAACAGAGGCCTTAGGATCAAAGATCCAACGGTGGGGAAATATTCCCAGATCAATCAGAGAAAGATCTTTGTAACTAATTTAACAAACCGATTGGCCTTATATAAAGCCCCCAAGTCTTCAAGTCTCATGGAGAGATAGACAGAAGAGAGAGAATCTTCTGCAAACCTTAAAAAAAACTCAAAGAGAAAAAAATGCAAGCCTTTGAATAAAAAAGATCATCTTCTTCATCTTTAAACGTAAAGAATTATATTCTTGAAAAACAGAGATGAAATCATCTCATTAAAAAAGAAGAATCCTCTTCTAAAAAGATCAAAGATCTAAGAACAAGATCAAGATCTTCAGTAAAAAAAAAAAAGAAAAAGATCAAAAAGATCCAATTATAAAGGATTAAAAGAAGTAATTTACTTCATTCACAGATCTTCTGATCTACAAAGGCACAGCCTTTTGATAAGAACAAGAACTTTGATTCTTGGATCTTGAGGAAATGCCTCTTTTGAAGAAAAAAACTTGTTCTTTGATCCTAAATTGATCAAAATGCGCTCTGCGCTATTGGACAGTGCCTTGCACTCTTAAATTGCGTCTTTTGGGCTTATTGGACTGGCGCACTGCGCCAGAATGCGCCACGTGTCAACCACAGAACAGTTTGCGCTTTGCGCTTCTAAAAACAGCACACTGCGCTCTTGGACTAGCGCACCGCGCCAGAGCGTGTCACGTGTCACTCGCTGGCGCACTCACTCATTGGCGCAGCACACTCAGAAAGCGCAGTGCGCTAACAGACTTGCGTTTAGCGCAGAGCGTGACATGTATCACTTTCGCATGCGCTAGCGCATTGCACTGTTTGATTGGCGCAAAGCGCCTGACAAGCCACGTGGCGCACTATCAGACCACTATTTTTAAATGCTATGCATTTAATTACAGAGCCCAATGCTATGCATTAATAAAAGGGCACAGCCCAAGTAAAAGCCTAATAGGCAGAACATGAATAAAATGTTAAACATTTTCAACTGGACTTAGCCCAATTCTGGCCTTAAGCCCTCAATATAAATTGAACTGAGCATAACTGCTCTTCCAATCAATTTACACCCGGTTCGAGGGTACATCTCTTTACTCCTCTGATATCTGTCGTTGTAATTCCTCAACGTCGTCAGAGAGGTAATGGGTCCCGACAACCACACACTGCTACCGACTGTGGGGTCCTTAAACTCATAGACTATGACGTCCTTAACCTCGACCGTAATGTCTTTAAACTAATACCGGACTGTGGGGTCCTTAAATCCACGGACTATGACGTCCTTAACCTCGACCGTAATGTCTTAAAATTAATACTGGACTGTGGGGTCCTTAAATCCACGGACTATGATGTTCTTAACCTCGACCGTGATGTCTTAAAACTAATAACCGGACTATGATGTCCTTAACCTCGACCGTGATGTCTTAAAACTAACATCGGACTGTGAGGTCCTTAAGCTCACGGACTATGACGTCCTTAACCTTGACCGCAATGTCTTAAAACAAACATTGGACCGCAATGTCCTTAAACTAACTATCGACCGCAATGTCATTAAACTAACAATAGAGCCCAATTGCTCTCTTGTCGGATCTAAATGATCCCGTTAAGTTGATCTTAGTCTAAAATTAGACTAACGTATCCTTAACAAACGTTTAAGTTGATCTTAGTCTCAAATAAGGCTAACGTATCCTTAAACACAAATCCCCCAAACCCAAATCTAAGAAAGATACGGATTTGAACTAGTCCACGCCCTATGGGCGACAGCATAACTTAGTCTCCGTATACAGTCCATGGGCAACCGAACACAAAAACAAACACACACGACACGAAGTGGCCATATGGAGAAGGAGAAAGTTGTTACCGCGATGCGGTAGCGTAATTAACTGTAGGGGCTTGCGCCTGCAGGGAAGAGCGTCCCCACAATCAAAAACCCCTCAAGCGAGGGGGAATCTGATGAAGTCTGCTATATCGGCCGCATCCGTTTAAACATTCGATATACGATTCCATAAATCAACTTGGCATCTTCGGAGAGGTGTACGGATAGCACCAATTAGCATCTGCCCCGAATTTCAGGCAAAGACGTTCGCCGTGTCTCTGTCGCGTCTTTCGGAGGGGAACAGATTCTGGCACGCCCGGTGGGACCTTTTCCTCTTTCCACTCCACACTTCGTGTGTCGTATTCGCGAACGAATCGCGGTTTGTTAACGGTTGCCCTTGGGTTTCAAGCTACTAAGATTTGGTCTCTTTCTTGGCGCAGAAAGCAAAACAGCAATGGCATTCACCTTCTCGAAGTGCTCCAACTGCAGCTGCAACCTACGCTCCTCCTCACCTGGAGGTGTAGCTTATGGACCTCAAGCTGCATCACTGTTCACGATGCCGGTAGAACAGGTCACCCAGGCTACTACTGGACTGTTTTTCAGAACCATGCTCCTGCCAATGAGCTTCACTGCTCCCGTGCCCGTACCAGAAGCTCCTAAGAAGTCGGTCTTCGATCGACTTACAGTTACTGCGGCCTCTCTCAACGGGTCGTCCAACACCAGTGCCTCGGTCTTCTCCAGGCTGGGCCAAAATTCCTGCGGGCCCACAATGAAGCTTGCAGTCCCAAAGAAGGTTATTCCGAAGAGAGTAACCAAACATGCTCCTAAAGTCGTCAAGGCGGCTTCTCCTGCCAAGGGGTCGGTCTTTACAAGACTGACCGTCCCAACTCCCACTCCCGCTCCTACTACTCAAAGGACATCAGTCTTCAACAGGCTGACGCCAGCAGCAGCCCCTCACCTGAACAGGGGGCAAGACAAGGCCATCCCCGTCACCGAGCCAATTCCATCAGCGTGGCATGCTCAATGTCGCCACTGGCGCCGAGTGAGGAAGTCAGGAGGCAACTCCCCTTCTGGGCTAACTCCACCAGCCCCGACGACGGAAATTAATGCTGCTGTTCCAAACGGGAACAGCTTTGATCTATTGAATAAGGTGCGTAGGAATTCTCCTACCGCTGTACTGAAAAGGTCTCCTCCTCCACTGGAGAAGGTTGCGGAAGCAAAGCCAGAATGATCCCCGCAGCGGCTGTCCTCCAAGATCTACAAAGTCTGGCAGCAGGCCCGAGACTCGGTGATCGATCCAAATTTCTCCCGCCAGCACAAGAAGATGAAGGTCCAATAGGAAGTGAGCCATCCTGCTAAGCCACGAAAAGCTATTTGGGTGCCCGCCTCGACGGCCCCCTCAACTTCGACTGCTCATAAAAAGAGAAGGCCAGAGAAGATCCCCGTGTCTGCGAAAAAATGTCAAAGGCACCGAGCCCAAACGCCCTAAGTCTGGGGGCATGGTGGTCCATACCGTTTACATGGCATCTGGGAAGGAAGATAGCTGCGCTTCGACGGGTCACCGACCGCTTACCCAATCCATCACAAGAACCCAGGAACAACAGCAGCAGAAATTCTAGGAGATGCTAACTGCGATGGCCGCACTCACCGGACCAAAGGAAAGCCCGGAGGCGTCATCGGAACAACGTCATGAACACGAGACTGATGTTGAATTCCTTCGGAGGATGCTCGAAAAGAAGGACAAGGAGGCTGCAGAACAAGCGGCCAATATAAAGCAGATGACTCTTATGTTCCAAGACATGGTGGGCATGATGATCCAGCCGGATCCCCCAGTTGAAGATCCTCTGATTATCCTCGAAGACGACAGAGGAGAAACGTCAAATCCGCCTCCGGCTCTTTCAACAGCCAAAGAGGAAACAATCTCCAAGGCCGCCTGGATGACTATATTTCTCAACAAATACGAGTTCACCAGGCAAATGAGGCAGCCGGCCAAGTTGTCAAAACGGGGCGACTATATCCGAGCTGGTATGATCAGATAAAATACCCGCCGGGCTACACAATCCCAAAATTCCATGTCTATAAGGGGACAGGCAATCCCCATCAACATGTTGCCCAGTTCAGGGCACTTTGTGGCAACACCGGTAGCGATGATAAGCTCTTGTTTCTCCAATTCGTCGGCAGCTTATCGGAGACGGCGTTTGAGTGGTACTCCGAGCTTCCGAGCGACTCCGTCAAAACTTTCGCAGAGATGGAGCTACTATTCACTCAGCGATTCGCGAGCGCCAGTGAACGCACGCCGATAACAGCTTTGATCAATGCAAGGGTGAAGCCGGGCAAAACTTGGGTTCAATATGCAATCCGATGATGGAACTTGTGGTCGAAGTGCGAACAGCGCATCGAAGAAGCACCAGCGGTGGGCATGTTCTTGGTTACCCTAGACCCTCATGCAACTATTTCACAGTTCATGATGTTCTTTAAACCGACCATGTTCCAAGATTTAATCGATAAGCTAGTCCAGATGGATCAAATGGGTCACAGACCGTCTCCCCCGAAGCCGGAACCTCGAAACGACAAGGGTAAAGGGAAGGCGACCTTCGTTGCGAACACCCAGCAACAGCCCAGTGCCCCAAAGCTAGCAGATCAACTGGAAGAGAGACGGCGCTATTACAATGAGAAAATGAAGCGTCCTTACTCATTCCCACGGGACAAGACGAAGAGGCTGTTCGAGCTGGCTATGCGCAACAGGCTTATCAATTTGCCGAATCCCAGGCGATCGCCGCAATCCGGCGAAGTGAATAATCCTAATTATTGCCCTTACCACCAAACGGTAAGCCATCCAATTGAAGATTGCTTCGTCTTTAAGGGGTGGATCGAGGATCAGTACCAGCAAGGAAAGTTTGCGCTTTCTGAGAAGTAGAAAGTAAGCCTACCACAACCGCACACTCCTAAGAAGACGGACACATCGGGGGCATCGTGCTCTTTTGTTGAGGAAGCGCCATGGGAGGTGGCTCTTTCGTCCAAAACCAAAAGGATACTGAATGATCTCCAGACATGCCCAGCAATCAGGTGGGAGAATCCGCTGGAACTCTAGATCATCAAAGGGATGCTGAGCCGCGCCCAACTCCAAAGACTGGTGATGATAGCCAAAGTGCTCACACCCAGCCGCCGAAATCTTCGAAAAAGAAGAAGAAATCCAAGAAGCCCGTGAAGCCTGGCGACAAGCGCACAGACCTACAGAAATAGATTGACGCGCTGGAAGAGTATAACCAGAAGGCGCGGACTCCAATCACCCTCCAAGAGTTTCTTAGCCACGTCCTTGAAGACGAAGATGATGGAGAAGACTCGTCGGATGAATCTGAGGATTACGTAGCAAGTTGTCATGTGATCTCTCAATCATTGATAAACAATGAAGAGGCTCCTTGCACCAAGAGACTGGGGGCAGGTCCCGAGCCGGAATTTCTATGGCCGTCAGACGAAATGATCGACGCCTCCCTGAGTGAAATTCATCTGAAAAGTAAAGCCGATCGGGAGCGTGAGATGGCCATATTTGAAAGAGCCAAACGCCGGCGACTGAACAAAAGAGTCGAGATACTCCTGCCAAATCAAAGGACATCGGTTGCAAATAAAAATAAGACCAAGACGAGGAAAATGTTTGCGAAAGCCATATCAGTGGAAATGAAGCTACCACCCTCCGAAGGAAGTACTCTTAGTGAAGCCGAAATGTGTCCAAGCTATTGTTTATATCATCGAAAGATTTCGCACCCCACCGAAGAGTGCGATGCTTTTAAAAGATGGTGGCAGGGATATGTTGCTCACCGGCAACATTTTAAGCGGATGAAACGCAAAACTTGTCGGGAGCAGAGAAGTACGACTGAGGAGCATAAAAGAACTACCGGCAACTGTCGCACAGTCAACGCCGGGGGATCGCAATTTCTCACTTTCGGAAGTGACTCTAACGAAGAGATGACTCTTGGCCCTCTCTTTAAAGAATCCACCTTGGGGAAGGAGGAAGAACCGAAGGCCTGTGAAAACATTCAGCTGCGCAATCGCACGCTTCCAGAAAAGAATCTCGGGCCCACGAGTAGAAAAGATAAGGGAAAGGAAAAGGTCTCTGAGGATATCGTCCTGGATGACCAAGTCATGAAAGAGCTGACTGCCAAGGACCCGCCAAAAAAGAGTAAGGTGGACTACAACGTGCTGGCACACTTGAGGAAGTTACCCTCGCAGCTCAGCATTCTCGATGCCCTTTTACTATCAAAAGAAGAAAGAGATTCATTGATCAAGGCGCTACAAGAGCCAGAGCAATTCCAAGCTTTTCTTGCCGAAGAAAAGACGAAGGACGAGCTGGAGGAAGTACACACAGCCGATATCACCTTCGGTAACAAAGACCTCCTCCTTGGGACGTGCGAGCACAACCGTCCCCTCTATGTCTCAGGATACTGCCACGATATAAAGATAGGCAAAATCCTGGTCGACAATGGGTCTTCCGTCAATCTCCTCAACGTGCGAGTGTTGAAGGAAATCTGCATGAGCGTCCAGCATCTCGCTCATGATAAAATCACCATCTCCGGTTTTGACTCCCGGTCATCGCGAACTCTCGGGTCTGTGATATTGAAATTGTGCTTCGGACTACTTGTCACAGACATTAAATTTCATGTCATTGACGCCAAGACATGCTATAACGCTTTGCTCGGCCGACCCTGGTTGCACGAGTACAATATTATTCCTTCTACACAACATCAGTGTATGAAATACTTTAAGTATGGTCTCAAGTATACCGTAACAGGAGAGCTGAACCCATTCTCCGTGAACGAAGTCCGCAAGTACGAAGATGCAAAATACTTCTTGCCAGATTTCGAAGACACAGAGAGATGTCACAAACCGGAGAACAAAGCTATCACCACCATTCCAGTTTTCGGGAGTGATACTGAAGAAGAGGAAGAGATGATTTATTCAGGCCCACCCCAGTACAACAAACCGGGACCGTCCGCTCCTATGTAGATCTTTGGCAGTGACTCGGAAGATGAGGTCTACACAATATTCTCCGCTCGGCCTTCAATACAAACATTCGCTGATGAAGAGCAGAGTTTGCAAGTTGCCATGGTTCCGCCCAAACATCATAAAGAACTAGATGCGCTTGATACCTATAGTATGGAAGAGCTGCAGACGTTCTACATCCCTCCCAGGCGAGAAGGCGAAAAGGAGATCCTATTCTACTGCTCCGGAGAAGCCAAAGTGGAGAAAGAAATCTGGCACGGTGCGGATCCTACACTTGATAGGCTTCAGCCCATCCGTCTTCCTAGATATTATACAGAAGGCTTGAAAAGGCTGTTGAAGTGCCAAGGGATACCCTTCAAACAGACCGCTCGGAAAGCTAAGTTCTATGACAGGATCTGGAACGTTCCCGGAACTCAGCGCAAGTTGCCCAACGGGAGAATGGAAGCGATCGGGCTTGGATATGTTCGGTCCAAGAAACGGGAGCTACTCCGCAACTGCTATGTCGTACATGACTTTGATGAAGAAGGAGATGCTCAATGGGATAACGCCAACCTTGAATCGGAAAAGGCTCCCGACGTAAAAATGCCCAGTCCGTCGTTCGAAGAGCAAATGGAGAAGCTTATAAGGGAAGCTGGTCAAAAAGTTTGAGACGATCATAATCGTGAAATGGCCATCTACAAGAAAGCCAGGACACATCGCCTTCTCCAACATGCTGCGAAAAATGAAAATGCCCCTCCCTGTCAACCTGTTGTAAGAAAGGCCCGACGCAGAGGCGGAAACAAGTCAAAAAGCGGAAAAGGCATTCAGCAACGACAAAGCAGGACCAAGAAGTCACGCGAGCGGGAATCGAGCAGTTCAGATTTGTCCCTTATGAAGAAGATGAGTCGAGTATACTCTTTTCCTCAAGAAAAGACAAAGAAGATACTTGAGCTTGCCATAAGACATCAAATGATTATCCTCCCGGAGTCCAAGCACCCCGAGCAAGCAGGCGAAGTCTCTCACCCGAACTATTGCTCCTATCATAGGGCAATAGGACATCCCCTCGAAGACTGCTTCACCTTCAAGAACTGGGTCGAAGATCAGTATCAGCTCGGCAAGTACGCTTTATCCGACAGTTGGAGGATAACTCCGCCGCAGAAGCATGAACCCAAATCCGCGAAAGTAGAACCAGATCAACATCGGTCTTGGAAGCGTTCTCGTACTTGTCATATGATAATGATATCAAGAGAAGAACCCAAGAATATGGATGACCTTCGCTGGTGCTTCGAAAACAATGATGACGAGGTGATCTCAGAGTTTCCACTGGCGCCAAAAGCCGTCGGGTTCTCGCACCGGTAGAAATATCTCCGGAATTATCCAAGGAAAATGAAGCTACTGAGCAGACGGCCCTGCAAATAAAAGACCAAGAAACGGTTGAGGACTGGAGAGAAGTCTTTACAGACTACTTCAAATCCCGTCGAACGCCTGAAGATGCGTCCTCAAAACATCAGCTCGTGAAGCGAGCCTTATCTTTTGCCCTCGCCAACGATACTCTGTACAAGAGGTCATTTGATTCTCTGTGGTTGAGATGCCTGGGACCTGAAAAAGCAAAAAGAGTCGTCCAAGAAGTTCATGACGGACTTTGCGGTTCTCACCAGGCAGGCCCGAAGATGAAGCTGAAGATCAAACGGATGGGTTATTATTGGCCCATGATGATCCAAGACTGCCTCGAATACGCGAAGCAGTGCCACTCGTGCCAGATCCACGGGGACTTTATCCATCAGCATCCAAGTCCACTACATCCAACGGTGGCTAGCTGGCCGTTCGAAATGTGGGGGACTGATATAATCGGCCCCATCGAACCAGCATCGTCCAGAGGACATCGATTCATTTTGGCAACAACTGATTACTTATCTAAATGGGCAGAAGCAGTACCGCTGAGGGAAGTGAAGACGGAGAATATCCTCCACTTCTTCAAGAGGCACGTTATTTATCGGTTTGGAACTCCGCGATGGATCATCTTCGATAACGAGCCAGCCTACAGAAGCCACAAGATCAGCCACTTCGCACAACAGCATAACAAAGACTGGAGATATTCATCAGTCTATAATCCCCGAGCTAACGGTCTAGCTGAGGCTTTCAACAAAACCTTGACGAAGATCGTGAAGAAGACGGTGTCTCGAAATAAGAAGGACTGGCTTGAGAGACTGCAAGAGGCTCTCTGGGCGTATCGAACTACGTTCAAGACGGCCACGAACACAACACCGTACGCGTTGGTATTCGGTACAGAAGCAATACACCCTCTCGAGATAGAGTTACCTTCTCTATGAGTGGCAGTCCATTATGAGCTGACGGACGAAGAGAACGCTCACCTTCGGCTTGAAGAACTTGATGCCCTTGATGAAACCCGGCTCCTGGCGCAGCAAAATCTGGAAGCTTATAAAGCGAAGATGACGCGTTCGTATGAAAGATTGACCAGGCCGAGGCCATCCCGCCAAGGCGAACTCGTGCTAGTGGTCAAAATACCCATGATCCGCAATCGTGCCAAACGGGGAAAATTTGAGCCGAACTATGAAGGCCCGTACATCATAGACAAGGTCTATCAGGGTGGAGCCTATCTACTCATGGACATGCATGGTGAGAGACCTTTCAGGCCAATAAACGGTCGCTTTCTGAAGAAATACTACGCTTGGCGAGTCACGACCTAGGTCAATGATAGATGACGACGACTATGTCCGCTCACTATCTTGCTAAGCCCAAACTCCATAAGTAGTAGCCGGCTTCCTTAACAACGGACCGAAACGTCCTTAAACTAACAACGGACCGAAACGTCCTTAAACTAACAGTGGACCGAAACGTCCTTAAACTTACAACGGACCACTATGTCCTAAAACTAGCCGTTGACCGAGATGCCGATAAACTACGATGGATCGCAGCATCCCAAAGCTGATACAAAAAAAAAGGAAAAAAAAAGAAAAGAAAACGGTACGTCCATAAGCAAAATGGGCACGGATGAAAACCCGAATGGGCTCCGTGAGTAAAATCAGCAAGGCTACCGGCGAGTGTTTATGAAAACCCAAAAAGGCACAACCTCGTTATATGAATAGAATAAAAAAAAAGAAAACGGTATGTCCATAAGCAAAATGGGCACGGATGAAAACCCGAAAGGGCTCCGTGAGTAAAAACAGCAGGGCTGCCGGCGAGTTTTGTGAAAATCCGAAAGGGCGCAATCTCGTTAAAAGACACTTGCAAGGTCCTCTTGACTTTATAAGGAGAAACCACCTGCGTGAGATCCTTACGACTCACAAGGGAGCAACACACTTAGGGATCCCTACGATCCCTAGAGAGAAATTACACTTGCGAGATCCTCACGACTCGTAAGGAGAACCCTCTTATGGGACCCTCATGGCTCATAAGATTTGAAAGTCTTAAGCTACATGGATCTAAACCTGTTCTTAAGCAGCCCCCACAACCTTCAATACTGCCCTACAAGCGGCTCAATGCTGACCCTTGTATACAATCCACGGGCGCGAATAAACATTTCCCTAACAAAGTCACATCCGTGACTAGGGATATGTCTACACGATGAACAACTCTTGTAGGTCCTCTCGACTTATAAGGAGAAAACACTCTTGTAAGATCCTTACGACTTATAAGGGAACATGCACTTAGGAATCCTCACGATTCTTAGGGAGAAAACGCACCTACGAGATCCTCACGACTCGCAGGGAGAAATACCTTTATGAGACCCTTACGGCTCATGAAGTCAAAAGACTTAGTCGACAGGATCTTAACCCTGTTTACTAAGCCACCTTTGTCTGACATCGACAGAGGCAAATGATGATTCGCTCCTGGCAAAATTCCAGTTATAGCGATGCTGATGCCGAAATCGGTGTCTTATCCCAAGCTTGCAGCGAAAAGCCAGCAAGCCACACATGCGTACGAAATAGCCGAAATGATGGGACAGCTTGCAACAAAATCAGCAAGTAAAAAATGTATGCATGCAAAAGAGCTGAAATGATTGGGCAACTCGTAATAAAAAGAAGCGAGTAAAAATAAAATAAATAGCCGAAATGATTGGGCACCGCGAAAAATAGCCGAAATGATGGGGCAATCGCGACCTTCGCGATATAAAAGCTGAAATGATAGAGCATCGCGAAAAGAAATAAAATAAAAATGAAATTTTTGCCCTACAGGTGATATCATAGCAGTCCCTATATACAATCCAGGGACGCAAACAAAGAAAGAATCACACTCCTCCCCCCCAGGTTTCATCAGAAAAAGAAGCCAAATCTCGACGGGTCACAGATAGCCTGGAGATCATCTTAACATTCGTCTCATTACAACAGACACAACATCAAGCAAAGCAGAACAGCGGCAACTCCCAGTTCTATGAATCGATGGCATACAAATGACCGAGAGTCAAATCCCAATTCCATGAAATGCGGATATAATCAGCAAAATTCCTGGTTACGTGGAACGCGGATAACGTCACTTCTGACCCCGTGGAAAACGTTCAGAGCGGATCCTGGTCCTCGCAGAGCACGGCAGAGAACCCGTGTGAAGCATCCGGAGCGGAGCCTAGTCCTCGCCAAACACGGCAGTGAACCCGTAGGAAGCATCTAGCGCAAAATTCCTGGTTACGTGGAACACGGATAACGTCACTTCTGACCCCGTGGAAAACATCCAGAGCGGATCCTGGTCTTCGCAGAGCACGGCAGTGAATCCGCGTGAAGCATCCAGAGCAGAGCCTGGTCCTCTCCGAACACGGCAGTGAACCCATGGGAAACATCCAGAGCAAAATTCCTGGTTACGTGGAACACGGATAACGTCACTTCTGACCCCGTGTAAAACGTCCAGAGCGGATCCTGGTCCTCGCAGAGCACGGCAGTGAACCCATGTGAAGCATCTAGAACGAAGCCTGGTCCTCGCCGAACACGGCAGTGAACCCGTGGGAAGCATCCAGAGAAAAATTCCTGGTTACGTGGAACGCAGATAACGTCACTTCTGACCCTGTGGAAAACGTCCAGAGCAGATCCTGGCCCTCACAGAGCACGGCAGTGAACCCGTGTGAAGCATCCAGAGCGGAGCCTAGTCCTTACCAAACACGGCAGTGAACCCGTGGGAAGCATCTAGAGCAAAATTCCTGTTTACGTAGAACACGGATAACGTCACTTCTGACCCCGTGGAAAACGTCCAGAGCGGATCCTGGTCTTTGCAGAGCACGGCAGTGAACCCGTGTGAAGTATCCAGAGCGGAGCCTGGTCCTCGCCGAACACGGCAGTGAACCCATGGGAAGCATCCAGAGCAAAATACCTGGTTACGTAGAACGCGGATAACGTCACTTCTGACCCCGTGGAAAACGTCCAGAGCGGATCCTGGTCCTCGCAGAGCACGGCAGTGAACCCGTGTGAAGCATCCAGAGCGGAGCCTAGTCCTCGCCAAACACGGCAGTGAACCCGTGGGAAGCATCTAGAGCAAAATTCCTGGTTACGTGGAACACGGATAACGTCACTTCTGACCCCGTGGAAAACGTCCAGAGCGGATCCTAGTCTTCACAGAGCACGGCAGTGAACCCGTGTGAAGCATCCAGAGCGGAGCCTGGTCCTCGCCGAACACGGCAGTGAACCCGTGGGAAGCATCCAGAGCAAAATTCCTGGTTACGTAGAACGCGGATAACGTCACTTCTGACCCCGTGGAAAACGTCCAGAGCGGATCCTGGTCCTCCCAGAGCACGGCAGTGAACCCGTGTGAAGCATCCAGAGCGGAGCCTGGTCCTCGCCAAACACGGCAGTGAACCCGTGGGAAGCATCTAGAGCAAAATTCTTGGTTATGTGGAACACGGATAACGTCACTTCTGACCCCATGGAAAACGTCCAGAGCGGATCCTGGTCCTCGCAGAGCACGGCAGCGAACCCGTGTGAAGCATCTAGAGCGGAGCCTAGTCCTTGCCGAACACGGCAGTGAACCCTTGAGAAGCATCTAGAGAAAAATTCCTGGCTACGTGGAACGCGGATTATTTCACTTCTGACCCCGTGGAAAACATCCAAAGCGGAGCCTGGTCCTCGCCGAACACGGCAGTGAACCCGTGGGAAGCATCCAGAGCAAAATTCCTGGTTATGTGGAACGCGGATAACGTCACTTCTGACCCCGTGGAAAACGTCCAGAGCGGATCCTGGTCCTCGCAGAGCACGACAGTGAACCCGTGTGAAGCATCCAGAGCGGAGCCTAGTCCTCGCCAAACACGGCAGTGAACCCGTGGGAAGCATCTAGAGCAAAACTCCTGGTTACGTGGAACACGGATAACGTCACTTCTGACCCCGTGGAAAACGTCCAGAGCGGATCCTGGTCCTTGCAGAGCACGGCAGTGAACCCGTGTGAAGCATCCAGAGCGGAGCCTGGTCCTCGCCAAATAGGACAATGAACCCGTGGGAAGCACCTAGAGCAAACATCGGACTGTGAGGTCCTTAAACTCACGGACTATGATGTCCTTCATCTCGACCGAGATTTCTTAAAACTAACAATCAACCATAATGATTTTAAGCTAATTTCACCTTGGTTCAAGGGTACATCTCGTCACTCCTTTGATGTTTATCATTGTAATTCCTCAATGTCTTCAAAGAGGCGACGGGTCCCGGCAACCAAGCGTAACATTAGACTGTGAGGTCCTTAAACTCACGGACTATGATGTCCTTAATCTCGACCGTGATGTCTTAAAACTAACATCGGGCTGTGGAGTCCTTAAATCCACGGACTATGATGTCCTTAACCTCGACCGTGATGTCTTAAAACTAACATTGGACTGTGAGGTCTTTAAACTCACGGACTATGATGTCCTTAACCTCGACCATGATGTCTTAAAACTAACATTGGACTGTGAGGTCCTTAAACTCATGGACTATGATGTCCTTAACCTCGACCGTGATGTCTTAAAACTAACATTGGACTGTGAGGTCCTTAAACTCATGGACTATGATGTCCTTAACCTCGACCATGATGTCTTAAAACTAACAACGGACTGTGGAGTCCTTAAATCCACGAACTATGATGTCCTTAACCTTGACCGCGATGTCTTTAAACTACGATATCCTGGAAAGCATCCAGAACAACCCTTGACTTCGTGAAATGTGGATAAGGGCAACTTCACCCATCACTTGCGGATCCTCACGACTCGTAAGGGAGTAAATTCTCTTGTGAGATCCTTACGACTCTCAAGAGAAAACACACTTAAGAATCCTCACGATTCCTAAGGAGAAAATGCACCTACAGGATCCTCTCGACCCGTAGGGAGAAAATACTTTATGAGACCCTCATGGCTCATAAAGTTGAAAAGTCTTAGGTGACAGATCCTAACCCTGTTTTCTAACCCATCCCCGCCCTACAAAGAATCTAAGATTGACAGCTATATGCAACCTATAGATCGCACTTGCTAAAATCACATGGCAACAACACAGCAAAGAGAAGAAAGCGACAGAAAGAACATCCGATTTGCATTTGATTAAGCGTTCGAGACATACCCATTCATGCATGTGCAAAAGATTTAGTATGTGAAATAAGACAAGCTGAAATGAGAAATTTGCCATTCATACTTCAAAAAAAAGAGGGGGTTCTTACAATTATGAAAGCAATAAACAAAGATGCTATTAAAGTAATTACAATGGTAAAACCTCAAATCTAGGACATGGATTGAGGAACTCAAAAGTGACCTTGTCCAGAACTTCCCAAGCCTGGCGAACCATCCTAGTGTGCTTTCTTTCGTGAGCACGAGCGTCGGGATCCCCACGAATGTCCTCCACCCTCCGATAGGCAGCAAGAATGCCAGACTGTTGAAAGGCCTGGTGCAGGAGATCGACAAGATTATCTCTCCGTCTCTTCGAGATTAGGTTCATCAGGTACACTTAGTGCACCTTATCCTCGGCGGCATCCAACACCCTAAGTGGCACACCAGTACAGAATAAGGGAAGCGCTTCCCAGATTGCTCCCACAATAAGCTTCAGAAGAGGGGAACGACGGGGAAGCACTTGACCATTATATACGTCAAAGCGGCTCATGATTTCGGCACACTCGGCGTTTGTGAATTCTCGATTCTGAGAACGGACGAGTCGGCGGATGTCCCCATAAGAGATGATCTCATCAAGGTCATACATATGGGCGTCCATAACTCCTGAGAAAGAAAACCAACAAGAATTAGCGGACAGGCTGATTAAGCAAATTCTTATTAAAAACAGGCACAGGGATTCAAACGGCTCTTGATATCCCCATGGAGAAAACAAATTCTAATTCTGACACCTAATAAATTCGAATTTGTGAGAAATCCTAAAAAGGGAATCTCATTTAATAAGCAACCCTTCGGGCCAAGAAGTTAAATTCCTTGAGAGCCTAGCTCTGTAATGATGATGGAAAAACTCATCAAGGATTAATTAAAAATTAATTTTGATTAATAAATCTACACATGATTCAAAAGAGCAGAGCTCTGAACCATGGGCTAAGAAACCCTAAGGAAAGATCTATATAGATTTATGGGTTCTTGAGAGCAAAGCTCTGTTTATGAAACCCCAAAGGGGATTTCTTTAGATCAAAAGATCTATAAGAGCAAGGCTCTGTTAATTAAAATTAATTTAATTAAATTTAATTTTTACCTAAAATTTTCTAGAGTTTTAACTCTTGAAGTTCTTAGAATGAAGAGTAAGGCTCTGAGATCAAAATTCTTGAAGGAGATGATAATCATCTGAGGACCAAGGGTCCTATTTATAGGCGCTGAAGCGCCTCCTCAACTTCTGAGTTGATCCAATGGCTCAGATGTTGCCACAGCTGCACTCACGTGTGCGCCACGTGAGCGCAACGGTGGGGGGCATTTGTTTACCCCAATCAGAGCAAAGCTCTGTTTGAATTTCAAAATTCAAAAATTGAAGCAACGCTTCAGATTCCTTGCGCTGCGTGCTGCGCGCCACGTGTCAAAAGCAGACACGCCAGCGCCAGGAGCGCTGCGCCCAAGGCAGCGCACCCCCAATCAGAGCAAAGCTCTTTCAAATTCAAATTTTAAAATGAAGCAACGCATCATATCACTGGCGCTTTGCGCTGCGCGCCACGGGTCAAACGCAGACGTGCTAGCGCAGTCGCGCTGCGCTCTGCGTTGAGCGCCACGTGTCAAACACAGGCGCGCTAGCGCAGTTGCGCTGCGCACCATGTGTCAAACACAGGCATGCTAGCGCAGTTGCGCTGCGCTCTGCGCCGAGCGCCACGTGTCAAACACAGGCGCGCTAGCGCAGTTGCGCTGCGCTCTGCGTTACGCGCCACGTGTCAAACGCAGGTGCGCTAGCGCCAATTGCACCAGCACTGGAATTTAAATAATAAATTATTAATTAATCAAAATTAAAATTCTAGAAAGATCTTTCCAATCTTATTAAAATAAGAAGATTATCTTCTATAAAACAGAGGCCTTAGGATCAAAGATCCAACGGTGGGGAAATATCCCCAGATCAATCAGAGAAAGATCTCTGTAACTAACTTAACAAACCGATTGGCCCTATATAAAGCTCCCAAGACTTCAAGTCTCATGGAGAGATAGACAGAAGAGAGAGAACCTTCAGCAAATCTTTAAAAAAAAACTCAAAGAGAAAAAAGGCAAGCCTTTGAAGAAAGAAGATCATCTTCTTCATCTTTAAAGGTAAAGAATTATATTCTTGAAGAACAGAGATGAAATCATCTCATTAAAAAAGAAGAATCCTCTTCTAAAAAGATCAAAGATCTAAGAACAAGATCAAGATCTTCAGTAAAAAAAGAAGAAGAAGATCAAAAAGATCCAATTATAAAGGATTAAAAGAAGTAATTTACTTCATTCACAGATCTTCTGATCTACAAAAGCACAACCTTTTGATAAGAATAAGAACTTTGATTCTTGGATCTTGAGGCAATGCCTCTTTTGAAGAACAAAAACTTGTTCTTTGATCCTAAATTGATCAAAATGCGCTCTGCGCTATTGGACAGTGCCTTGCACTCTTAAATTGCGCCTTTTGCGCTTATTGGACTGGCGCACTGCGCCAGAACGCGCCACGTGTCAACCACAGAACAGTTTGCGCTTTGCGCTTCTAAAAACAGCGCACTGTGCAGTTGGACTAGCGCACCGCGCCAGAGCGCGCCACGTGTCACTCGCTGGCGCACTTACTCATTGGCACAGCGCACTCAGAAAGCGCAGTGCGCTAACAGACTTGCGTTTAGCGCAAAGCGTGACACGTGTCACTTTCGCATGCGCTAGCGCATTGCGCTCTTTGATTGGCACAAAGCGCCTGACAAGCCACGTGGCGCACTATCAGTCCACTATTTTTAAATGCTATGCATTTAATTACAGAGCCCAATGCTATGCATTAATAAAAGGGCAGAACCCAAGTAAAAGCCTAATAGGCAGAACATGAATAAAATGTTAAACATTTTCAACTGGACTTAGCCCAAATCTGGCCTTAAGCCCTCAATATAAATTGAACTGAGCACAACTGCTCTTCCAATCAATTTACACCCGGTTCGAGGGTACATCTCTTTACTCCTCTGATATCTGTCGTTGTAATTCCTCAACGTCGTCAGAGAGGTAATAGGTCCCGACAACCACACACTGCTACGGACTGTGGGGTCCTTAAACTCATGGACTATGACGTCCTTAATCTCGACCGTAATGTCTTAAAACTAATATCGGACTGTAGGGTCCTTAAATCCACGGACTATGACATCCTTAACCTCGACCGTAATGTCTTAAAACTAATACCGGACTGTGGGGTCCTTAAATCCACGGACTATGATGTCCTTAACCTCGACCATGATGTCTTAAAACTAATAACCGGACTATGATGTCCTTAACCTCGACCGTGATATCTTAAAACTAACATCGGACTGTGAGGTCCTTAAGCTCACGGACTATGACGTCCTTAACCTTGAACGCAATGTCTTAAAACTAACATTGGACCGCAATGTTCTTAAACTAACTATCGACCGCAATGTCATTAAACTAACAACAGAGCCCAATTGCTCTCTTGTCGGATCTAAATGATCCCGTTAAGTTGATCTTAGTTTAAAATTAGACTAACGTATCCTTAACAAACGTTTAAGTTGATCTTAGTCTCAAATAAGGCTAACGTATCCTTAAACACAAACCCCCCCAAACCCAAATCTAAGAAAGATACGGATTTGGACTAGTCCACGCCCTATGGGCGACAGCATAACTTAGTTTCCGTATACAGTTCACGATCAACCGAACACAAAAACAAACACACACGACACGAAGTGGCCATATGGAGAAGGAGAAAGTTGTTACCGCGATGCGGTAGCGTAATTAACTGCAGGGGCTTGCGCCTGTAGGGAAGAGCGTCCCCACAATCAAAAACCCCTCAAGTGAGGGGGAATCTGACGAAGTCTGCTACATCGGCCGCATCTGTTTAAACATTCGATACACGATACCATAAATCAACTTGGCATCTTCGGAGAGGTGGACGGATAGCACCAATTAGTATCTGTCCCGAATTTCAGGCAAAGACGTTCGCCGCGTCTCTGTCGCGTCTTTCGGAGGGGAACAGAGCATTCGATCGGGATGTCGGGAATCTTGTTGAATTGCCTGACTAGATAATGAAAAGTGTTTTCGAGATCGAGACTAAAATGTGGGGTTTATAATTATTAGGCATGCGATGTCTAAGGAATTCATTTGGTTTGGCATGAAATCCAAAGTATGTGATACGTTGGGTTTATGATGTCTAAGGTGGTTGCTGATTCCAACTGTTGTAGTTTTTCACTTTCTTTTCTGCGACCGTAAGTGTAATATGTGGTGTATCGCCGGTTTCGGTGCTATATGTCAACGATAATTGGGATACGCATATTTACTTACGTTGATGACATGTGATGTTATGTGTTGCTGTGATATGTTATATTGGATCGCCGTGTTTTGAATAGCCGGGGGTTTTATGTGAGATGAGAGTTTTTTATTTTCGTTCATGTAAAATTCATTGTATGTAATATTCTTTTATTGGGGCACTTCCGGGTTGAGGATGATGTCACCATTGTATATTATTTACTTTTCCGCATTAGGATAGACCCAAGGCGGGGAGCACAAGTAACCGGGTTCTAGGGTCCAGTGGGATACCATCTCGAGGAGTCGAGACCGGGTCTCCTAACTCTAGAATTGGCAGGGTTGCTTGCCGCTCTCGTAGGGGTCTAGGGGTGTGGGATTGGCTATTCATCGCGACCGTGGAATCCGTGTTTTATACTGGCTTGATATTAAACACGGAAATCCTAGTATATCCAATATTTCATATATGTTCTTCTGCTACAATGTTCTGTGATGAGATCATATTACTGCCTGGGACGAATGTTTATATTATATATATAAGATATATATTATATATTGTTGATTTCGTTTCAAATATGATGCTTGTGAAGCATAATAAATGGGACTTCATTAATAAGATTAATGAAATAAAAGAAACCTAAAGATGTTGTAGAAACTTGTCTCGAAAACTGGCAGCTCTAGTTCTTGCTTTGCATAGCGGTATTCCTTGTAGAATATCCAGCACCTTATTCGATAAGGAAAGAGCCGAGATCCTTTCACCGGGAGTGACCTCTTTAGCGAAACTAGTAGATGCTACAAACTCGGTTTGTCTTTTGATTGCTTTTATAGTTTTTTCTTTGCATAGCGGTATTTGTGAAATATTCTGCACCTTATTCGATAAGGAAAGAGGCGAGATCCCTTCACCGGGAGTGACCTCTTTAGCAAAACTAGGAAAAGCCTCAAAAACACTCCTTTACAAAATCACTCGATTCTACAACGATATCAAGTTCATTACGCAAAGGGTTTTCTTAAAAACCTGTCATAGCCCTCCGTCATTTCAGATAAGTAATAGTTAGTATTCGTGCTGCGTTTGTTGACCTTTTCAAGACGTAGTGTGCGGTAGATGATTAATGCTTATCTGCATAAGCATATGAAGCGATTGGATTAGGGTAGTCATGCGACTTTGTTGACTTAGTCAAGGGTCGTGCAGGTGGGTTTAATTCAATCAGGAAATGATGGGTTGAACTTGACTTGCGGTCTATGCTTTGTTGACCTTGTCAAGGTCATAGATCGCTCGGGGTAAAATATTATTGGGAATTTCAACTGTTGAAATTTGCAATGAGATTGCATACCTACTATGAGATAGTTGGATACCGATACCCACTGCGAGTAAGAGTTACTCCTGGGAGAGTTTTGCACATTAAAATTAGCCGATCAAGTAGGTGTCTAGAAAGGTGTTAACGGGGTTACGCCTCTGGGAAAACGAGGTTTATTTTAATAAGGTCCGTGCGAAAGCACGGGGAACCTCCCTCAAAGTACCGGCACTGGCCTGGCTGAAAAATTGGCGAACTTGTAGGGTGTAATTAATCCCAGCTAGTCTTTCCTTTTAGGGTTTGAAGGAAGATTTGACTAAACATTGGGAGCCATCCTGATTAGATATATTAATAACCAATTAATCTTGCAAGAGCATACGCTGAGTGTTTTCTTCTCTCTCTCTCCAGGTAGCGACCATGTCACGCCTTAATCAAGATAAAAATACGGATGTATTGACCGAACCCGCTTGTTATACTGAGCAGGGAAATGTTGGTCCCTCTCCAATTGTTACAAGACGGAGCAGGAAATCGGGGATTACCAGGATTCCCGTGGCGCCCAAACGAAGAAAGTGCATGCTGATGCATCATCTTCGGGTGTGTTCATTATAGAAAACTGTTTCTCAGTATCCTTTACGTCCTGGGTATGAGATACCCGATCAGGATCCCATAAATGTAATCTGTTACATGGGCTACAGAAAGGTAGAGAGCTGAGAAAGGGTGATAAGTTTTAAGAGTTAAAAATGGTGCAAGTGTTGCAGCCAAGTATGTTGGCAGTTATCACCCTGTATTACTAAATACATTGATTCTGAACGAATGTTTTTAGATACCGAACCTGATATACAACATCATATCAGTCTCTTTATTTGATAAAGAAGGATATAATTTTGTATTGTTGGATAATGTTTTGAACATTTCCAATATCAAGAGTTGATCGGTTCAGGCACGTTATCTAAAAGCATATACGTTCTAAATCAAACTACAGTTCTTAACGTGCGGAACACACACAAGAGGAAGAGTTCAGAAATGAACGAATCCTTTTTGAGGCATTGTAGACTAGGTCATATCAATGCGGCCCGACTAGCTAAGTTACATAGAGATGCATATTTAAATCGGTTTGAATTTACATCTTGTGAAACTTGCCAGTCATGTCACAAAGATAAGATGACCATAGCTCCGTTTATTGGAAACAGAGAAAGAGTTAGTGAACTCTTGGGATTGATACATGATGATGTATGTAGGTCCCCTGTCTATATATGCCAGGACTTGTTCTTTATACTTCATTACATTCACTGATCATCTCTCAAGATTCGGACATATGTTCCTGTTGAAACACAAGTCTGAAACTTTTGAGAAATTCATAGAATATAAGTCAGAAGTAGAGAACCAAAACGGGTATAAGTATAATGTCCTTTGATGAGATCAGGGAGGAGAATACTTGAGCACGGAATTCCTGGACTATTCTACAGGAGAATGAGATTCTCTCTCAGCATTACTCCTCCGTATACACCACAACACGTTGGTATATCAGGGCGGAGCAATCGCACCCTATGTGATATGGTGTGCTCTATGATGAGTACTACTGAGTTGCCTATTTCCTTTTTGAGAGTTATGCACTTGTGAAGATGCATACCTATTGAATAGGGTTCCAACCAAATCAGGTGCCTACCACTCCATATTTGATATGGTATGGGAAGAGACCATCTCTTAAGGATGATAAAATTTGGGGTTGTCTGGCTTATGTCTAAAAGCAAAATCCGGACAAGCTCGAGGCAAGGTCAGTTCTGTGGAAGTTTGTTGGATATCCCAAGCGTTCGCAAGGGAATATCTTCTACCAAACTGAGGAGCAAAAGGTGTTTTGTTTCTCAGTATGCCACCTTTGGGAAAGGGAATTTCTTGTGAAGAAATTAGTGGTCATGAGGTAGAACTGGAAGGAGTTCCAGCTATACAAACTGCAGCTGATGATTTGGTAGAACCGGAGGATTCAATAGTTTCCAACGAACCTCAGCCTCTCAGCCGATCTGGTAGGATTCCTCACCCACCTGAGAGATACTTCGGTTTTCTCTATGACAGTGGGAGCAAGAATTGCATCATGAGATGATGACCCAACTAGTTCGAGCAGGCCATCAAGAGTGAGGACTCTATAAGAATGGCTGGATGCTAAGCGATCTGAGATGGAATCCACATACACCAACAAAGTATGGACTTTGGTTGCTTTATCTGAAGGGTTAAATCCCCATCAGGAGCAAGTATATCTTGAGAAGATTACTAGGTGTACATGGAAAAGTTGAGACTTTCAAAGCTATGCTTACGTCCATCCAGATCCTACTTGCCATTGCTACATACCATGACTATGATATCTGGCGGTTGGGTGTCATGACTGCTTTTCTAAATAGTGATTTAGAAGAGAGCGTCTGTAAGTACACAGCCAGAGGGCTTCATAGACAGTGGGAGAGGTGGAAACGTATGCAAGTTGCTTTATGAGTTAAAGCAAGCATCGCGGAGTTGGAACATCTGTTTTGATGTGGTAGTCAAAGCGTTTGACTTCATCAAAATGGTAGACGAACCTTGTATATACAAAAAAGGTAGTATGATGTATGGTGATGATCCTCGTATTGTACGTGGATGACATACTCTTGATAGGAAAGGAGTTTCCTATGCTACGCTCGGTCAATCTCCTCTTATCACAAGGATTCTCCATATAGGATCAAAGTGATACCTCTTAAATTTTGGGTTTTGGATCTATGAGATAGATCTAAGTGGATGTTAGGATTCTCACTAGGTGTAGTGAGATGGTATCAATCGATCCTGGGGAGAATCACTGGATAGGATCCAGGGTGGTAAGGACGACTGAATGTCAGTCATAGGCATTGTCTTTACCCTTAGTAGATGGACGGTATGTTGGAAGAGTTCCAAGCTAGATACCATGGCATACTAGACGATAAAGGCTAGATACATTGCTACCTACTATACTACCAAAGATGCAGTCTGGATGTATATAAGTTCATGAGATGAGCTTCGTTCCTACCAATGTGAGACAATGGAGTTATGGCTTTAGCCTAGGAACCATCATCCCATCAGTGATCCAGACATATTCTTAGGCAGTATCACCTGATCATGGAGATGGTTGATCTCCAGGGAGATCGAGGTTAGGAGAGAAGACACAGAGGAGAACAGGCTGGATCCACTCACAAAGGCCTATTCCCAAGAGAGACTTTTATAGGATATTTGAGTATGTGATACTACAACCACTGCTGATTGTTGAGTATGAGATACTTCAACAGATGGCCCTAATGCAAGTGGGAGATTGTTAGTTATATGTATGCCCTAGAGGCCATTACTGTACATACGATGTATATTGTAGTGGATGCTTAGACATATATAGGGAGGACTTTCTTGCTCGACATGATAGTATACTATCTGGTTGCTCTTTATCTTAATATGTACTCTGATTGTCTCTATGTTACATGTTCATAAAGCCCTTAGGATGAGTACTTGACTACCAAGACTATGATGCAGATCATACTAGTGGGGACAGTGTAGTCGCTAAGTACATCCTTCAAATGTTCTTAGTCGTAGGTGTATCGAGACAGGGCATCGATATACCAGAGTAGACTAGCGTATAACTTCTCGACCCATGTAGATGGGCGATGGATGATCCCATATCCATTGGTGTTTGACATTAGAGACTGTATACGGGTGCTCAGTAAAGACTGGGTACACTGGACGGACTCGCCGAGAACTTCCAGACTATCGTCAGATGGCAGTTCTCTGGTGACACTAGTACAGGTTAGTCTGTAGACCCGAAATCGTCATAGAGTTTTGCGTGATTCCCACTGTGCTTTGATTTCCACCATACCACGTTCAAGAGAACGTGCAAAACGGTGGCTTTTGGGTACAGTCCCGAATCACATAGAGACAATGAGCGATAGGAGGGGTTTCGTCTGTCCCGGTATAGGGAGTTGATGTTGCGCTGTGCTCGATTGGCTATAACAGGAAGTCCTTGGCCAAGGCAGCTTCAGAGATATACTGGTAAGTGTTATCAGTAGTTTCTCGACCCGTTATGAGCCTCATATCGACACGACTTATCGAGTTATTGGGGTCTGACGTTTACCACCCCTAGACGAGATATGCGACATAACAGACGAATAGACCGGACTGTACGATAGTGTTACTGATTGAATTCACAGGAGTGTGAGCAGGATTGCTTGTTGATCTTCTAATCGCTCAATACCCGAGCGGCCGTTACATTTAGCAGAACGCTTGCGGCTTGTGGGTGTTTGATATGATCATCACCTACTGCCGGCGTATTGACGAGTCTTTAGAGTCCTACACAGGGGTTTCCTGGCTCAAGAAAAACGGAGTAGGAGCACATATGTGATATGTGCAGGACCGAGATTAATACGATATGAGATATCGTATTCTATTCTCGCGATTCGTGACATTGATCGGTTGTATGCGATATAGCCGGGTTATCGGATCAAGTGTTAATTCGATAAGTTGTTACACATGATATTAGTCGGTTATAGCCGGATTATTAAATCAAGAGTTGATTTAATAATTTAATGTATAATTATATATTTGATATATTATTACATTAACTAATATTAAGCTCACTAATGATTTCTTTTCTCACTTGATGTACACATTGTATATATGTGATATGTATGTTTGTGTATTTGTATTGTGTCATGTTTGATGATACATACAAGGTGGGTGTATGAGAGTTATACCATTTTAGGGTTAAATTAGGGGTTTGTTTATTTCTTAAGGTTTAACAAAAGAGAGAAGACTTTGTCAAAGTTGACAAGCTTGGATGAAGCTTGTAGAAACTTTGACAAAGTCCGCTCTTTTGTCATTCCTTAGGATATTTTCCTTAACCCTGTAGGGTTGCTAGGTCGTTGACTTCGAGGCCGAAGATGATCTACGTCGGGAAGACACTAACTCAAGCTATTCCTTCACTAGGTCATGAACTTTGTGAAAAGAACACACTCTACTACATGGCAAGTGGTAGAGGATGAAGAAGTAGGAAGTGGGCTCACTTTAGAATTGATTTTCTCAAAAAAAATTTCATGGCACCATTGGAGCTAGCAAGCTTTTCATGGAGCTTGATGAAGAAGAAGAAGAAAGAATAATTCATCATATGAATTAATTCCCTCAATAATGTAACCATGGGTGAGTTAAGCTATCATGCTTAACTCATGTAGAGAATTGACCATAGTATGAGATTAAGGGTTGGGTTAACTAATATCCTAAGGAATGACAAAAGAGTTGACTTTGTCAATGTTGCATACAAGCTTCTACAAGCTTGATAACATTGACTAAAGTCTCCTCTCTTTTGTTATTCTTAAGGAAATAAGTAAACCCTAATTTAACCTAAACTTGATACAAGTCTCATACACCCATCTTGTATGTATCATCAAGCATGATACAAACATGTACACTTGCATATATCACATATAAACAATGTGCACAATCTTGTAAGAAAATAAATCATAAGTGAGCTAATACTAGTAAATGTAATGTAATATATCAAATATATAATTATACATTAAATTATTAAATCAACTCTTGATTTAATAACCCGGCTATAACCGACTAATATCATGTGTAACAACTTATCGAATCAACACTTGATCCGATAACCCGGCTATATCGCATACAACCGATCAATGTCACGAATCGCGAGAATAGAATACGGTATATCATAGCGTATTAATCTCGGTCCCGCACATATCTCATATGTGCTCCTACTCCGTTTCGCTTGAGCCAGGAAACCCCTGTGTAGGACTCTAAAGATTCGTCAATACGCCGGCAGTAGGTGATGATCATATCAAACACCCACAAGCCGCAAGCGGTCTGCTAAACGTAACGGCCACCCGGGTATTGAGCGATCAGAAGATCAACAAGCAAGCCTATACATTCTCCTGTGAATCCAATCAGTAACACTCCCGTACAGTCCGGTCTCGTCGTCTGATATGTCGCATATCTCGCCTAGGGGTGGTAAACGTCAGACCCCAGTAGCTCGATAAGTCATGTCGATATGAGGTCTATAACAGTTCGAGAAACTACTGATAACACTTACCAGTAAATCTCAGCAACTCTGGCCAGGGATTTCCGGTTATAGCCAATCGAACACAGCACAACATCAACTCCCTATACTGGGAGAGACGAATCCCCTCCTATCGCTCATTGCCTCCATGTGATTCGGGACTGTACCCAAAAGCCACCTTTTTGCACGCCCTCTTGGATGTGGTATGATGAAAATCAAAGCACAGTGGGAATCACACAAGACTCTATGACGATCTTGGGTGAACAGACTACTCTGTACCAGTGTCACCAGAGAACTGCCATCTGACGTAAGGTATAATACCATCTGGGAGTTCTCGGCGAGTCCGTCCAGTGTACCCAGTCTCCACTGAGCACCCGTACACCATCCTTGATGTCAAACACCGATGGATATGGGATCATCCATCGCCCATCATATGGGTCAAGATGCGTATACGCTAGTCTACTCTGGTGTATCGATGCCCTGTCTCGATACACCCTCGACTAGGAACAGTTATAGGATGTACTCGTCGACTACCGTGGCCCCACTAGTATGATCTCATCATAGTCCCAGTAGTCGAGTACATATCCTAAGGGCTTTATCAATATGTAACATAGAGACAATCAGAGTACATGTTTGATAAAGTACAACCAGATAGCGTACTATCATGTCGAGCAAGAAAGTCCTCCCTATATATGTCCAAGCATCCATTACAATATACATCGTATGTACAGAATGGCCTCTAGGGCATACATATAACTAACAATCTCCCACTTGCACTAGGGCCATCTGTTGTGGTATCACATACCCAACAATTAGCTGTGGTTAAAGTATCTCATACTCAACCATCCCATAAAAGTCTCTACTGGGAAAAAGGCCTTTGTGAGTGGATCCGCGCTGTTGTCCTCTGTGTCTACTCTCCTAACCTTGATCTCCCTGGAGATCAACCATCTCCATGATCAGGTGATACTGCCTAAGAATTATATCTGGATTTCTGATGGGACGGTAGTTCCTTGGCTAAAGCCACAACTCCATTGTCACACAATGGTAGGAACGAAGTTCATCTCATGAACTTATATGTATTCAGACTGCCTCTTTGGTAGCATCTTTGGTAACGATGTATCTTGCCTTTAATCGTCTAGTAAGTCACGGTATCTAGCTTGGAACTCTTCCAACATACCTTCCCTCCACTGAGGGTAAAGACAATGCCTGCGACTGACATTCAGTCGTCCTTATCACCCTGGAACCTTTCCAGTGATTCTCCCCAGGATCGATTGATACCATCTCACTACTACTAGTGAGAATCCTAACATCCAATCAGATCTATCTCATAGATCCAAAACCCAGGATTTAGGAGGTATCATTTTGATCCTATATGGAGAATCCTTGTGATAAACGGAGATTGACCGAGCGTAGCATAGGAAACTCCTTCCCTATCGAGAGTATGTCATCCACGTACTCTACGAGGATCACCACCATACTCTCTACTATCTTTTTGTATATACAAGGTTCATCTACCATTTTGATGAAGTCAAACTCTTTGACTACTACATCAAAACAGACGTTCCAACTCCGCGATACCTGCTTTATCACATAAAACATCTTGCACACGTTTCCGCTGCTCCCACTGTCTACGAAGCCCTCTAGCTGTGTACTTATAGACGCTATCTTCTAAAACATCATTTAGAAAAGCAGTCGTGATACCCAACCACCAGATATCGTAGTCATGGTATGTAGCCGTGGCAAGTAGGATCTGGATGGACTTAAGCATAGCTTTGAAAGTCTCAACTTTTCCATGTACACCAAGTAATCTTCTCAAGATATACTTGCTCCTGATGGGGATTTAACCCTTCAGATAAAGCAACCAAAGTCCATACTTTGTTGGTGTATAAGGATTCCATCTCAGATCACTAACCATCCAGCCATTCTTACAGAGTCCCACTCCTGATGGCCAGCTCGAAACTAGTTGGGTCATCATCTCATGATGCAATCCTCGCTCCCACTGTCATAGAGAAACCAAAGTATCTCTTAGGTGGGTGAGGAACCCTATTAGATCGGCGGAGAGGCTGAGGTTCGTTGGTTACTATTGAATCCTTCGGTTCTACCAAATCATCTGTTGTAGTTTGTATAGCTGGAACTCCTTCCAATTCTACCTCATGACCACTAATTTCTTCACAAGAAATTCCCTTTCACAAAGGTGGCATGTTGAGAAACAAAACATCTTTTGTTCCTCTGTTTGGTAGAAGATATTCCCTTGCGAATGCTTGGGATATCCAACAAACTTCCACAGAACTGACTTTACCTCGAGCTTGTCCGGATTTTGCTTTTCAGACATAGGCCGGACAACCCCAAATCCTAACATACTTAAGATATGGGCTCTTCCCATTCCATATCACATATGAAGTGGTAGGCAACTGATTTGATTTGAATCCTATTCAATAGGTATGCAGCTTCTCAAGTGCATAACTCCCAAAAGGAAATAAGAAACTCACTAGTACTCATCATAGAGCACACCATATCATATAGGGTGCTATTGCTCCGCCCCGATACACCGACGTGCTGTGGTGTATACGGAGGAGTAATGCTGAGAGAGAATCTCATTCTCCTTTAGAATAGTCCAGGAATTCCGTGCTCAAGTATTCTCCTCCTTGATCTCATCAAAGGACATAATACTTATACCCGTATTTTGGTTCTCTACTTCTAACTTACATTCTGTGAATATCTCAAAAGGTTCGGACTTGTGTTTCAACAGGAACATATGTCTGAATCTTGAGAGATCATCAGAGAATGTAATGAAGTACAAAGAACCGGTCTTGGCATGTGTAGACAGGAGACTTTCATACATCAGCATGTATCAATCCCAAGAGTTCACTAACTCTTTCTCTGTTTCCAATAAACAGAGCTATGGTCATCTTATCTTTATGACATGACCGGCAAGTTTCATAAGATATAAATTCAAACAGATTTAAATATGCATCTAAATGTAACTTAGCTAGTCGGGTCTCATTGATATGACCTAGTCTACAATGCCTCAAGAAGGATTCGTTCATTTCTGAACTCTTCCTCTCGTGTGTATTTTGTATACTAAGAACTGTAGTTTGATTTAGAACGTCAATGTTTTTAGATAGCGTGCCTGAACCGATCAACTCTTGATATAGGAAATGTTCAAAACATTATCCAACAATACAAAATTATATCATTTCTTTACTAATAAAGAGACTGATATGATGTTGTACATCAGGTTCGGTATCTAATAACATTCGTTCAGAATCAATGTATTCTGGTAATACAGGGTGACAGTGACCAACAGACTTGGCTGCAACATGTAAGTGCACGGCGGCGCCCCGGCCGTCAATCCGACGGCCAAGTGCGGAAGCGGTGATAAACTTTAATTTTTACTTGAACTGGCAAACCGCCGCGCACTAATACCCGGATCGAACCATTAACTAGTCCTAGCTATCTACAAGAAAGGGAAGAGAGATATACCGACAGATCCGAGTCCTCCGGTCTTCTCGTCGTCGTCCCGATCTCCTGCGGAAGCTCCGGTCTCCACCTCGTCGCCGGAAGTGCACCACATCGCCTACTTCTTTTACGGGCTCCCACCTCAATGCCGAGGCAACTCGGGCACGAAGCTGGCTAGTCGACGTGCCCAAGATTCGCTGTAGAATGTGTAGTGAAGAAGTCTCATTTTTGGGGTTTAGGATAGTTGCCATGATGGAGGAATTAGTGCAAAAGAAAAATCCATGGAGGCTTGCTGGGAATGATAATGAAGCATGCTCTGTAAATGGCTCGGCCAGAAAACCCATCAGCCCTCTGGAATTATATTGGACAGAAGGTGTAGGTGTTGATTAATTCATGCAACTTTATAGCAATTAATTAATCCACTCAACTCTATAAAGTTTCACTCCAGCACACTTATTTGCTCATTCTTCACTTAAACAAATAATCCCTTAACATGCATTTTCTGCACACTTCAAGTGGCCGGCCATTACTAGAAGAATGGTGGAGGGAAAAGACAAGGAGGTGGGTAAAGCAAGAAAAGCAAAATGATCACCACAAAACCCAACACTCCAACACACATCCAACAACCATCACTCATCATCAACCATCATGTCCTACAAAAGTCAAGGCATGATGAAGCTAGAAGTCAAGGTCAAGGAAAGGCTATCATGATACAAGGAAATATGCAAAGACCCCCTCCACAACCACTTATTTGCAACAATGCAAATAAGCCCTCCTCCACCAATCTTCGGCCAATGAACGGAACAATGGAAATCGGCCGAAACGGAAAGCAAACTGGCAACTCCAGAAAACTGGTCCTGTAATAAATTACAGGAAAACCCCGATACTGTGCATACACACCCGCATCTGTATTTCGACCGAAATACAAATGCAATGAGACAAAATCTACACTGTACTATACTAGGATCCGGCTTAAACCAAAGCCGGCTAGTAATATCCGTTCGATCCTGATCCGTGCAATACCGCACGCATCTGATCGAACCCTGCCATATATCCATACGGCCTATAGTACAGACTGTCCGATCCTGATCCGTGCAATACCGTACGTATCTGATCGGACCTTGCCATATCTCCATACGGCCTCTACAACCTTTCGCCCGAAAGCTGAGTAACAGAATGTGGGGGACTCTAAAGACTCGTCAACACCTTGGTTGTGGATTTAACCACTAGCACGTCAGAGGTATAAGCCAATACGTAACGGGCTACCAGGTTTCGACTAAAAGGGATGTCTGTGAGCGAACTCAGCCTGACAACCCTACTGAGCCTGTCAGTGACAATATCCGTACAGTCCGGTCCGTTCGTCTATGAGTATCGCATGGCGGGCCTAGGGGGTTGGTAAAAGTCAGACCCCCAAAAACGGTACAAGTCGTGTCGGAGTGTAGCCCAGAACACCTGAGATACTACTGGAATACCTACCAGTAAATCTCCTGCCTTGGCCAAGGACTTCGTGTAATGGCTCTCCTAAACACAGCGCGACCTCACCCCCAATACCGGGAGAGACGAACCCCTGAAGATACGCTCACTGCCTCCATGTGGCTCGGGACTGTACCCAACTAAAACCTATTTGCACGACTCCTTTGAGCCGTGGTAGGGTAGTAATCAAAGTACAGTGGGAACTCACACGAGACAAATGACGATCCCCAGGTCGATGAACTAACCTGCACACATGTCACCAGGGAACTGCCATCTGACGTCTGGTATATGACCAACTAGCATGTTCCCGGCGAGTCCTGTCCGGTGTACTCATAACCCAATGAGCACCTGTATACATCTTAGGTGATCCAACTGACACCAGTGGCTTGTGAGACCGTCCACCGCCCCTCGTCGGGGTTTCGACTGTATACACTAGTCTACTCTGGAGTATCGATGCCCTGTCTCGAAACTCACACGACTAGGGACCATTTAAGGATATGCTTATAGACCCCAGCTCCCACTTATATGATCGCCCTCATACTGCTGGTGGTCAA
The DNA here is from genome assembly GCA_030015575.1 of Agapanthus africanus. Taxonomy (NCBI): domain Eukaryota; kingdom Viridiplantae; phylum Streptophyta; class Magnoliopsida; order Asparagales; family Amaryllidaceae; genus Agapanthus; species Agapanthus africanus. Next base: position 59,270,141 of record CM057349.1, on the reverse strand, counting down.
GCAAGAATCCTAGGGGCTCTATCAACGTGTAATAGCAACTTGTCAGGTCACCTAAAACAGTACACGATGATAAAGGTAAACCAGATAGCATACTATCATCTCGAGTAAGACTGTCCTACCGGGATAGGACTTCCATCAATCATTGCAATCACGTACCTGTGACCTAATAATTGACTCTGAGGGCACTATCTCCAACAATCTCCCACTTGCACTCAAGGCCAATTATTGCGATGTTGCATACTCACAGCCCGTGTGATACCGAACACCCAACTCCTCTACTAGTCAGTCTCACAAAGCTTGTTTGCGAAACTATTGCGTTCGAGGAATAGCCTCAGTGAGTGGATCCGCTTTGTTGTTTCTTTCTATGTCTCTCTATATCTCAATTTCGCGGAGAAAGCCATCTCCCGAAAAGAGCAATACCTGTCTTAGAATGTGTCTGGACGTCTGATGGGACATAGCTCATAAATGAACTCCAAATCCAAACTTCTTAGACTGTATCGTTAACTGAACTTAATCAGTATCCTGCGCCATGCCGCCCTCAGTATTGCCTTGGACCACCTGTCCAAAATACCGCCCCTCGTCAGAAGGAAAAACTATAACTCTGACAACCTCCTTGTCGTCCATGTCACCTTGGAAGCCTGGAATGATAACTGTTTCCCGAATGAGGCTGTCGTTATCATATCCCTAGAACATCCACTTATGTTCTAAAACTGCTTCCGACCGTTTCTCCAGGATTGGATTAATGTCAGCTTATTGCATCTAGTGCAAGAACAATGTCTGGTGTGGTACTTGACATTTCATGATTGACTCAATTGCCTGAGCAAGTGATCTGCCAATCATGCACATCCCTCTCCCCTTTAGTCTGTAAGACACCTTTAGAGAGGGTGACTCCATCTTCTGCAGGTAGACTACCGTGCATGGAGTCGTCCATTCTAAATACTCTTAGAATGCTGTTTAAGTACCCAGATTGGGAAACCATCCAAATCTAGATCTAAAATCATAGATCTAGTAACCAGTATGTCTGATATAAAATCCATGTCCCTTGCGGAGAAAACACTGTGTGACGACCAAAGTATAACCGATCGTAGTATAGGAATTTCCTTTCCTACTCTGTGTATGTCATCCAAATACCAGGATATCATACCCTACTACCTTCTCAACAGATCCATCCCCTATTCTGATGAAGTCAAACCCATGACTGTCACGTCAGAAATAGATGATCTATCTCCGCTACATGTGCTTTAGTCTATAAATAGACATAAGCCACCTGTCCACCAATGCTTCCGCTGCTCCCACTGACTACGACAACCCTCTGGCAGAGTCATATAGACGACACTTCTAAAACTAGTTTAGAACGACGCTATACTCATCCTCCCGCCGGGTCTCACAGCCTGGAACAACAGCAATGGTAATTGTGGGTAAACAAGAACCTCCCTGCCACCGTCCTTGAGGCTACCGGAGTACCTCTCGGGTGCCTGAAGTTACCCACCTTATCTGCGGAGTGGCCAATGGAATGTCAATCCAGATTGAATCTTTAGGTTCCTTATCAAATCTTCAGTAATCGTTTGTGGTTATGGAATCACTTCCAGTTCTACCATACTTCCACTACTGTTTTTCTGAAAAAATCCATTTTTTAAATAAAACTGTGGCGAGTCTAGAACAATATTGCTATTGTTCATCCAGATGGTAGAAAATCAACCCTCGTCATAGCCAGGGTCAACCCACAAACAGCCATTACAGAAACGTGCCTTGAGTTTTCCAGTGTCTGGTTTCATCATAAACCGGACAACTCCCCGTACCTTAACATCGTTAAGATATGAACTGTTCTATATCCCATATAGGACCAGAGGCACTGATTTAACTATACCAGATCCAAATCATGCAACTGTCTCCAGTGCATGTCTACTAAATGGAAAGAGGGCCGATCAGCGTTACTCAACTTAGGAATGCTTCCAATTATGAGTAGCCTGAAAGAGAAGCAAGGTCTCTTAATCATTACTATCAACTGAATACCATACACAAGTACCTACATCTTCGATCGCTTTGAAGAATCCCGATACTTGCAACACCTGGTTCTCTACTCTATTCAAATACCTATAACTTCTCAAAATTCGGACCCTGTGTTTCCACGAAACACCTGTCTAAAATCTAGAGAAGTCATAAGTAAACCGAATATAGTACGAAGACCAACCCCTCTGTCCTGATGGACCCTGGACAACATACAATACTCTGTATAAGTCCCTTGAGTCCGATAACTCATTCACTGTGTGTCGTAGGTTGAAAACTGTACTTATGGTTAAGAAGAATTACACCGCTGTTTAATGCTCCTTACCTAACCATCCACTGATATAGGTAAATGTTGTAGACATAATTTCAGAAAGGTATATCTCACTCTATGAAAATAGACGTACAGATATATCAATTTGAAATTGGTGCATAACAGCGGATATTCAAAACCAAATATTTGCCGACCGGCAAACTACCCAGGTGACTTCCTCAAATATCACCGATTATAACGAATCCCGATATAATGAGGATGATCACCCAATTCCCAATAACCTACTCCTACTCATCATCTGTAAAACCATACAGATGTGAGAATCGTACCTGGTAAATACATACCCTGGAGTAAGTGTCTAATCGGGAAATCAGTTTTCTTTTAACAGTACACAGTGAAACTGAAACATTAAAATGTCTCGATGGGGTATCCTGGTATTCCTAGTAATACCTCTTCCAGATTCACGACTGTAACCGTATAATTCTTTGCCACCTCTCCAAATCCCTTCATATGTCTTTAGTCTTTACCTTCTGCACACCCCTTAGGCCAAATGGTTTTCTTCCTTCCCTACCGTTCGGCACCAGCCTATGGTTTGGAAGAAGACTATCCAATAAGCATAATGGGTGTACTGTCCTAATCCTAGGAACACTCGTAATGAGAGAGGGTGAAGATAAAAGACAACCGAATAAACCTTATTCCTATTTCTCCTGGACCAGAATCCATCCCCGAACTGGAACAAGTTCCATTCGAGTTCGTATATAACCATACGATGGAGTATCCAAATAAACTGTGGATCTTCGTAGTGATACGGAGTGTCCTGGAGAAATACAAAGGTGATGTGGGAGTGGTAAAGAAATATTTGGTTTGGTCGTGAATATCTGTTGCAATTTACTTTGCCCTCTTACTAATCCCTTGCTTTGTCTGAACTTAATACCTTCTGTACACCATCGTTAGGCTAATTGGTTTTCTTCATTCCCTACCGGTCGGCATCAGCCTAAGGTTTGGAAGAAGACTATCCAATTTGCGTAATAGGTGTACTATCTCCTAAACCAAGGAGTACTCGCAACCTGAGAGAAGATAAAAGGAAAAGAACTGAATAATCCTACCGTTTTCTCCAGAACCGGAAACCATCCTCGAATAAATTCTTTCGAGTTCGTATCTAACCATACGATGGTTTTGTCCAATGGAAGTGGACGTTCGTAGTAAAACGGGGTGTCCTGGAGAAAAGGGTAAAAGTAGGAGTGGCAATGAGGTATGCAACTCTGACAATCCAAAAGCCAGTGTTAAGAAGGTTCGGTCAACTTGGTCACTGAGTCATAGTCTTAGGGTCGGGTCAATGGTCGCTGCCAAAGAGAGAGAGAAAAAAACACTCAGCGTGCACTCTAACCTAGATCAGAATGGTTACCAATTTATCTAATCTGGAAACCTCCCACTGTACCGTCAAATTCTCCTCCAAACCTGAAAGAAGAATTAGTCGGGAATACCCGAGGAGTAAACCAACTCATCAGTGGGAATCGGGATCCAACTCTCATCGCATGACAACGTGACGGAATCCGCTCACGGTATCACACTCTAGAAGGTATGCGCATATCTGGCAAGTTTCAGTTCTTTTGAAACTCCCGATATGATTTCTGCCCCATGCTCTTATGACCTTGGCGAAGGTCAACAAATCATAAGTCACATGTCAAGTTCTACCCGTCATTATCCAGGTTAATTTGAATCCACCCGTACAAGCCCTTGACGAAGGTCAACAAGGCTATATGACTGTCCCAAACCAACGCATCTATCTATGCAGCAGAAAGGTAACAAGCAGCTACCATACACTATGCCTTGACGAAGGTCAACAAACATAGCATGAATACTACGTGCTACCCGTCTGAAACGACGGAGGGCTACGAATGGTTTCTGGCGAAAACCTTTAACGTAATGAACTTGATATCGTTGAAGGAACGGATAGCTTTTAAAAATATAGTGACGAAAACCGTTGCTAAAGAGGTCACTCCCGGTGAAGGGATCTCGGCTCTTTCCCCGTAGAATGGGGTGCAGGATATTCCAACTGAATACCACGGTGCAAAGCAAAAGTAATCGGCTATAGTGAAGTCATTGCCCTGACGCAAACTTTTTATCCAAGGGGTCACTCCCGGTGAAGGGATCTCGGCCCTTGCCTCGTCGACTGAGGAGCAGGATATTCTAACTGAATACCACGATGCAAAACAAAAGTGAACGTCCTTGCAATAACAGCTTTTTGAAAAGTGTTCCAACAACATCAGATTAGGTTTGTTTTTAAACTTGCATTGATCCGAATCAACGCAGTCCCATCAATTGATCACACCACAAAGAACGAAAATATACTGATGTACGTATATGCCATCCGCATTCGCCACTGGGTCCCGTCATTACCCGTTAGGTTAGCTAACTAACGACAGAGCGGGGACTGGACTAGCGCGGATGCAAAACATATACAACATCTACTAATATATATACCAATATATTATATTCGCTCAAGGCGTGATAAAATGCAACATCACAGATATGAATAGCATCACAGAACAATACAGATATCTGGGATCCCCGGGTTTCACAGAGCCACTACTGAAACCCGACGTTCCCGTGGTCGTGTGGATAGCCTGTGCAATGAAATCCTAGACCCCTACGGGCGCGGCAAGTCACCCGCCAAAATCTGAAGCGAGGCAGCCCCCTTCAGCTCCGTGAATGGACCACCCAGCACTTTACGGAATCTGGTAACTTGGGCACCCCTCCTGGGTCAACCTGTACCCTCTACGAGTGCGGCGAATAGCCCGCCAATCCTAGAGTGAAGCCCCCTCCGTCTCAATGCCATGAGATGCGGGCTTGTTGCCCTCCAGAACCCGGCTATCCGTGCACCCCTCCGCGGGGTAATCCTAGTACAGAAAGTAAAATATACATACAACGGGTACATCGACCGCAACCAGGTCGTGCCCCAAAAAAATAATACAAACAGGCAGTGACGGCAGTCCACATGTCGGACGCTCGCCCCGCAATATCAAATGTACATAATACAACCACAACTGTACTAGCATTGCATCCAGGCTATCCCCCACGACCAATCCGCAACATCACAGCAAAAACAGAACATCAACGTGAAAGTCACGTTCGCAAATCCGTCTAACCGGGCTATAGCAGTTAGACCGGATTTACCGATCGAGTGACATTCACGGTCGCAGATATAATGTAAATACTGTGAAATAATGTGTTTAAAATATCCGATCAATCAAACTTTAACAAGTGGGCCCCCAAGTACTACTGTAGCACATCAAGAAATTCTGGGCCCAAAATTAATATTCCAAAACCCATATTTTAAGCCCACAAAGACACTGTAGAAATTTGGTGCAGGGATCTCCACAGTGCGCGGCGGAACCGCGGCGAGAAGGGGGTGTTTGCGGCGGTTCCGCGCTCCCACAGTGGAATCACTTCATCGAATATTTACAGAGCTCTTAGATTTTCCAGTACATCAATGTTTTGCAACCTGAAAAAATTTTCGAGACCAAAAAATTTCAACAGAAAACTGTCGCTTTGAAAAACACGGTTTTGGAACTTTTGATCGATCGGAAATGCAAACACATTACACAAAGCTAGACTAAGTTAATGGCGAGGCTCTGATACCACTGTAAGTGCACGGCGGCGCCCCGGCCGTCAATCCGACGGCCAAGTGCGGAAGCGGTGATAAACTTTAATTTTTACTTGAACTGGCAAACCGCCGCGCACTAATACCCGGATCGAACCACTAACTATTCCTAGCTATCTACAAGAAAGGGAAGAGAGATATACCGACAGATCCGAGTCCTCCGGTCTTCTCGTCGTCGTCCCGATCTCCTGCGGAAGCTCCGGTCTCCACCTCGTCGCCGGAAGTGCACCATATCGCCTACTTCTTTTACGGGCTCCCACCTCAATGCCGAGGCAACTCGGACACGAAGCTGGCTAGTCGACGTGCCCAAGATTCGCTGTAGAATGTGTAGTGAAGAAGTCTCATTTTTGGGGTTTAGGATAGTTGCCATGATGGAGGAATTGGTGCAAAAGAAAAATCCATGGAGGCTTGCTGGGAATGATAATGAAGCATGCTCTGTAAATGGCTCGGCCAGAAAACCCATCAGCCCTCTGGAATTATATTGGACAGAAGGTGTAGGTGTTGATTAATTCATGCAACTTTATAGCAATTAATTAATCCACTCAACTCCATAAAGTTTCACTCCAGCACACTTATTTGCTCATTCTTCACTTAAACAAATAATCCCTTAACATGCATTTTCTGCACACTTCAAGTGGCCGGCCATTACTAGAAGAATGGTGGAGGGAAAAGACAAGGAGGTGGGTAAAGCAAGAAAAGCAAAATGATCACCACAAAACCCAACACTCCAACACACATCCAACAACCATCACTCATCATCAACCATCATGTCCTACAAAAGTCAAGGCATGATGAAGCTAGAAGTCAAGGTCAAGGAAAGGCTATCATGATACAAGGAAATATGCAAAGACCCCCTCCACAACCACTTATTTGCAACAATGCAAATAAGCCCTCCTCCACCAATTTTCGGCCAATGAACGGAACAATGGAAATCGGCCGAAACGGAAAGCAAACTGGCAACTCCAGAAAACTGGTCCTGTAATAAATTACAGGAAAACCCCGATACTGTGCATACACACCCGCATCTGTATTTCGACCGAAATACAAATGCAATGAGACAAAATCTACACTGTACTATACTAGGATCCGGCTTAAACCAAAGCCGGCTAGTAATATCCGTTCGATCCTGATCCGTGCAATACCGCACGCATCTGATCGAACCCTGCCATATATCCATACGGCCTATAGTACAGACTGTCCGATCCTGATCCGTGCAATACCGTACGTATCTGATCGGACCTTACCATATCTCCATACGGCCTCTACAACCTTTCGCCCGAAAGCTGAGTAACAGAATGTGGGGGACTCTAAAGACTCGTCAACACCTTGGTTGTGGATTTAACCACTAGCACGTCAGAGGTATAAGCCAATACGTAACAGGCTACCAGGTGTCGACTAAAAGGGACGTCTGTGAGCGAACTCAGCCTGACAACCCTACTGAGCCTGTCAGTGACAATATCCGTACAGTCCGGTCCGTTCGTCTATGAGTATCGCATGGCGGGCCTAGGGGGTTGGTAAAAGTCAGACCCCCAAAAGCGGTACAAGTCGTGTCGGAGTGTAGCCCAGAACACCTGAGATACTACTGGAATACCTACCAGTAAATCTCCTGCCTTGGCCAAGGACTTCGTGTAATGGCTCTCCTAGACACAGCGCGACCTCACCCCCAATACCGGGAGAGACGAACCCCTGAAGATACGCTCACTGCCTCCATGTGGCTCGGGACTGTACCCAACTAAAACCTGTTTGCATGACTCCTTTGAGCCGTGGTAGGGTAGTAATCAAAGTACAGTGGGAACTCACACGAGACAAATGACGATCCCCAGGTCGATGAACTAACCTGCACACATGTCACCAGGGAACTGCCATCTGACGTCTGGTATATGACCAACTAGCATGTTCCCGGCGAGTCCTGTCCGGTGTACTCATAACCCAATGAGCACCTGTATACATCTTAGGTGATCCAACTGACACCAGTGGCTTGTGAGACCGGCCACCGCCCCTCGTCGGGGTCTCGACTGTATACAGTAGTCTACTCTGGAGTATCGATGCCCTGTCTCGAAACTCACACGACTAGGGACCATTTAAGGATATACTTATAGACCCCAGCTCCCACTTATATGATCGCCCTCATACTGCTGGTGGTCAAGCAAGAATCCTAGGGGCTCTATCAACGTGTAATAGCAACTTGTCAGGTCACCTAAAACAGTACACGATGATAAAGGTAAACCAGATAGCATACTATCATCTCGAGTAAGACTGTCCTACCGGGATAGGACTTCCATCAATCATTGCAATCACGTACCTGTGACCTAATAATTGACTCTGAGGGCACTATCTCCAACACAACACTTGCTCCGTTTTCTGTCTCATGAAACTTATCACCCGTTCTCAGTTCTCTACCTTTCTGTGGCCCATGTAACATATTATATATACGGGATCCTGATCCGGTATCACATACCTAGGACGTAAAGGATACTGAGAAACAGTTCTCTGTAATGAACACACCCGAAGATGATGCATCAGCATGCACTTTCTTCGTTTGGGCGGCACGGGAATTCTGGTAATCCCCAATTTCCTGCTCTGTCTTATAACAATTATAAGTTGGAGCGGGACCAACGTTCCCCAGCTCAGTATAACAAGCGGGTTCGGTCAATATATCCGTATTATTATCTTGATTAAGGCGTGATATGGTCGCTACCTGGAGAGAGAGAGAAGAAAACACTCAGCGTATACTCTTGCAAGATTAGATTGGTTATCTAATATATCTAATCAGGATGTCTCCCACTGTTTTTATCAAATCTTCCTTCAAACCCTAAAAGGAAAGATTAGCCGGGATTAATTACACGCTACAAGTTCGCCAATCTTTCAGCCAGGCCAGTGCCGGTACTTTGAGGGAGGTACCCCGTGCTTTCGCACGAACCTAATTAAAGTAAACCTCGTTTTCCCAGGGGCGTAACCCCGTTGACACCTTTCTAGACACCTACTTGATCGGCTAATTGTAATGTGTAAAACTCTCCCAGGAGTAACTCTTACTCGCAGCGGGTATCGGGATCCAGCTATCTCATAGAAGGTATGCAATCTCATTGCAAATTTCAACACTTGAAATTCCCAATAATATTTTACCCTTAGCGTGCTATGACCTTGACGCATGCCAAACAACCCATAGTCCGCTAGTTAAGTTCAATCCGTACATTTCTTGATTGAATTAAACCTACCCGCACGACCCTTGACTCATGCCAAACAACGCCGTACGAATACCCTAATCCAATCGCATCGTATGCTAGCAGATAAGCACTAGTTAGCTACCGTACACTACGCCTTGACGCATGCCAAACTACCGCAGCACGAATACTAAGTAGTACTTATCTGAAATGACGGAGGGCTATGCAGGTTTTTGAGAAAACCATGAGCGTAATGAACTTGATATCGTTATAGAATCGAGTGATTTTAAATGGAGTGTTTTTGAGGCTTTTCTAGTTTTGCTAAAGGGGTCACTCCCGGTGAAGGGATCGTCGGCCCTTTCCTCATCGAATAAGGTGCAGGATATTTCACAAATATCACTATGCAAAGCAAGAACTATAGAAGCAATCAAAAGACAAACCGAGTTTGTAGCATCTGCTAGTTTCACTAAAGAGGTCACTCCCGGTGAAGGGATCTCGGCTCTTTCCTTATCGAATAAGGTGCTGGATGTTCTACAAGGAACACCGCTATGCAAAGCAAGAACTAGAGCTACCAGTTTTTTTTAAACAAGTTTCTACATCATCTTAGGTTTCTTTACTTTCATTAATCACATTAATGAAGTCCCATCATATAAGTCACCTAAACATCACAGATAAATACGACGTACACTTATGCCATCCGCATTCGCCTCGATGTCCCCTCGTGCACCGTTAGGTTATGTAACTAACGACAGAGCGGGGCAGGGCTAGCGTGGGTGTAAAACATAAGTAACGTCTATATAATATATCATATATACTATATACAGTATTTATCACAACATATCAAATGATCACATCACAGATATCGCAGCGGAAGAAACATATGAAATATTGGATATACTAGGACGTCCGTGTTTTTAATACGAGCCTGTATAAAACACGAATTACACGGTCGCGATGAATAGCCAAACCCACACCCCTAGACCCCTACGAGAGCGGCAAGCAACCCTGCCAATTCTAGAGTTAGAAGACCGGACTCGACTCCTCGAGTTAGTCTCCCACTGGACTCTAGAACCCGGTTACATGTGCTCTCCTCCTTGGGTCTATCCTAGTGCGGAAAAGAAAATAATATACAACGGTGACATCATCCTCAGCCCGGAAGTGCCCCAATAAAAGAATATTACATACAAATGAATTTTACATGAATGAAAAAGAAAAACTCTCATCTCACATAAAACCCCCGGCTATTCAGAACGCGACGATCCAATATAACATATCACAGCAACACATAATATCTCATATCATTAACGTAAGCTTGTATGCGTATCCCGATTGTCGTTGATGTATAGCAACGAAGCCGGCGATACACCACATACTACGCTTACGGTGACAGAAAAGAAAGTGTAAAACTACAACAGTTGGAATCCGCAACCTCCTCAGACATCGCATGCCTAACCAAATGAATTCCTTAGACATCGCATGCCTAACAATTATAAACCCCGCATTTTAGTCTCATTATCAAAAACTCTTTTCAATATCAAGTCGGGCAACTCAACAAGATTCCCGACATCCTGATCGAATGCTCGTCGCAAACATTAGTAGACGGCCGCACCCCCGATGCCGTTGACGAAGTGCACTAAGGCGGAACACCGCTGCCGCGAGCACCCGAACGGATGCTTTTGACGACGGGGTTCTCCTACAGTCACTTGGTCGGGGCTATGGGGCGTGGCTGTCTATTAAGTTTACCCGGCGAGTATCCGCTTACGCTACGTGATTGCGACGGACTTTTGATCACATCAAAATTCCGTGGCAACCGATCATCTGAGACTAAACTGCTATGTTTATAATATTCAAATCAGTTATCTCATAATTACTTGTGGATTCCAAATATTGTATCACATTCCAGATAAATAGACGATGTTAAACTTTCCGATCGAATAATCAAACACCTAAGTTTTCCCAAATAGTTTTCAACACTTGAAATTAGTTTAAAAACATTCATCACATGCTACAGTACCAATGGTCCAGCCGTAGAAGGGTCAAGCCAACGCCTCACATGTGGCACGTCGTACTGCCACAAACCCTAAGGTTCAGAGGCAGTTCAAGACGGTCACATAATCGAGTTAAGATTTTTTGTCTTCTAGAGGGTCCACCGCATTACTTGCACGACTTAGAAAGTTTCAAACTCGAGGAAAAATCCAACTTTTGAAAAATTTTCCGACTGGGGAAAAAGTGAGTTATTGATATCCGTTCGAACTTTTTAACAGTTTCTAAAATTTATCCGGAAAAAGAAAACAAAGTTAAATTATCCGATCGAATCAACGAGTCCCCAATACAACCCAAGAAAACTCAACACTTGAGTGGAATTAAAAACTTCCCAGAAAAAAATGACAAGAAAGGACCTAAGAATAAATATATGAATTTCCAGGGACTAAGTCAAAATTTTGGCCGCGGAACCGCCGGCAAAACCTTGGTTTGGCCGCGGTTCCGCGGTCAAATAATTGACTTAGTGGACCGTACGTCACAGTAATTCTTAGTTTTTCCTGCTTGTTTTTCTGAGCATTTTTAATTCATAAAAAACCACAGTTTTGAAAAATGTACAGAGAAGGGTAAATATCGGGATTTCGATCGGACTTTAAACTTCGCTCAGACTTCGCCTAAAGCTCTAGCTTGGCTCTGATACCACTGTAGGGTTGCTAGGCACGCGCACAAGAGTCTACGAGGCATCAACCATGCCCGATTAAAATTTTAGCCGTGCCGAACAACCCAAAGCCGGATCTTTAAACTAGGGTTTAGGCGAAAACAAGCATGTAAACAACTTTAACACTAAGTGAAAGGGATTACAACCTTTGTAGATCCGGTCCTTCATTTCAATAGCTCCGTGTAGATGTCCCCTTCGCTGCGATCGTGAACTCCGGACTCTAGCGATGGTTTCCTCGGAGAAATGAGCGGGCTAGGTCGTTGACTTCGAGGCCGAAGATGATCTACGTCGGGGAGACACTAACTCAAGCTATTCCTTCATTAGGTCAAGAACTTTGTGAAGAGAACACACTCTACTACATGGCAAGTGGTAGAGGATGAAGAAGTAGGAAGTGGGCTCAATTTAGAATTGATTTTCTCACTTTTTTTCATGGCACCATTGGAGCTAGCAAGCTTTTCATGGAGCTTGATGAAGAAGAAGAAGAAGAAAGAATAATTCATCATATGAATTAATTCCCTCAATAATGTAACCATGGATGAGTTAAGCTATCATGCTTAACTCATGTAGTGAATTGACCATAGTATGAGGTTAAGGGTTAGATTAACTAATATCCTAAGGAATGACAAAAGAGTTGAATTTGTCAATATTGCATACAAGCTTCTACAAGCTTGATAACATTGACTAAAGTCTCCTCTCTTTTGTTATTCTTAAGGAAATAAGTAAACCCTAATTTAACCTAAACTTGATACAAGTCTCATACACCCATCTTGTATGTATCATCAAGCATGATACAAACATGTACAATTGCATATATCACATATAAACAATGTGCACAATCTTGTGAGAAAATAAATCATAAGTGAGCTAATACTAGTTAATGTAATGTAATATATCAAATATATAATTATACATTAAATTATTAAATCAACTCTTGATTTAATAACCCGGCTATAACCGACTAATATCATGTGTAAGAACTTATCGAATCAACACTTGATCCGATAACCCGGCTATATCGCATACAATCGATCAATGTCACGAATCGCGAGAATAGAATACGGTATCTCATATCGTATTAATCTCGGTCCCGCACATATCTCATATGTGCTCCTACTCCGTTTCGCTTGAGCCAGGAAACCCCTGTGTAGGACTCTAAAGACTCGTCAATACGCCGGCAGTAGGTGATGATCATATCAAACACCCACAAGCCGCAAGCGGTCTGCTAAACGTAAAGGCCACCCGGGTATTGAGCAATCAGAAGATCAACAAGAAAGCTTGTACATTCTCCTGTGAATCCAATCAGTAACACTCCCGTACAGTCCGGTCTCGTCGTCTGATATGTTGCATATCTCGCCTAGGGGTGGTAAACGTCAGACCTCAGTAGCTCGATAAGTCGTGTCGATATGAGGTCTATAACAGTTTGAGAAACTACTGATAACACTTACCAGTAAATCTCAGCAACCCTGGCCAGGGATTTCCGGTTATAGCCAATCGAACACAGCACAACATCAACTCCCTATACCGGAAGAGACGAATCCCCTCCTATCGCTCATTGCCTCCATGTGATTCGGGACTGTACCCAAAAGCCACCTTTTTGCACGCCCTCTTGGACGTGGTATGATGGAAATCAAAGCACAGTGGGAATCACACAAGACTCTATGACGATCTCGGGTCAACAGACTACTCTGTACCAGTGTCACCAGAGAACTGCCATCTGACGTAAGATATAATACCATCTGGGAGTTCTCGGCGAGTCCGTCCAGTGTACCCAGTCTCCACTGAGCACCCGTACACCATCCTTAATGTCAAACACCGATGGATATGGGATCATCCATCGCCCATCATATGGGTCAAGATGCGTATACGCTAGTCTACTCTGGTGTATCGATGCCCTGTCTCGATACACCCTCGACTAGGAACAGTTATAGGATGTACTCGTCGACTACCGTGGCCCTACTAGTATGATCTCATCATAGTCCCAGTAGTCGAGTACCTATCCTAAGGGCTTTATCAACATGTAACATAGAGACAATCAGAGTACATGTTAGATAAAGTACAACCAGATAGCGTACTATCATGTCGAGCAAGAAAGTCCTCCCTAAATATGTCCAAGATCCATTACAATATACATCGTATGTACAGTAATGGCCTCTAGCGCATACATATAACTAACAAACCCAAGCCTTAACTCTAGCCTAGGGTTTATTCTCTACATGCGTTAAGCATGATAGCTTTAACTCACCCATGGTCACAATAATTCATTTGGATGAATTATTCATTAGACTTCTTCTTCTTTCTTCTTCACAAAAGCTTTCTAGCTTCAATGGATTTTTGAGAAAAAGTGTGAGAAAATGAAATCTAAAGTGAGCCCACTTCCTACTTCATCATCCTCTACTACTTGCTATGTAGTATAGGGTGTTCTCTTCATAAAGTTCATGACCTAGTGAAGGAATAGCTTGAGTTAGTGTCTCCTCGACGTAGATCATCTTCGGACTCGAAGTCATCGAAGCAAGCACGTTCGATCTTCTTGTGGAGCCTCTCTAGAGTCCGGAGTTTACGATCACAGCGAAGGGGACTTCTACACGGAGCTATTGAAGTGAAGGACCGGTCTACAAAGGTTGTATTCCTAGCTCTCTTTACTTTGCAAAAGTGTTTGCATATGTTTTCCGTATTATTTATAGTTAACGATTCTTGTTAGGGTTATCTAAATCTGCAAAATTTTAATTTGGCATGGACGATGCCTCCCGAAACCTTGCTTCCGTCATAAGTAACCCTGCATGATGTCCTTAACCCTGGACCGCGATGTCCTTAACCCTGGACCGCAATGTTCTTAAACTAAACAGTAGAGCCCAAATGCTCTCTTGTTGGATCTAAATGATCCCGTTAAGTTGATCCTGGTCTAAAATTAGACTAACGTATCCTTAACAAACGTTTAAGTTGATCATAGTCCCAAATGAGACTAACGTATCCTTAAACCCAACCCCAAAACCAAATCTAAGAAAATACGGATTTGGACTAATCCACGCCCTACGGGCGACAATATAAATTAGTCTCCGTATACAATCCACGGGCAACCAAAAACAAAACAAACATACACGACACGAAGTGACCATCCGGAGAAGGAGAAAATGGTTACCGCGATGCAGTAGTATAATTAACTGCAGGGGCTTGCGCCTGCCGGGAAGAGCGTCCCCATAATAAAAAAAACCCTCGTCATGAGGGAGAATCTGACGAAGTCTGCTACATCGGCCGCATCCGTCTAAACCTTCGATACACGGTGCCATAAATCAACTTGTCATCTTCGACGAGGTGGACGGATAGCACCAAATAGCATCTGCCCCCAAAATTCAGGCCGGACGTCCCAACGTCTCGGTCGCGTCTTTCAGCGGAGAACAGATTCTGGCACGCCCGGTGGGACCTTTTCTTCTTTCCACTCCACACTTCGTGTGTCGTGTTCGCAAACGAATCACGGTTTAATATGGTTGCCCTTGGGTTCGAGGTACTAAGATTTGGTTTTTCTCCCGTGCAGAAAAAAGAACATCAATGACCTCTAACTACTCCAGCTGCAACAACAACTCCCGTTCCGCCTCATCTGGAGGAGTAACCTACGGGCCCCAAGCGGCCTCCCTCTTCACAATGCCGGTGGAACAAGTGAACCAAGCCACCACTGGGCTAATCTTTGGGACCATGATCCCACCAACGAGCTTCAGCGTTCGGATGCCGTCACAAGAAGCTAAGAAGAAGTCGGTCTTCGATCGGCTCACAACTACTGTGGCCCCTCTTAACGGGTCGCCCAAACTTAGCGCATCAGTCTTCGACAGGCTGAGCCTGAACTCCAATGGGCCCGTGAAGAAACCCACAATACCTGAAGCGTCCATCACAAAGCGGATAACCATTCCGACTCAAGCAGACGAAACCATCAGAAAGGCTTCTGCCAAGGGATCAGTCTTCGCAAGACTGGTCGTTTCAGCTCCCGCTCCAGGCGAAGTTATCAAAACTGCTTCCCCTACTCAGAGGTCTGTTTTTAACATATCGGACGTTTTCTCACGGCGAACGTCAGTCTTCGAAAGGCTAGCACCAACAACGAAACTTCACCAAAACGGGGGGCATGATGAAGCCACCCCCGTGGCTGAACTAATACCGTCTGCGAGACATGTTCGACGTCGTCACTGGCGCTGAGTGAGGAAAGCTAGGGGCAGCTCTCCTTCTGGACTGACTCCGCCGGATCCAATGGTGGAAGTTGATGCTGCTGTTCCAACTGGGAACAGCTTTGAATTACTTAACAGGGTGCGCAGGAATTCGCCAACTGCCGTACTAAAAAAATCTCCTCCATCTGTTGAAAAGATCACAAAGGCGAAGCCAGAGCAGTCCCCTCAGCGGTTGTCCTTTAAAGTTTACAAGGTCTGGCGTCAAGTCCAAGACTCGGTGATTGATCCAGATTACTCCCGTCGACAGAAAAAGATAAAGGTTCGGCAAGAAAAGGACCACCCTGTCATATCGCAGAAGATGTCATCTACTCGGGTGCCCGCTGCAACGGCCCCCTCGACATCGACCGCCTACAAAAGGAGAAGGCCGGAGAAGATCCCTACGACCAATCTCAAAGGCGCCGAACCTAAACGCCTCAAGTCTGGGGGCATGGTGGTCCACACTGTTTATATGGCATCCGGGAAAGAGGATAGCCGTATCTCTACGGGTCATCGACCGCTCACGCGATCCGTGAAGAAAGCCCAGGAGCTGCAACAGAAGCTTCAAGAAATGCTAACGCAAATGGCCGCACTCACTGGGCCAAAAGAAAGCCCGGAGGCGTCATCAGAGCAGCGTCATGAACATGAAACTGATGCTGACTTCCTTCGCAGAATCCTTGAAAAGAAGGACAGAGAAGCAGCGGAACAAGCGGCCAATATAAAACGAATGGCGCTTCTCTTCCAAGACATGGTCGAGATGATGATACAACCGGATCCATCGGCTGAAGACCCTCCGATTGTACTTGAAGATGACAGAGGGGAGACATCGAACCCTCTTCCGGCTTGTTCAGCAGCCAAAGAGGAGACCATCTCCAAAGCCGCCCTGGATGATTACATCGCTCAACAGATACGAGCTCACCAGGTGAATGAAGCGGCCGGTCAGATTGTTAAGACTGGACGACCCTATTCAGGTTGGTACGACCAAATAAAGTACCCGCCGGGATATACGATCCCTAAATTCCATGTATATAAGGGGACGGGAAACCCGCACCAACATGTTTCTCAATTTAGAGCCTTGTGCGGTAATACTGGAGGTGATGATAAACTACTGCTCCGCCAGTTTGTTGGCAGCTTGTCGGAGACAGCATTCGAGTGGTATTCGGAACTCCCGAATGACTCTATCATGACATTTGCAGAGATGGAGCTGCTATTCACCCAACGTTTTGCGAGCACTAGAGAACGTACCCCAATCACGGCGCTGGTCAATGCCAGGGTGAAGCCGGGAGAAACTTGGGTCCAGTACGCGATACGGTGGTGGAATCTATGGTTGAAGTGCGAACAGCGCATCGAAGAGGCTCCTGTAGTGGGCATGTTTGTGGGAACCCTCGATCCGCAGGCAACCATATCCCAATTCATGATGTTCTTCAAGCCGACTGATTTGTTCAAAGAATATTTATATAACCGCAATCAAGAACGGCGTCGCTTGGTAGCTAGCCGGTGAGTACGAGTCGGTCCACAGGGATGTTGCGTATTTCATAATTTGTTCTAACGAGTTAATTCCGATTGTTGTCGGATTGATTAAATCTAAAAACTAAGTTTTATCTAGACTAGAGTCTTGCTAGGGTTAGGTTTAGGTTAAGTTTGGAAATGTAAAGATTTCACACCGCTTTCAATGCCCTAATTTAGATCTACTAGGTGTTATGGTAACAATTAATAAAGGGGATTGGTACCATCGGGAAGAAACGATGTTTCTTCCTTTAGGTTCTTGTCCTTCCTTTCTTAATTCTTAACCTAACCTCTATGGAAAACATATAAAACTGGTCCTTTATACTACGGTATCACCGCTACCTCAGAGGATAGGGTGCCGTAGGGAACGGTGTGTTATATATGCATGGAGTCCTATAAAAACTTATGATGGGCAAGAAAGGGGTGAGAGATTTTCATCTCTCAAGCCTTCCCCAAATCTAACCCTAACAAGCGAGGAGACTACTTGCTCATTAGGGAATTGAAAAACATTTCTAATTAATTTAACTAGGGTAGATAAGAAAATTATACTAGGGCAATGAAAAGAAAACTTACTAATTTTATTGATGGCTCTCTCCAAACATTTACACAGGATTTAATTTCTGAAATAGATGAATAAAAAGAGGCATAACCTAAAACAGGTTTTAAGGTCTCTATTTATAGATTCATAGAAACCCTAGGTTACAATCGCGTCATATCTGTTTTTACAAAAATACCCCATAAGAAAAGAACTAGTCAACGCACCGACGCGCCTGTTGCAATTTTCCACCGACATTTGGGCCACGTGGCCGCGGATCCACGGCCAAAGCCCATGTTTGGCTGCGGTTCCGTGGCCGTATGTGGAGCTTGTGGGCTTAATTTCTCCTGGTTGCTTCTGGTGCATGTTTCCTTCAATTTTCTTCAGTTGTTTTCTCAGATTGGCTTCTAGGTTTCTTCCAGATCTCCACAGTGAATAATTGTAGTGGACTTTTACTGTTACTTCATGACGATGTCTTGAACCTTGCGCTGCATTGTACTTTGTGAACTGATCTTCGTATAGGCTTGATCAAGATTCCACCATTTATTGGTCATAGTCTCACTTTGTATCATCTTTTTCATCAATTTTACTGTTTTTGCTCCGAGAATCTGTAATCTGTAACTATGTAGCAGACATGGGTCAAAAGCATCTGTTTATTTGTAAAACGTATAAGAATGGGGAATATAATAATGCAAAATTATGATATGAACACCGACCACCTTCCAGACCTTGATTGATAAGCTGGCCCAAATGGACCAGATGGGTCATAAGCCTTCCTTTTCAAAGACAGAGCCGCGGAATGAAAAGGGCAAAGGGAAAGCGACCTTTGTCGCCAATGCTCAACAACGGCTGAGCAACTTAAAACCGGTTGTTCGCCAAAGCAACGTGCGCCCACGCCAATCCTTTGAGGAGAGACTGGGACGTCCCTACTCGTATCCGCGGGAGAAAACAAAGAGACTGTTTGAGCTGGCAGTGCGCAACAGGCTCATCAATCTGCCAGATCTTAAACGTCCGCTGCAGCCCGGCGATGCTAACAATCCCAATTACTGCCCTTACCACCGAGCAGTAAGCCATCCAATTGAAGATTGCTTTGTCTTTAAAGGCTGGATTGAAGACCAATACCAACAGGGCAAATTCGCACTATCCGAGAATTGGAAAGTATGCCCGCCTCAACCGCACACTCTTAAAAGGGGGGACATGTCACGACCCAAAATTGGCACGTGACGGCCCTTAAACTACGCAACGTCTACAGGCGTAACGCAATTTAAGTAAGCCAAAAACCCAGCAATCTAAACCATCAAAAGTAGTAAGTGATAATAGCATTTTCAAAACTTTTGAAATCTCAAACCAAATTCTTTAAAGTCCAACTTTACTTTCCTAAAAATTTCGGCAGCACCTCCTTTGTAAAAACCAACCCCAAAAATGGGTACAACATAAATATAAGTAAAGTATCCCCAACGGGAGCAAATCCACGCCCAACGGTGGCAAACAACCACCACAACAGATATACGACGCCGTAGCGAAGAAATAAAAGACGATATAAGTAAAACTGTATAAAAGACATCCAAGTCACCAAAATATACAATATCGTCCTCACATCAAATCTCTAAGTCATACACATAAAAATGGTAGATGGAGAGTACAGGATACAACGAATATACAATAAGAAACATCGGATAACCCCAAAACCCACCTATAGCAAAACTGCACGCAGTCAGCCGAAGCGGTATCCGCTACAAAAGATGATATGAAAGATGAAAAGCCTGTCGCGACTGCCCTGAAGAACTACGTGCAAAACACTGTGGCACAACGGGGGTGAGTTGCCAACTCGTGAATAGTAAATAACATATGCAGGTATTCGCAAGTATGCACGTACAACGCGAATCTAATACATGCAAGCGGATAGCAATAAATGGTCATATGTATGCAACAGTCATGAAAGGTACTCTAGCAGGTACAACTAATACATGAAGCAATAATATGACAATATGTATATGCAACAGTCATGAAAGGTACTCTATCAGGTACTACTAATACATGAAACAATGCATATAAAATAAATGAGGAGTATGGAATAAAACATGTCATTCTCACGGAATCCTGACCTCGTGACAGGACCAAAGTCCATCAAGACAATCTAAATCCCAAATTTCTTCAAATCAGCCCCCTAAACTGGCTCTTATATCCTGTATGTCTCATATATCCTAAATGTACAATATCAAGTAAATCTCATATATCCTGAATGTAAAATATCAAGTAAATCTCATATATCCTGAATGTACAACATCAAGTAAACCTCATATATCCTGAATGTACAATATCAAGTAAATCTCATATACCCTGAATGTACAATATCAAGTAAATCTCATATATCCAGTATCCAGTATCGAGTAAGTTTCATATAAAGTGAGTGTCCAACATCGACACCCAAAAACATCATGAAACAAGTGTCTAGCATCGACACATAAATACTGATCTATCAGGCGCTGTCACCACGAATGACCCTCCTGATAAGTACGTATCATACGCTATCCCGAAAACTCGAGTGCCTAGCTCTGACACTCAAAATTCGACGTATCCATACGTACATGACTCCGGTCGGTATCCCCACGATAACCGCCGAGTCTAATTACCATCACTGGTAGGTACTTGCCCACCTTCCAGGCTTATCGGCATGTACCGTCGATCATCTTGTCGAGGGAAACCGTACCGGGCTCCACCATGTACCCGCACGCGGCCCACTGCACTCCTCGCGTCGGGTATATATCACAATCTCAGAACGAGAAATCTCATGGTGGACGCTAAAATATCATATCAAGAGAAACCGTGTTTTTCAAATAATGCATAATTTCATGAAACTACCACGGTCCTCAAATCCAGAAAACATCAAGTAAAGAATAAGTATAACTGCATGAATCAATACATATATATTAGCACCCCATTCCACTAATATATATATATATATATATATATATATATATATATATATATATATATATATAACAGCGTCCCATTCCACTGTTATATATACTTAGGAGTAAAAATATCAGAGAACATCATATGAAATCCATGAATGTAATATATGCAACATAAAACAGTAATATGATCATATATAAAGGAAAAACCGCTATTTAACTGCAACAAGTTAATATATATATCATGCGGTTCCTAATTTCTCCAAGTCCATATAACATCAAATAAAGGTGAACATGTAGCTATAGCCAGGTATGCATAACCATGTCGATATAGCAAGATATGTGTATCTACCTATCAAAAATGATGTAATACCTTCCAGGTATATGTGTAAGTAGGTATGCAAGTTGTACATGTAACTATGTCTCATGTGTGTGTATACCTGTCACTAATGGTACGATACCATATAGGTATATAGGTAACTAGCATGTAGGCATGGCAAGGTATACTACCTATCATATGCACCAACGCATAAGAATCAATGACCTCACGTCAATGACAAAACAGTACCACATAGGTATGTGTAGCCCTAACTAGATAAGTGAGTATACATGTAAGTATGTATCCACGGTGTACATGTAACTACCAAGGTATATGAGTGTATATGTAAGTATGTGTGCATAGCAAGGCATATGTGTAAGCATGTAGGTATACAAGTATGCTATATGCCGTATGCACGAAGGAAAATAAGGATCATGTTGTTAGTGTATATGCCCTAGAGGCCATTACTGTATCATACTGGATTGTATATTACTTGATAGAAGCTTGGGATATTCACCTTGTATTGACATTCTTGCTCAAAATGGTAGTATGCTACTTGGTTTGTTTCTGCTTTAATGTGTGCATGTGTTTCTTTTAGCATATCGCCTTTACACATTAGTGGAGCCCTTAGGATCTTTGCTTGATTACCAGCGTTGTGATGGCAGTCACACTCGTAGGGGCTCGGTAATCTACAAGCACATCCTTATGCAGGTCCCTAGTCGCAGGACTATCGAGACAGGGCATCGATACTCCGGAGTAGAATAGCGTATGCGCTTCTTATCCCAGCTTAGGAGACGGTCTGTCCCACAGCCGTCAGTACGTCGTACTTGAGATAGTATGCGGGTGCTCGTTAGGTTACGAGTACACTGGACAGGACTCGTCGGGAACTGTTGGTTGGTATTATACCTATCGTCAGTTATCAGTTCCCAGGTGACATGAGTACAGCTTAGTCCGTTGACTTGACACTGTCACTTCGCCTCGAGTGTGTTCCCACTGTACTTTGATTACTACCCTACCACGGTTCAAAGGAGTCGTGCAAACAGGTAGTTTTTGGGTGCAGTCCCGAAGCACTTGGAGGCAGTGACGGTTAGACAGGATTCGTCTCTCCCGGTATTAGGGGTTGATATCGCGCTGTGTCTAGGAGAGCCATTACACAAAGTCCCTGGCCAGGGCAAGCGAGATAGACTGGTAGGTTTCCAGTGTTATCTCAGGTGTTCTGGGCTACACTCCGACACAACTTGTACCGCTAGTAGGGGACTGACGTTTACCGCCCCCCTAGGCCCGCCATGTGATGTTCTTAGGCGAACAGACCAGACTGTACGGAGACTGTCACATACAGGCTCAGTAGGAGTTCAGATGGGTTTACCTCGTCAGTCTTCTTATCGGCATCTACGTGGGGACCGTTACGTACAGCTAGTCCTGCTTGCGGTCTGTGGTTAAACCCACTGCCAGCGTAGTGTCGAGTCTTTAGAGTTCCACACAGAGGGTTATTCGCCTTTAGGCAAAATGAGTAGAGGTCGCATGGTTTCGCGACAGGGTTCGTTCACATCCGCGCACTTGTGCACGTTTGGTGTCCGGACAGCTTATACTAGCGGGCTTTGGTTTAAGCCGGATCCTAGTATATGATTTGGGATTGGTTTTATCTCATTGTATTCATGTTCCTCGGAACACGGATACGGGTGTGTATGCACAGTTGACTGAGACAGAGGCAGAGGACATTGATTAGGGTTGATGACCATTGTCATTTTCTTAACCCTAATGTTTATATGTGAATTATGATTTATTAATATTAGTTAATTATAATTGTGCATGGTTAGGGTTGTTGACCATTTGACTATACTTGACTTGTTGACCTAGGTTGACAAGTTGACCATCATCATTCCATATGAAAGATGCTCTTTGATCCTTGCAAAAGCATTTAATGTGAAATGATAATGGTCATTTCTTGATTAACCATGACAATTATCTTAGCTAATTATCTATTTTTCATAAACCACATATATGTGAGAAGGGTTGTATTATTCTTCTCACTTGTTCATTTCCATTCTCTCTCCTCCTCTTCCTCTCTCTCTAGCTCTCCCCTCTCATGAGTTGAGAACCATTTGAGCTTGAGATAATCCCTTTAAAAACACTCTCTACTCTTTCTAAGGTCCTAGGTCTAGCACACCAAGCACCTTAGTTACTTCTAGTCTGAGGTTGGAGCCAAAGGTTGAGGCCCTCGGGTGGATCTTTCTTCGGCAAAAGAAGGCGACAAGGAGAACCCATTCTTTCACTCCAAGGAGCAAGAAGAGAAGGACTTGAAGACTTAGGTATAACCCCTTTTCCGAGTAGCTAAACTTTTAAGCTTCGTTAGTTAGTTTTTGTTTAGCAAAGATCCCTCCTTTACATAGTCCATGTTGCCTAGTGTTGTAAAAATCGGTTTTTTCATAACGTTTCCGCCTCCCCGCAAGCACCGGGGTGGACAATGTGGACTTATAGTGGTATCAGAGCCTAGCTAAACACAAACTAACTAGTTAGCAAAGTATCTAAAACTTCGATCGGAAAAAATCGCAAAACTATTTTTCAAAACCCTAAGTTTCTGTCGATTTTTATTTCTGCTTTAAAAATAATAAATCATACTTCAAAAATCGGCTCAGGGTTTTGTTAAGAAACACACCAAAAACGATCCAGTGAACCGGTCAAAGCGCCGCGGTTCCGCGGCAAGAACATGATTCTTGCCGCGGATCCGCTGCCGAGTTGACTCGGCCGTGGACCGAGTTTGGTGCAGTGTTCTTCTGTTGAGGTTTTGGGATTTTTAATATAGTTTGTTTCCATCCAGATTTTCCAGAGAACAAGTTAGTTTTTGGGGTGGTCACAAATCCGTATTTTTGATCGAACTTCTTTACACTTTGGCTAATGGGTTATATCTGTGATGTGATATAGGTATTGAACGTCCGCTAATCGCTATACGTCGATTAGTGGGGGTTATACATATCTGTGATCTGTAATATTGATGGTTTGTGTATATGAATTCGTTGGATTGTCGCGGATGAATAGCCAGGGGGGTTGTGAGTTGAGAGTTTTCTTATTCATTCAATTCTTGTAATATGTAAATTGATGTAATATTATTTGTATGGCCGCACAACCGGGTCGGGGTTGTAGCCGTCATTGTATAATTTCTTTTTACTGTTTTTGCTCCTAGGATAGACCCAAGGTGGGGTGCACAAACTACCGGGTATCTCGAAGTGCCGAGCGGCCTACTCACGGTGTTGAGGGAGGTTGCTTCACTTCGGATACTTGGCGGGTAGTTTGCCGCACCCGTAGGGGTCTAGGGTGGGGTTTGGCTATTCATCGCGACCGTGTAATCCGTTCTTCGTTACAGGCTCGTACGAATTGCGGATTCCTAGTATATCCAATGTATTCATCTGTGATCTGGAATGGCTATCATTGCATGTGACGAATGTTTATATATATCTATATGATATCTATTTAGGCGTTGCTTATGTTTTGCATCCGCGCTAGTCCAGCCCCCGCTCTGTCGTTAGTTAAGTAACCTAACGGGTGATGACGGGACCCCGTGGCGAATGCGGATAGCATAAGCGTACGTCATATTTTCATTGTTTTCTGCAATGGCAGGATTAAATGATGGGACGCATTGGAATTAATGCAAGAAATAAAATAAACCAAGTAAAAGTCGTTGGAACACTTTGAAAACCACTCGGTTCTTTTCAAAACCAAACTTTTAAATGCGGAGCTTGAACCACTCCTTTTGAAAGCTATCTCGTTCCTTCGATTATATCAAGTTCACTACGTTCACGGTTTCGCCAAAACCATTCGTAGCCCTCCGTCGTTTCACATGAATGGTCAGTAAGTATTCAAGTTATGTATGATGGCCAAAGTCAAGGCATAGTGATCGGTAGCTATTGGGTATTCATGTGCAGCATAGATAGATGTGTTGGTTTGGGGCAGTCGTTCTACCATTTTGGCCAAAGTCAAGGGTATGTGCGGGTGGGCTTAAATTAACCTGGAGAATGACGGGTAGAACTTGACATGTGACTTATGATATTTTGGCTAAAGTCAAGGTCATAAGAGCATGGGGCAAAAATCCACATCGGGAGTTTCAAAAGAACTGAAACTTGCTAGCGCTGCATACCATTTGGAGTGTGATGATTCTGGTAGGATTCCTTCAGTTTTTTCACGCGATGATATTTGGATCCCGATCCTACTGTGAGTATATGCTACTCCTCCGGAACTTTCTCACTTAACGATCAATGGTATAAACCAAGTAGGTGTCTAGAAAGGTGTTAGCGGGGCTACGCCCACAGGGAAAAGAGGTTACTTAATTAAGGAACTTCGCGAAAGCGTTGGAAAACCTCCCTCGAAGTACCGACACTGGCCTGGCTGAACGGTTAAGCAAGTATTGTACGGTGAGATTGATCCCGACTAGTTCTTCCTTTATGGTTTGAGGAGGGATTCGAGAGACAGTGGGAGCCATCCTGTTTAGACAAATTAAAAACCACTCTAAACTTGCAAGAGTATCATGCTAAAGTTAATCTTCTCTCTCCCCTAATTGCAGCGACCATTTATCATGACTGGACTTAAGTTACTTCTAGATAAAAACATACTGACAGGGCCAAACTACAAAGATTGGCTCAGGATTGTCAAAATGGCAATCACTTATGACAAGTTGGGGTATCTTCTTACCAAAGCTCCCCTGTCCCAGGCCCCAAAACCAGCGTCGCGGATAGGGAAATCCGTAAGACCTGGAAAATCGACTGCGCGAAGGCCAAGTGCCTCGTGCTTGCCTCTATGGACAATGAATATCAGAGGAGGCACGAGAATATGGACCTCGAATCCATATTTCTTCATACAAAAGAACTGTATGGAGAGCAATCCCATATCGCCAGATACGAAGTGTCGAAGAAGTTGTTTTCGGCGAGATTGGCCGTCGGATCATCGGTAGCGGAACACGTGCTTAAGATGATTGGCTACATAGAGGAGCTCGCGGACCTTGGGACCACGTTGGAGAATGAGCTCTATACGGACTTGATTCTTCAGTTCCTTCCTTCCACTTACGCCCAGTTCATCCTGAATTTCAACTTGCAGGAAAATGAAGTTGAACTTTCAGAACTCCTCAACATGCTGAGGAGTGCAGAGGGCACCCTACAGAAAGGTAGGGAAACATCCACTTTGTTTGTAGGAGGATCTTTCTCTTCTAGGTCCAGGGCGAAAGCCATGGGAAAGAAGAAGAAAACCCCCGCCAAACCAAGGGGCGGTGTTAGTAAGGTGGATACGAAGGGAAAGGCAAAAGCAACAAAGGTAGCAAGGAAGCTTGTGGATAAGGAAGAGTGCTTTTACTGTCACAAGAGTGGACACTGGAAGAATGATTGCAGGGCTTGGAAGGCCAGAACACAGGATCTGAAGCAGGTTGCGGCTTCAGCTTCAGGTGTGTATGTTATTGAAAACTGTCTATCAATAAACTCTACGTCCTGGGTATTGGATACCGGATCAGGATCTCATATCTGTAATTCTTTGCAGGCGTTGAGAAAGCATAGGTTTTTGAAGGCAGGTGACATGATCCTCAAAGTTGCAAACGGAGCTAGCATGGATGCTGAGGCCGTGGGGGACTATCACCTGAGAATGTCAGATGGACATATTTTGGTTTTACGTAATTGCTTTTTTATACCCAATGCAACTTGTAATATCATTTCTGTATCTTTGATTTCTAAAGAAGGTTATGAATTTGCGTTTGTAAGTAATGTTGTAAACATTCACCTTAATCAAGTTCTGATTGGGTCAGGTACATTAAGCAATGGTATATACGTATTAAACCAACCACATATTTTCAATGTCCAGAATACACACAAAAGAAAGTTTCCGGAAACAAATCAGACTTTCTTATGGCATTGTAGACTGGGTCACATCAATGAAAGAAGGTTGTCGAAGTTACATGCAGAAGGATATTTGGATCCGTTCGAATATCAATCATATGCAACTTGTCAATCTTGTCTCAAAGGAAAGATGACAAAGACTCCGTTCACTGGACACGGAGTAAGAGCGAGCGAGCTCTTGGGACTCGTACACAGCGACGTGTGCGCTCCAATGTCTACGCATGCACGAAGCGGTTATTCTTACTTCATTACTTTTACGGATGACTTTTCAAGGTACGGTTATGTCTTCTTAATGAAACACAAATCCGAAGCCTTTGGAAAATTCCAGGAATATAAGAATGAAGTAGAAAAACAAACAGGCAAAAGTATCAAGACACTAAGATCTGATCGAAGTGGTGAATACTTGAGTGCCGAGTTCCTGGATTACTTAAAAGAGAATGGAATTCTCTCTCAGCTTACTCCTCCATACACTCCGCAATATAACGGTGTATCGGAGAGACGGAACCGAACCCTATTGGATATGGTACGGTCCATGATGAGTAACGCTGAGTTACCGCGATCATTCTGGGGATATGCACTAGAATCAGCTGCATACCTTTTGAACCGAGTTCCAACTAAGACTGTGCCTACCACACCATATCAGATGTGGTGTGGGAAGAGACCCTATCTTAATCACATTAAGACATGGGGATGTCCAGCTTTTGTCAAAAAGCAGCATGCGGACAAGCTCGAGGCACGCTCAGTACAGTGCATGTTTGTGGGATATCTAAAGAACTCCAAGGGATATTTCTTCTATTGCGAAGAGGAACAAAAGGTTTTTGTTTCTCGTCATGCCCACTTCTTGGAAACTCAGTTTTTGGAAAAACAGATAAGTGGGAGCGCAATAGAACTTGAAGAAATTTCAGAACCACGAGCTATTACTGAAATCTTAGTAGAACCAGAGGGTTCGAAAGATCAGGACATTCCTACGCCGCTCCGCAGAAGTAGTAGGCAGTCTCATCCGCCCGAGAGATACTATGGTTTTCTCATAGACGGGGATAGAGAGGATTGCATCATTGATAGTGATGAGCCGACTAGCTTCCAGCAGGCCATTCAGAGCGTTCACTCGGTAAAATGGCTGGATGCAATGCGGACCGAAATGGAGTCCATGTACACCAACAAAGTATGGACGTTGGACATTGCTCTAGATGGGGTAAAACCCGTAGGATGCAAGTGGATCTTCAAAAGGAAGATTGGTGTAGATGGACAGGTTGAGACCTATAAAGCTAGACTTGTTGCAAAGGGTTTCCGTCAAAGACCTGGCTTGGACTATGACGAAACCTTTTCTCCAGTGGTTATGCTGAAATCCATTCGGATCCTTCTTACCATTGCTGCCTTCCACGATTATGAGATTTGGCAGATGGACGTAAAGACCGCTTTTCTAAATGGAAATTTAGAGGAGTGTGTCTATATGGACCAGCCAGAGGGTTTCATTCAGAGTGGGAGCAGCGGAAAGGTGTGCAAGTTGCTTAAGTCCATCTATGGACTAAAGCAGGCATCGCGGAGTTGGAACATCTGTTTTGATGAGACGGTCAAAGAATTTGGCTTTATCAAAAATCCAGATGAACCATGCATCTATAGTAGATTTGTAGCGAGAACTGTAGTATTCCTCAATTTATACGTGGATGACATTCTCTTGATAGGAAATGACATTCCTATGCTACAATCTGTCAAAGGGTTCTTGTCACACAGGTTCTCCATGAAAGACCTGGGTGATGCCTCATACATTCTGGGGATCCGGATCTACCGTAACAGATCCAAGAGGATATTAGGACTCTCACAGTCCAGGTACATTGACACCATACTGAAACGATTCAGTATGGAAGATTCCAAGCACGGTAATCTACCGGCTTGTCACGGGATCACCCTCTCCAAAGAGATTTCTCCCAAGACTGATTTGGAAAGGGATCGCATGTCTATTATACCCTACGCTTCTGCGGTAGGCTCTATAATGTATGCGATGTTGTGTACCAGACCAGATGTAGCTTATGCACTGAGTGTGGTAAGCCGGTATCAGTCAAACCTTGGGGAGAAACATTGGATAGCGGTAAAGAACATTCTCAAGTACCTGAGAAGGACTAAGGAGATGTTCTTGGTGTATGGCGGAAAAGACCTCCAGATCGAGGCCTTTGCTGACTCCAGCTTCCAGAATGACAAGGATGATTCCAAGTCCATGTCGGGTTATGTCTTTACCCTCTATGGAGGGGCGGTATGTTGGAAGAGTTCCAAACAGGAAACCGTTGCTGACTCGACGATGGAAGCGGAATATATCGCTGCTGCAGATGCCGCAAAAGAAGCCGTCTGTATTGCGACAACAACGGGGCTATAGCTTTAGCGAAGGAACCCAGGTCCCATCAGAAGTCCAGGCACATCTTGAGGTGGTATCACCTGATCAGAGAGATCGTGGGTCGCCAGGAGATCGAGGTTCGGAGAGTTGCTACGGAAGATAACACTGCTGATCCATTCACGAAGGCCTTACCCCAGACTCAGTTCGAGCGGCTGATCGAGATGATAGGTCTTCGATACGGCAGTACATGGCCTTAGTGCAAGTGGGAGATTGTCAGTGTATATGCCCTAGAGGCCATTACTGTATCATACTGGACTGTATATTACTTGATGGAAGCTTGGGATATTCACCTTGTATTGATATTCTTGCTCAAAATGGTAGTATGCTACTTGGTTTGTTTCTGCTTTAATGTGTGCATGTATTTCTTTTAGCATATCGCCTTTACACATTAGTGGAGCCCTTAGGATCTTTGCTTGATTACCGGCATTGTGATGGCAGTCACACTCGTGGGGGCTGGGTAATCTACAAGCACATCCTTATGCAGGTCCCTAGTCGCAGGACTATCGAGACAGGGCATCGATACTCCGGAGTAGACGAGCGTATGCGCTTCTTATCCCAGCTTGGGAGACGGTCTGTCCCACAGCCGTCAGTACGTCGTACTTGAGATAGTATGCGGGTGCTCGTTAGGTTACGAGTACACTGGACAGGACTCGTCGGGAACTGTTGGTTGGTATTATACCTATCGTCAGTTATCATTTCCCAGGTGACATGAGTACAACTTAGTCCGTTGACTTGACACTGTCACTTCGCCTCGAGTGTGTTCCCACTGTACTTTGATTACTACCCTACCACGGCTCAAAGGAGTCATGCAAACAGTTAGTTTTTGGGTGCAGTCCCGAAGCACTTGGAGGCAGTGACGGTTAGACAGGATTCGTCTCTCCCGGTATTGGGGGTTGATATCACGCTGTGTCTAGGAGAGCCATTACACAAAGTCCCTGGCCAGGGCAAGCGAGATAGACTGGTAGGTTTCCAGTGTTATCTCAGGTGTTCTGGGCTACACTCCGACACGACTTGTACCGCTAGTAGAGGACTGACGTTTACCGCCCCTAGTCCCGCCATGCGATGTTCTTAGACGAATAGACCGGACTGTACGGAGTCTGTCACATACAGGCTCAGTAGGAGTTCAGATGGGTTTACTTCGTCAGTCTTCTTATCGGCATCTACCTGGGGACCGTTACATACAGCTAGTCCTGCTTCCAGTCTGTGGTTAAACCCACTGCCAGCGTAGTGTCGAGTCTTTAGAGTCCCACACAGAGGGTTATTCGCCTTTAGGCAAAATGAGTAGAGGTCGCATGGTTTTGCGACAGGGTTCGTTCACATCCGCGCACTTGTGCACGTTTGGTGTCCAGACAGCTTATACTAGCGGGCTTTGGTTTAAGCCGGATCCTAGTATATGATTTGGGATTGGTTTTATCTCATTGTATTCATGTTCCTCGGAACACGGATACGGGTGTGTATGCACAGTTGACTGAGACAGAGGCAGAGGACATTGATTAGGGTTGATGACCATTGTCATTTTCTTAACCCTGATGTTTATATGTGAATTATGATTTATTAATATTAGTTAATTATAATTGTGCATGGTTAGGGTTGTTGACCATTTGACTATACTTGACTTGTTGACCTAGGTTGACAAGTTGACCATCATCATTCCATATGAAAGATGCTCTTTGATCCTTGCAAAAGCATTTAATGTGAAATGATAATGGTCATTTCTTGATTAAACATGACAATTATCTTAGCTAATTATCTATTTTTCATAAACCACATATATGTGAGAAGGGTTGTATTATTCTTCTCACTTGTTCATTTCCATTCTCTCTCCTCCTCTTCCTCTCTCTCTAGCTCTCCCCTCTCATGAGTTGAGAACCATTTGAGCTTGAGATAATCCCTTCAAAAACACTCTCTACTCTTTCTAAGGTCCTAGGTCTAGCACACCAAGCACCTTAGTTACTTCTAGTCTGAGATTGGAGCCAAAGGTTGAGGCCCTCGGGTGGATCTTTCTTCGGCAAAAGAAGGCGACAAGGAGAACCCATTCTTTTACTCCAAGGAGCAAGAAGAGAAGGACTTGAAGACCTAGGTATAACCCCTTTTCCGAGTAGCTAAACTTTTTAGCTTTGTTAGTTAGTTTTTGTTTAGCAAAGATCTCTCCTTTACATAGTCCATGTTACCTAGTGTTGTAAAAATCGGTTTTTTCATAACGTTTCCGCCTCCCCACAAGCACCGGGGTGGACAACGTGGACTTACACATGTCTCAATGTCCCTAAACAATACAATATCACATATGTATAGGTGTTGTGCGTGTCATGGCAATTATCGACGGTGTGGGTGTAGCATACAATTAGTGCTTGTGCAACATGAACCGTCAATAATAGTGTTGTGTCTCATTAATACTAAGTCCATGCACAATAGGAAATGAGATATGCAACAAAGGTACACATGTACAATCAATATCCGTATACATCTAACTAATAGTCATATCATTTAATCTAGCCCAGATGCATAATGCCATGCGGGCGATTCCCCTGTAGATGTTAAATCTACTCACCAACCATCCTGGCTAAGTTAAATCGAATAGGGGGTTGATGTTGCGCTGTGTTCGATTGGCTATAACCAGAAATCCCTGGCCAGGGTTGCTGAGATTTACTGGTAAGTGTTACCAGTAGTTTCTCGAACTGTTATAGACCTCATATCGACACGACTTATCGAGTTATTGGGGTCTGACGTTTACCACCCCTAGGCGAGATATGCGACATATCAGACGAACAGACCGGACTGTACGGTAAGTGTTGCTGGTTGGATTCACAGGAGTATGAGCGGGCTTGCTCATCGATCTTCTGATCGCTCAATACCCGGGTAGCCGTTACGTTTGGCAGACCGCTTGCGGCTTGTGGGTGCTTGATATGATCATCATCTGCTGCCGGCGTATTGACGAGTCTTTAGAGTCCTACACAGAGGTTTCCTGGCTCAAGCGAAACGAAATAGGAGCGCATATGAGATATGTGCAGGACCGAGAATAATACCAGTATGTGATACTGTATTCGATTCTCGCGATTTGTGACATTGATCGGTTATATGCGATATAGCCGGGTTATCGGATCAAGTGTTGATTCGATAAGTTGTTACTATTGAATATTAGTCGGTCATATGCGATATGACCGGATCGTTAAATCAAGTGTTGATTTAATGATTTAATACATAATTATATATATTTGATATATTACTTTACATTAACTAATATTGGTTCACTTAAGATGTTTTTCTCACTTGTTTGTGCACATTGTAATATGTGATATATTTTTGTGCACAAAATTGTATCATGTTTGATGATACATGCAAACTTGGGTGTATGTTTGATTTAAACCTTGGTTAAGTAAATGGTTAGGGTTTTAATTTATTTATTTATTTTGGATAAAATAAAATGGTGGCATTCTTTGTTTTTTCTTGAAGCTTCTTGAAGCTTTGAAATGCTTTGACCATTTTGTTTCTTTCCTTAATCCTAACCATTTCCCTTAACCCTAGTTTATTCTCTACATGAGTTAGCCTCATCCATGGTTGCATTATGATAACCATCATTTCATTTTTCTTTTTGGATTTAATTGATAATTCATTCTTTTCTTCTTCTTCATCTTCTTCTTCAAGTGAAGAAAAGGAAAAGATTTCTTGAAAAATGTCAAGTGATGATTCCAAGTGAGAAATCCAAATCCAAAGTGAACCCACTTCCTATTTATTCATCCTCTACCACTTGCCAAGTAGTATAGGGTGTTTTCTTCACAAGTTTCATGACTTGGTGAAGTTGGAGCTTGATCTTGAGTTGCCTCGACGTAGATCATCTTCGGCATCGAAGTCGACGACCTAGCCCGATCATTTCTTCGATAAAACCACCGCGAGAGTCCGGGATCCGATGGGTACAGTGGAGGGACGTCATCAGGAGCTAAGGAAGTGGAGGACCGGATCTACAAAGGTTGTATTTTCCGTTCACTCTTAGTTAAGTTGTTAACTAGTTATCGTTTTCGCCTTAAACTCTAGTCAACGATCGCATTAGGGTTTCTCGGCACCGGAAATTTTTGAATTTGGCATGGTTGATGCCTTGTGAGACCTCATTAGTGTGTCTAGGAACCCTACAGTGGTATCAGAGCCTAGCTAGAGCCTTAGGCGATGCGTAGACGATGTTAGAAACCCGATCGAACCCCGAAACCCTAATTCTAAGCCTTCTCTGTACAATTTTTGAAAACTGGGATTTTTCCAAATTAAAAATATGCAGAAAAATCAGCAGGGTTTTATAGGAGTTACTGTGAAAAACGAGAGTCCAATTCAATCAAACCGCTGCGGAACCGCGGCAAGAGCATGCCTCATGCGGCGGTTCCGCGGCCGTACAGAAGCATCTTTCATTAATTTTTGCATAGTAATTCCTATATTGTAGTGCTGGTTTTTCTGGGAGTTTTTTAATATTTACTCAAGAGTTGAGTTTTCTGGGTTGTATTGGGAGTTCGTAGATTCGATCGGATTGTCTAATTTCGTCTATGTGTTTTTCCGGAAAATTTAGAATATGTTAAAAAGTTCGACCGGATATAAATACCCACTTTTTCCCCTGTCGCGAAATTTCCAAGTGTTGGATCTTTCCGTGGTTTAATAACGTTCTAAGTAGTGCAAGTAACGCAATGGACCCTCTAGAAGACAACAAACCTTAACTCGATTATGTGACCGTCTTGAACTGCCCTTTGAACCTTAGGGTTTGGGGCAGTACGGCGTGCCACAGGTGAGGCGTTGGCTTGACCCTTCTACGGCTGGACCGTTGGTACTGAGGCATGAAGTGAATGTTTTTAAACTTGTTTCATGTGTTGAGCTGTTTCGGGAAAACTTGGGTGTTCGATTGTTCGATCGGAAAGTTTGACATTTTCTATTTATCCGGAATGTGATACAATAATTGGAATTCACAAGTAGTTATGAGATAACTGAATGAATGTAATAAATCTAGAGGTTTAGCCTCACTTGATCGGTTGCCATGGAATTTTAATGTGATCAAAAGTCTGTCGCAATCGCGTAGCGTACGCGGATACTCGCCGGGTAAACTTAATAGACAGCCACGCCCCAAAGCCCCGACCAAGTGACTGTAGGAGAACCCCATCGCCGAAAGCATCCGTTCGTGTGCTCGCGGCAGCAGTGTTCCGCCTTGGTGCACTTCGTCGACGGCGTCGGGGGTGCGTCTGCCTACTAAAGTTTGCGACGAGCATTCGATCTGAATGCCGGGAATCCTGTTGAATTGCTCGACTTGATATTGAAAAGAGTTTTCGATAATGAGACTAAAATGCGGGGTTTATAATTGTTAGGCATGCGATGTCTAAGTAATGCATTTGATTAGGCATGCGATGTCTAGGGAGGTTGCGGATTCCAACTGTTGTAGTTTTACACATTCTTTTCTGCGACGTAAGTGTAATATGCGATATCGCCGGTTTCGTTGCTATATGCCAATGACAATTGGGATATGCATGTTTACTTACGTTGATAACATGTGATGTTATGTGTTGCTGGATATATTATATTGGATCGTCGTGTTCGAATAGCCGGGTTTTTTTTTATGTGAGATGAGTGTTTTTCATTTTCATTCATGTAAAAACTTGTATGTAATATTCTTTTATTGGGGCACTTCCAGGTTGCGGATGATGTCACCCATTGTATATTATTTACTTTTCCGCACTAGGATAGACCCAAGGAGGAGGGCACAAGTAACCGGGTTCTGGGATCCAGAGGGAGACCAACTCGAGGAGTCGAGTCCGGGTCTCCTAACTCTAGAATTGGTAGGGTTGCTTGCCGCTCTCGTAGGGGTCTAGGGGTGTGGGTTTGGCTATTCATCGCGTCCATGGAATCCGTGTTTTATACAGGCTCGTATTGAAAACACGGACAGCTCGTATAGCTGGAATCCGTGTTTTATAAAGTGCACAAATAAAGCATTAAAATAACATTTAAATTAGGGAAAAATTCTATGTGAACCAAAACTTCTCATTGACCCCCAAAGCCCGAGCACTAGCTTCATTCTAGCTAAATTAGGTGTCGTGAAGTCTATACAAAAGTTTGATCACAATTGGGTTAAAACGGAAAACACCGACTATTTTACCCTAAAACGGAAAAATTCGCAAAACGATTTCTAAAATGTTACAGGACACACCGGGGGCATCGTGCTCTTTTTTCGAAGAAGCTCCATAGGAGGTCGCTCTTTCAGCCAAAACGAAAAGAATGCTAAAGGATCTCTAAGCATGCCCAGCGATCAGGTGGAAAAATCAGCTAGAACCCGAGATCATCGAGGGAATGCTGAAGCCGCGCCCGACGCCAAAAATTGGTAGCGATAATCAAAACGCTCCGGCCCAGCCGTCAAAGTCTTCGAAGAAAAAGAAGAAAACCAAAAAGCCCGTAAAGCCTACTGACAAGTGCACGGACCTGCAAAAACACATCGACGCGTTGGAAGAATATAACCAGAAGGTGCGAACCCCGGTCATGCTCCAAGATTTTCTCGACCACATCCTTGAGGACAGAGACGATGATAATGATGGGGGAGAGGACTCGGCAGATGAAACTGAGGGCTATGTGGCAAGCTGCCACATGATCTTTCACTTGTCGATGGATGGTGAAGAAGCACCTGATGCAAAGAAACTAGGGGCAGATCCAGAACCGAAATCAAAACCCTTGGAATTTTCTGATAAAATCATCGACCTACTGCTGAACGAAGCCCGTCAGAAGAGCAAGGATGATCGAGAACGCGAAATGGCTATATTCGAAAAGGCCAGGAGTCGGCGTCAATTTAAAGAAGTCATGAGTCAAGAAATACCCCAACCAGATCAAAGCACTTATGTCGCCAGCAAAAGAAGGTTCAAGACGAAGAAACGGTTCGCCAAAGCCATATCGATGGGAATGTAGCTGCCACCCTCCGAAGGAAACACTCCTGATGGGATACACCTTGAAGAAGGGGACGCACATCCAAATTACTGCTTATACCATCGAAGGACTGCGCACCCTACTGAGGAATGCAATGCCTTTAAAAATTGGTGGCAGGGATACGTTGCTCATCGACAGCAGTTCAAGCAGATGAATCGCAAAACTCGTCGAGAACAAAGGAGCACGACAGATGAGCGCGGAAGAACTGCCGGCAACTGTCACATGGTTAACAGCAAGGGATCGCAAGTTCCTACCTTCGGGAGAGATTCTGATGAAGAAATTCCCCTTGGCCCTCTCTTTAAGGAATCTACCTTCGAAGCAGAAGAAATGAAGACCTGCGAGAACATCCAGCTGCGTAATCGCACATTACCTGAAAAGCATCTCAGACCGGCAAACAAGGGATCGAACAAAAAGGATAAAGGGAAGGAAAAAGTCCCCGAGGATATTGCCCTCGATGATCGAGTCGTCAAAGAGCTTGCAGCCAAGGACCCGCCCAAGAAAAACAAGGTGGATTATAACGTTCTAGCACACCTGAGAAAGATTCCTTCACAGTTGAGCATTCTCGATGCCCTTCTGCTATGTAAAGAGGCGCGAGACTCCCTAATCAAAGCATTACAAGACCCCGGACAGTTCCAAGCTTTCCTCGCCGAAGAAAAGATGAAGGACGAGTTGGAGGAAGTGCACACTGCTGACATCACTTTCGGCGATGAGGACCTCCTCGTCGGGACGTGCGAGCATAACCGTCCGCTATATGTCGTCGGGTACTGTCATGATATTAAGATAGGCGAAATCCTAGTCGAAAATGGATCCTCCGTTAACCTTCTCAATGTAAGAGTGTTGAAGGAGACCTGCATGAGCGTTCAACACCTTACTCGGGATAAGATCACTATCTTCGGGTTCGACTCCCAGTGATCACGGACGCTCGGGTCTGTGATACCGACGTTACGCTTTAGGATGCTCGTCACTGATATCATGTTCCACGTCATTGACGCCAAAACTTGTTACAACGCTTTGCTCGGCAGACCTTGGTTACACGAGTACAACATCATCCCTTCTACATAACATCAGTGTATGAAGTACTTCAAAGATGGTCTAGAGTACACTGTGACGGGGGAACTAAACCCATTCTCCGTGAACGAAGTCCGCAAATATAAAGATGCCAAGTACTTCCTGCCAGATTTTGAAGACACAGAAAGATGTCGCAAACCGGAGAGTAAACAAAAAGCCATCACCAACATTCCGGTCGTCGGGAGCGATACCGAGGAGGAGGAAGAGATAGTCTATTCCGGGCTATCCCAATACACCAAGCCGGGACCGTCCACCCCTATATCGGTCTTCGGCAGTGACTCTGAAGACGAAATCAATGCAGTATTCTTTACTCGACCATCAATACAAGCCTTCGCTGGCGATGATCGAAGTTTGCAAATCGCCATGGTTCCGCAAGAGCATTACAAAGAGCTCGATGCACTTGAAACCTATAGTGTGCAGGAACTGCAGACATTCTACGTCCCTCTCAGGAGAAGAGATGAAAAGGCGATCCTCTTTTATCAATCCACGGAAACCAAAGGGGAGAAAGAAGTCTGGCATGGTGCCGATTCGACACTTGACAGACTTCAGCCCATCCGACTGCCCAGATACTACACAGAAGGATTGAAGAGGCTGTTGAGGCACCAAGGCGTACCCCTTAAGCAGACCACGCGACAAGCTCAGTTCTACAATATAATCTGGAACGTCCCCGGAACTCAGCGAAAATTGCCCACCGGGAGAATGGAAACGATCGGGCTTGGATATATTCGATCCAAGAAATGGGTGCGAGTCCATGGCAGTTACGTCATACATGACTTCGATGAAGAAGGAGATGTTCTGTTAAAAGACGCTAACCCTGAACCAAAACGAGGTCCCGCCAAGAAAATGCCAAGTCCGTCGTTTGAAGAACAGTTGGACAAGCTAATAAGGGAAGCGGGTCAAAGGGTCCAAGATGATTATAACCACGAAATGGCCATCTACGAGAAAGCCAGGACACAATGCCTCCTTCAGCAGGCTACAGAGAATGACGATGCCCTTCGTTGCCAGTCTGTCATACAGAAGACCCGACGCAAAAACAAAAACAAACTGTAGAACGGAAAAAAATGTTCGACAGCAACGAAGCGGATCCAAGAAGTCACGCGATCGAAAATCGAGCAGCCGAGATCCGTCTCTTATATAGAAGATGAGTCAAGCATATTCTTTTCTCCAAGAAAAGACAAAGAAAATCTTCGACCTCGTCATGAAACATCAGATGATTACGCCCCCCGGAGTCTAAGCACCCCGATCGAGCAAATGAGGTTCTTCACTCAGACTATTGCTCCTATCACCGAGCGATAGGACATCCTATTGAAGACTGCTTCACCTTCAAAGACTAGATTGAAGACCAGCATCGACCCGGCAGATTCGCTCTATCCAACAGTTGGAGGGTAAGTCCGCCACGGAAGCATGAATCAAAAGCCACTTATGCGATGAGAGTAAAACCAGATCAACATCGGTCTTGGAAACGATCTTGTACCTGTCACGAGATAACGCTGTCAGAAGAAGAACCCGAAAATATGGATGACCTCTGTTGGTGCTTCGAAAACGAGGAAGATGAGTTGATTTCAGAATTTCCACCGGCGCCAAAAGAGCTGGAAGACGGGATACATACTACTGCAGATGACCTCAGAAAAATCGACTTGGGAACGAAAAACGACCCACGACCGACATTCGTCAATGAATTGTTGTCTGAAGAAAAGGTGGCTATGCTCAAAGACGTGCTCATGCAGTATAAAGACTATTTCACATGGAACTATTCCGAGATGCCCGGATTGGATCCAGAAATAGCCGTCCACAAATTGGCGATATCTCCGGACGTCAAGCCGATCAAACAAGCACCGAGAAGAATGCGGCTCGAGCTTGAGATGAGCATTAACGCCGAGGTCAAGAAGCTAATCGACTCCGGCTTCATCCAAGAGGTTCAGTACCCCAATTGGATCGCCAACATTGTCCCAGTCATGAAGAAGAATGGGACGGTGCGCATCTGCGTAGACTTTCAGGATCTTAACAAAGCCTGTCCTAAGGATGGCTTTCCTGTACCGGTCACCGAGCTGATGATAGACAATACGTCCACTCACGAGGTCTTCTCCTTCATGGACGACTCATCAGGGTATAATCAAATAAAAATGCATCCTGAAGACCAGAGGCATACCGCTTTTCGGACTTCGCTAGGCATATTCTGCTACAAAGTGATGTCTTTCGGTCTAAAGAACGCCGGTGCCACCTATCAGAGGGCCATGACGAAGATCTTTGATGACCTTATACAAGAGATTGTCGAATTTTATATCGACGACCTCGTGGTAAAAAGCAAATCGCACGAAGAGCATTGGGAGCATCTAAAAATAGTGTTCCAACTCCCTCGAAAATACAATCTGAAGATGAACCCTCTCAAATGCGCATTCGGAGTCTCCTCAGGTAAATTCCTAGGATTCATTATACGACATCAAGGCATTGAAATCGACTCGTCAAAGATCAAGGCGATTATGGAAATGCCCTCCCCACGAACTTTGAAGCAACTGCGGTCTCTCCAAGGAAAGCTCGCGTATATCCGGCGGTTCATAGCTAACCTCTCCGGAAAATGCCGTCCCTACAGTCACTTGATGAAGAAGGGAACCCCGTTCGTCTGGGATCGCAAATACCAAAGCGCACTAGACGAAATCAAGCAATACCTACAGAATCCTCCGGTGCTGACCGCTCAAGTCAAGGGAAAGCCCCTCATTCTGTATACAACTGCCCTTGAAGGTTCCTTAGACGTGCTATGGGCACAAGAGAATGACCAAGGAAAGGAGAGAGCCCTCTACTATTTAAGTCGAGTTCTCCTGGGGGCAGAAAACAATTACTCCCACATTGAAAAACACTGCCTGGCGTTGATCTTCGCGATAACGAAGCTCAGACACTATGCTTTGGCACATGAGATTCATCTCATATCAAAAGTGGATCCTCTTAAGTATTTGATGTCAAGAGCCATACTAACGGGACGACTCGCTAAATGGGCCCTACTCTTAATGGAATTCTCGATAACATATCGTCCTCTCAAGGTAGTGAAAGGCCAAGCCATTGCCGACTTTCTTGCCAAGCATCCGATACCTGCCGAATCACCTTTAAATTGCGAATTGCCAGACGAGCACACGTTTGACACAATCGACAGGAAGAGAGGAGAGAGCGATCCCCGATGGGAACTCTACTTCGATGGAGCGTCTTCCATGAAGAAGCGAAAGCACAGCTCCCCCATAATCAAATCTAGGATAGGCCTCATCTTCGTGACTCCACAAAGAGGGATAATGTGCTTCGCCTTTTCCTTAACAGAGCCGAGGACAAACAACAAAGCCGAATACGAAGCTTTGAAAGAAGGTCTTGAGATCGCTGTCGACATGGGAATCGAAAACCTCCTCATATACGGAGACTCCCAACTGGTGTTTAGTCAAGTAAACGACGACTATCAAACGTGCAAACCAGAGTTAGTAAGGTAAGGTGAAAGGGTGCAACAACTGCTGACTCAAATCCCTTCCTACGCCCTGGAAAGCACACCACACGCGGAAAATAGCAAGGCGGATGCGTTAGCCAAACACGCTAAAGAACTGACTGACGAAAACCTCGATGACGTGAGGATCGTTGTACAAAGTCGTCGAGTTCTTGCACCGGCAGAAATATCTCCGGAATCGTCTAAAGAAAAGGAAGCGACCAAGCAAACAGCCTTACAAATAAAAGATCAGGAAAATGCTAAGGATTGGAGAGAAGTCTTTATAGACTACTTCAAATCCCGACGAACACCTGAAGATGCATCCTCAAGACATCAGCTCATGAAATGAGCTCTGTCTTTCACCTTCGTCAATGATACACTGTACAAGAGATCGTTCGACTCTCTATGGCTAAGATGCCTAGGGCCGGAAGAAGCAAAGAGAGTCGTCCAAGAAACTCACGACGGATTCTGCGGTTCTCATCAGGCCGGGCCAAAGATGAAGCTGAAGATCAAAATGATGGGCTACCATTGGCCCACGATGATCCAGGACTGCCTTGAATACGCGAAGCAGTGCCACTCGTGCCAAATTCACGGGGACTTTATTCACCAGCATCCAAATCCACTACATCCAATGGTGGCTAGCTTGCCTTTCGAAATGTGGGGAACCGACATAATCGGGCCCACCGAACCAGCATCGTCCAGAGGACATCGATTCATTTTGGCGACAACTGATTACTTCTCCAAATGGGCAGAAGCAATACCGCTGAGGGAAGTGAAGACGGAGAATATTCTCCATTTTTTTAAGACGCATGTCATCTATCGGTTCGGCACTCCGCGACGGATTATCTCAGATAATGGGCCGGCCTACAGAAGCCATAAAATCATCTGCTTCGCGCAGCAACATAATATAGACTGGAGATACTCTTCAGTCTACAATCCTTGAGCTAACGGTCTGGCTGAGGCTTTCAACAAGACCTTGACTAAGATCGTGAAGAAGACGGTGTCCAGAAATAAGAGGGACTGGCACAAGAGACTGCATGAAGCTCTCTGGGCGTATCGAACCACATTCAAAACGGCCACAAGCACAACGCCGTATGCATTGGTATTCGGCGCTGAAGCAGTACTCCCCTTGGAGATAGAGCTACCCTCCTTACGAGTGGCAGATCATTACGAGCTAACGGACGAAGAGAATGCTCATCTTCGGCTTGAGGAGCTTGATGCCCTCGACGAAACGCGGCTCACGGCGCAGCAAAACTTGGAAGCTTACAAAGCAAAGATGACGCGCTCATACGAGAGATTGACTAGGCCGAGAACATTCCGCCAAGGCGAACTCGTGCTAGTGGTCAATAGACCCATGATCCCCAATCGTGCCAAACGGGGGAAATTCGAGCCGAACTATGAAGGCCCGTACATCATAGAGAAAATTTACCAGGGTGGAGCCTATCTCCTCATGGACATGCATGGCGAAAGACCCTTCAAGCCAATAAACGGTCGATTCCTGAAAAAATACTATGCCTGACGAGTCACGGCCTAGGTCAACGATGGATGACGACGCCTATGTCCGCTCACCATCTTCCTAATCCCAAACTCTATAAGTAGTAGCCAGCAAACGGACCGAAATGTCCTAAAACTAACGACGGACCGAAATGTCCTAAAACTAACGATGGACTACTATGTCCTAAAACTGGCTATTGACCGAGACGTCTATAAACTACTACGGACCGCAGCATCCCAAGGCTGACACAATATATATATATATATATATATATATATATATATATAAAGAAGAAAGAAAACGGTATGTCCATAAGCGAGATGGGCACGGATGAAAACCCGAAAGGGCTCCATGAGTGAAAACGGCAGGGCTACCGGCGAGTTTTTTGAAAACCCGAAAGGGTGCAATCTCGTTAAAAGACACTTACAAGGTCCTCTCGACCTTGTGAGGAGAAAATACCTGCATGAGATCCTTACGACTCACAAGGGAGCAACACACTTAGGGATCCCCACGATTCCTAAGGAGAAATTACACCTACGAGATCCTCACGACTTGTAAGGAGAATTCCCCTTTGAGACCCTCACGGCTCATAGGATTCAAAAGCCTTAAGCTACAGGGATCTGAACCTGTTCTTAAGCCATCACAACCTTCAATGCTGCCTTACAAGCGGTTCAATATTGACCCTTGTATACAATCCACGGGCACGAATAAGCATTTCCCTAACAGAGTCCCACCACTGACGAGGGATATCTTCATATGGCAAACGACACTTGTAAGTCCTCTCGACTTATAAGGAGAAAGCACTCTTGTAAGATCCTTACGACTTATAAGAGACCATACACTTAAGAATCCTCATGATTTTTAAGGAAAAAACGCACTTACGAGATCCCCACGACTCGTAGGGAGAAATACCTTTATGAGACCCTTACGGCTCATGAAGATAAAAGTCTTAGTCGACAGGATCCTAACCCTGTCTGCTAAGCCACCTTTGTTCAAAACCGACAAAGGCAAATGATGATTCGCTCCTGGAAATATCCCAGTTGTAGCGATGCTGATGCCTAAATCGGTATCAGATCCCAAGCCTCATACTCGCGGCAAAAGTCAGCGAGCCATATATGCATATAAGAGCCGAAATGATAGGGCAACTTGCAACAAAATCAACAAGTAAAATATATGCATATAAAAGCCGAAATGATTGGGCACCGCGAAAAAAAGCCGAAATGATTGGGCAATCACGAATTTCGCGATATAAAAAAGCTGAAATGATAGAGCATCGCGGAAATATAAAAGAAATAATAACAAAATGAAACTCTTGCCGTACAGATGAGATCACATCGATCCCTGTATACAATCCAGGGGCACAAACAAAGAGAGAACCATATCATCCCACTATGCTCCATCG
This sequence comes from Agapanthus africanus, assembly GCA_030015575.1. Lineage (NCBI taxonomy): Eukaryota > Viridiplantae > Streptophyta > Magnoliopsida > Asparagales > Amaryllidaceae > Agapanthus > Agapanthus africanus. The sequence goes on along the minus strand of CM057349.1, from coordinate 59,226,273 downwards.
GAAAGAGAGCAAAGTCTCGATGGCAACATCTATAGCCTGGAGACTCACAATGGCGTTCCTCCTCATTCCAGCAAGACTCGAACGCGACAATCAACCTCGGAGCCATGACAAAGCCCCTAGTTCCAGATCTCGACGGTTCACAACAACCTGGAGACCACCTCAACATTCGTCTCATTACAGCAGACGCAGTGTCAACAATGACGTTTCTTCTCAACTCCAGCAGGATGCAGATGCAACGTCAACAATCGATCCCAGGATCAAAGCAACGGAGCCACGGCGAAGTCCCTAAATCCAAGCCTCGACGGTTCATCAGCAATCTAGAGACCACCTCGACATTCGTCTCGACACAGCAGACAAGATGTTACCACAGTGTTCTTCCTTCAACAGGATTCGGACGCGCCAAAACAACGAAGTAAAGGCAATATTCCTGGCTTCAAGGTCTTAACGGCAACTCATATAAAACGTGAAAGACTATCGAAGATCATCCCACACCAGTGCGGAGTGATCACCACCGTGACATTCGTCTCGATACAGCAGACGTAATGCCAGCAAATGAAGCAAAGGCAATATTCCTAGCTTCAGGGTCTTGACGGCAACTCATATAAAACCTGAAAGACTATCGGAGATCATCCCACACCAGCGCGGAGTGGTCACCACCTCGACGTTCGTCTCGATACAACAGACGAGATGTCACCACAGCGTTCTTCCTCCAGCGGGATTCAGATGCGACAATCAAACAACGGAGCCACGGCAAAGTCCCTAGTTCCAAACCTCGACGGTTCACCAACAACCTAGAGACAACTGCGACATTCGTCTCGATACAGCAGACGCAATGCCAGCAAACGAAATGAAGGCAATATTCCTAGCTTCAGGATCTTGATGGCAACTCATATAAAACCTGAAAGACTATCGGAGATCATCCCACACCAGCGCGGAGTGATCATGACTCATCAGGGCTCCTAAACTGAGACTAACCTCAAGTAAAAAGCGACATGGAATATCCCTAACGCTTGTTCTTTAGACGGTAATACTACCTGGAAGATTGCTTGAAGACGTCTTGTCCAGCCCCTGAACGGATCAGAGATATGACAGTCGCAAGGCTACTCGAACAGCAAAATTGCCTATCGAGGAATACATCAACCAACGCGATGGAACGACGGACACAACCCTAGTACCACAGACCCTAACGGACATCTATCGTATAGAGCAGAGGTTAACTATGACGTTAGGACATCCTTGCGAGAACTTCTCGATTCGTCTCGACTCGTAAGGCAAAGCCTTAGGCAATGGGGATTAAAAAACCCGTTTCCTAAGCACTGGGGCCCTGCAAGTCGGTCCAAGATGGACTCTTGCATACTATTCACGGGTCACACTCTCCGAAGTCAAACATCGACAAAGAGGGAAACAACCACTTACGAGTCCTCTCGACTTATAGGCGGGAAAATTTTCTTGTGAGATCCTTACGATTCTCAAGAGAAAACGCACTTAGGAATCCTCATGATTCCTAAGGAGAAAATACACCTACGAGATCCTCTCGACTCGTAGGGAGAAAAATCTTTTTGAGATCCTCACGACTCATAAAGTTGGAAAGTCTTAGGCAACAGACCTGAACCTGCTTTCTAAGCTATCGATACAGTACAAGAAGGCTAGGACGAAATATTCTCTACGCTTGCCAGAGTAACATAGAGACAAAACAGCAAAGAGGAAAAATGACAGAGGGAGACAGGAAAAATGACAGAGGGAAACAGGAAAAATATGTCTTTTATTCATGAATCAAAATGAATACAAATTACAATCTATGAAAGAATAAAAAAATACTCTCCTTCAGGAGTATGTACAAAAGAAGGATAAAAGGAAAAATATACAATTTTTCAAGCCGGCGGACGATGTAACAGATTTGTCAGTTCATCCTTTTTCCGCTGGGCCTAGGCTTCATAATTTGTTATCGCTACAAGACGGGCCTCCGCTTGAGACTGTTGGGCCTGGTACGTGGCGAGCCGACTTTCAAGCTCCTGTTCAGTAATTTGTGGGCTTCAACCATCTCGCGAGTGAAAACGACGGCTTTATCAATAGCTACCACCTCCCTGATAGCTTCTTGAAGCACCCGCCAAATTTCATATGCATGAGTGGTCCTAGTAATCGGCCACACACCGTTCGATACATCCTCGCAGACTTGATCTCAGGTTTAAGATGTCGGAAAGAAGCTGGATGTATTCAAACCCGTGTGGAAAGACCTCCACTCGATGCCAATCCTCGATCCAAAACACGCACAAACTATTTTCTCTTTCTGGCAACAAGGAGAGTCTTCGGTAGGTACCCCTTTAAGCATGCGTTCATGACTATATGCATATGGTATCTAGAACGCGCTGATTTATAGACAACATAATGACGATGTTCTCACCTAAAGGAAATTCCCAAGGGTCAAGTATAACGCTCATGTCCTCAGGCGGGATGCACGTACGAATATACGACGAAAAGAAAGAATTCAACAGAAAGTATTCAACGATTAATGATAAGAGAAATACATTGATACTACTCTATGGGAAAGAGATCACCAAACACAGGATCAGAGATACAAGGGTTAACAAAACAAAATACAAAATTCTCCAGTTCCCTCTCTGCCTTCTCCAACACGTCGAAACGACGATTTTCGCGAGGAGTTGCTCCCCATAGATTAGCGCCTTGCTCATCAGCAAAAGCGGACATGACAGCCCGACGGGCTCTTATCTAACCCAGTAGATGGATCGAACAATCCTTCAGAGCCCGAGTAATCAAGCGTGCCTCATAGAAACACTCGATCTTGTCCTCCGTCGTATCGAGAGTTGCCAGGGTCATCTCTGCCGGATGAGGAGGAATATCGGCAAGTACGGACGAAAAAATCATCCGCAGCCAAATGGAACCCATAGGAAGGGGAGAACCCCTACGAATTGAGAGTTCGTACATCACCGCGTCGCATTCGGCATCGGTGAGAAGAGGATCCACTAGCCGCACTGCAAAACGAGGAATCATCTCCTCGATGGGCACCTCTCATGGTTGCCGACGAGCGTGGGGGCGGTTGCAAGCCATAACACTTGATCGGTTTCTCAAAGATGATCATCTTAAGGTCTAAATGGGTTTTTCTTTGAAGAGAGAAAGAAAGGCACGGCTTCGGTTTATAAAGGGGAGCATTCAATGCTATGCACAGAAAATGTTGTGCATGGTGGAACTATTCCCAAGGACCGGAAAAATGGGAGAACGTTGGAAATGAAAAGAGGTGACTCGTTGAAATCAGTGCAAGGAGACGAAACAACCCATCAAGCAGTGCCTCACGCGCCAAACACGTGAGCACCAACAACAGGGTGACAGAGCTTAATAAAGAACGCATGTAAACATAAAAAAGGGAGAAGATGAAGGAGTGGAGGCGCTACTGAAGAGACCGTTGCATTTATAAGACATGATAAGAAACGGTTCATCTTCCCTGTTCCCTGGGCAGATCCAATGGCTACAAGAGTTACAGTGTTTCACTCACATGCAAACATGTGAGAACAACGCTGTGGGGGCATTTGTTCCCTCATGAGAATTAAATAAAATACAGATACAGCAATAAGGAAAACCCCCAAATGGCGCATCACATGCCCACACGTGACCGGGCATCACGTGCCCACACATGACCGGGTCTCACGTGCAGACACATGACCTTTTACAGGCAAAGCCTGTAGGCACTGAATAAAATAAAAAAATGCTTAATCAGTGGCATCACGTACCCACACGTGACCAGGTCTCACATGCTGACACGTGACCTTTTACAGGCAAAGCCTGTATGCGCTGAATAAAATAAATAAACAATTGGAAATACTCAATCAGTGGCATCACGTGCCCGCACGTGACTAGGCCTCACGTGCAGACACGTGACCATTTACAGGCAAAGCCTGTAGGAACTAAATAAAATAAATAATTGGAAATGCTTAATCAGTAGGGTCACGTGCCAACACGTGATAGTCTCTTAAACCCTCTGAAACAATAGAATTAAATTCTAATTTAATGCTTTATCAAATGGGGTCATGTGCCAACACGTGATAAACTCCTAAACCATCAGAACTAATAGAATTAAGTTCTAATTAAAAGGAATCAAAAGCCTTAATTGGAAGAATATTTCCCTAGATCTTTCCAAATAAAAAAGATTGCGCTCTGTAAAGTGGAGCACCGCTGGATTAAAAATCCAATGGTGATTAAAAATCACCAATTTATAGAAAGATTCTATACAAGGAAAGATTTTCCTAAAATATGCGAGGAACAACAAATAAAATATCTTTTGGATTAAAAATCCAAAGGTGAATAAAATTCACCGAGTGATCTAAAAGATCATATTGGTTACAAAATCAATCAAGATCTTTCAATGAAAGCTTGACTAAACAAACTGATTCTTTTCTTTCTCCTATAAATAGGAGCCAAGAAGAGAAGGAAAAAAAAGAGAGAGATACAACAACAGAGAGAAAAAAGAAGAGAATTTAATTCTCCAAAAAGAAGAAGATCTCTTCAGAAAAGAAAGAAACCATAGGTAAGAGAGGAAAATAGATCATTCTATAAGCTCCACAAAACAAAAATAGAATTTAATTCTCAAACTAAGAGTTTAACTCTTCTGAATAAGAACTTAGTTCTTCCTTTGGTTGAAGATCTGCAGAAACAGATCTCCCCATAAGTTGAGAATTTAATTCTCACCGGGAGGATTCTGCCATGCAGATCTAAAGCCTAAGGGAGGACCTAAGTTCAGAGAATTTTATTCTCCCACAAAGCACATAGGAATTTAATTCCTCCAACAAAGATAGGATTTAACCCTTAATATAAGAACTTAGTTCTTCTTCATGGTTGAAGATCTGCAGAAGCAGATTTCCCCATAAGTTGAGAATTTAATTCTCATCGGGGAGATTCTGCCATGCAGATCCAAAACATAGAGGGAGAATTGAGTTTAAAGAATTTAATTCTTCCAAATACATAGGAATTTAATTCCTCTAAATAAAATTAGGGTTTAACTCTACAAAAGAATTTAATTCTTAAACAAGGGACTTAGACTTTTCATGCACGTAAAAAGATCAAGTACCTAATATGATCACGTGGCAACATGTGACCCTCCCTTCAATGGTCAAAAAAAGAATGAATGAGATGGGGTCACATGCTCCCATGTGACCCTTGGATAAATTCCTCAAAATAAAGAGAACAAAGCAAAGGCAAAACAGACTTTGGGCGCCCTCACGTGCTCCCACATGACCCCTAACAAACACTTCAATATCCAAATCATGGATACCCATCACGTTCCCATACGTGATGGCCATAAAGGCTAAGTGTTTAACACTTATTTGAATATTCTGAGAATAAAATAAAGGAAGCTTGGCCCAATCCCAGGGCGCCTCACGTGAGCGCTTCATTTTTTTAGTGTTTAACATTTTAAGCACTTCATCCCTAGTGTTCAACACAATTTTGCATCACGTGGGAACACGTGATCGCCCAATATGTGCTAGTGTTTAACACTATATTCGAACCAGTCTTAGCCCAAATTAGCTAAGTCTTCCAGAGGCAAGACTCCCCTTTGACTGAACCTCAAATACACCCTTGTCTTCCAAGATTGATCATCTCATATGGCATATGAGTGCTCAGCACACAATAAAAGATAAAAATATTGTCAGAACCCAGACCCATACTTCGCATTATAAAGGGGGGCTAAGCCCAGACAAATGTTCAGCAGCCCAAACAAAGGTCCAACATTCTAAACCTAATTGGACTTAGCCCAAGTTGGCCATAAGTCCTCAATTCAGATTTAACTGAGCCCATGTGCTCATAATCTAATTAATTGATCTTAGTCCCAAATTGGACTACAAATCTCCCAACCAACATTGGTTCAAAGGTACATCTCTTCACTCCTTTGATATTTGTCGTTGTAATCCTTCAACGTCTTCAGAGAGGTGACGGGTCCCGATAACCAAACATACTATGGACTGTGGGGTCCTTAAACTCATGGACTATGATGTCCTTAAACTTTACGGACTGTGGGGTCCTTAAACTCATGGACTATGATGTGCTTAAACTTTACGGACTGTGGGGTCCTTAAACACATGGACTATGATGTCCTTAAACTTTATAGACTATGACGTCTTTAAACTATGGACTGTGGGGTCCTTAAGCCCATGGACTATGATGTCCTTAACCCTGGACCGCAATGTCCTTAAACTAAACAATAGAGCCCAAATGCTCTCTTGTTGGATCCAAATGATCCCGTTAAGTTGATCTTAGTCTAAAATTAGACTAACGTATCCTTAACAAACGTTTAAGTTGATCTTAGTCCCAAATGAGACTAACGTATCCTTAAACCCAACCCCAAACCCAAATCTAAGAAAATACGGATTTGGACTAATCCACGCCCTACGGGCGACAACATAAATTAGTCTCCGTATACAATACACGGGCAACCAAAAACAAAACAAACATACATGACATGAAGTGACCATCTGGAGAAGGAGAAAGTGGTTACCACGATGCGGTTGCGTAATTAACTGCAGGGGCTTGCGCATGAAAGGAAGTACGTCCCCACAATCAAAAAACCCCTTGTCATGAGGGAGAATCTGACAAAGTCTACTACATCGGCCGCATCCGTCTAAACCTTCGATACATGGTGCCATAAATCAACTTAGCATCTTCGGAGAGGTGGACGGATAGCACCAAATAGCATCTGCCCCCAAAATTAAGGCCGGACGTCCCAACGTCTCGGTCGCATCTTTCGGCGGAGAACACCAAGCTCCTAGTGGTTCCTTGATCGAATTTGGTTGCCGGTCTTCCTCCATCTATGATGATCCACCTGAGAGAAATGGCGCAAGCTTCAACCTCGCCAAGCAAAGTAACCGACGCTCTAAGGTTGCTAGCAATGGAGAGTGGAGGTTTAGGAATGTGTCACTATTGTTTTTCTCTCATCGAATACTCAAGGAGCAACTCAAGAAGATTAAGAGAAGGTGAGGAAACATGTGGCATGAGCAACTAAAGAAAATGGCTGAAGTCTCCTAGTGAGTATGAATGAGTGAAGAGAGCAAGTGAAGAAAATCAAGTGGAGAAAAAATATGAGCAAACCCCCAAAAAGAATGTGGCAGCCCCCCCTCTTTTTTCCAATCATGCAAATGAAAAATATCTCCATCATTTTCCAAATAAACAAATGAGAGTCATGCCTCTCTATGCCAAAACCCATGCTCATGCCAACTCACCCCTCCACCTCATTTCCATAATTTATTTTCTAAAAAGAAAATCAATAATGAAGTGGCCATCTTCTAGAAACCATTCCATATAAATACGGAATGCAACCCGGTATACGTATTGAAATACATATACGCGTATTCGTACAAAAATACGAATAGCCAAGAGAGAAAATGGATAGTGAACAATAATACTAGAATACATATATATAAACACTCACACACAAACACACACACACATATATATAAATTATTAAATCAAAACGTGATTTAATAATCTGGCTTAATCCTAAGCCGCTAGTATTATCAACCGTCCGATTAAAGTCTGTGCAGCCTGTACACATATTTAATCGGACACCTGTATGTACCAACATACGTCATCTACACCATATCGCCTGAACCGTGAAAACCCTCTGTTTGGGACTCTAAAGACTCATCAATACGCTGGCAGTGGGATTAACCACAAGCACGTCAGCGGCACTAGCTGTACGTAACGGCTACCCAGGTATTGAGAGAAAGGAAGACCGACGAGCAAACGCATCCAAACCCCTACTGATCCTGACAGTGACAATATCCGTACAGTCCAGTCTGTTCATCTAAGAGTATTGCATATCGAGTCTAGGGGGTGGATAAAGTCAGACCCCTACTGACGCGAAATTCGTGTCGGTATGTAACCTATCACCACCTGAGAAACTATCAATCCTGGATTGGTAATTCTCGTCTACCCCGGCCGAGGATTTCTGGTGATGGCCACCCGTACACAACGCCACATCAACACCCAATACCGGGAGAGACGAATCCCCGACGATCCGCTCACTGCCTCCATATGGCTCGAGACTGTTCCCAACTAAAACCTGTTTGTACGACTCCTTTGAGCCGTGGTAGGGAAGTAATCAAAGCACGGTGGGAACTCACACGAGACAAATGACGATCTCAAGTTGACAGCTTAACCTGTACACATGTCACCGGGGAACTGCTATCTGACAATAGGTATAATATCAACCAGCAGGTTTCCGGCGAGTCCGTCCACTGTACTCATAACCCGATGAGCACCTGTATACTATCTTAGGTGAACAAACTAACACCAATGGCTTGTGAGACCGGCCACCTCCCCTTGTCAGGGTCTGGATAAGTATACACTATTCTACTCCGGAGTACTGATGCCCAGTCTCGATACTCCCACGACTAGGGATATTTAAGGATGTGCTTATAGACCACCCAGCTCCCACGTATATGATCGCCATCATAATGCTGATAGTCAAGCAAGAATTCTATGGGCTCTATCAACACATAATAGTGATAGTAATACCACCTGAAGCATGTACATGATGATAAAGACAAACCAGATAGCATACTATCATCTCGAGTAAGAATGTTCTACCGGTATAGGTCCTCCCTCAATCATCACAATCGCGTGCCTGTGATTCAATAATTGACTTGAGGGCACTATAGCCAACAATCTCCCACTTGCACTTAAGGTTAATTATTGCAGTGTCGCATACTCACAGCCCGTGTGATATCGAACACCCAACTTCTCTACTAATCAGTCTCGCAAAGCACGTTTGCGAAACTATTGCATTCGAGAAATAGCCTCAGTGAGTGGATCCGCTCCAGTGTTTCTTTCTGTATCTCTCTATATCTTAACTTCGCGGAGAAATCTATCTCCCGAAATAAGCAATACCTGCCTTAGAATATGTCTTGATATCTGATGGGACCCAGTTCACAAATGAACTCCAAATCCAGAAAACTTCTTAGACTGGATCGTCTACAGAATTTAATCAGTATACAGCGCCATGCCTTCCTCAGTATCCGCTTGGACCATCTGTCCAACATACTGTCCCTTAGAAGAGGGAAAAACTATAACTCAGACAGCCACTCTATCATCCAGGTCACCTTGGAAGCCTGAAATGATAACCGTCTCCTGAAGGAGGCTGCCGTTACCATATCCCTAGAACATCCATTTATGTTCATAAACTGCTTCCCTACATTTCTCCAGGATTGGATTAATATATGTTTATTGTAGCTAGTGCAAAAACAACATCTGCTGTGGTACTTGACATTTCATGATTAACTCAATTGCCTAAGCAAGTGATATGCTAATCATGCAGATCTTTCTCCCCTTTAGTCTGTAAGACACCTTTAGAGAGGGTGACTCCATCACCTGCAGGTACACCACCATGCCAGGAGTCGTCCATTCTAAAACACTTTAGAATAGTGTCAATTACCCAAATTGGGACACTTCCCAAATCTAGATCTAAAACCATAGATCTAGTAACCAGAAACCCTGATATTATATCCATGTCCTATGTGGAGAAACAACTGTGTGACAAACAGAGTATAACCGAACGTATAGGAATTTCACTTCCTATAAAGTGCATGTCATCCCAAATACCAGGACATCACACCCTACTACCTTCTTACCAGATCCATCTCCTATTCTGATGAAGTCAAAGCCTATGACTGTCACATCAAAAATAGAAGATCTATTTCCGCTATACCTGCTTTAGTCTAGAAATAGACATAAGCTACTTACCCACTATTATTCCACTGCTCCCACTGACTACAACAACCCTCTGGAAGAGTCATATACACGTGCACTTCTAAAGCTAGTTTAGAACGACGCTATACCTCATCCTCCTGCCGGGTCTCATAGTCTAGAACAGCAGCAATGGCAAGTCTGGATAAACAAGAACCTCCCTGTCACCGTCTCTGAGAAAACCGAAGTACCTCTCGGGTGCCTGAGGTTACCTACCAAATCTGCGGAGTGGCTAATGGAATGTCAAATCCAATTGAATCCTCAAGTTCTATTAAATCTTCAGTGATCGTTTGTGATTCTGAAATCACTTCCAGTTCTACCATACCCCCACTTTTGTTTTCTGGAAAAAATATCCATTTTACTAAAACTGTGGCGAGTCTAGAACAATATCACTATTGATCTTCCTGATGGTAGAAAGTTAACCCTCGTCAAAGCCCGGGATAACCCACAAACTGCCATTACTAAAACGTGCCTTGAGTTTATCTGGATTCTGGTTTTAAGCATCAGCCGGACAACTCCCTATACCTTAACATCGTTAAAATATAAATTGATTCTATATATATCCAATATAGAAACAAAAGCACTAATTTAATTGGAACCAGATTCAAAATCATGCAGCTGTCTCCAGTGCATATCAACTAAATGGAGAGAGGCCGATCAGCATTACTCAACTAGGAGTGCATCCACATATGAGTAACCTGAAAGAGAAGCAAGTTCTCAAAACCATTACTATCAACGGAATACCAAACACAAGTATCTACATCTTCGATCACCTTGAAGAGTCCTGATACTTGCAACATATGGTTCTCTACTTTATTCTTATACCTACAACTTCTCAAAATTTGGACCTTGTATTTCAACGAGATACTTGTCTAGAACTAGAGAAGTCATGAGTAAACAGAATATAGTACGAGTACTAACCCCATTGTCCTAATAGACACTGGACAACATACAATACTTTGTACAAGTCCTCTGAGTTCAATAACTCAAACCTTGTGCGTCGTAGGTTGAAAATTGTACTATGGTTAAGAAGAATTACACCGCTATTGAATGCACCTTACCTAAACATCAACTGATATAGGTAAATGTCACAGACATATTTTCAAAAAGTTATATCTCACTTTATAAAATAAACGTACAGATATATCAGTTTGAAATTGGTGCATAACAACGGATATTCAAAACCAAATATTTGCCATTCGGCAAAAACCAGATGATTTCCTCAAATATCACCAATTACAACGAATTCCGATATAATGAGGATCTAACCACCCAATTCCCAATATCTTACACCCACCCACCATCCGTAATAACATACAGATGTGTGAAACTGATCTGGTAAATACATACCCTGGAGTTAGATTCCAATCGGGAAAACAGTTTTCAATTAACATCGCACAGTAAAACTGAAACATGAAAATGTTTCAAAAGGGGTTAACTGGTATTCCTAATAACGGCTCTTCCACTATCCAGATTCATGACAGTAACCATATATTTACCTGCCCTCACTTCAATCCGTTTATTATGCCTTTACTTATTACCTTCTGTTCACCTTCTTTAGGCTAATTGGTTTTCTTCCTTCCCTACCCTTCGGCACCAGCCTAAGGTTTGGAAGAAGACTATCCAATAAGCGTAATAGGTGTACACTTCTTATGCTAGGAGTCCTCGCAACCTGAGAGAAGGTAATGCGAAAAGATATCTGAATAATCCTATTCTATTTCTCCTGAACCGGAAACCATCCTCGAATCTGGAACGAATTCCTTCGAGTTTGTATGTAACTATACGATGGTGTGTCCAAGCATTATGGACGTTCGTAGTGATACGAAGTGTTCTGGAGAAATCCAAAGTGGATGTGGGAGTGGCAGGGGTATACACGGTTTTGTCGTGAATGATAGCAGTCGTAATTTTCTTTACCGTTATTCTAATCCCTTTATTTGTCTTTACTTATTACCTTCTGTACACCACCTTTAGGCTAATTGGTTTTCTTCCTTTCCCACCTTTCGGCACTTGCCTATGGTCTGGAGGAAGACTATCCAATAAGCTAAATAGGTGTACCCTCTCCTAATCCTAGAAGCCCTCACAACCTAAGAGAAGGTAAAGGGAAAAGACAACCGAATAATCATATTCAATCTCTCCAGAACCAGAATCCATCCTCGAATCTGGAACAAGTTCCTTCGAGTTCGTATGTAACTATACGATGGATTATCCAATAGGAGTGAATGTTTGTTGTGATGCGGGGTGTTTTGGAGAAACGTAAAGGTGATATAGAAGTGGCAATGATATATGCGACATCGTGACATTCCAAAAGCCAAAGTGTTTTAAGAAGGTTCGGTTAATTTGGTTCATGAGTTTTAGTCAAGAGTTAGGCCATGGTCGCTGCCAGAGAGAGAGAGAAAAGAAACACTCAGCGTGCACTCTAACCTAGATCAGAATGGTTATTTATTTATCTAATCAGGATGGCTCCCACTGTTTCCTCGAATTCTCCTCCAAACCCAAAAGGAGAATCAGTTGGGATCATCTAAAATCACCGGAGGAGTAATCTTACTCATCAGTGGGAATCGGGATCCAACTATCATTGCATGACAACTTGATGGAAGCCACTCAAGTTACCACACTCCAGAAGGTATGCGCAAGCCTGGCAAGTTTCCTGTATGTTTGAAACTCCCGATGTGATTTTTACCCCTAGGACCCAAGTGACCTTGACGAAAGATCAAAATGTCAAAAGGTCCTAGTCAAGTTCTACCCGTCATTATTTTGATTGTATTAGACCCACCCGTACTAGCCTTGACTAAAGATCAAAATGATCACACGACTGTTCTAACCAATCGCATATCCATGCAACGGAAAAGCATTACATAGCTACCGAACACTACGCCTCGACTAAAGAATGAAATACATAGCACGAATACTAAGCACTACCAATCCGAAATAACGGAGGGCTACGGCTAGTTTTTGGCGAAAAACTTTTAACGTAATGAACTTGATATCGTTGAAGGAATCCAAGTGGTTTTACAAATATACAGTGGTGAAAACTTTTGCTAAAGAGGTCACTCCCGGTGAAGGGATCTCGGCTCTTTCCTCATTGAATGAGGTGCAGGATATTCCAAACTGAATACCACGATGCAAAGCAAAAGAATCGACTATAGTGAAGTTATTACGTTGACGCCAACTTTTAATCAATGGGTTGTTCCCCGCCGGAAGACGCGACCGGGACATTGGGACGTCGGGGACTGAATTCCGAGGGCAGATACTAATTGGTGATATCCGTCCACCTCTCCGAAGATGCCAAGTTGATTTATGGCACCGTGTATCAAAAGTTTAAACGGATGCGGCCGATGTAGCAGACTTCGTCAGATTCCCCCTCACTTGAGTGGTTTTTGATTGTGGGGACGCTCTTCCCTGCAGGCGCAAGCCCATGCAGTTAATTACGCTACCGCATCGCGGTAACCACTTTCTCCTTCTCCAGATGGTCACTTCGTGTCGTGGGTGTTTGTTTTGTTTTTGGTTGCACGTGGATTGTATACGGAGACTAATTTATGTTGTCGCCTGTAGGACGTGGATTAGTCCAAATCCGTATTTTCTTAGATTTAGGGTTTGGGGGTTGGTTTAAGGATACGTTAGTCTTATTTGAGACTAAGATCAACTTAAACGTTTGTTAAGGATACGTTAGTCTTAATTTTAGACTAAGATCAACTTAACGGGATCGTTTAGATCCAATAAGAGAGCATTTGAACTCTATTTTTTAGTTTAGGGACATTGCGGTCGATTACCAGTTTAAGGACATAGTGGTCCAATGTTAGTTTAAAGACATCGCGGTCGAGGTTAAGGACATCATAGTCCATAAGTTTAAAGACCTCACAGTCAAGGTTAAGGACATCATAGTCCATGAGTTTAATGAACCCACAGTCCAGTTTAAAGACGTCATTGTCTGTGAAATGTGTGGTTGTTGGGACCCATCACCTCTCTGAAGACGTTGAAGGTTACAACGACAAATATCAAAGGAGTGAAGAGATGTACCCTTGAACCAAAGTTGATTGGGAGATCTATAGTCCAATTTGGAACTAAGATCAATTAATTAGATTATGAGCATATTGGCTCAGTTAAATCTGAATTGAGGACTTATGGCCAATTTGGGCTAAATCCAATTAAGTTTGAAATGTTGGCCCTTTGTTGGCCTGTTGAACATTTGTCTCGGTTCAGCCCCTTATTGTTTAGCAATGCTAAACAAGAGTTTGAGGGCTCTGATAACATTTTGTCTTTGGCTGAGCACTTAAACATTATAGTTCTGGATTTTAAGGCTCATTTGAAGGGGATATTTGCCTCTGGAAAACTTAGCCAATTTGGGCTAAGATGGTTTTAGAATAGTGTTAAACACTAAAGGACATCTAGAGGTCACGTGTCTTCACGCGATATATTTAAAACAGTGTTAAACACTGGGGAGAAAATGCTCAAAATAGTGTTAAACACTAGAAAGGAATGGGTCACGTGGGGTCACGTGAGGCGCCTGAAGATGGGGCCAGACCTCCTTTATTTTATTCTCAGAATATTCAAATAAGTGTTAAAACACTTTTAGTCTTTGAAATCATCACGTGTAGGCATGTGATGGGCATCCATGCACTGATTATTGAAGGGATTTGCTAAGGGTCACGTGGGGACACGTGAGGGCGCCCAAAATAGATTCTGCCTTTGGCTTTGTTCCCTTTATTTTTAGAGTCACGTGGGAACACGTGAGGCATTGCCTCTAAGCTTTTTCCCTTCTCATTTGGGGGATCTGTTTTAGGGGTCACGTGGGGGCACGTGACCCAGTCTTGTTCTTTCTTTTCTGATCATTGAGGATAGGGGTCACGTGTTACCACGTGACCAAGTTCTTTACGTGCATGGAGAGCTTTAAGTCTCTTGTTTTAAGAATTAGCTTCTTTGTAGGTTTAAACCTTAATTGCTTTTTAGAGGAATTAAATTCCTATATATGTGGAAGAATTAAATTCTTATTTGGGAGAATTAAATTCTCGTATAGGGTTAAACTGTAGCTCTGTTCTTTTAGAGGAATTAAATTCCTATGAATATGGGAGAATTAAATTCTCAAATAGGGTTAAACCCTAGTTCTGTTTGGAGGAATTAAATTCCTATGAATTTGGGGGAATTAAATTTCTTAAACTTAAATTCTCCCTCTAAGTTTTGGATCTGCATAGCAGAATCTCCCCGATGAGAATTAAATTCTCAACTTGTGGGGAGATCTGCTTCTGCAGATCTTCAACCAGAGGAAGAACTAAGTTCTTATTCAGAAGAGTTAAACTCTTAATTTGAGAATTAAATTCTCTTTTATTTTATGGAGCTTAGATCTCTTTCCCCTTTCTCATCTAGGGTTTTTCTCTTTTGAAGAAATTTTCTTTTCTCTCTTGAGAATTAAATTCTCCTCTCTTTTTTTCTCTCTTGAGAATTAAATTCTCCTCCTTTTTTTTCTCTCTGTTCTTCTCTCAAAAAAAAGTAGATCCCCTCCCTTCTCTTCTTGGCTCCTATTTATAGGAGAAAGAAAAGAATCAATTTTTTTGGTCAATCTTTCATTGAAAAATTTTAATTGATTTTGTAACCAATATGATCTTTTAGATCACTCAGTGAATTTTATTCACCATTGGATTTTTAATCCAAAAGATATTCTGTTTGTTATTCTTGGTGAATTTCAGGGAAATCTTTCCTTGTATAAAATTTTTCCATAAATTGGTGATTTTTAATCACCATTGGATTTTTAATCCAACGGTGCTCCATTTTACAGAGCACCATCTTTTTTGTTTGGAATGATTTAGAGAAATATTTTTCCAGTTAGGGTTTTTGATTCCCTCTTAATAAGAATTTAATTCTATTAATTCATAGATCTTTAGGAACCCATCACGTGTTGGCACGTGGCCCCCTGATTAAGCATTTGACCAGAATTTAATTCTGTTGTTTTTAAAGCACTCGAGAATTATCACGTGTCAGCACGTGACCTTTGGTCACGTGTGAGCACATGATGCCCCATTGGGGTTTTTCTTTGTTATTTTATTATACTTTTAATTCTTTTTAGTGGGTTTAAAAGGCCCATCACGTGTTGGCACGTGACCCCATTGATTGATTATTTGATTAGAATTTAATTCTATTAATTAAGAGCTTAGGAACCCATCACGTGTTGGCACGTGACCCCCTGATTAAGCATTTGACCAGAATTTAATTCTGTTGTTTTAAAGAACTCAGGAATTATCATGTGTCAGCACGTGACCCTTGGTCACGTGTTGGCACGTGATGCCCCATTGGGGTTTTTCCTTGTTATTTTATTATACCTTTAATTCTTTTCAGTAGGTTTAAAGGCCCATCACGTGTTGGCACGTGACCCCATTTAATTATTCATTTTATTCAGTGCCTACAGGCTTTGCCTGGAAATGGTCACGTGTGGGCACGTGATGCCCGGTCACGTGTGGGCATGTGATGCCTCATAACTTTTGATCCCGGATGAATTATGAGGCCCATAATATATCAAATCGAAATGTTTTTCGAGACGCTTTCAATACCATCAGAATTCAGCTATTTCTCATTCGGGAGTTTATCAAAATACAGCCCGGAAAATACTGGTTCGCATTTTCTTAAGCGTATCACTGCCATTTGATACCTTGGGCTCTTTTGCGCAGAAATTTTTGACGGGAACAAATGCCCCCCACTACTTTGCCCACGTAAGTATATACGTGGGTGGAGTAGTGCAGAGTTATGCATGGAGTATGACCAGTTTCGGGTTGGTATATAACTTTCAGAATCTTGATCTGAGAAGATAACGAGCGGACACAAGCGTCGTCATTTATCATTGACTCAAATCTCAACTCTTAAGAGATATAGTTCCAAACCCTCAGCCCCATGAGCCGCACTCTTCTTCTTTATGTCTTACTCTGGTGTGAAGGAGTTTATATGCTCATGAGTAACTTCTCCATTTCAATGACATGTAGCTTTGGCAAGTGTGGCCCATAGATGGTAGATAACAGTTCATCTTGAACTCTTTATAAGGTAGCGATGGCTTAGGAGACAGGGTTAGGATTTTCCACCTAAGACTTTTCAACTTTATGAGCCATGAGGGTCTCATAAAGGCCTTTCTCCATACAGGTCGAGAGGATCCCGTAGGTGTATTTTCTCCTTAGGAGTCGTGAGGACTCCTAAATGCGTTTTCTCTTGAGAGTCGTAAGGATCTCACAAGAGAATTTTCCCCCTTACAAGTCGAGAGGAATCGTAAGTGGTTGTTTCCCTCCTTGTCGAGATTCGACTTTGGAGAGTGTGGTCCGTGAATAGTATGCAAGAGTCCATTTTGGACTGACTTGCAGGGCCCCAGTGCTTAGGAAACAGGTCCTTATCCCCATTGCCTAAGGCTTTTTCCTACGAGTCGAAACGAATCGAGAAGTTCTCGCAAGGACACTAATTTCCTCATGAGTCGAGACAAATCGAGAAGTTCTCGCAAGAATGTCCTAACGTCACAGTTAACCTCTGCTCTATACGACAGAGGTTCGATAGGGTCTGTGGTACTAAGGTTTTGCTCATCGTACCGTCGCATTGGATGATGTATTCCTCGATAGGCAATCTTGTATTCGAGTAGCCTTGCGACTGTCGTGTCTCTGATCCCTTCGGGGGCTGGACAAGACGTCTTCAAGCAATCTTCCTAGGCAGTTTGACCGTCGGAAGAGCAAGCGTTAGGAATTTTGCCATGCCGCTATTTACTTGAGGTTAGGCTCAGTTTGGGGAGCCCCGATGAGTCATAACCACTCCGTGCTGGTGTGGGATGATCTCCGATAGTCTTTCAGGTTTTATATGAGTTGCCATCAAGACCCTGAAGCTAGGAATTTGTCCTTTGCTTCGTTTGCTTTGGCGTGACCGAATCCTGTTGGAGGAAGGACGCTGTAGTGACATTTCGTCTGCTGTATCAAGACGAATGTCGTGGTGGTGACCACTCCATGTAGGATGATCTCCGGTAGTCTTTCAGGTTTTATATGAGTTACCGTCAAGACCCTGAAGCTAGGAATTTGGCCTTCGCTTCGTTTTGACCGTGAGGTCTTTTGTTGACGTTGCGTCTGTATCCTGCTGGACTGCGAAGGAACGCCGTTGTTAACATTGTGTCTGGTGTATTGAGACGAATGCTGAGGTGGAGCTGGGATTTTGGCGTCACTCTGCTTTGTTTTAACCGTGAGGTCTTTTGTTGACGTTGCGTCTGTATCCTGATAGACTGCGAAGGAACGCCGTTGTTGACATTGCGTCTGGTGTAACAAGACGAATGCTGAAGTGGAGTTGGGATTTTGCCGTCACTCCGCTTTGTTTTAACCGTGAGGTCTTTTGTTGACGTTGCGTCTGCATCCTGCTGGACTGCGAAGGAACGCCGTTGTTGATATTACGTCTGGTGTAACGAAACGAATGATGAGATGGTCTCTAGGTTGTCTGTGAACCGTCAAGATTTGGAACTAGGGACTATGTCACGGCTCCGTTTGATGGTGCAACATCTGCGTCCTGCTGGAATGAGGAGGCACACCGTTGTTGACATCTAGACTGTAGATGTGGCCATTGAGATTTGGAACTAGGGACTTTGCCATGGCTCCTTTTCGTTGCGACTCTGAGGTCGGTTGTTGACGTAACGTCTGCATCTGGTTAGAGTGAGGAGAAACGCCGTTGGTGATCTCTAAGTTGTCGATGTTGACGTCGAGACCCTGAAGCTAGGGATCTTCCTTTACTTCATTTGTTGATATTGTGTCTGCAATATTGTGACAAATGTTGAGGTTGTCTCTAGGTTGTCTATGAACCGTCGAGATTTGGCTTCGCTTTCTGATGGAGCCTGGTGGGGAGGTATGGTTCCCTCTTTGTTCGTGCCTCTGGATTGTATACAGGGATCGATATGATCTCACCTGTAGGGCAAAAAGTTTCATTCTTTAAAAAAAAAAATTTATTCTTTCCGCGGTGCTCTATCATTTCAGCTTTTTACATCGCGAAAATCACGATTGCCCAATCATTTCGGCTATTTTTCGCGGTGCCCAATCATTTCGGCTATTTGTTTTATTTACTCGCTACTTTTTATTGCGAGTTGCCCAATCATTTCGGCTGTTTTGTATGCATATATTTTACTTGCTGATTTTGTTGCAAGTTGCCCCATCATTTCGGCTATTTCATATGCATTTTTGGCTCGTTGATTTTTTTTTATCGCGAGTATGGGCCTTGGAATCTGGTGCCGATCTCAGCATCAGCATCGCTGCGACTGGAATATAGCCAGGAGCGAATCATCATTTGCTATGAAAGGACTTGGAATTTGATACCGATTTAGGCATCAGTATCGCTACAACTGGGATATTGCCAGGAGCGAATCATCATTTGCCTCTGTCGATGTCGAACAAAGGTGGCTTAGCAAACAGGGTTTGGATCCCGTCGACTAAGGCTTTTGACTTCATGAGCCGTAAGGGTCTCATAAAGGTGTTTCTCCCTACGAGTCGTGAGGATCTCACAGGTGCGTTTTCTCCTTAGAAATCGTGAGGATTCCTAAGTGTTTGTTCTCTTATAAATCATAAGGATCTTACAAGAGTGTTTTCTCCTTATAAGTCAAGAGGACTTACAAAGGTCGTTCACCATGTGAGCATATTCCTAGTCGCTGGTGGGACTTTGTTAGGGAAATGTTTATTCGTTCCCGTGAATCGTATACAAGGGTCAGCGTTGAGCCGCTTGTAGGGCAGCATTGGAGGTTGTGGTGGCCGCTTAAGAACAGGTTCAGATTCCTGTAGCTTAAGACTTTTGAATCCTATGAGCCGTGAGGGTCTCAAAGGAGGAATTCTCCCTACGAGCCGTGAGAATCTCGTAAGTGTAATTTCTCCTTCGGAATCATGAGGATTCCTAAGTGTATTTCTCCCTTTGTGAGTCGTAAGGATCTCACGCAGGGGGTTTCTCCTTACAGGGTCGAGAGGACCTTACAAGTGTCTTTTAACGAGTTTGCGCCCTTTCAGGTTTTCACAAAACTCGCCGGTAGTCCTATTGTTTTTACTCACGGAGCCCTTTAGGGTTTTCATCCGTGCCCATCTCTCTTGTGGACATACTTTTTTTTTAAACGAGTCTGCGCCCTTTCGGGTTTTCACAAACATCGTCGGTAGTCCTGCCGTTTTTACTCATGGAGCCCTTTCGGGTTTTCATCCATGCCCATCTTGCTTATGAACGTACCGTTTTTTTTTGCGTCAGCCTTAGGATGCTGCGGTCCGTAGTAGTTTATAAATGTTTCGGTCAATTGCAAGTTTTAGGACATTGCGGTCCATCGTTAGTTTAGGGACATTTCGGTCCGTTGAAAGTTTTGGGACATTTCGGTCCGTTGAAAATTTTAGGATATTGCGGTCCATTGTTAGTTTAATGACGTTTCGGTCTGTGGTTGCCATATTTGAGGCGAGTTTCTATTTTACGGACTTTTCGGTCCAAGGGGTTTTCTCTATGAATGAGCACGATGCCCCCGGCATGTCCACCTTTTTAGGGGCGTGAGGTTGTGGTGGGTTCACCTTCCAATTTTTGGATAATGCGAACTTGCCTTATTGGTATTGGTCCTCAATCCAGCCTTTGAAGACGAACTAATCTTCGATTGGATGGCTTACTGCTTGGTGGTACGGGCAGTAATTAGGATTGTTGACATCGCCTAGCTGCAACGGACGTTTTGGATCCGGCAGATTGATGAGTCTGTTGCGCACTGCCAGCTCGAACAGTCTCCTCGTTTTATCCTGGGGAAACGAGTAAGGACGTCCCAGTCTCTCCTCGAGGGATGGGCGTGGACGCACGTTGTTTTGGCGAACAACTGGCTTTAAGTTGCTCGGCTACTGCTGAGTATTGGCAACGAAAGTTGCTTTTCCTTTCCCCATTTCATTCCGAGGATCCGTCTTTGAAGGAGACGGTCTATGACCCATCTGGTCCATTTGGGCCAGCTTGTCAATCAAGGCCTGGAACGTGGTCGGCTTGAAGAACATCATGAATTGAGAAATAGTTGCTTGAGGGTCAAGAGTACCCACGAACATGCCCACTGCCGGTGCTTCCTCTATGCGCTGTTCACACTTTGACCACAGGTTTCGCCACCGGATTGCGTATTGGACCCATGTCTCACCCGGTTTCACCCTGGCGTTAATCAATGCGGTGATCGGGGTGCGTTCACTAGCGCTTGCGAAACGTTGGGTAAACAGCAGCTCCATCTCTGCAAATGTCTTGACAGAGTCGTTCGGGAGTTCAGAGTACCATTCGAACGCCGTCTCTGACAAGCTGCCGACGAACTAGCGGAGTAGCAGTTTGTCATCACCTCCAGTGTTGCCGCACAAGGATCTGAATTGAGCGACGTGCTGATACGGATTTCCCGTCCCCTTATATACGTGGAATTTGGGGATTGTGTATCCCGGCGGGTACTTTATTTGGTCGTACCAACCCGGATAGGGTCGTCCAGTCTTAACAACCTGACCGGCCGCTTCATTCGCCTGGTGAACTCATATCTGCTGATCGATATAATCATCCAGAGTGGTCTTGGAGATAGTCTCCTCCTTGGCTGCTGAAAGAGCCGGAGGAGGGTTTGATGTTTCCCCTCGGTCATCTTCGAGGATAATCGGAGGATCTTCAGCTGAAGGATCCGGTTGTAACATCATCCTGACCATGTCTTGAAACAAGAACGCCATTCGTTTTATGTTGGCAGCTTGTTCCGCTGCCTCTTTGTCCTTCTTTTCGAGGATTCTGCGAAGGAACTCAGCATCAGTTTCTTCTTCTTGACGTTGCTCTGATGACGTTTTCGGGCTCTCTTTTGGCCCTGTGAGTACGGCCATTTGCGTCAACATTTCCTGGAGCTTCTGTTGTTGCTCCTGGGCCCTTGTTACAGATCGCGTAAGCGGTCGATGACCAGTGGAGATACGGCTGTCCTCTTTTCCGGACGCCATATAGACGGTGTGCACCACCATAGCCCCAGGCTTGGGGCATTTAGGTTCAGTGGTCTTCCGATTCGTCGCAAACTCAGGGATTTTCTCCGGCCTTCTTTTCTTGTGAGCGGTCGAAGTTGAGGGGGCCATTGCGGTAGGCACCCAAGTAGCTGTCGCCTTTTGTGGCTTGACAGGACGGTCCTCTTCCCGCTGAACTTTCACCTTTTTCTGTCGGCGGGGATAATCTTGAT
Organism: Agapanthus africanus; assembly: GCA_030015575.1. Taxonomy (NCBI): domain Eukaryota; kingdom Viridiplantae; phylum Streptophyta; class Magnoliopsida; order Asparagales; family Amaryllidaceae; genus Agapanthus; species Agapanthus africanus. Next base: position 59,204,375 of record CM057349.1, on the reverse strand, counting down.
CAATTACCGAGTCTTGGACTTGACGCCAGACTTTGTAGATTTTAGAGGACAGCCGTTGAGGGGGCTTTTTCGGCTTCACCTTTGTAGTGCTCTCCATAGATGGAGGAGATCTTTTTAGCACGGCCTTCGAAGAGTTCTTGCGTACCCTCTTAAGTGGTTCAAAACTGTTCCCAGTTGGAACAGCAGCATCAATTTCCACCGTTGGAGCCAGCGGAGTCAGTCCAGAAGGAGAGCTGCCCCCAGCCTTCCTTACTCGGCGCCAGTGGCGACGTCGAGCGTGTCGAGCCGACGGTACTGGCTCAACTATGGGGGTGGCTTCATCATGCCTCCTGTCTTGGTCAGAAATTGTCGTTGTCAGCCTATTGAAGACTGATGTCCGCTGAGTGGGGATGGCCAACCTATCGGAGGCAGACTTCCGAGTAGGGGAAGCAGCCTTGACGATTTCACTTAGAACGGGAGCTGAAACAGTCAGTCTTGTGAAGACCGACCCTTTGGCAGGAGAAGCCGCTTTGAAGACTTTGGGAGCAGGAATGGCTATCCTTTTCGGGATAACTCCTTCTGGTATTGCGAGCTTCTTCACGGGCCCGTTGTAGCTTTGGCCCAGTCTGCTGAAAACTGAGGCGCTTGGTTTGGACGACCCGTTGAGAGGGGCTGCGGTAGTGGTAAGTCGATCAAAGACCGACTTCTTTGGGACTTCTTGCGACAGCAATGGGGCATTGAAGCTCATAGGTGGGATCATGGTCCCAAAGAACAGCCCAGTGGTGGCCTGAGTTACTTGCTCCACTGGCATCTTGAAAAGGGAGGCCGCTTAGGGCCGTAAGTCACTCCTCCGGACAGGACGGAATGAGAGTTGCAGTTGCAGTTAGTGCAGTTTGAAGCCATTGATCTTCTGTTTTTGTGTACGGAGCAAGACACCAAATCTTAGTACCTCGAATCCACAGGCAGCCATAGCAAACCACGATTCGTTCGCGAACACGACACACGAAGTGTGGAGTGGAAAGAGGAAAAGGTCCCACCGGGCGTGCCAGAATCTGTTCCCCGCCGGAAGATGCGACCGGGACGTTGAGACGTCGGGGCCTGAATTCCGAGGGCAGATACTAATTGGTGCTATCCGTCCACCTCTCCGAAGATGCTAAGTTGATTTATGGCACCGTGTATCGAAGGTTTAAACGGATGCGGCCGATGTAGCAGACTTCGTCAGATTCCCCCTCACTTGAGGGGTTTTTGATTGTGGGGACGCTCTTCCCAGCAGGCGCAAGCCCCTGCAGTTAATTACGCTACCGCATCGCGGTAACCACTTTCTCCTTCTCCAGATGGTCACTTCGTCGTGGGTGTTTGTTTTGTTTTTGGTTGCCCGTGGATTGTATACGGAGACTAATTTATGTTGTCGCCCGTAGGACGTGGATTAGTCCAAATCCGTATTTTCTTAGATTTGGGGGTTGGTTTAAGGATACGTTAGTCTCATTTGAGACTAAGATCAACTTAAACGTTTGTTAAGGATACGTTAGTCTTAATTTTAGACTAAGATCAACTTAACGGGATCGTTTAGATCCAACAAGAGAGCATTTGAACTCTATTGTTTAGTTTAGGGGCATTGCGGTCGATTACCAGTTTAAGGACATGGTGGTCCAATGTTAGTTTAAAGACATCGCGGTCGAGATTAAGGACATCATAGTCCGTGAGTTTAAAGACCTCACAGTCAAGGTTAAGGACATCATAGTCCATGAGTTTAAGGACCCCACAGTCCAGTTTAAAGACGTCATAGTCTGTGAAATGTGTGGTTGTCGGGACCCATCAACTCTCTGAAGACGTTGAAGGATTACAACGACAAATATCAAAGAAGTGAAGAGATGTACCCTTGAACCAAAGTTGATTGGGAGATCTATAGTCCAATTTGGAACTAAGATCAATTAATTAGATTATGAGCATATTGGCTCAGTTAAATCTGAATTGAGGACTTATGGCCAATTTGGGCTAAGTCCAATTAAGTTTGAATTGTTGGCCTTTTGTTGGCATGTTGAACATTTGTCTGGGTTCAGCCCCTTATTATTTAGCAATGCTAAACAAGAGTTTGAGGGCTCTGATAACATTTTGTCTTTGGCTGAGCACTTAAACATTATAGTTCTGGATTTTAAGGCTCATTTGAAGGGGATATTTACCTCTGGAAAACTTTGCCAATTTGGGCTAAGCTGGTTTTAGAATAGTGTTAAACACTAAAGGACATCTAGCGGTCACGTGTCTTCACACGATATATTTAAAACAGTGTTAAACACTGGGGACAAAATGCTCAAAATAATGTTAAACACTAGAAAGGAAGGGGTCACGTGGGGTCACGTGAGGCGCCTGAAGATGAGGCCAGACCTCCTTTATTTTATTCTCAGAATATTCAAATAAGTGTTAAACACTTTTAGTCTTTGAAATCATCATGTGTGGGCACGTGATGGGCATCCATGCACTGATTATTGAAGGGATTAGCTAGGGGTCACGTGGGGACCGTGAGGGAGCCCAAAATAGATTCTGCCTTTGGTTTTGTTCCCTTTATTTTGAGAGTCACGTGGGAACACGTGAGGCATTGCCTCCAAGCTTTTTCCCTTCTCGTTTGGGGGATCTGTTTTAGGGGTCATGTGGGGTTACCCTAGCTCCTCGGCCAACTCACGTGGCCAAATGCGGAACAAAAATTTTCTTGCGAATAAAACTTGGCGCTAGACTCAACCCTAAAACCGGATCTTTCCATAAAACCTACTTAGCAAAAGGAGAGATGCTGTCTACTATGATAGAAACCTCACCAAACGAACCAAGTCCTTCAGTATTCTTTCTTCATCCTTAGCTCCTAGCAAGCGCCTTGAACATGCTTGAACTCCAAATCCGGCTCCATCGGGATCGAGCTTGTTCTCCGGCCTCCTTTTGTCGTTGATGATCCACCCGGAGAGTATGATCCATGGCTCTAGCTCTTTGCAATATGTCAAAAGAGCAACTAGAAGAGTTGGGATGCTAGTCCAAGTGATCTAGGATGTAGTTTTGAGTTCTAAGTGTGAAGCTATCTCTTTCTTGCCTCTTCACTTGATTCTCAACACATGAGAAAGTAGTGAAGAGGAAGAAAATGAAGGTGGAGGAAGCTAGAGAGGAAAGAGGAGAGCAAGAGCAAAAGAGAGCTCAAGAAAAATAATGAAACATGGATGAAAGAGAAAATACACACCTTGGTTTTGTGTATCGTTTCTTCCATTAAACAATCAGTAACCATGCTTCAATAGTAACTCCAAAATGAATTATAAATTCATTTGACTACTATTGAAGCATGGTCACTACCTTTCCTCCCTTACCTCTAACTTTACACCTCATTTCCATTTATGAAATAAATGGAAAAACCAAAATGAGGTGGCCACCTTCTAGAAGGAAAGCTGTAATAAGTACGGATTTCCGTCTACTGTACATATATACCGGCAATCAGATAAAAATCCGAACACCCAAAGAGATAGAATAACACGAAGAACGTAATACTAGAATATATATCGAAATACATATACGTAAATTATTAAATCAATACCTGGTTTAATAATCCGGCTCAAACCCGAGCCAGCTAGTATTACCAACTGTCCGATCGAAAATCCGAGTACAAAGTACATCGATCGATCGAACCCTGCACGTATTCAATACGGCTACAACATCATTTCGCCTGAATCAGGGAAACCCTCTGTGTGGGACTCTAAAGACTCGACAGTACTTTGGCTGTGGGTTTAACCACAAGCACATCAGCGGCACTAGCTGTACGTAACGGCTACCCAGGTACCTTTCGAAAAGAAGGCCGATGAGCAAACTCATCGGATCTCCTACTGAGCCAATCCGTGACAATATCCGTACAATCCGGTCTCTTCGTCAAAGAGTATCGCATACTGGGTCTAGGGGATGGTGAACATCAGACCCTAATAACCTGATAAGTCGTGCCGATGTGGCTCAGGACCAATCCGGGAAACTACTGATCAACCTATCAGTAAATCCCAAATGCCTTGGCCAAGGTCTTATGGTCCTGACCAATCGAATCACAGTGCGATATGAACTCCCTATACCGGGAGAGACGAATCCCCAACAATCGCTCACTGCCTCCATATGGCTCGGGACTGGACCCAACCAAAACCTGTTTGCACGACTCAGTAGAGCCGTGGTAGGGTAGTGATCAAAGTTCAGTGGGAACTCACACGAGACAAATGCCGATCTCGGGTCCAAGGACTATCCTGTACACATGTCACCTGAGAACTTCCATCTGACGATAGGTATAGTACCACATGGAAGTTCTCGGTGAGTCCGTCCAGTGTACTCACCCAGTGAGCACTTGTATACGATCTTGGGTACATCAGACCAATGGCTGCGGGACCAACCATCCCCCGACGGGGGTAGAAACGTATACACTAGTCTACTCTGGAGTATCAATGCCCAGTCTCGATACTCACACGACTAGGGACAATTTAAGGATGTGCTTGTGGACTACCCTGCTCCCACAAGTATGATCGCCATCACAATGCAGGTAGTCAAGCAAGATCCTATGGGGCTTTATCAACATGTAACCGCAATATGTAATAACGAGTATGACATATGCCATGTTAAGATAAAGACAAACCATAATAGTATACTACCACATCGAGTCTTCATCAATATGTGCAAGCTAGATATAACAACAACAGAAATAAATACACATATCCTGATAAAGACAAGTCGAATAATATACTATAAAACTGAGCAAGATGGTTCTGTACATACATATCCCTAGTATCCATATGTATACATATACAATACTGGCCTCTAGGGCATATACATCCAACAATCTCCCACTTGCACTAATGGCCAGTGATTGGCGTACCGAATACCCAACGTCTGCTTTAAGGCCAGCTGCTGGCATACCGCATACCCAACATCCCAAAAAGTCGCTCGAACTGTGCTTGAGGGAGGGCCTTTGTAAATGGATTCGTCGTGTTCTCTTTCGTATCCACTCTCCGGACCTCGATCTTCTGGTGATCTACGATCTCCCTGATCAGGTGATACCGCCTTAAGATGTGCCTGGATTTTTGATGGGACCGTGGTTCCTTCGCTAAAGCTATAGCCCCATTGTTATCACAATACACTAGTATTGGATCAATAATGGACGGAACTACCTGAAGTTCAGCTATGAACTTCTTCATCCAGACTGCCTCTTTTGCGGCATCGCTTGCAGCAATGTATTCAGCCTCCATCGTCGAGTCTGCGACGGTATCCTATTTGGAACTCTTCCAACATACCGCCCCTCCGTTGAGGGTAAACACAAAACCCGAGACAGACTTGCTGTCATCATTGTCACTCTGGAAGGTTGAGTCGGTAAAGGACTCGACCCTGAGGTCTCCATTACCGTAAATCAGGAACATCTCCTTAGTCCTTCTCAGGTACTTAAGAATGTTCTTTACTGCTGTCCAGTGGTCCTCACCTGGGTCCGACTGATACCGGCTCACCACGCTTAGCGCGTAAGCTACATCTGGTCTTGTATATAGCATCGCATACATTATAGATCCTACCGCCGAAGCGTAGGGTATAGTGCTCATGCGAACCCTCTCCTCGTCAGTCTTGGGAGACATCTCCTTGGAGAGGGTGATTCCGTGCAATGCGGGTATGTTACCGCGCTTGGAATCTTCCATACTAAATCTCTTTAGTACGGTCTTTATGTACCCGGACTGTGAAAGTCCCAATAGTCTCTTGGATCTATCTCTGTAGATCTTGATCCCAGAATGTACGAGGCATCACCTAGGTCTTTCATAGAGAACCTTTATGATAAGAATAGCTTGACCGATTGTAGTATAGGAATGTCATTTCCTATCAAAAGAATGCCGTCCACGTACAAGACTAGAAACACGACAGTTCATCCTACAATCTTCTTATAAATACATGGCTCATCTTCGTTCTTGATGAAGTCAAAATCCTTGACGGTTTCATCAAAACAGATGTTCCAGCTCCGCGATGCTTGCTTCAATCCATAAATGGATTTGAGCAGCTTGCACACCTTCCCGCTGCTCCCACTGTCTACAAAACCTTCTGGCCAGTCCATGTAAACGCACTCTTCTAAACTTCCGTTTAGAAAAGCCGTTTTTACGTCCATCTGCCAAATCTCATAGTCATGGAAGGCAGCAATGGCAAGCAGGATCCGAATGGATTTGAGCATAGCCACCGGAGAAAAGGTTTCATCATAGTCCACTCCTGGTCTTTGACGAAAACCTTTTGCAATGAGTCTAGCTTTATAGGTTTCCACCTGCCCATCTATACCAAGTTTCTTCTTGTAGATCCATTTGCATCCAACGGGTTTTACCCCAGGTGGAGCAACATCCAGGGTCCACACTTTATTGGTGTACATGGACTCCATTTCAGATTGCATAGCATCCAGCCATTTATCAAAGTCCCTACTGATAATGGCCTGTCTGAAACTAGTAGGATCATCTTCTTCCAAGATGCAATCCACTCGATCCCCATCTATGAGAAAACCGTAGTATTTCTCGGGCGGATGAGAAATCCTACTAGATCTGCGGAGTGGCTGAGGTTTGTCCCGGATTATTGAATCTAGTGGTTCCTCCAAATCTTCAGTTACATTTTGTGGTTCATGGATTACTTCCAGTTCTACCGTACTCCCACTAGTTTCTTTTGCAAGAAACTTCCTTTCTAAAAAGGTAGCATGGCGAGATACAAACACCTTCTGTTCCTCAGCGTGGTAGAACAGATACCCTAGTGAATCCTTAGGATATCCCATAAATTTACATAGAACTGACCGTGCCTCAAGTTTGTCTGGTTTCTGTGTTTTCACATAGGCCGGACAACCCCTTATCTTAATAAATTTAAGACATGGTTTCTTGCTACTCCATATTTCATACGGAGTGTTGGGCACAGATTTGGACGGAACTTGATTCAAAAGGTATGCTGCTGTCTGATGTGCATATCCACAGAATGAAAGAGGCAACTCAGCATTACTCATCATAGAGCGAACCATATCCAATAGGGTGCGATTCCTCCGCTCTGATACACCGTTGTGCTGTGGTGTGTAAGAAGGAGTAAGCTGAGAGAGAATTCCATTCTCTTTTAAGTAATCTAGGAATTCCGTGCTCAAGTACTCCCCTCCCCTATCAGACCGGAGGATCTTAATACTTTTGCCAATCTGGTTCTCTACTTCATTCCTGAATTCTTTGAATTTCTCAAAAGCTTCAGATTTGTGTTTCATAAGATACACATATCCGAATCTAGAGAGATCATCAGTGAATGTGATAAAGTACGAGAACCCACCCCTTGCATGTATAGACATAGGACCACACATATCACTATGTATGAGTCCCAAGAACTCTGCTGCTCTATCTCCATGTCCGGTGAACGGAGATTTGGTCATCTTTCCTTTTAGACAAGACCGACAAGTTTCATAAGATGAAAATTCGAACGTATTCAAGAGTCCATCTTTATGTAACTTACTCAGTCTTTTCTCTCCGATATGACCAAGTCTACAATGCCACAAGTAGGATTCGTTCCTATCTGAACTCTTCCTCTTGCGTGTGTTTTGTATATTGAGAACTGTATTCAGATTTAGAACATAGATACCATTACACAGTGTACCTTCTGCAACCAATACCTTATCAAGGTAAATGTTCAAGATATTTCTATCAAGAACAAAGTTATATCCATCTTTATCAAGTAAAGAAACTGATATTATGCTGCAAACCATGGAAGGTACAAAGTAGCAATTGTTCAAAATCATAGTATTGCCATTTGGCAACACTAGGTGATATTCACCGACGGCCGCAGCATTAACTTGGGCTCTGTTATCTACTCTGAGGGACATATCACCAGGTCTAACTATCCTACTTTTTCTCAGTCTCTGCAATAAATTACAGATATGAGATCCTGATCCGGTATCTAGTACCCAGGAGGTAGGACTGACCGAAAAGCAGTTCTCAACTACAAGAACACCTGAAGAAGATGCAACAGTATGTTTCTTCTTCGATGGGGTCATCAAGGAATTCAAACAATCCTCTTTCCCATGCTCATACTCATGACTGTTGTCATAAGTTAGAGCCGAACCGACGTTCCCCAGCCCCGAATAGGAATTCAGATCGGTCAAGCGATACATTTTATTATCTTGATTAGGGCGTGAAATGGTTGCTACCTGGAGAGAGAGAGGGAAAACACTCAGCGTGCGCTCTTGCAAGATTAGATTGGTTATTAATTTATCTAACCGGGATGGCTCCCACTGTTTCCTCAAATTTTTCTTCAAACCCTAAAAGAAGAACTAGTCAGGATTAATCGCACGCCACAATACTTGCTTAACCTTTCAGCCAGGCCGGTGTTGGTATTTCGAGAGAGGTTTTCCAACGCTTTCGCGAAGTTCCTTAATTACATAACCTCTTTTCCCTGGAGGCGTAGCCCCACTAACACCTTTCTAGACACCTACTTGGTTTATAGCATTGATTGTTAAGTGAAAAATCTCCCAAGAGTAATCCTACTTATCAGTGGGATCGGGATCCAACTATCATTGTGTGATGCACTAGATGGAATCCACTCTAGTCACCACACTCCAGAAGGTATGCTAAATCTGTAAGTTTCCTGTATGTTTGAAACTCCCGAAGTGGTTTTTACCCCTAGGACCCAAGTGACCTTGACGAATAATCAACAAATCAAAAGGTCCTAGTCAAATTCAACCCATCGTTATCCTGGATTGCATTAGACCCACCCGCATGATCCTTGATGAATAATCAATAAAATCATGCGACCGTCCTAACCAATCGCATCTATCTGTGCAACAGAGAACTATTACCCAGCTACCGTTCACTGTGCCTTGACGAATAATCAACAAACACAGCACGAATACTAAGTAGTAATTATCTGAAACGACGGAGGGCTACGGCTGGGTTTTTGGCGAAAAACCCGTTAACGTAATGAACTTGATATCTTTGAAGGAACCTGAGTGGTTTTTACAAATATATATAGTGGCGAAAACCTTTGCTAAAGAGGTCACACCCTGTGAAGGGATCTCGGCTCTTTCCTCGTCGAATGAGGTGCAGGATATTCCAAACTGAATACCACGATGCAAAGCAAAAATAGTCGACTATATTAAAGTTATTACCCTGACGCAAACTTTTACTCAAGGGGTCACTCCCGGTGAAGAGATCTCGGCCCTTGCCTCATCGAATGAGGTGCAGGATATTCCAAACTGAATACCACGATGCAATGAAAAAATAGTCGACTATATTAAAGTTATTACCCTGACGCAAACTTTTACTCAAGGGGTAACTCCCGGTGAAGGGATCTCGGCCCTTGCATCATCGAATGAGGTGCAGGATATTCTAAACTGAATACCACTATGCAAAGCAAAAGAGAACGTCTGTAATGTCAGTTTTTAAAGCTTAGTTCCAACAACAACTTTTAGGTTTATTATCTTGCATTAATTAAAATTAATGCGGTCCCATCAATTTGTAACCTATCACAACAGAAAAGAACGAAAATAAAATGTACGTATATGCCATCCGCATTCGCCACGGGGCCCCGTCATCACCCGTTAGGTTACTTAACTAACGACAGAGCAGGGGCTGGACTAGCGTAGGTGCAAAACATATACAACATCTACTAGTATATATATAAGTATATATAACATTCGTCTCAGGCATGATATTAAACAACATCACAGATAACATTACAGAATGGAGGATAAACTTGGAGCCCCGGGTTTCATTTGAGCCGCAAATAAAACCCGACGTTCCGGTCGTGTGGATAGCATGTGCAATGAAAACCTGTACCCCCTACGAGTGCGGCGAATAGCCCGCCAGTTCTAGAATGAAGCCCCCTCCGTCTCAACGCTATGAGAATGAGGCCTCCTCCGTCTCGATGCCATGAGATGCGGGCTTGTTGCCTTCTAGAACCCGGCTATCCGTGTACTCCGCCGTGGGGTAATCCTAGTACAGAATATTAAAAAAAAATATATACAACCGGTGACATCGATCTCAGCCCAGTCGTGCCCCAAAATAATATACAAACGGCAAAGACGGCAGTCCACATATCGGACGCTCGCCCCGCAATAAAAAATGTACAAATGAATTATAAACAATATTTCTAACATTGCACCACACGCTATCCACCACGACAATCCAACCACAATCACAGCACAAGCACACAACATCAACGCGAATGTCACGTTCGCAAAACCCGTCTAAAAGAACATATAGCAATCAGATGAGTTTTACCGATCGAGTGACATTCCCGGTCGCAGAATAAAGTGAATGTACTGAAAATAAAATACGTATTTTAAAATTACGATCGACTAAACTTTTCAAGTGGGCCCCAAGTATTAAACCAACACTGTAACAAATCTGGGCCCAAAAAAATAATTATTCCAGAAACAACAATTCCAAAAATAAGAGGCCCAGAAGAAATTTTGTCCACATGGGCCCCAAAACGGCTGCGGAACCGCCGCCAATAGGGGGTTTGCGAGGCAGTTCCGCGGTGGTTTGGAAGGATCACATGACCAAATTTCTTCAGGGGTCTTAAAAAAGCCTGGATGATTTTCTTAGACCATAAAATTGATTTTTCGAGCACATTTAAAAATCGACAGAAACTACATGAAATGAAATGCGGTTTTTGGAATTTACCGTCGATCGTTATTCTAAACATGTTTAAACAAGCTAGTGTATGTTTTATGGGATGTCTCTGATACCATGAAGGGTTACCCTAGCGCCCCAGCCAACTCACGTGGCCAAATGCGGAACAAAAATTTTCTTGCGAATAAAACTTGGCGCTAGACTAAACCCTAAAACCGGATCTTTCCATAAAACCTACTTAGCAAAAGGAGAGATGCTATCTACTATGATAGAAACCTCACCAAACAAACCAAGTCCTTCGGTCTTCTTTCTTCATCCTTAGCTCCTAGCAAGCATCTTGAACATGCTTGAACTCCAAATCCGGCTCCATCGGTCCATCGGGATCGAGCTTGTTCTCCGGCCTCCTTTTGTCGTTGATGATCCACCCGGGGAGTATGATCCATGGCTCTAGCTCTTTGCAATATGTCAAAAGAGCAACTAGAATACTTGGGATGCTAGTCCAAGTGATCTAGGATGTAGTTTTGAGTTCTAAGTATGAAGCTATCTCTTTCTTGCCTCTTCACTTGATTCTCAACACATGAGAAGGTAATGAAGAGGAAGAAGATGAAGGTAGAGGAAGCTAGAGAGGAAAGAGGAGAGCAAGAGCAAAAGAGAGCTCAAGAAAAATAATGAAACATGGATGAAAGAGAAAATACACACCTTGGTTTTGTGTATCTTTTCTTCCATTAAACAATTAGTAACCATGCTTCAATAGTAACTCCAAAATGAATTATAAATTCATTTGACTACTATTGAAGCATGGTCACTATCTTTCCTCCCTTACCTCTAACTTTACACCTCATTTCCATTTATGAAATAAATGGAAAAACCAAAATAAGGTGGCCACCTTCTAGAAGGAAAACTGTAATAAATACGGATTTCCGTCTACTGTACATATATACCGGCAATCAGATAAAAATCCGAACGCCCAAAGAGATAGAATAACACGAAGAACGTAATACTAGAATATATATATCGAAATACATATACGTAAATTATTAAATCAATACCTGATTTAATAATCCGGCTCAAACCCGAGCCGGCTAGTATTACCAACTGTCCGATCGAAAATCCGAGTACAAAGTACATCTATCGATCGAACCCTGCACGTATTCAATACGGCTACAACATCATTTCGCCTGAATCAGGGAAACCCTCTGTGTGGGACTCTAAAGACTCGACAGTACTTTGGCAGTAGGTTTAACCACAAGCACATCAGCGGCACTAGCTGTACGTAACGGCTACCTAAGTACCTGTCGAAAAGAAGGCCGATGAGCAAACTCATCCGGATCTCCTACTGAGCCTATCCGTGACAATATCCGTACAGTCCGGTCTCTTCGTCAAAGAGTATCGCATACCGGGTCTAGGAGATGGTGAAAATCAGACCCTGATAACCTGATAAGTCGTGCCGATGTGGCTCAGGACCAATCCGGAAAACTACTGATCAACCTATCAGTAAATCCCAAGTGCCTTGGCTAAGGTCTTATGGTCCTGACCAATCGAATCACAGTGCGATATCGACTCCCTATACCGGGAGAGACGAATCCTCGACAATTGCTCACTGCCTCCATGTGGCTCGGGACTGAACCCAACCAAAACCTGTTTGCACGACTCAGTAGAGCCGTGGTAGGGTAGTGATCAAAGTTCAGTGGGAACTCACACGAGACAAATGCCGATCTCGGGTCCAAGGACTAACCTGTACACATGTCACCTGAGAACTTCCATCTGACGATAGGTATAGTACCACATGGAAGTTCTCGGTGAGTCCGTCCAGTGTCCTCACCCCAGTGAGCACACGTATACGATCTTGGGTACATCAGACCAATGGCTGCGGGACCAACCATCCCCCGACGGGGGTAGAAACGTATACACTAGTCTTCTCTGGAGTATCAATGCCCAGGTAGTCAAGCAAGATCCTATGGGGCTTTATCAAGTATGATCGCCATCACAACGTAGGTAGTCAAGAAAGATCCTATGGGGCTTTATCAACATGTAACCGCAATATGTAATAACGAGTATGACATATGCCATGTTAAGATAAAGAAAAACCATAATAGTATACTACCACATCGAGTCTTCATCAATATGTGCAAGCTAGATATAACAACAACAGAAATAAATACACATATCCTGATAAAGACAAGTCGAATAATATACTATAAAACTGAGCAAGATGGTTCTGTACATACATATCCCTGGTATCCATATGTATACATATACAATACTGGCATCTAGGGCATATACATCCAACACACGTGACCCAGTCTAGTTCTTTCTTTTCTGATCATTGAGGATAGGGGTCACGTGTTACCACGTGACCAAGTTCTTTACGTGCATGGAGAGCTTTAAGTCTCTTGTTTTAAGAATTAGATTCTTTGTAGGTTTAAACCCTAATTCTGTTTTAAAGGAATTAAATTCCTATGTATGTGGAAGAATTAAATTCTTATCCGGGAGAATTAAATTCTCGTATAGGGTTAAACCCTAGCTCTGTTCTTTTAGAGGAATTAAATTTCTATGAATTTGGCAGAATTAAATTCTCAAATAGGGTTAAACCCTAGTTCTGTTTGGAGGAATTAAATTCCTATGAATTTGGGGGAATTAAATTCCTTAAACTTAAATTCTCCCTCTACGTTTTGGATCTACATGGCAGAATCTTCCCGATGAGAATTAAATTCTCAACTTGTGGGGAGATCTGCTTCTGCAGATCTTCAATCAGAGAAAGAACTAAGTTCTTATTCAGAAGAGTTAAACTCTTAATTTGAGAATTAAATTCTCTTTTTTTTTATGGAGCTTAGATCTCTTTCCCCTTTCTCACCTAGGGTTTTTCTCTTTTGAAGAAATTTTATTTTCTCTCTTGAGAATTAAATTCTCCTCTCTTTTTTTCTCTCTTGAGAATTAAATTCTCCTCCCTTTTTTTCTCTCTGTTCTTCTCTCAAAAAAAGTAGATCCCTTCTCTTCTCTTCTTGGCTCCTATTTATAGAAGAAAGAAAAGAATCAATTTGTTTTGTTAATCTTTCATTGAAAGATTTTAATTGATTTTGTAACCAATATGATCTTTTAGATCACTCAGTGAATTTTATTCACCATTGGATTTTTAATCCAAAAGATATTCTGTTTGTTATTCTTGGTGAATTTCAGGAAAATCTTTCCTTGTATAAAATCTTTCCATAAATTGGTGATTTTTAATCACCATTGGATTTTTAATCCAATGGTGCTCCATTTTACAGAGCACCATCTTTTTTGTTTGGAAAGATTTAGAGAAATATTTTTCCAGTTAGGATTTTTGATTCCCTCTTAATTAGAATTTAATTCTATTAATTCATAGATCTTTAGGAACCCATCACGTGTTGGCACGTGACCCCCTGATTAAGCATTTGACCAGAATTTAATTCTGTTGTTTTTAAAGCACTCGAGAATTATCACATGTCAGCAGGTGACCCTTGGTCACGTGTGAGCACGTGATGCCCCATTGGGATTTTTCTTTGTTATTTTATTATACTTTTAATTCTTTTTAGTGGGTTTAAAAGGCCAATCACGCGTTGGCACGTGACCCCATTGATTGATTATTTGATTAGAATTTAATTCTATTAATTAAGAGCTTAGGAACCCATCACGTGTTGGCACGTGACCCCCTGATTAAGCATTTGACCAGAATTTAATTCTGTTGTTTTAAAGAACTCAGGAATTATCATGTGTCAGCACGTGACCCTTGGTCACGTGTTGGCACGTGATGCCCCATTGGGGTTTTTCCTTGTTATTTTATTATACCTTTAATTCTTTTCAGTGGGTTTAAAGGCCCATCACATGTTGGCACGTGACCCCATTTAATTATTCATTTTATTCAGTGCCTACAGGCTTTGCCTGTAAATGGTCACGTGTGGGCACGTGATGCCCGGTCACGTGTGGGCACGTGATGCCTCATAACTTTTGATCCCGGATGAATTATGAGGCCCATAATATATCAAATCGAAGGGTTTTTCGAGACGCTTTCAATACCATAAGAATTTAGCTTTTTCTCATTCGGTAGTTTATCAAAATACAGCCCGGAGAATACTGGCTCGCATTTTCTTAAGCGTATCACTGCCATTTGATACCTTGGGCTCTTTTGCGTAGAAATTTTTGATGGGAACAGGGGTCACTCCCGATGAAGGGATCTCGACCCTTACCTCGTAGAATGAGGTGCTGGATATTCATAACCGAATACCATTGTGCAAAGCAAAAGAAAACGTCTGTAATGTCGGTTTTGAAAAAAACTTGGTTCTAACAACATCAAATATGTTTGTTTTCCTTGCATTGATCAGAATCAACGCAGTCCCTTCAATTAATCACACCAGAAAAGAACGAAAATATATGATGTACTTATATGCCATCCGCATTCGCCACAGGGTCCCGTCATCACCCGTTTGGTTACTTAACTAACGACAGAGCGAGGACTGGACTAGTGCGGGTGCAAAACATATACAACATCTATTAGTATATACATAAATATATATAACAATCGTCCCAGGCATGATATAAAGCAATATCACAGAAGCATCACGGAAGCAACACAGAATGGTGGATAATCTTGGAGCCCCGGGTTTCATTTGAGCCGCAATTGAGACCCGACGTTCCCCTGTCGTGTGGATAGCATGTGCAATGAAAACCTAGACCCCTACAAGCGCGGCAAGTTACCTGCAAAAACCAGAAGTGAGGCAACCCCCTTCATCAAAGTGAATGGGCCACCCGGCACTTCACGGAATCTGGTAACTTGAGCGCCCCTCCGTGGGTCATACCTATACCCCCTACGAGCGCGGCGAATAGCCCGCCAATTCTAGAGTGAGGCCACCTCCATCTCAACGACATGAGATACGGGCTCGTTGCCCTCTAGAACCCGGCTATTCGTGCACTACACCGCGGGATAATCCTAGTACAAAAAGAAAAGAATATGTACAAGGGTGACATCGACCTCAACACGGTCGTGCCCCAAACAAATAATATACAAAATGGCAGTGACGACAGTCCACATGTCGGACGCTCGCCGCGCAATACCAAATGTACAAATGAGACTAAACTGAACTAACATTGATCCATAGCTATCCACCACGACGATCCAACCACAACACAGCACAACACAAAACATCAATGTGAATGTCACGTTCGCAAACCCGTCTAAAAGAATATATAGCAATTAGACGAGTTATACCGCTCGAATGATATTCACGGTCGCAGATAGTAATGCATGTACTATAAACATTTAAACAGTGTTAAATTATCGACTTCGAAACACCCCGAATTGCCCCTGAACAAAAGAAAACACTATATCCAAACTGGGAAAAACAAGCAATACCACTGAACCAATATTCCAGAGATCGGACCACACCCAAAATACGAAGCCCAAACACAAGTATCTGGCCAGCGAGCTCGGATTTTCTTTCATTGTGTCCGGTCGAATACGGGTGAAACTCGCTCGTTTTTGGGGTGTAGTCTAGTGGTCATCTAAATAATCTTCTGCAATTGCTTAAATAATTTTTTGAAGACTTTGAAAAAACGACAGCAACTGGAATACATCGTGTATTGTTTCAGAGTTATTTCGGTTTCGATACTTTAACATTGTCTAAAAATGCTAGTAAGGGATTTACGGGTTGGCTCTGATACCATGTTGGGTTACGGAAGTGCCCCGGCAATCAAACCGTGGCCAAATGCGGAACAAAATTTTACTAAACTGGCGCTACCACAACCCGATGCCCGAATCTACCATAAACCCTATACTAGCAAGCAATATAAAGAGTTAGGAATGGTTATACCAATTTGATCCATGTCCTTCGGTCTTCAACCTTCATCCCAAGCTCCTAGTGGTTCCTTGATCGAATTTGGTTGTCGGTCTTCCTCCATCTACGATGATCCACCTGAGGGAAACGGCGCAAGCTTCAACCTCGCCAAGCGAAGTAACGGATGCTCTAAGGTTGCTAGCAATGGAGAGTGGAGGTGTAGGAATGTGTCACTATTATTTTTCTCTCATCAAATGCTCAAGGAGCAACTCAAGAAGATCAAGAGGAGGTAAAGAAACATGTGGCATGAGCAACTAAAGAAAATGGCTTAAGTCTCCAAGTGAGTATGAATGAGTGAAGAGAGTAAGTGAAGAAAATCAAGTGGAGAAAAAATATGAGCAAACCCCCAAAAAGAATGTGGCAGTCCCCCCTCTTTTTTCCAATCATGCAAATGAAAAATATCTCCATCATTTTCCAAATAAATAAATGAGAGTCATGCCTCTCTACATGCCAAAACCCATGCTCATGCCAACTCACCCCTCTACCTCATTTCCATAATTGATTTTCTAAAAAGAAAATCAATAATGAGGTGGCCATCTTCTAGAAACCATTCCGTATAAATACGGAATGCAACCCGGTACACGTATCGAAATACATATACGCATATTCGTACAAAAATGCGAATAGCCAAGAGAGAAAATGAATAGTGAACAATAATACTAGAATACATATATATAAATACATATATATATATATAAATTATTAAATCAAAACCTAATTTAATAATCTAGCTTAATCCTAAGCCGCTAGTATTATCAACCGTCCGATTAAAGTCTGTGCAGCCTGTACACATATTTAATCGAACACCTGTATGTACCAACATACGTCATCTACACCATATCGCCTGAACCGTGAAAACCCTCTGTGTGGAACTCTCAATACTCGTCAATATGCTGGCAGTGGGTTTAACCACAAGCACGTCAGCGGCACTAGCTGTACGTAACGGCTACCCAGGTATTGAACGAAAGGAAGGCCGATGAGCAAACACATCCAAACCCCTACTGAGCCTGACAGTGACAATATCCGTACAGTCCAGTCTGTTCGTCTAAGAGTATCGCATATTGAGTCTAGGGGGTGGATAAAGTTAGACCCCTACTGACACGATAATTCGTGTCGGTATGTAACCCATCACCACCTGAGAAACTATCGATCCTGGATCGGTAATGCTCGTCTACCCCGGCCGAGAATTTCTGGTGATGGCCACCCATACACAACGCGACATCAACCCCCATACAGGGAGAGGCAAATCCCCGACGATCCGCTCACTGCCTCCATATGGCCTGGGACTGTACCCAACTAAAACATATTTGCACGACTCCTTTGAGCCGTGGTAGGGTAGTAATCAAAGCACAGTGGGAACTCACACGAGACAAATGACGATCTTAGGTCGACAGACTAACCTATACACATGTCACCAGGGAACTGCTATCTGACAATAGGTATAATACCAACTAGCAGATTCCCGGCGAGTCCGTCCAGTGTACTCATAACCCAATGAACACCTGTATACTATCTTAGGTGAACAAACTAACACCAATGGCTTGTGAGACCGGCCACCGCCCCTCGTCAGGGTCTGGATAAGTATACACTAGTCTACTCCGGAGTACTGATGCCCAGTCTCGATACTCCCACGACTAGGGACATTTAAGGATGTGCTTATAGACCACCCAGCTCCCACGTATATGATCGCCATCATAATGCTGGTAGTCAAGCAAGAATCCTATGGGCTCTATTAACATGTAATAGTGATTTGTAATACCACCTGAAGCATGTACATGATGATAAAAACAAACCAGATAGCATAATATCATCTCGAGTAAGACTGTTCTACCGGTATAGGTCCTCCCTCAATCATCACAATCGCGTGCATGCGATTCAATAATTGACTTGAGGGCATTATAGCCAACAGGGATGAAGTATGGCTCTTATTATTTCTTTATTGGTTTGTGATCACTATTGAAGCATGGTTGCTATTTTCAATATGAAAATAATACATGCTTCAAAAAGTGAGTAGAGATGAGCCATTCTTCACTTGCTTGAAAAACTTAGCTCATTTGCTTTCTCTCTTTATCTCTCCATTTCTTCTCATTCTTCCTCCAAGCCCTAACCCTCACATGAGTTGTGAACCCAAGGGCTTTTGAGATAAAAAAAATCCATACATTTTTCTCTACATCTTCTTAGTCGTCTAGTCTAGTAAACTAAACATCTAAGTTACCTCATAGTAGAGCTTGAAACTTGAAGTGCATACTCTCGGGTGGATCATCTTCGACACGAGGAGGCCGACGTTGCAAGATCGATCCATTCTTCTAGGGGCTAAAGAAAAGGAGGAGATGAAGAAGACCTGAAGGACATGGTTCACGGAGGTATAAACACTATCACAGTAGTTAGAACCTCCTAGTGTTTTGTTAGTTAAGGTTTTCGTAAAGATCCTATAGTTTAGTCGATGTTGCAAAGAATAGAAAAATCATTTTTTGCAAATTCTGCCTCCCCGCGAACCCGCGGGGTGCGCGACACTGACTTACAGAGCGAAGCGGTGTGGATTATATCTCATAAACAAAACCGAAGCGTTCTGTCAGAATACCAGGAAACCTAGCCTGACAAAATAAAAATGGACGATCTCTCGGGCCCTCAACACAGAAGCTACGTCCTTGAAAACATCGTGCAGCAGCTGGATCACTTTGGAAGATTCTCTACCGATGGTCAGTACTTTATCGACAAAGGACATGTTGTCCCCAAACATGCACGGGCGAAGAAGTAATCGCCGAGCCTCCCACTGTGTTGGGTCTGGAGAAGAAGTATCGACCAAGTGCATGACCCGAGGAAATTTGTATCCTTCATAAAATATGGGTCGTTTATGCATACCAAAAGCACCCAGCACATACATCTCAATCCACGAGGTGAAGTAATGCAGTGGGAGATTAACGGGCTTCAGACCCGACTGAGTGGTGTTGGCTGCTAGACTCAAGCCAAGATATAAATGAGCCAGTCCCGCAACCCCAATAGCCATACGTGTCCCCGCGGCGATGCGATGAGCTGGATAAAAGACAGATAGTCTCATATAGCGGGGGTGCGTCGAAAGCGAAAACCAACTCAGCAACAGGCCGATAAACCCTATGAAGAACGTCTCCTCATCAATGTCCGGAGCGGCAATCTCTGCGAAGGGGACGACTGGAATATCCAGAAAAAAGAATATTTTTAAATTTTCCTCCGCAGTCAGCAGTTTGTCCAAACAAAATCCGAGCGGGTCGTCGAGTTTGGCAAACTTCGCAGCTTGCTTAGACAAAGCCTCCAGACGAAGGAAGCGGGTGATGAAGCCTGTAAAGCTAACTCCGTGCCCACCAAACTCCAAGAATAAGTACTCGTATATATTCAACAACTTGGTCAACTTTGGAAACTGGTGTTGAACAGCATTCTCTGGGGTAAGACCCATTACCACTGATTTGGTAGCAAAGATGTACTCTTCAGGGAGAAGTATCTCCTCATAATGTTCCCCTCTGACGGGTAATCCAGATATCTCCGCGAATTCCTCTAATGAGATTAACATCTCTCGATCCGATAAGAGAAATGTGTAGGTCGGGATATTCCATTGCTCCAGAAAAGATTTGATCCACCACACATGAGGAGTGTGGTAGTAAAAGAGGGACGCATAGATCCCTGAATATAGCCTGGTCTTCAGTAGCAGAGACTTCTTGGCCGACAGAATGTATCGAACCCACTGTAGATAGCCAGCCGGATAGCGGGAAGTCATTCCTATCATGTAAAGCTGCCCCCAAGGACACGATTCTCCTTGGCATATGCGACGCCCTAGAATGTCTAGGGCCATTGGCGGCTGCACTGGTAATGATGCCATAGAAGGTTGGAGAGGACCTTCCAAGATCCAGTTGACCTCTTCTACTGCGTAAGCGATCTACGGAGGGTCAGCGTAATGGATTGACGGAATCGGTTCTAACGGCGCTGCGCAAGTAAAGTTGCGCCGACCCTGGATAATTTGACTGTACCATGACCCCCACAGGTGAAGAGACCTTTTCTCTGGGTCATAATCCCGAATGAGCACAAAGACTTCCCGATCTGTAGGCGCATCGGTGAAAACACTCTCCGAGCGAACGTAGAAGAAGGAGGACTCAGAAGTCATAGTACCTGAAAAGAAAAAACCCGCAGAGGGTTAGTTATCGATGTAATGAAATCAACTACAATTAAAAGCCTTAGCATTTTCAGTACATCCAAATTTGTACTACATTCTAGCATATTAAAGTCACCATAGTCCAAGGAAAAAAGGACAATGGGCCCCACAAAATTAAGGTAACTCCCCCATCAATGATGATGAAGGCACTCATTATAAGAATCCAAAAGGATTCTCATTTAATGAAAAATCTCATTGAACTGTAGAGTTAAACTCCCAATATCCTCGACAAATGGGTTCTGCAGCAGATTCAAATCTGCAAGAAGAACCCTAAAATAGAAAATAAGAAAAGGGGAATAAAATTCCCAAAAGAATTTCTTAAAAAGAAATTTTCTCAGAGCTAAGCTCTGTAGAACAACCCGGAATTAAATTCCTCTAATAATGGGATAAAATCCCAGAAATCCGCACGGGAAATGAAATTAAATTCCAAACAACCCTCAAAGATCAAAGTCAGTAATATGGTAAAACCCCAAGATCTCTAAGACCTATGGTCTACCCAAATAAAAGTTTTTTAGATCTCTAAGAGATCGTTCCAAGAGAAGAGCAAAGCTCTGTTAATGGGTTAAAAATCCAAAACAAGAAGAGATTCTTTTAAGAGTTTCTTTAAGAGTTAAATCATGGTTATGATTCTTACCAATTTTTGACAGAGTTTAACTCTGAGAAAGTTCTGGGAACGGAGATCTAAGCTTTGAAAAGAGAATTAAATTCTCAAGGAAGAAGAAGACTTAAGAAGATGATGGAACGGCAGTAATCTCAAGGGCCAAAGGCCCTATTTATAAGACATGAAGGGATGATTCAACTCCCTAGGAGATCGAATGATGGATAAAATAACACTGTTGCGCCCATGTGTAAGCCACGTGAGCACAACGGTGGGGGCATTAGTTACCCCAATAAAAAAGCAAAGATCTGTTGAATTTGTTGAGACAGCGCCTCACGTGCTCTCCACGGGGGCACCAGCGCTAAAGCCAATCTTTTAGGATTAAATCCTATGGTGGCGCCTTACGGGCTTCTCACGCGGGCGCTAATATGCAAAGCACCAAAGAATCTATTAAATAAGAGTTAAACTCTCAGAAGGCGCCGAACATGCTCCTCATGCGGACGCCAATGTGTAGAGCACAGGAGTACCCATCTTAAGAATTGAATTCTTAAGTGGCGTCCACGTGCACAGAACGTGAGCATCAGCGCTCAGGTAGAATTAAATTCTACAATACTCTCTGTTAAACAGAGCCGTTGGATCAAAAATCCAACGGAGATGATAAATCATAAAAAAAACAGAATTAAATTATGTTGGGAGTAAACATTCCCTAAATCTTTCTAAAATAAGAAAGATACTCTCAGTTGGATCAAAAATCCAACTATAGAATAAAATTCTATTCTGGAATATATTCCCTCAATCTTTCTAAATTAGAAAGATTGTTCTCTGTAAAATAGAGAACTCTTGGATTAAAAATCCAATGGTGATTAAAAATCACCGTTCTACAGAATAAATTCTGTATAGGGGAAAATATTTCCCCAATCTCGTTAAAAACAAAAATCATATTCTGTAAGGACAGAAGTTCTTGGATCAAAGATCCAACGGTTGGTAAAATTCCCCAAATCAATTTTGAGTCCAATTAAATCAATTGGAATCTCTCAATGAGAGATTTTCTCAGAATTAAACAAACTTGCCTCCATTATATAAAGGACTCGAGACTTCAAGTCTTGAAAGAAGAAAAAGAAGACACATAGGAGAGACGCTCAGGAGATAGAAAAAAAATCCTAAGCTTCTGCAAAAGAAAAAACACAAGGAGCTCTTGAAAAGAATAGAGAATTTAATTCTCAAAAAAGAAGACTTCCCTCTTCAAGAATAAGAACCTAGGTAAAGAAAACACAGAGATAAAAATATCTCTTTTACCTATTTAAGAGTTTAACCCTTCTCAAAGAACTTAGTTCTTTTTCTGGATCAGAGATCCACAGGACAAGTCTCCCACAAGTTGAGAATTTAATTCTTATCGGAAAGACTTTATTCTTGAATCAACGATTCAGAAAAGAACTAGGTCCAAAAGAAGAACAAAAAGAGAAAGAACCTATAAGAGAACTCAGTTCTTAAAGAAAAACCGGATCCCAGATCTTAAAAAAAAACAAAGATCTTGGTGATCATTAATGGTCAAAATGCCATTGACAGAGATTTAATCTCTAAAGAGGGGAAAAAACTAGCGCCTCACGTGCTTCCCACGTGAACGCCCCTCTTAACAGCGCCTAGCACCTCACGTGAAAGACACGCGGGCGCCCAAAACAGAAGGCCAGCGCCTCACGTGAAACTCATGTGGGCGCTGAATAAAAGTGCTTAGCACTCCATAAATAGCTAAAACGGCTAAGTGCTTAGCACTGATTGGGTAGCGCCTCACGTGCTCCTCACGTGGGCGCCACCAAAAAGGGAAAAAAAGAAAGAAAGTGATTAGCACTCCATAAATAGCCAAAATGGCTAAGTGCTTAGCACTAATTGGGCAGCGCCCAGCGTCTCACGTGCTCCTCACGTGGGTGCCACCAAAAAAGGAAAAAAGAGAGAAAAGCGCCCAGCACTCCATACACATCCAAAATGGCTGAGTGCTCAATGCTTCACATGTCATATATGTGAGCATCAAAGATCAAATAAATGCTTAGCACTTTTATATAAAAGGAAAAAGGACTGAACAAACTGAGCCCAAATATCGTGGTGGATAGCCAGTGGTGCAATAGTAGTACAGTTTAGATTCATTTATACATTTGATATTGCGGGACGAGCGTTCGACATGTGGATTGCTGTATCTACCAGTTTGTATATTATTTGTTTGGGACACGACCGGGTTGAGGTCGATGTCACCCTTGTACATATATATTTCTTTTCTGTACTAGGATTACCCCGGCATGGAGTGCACGAATAGCCAGGTTCTGGAGGGCAACGGGCCCGCATCTCATGGCGTTGAGACGGAGGGGGCTTCACTCTAGAATTGGCAAGCTATCCACACGACAGGGAATATCGGGTCTCATTTGCGGATTAAATGAAACCCGAGGCTCCAGGATTATCCACCACTCTGTGATGCTTAGCTGTGATTCTGTGATGTTGCTTTATATCATGCCTGGGATGAATTTTATATATATTTATATATATACTGGTAGATGTTGTATATGTTTTTCACCCGCGCTAGTCCGGCCCCCACTTTGTCGTTAGTTAAGTAACCTAACGGGTGATGATGGAGCCCAGTGGCGAATGCGGATGGCATATACGTACATTTTATTTTCGTTCCTTTATCTGGTGTGATATGTTTAATTGATGGGACTGTGTTAAATTTGATTAATGTAATGATAAAACAAACCTATTTGATGTTGTTGGAACCAAGTTTTATGAAAACGGACATTACAAACGTTTTCTTTTGCTTTGTACAGTGATATTCAGTTTGGAATATCCTGTACCTCATTCAACGAGGCAATGTCACGACCCGAAATTTAGTTCATGACCGGCACTTAAATCACGCAACGTCTAAAGGCGCAACGTAAATTAAGTAAGCCGAAGCCCAGAAATCTAAACCTTTTTAAGAAAATAAAAGAGGTGAAGTTTTGAAATAATGGTATGATGAAATCAAAAGTTTTCTTAAATGCATAGATAATGGAACATGAAAATGCAAGTGGATTATATTAGTTGAAAATCATGTTTCGTCTTTTAAAAATTTGGGCAGCACCTCCCTTGTATATTTTGATCCAAAACCACATATACATGATAATATAAAAGGCATCCCCAAGCGGGAGCTAGCTCTTTGCCAATCGGCGGAATCACAACCACGCAAGACAGAAATATATATACGATGCCCAACGGCGAAGATCAACACAAAAGGATAATGTAAAGCAAAACATCAAACCCACCAAGTGAACATATAACCCCTCGCTCTAAGTCTCGCAACCACAAGTCTTGCTAAGTCTTACTACTTATACAAATACTAGTTCCTGATTAATGGAGTTGACTAGATACAACAGGAATAAAAAATACAAGAGTGACATGATCCAATATGTACCACCTACCAAAGCAGATCACCCGAAAGAAAGCTGTGTGCCAACGATACCGCTACTGATCCATGCGGTCAAACCTGCAAGAACTGTGACACAACGGGGATGAGTTGCCAACTCGTGAGTAGAAAACATCAGCAAGTAGAAATTGAGTAAAACAACGATTTCTAGGTCAACTATATCATGAAGGTAATACTATGATATCCAGGGTGACCGTATCTGCATATATGCCAACAATATAATCAATGCATGTATGCATGTGGATATCATCCATGTGTCCATCAATGACACAAACCATATCATGAAAACGTATATCTGTATGTATGAGGATATCAACTACGTGTGTCGATCAACGACACAAACCATATCATGAAACCTGAGTGTCCAACACCGACACTCGAAACATCATGAAAAAACCCGTGTCCGGCATCGACACGTAAATCCTCATACCTCAGGTGCCGCATCCTCAGACCGGCCCTCATATCTATCTCATCTCAGGCACCACATACTCTGATCGGCCCTCATATCCATCTTATGACTCCGGTCGGTATCCTCCGGATAACCGATGAGTCCAAATACTATCACCTGTAGGCAGTGCTCCCTCTGCCAGGATCATCGTCTACACCACGAAAATCATTTCTTGCCCCAGGGTACCATACCGGGTCCACCATGTACCCACAGACGGTGCCTACTGTTCCTCGAATCGGGTTTCTAACACAAGTCTCAGAACCGAGAAAACTCATGGTGGACGTCTCGAAATATCATATCAAGAGAAACCAGGTTTTTAAAACAATACATACTTTCTTTTGAAATATAACCACGGTTCTCAAATCCAGAATCTCATGAAAACGGCATCTCAATGCGTATAATCATAAAGCATGATGTATGCAAACATAGAACAGAAATACGAGCATATCAATATATCATGCAACATAGCATAGTGATGTGAGCATAGCAATATATCATGCAACATAGCATAATGATGTGAGCATAGTAATATATCATGCAACATAGCATAGTGACGTAGCAACTCTACTGTGTAAGTAACATAGCAATTATCGATGAAGAAAGTGTGTGAGCCAGCAAATCTATGTAAGTGTAACATACGCATCATCGATAATGGTGTAGGTGTACTAGCACAGGTATATATATAATGAAATGAGAATATCATGAACGTAGCAGCAAGTAAATCGTAAGCGCAATGCTAATAGGTACACATATCTAATCCAACATCTACGTAAAGGCTAAACTAAGCGGTGTAAACAGGGATTAAATATCTATAACCTATCCGAGTCGGTGAATCTGTCAATCGGCATCCAGCCTCACAACATCATGTACGGTACAATCCATCGTACGGCGGCATTAAACAATTAGGGATTCTATCAACCTATACAACAATGAGGGTACGGATCTAAGTCTCGTACGGCATATCACTGATTATTATCATAATTATATATAAATAACTCGTTTTACCGATCTCATAACACATCCATCTCAATCTTATCATATTCATTGATCTCATGTCATATCCTTATACATCTCATTTCGTGTTTCATCGTATACTCTTTTCATCACATCAATATCTCACATCAAGTCATCTTACATATACATTCTATCTTTTTAATCTCATGTCGAAATTATCGATCTCAATCATGCTACTCTAAATCTCATGCTTATACCGTTTCATTATGTATATATATATATATATATATATATATATATATATATATCGTGATTCACATTCTTATATATCAATTCGAGACATCCTTTCTATCATATCATGTCACACTAAACCATACACTATAACCTTAAGTCGTTGTATATCTTGTCTCCTACTAATTCTTTAACCATATCCATAAGTTCCTAACATGGTTTCCTTAACCATATTCTATATATATATATATATATATATATATATATATATATATATATATATCGGTTTCCATTATAATTGTGGGGGTGCTATACGCCATCCACCCGACTTTCCCCGTAGATATAAATCTACTCACCTGCAGAACTCCTTGTTCAGCCATAGTCGATGTGCTCCGCCGTCTCGGAATCCACGCGAGGGTACCTACAAATCAACACATATCGCAATGTTATGGAAAACCAAGTCCGAAAACCGATACGGCACACGAATTGCCTATAGGTTAGAACCCATAGCCTACGCATGCAAAAACAACCAAACAACCCTCGTCGTTGACGTACAAACATCCAACGACCAAATACAATATCTAATCTCAAAAACCAAGAATCCCAATACCGAAAAACATAGCCAAAAACCTAACCCCGGACTCTCACAGAAATCCGGCAATATCACCTTAGAACCCGATCGTACCGATCGCGCATTCACAACACAATATATATTATAAGAAATAGGTTGTATATCAGCAAAACCTAAAACTTAATCAAACCGATTTATTCCAAAAACCTAGTAACCATCGATTTACCATTTTAGTCCAAAACTAGATATTTCAACAAAACTAGTGGCCACAATAATCATATAATAGGTTAATTAAGCCACACAAACCCTTACTAAAATTTTAATCTCACCCATTTTTTATTTATTAAAAGCTAGTTTGCAAAAAGCTTAGTTTGGACAATTTGGAAATTTACAATTTACAATTTAACAACTAGGCTAGATTTTGCATGTCTAAACATGTCAAACTACACATATAACCACATCCAATTAATAAAAACCCTAACTTGATCTCAACCCTATTCTTGAAATTTCTAACTTCCAATTAAAACCATATCTAAACACCTAATAAGCTAGATTAAAGTAATTATCTAACAATTAAACCTTAGGGTTATGATTTATACCTCACAAACTTGATATCAAACTCGAAAATTTGACTCACGAAATGGCCTCCAAAATGATAACTTGCTCCTTTTCCCAAGCTAGATTAGGCTAAAGAATAATGGGTAAGGATTTGATTTAGAGTTTGTGGGATTTTGTGTTGATTTTTGATGGATTTTTGGGGATTTTTGAAGTGGGAAGAGGGTGAGAAAATTTTTGGGGCTGCCACTATGAGGCTCGACCAAGTGAGGAAGGGGAGGGGTTTTGGGTTAGTGTGTGGAAATTTCTATATTAAACAACCCTTAAGCCTCAATTAATGCACCTCACATCAATCTATTCTCTAATTCATTTTCTTTTCTATTTTTCTTTAACCCTAGAAAAGTCTAGAACCATTAAGATATTTGGAGAAAAGAAAACAATTTGTAAACTTGTATTTAAGTTGACATGGTTCACATTTGTATATTTAACCTATTCCAATTTATAATTACCACTAATTAAATGTATAAATAAAAGCTTATAATAAAAATTTAATTAAGGAAAAATATTTAAGTGAACTAATAATTATAAGTGACTAAATAAATACCACATACTAGCAATTTCCTAGTTAAACTAGGTGCACTTAAGTCTATATTGAAAAATGATTATATCTTGGTTTTTACGGAAAACACAAATTATTTTACCTATTATCGGAAAATTCGCCTAAACGATTTCTAAAAAATTACAGGGCCGAGATCCCTTCATCGGGAGTGACCCCTTGGGCAAAAGTTTGCGTCGGGGTAATAATTTCACTATAGTCAATTATTTTTACTTTGTATCGTGGTATTCAGTTTGGAATATCCTGCACCTCATTCGATGAGGAAAGAGCCGAGATCCCTTCACCGGGAGTGACCTCTTTAGCAAAAGTTTTCGCCACTATATATTTGTAAAACCACTTGGATCCTTCAACGATATCAAGTTCATTACGTTAAAGGTTTTTTGCCAAAAACCAGCCGTAGCCCTCCATCATTTCAGACGGGTAGCGCCTAGTATTCATGGTATGTTTGTTGGCCTTCGTCAAGGCATAGTGTTTGGTAGCTATGTGTTACTTTTCTGTTGCATGGATATGCATTAATCTAGGACAGTCGTACATCCTTGTTGGCCTTCGTCAAGGGCGAGTACGGGTGGGTTTAGATTAATCTGGACAATGACGGGTAGAACTTGACTTGCGACTTACGATTTATTGGCCTTCGTCAAAGTCATAAGATTCTTGGGGTAAAAATCATATCGGGAGTTTTAAACATACAGGAAACTTTCCAGGCATGCGCATACCTTCTGGAGTGTGATAACTTGAGTGGCTTCCATCAAGTTATCATGCGATGATAGTTGGATCCCGATTCCCACTGATGATTTGGTTTACTCCTCGGGTGATTTTAGATGATCCCGACTAATTCTTCTTTTGGGTTTGGAGGATAATTCGAGAAAACAGTGGGAGACATCCTGATTAGATAAAGTGATTATCCATTCTAATCTAGGTTAGAGTGCACGTTGAGTGTTTCTTTTCTCTCTCTCTCTCTTTGGCAGTGACCATGGCCCGACCCTAGACTAAAATTCATGAACCAAATTAACCGAACCTTCTTAAATCATATTGTCTTTTGGATTGTCATAGTTGCATATATCCTTGCCACTCCTACTTTTATCCTTTGCATTTCTCCGGAACATTCCGCGTCACTACGAAGATCCATATTTATTGGATATGACTATCGTATAGTTACATACGAACTCGAAGAAACTTGTTTCAGATTCGAGGATGGTTTCCAGTTCTGGAGAAATTGAATAGGACTATTCAGTTGTCTTTTCCCTTTACCTTCTCTCAGGTTGCGGGGGCTCCTGGTATTAGGAGAGTACACCTATTATGCTTATTGTATAGTCTTCTTCCAAACCATAGGCTGGTGCCGAAAGGTAGGGAAGGAAGAAAACCAATTAGCCTAAGTGTGGTGTACAGAAGGTAATAAGTAAAGACAAATAAAGGGATTAGAAAGAGGGCAAAGTAAATTGCGACTGCTATCATTCACGACGAAACCGCGTATATCATCGCCACTCCTACATCACCATTGCATTTCTCCGGAACATATCACTATGAAGATCCACATTTATTGGATATGCTATTGTATAGTTACATACGAACTCGAAAGAACTTGTTCCAGTTCGAGGATGGATTTTGGTTTTGGAGAAATAGAATAAGAATTATTCAGTTGTATTTTATCTTTACCTTCTCTCTGGTTGCGAGGGCTCCTGGTTTTTAGGAGAGTACACATATTACGCTTATTGGATAGTCTTCTTCCAAACCATAGGTTGGTGCCGAAATATAGGGAAGGAAGAAAATCAATTAGGCTAAGTGTGGTGTACAGAAGGTAATAAGTAAATACAAATAAAGGGAGTGGAGAGATGACAAGAAAATATACGGTTACAGTCATAAATCTGGATAGTGGAAGAGGCATTACTAGGAATACCCGGATACCCCTTCGAAACATTTTCATGTTTCAGTTTCACTGTGTGTTGTTAATTGAAAACCGATTTCCCAATTAGATCCTTACTCCAGGGTATGTATTTACCAGATTTGATTCTCACATCTGTATGGCGTTACAGATAGTAAGTGGGAGTAAGATATTGGGAATTAGTTGATATATCCTCATTATATCGGAATTCGTTGTAATTAGTGATATTTGAGGAAATCACCTGGGTTTTTGCCTGACGGCAAATATTTGGTTTTGAATATCCATTGTTATGCATAAATTTCAAACTGATATATTTGTACGTTTATTTTATAAAGTGAGATATAACTTTTTGAAATTATGTCTATGACATTTACCTATATCAGTTGATGATTGGGTAAGGAGCATTCAACATCGGTGTAATTCTTCTTAACCATAATACAGTTTTCAACCTACGACGCACAGGGTATGAGTTATTTAACTCAGGGGACTTATACAAAGTATTGTATGTTGTCCAGTGTCCATTAGGACAAAAGGGTTGGTGCTCGTACTATATTATGTTTACTTGTGACTTCTTTAGTTTTTAGACAGGTATTTCGTTGAAATACAAGGTCCAAATTTTGAGAAGTTATAGGTACAAGAATAAAGTAGAGAACCATATGTTGCAAGTATCAAGATTCTTCAAGGTGATCGAATATGTAGATACTTGTGTTTGATATTCTGTTGATAGTAATGATTTTGAGAACTTGGTTCTCTTTCAAGTTACTCATATTTGGATGCACTCCTAGTTGAGTAATGTTGATTGACCTCCTTCCATTTGGTTGACATGCACTGGAGACAGCTGCATGATTTTGAATTTGGTTCCAATTAAATCAGTGCCTATGTTTCTATAGTAGATATAGAATGGATCATATCTTGACGATGTTGAGATATATGGAGTTGTCCGGCTTATGCTTGAAACCAGAATCCGGATAAACTCAAGGCACATTTCAGTAATGGCAGTTTGTGGGTTATCCCGGGCTATGACGAGGGTTAACTTTCTAACATCTGGAAGATCAATAGTTATATTGTTCTTGACTTGCCACCAGTTTTAGTAAAATGGATTCTTTTCAGAAAACATTAGTGAGAGTATGGTAGAACTGGAAGTGATTCCAGAACCACAAACGATTACTGAAAATTTAATAAAACCTAAAGATTCAATTGGATTCGACATTCCATTAGCCACTCCACAGATATGATGGGTAACCTCAGGCACCCGAGAGGTACTTCGGTATCCTCAAAGACAGTGACAGGGAGGTTCTTGTTTATCCAGACTTGCCATTACTGCTGTTCTAGACTATGAGACCCGGCAGGAGGATGAGTATAACGTCGTTCTAAACTAGCTTTAGAAGTGCACGTGTATATGACTCTGCCAGAAGGTTGTTGTAGTCAGTGGGAGCAGCGGAAGCATAATGAACAAGTAGCTTGTGTCTATTTATAGGCTAAAGCAAGTATAGCTGAGATAGACCATCTATTTTTGATGTGACAGTCATAGGCTTTGACTTCATCAGAATAAGAGATAGATCTGGTAAGAAGGTAGTAGGGTGTGATGTCCTGGTATTTGGATGACATGCACTTTATAGAAAGTGAAATTCCTATACTACGATCGGTTATACTGTGTTTGTCACACAGTTGTTTCTCCACATAGGATATGGATATAATATCAGGCATTCTGGTTACTAGATCTATGGTTTTAGATCTAGATTAGGGAAGTTTACCAATTTGGGTATTTTGACACTATTCTAAAGGTGTTTTAGAATGGACGACTCCTGGCATGGTGGTGTCCCTGCAACTGATGGAGTCACCCTCTCTAAAGGATGTCTTAAAGACTAAAGGGGAGAGGGATTTGCATGATTGGTATATCACTTGTTTAGGCAATTGAGTCAATCATGAGATGTCAAGTACCACACCGGATGTTGATTTTGCACTAGCTGCAATAAGTTTATATATTGATCCAATCCTGGAGAAACGTTGGGAAGCAGTTTATGAACATAAGTGGATGTTTTAGGGATTTGGTAACGGCAGCCTCTTTCGGGAGGCGGTTATCATTCCAAGCTTCCAAGATGACCTGGATGACAGAGCGACAGTCAGAGTTATAGTTTTCCCTCTTTTGAGGGGCAGTAGTTTGAACAGGTGGTTCAAGCGGATACTGATTAAATTCAAAGGACGATACAGTCTAAGAAGTTTGCTGGATTTAGAGTTCATTTGTGAACTATTTCCCATCAGATATCCAGACAAATTCTAAGACAGGTATTGCTCATTTCGGGAGATAGCTTTCTCCGCAAAGTTGAGATAAAGAGAGATACAGAAAGAAACATTGGAGCGGATCCACTCATTGAGGCTATTTCTCGAATGCAATAGTTTCACAAACGAGCTTTGCGAAACTGATTAGTAGAGAAGTTAGGTGTTCGATATCATACGGGTTGTGAGTATGCGACACCGCGATAATTAGCCTTAAGTGCAAGTGGGAGATTGTTGGCTATAGTGCCCTCAAGTCAATTATTGGATCGCAGGCACGCGATTGTAATGATTGAGGGAGGACCTATACGGATAGAACAATCTTACTCGAGATGATAGTATGCTATCTGGTTTGTATTTATCATCATGTACATGCTTTAGGTGGTATTCCACATCACTATTACATGTTGATAGAGCCCATAGAATTCTTGCTTGACTACCGGCATTATGATGGCGATCATATACATGAGAGATGGGTGGTCTACAAGCACATCGTTAAATGTCCCTAGTCGTCGGAGTTTCGAGATTGGGCAACGATACTCCAGAGTAGACTAGTGTATACTGATCGAGAACCCGATGAGGGGCAGTGACCGGTCTCACAAGCCATTGGTGTCAGTTTGTTCACCTAAGATAGTATACAGGTGCTTATTGGGTTATGAGTACACCGGACGGACTCGCCGGGAACATGCTACTTGGTATTACACTTATTGTCAGATAGCAATTCCCAGGTGACATGTGTACAGGTTAGTCTGTCGACCTGAGATCGTCATTTGTCTCGTGTGAGTTCCCACTGTGCTTTGATTACTATCCTACCACGGCTCAAAGGAGTCGTGCAAACAGGTTTTAGTTGGGTACAGTCCCGAGCCACATAGAGGCAGTGAGCGGATCGTCGGAGATTCGTCTCTTCCGGTATTGGGGGTTGATGTCGCGTTGTGCATGAGTGGCTATCACCAGAAATCCTTAGCCAAGGTAGTCAAGAATTACTGATCTAGGATCAGTAGTTTCTCAGGTGGTAATGGGTTTCATACCGACACTAAATGTCGCGTTATTAGGGGTCTGAATTTATCCACCCTTTAGACTTGATATGCGATACTCATGGACGAACGGACCGGACTGTATGGATATTATCACTGTCAGGCTCAGTAGGGGTTTTAGGATGAGTTTGCTCGTTAGCCTCCCTTTCGCTCAATACCTGGGTAGCCGTTACGCACAGCTAGTGCCGCTGGCATGCTTGTAGTTAAATCCACTGCCAGCATATTGACGAGTCTTTAGAGTCCCACACAGAGAGTTTCCCTGCTTCGGGCGAAACGATATAGAGGCCGTATGGTTTTACGGCAGGGTTCGATCATATACATGCACTTGTGCACGTATCATGATTCGGACGGATAATACTAGTGGGCTTTGGTTTAAGCCGGATCCTAGTATTATATTGTTGGATTATTTTCGTCTCTTTGTAATCATGTTCTTCGGAATACGGATGCGAGTATGTATATACGAATGAGGGGTATTCTTGTAATTCATTACAAGATACTTCTAGAAGAGCCACCTCATTTTGTTTAAACCTTTTTGGGTTAAAAGGTTATTGAGGTGGAGGATGAGGTATGCTTGGCATTAATTCAAGCATGACTCATTGTGGTGACTCATGGTGGTGACTCATGGATCACTTATGAGACATGCTTGATATTTTAGGTGTTGTGAGATATTTGTGGACAGTGGATATTTTTTCTTGAGTTGATTTCTTGAGTTGCTTTCTTAAGTTGCTAGCATGCTTTATATCTCACAACACTTAGCCTTTTTCCTCGCTTGAGATTTTGCTTCACACTCTCATCCTCATGCATCATCTTCTACCTCCATCCTAAATGTCTCATGAGTTGAGAAACCTAGGGTGTCTTGAGACAAACTAATCCATCACTACTCTCTACTTTCTCTAGACTATCTAGTGTAGCGAACTAGATACCCTAGTTATCTCGGCTATGAGGTTGGAGCTTGATTCATAAACTCTCAGGTGGATCATCTTCAATGGAGGGAGACCGGAGATCAAACTTGATCAAGGAGGCCTCTAGGAGCTTGGGATAAAGGTTAAAGACCGAAGGACGGGATCATTCGGTATAACTTTCTAAACTCCTATATAGTTTGCTAGTGTAGGGTTAATGGTTGATCCGTAGGATAGGGTTATGTTAGCGCCAGTTTATAAAAATTTTGTTCCGCATTTTGCCACGGTTTGATGGCCAGGGCGCTGCCATAACCCAACACAAGGGACATCCCTCTCTCTCACACTCTCTCTCATGGCCAAGCCCCCATGTCCCCTCTCCATGTCACCTTTTGTTTTCTTTTTCTTTGTCTCTCCTTTTCTTTTCATTTAAAAAAACAAAGTTCACAAATACCAAGAGTCATGCATGAATCAACACAACATGTCATGGTGCACTAGCCATAGTTAATACAAAGTGGAATTGGTTTAATCATGATTAGTAGTGCACTAATCAAGTTAAATATAAAATTGCATATAATTAATTGCATAATTATTTATAAAATGTCCAAATCCAATAAATACCTTTATAATTAATAATTCATATTAATATCCAATTATTTTCCAAATATTGGTATATATAATTATACCATTTTACGAAAACCCCAAATTCATACTCGAATAGTTTTCGTGAAATATATTATTTTATTATTTAAATTCCAAAAATAATATTTTGTATTTCTGAAATGTTACAATACTATGATTAAGCAACCTTAAAAATTAGAATCAATGATTTAGTATTAAGCTTGCTAGGTAGTTTAGATAGAGTATTTTGCTTAGTGTTGCTTGACACCCTTCATTAAGCATATATCCTATATTATCACCCATCTACTTAGCAAGATTAATGCTAACTTTTACTTCTTATTTGCTAATTGATATGTGTTGATATTGTATGATTGCTAACTCTTATGCTTAGTGTTGATACATCATGCTCGGACATACAAACGGTAAGTAAAGAATGTGACAGACTCGTTTCTTTCCACGCGTTGTGAACTCGTCATATTGATGGTTTATGCTTCGCAAACACCTTGATAAACCATGCTTCATATCGATTCTAACAAGAGGAGGAAACTCACATGATCAAGAGAGAGGAGAAGACTTCACCACGATTCAACCATTCGAACCGGAGCCACGATTGCCTTTCTTTCCTTATACTTTGATTTTCTATTTTTGTGACACAGACGAAACCAAAACCAATTCTTTTCTTTTGAACTTGCAACAACAACTTCTAATCATCAATTCCCTGTGGATCGACCCGTACTTACCGACTGGCTGCAACGAGCCGTGCACTTACAGATTATAGATTTTAAAACGAGACGTAGCTCATGTACGCCTAATTTTGACAAAAACAAACCAAGGGCATACGCGCGTGAAGTCCCAACACCTCCAAGGCATGCCTTCTAAGTTTTCCAAGAAAAAGAAGACCATGAAGCCTATGCAGCCCACTGAATATGTCGACAACCATACGGATCTGCAAAAGTATATTGACACATTGAAGAATATAATCAGAAAGCGCGACCACCGGTCACACTTGAAAAGTTCCTCCGACATATTCTCAAGGATAAGGACAGTGATGACGATGAGGAAAACAACTCATCAGAGGAAGCAGAAGAACGTGTGGTAAGTTTCCACATGGTCTCCTGTTCATCCATATATGATGAAGAGGCTCCACCAGTGTCAGAAAGCAACATGGACGGGCTGGGGGTAGAATCGGCGCTAAATGTCCCGAAACTGCAAGAAGAAGATCCAATCGAAAGGCTGCTAAAAGAAGCTTTTCAAAAGAGCAAAGATGATCAAGGGTGTGAGAAGGCCATATATGAAAAGGCCAGGCAACGGCGTCTGAACAAAGAAGCTATGGTATGGACGAGATATGAAGCTCTCTAACCAAACTAAATCAGGCCTGCAAAGAATAAGAGCAGGACCAAAACCGAGAAGCGGTTTGCCAAGGCCCTATCAATGGGGATGAAGCTACCGCCTCTCATGATGTATATGTAAGTCCATGCTACCTCTCCCGGTACTTTCGGGCATGCAGAATTTGGTGAAAAACAATTTTCTAGAGGCGGTAACATGGACTCAAAACCGGATCTTTGTTAAACATCTAACTAACAACCTAACTAGGAGTTGTTAACTACTCGGTTAGGGGGTTATACCTTTCTTTCTTGAACTCCTTCGTCTTCAAGCCTCGATGGTTGTCCAGATCGGCTTCACCCCGTCGTCTCCTTGCGCCGAAGATCGATCCACCTGAAAGCTTCTACCTTTGGCTTCTTCTTCGAACTTTGAAGAAACTAGTTCACTTGGTTTGCTAAACCTTATGAACTAGAGTGAGTAGAGAAGAGTGTGTTGGGATTTTCTCTATGGTTCTTGGTTCTCAACACATGAGACAAGTGAACCATAGACTAAGGAGAGGGAGAGCAAGAGGAAGAAGATGAAAGCTCAAGAACAAGAGAGAGAATGAAAATGATAGAATGAGCAAGACTTTTCTCACTTGGCTCTCATAATCCAAAACCATTATCACAAAAATAGTAATCAAGTATTGTGTAAATGGTTTAAGTCAAAATGGCTATATCATTTCATGCACTCATATTGCACAAGAGAACAAGCAAGTAAAAAGTCTTTGCCATGAAATGATAGCCATTGTCATCATGATGGTCAACGTGTCCAACCTAGTCAACCGGTCAACAAAGTCAACAAGTCAACAAAGTCAACCCCTCAACAACCATGTCACCACAATACTTAATTAATATTATTATTAATTACATATCATATTCTCATTAGGGTTGAGCAAAAAGTCAATAGTCAACAGTCAACGGTCAACAACCCTAATGAGAATCCTCTGCCTCTGTCTCTCCGTCAACTGTGCATACACACCCGCATTCGCGTTCCGAGGAACACGAATACATACTGGATAAAACCAATCCCAAAACGTACACTAGGATCTGGCTTAAACCAAAGCCCGCTAGTGTTAACTGTCCGGACACTGTACGTACACAGGTGCACGGATGTGACCGGACCCTGTCGCAAAACCATGCGACCTGTCGCAAAACCATGCGACCTCTACTCTTTTGCCTAAAGGCGAATAGCTTTCTGTGTGGGACTCTAAAGACTCGACACTACGCTGGCAGTGGGTTTAACCACATACCGCAAGCGGCACTAGCTGTGCGTAACGGTCCCCAGGTAGATGCCGACAAGAAGACTGACGAGGTGAAACCCATCTGAACTCCTACTGAGTCTGACTGTGACAATCTCCATACAGTCCGGTCTGTTCGTCTTATACATCGCATGGCGGGCTTAGGGGGCGGTAAACGTCAGTCCCCTAATAGCGGTACAAGTCGTGTCGGAGTGAAGCCCAATACACCCTGAGATAACACTGGAAGCCTACCAGTATATCCCGCTTGCCCTGGCCAAGGACTACTCATGTAATGGCTCTCCTAGACACAGCGCGATGTCAACCCCCAATACCGGGAGAGACGAATCCTGTCTAACCGTCACTGCCTCCAAGTGCTTCGGGACTGCACCCAACTACTACCTGTTTGCACGACTCCTTTGAGCCGTGGTAGGGTAGTAATCAAAGTACAGTGGGAACACACTCGAGGCGAAGTGACAGTGTCAAGTCAGCGGACTAAGCTGTACTCATGTCACCTGGGAACTGATAACTGGCGATAGGTATAATACCAACCGGTCAGTTCCCAACAAGTCCTGTCCAGTGTACTCGTAACCCAACGAGGACCCGCATACTATCTCCAGTACGACGTACTGACGGCTGTGGGACAGACCGTCTCCCACACTGGGATGAGAAGCGCATGCGCTAGTCTACTCCGGAGTATCGATGCCCTGTCTCGATAGTCCTGCGACTAGGGACCTGCATAAGGATGTGCTTATAGATTACCCAGCCCCACTAGTGTGACTGCCATCACAACGCTGGTAATCAAGCAAAGATCCTAAGGGCTCCACTAATGCGTATAGGTGATGCAATAAAATAAACACATGTACACATTGATGTAGAAACAAACCAAGTAGCATACTACTATTTTGAGTAAGATTGTATATACAAGGTGAATATCCCAAGCTTCCATTAAGTAATATACAAACTTGTATGATACAGTAATGGCCTCTAGGGCATATACACTAACAATCTCCCATTTGCACTAAGGCCATGTACTGGCGTATCGAAAACCTATCATCTCGATCAGCCGCTCGAACTGAGTCTGGGGCAAGGCCTTGGTGAATGGATCTGCAGTGTTATCTTCTGAAGCAACCCTCCGAACCTCGATCTCCTGGCGATCCACGATCTCCCTGATCAGGTGATACCGCCTCAAGATGTGTCTGG
Source organism: Agapanthus africanus (assembly GCA_030015575.1). Taxonomy (NCBI): domain Eukaryota; kingdom Viridiplantae; phylum Streptophyta; class Magnoliopsida; order Asparagales; family Amaryllidaceae; genus Agapanthus; species Agapanthus africanus. Next base: position 59,165,845 of record CM057349.1, on the reverse strand, counting down.
ATCTCTGATGGGACCTGGGTTCCTTCGCTAAAGCTATAGCCCCGTTGTTGTCGCAATACAGAGGTATTGGATCAACAATGGACGGAACCACCTGAAGTTCTTTCAAGAACATCCTCATCCAGACAGCTTCTTTTGCGGCATCAGATGCAGCGATGTATTCCGCTTCCATCATCGAGTCTGCAACGGTTTCCTGTTTGGAACTCTTCCAACACACCGCCCCTCCATTGAGGGTAAAGACAAAACCCGACATGGACTTGGAATCATCCTTGTCACTCTGGAAGCTGGAGTCATCAAAGGCCTCGATCTGGAGGTCTTTTCCGCCATACACCAAGAACATCTCCTTAGTCCTTCTCAGGTACTTGAGAATGTTCTTTACCGCTATCCAGTGTTTCTCCCCAGGGTTTGACTGATACCGGCTTACCACACTCAGTGCATAAGCTACATCCGGTCTGGTACACAACATCGCATACATTATAGAGCCTACCGCAGAAGCGTAGGGTATACTAGACATGCGATCCCTCTCCAAATCAGTCTTGGGAGACATCTCTTTAGAGAGGGTGATCCCGTGACAAGCCGGTAGGTTACCGCGCTTGGAATCTTCCATACTGAATCTCTTCAGTATGGTGTCGATGTACCTGGACTGTGAAAGTCCTAATATCCTCTTGGATCTATCACGATGGATCCGGATCCCTAGGATGTATGAGGCATCACCCAGGTCTTTCATGGAGAACCGTGCGACAAGAACCCCTTGACAGATTGTAGCATAGGAATGTCATTTCCTATTAAGAGAATGTCATCCATGTATAAAATGAGGAATACTACAGTTCTCGCTACAAATCTACTATAGATGCATGGTTCATCTGGATTTTTGATAAAGCCAAATTCCCTGACCGTCTCATCAAAACAGATGTTCCAACTCCGCGATACCTGCTTTAGTCCATAGATGGACTTAAGCAACTTGCACACCTTTCCGCTGCTCCCACTCTGAATGAAACCTTCTGGTTGGTCCATATAGACACACTCCTCTAAATTTCCATTTAGAAAAGCGTTCTTTACGTCCATTTGCCAGATCTCATAATCGTGGAAGGCAGCAATGGCAAGAAGGATCCGAATGGATTTCAGCATAGCCACTGGAGAAAAGGTTTCGTCATAGTCCAAACCAGGTCTTTGACGAAAACCCTTTGCAACAAGTCTAGCTTTATAGGTCTCAACCTGTCCATCTACACCAATCTTCCTTTTGAAGATCCACTTGCATCCTACGGGTTTTACTCCGTCTGGAGCAATGTCCAACGTCCATACCTTGTTGGTGTACATGGACTCCATTTCGGTCCGCATTGCATCCATCCATTTTACCGAGTCAACGCTCTGAACGGCCTGCTGGAAGCTAGTAGGCTCATCATAATCTATGATGCAATCCTCTCTATCCCCGTCTATGAGAAAACCGTAGTATCTCTCGGGCGGATGGGACTGCCTACTACTCCTGCGGAGCGGCGTGGGAATGTCTTGTTCTTTTGAACCCTCTGGTTCCACTAAGCTTTCAGTAATAGCTCGTGGTTCTGGAATTTCTTCCAGTTCTACTGTGCTCCCACTTATCTGGTTTTCCAAAAACTCAGTTTCCAAGAAGTAGGCATGACGAGAAACAAAAACCTTTTGTTCCTCTTCGCAGTAGAAGAAATATCCCTTGGAGTTCTTTGGATATCCCACAAACTTGCACTGTACTGAGCGTGCCTCGAGCTTGTCCGCATGCTGCTTTTTAACAAAAGCTGGACTTCCCCATGTCTTAATGTGATTAAGATAGGGTCTCTTCCTACACCACATCTCATATGGTGTGGTAGGCACAGTCTTAGTGGGAACTTGGTTCAAAAGGTATGCGGCTGATTCTAGCGCATACCCCCAGAATGATCGCGGTAACTCAGCGTTACTCATCATGGACCGTACCATATCAAATAGGGTTCGGTTCCGTCTCTCCGATACACCGTTATGTTGCGGAGTGTATGGAGGAGTAAGCTGAGAGAGAATTCCGTTCTTTTTTAAATAGTCCAGGAACTCGGCACTTAAGTATTCACCACCTCGATCCGATCTTAGGATCTTGATACTTTTGCCGGTTTGTTTTTCTACTTCATTCTTATATTCCTGGAATTTTCCAAAGGCTTCGGACTTATGTTTCATTAAGAAGACATAACCGTACCTTGAAAAGTCATCCGTAAAAGTAATGAAGTAAGAATAACCGCTTCGCGCATGTGTAGACATTGGACCGCACACGTCGCTGTGTACGAGTCCCAAGAGCTCGCTCGCTCTTACTCCGTGTCCAGTGAACGGAGTCTTTGTCATCTTTCCTTTGAGACAGGATTGACAAGTGGCATACGATTGATATTCGAACGCATTCAAATATCCTTCTGTATGTAACTTCGTCAACCTTCTCTCGTTGATGTGACCCAGTCTACAATGCCACAAGAAAGTCTGATTTATTTCTGGAGACTTTCTTTTGTGTGTATTCTGGACATTGAAAATCTGTGGTTGGTTTAATACGTATATACCATTGCTCAATGTACCTGACCCAATCATAACTTGATTAAGGTGAATGTTTACAATATTGCTTACAAACGCAAATTCATAACCTTCTTTAGAAACCAAAGATACAGAAATGATATTACAAGTTGCGTTGGGTACAAAAAAGCAATTACGTAAAACCAAAACATGTCCATCTGTCATTCCCAGGTGATAGTCCCCCACGGCCTTAGCATCCATGCTAGCTCCGTTTGCAACTTTGAGGGTCATGTCACCTGCCTTCAAAAACCTACGGTTTCTCAACGCCTGCAAAGAATTACAGATATGAGATCCTGATCCGGTATCCAATACCCAGGAAGTAGAGTTTATTGAAAGACAGTTATCAATAACATACACACCTGAAGCTGAAGCCGCAACCTGCTTCAGTTCCTGTGTTCTGGCTTTCCAAGCCCTGCAATCATTTTTCCAGTGTCCCTTCTTATGACAATAGAAGCATTCTTCCTTATCCACAAGCTTTCCCACTTTCTTTATTGCTTTTGCCTTTCCCTTCGTATCCACTTTACGAACACCGCCCCTTGGTTTGGCGGGGGCTTTCTTCTTCTTTCCCTTGGCTTTCGCCTTGGACCTAGAAGAAGAAGATCCTCCTACAAACAAAGTGGATGTTTCCCTACCTTTCTGTAGGGTGCCCTCTGCGCTCCTCAGCATGTTGAGGAGTTCTGAAAGTTCAACTTCCTTTTCTTGTAAGTTGAAGTTCAGTATGAACAGGGCGTAAGTGGAAGGAAGGGACTAGAGAATCAAGTCTGTATAGAGCTCATTCTCCAACGTGGTCCCAAGGTCCGCGAGCTCCTCAATGTAGCCAATCATCTTAAGCACGTGTTCCGCTACCGATGATCCGACGGCCAATCTTGCCGAAAATAACTTCTTCGACACTTCGTATCTTGCGATACGAGATTGCTCTCCATACAGTTCTTTTGTATAGAGAAATATGGATTCGAGGTCCATATTCTCGTGCCTCCTCTGATGTTCGTTGTCCATAGAGGCAAGCACGAGGCACTTGGCCTTCACGCAGTCTAATTCCCAGGTCTTACGGATTTCCTTATCCGCGACGCTGGTTTTGGGACCTGGGACAGGGGGAGCTTTGGTGGTAAGAAGATACCCCAGCTTGTCGTAAGTGATTGCCATCTTGACATTCCTGAGCCAATCTTTGTAGTTTGGCCCTGTCAGTATGTTTTTATCTAGGAGTAACTTAAGTCCAGTCATGTCGATTGGTCGCTGCAATTAGGAGAGAGAAGAAACACTCAGCATGATGCTCTTGCAAGTTTAGAGTGGTTTTTAGTTTGTCTAAACAGGATGGCTCCCACTGTTTCTCGAATCCCTCCTCAAACCAAAAAGGAAGAATTAGTCAGGATCAATCTCACCGTACAATACTTGCTTAACCGTTCAGCCAGGCCAGTGTCGGTACTTCGAGGGAGGTTTTCCAACGCTTTCGTGAAGTTCCTTAATTAAATAACCTCTTTTCCCTGTGGGCATAGCCCCGCTAACACCTTTCTAGACACCTACTTGGTTTATAGCATTGATCGTTAAGTGAGAAATTTCCCGAGGAGTAGCATATACTCACAGTAGGATCGGGATCCAAATATCATTGCGTGACGAAACTGAAGGAATCCTACCAGAATCATCACACTCCAAATGGTATGCAGCACTAGCAAGTTTCAGTTCTTTTGAAACTCCCGATGTGGATTTTTGCCCCATGCTCTTATGACCTTGACTTTGGCCAACAAATCATAAGTCACATGTCAAGTTCTACCCGTCGTTCTCCAGGTTAATTTGAATCCACCCGCACCTACCCTTGACTTTGGCCAACAAGACAGTACGACTGTTCCAAACTAACGCATCTATCTATGCTGCACATGAATACCCAATAGCTACCAATCACCATGCCTTGACTTTGGCCAACAAACATAGCTTGAATACTATTGACCATCCATGTGAAACGACGGAGGGCTACGAATGATTTTGGATAAACCGTGAACGTAGTGAACTTGATATAATCGATGGACCGAGATAGCTTTTAAAAGGAGTGGCTCAAGCTCCGCATTTAAAAGTTAGTTTTGAAAAGAACCGAGTGGTTTTTCGAAAGTGTTCCAACGACTTTTACTTGGTTTATTTTCTTGCATTAGTTCTTTTAATGCGTGATATTCTTGCATTAGTTCTTTTAATGCGTCCCATCATTTAATCCTACCATTGCATAAAACAACCAAAATATGACGTACGCTTATGCCATTCGCATTCGCCACGGGGCCCCGTCATTACCCGTTAGGTTACTTAACTAACGACAGAGCGGGGGCTGGGCTAACGCGGCTGTAAAACATAAGCAACGCCTAAATAATATCATATATAGATATATTGCAATGATAGCCATTTCAGATCATAGATGAACACATTGGATATACTAGGAACCCGCAATTCGTACGAGCCTGTAACGAAAAGCAGATTACACGGTCGCGGTGAATAGCCAATACCCCACCCAAGACCCCTACGGGTGCGGCAAACTACCCGCCAAGTACCCAAAGCGAAGCAACCTCCCTCAACTCCGTGAGTAGGCCACTCGGCACTTCGGCATACCCGGTAGTTTGTGCACCCCCCCTCCATGGGTCTATCCTAGGAGCAAAAACAGTAAAAAGAAATTATACAATGACGGCTACAACCCCGACCCGGTTGTGCGGCCATACAAATAATTATTACATCAATTTACAAATTTACATGAATTGAAAGAAAAGAAAACTCTCGTCTCACAACCCCCGGCTATTCACCCGCGACAATCCAACGAATTCATATACACATTCCAATAACATTACAGATCACAGATTTGTATAACCCCCACTAATCGACATATAGCGATTAGCAGACGTTCAATACAAATATCACACCACAGAAAAAACCGTCAGCTTAAGTCTTTAGAAGTTCGATCAAAAATACGGATTTTCAGGCCCCAAACACAAAATTTTCGTTCTGGAAAATCTGGGCAGAAAATACATATTCCAAAAATCCCAAAATACCCCACTGAACAAACTGCAACCAAAATTTCCCACTGCCGAGTCAACTCGGCCGCGGAACCGCGACGGGAGCACGCTCCCGCCGCGTTTCCGCAGCGCTTTGATCGGTTCAGTGGACGAAATTTTGGCAGTTTGTTATAAAAACCCTGAGCCGAATTTTAAAGTATGATTTATCATTTTTGGAACAGAGGAAAAATTCGACAGCAAGCATGATACCGGGGTTCATTTCGGGACTTTTTCTTTGATCGATCTTCTAGCTACTTTGCTAACATGTTAGATAGAGTTTAACTAAGCTCTGATACCACTGTAAGTCCATGCTACCTCTCCCGGTACTTTCGGGCATGCGGAATTTGGTGAAAAACAATTTTCTAGAGGCGGTAACATGGACTCAAAACCGGATCTTTGTTAAACATCTAACTAACAACCTAACTAGGAGTTGTTAACTACTCGGTTAGGGGGTTATACCTTTCTTTCTTGAACTCCTTCGTCTTCAAGCCTCGATGGTTGTCCGGATCGGCTTCACCCCGTCGTCTCCTTGCGCCGAAGATCGATCCACCTGAAAGCTTCTACCTTTGGCTTCTTCTTCGAACTTTGAAGAAACTAGTTCACTTGGTTTGCTAAACCTTATGAACTAGAGTGAGTAGAGAAGAGTGTGTTGGGATTTTCTCTATGGTTCTTGGTTCTCAACACATGAGACAAGTGAACCATAGACTAAGGAGAAGGAGAGCAAGAGGAAGAAGATGAGAGCTCAAGAACAAGAGAGAGAATGAAAATGATAGAATGAGCAAGACTTTTCTCACTTGGCTCTCATAATCCAAAACCATCATCACAAAAATAGTAATCAAGTATTGTGTAAATGGTTTAAGTCAAAATGGCTATATCATTTCATGCACTCATATTGCACAAGAGAACAAGCAAGTAAAAAGTCTTTGCCATGAAATGATAGCCATTGTCATCATGATGGTCAACTAGTCCAACCTAGTCAACCGGTCAACAAAGTCAACAAGTCAACAAAGTCAACCCCTCAACAACCATGTCACCACAATACTTAATTAATATTATTGTTAATTACATATCATATTCTCATTAGGGTTGAGCAAAAAGTCAATAGTCAACAGTCAACGGTCAACAACCCTAATGAGAATTCTCTGCCTCTGTCTCTCCGTCAACTGTGCATACACACCTGCATTCGCGTTCCGAGGAACACGAATACATACTGGATAAAACCAATCCCAAAACGTACACTAGGATCTGGCTTAAACCAAAGCCCGCTAGTGTTAACTGTCCGAACACTGTACGTGCACAAGTGCACGGATGTGACCGGACCCTGTCGCAAAACCATGCGACCTCTACTCTTTTGCCTAAAGGCGAATAGCTTTCTGTGTGGGACTCTAAAGACTCGACACTACGCTGGCAGTGGGTTTAACCACATACCGCAAGCGGCACTAGCTGTGCGTAACGGTCCCCAGGTAGATGCCGACAAGAAGACTAACAAGGTGAAACCCATCTGAACTCCTACTGAGTCTGACTGTGACAATCTCCATACAGTCCGGTCTGTTCGTCTTATACATCGCATGGCGGGCCTAGGGGGGCGGTAAATGTCAGTCCCCTAATAGCGGTACAAGTCGTGTCGGAGTGAAGCCCAATACACCCTGAGATAACACTGGAAGCCTACCAGTATATCCCGCTTGCCCTGGCCAGGGACTACTCGTGTAATGGCTCTCCTAGACACAGCGCGATGTCAACCCCCAATACCGGGAGAGACGAATCCTGTCTAACCGTCACTGCCTCCAAGTGCTTCGGGACTGCACCCAACTACTACCTGTTTGCACGACTCCTTTGAGCCGTGGTAGGGTAGTAATCAAAGTACAGTGGGAACACACTCGAGGCGAAGTGACAGTGTCAAGTCAGCGGACTAAGCTGTACTCATGTCACCTGGGAACTGATAACTGACGATAGGTATAATTCCAACCGGTCAGTTCCCGACGAGTCCTGTCCAGTGTACTCGTAACCCAACGAGCACCCACATACTATCTCCAGTACGACATACTGACGGCTGTGGGACAGACCGTCTCCCACACTGGGATGAGAAGCGCATGCGCTAGTCTACTCCGGAGTATCGATGCCCTGTCTCGATAGTCCTGCGACTAGGGACCTGTATAAGGATGTGCTTATAGATTACCCAGCCCCACTAGTGTGACTGCCATCACAACGCTGGTAATCAAGCAAAGATCCTAAGGGCTCCACTAATGCGTATAGGTGATGTAATAAAATAAACACATGTACACATTGAAGTAGAAACAAACCAAGTAGCATACTACTATTTTGAGCAAGATTGTATATACAAGGTGAATATTCCAAGCTTCCATTAAGTAATATACAAACTAGTATGATACAGTAATGGCCTCTAGGGCATATACACTAACAGTATACTCTTAGGGTCCCGTACTTCAATGGTGGAGAGGAACACCCGAAGTACTGTCTATATCACCGAAGAGTCGCCCATCCCATTAATGAGTACAATGCCTTCAAGAAGTGTTGGTAAGGATATGTTGCCTACAAAATACATTTTAAGAAGGAAAAGTGCCAGGCTCGTGCTCGTCGATACGAGAGCAACGAGACTGTAGCAGACAAAGAAGCAACCAGCAGCTGCTATATGGCCAATACTGGTTGTCACGCCCCACTTCTCAAGATACGTAAACTACGGCACGTGACAGAGCTAACCATGCTACCTGTGGCTAGGAATCATCCCTCCACAGTCACATTACGGCTGTCTATCGGATATCAAGGACAGTAAAATATATAATCTAGCAACACATGTCCATCTGCCACAGTAAATAAAATTAAGAAAATGCATAAATCGGAAACGATTCAAGATCCAATAAACAAATCTGAATCATGTCCCAATATGGGCTCACATCAAAAGAAATAAAACTACGGAAATAAAATAAACTAAACATCTCTAACAATACACGTTCAACTCCTCATTGCTTGGCTTGATTGCTAAAGTACTCTTGATCTGCATGCGATAAAGGTAGAGGAACCGGGCCATACAAAACCCAGACAACAGTGCGTCATAATATCAAAATAATAGTAATGACCAGGATATAATGACATGATTAAACATGAATATAAATAAATAACATAGATCTAAAATAGTGAGCTATGTGTATGTATGGGTGTGTGATGTGTAACCTAAATCTGTGCTTCTAGGTTATCTATTTTACAAGTCTTTGAAATCAATTAATGTAATCCTCATCGTAACCCAACAGTATATATCCCGTTCATTCCCTACGGGACCATGGTAACAGTATTTATTCCGTAACGCCTGGAAATAAGGCAAACAATTATTTATTCTGTAACGCCGGGAAAAACGGCAAACGATTATTTATTCTGTAACGCCTGGAAAAACGGCAAAAAAGTATTTATTCCGTAACGCCCGGAAAAACGGCAAACAAGTATAATAATATCCTCTTGAGTTACGTTTCGGTTACATTCTTGATTTCCACTTTTCCCCTAGGTTTGTGTTCAAGTCAGGTATTAACGATATGAATCTAATGGCAACACAGGATCAAGCAGGTACAGTTCTCGTCTATGCAGACAACAAGTTACGTCCGTCAGGACAACAAGTCGGGATTGTTAGCATTAGCAATAAGATCCAAGTAACAAGTCAGGTAGTGTGTCGTGAACATGTCATGTGATGTAAATTAACCAAATAGATACCTAATGTGAAACTGTAATCGCGGTAAACACAGTTGATACTAGGATGCATATGTATCTATCTGTAATAACCATTATATTTCCATTACCAAGTATGATGCAAACTAGATAGCATGTTGTAGTAATATAGTGGTGTAGTGATATCATGATATTCCGGCATGCATCTAGATAAACGATTATCACTACGGATACGAACGGATACCGTAAAACTGTAAATCGGTAATATTTGCTGAATAATAAAGCACATGCACTATTCTTGTCACGACCCGAAGGTACGGAACGTAACCGGCACTTAAATTACGAAGAGTCTAAAGACGCAACGTAATCTAAGTAAACCGAAGCCCAGAAATCTAAACCATTTAAAAGAATAAGTAAAGGGAAACATGTTTAAAAAAACAACATCAAATTTCTCAAAAATTTCGGTAGAGTCTCCTTAGTAAAAACTGGCCCCAAACGGGTACAAATAAGAATATATACATATGCAATAATAAAAAGGCATCCCCAAGCGGGAGCTAGCTCTAGGCCAATTGGCGGAAACAATCACACAATGCACTATAATATACAACGCCAAAGGGCGAGGCTCAAAGCTCAAAAGAAAACCAAACCACCAGAAAATTTGGCACAACGGGGTGAGTTGTCAACTCGTGAGTAGAAGACATCTGCGAGTAGAAATCGCATGCACGACGATCTCCTAGGTCATAATAATATACTTAATATAACACTAGTCATCTAGTAGTGGCAGGGTATTAATCTATGCGTAAGTGCAATGCTCAGTGCTCGTGTCAGTGCCTTAAGTAGTAACATGTCATTTGTATGAGTATGCATGCACCATGAATGTAAAACAATCAACTATGAAATCTGGATATATATGTATAAGAAATCTATAACTTTTATCATAATAAAATTTGTATGGTAATCCGAAAACATCATCAATGAAATCCATGGAAATCCGTGTCAAGTATCGACACAAAACATGTAAATCTCAAAGTCTCAATACCTCATAGTCTCAATATCTCATAGTCTCAATATCTCTAGCTCCGTCGGTCTGGATCGGCCCATATCATCAAATCTCACGACAACGGTCGGTATCCTCCGGATATCCGCCGCGCCAGACATCACCGGTAGGTATTTTTCCCCTGCCAGGCTCATCGTCTACAACTCGAGCTTCTTACCCAGGGTACCATACCGGGCCTACCATGTACCCAAGACGGTTTATCCACTACTCGAATCGGGTCTCGAAATCCAACAGAAAACATGAAATCTCATGGTGGACGACCCATACATCACGAGAAAACCGCAACTTGTATTTTAAAATGAGGGGGAGAGAGAGAGAGAAGTTTTTATATATATTCTTGCGGTTTTCCCCAAAATCTAGAAATCTCATAGAAATCGAAAATCCCAAAATCATGAGTAAGTAAATAATGAGTATCGGCATAAGCCCCACAATACTGCATGAAAACATGAAAATGTGAATGCATGAAGTGTCAAAGTAATAATTGCAATGTCTAAACTAGTATATCAGAGTAATCACACAATATTATACTGATCTAGCCTTTAGCTGATTCTATCAATAAATGATAATATGTTCTGAAGTGTACGTGACATGGCAATTACCGATGATAATGTGTGTGAGCCGGCAAATAAGTGTACGTGGAACATGCGCATCATCGGTAATGGTGCTGGTGTCCTAACAGGCAGAGTTTCATATTAGCCAAAGAAACATATATATGAATATGCAATGCGATGAATACAACATGAATATAACGGTGAATGTGTAGTAAACGCAGAACTAGAAAATACATACTAATTACGAGTCATACAGTTTGTTGTTTGAAAAAGCACGATTCATTAGTTTTGAAAATAAGTATGACTCGAGCCTAAATTAAGGTGTACCTGACCAACTAAGGAACTAACTAAAGATAATAATCGAAAGGTAAGAATAATTCTCCTAACGTCTGAGTCGATATCACAAGTAGTCGGCGATCCAGTCTCAATAGCGTCACGTACATAGTACGACTTCCTCAAGTCAAGAGTGCGGATCAATCATCACATATATACATCATCGTTCGCATAGTATCATCGTCAAACAATATCATGATCAAGGGTACTATACTATAATCGCATACATCATAATATCATCAAACATATATCATCGTCTGTGTAAATATACATTGTCAAATGATCCACTAAAATATCATGTCATATGTCATATCGAGATTAAGTCACATATTACAATCTGGGTTCTATTCTAGAGTTTCGTTCATTCCAATGTCATCAACACATATTTTCGTTTATAAAAATATATTTTATATAATCTCATTGCCCAACGATCCGTTACTATCATAACACATCTCATGTCATAACTCGATCATATATCCAATAAATCACGGCATCAAGCCTAGTCATATCGACTCATCCCCACGTATCATATAACCTCGTCATATCACATGTATATGTTGTATATATATATATACCTACACACATTCCTATATGTATATACATATACACCAAGTCAAGTTTGTGTGTGTGCGTGTGTGTGTGTTTAGATAAAACCTACGAATTCCCTCCAAGGCAGTCATCCTCATGGTTAAGTCTTTCTAAATCACTCTAGTCCAACCTAAAGTCTTCAATAGGACCCTACTCGCCAAGAATCTAAGGTCACGTCCGACTTCCTAATAACAGTACGTAATATCCTTATTCTACGTTTGCGGGGGTGCTATACGACATCCACCCAACTTCCCCCGTAGATATAAATCTATTCACCTGGTCCTTGTCTGCCGAAGTCGATGCCGCCATCCTCTTCTTCATCGTCCGAAATTCACGTGAGAGATACCTATATGCAAACATATATGTATATCATAAACCGAATCGCGGATAAAACCAAACGGCGCACGAAACGCGCATAGGTTAAAACCTATAACCCGCTCATGCAGAATAACCAAATAAACCTCGACATCGGCATACAAACGCTAATTGATCGAGATAAAACACAAACACACCAATCGAGGTTTCACAAATCACTAATTATAATATGAAATAGATTGCAACTCATTAAAAACTCAAAATAAATCAAATCGATTTATTTCCGAAAACCTAGAAAGCACTAAATTTTTGTTTTAATTCGAAACTTGATGTTTTAACAAAACTAATGCCCATAATATTCACTAAATATCTTAACTAGGTCATATAAACCATCTTTATAATTTCTTCTCATCAATTTGTATTAAATCCTAAATTCTAGTTTGCAAAAATATCAAATTTTAACACTTTTTAAAGCAAAATTCACAATTCAACAACTAAGCTTGGTTTTGCATGAACTAAAGCATTAAACTTCAATTTATAATGTTAATAATGTCATGAAATCCTAATTGGATTTTAATCTCAATTATTTAACCAATTTCTAAAAACCTATTTTGCAAAATTAACATATTTATCACAATTTTAAAGTAAAAACTAGCAACTAGTAACTAGATCATGTTTTACATTCAATTAAAATATTAATCTCATTAAAATCATGAATCATTGATAAACATCCCCACTTGAATTTTATCTCACCTATTTATATGTATTATAAAAACCTAGTTTTCACAATTGTTTAATTTAAACAATTTTGAAACAACAATTTAAAATACAACAACCACACTAGATTTTTCATTTCTTAAAATATTAAACCACTTATTATAATCTTACTCAATTAATAAAAACACTAACTTTATTTGAAACCCTTCTCATGAATTTTTCTAAACTTGCAATTTAAAACTAAAATTAATCACTTAATAAGCTAGATTGAAGTAACTAGCAACCAATTAAACATGGGGTTAGGATTATACCTCACAAATCAAGAGATCAACCTTGCAAACATGCCTCCAAAAAGTGGCCTCTTTCTTCTAAACCCAAACTAAATTGGTCAAAGAATAATGGGTATAGGTTAAATGGAGATTTAGTTAGGTTTTTCATTGATTTTGGATGAATTTTTATGGATTTTAATTGAAAAATGGGGTGAGAATTTTTTTTTGGGGCAGCCAAGAGGAGGCTCGTCCATGAGGAGGAGAGTGAGGGGAGAGAGAAAAAAATGTGTAGAAATGTGTAGAAGTTTCACAAATAAATCACCTCACTTTAGTCTTTTCAATAATTTATTCAATTTTATTTATTTTCTTAATTAATATTGTGCTAGAATGCTCTAGAAATATAAAGACAAATGGAGAAAAATAGAATGTATGGTGACATGTTATTAAGTTTGTCATGGTCCATATTTTCTAAAGTAACCCATTCAAATTTGTAATTTACACTAATTAAATGTATAATTAAAACTTATGTTAATATTTAAATTTAATTAATTTAGAAAAAATATTTTAGTAAACTAAAAATTTACAAGTGACCAAATAAATACCAATTACTAGCAATTACATAATTAAAATAAACGTATTTAAGTTTATATTGAAAAATAATTGTAGTCGAGTTTTACGGAAAATACGGTTTATTTTACCGATTATCAGAAAATTCACCTAAATGGTTTTATTTATTTATTTTTAAAACGTTACAATCTTCCCCCCTTAAAGAAATTCGGTCCCCAAATTTAAATTAAAACTCCCCCAAATACTAAAACATTTAGCAAAACACTCAAATCGTCGGGGCTCCCAAATCATCAATGCATAACTAAAAATCAACTCTGTCAAGCATAACGCAATCATCGGAGTTATGGTGAAAATACAATGTCAAATTCCAATACGAAAACCAACATGAAATACATCGAAACTATAACTTGTATACAGTGCGCATCGTAGTAAAATCGTCCAAACATCTGAATAGAGAAGCATGCAGAAACACCTAGGTACTGGTCTCAGGATAGTCCTACTCGATTATTAAACCAAAGTAAATATCATAAAAACGTACTGCTTAAGATGAAATCAGCCTCAAATACAGCATACAAAAACACCACGTGCATCCGGTGCGCACGAAAATCGAAACCAAATACAGAAGCCACGAATATGCATAGAAACAAAACTGAGTGCAACAGGTGTGCACCAAAAACATCTGTCAAGTGCAACGGGCGTGCACGACAACAATATCAGGTGCATCTAATCTGCACAAATCCCGATTTAGTGCATCTGGTGTGCACAAAATCGCATCAAGTGCGCCAAGTGTGCGCAAGAATCTCAATCAAGGGCACATGGTGCACGAAAACATATATCGTATATCAAGATCGAAATCACAATATGAAAAATGCATGAAAACTATGCCGAAGCATACGTCAAAATCATGTGCAACCCATGTGCACGAAATCAAATCAATATCTCAAAATGTATAAAACCAAATCGAGTGCACTGGGTATGCACAAAACAACATCAATACAACTGATATATGAAACACGAATAGAGTGCAATGAATGTACACATAGGAAATACCAATCATAAAACGAAATCATCAAAATACCAGAATCCAAACAACGGAAATGTGATATTCGAATCACCAGATCGCAAATCGTGACATCAATGTGCTCCCTTTTGCTCTGGTGTCGACTGATTCGAACTCGTCTCTTCGTAGCTGTGCTGACTGCGCTACAAACGGCTATACTCATATCTAGAGTATCCCAAGTAATCTATCCATTCACCAGATATCTGGACTACGTTAAACTTTTCGATCGATCCATCAAAATCCCATAATTCCCCGAGAGCTCAACACTCAAGTACAGTTTAAAAATATCCAGTACATGCCCCAGCATCTGCGGACCAGCCGTAGAAGGGCAAACCCAAGCCTCACTAATGGCACCGCGGAACTGCCGCAAACCCTAAGGTTCACCAGCGTTCTCATGGTCATTACATCGAGTTAGGGTTTCATTCTTCTAGAGGGTCCGTAGAAATACCTGCATGTTCTTCCGAATACTTTAAACTTGGGAAAATGGATTTCTGACATTCGTTCGAACCTTTTAACTTCGTTTGGACGACATGTGAATACCCTTCGTCCACACGCTAAACAATGCTTCAATCCTCCAGAATAGACAACACCCTAACGGTCATCGCATTCTAGCCGCAGCACTCTCTGCCCGTGCGAACGTGGTAACAGAAACCACCATCCGATATTGACGAAGAAAGATCAAAGGAACGAATAGAATACTGTGCAAAGAAATGTACATCCTAAGGCTTCTTAAGCAGAGTAGCGTATCGTAAGTATTCCGCGGATCATACCCACGGTACGTCACTCTACCTAAGTCACCCACTCCATCAACCAAGGTCAACATAGACTTATACAAGGGTTAAACCTAGCGCTCTGATACCAACTTTGTCACGACTCGAAGGTACGGAACGTGACCGTCACTTAAATTACGAAGCGTCTAGAGGTGCAACGTAATCTAAGTAAGCCGATGCCCAGAAATCTAAACCATTTAAAAGAAGAAGTAAAGGGAAACATGTTTAAAAAAACATCAAATTTCTCAAAAACTTCGGCAGAGTCACCTTTGTAAAAACTGGCCCCAAACGGGTACAAATAAGAATATATACATATGCAATAATAAAAAGTCATCCCCAAGCGGGAGCTAGCACTACGCCAATTAGCGGAAACAACCACACAATGCACTATAATATACAACGCCGAAGGACGAGGCTCAAAACTCAAAAGAAAACCAAACCACCAGAAAACCATTATAATACAAGCGCGACTCTAAAGTCGAAATAACAACAACTGGTCTTCTAAATCTATCAAGTAATACAAGTCTGGTTGATGGAGCTTACTAGATACAAATGAAATAATAAAAGTACAACGGCGGTACTGATACAAGTGAACCAACCTACCAAGCCAATCACCCTGAATGAAATGATATGCCAGCAAGCTGCCAAGGAAATATGTACATCGAAACCTGTAAGAAAATTTGGCACAACGGGGGTGAGTTGTCAACTCGTGAGTAGAAAACATCTGCGAGTAGAAATCGCATGCACGACGATCTCCTAGATCATAATAATATACTTAATATAACACTAGTCATCTAGTAGTGGCAGAGTATTAATCTATGCGTAAGTGCAATATTCAGTGCTCGTGTCAGTGCCTCAAGTATCAACATGTCATTTGTATGAGTATCCATGCACCATGAATGTAAAACAATCAACCATGAAATCTGGATATATCTGTATAAGAAATCTGTAACTTTTATCATAGTAAAATTTGTATGGTAATCCGAAAACATCATCAATGAAATGCATGGAAATCCGTATCAAGTATCGACACAAAACATGTAAATCTCAAAGTCTCAATACCTCATAGTCTCAATATCTCGGGCTCCGTCAGTCTGGATCGGCCCATATCATCAAATCTCACGACAACGGTCGGTATACTCTGGATATCCGCCGCGCCAGACATCACCGGTAGGTAGTCTTCCCCTGCCAGGCTCATCATCTACAACTCGAGCTTCTTGCCCCGGGTACCATACCGGGCCCACCATGTACCCGAGACGGTTCATCCACTCCTTGAATCGGGTCTCGAAATCCAACAGAAAACATGAAATCTCATGGTGGACGACCCATACATCACGAGAAAACCGCAACTTGTATTTTGAAATGAGGGGGGGAGAGAGAGAGAAGTTTTTATATATATTCTTGCGGTTTTCCCCAAAATCCAGAAATCTCATAGAAATCAAAAATCCCAAAATCATGAGTAAGTAAATAATGAATATCGGCATAAGCCCCACAATACTGCATGATAACATGAAAATGTGAATGCATGAAGTTTCTAAGTAATAAATGCAATGTCTAAACTAGCATATCAGAGTAATCACACAATATTATATTCATCTATCCTTTAGCTGATTCTATCAACAAAAGATAATATGTTCTAAAGTGTATGTGACATGGCAATTACCGATGATGATGTGTGTGAGCCGGTAAATAAGTGTACGTGGAACATGCGCATCATCGGTAATGGTGCTGGTGTCCTAACTGGCGGAGTTTCATATTAGCTAAAGAAACATATGTATGAATATGCAATGCGATGAATACAACATGAATATAACGGTGAATGTGTAGTAAACGCACAACTAGAAAATACATACTAATTACGAGTCATACAGTTTGTTGTTTGAAAAAGCACGATTCATTAGTTTTGAAAATAAGTATAACTCGAGCCTAAATTAAGGTGTACCTGACCAACTAAGGAACTAACTGAAGATAATAATCGAAAGGTAAGAATAATTCTCCTAATGTCTGAGTCGATATCACAAGTAGTCGGCAACCCAGCCTCAATAGCGTCACGTACATAGTACGACTTCCTCAAGTCAAGAGTGCGGATCAATCATCACATATATACATCATCGTTCGCATAGTATCATCGTCAAACAATATCATGATCAAAGGTACTATACTATAATCGCATACATCATAATATCATCAAACATATATCATCGTCTGTGTAAATATACACTGTCAAATGATCCACTAAAATATCATGTCATATGTCATATCGTGATTAAGTCACATATTATAATCTGGGTTCTATTCTAGAGTCTCGTTCATTCCAATGTCATCAACACATATTTTCGTTTATATAAATATATTTTATATAATCTCATTGCCCAACGATCCGCTACTATCATAATACATCCCATGTCATAACTCGATCATATATCCAATAAATCACGGTATCAAGCCTACTCATATCGACTCATCCCCACGTATCATATAACCTCCTCATATCACATGTATATGTTGTGTGTGTGTGTGTATATATATATACCTACACACATTCCTATATGTATATACATATACACACATATACACCAAGTCAAGTTTGTGTGTGTGCGTGTGTGTATGTGTCTACATAAAACCTACGAATTCTCTCCAAGGCAGTCATCCTCATGGTTAAGTCTTTCTAAATCAGTCTAGTCCAACCTAAAGTCTTCAATAGGACCCTAGTCGCCAAGAATCTAAGTTCACGTCGTACTTCCTAATAACAGTATGTAATATCCTTATTCTACGTTTTGCGGGGGTGCTATACGCCATCCACCCGACTTCCTCCGTAGATATACATCTACTCACCTGGTCCTTGTCTGCCGAAGTCGATACCGCCATCCTCTTCTTCATCATCCAAAGTCCACGTGAGAGGTATCTAAATGCAAACATATATGTATATCGTAAACCGAATCGCGGATAAAACCAAAACGGCGCACGAAACGCGCATAAGTTAAAAACTATAACCCGCTCATGCAGAATAACCAAATAACCCTCGACATCGGCGTACAAACGCCGATTGATCGAGATAAAACACAAACACACCAATCGTGGTTTCACAAATCACTAATTATAATATGAAATAGATTGCAACTCATTAAAACCTCAAAATAAATCAAATCGATTTATTTCCGAAAACCTAGAAAGCACTTAATTTTTGTTTTAATTCGAAACTTGATATTTTAACAAAACTAATCCCCATAATATTCACTAAATATCTTAACTAGGTCATATAAACCATCTTTATAATTTATTCTCATCAATTTGTATTAAATCCTAAATTCTAGTTTGCAATAATATCAAATTTTAACACTTTTTAAAGCAAAATTCACAATTCAACAACTGAGCTTGGTTTTGTATGAACTAAAGTATTAAACTACAATTTATAATGTTAATAATGTCATGAAATCCAAATTGGATTTTAATCTCAATTATTTAACCAATTTTTAAAAACCTAGTTAGCAAAATTAACATATTTATCACAATTTTAAAGTAAAAACTAGCAACTAGCAACTAGATTATGTTTTACATTCAATTAACATGTTAATCTCCTCATTAAAATCATGAATCATTAATAAACATCCCCACTTGAATTTTATCTCACCTATTTATATGTATTATAAAAACCTAGTTTTCACAATTGTTTAATTTAAAAAATTTTGAAACAACAATTTACAATACAACAACCACACTAAATTTTTCATTTCTTATAATGTTAAACCACTTATTATAATCCTACTCAATTAATAAAAACCCTAACTTTATTTGAAACCCTTCTCATGAATTTTTCTAAACTTGCAATTTAAAACCAAAATTAATCACTTAATAAGCTAGATTGAAGTAACTAGCAACCAATTAAACATGGGGTTAGGATTATACCTCACAAATCAAGAGATCAACCTTGCAAACATGCCACCAAAAAGTGGCCTCTTGCTTCTAAATCCAAACTAAATTGGTCAAAGAATAATGGGTATGGATTAAATGGAGATTTAGTTAGGTTTTTCATTGATTTTGGATGAATTTTTGTGGATTTTAATTGGAAAATTGGGTGAGAATTTTTTTTTGAGGCAGCCAAGAGGAGGCTCGGCCATGAGGAGGAGAGTGAGGTGAGAGAGAAAAAAATGTGTAGAAATGTGTAGAAGTTTCACAAATAAATCACCTCACTTTAGTCTTTTCAATAATTTATTCAATTTTATTTATTTTCTTAATTAATATTGTGCTAGAATGCTCTAGAAATATAAAGATAAATGGAGAAAAAGAGAATGTATGGTGACATGTTATTAAGTTTTTCATGGTCCACATTTGCTAAATTAACCAATTCAAATTTGTAATTTACACTAATTAAATGTATAATTAAAGCTTATGTTAACATTTTAATTTAATTAATTTACGAAAAATATTTTAGTAAACTAGAAATTTACAATTGACCAAATAAATACCAAATACTAGCAATTACATAATTAAAATAGGCGTATTTAAGTTTATATTGAAAAATAATTGTAGTTGAGTTTTACGGAAAATACGGTTTATTTTACCGATTATCAGAAAATTCACCTAAAGGGTTTTATTTATTTAATTATTTATTTATTTTTAAAACGTTACAATCTTCCCCCCTTAAAGAAATTCGGTCCCCGAATTTAAATTAAAACTCTCCCAAATACTAAAATATTTAGCAAAACACTCAAATCGTCGGGGCTCCAAAATCATCAATACATAACTAAAAATCAACTCCGTCAAGCATAACGCAATCATCGGGGTTATGGTGAAAATACAATGTCAAAGTCTAATACGAAAACCAACATGAAATACATCGAAACTATAACTTGTATACAGTGCGCATCGTAGTAAAATCGTCCAAACATCTGAATAGAGAAGCATGCAGAAACACCTAGGTACTGGTCTCAGGATAGTCCTGCTCGATTATTAAACCAAAGTAAATATCATAAAAACGTACTGCTTAAGATGAAATCAGCCTCAAATACAGCATACAAAAACACGACATGCGTCCGGTGCGCACGAAAATCGAAACCAAATACAGAAGCCACAAATATGCACAGAAACAAAACTGAGTGCAACAGGTGTGCACCAAAAACATCTGTCAAGTGCAACGGGCGTGCACGACAACAATATCATGTGCATCTAATCTGCATAAATCCCGATTTAGTGCATCTTTTGTGCACAAAATCGCATCAAGTGCGTCAGGTGTGCGCAAGAATCTCAATCAAGGGCACATGGTGCACGAAAACATATATTGTATATCAAAATCGAAATCACAGTACGAAAAATGCATGAAAACTATGCCGAAGCATACGTCAAAATCATGTGCAACCCATATGCACGAAATCAAATCAATATCTCAAAATGTATAAAACCAAATCAAGTGCACTGGGTATGCACAAAACAACATCAATACAACTGATATATGAAACACGAATAGAGTGCAATGAATGTACACATAGGAAATACCAATCATAAAACGAAATCATCAAAATACCAGAATCCAAACAACGGAAATGTGATATTCGAATCACCAAATCGCAAATCGTAACACTAACGTCAATGTGCTCCTCTTTCCTCTGGTGTCGACTGATTCGAACTCGTCTCTTCGTAGCTGTGCTGACTGCGCTACAAACGGCTATACTCATATCTAGAGTATCCCAAGTAATCTATCCATTCACCAGATATCTGGACTACGTTAAACTTTTCGATCGATCCATCAAAATCCCATAATTCCCCGAGAGCTCAACACTCAAGTACAGTTTAAAAATATCCAGTACATGCCCCAGCATCTGCGGACCAGCCGTAGAAGGGCAAACCCAAGCCTCACTAATGGCACCGCGGAACTGCCGCAAACCCTAAGGTTCACCAGCGTTCTCATGGTCATTACATCGAGTTAGGGTTTCATTCTTCTAGAGGGTCCGTAGAAATACCTGCATGTTCTTCCGAATACTTTAAACTTGGGAAAATGGATTTCTGACATTCGTTCGAACCTTTTAACTTCGTTTGGACGACATGTGAATACCTTTCGTCCACACGCTAAACAATGCTTCAATCCTCCAGAATAGATAACACCCTAACGGTCATCGCATTCTAGCCGCAGCACTCTCTGCCCGTGCGAACGTGGTAACAGAAACCACCATCCGATATTGACGAAGAAAGATCAAAAGAACGAATAGAATACTGTGCAAAGAAATGTACATCCTAAGGCTTCTTAAGCAGAGTAGCGTATCGTAAGTATTCCGCGGATCATACCCACGGTACGTCACTCTACCTAAGTCACCTACTCCATCAACCAAGGTCAACATAGACTTATACAAGGGTTAAACCTAGCGCTCTGATACCAACTTTGTCACGACCCGAAGGTACGGAACGTGACCGTCACTTAAATTACGAAGCGTCTAGAGGTGCAACGTAATCTAAGTAAGCCGATGCCCAGAAATCTAAACCATTTAAAAGAAGAAGTAAAGGGAAACATGTTTAAAAAAACATCAAATTTCTCAAAAATTTCGGCAGAGTCACCTTTGTAAAAACTGGCCCCAAACGGGTACAAATAAGAATATATACATATGCAATAATAAAAAGTCATCCCCAAGCGGGAGCTAGCACTACGCCAATTAGCGGAAACAACCACACAACGCACTATAATATACTACGCCGATGGGCGAGGCTCAAAACTCAAAAGAAAACCAAACCACCAGAAAACCATTATAATACAAGAGCGACTCTAAGGTCGAAATAACAACTGGTCTTCTAAATCTATCAAGTAATACAAGTCTGGTCGATGGAGCTTACTAGATATAAATGAAATAATAAAAGTACAACGACGGTCCTGATACAAGTGAACCAACCTACCAAGCAAATCACCCTGAATGAAATGATGTGCCAGCAAGCTGCCAAGGAAACCTGTACATCGAAACCTGTAAGAAAATTTGGCACAACGGGGTGAGTTGTCAACTCGTGAATAGAAGACATCTGCGAGTAGAAATCGCATGCACGACGATCTCCTAGGTCATAATAATATACTTAATATAACACTAGTCATCTAGTAGTGGCAGGATATTAATCTATGCGTAAGTGCAATGCTCAGTGCTCGTGTCGGTGCCTCAAGTAGTAACATGTCATGTGTATGAGTATGCATGCACCATGAATGTAAAACAATCAACCATGAAATCTGGATATATCTGTATAAGAAATCTGTAACTTTTATCATAGTAAAATTTGTATGGTAATCCGAAAACATTATCAATGAAATCCATGGAAATCCGTGTCAAGTATCGACACAAAACATGTAAATCTCAAAGTCTCAATACATCATAGTCTCAATATCTCATGGTCTCAATATCTCGGGCTCCGTCAGTCTGGATCGGCCCATATCATCAAATCTCCCAACAACGGTCGGTATCCTCTGGATATCCGCCGCGACAGACATCACCGGTAGGTAGTCTTCCCCTGCCAGGCTCATCGTCTACAACTCGAGCTTCTTGCCCCGGGTACCATACCGGGCCCACCATGTACCCGAGGCGGTTCATCCACTCCTCGAATCGGGTCTCGAAATCCAACAGAAAACATGAAATCTCATGGTAGACGACCCATACATCACGAGAAAACCACAACTTGTATTTTAAAATGATGGGGAGAGAGAGAGAAAGAAGTTTTTATATATATTCTTGCGATTTTCCCTAAAATCCAGAAATCTCATAGAAATCAAAAACCCCAAAATCATGCGTAAGTAAATAATGAGTATCGGCATAAGTCCCACAATACTGCATGATAACATGAAAATGTGAATGCGTGAAGTGTCTAAGTAATAAATGCAATGTCAAAACTATTATATTGATCTAGCCTTTAGCTGATTCTATCAATAAAAGATAATATGTTCTAAAGTGTACGTGACATGGCAATTACCGATGATGATGTGTGTGAGCCGGCAAATAAGTGTACGTGGAACATGCGCATCATCGGTAATAGTGCTGGTGTCCTATCAGGCAGAGTTTCATATTAGCTAAAGAAACATATATATGAATATGCAATGCGATGAATACAACATGAATATAACGGTGAATGTGTAGTAAATGCCGAACTAGAAAATACATACTAATTACGAGTCATACAGTTTGTTGTTTGAAAAAGCACGATTCATTAGTTTTGAAAATAAGTATGACTCGAGCCTAAACTAAGGTGTACCTGACCAACTAAGGAACTAACAAAAGATACTAATCGAAAGATAAGAAGAAATCTCCTAACGTCTGAGTCGATATCACAAGTAGTCGGCGATCCAGCCTCAATAGCGTCACGTACATAGTACGACTTTCTCAAGTCAAGAGTGCGGATCAATCATCACATACATACATCATCGTTCGCATAATATAATCATCAAACAATATCATGATCAAGGGTACTATACTATAATCGCATACATCCTAATATCATCAAACATATATCATCGTCTGTGTAAATATACATTGTCAAATGATCCACTAAAATATCATGTCATATGTCGTACCGTGATTAAGTCACATATTACAATCCGGGTTCTATTCTAGAGTCTCGTTCATTCCAATGTCATCAACACATATTTTCGTTTATATAAATATATTTTATATAATCTCATTTCCCAACTATCCGGTACTATCATAACAAATCTCATGTCATAACTCGATCATATATCCAATAAATCACGGTATCAAGCCGAGTCATATCGACTCATCCCCACGTATCATATAACCTCCTCATATCACATGTATATGTTGTGTGTGTATATATATATATATATACCTACACACATTCCTATATGTATATACATATACACACATATACACCAAGTCAAGTTTGTGTGTGTGCGTGTGTGTATGTGTCTACATAAAACCTACGAATTCCCTCCATGGCAGTCATCCTCATGGTTAAGTCTTTCTAAATCACTCTAGTCCAACCTAAAGTCTTCAATAGGACCCTAGTCGCCAAGAATCTAAGTTCACGTCGGACTTCCTAATAACAGTATGTAATATCCTTATTCTACGTTTTGCGGGGGTGCTATACGCCATCCACCCGACTTCCTCCGTAGATATACATCTACTCACCTGGTCCTTGTCTGCCGAAGTCGATACCGCCATCCTCTTCTTCATCATCCAAAGTCCACGTGAGAGGTACCTAAATGCAAACATATATGTATATCGTAAACTGAATCGCGGATAAAACCAAAACGGCGCACGAAACGCGCATAGGTTAAAAACTATAACCCGCTCATGCAGAATAACCAAATAACCCTCGACATCGGCGTACAAACGCCGATTGATCGAGATAAAACACAAACACACCAATCGTGGTTTCACAAATCACTAATTATAATATGAAATAGATTGCAACTCATTAAAACCTCAAAATAAATCAAATCGATTTATTTCCGAAAACCTAGAAAGCACTTAATTTTTGTTTTAATTCGAAACTTGATGTTTTAACAAAACTAATCCCCATAATATTCACTAAATATCTTAACTAGGTCATATAAACCATCTTTATAATTTATTCTCATCAATTTGTATTAAATCCTAAATTCTAGTTTGCAAAAATATCAAATTTTAACACTTTTTAAAGCAAAATTCACAATTCAATAACTAAGCTTGGTTTTGCATGAACTAAAGTATTAAACTATAATTTATAATGTTAATAATTTCATGAAACCCTAATTGGATTTTAATCTCAATTATTTAACCAATTTCTAAAAACCTAGTTAGCAAAATTAACATATTTATCACAATTTTAAAGTAAAAACTAGCAACTAGTAACTAGATTATGTTTTACATTCAATTAACATGTTAATCTCCTCATTAAAATCATGAATCATTGATAAACATCCCCACTTGAATTTTATCTCACCTATTTATATGTATTATAAAAACCTAGTTTTCACAATTGTTTAATTTAAACAATTTTGAAACAACAATTTACAATACAACAACCACACTAGATTTTTCATTTCTTAAAATGTTAAACCACTTATTATAACCCTACTCAATTAATAAAAACCCTAAATTTATTTGAAACCCTTCTCATGAATTTTTCTAAACTTGCAATTTAAAACCAAAATTAATCACTTAATAAGCTAGATTGAAGTAACTAGCAACCAATTAAACATGGGGTTAGGATTATACCTCACAAATCAAGAGATCAACCTTGCAACATTCCTCCAAAAAGTGGCCTCTTGCTTCTAAATCCAAACTAAATTGGTCAAAGAATAATGGGTATGGGTTAAATGGAGATTTAGTTAGGTTTTTCATTGATTTTGGATGAATTTTTGTGGATTTTAATTGGAAAATATGGTGAGAATTTTTTTTTTTGGGGCAGCCAAGAGGAGGCTCGGCCATGAGGAGGAGAGTGAGAGGAGAGAGAAAAAAAAGTGTAGAAATGTGTAGAAGTTTCACAAATAAATCACCTCACTTTAGTCTTTTCAATAATTTATTCAATTTTATTTATTTTCTTAATTAATATTGTGCTAGAATGCTCTAGAAATATAAAGACAAATGGAGAAAAAGAGAATGTATGGTGACATGTTATTAAGTTTGTCATGGTCCACATTTGCTAAATTAACCCATTCAAATTTGTAATTTACACTAATTAAATGTATAATTAAAGCTTATGTTAATATTTTAATTTAATTAATTTAGGAAAAATATTTTAGTAAACTAGAAATTTACAAGTGACCAAATAAATATCAAATACTAGCAATTACATAATTAAAATAGGCGTATTTAAGTTTATATTGAAAAATAATTGTAGTTGAGTTTTACGGAAAATATGGTTTATTTTACCAATTATCAGAAAATTCACCTAAAAGGTTTTATTTATTTATTTTTTTATTTTTAAAACGTTACAATTCTTATTCATGTAATTATCGATATAATAACATAGCATGTTGCAAGTTTAGAACTTGCCTGATCGGATCTCACATCGAGATACGGATGCTACGTCTGACGTCGGAATAATGTCGCGATGCAAACTTACGCATGCAGGACTGGACCTGGATGAGCAGTGACATGACGTGGTGACTAGGCTGGACGACGACGGTGAATGGGTCGTCTCGATCGTCGGCGACACACACAACTCGGGCGAGACAGCCGGAATCAAGAAAGATCAAGAAAAAGAACAAGAAGAGGAAGAAGAAGACTGGATAGCTGCTGCTGTTGGGTTCTGGTGTGGCGACGACAGAGGAGAAGTGGAGACGTAACGGCGAAGATGGCTGACGAAGAAGGTAGCTGTGTCGGTTGTGGGTTTCATGGTTGGAGATTTGGATCGGGGATGTTGAGGAGTTGGTGGTAGTGGTGGTCTAGGGTGTCGGGAGAGGAGCGGGAGATGAGGAGGTGAAGGCAGGGTAAGGGTGCTGTCGATGGCGAGGTCTCTGGCGAGGGGTTAAGGTTTCTTGAGTTGCTATAGGGGGTTGTCGGGGTGCAGGGATGCTTCGGGAGAAGAGATGGGGAGAGGAGGTGGAGGTGGTGATGGAGGCGATGAGGGTGAGGTCGGCGATGAGGTTTTGGTGACGACGAAGGCGAGGACGTAGGCTAGGGTTTGGGTTCTCGCGGGACAAAGGAAGAAAAGAAGAAGGGAGGAGAGAAAGAAAGGTGAGAGTTTAATATAATAATTAGGTTATATAAATATTATATATATGTGTGTGTGTGTGTGTGTGTGTGTGTTTAGAGAGAGAGACAACGAGACAAGAGAGAGAGAATAATAATATATTTAGTTAATATATTATATATATGTGTATGTATAAGTAACAGTTAGTTTTTTAAAAAATATTATAATATATATATTTTGGGTTTAAACAACTAATATCAAATTACTCTGAAAATTACCCGGTTCCTTTCTAAAAATCTAGTTTTAAAATATGGAGAGTATACGTAAAAGTTAAAACCATAATACGATGTCCGGTCAATAAAAATGGATACCCCCAAGTATGGGTCTACATAAATATACGTAGCGATCCAAACGAGTCTGTTTTAACAATTTGGACATGAACATGATGTATGGATGCAACCATATGATATGGGGTACGATAACATGCCATAGTAGATATTAAAATATATTATTTGGTTATTATTTGTATTATTAAAAGATATGCAGATACAAAATATATCATATAAGTGTATATAGAATCTAAATGTGCATGGATCCTCTGTACTAGCAAATATATGACGTAATCTTGAACCATGATGGGGTTCAAACATGCTGGTCGGATCGGATACTAACCGTAGTTATCAAATGCATTATCCGCACCCAAAAGCAATAATAAACAAGAAGTTGTCGCGAGATTTGAAAATACCCCAAATAAAATATCATATAATAGTGCTAGGGTGTTACATTATACCCAACTACAAAAGAATTTCGTCATCGAAATTCCCGGAACAAGACAAGACAAGAAAACACGGATCTAGGAAAAGAGGTGTGGAAACTATTGTCGGATCTCATCTTCACATTCCCAAGTAGATTCTCCATGCGAACGATTCCCCCATGAAACAAGTACTAGAGGGATAACTTTGTTCTTGAGGACCTTATCTCATCGATCCACAATCGCTATTCGTCTTTCTTCATACGTTAAATCCTCCCTTACGGTCAGTTCTGAGTGATCTAAGTCATGCGTCTTATCTCGAACATACTTGCGAAGTTAAGATACATGAACACATCATGAACATCCACCAAGGATGGTGGTAAAGCCAATCGATACGTTACCTCTCCAACACGCTCGATGATACCGAAAGGCCCCAGGAATCGAGGACTAAGCTTTCCTCGACTACCAAATCGAATCACTCCTTTGTTCGGTGATATCTTCAAGAATACAAGATCACCAACTGCGAACTCCAGAGGTCTTCGTCCTGTAATAGCCCAACTATTCTGTCGATCTTGTGCCGCCTTCATATGATTTCGGATCACGCTAACTTTCTCCACTGTTTGCACAATAAGATCCGATCTCAATAATCTTCATTCTCCAACATCATTCCAACAGGCGGGCGAGCGACACTTACGACCGTACAATGTTTCGAATGAAGTCATCTGTATAGTCGCCTGAAAGCTGTTATTATAAGAAAACTCCACCAAGTGCAAATGATCCCGCCATGAACCCTTGAAGTCTAACATGCATGCTCTTAACATATCTTCAAGAGTTTGGATCGTTCTTTCAGACTGTCCATCTGTCTGAGGATGATAGGCTGTGCTAAACTTCAAGCGAGTTCCTAAACTTTCCTGTAGACTCCTCCAAAAGTGCGATAAAAATCGGGTATCACGATCGGAAACGATGCTTATAGGTACTCAATGCAATCTCACAATTTCCTGCATGTACCGCTCTGCTAAAGCTTCCGTCGACTGAGCAACTCGAAATGGTATAAAATGAGCTGCCTTGGTCAATCGATCGACAATCACCCAGACGGCATTATTGCCCTTTGGACTCCATGGTAATGCTGTCATGAAATCCATGGTTATATGTTCCCACTTCCATTGAGAAATCGGAAGTGGTTGCAACAAACCGCTACCCTTTGATGTTCAGTCTTGACCTGCTGACACACCAAGCACTTCGATACATAGCGAGCAATCTCCCTTTTCATGCCTTCCCACCAGAAATGTTGCCGTAGATCTCGGTACATCTTTGTGCCTCCCGGATGTATGGAATATACGGAACTATGAGCCTCCTTCATGACTTCTTCACGAACATATCCTTTAGGCACACATAAACGACTACCATATCGTAATGAATCATCTTCATGAATTAACAAGTCTGTTCGAAGTCCCGCTTCTACTTGTTCTCGAAACTTCAGCAACCTTGGATCGTGCGACTACGCTGCTTTAATGTTATTGATCAAGGACGACTGTACTTGCAATTTCATCAATTGTCCCGAAGAATGCGGTAGTACGATCTCCAACTCGAACCTCTGAAAATCAGCTATAATCTCCTTCTGTGCAGTCAACATCCGTATCGCCGGCAACCGACTTAGAGCATCCGGCACTACATTAACTTTTTCCGAATGGTATTTTAGATCAAGATTATAGTCAGCCATTAGCTCCAACCATCTACGCTGCCTCATTTTGAGCTCTTTCTGTGTGAACACATACTTTAGGCTCTTGTGATCAGTAAATACTTCTACCCTTTTGCCCAATAAGTAGTGTCTCTAAATCTTCAAAGCAAAAATCACTGCTGCTAGCTCCAAATCATGAGTTGGGTAGTTCTTCTCATGATTCTTCAATTTTCTCGATACATAGGCTATAACCTTCCCATGCTGCATTAGAACACATCCCAAGCCTTTCCCAGATGCGTCGCTATGAATAACCAACCCTCCGGAACCGTCTGGCACTGTCAAGATAGGAGCGGTGGTCAATCTTTGCTTCAACGCTTCAAAAACTGACGTACATTTCTCTGTCCATATGAACGGTATCTCCTTTCGTGTTAGCTTGGTCAATGGTTCAGCTATTAGAGTGAAGTTCTCCACAAACTTTCTATAATATCTGGAAAGCCTAAGAAAACTTCTGATCTCTCCTACATTCTTTAGAATTGGCCAATCATGAGCAGCTGCAATCTTTTCAGAGTCAACGACAATTCCATCTCCGGATACAACATGACCCAAGGACTTCACTTTTTCGAGCCAAAACTCGCACTTGCTCATCTTAGCATATAACCTTTTTTGCCTCAACGTTTGCAGTGCGATCCTCAAGTGTTCTGTATGCTCATCTTTTCTCCTTGAATAGACCAGAATATCATCAATAAACACCACTACGAACTGGTCCAGTTACAATGAAAAGATTCGGTTCATCAAGTCTATAAATATTGCGGGTGCGTTAGTAACTCCAAATGGCATCACTAAGTACTCGTAATGCCCATATCTAGTTCGGAACGATGTCTTGCAAATATCTTCTTATTTCACCTGAACTTGATGATATTTGGATCGCAAATCTAGCTTCAAGAATACCCTCGCTCCACTGAGTTAATTGAATAATTTGCTGGTGCGAGGAATTGGGTACTTTTTCTTAATAGTCACTCGGTTTAATTCTCGATAATCAATGCACATCCTCCACATGCCATCATTCTTCTTGACTAGAAAAACTGGAGCTTTCCATAGTGAATTGCTGCTACAAATCCAACCCTTCTTTAATAATTCGGCAACTTGTTTCTTTACCTCTTCTAGTTTCACCGGTGCCATTGGATAATAGGCCTTTGAAATCGGCGTTGCTCCAGGAATAAGATCAACAGCGAACTCCATATCTCGTTTCGGCGGTAAACCCGAGATGTCTTTGAACACATCCATAAACTTTCGAACTACTGATGGCGCTTCCTCCTTATCTACTTCCATCGACGAAAGAACGGCACTTGTCTGCCTAGACCTAAATTCAACTGGTCCGACAGATCTGCTACCTCCTGAAAATATAAACTCCGGATGTCCGGGAATCTGGAAATCACTTTTTTTGCCCTGCAATCGATGTGACCATGGAAAGTGCCAAGAAAGTCCATTCTCAACACAACATCATAGCTGTCAGTATCAATCACCAAGAAATCCGTGAATAACTCTCCTCCGCATATAATAATCGAACAATCCTTGCACCCACTACTAGATATAATTTTCCTATTCCCAGTATGTATGTCCAAGCAACTACACAGGGCCGCGTGTGGAATAGAGTGTGCACTAATAAACTTGGATGACATGAAGCAATGGGATGCACCTTAATCGAATAATGCCAATGCGGGAAAATTATAAACGAGTAGGATACCTGAAACAACTTTGTATAAAGGTTTGGGCTCCTTGGCCGTCGAAGTGAAGGCCCATGCTTAATTAGGCCCCTGAGTAATCTGCTTCTGCTGTGCTCTCGGAGCATCACCCTTCAACTGAACTCTGGATGGACAAGTATGCATTCAATGATCAGCAGCTCCGCAAATCAGACACTGCCTAAGCTTCATCTGGCACTCCCTCCGGAAATGATCCGGTCGTTGGCGGTAGTCACAAAATACACTTCTTTTCTGATCGGATACAATGGGCTTCTTCATAGATACAATGCCTCGCTCGTTCACCGGAATGCCTTTGCGTACAGAAGCTCGGTTTGGTGTAGACGCCGGCTTCCGCACTACGACGGCTTGCTGTTGAGTACCCTTCGCTTTCACCGATAAACTCTGCTACTCCATGGCTGCCTTGAGAACTTGGGAGAAGGTGGTCAATCCCAGAGATATGATGTGTCTCTGAATCTCCATATCCAAGATACGCATAAACCTCCAAGCTCTATCTGCCTCATTGGCAACCAAAGGCCCCACAAATCGACTGAGCCGAATCCACTCAGCCGCATGCGCATCAACGGATCCAGTATTCTGCTTCAGGCTAATAAACTTCTCTTCCATTTCCTCTTGAGCAGATTGTGGAAAGAACTTCTCCAAGAAATTCCGCGAAAATGTTGCCCAACTGATCGTCTTGGTCAGGCAAGTCTCCTCTACGAGCCACCACTCATGAGCGTAATCTACCAAGTGGATGCGTACTACATTCACCCTTTTCTCATCTAGAGTCTGCGCGGCGACGAGGAGGTTCTCTGTATCAACTAGCCATTGCTCCGTTGGCAATGGCTCCTCCAATCCTATAAATGTGGATAGACCGAGCTTTCTGAAGTCCTCCACGGTGCCCTCACGCTGTGTTGTCCTGGGTGCTACTGCAACTATGGACTGCTGGACTATCTGTAGACCCTCCTGAAAATCCTCGGCCTACCGCTGATTCAGCTCAGTTTGTCGCTTCTGGTTTTCCAGCATACCACGTACCATACCAAGCAATACAGCGTTATCAACAAGCCTCTGGTATGTTCACAAGTCTCTCTCCGGCATGATTCTAAAGCCAAGACACTGAAGAGGATTAGCAATGGTAAACAGGATTCAATAAGTAAGATGACTATAGATTCAAGACTGGCAAGATAGTAATGTGGCAGGACATGTTCCTAATTCCGGGTTTTCTGGTTAGTGTATTGGGTTTAATACCCAACTACAAAAAGAACCAAACTCGGCTAACCCTAAATCCTAGGGCTCTGATACCAAACAAACTATGTCACGACCCCGCTTCCCAAGATACGTAAACTATGGCACGTGACAGAGCCAACCATACTACCTGTGGATAGAAATCATCCCTCCACAGTCACATTACGGCTGTCTATCGGATATCAAGAACAGTAAAATATATAATCTAGCTAACACATGTCCATATGCCAGAGTAAATAAAATTAAGAAAATGCATAAAGCGGAAACGAATCAAGACCTAATAAACAAATCTGAATCATGTCCCAATATGAGTTCACATCAAAAGAAATAAAACTACGGAAATAAAATAAACTAAATATCTCTAACAATACATGATCAACTCCTCATTGCTCGGCTTGATTGCTAAAGTACTCTTGATCTACCTGCGATAAAGATAGAGGAACTGGGCCATGCAAAATCCAGACGTTAGTGCGTCATAATATCAAAATAACAGTAATGACCAGGATATAATAACATGATTAAACACGAATATAAATAAATAACACAGATATAAAATAGTGAGCTATGTGTATGTATGGGTGTGTAATTTGTAACCTAAATCTGTGCTTCTAGGTTATCTATTTTACAAGTCTTTGAAATCAATTAATATAATCCTCATCGTAACCCAACAGTATATATCCCGTTCATTCCCCATGAGACCACTGTAACAACCCTAACATTCTGTTCGAATTTTTTTCAAAATACAGAAAGGGACACCTAAACCTGAGCACAAGTTATAAGTTTGTTTTGCTTTTGAACAGCAAGAAGGAGCTTGTAGCTCATTGGTAAGACCTTGCACTGTTGAGACATAGCACCAGAGTTCAAATCCAATCAGCCATATATTCTTTTTATTAAAATTTCTTTTAATCTTTTTAGAAGCCCAAGGGTCTACAAGTGCACAACACGTAAACTGAAGAGTTACAAATTAATCAAACACATGCACTGTAGTATACCAATCGACCCCGACACGTGGCACCCAACCACAGCAACCCCTCCCCCCGTCGATAAAGGACCGGCGAAACCCTCAAAAAGCCCGGTGCCGCCGGTCTAAACCGTCGGTGAAGCCCCCATTCTTTTCCCCTGCAACCCTTGGCCTATCTCACTCCCTTTCATATTGCTTGTTTTCTCTGCATTCACACAGAGAACATTGAATCACCGATTTAATCCAATTTTAATGCAAATTTTAAATGCATTCCTTTCAGACACCAAACCCTAGTTTTTCCTATAAATACCACACCCAAATTCATACATCCTCACCAGAATTTCATTATCAAAACTCTACCAAATTCCCAAGTCTTTTTGTGTACAAGTGGAGTTAGCGAAGGGCGAAGCTCCGACGAACTTCCGAGGAGATTCCGGCGACGAAACGACGTCCCGACGCTTCCCAATCCTTCTCCTACCTCTCCCCTCTCTTTTAAGATAGTAAGTCCCTTCTTTCCCTCTCATCTCAAATTCTAAAACTTTCAAATACTAAAACCCGACGGAAGCGGAGTTAATCCGACTTCCGATTCGGTTTATCTTTAAAAACCCTATTTTTCGTAAACAAGAAAATACCAAATTTTCATATCATGTTCAATAAACATTAACAAACATATTAAACAAGTTTCACATCAAAAGGTTTTATATTGCAATTTTTATCACAGTTTTATAGTAAAATACCATAGACTTTAGTTTCGACATAAATCATCATAATTCATTGATATACCTTTAGATAGTTCATGAGGTAATGACCTACCTCATCACAACACACATTTATATCATAGCACGTTGAAGTTTGGGACAATAGAATACGAG
Organism: Agapanthus africanus; assembly: GCA_030015575.1. NCBI lineage: Eukaryota > Viridiplantae > Streptophyta > Magnoliopsida > Asparagales > Amaryllidaceae > Agapanthus > Agapanthus africanus. The sequence continues at coordinate 59,131,538 of CM057349.1, read as the reverse complement.
AAAATACGACTTTGCAAATAAATACCTTTAACTTATAAAACCATTTCTATAAAAAGATGTATTAAATATTTCCATGCAATTGCTCCTCTACAACCCACTTTTGGGGAAATCGTTTGGGATGGTTTGGATTATCGCACATCCTCGGGCTTAGTAGAGTGAGATGCAGACCTCCGAAAGGAGCATTCGATCTCGATGAAATTTTTATACATTTTTCTTTAGAAAATGAGATTTCTACAAGAAAATAAATAAATTATTTTCATTAAATATATATATATATATATATATATTATCAAAATGTCTATTTTAATTATATAAATATTCCAAGTTTTCTAAATCAAAGGAATCACCATTATATGAAAATACCATCCAAATACAACACAATTCCAATAATTCAAGAAAATACCATATATTATGAAAATTAGGTTTTACTCACTAGAAATTTCCCTTTTATAAAATATACATCTATGAAAACCCTAAAGATGAAAATTAAATACTTGAGGTGTATTTTGAAATCATACCAAAACTATTTTTGCATAAAACTCCCTCAAGTTATACTAAATTACAATAAAGACCCTATTAAACATAGGTTTAAGCGGGACCAGTCTCTTGAGCCTCAGGGAGCCGGAGATATGGGTGCTTGCCTATTTAAGATGGACAACCTAATAAACGGTGTTATCAACACGGTAATTGTCTTGGAAAAAGACATAAATCCTGCCATCCATATGCATCAATTACCGATAACATCAAAACTAATTCAGGACTTCAATTTCTTTTCAAAGTGTCTGATTTAGACTGAGTCTCAATCTAATCAATCCGACTTGTATGTGATTCAAGTATAAACTACAATACAACATGAATCCATGAATCCATCTATTCAATCTATATCAATTTATATTGACTGAACCAAACCATGGATATACTCCATTTACATGACTATCCATTTATATCCATTCCATTTACTGATATCATGGTTCCGGCAAGTCATCCATCTATATAACAAATAATACAAACAATACAATCAATACAAAAGACATCGCGGGGTTTGTAAGGGATGGACTGGTACGGAATATGTTAAAGGTGGCACGAGGTGGTCAATTAAGACGTAATTACATCCATGCCGTTGTTCCGTTGTATTTTCGACGGAGCCTTGTATTACGGGTTACCAAAGTCCACGGTGTAAGTTGAACTCCTCTCGTATACATTGGCATCTTCTGTACCAAGCTACAAACAACAGCGTTAATAATATAATCAAACATTATAAGATATACTCTCTCTGTCTATTCTATTTCTACTCACCCTTGGGACTTACCGAGCAATTGTTCGCTGACGACATTCCTTTCTTCTTTCTTTGGAATGTTGTCAGGTGGATCGGACATTCTGGAGACAGAGCCCACCAGCGAGGACTTGTATCAGCTAGCCTTTGACCCGGAGCTCTAGTTTACTTGTACATTTCATTTTCATTTCTGTTATGCCATTGTTTAGGCATTGCTTTCATTCCATGTATTTACATTTCAGCTGTATTGTAAAAAGAATGTTTAATAAATAAAGTTGTTGTTCATTTACATTCATGTCTCTTGTGTACTTTATTTTATATTGTTTAGATACGCTTAGCGTGTTTACTTCTGAGTAAATACGTAGCGGGCCCATCGCGTCCTCTGCCCGTACAATGGTAACAGTATTTATTCCGTAACGTCCGGAAACATGGAAAACAAGTATTTATTCCGTAACGCCCGGAAAAAAAACAAACAAGTATTTATTCCATAACGCCCGGAAAAACGGCAAACAAGTATAATAATATCCTCTTGAGTTACGTTTCGGTTACATTCTTGATTTCCACTTTTACCCCAAGTTTGTGTTCAAATCAGGTATTAACGATATGAATCTAATGCCAACACAGGATCAAGCAGGTACATTTCTTGTTTATGCAGACAACAAGTTACGTCCGTCAGGACAACAAGTCAGGATTGTTGGCATTAGCAATAATATCTAAGTAACAAGTCAGATAGTGTGTCGTGAACATGTCATGTGATGTATATTAACCAAATAGATACCGAATGTGAAACTATAATCGATATCGGAACACGGTAAACACAATTGATACCAGGATGCATATGTATCTATCTGTAATAACCATTATATATCCTTTACCAAGTATGATGACAACTAGATAGTATATTGTACTAATATAGTAGTGTAGTGATATCATGATGTTCCGGCATGTATATAGATAAACGATTATTAATGCGGATATGAACGGATACCGTAAAAATGTAAATCGGTAATATTTACTGAATAATAAAGCACATGCACTATTCTTATTCATATAATTATCGATATAATAACATAGCATGTTGCAAGTTTAGAACTTGCCTGATCGGATCTCACGTCGAGATACGGACGCTACGTCCAACATCTGAATAACGTCGCGATGCAAACTTACACGCACAGGAGTGGACATGGCTGAGCAGTGACATGACGTGGTGGTTAGGCTGGACGACAACGGTGACTGGGTCATCTGGATCGTCGGCGATGCGCAAAACTCCGGCGAGACTGCTGGAATCAAGAAAGATCAAGAAAAAGAACAAGAAGAGGAAGAAGAACACTGGGTAGCTGCTGCTGTTGGGTTCTGGGGTGGCGAGGACAAAGGAGAAGTGGCGAGGTGACGACGACGATGGCCGACGAAGAAGGTAGCTGCATCGGCTATGGGTTTCTTGGGTTGGAGATTGGGGTCGGGGATGTTGGGAAGTTGGTGGTGGTGGTGGTCTAGGGTCTCGGGAGAGGAGAGAGAGGTGAGGAGGTGAAGGCAGTGTTAGGAATATGTATGCCCTAGAAGCCATTATTGTATGATATAGTGGATGCTTGGACATATATATAGAGAACTTCTTTGCTCGACATAATAGTATACTATCTGGTTCCTCTTTATCTTAATATGTATACTTATATTATTATATTGTCTCTCTGTTACAAGTTGATAAAGCCCTTAGGATGTAGACTTGACTACCAGGACTATATTGCAGATCATACTAGTGGGGCTTGTGTAATCCACAAGCACATCCTTTAACAGTTCCTAGTCGAGGGAATATTGAGATAGGGCATCGATATTCCAGAGTAGATTAGTGTGTACGTTTCTTGATCTTGTATGGGGCGATGGTTGATCCCACAACCATTAGTGTTTGACATCAAAGATTGTACACAAGTGCTCATTAGAGAATGGGTACACCGAACAGGACTCGCCGAGAACTCCTAGATGGTACCATACCTATCATCAGATAGCAGTTCTCTGGTGACACTTGTATAAGTTAGTTTTTAGACCCGAGATCGTCATAGTGTCTTATGTGGTTCGCAGTGTGCTTTGATTTCCTCCCTACCATGGCTCAAAGGAGTTGTGAAAACAGGTGGATTTTGGGTACAATCCCGAGTCACATGGAGGCAATGAGCGATAGGAGGGGTTTCGTCTCTCTCGGTATTAGGAGTTGATATTGCGCTATGCTTGATTGGCTATAACAGCAAGTCCCTGGCCAGGGCTGATGAGATTTACTGGTAAGTGTTATCAATAGTTTCTCGAAAGGTTATAGACCACACATCGACATGACTTATCAAGTTACTGTAGTCTGACGATTCCACCCCCAGAATCGATATGCGACATATCAGACGAAGAGACCGGACTGTACGGTAAGTGTTGCTATCATGCCCCACTTCCTAAAAGAAGGTGAAGAGTGACGTGGCACGGTCCGCAACCTAACTGTATTGAAGGTGGCCTATTCAATACAGTTACGTTAAACATAAGAATATCTATAGCATGCAGGGTGTGTACCAAAATAAAATAATAAAAGCGAAAGGCATTTATTTCCATTAACCAAACTTTATTACATTCCAAGAGAAAGAGTAAAGTAAACTAAATTGTTTAATTACATCAAAAAGAAGCAAAGCCTTAAACAGGTGGGCGACAAAAAAAACTAATTAATCCTCCGACATCAACTCTGCATAATCTTCATTAGTTGGCTCCACACCTTGATCCTCGTCATAATACTCATTCTCATCTGACGGACATTCCAAAGATAGAGGAAGAAAAGGAAAGTCTGTCGGCGAGTTATACTTGGGTAGGATTGCCTCATAAGGAAGTAAAGGTATAGAAACGAGCAAGTATGTATATAAGTATGATGCATATGTGCATATATGATGTATATGGGTATGAGGATATGAGGTGTATACAAATTAGATATGTTAACAGAGGTATATGTGAATATGAGTAGGTTGTGTGAGGTGTATGTTAGGTAAAATTTCAAATCAAGTCAATCGGGTATTCAGTCTAAGAGTTAGATCAGGTTAAACGAGATATGTATTGATGGAATTGACTGGTGGACATACTCGTATCCTTGAGGTATCCCATGACTAGCTGAAAGCAGTATAAGCTGGCGCTCGTGCCTGGGGTGGCAATCAATGCGGTAGCATGAACATCCCCGAAAGGCGTCCTATGACTACGATGGAGCTTTGTCTAGCGTGAATATCACTCAAGTGCATAGGTATTTCTGCCCTTCGGTTCCATAATAAACAACAAGTCTAAACTGGTAAAATATCCACATCCAAGATACTGAATAATTCGTATCTCATAAAGAAAGGAAGATAAGGTAACAGGTAGGTATAGCACAGGATGTGATTTTAGTGTTGAGTATCAATAGGTATTGTAAACGTTTTAGTTTGTCAAACAAGGGTCCGGATACTCGTGATTATTCCGTTGTGGCCACGGAACAATAACTGGAGAAGTGAAATGTACCGTTGCACTTTCCGGGATCATGATCGAGTAGTAGGGGAATCCGAGTTCCGAATCTCCTTGCCTAATCAAACTACACATCCCCGTGGTTCAGTATAAAGGTCTTGATGAATTAGAGTTAGTGCGTATACATCTAGGCATGGAATTTCCACATTGTATGCCATCCACATATTGGATCATTCGCCCTCAAGTAGGGTTAGTATTTGCCTGAATATCGGGTTAGTAGTTGTCCACACATTGGACCATTCACCCCCAAAGTAGGGTTAGTATTCGCCTGACTATCGGGTTAGTAGTCTTCCACACATTGGACTGTTCACCCTGCCTGCAGGGATCCTCATATATAAGTATTTGATACCTAGGTCCGCGCATTTAACCCTAACTGTATCATGTGTCATGTATGTCATAAACTTGAAATCAATAAGTTGATCTCATTTAATATGGCCTTCCAAAACCCCTTATTTTATCTTGTTATCTTTTTAAGCTTGTAAAGTGCTTCATATCATTTTATAAAATGCTTAGTTAATAAATGATAATAGTGTTTAATTATATTTATTGTTTATAAGAAAACCATGAAATTTGGAATATTTATTATTTTGGAAACCCATAGTATTTTACTGAGAAAATATCCTTTTAATAAAAGCTTAGGGTATTTATTTGAAAATTATCCTTTAATAAAGTTTTAGATATTCTTTTTGAAAAATATCGTTATACAGGTTATGGTCTTTGTTGAAAATAGCCTTTTAGTAAAGGTCAATGTATTTAAATGAAATTATATCTTTTTAGGATGAATTAAGATATTTTATTGTAATTTAATAATTTTATAAAATTATGGTGTTTTAAATTTGAGGTAACATTTTAAAAAATACGTTCGTGTTGGCAACCACTGCACATGGATGGCAGGATTTGTGTCCTTTTTAGGGACGATTGCCTATCAACCACGAGGTACTTACGTAAAACATCACCCTATTATTAGGGTAATCTATTAGAGGTATTATTCTACAAGAACGACTCCACATTGACAACCGCAGCACATGGGAAGTAGGATTTGTGTCATTTTCATGGACGATTGTCTAGTAACCACGGGGTGATTCGGGTTAAACATTCCCCTATTAGGGTAACTCATTAAACTTTAGTTAACATTCTAAGAAGAATTAATATAAAAATATCCTTTCGAGTGAAAGGGGCTAAGTTTGAAAAAACCATATGTCGTTATTTAGATTTAGTATTATCTCCTTTCAAAAGGTAAAGGGGTTTAACAAAACTAAAGTAGTTGGTGGATAAAAGTGTAAGTAATATATATATATATATATATATATATATATATATATATATATATATATATATATCGTATCTAAAACATTTATTACAAATATCTTATCTCATATGGATATTTTAAACAAATACAACATTTTAATAAAGCGAGGGTATTTTGTGGAAGTAACCTATTTCGAGATCATATTGGTAGTATGGGTAAGTGTGGGTATGCAAGGGGTGAATTGATACCCCGTGGATTATAACATTAAGCATATCACATTCCATGTAGGACGAGGGTGCAATATTTATGCATATAGGAGTGATTAAAGAAGCCATTTTAAACATGGGTTAAAATTATCATCATTAAGAGGTACAAAAAATTGGCATGCAGAAATATTTTTAACATCATTTTAATATGAGATTAGGGATTAGGACTTGAAACCAAGATCATTATTAGAAAGAAGTGGAGAGAGGCGGATCCTACCTTTGGTTAGAGTTGGATGTCGATGAGTCGAAACGTAGGCTCGCACTAAATCCTCAATTGCTCCGTGCTTAGATTTTTCCTTGATGCATGGGTGGAACCACAGCGTCGGAGTCATCGATACGAAGGCGTGGGTATTTTTTTTCAGAATTTTTGGAGTTTTCAGGTGTGAGAAATCTGTGTTTGAAGGTGTCTATTTATAGGGTATTTTCCCAAACCATAAAATCCAAAAAATCTGTTAAAATCCCCCAAAATCCGCGCCTAACTGATTGCCCCATGATTCTCTGATGATTGCGCCGCCACCTCTCCACCTCAGCCGTTGAATCAAGATCCAACGGTCGAGATCATGCCGCCACGCGTCTGCGTTGTGGGGATCACGCGTTTTCGCGTGGTCCCCACCACGTGGGCGCCGCCGGGTGATTCTGGGCCGTTGGATCTTGTATCCAACGGTCCAGGATCAAGGGTTTTAATATATATTTTTTTAAATAAATAAAAATACTAAACTGTTTATTATTTAAAAATTGAATTTGGTTTTTAAAAAAATGTTTAAAATAGTTAAAAATATAGGAAAATTATGGAAAAATTTCAGAAAAAATATTTTTTTGTTATCTTTAGTATAAAAATAATTTTGGGCTAAAACTAAATAATATATCCATATCTATGGTGTTTGCTAGTTATTATAATTATTTAAAAATCTATTTTATTCTAGGAAATATTTTAATTACGAAATAATTATTTTTATCGATAATAAAAATATGTAAATTATTTTAAGGTATTATAAAATTTTATTAAAACATTTTAAGCCTAGAAAAATATAAATAGATTTTAGAAAATTCCGTTAATCATATTTCAATGCTTTGAAAATTATTAACATTACTTTAAAAATATTTTTCTATCAACGAAACACGTAAATAATTACTTGATACTAGGAATTTAAATAAAATATATTTTATTAGGTATTAGAAAACACGGTCGTTACGGTTGCTTATAGGCTTTATGGGAGTTTGGACAAGTTTGCTTGTTGATCTTCTATTCGTTCAATACCTGGGTAGCCGTTACGTCTAGCTAGAGTAGCTGACGGCTTGTGGGTATGTGATATGATCATTACCTAATGTTGGCGTATTGACGAATCTTTAAAGTCCCACACAGAGGTTTCCTAACTCAAGAGAAACGAAGTAGGGCACATATGGTGATATGTGCAAGAGCTTGATTAAATACTAGTATGTGATACAATATTCTAATCTTGCGATATTTGATATCGGTTAGGTTTTATGTGATATAACCGGATTATTGAATCAGGTGTTAATTCAATAATTTGATTTATGTATATGTATTTGATATTGGCCGGTTATATATGATATGACCGGATTATTGAATCAAGTGTTGATTTCATATCGAATATTAGTCGGTTATATGTGATATGACCGGATTATTGAATTAAGTGTTTATTTAATAATGTGATATACATATATATATGATATTAGTCGGTTATATATGATATAACCGGATTATTGAATCAAGTGTTGATTTAATAATTTGATATATATTTATATATTTGATATATATATATATATAAACCAATATCAGCTCACTTTAGATTTTCTTCTTTTTATATATAATTGTGTGTGTGTGTGTTTATATATAAATGGATTTGTATCATGGTAGATGATACATAGTACATGGGTGTATGAGAATCACACCATGACTAAAGATTATTGGGATGATTTTCTTTTCAAGAAAAAAATAGAAAATGTGGAAATGAGTGATGGCTTTGGATGCTTGGAAAAGCATTGAGAAGCCATGACTCATCTCCTAATTTGCTTTGTTCTTAGATATTTATTCATCCCAACCTTATCTCTAGCTCATGGTTCACTCTCTCATATACAACATCAAAGTTCATCCTCATCTCTCATTCCTCTCTAGGTTTTTTCTTGAGTTGGAAAAAGAAAAGAGAAAAAGATTTCTAGTGAGCAAAATTCCTACTTCATAAATCAACACTATCCTAGCCTTTTAGTATAGGTTGTTTGCTTCAATAATACTTTGATTAGTGAAGAGTGAGCTTAAGTTAGAGAGACTTCAAGGTGGATCATCTTCGGCTTCGAAAACTTCAAACAAGCTCGATCCTTTCTTCAAGTGGAGTCAAAGAAGAGTTCTAAGGACTACTACTTGGAGCTTTAGAAGTGAAGAACCGATCTACAAAGGTTGTAAGCCTCCATCACTTAGTTTAGAACTTGTTTTCTTTCTACTAAACCCTAATTCTCTAGTTCGATTCTAGGTTAGTATAGTTTAGACCTCTAGATTTTTTAAAATTGCATATTTGATTCACTTTGAAACCTAGTATGGGTGCTAAGACATACTTCCATGGTATCAGAGCCAAGCTAGAAAATTAGGCAAAGTTTAGACGACGTTAAAGTGTTCGATCGAAAGTTTTTGACCCGATTTTATGAAGTTTCTGTCCAATTTTTCAAATGTTGAATTTTTCCAAATTAAAAATATTCAGAAAATCATGCAAATAATTGTATGGAGCCCCAAGAAGTACGAGGGCCTAACTCCTCAATATGGCCACGGACCGCCGCCTAAACCTTGTTTTGGCCGTGGTTCTGCCACCAACATGAGGAGTTGTGGACTCGTATTTTTTCTGCTGCTTCATTATGACATTTCTGGCTTTCTGGGTATTTTTGATGAGGCTCAAATTGTTTAGGTCTCTGTGAATTGGTATTATTTGAAACATCGATTGAAATATTTAACATCATCTAGATAGTTTGGATATGTGATACAATTTTTTGGAATCCACTTTGATTAATTTTGTGAAAACTAGTTATCAATTTGTAAATCTCGCATTTTAGTCCCATTTGATGGATTGCCACGAAGTTTCGATTCGGATCAAAACTCCGTTGCAATCTCGTATCGTATGCGAATACTCACCTGGAGATACTACTAGACAGCCATGCCCCATAGCCCCGACCAAGTGACTATAGGAGAACCCCATGGCCAAAAGTATCCACTCGGATGCTCGCGACCGCGGTGTTTCGCCCAAGTGCACTTCGTTGACGGCATCGGGGATGCGGCCATCTACTAAAGTTCTCGACGAGCATTCGATCTTATAATCGGGAATCTTGTTGAATTACCCGACCTGTTTTAGAAAAGTGTTTTCAATTCGAGACTTAAATGCAAGGTTTATAGGGTTAGGCATGAAATTTAGAATATGTGATAATCCGGATTTATGATGTCTAATAATGATGCGAATTCTAATTATTGTAGTTTTCATTTCTTTTCTGTGACCGTAAGTGTAATATGTGGCAGTATCCCCGATCTCGTTGCTATACGTCAACGAAATTAGGGATACGCATATTTACTTACGTTGATAATATATGATGTTATTGTGTTACTGGTTGATATGTTATATTGGATCGTCGTGATTGAATAGTCGGGGGATTTTGCGTGAGATGGGAGTTTTTTTTTAATTTTCATTCATGTAAAAATTTGTATGTAATATTCTTTTATTGGGACACTTCCGGGTTGAGATTGTTATCTCTATTGATGTATTTTATTTACTTTTTCGCATTAGGATAGACCCAAGGCGGGGAGCACAAGTAACCGGGTTCTAGATTCCAGTGGGAGGCCATCTCGAGGAGTCGAGACCGGTCTCCTAACTCTAGAATTGGCAGGGTTGCTTGCCGCTCTCGTAGGGGTCTAGGGATGTGGGCTTGGCTATTCAGCACGACCGTGGAATCCATGTTTTTCATTACTGGCATAATTTAAAACACGGACATCCTAGTATATCTTATATTTCATATGTTTGCTTCTGCTGATTCTGTGATATGATGTCATCATATAACTGCATGAGACAGATGCTACTTATATATATGATATATTAGTAGACACTATATATATTTTACATCCGCACTAGTCCTGACCCCGCCCTGCCATAAGTTAAGTAACCTTACGGTGAAGACTCGGGTCCCTGTGGCGAATGCGGATAGCACATATGTGTGTTTTATTTTCATTTCTTCTATGATGTTTAGAAAACATAAATGATGGGACACCATTAATGAGATTAATGAAAAGAAAAGAAACCTAAAAATATTGTAGAATCAAATTTTTCAAAAAAGTAGCTCTAGTTCTTACTTTGCATATCGGTATTCCATTATGAATATCCAGCACCTCATTCGATGAGCAAAGAGCCTAGATCCCTTCACCGAGAATGACCACTTTAGTAAAAACTAGCATATGCTACAACCCACTCGGTTTATTTTAAAAACTACTCGATTTTAAAAACGGAGCTTAAACCACTCCTTTTCAAAATCACTAGATTCCATAACGATATCAAGTTCATTACGTTAAAGGTTTTCTTCAAAACCAGTCGTAGCCCTCTGTCATTTCAGATAAGTACTATTTAGTATTCATACTGCATTTGTTGGCCTCCGTCAAGATGTAGTGTGCGATAGCTGATTAGTGCTTATCTACCGCATGTTGATGCGATTGGATTAGGGTAGTCGTACGACCTTGTTGGCCTCCGTCAAGAATTGTGCGGGTGGGTTTAATTCAATCACGAAATGACGGGTTGAACTTGACTAGCGGTCTATGGTTTGTTGGCCTCCGTCAAGGTCATAGGTCGTTAGGGGTAAAAACAAATATTGGGAATTTCAAGTGTTGAAATTTGCAATGAGATTGCATACCTTCTATATGATAGTTGGATCCCGATACCCACTATGAGTAAGTGTTACTCCTGGGAGAGTTTTCCACTTTACAATTAGCTAATCCAGTAGGTGTCTAAGAAAGGTGTTAACGGGGTTATGCTCCTGCGGAAACGAGGTTATTTAATTAGTTCCATACGAAAACACGGGGAGACTCCCTCAGAGTACCAACACCTGCCTGGCTAACCGATTGGCGAACTTGTAGGGTGTAATTAATCCGGGCTAATCTTACCTTTTAGGATTTGAAGGAAGATTTGATAAAAACAGTGGGAGCCATCCTGATTAGATAAGATAATAACCAGTCTAATCTTGCAAGAGCGCACGCTAAAGTGTTTTCTTCTCTCTCTAGCGACCAAGTCACGCCTTAATCAAGATAATAATATGGATGTATTGACCAAACTCTCTTATTATACTGGGCTAGGAAACGTTGGTTCCGCCCTATCTTATGACAACAGTCATAAGTTTGGGCAAGGGATAGGGGAATGCAAGGATTCCCACACAAGTCGAACGAAGAAAGAGTATTTTGATGCATCTTCTTCGGGTGTGTTAGTTATTGAGAACTGTTTCTCAGTTTACTCTACGTCCTAGGTATTAGATACCAGATTAGGATCCCACATTTGAAATATATTACAAGGGTTAAGAAGAAGTAGAGAACTGGGAAAGGTTGATATGTCTCTCAGAGTAGGGAATGGAGCAATTGTTGCTGCCGAACCTGTCGTCGAATATCACCTTGTATTACCAAATGGTAATACATTGATTTTGAATGACTGTTATTACGTACCTTTGATGATGTGCAATATAATATCCATTTTTTATTAGATAAATAAGGTTATAACTTTGCATTAGAGAAAAATGTTATGAAATTTTTTCTAAATCAAGGGTTGATTGGGTTTGGTACGTTATATAATGGTATATACGTTCTGAATCAAAATACAGTTCCAAATATACAGAACACACACGAGAGGAAAAGTTCAGAAATGAATGAAGCCTTCTTATGGCATTGTAGACTTGGTCATATCAATGCGACCAGACTAGCTAAGTTGCATAAAGATGGATATTTGAATCCGTTCGAATTTACATCTTATGAAACTTTCCAATCATGTCTCAAAGGCAAAATGACCAAAACTCCGTTTATTGGACATGGAGAAAGAGCTACTAAACTCTTGGGACTGATACATAATGATGTATGCGGTCCTATGTTTACACATGCCAGGAATGGTTCCTCTTACTTCATTACATTCACCGATGATCTTTCAAGATTCGGACATGTGTTCCTGTTGAAACACAAATCTCAAGCTTTTGAAAAATTCAAGGAATATAAAAACGAAGTAGAGAACCAAACGGGTAAATGTATTAAAATCCTTCGATCTAATCGAGGAGGTGAATACTTAAGCACGAAATTCCGAAATTATCTAAAAGAGAATGTGATTCTCTCTCAGCTTACTCCTCCGTATACACCACAGCACAATGGAGTATTGGAGCAGAGGAATCGCACCTTATTAGATATGATGCGCTCTATGATGAGTGTTGCTGAGTTACCTATTTCCTTTTGGGGTTATACACTTAAGACAGCTGCATACCTATTGAATAGGGTTCCTACCAAATATGTGCCTACCACTCCATATGAGATATAGGAAGGGAAGAGATCATGTCTTAATTTCATTAAGATATGGGGTTGTCCGGCTTATGTCAAAAAGCAAAATCCGGACAAGCTCAAGACAAGGTTTGTTCTATGCAAGTTTGTTGGATATCCCAAACATTCGCGAGGGTATATCTTCTACCACACGGAGGAACAAAGAGTGTTTGTTTCTCGAAATGCCACCATTTTAGAAAAGGAATTTCTTGTAAAAAAAATTAGTGGTAATGAGATAGAGCTGGAAGAAGTTCCAGAAACACAAACTACAACTGATGATTTGGTAGAACCGGAGGATTCGAAAGTCCCCGACAAATTTCAGCCACTCCGCAGATCTAATAGGGTTTCTCACCCACCTGAGAGATACTACAATTTTCTCATAGACGGTGGGAGCGAGGATTGCATCATAGAAGATGATGACCCAACTAGTTTCGAGCAGACCATCACAAGTGGGGACTCTGTGAAATGGCTGGATACTATACGATCTGAGATGGAATCTATATACACCACCAAAGTATGGACTTTGAAAGTTGCTCCTGAAGGGGTAAAACCCATTGGGAGCAAGTGGATCTTTAAGAAGAAACTTGGTGTAGATGGAAAGGTTGAGACCTTCAAAACTAGACATGTAGCAAAAGACCTTCAAAGCCAGTGGCTATGCTTAAGTCCATCAGAATCCTACTTGCCATTGCTGCATACCATGACTATGAAATCTGGCAGATGGACGTCAAGACCTCTTTTCTAAATGGTGATTTAGAGAGCGTGTATATGACACAACCAAAGGGCTTCATAGACAGTGGAAGCAGCGGAAAGGTGTGTAAGCTGCTTAAATCAATCTACGGATTAAAACAGACATCGCGAAGCTGGAACATCTGTTTTGATGTAGCAGTCAAAGAGTTTGACTTCGTCAAAAACGTAGATGAACCTTGTATAGATAAAAAGGTTGTATAGAGTAAGGTTGTCTTCCTCGTATTGTACATGGATGACATACTCTTGATAGAAAATGATGTTCCTATGCTGCACTCGGTCAAACTCTTACTATCACAAAAGTTCTCCATGAAAGATCTGGATGATGCCTCCTACGTCCTGAGGATAAAGATCTATAGAGATAGATTTAAAAGGATGTTGGGATTGTCCCAATCCAGGTACATAGACACCATACTAAAGAGGTTTAGTATGAAAGATTCTAAGCGTGGTAATTTACCCGCTTGCTCAGAAATCACTCTCTCCAAAGAGATGTCTCCTAAGACTGATTTTGAGAGGGCTCGCATGAACGTGATACCCTATGCTTCTGCAGTTGAGTCTATTATGTACGCGATGTTATGCACCAGACCGGATGTATTTTACGTACTTAGTGTGGTAAATAGGTATCAATCAGACCCAGGAGAGAAGCACTGGATAGCTGTGAAGAACATTCTTAAGTACTTGAGAAGGACTAAAGAATCTTAAGTACTTGAGAAGGACTAAAGAAATATTCTTGGTGTATGGTAACGGTGAACTCTAGGTGAAGTCCTTTACCGATTCGAGCTTCCAGAGTGATAAGGATGACAGCAAGTTGGTCTCGGGTTTTGTCATCACCCTCAATGGAGGGGCGGTATGTTGGAAGAGTTCCAAGCAAGATACCGTAGCAGACTCGACGATGGAGAATGAATACATCGCTACCAACGATGCTGCTAAAGAGGCTGTCTGGATGAAGAAGTTCATTGCTGAACTTGGTGTGGTTCCATCCATTGAGGATCCAATATCTTTATATTGTGATAACAATAGAGCTATGGTTTTGGCAAAGGAACCCCGGTCCCATCAGCGATCCAGACATATTCTAAGGCGGTATCATCTAATCCGGGAGATAATTGATCGCCGGGAGATCGAGATTAGGAGAGTAGATATGAAGGACAACACGACGGATCCACTCACGAAGGCCCTTCCCCAGACGCAGTTTGAGAGATTTTTTGGGATGTTGGGTATGTGATACTACAACAACTGGCCTTAGCGCAAGTGGGAGATTGTTAGGAATATGTATGTGTTAGTTATATGTATGCCCTAGAGGCCATTACTATACATAGGATGTATATTGTAGTGGATGCTGGGACATATATAGGGAGGACTTTCTTGCTCGACATGATAGTATGCTATCTGGTTACTCTTTACCTTAACGTGTACACTGATTGTCTCTCTGTTACATGTTGGTAAAGCCCTTAGGATGTGTACTTGACTACCTGGACTATGATGCGGATGATACTAGTGGGGACATGGTAGTCCATAAGTACATCCTTCAAGGTCCCTAGTCGTGGGTGTATCGAGACGGGGCATCGATATACCAGAGTAGACTAGCGTATACCTTCTCGACCCATACAGATGGGCGATGGATGATCCCATATCCATTGGTGTTTGACATCAGAGATGATATACGGGTGCTCAGTGGAGACTGGGTACACTGGACGGACTCGCCGAGAACTCCCAGATGGTATTATACCTTACGTCAGATGGCAGTTCTCTGGTGACACTGGTACAGGTTAGTCTGTAGACCCGAGATCGTCATAGAATCTTGTGTGATTCCCACTGTGCTTTGATTTCCACCTTACCACGTCCAAGAGGGCGTGCAAAACGGTGGTTTTTGGGTACAGTCCCGAATCACATGGAGGCAATGAGCGATAGGAGGGGATTCGTCTCTCCCGGTATAGGGAGTTGATGTTGTGCTGTGTTCGATTGGCTATAACCGGAAATCCCTGGCCAGGGTTGCTGAGATTTACTGGTAAGTGTTACCAGTAGTTTCTCGAACTGTTATAGACCTCATATCGACACGACTTATCGAGCTATTGGGGTCTGACGTTTACCACCCCTAGGCAAGATATGCGACATATCAGACGACGAGACCGGACTGTACGGTAAGTGTTACTGGTCGGATTCACAGGAGTGTGAGCGGGCTTGCTCGTTGATCTTCTAATCGCTCAATACCCGGGTGGCCGTTACGTTTAGCAGACCGCTTGCGGCTTGTGGGTGTTTGATATGATCATCACCTGCTGCCGGCGTATTGACGAGTCTTTAGAGTCCTACACAGAGGTTTCCTGGCTCAAGCGAAATGAAATAGGAGCGCATATGAGATATGTGCGGGACCGAGAATAATACCAGTATGTGATATTGTATTCTATTCTCGCGATTTGTATCATTGGACGGTTATATGAGATATAGCCGGGTTACCGAATCAAGTGTTGATTCGATACATTGATACACTTGATATTAGTCGGTTATATGTAGTATGACCGGATCATTAAATCAAGTTTTGATTTAATGATTTAATGTATAATTATACATTTGATATATTACTTTACATTAACTAGTATTGGTTCACTTAAGATTGATTATCTCACTTGATTGTGCACATTGTATATATGATATATGTTTGTTTACTAGTTTGTATCATGTTTGATGATACATGCAAACTTGGGTGTGTGTTTACTTTAAACCATGTTTAGGTAAATGGTTAGGGTAATAATTTATTTATTCTTTTTGGCAAGAAATAAAATGGTGGCTTTCTTTGGATTTTATTTGAAGCTTCATGAAGCTTTGACCATTTTGTTTCTTTCCTAAACCTAACCATTCACCTAAACCCTAGTTTAGTCTCTACACTAGTTAAACTCACCCATGGTTGCATTATGATAACCATCACTTGATTTTCTTTTTGGAAAAATATTCATAATTCTTTTTCTTTCTTCTTCTTCATCTTCTTTATGAAGAGAAGAAACCATTGCTAGATTTTTCCAAGTGATGATTCCAAGTGAGAAATCCAAATCCAAAGTGAACCCACTTCCTATTTCTTCATCCTCTACCACTTGCCATGTAGTAGAGTGTGTTTTCTTCACAAGTTTCATGACTTAGTGAAGGTGGAGCTTGAGTTTGAGTCGCCTCGACGTAGATCATCTTCGGCATCGAAGTCAATGACCTAGCCCGCCCATTTCTCTGATGAAATCGACGCTAGAGTCCGGGATTCCGATGATCGCAGTGGAGGGACGTCAACACGGAGCTAGAGAAGTGGTGGACCGGATCTACAAAGGTTGTATTTCTATTCACTTAGTAGTTAAGTTGTTAACTTGCTTGTAGTGTCGCCTTTACCTCTAGTTAACGATCTAGTTTAGGGTTTCTCGGCATATGAAATTTTTGAATTTGACATGGTTGATGCCTTGTGGAACCTCTTGAGTGTTCCTGGTAACCCTACAGTGGTATTAGAGCCAAGCTAGAGCTTTAGGCGAAGTGTAGTCGATGTTTTAAGTCCGATCGAAACACGAAACCCTAATCCGACCCCTTCTCTGTACAATTTTTAAAACAGTGGATTTTTTCAGATTAAAAATTTCCAAAAAATTCAACAGGGAAATGTAGGAGTTACTGTGCAGCACGTGCACTTAACTCGACAGAAGAGCCGCGGAACCGCGGCCCCACCCTGGTTTGTGCGGCGGTTCCGCGGCCATTTTGTTGAATTAGTGCACGTGGTTTGCACAGTAATTTATTTCTGATAGTACCGTGTTTTATGGGAATTTTTAATATTTACTCAAGAGTTGAGTTTTCTGGGTTGTATTGGGGACTCGGTGTTTCGATCGGGAAGTTTAACTTCGTCTATGGGTTTTTCCGGATAATTTTAGAAAATATTGAAAAGTTCGACCGGATATAAATACCCACTTTTTCCCCTGTCGGGAAATTTCAAAGTGTTGGATCTTTCCATAGTTTAAGAACGTTCGAAGTAGTGCAAGTAACGCGATGGACCCTCTAGAAGACAACAAACCTTAACTCGATTATGTGACCGTCTTGAACTGCCCTTTGAACCTTAGGGTTTGGGGCAGTATGGCGTGCCACATGTGAGGCGTTGGCTTGAGCCTTCTACGGCTGGACCGTTGGTACTGTGGCACGAAGTGAATGTTCTTAAACTTATTTCATGTGTTGAGCTGTTTCGGGAAAACTTGGGTGTTTGACTGTTCGATCGGAAAGTTTAACATTTTCTGTTTATCTGGAATGTGATACAATATTTGGAATCCACATGTAGTTATGAGATAACTGATTTGAATGTTATAAACATAGCAGTTTAGTCTCGAATGATCGGTTGCCACGGAATTTTGATGCGATCAAAAGTCCGTCGCAATCACGTAGCGTACGCGGATACTCGCCGGGTAAACTTAATAGACAGCCATGCCCCATAGCCCCGACCAAGTGACTGTAGGAGAACCCCGTCGCCAAAAGCATCCGTTCGGGTGCTCGTGGTAGCGGTGTTCCGCCTTGGTGCACTTCGTCGACGACATCGGGGGTGCGGCCGTCTACGAAAGTTTGCGACGAGCATTCGATCAGAATGTCGGGAATCTTGTTGAATTGCCCGACGTGATATTGAAAAGAGTTTTCGATAATGAGACTAAAATGCGGGGTTTATAATTGTTAGGCATGCGATGTCTAAGAAATTCATTTGGTTAGGCATGCGATGTCTAAGGAGGTTGCGGATTCCAACTGTTGTAGTTTTACACTTTCTTTTCTGCGACCGTAAGTGTAATATGTGATATCGCCGGTTTCGTTGCTATATGTCAACGACAATTGGGATGCGCATATTTACTTACGTTGATGACATGTGATGTTATGTGTTGCTGGATATGTTATATTGGATCGTCGTGTTTGAATAGCCGGGGGTTTTATGTAAGATGAGTGTTTTTCATTTTCATTCATGTAAAAAAACTTGTATGTAATATTCTTTTATTGGGGCACTTCCAGGTTGCGGAAGATGTCACCATTGTATATTATTTACTTTTCCGCACTAGGATAGACCCAAGGAGGAGGGCACAAGTAACCGGGTTCTGGAGTCCAGTGGGAGACCAACTCGAGGAGTCGAGTCCGGATCTCCTAACTCTAGAATTGGTAGGGTTACTTGCCGCTCTCGTAGGGGTCTAGGGGTGTGGGTTTGGCTATTCATCGCGACTATGGAATCCGTGTTTTATACTGGCTCGTATTGAAAACACGGACGTCCTAGTATATCCAATGTTTCATATGTTTCTTCTGCTGCGATATCTGTGATGTGATCATTTGATATGCTGTGATGGATACTATATATAGTATATATGATATATTATATAAACGTTGCTTATGTTTTACACCCGCGCTAGCCCTGCTCCGCTCTGTCGTTAGTTACCTAACCTAACGGTGCACGAGGGGACATCGAGGCGAATGCGGATGGCATAAGTGTACGTCGTATTTATCTGTGATATTTAGGTGCTTAAATGATGGGACTTCATTAATATGATTAATGAAAGAAAAGAAAACTAAAAGATGTTGTGGAATCGAATTTCAAAAATAAAACAGGTAGCTACAGTTCTTGCTATGCATAGCGGTATATATGATATATCCTGCACCTTATTCGATAAAGAAAGGGCCGAGATCCCTTCACCGGGAGTGACCCCTTTAGCAATAACTGGCAGATGCTACAACCCTCGGTTTGTCTTTTGATTGCTTCTATAGCTTTTGCTTTGCACAGCGGTATATATGATATATCCTGCACCTTATTCGATGAGGAAAGGGCCGACGATCCCTTCATCGGGAGTGACCCCTTTAGCATAACTAGAAAAGCCTAAAAAACACTCCATTTTAAAATCATTTGATTCTACAACGATATCAAGTTCATTACGCAATAGGTTTTCAGAAAAACCTGTCGTAGCCCTCCGTCATTTCAGATAAGTACTAGTTAGTATTCGTGCTACGTTTGTTGACTATGTTAAGGCGTAGTGTGCGGTAGCTGATTAGTGCTTATTTGTATAAGCATATGATGCGATTGGATTAGGGTAGTCGTGCGACTTTGTTGACTATGTTAAGGGTCGTGCGGGTGGGTTTAATTCAATCGGGAAATGACGGGTTGAACTTGACTAGCACTTATGATTTGTTAACTATGTTAAGGTCATATAGTTGCTAGAGGCAAAATTATCGGGAATTTCAAGTGTTGAAATTTGCAATGAGATTGTATACCTTCTATGAGATAGTTGGATCCCGATACCCGCTGCGAGTAATTGTTACTCCTGAGAGAGTTTTACACATTACAATTAGTCGATCAAGTAGGTGTCTAGAAAGGTGTCAATGGGGTTACGCCTTTGGAAAAATGAGGTTTACATTAATTAGGTTCGTGCGAAAGCACGGGGGACCTCCCTCAAAGTACCGACACTGGCCTGGCTGAAAGATTGGCGAACTTGTAGCGTGTAATTAATCCCGGCTAGTCTTTCCTTTTAAGGTTTGAAGGAAGATTTGATAAAAACAGTGGGAGCCATCCTGATTAGATAAAATAATAACCAATCTGATCTTGCAAGAGCATACGCTGAGTGTTTTCTTCTCTCTCTCTCTCCAGGTAGCGACCATATCACGCCTTAATCAAGATAATAATACGGATAAATTGACCGAACCCGCTTGTTATACTGAGCTGGGGAACGTTGGTCCCGCTCCGACTTATAATTGTTATAAGACCGAGCTGGAATTAGGGGAATACCAGGATTCCCATACCGCCCAAACGAAGAAAGTGCATATGATGCATCTCCTTCGGGTGTGTTCATTACAAAGAACTGTTTCTCTGTATCCTCTATGTCCTGTGTATTTGATACCGGATCAGGATCCCAGATATGTAATCTGTTACATAGGGCTACAGAAAGGTAGAGAACTGAGAACGGGTGATAAGTTTCATGAGACAGAAAACGGGGCAAGTGTTGCAGCCAAGTCTGTTGGTCACTGTCACCCTGTATTACCAATACATTGATTCTGAATAAATGCTATTAGATACCGAACCTGATATACAAAATCATATCAGTCTCTTTATTAGTAAAGAAAGGATATAATTTTGTATTGTTGGATAATGTTTTGAACATTTCCTATATCAAAAGTTGATCGGTTCAGGCACGTTATCTAAAAGCATTGATGTTCTAAATCAAACTACAGTTCTTAGTATACGGAACACACACAAGAAGAAGTGTTCAGAAATGAACGGATCCTTCTTGAGGTATTGTAGACTAGGTCATATCAATGCGACCCGACTAGCTAAGTTGTACATAGATGCATATTTAAATCTGTTTGAATTTACATCTTGTGAAACTTGCCAGTCATGTCACAGAGATAAGATGACCATAGCTCTGTTTACTGGAAACAGAGAAAGAGTTAGTGAACTCTTGGGATGATACATATTGATGTATGAAGGTCCCCTGTCTATAAATGCCAAGACCGGTTCTTTGTATTTCATTACATTCTCTGATAATCTCTCAAGATTCTGACATATGTTCCTGTTAAAACACAAGTCCGAACCTTTTGAGATATTCACAGAATATAAGTTAGAAGTAGAGAACCAACAACGGGTATAAGTATTATGTCCTTTGATGTAATCAGGGAGGAGAATACTTGAGCACGGGATTCCTAGACTATTCTAAGGAGAATGAGATTCTCTCTCAGTGTTACTCCTCTGAATACACCACAGCACAACGGTGTATCGGGGCGGAGCAATCACACCCTATATGATAAGGTGTGCTCTATGATGAGTACTACTGAGTTACCTATTTCCTTTTGGGAGTTATGCACTTAAGAAGCTGCATACCTATTGAATAGGGTTCAAATCAAATCAGTTGCCTAACATTCCATATGAGATATGGTATGGGAAGAACCTATCTCTTAAGTAAGTTAAGATTTAGGGTTGTCCGGCCTATGTCTAAAAGCAAAATCCGGACAAGCTCGAAGCAAGGTCAGTTATGTAGAACTGGAAAGGTTCCAGCTATACAAACTGCAGCTCGTGATTTGGTAGAACCAAAGGATTCAATAGTCCCTGACGAACCTCAGCCTCTCCGCCGATCTAGTAGGGTTCCTCATCCGCCTGAGAGATACTTCGGTTTCTCTATGACAGTGGGAGCGAGGATTGCGTCATGAGATGATGACCCAACTAGTTTCGAGCAGGCCATGAAGAGTAGGGACTCTGTAAGAATGGCTGGATGCTTAGCGATCTGAGATGGAATCTATGTACACTGGCAAAGTATGGACTTTGGCTGCTATATCTGAAGGGTTAAATCCCCATCAGGAGCAAGTATATCTTGAGAAGATTACTTGGTGTACATGGAAAAGTTGAGACTTTCGAAGGTAGACTTGTTAAAGGTTTTTCGTCATCGACCAGGCGTGGATAATGATGAAACCTTTTCTAAGTAACTATGCTTAAGTCCATCCAGATCCTACTTACCACGGCTACATACCATGACTATGATATCTGGCGGTTGGGTGTCATGACTCTTTTCTCTAAAATGATGTTTTAGAAGAGAGCGTCTGTAAGTACACAGCCAGAGGGCTTCATAGACAGTGGGAGCAGCGGAAACGTGTACAAGATGCTTTATAATATTAAAGCAGGCATCGCGGAGTTGGAACGTCTGTTTTGATGTGTTAGTCAAAGAGTTTGACATCATCAAAATGGTAGATGAACCTTGTTTATACAAAAAGGTAGTAGGGAGTATGGTGATGATCCTCGTAAAGTACGTGGATGACATACTCAAGATAGGGAAGGAGTTTCCTATACTACGCTCGGTCAATCTCCGCTTATCATAAGGATTCTCCATATAGGATCAAAGTGATACCTCCTAAATCCTGAGTTTTGATCTATGAGATACAAGTAATTGGATGTTAGGATTCTCACTAGTTGTAGTAAGATGGTATCAATCGATCCTGGGGAGAATCACTGGAAAGGTTCCAGGGTGATAAGAACGACTGAATGTCAGTCACAGGTATTGTCTTTACCCTCAGTAAAGGGACGGTATGTTGGAAGAGTTCCAAGCTAGATACCGTGGCATACTAGACGATAAAGGCTGGATACATCGCTACTTAAGATGCTACCAAAGCGGCAGTCTGGATGTATATTAGTTCATGAGATGAACTTCGTTCCTCCCATTGTGTGACAATGGAGTTGTGGCTTATGCCAAGGAACGCCCGTCCCGTCAGTGATCCAGACATATTCTGAGATAGCATCACCTGGTCATGGAGATAGTTGATCTCCAGGGTGATCGAGGTTAGGAGAGTAGACTCGGAGGACAACACGGCGGATCCACTCACAAAGGCCTTTTTCCAGAGAGAGACTATTATAGGATGGTTGAGTATGAGATACTACAACCACTGCTACAGATGGCCCTAGTGCAAATGGGAGATTGTTAGTTATATGTATGCCCTAGAGGCCATTACTGTACATAGGATGTATATTGTAGTGGATGCTGGGACATATATAGGGAGGACTTTCTTGCTCGACATGATAGTATGCTATCTGGTTACTCTTTACCTTAACATGTACACTGATTGTCTCTCTGTTACATCTTGGTAAAGCCCTTAGGATGTGTACTTGACTACCTGGACTATGATGCGGATCATACTAGTGGGGACATGGTAGTCCATAAGTACATCCTTCAAGGTCCCTAGTCGTGGGTGTATCGAGACGGGGCATCGATATACCAGAGTAGACTAGCGTATACCTTCTCGACCCATACAGATGGGCGATGGATGATCCCATATCCATTGGTGTTTGACATCAGAGATGATATACGGGTGCTCAGTGGAGACTGGGTACACTGGACGGACTTGCCGAGAACTCCCAGATGGTATTATACCTTACGTCAGATGGCAGTTCTCTGGTGACACTGGTACAGGTTAGTCTGTAGACCCGAGATCGTCATAGAGTCTTGTGTGATTCCCACTGTGCTTTGATTTCCACCTTACCACGTCCAAGAGGGCGTGCAAAACGGCGGTTTTTGGGTACAGTCCCGAATCACATGGAGGCAATGAGCGAAAGGAAGGGATTCGTCTCTCCCGGTATAGGGAGTTGATGTTGTGCTGTGTTCGATTGGCTATAACCGGAAATCCCTGACCAGGGTTGCTGAGATTTACTGGTAAGTGTTACCAGTAGTTTCTCGAACTGTTATAGACCTCATATCGACACAATTTATCGAGCTATTGGGGTCTGACGTTTACCATCCCTAGGCAAGATATGCGACATATCAGACGACGAGACCGGATTATACGGTAAGTGTTACTGGTCGGATTCACAGGAGTGTGAGCGGGCTTGCTCGTTGATCTTCTAATCGCTCAATACCCGGGTGGCCGTTACATTTAGCAGACCGCTTGCGGCTTGTGGGTGTTTGATATGATCATCACCTGCTGCCGGCGTATTGACGAGTCTTTAGAGTCCTACACAGAGGTTTCCTGACTCAAGCGAAATGAAATAGGAGCGCATATGAGATATGTGCGGGACCGTGAATAATACCAGTATGTGATACTATATTCTATTCTCGTGATTTGTATCATTGGACGGTTATATGAGATATAGCCGGGTTACCGAATCAAGTGTTGATTCTATACATTGATACACTTGATATTAGTCGGTTATATGCAGTATGACCGGATCATTAAATCAACTGTTGATTTAATGATTTAATGTATAATTATATATTTGATATATTACTTTACATTAACTAGTATTGGTTCACTTAAGATTGATTATCTCACTTGATTGTGCACATTGTATATATGATATATGTTTGTGCACTAGTTTGTATCATGTTTGATGATACATGCAAACTTGGGTGTGTGTTTACTTTAAACCATGTTTAGGTAAATGGTTAGGGTAATAATTTATTTATTCATTTATTTATTTATTCTTTTTGGCAAGAAATAAAATGGTGGCTTTCTTTGGATTTTATTTGAAGCTTCATGAAGCTTTGAAGCTTTGACCATTTTGTTTCTATCCTAAACCTAACCATTCACCTAAACCCTAGTTTAGTCTCTACACTAGTTAAACTCACCCATGGTTGCATTATGATAACCATCACTTGATTTTCTTTTTGGAAAAATATTCATAATTCTTTTTCTTTCTTCTTCTTCATCTTCTTCATGAAGAGAAGAAACCATTGCTAGATTTTTCCAAGTGATGATTCCAAGTGAGAAATCCAAATCCAAAGTGAACCCACTTCCTATTTCTTCATCCTATACCACTTGCCATGTAGTAGAGTGTGTTTTCTTCACAAGTTTCATGACTTAGTGAAGGTGGAGCTTGAGTTTGAGTCGCCTCGACGTAGATCATCTTCGGCATCGAAGTCAACGACCTAGCCCGCCCATTTCTCCGATGAAATCGACGCTAGAGTCCGAGATTCCGATGATCGCAGCGGAGGGACGTCAACATAGAGCTAGAGAAGTGGTGGACCGGATCTACAAAGGTTGTATTTCCATTCACTTAGTAGTTAAGTTGTTAACTTGCTTGTAGTGTCGCCTTTACCTCTAGTTAACGATCTAGTTTAGGGTTTCTCGGCACATGAAATTTTTGAATTTAGCATGGTTGATACCTTGTGGAACCTCTTGAGTGTGCCTGGGAACCTTACAGTATGCCCTAGAAGCCATTATTGTATGATATAGTAGATGCTTGGACATATATATAGAGGACTTTCTTGCTCGATATGATAGTATGCTATATGGTTGCTCTTTATCTTAACATGTACACTTGTATTATGATATTATCTCTCTATTATATATTGATAAAGGCCTTAGAATGTAGGCTTGACTACCAGGCCTATGATGCAGATCATACTAGTGGGGATTATGTTGTCCATAGGCACATCCTTTAATAGTTCCTAATCGAGAGAATATCGAGACAGGGTATCGATATTCCAGAGTAAATTATTGTGTACGTTTCTTGACCCTGTATGGGGTGATGGTTGATCCCACAATTATTGGTGTTTGACAGCAAAGATTGTACATAGGTGCTCATTAAAGAATGGGTACACCAAACATGACTCGCCGAGAACTCCTAGATGGTACCATACCTATCATCAGATAGCAGTTCTGTGGTGACACTTGTATAGGTTAGTCTGTAGATCCGAGATCTTCATAGTGTCTTGTATTGTTCCCACTGTGCTTTGATTTCTTCCCTACCATGGCTCAAAGGAGTTGTGCAAACAGGTGGATTTGGGGTACAGTCCCGAGTCATATGGAGGCAGTGAGCAATAGGAGGGGTTTCGTCTCTCCCGGTATTGGGAGTTGATGTTGCGCTATGCTCGATTGGCTATAACAGCAAGTCTCCGGCCAGGGCTGATGAGATTTACTGGTAAGTGTTATCAGTAGTTTCTCGAAAGGTTACAAGCCACACATCGGCATGACTTATCAAGTTACTGGGGTCTGACGATTCTACCCCCAGACTCGATATGCGACATATCAGACGAAGAGACCGAACTGTACTGTAAGTGTTGCTTATAGGTTTATGGGAGTTTGGACAAGTTTGCTTGTTGATCTTCTATTCGTTTAATACCTGGGTATCCATTACGTCCAGCTAGTACCGCTAACGGCTTGTGGGTATCTGATATGATCATTACCTACTGCTGGCATATTGACGAGTCTTTAGAGTCCTACACAGAGGTTTCCTAGCTCAAGCGAAACGAAGTAGGGCACATATGGTGATATGTGTGGGAGCTTGATTAAATACGAGTATGTGATACCGTATTCTAATCTTGCGATATTTGATATCGGTTAGGCTATATGTGATTTAACTGGATTATTGAATCAAGTGTTGATTCAATAATTTGATTTATGTATATGTATTTGATATTAGCCGGTTATATATAATATGACTGGATTATTGAATCAAGTGTTGATTTAATATCGAATATCGAATATTAGTCGGTTATATGTGATATGACCGGATTATTGAATTAAGCGTTGATTTAATAATGTGATATACATACATACATACATATATATATATATGATATTAGTCGGTTATATATGATATAACCAGATTATTGAATCAAGTGTTGATTTAATAATTTGATATATATATATATGTATAAACTAATATTAGCTCACTTTAGATTTTCTTCTCTTTATATTTAATTGTATATATATATGATATATATATTTATATATAAATGGATTTGTATCATGGTAGATGATACATAGAACATGGGTGTATGAGAATCACACCATGACTAAAGGTTATTGGGATGATTTTCTTTTTAAGAAAAAAATAGAAAATGTGGAAATGAGTCATGGCTTTGGATGCTTGGAGAATCATTGAGAAGCCATGACTCATCTCCTAATTTATTTTATTCTTACATATTTATTCATCCCAACCTTATTTCTAGCTCATGGTTCACTCTCTCACATACAACATCCAAGTTCATCCTCATCTCTCATTCCTCTCTAGGTTTTTTCTTGAGTTGGTAAAAGAAAAGAGAAAAAGATTTCTAGTGAGCAAAATTCCTACTTCATCAATCTACACTATTCTAGCCCTTTAGTATAGGTTGTTTGTTTCACTAATACTTTGATCAGTGAAAAGTGATCTTGAGTTAGAGAGACTTCAAGGTGGATCATTTTCGGCTTCGAAGACTTCAAGCAAGCTCGATCCTTTCTTCAAGTGGAGTCAAAAAAGAGTTCTAGGGACTACTACTTGGAGCTTTAGAAGTGAAGGACCGGTCTAGAAAGGTTGTAAACCTCCATCACTTAGTTCAGAACTTGTTTTCTTGCTACTAGACCCTAATTATCTAGTTCGATTCTAGGTTAGTATAGCTTAGACCTTTAGATTTTTTTAAATTGCATACTTTATTCACTTTGAAACCTAGTAGAGGTGCTAAGACATACTTTCAGGCAGGGTGAGGGTGCTGGCGACGGCGAGGTCTCCAACGAAGGGTTGGGGTTTCTTGAGTTGTTGTAGGGGGTCGTCGGGGTGCAGGGATGCTTCGGGAGAAGAGAGGGGGAGAGGAGGTGTAGGTGGTGACAGAGGTGATGAGGGTGAGGTCGGGGTGAGGTCGACGATGAGGTTTTGGTGACGACGAGGGCAAGGACGTGGGCTAGGGTTTGGGTTCTCGCGGGATAGAGGAAGAAAAGAAGAAGAGAGGAGAGAGAGAAAGGTGAGAGTTTAATATAATAATTAGGTTATCTCTCTCTCTCTCTCTCTCTCTATATATATATATATATATATATATATATATGTGTGTTGGGAGAGAGACAGAGGAGGCTTAGAGAGAGAGAGAGACAGCGAGACGAGAGAGATATAGAGATGCTGAAAGAGCGAGAGAATAATAATAATATATTTAGTTAATATATTATATAATATATATATATGTATAAGTAACAGTTAGTTTTTAAAAAAAATATTATAATAAATATATATATATATATATTGTGTTTAAACAACTAATATCAAATTACTCCGAAAATTACCCGGGTCCTTTCTAAAATTATAGTTTTAAAATATGGAGAATATACGTAAAAGTTAAAACCATAATGTGATATCCGGTCAATAAAAATGCATACCCCTATGTACGGGTCTACGTAAATATACGTAGCGATCCAAACGAGTCTGTTTTAACAATTTGGACATGAACATGATGTATGAATGCAACCATATAATATTGGGTACGATAACATGCTATGGTAGATATCAAAATATATTATTTGGTTATTATTTGTATTATTAAAAGATATGCAGATACAAAATATATCATATAAGTGTACAGAATCTAGATGTGCATGGATTCTCTGTACTAGCAAATATATGACGTAATCTTGAACCAATATAGGGTTCAAACATACGGGTCGGGTCGGATACTAACCGCGGTTACCAAATGCACTATTCGCACCCAAAAGCAATAATAAACAAGAAGTTGTCGCAAGATTTGAAAATACCCTAAATAAAATATCGTATAATAGTGCTAGGGTGATACACCAGCCCAAAAGGAGAAAGCTCTCGAATTCTCACATTTGGGAGTGATTCCGAGGATAAAATCCCCCTTAACCCTCTCTTCGAAAGCCCCGGCTTGGAAAAAGAGGAGGATGGAAAGGATTGCAGAAACATTCTGCTGCGCAACCATACTCTGCCCAAAAAGAACCATAGGCCCGCAAACAAGGATTCGAATAAAAAAGATAAAGGGAAAGGGAAAATGTCTGAGGAGATCGAGGTCGATAAAGAAGTCGCCAGAGAGCTCGCCGCAAAGGACCTATCCAAGAAAACCATGGTGGACTATAACGTCCTTGCGTATTTGAGGATGACATCCTCGCAGCTGAGTATATTGGATGCCCTACTCCTGTGTAAAGAGGCGCGAGACTCTTTGATCAATGCCCTAAAGGAACCTGACCAGTTTTAAGCTTTCCTTATGGAACAGAAAATGAAAGATGAAATCGCGGAAGTCCACACCGCCGACATTACATTCAGCGAAGAAGATCTCCTCCATAGGACATACGAGCACAATCGACCATTTTATGTTACCGGATACTACCACGACATCGGGATAGGAAAAATCCTCATCCGCAATTGATCTTTTGTAAACCTCCTCAATGCTAGAGTGCTAAAAAAGATATGCTTGAATGTTCAGCACCTTTCCCGGGAAATGATCACTATCTCAAGGTTCGACTCACAGTCGTCATGAACGCTTGGGTCCATAGTATTGACACTCCGCTTCGGGTGGCTCGTCACTGACATCAAGTTTCATGTCATTGATGCCAAAACATGTTATAATACTCTACTCGACAGGCCTTGGCTGCATAAGTACAATGTCATCCCTTCTGCACAAATCAGTGTATGAAGTATTTCAAGGATAGTGATTGATCGTTTCTTCGTGTGTCGGTTTAGAAAATGAATAGAATTCACAACCAAAAAATTATTTGACCGCAATCAATAACGGTGTCATGTATAGATTTCGTTAGCAAGTGTGGATCGTCCACAGGGATTGTGCGATTCGTTCTTATTTTGTTTTGTTTGAATCGAAACTTTAATAGAAAAGAAAAGCAAAATGATTCAAGATTTTATCGATGAGTTCAAGTGTCACTATTCTAATCAAGAATCAAGAAAACGATAAACATCAAGAATCAAGATGAGATATAATTCCAATCGATTTGGGTTTCAAGATTTGAAGTAAAGCTCGTAGGAATCGATTAGATTGTAGATGTGAAGAAGACTAAAGATTAACGTTTCTTATCCATTAACGAATTGATGCTACTCGATGTCGATTGATCGAGGTTTAAGGATCTTGCAAAGAATTAGGGTTTCTTCGTCCTATCCTTTGTCCTTTCGATCAATAACATTCGCTAGATAGCTTCTTGAAAATCCAATGATCGATCGTTAATCTCTAGATCGTGCAAAAAGAATCAAGAACATATTTCGCATCGATCTAGATCATCGATCATTCTATTTTCAAGAATTTACAATTGCTATAGGACTTAAGAAATCGTTTCACGATTCATCAACATCATCATTCTACAATCATCTCGATTCCTCCACGAGCGGAGTTTATTCACACATTATCACAAAGAATACATTCAAAAATCGAAATGAAATCATGATGCTTGAATTGAAATGTAAACAAGTTTAAAGAATTTTCACCTTTATTACATCAACAAGTAGTTAAAATTCTCAAGAATTACAAGAGGTAGGAACTTTGCTCGTCGAATCTTGCATCGCTCGGCTCCTTGAGTCTTGGATCGTTCGGATCTCGTGCTCCGTTGAAGTCCGGCTTTGCTTCAAAGGGTCGTCGAAGACTTGCTTTTCTTGAACTCCATGAATCTTGAATTGGGTATTTCTAGATTGGATTAGGGTTAGGGTTTGGACACAAGCCTTATCACTAGACTTGTGGGTGGAATTTGGGGAAGATGAAGAATGGGGAAAATTTAGCCAACAATGAGTTGTCTAAGATCTATGATATGAGATGATATCCAAGCTTATTTACAAGTGAGCCTAGGGGTCTATTTATAGGTTTCCCAAACCCTAGGTCTAGGTTTTGAATTTGCAATTCCCTCCAAAAGTTTGTTGTAAGTTAGTTAGGAGCTTAGCTTAGGCTTTAAGCTAGGAATGTTTAGCTTAGAAACCCTAGTTTGCTGAACTGGCAGAAGCTTCAGGAGTATTCTGGAACTTGCAATGGCTTGAAGAGCTTCTGGAAGTGAGGTGGGAATTATGAAGCCAAATTGGCGTGGTGACGTGGCAAGGCCGCCGCGGAACCGCGGCGCAAGGCTGCTCCGGCCGCGGTTCCGCGGCCAAGTGGCTTCTGTGGAGCTTCAAACTTGCAGTGTTGGCTTCTTCTGTACTTTGATGTATTTTCTGATATGTTAAATCTCTGAATGCTTCTTAGATCAATACCAGATTCCAAATCCATGAGTTGGCGTATTTTTTAGCAGTCTGTTATGTAATTTTGACCGATCTTCTGTATTTTCCTGCACGGACTTCGAAACACAAGTTGCGATATATATAGGAATGATGCCATGCTATGAAATGTAGTCAATTTCCCTTATAGTGCCGGTTTTAGAGTCTAACACATGCAATCTGATATTTAACGACTGATTTGCTAATATGTGCAATATGAATGCCGAACACTTCTAGATGAGTGCAAATGATAGGGAAATTGCCGGTTAAAAGATGCAGTATTTTCGACTGATCAAATTCCCCCAAATTTAATTTCGATCGTCTCGAGCGAACATTTTATTAAAAAGAGAAGGAAGAAATAAAGAAAGAGAAAAACTAACTACCACACTTTCGTAGGCAACACGATTGCACTGAGCACGTGCAACAAGCCTTTAAACCTCTAGGTGTCCCTAGTAGGAGGAGTGTTGTCTCCTGAGGGTTTTCAGCGGATTACACCCACAAAATCCAATAATAAAAGGAAGATCATGAAATTTACATTTAAAGAAAAGAATTGTAAAAGAAAGACTTCGAAAATTAGGATTTCCAACTAAGCTAGCTTTTCGGTTGTCATGAGCCCTATCTTAATAGTCATGAAAAGATGTCAGAAATCACGTCCTCCCTCAATAAAACATCGTCTTATTCTTCATTCCTATCTTTCTTCCAAACATCGATCATATAACTCTGTGTGTGTGTAAAGACATCCCTACACCTGGAGAATTCAATTCAAGCTATCATACTCTTGCCCATCAGCCTCAGTACTTTTTTAATTAATGAATATTTAGATAAGATTTGCTCACACACTTTCATGCGACCGTTAATACTTCTTGAGGTACTAACCGACCGATTACTCCTGTGCTTGCTTATTTGGTGTATTTTCCTCGTCTTGCACCACCTAAGGCTTAGCAGTGACTCCCAGACCAGTTAGACTTAGGGCACTAGGTAAAGAGGCACCCTCGCTATATTTTTTTTATTGCTGCATTGGTGATAACAAAACCAGTGTCCATTTTTCTCACCACTTTATATTTTCTTCATTTTTTATTTCCTTCATACTTTTGGCTTTAAGACAAGAGCATTTCAAGGTATCCTCTACTATCCCAAGCTTTAAGACGTATGTAAGTGCGAATAGCAGGGTATCAACGTTCAAAATGTTTGGCTTCTAGAATAGAAACTATTTTTCAGACTTATTTTTATCCTCAGATTAGTGACGTCCTTCATCTTACTAACCCTTGGGACAACGGCTCATAACTACTTATTACTAGTTCGTATAAGAAAACTTCTAATTTTCTTGGTTTTCTTAAATTTTTCTAATTTCATGGATGTAATTGTTCACTATCTAAACTTTCATTATCTTATTTATATACAAAAAGTGTAAATATTTTTATATTTTGAAATTTTTAAATTTTTATGGATTTTGAAAATTTTAAATTTTTATAAGTTTTTGAAAGAAATGTTTTGTGCTTATGCAAATGATATGCAAATGATGCAAACATAAGCACAAACCTCCCCCAAACTTGTTTTCAACAGTGTCCTCACTGTTGCCAACAGCTATATCTACAAAACCTGTAAGCCTGGGGGGAATTATTAGTGGGGGCAAAATATATAAGTGAAGAACTTCCCCCAAACTTATTCTTTTCACTCACCTCCATCCAAAAGATGATGCAGTGATATACATGACATGAAGGTGAGACGGAGGAATTTTAATCCAAATAAACTGGCTCCTGTAAGAACAGGAGCTCCTCCGTGGGGTCAGTGGAAAAATACGGCTTTCGTCTATGTCCATTTACTTTGAAAAATGTGCCGTTTTTAACATTTTCTACTTCTACTGCCCCGTGCGGGTATACAAACCGCACAACGAAAGGTCCCTTCCACCGAGATCGAACCTTACCCGCGTGAAGGTGTAATCGTGAATCATAAAGAAGGACTTGTTGATCAGGTGTAAATGTTTTCCTCAAAATGTTTTTATCATGAAAAACCTTAGTCCTATTCTTTACAATTACAGCGTTATCATAAGTTTCATCGCGGAGTTCGCTTAGCTCATTTAGTTGCAGCTTCCGAAAGTTGCAGGCTTGGTTTAAGTCAAAGTTGATTTCCTTAATAGCCCACAATGCTTTATGCTCAATCTCGACAGGTAAGTGACATGCCTTCCCGAACACTATCCTATATAGAGACATCCCTAGGTCGGTTTTAAATGCAGTTCGGAATGCCCAAAGAACATCCGTCAGTTTGGTCGACCAATCTTTTCTATTCTTAGCAACAGTCTTCTCCAGGATAAGTTTGATCTGTCTGTTTGAGATCTCAGCCTGCCCGCTCGTTTGGGGATGATAGGGTGTAGAAAGTCGATGGTTGATTGAGTATTTCCGCATCAGAGTCTCGAAAGACCTGTTGCAGAAATGTGTCCCATTATCGCTAATGATAGCGCGTGGGTGTCCAAATCGCGAAAAGATATTCTCTTTCAAGAACTTAATGACAACTTTCCTGTCATTAATGCGACATGGAATGGCTTCTACCCACTTTGAGACATAATCAACCGCCAGCAGTATGTACAAATTCCCAAAGGAGTTGGGAAAGGGACCTATAAAATCAATGCCCCAACCATCGAATATTTCAACAACCAAGATAGGTTGCTGAGGCATCTCATTTCTCTGGGAAATTCTACCCGTGTACTGACATTGTGTACAAGTTTTGCAATGCTCAAATGCATCCTTGAATAAGGTCGGCCAATAAAATACACATTGCAAAACCTTCTCCGCTGTCTTTTTAGGACCGAAGTGACCCCCGCAAGCCTAATCATGACAAAAAGAAAGAACACTCTTGAACTCTTCTTTCGGGACACACCGGCGAATGATCTGATCAGGACAATACTTAAACAAATATGGAACATCCCAGTAAAAGTGTTTTACTTGGGATAGAAAATGGTATTTGTCTTGTTTTGACCAATCGCTGGGTTTAAGTCCTGTGACAAGATAGTTCACTATATCCCTGAACCATGGTTCATTGGATATGCTCAAGAGTTGTTCGTCAGGAAACGAATCATTGATCGGCAGGGTCACAGGGGAAGAAGAGATGCGTGAATGATGGTCGGCAACTACGTTTTCACATCCTTTCTTATCTTTGATAACAAGATCAAATTCTTGTAACAGAAGGATCCAACGTATTAGCCGACCTTTTGCATCTTTCTTTGCCAGAAGATGTTTTAAGGCGGAATGGTCAGTGTACACAACTATTGATGAGCCAATCAAGTAAGGCCTGAATTTTTCTAATGCAAATACAACCGCTAAAAGTTCTTTTTCGGTAGTTGTATAATTGATTTGCGCATCATTCAGGGTCTTACTCGCATAATATATCACGTGTGGCATCTTTTCAATGTGCTGTCCTAAGACTGCACCTACTGCAAAGTCGGATGCATCACACATCAGCTCAAAGGGGTAATCCCAATTTGGAGACGATAGAACGGGGGCTAAAGTGAGTGAGTGTTTAAGTGAGTCAAAAGCTGTCTCACAGTTCAAGTCAAAGTGGAAGGTCGTATCCTTGGCCAGGAGAAGAGTTAAAGGTCTAGCAATTTTGCTAAAATCCTTAATGAATCTCCTATAAAAGCCCGCATGGCCAAGGAAAGATCGAATATCTTTGACGCTTTTGGGATGAGGGAGGTTTTGAATGACATCTATATTAGCTCTGTCAACCTCAATGCCTCTCTGTGAAATAACATGTCCAAGTACAATTCCTTCTTGGACCATGAAATGGCATTTTTCCCAATTCAAGGTTAAGTTCTTCTCTTTGCAACGAGTAAGAACTGCGTCAAGATTCGCAAGGCAATCAGAAAAGGAGTCTCTAAAAATCGAGAAATCGTCCATAAAGATCTCCAGAAAATTCTCTACCATATCAGAGAATATCCCCATCATACACCGCTGAAAGGTAGCAGGAGCATTGCATAACCCAAAGGGCATGCGTCTGTAAGCAAAGGTACCAAAAGGACAAGTAAAACTGGTTTTATCTTGATCCTTTTTGGCTATGGGGACCTGATTATAGCCAGAGTATCCGTCCATGAAGCAATAATACTCTCGTCCAGCTAAGCGTTCCAGCATTTGATCAATGAATGGTAGAGGAAAGTGGTCTTTCCTCGTGGCAGCATTGAGTTTTCTATAATCAATACATACATGCCACCCAGTTTGGATGCGTGTCTGAATCAACTCATTTGCCTCATTGGTTATAACAGTGATGCCAGATTTCTTAGGGACGACATGTATTGGACTCACCCATTGGCTATCGGAGATAAGGTATATAATACCACTATCAAGGCATTTGACGATCTCTTTCATCACTGCTTCCTTCATGACGGGATTCAACCGTCTCTGTGGTTCTCGGGTTGGTCTGGCATCATCCATCACATGTATATGATGTTCAACTATCAAGAGACTAATCTCTTTGATGTCCGCCATAGTCCAACCAAACGCCTCTCTGTTAGATCTCAATACCGATAAAAGTGCATTCTCTTGCTCTGATGCTAGAGAAGCGGATATGATAACCGGTAAAGACTCATTCTCACCTAAATAAGCATATTTAAGATGAGAAGGTAAAATTTTTAGATCTAATTCAGGCGGAGAAATGATAGAAGGAGGGATCATCGAGTGATTTTTGGAATTACAAAGAAGCTCAGAGCCTGTGAAAGATACAGACTCGGGTGGAGATAGGTCAGGAGTGTCGGACTCAAGTGTAGAAAAAGTGTCCTCACTAAGATCATGTGTAAGATCAAACAGAGATGTGGTAATGTCGTCGAGATCTGTAAAGCATAGTTCCTCAGCTCCGCAACTATCGGGAGCGATCTTGTGGACAGAGCACACATCGAGAATATGAGCAGAGGGTTCTGATGGCTGACTTCCAACTTTGTAGATGTTTAATTCAATGGTCATATTTCCAAATGATAAGTTCATTGAACCATTTCTATAGTTTATAACAGCGTTGGAAGTGGCAAGGAAAGGACGACCCAGAATCACCGGAATTTGGCCCTGGGGGTTTGCTACAGGTTGTGTATCGAGTACAATGAAGTCAACAGGGAATGCAAATTCCCCGACCTTTATCAACACATCCTCTAGTTCACACCTTAGTTTGGTGATTGAACGGTCTGCCATTTGGAGAGTGCAGTGAGCAGGTTTTAACTCTCCAATCCCTAATTGCTCATATACAGAATATGGAAGTAGGTTAACACTTGCGCCAAGGTCTAAAAGAGCACGATTTATGTTTTTACCCCTAATAGAAATCGATATTGTAGGACATCCTGGGTCCTTACGTTTCTTTGGTAGCTGGGAGATAAAAGCAGTGCTAATATTATTAGACACGAAGACCTTCTTCGGCACTTGAGTCTTCCTCTTCCTAGTACACAAGTCCTTAAGAATTTTCACATAAGCGGGGACTTGTTGAATCGCATCTAGGAGAGGGATATTAATGTTAACCTGTTTGAACATTTCCATAATTTTCTCCATATGTGGACTCGTTCTATTACCCCTTAACCGATTCGGGTAAGGAGCTTTCGCAATAAGCACTGGGTCCATCATAGGAGAAGGAAGAGGGGGTAAACGTGATCCCAAAAGAGGTGTGGGGATCTTCTATGGAGAACTAGAAGAGGTGGGCTAAGGTGTCGAGCCTAGTGGGAAATGGAGAATAGGCTCGCGAGAAGGCTGTGGGGTAGAAGAACAAGGATCAGAAGTAGAAGTGTGTGTGTGAGGGAAGGTCTCAGCCGGGGTGTTATTGATAGGATTTTCAATATCATCAATTCCTTCCCCGACATGGTTGTTCAGCACTCTTCCCGATCTCAACGTTGTGATGGCATTTACATTGTAATGCCCAGGATTTGGTAGGGGTTGAGACGGAAGTTTCCATTTTTCTCTCGCAATCATTTCGGCTTTAAGTCGTGCGATTTCAGCTTCCATCGATCTGATACTCTCTGCTTAGGACGCTGAGTTTTTCTTTATCTCACTGACGGAAGATCTAACCTCAGCCGAAACCTCTATGAAATTTGACAAGAGTGATTTCATGGTTTGAGTGAATTGAGAGAACTCGTCAGAACAGGTCAACTGCATAGGATTAGACTGTGCAGGAGTGTTGACCTGGTTTTGGAAATTTTGTGACTGGTAGGGGTGCTGAGTGAGTTGAAGTGGTTGCTGTTGTGGTGGAAGAGCCCTTTGAAAATTATTTTGGCTTGGAACCGTGTTTTGAAATTGTTGTTGTTGGTTCCAAGCAAAATTCGGATGATTCCTCCAACCCTGATTGTACGTGGAAGAATATGGGTCGTTTCTAGGTCTTTGAAATGCGGCATTAGTATGCTCGTGACCTTGAAAAATAGAGTTTAATGGACATTCTTCCGTTAAGTGAGACGGATCAGAACAACAGCCACATACAGTTTTAGGGAGCGACATTGGGTTTAGGGAGGCTGCTGCAAATTTGTGTTCCATAGCCTCGAGCTTCTTTTGCATTGCTGCCATCTCAGCTCGAACACCTATGGACACATCTATTTGGTGTACGCCACCCCTATTCAATGGTTGGGTTCCACTCTCCCACTGTAGTGATTTTTCAGCGAACTCTTCTAAAAATTTCCACGCTTCCCCATCATCCTTGGTCATAAAGGTACCTTGACACATGTTTTCAAGGTTCTGTTTAGTGTTTGGGTTAATGCCCTCATAAATGATTCGGCAAAGATCCCATCTCGGGATGCCGTGATGAGGACACTGAACCAAAAGATCCTTGAAACGTTCAAAGCATTTTGAAAATGGTTCAGTCGGAAGCTGGGTAAATTGATTCAGTTCACTACGGATTCGAGCTGTCTTTTGCATTGGGTAAAATTTCTTAAGGAATGCCGCGACGAATTCTTCCCAATTCGTAATAGAGTGTGCGGTAGTGTTATATAGCCACTTCTCGGCTATATCGCACAAAGTAAATGGAAGAAGTCGTAGACGCATAGCATCCACTGAAAGTTATGACGTACCCATCATTGCGCATACGTTTTCAAATTTGGTAATGAAAACGTAAGCGTCCTCAGTCTCGAGTCCGTGGAATTTGGGTAAAAGGTTGATATACTGGGGCTTAATCTCAAAGTTATCCCCGTTGGCTGGTGGTGTGGATAAGCAGGTTAAAGAAGACCTCGAATAAGATAGCACCTCTCTTGGAGAGAGATGCGGGGTGGATTCTGCGCACCAACGGACGGCGGCAGATTAGTGGAAAAGAAGTTTGATGGAGTCGGATCCATCGATGTGGGTGTGGTAGTGGGTAAAGGAAAGGTAAATGTAGAAATACCGACTTCGGAGTCGATAAGAGGTACGCGGACTAAACGGGCACTAGAATCCCGTGTCCAGCCTATCTTGCACTAAAAAGGGTTAGTACAAGTGGCAGCGTTGACTTATAATTAGGGGTAATGAATGAATGAATGCGGGGTTTGTTTTGAAAATTGGACGGATTTTTGAAAAAATGATGCAACACAACAAATGCAACACACAAAACCCTAAAATCTAGTGGTCACCTAGGTCCGGCTCTAGACCGCTCCTTACTGCCAAAAGACAAGACGCAGGATGTATCCTCCACTGCCTCTTTATCTCTCCTGTGGCCAGGTAAGTGGGAGGTTCTCCACTACGTAAGTAGTTGGCCTAGTTAAGTAACCACTAGCCTTCGACACACTTGCCTTAGACGCCATAAAAGAAACGCGGATAAGCAATAAATTACCCACGGCCTTCTTCTGTCCTAAGTGAGCGCGACGGTCCTTAGAGTCATCTCTAGATATTTTTTAGTTAATTTGGGTAAATGCGGATGCAAGTTTTGCGATTTTCGGAGCTTAGGAAGGGTAATGAACTCCCCACCTAATTTGGATTTGGCCGTGCCCCTTAATATCCGTATTAGAATGCAAACAACCAAGAAATAAAAAACACACACAATTTTAATTTCCTTTTTTGCGGTGCTGCGATTTTTGCAAAGAAGCCTGCAGAAATTTGTTAGTTGGAGCAGATAGAGGAGGCGATAAGAAAGCTAGAATTTACCTGAGGAAGTTTGGTACAGTAAAGCAGCTACACAGTCACGGTTCCGCCGCAATGAAGCTCTTAAACCGCGGATCCGCCGCGGTTTCAACAGTACTCTGCACAAAAAATTTACACTAAGCCCCTGTTCACTTCCTCAGCTTTCTTGAATATTCAGAAAAAAAATTCACTTGATCCACAGCTTCCAGATTTTTTTGCAACAAATCACAACAACACGTTTAGAGTTTGTGCGAATTTTGATCTCAAAATTGTAATGGAATAAATCTTTTCAATTCAAATTTCAAATAAAGAACGAATTAGCGCACGATCCCCGGCAACGGCGCCATTTGATTGATCGTTTCTTTATGTGTCGGTTTAGAAAATGAATAGAATTCACAACCAAAAAATTATTTGACCGCAATCAATAACGGTGTCGTGTATAGATTTCGTTAGCAAGTGCGGATCGTCCACAGGGATTGTGCGATTCGTTCGTATTTTGTTTTGTTTGAATCGAAACTTTAATAGAAAAGAAAAGCAAAATGATTCAAGATTTTATCGATGAGTTCAAGTGTCACTATTCTAATCAAGAATCAAGAAAACGATAAACATCAAGAATCAAGATGAGATATAATTCCAATCGATTTGGGTTTCAAGATTTGAAGTAAAGCTCGTAGGAATCGATTAGATTGTAGATGTGAAGAAGACTAAAGATTAACGTTTCTTATCCATTAACGAATTGATGCTACTCGATGTCGATTGATCGAGGTTTAAGGATCTTGCGAAGAATTAGGGTTTCTTCGTCCTATCCTTTGTCCTTTCGATCAATCACATTCGCTAGATAGCTTCTTGAAAATCCAATGATCGATCGTTAATCTCTAGATCGTGCGAAAAGAATCAAGAACATATTTCGCATCGACCTAGATCATCGATCATTCTATTTTCAAGAATTTACAATTGCTATAGGACTTAAGAAATCGTTTCACGATTCATCAACTGTAAGTCCATGCTACCTCTCCCGGTACTTTCGGGCATGCGGAATTTGGTGAAAAACAATTTTCTTAGAGGTGGTAACATGGACTTAAAGACCCGGATCTTTGTTAAACATCTAACTAACAACCTAACTACGAGTTGCTAACTACTCGGTTAGGGGGTTATACCTTTCTTTTTCTCGAACTCCTTCGTCTTCAAGTTTCGATGGTCGTCCGAATCGGCTTCTCCCCGTCGTCTCCTTGCGCCGAAGATAGATCAACCTAAAAGCTTCAACCTTTGGCTCCTTCTTCGAACTTTGAAGAAACTAGTTCACTCGGTTTGCTAAACATTGTGAACTAGAGTGAGTAGAGAAGAGTTTGTATGGGATTTTATCTATGGTTCTTGGTTCTCAACTCATGAGACAAGTGAACCATAGACTCAAGAGAGGGAGAGCAAGAGGAGGAAGATGAGAGCTCAAGAACAAGAGAGAGAATGAGCATGAAAGAATGAGAGAAGACTTTTCTCATTTGGCTCTCATAATCCAAAACAATCATAACACCTCATATCAATCAAGTATTATGTGATGGTTTAAGCAACCATAGCCATATCATTTCATGCACTCATTTTGCACAAAAAAGCAAGCAAGCAAAAGTCTTTGCCATGAAATGATAGCTATAGTTATCATGATGGTCAACTAGTCAAGCCTAGTCAACCGGTCAACAAAGTCAACAACTCAACAAAAGTCAACAAGTCAATCCCTCAACAACCATGTTACCATAATACTTAATTAATATAATTGTTAATCACATATCATATTCTCATTAGGGTTGAGCAAAAAGTCAATAGTCAACTGTCAACGGTCAACAACCCTAATGAGAATCCTCTGCCTCTGTCTCTCCGTCAACTGTGCATACACACCCGCATCCGCGTTCCGAGGAACACGAATACAAACTGGATAAAACCAATCCCAAAAGGTACACTAGGATCTGGCTTAAACCAAAGCCCGCTAGTGTAAACTGTCCGGACACTGTACGTGCACAAGTGCACGGATGTGACCGAACCCTGTCGCAAAACCATGCGACCTGTCGCAAAACCATGCGACCTCTACTCTTTTGCCTAAAGGCGAATAGCTTTCTGTGTGGGACTCTAAAGACTCGACACTACGCTGGCAGTGGGTTTAACCACAGACCGCAAGCGGCACTAGCTGTGCGTAACGGTCCCCAGGTAGATGCCGACAAGAAGACTGACGAAGCGAAACCCATCTGAACTCCTACTGAGCCTGAATGTGACATTCTCCGTACAGTCCGGTCTGTTCGTCTGATACATCGCATGGCGGGCCTAGGGGGCGGTAAACGTCAGTCCCCCAATAGCGGTACAAGTCGTGTCGGAGTGAAGCCCAAAACACCCTGAGATAACACTGGAAGCCTACCAGTATATCTCGTTTGCCCTGGCCAGGGACTACTCGTGTAATGGCTCTCCTAGACACAGCGCGATGTCAACCCCCAATACCGGGAGAGACGAATCCTGTCTAACCGTCACTGCCTCCAAGTGCTTCGGGACTGCACCCAACTACCACCTGTTTGCACGACTCCTTTGAGCCGTGGTAGGGTAGTAATCAAAGTACAGTGGGAACACACTCGAGGCGAAGTGACAGTGTCAAGTCAGCGGACTAAGCTGTACTCATGTCACCTGGGAACTGATAACTGACTATAGGCATAATACCAACTAGTCAGTTCCCGACGAGTCCTGTCCAGTGTACTCGTAACCCAACGAGCACCCGCATACTATCTCAAGTACGACGTACCGACGGCTGTGGGACAGACCGTCTCCCACACTGGGATGAGAAGCGCATGCGCTAGTCTACTCCGGAGTATCGATGCCCTGTCTCGATAGTCCTGCGACCAGGGACCTGCATAAGGATGTGCTTATAGATTACCCAGCCCCACTAGTGTGACTTCCATCACAACGCTGGTAATCAAGCAAAGATCCTAAGGGCTCCACTAATGTGTATAGGCGATATACTAAAATAAACACATGTACACATTGAAGTAGAAACAAACCAAGTAGCATACTACTATTGTGAGCAAGATTGTATATACAAGGTGAATATCCCAAGCTTCCATTAAGTAATATACAAACTAGTATGATACAGTAATGGCCTCTAGGGCATATAAACTAACAATCTCCCACTTGCACTAAGGCCATGTACTGGCGTATCGAAGACCTATCATCTCGATCAGCCGCTCGAACTGAGTCTGGGGCAAGGCCTTGGTGAATGGATCTGCAGTGTTATCTTCTGAAGCGACTCTCCGAACCTCGATCTCCTGGCGATCCACGATCTCCCTGATCAGGTGATACCGCCTCAAGATGTGTCTGGATCTCTGATGGGATCTGGGTTCCTTCGCTAAAGCTATATCCCCGTTGTTGTCGCAATACAGAGGTATTGGATCAACAATGGACGGAACCACCTGAATCTCTTTCAAGAACTTCCTTATCTAGACAGCTTCTTTTGCGGCATCAGATGCAGCGATGTATTCCGCTTCCATCGTCGAGTCTGCAACGGTTTCCTGTTTGGAACTCTTCCAACACACCGCCCCTCCATTGAGGATAAAGACAAAACCCGACATGGACTTGGAATCATCCTTGTCACTCTGGAAGC
Source organism: Agapanthus africanus (assembly GCA_030015575.1). NCBI lineage: Eukaryota > Viridiplantae > Streptophyta > Magnoliopsida > Asparagales > Amaryllidaceae > Agapanthus > Agapanthus africanus. Next base: position 59,088,917 of record CM057349.1, on the reverse strand, counting down.
TGGAGTCAGCAAAGGCCTCGATCTGGAGGTCTTTTCCGCCATACACCAAGAACATCTCCTTAGTCCTTCTGAGGTACTTGAGAATGTTCTTTAATGCTATCCAGTGTTTCTCCCCAGGGTTTGACTGATACCGGCTTACCACACTTAGTGCATAAGCTACATCCGGTCTGGTACACAACATCGCATACATTATAGAGCCTACCGCAGAAGCGTAGGGTATAATAGACATGCGATCCCTCTCCAAATCAGTCTTGGGAGACATCTCTTTAGAGAGGGTGATCCCGTGACAAGCCGGTAGGTTACCGCGCTTGGAATCTTCCATACTGAATCTTTTCAGTATGGTGTCGATGTACCTGGACTGTGAAAGTCCTAATATCCTCTTGGATCTATCACGATGGATCCGGATCCCCAGGATGTATGAGGCATCACCCAGGTCTTTCATGGAGAACCTGTGTGACAAGAACCCCTTGACAGATTGTAGCATAGGAATGTCATTTCCTATTAAGAGAATGTCATCCACGTACAAAACGAGGAATACTACAGTTCTCGCTACAAATCTACTATAGATGCATGGTTCATCTGGATTTTTGATAAAGCCAAATTCCTTGACCGTCTCATCAAAACAGATGTTCCAACTCCGCGATGCCTGCTTTAGTCCATAGATGGACTTAAGCAACTTGCACACCTTTCCGCTGCTCCCACTCTGAATGAAACCTTCTAGTTGGTCCATATAGACACACTCCTCTAAATTTCCATTTAGAAAAGCGGTATTTACGTCCATTTGCCAGATCTCATAATCGTGGAAGGCAGCAATGGCAAGAAGGATCCGAATGGATTTCAGCATAGCCACTGGAGAAAAGGTTTCGTCATAGTCCAAGCCAGGTCTTTGATGGAAACCCTTTGCAACAAGTCTAGCTTTATAGATCTCAACCTGTCCATCTACACCAATCTTCCTTTTGAAGATCCACTTGCATCCTACGGGTTTTACCCCGTCTGGAGCAATGTCCAACGTCCATACTTTGTTGGTGTACATGGACTCCATTTCGGTCCGCATTGCATCCAGCCATTTTACTGAGTCAACGCTCTGAACGGCCTGCTGGAAGCTAGTAGGCTCATCATAATCTATGATGCAATCCTCTCTATCCCCGTCTATGAGAAAACCGTAGTATCTCTCGGGCGGATGAGACTGCCTACTACTCCTGCGGAGCGGCCTAGGAATGTCCTGTTCTTTTGAACCCTCTGGTTCCACTAAGCTTTCAGTAATAGCTCGTGGTTCTGGAATTTCTTCCAGTTCAACTGCGCTCCCACTAATTTCCTTTTCTAAGAACTGGTGTTCTAGAAATTGGGCATTACGAGAAACAAGGACTTTTTGTTCCTCTGCATGGTAGAAAAGATACCCCCTGGTGTTCTTTGGGTATCCCACAAACTTGCACAGTACTGAGCGTGCCTCGAGTTTGTCCGCATGCTGCTTTTTGACAAAAGCTGGACATCCCCAGATCTTCAGATATTGAAGATAGGGTTTCTTCCCACTCCATAACTCATAAGGTGTGGTAGGCACAGTCTTAGTGGGAACTCGGTTCAAAAGGTATGCAGCTGATTCCAGCGCATACCCCCAGAATGATCGCGGTAACTCAGCTTTACTCATCATGGACCGTACCATATCCAATAGGGTTCGGTTCCGTCTCTCCGATACACCATTATGTTGTGGAGTGTATGGAGGAGTAAGCTGAGAGAGAATTCCGTTCTCTTTTAAATAGTCCAGGAACTCGGCACTCAAGTATTCACCACCTCGATCCGATCTTAGAATCTTGATACTTTTGCCGGTTTGTTTTTCTACTTCATTCTTATATTCCTGGAATTTTCCAAAGGCTTCGGACTTATGTTTCATTAAGAAGACATAACCGTACCTTGAAAAGTCATCCGTAAAAGTAATGAAGTAAGAATAACCGCTTCGCGCATGTGTAGACATTAGACCGCACACGTCGCTGTGTACGAGTCCCAAGAGCTCGCTCGCTCTTACTCCGTGTCCAGTGAACGGAGACTTTGTCATCTTTCCTTTGAGACAGGATTGACAAGTGGCATACGATTAATATTCGAACGAATTCAAATATCCTTCTGTATGTAACTTCGTCAACCTTCTCTCATTGATGTGACCCAGTCTACAATGCCACAAGAAAGTCTGATTTATTTTCGGAGACTTTCTTTTGTGTGTATTCTAGACATTGAAAATCTGTGGTTGGTTTAATACGTATATACCATTGCTTAATGTACCTGACCCAATCAGAACTTGATTAAGGTGAATGTTTACAACATTACTTACAAACGCAAATTCATAACCTTCTTTAGAAACTAAAGATACAGAAATGATATTACAAGTTGCGTTGGGTACAAAAAAGCAATTACGCAAAACCAAAACATGTCCATCTGATATTCCCAGGTGATAGTCCCCCACGGCCTTAGCATCCATGCTAGCTCCGTTTGCAACTTTGAGGGTCATGTCACCTGCCTTCAAAACACTACGGTTTCTCAACGCCTGCAAAGAATTACAGATATGAGATCCTGATCCGGTATCCAATACCCAGGAAGTAGAGTTTATTGAAAGACAGTTTTCAATAACATACACACCTGAAGCTGAAGCTGCAACCTGCTTCAATTCCTGTGTTCTGGCCTTTCAGGCCCTGCAATCATTCTTCCAGTGTCCTTTCTTATGACAATAGAAGCATTCTTCCTTATCCACAAGCTTCCCCGCTTTCTTTGTTGCTTTAGCTTTTCCTTTTGTATCCACTTTACTAACACCGCCTCTTGGTTTGGCGGGGGCTTTCTTCTTCTTTCCCTTGGCTTTCGCCTTGGACCTAGAAGAAGATGATCCTCCTACAAACAAAGTGGATGTTTCCCTACCTTTCTGTAGGGTGCCCTCTGCGCTCCTCAGCATGTTGAGGAGTTCTGAAAGTTCAACTTCCTTTTCTTGTAAGTTGAAGTTCAGTATGAACTGGGCATAAGTGGAAGGAAGGGACTGGAGAATCAAGTCTGTATAGAGCTCATTCTCCAACGTGGTCCCAAGGTCCGCGAGCTCCTCAATGTAGCCAATCATCTTAAGCACGTGTTCCGCTACCGATGATCCGACGGCCAATCTTGCCGAAAATAACTTCTTCGACACCTCGTATCTTGCGATACGAGATTGCTCTCCATACAGTTCTTTTGTATGAAGAAATATGGATTCCAGGTCAATATTCTCATGCCTCCTCTGATGTTCATTGTCCATAGAGGCAAGCACGAGGCACTTGGCCTTCGCGCAGTCTAGTTTCCAGGTCTTACGGATTTCCTTATCCGCGACGCTGGTTTTGGGACCTGGGACAGGGGGAGCTTTGGTGGTAAGAAGATACCCCAGCTTGTCGTAAGTGATTGCCATCTTGACATTCCTGAGCCAATCTTTGTAGTTTGGCCCTGTCAGTATGTTTTTATCTAGGAGTAACTTAAGTCCAGTCATGTCGATTGGTCGCTGCAATTAGGAGAGAGAAGGAACACTCAGCTTGATGCTCTTGCAAGTTTAGAATGGTTTTTAATTTGTCTAAACAGGATGGCTCCCACTGTTTCTCGAATCCCTCCTCAAACCAAAAAGGAAGAATTAGTCAGGATCAATCTCACCGTACAATACTTGCTTAACCGTTCGGCCAGGCTGGTGTCGGTACTTCGAGGGAGGTTTTCCAACGCTTTCGCGAAGTTCCTTAATTAAATAACCTCTTTTCCCTGGGGGCGTAGCCCCGCTAACACCTTTCTAGACACCTACTAGGTTTATAGCATTGATCGTTAAGTGAGAAATTTCCCGATGAGTAGCATATACTCACAGTAGGATCGGGATCCAAATATTATCGCGTGACGAAACTGAAGGAATCCTACCAGAATCATCACACTCCAAATGGTATGCAACACTAGCAAGTTTCAGTTCTTTTGAAACTCCCGATGTGGATTTTTGCTCCATGCTCTTATGACCTTGGCGTGAGGTCAAAATGTCATAAGTCACATGTCAAGTTCTTCCCATCATTATCCAGGTTAATTTGAATCCACCCGTACCTACCCTTGACGTAGGCCAAAATGGTAGTACGGCTGTCCCAAACCAACGCATTCTATCTATGCAACAGATAAATATCCGGCAGCTACCAATCACTATGCCTTTGCGTGAGGTCAAAATACATAGCTTGAATACTACCGAATATTTAACTGAAATGATGGAGGGCTACAAATGGTTTTGGCAAAACCGTGAACGTAGTGAACTTGATATAATCGATGGAACGAGATAGCTTTTAAAAGGAGTAGCTCAAGCTCCGCATTTAAAAGTTAGTTTTGAAAAGAACCGAGTGGTTTTCCGAAAGTGTTCCAACGATTTTAACTTGGTTTATTTTCTTGCATTAGTTCTTTTAATGCGTGATATTCTTGCATTAGTTCTTTTAATGCGTCCCATCATTTAATCCTACCATTGCAGAAAACAACCAAAATATGACGTACGCTTATGCCATTCGCATTCGCCACGGGGCCCCGTCATTACCCGTTAGGTTACTTAACTAACGACAGAGCGGGGGCTGGGCTAGCGCGGCTGTAAAACATAAGCAACGCCTAAATAATATCATATATAGATATATTGCAATGATAGCCATTTCAGATCACAGATGAACACATTGGATATACTAGGAATCCGCAATTCATACGAGCCTGTAACGAAAAGCAGATTACACGGTCGCGGTGAATAGCCAATACCCCACCCAAGACCCCTACGGGTGCGGCAAACTACCCGCCAAGTACCTGAAGCGAAGCAACCTCCCTCAACTCCGTGAGTAGGCCACTCGGCACTTCGGCATACCCGGTAGTTTGTGCACCCCCTCCATGGGTCTATCCTAGGAGCAAAAACAGTAAAAAGAAATTATACAATGACGGGTACAACCCCGACCCGGTTGTGCGGCCATACAAATAATTATTACATCAATTTACAAATTTACATGAATTGAAAGAAAAGAAAACTCTCGTCTCATAACCCCCGGCTATTCACCCGCGACAATCCAATGAATTCATATACACATTCCAATGACATTACAGATCACAGATTTGTATAACCCCCACTAATCGGCATATAGCGATTAGTAGACGTTCAATACAAATATCACATCACAGAAAAACCCGTCAGCTTAAGTCTTTTAGAAGTTCAATCAAAAATACGGATTTACAGGCCCCAAATACAAAATTTTCGTTCTGGAAAATCTGGGCAGAAAATACATATTCCAAAAATCCCAAAACAACCCCAGAAATACACTGCACCAAATTTGGACCTCGGCCGAGTCAACTCGGCCGCGGAACCGCGGCGGGAGCGTGCTCCCGCCGCGTTTCCGCGGCGCTTTGAACGGTTCGTGGGACCAAATTTTGTGGTTATTCTATAAAAAGCCTGAGCCGATTTTTAAGATGAAATTTATCAACTTTTGAACAGAATAAAAATCGGCAGAAACTTGACAATCTCGGGTTCGTTTCGTGACTTTTTCTTTGATCGATCTTCTAGTTACTTTGCTAACATGTTAGATAGAGTTTAACTAGGCTCTGATACCACTGTAAGTCCATGCTACCTCTTCCGGTACTTTCGGGCATGCGGAATTTGGTGAAAAACAATTTTCTTAGAGGTGGTAACATGGACTTAAAGACCCGGATCTTTGTTAAACATCTAACTAACAACCTAACTACGAGTTGCTAACTACTCGGTTAGGGGGTTATACCTTTCTTTTTCTCGAACTCCTTCGTCTTCAAGCTTCGATGGTCGTCCGAATCGGCTTCTCCCCATCGTCTCCTTGTGCCGAAGATAGATCCACCTGAAAGCTTCAACCTTTGGCTCCTTCTTCGAACTTTGAAGAAACTAGTTCACTCGGTTTGCTAAACCTTGTGAACTAGAGTGAGTAGAGAAGAGTTTGTATGGGATTTTATCTATGGTTCTTGGTTCTCAACTCATGAGACAAGTGAACCATAGACTCAAGAGAGGGAGAGCAAGAGGAGGAAGATGAGAGCTCAAGAACAAGAGAGAGAATGAGCATGAAAGAATGAGAGAATACTTTTCTCATTTGGCTCTCATAATCCAAAACAATCATAACACCTCATATCAATCAAGTATTATGTGATGGTTTAAGCAACCATAGCCATATCATTTCATGCACTCATTTTGCACAAAAGAGCAAGCAAGCAAAAGTCTTTGCCATGAAATGATAGCTATAGTTATCATGATGGTCGACTAGTCAAGCCTAGTCAACCGGTCAACAAAGTCAACAAGTCAACAAAAGTCAACAAGTCAACAAAGTCAATCCCTCAACAACCATGTCACCATAATACTTAATTAATATAATTGTTAATCACATATCATATTCTCATTAAGGTTGAGCAAAAAGTCAATAGTCAACTGTCAACGGTCAACAACCCTAATGAGAATCCTCTGCCTCTGTCTCTCCGTCAACTGTGCATACACACCCGCATCCGCGTTCCTAGGAACACGAATACAAACTGGATAAAACCAATCCTAAAAGGTACACTAGGATCTGGCTTAAACCAAAGCCCGCTAGTGTAAACTGTCCGGACACTGTACGTGCACAAGTGCACGGATGTGACCGAACCCTGTCGCAAAACCATGCGACCTGTCGCAAAACCATGCGACCTCTACTCTTTTGCCTAAAGGCGAATAGCTTTCTGTGTGGGACTCTAAAGACTCGACACTACGCTGGCAGTGGGTTTAACCACAGACCGCAAGCGGCACTAGCTGTGCGTAACGGTCCCCAGGTAGATGCCGACAAGAAGACTGACGAGGCGAAACCCATCTGAACTCCTACTGAGCCTGAATGTGACATTCTCCGTACAGTCCGGTCTGTTCGTCTGATACATCGCATGGCGGGCCTAGGGGCGGTAAACGTCAGTCCCCCAATAGCGGTACAAGTCGTGTCGGAGTGAAGCCCAAAACACCCTGAGATAACACTGGAAGCCTACCAGTATATCTCGTTTGCCCTGGGCAGGGACTACTTGTGTAATGGCTCTCCTAAACACAGCGCGATGTCAACCCCCAATACCGGGAGAGACGAATCCTGTCTAACCGTCACTGCCTCCAAGTGCTTCGGGACTGCACCCAACTACCACCTGTTTGCACGACTCCTTTGAGCCGTGGTAGGGTAGTAATCAAAGTATAGTGGGAACACACTCGAGGCGAAGTGACAGTGTCAATTCAGCGGACTAAGCTGTACTCATGTCACCTGGAAACTGATAACTGACGATAGGCATAATACCAACTAGTCAGTTTCCGACGAGTCCTGTCCAGTGTACTCGTAACCCAACGAACACCCGCATACTATCTCAAGTACGACGTACCGACGGCTGTGGGACAGACCGTCTCCCACACTGGGATGAGAAGCGCATGCGCTAGTCTACTCCGGAGTATCGATGCCCTGTCTCGATAGTCCTGCGACCAGGGACCTGCATAAGGATGTGCTTATAGATTACCCATCCCCACTAGTGTGACTGCCATCACAACGCTGGTAATCAAGCAAAGATCCTAAGGGCTCCACTAATGTGTATAGGCGATATACTAAAATAAACACATGTACACATTGAAGTAGAAACAAACCAAATAGCATACTACTATTTTGAGCAAGATTGTATATACAAGGTGAATATCCCAAGCTTCCATTAAGTAATATACAAACTAGTATGATACAGTAATGGCCTCTAGGGCATATACACTAACATCAACATCATCATTCTACAATCATCTCGATTCTTCCATGAGCGGAGTTTATTCACACATCATCACAAAGAATACATTCAAGAATCGAAATGAAATCATGATGCTTGAATTGAAATGTAAACAAGTTTAAAGAATCTTCACCTTTATTACATCAACAAGTAGTTACAATTCTCAAAAATTACAAGAGGTAGGAACTTTGCTCGTCGAATCTTGCATCGCTCGGCTCCTTGAGTCTTGGATCGCTCGGATCTCGTGCTCCGTTGAAGTCCGGTTTTGCTTCAAAGGGTCGTCGAAGACTTGCTTTGCTTGAACTCCATGAATCTTGAGTTGGGTATTTCTAGATTGGATTAGGGTTAGGTTTTGGACACAAGCCTTGTCACTAGACTTGTGGGTGGAATTTGGGGAAGATGAAGAATGGGGAAAATTTAGCCAACAATGAGTTGTCTAAGATCTATGATATGAGATGATATCCAAGCTTATTTACAAGTGAGCCTAGGGGTCTATTTATAGGTTTCCCAAACCCTAAGTCTTGGTTTTGAATTTTCAATTCCCTCCAAAAGTTTGTTGTAAGTTAGTTAGGAGCTTAGCTTAGGCTTTAAGCTAGGAATGTTTAGCTTAGAAACCCTAGTTTGCTGAACTGGCAGAAGCTTCAGGAGTATTCTGGAACTTGCAATGGCTTGAAGAGCTTCTGGAAGTGAGGTGGGAATTATGAAGCCAAATTGGGGTGGTGACGTGGCAAGGCCGCCGCGGAACCGCGGCGCAAGGCGGCTCCGGCCGCAGTTCCGCGGCCAAGTGGCTTCTGTAGAGCTTCAAACTTGCAGTGTTGGCTTCTTCTGTACTTTGATGTATTTTCTAATATGTTAAATCTCTGAATGCTTCTTAGATCAATACCAGATTCCAAATCCATGAGTTGGCGTATTTTTTAGCAGTCTGTTATGTAATTTTGACCGATCTTCTGTATTTTCCTGCATGGACTTCGAAACACAAGTTGCGATATATATAGGAATGATGCCATGCTATGAAATGTAGTCAATTTCCTTTATAGTGCCGGTTTTAGAGTCTAACACATGCAATCTGATATTTAACGACTGATTTGCTAATATGTGCAATATGAATGCCGAACATTTCTAGATGAGTGCAAATGATAGGGAAATTGCCGGTTAAAAGATGCAGTATTTTCGACTGATCAGATGGCCAAGAATACACCGTCACCGGAGAGCTTAACCCCTTCTCAGTAAATGAGGTGCGAAAGTATGAAGATGCAAAGTACTTTCAGCCAGGTTTCGAAGATACCGAAAGATTCCATAAACCAAAAAATAATAGCCACTATCCTGGTCTTCAGAAGCGATACTGAAGAAAATAAACAGATAGTGTACTCGGGACAGTCTCAGAGGGAAAACAATAAATCCGACCAATCGGCCTCTATCCTAGTCTTTGGCAGTGACTCCGAAGACGAGACTGATGCGGTGTTCTCCACTCATCCATCGACGCAGACTCTTGCCGATGCAGACCAGATTCTATATATTATGATGGCTCTACCTCGGCACTATAAGGAACTTGACGCCCTCAGTACCTATAGCGTACAAGAGTTGGAAACCTTCTATGTGTATCTAAAGCATAAAGGTGAAAAGGCGATCCTCTTCTACAAATCTAAGGAGACCAAGGTAAAAGAAATCCGGCATGGACCGATCCAAGTCTTGACAAGTTCTAGTCCATCCGCATGCCAAGGTATTATGTGAAAGGATTAAAGGAGCTATTAAAGTTGTAAGTCTAAGTTGCACACTCTACAGATTTTGTAGAGAGGCGGAATTTTCAAAAATCAATTTTTGAAGCATGCAACAAAGACTATAACCCAAAAACTACCATAAGCCCTAATAGCGAACCACATAGATATTTATTCTATTATGATAGAATATCATACCTATGAGATTCGTATCCTTCGGGTCTTCTTGATCCTCATCTTAAGCTCCTTTCGATCCTTGATCTAGCTTGGTCGCCGGCCTCCTCGATCCTAGATGATCCACCTGAAAGTTCTTGATCCAAGCTCCCACTTCTAAAAGAAGCAACTAAGCTAACTATTTTGCCAATCTAGTTTTCTTAGATGATGTAGAGATGTTTAATAGTAATTTTTCTATCTCAAGACCTTTTGGCTCTCAACACATGAGAATGATAAGGGTTGATGTCATGCCTCGCTTTCCAGCAGACGGAAACGGTAACGTGGCAAGCCCGTGGCATATTTATCCAGAGAATGTCATTCCCTAAATAAATATACTAAGCGTACACGATACAAGAATAAATAAAGACTGTAAAAATTTTCAACAAATATTTTTATTTACATTCAACTTCCAATATTTACAAATACATGAGTTTATGCTGGAAAGTAAATACAAGAAGGAAAATGCCTAAATAAGTGGCATACATAAACTGAAGAAAAATCGAAGCTAAGCTAGCCCTGGGTAGTGATCTGGTTGTAGTCCTCCGCTGAGCTTCCACTTCCTCTGTTTCGACGTATCTCACGAATATTTTGAGAGAAGAAAAGTGGGTGGAATACCCGTCAGCGAACTAGCGTTCGGTAAGTCCCAAAGATAAGCAAGAATAAAGAAAATGACAATTGTAGAATATATAGATGACGAGTAAGAGTATATGATCATGGGTAAATATATTCTATAGGTCTCTATATAGTCACTATGTTAACGTTAAGTTCCAAATGTGAATGTCAACACAGCCGTAGAAATATTCACAAGCTCAAGAGTGAGGCCCCGGGAGCAAGGAAACACAGGCTCATTTCATGTGTTATCATCGAGGCTCTAGGCTGTGGATGAGTCAACCCGACTGATATTCGAGTAAAATAAAAATGAGGTTAATATGGAACACCTGAAGCTCCATTGGATTCACACAAGAAACTATCCCAAACACCCCGAGTATAATATATTATAACTGTATAGTATACTTAATTGATTGATTAACATGTCTTGATCGAAACCATAGATTGCAAAAGGTGTAGAATATAGTCGAGTGAGTCGAATAGTATGCGAGTCATGACAATTGTAATCTTGGTTTAAGTCAAGTCCGTTCGAATAGTTTGGGTTTGAGTTCATATTTGAGTTTAGATTCAAGTTAGGTTAGAGTTCGAGTTTTTTTTCAAGTTCGAGTTCAAGTTTAGATTCGAGTTTGATTCGAGTTCACGTCTTTTTCATAGGAATTGATTTAAACTGTTAAAAATCTTATGTTCGGGAGAAATCGGCAACTGCTGCACATGGACGGTAGGATTTGTGTTTTTTTCCAAGACAATTGCTATTGATAACTCCGTTAAGTTATCTAATCTGAATAGGTAAGCACTCACTTTCTACGGCTCTCTGAGGCTCAAAAGAAATGATACCGCTTAAACCATATTAATTCTAGAGTCCTTAAAATATTATTTGCATATCTCGAAGGGGTTTCATGAAAAATACTTTAGTATAGTTTAAAAATAAATCTCGAGAGTGATTTGTAATATTTAGGGTTTTCATGAACATGTATTTTAATTGTTATGGTATTTTAGTGATAAAAAACTAGTTTTTAAAAGTTTATGGTATTTTTATGAAAAACTAGCTCTTTTGGAAACTTGTTAGTATTTTATTAAAATTTCTAATTTTTCATTTAAAAATATGGGTTCATAATATGTTTTTATTGAAAATATGAATTCATAGTTTTATATAATTTTTCAAAAAATTAGTTTGTTTAGAAAAGTAGCATTTCTTAAAACCGTATTTTTTTATTTCCTTTCGAGACCGAATACTCCATGAGGAGTTCTGCATCTCGCTCTATTATTCCAAGGATGTGCAATAATCTGCACCATCCATTAGCGGGTCCCCTAACGAGGGTTGTAGAGGAGTAATTGCCAAGGATTTCAAAATACCGATAAAAGAAACCCGTTTTGTAAAGGTGTGGTATTTTAATGTAAAATTTATTCTTTAAATTAGCTATATGTTTAGAGTACCGTGCTATGAAACCATAGTGTGCATGTAGGGTAGGTTGTTATCCCGTGAAGTTTTCCTAAAGGTATCTTTTTAACAATTATTAAAAGGGGTGATACTAAAGTTCATGGTATTTTAATGAAAAGTTCGTTTTATGATAGTTTCACATGAAACTTTTGATTAAACTCAAAACTAACTGATTGTAAACCAAGTTACAAGTACTGTGAGAAAGTTATTTTGACCTATTTTGCTTTAGGAAGAGGAGTACAAAGGTTAAAACTACATATATCGGAGTTAACTCCATTTTTCCGATATGTTTTTAGAAGATGGTTTTGAGATGTAAGAAGAAGATAGAAGAGGAACTTATGAGATTAGATGGTTAACAAGAGAGAGAAGAAGCCTTCGGGTGTCATGATTTCGTCGGAGATACTCCGGTCGTCGAGTTTGGCTTGCTACTCCACTTGGATGTTTAACTCCATTTGATATATAGAGAGTTTGAGAGAATTTTTGATAGAAATTTCAGAATGGGGGAGAGCTAGGGCATAGGGTGGTATTTATAATAAATAATTAGGATTTGGGAATTAAAAATGTGGATTAAAAGAATTTAAATAGTGTTAAATGGTGAATTGAAGGGTCTCTGTTTGATTGCAGGAAAATCAAACAGTGCAGGGGAGTTAAGGGGATTCGAAGAGTCAAGTGTGCAAAGCATGGAGGGATTTGGGGCTACATCGACCGTCGGCGCCGACCCAAATCCAAGAATGGGCTGTCGGATCTTGGTGATCAGTCTTGAGATTTGTGCCACGTGTCAAGTTGGGTGTGTACACCTCATTGCGCCTGTTTGATTTTAATGAAACTTTTCATTTCTCCGTGTATTGCACATACAAATCTTGGGCTTCCGAAAAATCAAAAACAAAAATCCTAAAAATAATTGGGTCTGATGGGAATCGAACACACAGAATATGTCACAGCAGTGCAGAGGCTTTACCATTGAGCTACAAGTTGCTTCTTGTTTTTATTTAACAAAAATAACTTTTAACTCTTACACAGGCTGTAATACCCTTTTCTGTACAATAACAAGAAATTTCTGTACAGGAATTTTAGGGTCGTTACATTCTACCCTCCTTATAAAAATTTCGTCCTCGAAATTTATGATTACATAGAGACTAATTTTCAAAAAGGTAAGGGTATCGTGTACGCATATCTTCTTCTCTTTCCCAAATTAATTCTCTTGGCGAATCATTTCTCCACATCACTCAAACCATGTTTACCTCCTTGTTCCGTAATGTTTTCACCATTTGGTCCAGGATCTCAACTGGTTGTTGCTCGCAGGTTAGGTCGGTCTGTACCGTGAGCTCTGAGTGATCAAGTATATGGCTGGGGTCGCTCACATATCGTCTTAGTTAGGATATATAGATTACGTTGTGTATTCCTTCCAATGAGGGTGGTAGTGCCAAACAATACGCCACTTCTCTAACTCATTCGAGTATGTCGAACGGTCCTATATATCTTGGACTTAATTTATCTCTCTTACCAAAACTTATCACTCCTCTGTTTGGAGAGATCTTCAGGAATACATGTTCTCCGGGTTGAATCTCCAGATGTCGACGCTTTGGATCTGCCCAATGTTTCTACCGGTCTTGGGTTATGCGCATCTTTTCCCTGATCGTGTGAACCACATCTACAGTTGCACGATCATCTCTGGTCCCAGGAGTTCACGATCTCCAACGTCATCCCAACTCAGCAGGAAATGACACTTCCGTCTGTAGAGTGCTACGAATGGTGCCATCCCAATGCTAGCCTGATAGCTGTTGTTATATGAGAACTCCACAAGGTGTAGGTGATATTCCCACGATCCTCGGAAGTCTAACATACAAGCTTTCAGCATGTCTTCCAGAATCTGAATTGTTCGCTCGGACTGTCTATGCGTTTATGGATGATACGCCGTGCTGAAATTCAGACTCGTCCCTAGGCTAGCTTGCAGACTCTGCCAAAACTATGATCGGAATCTTGTATCACGATCGGAGACGATGCAAATAGGTACTCCATGTAATCTCACGATCTCCTGCATGAGTTTATGGGTATCAAATATGGTACATCTTGAAGGTTTAAATCTTACTTTAGATTTATACTCACCTCCATGTACTTCCTTGCCAACGTCTCAGTTGACTGGCCAACTCTGAATGGAATAAAGTGAGTCGACTTGATGAGTCGATCCACAATAACCTAAATTGCATCGTTACCCTTCTTGCTATAAGGGAGAGCAGTCATGAAGTCCGTGGTAATGTGCTATCATTTCCATTCTGGGATTGGTAACGGCTGAAGTAGACCAACAGTTCTGTGATGTTCAGCCTTCACTTGCTGACACACCAAACACCCAGCTATGCTCCTTGCTACTTTGTGCTTCATTGCATGCCACCAGTAGTGTTGTCGTAGATCCTTATACATCTTTGTGCCACCGCAGTGTACAGAATAAGGAGAGCTGTGAGCTTCTTTCAGCAACTCTTCTCGAACAGGGCCGACCGGCATGTATAAACGGCTTCCATATCGCAAGGATCTATCTTCGTGGATGACGAAGTCAGTTTGAAGTCCACTTTCTACTTGTTCTTGGATCTTTTGTAATTTGGCATCATTTTTTTGAGCTGTCTTGATCTAATTTACAAAAGTAGACTGGACTTGTAAGTTCATCAAATATGAAGCATTACCTGGAATAACCACATCAATCTCCAATCCATGCAGTTCTTATTGTAGTCTCCACTGAGCGGTGAGGTTCATTGCTAATGGCTGGCGACTAAAGGCGTCGAGAACTACGTTCACCTTTCCAGGATGATACTGTAGGTTGATGTCGAAATCCGCCATGAGTTTTATCCATCTTCTCTGTCGCATGTTGAGTTCCTTCTAAGTAAATACATACTTCAAACTTTGATGGTCAGTGTATATATCCACTCATTCATCCAAAAGATAGTGGCGCCAAATCTTGAGTGCGAAGATGACGGCTGCCAATTCTAGATCATGTGTTGGATAGCTGCGTTCATGTACCTTTAACTGTCTTGATGCAAAAACCACAACTTTTCCATGCTGGTGTAGAACACATCCTAATCCTTTACCGGATGCATCACAATGCACAACGAATCCGCCAGATTGATCTGGTATTACAAGAATTGGTGCAAAGGTTAACCTCGACTTGAGTTCTACAAAAGCCTTTTCACATGCTTCTAACCACACGAATGCTTCGTCTTTATATGTGAGCTTGGTCATGGGTGCTGCGATTTTTTAGAATCCTTCGATGAATCGTCGGTAGTATCCTACTAAGCCTAAGAAACTTCGTATATCTTTCACTGTCTTTGGTGTCAGCCACTCACTGACAGCTGACACCTTAGCTGGATCTACAGAGATTCCTTCGCCTGAAACGATATGTCCGAGAAATCCGACTTGATCTAGCCAAAACTCACACTTGTTGTACTTGGCGTAGAGATGATGTTGTCTTAATGTCTTCAGGACAATCCGTAAGTGCTCAGCTTGTTCTTTCCGATTCTTTGAATACACCAGGATGTCGTCGATGAATATAACAACAAACTTGTCTAAGTACTCTCGGAAAACTTGGTTTATCAGGTTTATAAAGATGGTAGGTGCATTGGTCACTCCAAATGGCATTACGAGATATTCATAATGGCCATAACGAGTCCTAAACGCCGTCTTCGGAATGTCGGACCCTTGACCTTCACCTAATGGTAACCCAAATAAAGATAAAGCTTTGGAAAGACATAAAATCTACTTAACTGATCGAAAAGGCCATCGATGCACGTTAGTGGATACTTGTTCTTAATTGTCACTTCGTTCAGAGCTCGATAATCCACACACGTCCTGTACGAACCTTCTTTCTTCTTCACCAGTAGCACCGGAGATCCCCAGCTCGAAGTACTGGGACGAATCCAACCTTTCTTCAGGAATTCGTCCAACTGAATGCGGATCTCCTTCAATCCCTCTGGACTTAATCGGTACGGAGCTTTTATAACTGGTGTGCGCCGGGTTGTAAATCGATGCTGAATTCAAGAGCTAGATCGGGAGGTAAACCTGATATATCTTCCAGGAATACATCCTCGAACTCTCGAACTACCTTTGGCTTTGATTCTTCCGCTTGCAACGCTGCAATCTCTGCCTTCTTTGGTTTTTCTCGGTAGACACTAGGTTCCAAGGTTCGGTCTCCACTTTTGAAGTAGAACACTGGATGATCTGGTATTTTGAATACTGCCCTCCTTTGGCGACAGTCGATGGTAGCGAAGAAAGTTCCCAGCCAGTCCATTCCCAAGATTACGTCGAAATTTGGTACGTCCAGCATGTTGAAGTCCGCATAAAATTCTCGACTGTAGACGACCACTGGACACAGATCGTATCCCAAAATTGCTTTTAGAACGTCGTTCCCTGAACTGACACTCCAGCTGGATACGAGCGGTTTAACTGGGATCGCATGAGTTCAGACGAACCGTTGCGACATAAAGCAATGTGATGCCTGGTGTTGAAGAGCGTACGTGCAGGTAGGGAGGCTACTAAGATTTTACCTAAGCCGCGTAGGATAGGTTTAGGTATAACAAATATAAGATGGCTATGAAGTGAATGGTTTTGAAAGAGAATAGGGAAGAAATTTACCAGTGCTAACATGACCCGTAGTTTCGGCCTCTTCGACCGATATAGTGAATGCTTGGCATCACGGTTCTTTCCTCTGTGTCTGCTTAAACACTCGGCGTTGGGGTTGAGTGGTCTGGGTGCGGGGAGTTGGAGCTGATAGAGCCAACCGGGTAAGAGGAGCATGGATCGTCGGTCTAGCTGGAGGGATGTTGGGTCCCCGGTTACGGGGAAATACTCCAATGGCGTGAGCAGAAGACCCACAGATCAGGCACAAGTTGTTCTCCCTACGATAGTTCTTCACAAGATACCCTGTTCTATTGTAGTAGATGCAAAAGTCTGATCTGTTGTTGGCAAACGAACCTACTGGCCTTCGAGATGGTCCGTTAAAAACTAGCCTGGAAGAGGCCCCTCCGGTGATCTGGTTCACAGGGCGTTTCACACTGGCAATCTGCGGCCTGCCCTTCTTCTTCCAACTACTTCATAGTGTCGGGCAGCCATCAAAGCAAGTTCATGGGTTGGGAAATCCTCTGTAGCAAGTGAAGCTTGGATTTTAGGGTCCAACCCTTGCTGGAATCGTCGTGCCCGAATCTCAGCAGTGGGAATAAGATGTGTAGCGAACCTGCTGAGCATGGTTAGCTCAGCATCATATTCATCCACCGAATTGACCCACATCGAGCCTTGCTGTAAATGGATAAATTGCTGCTCCATGTCAAAGCGGGCAGTCTATGGGAAGTACTTGGAGTCGAAGAGCTCTCGGAACGTTTTCCATTCTATCTGTTGTGCGAGACGGCTTTCCTCAGCCTTCCACCATACCCTGGCGTTATCGGTCAGTTGCAACTTAGCAACTCTCACCCAGGCAATATCTGGCACTTGAGCTGCTGCCAGGTTATCCTCGATCGCTTGAGCCAATTCTTCTGCTTCAAGCGGACTCTCTGTACCCGAGAAGTTCTTTGGGTGTAAGGCCCGAAACTGTTTGACTCCAGGTGCTTCCGCCTCGGGGCGGTTCATAAGGATAGCAGTCTCCTGCTGCTGACCCTCTAATAGGCTCTTGATAGCCTCAAGCAGTACCGTTTGCTCATTGATAGGAGCTGCAACAGTAGGTGGTGGTGGCAGTGTAGGCGGTGGAGTATTGCCATTGACGTTTGTGCTGGTATTGTTCGGAGATTCCATCACCTTGATATAAAAATTAGGTTAGCATATATTCAAAGAATTTGAAATGCAAGGAATGTAAATGTTTGTTGAATTCATTAATTCTTTTGGAATATTGTTTATGACTTCATGCAGAACTGGCCTGCATGGGCAACCAACAAAACATGTCACGCCCCACTTCCCAGTAGACGGAAACGGTAATGTGGCAAGCCCACGGCATATTTATCCAGAGAAGGTCATTCCTTAAATAAATATACTAAAGTACACAATACAAGAATAAATGGAGATTGTAAAATTTTTTAAAAAGCATCTTCATTTATATTCAACTTCCGATATTTACAAATACATGAGTTTATGCTGGAAAGTAAATATAATAAGGAAAATGCCTAAACAAATAGTATACATAAACTGAAGAAAAAGTGAAGCTGAGCTAGCCCTGGGTAGTGATCTGGTTGTAGTTCTCCTCTATGGCTTCCACTTCGTCTGTCTCGACCGTATCTGACGAACATTCCAAAAGAAGAAAAGTGGGTGGAATGCCCGTCAGCGAACTAGCGCTCGGTAAGTCCTAAAGATAGGTAAAAGTATAAAAATGACAATTATAGAATATATAGATAATGAGTAAGAGTACATGATTATGGGTAAATATATTCTGTAGGCCTCTATATGGTCACTATGTTAACGTTAAGTTCCAAGTGTGAATGTCAACGCAGCCGTAGAAGTATTCATGAGCTTAAGAGTGTGGCCCCAGGAGTAAGGAAATATGGGCCCATTTCATGTGTTAGCATCGGGGCTCTAGGCTGTGGATGAGTCAACCCGACTGATATTCGAGTAAAATAAAAAAGAGTTTAATACGTGACTCTTGAAGCTCCGTTGGATTCACACAAGAAACTATCCCAAACACCCCGAGTATAATATATTATAACTGTGTAGTATACTTAATTGATTTGATTGATTGATTAATATTTCTTGATCGAAACCATAGATTGCAAAAGGTATAGAATGTAGTCGAGTGAGTCGAGTAGTATGCGAGTCATGACAATTGTAATCTTAGTTCGAGTCAAATTAGTTCGAGTAGTTTGGGTTCGAGTTCATATTCGAGTTTAGATTCGAGTTAGGTTAGAGTTCGAGTTTATGTTCAAGTTCGAGTTCAAGTTTAGATTCGAGTTTGGATTCGAGTTCACGTCTTTTTCATAGGAATTGATTTAAACCGTTAAAAATCTTATGTTCGGGAGAAATCGGCAACTGTTGCACATGAACGGCAGGTTTGTGTCTTTTTCCAAGACAATTGTCATTGATAACTCCATTAAGTTATCTAACCTGAATAGACAAGCACTCAATTTCTCCGGCTCCCTGGAGCTCAAGAGAAATGATATGGCTTAAACCTATATTAATTCTAGAGTCCTTAAAATATTGTTTGCATATCTCGAGGGGGTTTTATGAAAAATATTTTAATATAGTTTAAAAATAAACCTCGAAAGTGATTTGTAATATTTAGGGTTTTCATGAACATGTATTTTAATTGTTATGGTATTTTAGTGATAAAAACCTAGTTTTTAAATGTTTGTGGTATTTTTATGAAAAACTAGCTCTTTTGAAAACTTGTTGGTATTTTATTAAAAATTTTAATCTTTCATTTAAAAATATGGGTTCATAATATGTTTTTATTGAAAATACGAATTCATGGTTTTATATAATTTTTAAAAAAATTAGTTTTGTTTAGAAAAGTCGCATTTCTAAAAAACCGTATTTTTTTATTTCCTTTCGAGACCGAATACTCCGTGAGGAGTTCTGCATCTTGCTCTACTATCCCAAAGATATGCAATAATCCATATCATCCATTAGCGGGTGTTCCCCCAATCAGAGCAAGGCTCTGCTTGAATTTTGAAAATTCAAATTTTGAAGCAACGCTTCAGTTCCCGTACGCTGCGCGCAACGCGCCACGTGTCAGAAGTTGACACGGCAGCACAACGCCCAAGACAGTACGTCCAATCAGAGCAAGGCTCTTTAAAAAACATAAGCAAGCACAACTGCGCAAGCGCACGGCAGCGCGACACGTGTCTGCGCGGTTGCGCAAGCACAACTGCGCAAGCGCACGGCAGCGCGACACGTGTTGCGCGGTTGCGCAAGCACAACTGCGCAAGCGCACCGCTGCGCGACACGTGTCTGCGCGGTTGCGCACCGCTGCGCGACACGTGTCTGCGCGGTTGCGCAAGCGCACCGCTGCGCGACACGTGTCTGCGCGGTTGCGCAAGCGCACCGCTGCGCGACACGTGTCTGCGCAGTTGCGCAAGCGCTCTTGCGCAAACGCTTCACTGCGTGACACGTGTCACACGCTGGTGAGTTGCGCAACAACAGAATTAAGGTTTAAGGATATTTTTCTGTTCTTGTTTAAACAAGAAGATTTCTTCTGTAAAACAGGGGCCTTTGGATCAAAGATCCAACGGTGGGGAAAATTCCCCAAATCACTCAGAAAAAGATCTGTTTAACAAATTCAACTAATCTATGAGTACTATAAAAAGGACCCCAGACCTCATTTGATGAGGAAGGAACATCAGAAAGAAAACAGAGAGAATTCTTGAAGAACTTTGGAAGAACAAAAAAAAGGTAAAACCTTTTAAAAGAGAAAAATCTCTGAAGTACAGATCATTGATCTAAAAATCATTAATCTTCAATGAACAAATAAATAAAATAAAAATAAATAAATAAAAATAGTGCCTTGCACTTGTTATGAACCCTTGGTTCTCTGAGAAAAGGAAAAACAAGAGAGAAACTTGTTTTCCTTTGATCTAAATTTAGATCAAAAGTGCTCTGCACTTTTGCTCTTGAATCTAAAAGATTCTTGATGCTCTGCATAAATGCAATGCATTATTTAAAGGGCCTGGCCCAAATCAAATTGCAAAGCAATAAAAGGGCAGAGCCCTATTTGAATTAATATTCTATTTGAGCAAAGCCCAAAATAAATAAAAATTGGACTTAACCCAATCGTGGCCATAAGTCCTTAAATCAAATTGATTGAGCAAAATGGTTCTCCTGAATCAATTCACAACCGGTTCGAGGGTACATCTCCGAACTCCTTTGACATCCATCGTTGTAATTCCTCAACGACGTCAAAGAGGTGACAGGTCCCAACGGCCACACAACTAATATTGGACCGAAACGTCCCTAAACTAATAACGGACCGAAACGTCCCTAAACTAATATTGGACCGAAACGTCCCTAAACTAATAACGGACCACTACGTCCCTAAACTGGCGTCGGACCGAAACGTCCCTAAACTAATAATGGACCGAAACGTCCCTAAACTAATATCGGACCACCACGTCCCTAAACTGGCACAATAAAGCCCAAATGCTCTTTTATCGGATCTAAACGGTCCCGTTAAGTTGATCTTAGTCTCAAACTGGACTAACGTATCCTTAACAAACGTTTAAGTTGATCTTAGCCCCAAACACGGCTAACGTATCCTTAAATATTCAAATGGATTATAAAACTCCCAATCAACTCTGGTTCGAGGGTACATCTCTGAGCTCCTTTGACACATGTCGTTGTAATCCTTCAACGACGTCAGAGAGGTGACGAGTCCCGATGGCCATACATTAAATTAATCACTACGTTGAGTTGATCTTAGTCTAAAACAGGACTAACGTATCCTTGACGAACGTTTAAGTTGATCTTAGCCGCAACGCAACTAATGCATCCTTAAACCGAAAACACCAAACCCAAATCTACGTAAATACGGATTTGGACTAATCCACGTCCTACGGGCGACGGCATTACTCAGTCTCCGTATACAATCCACGGGCAACCACAAACAAAACAAACACCCACGACACGAAGTGAAATCCTGGAGAAGGAGAAAGTTGTTACCGCAATGCGGTAGCGTAATTAACTGCAGGGGCTTGCGCCTGCAGGGAAGAGCGTCCCCACAATCAAAAACCCCTCTAGCGAGGGGGAATCTGACAAAGTCTGCTACATCGGCCGCATCCGTCTAAACCTTCGATACACGGTGCCATAAATCAACTTGGCATCTTCGGAGAGGTAGACGGATAAAACCAAATAGCATCTGCCCCGAATCTCAGCGTCAGGCCATCGCGGTCCTGTGCGCCGCCGTTCGGAGGGGAACAGCGGGTCCTCTAATGAGGGTTGTAGAGGCTTAATTGCCAAGAATTTCAAAATACCGATTAAAAGAAAGCCGTTTTGTAAAGGTGTGGTATTTTAATGTAAAAGTTATTCTTTAAATTGGCTATATGTTTAGAGTACCGTGCTATGAAACCATAGTTTGCATGTGGGGTAGGTCGTTACCCCGTGAAATTTTTCTAAAGGTATCTTTTTAACAATTATTAAAAAGGGTGATACTAAAGTTCATGGCATTTTAATGAAAAGTTCGTTTTATGATAGTTTCACATGAAAGTTTTGATTAAACTCAAATTTAAATGATTATAAACCAAGTTACAAGTAGTGTGAGAAAGTTATTTTGACTTATTTTTCTTTAGCAAGAGGAGTACAAAGGTTAAAACTACACATATCAGAGTTAACTCCATTTTTCCGATATGTTTTTAGAAGATGGTTTTGAGATGAAAGAAGAAGAGAGAAGATGGACTTACGAGATTATATGGTTAACAAGAGTGAGAAGAAACCTTCGGGTGTCATTGTTTTGTCGGAGATGCTCCAGTCATCGAATTTGGCTTGCTACTCTACTTGGGTGCTTAACTCTACTTGATACTTGGAGAGTTTGAGAGAATTTTTGATAGAAATTTCAGAATGGAGGAGAGCTAGGGCATGGGATGGTATTTATAGTGAAGAAATAGGGTTTTGGAATTAAAAATATGGATTAAAAGAATTTAAATGGTGTTAAATGGTGAATTGAAGGATCTTTGTTTGATTGCAGGAAAATCAAACAGTGCAGGAGAGTTGAGGGGAGTCGAAAAGTCAAGTGTGCAAAGCACAGAGGGATTTGGAGCTACATCAACCGTCGGCGCCGGCCCAAAGCCAAGAATGGGCGGGCGGATCTTGGTGATCAGTCTCGAGATTTGTGCCACGTGTCAAATTGGGTGTGTACACCTCATTGTGCCTGTTTGATTTTTCTGAAACTTTTCGTTTCTCCATGTATTGCACATGCAACTCTTAGGCTTCCGAAAAATTAAAAAGAAAAATCCTAAAAATAATTGGATCTGATGGGAATCGAATACACAGGCTATGTCACAGTAATGCAGAGGCTTTTCTGGTAAGCTACAAGTTGCTTCTTGCTTTTATATAACAAAAATAACTTTTAACTCTTACACAGGCTGTAATACCCTTTTCTTTATAATAATAACAAATTTCTGTACATAAATTTCAGAGTCGTTACAGTTGAAGAAGAAGAGAGGAGAGAGAATGAGCAAAAGAAAATGAAGTAAGGTTGTGTGAAAAAACTCATAACCATTTTAGTTTTGTGAAATCTTTTTCACAATTAAAAATGGGCACCATAGTTCAATCGTAAAACCAAATGAATTAAAAATCCATTTGGCTATGCCTCACACCATGCTCATTTGCCACATAACCCTCCACCTAATTTTCAAATTTCAAAATTAATGGTTAATACAAAATGAGGTGTTTCATCTAGATGGTATTTTGTATAAATACAAAATACTTTCTACCGTATATACATACCCATATTCGTATCAAATACGAATACCCAAGAGAAAGAATAATACTACGAATATAATACTAATATTAAATCAATATCTGCTTTAACGAACCGGCTTAATCCTAAGCCCACTAGTATTATAATCCGTCCGATTAAATTCTGTGCAACTAGTATACGTAATTAACTAGAACCCTGTACGTATAAACATACGGCCTCCACATCGTTTGTCACGACCCGAAAGTATGGAACGTGACCGGCACTTAGATTACGAAGCGTCTAGAGACGCCACGTAACCTAAGTAAGCCGAAGCCCAGAAATCTAAACCAAAAAAAGAAGAAAAAGAAAAAAAAAGAAACAAGTTTAAAAGCATCAGCAAATTTTCTCAAAAATTTCGGCAGAGTCTCCTCTGTAAAAACTGGCCCCCAAACGGGTACAACAAGTATAATATACATAAACAATAAAAAGCATCCCCAAACGGGAGCTAGCATCAACGCCAACAGGCGGAAACAACCACAACAAGCACAATAATATACAACGCCAATAGGCGAGGCTCAAAACTCAAAAGAAAACAAAACCACCAGATCAGAATAATACACGCGCGACTCTAAGGTCGAAATAAAAGACCGGTCCAATAAACTTATCAAGCAATACAAATATGGTTGATGGAGCTTACTAGATACAAATGAGTGAATAAAAGTACAATGGTGGTTCGGATACAAGTGAACCAACCTACCGTGCAAATCACCCTGAAGAAAAGATGTGCCAACAAGCTGCCACGGAAACCTGTACATCGAACCTGTAATAAAATTTGGCACAACGGGGGTGAGTTGCCAACTCGTGAGTAGAAGACATATACGAAAAGAAATCGAATGCACGACGCTATCCTAGGTCATAATAATACACTACTATATCTCAATCATCTAGTAATAGCAGGGTAATACTACGTGTAAGTGCAAATACTCCGTGTCGTGTCAGTGCCTCATATAGTACTATGTCATATGAATAGATATGCATGCACCATGAATGTAAAATAAACAAATCCTGAAATTCAGGTATATCTGTATAAGAAATCTTTAGCTGTTATCATAGTAAAACGGGTATAGAAACCGGAAATATCAACAATGAAATACATGGAAATCCGTGTCAAGCATCGACACAAACATGTAAATCTCAAGTCTCAATATGTCGGGCTCCGTCAGTCCGGATCGGCCCATATCATCAAATCTCACGACAACGGTCGGTATCCTCCGGATATCCGCCGCGCCAGACATCACCGGTAGGTAGTCTTCCCCTGCCAGGCTCATCGTCTACAACTCGATCTTCTTGCCCCGGGGTACCATACCGGGCCCACCATGTACCCGAGACGGTTCATCCACTCCTCGAATCGGGTCTCGAAATCCAACAGAAAACATGAAATCTCATGGTGGACAACACATACATCACGAGAAAACCGCATCTTATTTTAAAAAGAGAGGAGGAGAGAGAGAGGGAAGGTTTTATAATTTCGTGCGGTTTTCCCCAAAAATCCAGAAATCTCATAGAAATCCAAATCTTAAAATCATGAGTAAGTATATGATAAGTGTCGGCATATGCCCATAATACTGCAGGATAACATGAAAATATGAATGCATGAATGTCTAAGCAATAAATATCATGTCTGTACTAATGTCAGAGAATAATCACAATGTTATATCGGTCTAGTTGTTAACTGATTCTATCCATAAAAGACAATATGATCTAAAGTGTACGTGACATAGCAATTACCGATGATGATGTGTGTGAGCCGGCAAATAAGTGTGCGTGGAATATGCGCATCATCGGTAATAGTGCTGGTGTCCTAACAGGTAAAGTTTATACTGATTATAGCAACATATAAAAGAACATGCACCATGATGATTACAGTACGAATGCAAGACAGATGTGCATTATCCACTCCTCTGCGATGTACGAGTACAACTACCACTATATGAAACAAACCTAAACTAGTGTCTATCTAACCTTCTAAGGAACCAAACCTAATAGACTAGTCAGTAAGAAACTAGAGTCTACCTAAGGTCTGAATCAATATCTCTAATAGTCGGCGATCCCACCTCAATAGCGTCACGTACGTAGTACGGCTTCCTCGAATCAAGAGTGCGGATCAATCATCACATCTAAGCCTCGTACGGTAAAATCCATCGTACGGCATCCCAATATCGGGGTACGGTCAAGTATCTCCTAGGTGTCTCCTCATTCGTATAATGTCATCATCAACACATCTCATGATCAAGGTGCTAAACTATAATCGCATACATCAATCATATATCATTGCCATCATAGAATAATCCTTATTTTATCCTCAGAAATATCATGTCACATGTGTCATATTGTGATTAAGTCATACATATATCATATCGTGATCAGTCACAAGCTACAGCCCAGGTACTATTTTAGCGTCCCATGTACCTCCATATCACCACCACCCTTTATAATTTATATATTCATGTTCATTATCTCATTCTCTAATGATCCGCTAACACTTTAATACGACTGTATAGTCAAGAATCACGGCATCAAGCCCAGTTATACTGTCTCATCATACCTCAGATATCATATCACATCAATGAATCCCATATACGTGTTGTGTATATATATACACCTATACCTAGTTTTATATATATACACACATATACGTATACGCCATGACAAGTTTTAGTGTGTGCGTGTGTGTTTCTATCAGAAACCTACGAACCTCTCCCAAAGTATTCATCCTCGGGTATGGTTTTCCTAAATCAGTCTAGTCCTGCCTAGGGTCATTACTAGGGTCCTGCTCAGTAAGAATCTAGGGTCACATCGGGTTTCCTAATGTCAATAAGTACTATTCCTATTCTACGTTGCGGGGGTGCTAAACGCCATCCACCCGACTTCCCCCGTAGATATGCATCTACTCACCTGGTCCATGTCTGCCGACGACGGTGTCGCCATCCTCCTCTTCATCGCCCGCAGTCCACTTGAAGGGTACCTAAACGCAAACATATAAATAGCATCGTAAACCGAATCACATACAAAAGTCAAACGATATAAGGAACAAGCATAGGTTAAAACCTATGTCCCGTCCACGCAAAAGAACCAAATATTGCTCGATATCGGCGTACAAACTCCGATGGATCGAGATAAACATCAACATATAACTCATAGTTTTAAAACACATTACTTATATTGTAAAACATGATCGAATTCATCGAAACACTAAAATCGATCAAATCGTCCGTTTTCGAAAAACCCGAAAATGCCAATTTACCGTTCTTCATCAAAACTTGACATTTAAATGAAACCAAAGGTCATAAAACTCATTAAATAGCATAACTAGACTATACAAACTATTACTATATTTTTATTATACAAACTTGTATAAATTTGAAATTTCTAGTTTGCACCCTTTAACAATTTTCAACATTTTTCAAGCAAAGTACCACAATTCCACCACAAAACATGCTTTTGCATAAATTAATGACTTAAACCACAATTCATGATGATAATGATATAATGAAACCATAATTATATTTTTAATCTCATTTATATAGGAATTTCTAAAATCTAGTTTACAAAATTAGCAATTTTTATCACAATTTATCAATTAACCATAGAAACTAGCAATCAAACTAAGTTTTTCTTTCCATTAACATGCTAATATTTCCACTAAAACTATAATCCAATGATAACAACCCAAATTAGAATTTTATATTAACCACAACCACATTTTGCAAAAACCTAGTTAACTAAATTCCTAATTTAAAACAATTTTTGAATAACAATTTGTTAAACAATAACCATGCAAGATTTCCTAATACTAAAAGTGTTAAACTAACTACTATAACCCTAATTAATTATTAAAAATCATAACTTGAATTTAGAACCCTAGCTTGCATTTTAAAAAAAAGAACATAGAATTAATTCATTAAATCTAATTAAGCTTAATATGAACATCTAATAACAATAAGTCAAAAGAAAGAAAATTATACCTTCAAAATGTGAAATCCAAACAAGAAATGAGCCTCCAAAATGCATGCTTTCCATCTCCAAATTTCATATAAAAATGAGCAAGGAATAAAGAGTATGGAATAAATAGGATTTTGTGGAATTTTAATTGAATTTTTGATGTGTTTTTGATGAATTTTTGAATAAAAATGATGTGGGAAATGGGGGGGGTGTTAGTTATATGTATGCCCTAGAGGCCATTACTGTACATAGGATGTATATTGTAGTGGATGCTGGGACATATATAGGAAGGACTTTCTTGCTCGACATGATAGTATGCTATCTGGTTACCCTTTACCTTAACGTGTATGCTGATTGTCTCTCTGTTACATGTTGGTAAAGCCCTTAGGATCTGTACTTGACTACCTGGACTATGATGCGGATCATACTAGTGGGGACATGGTAGTCCATAAGTACATCCTTCAAAGTCCCTAGTCGAGGGTGTATCGAGACGGGGCATCGATATACCAGAGTAGACTAGCGTGTACCTTCTCGACCCATACAGATGGGCGATGGATGATCCCATATCCATCGATGTTTGACATCAGAGATGATATACGGGTGCTCAGTAGAGACTGGGTACACTGGACGGACTCGCCGAGAACTCCCAGATGGTATTATACCTCACGTCAGATGGCAGTTCTCTGGTGACACTGGTACAGAGTAGTCTGTTGACCCGAGATCGTCATAGAGTCTTGTGTGGTTCCCACTGTGCTTTGATTTCCATCTTACCACGTCCAAAAGGGCGTGCAAAACGGTGGTTTTTGGGTACAGTCCCGAGTCACATGGAGGCAATGAGCGATAAGAGGGGATTCGTCTCTCCCGGTATAGGGGGTTGATGTTGCGCTGTGTTCGATTGGCTATAACAGGAAATCCCTGGCCAGGGTTGCTGAGATTTACTGGTAAGTGTTACCAGTAGTTTCTCGAACAGTTATAGACCTCATATCGACACGACTTATTGAGCTATTGGGGTCTGACGTTTACCACCCCTAGACGAGATATGCGACATATCAGACGATCAGACCGGACTGTACGGTAGTGTTACTGGTCGGATTCACTGGAGTGTGAGCGGGCTTGCTCGTCGATCTTCAGATCGCTCAATACCCGGGTGGCCGTTACGTTTGGCAGACCGCTTGCGGCTTGTGGGTGTTTGATATGATCATCATCTGCTGCCGGCGTATTGACGAGTCTTTAGAGTCCTACACAGAGGTTTCCTGGCTCAAGCGAAACGAAATAGGAGCGCATATGAGATATGTGCGGGACCGAGAATAATAGGTATGTGATACTGTATTTGATTCTCGCGATGTGACATTGATCGGTTATATGCGATATAGCCGGGTTATCGGATCAAGTGTTGATTCGATAAGTTGTTACTAATGATACCGGTCGGTTATATTCGACATGACCGGATCATTGAATCAAGTGTTGATTTAATGATTTAATGCATATTTATATATTTGATATATTGCTTTGCATCAACTAGTATCGGTTTACTTAAGATGGATTTTCTCACTCGAATGTGCGCATTGCATATGCGATATGATTTTGTGCACTTGCTTGTATCATGTTTGATGATGCATGCCAAACTTGGTTAAGTGTAAAGAATGAACCATGGTAATGAATGGGTTAGGGTTTTGATTTTTATTTATTCATTTATCTTTCTTATTTATTCTTTTTTGGAAAAAGGAAAAGAAAGATAAATGGTGGCATTTTTTGGATTTAGTTGAAGTTTCTTGAAACTTTGACTAAGTCTTCATTCTTATCATATTCTTAACCCTAACCAATTTAACTAACCTAAGTTAATTCTCTACACTTAACTAGAGTTAAAAGTATGATAAGTATTGTTTTTGTTTTATTTTTAATAAAAGACTTATCATAACATTCTTCTTCTTCCTCCATTTCTTCAAGTGAAGAAAGCTTGCCCCATCAATGGCAAGTGATGGAAACAAGTGAGAAATCCAATTCTAAAGTTAACCCAACTCCTATTTCTTCATCCTCTACCTCTTGCCAAGTAGTAGAGTGTGTTTACTTCACAAGTTTCATGACTTGGTGAAGTTGTGAGCTTGATCTAGCGATGCCTCGACGTAGATCATCTTCGGCATGGACATCGACGACCTAGCTTGCCCATTCTCCGACGAAGCCGACTCTAGAGCCCGGATTTGATTTGGACAGCGGAGACGACCTCGTTGCGGAGCCGTGGAGATGGAGGACCGGATCTACAAAGGTTGTATTTCCGTATTCCCTTAGTTAATTGTTAACTAGTTCATGTTTCGCCTAGAAATCTAGCAAACGATCCGTAGTTTAGGGTTTGTAGGCACTGTAAAATTTTAATTTGCCATGGTTGATGGCTTGGGAGACCTCACTAGAGTGCCTAGGAACCCTACAGTGGTATCAGAGCCTAGCTAGAGCCTTAGGCGAAGTCCAGACGCGATTTGAAGTCCGATCGAACCGAAACCCTACCCGGAAAATTGCTCTCTGTCCAATTTTTAAAATCTGGTCTTTTTCCACATTAAAAATGTTCAGAAAAATCAGCAGGTGAATATATGAAATACTGTGAAATTCGTGACCATAATTCCTTCATTTTGCCGCGCTTCCGCGGCACGAGCTAGCCTCGTGCGGCGGTTGCGCGGCGGTACGGCCTGTTTATTCAGTACTTTTTACACAGTATCTCATAATTATTAATTCTGGTGTTTCTGGGAATTTTTAATATTTTTTCCAGAGTTGAATTTTTCTGAGTTGATTTGGGGATTCGGTGTTTCGATCGGGGTATCAAATTTTGTCTGTGTGGCTTTCCGGATAAATCTTAGAATATGTTAAAAAGTTCGACCGGATATAAATACCCAATTTTTCCCCTGTCGGGAAATTTCCAAGTGTTGGATTTTTCCGTAGTTTAACGACGTTCTAAGTAGTGCAAGTAACGCGATGGTCCCTCTAGAAGACACAAACCTTAACTCGATTATGTGACCGTCTTGAACTGCCCTTTGAACCTTCGGGTTTGGGGTAGTACGGCGTGCCATATGTGAGGCGTTGGCTTGACCCTTCTACGGCTGGATCGTTGGTACTGAGGCACGAACGGAATGTTGTTAGACTTGTTTCATGTGTTGATCTGTTTCGGGAAAACTTGGGTGTTCGATTGTTCGATCGAAAAGTTTAACATTTTCTGTTTATCTGGAATGGGATACAATAATTGGAATTCACAAAAGTTATGAGATAACTAACTGAATGAATGTTATAAACATAGCAGTTTAGTCTCACTTGATCAGTTGCCACGGAATTTTGATGTGATCAAAAGTCCGTCGCAATCACGTAGCGTACGCGGATACTCGCCGGATAAACTTAATAGACAGCTTCACTCCATAGCCCCGACCAAGTGACTGTAGGAGAACCCCGTCGCCGAAAGCATCCGTTCGGGTGCTCCCGGTAACGGTGTTCCGCCTTGGTGCACTTCGTCGACGGTATCGGGGGTGCGACTGTCTACTGAAGTTTGCGACGAGCATTCGATCAGGATGTCGGGAATCTTGTTGAATTACCCGACTTGATATTGAAAAGAGTTTTCGATAATGAGACTAAAATGCGGGGTTTATAATTTTTAGGCATGCGATGTCTAAGTAATTCATTTGGTCAGGCATGCGATGTCTGAGGTGGTTGCGGATTCCAACTGTTGTAGTTTTACACTTTCTTTTCTGTGACCGTAAGTGTAGTATGTTCATATCGCCGGTTTCGTTGCTATACGTCAACGACAATTGGGGTATGCATACTTACTTACGTTGATGACATGTGATGTTATGTGTTGCTGGATATGTTTTATTGGATCGTCGTGTTTGAATAGCCGGGGGTTTTTATGTGAGATGAGTGTTTTTCATTTTCATTCATGTAAAAACTTGTATGTAATATTCTTTTTATTGGGGCACTTCCAGGTTGCGGAAGTTGTCACCGTTTGTATATTATTTACTTTTCCGCACTAGGATAGACCCAAGGAGGGGAGCACAAGTAACCGGGTTCTGGAGTCCAGTGGGAGACCAACTCGAGGAGTCGAGTCCGGGTCTCCTAACTCTAGAATTGGAAGGGTTACTTGCCGCTCTCGTAGGGGTCTAGGGGTGTGGGTTTGGCTATTCATCACGACCGTGGAATCCGTGTTTTATACTGGCTCGTATTGAAAACACGGACGTCCTAGTATATCCAATATTTCATATGTTTCTTCTGCTGCGATATCTGTGATGTGATCATGAGATGTTCTGTGATAGATACAGTATATAGTATATATGATATATTATATAGACGTTACTTATGTTTTACACCCGCGCTAGCCCTGCCCTGCTCTGCCGTTAGTTACCTAACCTAACGGTGCACGAGGGGACATCGAGGCGAATGCGGATGGCATAAGTGTACGTCGTATTTATCTGTGATGTTTAGGTAACTTAAATGATGGGACTTCATTAATATGATTAATGAAATAAAAAGAAACCTAAGATGTTGTAGAATCGAATTTCAAAATTAAAACAGGTAGCTACAGTTCTTGCTTTGCACAGAGGTATATGTGATATATCCTGCACCTTATTCGATGAGGAAAGGACCGAGATCCCTTCACCGGGAGTGACTCCTTTAGCGATAACTGGCAGATGCTACACCCTCGGTTTGTCTTTTGATTGCTTTTAAGAGTTTTTGCTTTGCACAGTGATATATATGATATATCCCGCACCTCATTCGACGAGGAAAGGACCTACGATCCCTTCACCGGGAGTGACTCCTTTAGCAAAACAAGAAAAGCCTCAAAAGCACTCCATTTCAAAATTCATTCGATCCTAAACGATATCAAGTTCATTACGCAATAGGTTTTCAGAAAAACCTGTCGTAGCCCTCCGTCATTTCAGATAAGTTGTATATAGTATTCGTGCTGCATTTGTTGGCTTTCGTCAAGGTGCAGTGTGCGGTAGCTATATGCTGCTTATCTGTTAGCATACGATGCGATTGGATTAGGGTAGTCGTGCGGCTTTGTTGGCTTTCGTCAAGGGTCGTGCGGGTGGGTTTAATTCGATCAAGAAATGTACGGGTTGAACTTGACTAGCGGGCTATGGTTTGTTGGCTTTCGTCAAGGTCATAGCACGTTAGGGGCAAAATATTATCGGGAATTTCAAGTGTTGAAATTTGCAATGAGATTGCATACCTTCTATGAGATAGTTGGATCCCGATACCCGCTGCGAGTAAGAGTTACTCCTGGGAGAGTTTTATACATTACAATTAGCCGATCAAGTAGGTGTCTAGAAAGGTGTCAACGAGGTTACGCCTCTGGGAAAACGAGGTTTACATTAATTAGGTTCGTGCGAAAGCACGGGGGACCTCCCTCAAAGTACCGACACTGGCCTGGCTGAAAGATTGGCGAACTTGTAGTGTGTAATTAATCCCGGCTAGTCTTTCCTTTTAGGGTTTGAAGGAAGATTTGATAAAAAGCAGTGGGAGCCATCCTGATTAGATAAAATAAAAACCAATCTATTCTTGCAAGAGCGCACGCTGAGTGTTTTCTTCTCTCTCTCCAGGTAGCGACCATATCACGCCTTAATCAAGATAATAATACGGATTATTGACCGAACCCGCTTGTTATACTGAGCTGGGGAACGTTGGTCCCGCTCCAACTTATAATTGTTATAAGACAGAGCAGGAAATTGGGGAATACCAGATTTCCCGTGCCGCCCAAACGAAGAGAGTGCATGCTGATGCATCATCTTCGGGTGTGTTCATTATACAGAACTGTTTCTCAGTATCCTTTACGTCCTGGGTATATGATACCGGATCAGGATCCCAGATATGTAATTTGTTACATAGGGCTACAGATAGGTAGAGAACTGAGAACGGGTGATAAGTTTCATGAGGCAGAAAACGGGGCAAATATTGCAGCCAAGTCTGTTGGTCACTGTCACCCTGTATTACCAATACATTGATTCTGAACGAATGTTATTAGATACCGAACCTGATATACCAAATCATATCACTCTCTTTGTTAGAAAAGAAAGGATATAATTTTGTATGAATGGATAATGTTTTGAACATTTCCTATATCAAAAGTTGATCGGTTCAGGCACGTTATCTAAAAGCATTGATGTTCTAAATCAAACTACAGTTCTTAGTATATGGAACACACACAAGAGGAACAGTTCAGAAATGAACGAATCCTTCTTGAGGTATTGTAGACTAGGTCAGATCAATGTGACCCGACCAGCTAGAGTTACATATAGATGCATATTTAAATCAGTTTGAATTTACATCTTGTGAAACTCGCCAGTCATGTCACAAAGATAAAATGACACTAGCTTTGTTTATTGGAAACAGAGAAAGAGTTAGTAAACTCTTGGGACTGATACATGTTGATGTATGTAAAGTCCCCTGTCTACACATGCCAGGACTGGTTCTTTATACTTCATTACGTTCTCTGATGATCTCTTTAGATTAAGACATATGTTCCTGTTGAAACACAAGTCCGAACCTTTTGAGATATTCACGGAATATAAGAAAGAAGTAGAGAACCAAAATACGGGTATAAGTATTATGTCCTTTGATGTGATCAAGGAGAAGAATACTTGAGCACGGAAATCCTGGACTATTTTAAAGGAGAATGAGATTCTCTCTCAGCATTACTCCTCCGTATACACCATAGCACGATGGTATATCGGGGCGGAGCGGATACACCCTATATGATTAGGTGTGCTCTATGATGAGTACTACTGAGTTACCTATTTCTTTTTGGGAGTTATGCACTTGAGAAGATGCATACCTATTGAATAGGGTTCCAATCAAATCAATTGCCTACCGTGTCATATGTGATATGGAACGGGAAGAGCCCATGTCTTAAGTTAGTTAAGATTTGGGGTTGTCCGGCCTATGTTTAAAAGCAAAATCCGGACGAGCTCGAGGCAACGTTTTTTATGTAGAACTGGAAGAGTTCCAGCTATACGAACTACAGCAGATGATTTGATAGAACCAAAGGATTCAGTAGATACCAACGAACCTCAGCCTCTCCGCCGATCTAGTAGGGTTCCTCACCCACCTGAGAGATACTTCGGTTTCTCTATGACAGTGGGAGCAAGGATTGCATCATGAGATGATGACCCAACTAGTTTCGAGCTGGCCATCGAGAGTAAGACTCTGTAAGAATGGCTGGATGCTTAGTGATCTGAGATGGAATCCATGTACACCAACAAAGTATGGACTTTGGTTGCAATATCTGAAGGGTTAAATCCCCATCAGGAGCAAGTATATCTTGAGAAGATTACTTGGTGTAGATGGAAAAGTTGAGACTTTCAAAGCTAGACTTGTTAAAGCTTTTTCGTCATCGACCAGGCGTGGATCATGATGAAACCTTTTCAAGTAGCTATGCTTAAGTCCATCCAGATCCTACTTACCACGGCTACATACCATGACTACGATATCTGACGGTTGGGTGCCATGACTGCTTTTCTAAATGATGATTTAGAAGAGTGCGTCTGTAAGCACACAGCCAGAGGGCTTCGTAAACAGTGGGAGCAGCGGAAACGTGTGCAAGATGATTTATCTGATAAAGCAGGCATCGCGGAGTTGGAACGTCTGTTTTGATGAATTAGTCAAACAGTTTGACATCATCAAAATGGTAGATGAACCTTGTATAAACAAAAAGGTAGTAGGGAGTATGATGACGATCCTCGTAGAGTACGTGGATGACATACTCTTGATGGGGAAGGAGTTTCCTATGCTATGCTCGGTCAATCTCCGCTTATCACCATAATTCTCCATTTAGGATCGAAGTGATACATCCTAAATCCTGGATTTTGGATCTATGAGATAGATCTAAATGGATGTTAGGATACTCACTAGCTGTAGTGAGATGGTATCAATCGACCCTGGGGAGAATCACTGGAATGGTTCCAGGGTGATAATGACGACTGAGTGTCAGTCACAGGCATTGTCTTTACCCTCAGTAAAGGGACGGTATGTTGGAAGAGTTCCAAGCTAGATACCGTGACATACTAGACGATAAAGGCTGGATACATCGCTACTTAAGATGCTACCCTAGAAGCTGTTTGGGTGTATATTGGTTCATGAGATGAACTATGTTCCTACCATTGTGAGACAATGGAGTTGTGGCTTATGCCAAGGAACGCCCGTCCCATCAGTGATCCAGACATATTCTAAGGCAGTATCACTTGATCATGGAGATGGTTGATCTCCAGGGTGATCGAGGTTAGGAGAGTAGGCTCAGAGGACAACACAGCGGATCCACTCACAAAGGCCTGTTCCCAGAGAGAGACTTTTAATGGGATGGTTGAGTATGAGATACTGCAACCACTGCTACAGATGGCCCTAGTGCAAGTGGGAGATTGTTAGTTATATGTATGCCCTAGAGGCCATTACTGTACATAGGATGTATATTGTAGTGGATGCTGGGACATATATAGGGAGGACTTTCTTGCTCGACATGATAGTATGCTATCTGGTTACCCTTTACCTTAACGTGTATGCTGATTGTCTCTCTGTTACATGTTGGTAAAGCCCTTAGGATCTGTACTTGACTACCTGGACTATGATGCGGATCATACTAGTGGGGACATGGTAGTCCATAAGTACATCCTTCAAAGTCCCTAGTCGAGGGTGTATCGAGACGGGGCATCGATATACCAGAGTAGACTAGCGTGTACCTTCTCGACCCATACAGATGGGCGATGGATGATCCCATATCCATCGATGTTTGACATCAGAGATGATATACGGGTGCTCAGTAGAGACTGGGTACACTGGACGGACTCGCCGAGAACTCCCAGATGGTATTATACCTCACGTCAGATGGCAGTTCTCTGGTGACACTGGTACAGAGTAGTCTGTTGACCCGAGATCGTCATAGAGTCTTGTGTGGTTCCCACTGTGCTTTGATTTCCATCTTACCACGTCCAAGAGGGCGTGCAAAACGGTGGTTTTTGGGTACAGTCCCGAGTCACATGGAGGCAATGAGCGATAGGAGGGGATTCGTCTCTCCCGGTATAGGGGGTTGATGTTGCGCTGTGTTCGATTGGCTATAACAGGAAATCCCTGGCCAGGGTTGCTGAGATTTACTGGTAAGTGTTACCAGTAGTTTCTCGAATAGTTATAGACCTCATATCGACACGACTTATTGAGCTATTGGGGTCTGACGTTTACCACCCCTAGGCGAGATATGCGACATATCAGACGATCAGACCGGACTGTACGGTAGTGTTACTGGTCGGATTCACTGGAGTGTGAGCGGGCTTGCTCGTCGATCTTCAGATCACTCAATACCCGGGTGGCCGTTACGTTTGGCAGACCGCTTGCGGCTTGTGGGTGTTTGATATGATCATCATCTGCTGCCGGCGTATTGACGAGTCTTTAGAGTCCTACACAGAGGTTTCCTGGCTCAAGCGAAACGAAATAGGAGCGCATATGAGATATGTGCGGGACCGAGAATAATACGGTATGTGATACTGTATTTGATTCTCGCGATGTGACATTGATCGGTTATATGCGATATAGCCGGGTTATCGGATCAAGTGTTGATTCGATAAGTTGTTACTAATGATACCAGTCGGTTATATTCGACATGACCGGATCATTGAATCAAGTGTTGATTTAATGATTTAATGCATATTTATATATTTGATATATTGCTTTGCATCAACTAGTATCGGTTTACTTAAGATGGATTTTCTCACTCGAATGTGCGCATTGCATATGCGATATGATTTTGTGCACTTGCTTGTATCATGTTTGATGATGCATGCCAAACTTGGTTAAGTGTAAAGAATGAACCATGGTAATGAATGGGTTAGGGTTTTGATTTTTATTTATTCATTTATCTTTCTTATTTATTCTTTTTTGGAAAAAGGAAAAGAAAGATAAATGGTGGCATTTTTTGGATTTAGTTGAAGTTTCTTGAAACTTTGACTAAGTCTTCATTCTTATCATATTCTTAACCCTAACCAATTTAACTAACCTAAGTTAATTCTCTACACTTAACTAGAGTTAAAAGTATGATAAGTATTGTTTTTGTTTTATTTTTAATAAAAGACTTATCATAACATTCTTCTTCTTCCTCCATTTCTTCAAGTGAAGAAAGCTTGCCCCATCAATGGCAAGTGATGGAAACAAGTGAGAAATCCAATTCTAAAGTTAACCCAACTCCTATTTCTTCATCCTCTACCTCTTGCCAAGTAGTAGAGTGTGTTTACTTCACAAGTTTCATGACTTGGTGAAGTTGTGAGCTTGATCTAGCGATGCCTCGATGTAGATCATCTTCGGCATGGACATCGACGACCTAGCTTGCCCATTCTCCGACGAAGCCGACTCTAGAGCCCGGATTTGATTTGGACAGCGGAGACGACCTCGTTGCGGAGCCGTGGAGATGGAGGACCGGATCTACAAAGGTTGTATTTCCGTATTCCCTTAGTTAATTGTTAACTAGTTCATGTTTCGCCTAGAAATCTAGCAAACGATCCGTAGTTTAGGGTTTGTAGGCACTGTAAAATTTTAATTTGCCATGGTTGATGGCTTGGGAGACCTCACTAGAGTGCCTAGGAACCCTACAGGGGGGGCAGCCATGGGGGGTTGTGGCCGGCCCTAGAGAGGTGAGGGAGAGAAAGAAGAGAGTGGGAAAAGTGTGTAGAAGTTTCAAGAGAAAGAACAACACTTAAGTCTTTTCATGGTTTATTTAATTATTTATTTATTTATTTACTATAGCAACTCAAGAAAGCTCTAGAAAATAGGAAAAATTTGCAAATAATTTTTGCATGATACATACTAAGTTCTAACATGCCATGGTTCATTTTTACAAATTAAAACCATTTAAATTTGTAGTTTACACTAATTTAGTGTAAAAATAAAGCTTATGTTAATATTTAAAATAATTAATTTAGGAAAAATATTTTATTAAACTAAAAATTTATAAGTGGCTAAATAAACACCATTTACTAGTAATTTCATAATTAAAATGGATATTTTTAAAATTATAATGAAAAACAATCACGGTTTGATTTTACGAAAAATACATTTTACTTTACCGAAAATCATAAAATTCACTTAAACAATTTTATTTATTTAATTATTTTTAAAACGTTACATCGTTTCTCCTGAACCAGGGAAACCCTTTGTGTGGGACTCTAAAGACACGACGGTACACTGGCAATGGATTTAACCACAAGCACGTCAGCGGTACTAGCTGTACTTAATGGTTACCTAGATACCTGTCGAAAAGCAGGCCGACAAGCAAACTCATCTAAACCCCTACGAAGCCTAACCGTGACAATATCCATACAGTCTGGTCTATTCGTCTAAGAGTATTGCATACCGGGTCTAGGGGCGGTTAACGTCAGACCTCTACTAACCTGATAAGTCGTGTTGGTGTGGCTCAAGACCATCCGAGAAACTACTGATCTAACTATCAGTAATTCTCAACTGCCCTTGTCAAGGACTTATGGTGTTGACCAACCAAACACAGTGCGACATCGACTCTCTATACCGGGAGAGACGAATCCCTAACAATCACTCACTGCCTCCATGTGGCTCGGGACTGTACCCAACTAAAACCTGTTTGCACGACTCTTTTGAGCCGTGGTAGGATAGTAATCAAAGTACAGTAGGAACTCACACGAGAAAAATGATGATCCCAGGTCTACAGATTACCTGTACACATGCCACATGAGAACTGCTATCTGACGCTTGGTATAATACCATCCAGCAATTCCCGGCGAGTCCGTCCAGTGTACCGACCCTTAGTGAGCACCTGTATACAATCTTAAGTGAAACACACCAATAGTGTAACGACCCAAATTTTTCTGTACAAAAATTTTTCTTAAAGTACAGAAAGAAGTTTGCAAGCCTGAGCATAATTTAAAGGTTATTCTTGTTTAAGAACAGCAAGAAATCACTTATAGCTCATTGGTAAAGCCTTGCACTGCTGTGACATAGCCCCTGTGTTCGAATCCCATCAGCCACATATATTTTTCTGAATTTTTATTTTAAACTTTTTGAAAGCCCAAAAGTTTACACGTGCTATACACGTAAAAATAAAAAGTCAGATAAAATAAACATGTGTAAAATGTTGTGTACACAGCCGAGGACACTTGGCAGAGATCCACTGGCCTTAGCACAAATTGGACCGGCGAGATTCGCCATGGGGCCGGCGACGCCGACCGTCCGTAGGAGATAGTCCCACGTGCTTTGCATACAACACCCCTTGCCCTACCCCATTACCCCTATTCTGTTTGTTTTCCCTGCAATTATCCAAAGAATTAAAATGAAGTTTTAAATCCAAATTTTATTGCATTTTTAATTCTTTATTCAATTCCAAACCCCTAATTCCATCCTATAAATACAATACCATACCCTAGCTCTCTTCATTCTGAAATCTATTGCCAAAATTCTTTAAAATTCTCAAGTTCAAGAAGAGTACACGTGGAGTTAGCTCAAGGTCAAATTCCGGCGAAGATTCGAGAAGATTCCGGCGATTCCGCGACTCCATGAAACTACTATTCTCTTCCTCTACCTCCCCTCTAACCTTTTAGCAAGTAAGTTCCACCTCCCCTCTTCTCTTTCTACCATAAAAACTTTTCTTTCCAAAACTTGTCGGTAAGTGGAGTTATACCGACATCTGATTCTATAATCTTTAAAATTACAATTTTTCTTAAGAATCACTCATCCATATCACTATACCTTGATTATTAATCATGAAATAAATAATTAGAACAATTTTCACCTTAAAACACCATGTTAAATAACTTTAGTTAAGCTTTTATGTTTAAATACCATGAAGTTACATATGATATCTTTTAATTATTTAGTTTAGCATACCTTTAGAAAAACTCATGAGGTAATGACCTACTTCTCACATACACACATATTGATATAGCATGATTTACTTGAGACATAACTTTTGTGGCAAAATAAGACTTTTCATCAAAATACCTTAAACTATTAAAAACCCGGATTTCTTTAAATTGTGATAATTAATTCTTTGGGATTATGCCTCTAAATCCCATTTTGGGAAACCCGGTCGGGATGGTGCGGATTATCGCACATTCTCGGAACTAGTAGAGTGAGATGCAAACCTCCTCACGGAGCATACGATCTCGATGGAATTTTTATACAATTTTTAAGAAAAACATGGATTTCTATTTAATAATAAAAACTTATTTTTAATAATTATATAAATATTATCAAACCATATATTTTTAAGATATTATTAAATTCCATGTTTTCTAAAAAAAATAATAGAATTACAAGTTTCATGAAAATACTATCAAGAATCAATACAAGTCTAACTTTACACACTAAAATACCTTGAACTATTCAAGCTAAGTCTATATATTCACTAGAATACTCACCTTTTAAAAGTTACATCCATGAAAATCCTAAATACGATAAATAAATACTTAAGGTTTATTTTGAAAGTATACTATAAAATATTTTTCATAAAACCCCTTGAGTTATATAAAATTACATTAAGGACCCTAGTAAATATAGGTTTAAGCGGGACCAATTCTCTTGAGCCTCAGGGAGCCGAAGAAAGTGGGTGCTTGCCTATGTAAGATAGAAAACTAAAACTTGGCTATCAATGGTAATTGTCTTGGAAAAAGACACAAATCCTGCCGTCTCGATAACTCCTAAACTTAATCAGGATCCAAACAGTTATAAAGTGTCTGACTCAATCTGAGTCTCAGTCTAATCTCAATCCAATTCAATATGAATCTAAGTTAATATGAATCTAAACATGAATACTTGAACATGAATACTAAAACAATATCAAACATGCAACATGACTTGACTTGACCGAACCATGGCTATATCTTGAACTTGACTACATGACTACCGTTTACATCCTGAATCAGTTTACATGAACAACTTATATCTTGGTCTCGGCAAGTATGATAACTACCAATCAATACAATCAATTTAATATACACTACAGGGTTTTTTAATGGGGTAGATTGGTACGAAACGTGTTAAAAGTAACATGATGATGGTCACTAAAAGACGCTTACATGAACATCCTGTGCCGTTGTCCCGTGGGTTTTGACGGGGCCTTGTACTATGGGTTACCATAGTCCATGGGAAAAGTTGGACTCCTCTCGTATACAATGGCACATTCTGTACCAAGCTACAAATAACTATGTTAGCATAACAAACACATACTTTACCTATTCTATTCTCTTTACCTGTCTATTCCATTCTGTCTTTTGGGACTTACCGAGCGCTAGTTCGCTGACGACATTCCTTTCTCTTCTTTCTTTGGAATGTTCTTCAGAAAGACCCGACTCTCAGGAGACCAAGCCCAGCCAGGACGATTTGGAGCAGTTCACTGAGCAGCACGACTTTTAGCTTTCACTTGTACTTATTCCAGTTCATATGCCATTGTTTAGGCATCGCTTCCTATTATTGTACTTTACTTTTCAGTTGTATGTAAAGAATGAATATCAATAAAAAGTTGTTGTTTTATTACATCTCTTGTCATTCTTGTGCTTTACATTTATATTGCTTATTTACGCTTGACGTGTTTACTTATGAGTAAATACGTCGCGACCCGCCATGTCTCTTTCCCCGTACACCGGAAAGCGGGGCATGACAAATGGCTGTGGGACTAACCATTGCCCCTCGTCGAGGTCTAGAAACGTATACACCAGTCTACTCTGTAATATCGATGCCATGTTTCAATATTCTTATGACTATGGACACTTTAAGGATGTGCTTATAGACTATCCAGACCTACAAGTATGATCGCCATCACAACGCTGGTAGTCAAGCACATCCTACGGGCTTTATCAACATGTATAAGCAATACGTAATAACTAGTAAAACATACGCACATGTTAAGATAAAAGCAAACCAGATAGCATACTATCATTTCGAGCAAGATTGTCATGTACGTATATGTGTGTGTGTGTGTGTCAATAGCATCCATTACAAATAATGGTCTCTAGGGCATACATATATCCTACAATTGTCATGTACATATATATATCCATAGCATCCATTACAAATAATGGCCTCTAGGGTGTATATATATCCTACAAAAACTTCAAGGTATACCTTTGGAACAAACTATCCGACAAGCCTAATTTTATAAAAGGATTTAGGATGTACCTGGGGATCAATGAAAGAAGCCTGATGGGAAAATGGATACAATCAGGCTAAGATATATTCAGTCCATGAAGCAGGAGCAAATTTACAACTGCCACGCTGTAAACAACTCGAACGAAGAAGAAGTTGCTTCCCCAAGAAACCATGCCGCCGGAAGGGAGGAAAGGCGCTCTTAAAGAACTCCAAGTACATCACTCAAAGATCGGATTGATAGGATAATAAAAAAAGCTTTTCAAGCAAGCCGGGACAACCAAAGCCGTGAAATGGCCATATATGAAAGGGCCAAGAAACAACGTCTTAGTGAGCATTCGGTGAATGAAGTAGATTATGATACTCTTCATCCACAGCCCCCTATGTACTCCTATGAAGAAGGAAAATCCCAAAGTGGAGATAAGAATAAGGCAATGATCGCAGGTGACATTCAAAGACAACAAGGTAGGCCTAAGATGCCTTTCAATCGAGAAAAGTTTCGTTGGAGCCCGTCCCTCATAAAGAAGATGGGTCAGAGTTCCTCGAGACAAGACGGAGAAGATATTAAGCCTTTTTATGAAGCACCAGATGATCACAC
This sequence comes from Agapanthus africanus, assembly GCA_030015575.1. Classification (NCBI taxonomy): domain Eukaryota; kingdom Viridiplantae; phylum Streptophyta; class Magnoliopsida; order Asparagales; family Amaryllidaceae; genus Agapanthus; species Agapanthus africanus. The sequence continues at coordinate 59,046,117 of CM057349.1, read as the reverse complement.
TTTCGGAGTCCCGGCACCCCGGGCAAGTAAATGAAGTCAATCATTCGGATTATTGCTCCTACCATCGAGTAATAAGTCACCCACTGGAAGACTGTTTCACATTCGAGAATTGGGTAGAAAACCAATATCAACAAGGCGGGTTCATGATGTCCGATAGCTGGAGGATAAGCCCGTCACAAAAGCACGAGCCAAAGAAAACTTATGCCATCAGATTGGGACCTGCTCGACTAAAGAAACAGAAGCGGACTCATACCTGCCACATGTAAGACTTTCAAAAGAGGGAGAGGATGAAAATATGATTGACCTCTTCAAATGCTTCAAAAATGAATATAATGGCGAGGAGATTTTAGAATTTCCACCGGCACCAAAAGAGCTGGAAGATGGAATACATATCACGGCGGACAACCTAAGGAAAATTGACTTGGGAACGGAGGATGGTCTGAGACCAACATTCGTTAGTGAGCTACTATCTGAAAAACATATAGCCTATTTAAAAGAGATTCTCGTGAAGTACAAAGATTTCTTCGCATAGAATTACTCCGAGATGCCGAGTTTGGATCCAAACATAGCGGTACACAAGCTGGCCATATCGCCAGAGATAAAGCCGGTCAAGCAAGCGCCAAGAAGAATGCGGCTTGAACTCGAGATGAGTATCAACGCCGAAGTCAAAATGTTAATCGACTCCGGATTTATCCAGGAAATCCAATATCCCAAATGGATTGCCAACATCGTTCCGGTGATGAAGAAGAATGGGACAGTTCGGAACTACGTAGACTTTCGGGACCTCAGCAAGGCGTGCCCGAAAGATGACTTTCCAGTGCCAGTTACCGAGTAGATGATCGATAACATCTCCACTCACGAAATCTTCTCTTTTATGGATGGATCTTTGGGGTACAACAAGATAAAGAAGGATCCTGAAGACCAAAAGTATACAACATTCTGCACTCCGTTGGGCTTATTTTTCTACAAGGTGATGCCCTTCAATTTGAAGAACGCCAGAGAAACCTACCAAAGGGCCATGATGAAAATATTCGATGACCTCATACACGAGATCATTAAATGTTACATCGACGACCTCGTGGTTAAAAGCAAATTTCATGGGGAGCACTGGGAGCATTTAAGGATCGTGTTCGAGCGTCTACGAAAATATAATCTGAAGATGAACCCTTTAAAGTGTGCGTTTGGAGTCTCATCGGGCAAATTCCTATGCTTCATCATCGACCACCGGGGCATCAAAATCGATCCCTCAAAAATCAGGGCAATTATGGAAATACCCCTACCAAGAACTCTCAAACAACTGCGGTCTCTCCAAGGAAAGCTCGCATATATTTGATGGTTCATAGCCAACCTCTCAGGAAAATGATGTCCCTATAGTCATCTGATAAAGTAGGGAACCCTATTCGTATAGGATCAGAAATGCCAAAAAGCATTAGATAAAATCAAATAATTGCAAAATCCGCCGGTATTGTCTGTTCCGGTTAAGGGAAAGCCCCTTATCTTATATACAACGGCCCTTGAAGATTCTTTATACGCACTGTGGGCATAGGAGAACGACCAAGAAAAAGAAAGAGCTCTCTAATACCTAAGTCGAGTTCTTCTCGGGGCAGAAAGCAATTACCCTTATTGAAAAGCACTGTCTAGCGCTGATCTTCACGATAACGAAGCTTAAACACTATGCCTTGGTGAATGAAGCCCATCGCATATCAAAGGTGGATCCCCTAAAGTATATGATGTCAAAGGCCATACTGTCCCACCCCACCCCCAACACAGACGGTATTGTCCGCTCTGGCCAAAACAATACGCTTTTGTCTTTCGGAGCGAACCGGACCCGACCAGGAGCCACTTCCCAGGAGGTCACCTATCCCAGAATTTCCTTGGCTCGAACATGCTTAACTATGGAGTTCTCAAGCTCCTTCAGTGCCGGTTCACTTAAAAGATGCCTCTGTGTTATAGGAGTGGTATCATTCCATTTATAGTTCTGATTTGCCCTCCTTTTTGGAATGTATTATGAAAATTCCACATTGTTCTACGGTAAGACCCACAGACTCAAGAGGTGGCCCCTGCCCTTTAGCAGGGCACTTTGTTCCGTGTGGCATTTTATTCCATGAACAAGGACCGGGGCCCGACATCCTTCCCATCTTTGAACAATGGTTCATCCTCGAACTACAAACCTAATATTAAAGGACCAGCTCTGATACCATTATGTCTTGCCCATTATCTTATATACAACGGCCCTTGAAGGTTCTTTATACGCACTGTGGGCACAGGAGAATGACCAAGGAAAAGAAAGAGATCTCTAATACCTAAGTCGAGTTCTTCTAGGGGCAGAAAGCAATTACCCTTATTGAAAAGCACTGCGTGGCACTGATCTTCGTGATAATGAAGTTTAGACACTACGCCTTAGTGCATGAAGTCCATCTCATATCAAAGGTGGATCCCCTCAAGTATATGATGTCAAAGGCTATACTGTCATACCCCACCCCTAACACAGACGGTATTGTTCGCTCTGGCCAAAACTGCACGCTTTTGTCCTTCGGAGCGAACCGGACCCGACCAGGAGCCACTTCCCAGGAGGTCAACCATCCCAGAATTTCCTTGGCCCGAACACGCTTAACTACGGAGTTCTCAAGCTCCTTCAGTGCCGGTTCACTTAAAAGACGCCGCTGTGTTATAGGAATGGTATCATTCCATTTATAGTTATGATATTTCCTCTCTTTTGGAATGTATTCTGAAAATTCCACATTGTTCTACGGTAGGACCCACGGACTTAAGAGGTGGTCCCTGCCCTTTGGCAGGGCACTTTGTTCCGTATGGCATTTTATTCCATGAACAAGGACCAGGGCCTGACATCCTTCCCATCTTTGAACAATGGTTCATCCTCAAACCACAACCTAATATTGAGGGACCAGCTCTGATACCATTATGTCTTGCCCCACCACCAACACAGACAATAATATCTGCTCTGGCCGAAATCGCACGGTTTTGTCCTTCGGAGCGAACCGGACCCAACCAAGGGCCACATCCTAGGAGATCACCCACCCCAGAATTTTCATGGCCCGAGCACGCTTAACTACGGAGTTATCAAGCTCCTACAGTGACGGTTCAATTAAAAGGCGCCTCTGTGTTATAGGAGTGGTATCATTCTATTTATAGTTCTGATCTGTCCTCTCTTTTGAAATGTATTCCAAAAATTTCTCATTGTTCTATAGTGGGTCTCACAGACTCAAGAGGTAGCCCCTAACCTTTGGTGTGGCACTTTGTTCCATGTGGCACTTTAGTCCGTGAGCAAGGACCGGGGCTCGACAATGACCCTCCTTCTATATAGGGATGACGACGTCTGGACCACCGAAGGGCGGGGGCAACACATTTGAAAGAGATAGAGACAGAGGCTGCTCCAGAGACGGCAAGGGGAAGGGGGTTCTAATACCCGGTGATCTGCGTAGGCAGCAGATTCTACAGAGGAGTCCCCATGTTGCACCAATGAGCCTTCCCCCTCCAGATCTCCCGTTACCCTTTCCTGACCCTGCTACCCTGCCAGTTATATTGCACTCATATTAATTCATTTTGAATGATAAATTTTAAATATACATGCATATTCATTATCAAGTTACTTATTTATTCATTTTTTATTATCTAGTCGGAGGGGGTGGCCCCACATCCGCGGCGTTGGCCGTTATCACACCTTTAGGTACATTAATATATTATATATTGCTCATATTAATTCATTTCGATATTACTTATATAGTCATTTTTTATTGTCTGGTTGGAGGGGTACTGCCTCCACCTCCGGGACAGAGGATGCCTGATCCATTCCCTCCGTGCAGTCTATAGGTCAATATTTTTTATTATATAACACGTCAAATTTATTACATATTATTTTATTCCTAAGTTACTTATGTAGTCATTGTGTATTACCTAGTTGGAGAAAATTCACCCACGTCCGGGACACAGGCTATTCCTCGCCGGAGGAACGATCGTCCCGCTCGTGCTACTAAATGGGCTAAGGCTCATAGTGATATCACCCTAGGTATATAATGAACTCCAAAAATATATTTTCTCTCTCCTAAGATAAAGTTGGCATTATATGTGAAAATCATAAGATCATTAATTCATTATTTCATCCAACTACGGCTACAAACAGATAGAACCATAATATAAGCAGGGTCGTATGATAACCGACGATACTTTGATGCAGACACTTATATATATATATGATATTATCACTGAGATAACAACACGTTCAAAGATATATGAGATATCATTTCATATATTTGTTTTTAAGATTAAGTTGATATAACATGTTAATACTAACCTTTTTGTATAGTATGGTCAACATTTGTATAGTTCTGATTATAGAAAACTAGAGACATTTAATTTTGATTCCAAAAACCGATTTCAAATTTGCATAGTTCTGATAAATATTACATACAATAATCTATAGTTCTGATAAATATTCCATACGAAGGAAACAAGATTCCAGGTACGCTATCAGTTTCTAACATTCTTTTATCATATATTGGCACCCGATCCTTGTTTTATTGATTATTATATATATTTTATTCATATTGCATGTATATCCGTAATTTTATAGATGCAGGACATCCATGGCTAGCTCGTAGGACTTGAGGGCCGACTCAGTCCCACAAGCTGAAGCCCGATGCAGCTAAGGGCCAAGGAGCATTCCCCATCTGGTTTACCACCGACTGCCAACCCGATGGCCCTCATGCCAAAAAGTTCGGCCTATTTATGGGGGATGAGAGTCGCCATTATAAGAAGTATCCGCTGCATTATGATTGAGGCGTGCAGTACAAGCGCTCTTTTGACACGTGGTTCGAGCAGGTTCAGGTATAATTATATATTTTTATATGATTTATCAAATAAATTTACTATCATTTGGCACTTATAATTTAAAAACGTTAATTTCTTGTATTTACAGCGTGATTACGACTTCCAGACCACATTCGACCCCGATGACCTTAATAAAGGGCTCAATCTTCAGGCTATTTACACGGGCCTCACAACGAGCATGCAAACGAAGGTCCGGTACAATAGGAATAAGATGAAGATGGATCAGTACTCCTTGTGGCTGCCGACCCTCGTGGCGGACAGAGCGGCTCTCCTACAGTCTCTAGACTTTGTCGGGATCGATTTAGAGACTTGGCCTGCATTGTGCGAGTTTTAGGTTTCTGCGTGTAAGCAGAAACAGTCCGCCCAAAACACGGTGAATCGCAAGTCGACGAAGAGGGGTCAGCCTACCTACAACTGTGGGTCAAGAAACATTACCCGTGCCATGTCGGCAAAGGTAAATTACAATATAGCTCTTTTCATATAATGCAATATGAATTATTGTTATGTTATTAATATGTGTTTTTTTATGAATTGCAGAGAGCTCAAACCATGGCTCGGGGTGGTACATAGAGCTTTTTGCAGGACTGGATGTCCATCCATGCCTCATCAATTGATCCGGCCACGGGAGAGCTTGCATATCCCGATGCGCAGACTGAGGAGTATTGCGTAAGTGTTAATATTTGTTCTAATTCGAATGAAATTTTGTTTTGATAAGTTTGAATTTAAATGGTTTACTTACATTTGAATGCTTTATATGGTGTAGGCGCGGGTGGTGCAGGAAGCGTAAGCGTCAGGGATTGATTTCAACACAGAGACCGATCTGGCCATGCTGACCCCCATCCTTGACTGCGTATATAGAAGGCACCACGTCGGTTAGAAGAGAGGCCGGGGACTTGGTACCAGCAGGAAGCATCTCAAGTTATCCTCCTCTCCGGTGGTTACTTCTCCCACCCCTGCAAGCAACGTCTGGAGAAGCGGCTGGATGAGCTGGCCCCCAATTCTAGTCGTTTTAGGAGAAGGTACATATGAAAAGCAACAATAGTTAAGGGTATTTTAGTCAAAACCAACAATATGTAAGGGTATCTTAGTATAAATAAGTAACATTGAGCAGGTAGGGGTTTTTTATTAAAAATTTTAAGGATAGTTTAGTGAAAACAACAAAAATTAAGGATATTTTAGTGAAATTTATAGTAATTTAGTTAATTTACTAAGAGGAATCATTTAGTTGGTAGTTTAGTGAAAAATTACAATAGTTAAGGGTATTTTAGTGAAATTCATAGTAATTTAGTAAATTTAAGGTAGTTTAGTGAAAAAACAAGAATAGTTAAGGGTATTTTAGTGTATTTTAGTAAAATAGAAGAAATATGTTGTTTAAGGGTGCGCGCGCTTGTTGTGTGTATGTGTGTGCGCGTATGTGTTTGTGTGTGTATGCATATATGTTTGTGTGTGTATATGCATAGACACACAAACACATATGCATACACGCACACATACATACATGCACACATATGTATGTGTGTGTGTGTGTATGCATATGTGTTTGTGTGTGTATGCATACACACGCGCACACATACGCACACATATGCATACACGCACACACACAAACACATAAACATGCTTGCGCGCGCGCACAAACACATATGCATATACACACACATATACATACACGTACACATACAAACACATATACATACGTGCGCGCACAAACAACGCCATACATTAATTCATCATCATTTTCCTCTGCATTGAACTCTTACTAAATCCAACAATAACACCAACCCTTAATTACACATACTTAAAAACTTTACAGTTTAGGCACGGCACTCTTTCGGCTGCAGCTGCACAGGGCGCCACTACTTCAGCTGCAGCTGCACAGGGTGCCACTACTTCGGCTGTAGCTCCGCAGGCTACTCATTCAGTCCTGACTCCAGCTATGCAACCCACTCCTTTTGCTCTGCCGCCCAATCATTCGGCTCTGACTCCAGCTACGTAGCCCACTCCTACCACTCCGCTGCACACTCATTCGGCTCCAAATCCAGCTACATAGCCCACTCCTACTTATGACGATCCATTGGTCCAGATTTTGTCGGCCCAGGGCTACACCGAGGAGCATTGCACCATATTTCTTATATTATCGGCAGTGGACTGAGCCGGTAGCATTTTGTTTATTTTTGTTGATTTTTTTGGGATGTATGTACTTTATTTGATACATATTGTGTATCTTGGATATCGGTTGGTGTATATGTTGGTTATGATTCAGATTTTGCAGTAGATTTTGTATGTGTCTGTTTATTTCATTATATATTATGTGATAAATATTTCTGTATCGTGTGAGATATATATATATATATATAGAGAGAGAGAGAGAGACACACACACACACACACATATATATATTGTGTATAGGATGGCAAAAATACGAAAGAAATGTATTTTTTAAAAATATTTCTTTTTTCCCCTACAGTGAACACCGTAAGGTAATAGTCCCCTACGGCTTACACCGTATAAGAAAATATTTTCTCCTACGCTTTTAACCTCTGCCATTTGATTTTTTGTCCCTACGGTAAGCACCGTAGGGCGAGAGCTTTATCCCTACGGTTTAAACTGTAGAGGCTTCCCCTCTTCATAGTAGTGCCCCGTAAATTAGTTTTTAGTTTTCAAGAAACCACTTATCTATGATAGCTAGTAGTTACCTGCTATATCCAGTTTCCTGCAATATCTAAGCAGCAGCCAGCAATATCTAAGCAGTGTTCTGCAATATCTAAACCGTGTCCTGCGATATATCTTCTCTATCTTTAATATATTAATTCCAAATGAGGGGTGTACATAGCACGCGCTAAAGAAACCCCTCTAATTTGCCGCTACCTAAACAGCAATGACGTATCAACTTATTATGGCACGTGTAATGAACATAACTAAATTAATAAAATATAGAAAAAATAGATTTGTTAGTTTTTTAGTTTAAATCACTTTATAATTTGTTTAAGAAATATCCTAAATACTTTTAGTTAAGATAATAACGATTTTTATAAATTATTTAAGAAAGGTAACTTATTAAATTTTAAAAAATAAAATCCAGCGAAAAACCTTTAGAATCCATATTCTCTTAACTAATTCTTTTAAAAAATTCTCAAATCTTTGCCTTATTAAAATATACAAACGTACATCGTACGTGCTAAATACTAGTTATTATAATGCAAAGAGAGGGGGCCATGTAACGCTCTTACATTTATTTTAGATTAATCATTTATTCTTAGATGGTCCACATCATATATTTTTTGCATGTGTGATGCACGTACGTTGATGCATATTAGTATTAAACAGCCAAAATTTAAAAAGATTTTTAGTTAAGATGATAGATACTTTGAAAACTTCTATAAATAGCAAAAATATTTTAAAAATTCTTATACTTTTGAAAAAAATATCCACATTAAATAAAAATATTCACATGCTTTTATTTTAATAAAGGCATGCATCGCACGTGCAAAAATACTAATCTATATAGTTTGTATGAATTGGTTAGATATAATAGCCTACTATATATATACTGCAGGAAAAATTTCCATGGGGGTTTTGACTATAGCTTCGAGACCATGGGTTTTGACATCGGAAAAAAAATGCTTAGGGTGTGACGACCCCAAACTCCCTGTACCTCTGTATTTTCTTTCTTTAATAAAAGACGTTTTCCTTTCAAATATTGGTATATATTCAATTCATGTTGAATATATGTAAGAACAAACTTGTATCCTATTGGTTAAGCTACTTCATCGATGTTCTATAGGCCACATATTCAAACTTTGGGCTTTGCAATTTTTTTATCATTGTTTTAAACCCTCTCATAACCTACACTGACCTTTCAATTTCTTTTTTCTCAAACCCCTAAAATCAATTCACACTATAAAATTTTCATTTCTTCTCCCTCCACAAATGCTAGCCATCTTCTTCCTAAGAATTTTTTTTACACGCTCTCATAATTTACAAATGACCTTTCAATTTCTTTTTCTCAAAACCCCCAAAATCAATTCACACAATAAATTTTTCATTTCTTCTTCTTTCTCAACTCTAGCCATCCTCTTCTTAAGACGTCTAGAAATCTCGGCATCGTCGAAGGTTCCTATGTCCAAAGCCTCTCGGTCGAGACTTTCATTGCATTGGTAATACGGTTGTTATACCGTATTGCGTAACCCCGTAAGTCCTACTTCTCCTCTCACTCCTCCGCCATTCTATGTCGTGCTATGCGCAAAACCACTACATAATGTTTCTAAAACAAAAAAAATACCTTTTTTATATCAAGATCGATAGGATAGCCAATAATGAATCAATATTTAGATAACGTGTTAACGACATTGCTATTCATGGTGTATTTTCCATGTTATCTACTTTAAAAATATTCAACCTTGATAGAATTATTGCCATGTAGACAAACCACGCTTCTATATGTAAGTTCTTTGTGCTCACGCCGAAATACTTGCGGCGAAGGTGTAATAAAAAACAATAAATTTTAAGCAAGCACAACTAACTACAACCCATAAATATCATCCAAACACCTAAACAAGCACAACTAGAGAGCTAGGCTATGGTTTTAAGAGCATACAACCTGTTAGGAATGATTTCCATAAGTGATGCAGATTTTTGTGATTACAAATCTTTCCATAACTTTTCTGATTTTATTTATTAGGAAATATTTTATATATTACGAAAGATTTTATTCTTGTTAGGAAAGATTTAATTTTATTTCTTTATCATGTAAAGTGTATATATACACTTTTGAGATTCAATACAAATCAATTAAGTTCAAACCCTAAATTGCATATTCTTCAAGTTCTTATATGGTATCAGAGCCTTGCGATTAAAATCTCAATTTTTGATCCATGACTTCCTCTCCAAAATCAATTCCCATCATCTCCGAATTCCCCTTTCCAACAAAACTTTCCTACACAAACTTCATTGTGTGGTGATCTCAAATTCAATCAGCCCTGATTGACCATGATCTCCTTGGTCACATCGACGGCTCCAAATCCCCTCCTACGAGGACAATCACTGACGTCAACGACACCACCAAGCGTGTAGAAAATCCAGACTACCATCAATGGTACCGTCAAGATCAACTTATTTTCAACGTAACCCTCGATTGTTGCATCGAGATGATCCAGCTCCATATCTCCTCTATTTCCTCATCCAAGGAAGCATGTTGCGAACAAATCTCATTCAAGAGTTACGTCGCTCAAGGAATGCCTCATCAATAACCAACACGGCTCATGCTCCATAAGCAAGTACCTATAAAAAATGCGATCTATCTTCGACAATCTCGCTCTTGCCGACCACCCCTTTCCTCCTTCCTGAAGATGATCTCTGTTAGGGTAAAAATTTACACCCCTGTTGACCAAGTCAAAGTCAAGGTCAACCCCAACCCAGGTGGGCCCAAGCCCAGGTCAAGCGGGCCCATGCCCAAGCCGAGCCCGCGACCAAGCCTCCCCATGCCAACAACAAAATCATGTAATAAATTATTTTTATGTAATTTTTTTATGCATGAATGTAAACAAAATGGGCATAAAGCCAAATTTTTGTAAGCCCATGGCTTATGTGCAAAAAGAAATGGCACATGAGCCATGGGATAGGAAAAATGCCATTTTGAAAAGCCCAAGGGGCTATATGTAAATATGTAAGCCTATAAAAGACAACATGATGATGAATAAAAGAACACTTTTTCATTCCCCCAAAAATAGGGTTCTTTGTGCCTTCTGCTCCTTCTCCAAGGTTCTAACCTTCTCATTTCTTTTGAATTAAATCAAGAGTTTTACTCTTTGTTTTCCAAAACTAAGTAGTTTTCCACCACAAAACCCACAAAGGGGAATTCAGATCTGCCATCAGATCTCAGAAAGGAGAGATTTTTAAAATCTCATATCTCTTGATCTTCAAGATCCGGCCAACAAGAGAAGAAGAAGGAGACCTATCTCCAGAAGCCCCACTTTGGGGAAGAACTAGGGCTCAAGGAGAGAAGCCCTTCATCAGCTTCAAAACATCCTAGGAGTTTAACTCCATATATATATATATATATATATAATAAATATTTCCTTCTTGAAGCATAGCTTCTGGTTCTGGGACTAAAAGCCCCTTTTTCTCGCCGGCGCCCAAGCGCTCAAGCGCCAAGCGCCCACGTGCCGACACGTGGCACGCTAGTGCTCGAGCGCAGAGCGCCCACGTGCCGACATGTGGCGCGCTGGCGCTCGAGCGCCCTATGCTCAAGCGCAAAGCGCCCACGTGCCGACACGTGGCGCGCTTGCGCTCCAGCGCTCAAGCGCAAGGCGCCCACGTGCCGACACGTGGCGCGCTTGTACTTAAGCACCCAGCGTAAGCGCAAAGCGCCCACATGCCGACACATGGCGCGCTTGCGCTCCAGCGCCCTGCGCTCAAGCGCAAAACGCCCACGTGTCGACACGTGGCGCGCTTGCGCTCAAGCGCCTAGCGCTCAAGCGCAAAGCGCCCACATGTCGACACGTGGCGCGCTTGCGCTCCAGCGCCAGGCGCTTACATGCCGACACGTGGCGCGCTAGCGCCTGAGCGCACAGCACCTAAGCGCACAGCGCTCAAGGCACTGACCCCACGCATCCTTTGGATGCCCTTTCCCTTTCTTTTTTTATATATATGTATAAATAAACACACACACACACACACACATACTCTACAACACTCCCCCTCCCAAAAAAAATTTGGGACGGGGCGCTGCCCCGCACCCCGCAAGGGGGCTGCTAGACCCCTTGACCCCCAGCCCGCTATCCGGATAGCAGAACCCCCGTAAAAACTCTGTGTGGCCCCCGATATATCCAAAACCCCTTCAAAACACAACACTGCACATTGAGTTCGCATGACCAGTTTAACCCGTCAATCGGAGATTCCCTCGCTCCAAATACGAGGGGTAATTAACGGCAGCTTAGTCCGTGGCTGCCGGAGATTCGGATCACCACAATCATTAAACCCCGGCCTACCCTAGGCAGGGGAAATCTGTAATGCTCCTGACAAGCGCGTGCGTATTCCCATCTCAATGGGGTGACGAAAAACACCCTACAGATTCTGGCACGCCCGGTGGGACCAATCTCTCCTCCCATATTTCGGGTTAAACGTTCATGCGAACTCAGTCAATATACATACCTATATTTATACTGAAATAATGCTCTTTCATGCAAGTTTTCAAGTGATCACTTCTCAATAATGTCTCCAAAGATGAACTCAGCTCCCGTCTCCTACACAATGAAGATAGACTCCAGGACGGTCCTTCCGGCCAGTCTCAGGCGACAATGGGAGGAGCCGCTGCTACAGTTCGGCTCTGTTTTGTTCGTGCCAGCTAACGTCATTCCAGCTCCTCAAGCTCCAGCAACAGACAGACCGGTCTCGAAAGGCAGGAGACCAAATGTGGTGATCTCGAGGGCGCCCCAACCCAAATGCAAGTCGATGTTTGAACGACTCTCCTTGGCCCCAGCTGGGGGCAAGGCCATCAACACCAAAAAAGCAACAGGGTGTATCGAGCAAGCTCCGGCGATGCCTCTGACAACTGCTCGATTGGGTGTCTTCTTAAGCCTCCCCATCACTCAGCCTATGGCGGCTTCCCGAAGAGCAGAGGCCTGCCAAGCGCTCAAGGCAGAGAAGCTGAGGCAGAAGCGGCTCAGATATAGAGCCAACAAAAGGGCTAGGGCTCTGGCCATGTTAAAACTTATGAACTTCCAAGGCCCGGACCGCTCCGCGAAATCAGCCGCCAAAGATAAAGAGATGGCTGGGTACGTGGTTCGTACTGTCTACATGGTTGGACATAAAGAAACGAATCCTCCTCTTCTTCACAGCCATGGTGATGATATGATCGACACTACCCAGCATCGGTTCGATCTAAGTGTGAAGAGCCCTCTCACGTTGATAAGCCTGAGGATCCCGTGGTTCCTGCGGAATTGAGCTCAGGCAATAAAGATGACCCGGTTGTCATAGCCGGAACTACAGAACAAGCGTTATTCCGATGGCTTCAGAGGCAGCTTCAGGACAGGGACGAGAAGTTAGCCAAGGTACAGTCCAAGGTCGATGAATTAGCAAACGTCGCGGCAGATCTCGCGACCCAAGTCGCCCGATTGCAATTACAGCAGAATCAAATTTTGGTTCATGAACCAGGGATTGATGCCCGGAGGCAGCCAACTGATGCCCCCTTCAACCTAAGAGCGGAGCGCCTTCGCGGAAAACGGCCGCAATTAACCTCCAGTCCCTCCGATGCATACACCGAAGGGGAATCGCCTCTAAAAGAGAAGCTGGAAAAAGTCTATTCCTTCAAAAGGGACAAAGTCCACAAGATATTCAGGGACGCCCTAAGAAACGGTCTACAACTGCCAGAATCAAAGAAGTCGCAAGAAGCGAATATAACCGACGACCCAAAATATTACCCCTATCATAGAGTGACAGGTCATGCCATTGAGGACTGCTTCGTCTTCAAAGATTGGGTCGAAAGGCAATACAAGACGGGAGAGATAGAACTGTCTAAAGGCGTGTTAGCAAATAGTCAAGCTACGGCCCCCGATTTCATGCAAATGGAGACCGAAGCCTTTCGGGAACCTAACCCTCCCAGACACATGCAGGGCGAACCAAAGACTGATCGGCCTCAGGGACCGGCACCAGTGAGGGCACCTACTCTGATGGAGAGAAAGAAGAAGGTGTACTCCTTCAGGAGGGATAAGGTCCGCAATATATTCGAGGAAGCCTTAAACAACGGCCTGCAATTGCCTATTCCGAAGAGGCCACATGAAATGAATATGACCGGCAATCCCGTATACTGCCCATACCATAGAGTGCTGAGTCATACCATTGAAGAATGCTGTGTTTTCAAAGATTGGGCAGAGGACCAATATAAGCTTGGAAGAACCTCACAATCCTCGGATGTATCGGCAAGCCACAGAGCTAGGTCATCAACACAGCTCCGCCAAGATCAAAGTTCAAGGAGCTGGGATAAGCAAAAAGGACCACCATGTCGTTAAACTGGGAACAATCGACCACCACGTCATTAAACTGGGAACAGTCGACCATCATGTCATTAAACTGGGAACAGTCGACCACCACGTCATTAAACTGGGAACAATTGACCACCATGTTATTAAACTGGGAATAATCGACCTCTAAGTCGTTAAACTGGGAATGTAAACATATATGTATACATATATATGTAAATAAACAAAAAATATGTAAATAAAAGAAAAATAAAGAAAAGCCGAAATGATGGGGCAACTCGCAATAAAAATCAGCGAGTAAAATAAAGATGAAAATAAAGCCGAAATGATGGGGCAACTCGCAATAAAAATCAGCGAGTAAAATAAAGATGAAAATAAAGCCGAAATGATGGGGCAACCGCGAATAAAAGCCGAAATGATAGGGCAATCGCGATCTTCGCGATAAGAAAAGCTGAAATGATAGAGCATCGCGGTAAAACAAAAAAAACAAATAAAAAAACAAAAAAAGTGGCGAATGATGAGTCGCTCCTGGTACCATATTCCAGTGCAGCGATGCAGACGCCAACCAAAATTCAAATTCCCAAAATTTTTCCAGCCCTACGGCCAGTTCCCCAAATTGACTACCGTATACAATCCACGGGCTCAAATAATTCTCATCATACCCATGCCCCACCGTAATCACCTGTTACGCGGCTGGTCTCCGCCCTTGGAATGATGCTCCATTAGGAAGACCCACTCATGTATCCTCACGATACATGGGGAGAACAAACCTTTGTGGGATCCTTACGACTCATAAAGGAAAAACACACTTAGGAGTCCTCACGACTCTTAAGGAGAAAATACACCTGCGGGATCCTTACGACTCGTAGGGAGAAAATGCTTTTATGGGACCCTCACGGCCCATAAAATTGAAAAGCCTTAGGCGATAGGGATCTAAACCTGTCTCCTAAGCCATCGCTCCCCAATCCCCAAGTGGCGAATGATGAGTCGCTCCTAGTACCATATTCCAGTATAGCGATGCAGACGCCAACCAAATTCCAAATCCCAATCCCTAAACGGCGAATGATGAGTCGCTCCCGGTACCATATTCCAGTGCAGCGATGCAGACGCCGACCAAATTCCAAATCCCATACCCCAGTGGCGAATGATGAGTCGCTCTTGGTACCATATTCCAGTGCAGCGATGCAGACGCCAACAAAGACCCAAAATGTTTTTGGCCCTACGGTCTGGATCATAAATCCTGTAAAACCGTATACAATCCACGGGCGTAAAACAATCCCAATCTCTCCCAAGTCCTACCGGTGAGACCACATTCAAAGTCCCACCAAAAATTTAAAAAATAATAATAAAAAAATGGTATGTCCACAAGCAAAATGGGCACGGATGAAAACCCGAAAGGGCGCCGTGAGTAAAAACAGCAGGACTGCCGGCGAGTTTGTGAAAACCCGAAAGGGCGCAAATTCGTTAAAAAAAAGAGATGAAATGCACTCGCAAAGTCCTCTCGACTTTGTGAGGAGAAAATTCCTTCGTAAGATCCTTACGACTCACAAAAGAGCAACACACTTAGGAGTCCCCACGACTCCTAAGGAGAAAATGCACTTACGAGATCCTGTCGACTCGTAGGGAGAAAATGCTTTTATGGGACCCCTACGGCCCATAAAATTAAAAAGCCTTAGGTGATAGGGATCTAAACCTGTCTCCTAAGCCACCAATTCGCAAATCCTTCCGGGGCAAATGATGAGTTGCTCCTGGCATTATTCCAGTGTTGCAGTGCAGATGCTAAACCAAAACCAATTCCCAAATCCTCTCATGGCAGATGATGATTCGCTCCTGGTACCATATTCCAGTATAGCGATGCTGATGCCAACCCAAATCACAATCAACAAGTCAACTTCAACTCCGACACCGCAGAAAGCAGAGCAAGTCAGAATCCAATCTCGACACCGCAAGAAGCGGAGCAAGTCAAGATCACCCCTGACACTGCAAGAAGCAGAGCAAGTCAAATCAAGCGTCGACCGTCTACGTCGCAAAAAGGGTTGTGCAGGCTCCCCAAATCGGGAACCCAAATCACTCCGGATCAGAGCGTCGACCGTCTACGTCGCAAAAAAGGAAATGCAGGCTCCCCAAATCGGGAACCCAAATCGCTCCGAATCAGAGCGTCGACCGTCTATGTCGTAAAAAGGGCAGTGCAGGCTCCCCACAAATCGGGAACCCAAATCGCTCCAGATCAGAGCGTCAACCGTCTATGTCGCAAAAAGGGCAGTGCAGGCTTCCCACAAATCGGGAACCAAATCGCTCCGGATCAGAGCGTCGACCGTCCACGCAAAAAGGGCAGTGCAGGCTTCCTACAAAGCAGGGATTAGATCACTCCGGGCCAGGGAAAGTCAACCACGAACACTCCGTCTCGGAGACGCGCCAAGCGTCGACCGTCCAGGTCGTAAAAAGGGCAGTGCAGGCTCCCCACAAATCGGGAACCTAAATCGCTCCGGATCAGAGCGTCGACCGTCTACGTAGTGCAGGCTCTCCATGTTAGTGTATATGCCCTAGAGGCCATTACTGTATCATACTAGTTTGTATATTACTTAATGGAAGCTTGGGATATTCACAGTTGTATATACAATCTTGCTCGAAATGGTAGTATGCTACTTGGTTTGTCTCTGCTTTAATATGTGCATGTGTTTCTTTTAGCATATTGCTGGTATACATATTAGTAGAGCCCTTAGGATCTTTGCTTGATTACCAGCGTTGTGATGGCGCTCGCACTCGTGGGAGCTGGGTAATCTATAAGCACATCCTTATACAGGTCCCTGGTCGTTGGACTATCGAGACAGGGCATCGATACTCCGGAGTAGACTAGCGTATGCGCTTCTCATCCCAGTGTGGGAGACGGTCTGTCCCACAGCCGTTAGTACGTCGTACTTGGGATAGTATGCGGGTGCTCGTTAGGTTACGAGTACACTGGACAGGACTCGTCGGGAACTGTTGGTTGGTAATATACCTATCGTCAGTTATCAGTTCCCAGGTGACATGAGTACCGCTTAGTCCGCTGACTTGACACTGTCACTTCGCCTCGAGTGTGTTCCCACTGCACTTTGATTACTACCCTACCACGGCTCAAAGGAGTCGTGCAAACAGGTAGTTTTTGGGTGCAGTCCCGAAGCACTTGGAGGCAGTGACGGTTAGACAGGATTCGTCTCTCCCGGTATTGGGGGTTGACATCGCGCTGTGTCCAGGAGAGCCATTACACGAGTAGTCCCTGGCCAGGGCAAGCGAGATATGCTGGTAGGTTTCCAGTGTTATCTCAGGGTGTTATGGGCTACACTTCGACACGACTTGTACCGCTATTAGGGGACTGACGTTCACCGCCCCCCTAGGCCCGCCATGCGATGTATCAGACGAACAGACCGGACTGTACAGAGACTGTCACATACAGGCTCAGTAGGAGTGCAGATGGGGTTCACCTCGTCAGTCTTCTTATCGACATCTACCTGGGGACCGTTACGTACAGCTAGTGCCGCTTGCGGTCTGTGGTTAAACCCACTGCCAGTGTAGTGTCGAGTCTTTAGAGTCCCACACAGAGAGCTATTCGCCTTTAGGCAAAATGAGTAGAGGTCGCATGGTTTTGCGACAGGGTTCGTTCGCATCCGCGCACTTGTGCACGTTTGCTGTCCGGACAGTTTATACTAGCGGGCTTTGGTTTAAGCCGGATCCTAGTATATGATTTGAGATTGGTTTTTCTCAGTGTATTCGTGTTCCTCGGATCACGAATGCGGGTGCGTATGCACAGTTGCTTGAGATTGGGGGAGAGGACCTTGTTTAGGGTTAATGGCTATTGTCATTTTATTAACCCTATTGCTTATGTGTGTATTATAGTTAATTGATAATTAGCTTAATAATTGTGCATGGTTGTTGTTGTTGACCTTTTGACTTCATTGACTTGTTGACCTAGGTTGACACTTTGACCATCATCATTTCTTTTGGAAGATGCTCTTTGATCTTTGCAAAATTGAAATGATAATGGTCATGTCATGATTTACCATGACAATTTTCAAGCTAATTATTCAATTAAAATTATTCACACATATTAGTGAGAATGGCTCACTAATAATTCATTCTCTCATATCATTTCTCTCTCTTGCTTATCCTCTCCCTCTCGCTCTCTCCCTCTCATGTGTTGAGAAACAAAAAGCTTGAGAAAAGCCCTCACTTGATCTTCTCTACTCTCTTCTAGGGTTCAAGTCTTAGCATTTCTTGCACTCTAGTTACTCCTAGCTTGGAGTTGAAGCTAAAGGTCGAGGCTTTCGGGTGGATCCTTCTTTGATGGGAGAAGACAAGCAAGGTGACCTCTTTCTACCATTCCAAGGAGCAAGGAGAGAAGGACTTTGAGCTCAAGGTATAACCTTTCCATCACTTAGCTACTTTGTAGTTAGCTTTAGCAACTTTATGTTTAGCAAAGATCCTTAAAGCTTGGTCCATGTTGCCTATAGTTGATAAAAATCCAATTTTTATTATGTTTTCCGCCTCCTCGCAAGCACCGGGGTGGGCAACGTGGACTTACAGTGGTATCAGAGCCTAACTAAACATAAACTAGCTAAGTAGTTAAGTGTAACGAAGTTTCGAAACCGGAAAATCGAAAAACCAAACTCGCAAAACCCTAAGTTTCTGTTAATTTTTTTTCTGGTCAAAATAAAATTTGTTATACACCAAAAATTATCTCAGGGTTTTGTTAAGAACACCACCAAAAACGAGACAGAGAGTCGACCAAATGGGCGCGGATCCGCGGCGATAGGAAGCTATTGCGCCGCGCATCCGCGGCCGTCTTGTCTCCTCTCTGCCTCGATTTTGGTGCAGTGTATTTCTGTGTTGGTTTTGGGATTTTTAGGATATGTTGTATGTGCCCAGATTTTCCAGAACTAAAATTTACTTTTTGGGGCCTATAAATCTGTATTTTTTCGGAACTTCACTACACTTTAACTATATCGGTTATATCTGTGATGCTTGTATGTATTGAACGTCGGCTAATCGCTATAAGTCGATTAGTCGGGGTTATACATCTCTGTGATCTGTGATTGTTGTTGGTTTGTGGATATGAATGGATTGGATTGTCGCAGGTGAATAGCCGGGGTGGATATGAGATGAGCGTTATTTTTCTTTCATTCATTTGTAACATGTAAATTGATGTAATAATATTATTTGTATGGCCGCACAACCGGGTCGGGGTTGTAGCCGTCATTGTATAATTCTTTTTACTGTTTTTGCTCCTAGGATAGACCCATGGAGGGGGTGCACAAACTACCGGGTATCTCGAAGTGCCGAGTGGCCTACTCACGGTGGTGAGGGAGGTTGCTTCGCTTCGGGTGCTTGGCGGGTAGTTTGCCGCACCCGTAGGGGTCTTGGGTGGGGTTTTGGCTATTCACCGCGACCGTGTAATCCGCTTTACGTTGCAGGCTCGAACGCATTGCGGATTCCTAGTATATCCAATGTATTCATCTGTGATCTGTAATGTCTATCATTGCTATATATTTATATATAATAACTATTTAGGCGTTGCTTATGTTTTACAGCCGCGCTAGCCCAGCCCCCGCTCTGTCGTTAGTTAAGTAACCTAACGGGTGATGACGGGGCCCCGTGGCGAATGCGAATGGCATAAGCGTACGTCATATTTTGGTTGTTTTCTGCAATGGTAGGATTAAATGATGGGATGCATTAAAAGAACTAATGCAAGAAAATAAACCAAGTAAAAGTCGATTGGAACACTTTGAAAACCGCTCGGTTCTTTTCAAAACTAAACTTTTAAACGCGGAGCTTGAACCACTCCTTTTAAAAGCTATCTCGTTCCATCGATTATATCAAGTTCACTACGTTCACGGTTTCGCCAAAACCATCCGTAGCCCTCCATCATTTCGGTTAAATATTCGGTAGTATTCAAGCTATGTATTTTGACCTCACGCCAAGGCATAGTGATTGGTAGCTGCCGGATATTTATCCGTTGCATAGATAGAATGCGTTGATTTGAGACAGTCGTACTGCCGTTTTGGCCTACGTCAAGGGTAGGTACGGGTGGGTTCAAATTAACCAGGATAATGATGGGAAGAACTTGACATGTGACTTATGACATTTTGACCTCACGCCAAGGTCATAAGAGCATGGGGCAAAAATCCACATCGGGAGTTTCATAAGTACTGAAACTTGCTAGCGTTGCATACCATTTGGAGTGTGATGATTCTGGTAGGATTCCTTCGGTTTTATCACGCGATGATATTTGGATCCCGATCCTACTGTGAGTATATGCTACTCCTCGGGAAAACTCTCACTTAACGATCAATGCTATAAACTTAGTAGGTGTCTAGAAAGGTGTTAGCGGGGCTACGCCCACAGGGAAAAGAGGTTACTTAATTAAGGAACTTCGCGAAAGCGTTGGAAAACCTCCCTCGAAGTACCGACACTGGTCTGGCTGAACGGTTAAGCAAGTATTGTACGGTGAGAGTAATCCTGACTAATCCTTTCTTTACGGTTTGAGAAGGGATTCGAGAGACAGTGGGAGCCATCCAGTTTAGACAAACTAAAAACCACTCTAAACTTGCAAGAGCATCATGCTAAAGTGTTTCTTTTCTCTCTCCTAATTGCAGCGACCATTCAAGATGACCGGACTTAAGTTATTACTAGATAAAAATAAACTGACAGGGCCAAACTACAAAGATTGGCTCAGGAATGTCAAGATGGCTATCACTTATGACAAGTTGGGGTATGTACTTACCACCAAAGCTCCCCCTGTCCCAGGTCCCACCTCCAGCGTCGCGGATGTAGAAATCCGTAAGACATGGGAGATAGATTGCGCGAGGGCCAGATGCCTCGTACTAGCCTCGATGGACAACGAACATCAAAGGAGGCACGAGAATATGGACCTAGAGTCCATATTTCTCCATACAAAAGAACTGTATGGAGAGCAGTCTCGTATCGCTAGATACGAAGTGTCGAAGAAGCTTTTTTCGGCAAGGTTGGCCGTCGGATCATCGGTAGCGGACCACGTGCTTAAGATGATCGGCTACATAGAGGAGCTCGCGGACCTTGGGACCACGTTGGAGAATGAACTCTATACCGATTTGATTCTCCAGTCCCTTCCTTCCACTTACGCCCAGTTCATTCTTAACTTCAACATGCAAGGAAAGGAGGTTGAACTTGCCGAACTTCTGAACATGTTGAGGACTGCTGAGGGCACCCTACAGAAGGGTAGGGAGACATCCACTTTGTTTGTAGGAGGATCTTCCTCTTCTAGGTCCAGGGCGAAAGCCAAGGGCAAGAAGAAGAAAGCCCCCGCCAAACCAAGAGGCGGTGTCGGTAAAGTGGATACGAAGGGAAAGGGTAAAGCAACAAAGGTAGCGGGGAAGCTGGTGGGGAAGGAAGAATGCTTCTATTGTCACAAAAGTGGTCACTGGAAACAAGATTGCAAGGCTTGGAAAGCCAGAACACAGGATTTGAAGCGAGTTGCAGCTTCAGCTTCAGGTGTGTATGTTATTGAAAACTGTCTATCAATAAACTCTACATCCTGGGTATTGGATACCGGATCAGGATCTCATATCTGTAATTCTTTGCAGGCGTTGAGAAAGCGTAGAGTTTTGAAGGCAGGTGACATGACCCTCAGAGTTGCGAACGGTGCTAGCATGGATGCTGAGGCCGTGGGGGACTATCACCTGGGATTATCAGATGGACACTTTTTGGTTTTGCGTAGTTGTTATTATGTACCAAATGCAACCTGTAATATCATTTCTGTATCTTTATTATCTAAAGAAGATTATGAATTTGCATTTGTAAGTAATGTAGTGAACATTCACCTTAATCAAGTTTTGATTGGGTCTGGTACATTGAACAACGGTATATACGTTTTAAACCAACCACAGGTTTTCAATATCCAGAATACACACAAAAGAAAGTCTCCAGAAATTAATAAAACTTTCTTATGGCATTGTAGACTGGGTCACATCAATGAGAGAAGATTGACTAAGTTACATACTGAAGGATATTTAGATCCGTTCGAATATCAATCGTATGCAACTTGTCAATCCTGTCTCAAAGGAAAGATGACAAAGGCTCCGTTTTCTGGACACGGAGAAAGAGCGAGCGAGCTCTTGGGACTCGTACACAGCGACGTGTGCGGTCCAATGTCTACACATGCGCGAAGCGGTTTTTCTTACTTCATTACTTTTACGGATGATTTCTCAAGATTCGGACATATCTTCTTAATGAAGCATAAATCCGAAGCTTTTGATAAGTTCCAGGAATATAAGAATGAAGTAGAAAAACAAACAGGCAAAAGTATCAAGATCCTAAGATCGGATCGAGGAGGAGAATACTTAAGTGCTGAATTCCTGAATTACTTAAAAGAGAATGGAATTCTCTCTCAGCTTACTCCTCCATACACTCCGCAACATAACGGTGTATCGGAGAGACGGAACCGAACCCTATTGGATATGGTACGGTCCATGATGAGTAACGCTGAGTTACCGCGATCGTTCTGGGGATATGTGCTAGAAACAGCTGCATATCTTTTGAACCGTGTTCCCACTAAGACTGTGTCTACCACACCATATGAGTTATGGAGTGGGAAGAAACCCTATCTTCAATACTTGAAGATTTGGGGATGTCCAGCTTATGTCAAAAAGCAGCATACGGACAAGCTCGAGGCACGCTCAGTACTGTGCAAGTTTGTGGGATACCCAAAGAACTCCAGGGGGTATCTTTTCTATTACGCAGAGGAACAAAAAGTCCTTGTTTCTCGTAATGCCCATTTTCTGGAACATCAGTTTTTAGAAAAAGAAATAAGTGGGAGCGCAATAGAACTGGAAGAAATTCCAGAACCACAAACTATTACTGAAAGCTTGGTAGAACCAGAAGGTTCAAAAGAACAGGACATTCCTACGCCACTCCGCAGGAGTAGTAGGCAGTCTCATCCGCCCGAGAGGTTCTACGGTTTTCTCATTGACGGGGATAGAGAGGACTGCATCATAGATTGTGATGAGCCTACTAGCTTCCAGCAAGCCATTCAGAGTGTCGACTCGGTAAAATGGCTGGATGCAATGCGGACTGAGATGGAGTCCATGTACACCAACAAAGTATGGACGTTGGACATTGCTCCAGACGGGGTAAAACCCGTAGGATGCAAGTGGATCTTCAAAAGGAAGATTGGTGTAGATGGACAGGTTGAGACCTATAAAGCTAGACTGGTAGCAAAGGGTTTTCGTCAGCGACCTGGTTTGGACTATGACGAAACCTTTTCTCCAGTAGCTATGCTGAAATCCATTCGGATCCTTCTTGCCATCGCTGCTTTCCACGATTATGAGATTTGGCAGATGGACGTAAAGACAGCCTTTCTAAATGGTCATTTAGAGGAGTGTGTCTATATGGACCAGTCAGAGGGTTTCATTCAGGGTGGGAGCAGCGGAAAGGTATGCAAGTTGCTCAAGTCCATTTATGGACTCAAGCAGGCATCGCGGAGTTGGAACATCTGTTTTGATGAGACGGTCAAAGAATTTGGCTTTATCAAAAATCCAGATGAACCATGCATCTATTGTAGATTTGTAGCGAGAACTGTAGTATTCCTCGTCTTATACGTGGATGACATTCTCTTAATAGGAAATGACATTCCTATGCTACAATCTGTCAAGGGGTTCTTGTCACAAAGGTTCTCCATGAAAGACCTGGGTGATGCCTCATACATTCTGGGTATCCGGATCTACCGTGACAGATCCAAGAGGATATTAGGACTCTCGCAGTCCAGGTACATCGACACCATACTGAAGAGATTCAGTATGGAAGATTCCAAGCGCGGTAATCTACCGGCTTGTCACGGGATCACCCTCTCCAAAGAGATGTCTCCCAAGACTGATTTGGAGAGGGATCGCATGTCTATTATACCCTACGCTTCTGCGGTAGGCTCTATAATGTATGCGATGTTGTGTACCAGACCGGATGTGGCTTATGCACTGAGTGTGGTAAGCAGGTATCAGTCAAACCCTGGGGAGAAACATTGGATAGCAGTAAAGAACATTCTCAAGTACCTGAGAAGGACTAAGAAGATGTTCTTGGTGTATGGCGGAAAAGACCTACAGATTGAGGCCTTTGCTGACTCCAGCTTCCAGAGTGACAAGGATGATTCCAAGTCCATGTCGGGTTTTGTCTTCACCCTCAATGGAGGGGCGGTGTGTTGGAAGAGCTCCAAACAGGAAACCGTTGCTGACTCGACTATGGAAGCGGAATACATCGCTGCATCTGATGCCGCAAAAGAAGCTGTCTGGATGAGGAAGTTCTTGAGAGAACTTCAGGTGGTTCCGTCCATTGTTGACCCAATACCTCTGTATTGCGACAACAACGGGGCTATAGCTTTAGCGAAGGAACCCAGATCCCATCAGAAATCCAGACACATCTTAAGGCGGTATCACCTGATCAGGGAGATCGTGGATCGCCAGGAGATCGAGGTCCGGAGAGTTGCATCAGAGGATAACACAGCAGATCCATTCACCAAGGCCTTGCCCCAGACTCAGTTCGAGCGGCTGATCGAGATGATAGGTCTTCGATACGCCAGTACATGGCCTTAGTGCAAGTGGGAGATTGTTAGTGTATATGCCCTAGAGGCCATTACTGTATCATACTAGTTTGTATATTACTTAATGGAAGCTTGGGATATTCACAGTTGTATATACAATCTTGCTCGAAATGGTAGTATGCTACTTGGTTTGTCTCTGCTTTAATATGTGCATGTGTTTCTTTTAGCATATTGCTGGTATACATATTAGTAGAGCCCTTAGGATCTTTGCTTGATTACCAGCATTGTGATGGCGCTCGCACTCGTGGAAGCTGGGTAATCTATAAGCACATCCTTATACAGGTCCCTGGTCGTTGGACTATCGAGACAGGGCATCGATACTCCGGAGTAGACTAGCGTATGCGCTTCTCATCCCAGTGTGGGAGACGGTCTGTCCCACAGCCGTTAGTACGTCGTACTTGGGATAGTATGCGGGTGCTCATTAGGTTACGAGTACACTGGACAGGACTCGTCGGGAACTGTTGGTTGGTAATATACCTATCGTCAGTTATCAGTTCCCAGGTGACATGAGTACAGCTTAGTCCGCTGACTTGACACTGTCACTTCGCCTCGAGTGTGTTCCCACTGCACTTTGATTACTACCCTACCACGGCTCAAAGGAGTCGTGCAAACAGGTAGTTTTTGGGTGCAGTCCCGAAGCACTTGGAGGCAGTGACGGTTAGACAGGATTCGTCTCTCCCGGTATTGGGGGTTGACATCGCGCTGTGTCCAGGAGAGCCATTACACGAGTAGTCCCTGGCCAGGGCAAGCGAGATATGCTGGTAGGTTTCCAGTGTTATCTCAGGGTGTTCTGGGCTACACTCCGACACGACTTGTACCGCTATTAGGGGACTGACGTTCACCGCCCCCCTAGGCCCGCCATGCGATGTATCAGACGAACAGACCGGACTGTACGGAGACTGTCACATACAGGCTCAGTAGGAGTGCAGATGGGGTTCACCTCGTCAGTCTTCTTATCGACATCTACCTGGGGACCGTTACGTACAGCTAGTGCCGCTTGCGGTCTGTGGTTAAACCCACTGCCAGCGTAGTGTCGAGTCTTTAGAGTCCCACACAGAGAGCTATTCGCCTTTAGGCAAAATGAGTAGAGGTCGCATGGTTTTGCGACAGGGTTCGTTCGCATCCGCGCACTTGTGCACGTTTGCTGTCCGGACAGTTTATACTAGCGGGCTTTGGTTTAAGCCGGATCCTAGTATATGATTTGAGATTGGTTTTTCTCAGTGTATTCGTGTTCCTCGGATCACGAATGCGGGTGCGTATGCACAGTTGCTTGAGATTGGGGGAGAGGACCTTGTTTAGGGTTAATGGCTATTGTCATTTTATTAACCCTATTGCTTATGTGTGTATTATAGTTAATTGATAATTAGCTTAATAATTGTGCATGGTTGTTGTTGTTGACCTTTTGACTTCATTGACTTGTTGACCTAGGTTGACACTTTGACCATCATCATTTCTTTTGGAAGATGCTCTTTGATCTTTGCAAAATTGAAATGATAATGGTCATGTCATGATTTACCATGACAATTTTCAAGCTAATTATTCAATTAAAATTATTCACACATATTAGTGAGAATGGCTCACTAATAATTCATTCTCTCATATCATTTCTCTCTCTTGCTCATCCTCTCCCTCAAGCTCTCTCCCTCTCATGTGTTGAGAAACAAAAAGCTTGAGAAAAACCCTCACTTGATCTTCTCTACTCTCTTCTAGGGTTCAAGTCTTAGCATTTCTTGCACTCTAGTTACTCCTAGCTTGGAGTTGAAGCTAAAGGTCGAGGCTTTCGGGTGGATCCTTCTTTGACGGGAGAAGACAAGCAAGGTGACCTCTTTCTACCATTCCAAGGAGCAAGGAGAGAAGGACTTTGAGCTCAAGGTATAACCTTTCCATCACTTAGCTACTTTGTAGTTAGCTTTAGCAACTTTATGTTTAGCAAAGATCCTTAAAGCTTGGTCCATGTTGCCTATAGTTGATAAAAATCCAATTTTTATTATGTTTTCCGCCTCCTCGCAAGCACCGGGGTGGGCAACGTGGACTTACAATCCATAAATCGGGAACCCAAATCGCTCCGGATCAGAGCGTCGACCGTCTATGTCGCAAAAAGGGCAGTGCAGGCTTTCTACAAATCGGGAACCCAAATCGCTCCGGATCAGAGCGTCGACCGTCTATGTCGCAAAAAGGGCAGTGCAGGCTCCCCACAAATCGGGAACCCAAATCGTTCCGGATCAGAGCGTCGACCGTCCAGGTCGTAAAAAGGGCAGTGCAGGCTCCCCATAAATTGGGAACCCAAATCGCTCCGAATAGAGCGTCGACCGTCCAGGTCGTAAAAAGGGCAGTGCAGGCTCCCCACAAATCGGGAATCCAAATCGCTCCGGATCAGAGCGTCGACCGTCCATGTCGTAAAAACGGCAGTGCAGGCTTCCCATAAATCGGGAGCCCAAATCGCTCCGGATCAGAGCGTCGACCGTCCATGTCGCAAAAACGGCAGTGCAGGCTTCCCATAAATCGGGAACCCAAATCGCTACGGATTAGAGCGTCGACCGTCTACGTCGCAAAAAGGGCAGTGCAGGCTCCCCCACAAATCGGGAACCCAAATCGCTCCAGATCAGAGCGTCGACCGTCTATGTCGCAAAAAGGGCAGTGCAGGCTCCCCACAAATCGGGAACCCAAACCGCTCCGGATCAGAGCGTCGACCGTCTACGTCGCAAAAAGGGCAGTGCAGGCTTCCCACAAATTGGGAACCCAAATCGCTCTGGATCAGAGCGTCGACCATCCATGTTGCAAAACGGGCAGTGCAGGCTTCCTACAAAGCAGGAACCAGATCACTCTGGGCCAAGGAAAAGTCTACCACGGAAACTCCGTCTCGGAGACGCGTCAAGCGTCGACCGTCCATGTCGTTAAAAGGACAGGGCATCCCAAAAAGTGGAAACCAAAGCAAGTCGCATCCACGCGAAAGAAGATCCATCAATTTCATGCACACGACCCACATATGTGGTGTGCATTTATTGATGGGGGGCACTTTGTTGGGGTAAAAATTTACACCCCTGTTGACCAAGTCAAAGTCAAGGTCAACCCCAACCCGGGTGGGCCCAAGCCCAGATCATGCGGGCCCATGCCCAAGCCGAGCCCGCGGCCAAGCCTCCCCATGCCAACAATAAAATCATGTAATAAATCATTTTTATGTAATTTTTTATGCATGAATGTAAACAAAATGGGCATAAAGCCAAATTTTTGTAAGCCCATGGCTTATGTGCAAAAAGAAATGGCACATGAGCCATGGGATAGGCAAAATGCCATTTTGAAAAGCCCAAGGGGCTATATGTAAATATATAAGCCTATAAAAGGCAATATGATGATGAATAAAAGAACACTTTTTCATTCCCCCAAAAATAGGGTTCTTTGTGCCTTCTGCTCCTTCTCCAAGGTTCTAAACCTTCTCATTTCTTTTGAATTAAATCAAGAGTTTTACTCTTTCTTTTCCAAAACTAAGTAGTTTTCCACCACAAAACCCACAAAGGGGAACTCAGATCTGCCATCAGATCTCAGAAAGGAGAGATTTTTAAAATCTCACATCTCTTGATCTTCAAGATCCGGTCAACAAGGGAAGAAGAAGGAGACCTATCTCCAGAAGCCCCACTTTGGGGAAGAACTAGGGCTTAAGGGGAGAAGCCCTTCATCAGCTTCAAAACATCCTAGGAGTTTAACTCCATATATATATATATAATAAATATTTCCTTCCTGAAGCATAGCTTCTGGTTCTGGGACTAAAAGCCCATTTTTTCTCGCCGGCGTCCAAGCGCTCAAGCGCCAAGCGCCCACGTGCCGACACGTGGCGCGCTGGCGCTCGAGCGCAGAGCGCCCACGTGCCGACACGTGGCGCGCTGGCGCTCGAGCGCAGAGCGCCCACGTGCCGACACGTGGCGCGCTAGCGCTCGAGCACCCTGCGCTCAAGCGCAAAGCGCCCACGTGCCGACACGTGGAGCACTTGCGCTCCAGCGCCCAGCGCTCAAGCGCAAGGCGCCCACGTGCCGACACGTGGCGCGCTTGCGCTCAAGTGCCCAGCGCAAGCGCAAAGCGCCTGATCAGTCAAAAATATTGCATTTCTAACACGGTAATTTCCCTACCTGTTGCATCCATGTATAGGTATCCGGTATTCATATCGCACATATTTGCAAAACACATGTAAAATACTGGATTACTTGTACTGTATACTAAAACCGGCACTTTTAGGGAAATTGACTGTGTTTCATGGCATCGCATCATCCTTGTATTGCGCAACTCTTGTCTCGGTGAAATTGTGCAGGAAATTCCAGTAGCAGAGCCCAAATTGGGAAAACAGTGCAGATAAAATACGCCAATTCAAAGGCTAAAGATCTGGAAGTAATTAAAAGATAATTACAAAATTCAACATATCAAAACAAGGCCCATAAATCTTCCCAAGCCCATAGCAGAAATCCCTAGCCCTAAGGCTTCCAAACCGCCGCGGAACCGCGGCGCTTTGATGACGTCATCGGCTAAGATTTCTTCCACGTGGCTCCTATAACTGCACAAGCTTCCAGAAAACTCCCGATTCTCCACGTGGCACATCTAGAAGGCTCGGCTTAACAAACTCTTGGAGGGAAATTCAAATTTTGGGCTTAACTAACTTTTTGGAGGGAAATTCAAATTTTGGGCTTAACTAAATTTTTGGAGGGAAATTTAAATCTTTTGGTTAACTAACTTGTGGAGGGAATTCAAATTTCAATTCTAGATCTAAGAATTGGGAGGTCTATAAAAAGGAGCCTAGATCTAGGGTGCAAATGGTTCAAGAATCACCACCATCTTCAACCCACAAGTTTAGTGACAAAAACTTGTGACTCAAATTCAACCCCAATTCAGAATCAAGATCAAGATCCCGAGAGCAATTCAAGCAAGAGTGCCTTCAACCTTTAGAAGCGACGCCGGATTCCAACGGAGCAAGAGATCCACGCCGATCCGCGACTCAAGGAGCCGAGCGAAGCCGAAATCGACAATCTAGTTCCTTCCTTTTGTAAATTCAAGAGAGTTGTAACGAAATTTGTCGATGAATAAAGGTGAATTTTCTATATTCTTGCTTATCTTTTAATTCAAGCATAATGATTAGATCTCAATTTGTGATTGTGTTTGTGATCATGATGTTTGAGTAATCTCCGCTCGTGTAGGAGTTGTGACGATCTTTAGATGATGATGATTTAGATATTTTTACAATTCTTAAATCCTATAATATTTGGAAATTCTAGTGAATCAAATGATTAATAACCTAGTTTTGAGATGATGCTTTCTTGATTGTGTTCACTCGAAACTAGGGAACAACTATTGACCATTTGATTAACTAGAAGCTAGAATTTGAATGCGATCCATCGAAAGGACAAAGGATGAGTTGCGCAATCCCTAATTTCCTCGCAAGATCCTTAAACCTCGATGAATTTGCATCGATCTAGTATCAATTCGTTAATGGATAAGAATGAGTAATCATTAGATCTCATCACATCTATAGAACCGATCTACTCCTACGAGCCATATTTCTAATCTTGATTGTTGGTTGGAAATTATCACACATCTCAATTCTTGTTTTTAATGTCTTTTCTAGATCTAGATTTTTCTTACTCTTGATCTTCAATTACAAATCATGAATTGTTTTCTTTTCTTTGCTTTAAATTTTCAACTCATCTAATTCGAAAATTGAACGGATTACACTTTCCCTGTGGACGATCCGCACTCGCTAACGCGCTACATCCGACACCGTTATTGATTGCGGTCAAAATATTTTTTGGTTGTGATTTCTCTTTACTATTTTCAAATACCGACACAACAAAATTCATTCAATCAAAATGGCGTCGTTGCCGGGGATCGTGTGCTATTTGTTCATTTTTTGAAATTTGAGTTGAAAAGTTTATTCCATCAATATTTTTTTAGATCAAAACTCGCGCAAAATACTAATACGTGTTGTTGTGGTTAATTGCAAGGAGATCTGGAGCTTACTGTGAAATTGGAAAATTATTTGAAGAATTCCAGAGGACTAAGGAAGTGATCTGGAGCTTGCTGGAAAAATTTTGTGCAGGGATTCCACTAAAGCACGCATTTCCGCGGCCCTAGCTCCCAAATGCGGCGGTTCCGCGGCTTCATAAGGGCTTCTCTGTAAAAATTTTATCTGGTAACCTCTAACTTTCTTATCTCCTTCCTAAAATCTGCTCCAATTAACAATTTGTTGCAGGCTTCTTTGCAAAAATCGCAGCGCCGCAAAAAAAGCAAAATAAATTGTGCTTGTTTTTGATTTTGTGGTTGTTTGCATAATTAATACGGACATTAAGGGGCACGACCAAATCCAGATTAGGTGGGGAGTTCATTACCCTTCCTAGGCCCCAAAAATCACAAACCTTCATCCGCATTACCCTCATTAATTAAAAAATATCTAGAGATGACTCTAAGGACCGTCGCGCTCACTTAGGACAGAAGAAGGCCGTGGGTAATTCATTGCTTATCCGCGTTTCTTTTTGTGGTGTCTAAGGCAAGTGTGTCGAAGGCTAGTGGTTACTTAATTAGGCCCACTACTTACGTAGTGGAGAACCTCCCACTTACCTGACACTTACCTGGCCATAGGAGAAACAAAGAGGCAGTGGAGGATTTTATCCTGCGACTTGTCTTTTGGAAGTTAGGAGCGGTCTAGAGATTGGACCTAGGTGACCATAGATTTTAGGGTTGCTTGTTGCATTTGTTGTGATCGCATCATCTTTTCAAAATCCGTATCATTTTTCAAAACAAACACCGCATTCACTTTATTTCCCCTAATTATAAATCACGCTGCCACTTGTACTAACCCTTTGTAGTGCAAGATAGGCTGGACACGGGATTCTAGTGCCCGACTTGTCCGCGTCCCCTCGATCGACTCCGAAGTCGGTATTTCTCCATTTACCTTTCTTTTACCCACCACCACACACACACCGATGGATCCGTCTCCATCGAACCTCTTTACCGCTGCTCTGCCGCCGTCTGTTGGTGCGCAGAATCCTCCCCGCATCTCTCTCCAAGAGAGGTGCTACCCTTTCCGAGGTCCTCTCTCGACCTGCTTATCCATTCCACCAGCCAACGGGGATAACTTTAAGATTAAGCCCCAGTACATCAACCTTCTACCCAAATTCCACGGTCTCGAGACTGAAGACGCGTACGTTTTTATTACCAAATTTGAAAACGTATGTGCAATGATGGGTACATCACAACTTTCTGTGGATGCCATGCGTCTACGACTTCTTCCATTTACCTTATGCGATTTAGCCGAGAAGTGGCTATATAACACCACCGCACATTCGATAACGAATTGGGAAGAATTCGTTGCGGCATTCCTTAAGAAATTCTACCCTATGCAAAAGACAGCTCGAATCCGTAGCGAACTATATCAATTCTCCCAGCTTCTGGCTGAACCATTCTCAAAATACTTTGACCGATTCAAGGATCTTTTGGTTCAATGCCCACATCACGGCATCCCGAGATGGGAACTTTGCCGAATCATATATGAGGGCAGTAACCCTACCACTAAACAAAACCTTAAAAACATGTGTCAAGGCACCTTTATGACCAAGGATGATGGGGAAGCATGGAAATTTTTAGAAGAGTTCGCTGAAAAATCACTACAGTGGGAGACTGGAACCCAGCCATCGAGTAGGGGTAGCGTACACAAAATAGACGTGTCCATAGGTGTTCGAGCTGAGATGGCAGCAATGCAAAAGAAGCTCGACGCTATGGAACACAAATTTTTAGCAGCCTCCCTAAACCCAATGTCGCTCCCCAAAACCGTTTGTGGGTGTTGTTCTGACCCTTCTCACTTGACGGAAGAATGTCCATTAAACTCTTAGTTTCGAGGTCTCGAGCATACCAATGCTGCATTTCAAAGACCTGGAAACGACCCTTTTTCTTCCACATACAATCAGGGTTGGAGGAATCACCCGAATTTTGCTTGGAACCAATCCCAAAACACAGTTCCAAACCCTAATCAATTCCAACGGGCCCTTCCTCCACAACAGCAACCACTTCAACTCACCCAGCACCCCTACCAGTCACAAAATTTCCAAAACCAGGTCAACCCTCCTCCACCTTCTAATCCCATGAAGTCGACCTGTTCTGACGAGTTCTCTCAATTCGCTCAAACCATGAAATCACTCTTGTCAAATTTCACGGAAATGTCGGCCGAGGTTAGGTCTTCCGTCGGTGAGATAAAGAAAAACTCAGCGTCCCAAGCTGAGAGTATCAAAACGATGGAAGCTGAGATTGCACGACTTAAGGCCGAATTAAGTGTGAGAGAAAAAGGGAAACTTCCATCTCAACCCCTACCAAATCCTGGGCATTACAATGTAAATGCCGTCACAACGTTGAGATCAGGAAGAATGCTGGATAACCATGTTGGGGAAGAAGTTGATGATACTGAAAATCCTATCAATGCCCCGGCTCAGACCTTTCCTCACACACACACTTCTACGTCTGATTCTTGTTCTCCTACCCCACCGCCTTCTCGCGAGCCTATTCTCCATTTCCCCCTAGGCTCACCACCTCAGCCAACCTCTTCTAGCTCTTCACAGACGATCCCCACTCCTCTTTCGGAATCTTGTCTACCCCCTCTTCCTTCTCCTATGATGGACCCAGTGCTTATTACTAAAGCACCTTACCCGAACCGGTTAAGGGCTAACAAATCGAGTCCTCATATGGTGAAAATTATGGAAATGTTCAAACAGGTTAACATCAACATCCCTCTCCTAGATGCAATTCAACAAGTCCCCGCTTATGCGAAAATTCTCAAGGACTTGTGCATTAGGAAGAGGAAAACTCAAGTGCCGAAGAAGGTCTTCATGTCCAATAACATTAGCACTGCTTTTATCCCCCAGCTACCAAAGAAACGTAAGGACCCAGGATGTCTTACGATATCGATTTCTATTGGGGGTAAAAACATCAACCGTGCTCTTTTAGACCTTGGCGCAAGTGTTAACCTACTTCCATACTCTGTCTATCAGCAGCTAGGGATTGGAGAGTTGAAACCTGCTCACTGCACTCTCTAAATGGCAGACCGTTCAATCACCAAACCTCGGGGTGAACTAGAGGATGTGTTGATAAAGGTCGGGGAATTCGTATTCCCTGTAGACTTCATTGTTCTCGATACACAGCCTGTAGCGAACCCCCGGAGCCAAATTCCGGTGATTTTGGGTCGACCTTTCCTTACCACTTCCAATGCTGTCATTAATTGTAGAAATGGTTTAATGAACTTATCATTTGGAAATATGACCATTGAACTAAACATCTATAAAATTGGAAGTCAGCCATCAGAACCCTCTGCTCATATCCTCGATGTGTGTTCTGTCCACGAGATTGCTCCCGAAGGTTGCGGAGTTGAGGAACTTTGCTTTACAGATCTCGACGATATTACCACATCACTGTTCGACCTGACACATGACCTTAGTGAGGACACCATTTCTGCGCTTGAGTCTGCCACTCATGACTCATCACCATCCGAGTCTGTATCTTTTACAGGTTATGAGCTTCTTTGTGACTCCGAAAATCATTCGATGATCCCACCTTCTATTATTTCTCTGCCAGAATTAGATCTCAAAACTTTACCTTCTCACCTTAAATATGCATATTTAGGTGAGAATGAGTCTTTACCGGTTATCATTTCCGCTTCTCTAGCATCAGAGCAAGAGAATGCACTCTTATCGGTATTGAGATCTAATAAGGAGGCGTTTGGTTGGACCATGGCGGACATCAAAGGGATTAGTCCCTTGATTGTCGAACATCATATACACTTGATGGATGATGCCAGACCAACCCGAGAACCACAGAGACGGTTGAACCCCGTCATGAAGGAAGCGGTGATGAAAGAGATCGTCAAATGCCTTGATAGTGGTATCATATACCCAATCTCCGATAGCCAATGGGTGAGTCCTATACATGTCGTCCCTAAGAAATCTGGCATCACTGTTGTTACAAATGAGGCAAATGAGTTGATTCAGACACGCACCCAAACTGGGTGGCGTGTATGTATTGATTATCGAAAACTCAATGCCGCTACGAGGAAAGACCACTTTCCTCTACCTTTCATTGATCAGATGCTGGAACGCTTAGCTGGACGTGCGTATTATTGCTTTATGGACGGATACTCTGGCTATAATCAGGTCCCCATAGCCAAAAAGGATCAAGATAAAACCACTTTTAGTTGTCCTTTTGGTACCTTTGCTTATAGACGCATGCCCTTTGGGTTGTGCAATGCTCCCGCTACCTTTCAGCGGTGTATGATGGGGATATTCTCTGACATGGTAGAGAATTTTCTGGAGATCTTTATCGACGATTTCTCGATTTTCTGAGACTCTTTTTCCAACTGCCTATCGAATCTTGACGCAGTTCTTACTCGTTGCAAAGAGAAGAACTTAACCTTGAATTGGGAAAAATGCCACTTCATGGTCCAAGAGGGAATTGTGCTTGGACATGTTATTTCACAGAAAGGCATTGAGGTTGACAGAGCTAAGATAGATGTCATTCAAAACCTTCCTCATCCCAAAAGCGTCAAGGACATTCGATCATTTCTTGGCCACGCGGGCTTTTATAGGAGGTTCATTAAGGATTTTAGCAAAATTGCTAGACCTTTAACTCTTCTCCTGGCCAAGGATACGACCTTCCACTTTGACTCGGATTGTGAGGCAGCCTTCGACTCACTTAAACACTCCCTCACTTCAGCCCCCGTTCTATCGTCTCCAAATTGGGACTACCCCTTTGAGCTGATGTGTGACGCATCCGACTTTGCAGTAGGTGTAGTCTTAGGACAGCACATTGAAAAGATGCCACACGTGATCTACTATGCGAGTAAGACCCTGAATGATGCGCAAATCAACTATACAGCTACCGAAAAAGAACTTTTGGCAGTTGTATTTGCATTAGAAAAATTCAGGCCTTACTTAATCGGCTCTCCAATAATTGTGTACACAGACCATTCCGCCTTGAAACATCTCCTGGCAAAGAAAGATGCAAAAGGTCGGCTAATACGTTGGATCCTTCTGTTACAAGAATTTGATCTTGTTATCAAAGATAAGAAGGGATGTGAAAACGTAGTAGCCGACCATCTTTCACGCATCTCTTCTTCCCCTGTGACCCTGCCGATCAATGACACATTCCCTGATGAACAACTCTTGAACGTATCCAATGAACCATGGTTCAGGGATATTGTGAACTATCTTGTCACGGGACTGATACCCAGCGATTGGTCAAAACAGGACAAATACCGTTTTTTTATCCTAAGTAAAATACTTTTACTAGGATGATCCATATTTGTTTAAGTATTTTCCTGATCAGATCATTCGCCGGTGTGTCCCGAAAGAAGAGTTCAAGGGTGTTCTTTCTTTTTGTCATGATCAGGCCTGTGGGGGTCACTTCGGTCCTAAAAAGACGGCGGAGAAGGTTTTGCAATGTGGATTTTATTAGCCGACCTTATTCAAGGACGCATTTGACTATTACAAAACCTGTACACAATGTCAGTACACGGGCAGAATCTCCCGGAGAAATGAAATGCCTCAGCAACCCATCTTGGTTGTTGAAATTTTCGATGTTTGGGGCATTGATTTTATGGGTCCCTTTCCCAACTCCTTTGGGAATTTGAACATACTGCTGGCGGTTGATTATGTCTCAAAGTGGGTAGAAGCCATTCCATGTCGCACTAATGACAGGAAAGTTGTCATTAAGTTCTTGAAAGAGAATATCCTTTCGCGATTCGGACACCCACGCGCTATCATTAGCGATAATGGGACACATTTCTGCAACAGGTCTTTCGAGACTCTGATACGGAAATACGGAATCAACCACAGACTTTCTATACCCTATCATCCCTAAACGAGCGGGCAGGTTGAGATTTCGAATAGACAGATCAAACTAATCCTGGAGAAGACTGTTGCTAAAAATAGAAAAGACTGGTCGACCAAACTGACAAATGCTCTTTGGGCATTCCGAACTGCATTTAAAACCGACCTAGGGATGTCTCCATATAGGATAGTGTTTGGAAAGGCATGTCATTTACCCGTCGAGATAGAGCATAAAGCATTGTGGGCTATTAAGGAAATCAATTTTGACCTAAACCAAGCCTGCAACTTTCGGAAGCTGCAACTTAATGAGCTAAGCGAACTCCGCGATGAAGCTTATGATAACGCTGTAATCATAAAGAATAGGACCAAGGTTTTTCACGATAAAAACATTTTGAGGAAAACATTTTCACCAGGTCAACAAGTCCTTCTTTATGATTCACGATTACACCTTCACGCGGGTAAGCTTCGATCTCGGTGGAAGGGACCTTTTGTTGTGCGGTCTGTATACCCGCACGGGGCAGTAGAGGTAGAAAATGTTAAAAACGGCACATTTTCCAAAGTGAATGGACATAGACTAAAGCCGTATTTTTCCACTGACCCCACGGAGGAGCTCATGTTCTTACAGGAGCCAGTTTATCTTGATTAAATTCCTCTGTCTCACCTCCATGTCCTGTATATTACTGCATCATCTTTTTGAATGGAGGTGAGTGAAAAGAATAAGTTTGGGGGAGGATCTTCACTTATATATTTTGCCCCTACTAATAAATTCCTCCCAGGCTTACAGGTTTTGTAGATATAGCGGTTGGCAACAGTGAGGACACTGTTGAAAACAAGTTTGGGGGAGGTTTGTGCTTATTTTCGCATCATTTGCATATCATTTGCATAAGCACAAAACATTTCTTTAAAAACCATAAAAATTTAAAAAATTTCAAAACTCATAAAAACCTATAAAAATTTAAAAATTTTCAAAATCCATAAAATTTCAAAAAATTTCAAAACTCATAAAAATTTTATAAAAAATTCAAAATATAAAAATATTTAATATTTATGATAATAAAAGTTTAGATAGTGAAAAATTGCATCCATGAGATTAGAAAAATTTAAGAAAACCAAGAAAATTAGAAATTTTCTTATACGAAATAGTAATAAGTAGTTATGAGCTATTGTCCCAAGGGTTAGTAAGATGGAGGAAGTCACTAATCTGAGGATAAAAATAAGTCTGAAAAATAGTTTCTATTCTGGAAGCCAAACATTTTGAACGTTGATACCCTGCTATTCGCACTTACAAACGTCTTAAAGCCCGGGATAGTAGAGGATACCTTGAAATGCTCTTGTCTTAAAGCCGATGTATGAAGGAAATGCGATGTATGAAGGAAATAAAAAAAAATGAAGAAAAAATAAAATGGTGAGAAAAATGGACACTGGTTTTGTTATCACCGAGGGCAATAAAAAATTTATAGCAAGGGTGCCTTTTCACCTAGTGCCCTAAGGCCAACTGGTCTGGGAGTCACTGCTATGCCTTAGGTGGTGCAAGACGAGGAAAATACACCAAATAAGCAAGCACATGAGTAATCGGTCGGTTAGTACCTCAAGAAGTATTAACGGTCGCATGAAAGTGTGTGAGCAATCTAATATTCATTAATTAAAAAGTACTGAGGCTGATGGGCAAGAGTATGATAGCTTGAATTGAATTCTCCGGGTGTAGGGATGTCCTTTACATACACGCAGGGTGATATGATCGATGTTTGGAAGAAAGATAGGAATGAAGAATAAGACGATGTTTTATTGAGGGAGGACGTGATTTCTGACATCTTTTCATGACCATTAAGATAGGGCTCATGACAACCGAAAAGCTAGCTTAGTTGGAAACCCTAATTTTCAAGGCTTTTCTTTTACAATTCTTGTCTTTAAATGTAATATTCATGATCTTTCTTTTATTATTGAATTTTGTGGGTGCAATCCACTGAAAACCCTCAGGAGACAACACTCCTCCTACTAGGGACACCTAGAGGTTTAAAGGCTTGTTGCACGTGCTCAGTGCAATCGTGTTGCCTACGAAAGTGTGCTTTTCTCTTTCTTTATTTTCTCCTTCTCTTTTTAATAAAACTGTTCGATTGAGATGATCGAAAATAAGTTTGGGGGAATTTGATCAGTCGAAAATACTGCATTTCTAACACGGCAATTTCCCTACCTCTTGCATCCATGTATAGGTATCCGGTATTCATATCGCACATATTAGCAAAACACATGTAAAATACTGTATTACTTGTACTGTATACTAAAACCGGCACTTTTAGGGAAATTGACTGTGTTTCATGGCATCGCATCATCCTTGTATTGCGCAACTCTTGTCTCGGTGAAATTGTGCACGAAATTCCAGTAGCAGAGCCCAAATTGGGAAAACAGTGCAGATAAAATACGCCAATTCAAAGGCTAAAGATCTGGAAGTAATTAAAGGCTAATTACAAAATTCAACATATCAAAACAAGGCCCATAAATCTTCCCAAGCCCATAACAGAAATCCCTAGCCCTAAGGCTTCCAAACCGCCGCGGTTCCGCGGCGGGAGCTGGCTTGCGCCGCGGAACCGCGGCGCTTTGATGACGTCATCGGCTAAGATTTCTTCCACATGGCTCCTATAACTGCACAAGCTTCCAGAAGACTCCCGATTCTCCACGTGGCACATCTAGAAGGCTCGGCTTAACAAACTCTTGGAGGGAAATTCAAATTTTGGGCTTAACTAACTTTTTGGAAGGAAATTCAAATTTTGGGTTTAACTAACTTTTTGGAGGGAAATTTAAATTTTTTGGTTAACTAACTTGTGGAGGGAATTCAAATTTCAATTCTAGATCTAAGAATTGGGAGGTCTATAAAAAGGAGCCTAGATCTAGGGTGCAAATGGTTCAAGAATCACCACCATCTTCAACCCACAAGTTTAGTGACAAAAACTTGTGCCTCAAATTCAACCCCAATTCAAAATCAAGATCAAGATCCCGAGAGCAATTCAAGCAAGAGTGCCTTCAACCTTTAGAAGCGACGCCGGATTCCAACGGAGCAAGAGATCCACGCCGATCCGCGACTCAAGGAGCCGAGCGAAGCCGAAATCGACGATCTAGTTCCTTCCTTTTGTAAATTCAAGAGAGTTGTAACGAAATTTGTCGATGAATAAAGGTGAATTTTCTATATTCTTGCTTATCTTTTAATTCAAGCATAATGATTAGATCTCAATTTGTGATTGTGTTTATGATCATGATGTTTGAGTAATCTCCGCTCGTGTAGGAGTTGTGACAATCTTTAGATGATGATGATTTAGATATTTTTACAATTCTTAAATCCTATAATGTTTGGAAATTCTAGTGAATCAAATGATTAATAACCTAGTTTTGAGATGATGCTTTCTTGATTGTGTTCACTCGAAACTAGGGAACAACTATTGACCATTTGATTAACTAAAAGCTAGAATTTGAATGCGATCCATCGAAAGGACAAAGGATGAGTTGCGAAATCCCTAATTTCCTCGCAAGATCCTTAAACCTCGATGAATTTGCATCGATCTAGTATCAATTCGTTAATGGATAAGAATGAGTAATCATTAGATCTCATCACATCTATAGATCCGATCTACTCCTACGAGCCATACTTCTAATCTTGATTGTTGGTTGGAAATTATCACACATCTCAATTCTTGTTTTTAATGTCTTTTCTAGATCTAGATTTTTCTTACTCTTGATCTTCAATTACAAATCATGAATTGTTTTCTTTTCTTTGCTTTAAATTTTCAACTCATCTAATTCGAAAATTGAACGGATTACACTTTCCCTGTGGACGATCCGCACTCGCTAATGCGCTACATCCGACACCGTTATTGATTGCGGTCAAAATATTTTTTGGTTGTGATTTCTCTTTACTATTTTCAAATACCGACACAACAAAATTCATTCAATCAGCGCCCACATTCTGACACGTGGCGCGCTTGCGCTCAAGCGCCCAGCGCTCAAGCACAAAGCGCCCACATGTCGACACGTGGCGCGCTTGCGCTCCAGCGCTCTGCGCTCAAGCGCAAGGCGCCCACATGCCGACACGTGGCGCGCTAGCGCCTGAGCGCACAGCACCTAAGCGCACAGCGCTCAAGGCACTGACCCCACGCATCCTTTGGATGCCCTTTCCCTTTTTTTTTATATATATGTATATATAAATATACACACACACACACACATACTCTACAACACTCTCCCTCCCAAAAAAATTTTGGGCCGGGGCGCTACTCCGCACCCCGCAAGGGGGCTGCTAGCCCCCTTGACCCCCAGCCCGCTATCCGGGTAGCAGGACCCCCGTAAAAACTCTGCGTGGCCCCCGATATATCCAAAACCCCTTCAAAACACAACACTGTACATTGAGTTCGCATGACTAGTTTAACCCGTCAATCGGAGGTTCCCTCGCTCCAAATGCGAGGGGTAATTAACGGCAGCTTAGTCCACGGCTGCCGGAGATTCGGATCCCCACAATCATTAAACCCCGGCCTACCCTAGGCAGGGGGAATCTGTAATGCGCCTGACAAGCGCGCGCGTATTCCCATCTCAATGGGGTGACGAAAAACACCCTACAATCTCTTCCTCCACATCCTCGCTAGCCTCAGGCATGAATTCAAAGAAGTCTTAGTTGATATCCAAGTCTGTGATAACTCCATCACCTTCGATGATCTCTATGACAAACTCGTAGACTATGAACGCCATTTCAAGAAGAAAGGCACAGGTGTGTATGTGTCTCTCTCTCTCGCAAGTGCCAACTATGGCAACCAACCCAATCGCTTCTCCTATTGCCCTTCGCAACAATGTGGAAGCACCTCCTGCGATCGCAACACCAACAACAGCAACTTCACTCACAACAACAATAACAACCAGTACTCCGACGTACGCGACAACAACTCGCCCCTCTCGAACTCCTACTGCAATTTCTACAAGCATCCCGGTCACAACACCAAAGATTGTTTTCAACTCACTCGCTTCTTTCGTGAGAACGTTGTGAAAACCAATTCACCGCAATTCCTATTGCAGACGCTCCCTTAAACTGTAGCAAACAACACTGTACTCGCCCTGAAAACCTTTTTTTAGATAATGTTCAATGTGCACCATCTATTACTCAAAACTTAATTTCTGTTGTCAAATTTTGCAAAACAAAAAAAGTCTCACTTGAGTTTTTTCCATCTATTTTTTTGGAGAAGGATCTTTGTACAGGGGCACCTCTTCTTCTCTGGGATATCCATAATGATGTCTAGCACCCCCCATACTCCATCCAACCTCAAATTTACGCTACCTCCAAATCAAAAATAAGTGAGTGGTACTATCGTTTTGGTCATGCCTCCATCTGCATACTTCAATCAGTTGTGAGGAAAAATAAGTTAGTGTCTAATATCTCGGTTTGCACCAATTTTGATGCAAAAATATGCTAGGTGCACACCTGGAATGAAGAGGCAAGGGGACTTATGCAAGCACAACAAGTGCGCACATGGCAGCAGAGACACTTTGGTGACATGCGCATCAAACATAGCAGAAGGGATGCATTGATGACATGCGTATCAATATACATGCACATGTGTAAGCTGATGCATGAGATAGGCCGCGACACGTGCATAGCATGTGTGCATCCTTACCATTCGCACTTGCCATCAAAATGCATGCACGTATGTAAGTTGAAGCACAAGGTAGCTTTCAATGAGAGATTTTCTCAAACTAATTAATAGTTTTCTTCTTTTATGTAAAGGACCCGAAACTTAAAGCCTCAGAACGAGAATTGACTCCATAATGTGATAAAAAAAAGGGAGAAAAATCCCTCCATAATCTCTACAAAAATCGAGAATTTAATTCTCTCTAAAGATCATCTTCCTCCTCATTAAACCCTAGTTAGATAATGGAGAAATACTTCTCCTTTACCTATCTGTCATATGCATAAAAAGGGTTAACCCTTCATAAGAACTCGGTTCTTTCTCTAAATCCGAGAATCATATGACAAGTCTCTCGTATAAAAAAGAATTTAATTCTTAGAGAGGGATATTGATCTTAAACTCAAGATCCAGGAAAGAACATGGGTATTTTCCCACCATCATGATAAAAACGAGAAGAAAGGAAAAGATGGAGTTTATACTCCAGGAACTTAGTTCCTTCAAAGTATGCCGAAGAACTAAGATTCCATATGAAAAGATGGGTTTTTACCCTCTGGAACTTACTTCCCATGAAAATATGAAGAACAGGGAACTTACATGAACAATATCTTTAAGATATTATAGGATTTGTTTTCCTATGGAGAAGACAGAGATTTTGATTAACTCGATGAGAGTTTAACTTTAACTCTTTAAAAGGGGGAAAGATCTTAGTCTCTGCATGAAAACATAAGCGGCAGCGCCTCACGTGATATTCATATGAGTGCCAAAACTGTCACGCCTCATGTGATGCACACGTGAGCGTCGGAACATAATATAGGCTTAGCACCTCACGTGATTTACATGTGAGCGTCAAAACATGATATAGGCTCAGCGCCTCACGTGAGTGACAGAGCAAGATATGGATTCAGCACCTCATGTGAATATCACGTGAGCGCCATATAGTTAAGTGCTTAGCACTATTGGGTAATGTAAGGCCCAAAACCTGATACATAATTCAGTGTTTAGCACAGTTAGGTTATGTAAATCCCAATATTCATTCTTTAATGGGCCAAGCCCATTGAAGTTTTAAACTTCCTTGATCATAACTTGACTGAGCCTATATGCTCATCATAGTTGAGCCTATATGCTAGCTATGCTACTAAGTTGATCTTAACCTAAAATAAGGTTAACGATCCTTATATATATATATATATATATATATATATATATATAAGTTGATCTCAGTCTGAATTTGGTTCTTCCAACATGGTCTTCCTTCATAAATGGAATTTTGTTCAAGGGTACATCCTTCCACACCTCTAATATACGGCATTGTAATTCTTCAACGTTTTCTTGAAAGATATGAAATTTCATCAACATAGGAAATGACTTAATCCCATACAGAAGCGCGTCTCATACATACATACATACATATACATACATATATACATACATATATATATATACATATATCTTTGAAGGAAACATAAATGCCTTCAAATTGGATCGCACCCCGATATTGGGCGCATCCCATATAGATGTTCCCATAATGCGCTTCGCCACGTGATATACACGTGTGCGCAAGCTAAATGATGGACTTCGATATCCCTAAACTAATAGCCCGCCCTGCGGCTAGTCTCCATATTGACTACCGTATACTATCTATAGGCTACCCATTAATTGAGCTCATTTACTCAGTACTTCTAAGTTGATCTTAGTCTCACATACGACTAATGATTCTTAGATTAAACCCAAATATCTTCTGAACTCATAGACCTCATTTATATGAGATATGCATCCTAAGTTCAACCCCAAATATAATATACGGATTTAGACTAATCCACGCGCTACGGACGATGACCAAATTAGTCTCCATATACAATCTAAGGATAACCCAAAATAAATAATAATATGAAGACACAAAGTGATACACATAGAGAAGG
Organism: Agapanthus africanus; assembly: GCA_030015575.1. NCBI lineage: Eukaryota > Viridiplantae > Streptophyta > Magnoliopsida > Asparagales > Amaryllidaceae > Agapanthus > Agapanthus africanus. Next base: position 59,002,272 of record CM057349.1, on the reverse strand, counting down.
TGAAAGTTGTTATTGCTTGGCGATAACGTAATTAACTACAGGGGCTTACGCTTGCATAAAAAAGCATCCCCACAATCAAAAACCGCTCGCATATGAGGGGGACTCTGAAAAATCAGCTACATTGGTCGCATCCATCCAAACCTCCGATATACGGTGCCATAAATCAACTTGGTATCTTCGGAGAGCTGGATGGATATGTTCCATATAGCATATGCCCTTACATTCAAGGCTAGACGCGCTCCCCGAGTCTCAATTCCTCATTTCTGGCGGTAAACAGTCTCGGTAGTTAATAATCTTCAATGTAACTCTTGTGAATGCAATAAACATAATAAACTTCTTTTTTCTGAAAATTATCTTCATGCTTCTAAGCATTTGCAATTAATTTACACTGATATTTGGGGACCCACTGAATTGTCTTTCGCTATTACGTAATTTTTGTTGATTATTACACAAAATATGTCTGGCTATACCCTATAAAACGTTAATCTAATGTTGCCACCATTTTTCCCCAATTCAAAAAACTTGTAAAAAAGTATTTTCAATTACCGCTGATTTCCATAAGTGATGCAGATTTTTATGATTACAAATTTTTCCATAACTTTTCTAATTTTATTTGTTAGGAAAGATTTTATTCTTGTTAGGTAAGAAAGATTTTATTTTATTTCTTCATCATGTAAAGTGTATATATACACCTTTGAGATTCAATACAAATCGATTAAGTTCAAATCATAAATTGCATTTTCTTCAAGTCTTATACAACCTTTGTAGCGTGCTTGAATCGTGGTTGTAGACTCTTGCTAGGCTCCTAGACACCGGGACGAACCTTGATCGTCGATCTCCTTCGTCAAAAAAGATCCACTTGAAGATGACACTAACCCAAGCTTTAGCTCCTCTTGATGATGAACTTTAGAGAAGCAACTAGAATTCTTTTCTTGCTAGAAGTGAAATTCTAGAGATGTAGAAATGGTTTCTCTCCATTTTATCTCTCTATTTTTCTCTCTTTCTTTTTCTTCTCTAGAGCTAGAGAAAATAAGGAGAGAGAATGAGGAAATGAAAATAAGACTAGAATGAGAAAATGAGAGTGAGATTCACTCTCATATCCCCCTCTTTCCTCTTTCCACTACTTGTCACTCTAATTAGGGTAGGTATTGCCCCTTCACCCTATATTCCATCACATGACACACATGGCTCTTTGAAAAGGAAATAAAATGTATTTCACAAATACATTTTCCATTTGTAGCATATTACAAATGCAAGAATAAAAAGAATGAGAGAGAATACTAGATAATATATCACACACACGTCATTAAATCAATACTTGATTTAATAATCTGGGTTTTTAATAACCCGTCTAGTATTATCAAACGTCCTATTAAAAGATGTATATCAAATACATGTGTTTAATCGAACTCCTGCACGTATCAGCATGCCTACATCGTTTCGCCTGAGCTGGGAAACTCTCAGTGTGGGACTCTAAAGACTCAACAATACGCTGGCAGTGAGTTACTGGATCACATCCATAACCCACAAGCACGTCGGTGGCACTAGCTATACGTAATGGCTACTCAGGTATCTGTCGAAAGGAAGATCGACAAGCAAGCTCATCCGTACCCCTATAGAGCCTATAAGTGACAATCTCCGAACAGTCCGGTCTCTTCATTTGAGAGTGTCACATATTGAATCTGTGGGGTGGAATCCGTCAGACCTCCAATAACCCGATAAGTCATGTCGATATCAAGCTCATAACCACCTGAGAAACTACCGATAACACTTATCAGTAAATATCATCTGCCATGTTCAAGGACTTATGGTTATAGCCAATCGTGCACAGCGCGATATCAACTCCCTATACCGGGAGAGACAAATCCCTTCCGATCGCTTACTGCCTCCATATGGTTCAGGACTGTACCCATCTAAAACCTATTTGCATGGATCTTTAAATCTATGGTAGGGTAGTAATCAAAGTACAGTGGGAACCACATAAGATACTAAGACAATCTCAGGTCTACAAACTATCCTGTACTCATGTCACTAGAGAACTGCTATCTGACGATAGGTGTAAATACTATTTAGGAGTTCTCAGCGAGTTCGCTCGGTGTATTCATTCTCCAATGAGCACCTGTATACAATATTTAGTGTCAAACATCAACGACTGTGGTACCAACCATTACCCTGGTCGAGGTCAAAAAACGTATACACTAGTCTACTCTGGAATATCGATGCCCGGTCTCGATATTCTCATGACAAGGAATATTTAAGGATGTGCTTATGGACTATCCAGGCCCCACTAGTATGATCGACATCATAATCCTATTAGTCAAGCAAAAATCCTATGAGCTTTATTAACATATATTAGCAATACGTAATACCCAGTAAAATATATACACATGTTAAAATAAAGACAAACCAGATAGCATACTATCATATCGAGCAAGACGTCTTGTACATACATATGTCTAGGCATCAACTATAATAATGTCCTCTAGAGCGTAGATATCCAACACTATGCTTGTGTATTGTAACTTGTATAACACATGAATCGAATTCGGAACCATTATCCATGTTTTATGATGTTTTAGAAATCTTGTATAAAGGCTGGAATTTCTGTGCATTCCATACTAAAATGGGCATAACTTCTGCCGTAGGGCCCTAAATGGCATGATTCTTTTTTTAAATATTAGCTATTCAAAAAGTTATACATTTTTCGTGTTTTCAGCTTCTTCTGAAACAAACTAAAAAATGGGTCGTTGCAGCTAAAACATTTGACACTTGTGCGATTTTTGTGTTCTGGAAATTGCCGGCCGAACCGATATTTGATTTTTAGTTTATTCTCTTTAATTATTTTACTGATCCATATTCTATGTTAAAAATTTCTCTGATTCTTACATGCACAATAAAATCTTGAGACCATTCCCGCCGCGTTTGAGTCACGACTTAGTGACATGAATGGATGGATTCTTTCTAGATCAGCACACTTTTTTTCAATCCGCCATATCTAGCACTATAGAACTCGGATTACAACAAACTTTAGATGTATAGATGCCAAATTGATAACCCTGCATCTTTCAGAAATTTATATATCGATACAATATATGCTCTACAAGTTATCCCCCTCTTCGCTGTCCCAGAAAAATAAAAATCTGTTTTATACCCTTAGATTAAATTAATCATAACTATATTTTCAGAGATTCAAATCACATAAACTCAAGTTGTTTTGATAATTAGACTGAAACACGTGCTTTTTTCTAGTCCAACTCTAGACCTGAAGACCGACAAAAAATATCATAAACCGTAATTCTAAAACTTGTGACGATTTTGGACTGTTTTGTCCAATTTTATGCAATGCCACCAAAAACCTTATAACTCTCTCATTCGGACCCCGAATGAGGCAAACTCGGTTTTGTTGGTTTTGTGACTTTCTTTTCTAAATTTTTTGTATTTATTACTAAACCAAAGTGTTACGCCCCGCTTCCCGGCATACGAGAAAGGGGACGTGGTGAGGCGCGACGTATTTACTCAGAAGTAAACACGTTAAGCGTAAATAAGCAATATAAATAAATACACAAGAATAAAAAGAGATGTAATATAAACAGCAACTTTTATTAACATTCATTCTTACATTTCAACTGATTTGAAAAGGAAATGTACAATGATAAAAGCAATGCCTAAATAGTGGCGTACAAATGAAAAGATAAGTACAAGTAAAAGATAGAAGTCTGGCTCTTCTATGAACTGATCCAAGTCTTCCTGGCTGGGCTCGGTCTCCTGAGAGTCGGGTCGTCCTGACGAACATTCCAAAGAAAGAAATAGAAAGAATGTCGTCAGCAAACTAGCACTCGGTAAGTCCCAAAAGTAAGAGTAGAATAGAATAGAATAGGACAAGTAGATAATATATGACTGGTAATTTGTACAGATATATGTTTGTTATACTAACATAGTTGTTTGTAGATTGGTACATGTTCCCTTATAAAAATTCAGAAAGAAAAAGGGAAGGGAAAATTCCCCACTAATGCAAGCATCATGTGTAAGCACGTGATCATCAATCCCTTATAAAGAGACTCAGAGAGGGAAAAGAAAAATTCCCGCTAGTGGGGCATCACGTGCAAGCACGTGATGCATCTGTATGCAGAGTAAGCGGCAATTAAGGCCTCACGTGCAAACACGTGATCGTCTTTCACACAAAACTTGTAGGACCCAGTTATAAAACCAACAAAGAACAAAGAAGATCTCGTGTTACCAAGTGATGCCTTCCCTCTGTTTGGACTGCTGCTTACAAACAAACCAAGATAATTCTGTGAAGGGTCACGTGCTACATGTGATGGGCTCCTATGCCTTCTGAACCGATAGATTTAAATTCTAAAATAAAAGGGGTCAAAGCCCTGTTTGGAAAACATTTCCCTAGATCTTTCTAAATAAGAAAGATCGCGCTCTACAAAGCAGAGCGCCGTTGGATTAAAAATCCAATGGTGATTAACAATTACCAATTGACAAAAAAGATTCTGTACGGGGAAATATTTCCCTAATCTTGTTAAAAACAAGAGAAACAACTTCTGCAAAACAGAAGTCCTTGGATTAAAAATCCAACGGTGAATAAAATTCACCGATTGATCTAAAAGATCATTTTGGTTGATTATAAAATCAATCAACATCTCTCAATGAGAGATTTTTCTAAACAAACTGATTCTTTCTTTCCCCTATAAATAAGAGCAAAGGCACAGAGAGAAAAGGAGGAGTTTTGAAGTTCTCAGAATACAGAAATAGAGAGAAAAAACCCCTCGTAAGCTTAAAAGAAAAGAGGATTTAATTCTCCAGAGAGAAGAAGATCTCCTCAAAGAAAAAAAGAAACCCTAGGTGAGAGGAGGAACAAAAACACAGAGGGCATCTTACATCTTCTTCACCTTCATAATAGTTTAACTCTTCTAAAAAGAACTTAGTTCTTCCTCTGGTTGAGATCTGCAGAAGCAGATCTTCCCACAAGTTGAGAATTTAATTCTCATCGGGGAGATTCTGTTACGTAGATTCAAACCCATGGGAAAGAGCTAAGTTCAAAGAATTTAATTCTTACCAGAACATATATGAAATCTAATAAAATTAGGGTTTAACCCTATAGAAGAATTTAATTCTTATAAAACAAAAGGGGCTCGAATGTCTCAAAACTCACGATCTCCATGCACGTAAGGAAAAGATTAGTGTTTGAACAAAAAGAGAACAAACTGAGATCGGCTCACGCGATCCCACGTGACCCCCTAAGCAGTGCTTAGCTTTCAGAAAGCAGAAAGGGAATAGATCAAAGGCAATAACGCCAAATTTCGAGCGCCTCACGTGACTCCACGTGAGAGCCTCAAATTCTTAGTGTTTAACACTGCTTCAAGCTCCTCACGTGACCCCACGTGAGCGCCTCAAATTCTTAGTGTTTAACACTACTTCAAGCGCCTCACGTGACCCCACGTGAGCGCCTCAGACTCTCAGCGTTTAAAGTGCCTCACGTGACCCCATGTGAGCGCTTCAGATCTTCAGTATTTAAACACTACTTTAAGACCTCACATGGGAGCACGTGAGCGCCGAACATATGCTAGTGTTTAACACTATAATAGGCCAACCTTAGCCCAAGTTAGCTAAGTCTCCCAAATCCAAAACTCTTTTTCAACCGAGTTCCAATTATACTCAGGTCGTTCAAAACTGATCTCAGATGGCATTCAAAGTAATGTTATCCCATTCCTGCTCAATCTGACATTTGGTTTAAGGGTACATCTCTTCACATCTCTGATACATGTCGTTGTAATTCTTCAACGTCTTCAGAGAGGTGGCGGGTCCCGACAACCAACAACTTTTTTAGTACATTTCTAAACCCATGGATACACCCCAACGAACCATAATGTCCTTAAACTAACTATGGATCGTAACGTCCCTAAACTAAACTCTATAGACTATGATGTCTTTAAACCATACAGACTACGATGTCTCTAAACCTTACGGACTATGAGGTCCTTAAACTCATGGACTATGATGTCCTTAAACCCAATGGACCGCAATGTCCCTAAACTAAACTCTATGGACTATGATGTCCTTAAACTCCATGGACTATGATGTCCTTAAACTTATGGACCGTAACGTCCCTAAACTTATGGACGACGATAGAGCCCAAATACTTTGTCGTTGGATCTAAATGATCCCAAAACCCCGTTGAGTAGATCTTAGTCTAAAATTAGACTAACGTATCATTAACAAACGTTTAAGTTGATCTTAATCTCAAAGAGATTAACGAGCCTTAAACCAAACCAAACCCAAATCTAAGAAAATACGGATTTGGACTAATCCACGCCCTACGGGCGACAACATAAATTAGTCTCCGTATACAATCCACGGGCAACCAAAAATAAAACAAACACACACGACACGAAGTGACCATCTGGAGAAGGAGAAAATGGTTACCGCTGTGTGGTAGCGTAATTAACTGCAGAGGATTGTGCCTGCAGGGAAGAGCGTCCCCACAATCAAAAACCCCTCGTAAACGAGGGGGAATCTGACGAAGTCTGCTACAACGGCCGCATCTGTCCAAACCTCCGATACATTGTGCCATAAATCAACTTGGCATCTTCGAAGACGTGGACGGATAAACCCAAATAGCATCTGCCCTCCAAAATTCAGGCCAGACGTCCCAACGTCCCGGTCGCGTCTTTCGGTGGAGAACAGTACAGAAGGTATCAGTGTATACGAGGGGAGTCCAACTTGCTCCTTGGACTATGGTAACCCGTAGTATAAGGCCTCGTCAAAACCCACGGGACAACGGCACAGGATGTTTATGTAGGTGTCTTTTAGTGACCATCCCGTTCCACTTCTAATACATTCTGTATCAGTCTACCCCGTTAAACCCCGTAATGTATTGTATTGAATTATAGTTATCATACTTGCCGAGACCATGGATACAAGTTTTTCATGTAATCAGGTTCAGGATGTATCAAGTAGTCAGGTAGTCAAGTCGAGATATAGCCATGGTTCGGTCAAGTCAAGTCATATTTGCATGTTGATATTGTTCTGGTTTTCAGGTTCATGTTCAAGTATACAGGTTAGGGTTTGGATTCATGTTTGGATTAGATTCAGATTAGACTTAGATTCAGACATGAGTCAGACACTTTAAAACAGATTTGGATCCTAAATTATATTCGGGTGTTATCGATAACTGCTCCACATAGACGGCAGGATTTGTATCTTTTTCCAAGACAATTACCATTGATAACTCTGTTAAGTTTTTCTACCTTAAATAGGCATGCACTCACTTTCTCTGTCTCCCTAAAGCTCAAGAGAATTGATCCCACTTAAATCTATATTTACTAAAATCCTTAATTGTAATTTTATATAACTCGAGGGGGGTTTATGAAAAATATTTTATATACATTCAAAATAAATCTCGAGTATTTATTTATAGTATTTATGGTTCCATAATTGTGAATTTTAAGAATGTGAAATATTTTAGTGATAATAGTTTAGTTTGGATAGTTCAAGGTATTTTAGTGTAAAGCTTGTCTTTTGGATAACTTAAGGGTATTTTGATGAAACTTGTCATTCTTTTATTTTTTAGAAAACATGGAATTTTATTATATCTTGAAAATATATGGTTTGATAATATTTATATATTTATAAAAATTAATTTTATTATTAAATAGAAAATCTCGTTTTTCTTTAAAAAAATCGTATTAAAAATCTTTCGAGACCGAATGCTCCGTGAGGAGGTCTGCATCTCACTCTACTGGCCCAAGGATGTGCAATAATCCGCACCATCCAATAGTGGGTTCCCTAAAATGGGTTGTAGTGACATAATCGCAAAGAATTTAATAATACAATTAAAAGAAAGCCGGGTTTTTATAGTCATGGTATTTTAGTGAAATATTGTATTTGCCAGAAAAATATGTTTCCAAGAGTATCGTGCTATATAAACATGTGTGTGGGTGAGGGGTAGGTCATTACCCCGTGAAGTTTTCTAAAGGTAATAGTAAGCAAAACAACTAAATATTGTAGATACAAGTTCATGGTATTTTACTGTAACAGTTAAATTAAAGTTATCTAGCATGATGTTTTAAAGTGAAAGTTATTTCTAAACATTAGATTCATGGTTATAAACATAGGGTAAGAGTTTGCATGAAAGTTATGAAAGAAAATAATGAAATTTTTAGGTTTTAGAATGAGATGTTGGTATTAACTCCACTTACCGACATGTTTTATAAAGAGGTCTTTTTAAGAAGAAAGGGTAGAATAGAGAGGGACTTACTAGCTAGAAGGGTAGGAAAGAGGTAGAAGAAGATAGCTTCATCGTTGCGACATCGCGGGGTCGCTGGAACTTACTCGATTCCTCGACGGAAGTTGGTCTTGGGCTAACTCCACTTCTACTCTACTTGTACTTAGAAAAATTTGATAATTTTGGCTAGAGATTTCGGAATGAGGAGGGGCTAGAGTATGGGGTTGTATTTATAGTGTGGAATTAGAGTTTTGGAATTGAAAGAATGAATTAAAATGCATTAAAAATTGGATCTAAAGATGAAATTGAATTCTCTATTTAAATTCAGAGAAATCAAATAGTGCAGGGGTAATGGAGGTAGGCCAAAGGTTTTGTATGCAAGACACGGGGACTTTTTCCCACAGTTGACCAGTCGGCGCCGGCCCCAAGCTCCATCTCGCCGGTCGTTGGTGAGGGGAATGCCGTTGGATCTTTGCCACGTGTTCACTTTAGTATGCACAGCATTTTGCACATATTAGTTTTCTCTGACTTTTCATTTTTATGTGCAGTGCACGTGTAAAATTTTGGGCTTCCAAAAATTTTAAAAGAAAATTCAGAAAAAATAATATGCCTGAGGGGATTCAAACACAAGGGCTATGTCACAGCAGTGCAAGGCTTTACCAATGAGCTACAAGCTATTTCTTGTTGTTTTTAAACAAAAATAACTTTTAAATTGTGCTCAGGCTTGCAAACTCCTTTCTGTACATTGAAAAGAAAAAATTTGTACAGAAAATTTAGAGTCGTTACACAAAGTTAGAACAGAAACCGCGTTTTCCTGCATGCGAACTAGCACCATTTGTTTGATCCGCCATACTTGTAATCTATGCTTTAAATACTTGCATTACAACATGAACCTGACATGAACTTCATGAATACGTGTATCCTTTATCCGTGACATAACATGAAACTATACAGCATATATCCATGGACCATGTTTGATTCATATATGAGACTAGTATATTAGAAACGGGGTTAGGGTAGTTTAGAAAATGAGATATTGTCAGTTTGTTTCGGGAGAACCCTTACTAATAATGAATCCATGAATCTGTGTTGCTGTGGTACCGAGCTGAAACGGTACATTACTATCTCATGAATCTGTGTTGCTATGGCACCGGGTCGAAACGGTACAACTCCTTGTTTACCGCCGAAAACGGAGACGGACCGGGATAGAACGTCTTGCCTGAATTTGGGGGCAGATACTATATGGAACATATTCATCCACCTCTATGAAGATATCAAGTTGATTTATGGAACCTTATATCGGAGGTTTGGATGGATGCGACCGTTGTAGCGTACTTATTAGATTTTCTCTCGTATGTGAGGGGGTTTTAATTGTGGGGACGCTTTTTCCTGCAGGCGCAAACCCCTACAGTTAATTACGTTATCGCTAAGCGATAACAACATTCTCCTTCTCCATAAATATCACTTCGTATCGTGTTATATATATTGTTTATTTTGGGTTGCCCTTGGATTGTATACTGAGACTAATATATGTCATCGCCCGTAGGGCGAGGATTAATCCAAATCCATATATTAGATTTGGGGTTGAACTTAGGATGCATATCTCATATAAATGAAGTCCATCAGTTCATAGAATATTTGGGTTTGATTTAAGGATCGTTAGTCGTATATGAGACTAATATCAACTTAGAAGATATGGATAAGGATCGTTAGTCGTATATGAGACCAAAATCAACTTAGAATCAGTGAGCATATGGGCTCAGCTGGTGGATAGCCCATGGATAATATACCGCAGTCAATATGGAGGCAGGCCGCAGGGCAGGATATCAGTTTAGGGACATCGCGGTCCATCTTTCAGCTTGCGCGCAAGTGTATATATTACGTGGTGAAATGAATGATGGAAACATGGGAATACGCCCAATATTAGGGTGCGATCCAATTTGAAAGCATTTATATTTCCTTCAAAAATATACATACACATATATCTATGCTTGGGATGGTGGTTGATCAATATGAAGTGCGCATCTATATGAGGTGCGCATCAATATGAAGTGCGCATCTATATGGGATGCACTTCAATATGAAGTGCGCATCTGTATGGGATGCACATCAATATGAGGGCGCATATCAATATGAGGTTAAGACATTCTCTATCTTGATGAAATTTCATATCTTTCATCAAGTTGGGACGAGAAAGGAGTCATTAGTTGTTGGGACCCACCACCTCTTTGAAGACGCTGAGGAGTTACAACGCCGTATATCAGAGGTATGGAAGGATGTACCCTTAAACCAAACCCGTAAATAGGGGAAGAGAACATGTTGGAACTTGCTGAAAGGGATTATATGGGGACTTGTATTTTATTTAAAGATCGTTAGTCTTATATGAGACTAAAGATAACTTTAGGTAACATGGGTTGAGGATCTCTAGTCGTATATGAGACTGAGATCAACTTGAATATCATGTGTGAGCATATGGGCTAAATAGAAAATCAAAGAAGCTTAATCTTCCCAAAACTTAGTCAATATAGGCTAAGAATATAAGGGTATATGTATTGGCGCACAGAAACTCTAGCGCATGCCATGTGTCACTCTGTTATTAGCGCATAGGTAGAGACATATGGGTCTTTGTCGTAGGGATCATTGACGCATGGGATTGTGGCACATGCCCATTGACCTTTAAGTATCCGTCGCATTAAATATTGGTTCTTAGGAGTTATGGCGCATGCTACGTGTCATAATATCATTAGCGCAATACATCTGATGCATATCACTGACGCATATTCCTCGGGCACATGTCCATTGGCGCATACCTAACATTCGGAGATTAATCTCTGTATTATATTTTGAAACTTAAGTTTCAAATGAAGCTTAAGCTTCTGTTAATGGTCTTTTTACCATTAACAAACATCAAGAATCAGACTTTATGATCTTGAGTTGTATTCTTGTGCATGGTTCATGTCATGTGATCCTTGAAGTATAAACTTTATCTTTTCTTCATGTTGGTCTTGAGATCTTGATGTTCTTTCATCATTTCGGTTAAGGATTTTTAAGTTTTTCCCAAACCCTAGATCTTAAGATCGAAAATTCTTCAGTGAGAGGCGATTCGACTTAAGGATCTTAAAATCCGAGAAAGAACTTAAGTTCTATACATGAAGGTTAACCTTCTTTGATATCTGAAAATTGATCTTCTATCTACCTCGGTTTTTTAGATGAAGGCGAGGAAGATGAGACCTTTGATAACAGAAAACTTAAGTTCTTTATCAAACATATGAGGGGTATTCAGTATATCTAAGATTAATCTTATGGGCTCCTTTTATAGAGGAGGAGGGATCATTGGTCATTGAGACCCACCACCTCTCCAAGACACTGACGGATTACAACGATATAGATCGGAGGTGTGGAAGGATGTACCCTAGGCCATGCCCCTTTATAAGAGGAGGAAATATTTTGAAGCTTAAACTCGGAGTTGCAAAAAAAGCTTATTTGCGTCCGTGCACGTGCGTCACACGTGGCACGCTTGGGCCGGCGCATGTGCGTCGCACGTGTAGCGCACATAGCTATGACGCACGTGCATCGCACGTGGGTGCTTGGCGTTGGCGCACGTATGCTACATGTGGCGCGCCTAGTATCATTGACGCACTTGTGCCTTAGGGGAGAATGGCTAACCATTCAATGATACTTAAGTATCGTATGAAGCTTAAGCTTCTGTATATCTCTTTTGAGAGATGTATTGTAATATCTTAAAATTTATTAGAATTAATTATAATTTAATTAATGATATAACATGTGTTGTTTAATAAAACATAGTTAATATATATTTTTATATATGTATAATTTTTTTAATATATAATACACATATTTATACACTTAGCTTAGGATTAGTAACATGATAGTTTAGACTTAAATACCAAATTTAGTATCCATGAACCTATAAGTTCTTTCTCAACCTTTTGGCAAAATTCAATTTGTTTATCTTCTAAAAGAAAAATAAAAAAAAGAAAAGAAAAAGAATAATAAATGGGCATGAGACATGAAGGTATGGGCTTGATGAGTGTAACAAATGAAAGAATAATTGGTGCATAGCTAGTATTAGCCATTCTTTTTCTTCATCTCCTTTTTTCTCTCTTTCTTCATCTTCATTATTTCTTCTTCTTTTCTTCAACTCCTTCACATATTCCTTCTCTACCTCCCAAAACAATCACACACATACACCTCACAAAATCATAATTTTGTCCCTCAAGTGCTTTTGTGGAAGCCAAATCCTAATCTTGAGGCCATCTAGCAACTTGAGGCTCCCCACAAGCAAATCTAGAGGTAAAAACACCACTTCTAATCAAGTTTAGCTACTACTTTCTTTAACAACCCTTAATTCAAATTAAAGTTTATGTTTTGAGATATTTTAAAACTTGAAGAGAGGTTTTGAAGTGAGATTGGGTTTATGTGAATTCTTAGGGTAACCATAACTTAAACTAGGATAGATAAGGATATCTTAGTGCTAATTATCCCTTGTTTAACACCAAGACTTCACTAATCTATCATGATGTTTTTAATTAGTGCCAAAACTAGTATTTAGTTGAAGGTTAGGATTTCAAATTGAATCTACTGTTAAACCAGTGATCTCAGAATTAAATTGCATTTACTGGGAGCTTGTTATAGAACCTTGAGTGTACCCTCGAAACCCGAGCCCTTCCCTCCAAGCTTTGGCCGCTAATTAATAGGATTTGACTGCAATTTGCGGTTCGTTTTGGGAATTAGGGTGTAGGTTTTTGTCGGGGGCTCTCTAAGACTCTAAATAGACCTCTGGTATACACAATTTCTTCCAATTTTGTGTATAAAAAAATCTGGGATCATTTTACTTCACTTTTGACGATGTTTTAACGTACAATACGATTATCTCAACTCTCAATTTAGTGTTTTAGTTGGTTAATGGCCTTTCAGGGTAGTCCTAGGTGTTTGTTGCACACGTATAGTACACTAAGTTCACACGTGTTAACTTATGAGAGTTTATTCCGTTTATGTATTTGTATGTGTCGTATCGGAATTCTAGCCCTCACACGCTATGTTTTATTCGATGCTAGGATCGGTTGCGGGAACTTCGGATGCGGCAAGAAAGGGGAAGGAGATTCAAGTAGATCAAGACCGTTCTGGTGAGTAGATTTAGCATCTATGGGGGAATCGTTTGAATGGCGTTAAGCACTCGATGTCTAAATTCAAGTTATACAATCATACATTCATTCATATGTTGCATTATCATTATCATATGTACTCTATTACTTTCTACACATTGATATATTCTCGTTACTACACTTGCACCATTACCAATAGGTTTTATGCCGCATGTGCACAAACTCATATATACACACACACCATTGGTAATTGTCATACCACATACACTATAGAATTTGTCATGTTATCTTGCATTGTATTATATCCTTATTGGTACTTAGATCTTCGCTTATTACATACTAGCATGCATCATGCTGATATCATGTATGGTTGCAATTATTACTATGTTCTTTATATGATGTTGTTTTATAGGATTTCTGTTTTCATGAGATTTGAGAAACCACACGACACATTTTCTAAAACTTGGATTCATTTAAAAATGTGGTTTTCTCTTGGTATGATTTTTGGCGTCCACCATGAGTTTTCTCAATTATGAGTTATGAGTATATCCGATTCGAGGAGTGAGGAGTCACCGTTTGCGAATACATAGTAGACCCGGTACGGTACCCAGGGGCAAAAAGATCGTTTAGAAAGGCATTAAGCCTAGCTGGGAGTACTACCTACCGGTGATAGTATGGAAACTCGGTGGATATCCGGAAGATACCGACCAGAGTTATATGTTCAGATGGATATGAGGGCTGATCCGAAAGACGGAACCTGAGATATTGGGATTTTCGAGTGTCAATGTTTGACACGGGATTTATGATGATTCATTAATGGCACTTCTGTTTTTACCTTGTTAGAATTGTTATGACATGTTCATTTTTATATAGTTGCTACATCCCTGTTACTATACTTCGCTTATTCACATATGTCGCATCCATGCCATTGTACATCATTATAACCTCCTATTTAGGATTGACGTTGTTTCGTTCATGCATGAAATTGTCACTTACGATATTATTTACTACTCACAGGCTGGCAACTCACCCCCGTTGTGCCGCAGTTTTTTGCAGGGTCGATCCTCCAGTGTAGTCGCGGCTTGGGGCATACTACTACTTTTGGGCGTAATCTTTTATTAGGTGGATTGCGAGTGTTCTTTTGTCCATCATCTTTTGTATTTTTTCATTGTATCTAGTATTCTCCATCTACCACATATATATTTGACTTAGAGATGAGACAGAGAGATTTGTATTATATTTGACTCTGGATGTCGTGCTCATGTGAGCCGACTGTTGTGATTACGTTCTTGTTATTACTTTCTCTTCTTTATTGATTTATTCTTCGCCTAAGGCGTCGTACATGTAACTGCGTGGTTGTTTTCCTCCAAGTGGACGTTAAGATTGCTCCCAAGTGGGGATGCTTGTATATTATTGTTTATGTATCGGTTTAGATCAATTTTTTCAAAGGAGATGCTGCCGAAAATTTTAACGATAGCTCGTTTTCAAAAAAAATGTTTTCCAATAACTCTTTTACTCCTTAAATTAACACTTTAACAAAGAATTTCACCTCTTTTCCTTTATTTACGGTTTAGATTTTGGGTTTTCGGCTTACTTGAACTACGTTACGCTTTTAGACGTTGCGTAATTTAAATGCCGGTCAAGTTCCTCATTTGGATCGTGGCATGTATCCACTCTTATTTATGGGGGGATGGTAGAGAGTGCTCTCTCCGATTTACTGATGTGGGACTAAAGTTGCATCCCTTATATGATAGATCCTTGATTAAACCATACGTGCATAACACATTTGCTCAAAACTTTTGATTCCGGGAGAATTATGAGGCTCGTAATATATTAAATCGAAGCTCTTTTCGAGACGCTTTAGATTTCACCGGAGTTTATCTAATTCTCATTTAGGAGTCTACCAAAATATAGCCCGGAAAAAACTGCTCTATATTTTCTTGAACGTATTGATGCCACTTGAAGTTTTGAGCTCTTATTTGCTCTTACGCCCAATTGTTTTTTTGCGGGAACACTCCTGAAGTGGGTTGAACTCTCATGAACCAAACTTTACGTTAGAATAAAAAAACTTATTATACACTCACTCACTCATAGTATGAATATTACTATGATTGCATCCTTCATCACATCATGCTTATTACCATGCGTACATATTTAGTTACAGTTGAATATAGTGCCCTCAAGGCAATTATTATAATTGCAAGTAGACGATTATGATAATTGAAAGAGGACCTATACAGGTATAACAGTCTTATTCGAGATGATAGTATGCTATCTGGTTTGTCTTCATCATAGATGAAGCCCGTAGGATTGTTTCTTGACAACTAGAATTATGATGGCGATCATATATGTGGGAGCTAGGTTGTCCATAAGCACATCCTTAAATGTCCCGTCGTAGGAATATCGAGACTGGGCATCGATATTCCGGAGTAGACTAGTGTATACACTTCTAGATCTCGACGAGGGGCGGTAGCCGGTCTCACAAACCATTGGTGTTGTGTCACCTAAGATAGTATACAGGTGTTCACTGGAGGTGAGTACACTGGACGGACTCGCCGAGAACTTCTAGATAGTATTATATCTATCGTCAGATGGAAGTTCTCAGGTGGCATGAGTACAGGTTGGTCCTTTGACCTGAAATCGTAATTTGTCTTGTGTGAGTTCCTACTGTACTTTGATTACTACCCTACCACGGCTCAAAGGAGTCGTGCAAACAGGTTTTAGTTGGATACAGTCCCGAGCCACATGGAGACAGTGGTTGATTTTCAGGGATTCATCTCTCCTGGTATTAAGAGCCGATGTCGCGCTGTGTTCAGTTTGCTATCACCAGAAATCCGTAGACACAGTGGATGCGATTTAGTTGATCAGTAGTATCTCCATTGGAGATGAGCTTGACTCAGACACGACTTATCGGGTTAGTAAGGGTCCGATGTTATCCACCACGTAAACCCGATATGCGATACTCTTTGACGAAGAGACCGGACTGTACGGAGATTGTCACATTCTGGCTCAGTAGGGTAAGGACGTACTTGATTGTCGACCCCCCTTTTGACAAGTACCTTGAAGCCGTTACGTACAGCTAGTGCCGCTGACGTGCTTGTGGTTAAACCCGCTGACAGCGTATTGTCGAGTCTTTACGGTCCCACAAAGAGGGTTTTCCCGGTTCAGGCGATAGATGTAGGAGCCATACGTTGGTACATGCAAGGGTCCGATTAAATATGTGTACGGGATACACGGACTTTAATCGGGCGGTTGATAATACTAGCCGGCCTAGGATTAAGCCGGATTATTAAATCAGGTTTTGATTTAATAATATATATATGTATTTTGATACATATATTTTAGTATTATTGTTCACTATTCATTTTCTCTCTTTTGGTGCTATCCGTATTTTTATACGGATACACGTATATGTAGCGATACATATACCATGTGAAGTATTCCGTATTTATACGGGAATGCTTTTAGAAGAAGGACATCTCATATTTATTTTTCTATTTAGAAAAATAAAAGGAAATGAGGTGTAAAGTGAGGAGTAATGAAGCATGGTTCTTTACATGTAAAAAGGTATGGCTTGGGGAGTTTATATTGGTAAAATCATTTGTGTTCACTATTGAACATGGTTGTAAAAAAGAAGTCATTCTGATTTTCTACACTTGATGTTTTCCTCATTCCTCACTTGAGCATGCTTCATGGTTGCAAGTATTAGCAACCATCTTCTCCTCTTCACCTTCTTCTTGCTCTTCTTTGAGCAAAGGTTTAGAGAGAAATTTTTAGTGAAATATTTCTACATCACCGACCATCCACACCTATGGATCATCGGTTAGAGCCTCCTCCGGCTTCTCTTAGATGGATCGTCTTCGGCGGGTGTGGTCAATTTTCAAGCGCGATCCCGGTGGCTACGAGCTTAGAGGGGTCTTCCATAATTGGGTGGAAACGCGACAAAGGTTATAGTTTCTTAACCCTTGTATTTCTAGTTAGCTAGTTTAGGTTTTATGGATCGTATCCTGGGTTTTACGGGTGTTTGGTGCTCATGTAAATTTTTTGTTTTCGCTTCCGTCTCGGCCGCGGCCTCCGCGGCGCGGGCACCGAAACCCAACATGATATCAGAGCCACTCCATAAAGCTTAACTAGCTAGTTAGCATTTATTTAAAGTTTCGATCGATGGATTTTTCCAAATCGCATTTCTAATTCATTGCCCGATGTTCGAATTTTAAAGTTGTTCAAAAATTGTTCAGATTACCTTAAATTATGTGCAGGCAATACTAGAGGCCACAAAGAAATTAGAGCACATGAACCCAAATTTTGGCTGCGGAACAGCCGCCTAGCATGGCATTTGGCCGCGGTTCCTCGGTCAACTTTGGGCCATTGTGCCCCAAATTTCTTCTGGTGCTCTAGGTTATGGAAATGTAATTTTAGGGATATTTGGTTTTGGCCTAAATTTCTTTGAGTACCGGTTTGTGCTTGGGGCCAATGCGGAAAGTTTTAATCGATCGAAATTTTAAATTCGTGGCTTTCAGTGCGTTTGTTAGTTTATGCGACCGTGAATATCATAGCGCGGTACAATCCATCTAGTTGCTATATGTACAATCAGACGGGTTTACGAACATGATATTCACGTTGATGTTCTGTGTTGCACTGATGTTATGGATGGATTGTCGTGATGGATAGCATTGTGTGTGATGTTAGAAGTACAGTTTAGATTCATTTGTATATTGATTATTGTGGGGAGAGCGTCCGACATGTAGACTGTTGTTTCTGCCATTTTGTATATTCTTTTATTGGGGCATGACCGGGTTGAGGTCGAAGTCACCGTTGTATATATATTTTCTTTTCTTTACTAGGATTACCCCATGGAGGAGTGCTCGAGTAGCCGGGTTCTATAGGGCAACAGGCCCGCATCTCTTGGCATTGAGACCGGGAGGCCTTACTCTAGAATTGGCGGGCTATTCGCCGCACTCGTAGGAGATATAGGTTGACCAACAGTGGAGTGCTCAAGTTACCGGATTCCATGAAGTGTTGGGTGGCCCATTCACTTTGTTGATTGGGGTTGCCTCACTTCGAGGATTAGCGAGTAACTTGCCGCACTCGTAGGGGTCTAGGTTCTTCATTGCACTGGCTACCCATACGACTGGGGAACGTCGCATCTCATTTATGGCTCAAATGAAATGCGGGGCTCCTAAATTATCTGTTATTCCATATTGTTGTTCGCATACTTGTGATGATTTTTATCTGCCTGTGATGACTATTATCTGCCTGCGATGTTGATATATATATATAGTAGATGTTTTTATATGTTTTGCATCCGCGCCAGTCCTTCCCCTGCTTTGCCGTTAGTTAAGCAACCTAACGGTGCATAACGGGGCCCCGTGGTGAATGTGGATGGCATATAAAATGCATGTTATTTTTGTTGTTTCTTTTGTGGCTTGGAAACTTAAATTGATGGGAACGCATTATCTGAATAATGCAAGGAAAAATAAACCTAAATGATGTTGTCGGGTCCAATTTTAAAACTACTCGGTTTTCTTCAAAACTCATAGTCGTATTCTTTTGCTTTGCGTAGAGATATTCGGTTAGGAATATCGTGCACCTCATTCTATGAGGGAAGAGCCTTGATCCCTTCATTGGGAGTTCGCTCTTAAGAAAAAGTTTATGTTACTAGTTTTAAAAAGCGGAGCTTAAACCACTCTATTTCAAAGCCACTCAAGTTCTTTCAACGATATCAAGTTTATTACATTTAAGGTTTTTCACTAAAAACCAGCCGTAACCCTCCGTCATTTCAGACCGGCAGCGCCTAGTATTCATGCTATGTTTGTTGGCCTTCGTCAAGGCATAGTGTATGGTAGCTATGTGTAACTTTTCTGCAGCATAGAGATGCATTAATCTAGGACAGTCGTACAGCCTTGTTGGCCTTCGTCAAAGGCGAGTACGCGTGGGTTTAGATTAATCAGGACAATGACGGGTAAAACTTGACTTGCGACTTATGATTTGTTGGCCTTCGTCAAGGTCATAAGACGCTTGGGGAGAAAACCATATCGGGAGTTTCAAACATACAGGAAACATGCCAGACATGCACATACCTTCTGGAGTGTGGTGATTTGAGTGGATTCCGTCAGGTTATCACATAATGATAATTGGGTCCCGATTCCCACTGATGAGTATGTACTGCTCCCCGGGAGATTTTTCACTTCACAATTAGCTAACCTATTAGGTGTCTAGAAAGTGTTAACGAGGTTACGCCTCTGCGGAAACGATGTTATTGATTGGGTCCGTGCGAAAGCACGGGGGACCTCCCTCGAAGTACCAACACTGGCCTGGCTGAAGGGTCAGCGAACTTGTAAAGTGTAAATGATCCCAATTAGTTCTCCTTTTAGGGTTTGAATGAGAATTCAAAGAAACAGTGAGAGCCATCCTGATTAGATAAAGTGAAAACCAATCTAATCTTGATAGAGTGCATGCTGAGTGTTTCTTTTCTCTCTCTCTCTCTGGTACAGTGATTGCTCTGCTAAAAAATTGTGTTCGAAAATAACCACAATCAAGACGGTGTCGCTAGTAGCTAGCCACGATGAGTACGGCTCGTCCGCAGGGTAACGTGAACTCTTTTCTTGCTTTAGATGAGTTGATAAAAGAGAGGTGATTGTTTGTCATTACGGATATAGAATTTATAAAGAAAAGACTTGTAGAGTTCATAGGACTTGGTAGTAATGGATGAATAATAAAAAATGACTCCTTTTATCTTTTAATAGTTTAAAACTAGATCGATAGTGATAATTGTAGATTAGGGTTTCATATAAGAAACTAGGGTTTCCCCACAATTAACCCTTGTCCTTACATTGATCGCTATTCTTGTCTAGCCCTTAACAAAACAAGTGTTAAACCAATCTCAAATCATGGTCGTGACTATCAATAAATTAGTAGCGCGCTCGATAAGAAGGTTAGCATTTATGTTGCTAAAGTTTATAGACTTTAAAATGTATAAAAGAAGTTAAAAGATTTTCTCATCCATTATTCTATCCTATCCTACAAACCCTAGCAAGTTAGGAATTACTCGCTCATAGTTAAAGATTTAGAACAAAGGTTGAAGAAGAATGAAAACATGATTAAGATGCAGAAATGTAAGTGCAGAAATTAAATGCGGAAAATAAATGTAAGAAGAATTAAAAACAACTACCTTTATTAATCAACTATTGCATACAACTTTTCTCCTTAGAAAGTAGAATACAAGAAGCCTAGTTTGCTTTAGATCTCTCTCTTTTAGGAGGTAGATGAATAGATGATGATCACTCGGATACGTGGATCTCTTTGATCTCTTCGGTGATGATTTTCAATGTACAGCTCTCGGTCCCTTATATAGTCCCTCAAACCAGAAACCCTAGATTCCATAAGTGAGTATATGCGGTTAATATCCAAACCACCAAATCTCACATCTTACGGCCATCAAAGAGCCGCGGAACCGCCGCATATAGCCATGTTTGGCGGCGGTTCCGCCGCAACTTGGTGGAATCAAGAATTGGGATTTCTTCTGGTCTTTTGTGTTTCCATGTGGAGATCCTTTTGATGTCTAGATTCTGAAAATAATGCTCTGAGTCTCTGCTATTGCTAGATCTCTCGATTTGCTTCTAAATTTTGGCAGATTCGGTTTCGATATCCCGATTTGACTCGGATCTCTTGCTTAGATTCCAGACCTGAGTTAATATCTGCACAATATCTCAAATCATAGTATTAGTAGCATTTGGTATTTTTGAGATATTATTCTAACCATTTAAATGATATAATATCTTAAGAATATTGATTCGAAATATTTGATATGATATGCATATTTTAATTATTAAGATTTCATTTAAATATTATATGCATATATTTTCCCTTATTATATTAATTATAATGTATAAACATATGATAATAAACTTTTTACAAATAAACCCTCATATATTCTATATTTACAATAAACACATTTTATTACTTAACAATAGTAGGTAAAATATTCATTCAAATATTCAATATTTTAGACTAATCAAATACCCCCAAACTTAATTTTGATCGTCTCGAGCAAACTAGTTATTAAAGAGAAAAAGAATAAACCTAACTAGCACACTTTCGTAGGCAACACGATTGCACTGAGCACGTGCAACAAGCATTTAAACCTATAGGTGTCCCTAGTAGGAGGAGTGTTGTCTCCTGAGGGTTTTCAGAGGATTACACCCATAAAATCCCATAATAAAAAAAGAATATGAAAGTTATATACAAAGATAAGGAACATATAAAAGAAAGAACTTGAAAATAAAAGTTTCAAACTACACTATCTTTTTAGTTGCCATGATCCCTATCTTAATAGTCATGAAAAAAATGTCAGAAATTACATCATCCCTTAATAAAACATCGTCTTTAGTCTTCCTCCCTACTTTTCTTCCAAATATCAATCATATACCCCTACGTGTGTGTAAAAAATATCCCTACATTTAGAGAATTCAATTCAAGCTATCATACTTTTGTCCATCTTCTTTAGTACTTTTTAGTCGGTGAATGTTTTATAGATGGAATTGCTCACACATTCTTCATTCGACCGTTAATACTTCTTGAGGTACTAACCAACCGATTACCAAATGTGCTCACTCTTTTAGGCGTAATTAGCAATATTCTAGTCTTGCAGCACCTAAGACTTAGCAGTGACTCCCAAACCAGTTGGTCTAAGGCACTAGGTGATAAGGCACCCTCGCTATATTTTTTTATGCTGCCTTAAGTAATTACAAAACCAGTGTTCATTTTTCTTCAACATTTTTTTATGTCATTTATATTTTTGTTGATTTATATCTTTTCCTTCATACTAAGGCTTTTAGACAAGAGCATTTTAAGGTATCCTCTACTATTCCATGTTTCAAGATGTGTGCAAGTGCGTATAGTAGGGTATCAACGTTCAAATGTTTGGACTCAAGAATAGGAACTATTTTTCAGAATTATTTCTATCCTCATATTAGTGATTCCCTTCATCTTACTAACCCTTGGGACAACAGCTCAAGACTATATATTACTAGTTTCGTTTTAAAACCTCTAATTTTCTTGTTTTTCTTAAATCTCTTCCTATCTTTCATATGTATTTTTCACTTCTTAACTTTTATTATTAAATTTTTTTTATGCTATTTAGTATAATTCAAATTGATGCGTGAATAAGCATAAATCTCCCCCAAACCTATTTGCAGCAGTGTCCTCACTGATATCATCTTTTAAGCTCAAAAACTGTAGACTTAGGAGGAAAAGTTCTTAATGATTGGTAAAGGGAGACAAAAAGTCAATGACAGTGAAATCCTCCCCTAAACTTATTTTTGGCTCACAATTGTGTAAAAATTTATTTTTCTTTCAATAGCCAAAATATTTTTCTCCCCCCCAAACTTGAGTGAAAGGGTATTAAGCATTTAATATTATAAGAGGGGGGTAAAATTATTGGTCTATATAAACCTTTATAAAGACCAAAAGTCAACTCCAACCATTCAAATATTTTATTGATGTAACAACATAGTTGGTAGAAGATCATAGATGTGAAGAAGTGGGGAGATAAGAGACATAATCGATCGGGTTTACGTCTCGGTTGGTAGAGACGAAACAGTGATGATGGATGAAAACGAGAATGTGAATGATTAGGAGTAGGTGGATTATTCGCATTCTCGTACTTGATAAGAAGAAAGGATGGGGGTTCAACTTCTTCAGGTGGAGGTTGATTCATCACAACATCCATGTTTTTTAGGAATGCAAGTTCTTTGGCGAAAATATCTTCAAAACTTTCATCAATGGTCCGAGTAATAATTTCATCGATATCTGTATTAATGGAATATGCAGATTCACTAGGACGGTTGAAAGTTCCAAGGTCGGTCTTTTGCGCACCAAGATTCAAAACACTCGATTCGTCAGAAATTATGGAGGTAGGAGATTCGAAATGATCGTCTCCCTCCTTCTCAAAAGAGTCTAAATCAAGTGGTCTTTCAAGAATCATATAATTCGAAATATCGGAGTGTTGTTCATCAAAACTCGGTAGAATTGAAAGAAGATTAGAAGAAGAACCAAAGAAAGTGGGTGATGAAATGGGTAAACAAATGTGGGTGTCGAGCATTGTTGAACCAGATGTGGGAGATGAAGGCTGAATATCGTTCTGCGTATTGGATAGGTCGGTGGTAAGTATAGGATCGGTTAATTGTACAGGAAGATGTTCGTATTCAATAGAAGCGACATGATGGGTTAGAGAATCTGTTAGTTATATGTATGCCCTAGAGGCCATTACTATACATAGGATGTATATTGTAGTGGATGCTGGGACATATATAGTGAGGACTTTCTTGCTCGACATGATAGTATGCTATCTGGTTGATCTTTACCTTAACGTGTACACTGATTGTCTCTCTATTACATGTTGGTAAAGCCCTTAGGATGTGTACTTAACTACCTGGACTATGATGCGGATCATACTAGTGGATGTGGATCATACTATTGGGGACATGGTAGTCTATAAGTACATCCTTCAAAGTCCCTAGTCGTGGGTGTATCGAGACAGGGCATCGATATACCAGAGTAGACTAGCGTGTACCTTCTTGACCCATACAGATGGGCGATGGATGATCCCATATCCATCGGTGTTTGACATCAGAGATGATATACGGGTGCTCAGTAGAGACTGGGTACACTGGACGGACTCGCCGAGAACTCCCAGATGGTATTATACCTCACGTCAGATGGCAGTTCTCTGGTGACACTGGTACAGAGTAGTCTGTTGACCCGAGATCGTCATAGAGTCTTGTGTGGTTCCCACTGTGCTTTGATTTCCATCTTACCACGTCCAAGAGGGCGTGCAAAACGGTGGTTTTTGGGTACAGTCCCGAGTCACATGGAGGCAATGAGCGATAGGAGGGGATTCGTCTCTCCCGGTATAGGGAGTTGATGTTGCGCTGTGTTCGATTGGCTATAACAGGAAATCCCTGGCCAGGGTTGCTGAGATTTACTGGTAAGTGTTACCAGTAGTTTCTCGAACAGTTATAGACCTCATATCGACACGACTTATCGAGCTATTGGGGTCTGACGTTTACCACCCCTAGGCGAGATATGCGACATATCAGACGATCAGACCGGACTGTACGGTAGTGTTACTGGTTGGATTCACTGGAGTGTGAGCGGGCTTGCTCGTCGATCTTCTGATCGCTCAATACCCGGGTGGCCGTTACGTTTAGCAGACCGCTTGCGGCTTGTGGGTGTTTGATATGATCATCATCTGCTGCCGGCGTATTGACGAGTCTTTAGAGTCCTACACAGAGGTTTCCTGGCTCAAGCGAAACGAAATAGGAGCGCATATGAGATATGTGCGGGACCGAGAATAATGCGTGTATGTGATACCGTATTTCATTCTCGCGATGAATGTGTCGAATGGTTGTATGCGATATAACCTAGTTATCGGTTCAAGGATTGATTCGATAAGCCGATACATTGTATACTAGTCGGTCGTGTGCGACATGACCGGATCATTGAATCAAGTGTTGATTTAATGATTTAATGCATAATTATATATTTGATATATTACTTTGCATTAACTAGTATTGGTTCACTTTAAATGGATTTTCTCACTTTTTGTGCACATTGTATATGTGATATACTTTTGTACACAAGATTGTATCATGTTTGATGATACATGCTAGTTTGGGTTTGTGTAAAGAATTAAACCATGGTTACTTAAGTGGTTAGGGTTTCATTTCCTTTTCTCATTTATTTATTTTATTTATTCATTTTGAAATAAATAAGAATAAAGAGAAAGAATGGTGGCTTTATTTGTAGTTTAGTTGAAGCTTCATGAAGCTTTGACCAAAGTCCACCATTCTTATCTCATTCTTAACCCTAACCATTCAACTAACTTTGGTTAATTCTCTACACATTACCATGGTTAGATTATGATAAACATTCCATTTATTTTCCATTTTTGGAATAACTTATCATAATTTATCTTCTTCTTCTTCTTCATCTTCACTTGAAGAAGCTTGCTTCATCAATGGTGATTGATGAAAACAAGTGAGAAATCCAATTCTAAAGTCTACCCACTTCCTATTTCTTCATCCTCTACCTCTTGCCAAGTAGTAGAGTGTGTTTTCTTCACAAGTTTCTTGACTTGGTGAAGTCGGAGCTTGATTTAGCGATGCCTCGACGTAGATCATCTTCGGCATGGACATCGATGACCTAGCCCGTCCATTCTGCGATGAAGCCGACGCTAGAGCCCGGGACTTGTTATGGACAGCGAGGAGACTTCATTGCGGAGCTATGGAGGTGGAGAACCGGATCTACAAAGGTTGTATTTCCGTATCTCTTAGTTAAGTGTTAACTAGTTTACTTTTCGCCTAGAAATCTAGCCAACGATCCGTACACTAGGGTTTCTCGGCACCGTAATTTTTGAAATTGGCATGGTTGATGCCTTGTGAGACCTCATTAGGGTGCCTAGGAACCCTACAGTGGTATCAGAGCCTAGCTAGAGCCTTAGGCGAAGTCTAGACGCAATTTGAAGTCCGAACGAACCCGGAACCCCAACCCTAAATTGCTCTCTGGACAATTTCTGAAATCTGGTCTTTTTTAAAATTAAAAATATGCAGAGAACACATCACAAACATCTAAGACTTACTGTGAAATTCGACAGTCAAATTCCACTAAGGAGCCGCGGATCCGCGGCATGAGCAATGCTCATGCGGCGGTTCCGCGGCCGTACGGCCGCATTATTTAAAGTTGTTTGCACAGTAATTCTTAATTTCCAGTGGTGCTTTTCCTGGGAATTTTTAATATTTTTTCTACAGTTGAGTTTTCTGGGGTTGTTTTGGGAGTTCGTATATTCGATCGGATTATCAAACTGTGTCTAAGTGTTTTCCGGATAAATTTTAGAATATGTTAAAAAGTTCGACCGGATATAAATACCCAATTTTTCCCCTGTCGGGAAATTTCCAAGTGTTGGATTTTTCCGTAGTTTGACGACGTTCTAAGTAGTGCAAGTAACGCGATGGACCCTCTAGAAGACAACAAACCTTAACTCGATTATGTGACCGTCTTGAACTGCCCTTTGAACCTTCGGGTTTGGGGCAGTACGGCGTGCCACATGTGAGGCGTTGGCTTGACCCTTCTACGGCTGGACCGTTGGTACTGAGGCACGAACTGAATGTGTTTAGACTTGTTTCATGTGTTGATCTGTATCGGGAAAACTTGGGTGTTCGATTGTTCGATCGAAAAGTTTAACATTTTCTGTTTATCTGGAATGGGATACAATAATTGGAATTCACAAAAGTTATGAGATAACTGAATGAATGTTATAAACATAGCAGTTTAGTCTCACTTGATCGGTTGCCACGGAATTTTGATGTGATCAAAAGTCTGTCGCAATCACGTAGCGTACGCGGATACTCGCCGGGTAAACTTAATAGACAGTCTCACTCCATAGCCCCGACCAAGTGACTGTAGGAGAACCCCGTCGCCGAAAGCATCCGTTCGGGTGCTCCCGGTGGCGGTGTTCCTCCTTGGTGCACTTCGTCGACGGCGTCGGGGGTGCGGCCGCCTACTGAAGTTTGCGACGAGCATTCGATCAGGATGTCGGGAATCTTGTTGAATTGCCCGACTTGATATTGAAAAGAGTTTTCGATTTTGAGACTAAAATGCGGGGTTTATAATTGTTAGGCATGCGATGTCTAAGGAATTCATTTGGTCAGGCATGCGATGTCTGAGGTGGTTGCGAATTCTAACTGTTGTAGTTTTACACTTTCTTTTCTGTGACCGTAAGTGTAATATGCGATATCGCCGGTTTCGTTGCTATATGTCAACGACAATTGGGATGCGCATATTTACTTACGTTGATAACATGTGATGTTATGTGTTACTGGATTTGTTATATTGGATCGTCGTGTTTGAATAGCCGGGGGTTTTTATGTGAGATGAGTGTTTTTCATTTTCATTCATGTAAAAATCTGTATGTAATATTCTTTTATTTGGGGCGCTTCCAGGTTGCGGAAGATGTCACCTTTTGTATATTATTTACTTTTCCGCACTAGGATAGACCCAAGGAGGGGAGCACAAGTAACCGGGTTCTGGAGTCCAGTGGGAGACCAACTCGAGGAGTCGAGTCCGGGTCTCCTAACTCCAGAATTGGTAGGGTTGCTTGCCGCTCTCGTAGGGATCTAGGGGTGTGGGTTTGGCTATTCATCACGACCGTGGAATCCATGTTTTATACTGGCTCGTATTGAAAACACGGACGTCCTAGTATATCCAATATTTCATATGATTCTTCTGCTGCGATATCTATGATGTGATCATGTGATGTTCTGTGATAGATACAGTATATAGTATATATAATATATTATATAGGCGTTACTTATGTTTTACACCCGCGCTAGCCCTGCCCTGCTCTGCCGTTAGTTACCTAACCTAACGGTGCACGAGGGGACATCGAGGCGAATGCGGATGGCATAAGTGTACGTCGTATTTATCTGTGATGTTTAGGTATTTAAATGATGGGACTTCATTAATGTGATTAATGAAATAAAAGAAACCTAAGATGTTGTAGAATCGAATTTCAAAATTAAAACAGGTAGCTACAGTTCTTGCTTTGCACAGAGGTATATGTGATATATCCTGCACCTTATTCGATGAGGAAAGGACCGAGATCCCTTCACCGGGAGTGACTCCTTTAGCAATAACTGGCTGATGCTACACACTCGGTTTGTCTTTTGATTGCTTTTAAGTGTTTTTGCTTTGCACAGTGATATATATGATATATCCCGCACCTCATTCGACGAGGAAAGGACCGACGATCCCTTCACCGGGAGTGACTCCTTTAGCAAAACTAGAAAAGCCTCAAAAGCACTCCATTTCAAAAATCATTTGATTCTACAACGATATCAAGTTCATTACGCAATAGGTTTTCAGAAAAAACTGTCGTAGCCCTCCGTCATTTTAGATATGTACTGGTTAGTATTCGTGCTGCGTTTGTTGACCTCTGTCAAGGCGTAGTGTGCGGTAGCTGATTAGTGCTTATCTGCATAAGCATATGATGTGATTGATTTAGGGTAGTCGTACGACCTTGTTGACCTCTGTCAAGGGTCGTGCGGGTGGGTTTACTTCAATCAGGAAATGACGGGTTGAACTTGACTAGCAGCCTATGGTTTGTTGACCTCTGTCAAGGTCATAGGACGCTAGGGGCAAAATATTATCGGGAATTTCAAGTGTTGAAATTTGCAATGAGATTGCATACCTTCTATGAGATAGTTGGATCCCGATACCCGCTGCGAGTAAGAGTTACTCCTGGGAGAGTTTTATACATTACAATTAGCCGATCAAGTAGGTGTCTAGAAAGGTGTCAACGAGGTTACGCCTCTGGGAAAACGAGGTTTACATTAATTAGGTTCGTGCGAAAGCACGGGGGACCTCCCTCAAAGTACCGACACTGGTCTGGCTGAAAGATTGGCGAACTTGTAGTGTGTAATTAATCCCGGCTAGTCTTTCCTTTTAGGGTTTGAAGGAAGATTTGATAAAAAGCAGTGGGAGCCATCCTGATTAGATAAAATAATAACCAATCTATTCTTGCAAGAGCGCACGCTGAGTGTTTTCTTCTCTCTCTCTCCTGGTAGCGACCATATCACGTCTTAATCAAGATAATAATACGGATTATTGACCGAACCCGCTTGTTATACTGAGCTGGGGAACGTTGGTCCCGCTCCCACTTATAATTGTTATAAGACAGAGCAGGAAATTGGGGAATACCAGATTTCCCGTGCCGCCCAAACGAAGAGAGTGCATGCTGATGCATCATCTTCGGGTGTGTTCATTACAAAGAACTGTTTCTCTGTATTCTCTACGTCCTGGGTATGTGATACCAGATCAGGATCCCAGATATGTAATCTGTTACATAGGGCTACAGCTAGGTAGAGAACTGAGAACGGGTGATAAGTTTCATGAGGCAGAAAACGGGGCAAGTGTTGCAGCCAAGTCTGTTGGTCACTGTCACCCTGTATTACCAATACATTGATTCTGAACGAATGTTATTAGATACCGTACCTGATATACAAAATCATATCACTCTCTTTATTAGTAAAGAAATGATAAAATTTTGTATTGTTGGATAATGTTTTGAACATTTCCTATATCAAAAGTTGATCGGTTCAGGCACGTTATCTACAAGCGTTGATGTTCTAAATCAAACTACAGTTCTTAGTATACGGAACACACACAAGAGGAAGAGTTCAGAAATGAACGAATCCTTCTTGAGGCATTGTAGACTAGGTCATATCTATGCGACCCGACTGGCAGTAGTTACATGTAGATGCATATTTAAATCAGTTTGAATTTACATCTTGTGAAACTCGCTAGTCATGTCACAAAGATATAATGACACCAGCTCTGTTTATTGGAAACAGAGAAAGAGTTAATGAACTCTTGGGACTGATACATGATGATGTATGTAATGTCTCCTGTCTACACATGCCAGGACTGGTTCTTTATACTTCATTATATTCTCTGATAATCTCTCAAGATTCAGTCATATGTTCCTGTTGAAACATGAGTCCGAACCTTTTGAGATATTCACAGAATATAAGCGAGAAGTAGAGAACCAAAATACGGGTATAAGTATTATGTCCTTTGATGTGATCAAGGAGGAGAATACTTGAGCACGGAAATCCTGGACTATTCTAAAGGAGAATGAGATTCTCTCTCAGCATTACTCCTCCATATACACCATTGCACGATGGTATATCGGGGCGGAGCAATCACACCCTATTTGATATGGTGTGCTCTATGATGAGTACTACTGAGTTACCTATTTCCTTTTGGGAGTTATGCACTTGAGAAGCTGCATACCTATTGAAAAGGGTTCAAATCAAATCAATTGCCTACCACTTCATATGTGATATGGAAAGGGAAGAGCCTATGTCTTAAGTTAATTAAGATTTGGGGTTGTCCGGCCTATGTCTAAAAGCAAAATCCGGACAAGCTCGAGGCAAGGTCTGTAATGTACAACTGGAAAGGTTCCAGCCATACAAACTGCAGCTGATGATTTGATAGAACCAAAGGATTCAGTAGATACCAACGAACCTCAGCCTCTCCGCCGATCTAGTAGGGTTCCTCACCCACCTGAGAGATACTTCGGTTTCTCTATGACAGTGGGAGCGAGGATTACATCATGAGATGATGACCCAACTAGTTTCGAGCTGGCCATCAGGAGTGAGACTCTGTGAGAATGGCTGGATGTTTATCGATCTGAGATGGAATCCTTATACACCAACAAAGTATGGACTTTAGTTGCTATATCTGAAGGGTTAAATCCCCATCAGGAGCAAGTATATCTTGAGAAGATTACTTGGTGTACATGGAAAAGTTGAGACTTTCAAAGCTAGAGTTGTTAAAGGTTTTCGTCATCGACCAGGCGTGGATAATGATGAAACATTTTCCAGTAGCTATGCTTAAGTCCATGCAGATCCTACTTGCCACGGCTACATACCATAACTACGATATCTGGCTGTTGGGTGCCATGACTGCTTTTCTAAATGATGATTTAGAAGAGTGCGTCTGTAAGTACACAGCCAGAGGGCTTCGTAAACAGTGGGAGCAGCGGAAACGTGTGCAAGATGTTTTATCTGATAAAGCAGGCATCGCGGAGTTGGAACGTCTGTTTTGATGTGTTAGTCAAAGAGTTTGACATCATCAAAATGGTAGATGAACCTTGTATAAACAAAAAGGTAGTAGGGAGTATGGTGATGATCCTCGTAGAGTACGTGGATGACATACTCTTGATAGGAAAAGAGTTTCCTATGCTACGCTCGATCAATCTCCGCTTATCACTAGGATTCTCCATATAGGATCAAAGTGATACCTACTAAATCCTGGATTTTGGATCTATGAGATAGATTTAATTGGATGTTAGGATTCTCACTAGTTGTAGTGAGATGATATCAATTGATCCTGGGGAGAATCGCTGGAAGTGTTCCAGGGTGATAAAGACGACTGAATGTCAGTCGCAGGCATTGTCTTTACCCTCAATCGAGGGACGGTATGTTGGAAGAGTTCCAAGCTAGATACCGTGACATACTAGACGATAA
The DNA here is from genome assembly GCA_030015575.1 of Agapanthus africanus. Lineage (NCBI taxonomy): Eukaryota > Viridiplantae > Streptophyta > Magnoliopsida > Asparagales > Amaryllidaceae > Agapanthus > Agapanthus africanus. Next base: position 58,970,824 of record CM057349.1, on the reverse strand, counting down.
TGGCAGGATAGATCGCTACTTAAGATGCTACCAAAGAGGCTGTTTGGGTGTATATTGGTTCATGAGATGAACTATGTTCCTCCCATTGTGTGACAATGGAGTTGTGGCTTATGCCAAGGAACGCCGGTCCCATCAGTGATCCAGACATATTCTAAGGCAGTATCACTTGATCATGGAGATGGATGATCTCTAAGGGATCGAGGTTAGGAGAGTAGACTCAGAGGACAACACAGCGGATCCACTCACAAAGGCCTGTTCCCAGAGAGAGACTTTTATGGGATGGTTGAGTATGAGATACTTCAAACCACTGCTACAAATGGCCCTAGTGCAAGTGGGAGATTGTTAGTTATATGTATGCCCTAGAGGCCATTACTATACATAGGATGTATATTGTAGTGGATGCTGGGACATATATAGTGAGGACTTTCTTGCTCGACATGATAGTATGCTATCTGGTTGATCTTTACCTTAACGTGTACACTGATTGTCTCTCTATTACATGTTGGTAAAGCCCTTAGGATGTGTACTTAACTACCTGGACTATGATGCGGATCATACTAGTGGATGCGGATCATACTAGTGGGGACATGGTAGTCTATAAGTACATCCTTCAAAGTCCCTAGTCGTGGGTGTATCGAGACAGGGCATCGATATACCAGAGTAGACTAGCGTGTACCTTCTCGACCCATACAGATGGGCGATGGATAATCCCATATCCATTGGTGTTTAACATCAGAGATGATATACGGGTGCTCAGTAGAGACTGGGTACACTGGACGGACTCGCCGAGAACTCCCAGATGGTATTATACCTCACGTCAGATGGCAGTTCTCTGGTGACACTGGTACAGAGTAGTCTGTTGACCCGAGATCGTCATAGAGTCTTGTGTGGTTCCCACTATGCTTTGATTTCCATCTTACCACGTCCAAGAGGGCGTGCAAAACGGTGGTTTTTGGGTACAGTCCCGAGTCACATGGAGGCAATGAGCGATAGGAGGGGATTCGTCTCTCCCGGTATAGGGAGTTGATGTTGCGCTGTGTTCGATTGGTTATAACAGGAAATCCCTGGCCAGGGTTGCTGAGATTTACTGGTAAGTGTTACCAGTAGTTTCTCGAACAGTTATAGACCTCATATCGACATGACTTATCGAGCTATTGGGGTCTGACGTTTACCACCCCTAGGCGAGATATGCGACATATCAGACGATCAGACCGGACTGTACGGTAGTGTTACTGGTTGGATTCACTGGAGTGTGAGCGGGCTTGCTCGTCGATCTTCTGATCGCTCAATACCCGGGTGGCCGTTACGTTTAGCAGACCGCTTGCGGCTTGTGGGTGTTTGATATGATCATCATCTGCTGCCGGCGTATTGACGAGTCTTTAGAGTCCTACACAGAGGTTTCCTGGCTCAAGCGAAACGAAATAGGAGCGCATATGAGATATGTGCGGGACCGAGAATAATGCGTGTATGTGATACCGTATTTCATTCTCGCGATGAATGTGTCGAATGGTTGTATGCGATATAACCTAGTTATCGGTTCAAGGATTGATTCGATAAGCCGATACATTGTATACTAGTCGGTCGTGTGCGACATGACCGGATCATTGAATCAAGTGTTGATTTAATGATTTAATGCATAATTATATATTTGATATATTACTTTGCATTAACTAGTATTGGTTCACTTTAAATGGATTTTCTCACTTTTTGTGCACATTGTATATGTGATATACTTTTGTACACAAGATTGTATCATGTTTGATGATACATGCTAGTTTGGGTTTGTGTAAAGAATTAAACCATGGTTACTTAAGTGGTTAGGGTTTCATTTCCTTTTCTCATTTATTTATTTCATTTATTCATTTTGAAATAAATAAGAATAAAGAGAAAGAATGGTGGCTTTATTTGTAGTTTAGTTGAAGCTTCATGAAGTTTTGACCAAAGTCCACCATTCTTATCTCATTCTTAACCCTAACCATTCAACTAACTTTGGTTAATTCTCTACACATTACCATGGTTAGATTATGATAAACATTCCATTTATTTTCCATTTTTGGAATAACTTATCATAATTTATCTTCTTCTTCTTCTTCATCTTCACTTGAAGAAGCTTGCTTCATCAATGGTGATTGATGAAAACAAGTGAGAAATCCAATTCTAAAGTCTACCCACTTCCTATTTCTTCATCCTCTACCTCTTGCCAAGTAGTAGAGTGTGTTTTCTTCACAAGTTTCTTGACTTGGTGAAGTCGGAGCTTGATTTAGCGATGCCTCGACGTAGATCATCTTCGGCATGGACATCGATGACCTAGCCCGTCCATTCTTCGATGAAGCCGACGCTAGAGCCCGGGACTTGTTATGGACAGCGAGGAGACTTCATTGCGGAGCTATGGAGGTGGAGAACCGGATCTACAAAGGTTGTATTTCCGTATCTCTTAGTTAAGTGTTAACTAGTTTACTTTTCGCCTAGAAATCTAGCCAACGATCCGTACACTAGGGTTTCTCGGCACCGTAATTTTTGAAATTGGCATGGTTGATGTCTTGTGAGACCTCATTAGGGTGCCTAGGAACCCTACAGAATCCAACTCATCTAACATAACGGGTTCATCTTCGACGATATTCTCATCACCGCTCTCACTAACACCTTCGGTCAAATCAAACAAATAGGTCTTTAAAAATTCATCAATTATACCATCCTCAATTGATAACTCATTTGGTTCACTTGATGGAATTGGAATGTTTGAAATATCAAGTGCAGTAGAATAAGAATCGGTTTGATTTGGAAGGGTGTAAGGCTCTCTTTCACACTTACTATTGGAAAAATCAAACATGTTATTCTCGGGCACCTCATCACTTAGATTATGAAGCGGTAAACATTGAATACATTCGGTTGGAGTGCAGGATGGAAGATGTCGAGATCAAAAGAATTGGTTTTAGTTTGACTTTGATGGATCTCTTATTCTTTTTCACTACTCAATTCCAACTCTACTTCAAGACTAGACATGGGTTGTGAATAAGTTCCAATGAAGGACTCTCTTTGAACCGTGGAACTTCCTAATTGATTTTCAGAAGCACTGTCTCGATAAGGCGAAGAAGTTGAGTATGGTTGGAATGTGTCTAATTGTTGGCTACGAGCGAGTTCAATATGTTCCGCAATTGACATGCGTTTATGATTTGCCGTATTAGCCTGAAGAGAGCTGTTAAGAATAGATGCCTTTAATTGTTGGCTACAGGTGAGTTCAATGCGTTCCGCAATCGATATGCATTTATGCCTTGTCCTATTAGTCTCAAGAGAAGTGTCAACATGGGAGCGTGTGAAAATTTAGTACTGTGGATAAGAATTAGAAAAGTATACCCAAGTTTCATAAACATGATTAGGATCAACATTGTGATATGAAAAATATTGAGATTGGTTGGTTGGTTGGCGACTGGCAATTGCTATTTGTTCAGCAATGGTCATGGGTGTAAAAGATGTCATATTCGCCTCAAAACGAGTATCAATATTTTCATATGGAAATGATGGTGTTTGTTGTCCTAATGGTCAGCCTTCGCAATATGCTCAGCAATGGACATGCGTTTAGAAGTTCTCTCATTCTCCTTAAACGGATTATCAACACAAGAAGATATTGAATTTTGATGCGGGTGATAGGACATTGAGTGACGTATCCAACTGTTCTTTTCCGCTTGCTCTATCCTATCACTTAAAGATATAGTCGAGTCGGATTTTGTTCCGAAGCAATTACGAAAACAAGAGATATCTGGTTCTGGATAGCAAAGCTCGGCAAGAGTTCGTCTGTTTGGATTACCCATTATAAGAAAGTGAAAAGAAAAGAGGGTGATGGTAATGATTTAAGCTCTTTTTGGATTTTGGAAATTGTTTTGCTTTGAAAGAAGGACTTGAGGCAAATCACAAAATACACAATCAATCCCTAGAACAAGAGTCTCCGAGGTCAAGTCACTAGGCCGCTCCTAGACTTCCAAACGACAGGTCGCAGGATCAATCCTCTACTACCTCCTTATCAATGCCAGGTAAGTGCCAGGTAAGTGGGAGGTATCCGCTATACGAATCACCGAAAGAGTGGGCCTAATTAAGTAACCACTTTGCTTAGTCACACTTGCCTTAGACACCATAAGAAAAATGCGGATAAGCAATAGATTACCCACGACCTTCCATTGTCCTAATTGAGCACGACAGTTCTTAGGGCTTGGTCTAGATATTTTTTTTATTAATGTGGGGTTATGCGTATACATGTTTGTGATTTGTGGGGCTTAGAAAGGGTGATGAAATCCCCACCTAATCTGAATTTGGGTTTATTGCCCCTTAATGTCCGTTTTAGATATGCAAAACAAACCAAAATCTAAAACACGCAAAAAGAATTTTAGCGGCGATGTTTGCAAAGAATCATGCAGGTAGAATCAATTTATTAGAGCTTTAGAGGAGAGAGGAAGATAGTAGGAAATTTGTAACAACTCCAATTTCAATGTACAGAAAATTGTTTAAAATTTAATTTACAAATAGAGTATTTGCAATCCTGTGTACACTATAAGTATTTGATTTGCTTTTGAACAGCAAGAAAGCACTTGTAGCTCATTGATAAAGCCTTGCACTGCTGTGACGTAGCCCCTGTAATCGAATCCCACCAGCCACATTATCTTTTTAATTTTTTTTATTTTAATCTTTTAGAAGCCTAAGGGTTTACACGTGCACTACACGTAGAATGATGAGTTATAGAATAATCAAACATGTGCACGAGGGTATATGAAACGACAGGACACATGGCACAAATCCAAGCACCTCTCACCGGGGATCGACCGATGACACTGGCGTTGGGGACCGGCACCGCAGGGCCATCCGTAGGGGATGCTCCTCATTTCTTTGTCCAAGCACCCCTTGGCCTACCCCACTATCCCCATATTGTTTGTTTATTCTGCATTCATCTAGAGAATGTTAAATCACCTTTAATCCAATTTTTAATGCATATTTTTAATGCATTCTTTAACCCTCTAAACCCTAATTTTCCCTATAAATACCACACTCCATTTCATTCCTCCTCACTCAGAATTTCAATACAAAAACTCTCAAAAATTCTCAAGTCCCAAGTTGTGCAAGTGGAGTTAGCAAGAGGCGGAGTTCCGGTGACGTTCCAAGAAGATTCCGGCGACGAAACAACGCCCCAATGCTTCCCTACTCTTCCCCCTTCTCCCCTCTATTCTTGTAGCCTGTAAGTCCCCTCTCCCCCTCTCTTTTTCTATTCTTAAAACTTTCATTTTTAAAACTCGACGAAAGCGAAGTTAATCCGACTTCCGTTTCGTTTTTCCTTGAAAATTCTATTTTTCTTAAACCATCAAATACCATACTCTCATATAATGTTTAATAAATATAAATAAACACATTAGAACAAGTTTCATCTCAAAAAAATCCTTTATGCAACTTTTATCGCATTTATACGGTAAAATACCATATACTTTACATTTCGACATAATTCACATATTCCTTGTATTACCTTTAGAAAACCCACGAGATAAGGACCTACCTCCTCACAACACACATATTGGACATAGCACGATTTACTTTTGGACAATATTTGTGGGAATATTACGAGTTACAATAAAATACCATAAACTATTACAAAATAGTTTTCTTTAAGAAAAGTGTTATCTAATTCCTTATAATTGCGCCTCTAAAACCGATTTTGGGGAACCCCGATCGTGATAGTGCGGGTTATCGTACATCCTCGGTCCTAGTAGAGCGAGATGCAGACCTCCGAAAGGAACATTCAATCTCGATAGAATTTTTAATGCTATTTTTAAGAAAATGGGTTTTCTATAAAATAAATAAAATTTATTTTATTAAATATATATATGATTGTTATCAAAAGATCTATTTTAAATATATTATACAAATATTCCATGTTTTTCTAAATCAAAGGAATCACAATTATATGAAAGTACCATTTCAATATAAAACAATTCCAATATTTCATTAAAATACCATATACAATGAAAACTAGGTTCTACTCACTAGAAATTACACTTTTATAAAATATACATCTATGAAAACCCTAAAGACGATAATTAAATACTTGAGGTGTATTTTGAAAATATATCAAAACTATTTTTACATAAAACCTCCTTAAGTTATACTAAATTACAATAAGAACCCTACTAAATATAGGTTTAAGCGGGACCAATTCTCTTGAGCCTCAGGGAGCCGGAGAATCTGCGTGCTTGCCTATCTAAGGTAGACAATCTAACAAACGATGTTATCAATACGGTAATTGTCTTGGAAAAAGACACAAATCCTGCCGTCCATGTGCAGCAGTTACCGATAACATCAAAACTAATTCAGGACTTCAATTTCTTTTCAAAGTGTCTGACTCAGACTGAGTCTCAATCTAATCAATCTGACTTGAATATGATTCAAGTATAAACTACAATACAATATGAATCCATGAATCCGTCTATTCAATCTATATCAATCTATATTGATTGAACCGGACCATAGATATACTCCGTCTATATGACTATCCATTTATATCCATTCTGTTTACTGATATCATGGTTTCGGCAAGTCATCCATCTATATAACAAAACCATACAATCAATACAAAAAAACATCGCGGGGTTTTAAAAGGGTAGATTGGTACGGACTGTGTTAGAAGTGGCACGAGACTGTAACCTTAATATACCTAACCTGAATATCCATTACCGTTGTACCGTGGCTGAACGGTTCCTTGTGCTCCGTATACCTTAGTCTCCGGAATAGTGGGACTCCTCTCGTATACAAGGGCATATTCTGTACCAAGCTACAAACAACTACGTTAACAATATAATCAAATATTACTAGTCATATTCTCTTTCTGTCTATCTCTACTCATCTTTGGGACTTACCGAGCGATTGTTCGCTGACAACATTCCTTTCTTCTTTCTTTGGAATGTTGTCAGGTGATTCGGACTCATTGGAGATCAAGCCCAGTACTGAGGACTTGGAACAGTTTTCTATCGATCCAGAGCTGTAGACACTTGTACATACTTTTCATTTCATTTATGTCATTGTTTAGGCATTGCTTTCTATTCATGCATTTACATTCCAGTTGTACCTGTAAAAGAATGTTTAATAAATAAAATTGTTGTTCATTTATATTCCTGTCTCTTGTGTACATTTACTTTATATTGCTTAGATACGCTTAGCGTGTTTACTTCTAAGTAAATATGTAGCGGGCCTTGCCGTGCCCTCTTGTCGTACACTGAGAAGCGGGGCGTAACAGGTTTTGTTGGTGGTCCATGCAGGTCAATTCTGCATGGACATGCGGGTCAATTCTGCATGAAGTCCTAAGCAATATAACACAAGAATCAGCAACTAAAAACATTCTTTACAATTCATATTCCTTGAATCTTACAATTTCATATACTTTGAATCTGTCATAACCCTATTTTTCTTTCAAGGTTATGAATTCTCCGAACAACACCAGTACCAACTTCAACAACACACCACCACCTCTACCGCTTACGCCTACCGTCGCTGCTCCGATCAATGAGAAAACGGTACTTCTTGAGGCAATCCACAGCCTCCTGGAGGGACAGCAGCAGCAGCAGACTGCTATTCTGATAAACCGTCCAAAAGCGGAAGCACCCGAAGTAAAGCAATTCCGGGCTTTGCACCCCAAGAAATTTTCAGGAAAAGAGAGCCCTTTGGAAGCTGGGGAATGGGCTCAGAGTATTGAGGATGACCTGGCAGAGGCACAAGTGCCAGAGATCGCTTGGGTTCGAGTTGTGAAGCTGCAGCTCACTAAAAATACCCGAGTTTAGTGGAAGGCGGAAGAAAGCCGTCTTGACCAACCGATCGAATGGAGGACTTTTCACGACATGTTCGACGCGAAATACTTCCCTGAGACTGCCCGATTCGACATAGAGCGGCAATTTATCCATCTACAACAGGGTTCGATGTGGACCAAGTCCGTAGATGAATATGACGCTGAGTTTACCATGCTCAGTAGGTAAGATATGTCTCAATATTCGATTTTCAATATCACATACTACACAGCTAACACAAGACCTTAACAGGTTCACGGCACATTTAATACCAACTGCTGAGATCAGGTCCAGACGATTTCAGTAAGGGTTAGATTCGGAAATCCAAGCTGCCTTAGCTATAGGGGATTTCCCAACCCACGAGATGGCCCTAAAAGCTGCCCGTCGATACGAGGCAGTGGTGAAGATGAGGGGCAGACCTCAATCTGCCAGAATGAAGCGCCCTGCCACTCAGATGGCAGGAGGAACCTCTTCAAGGCCACAATTTATGCCCAAGATACCGGGAGTACCAAACAACCGGCCCAACCCAGCCTTTTGCACTTACAGCCGGAGAGATGGACATTTGGCGAAGGACTGCCGGCGTAAAAACCGCCTTTGCTTAGTATGCGGCTCAAATACTCATGATATTGGGTCTTGTCTTCGTAGACACAACCCAAATGCTGCACCCAGACCAGCAATCACTTATCAGCAGCGCCCCGCCATTCAGGCACCTGCTCCACGACTCACTCTCCCTGCTCCACCTCCTCGTGGACCGACTGCACCTCCTCCTCCTCAGTTCCATCAAGCTCAACGGAACGTATTTCAAGTACAAAGGAATGGGCAAAGGAATGCTCCTCCAGCAAGGAAGAATGTACCGAGACAACAGGCTTTCATAATGACTGTGGAAGAAGCTGAAGCCACCGGCCAAGTCATTACTGGTAACACTTTCCTTTCAAACTTTCTTTCAGTCTATATACATACCTATATATCTTTTCCTTATACCTAAACCTATCCCACATAACTTACGTACAATTTTAGTAGCTTCACTCCCTGCACTAGCACTCTTCGATACTGGAGCATCTCATTGCTTTATGTCGCAACGACTCGTCTGAACTCATGCGGTTCCAGTCAAACCTCTCGTATCCAGCTGGAATGTCAGTTCAGGGAACAGCGTTCTAAAGGAAATAATGGGATACGACCTGTGTCCAGTGGTCGTCTGCAGCAGAGAATTCTATGCTGACTTCAAGGTGCTGGACATACCGAATTTTGATGTCGTTTTGGGTATGGATTGGCTCGAAACTTTTTACGCTACCATCGATTGTCGTCAAAGGAGGGTAGTGTTCGAGATTCCATAACATCTGGTCTTCTATTTCAAAAGTGGAGACCGTACCCTGGAGCCAAGTACATACAAGGAAAAACCAAAGAAGGCAATAATTGCAACACTTCAAGCGGAGGAAGGATCGAAGCCAGAGGTAGTTCGAGAGCTCGATGATGTATTTCCTTAAGACATATCAGGTTTTCCTTCCGGTCGAGCTCTTGAATTCAGCATTGATTTAGTACCTGTAGCACAACCGGTGATCAAAGCACCATATCAGTTAAGCCCTGAAGGTTTGAAGGAGGTCCGTACTCGGTTGGACAAATTATTGGCAAAAGGATGGATTCGTCCCAGCACTTCAAGTTGAGGATCTCCAGTTCTATTTGTAAAGAAGAAGGAAGGTTCATATCAAATGTGCATTGATTATAGAGCTCTGAATGATATAACTATAAAGAACAAATATCCACTCCCGTGCATCGATGATCTGTTCAATCAGCTAAGTGGATCTTATGTTTTCTCCAAGTTAGATCTTCGTTCGGGTTATCATCAGGTGAAGGTCAAAGAATATGATATCCATAAAACGACATTCAGAACTCGCTATGGACATTACGAATTTCTTGTGATGCCATTTGGAGTGACCAACGCACCAGCTATATTCATGAACCTAATGAATCAAGTTTTCCGAGAGTACCTAGACAGGTTTGTTGCCATCTTCATCGACGACATCCTGGTGTATTCTAAGAGTCGGAATGAACATGCCGAGCACCTAAGAATTGTCCTGGAAACTCTACGACAGCATCAACTCTACGCCAAGTACTGCAAGTGCGAGTTTTGGCTAGATCAAGTCGGTTTTCTCGGACATATTGTATCAGGCGATGTAATCTCTGTAGATCCAGCTAAAGTATCAGCAGTAAGAGAATGGCCGACACCGAAGTCAGTGAAGGACATTCAAAGTTTCTTGGATTTAGCAGGATATTACAGAAGGTTTATCGAAGGATTTTCGAAGATTGCAACACCCCTGACCAAGCTCACACGTAAAGATGAAGAATTCGTGTGGTCAGAAGCATACGAGCGAGCTTTCGTAGAACTCAAGTCAAGATTGATATCAGCACCTATTCTCGTTATACCGGACCAATCTGGAGGTTTTGAAGTGCATTGTGATTCATCCGGTAAGGGATTAAGATGTGTTCTACATTAGCACGGTAAAGTTGTAGCTTATGCTTCAAGACAGCTGAAAATTCAAGAGCGCAACTATCCAACGCATGATTTGGAGTTAGCGGCCGTTATCTTTGCTCTCAAGATTTGGTGTCATTATCTTCTTGGTGAACGAGTGGAAATATACACAGATCATAAAAGTCTGAAATATGTGTTTACTCAGAAAGAGTTCAATATGCCGCAGAGAAGATGGTTAGAACTCATGGCGGACTTCGACATCAACCTACAATATCATCCAGTGAAGGTGAATGTAGTACCTGATGCACTTAATCGCCAACCATTAGCATTAAATCTCACCACACAGTGGAAGATTCACCAAGACTTGTATCAAATGGAGATTGAAGTAGTCATGCCAGGTAACGCTTCAAGTTTGATGAACTTACAAGTTCAATCTACCATTGTCAATCAGATCAAAGCAGCTCAAGCAGGTGATGCTAAGTTGCAAAAGATCAGAGAACAAGTAGAAAGTGGACTTCGAACAGACTTCATCATCCATGAAGACGAATCTTTGAGATACGGCAGTAGATTGTGTGTACCAAAAGGTTCTGTGCGAGAAGAGTTGATGAAAGAAGCTCACGGCTCTCCTTATTCGGTACACCCTGGAGGTACAAAGATGTACAAAGATCTGCGTCAAAATTACTGGTGGCATGAAATGAAGCGTGAAGTAGCCAGAATCATCGCTAAATGCTTGGTGTGTCAGCAAGTAAAAGCTGAACATCACAAGACTGTTGATTTACTTCAACCATTACCTATCCCAGAATGGAAGTGGCAACACATCACCATGGATTCCTTGACTGCACTTCCTCGCATCACGAAAGGTAACGATGCGGTATGGGTTATTATGGATCGACTCACAAAGTGGGCTCACTTCATCCCATTTCGAGTTGGCCAATCTACTGAGACACCAGCAAAGAAGTACGTGGAGATAAGAATCTAAGTAAGATTTAAACTCATCAATATGTACTATCTCTGATACCCATGAACTCATGCAGGAAATCGTGAGATTATAAGGAGTACCGGTTTGCATTGTCTCCGATCATGACACCAGATTTAGATCGCAATTTTGGCAGAGTCTGCAAACTAGCTTGGGAACAAGTCTGAACTTCAGCATAGCTTATCATCCACAAACAGATGGTCGGTCTGAGCGAACTATTCAGATCTTAGAAGATATGCTAAGAGCGTGTATGCTAGACTTCGGAGGGTCGTGGAAAGATCATCTACATCTTGTGGAGTTTTCATACAACATCAGCTACCAAGCAAGTATCGGAATGGCACCCTTTGCAGCACTTTATAGCAGGAAGTGTCGATCGCCATTAAGTTGGGACGATATCGGAGATAGAGAATTCCTTGGACCTGAGATGATAGTAGCAACTATCGATGTAGTTCGTACTATCAAGGAAAGAATGCGCATAGCCCAAGATCGACAGAAGCACTGGGCTGATGCAAAGCGCCATCACTTGGAGTTTCAACCGGGAGAACATGTATTTCTGAAGATATCTCCGAACCGTGGAGTGATTCATTTTGGAAGACGGGGTAAGCTCAGTCCAAGGTACATTGGACCGTTCGAAATACTCGAACGAGTCAGTGAAGTGGCTTATCGCTTGGCACTTCCACCTTCATTGGAAGAAGTGCATAATATATTCCACATATCCCAACTCAGAAGGTATGTGAGTGACCCTAGCCATATTCTTGATCACTCCGAGCTCACTGTACAGCCAGATTTATCCTATGAGCAACAACCTGTTGAGATCCTGGATAGAAAGGTGAAGTCACTTCGGAACAAGGAAGTAAACTCGGTTCGAGTAATGTGGAGAAAAGATTCACCAAGAAAATCAACATAGGAACGTGAGGACAACATGAGTGCAAGATACCCTCATTTGTTTGTAATCTAGTCCTTAAAATAATTGTAAATTTCGAGGACGAAATTTTTGTAAGGAGGGTAGAATGTAACAACTCCAATTTCAATATGCAGAAAATTGTTTAAAAGTTAATGTACAAATGGAGTATTTGCAATCCTGTGTACACTATAAGTATTTGATTTGCTTTTGAACAGCAAGAAAGCACTTTTAGCTCATTGGTAAAGCCTTGCACTGCTATGACGTAGCCCCTGTGATCAAATCCCTCCAGCCACATTATCTTTTTATTTTTTTCTTTTAATCTTTTATAAGCCCAAGGGTTTACACGTGCACTACACGTAAGATGATGAGTTACAGAATATCAAATATGTGCACGAGGGTATATGAAACGACAGGGACACATGGCACAAATCCAAGAACCTATCACCGGGGATCGACCGGCGACGCTTGTGTTGGGGACCGGCACCGCCGGGCCGTCCGTAGAGGATGCTCCCCATTTCTTTGCCCGAGCACCCCTTGGCCTACCCCACTAGCCCCATATTGTTTGTTTACTCTGCATTCATCCAGAGAATATTAAATCACCTTTAATCCAATTTTTAATGCATATTTTTAATGCATTCTTTAACCCTCTAAACCTTATTTTTCCCTATAAATACCACACTCCATTTCACCCCTCCTCACTTAGAATTTCATTACAAAAATTCTCAAGTCTCAAGTTGTGCAAGTGGAGTTAGTAAGAGGCGGAGTTCCGGCGACATTCTAAAAAGATTCCGGCGACGAAACGACGCCCCGACGCTTCCCTACTCTTCCCCCTTCTCCCCTCTATTCTTGTAGCATGTAAGTCCCCTCTCCTCCTTCTCTTTTTCTATTCTAAAAACTTTCATTTTTAAAACTCGACGAAAGCGGAGTTAATTCGACTTCCGTTTCGTTTTTCCTTGAAAATTCTATTTTTCTTAAACCATCAAATACCATACTCTCATATAATGTTTAATAAACATTAATAAACATATTAGAACAAATTTCATCTCAAAAGAATCTTTTATCCAACTTTTATCGCATTTATACGGTAAAATACCATATACTTTAAATTTCGACATAATTCACATGTTCCTTGTATTACCTTTAGAAAACCCACGAGGTAAGGACCTACCTCCTCACAACACTTATATTGGACATAGCACGATTTACTTTTAGACAATATTTATGGGAATATTACGAGTTACAATAAAATACCCTAAACTAATACAAAACCGTTTTCTTTTAGAAAAGTGTTATCTAATTCCTTGCAATTGCGCCTCTACAACCCATTTTAGGGAACCCCGATCGAGATGGTGCGGGTTATCGCACGTCCTCGGGCCTAGTACAGCGAAATGCAGACCTCTAAAAGGAGCATTCGATCTCGATGGAATTTTTAATGCTATTTTTAAGAAAATGAGATTTCTACAAAATAAATAAAATTTATTTTATTAAATATATATATATGATTGTTATCAAAAGATCTATTTTAAATATATTATACAAATATTCCATGTTTTTCTAAATCAAAAGAATCACAATTACTAAAAGTACCATTTCAATACAAAACGATTCCAATATTTCATTAAATACCATATACAATGAAAACTAGATTCTACTCACTAGAAATTACACTTTTATAAAATATACATCTATGAAAACCCTAAACATGATAATTAAATACTTGAGGTGTATTTTGAAAATATATCAAAACTATTTTTACATAAAAACCCCTCAAGTTATACTAAATTACAATAAGGACCTAGTAAATATAGGTTTAAGCGGGACCAATTCTCTTGAGCCTTAGGAGCCAGAGAATGTGGGTGCTTGCCTATCTAAGATAGACAATCTAACAAACGGTGTTATCGGTATGGTAATTGTCTTAGAAAAAGACACAAATCCTACCGTCCATGTGCAACAGTTACCGATAACATCAAAACTAATTCAGGACTTCAATTTATTTTCAAAGTGTCTGACTCAAACTGAGTCTCAATCTAATCAATCTGATTTGAATATGATTCAAGTATAAACTACAATACAATATGAATCCATGAATCCGTCTATTCAATCTATATCTGTAACGCCCCACGCCCCAGTACAGATGGTATTGTCCGCTTTGGCCGAAACCGCACGGTTTTTTCCTTTAGAGCGAACCGGACCCGACGCCCGAGTACGCTTAACTAGGGAATTCTCAAGCTCCTATAGTTCCGGTTTACTTAAAAAGCGCCTCTGTAATTGAGGGTGGTATCATTATATTTATAATGCAGTCCGGTCCTCTTTCGGAATATGTTCCGAAGATTTCCCATTATTCTACAGTGGGTCCCACTGACTCTAGAGGTGGCCCCCACAGATTCAAGAGGTAGCCCCCGCCCTCTTGGTATGACAATTGGCGTAACACTTTGTTCTGTGTGGCACTTTGCTCCGTGAACAAGAACTGGGTCGCGACATTCTCCCCACCTTTGAACAATGGTCCGTCCTCGAACCACAGACCTACTACTGAGGGACCTGTATGGGCCACCATAAATGTAACGCCCCACGCCCCAGTACAGATGGTATTTTCCGCTTTGGCCGAAACCGCACGGTTTTTCCCTTTAGAGCGAACCGGACCTGACCAGGAGCCACTTCCCAAGAGGTCACCCATCCCAAGACTTCCCTGGCCCGAGCACGCTTAACTAGGGAGTTCTCAAGCTTCTGTAGTTCCGGTTCACTTAAAAGGCGCCTCTGTAATTGATAGTGGTATCATTATATTTATAATGCAGTCCGGTCCTCTTTCGGAATGTGTTCCGAAGATTCCCCATTGTTCTACAGTGGGTCCCACGGACTCTAGAGGTGGACCCCACAGATTCAAGAGGTGGCCCCGCCCTCTTGGTATGACAATCGGTGTGGCACTTTGTTTTGTGTCGCACTTTGCTCCGTGAACAAGAACCGGGTCCCGACAATATCTGCCACGCCCCGCTTCCCGGTATACGGCGAAGGGGACGCGACTGGTTCGCTACGTATTTACTCAGAAGCAAATACACTAAGCGTAACTAAGCAATATAAAGAAAATATACACAAGAGACAGGGTATAATAAAAACAGCAACTTTATTTATTAACATTCTTTTGTACAATGCATGAAAAGTAAATACAACTGGAATAAAAAGCGATGCCTAAACAATGGCATAACAGGAAATGAAAAATACTGAATAGAATAGGTACAATGTCTAGAGCTCGGGGTCTTCGAGAAACTGATCCAAGTCTTCACTGGTGGGCTCGATCTCTGCTGTGTCCAGATCACCTGACGACATTCAAAGAAGAAAGAAATAGAATGTCGTCAGCGAACAGGTCGCTCGGTAAGTCCCAAAGATAAGAGGAAGGTAGAATAGACAGAATAAGAAGGTATCTTTTAAGATTGTATTATATTGTTATAATATTGTGTTAACGTTGTTGTTTGTATCTTGGTACAGAAGATGCCAGTGTATACGAGAGGAGTCCCACTTACACCGGGGACTTTGGTAACCCGTAGTATAAGGCTCCGTCGATAATACCACGGAACAACGGCATGGATGTAATTACGTCTTAAGTGACCACCTCGTGCCACCTTTAACATATTCCGTACCAGTCTACCCCTTAAACCCCGTAGTGTTAATCTTGATTGTATTGTTGTATTGTATTGTATAGTTAGATGACTGACCAAAACCATGATATCAGTAAACAGATGTAACTGCATAATCATGTAAATGGAATAACTAGATAATGGATGTATATCCATGGTTCGGTTCGGTCAAGTTGTATAGATTGATCATTGGATTCATGGATTCATGTGTTCATGTTGAATTGTAATATTGTAGATTGTATATGGTACTTGAATCATATTCAAGTCAGATTATAATGAGACTCAAACCCAAGTCAGACAATTAGAAATGTAAATCAAAGTTCTGATTATTTCTTAAAACTATATTTTCTAAGGTCCTTAGGGTAATTTATAAAACTTGAGGGGGTTTTATGTAAAAATACTTTTATATAGTTTTCAAGATAAACCCCAAGTAATTATTATCGTCTTTAGAGTTGTAATAATTGTAGATTTTATATTAGTGATATTTCTAATGAGAATAACCTAATTCCATAAATAAAGGTATTTATATGTAAATATTGTTTAAATGGAATTCATGGTATTTTAGTGTAAACCGATTCTTGTGCCATTTTTAGAAAAAGGTTGAATATTCATAATAATTCAAAGTAGGTATTTTGGAGTTACATATACATATATTTATATGAACATAAATTTTTATATATTTAATATAATCTATAAATCTCATTTTTCTTAAGATGTCGTATTTAAATCTTTCGAGACCGAATGCTCCTTGCGGAGTTCTGCATCTCGCACTACTAAGCCTGAGGATGTGCAATAATCCGCACCATCCCAAACGGGTTCTCCAAAGTGGATTGTAGCGGCGCTTTGCAAAGATTTGTTTAAATACTAATCTTTAAAGAAAAACGGTTTTATTAAGTTAATGGTATTTATTTGCAAAAGATATCGATTTCCAGTATTCTATGGTTTAGATTGTTCCTAGTTGGCGACAAGTTGTGAGATATCTCTCAAATCGCCTCTTCACCGCCAATTGTGGCCAAGTAAGTACAAGTGAAGAAAGGAGGGATCCGCTCATGAAGCGCCGTGAGACGAGACCTTTTAAAGTTACCTTTCTTACTTGTCTAGTCTAGGCACCACAAAGTCAGGTTTAGATAAACGACTGATGTCCACAATCTTATCCTATTTTCATAATAGAGATTAATGGAGGGAAGAGGCCATAGGAGGGGATTCCCTCCTATGGCGTCAAAAAAATACCCCCTCCCTTGTTTTTTCCGACGATCGGCACCCACCATCTTCATCGTCATCATCTAAGATATGGGTATACCAAATTTCATATGATTCTACAACTTTTTCACCGTTGATTTAGTGGGTTCGAAATTAACGGTTTACCGACAATAGAACTTTTTACATTGCTAAATCAACGGTGAAAAAGTTATAGAATCACATGAAATTTGGTATACCCACATCTTAGATGATGACGATGAACATGATGGGTCCCGATCATCGGAAAAAACTAGGGAGGGGGTATTTTTTCGACACCAAAGGAGGGAATTCCCTTCTATGGCATCTTTCCTCCATTATTCTCTTCATAATAAGTGTTATTTATTTATAAAGATGTATCAATACTAAATCTTTTAGAAATGGTTTTATTAAGTAAATGGTATTTAAATGAAAAATGTTTGTTTCTTCATATTCTAAATTTCCAAGATTATTGTACTATGTTTACATGTGAGTGTGTGAGGAGGTAGGTCGTTATCTCGTGATCTACTTAAAGATATAGCAAGGTTTAATGAAGTTAAATGTATAATTGAAATAATGTGGTATTTAAGTGAAAAATACGATGAATGGAAATATCTATCATTTTATGTAATGAAACTTGATCAATTTGTTTGATTAGTGTTTAATAGTCAACATGAGGAAGTTTAAGTATGATTGTATTAGTGAGAAGTGGAATTTTATAGGAAACCGAATCGAAAATCGAATTTGTTCCGATTCCGTCGGGTTTTGTAAATTCGTATTTTTAGAATAGAAAAGGGACTTACGGGTTTTAGATCACACAAGAGAGTGAGAAGGAAGTGGAGAAATCGTCGGTGCGTCGCTTGGCCGCCGATAGCTCCTAGAACGATCACCGGAAGTTCGCCGGGAATTTCGCCGTAGCTTCGCCTCGAGCTTGTTTTCAAAGTACATAAGTTTTCTTGAGATTTTGAGAGAGTTAGCTCAGAATTTTGGGGTGAGAGGGGAGAGGGTAGGGTGTATTTATAGGGTTAGGCTAGGGTTAGGGTAGATGAAAAGTTTAAATGAAAAAAATATATTAAAATTCATTAAAATATGGAGTAAATGGGGATTTCAAAGGTCTCTGGAACCGATCTGAGAAAATGAAGTGTGCACGGGAGTATGGGAGAGGAAAAGCCCCAACTTTTCAGTTGGGGACTCGGCCGTCCGGCCGAGTCCGGCCGGCGGCGCTGTCCCGAGTCGGCCGGTCCGCCGTCCGAGTCGGCCGGTCCGCCGTCCGAGTCGGCCAAGTCGGAGGTCAAGGAGGTGGGTGGTCGTCTGGTGTAGCCTCTGGTATATTTAGTTTTTCATGTATAGTGGAAAATTTTGGAGTTATCACATGTTGACTGTTGGACTTCTAAAAAATTTAAAACAAAATAATATTAAAAATAATGTGGGGTATGGGATTTGAACTCTAGTGGCTTGGTTCAGCAGTGCAAGCTATTACCAATGAGCTACAAGCTCCTTCTTGTAATTATGGAGCTATTTAATTACTTAAAGTAGTTACAGAAAATGTAAATACCCCAAGTATACATTAATTTTTAAGCAAATTTTGTACACTAAAAATGGAGTTGTTACATTCTTTTAACTTGTAATTAAAAAGCAAAATAATTACTTATATCTTGTGCTCAGGCTAAAATACCCCTTTATGGATTTTGAAAAAAAACAATTTAAAAATTTGTATGGAAAAAGTGTATAAGAAAATTAGGGTTGTTACAATATCAATCTATATCGACTGAACCGAACCATGGATATACTCCGTCTACATGACTATCCATTTATATCCATTCTGTTTACTGATATCATGGTTTCTGCAAGTCATCCATCTATATAACAAAACAATACAATCAATACAAAAGACATCGCGAGGTTTTAAAGGGGTAGATTGGTACGGAATGTGTTAGAAGTGGCACGAGACTGTAATCTTAATACACCTAACCTGAATATCCATTGCCATTATACCGTGGCTGAACGGTTCCTTATGCTCCGTATACCTTAGTCTCCGGAATAGTGGGACTCCTCTTGTATACACTGGCATATTATGTACCAAGCTACAAACAACTGCGTTAACAATATAATCAAACATTACTAGTCATATTCTCTTTCTGTCTTTCTCTACTCATCTTTGGGACTTACCGAACGATTGTTCGCTGACGACATTCCTTTCTTCTTTCTTTGGAATGTTGTCAGGTGATTCGGAATCATTGGAGATCGAGCCCAGTACTGAGGACTTGAAGCAGTTTGCTATCGATCCAGAGCTGTAGGCACTTGTATATACTTTTCATTTCAGTTATGCCATTGTTTAGGCATTGCTTTCCATTCATGTATTTACATTCCAGTTGTACCTGTAAAAGAATATTTAATAAATAAAGTTGCTGTTCATTTATATTCCTGTTTCTTGTGTACATTTACTTTATATTGCTTAGATACGCTTAGCGTGTTTACTTCTGAATAAATACGTAGCGAGCCTCGCCGCGCCCTCTTGCCGTACACCGGGAAGCGGGGCGTGACAAAATTACCACAGAAGATTGGGGGCCCAACTCCACCAATATGCCGCGGTTCTGCCGCTAAACCTACCAAACTGCCGCGGTTCCGCCACCGCTGTGGGAGATCTTCTGCTAATTTTTCCTCAGGGCCCTCCTATACTCCTCTGGTCCAAGTTGAAATCTCTGAATCTCTATTTTCTTGTTCCAGTTACTCCAGATTCCCTTACAAAGCTCGCACAATAATCGTTAAAAATGCAAGATGCGGTTTTGTTTATTTTATGTTCGCTGGATTTTATAAGAAATCAACCCGAATAACAAGGGAAAAAATTATGACTGTTTCCCCGGCAACGGCGTCATTTGATTGATTCGTATGTGAAGATAATGTTTTTGTAAATAACCGCAATCAAGAAGGTGTCGCTAGTAGCTAGCCGCGATGAGTACGGGTCGTCCGCAGGGAAATATGAACTCTTTTCTTGCTTTAAACGGGTTGATAAAAGAAGGGTGACTGTTTGTCGTTACAGATATAGAATTTATAAAGAAAAGACTTGTAGGGTTCATAGGACTTGGTAGTAATGGATTAATAATTAAAAATGACTCCTTTTATCTTTTAATAGTTTAAAACTAGATTGATAGTGATGAATGTAGATTAGGATTTCTTAGAAGAAACTAGAGTTTCCCCACTATTAACCCTTGTCCTTGCATTGATCTCTATTCATGTCTAGACCTTAACAAAACAAGTGTTAAACCAATCTCAAATCGTAGTCGTGACTATCAATAAATTGGTAGCGCACCTGATAAGGAGGTTAACATTTATTTTGCTAAAATTTATAGACTTTAAAATTTATAAAAGAGGTTAAAAGATTTTCTCATTCATTTTTCTACCCTATCCTACAAACCCTAGCCAGCTAGGAATTACTCGCTCATGGTTAAAGATTTAGAAGAAAGGTTGAAGAAAAATGAAAACATAATTAAGATGCAGAAATGTAAGTGCAGAAATTAAATGCGGAAAATAAATGGAAGAAGAATTAAAAACAACTACCTTTATTAATCAACTATTGCATACAACTTTTCTCTTTAGAAAGTAGAATACAAGAAACGTAATTTGCTCTAGATCTCTCTCTTTTAGGAGGTAGATGAATAGATGATGATCGCTCGGATACGTGGATCTCTTGATCTCTTCGGTGATGATCTTCAATGTACAACTCTCGGTCCCTTATATAGTCTCTCAAACTAGAAACCCTAGATTCCATAAATGAGTATATGCAGTTAATATCGAAACCATCAAATCCCATATCCTACGGCCATCAAAGAGCCACGGAACCGCCGCATATAGCATGTTTGGCGGTGGTTCCGCCGCAACTTGGTGGAATCAGGAATTGGGATTTCTTCTGGTCTCTTGTATTGCCATGTGGAGATCCTTTTGATGTTTAGATTCTGAAAATAATGCTCTGAGTTTCTGCCGTTGCTAGATCTCTCGATTTGCTTCTAAATTTTGGCAGATTCGGTTTCGATATCCCGATTTGACTCGGATCTCTTGCTTGGATTCCAGACCTGTGCTAATATCTGCATAATATCTCAAATCATAGTGTTAGTAGCATTTGGTATTTTTGATATATTATCCTAACCATTTAAATGATATAATATCTTAAGAATATTGATTAGAAATATTTAATATGATATGCATATTTTAATTATTAAGATTTCATTTAAATATTATATGCATATATTTTCCCTTATTATATTAATTATAATGTAGAAACATATGATAATAAACTTTTTACAAATAAACCCTCATATGTTCTATATTTACAATAAATATCTTTTAGTACTTAACAATAGTAGGGAAAATATCCATTCAAATGTGAAATATTTTAGACTAATCATACAGCGACCCATGACTTACCTTAAAAACTCATGAACCAAATTAACTGAACCTTCTTACACACTTGGGGTTTGGATTGTCATAATTCACGACAAAGTCGCACATATCCCTGCCACTCCTACTCTACCCTTTGCATTTCTTCATAACTCGTCGTATCACTACGATGATCCATATTAGTTGGAACGGCTATTGTATAGTTACATACGAACTCGAAGAAGTTATTTCAGTCGAGGATGACCACAGGTTCTGAAGAAATTGAATAGGATTATTCAGTTGTCTCTTCCTTTTACCTTCTCTCAGGTTCCGAAAGCTCCTTATATTAGGAAAGTACACCTATTGCGCTTATTGGATAGTCTTCTTCCAAACCTTAAGCCGGTGCCAAAAGATAGGGAAGGAAGAAAATCAATTAACCTAAGTGTGGTGTGAAAAAAGTAAGATGTAGAGACATATAAAGGAATTGAAGTGAGGGCAAAGGAAATTGCGACTATTGTCATGAATCTGGATAATGGAAAAGGAATTACTAGGAATACCTGACCACCCCCTATGAAATATTTTCATGTTTCAGTAATTCTGTGTACTTATAATAGAGAACTGTTTTCCCAATCAATTCTGACTCCAGAGTATGTATTTACTAGTTTTGGATCTCACATTTGTACGGTATTATAGATGATGAGTTGGAGTAGTATACTGGGAAATGGGCAATTTGATCCTCAATATCGGAATTCGTTGCAATTGGTGATATTGGATTAAATCGCATGGTTTTTTCCTAACGGAAAATAGTTGGTTTCGAATAACCGTTGTTATGTGTAACAACCCAAACTTTCTGTACGAATTTTTTCAAAATACAGAAAGGGACACATAAACCTGAACACGAGTTATAAGTTTGTTTTTCTTTTGAACAATAAGAAAGAGCTTGTAGCTCACTAGTAAAGCCTTGCTGAGACAAATCACCTGAGTTCAAATCCCATCAGCCATATTATCTTTTTATTTTCTTTTAAATCTTTTTAGAAGCCCAAGGGTCTACACGTGCACAACACGTAAATTGAAGAGACACGGTATAAACAAACATGTGCACTGAAGAAACCAAAGCGACAACACGTGGCACCAAACCCTAGCCCCCCCCTCCCCGGTCGGTGGAAAAACCGGCGAAAAGCCTTGTTTGGCCGGTACCACCAGGCCAACCGTGGGTAAAGCCCCCCATCTCTTCATCTCTGCAACCTTTCAGCTACCCCACTCCTTTCACACTGCTTGTTTTCTCTGCATTCATACAGAGAACATTAAATCACCCATTTAATCCAATTTTAATGCATTTCTTTCACCCCCTGAACCCTAATTTTTCCCTATAAATACCCACTCTATTTTACACCTATCTCACTCAGAATTCTATTACAGAAACTATACAAAATTCTCAAATCCTTTTGTGTACAAGTGGAGTTAGCGAAGGGCGAAACTCCGACGAAATTCCGAGGAGATTCCGGCGACGAAACGACTCCCCGAAGCCTTCTTTAGGACCCCCTCTCTCTCCTCTAGTCCAACAAGCCAGTAAGTCCCTTCTTTCCCTCTCATCTCAAATTCTAAAACCCGACGGAAGCGGAGTTAATCCGACTTCCGATTCGGTTTTTCTTCAAAACTCAATTTTTCTTAATCCAGAACATACCATACTCTCACATATTGTTTATTGAACATTAATAAATCTATTAAAACAAGTTTCACCTTAAAAGAATTATTTTTTGTAACTTTTATCGCACTTTTTCAGAAAAATACCATATACTTTAGTTTCGACATAAATCATCATAATTCCTTACTATACCTTTAGATAGTTCATGAGGTAATGACCTACCTCATCACAACACACATCTTTATCATAGCACGATGAAGTTTGGAACAATAGAATACGGGAAAATACGACTTTATAAATAAATACCCTAAACTTACAAAACCGTTTTCTATAAAAAGATGTATTAAACATTTCCATGCAATTACGCCTCTACAACCCATTTTGGGGACCCCGTTCAGGATGGTGCGGATTATCACACATCCTCGGGCTTAGTAGAGCGAGATGCAAACCTCCGCAAGGAGCATTCGATCTCGATGGAATTTTTATGCAATTTTCTTTAGAAAATGAGATTTCTACAAGAAAATAAATAAATTATTTTCATTAAATATATATATCTATTATCAAAATATCTATTTTAATTATATAAATATTCCAAGTTTTCTAGAATCAAAGGAATCACTATTACATGAAAATACCATCCAAATACAACATAAGTACAATATTTCAAGAAAATACCATATACTATGAAACTAGGTTCTATTCACTGGAAATTTCACATTATAAAATATACATCTATGAAAACCCTAAAGACGATAATTAAATGCTTGAGGGGTATTTTGAAATTATGCCAAAACTATTTTTACATAAAAACCCCTCAAGTTATACTAAATTACAATAAGGACCCTAGTAAACATAGGTTTAAGCGGGATCAGTCTCTTGAGCCTAAGGGAGTAGGAGATATGGGTGCTTGCCTATTTAAGGTAGACAATCTAACAAACGGTGTTATCAATATGGTAATTGTCTTGGAAAAAGACACAAACCCTGTCGTCCATGTGCAGCAGTTACCGATAACACCAAAACCCAATTCAGGACTTTAATTTCTTTTCTAATTGACTGAGTCTCAATATAATCAATCTGACTTGAATGAGATTCAAGTATAAAACTACAATTCAACATGAATCCATGAATCCATATATTCAAGCTATATCAATCTATACCACTTGACTAAACCGAACCATGGATATACTTCATCTACATGTTCATCCATTATATCCGTTCCATTTACTAATATCATGATTTCGGCAAGTCATCCATCTATACAATTTATAATACAAGACAAGACAATACAATCCATACAATCAATACGATCAATACATAAACACTACGGGGTTATAAAGGGGAAAACTGGTACGGAACATGTTAAAGGTGGCATGAGGTGGTCACTTAAGACGTAATTACATCCATGCCGTTGTTCCGTGGTATTATCGACGGAGCCTTGTACTACAGGTTACCAAAGTCTCCGGTGTAAGTGGGACTCCTCTCGTATACACTGGCATTTTCTATACCAAGCTACAAACAACCGCGCTAACATTATAATAAAACATTATAAAACTATACTCTCTCTCTCTCTGTCTATTATACTTCTCCCTCATCTTTAGGACTTACCGAGCGATTTTTCGCAGACGACATTCATATTTCTCTTCTTCTTTGGAATGTTGTCAGGAGGACCCGACGCTGAGGAGTACGAGACCAGTCAGGAGCATTTGGAGCAGGCCCCTGAGCAGTACACCAAAGACCCAGAGCTATAGTCACTTGTACTTATTCCATTTTTATTTCTGTTATGCTATTGTTTAGGCATTGCTTTCATTCCATGTATTTACTTTTCATTGTATTGTAAAAAGAATGTTAATAAATAAAGTTGTTGTTCATTTACATCTTGTCTCTTGTGTACATTTTATTTTATATTGCTTAGATATGCTTAGCGTGTTTACTTCTGAGTAAATACGTAGCGGGCCCGTCGCGCCCTCTGCCCGTACACCGGGAAGCGGGGCGTGACATTATACACCAAATTTTAAAATGAAATATTTGTACATTTATCTTATAAAGTGAGATATACATTTTGAAATTTATGTTGTAAACATTTACCTTTATCAGTTGAGGATAAGGTAAGGTGCATCGAATAACGGTGTAAGACATTCTTAACCAAGATACAATTTTCAATTTACAAAACACAGAATTTGGGTTAGTATACTCTTGAGACATATACATGAAAATGTATGTTGTCCAGTGTCCTTCGGAAAAAGGAGTTAGTACTCTTACTTCATTCAGGTTTATCTATGAGTTCTCTGGTTTTAGACACGCATTCGTTGTAATGCAATATCAAAGATTTTGAGAAGTTTGTAGGTATAAGAATAAATTAGAGAACCATTCGTTGGAAGTATCAGGATTTTTCGAGGTGATCGAAGATGTAAATACTTATGCTAGGTATTCCATCATAGTAATATTGAGAACTTGATTTTCTCACAAGTTACTCATCCGTGGGTGCGCTCCATGATGAGTAATGCTGTATTGGCATTTTTCCATTAGATAATATGCACTGGAAACAGATGCATGACATTTGAATTTGGTTCCATCTAAATTAGTGCCTTGATTCTATATGAATATAGAATGGTTGCATATTGTTAAGATATAGAGTTTTCCGATTTTTGTTTAAAAGCAGAATCCGGACAAACTCAAGGAACACTTCGGTAGTGCTTGTTTGTGGATTATCCCAATCGTTCTCTAGGATTTTTTTCTACCATTTTCAAGACTAATAGTTATATTGTTCTTGACTCGCCACCTTTTTATAAAAGGAATCTTTTTGCAAAAGAAACTAGTGGAAGTATGGTAGAATTGGAAGTGATTCCAGAACCACAATGGTTACCAAAAATTTAGTGGAACCTAATAATTCAATTGGACTTGATAAACCATTAGCCACTCCACGGTTTTTGGTAGGTGACCTCAGACATCCGAGAGATACTTCAGTTTTCTCATAGACGGCAACAGAGAGGTCAGCATCATGGTGATGATGACCCTACTGGCTATCAGTAGGTCATAGGAAGTGATAACTTTTAGGTGACCAGATGCTTATATCCAAGATGGACTCCATGCACTTCAGCAAAATTATGGATTCTGAATTTTGCTGGGTGCTCCTGAAGGGGTAAAATCCATTAGGAGAAAGTAGATCTTTCGAGATCTGTGCAGGTGGAAAGGTGCTAACCTAATAAAGCTAGACTTGTTATAAATAGTTTTCATCAAATACCCGTTATGGATTGTGATAAGACTTTCACTTCAGTGTCTATGCTGAACTCCATACGGATATGGCTTGGCACTGCTATTCCCCCTACTTGTTATCAGCAGGTCATAGGAAGTGGTTACTTCCAAGTGACCAGATATTCCATACCCAAGATGGACTCTACGCACTTCAAAAAGTCATGGATTTTGGATTTTGCTGGGTGCTCCTGAAGGGGTAAAACCCATTATGAGCAAGTAGATCTTTCGAGATCTGTGTAGGTGGAAAGGTACTAACCTAATAAGGCTATACTTGTTGTAAAAAGTTTTCATCAAATACCCGTTGTGGATTGTGATGTAACTTTTACTTCAATATCTATGCTGAAGTCCTTATGAATATAACTTGTCGCTGATACAGTTCACGGCTATGATATCTGGCAGGTGGGTGACTATAACGTCTTTCCAAATGGAAATTTGGAAGTGCACGTGTATATGACTCTGCTAGAGAGTTATCATAGTCAGTGGGAGTAGTGGAAGGTATGCAAGTTGCTTATGTCTATTCATAGACTCAAGCATAGATAGCGAAGACAGATCATCTGTTTTGATGTGACAGTTAAGGTAATTGACTTCATCAAAACAATAGATGAACCTAGTAAAAAGGATGTAGAGAGTATTGTCCTGGATTTGGATGACATACTCCAGATAGGAAGTGATGTTCCTATACTACAATCGATCAAACTTTGGTTGTCACATAGTGTTTTCTCCATGTTGGATATGGATAATATATCACGAATTCTGGTGACTAGATCTAGATTTGGGAAGTTTCCCAAATCGAGTACTTAGACAACATTCTAAAAGTATTTTACAATGGACGACTCCTGGCGTGGTAGGATACCAGCAGATGATAGAGTCACCCTCTCTAAAGAGATGTCTTCTAGAATGATGAAGAGAGTGACTGGAATGAGTGACATATCATTTGCTTAGGCAATTGAGTCAATCATGCAATGTCTTATACAAAACCAGATGGATAATATATATCAGGGATTCTAGTTTTAGATCTAAATTTAGGAAGTTTCTCAATCATGTACTTGGACAACATTCTAAAAGTATTTTAGAATGGACGACTCCTGGCGTGGTGGTGTGCCCGCAGGTGATGGAGTCACCCTCTCTAAAGAGATGTCTTCTAGACCGATAAGGAGAGGGACTGGCATGAATGACATAACATTTGCTTAGGCAATTGAGTCAATCATGCAATGTCTTGTACAACACCAGATATTGCTTTTGCATTAGTTGCAATAAGCATATATTAATCCAATCCTCGAGAAACAAAGGGAAGCTATCATGAACATAAGAGGGTGTTCTTAGTATAAGATAACGGCAGCCTCCTCTGGGAAGCGGTTATCGGTTCAGGCTTCTAAGGTGACCTGGATGGCAGAGATGCTGTCAGGGTTTTAAGTTTATCCTCTTTCGAGAATCGGTATATTGGATAGTGTTCCAATAGGGATACTGAGGTAATCATGGTGAATGATGCTGGTTATAACTCAACAGAGAATATAGCCCAAGAAGCTTGTTGGATGGAGTTGTTCATTTATGAACTTGGTCCCATCAAGTATCCAGACAAATTCTTGAGGCGGGGTATCGCTCAGTTTGGAAGATTCTTGATCTTCACAAAGTTGAGATATAGTGAGATGAAGTTGGAACATTGTAGCGGATCCACTCACTGAGGCTATTTCTCGAACACATTAAGTTTCACAAACATAGTTTGTGAAACTGATTGGTAGAAAAATTGGGTATTCGGTAGTATACGAGCTCTGGGTATGCGATACCGCAATAATTGGCCTTAAGTGCAAGTAGGAGATTGTTGGATATAGTGCCCTCAAGGCAATTATTATGATTGCAAGTAGGCGATTATGATAATTGAGGAAGGACCTATACAGGTATAACAGTCTTACTCGAGATGATAGTATACTATCTGGTTTGTCTTCATCGTTGATGAAGCACGTAGGATTGTTGCTTGACAACCAGTATTATGATGGAGATGATATATGCGGGAGCTGGGTTGTCCATAAGCACATCCTTAAATATCCCTAGTCGTGGGAATATCGAGACTGGACATCGATATTCTGGAGTAAACTAGTGTATACGCTTCTAGACCCCGATGAGGGGCGGTGGCCGGTCTCACAAGCCATTGGTGTTGTGTCGCTTAAGATAGTATACAGGTGCTCATTGGAGGTAAGTACACTGGACGGACTCGCCGAGAACTTCTAGATGGTATTATATCTATTGTCAGATGAAAGTTCTCAGGTGGCATGAGTACAGGTTAGTCCTTTGACCTGAAATCATCATTTGTCTCGTATGAGTTCCAACTGTACTTTGATTACTACCTTACCACGGCTCAAAAGAGTCGTGTAAACAGGTTTTAGTTGGGTACAATCCCGAGCCACATGGAGACAGTGATCGATTGTCAGGGATTCATCTATCCTGGTATTAGGAATCGATGCCGCGTTGTATTCAGTTGGCTATCACCAGAAATCCATGGCCACGGTGGATGAGATTTACTGATAGTTGACCAGTAGTATCTCTGTTAGTGATGAGTTTGACTCAGACACGACTTATCAGGTTGGTAAGGATCTGATGTTATCCACCCCCTAGATCTGATATGCGATACTCTTTGACGAAGAGACCAGACTGTACGGAGATTGTCACATTCAGGCTCAGTAGGGTAAGGATGTACTTGATTGTCAATCCCCCTTTCGACAAATACCTGGGTAGCCGTTATGTACAGTTAGTGCCACTGACGTACTTGTGGTTAAACCCACTACCAGCGTATTGTCGAGTCTTTAGAGTCTCACAAAGAGGGTTTTCCCGGTTCAAACGATAGATGTAGGAGCCGTACGTTGGTACGTGCAGAGGTCCGATTAAATACGTGTACGGGATACATGGACTTTAATTGGGCGGTTGATAATACTAGCCGGCCTAGGATTAAGCCGGATTATTAAATCAGATTTTGATTTAATAATTTATATATGTATTTTGATACATATATTTTAGTATTATTATTCACTATTCATTTTCTCTCTTTTAGTGCTATCCGTATTTTTATACGAATACGCGTATATTTAGCGATACATATACCAAGTGAAGTATTCCGTATTTATACGGGAATGTTTTAGAAAAAGGACACCTCATATTTATTTTTCTATTTAGAAAAATAAAAGGAAATGAGATGTAAAATGAGGAGTAATGAAGCATGGTTCTTTGCATGTAGAGAGGTATGGCTTGGGGATTTTATATTGATAAAATCATTTGTGTTCACTATTGAACCGGATTGTAAAAAGAAAGCCATTCTCATTTTCTACGCTTGATGTTTTTCTCATTCCTCACTTGAGTATGCTTCATGGTTGCAAGTATTAGCAACCATCTTAGCAACCATCTTCTCCTCTTCTCCTTCTTCTTCTTGCTCTCCCTTGAGCAAGGGTTTAGAGAGAAATATTTAGTGAAATATTCCTACATCACCGATCATCTACACCTAGCAAGTTTGGATCATCGGTTAGAGCCTCCTCCGGCTTCCCGTAGGTGGATCATCTTTGGCGAGGGTAGTCGATTTTCAAGTGCGATCTCAGCGGCTACGAGCTTGGAGGGGTCTTCCACAATTGGATGAACACGAGATAAAGGTTATAGTTTTTCAACCCTTATATTTTTAGTTAGCTAGTTTAGATTTTATGGATCATATTCTGGGTTTTACGGGTGTTTGGTGCTCGCGTAAATTTTTTTGTTTTCGCTTCCGTCTCGACCGTGGTGCGGGCACCGAAACCCAACAATTGCTGCCCTATTGTCTATATGGTTATGCTTTTGTTTTAGACTTAGCTTTTAAAAATCAATATTTTTAATATGGGACTTACTGAGCGCAAGATCACCAATAAACATTCTATTTGGTTTTCTTTCTTTTGGGAATATTCGTTATGTGACTTAGAGACAGGTGGGGAGATCGAAGGAGAGATCGAACCATCGGAGGAGGATCTCTTGCACTTATCATCTCAGGCGGAGTTCTACTCTCCTTTAAGCCCCTTTAAGCCCGGCTAGTTTTACTTTCAGTATGCCTACTTGTTAAGCCTTTCCGTTTATTTCTATTTCGGCTCTTAACGTATTTATTTCGAGAAAGTTCCCTTTTTTGTTATAAGTACGTCGCGGGCCTAGTCACGTACCTGTTATCTCTTTTGGGAAGCGGGGCTTGACAAATGAAGGGGTGAAACCGGACCGGGTTGGGCGGGTTTTTGACAATTTTTTTACCTGATCCGAAAATTAAAACCTATTCCTAAAACCCGCCTGAACCCGATAGGTTTATAATACGCTGAATCCGAACCCGCAACTTCGGGTTTCAGACTGGTTTGGGCGAGTTTCGGGTTTATGTGGGTGTATCAGTTTTTTCGGGTTTTTCGAGCTTTACCCATTATAATTTATTTTAAAAAATAATTAAAAGTATAATATTTGAGCATTTTCTACCAAATATATGTGAACAAAATTTATACTTAAATAAAACTATATAAACTGTGATGGATTTATAAACTAAACTTAAAAATTGCACTAACTACATATCTATAATAAATTACAATATGTATTTTATAATATTTAGATTTAAATGTCTGTGTAAGATATCAAATTGGATCGGATATAGGAAACGAATTTGGTTCGGGTCGGGTTTAAAGTTCTGATGGACAGGTTTAACCCTAAAACCATTCCCAAACCGAAATTATTTTACCTTTTCACCTCAATCTACCTTTAAAATTATACAACTCAAAAAAAAAAATTCCAAATATCTTATCAAATGTTTGTTTGTTATGTTATCAACATAGACCCTAGCAGTAGAGTATATATAACTCAATAACCAACGCAATATATTTGCTTGCCCCTCTCTCTCTTCTCTCTCTCATGGAGGAGGACAAATTCGAGGACCACATCGGCTTGCATCTCGACTCAGTGATCGAAGAGCACAACAAGAGGCTGCGTTCGATCTTAGATGATAACAACAAGAGGCTGTGCTCGATCTTGGAAGATCACAACAAGAGATTCATCCAATGTCTTCATCTCGTCGATTCGAGCTTCAAGAGGACGAGATCGGCGCCCAAAAAGGATGGGCTTTGGATCGCAGGCGAGGACGCAATCTTCGATCTCATGATGTGCCACACAAATGCGCATCTGCTGTTTGAGAGCATCCTCGCTACTTCGAGCTTCGATCAGAAAGCTTCGATTGTTGCCTTCATTTGTCAGTGCCCGATGAGGCTCGTTCAAGCTGCGAAACATTTCGAGGGGTAATCGATTTATGCACTTGTTTATTTTTGTTAAATATTTGTAACGTTCACTAAAAGTGACATTTTTGGATGATCCCTTGGGTAAATTACACTAAAATATCCTTAACAGTTGCAGATTTTCTGTAAAATACATTAAAGTTGCGACTTTTTAGGGCATTTTAGTGAAACGAATCCCTTGAAAACCATAGCATAGCCTAAGGTATTTTAATTAATAAATAAACTTAAGGTATTTTAGTGAAAATTCACGATAGTTAAGGATATTTTTGTGTAATTTAACCTAAATTCTTAAAGAAAATAAAAGATATAATATTTCTAATATTGTGGTTCCAAATTCCAAGGGGTAGTCAATTTATACACTTGTTTTATTTGTGTTATATCGTAAAATCGTTGTAACTTACACTAAAAGTGACATTTTGGAATAAATTTATGCTTAAATTACACTAAAATACCCTTAACAATTGCGGATTTTCACTTACATACCTTAAAGTTGTGACTTTTTGTGGGTATTTTAGTGATAGAATTCCTTGAAAACTATTGTTTAAGCCTAAGGTATTTTACTGTAATTAAAAACTTTTAAGGTGTTTTGTCTAAAGATATAGTAAGAATATGGTTCCAAAATTCCTATGTCATAGGAATGTGATATGTACACGATAGATAAAGCTAATTCGAGATGTCGAATCTCCTCTAGCCGATTTGAGATGGCT
Organism: Agapanthus africanus; assembly: GCA_030015575.1. Classification (NCBI taxonomy): domain Eukaryota; kingdom Viridiplantae; phylum Streptophyta; class Magnoliopsida; order Asparagales; family Amaryllidaceae; genus Agapanthus; species Agapanthus africanus. The sequence goes on along the minus strand of CM057349.1, from coordinate 58,938,580 downwards.
AATCTCCTTTAGATCAATTTGCTAAAATAGCATTTTTAGGGGTTTTCATTCTTACCTCCCTTACATTCATTACAACTATATTATATAGAAAAAAATAAAACTGGTGGAGAAATAGTCTCCTAAAATAAAGGAATCATAAAATAAAACGTGAACATGGCCTAAATAGTTGAGAACATGGGTTAGTGGGAGAGTACATTGGACTAATGGTACTCATGCACACATCAAACCACAAACAACCTTGTCCTCAAGGTTGATGTATTTCATCAACATATTGAAACCTCGGGTTAAGCAAATTGTTATCGGCCATCACGGAGGATTGAAGAAGCTTTAAAATTAAGAACTTGAGGGATTGAGCAACATCATGTAGCCTCAGGTTTCGCGGAGGATCGAGAGGCCTCGTGTTGTTGATGTACCTTCTCAATAGCATCTTGAACCCTCGGGTTAGGCGAATCGTTGCCCTCCATCATGGAGGATCAAGAGGCTCTGGCGTTGTCGATACATCATCTTAGCAATGTCTCAAACACTCGGGTTAGGCGGATTGATGTCGGTAATAGCGGAGGATCGAGAGGCTTTGATACCAATTTATACGAACAGATAAAGCCGATTCGAGATGGCTAATCTCCTCAAGAACAATTTGCTATAATAGCATTTTTGGGGCTATCATTCATTTTCCTCACATTCATTTCAACCACATAATATAGGAAACAAACACAAGTAGTGAAGAGATACTCTCCTAAAATAAAGAAAACATAAAAAGAAATGCACAAATGGCCTAGATAGTTGATAACATAGGTTAGTGGGGAGTAAATTGGACTAAGAGACTCGTGCACATATCAGAATGTTAAAATCAACATGTCTGTCATATATGAATATTTCTACAAGTACTAACCAAAAACTTCACAAGAATGAAATTTGAGAGTCTGAGAGTAATGGGTGTAAGTTGCCATAGAAGGTGAAATCTGCTCCTATGTCAGCTAAAACGCAACCCACCAGTATTATTGTAGACATCTTACCCCATTTAAAACATTAGACACACCGAATTTTAAAAAAAAAACCTGATACTTAATTTTCCAATTGATCTAGTGGTGTGAAATGTTTATTGTTAAGTAATAGAGGTATCGAATATTACAAATCACAGGATTTTTTTTGTATATTAACCATGGAGATCAAAATGAATGCGACCGATGGTTTACTTTTTGCTACCATAGGAGGAAGGTTCCCTCCTATGGCACTTTATATACATTAACCTCATGAATTTTTCTTTTCTTTTATTTGTTAAAATCAGGATGATTAGATCAGTATCACACTTAATAAATATTGACACCTTATGTCCCACTGGTTCAGTTTGGAAATGAACGATAGATGGGATAAATGGAGCCTCCTTATACTTGTTGGTACTAAAGTGAATAGGATATTTACCTCATGGCGCATGCAAATGACAATTGGCATTTTTTATTATCCACTGGTATGGTTCATAGTAAAGATTTTAGATTACTTCTTATGTTATTCACTATCTAAGTTGTCGTCACACACACAGTGTGTGTGAGAGAGAGAGAGTGGTGCTCCGTTGCAACTCTTTGTACAATATGAAAACAGGAACTCCTAAATGACAACATTTGAACGATCCAAATCATTCATCTAGTTTTCCATATTGTAAAATGTTTATGTATTAAAAGTTAAAAGATTTGGAGCCTTTTAAGTTTTAACCCATGAATATGCTGGACTTTTTGTTATATTATCAAAAAGTTGTTCATTTTGTATCCATTTGATAAATGGGTTAAAGGCATCGTAAGATTTTAGATTAATTCTTATGTTATTCACTACCTAAGTCGTCGTCATAAGAACATATATATATATAAAGAGAGAGAGCGAGTAATGAAGAAAAGAGTTTCTAAGAGGCTTTTTCGTTAGGTGGCGTCAAAATTCTATATTCTTCACTAATTTTTCGACGATCAGCACCCATCATCATCGTCTTTATCATGTAAGATGTGCATATACCAAATTTCATGTGATTCCATCAGTTTTTTACCGTTGAATTAGCAAAATACAAAGTTCTAATGGTGGTAAACCGTTAATTTTGCACCCACTAAATCAATGGTGAAAAAGTGATATAATCAGATGAAATTTGGTGTATCTGCATCTTAGATGATATAGATGTTGATGATGGATGCTGACCGTCGAAAAAATCGTAGAGGGTGTATTTTTTCGACGCCATAGGAGTAAATTCCCTCCTATGGCACCTTTCCTCCAATACACACATGCGCGCACGCGCGCGCGCACACACACACATATATATATATATAGAGAGAGAGTAGTGCTCCGTTGCAACTCGGGTTTTTGTACAATATGAAAACAGGAACTCCTAAATGACACAACATTTGAACAATCCAAATCATTCATCTTGTTTTCCATATTGTAAAATGTTTACGTATAAAAAATTAAAAGATTTGGAGCCTTTTAAGTTTTAAACCATGAATATACTGGATTTTATGTTATATTATTGAAAAGTTGTTCATTTTATATCCATTTGATACATGGGTTAAAGGCATCCTAATCTTTTGATTTTTTATACATATACAATTTAGGATATGGAAATCGAGATGAATGGTTTTGGATCCTTTAATCTTCTAACGTCTAGGAGTTCCCGTTTTCTTGTTGTGCAACCCGACAGTGCACTCCGACGGAGCACTCCCATGTGTGTGTGTGAGAGAGAGAGAGAGAAAGAGAGAGAAAATGCAATAATAGCCATCAGGAAAGAAAATTTGCATGCTAATCAAAGAAGGGGAAAATCCGGCTTTTGTAGTGGATTGATAGTCAATACAATCACATGTGTGCGTGGATGTATTAAAATAAACAAAAGTAGAATGTCCTCTATAGTATAGAAAATATCAACAAAAATAGATTGAACGCTTTTAGGATATGGAATTTCACTCAAGACCGTCAATGTTATGCACTGATTCATAATAAGATTTTAGACTAACTCCTAATTTAGATAATTACCCTAGAAGCCATTCTAAGAAAACTTCACCTGTATATGTATCTTTGTCGATATCCACAAACGAGGATGTTGAATATATATTATAGGATATCAGATGAAAGAAAGATAAATATTTTCTATGTAGTCAAAATTTTACTCATGACTCTTTAATTGGAGATCAACATCATCCATGTTGAATTATTAGGGGAGGGTGGTGACTATGAAGGAGAGACGGCTGTGCATGTTTGAGATGGCTATGTGCATGTTTCGGACTTTTAGTTCCCAGGCAGTGGAATATAGGTCATATATGATTGTAAACCCCTCTCCAGATCAGCGTCATTCTTGCTTAACTATACGTTAACATGTGTGTCTGGACGTGTTTATGTTTATTTGATTGAGACTAGTTTGCATGGAACCTCTCTCACTTTTATCCAGTAACCCCTCCGGATAAAAAGGCTCAATTCCCCTTGGTTACACATATTTTTCAGATAGAAGCTGATCTTAATTAAATAAGACGCGAATGAAAATTTAGGGGGGGGGGGGGAAATGATACAAATTTAATATTACAAAGAGGAAATGGTTTTATGAAAAGATTAATTGAATGGTATTTTGGGAAAGAAATGAAAGGCACAACTCAAATAGGAACCAACTTAGAGTTGGAGGCACTGCAACTTCTTGACTCAAAGAAAGGTTGCTTGGAAAGATTAATTGATGGGTATTTCGGAGAGATGAAAGAAATTGCAAAAAATAGTAGCACTCTTAGAATTGGAGCCAAACTGCAGTTTTGACTCAAAGGGAGGTTACCTGCTAATCTGGCAACAAGTCAGGGGGGTTTCCTGCAATTCAGCCTTTATTTATTATATGCAATCTCATGTTTGAATTTTCTTTTATTCTCTTGCAGCAGCAATTCTGTTAAGGCGCTCATTAAGAATGTGAATATATATCCTGACCTATATTTTCCTATCATTTCTGCTCTCTCCTCGGGATTATTTAGTATAATGGTGGATTCTAGAGGGTCTCGTCTGATCTCATATTTCTTCGAAAATCTGGACTACCACCTTTATCAGGTAAAGGCTAAAATCATTAAATTGCAAATTCAAGTTACTTTTATTTATAGAATGACGTTCATTTTATTCGTTTTTGTTATGTTTGGTTGAAGGTATTTGAAAATCTTGAATCTGATTATATGAAATGTGCTTACTCGTAGTGTCTGCTAGGCTTTTTTTCTTTTGACTAAATTTCACTAAAATGCAAAACTTTTCAACGTTTTTCTTATAAATACTTTATATATGCAAAAAGCAACCATGAACTTTGCATTTTCCAACTAAATACCAAGAGGATCAAACTTTATTCAGTTTAATACCATTCTTGAAATAACAAAGAAATGTGAAAAAGGCAAGAAAATTCTTGTAAAAACGGCATCTCTCTTGAAATCAAATAATCTGTAAAGCTAATGTTATTTGTTTGAAAGATGCCAATTTCATGGTATTTATTTGTAATTTACAAAGTATTTGGTATTTTTTGTGAAAAGTTGTTAAGAATCATGGTATTTAAGTGAAATTTAGCCTTTCACTTTAACTGAGCCACAAAGATGTTTGGTATATCAAAATCTAAATACTGAAACACATGTGTCTTGTTTCTGGGATGTTGTAACTTCAGTTAATTAGAAAAACGCTTCTTTCATGAAATCACCCCTGTAGTTTATCCATTTACTTAAAAAAAACTACCTGTACTTTTTTTGTTATGCAATAACCCCCTGGAGTTTTAGTTCTTTGTTTTCTAAATACCTTGTTGTTTGATTGTGTTAAATATTGAAAAGAGTCAAGGAGAAATAAGTCACGTGTCATGCACGTGACTATTTTGTTCTAATTTTATTCCATTTTTATCCTTTCCTCTCAATTAAAACCAAAATTCAATCTCTAACTCTTTAATTTCTATTTTTCTTTTTCCCCCTAATCGCGTTCCCGTTTTTCTTGGTTTGGAATTCGGGTGCCCTGACGTGAATTGGGGATGGATTTGTGTTTGAGAAGATGCAAGAATGAATTTTAGTTACGTTTAGAGAGGGATGGTTAGGTCATTGTCTCAGGGGATAATAGCAAGGTGAAATTTATTAATGGAATGAAACTACAAGGCGGTTATCGCATAACGGAAATAGCTTACTAGGTCTTTAAGAAGATTGGTGAACTACAGATGTGTTTTCATGAAATAAGCCTACAGAAAATTGTGGTTTGAATTTTGAACTGCGATAATTATCTGTAGTTGGAACTACTTAAATCTGTCTTTGAATTAAACTACAACTGATGTAATGCAGAAAATTAAAAGGAAAGTATTAAATCGCCCTTTACAACAACCAAGCAAACACATTAATTAAGAAATTATAATTTTAAATTCATTCTAAGCGTGAAACTAGAAGAACCGATTGAGATAGTTTGGTCATATGCAAAGGAGGCCAATAAATGCTTCAATTAGGAGAACTGACAAAACTGCTGCAAGTAAGGTTAGAGACTTAGAGGTAGAGCTAAATGCGCCTGAACAGGTACAGTTAAAAATAATAAGTTAGCTGTCAATTTAACCTAGTAGACAATCTTACAAAAACAAAATGGAAGAAAAAAATCCATAGAGGCAACCCCAAAGTTTGGCATATAGGCTTGTCGGTGTTGTGATAATTAGAACTACATTCCAACCAGAGGAAGAAATTATAGTTGAAACTGCGTCGACCTCCAGCTACAAGCAACCAAGACTTTTTGCCCTTATCAACTGGGCTTAGCTCACTTGGTACCAATTTCCTCTCCAATGTTGAGAGGCCGCGACTTCGATCCCCGAAAGGGGTTGATTTAAATAAAAGAAGCATTTTTGCCCTTACAAAATTAAAGTATTATGTAATATATATGACTTATTTTGTGTTATTTCTTGTCTCAACAGTTCCTACTTGAAGCTGCTCTGCAAGACTGCCAGAGGCTAGCCGTTGATGAGATTGGATGTGCATCCCTCAAACAATGCATTGCAAGATCAAGAGAACCTTATAGGAAAGATATTGTTGATAAAGTTATAGACAACTGCACTGATCTTGCTAAATGCAGACCCGGGTATTTCGAATTGCCTACTCTTATATGTAGAACTGACTTCTCTTTTGCAATTTTGCTTGAAATTGAAGCTGCATGTAATATTTTATATTTGTTGTCAAAAAAGAGTTAATTTCACAAAAACCCCTTATATTTACCCTGCATAGCAGTTATAAGTTATAACCCCTCAAGAGATTTGTTACTTAACTTGAACTCCTCCTCAAGTAGTCAAAGCTGTAACACCGTTTGACAGTTTCTCTCTATTTAAGAAACTGATTGACCCAAACATACCGTTTTCATGTTCGGTAACCAACATTTTAAGACGGGTTTGGAAATCGAGTTGCAAAAATGCAATAATATTTTTAAGGTGCCATGTCAGTCCTCCATTTAAGTATTGTTGCAAAATTGCAGTGACTGGTATTTTATTATTTTTTTTGGTATGGAAATCCTAAACAAAAGCTGAAAACAGTTAAAAAGAAGCATTTCATGCAAATATTTAAATTTCCTTTCGCAAGAAAGGGACAAGTTTCTGCTTTAATTGTGCAAGATGATCACACGAGAGAGCGTCAGTGTACTAATTTACTTTCTTTTATGATTCTATGCAGGTGCTCTGTTATAAACTTCATTCTTAATTTCCATGATCCAGATGCTACTGAAAATTTGTTCAAACATTTCAAAAAATTTTGAGGAGTTGTTAATGGATCGATGGGGAAGCTATGCTATACAAAAGTAAATTAGTAAAGTTCTACGAATTTGTTCAAACATTTCAAAAAATCTTTGTGATACCAAACTAGAAGAAATCCAGGAGCATCCTCATGCAAGCAAAGTTCTAGAGACAGCACTCAAGGTTAAAAAGGTGCTGCACTTAACTATTGGTACAAAGCTTTTCTTTTGAGAATCATATCAAACACCATCGAACTTTTACGAATTTTTAAAGAACACTGTTGAAAGTCCACCATTGACACGGCGCTTGATACAAATTATAAAATTTAATGGCGCATTATAAGAAAAACAGAAAAATTTCTATGGTGTTGTGTACTTGTATCCTATCAAGAATTTGAGATGTTTTTTCTATCGCGATCTAATTCATCATTCTTTTGAAAAACAGGATAGCGTCGTCCACGATAAACTAGTCTTAGCCACCGGTGGAGAATTTTTGCCCAATTGGTAAGCCGGAGACAAGGATGAATCAGATAGTAGATTTATCTCTTTCCCCCCTCCTTTTTCTTCTCTCTTTTGAAATGAACAAGTTCTTTAGGCATGTATATTTATTTGCTGGGGCTATTTCAACCTTGGGTGATAGAGATAATGTTTTTGCTTATATTCTGATATCTTTTTCCTTTGCCAGGCTTGCTTTACTCATCTAAACCAGTTAAAAAGCTTATAGGTTTATTAATGTGTCGGTTTATATTTTCTTGCACACAATATATATATTTATATATATATATATATATATATATAGAGAGAGAGAGAGAGAGAGAGAATAATGGAGGAAAGATGCCATAGAAAGGAATTTCCTCCTATGGCGCCGAAAAATTATACAATCCCTCGTTTTTTCCGACGATCGGCATCCATCATCTTTATCGTTATCATCTAAGATGTGGGTACACCAAATTTCATGTGATTCTACAACTTTTTCACCGTTGATTTAGCAATATAAAAAGTTATGTTGTCGGTAAACCGTTAATTTTGAACTCACTAAATCAACGGTGACAAGGTTGTTGGATCACATTAAATTTGGTGTACCACATTTTAGATGATAACGATGAAGATGATTGATGTCGATCGTCGGAAAAAATGAGGGAAGATGTATCTTTTCGACGCCATAGGAGGAAATTTCCTCATATGGCCTATTTCCTCCATTATTCTCTCTCTCTCTCTCTATATATATATATATTAAGGGGTTACACAACTCCCCTGAGCAATTTCCTATGCAACAGAAGGGAGGGGGACCACCCAAGAGGGTGTTTTGTCATGTTGTGTAATAAGTTGCTTAGAGAGAGTTATTTAGGAACTTATATATATAGAGAGGGAGGGAGGGAGGGAGGGAGGGGGTAGGAGGTGGTGGCCGTCCCAAATCATATCCACCCTCGTGTATTTTACCGATCTAAACCGGTGATCTTAATTTATGTACCATGAAACCCCTGTGTACAAAAAATCTCGTGATTTGAAGATTCTAACTCATCAATCAAACGGATTAAAAAATCAACGGCTTATCGATATTAAAAAAATGTTGTCTCTTGATGGACGTGTTAGAGATCTTCAAATCTCGAGATTTTTTGTACATAGGGGTTTCATAATACATAGATCACTGGTTTGGATCAGTGAAATACACAAGGTTGGTGTGTTTTGAGGCGGGGGCCCATTTTCGAAAATGGGTCGCCACCTCATAAAGCCCCGTCCTTCTCTCTCTTATATATATAGAGAGGGGGGAGCTCTAGGAGGTTTTTCGGTGGCGTCAAATATATTTATCCTCCAATTTTTTTCGATCGTTCGACATCTATCATGTAAGATGTGGATACCCCAAATTTCATGTGATTCCACCATTTTTTTCACCGTTGAATTGGCAATGTAAAAAGTTCTATTGTTGGTAAATCGTTAATTTTGTATCTACTAAATCAACAGTGAAAAGTGATGGAATAACATGAAATTTGGTGTATTCACATCATACATGATAATGATGGGTGCCGATCGTCGAAAAAAATCGTGAAGTATATAGATATCTGACGCTACCTAACGAAAAAACCTAGTAGGGCCTCTTTTGTTCATTATTCTTTTATATAGAGAGAGATGATTCTATGAGTCCGATTCTCATTTCTTATTTTGAGGCCAAACTTTTAAACACACAATCCGCCGTGATTTTCACTGATCCATACTGGTCACTTTGATCTACTTGTATTAGATAGGTTATGTATAGAGTTTCATAAGATTTGGAAATCTCTAACACATCCATCAAGCGATCTTATTTTTCATTCATTGTAAAACCGTCGATTTTTTAGTCTATTTGATGGATTAGTTAGAGCTCTCCAAATCTCGTAAAATTTGATACATAACCTATCTAACATGTGTAGATCATGATGATCGGTGAAAAACACGATGGATTGTGTGTTTGAAAAGTGGACTTCAAAATAAGAAATGAAACCGGACCTCATATGATCAGCTCCCTATATATGATTTGACAGAAGAAGAAAGGAAGGAAAACTCATTATCAATACTAGCAATTGCACATGCATATATATGAGCAAAATATATAGGAAGATTTTCAAAGAAATTTTGTTACCATAATAATGATTTTTAGGCTTTGTGGTAGTTTTTAAAGATGCTAGATTATTGCATGTGTTATGTGTAAGTCTACGGTAGCGTCCCGGCCGTCTTTCAGACGCCAAAATGCGGAACAAAAACTTTTATAACTGACGCTATCGCAAACTATAACCCGGATCTGCCATTAACGCTAAACTAACAATCTACAAAGAGGGAAGAAAGGTTATACCGAACGATCCGAGTCCTTCGTTTTTTAACCATCATCCCACGCTCCGTTGCGGCTGCTCTGATCTCGTCGATCTCCGATCTCGTCGTCCAGGTAGCACCACATCATCGGATCTTTAAACGGGCTCCCGCCTCTGACTCGAGGCAACTCGATCGTCAAGTTTGCTAAAAGAGACGACCAAGATTGATGTAGAGAATGAGTGGAATACTTTGTCTCGCTTCGTCCAAAACCATGGACGAACGGTTAATGAAGCTGCCGTGGGAATCGGGTGATGGAATGAAATGAGCTGTGAAATTCCATACACCCCAAAATCTATCATAATCTTTTTAACCGAAATGAAGTAAGTGAGAGAGAGAGGAGGGCCGGCCACATATATAGAGGTGGGGGGGTGAGTGTAGGAGAGGGGGAGGTGACAATAAGAAAATATCTTAAGTGTGAACACAAAGTGTGAACACACTTAATGAAATGATGAATCATTAAGCTAGTCATCAAGTATTAATGGAATCATTAAATGCAACCATGACTCACTAAACACCTCACCACTTCTAGAACCTTCTAGAAGCTTCCACACTCATCTCAAGAAAAGATAAAATCCGTATTTAACCAAATGTTAAATACGGCTGATAGAAAACTGGAAACTGGCAACTTCCAAAAGTGATCCCGAAACGAATTTCAGGATAACCCCGTAACTGTATAAATATACCCGCATTTGTATTACGACCGAATACAAATGCAACTGAGACAAAGATATTATATCTACTCTATATAATATATGGATCCGGCTTAAACCAAAGCCCACCAGTATTATCTGCCCGAAAAATAACACGTGCGTAAACGCACGTGCATTTTCCGAACCCTGCCAAACCATACGGCCTCTACAACGTTTCGTCCGAACTTAGGAAACTGTCTGTGGGGGACTCTAATGACTCGTCAGTACCCTGGCAGTGGGTTTAACCACAAACCGTCAGCGGCACTAGCTATGCATAACGGCTGCCCATGGACTGACCTCAAGGGAGGCCGATGAGCGAACTCATCCGGAAACCCTACTGAGCCTAACAGTGACAATGTATATACAGTCCGGTCCGTTCGTCTATGAGTATCGCATATCCGGCCTAGGGGGCTAGTAACGTCAGACCCCCAATAGCTGTATAAGTCGTGTCGGAGACAAGCCCTGAACACCCTGAGATACTACTGGAGTACCTACCAGTAAATCTCACCTGCCTTGGCCAAGGACTTGGTGTAATGGCTTTCCTAGACACAGCGCGACCTCCACCCCCAATACCGGGAGAGACGAATCCCCTGCCGATCCGCTCACGTACCTCCATGTGGCTCGGGACTGTACCCAAAAAATACCTGTTTGCACGACTCCTTTGAGCCGTGGTAGGGTAGAAATCAAAGCACAGTGGGAACTCACACGAGACAAATGACGACCTCAGGTCGATGAACTAACCTGTACACATGTCACCAGGGAACTGCTATCTGACGATATGTATAATACCAACTAGCAGATTCCCGGCGAGTCCTGTCCGGTGTACTCATAACCCAATGAGCACCTGTATACATCTTAGGTGATCCAACTGACACCAGTGGCTTGTGAGACCGGCCACCGCCCCTCGTCCGGGTCTCGACTGTATACACTAGTCTACTCCGGAGTATCGATGCCCTGTCTCGAAACTCCCACGACTAGGGACCACTATTAAGGATATGCTTATAGACCACCCAACTCTCACGTATATGATCGTCCTCATACTATTGGTAGTCAAGCAAGATCCTAAGGGCTCTATCAAAGTGTAATCGTGATCAGTCACCTGAACCTATACACGACTGATAAAGGCAAACCAGATAGCATATTATCATCTCGAGTAAGACTGTCCTACCGGTATAGGTCCTCCGCAATCATTGCAATCACGTACCTGCGATCCAATAATTGACTTTGAGGGCACTATATCCAACAATCTCCCACTTGCACTTAAGGCTAATTATTGCGATGTTGCGTACTCACAGCCCGTGTGAAACCAACACCCAACTCTTCTACTAATCAGTTTCACAAAGCCCGTTTGTAAAACTATTGTGTTCGAGAAATAGCCTTAGTGAGTGGATCCGCCAGGAAGTTTCTTTCTTTGTCTCTCTTAATCTCAAGTTCGCGGAGAAAGCCATCTCCCGAATTGAGTAATACCTGTCTTAGAATATGTCTGGATATCTGATGGGACCTTAGTTCATAAATGAACTCCAAATTCAAACTTCTTAGACTGTATCGAAAACTGAACCTAATCAGTATCCGGCACCAGGCCTCCCACAGTATCCTCTTGGACCACCTGTCCATAATACTGTCCCTCTTCGTCAGAGGGAAAACTATAACTCTGACAATCTCTCTGTCATCCATGTCACCTTTGAAGCCTGGAATGATAACCGTCTCCCGAAGGAGGCTGCCGTCATCAAATCCTTAGAACATCCACTTATGTTCTAAAACTGCTTCCTTATGTTTCTCCAGGATTGGATTAATACAAACTTATTGCATCTAGTGCAAAAACAACATCTGGTGTGGTACTTGACATCTCACGATTGACTCAATTGCCTAAACAAGTGATATGCCAATCATGCACATCCCTCTCCCCTTTAGTCTGTAAGACACCTTTAGAGAGGGTGACTCCAACACCTGTAGGTACACCACCATGCCAGGAGTCATCTATTCTAAAAACCATTAGAATACTGTCAATGTACCCACATTGGGAAACTACTCAAATCCAGATCTAAAACCATAGATCTAGAAACCAGAATGTCAAATATTATATCCATATCCTTTTTTGGAGAAACAACTGTGTGACGACCAAAGTCCAACCGATCGTAGTATAGGAATTTTACTTCCTACTCAGTGTATGTCATCCAAATACCAGGACATCACACCCTACTACCATCTTAACAGATCCATCCCCTATTCTGATGAAGTCAAACCCATGACTGTCACATCAAAATTAGATGATCAATCTCCGCTATAACTGCTCTAGTCTATAAATAGACATAAGCTACTTGCCCACTATGCTTCTGCTGCTCCCACTGACCACAACAACCCTCCTACCGGGTCTCATAGCCTGGAACAACAGTAGTGTCAAGTCTGGATAGATGAAAACCTCCCTGTCACCGTCCTTGAGGCTACCGGAGTATCTCTCTGGTGTCTGAGGTTACCCACCAAATCTGCGGAGTGGCTAATGGAATGTCAAACCTGATTGAATCTATTGGTCCTATTAAATTTTCCGTAATCGTTTGCGGTTCTGGAATCACTTCCAGTTCTACCATACTCCCACTACTGTTTTCTGAAAAAATCCATTTTACTAAAACTGTGGCGAGTCAAGAACAATATCACTATTGGTCTTCCAGATGGTAGAAAGTCAACCCTCATCATAGCCTGGGCCAACCCACAAACAACCATTACAGAAACGTGCCCTGAGTTATCCAGAGTCTGGTTTTAAGCATAAGCCGGACAACTCCCCGTACCTTAACATCGTTAAGATACGAACCATTCTATATCCAATATAGAAACTTTGGCACTTATTTAATTGGAACCAGATTCTAATCATGCAGCTGTATCCAGTGCATATCAACTTTAATGGAGAAAGGCTATTCAGCATTACTCAACTTAGGAATCCATCCAATTATGAGTAACCTGAAAGAGAAACAAGTTTCTCAAAACTTTTACTATCATCTGAATACCGATCATAAGTATCTACATCTTCGATCTCTTTGAAGAATCCCGATACTTGCGACATCTGGTTCTCTACTTTATTCTTATACCCACAACTTCTCAAAACTTAGACTTTGTATTTCTACGAAACACTTGTCTAAAAACTAGAGAAGTCATAAGTAAACAGAACATAGTACGAGGACCTACCCCTTTGTCCCGAAGGACACTGGATAACATACAATACTCTGTATAAGTCCGCTGAGTTGAATAACTCAAAACCTGTGCGTCGTAGGTTGAAAACTGTACCCTGGCGATTTCCTCAAATATCACCAATTACAACGAATTCCGATATAATGAGGATGATCACCTAATTCCCAATAACTTCCTCCCACTCATCATCTGTAAAACCATACAGATATGAGAATGAAACCTGGTGAATACACACCCTGGAGTAAGTATCTAATTGAGAAAACAGTTTTTCATTAACAATGCACTGAAACATGAAAATGTTTCGTAGGGGTATCCTGGTATTCATAGTAATGCCCCTTCCATAATCCAATTCATGACTTTAACCGTATATTTCTTTGCCATCTCTCCAAATCCCTTTATTTATCTTTAGTCGTTACCTTCTGTACACCATCGTTAGGCTAAATGGTTTTCTTCCTTCCCTACCGTTCGGCACCAGCCTATGGTTTGGAAGAAGACTATCCAGTAAGCATAATAGGTGTACCCTCCTAAACTAAGGAGTACTCATAACTGAGAGAAGGTGATGATAAAAGACAACTGAATAATACCTTATTCTTTTAAAGATGAAATAGGAGTGGCGATGAAGTACGCAGTTTGGTCGTGAATGATAACAGTCGCAACTTACTTTGCCCTCTTTCTAATCCCTTTATTTTGTCTTTACATATTACCTTCTGTACACCCTACTTAGGCTAATTGGTTTTCTTCATTCCCTACCTTTCGGCACCTGCCTATGGTTTGGAATAAGACTATCCAATAAGCGTAATAGGTGTACTCTCCTAAACCAAGGAGCCCTCGCAACCTGAGAGAAGGTGATAATAAAAGACAACTGAATAAACCAATTCTATTTCTCGTGAACCTTGATCCATCCTCGAAGGAATCCCTTCGAGTTCGTATATAACCATACGATGGATCTATCCAATGGAAGTGGATGTCCGTAGTAATACGGGTGTTCTGAGAAATACAAAGGGTAGAAGAAGGAGTGGCAATGACTTATGCAACTCAGACAATCCAAAAGCCAGTATTTTTAAGAAGGTTCGGTCAACTTGGTCCCTGAGTCATAGTTTAGGGTCGGTCAAAAGTCGCTGCCAAAGAGACAGAGAAAAGAAACACTCTGCGTGCACTCTAACCTAGATCAGAATGGTTATCACTTTATCTAATCCGGAAAACTTCCCACTGTACTGTCAAATTCTCCTCCAAACCTGAAAGAAGAATCAATCGGGATCACCCGAAGAGTAAACCAACTCATCAGTGGGAATCGGGATCCAACTCTCATCGCATGATAACGTGACGGAATCCACTCGCGTTATCACACTCCAGAAGGTATGCGCATGCCTGGCAAGTTTCAGTTTCTTTAGAAACTCCCGATATGATTTTTACCCCATGTTCTTATGACCTTGACGAAAGCCAACAAATCATAAGTCACATGTCAAGTTCTGCCCGTCATTATCTTGTTAATTCGAACCCACCCGTACATACCCTTGACGAAAGCCAACAAGGTAATACGACTGTCCCAAACCAACTCATCTATCTATGCAACAAATGAATACCCCAGCAACTACCAAACACTATGCCTTGACGAAAGCCAACAAACATAGCTTGAATATTACTGACCATCCATAAGAAATGACGGAAGGCTACGGCTGGTTTTTGGCGAAAAACCTTTAACGTAATGAACTTGATCTCGTTGAAGGAACCTGATAGCTTTTTATAAAAATATAGTGGCGAAAACCTTTGCTAAAGAGGTCACTCCCGGTGAAGGGATCTCGGCTCTTTCCTCGTGGAATGAGGTGCAGGATATTCCACTGAATACCGCGATGCAAAGCAACATGTAATCGACTATAGTGAAGTTATTACCCTGACGCAAACTTCTGCCCAAGGGGTCAGTCCCGGTGAAGGGATATCGGCCCTTGCCCCGTCGAATGAGGTGCAGGATATTCCAACCGAATATCACTGTGCAAAACAAAAGGAAACGTCTTTGTAATAACACTTTTTAAATTGTTCCAACAACATCCAAATAGGTTTGTTTTACTTTGCATTGATCAGAATCAACGCAGTCCCATCAATTAATCACACCAGAAAAGAACGAAAATAAAATGTACGTATATGCCATCCGCATTCGTCACTGGGTCCCGTCATCACCCGTTAGGTTACTTAACTAACGACAGAGCGGGGACTGGACTAGCGCGGGTGTAAAACATATACAACATCTAATAGTATATATATCAATATACAATAATCGCTCCAGGCGTGATAATATGCAACATTACAGAAAAGTAATAAGCATCACAGAACAATACAGATAATCTGGGATCCCCGAGTTTCACAGAGCCGCTGCTGAAACCCGACGTTCCCCTGTCGTGTGGATAGCCTGTGCAATGAAACCTAGACCCCTACGGGTGCGGCAAGTTACCCGCCAAAACCTGAAGCGAGGCAGCCCCCTACAGCATAGTGAATGGACCACCCTGCACTTCACGGAATCCGGTAGCTTGAGCACCCCTTCTTGGGTCAACCTGTACCCCCTACGAGAGCGGCGAATAGTCTGCCAATTCTAGAGTGAGGCCCCTCTGCCTCTCAAAGCCATGAGATGCGGACCCGTTGCCCCTCAGAACCCGGCTATCCGTGCACTCCGTCGCGGGGTAAAACCTAGTACAGTAATGAAAAATAGTACAACAGGTACATCGACCGCAACCTGGTCGTGCCCCAAAAGAATATTATACAACAGGCAGTGACGACAGTCCACATGTTGGACGCTCGCCCCGCAATATCAAATGTACAAATAAATCCAAACTGCACTATCATTGCACACTGCTATCCACCACGACAAAACGCAACATCACAGCACAACACAGAACATCAACGCGAATGTCATGTTCGCAAACCCGTTTAAAAGAACTATAGCAATCAGACGCGGTTTACCGATCAAATGACATTCCCGGTCGGAGATATAATGTAAGCACTGTAAACTAACATGTTTAAATTTCGATCGACTAAATTTCCCGAAGTGGGCCCCACGCAAATCTGCTGTACAGTAAAAAATACTGGGCCCAAATGAACAGTTCCAGAAACCACAATTTCCCAAGTAGAATCCACAGAAGAAAGATGGTCCACTGATTCACCTAGACGACCGCGGTTCTGCGGCCAAAGCATGGCTTTGGCGGCGGTTCCGCGGCCGTACGGTCGGATCAGTGGGTCGAATTTCTTCTGTGTTCTTTAAAAAGCCTGCTTGACTTTCTGAGATGCTCAAAAAAAATTTTAGACCAGATTTAAATTCAACAGAAACTTTAGACTTGAAAATTGTAGTTTTTTGAAAATCCGTTCGATCGATCTTTTAAACGTGTTAGCACAAGTTAGTAAAGCTTAATGGCGTGGCTCTGATACCATGTAAGTCTACGGTAGCGCCCCGGCCGTCTTTCAGACGCCAAAATGCGGAACAAAAACTTTTATAACTGGCGCTATCGCAAACTATAACTCGGATCTGCCATTAACGCTAAACTAACAATCTACAAAGAGGGAAGAAAGGTTATACCGAACGATCCGAGTCCTTCGTTCTTTAACCATCATCCCACGCTCCGTTGCGGCTGCTCCGATCTCGTCGTCCAGGTGGCACCACATCATCGGATCTTTAAACGGGCTCCCGCCTCTGACTCGAGGCAACTCGATCGTCAAGTTTGCTAAAAGAGACGACCAAGATTGATGTAGAGAATAAGTGGAATACTTTGTCTCGCTTCGTCCAAAACCATGGACGAACGGTTAATGAAGCTGCCGTGGGAATCGGGTGATGGAATGAAATGAGCTGTGAAATTCCATACACCCTAAAATCTATCATAATCTTTTTAACCGAAATGAAGTAAGTGAGAGAGAGAGGAGGGTCGGCCACATATATAGAGGTGGGGGGGTGAGTGTAGGAGAGGGGGAGGTGACAATAAGAAAATATCTTAAGTGTGAACACACTTAATGAAATGATGAATCATTAAGCTAGTCATCAAGCATTAATGGAATCATTAAATGCAACCATGACTCACTAAACACCTCACCACTTCTAGAACCTTCTAGAAGCTTCCACACTCATCTCAAGAAAAGATAAAATCCGTATTTAACCAAATGTTAAATACGGCTGATAGAAAACTGGAAACTGGCAACTTCCAAAAGTGATCCCGAAACGAATTTCAGGATAACCCCGTAACTGTATAAATATACCCGCATTTGTATTACGACCGAATACAAATGCAACTGAGACAAAGATATTATATCTACTCTATATAATACATGGATCCGGCTTAAACCAAAGCCTACCAGTATTATCTGCCCGAAAAATAACACGTGCGTAAACGCACGTGCATTTTCCGAACCCTGCCATAAAACCATACGGCCTCTACAAAGTTTCGCCCGAACTTGGGAAACCGTCTGTGGGGGACTCTAATGACTCGTCAGTACCCTGGCAGTGGGTTTAACCACAAACCGTCAGCGGCACTAGCTATGCATAATGGCTGCCCATGGACTGACCTCAAGGGAGGCCGATGAGCGAACTCATCCGGAAACCCTACTGAGCCTAACAGTGACAATGTATATACAGTCCGGTCCGTTCGTCTATGAGTATCGCATATCCGGCCTAGGGGGCTAGTAACGTCAGACCCCCAATAGCTGTATAAGTCGTGTCGGAGACAAGCCCTGAACACCCTGAGATACTACTGGAGTACCTACCAGTAAATCTCACCTGCCTTGGCCAAGGACTTGGTGTAATGGCTTTCCTAGACACAGCGCGACCTCCACCCCCAATATCGGGAGAGACGAATCCCCTGCCGATCCGCTCACGTACCTCCATGTGGCTCGGGACTGTACCCAAAAACTACCTGTTTGCACGACTCCTTTGAGCCGTGGTAGGGTAGAAATTAAAGCACAGTGGGAACTCACACGAGACAAATGACGACCTCAGGTCGATGAACTAACCTGTACACATGTCACCAGGGAACTGCTATCTGACGATATGTATAATACCAACTAGCAGATTCCCGGCGAGTCCTGTCCGGTGTACTCATAACCCAATGAGCACCTGTATACATCTTAGGTGATCCAACTGACACCAGTGGCTTGTGAGACCGGCCACCGCCCCTCGTCGGGATCTCGACTGTATATACTAGTCTACTCCGGAGTATCGATGCCCTGTCTCGAAACTCCCACGACTAGGGACCACTATTAAGGATATGCTTATAGACCACCCAACTCTCACGTATATGATCGCCCTCATACTGTTGGTAGTCAAGCAAGATCCTAAGGGCTCTATCAAAGTGTAATCGTGATCAGTCACCTGAACCTATACACGACTGATAAAGGCAAACCAGATAGCATACTATCATCTCGAGTAAGACTGTCCTACCGGTATAGGTCCTCCGCAATCATTGCAATCACGTACCTGCGATCCAATAATTGACTTTGAGGGCACTATATCCAACATTACGTAGTAGGATGTACTTTAATTTCGTAGTAGATAATCATGTTAAATATTACCAAACATCTTTGTATTATAACTTCCATGCTAATTAACATGCCAACTTTAGAACTTAAAAGATTCTGCAACATCCTCACTAGTATTAAAGAGAATTGGAATGTAATACCTCACACATTCCAAAGCTCTTCAAAAACCCTTGTTGATTAATTCCTTTCTAACTCTCGAATTCACTCTCTCGACCCCTCCCTCTTATTGTTCCCAGCTTGCACATTATCCTTTGAAGGTTTATGTGACATCAAATCCCAACCCTTGATTAAAAGAGTTATTAACTTTAATGTCATCATCCATGGAGCCCAAAGATACACGATAAACATACCCTACTCTAATAAGAAAATCATCTATCATAAATCAATACCATTAAAGGATCTAAGGTTCATACATTCCACAACCGACACGTGAAAACAGAACACTCTAATGTGCTGCAATCTAAACAGTAATGATGTGTCAATTTATTATGGCACGCACGATGCACATGATTAAATTAATAAGATGTAATAAAAGATTTGTCGGTGATTCTAACACCTTTTCGCCATCAATTTTATGTGTGCAAAATAAACATCGGTAATATAAATAAAGGTGCTAGAATCACATGAAAATTGATGTACACACATCTCAGACAATGAAGATGAAGATGGTGGATGGCGATTGTCGGAAAAAAAGGTGGAGAGCCGACCTTTTGCGACGCCATTTGAGAAAATTTCCTCTTGTGGCCTCTGAGATTCCGTTTTCTCTTTAAATAAATATATATGTTCTCTTACTTTGACTTGTTGTTAACTTATTATCTTAAAATATTTGAGAATCTAGTTATGCTATTTTAATTCTTTTTAATTTTCATACTTACTGCAAATTAAAGATTGAACCCTAATGAGTTTTTTTTTAAATATCTCTTTGTAATGCTATAACTCAAAGTCTTGTGGGCATTGTGTCATTTCATATTTATATATCTCTACGATTATAACCAGAAAATATATCTCTACGATTATAACCAGAAAAGGAAGGGGCTAGAATCCTCTCATGGTTTTTTTTTCCTCTCTTTGGGCATTATTTCTTGAAAATGAGAAACTTTTTGTTTATACCTTTGAGTTTGAGTTATAATTGTAGAGATTATTTTTTTTGGGGTTTGTGCACGTGTGATGGAGGGTGGAATCTCCTTCAGTTGTTGCTTCTCGTTGATCTGCTGATGGCGGCGATGAGTGACTGAGATTTGATCTGGAGACAGACTCCTGATGCGTATGGATCTCAGTGGGTTTGGAGTTGTTGAGCCGAGCTACCTGCAAGGAAGTCCCGGGATGGTTGGACCACCGAGGACCCTCCGACGATCAAGTTAGTGGGGTAATCCGAGCAGAGTAACGGCTTAGTGGATTAGAATTGGCTTACCTTGACTGTTTGAAGGAGGGGTTTAAGTAGTGGTGGCAGCAGGTGCAGTAGGCGCGAGAATCACGCCGGCCGTTACGCTCCCGACGTCACGCCCGCGTGATGAGCGGGACCTCCTATTAATGGCGAGACAGGCTCGTTAATGGGGGATCGTGGTGGCGTGGAACGTGGGATGTAGCCGGCGGAGATCTCACGCATGGAGAGATTCGCGGGATGGCGGTTACGCATGCAAGCGGTGCTGTTGGTCGGTTGATGGACCGGGGAAGATGACCTCGGCGGGAGAGCTCACGGATGAGCGGGAGAGCCGAGGCATCTTGTTTCTGCGGTAGCTCGGGAACGAGCTGTGAGGTCGAGGAGGCCAATTGTGCTGGGGCTCGGAGGCGAGCCAGCCTCGTCGGTAGGACGGGCATAGGAGCAGTTTGGTCGGCCTCTGTAGGTCCTTTCTTGCATGCTCTGGGAAACGTCATCTGCTACGTGTCATGATCTGGGAGATCGTCGATATCGAGCATCATCATTAGCCCCCCACTCTCGTTCCGATCTATTTAGTGGGTCGGGTCGAGAGTGGACTGCTCGGTTCTCTCTGTGCGGCTTGGCGCTGGTAATTCCTTGTGGTGGATTGTCCGGGAACGACACGGCGTTCTTGTTGTCGCGCATCGAGTATGAGTTTATTCGGCGGGTCTTGGATCCGTATCTTTGTAGGGTAGAAAGTTACCCGCTGGGGATGCGCCGAGCAGGAAGGGACTCGGCGGCCTCGCGAAGAGGGCTTCAGATCTTCAGCGTCTGATGGGTAGGAGGATACCCGCTGGGGATGCGCCGAGCAAGAAGGAACTTGGCAGCCTCACAGTGAGGGCTTCAGATCCTCAGCGTCTGATGGGCAGGAGGACGCCCGCTGGGGATGCACAGAGCAGGAAGGAACTCGACGGCCTCGCGGTGAGGGCTTCAGATCCTCAGCGTCTGATGGGCAGGAGGATGCCCGTTGGGGATGCGCAGAGCAGGAAGGAACTTGGCGGCCTCACGATGAGGGCTTGAGATCCTCAGCGTCTGATGGGCAGGAGGATGCCCGCTAGGATGCGCCGAGCAGGAGGGAACTCGGCGGCCTCACGATGAGGGCTTGAGATCCTCAGCGTCTGATGGGCAGGAGGATGCCCGCTAGGGATGCGCCGAGCAAGAAGAAACTCGGAGGCCTTGCGATGAGGGCTTCAGATTCTCAGTGTCTGATGGGCAGGAGGATGCCCGTTAGGGATGCGCCGAGCAGGAAGGAGCTCGGTGGCCTCACGGTGAGGGCTCCAGATCCTCAGCGTCTGATGGGCAGGAGGATGCCCGCTGGGGGTGCGCCGAGCAGGAGGGAACTCGACGGCCTCTTGGCGAGGGCTTTGATCCCTGGCGTTGTGGGGTAAGGAAGCTACCAGCCAGGGATGGCCGAGCAGGGTAGCTGCAGGGATGCCTCTTCGTGAGGGCTTTGATCCTTGGCGCTGGAGGGGCCGTGGGAGGCTTGTCAAGGATGAACGCGCAGGGTAGCTGCTCGGTGCCTCTTGGCGAGGGCTTTGATCCTTAGCGCGGGAGGGGCCGTGAGTGTCCTGCTAAGGATGGCCGAGCAGGGTAGCTGCTCGGTGCCTCTTGGCGAAGGCTTTAATCCTTAAGGACGCCCGAAGGGGGTTGCCGTCCGGTGCCTCTTGGCGAGGGCTTTGATACCTGGCATTCTGCCAGGGACGACCGAGCACGGGTCGTGCTAAGCGGTCGCCTCTTTCAAGGGCTTTTCATCCTTAGCACGGGAGGGGCGTAGGAAGCCTACTAAGGATGCTCGTACGGGGTTGCCGCCCGGTGCCTCATAGCGAGGGCTTTGATCCTTGGTGGTGTGCCAGGGATAACCGAGCATGGGTTGTACTAAGCGGTTGCCTCTTTCGAGGGCTTTTGGGTCCTTAAGGATGGCCGAGCAGGGTTGCTGCCCGGTGCCTCTTGGCGAGTGCTTTGATCCCTGGCGTTGTGGGGTAGAGAAGCTACCAGCCAGGGATAACCGAGCAGGGTAGCTGCTCGGCTGCCTCTTGGCGAGGGCTTTGATCCCTGGCGTTGCGAGGTAGGGGAGCTACCTGCTAGGGATAGCCGAGCAGGGTAGCCGCTCGGCTGCCTCTTGGTGAGGGCTTAGCTCCCTGGCGTTGCGAGGTAGGGGAGCTACCTGCCAGAGATAGCCGAGCAGGGTAGCTGCTCGGCTGCCTCTTGGCGAAGGCTTTGATCCCTGGCGTTGCGAGGCAGGGGAGCTACCCGCCAGGGATAGTCCAGCAGGGTAGCCACTCGGCTGCCTCTTGGTAAGAGCTTAGCTCCCTGGCGTTGCGAGGTAGGGGAGCTACCGGCCAGGGATAGCCGAGCAGGGTAGCTGCAGGGCTGCCTCTTCATGAGGGCTTTGATCCCTGGCGTTGCGAGGAAAGGGAGCTACCTGCCAGGGATAGCCGAGCAGGGTAGCTGCTCGGCTGCCTCTTGGTGAAAGCTTTGATCCCTGGCGTTGCGAGGTAGGGGAGCTACCGGCCAGGGATAGCCGAGCGGGGTAGCCGCTCGGCTGCCTCTTGGCGAGGGCTTTGATCCCTGGCGTTGCGAGGTAGGGGAGCTACCGGCCAGGGATAGCCGAGCGGGGTAGCCGCTCGGCTGCCTCTTAATGAGGGCTTTGATCCCCGGCGTTGCGAGGTAGGGGAGCTACCTGCCAGGGATAGCCGAGCAGGGTAGCTGCTCGGCTGCCTCTTCGTGAGGGCTTTAATCCCTGGCGTTGCGAGGTAGGGAAGCTACCTGCCAGGGATAGCCGAGCAGGGTAGCTGCTCGGTTGCCTCTTGGTGAGGGCTTAGCTCCCTTGCGTTGCGAGGTAGGGGAGCTACCTGCCAAGGATAGTCGAGCAGGGTAGCTGCTCGGCTGCCTCTTGGCGAGGGCTTTGATCCCTGGCGTTGCGAGGTAGAGGAGCTACCTACCAAGGATAGCCGAGCAGGGTAGCCGCTCGGCTGCGTCTTGGTGAGGGCTTAGCTCCCTGGCGTTGCGAGGTAGGGGAGCTACCAGCCAGGGATAGCCGAGCAGGGTAGCTGCAGGGCTGCCTCTTCGTGAGGGCTTTTATCCCTGGCGTTGCGAGGTAGGGGAGCTACCTGCCAGGGATAGCCGAGCAGGGTAGCTTCTCGGCTGCCACTTGGTGAGGGCTTTGATCCCTGGCGTTGCGAGGTAGGGGAGCTACCGGCCAGGGATAGCCGAGCGGGGTAGCCGCTCGGCTGCCTCTTAGTGAGGGCTTTGATCCCCGGCGTTGCGAGGTAGTAGAGCTACCTGCCAGGAATAGCCGAGCACGGTAGCTGCTCGGCTGCCTCTTCGAGAGGGCTTTGATCCCTGGCGTTGCGAGGTATGGGAGATACCTGCCAGGGATAGCCGAGCAGGGTAGCTGCTCGGCTGCCTCTTGGCGAGGGCTTTGAACCCTGGCGTTGCGAGGTAGGGGAGCTACCGGCCAGTGATAGCCGAGAGGGGTAGTCGCTCGGCTGCCTCTTAGTGAGGGCTTTGATCTCCGGCGTTGCGAGGTAGGGGAGCTACCTGCCAGGGATAGCCGAGTAGGGTAGCTGCTCGGCTGCCTCTTCGTGAGAGCTTTGATCCCTGGCGTTGTGGGTAGTGAACTACCAGCCAGGGATAGCCGAGCAGGGTAGCCGCTCGGCTGCCTCTTGGTAAGGGCTTAGCTCCCTGGTGTTGCGAGGTAGGGGAGCTACCGGCCAGGGATAGCCGAGCAGGGTAGCTGCAGGGCTGCCTCTTTATGAGGGCTTTGATCCCTGGCGTTGCGAGGTAGGGGAGCTACCTGCCAGGGATAGCCGAGCAGGGTAGCTTCTCGGCTGCCACTTGGCGAGGGCTTTGATCCCTAGCGTTGCGAGGTAGGGGAGCTACCGGCCAGGGATAGCCAAGCGGGGTAGCCGCTCGGCTGCCTCTTAGTGAGGGCTTTGATCCCCGGTGTTGCGAGGTAGGGGAGCTACCTGCCAAGGATAGCCGAGCAGGGTAGCTGCTCGGCTGTCTCTTCGTGAGGGCTTTGATCCCTGGCGTTGCGATGTAGGGGAGCTACCTGCCAGAGATAGCCGAGCAGGGTAGCTGCTCGGATGCCTCTTGACGAAGGCTTGGATCCCTGGCGTTGCGAGGTAGGGGAGCTACCGGCTAGGGATAGCCGAGCGGAGTAGCCGCTCGGCTGCCTCTTAGTGAGGACTTTGATTCCCGGCGTTGCGAGGTAGGGGAGCTACCTGCCAGGGATAGCCGAGCAGGGTAGCTGCTCGGCTGCCTCTTCGTGAGGGCTTTGATCCCTGGCGTTGTGGGTAGGAAGCTACCAGCCAGGGATAACCGAGCAGGGTAGCCGCTCGGTTGATTTCTGAGGTTCGGTTCGACTTTCCCGGTGAGAGTATCGGGAAGAGGGACAGTCGCGGGCGACACGTTTCACCAATGCGTGAGGAAGGAGAAGCGCCGGAGCCGCGTCGTTTCGATTCTGCCAAGAAAGGCTCGATGTCTGCCGCGTAGCGGCACCGTTCCGTGTGAAGCGAACAACTGATGGGCTCCTGGGGCGTTGATGGCGTTCGGAGGAAGAGATTCGTCCGCGCCTCCGTTGAGGGAGAGGCGGCAGTTGGCGCTTGGATCGTCGTGATGATCGCTGGCCATCAGAATGAGATCGGAAGGCGAACTTTTGTTTTTGTGGAATCAAAGTTTTTCCCACAGACGGCGCCAGCTGATGGAGGGTGGAATCTCCTTCAGATGTTGCTTCCCGTTGATCTGCTGATGGCGGCGATGAGTGACTGAGATTTGATCTGGAGACAGACTCCTGATGCGTGTGGATCTCAGTGGGTTTGGAGTTGTTGAGCCGAGCTACCTGCAAGGAAGTCCCGTGGTGGTTGGACCACCGAGGACCCTCCGACGATCAAGTTAGTGGGGTAATCCGAGCAGAGTAACGGCTTAGAGGATTAGAATTGGCTTACCATGACCGTCTGAACGAGGGGTTTAAGTAGTGGTGGCAGCAGGTACAGTAGGCGCGAGAATCACGCCGGCCGTTACGCTCCCGACGTCACGCCCGCGTGATGAGCGGGACCTCCCATTAATGGCGAGATAGGCTCGTTAATAGGTGATCGTGGTGGCGTGGAACGTGGGATGTGGCCGGCGGAGATCTTGCGCATGGCGAGATTCGCGGGATGGCGGCTACGTCTGCAAGCGGTGCTGTCGGTCGGTCGATGGACCGGGGAAGATGACCACGGCGGGAGAGCTCGCGGACGAGCGGGAGAGCCGAGGCATCTTGTTTCTGCGGTAGCTTGGGAACGAGCTGTGAGGCCAAGGAGGCCAATTGTGCTGGGGCTCGGAAGCGAGCCAGCCTCGTCGGTAGGACGGGCATAGGAGCAGTTTGGTCGGCCCCTGTAGGTCCTTTCTTGCATGCTCTGGGGCACGTCATCTGCCACGTGTCATGATCTGGGAGATCGCCGATATCGAGCATCATCAACGTGTGTGAGTAGAGGGGGTGGCGGGGTTTGGGGGCTTAATAAGAAAATATCATGTATATGGGTTTTTCGGTTTTCTGAGGGGATTTTAGTAATTAGTTAACATTTGGAGGTCCATGAAGTAAAATAAGAAAGAAAAGGACAAAAATGAAAACCATTATATAATCTTTATAATCCATTTGGAAAGAATAAGCCGCTGTGGTGTTTGTTGAGGGAGATTGTTAATCAAAACACGAACTCTACTTTCCCACGCAGCTTGAAGCCAATCATCATCCTACAGGGTCTTTTTAAAATCTTATTGATTAAGAAAAAAAAAACTTAAGAAATCTTGGATTTTACACCAAATCAGTGCCAATCGGCCCGATTCTTTTACACTATTCTGCAGTCATTAAATCTATGTTTAAGGGTTTATGCAGTCATCAATGCATTAAAGAAGGATTGACGTCCACTGTAAAGGATATTTAAAGAATTCTTAAAACAAAATGTTAAAGAAATAATTAAGCATTCTGTTATTCCTTAAGTATCTGTTTTTAATTAACGATAAAGTACCTCATCTTATCTTGTTCGATTAATGTACAAATAACCTCTAAAGAATATAGTGCGACATATTGTATCGGTTGTACTAAATTTCAATATACACAAATATCTCATGAACTTGAATTTCATCTTTAATTAAAAAACTTACTTTCATAATCAATATATGTTCTTATATATTAATGTTCCCTAGATCACAATATGCATATATAAGTGAGAGTTCATTTCATTTGTGTGTTAAATGTCATACGATCATGTGCAATATACCGTTAGTGAAAGGAAAAAAGACATGATGTTCGGTTTAAATTTTACTTGTTCGGTTACTTATTTAATGATTTTGCATTCATTAATGCTCCTCTAAAACTTATTCTAGATTATTTGAATCAATGGCAACCTAGCACACCTATATGCATGAACATCAACTAATTTAGTCATTCTTACTTAAATTGCTTATATATGCTTTAAAAGGCATTTTGTTTGTATGTATATATGTAATATTGTTTTGTTTCTCTCTCTCTCTCTCTCTTTTCTCTCAATCTCTCTCACACACACACATTTATATATATAAAGAAACAATAGAGCAATCCAACAGATCGTAACCCAAATTTTTGAAAATTTGCAATCGTGAGATCCTGACTTGTATGATGTCTTTTATTCATATTCTAATATTGACTATTTGATTATTGTTTTGCAAATCCTAGAATGTGACTTGTATGGTGTCTTGGCTCTTTCTTTCAGACTCCAAAATTTAACTATACTTTATCGGATCAAATTCCGGATTATAATATAAATCATTGCTAGAATCAAATAAAAGCTGACAGATTACAAATTTTGGCTCATGATCATCGGTCTAGTGTGTCGCAAATGGTTCATCAGTGTCCACCATTCAACCGTTTAATATTATGTGGTGCACTTGCTAGCTGCAAATTTAAACTTTGATTAGAAATCCTTTTCTATCAGACAACACTCTCACGTATGTGTGTAGATGTATCAACAAGATATAAAATATAGAAAATCCGCTTATGAGGTGCAGAGAAAATAAATAGTGTGTGCATGTGTACATGCGTGCGCCCTATTTTTAACCATGTTCTTCAAATATTGGCACGAGTGTCAACCACTTGCATGTTTAAACCCACGCTCTTGAACAAGCCCTGCTTACCAGAGCCGATAAAATTCAACCAAGATTCTTGGTTTCAGTTGAGGTATAATTTCAGCTATCTAGTAGTACTTCAGCTTCCTGATGAAACTTTATTGTGTGGCAATTGGAGTGCCCTCTCTGGCCAAAATTTCTGTGGGATGCAAAGGTGTTGTTTTTATTCCCTTTTCCGGTGGGGATGCAAAGGTGGAAATGCCCTTATGCTTGACAACAAGATTTATCATTTCTCTTTTTGGTTTTTTTAAATTAATTTTGGAAGGAAGAGCAGTTACTTTTGGAAAAAGAAGGACAATGTCGACTGGAATCTGCTGAATTTGACAGGTACACTGCAGTCCATTACTTATATTGAGAAGCTATGGTTACCGGTTTGAATTGTGGTCGATTGTTTTTTAGCCCTAACCAACACTAGTATTAGCACGTGCGATCCATGTTTGTATATTTTTAACATGGTAAAGATTTAAGAAATTTTTAAAAGAATCCGAATCAAATCCGGCGCACAACCTAAGGTAATCAACACCCGGTTTTTTTTTATATATTAGTGTTTCCCAAATCATATATATATATATATATATATATATATATATATATATATATATATATATATATATATATAAAAGTGAGAGTTCATTCCATTTGTGTGTTAAATGTCTTACAGTCATACGCAACACACCGAATTCTAATAAGAACTATTATTTTTAAAGAATATAATCCTCTCACACTGTTTTCATAACCAGCACTAGTGAAATGAAAAAAAGACATGATCTTTGGTTTATTCGACGTTTTAAATTTTACTTGTTCGGATACTTGTTTAATTAATGATTTGAGTCAAAGGCAACTTTGCACACCATGTATGCATGAATATCATCAACTCATTTCGTTATTCTTACTTACATAACATGAATATCATCAACTAATCAACTAATTTCGTTATAGAGCTGAAATATGTATAATACAATGGTGGATTCCTTAGCGCCTCGCCTCCGATATAGCACCCGACCTTTTAAGGACCTCCTCTGAATACGTTCCCTTTTCGTCTAACCACCGGCCGATTGCTCGTCTTCGAGCAATCATTGAGTTGAGCTTACTCAACTCTCTTGCTCGTTTTCGAGCTATCCTATAGCTGAGATTTCTCAGCGTCCCTGTTTGGCCTGTAGCACGGAGCACGAGCGTCCCCGTAACGGCTCCGTGTATCTCGGCACGACGAGATCTCCACCGCTCCACATCCCGCATCCCACGCTTGTGTATCTCGCCATTAACGAGCGTATCCCGCCATCAACGCGAACGTGA
Source organism: Agapanthus africanus (assembly GCA_030015575.1). Lineage (NCBI taxonomy): Eukaryota > Viridiplantae > Streptophyta > Magnoliopsida > Asparagales > Amaryllidaceae > Agapanthus > Agapanthus africanus. The sequence goes on along the minus strand of CM057349.1, from coordinate 58,909,804 downwards.
CGCAGGGTCGAAACGGACGGCAAGAATCTCGTATCGGCTCACTCCAATGCGGCCCCTATATAAACCCCTCCTCCAGATGATTCAGGGAACTCGAATTGAATCCAATACGCCACTACTTTGCATATTTATTCCTCACTACTTACTTGATCGTCGGAGGGTCCTACGGTGGTTTCTCATCCCGGGACTTCTCTTGCAGGTAACTCGGCGTCAACAACAACCAATAACCCATTGAGATCCGCATTTTCAAATCTCATATCAAATCTCAACCATTCAGCATCGCTGGCAATAAGATCGACGGAGGACAACATTTGAGGAAGATTCCGAGCTCTATCACTCTCCGATTCCAAAATTTAACAACGGTTTATCTGCAGATCGGATTCCAGATTATAGCATACTCCGCTTGAATCAAATAGAAGCTAACCAATTACAGATAAATGGTCGTCTGGCTCGTGTGTCACGAATTAAATGGTTTATCATGAGGCCATTCATTCATTTAATTAATACTATGCAATGCGCTTGCAAGCTAAATCTTTTAAACTTGCTTATGAGTGTAACCTCGGTAAATTGCAAAAATTAACAGTGAAGGATTTGTTTTGCTCATGCTATTTAAAAAAGGGTAAAAGGTTAAAAGGGAAATTTGTGTCCAGGCCCAAAACTAGAAAATGATTTATTTTAAAACCCACAAAGTTCAAATTCATCAAAAAAGCCAAAATACAGAGTTGCATTATGTTTCAAAATGTATGATTGGGAAGATTACTTTTCTAGAGTTACACATGGACCCTTATATATATTGAAGATATCTCTAATATGCTGCTATTTATTGAAATATGTTAGGATTACTAATATATATGATGCTATTTATTGAAATATGATTAAAAAAAATTGAACAAAGATTCTGCTTAAACATCATGTTATTTAAATTATGAAATTAGTTAATTTTTTATGGAGGCCTTGAGCTCCTTCAGATGCTGTCCTCCGTCGATCTGTCGCGAGCGTTGCTGGACGGTTAAGATTGGATTCAGAGGTTGCCTTCTTAGCGTGTGTATATCAATGGGTTGAGTTTGAGGTGGAAGCCGAGCTATCTGTAAAGAAGTCCCGGGAAGGGTGGCCACCGTAGGACCCTCCGACGATCAAGTTAGCCGAGAAATTTAAGCAGAGTAGCGGCTTATAGGATTCAAGTTGCCCTTACCTGAGTCGTCTGAGAGAGGAGTTTTATAGTTGTCGCATGGAGCGAGCAAGTGCGAGATCTTTTCCTTCGGTTACGCCCTTGACGTTACGCGTGCGTGAATGATGGGATCCCTTCATTAATGACGGGATACGCTCATTGATGGGGGGACGCGCCAGCGTAGGACGCGGGACGTGGGGCGGCTGTTATCTCGCTTTGGCGAGATACACGGAGCCGTTGCGGGGCGCATGGGATCCACGCTCTTGGTTGATCGGGAGAGGCCGAGAAAGCTCGGCACGTCAGGAGCTCGGAGACGAGCTGGGAGGCCGATGAGGCTCGGCACGTCAGACAGCTCGGAGAAGATCCGAGAGGCTGAGGAAGCTCAGCACGTCAGACGGCTCGGAGGCGGGCTAGGAGGCCAAGGAAGCTCGGCATGAGAGATGACTCGGAGGCAAGCGAGGAGACTGAGGAAGATCGGAGACGAGCTATTGACAGTCTCCTAGATGAAGGTGGAATGTCTTCAGGAGGGTCTCCCGATAGGTCTGGTACATCCACCGAGAAGGAGCCCCGGGGAATGTCCCCAATGCGGCTCATTTATTCCACCCCCGTAAAGTGCGGGACACGTCATCTGCCACGTATCGTAATCTGAGGAGACACCACTTGTGAGCATCATCATTAGCCCCCGACTCTTGTCCCGACCCATCCAAGGATCGGGTCGAGTCTGCTCGTCCTTTCTTCTGCTCAATTTGACGCCAAGGAATCGTCATTATCCCGGGAACGGCATGGCGTTTGGTGGTTACATCGTTTCGATCCTTGGGCCCACGTGTCACTACGTCGTTCGCCTGAATCTTTGCGCGTACCCACGACGGCGTCAGCGGATCAATGAAATGATCGCGCTTTAAAGAGGGTGCGCCGTTTCGCTCGTTCATCTGTTGGGCTGCAAGCCACGTGTCCGACGCGGGTTGGCGGACACGACAGGCTGTCGCTGTCACCTGCAAACGAAGGGGCATCCCTAATGGCCGATCTCCACATGGAGCTTTGACGGCTGGCAGGTGTGACGCTTCATTTTGGTGGATTGATCTGGGCCGTTGGATGCTTTCTGTAGAGTGCATAAATAGGAGGGGACCCCCCAGGGCCAACACTTCCACCATAATTCATTCTCGTTGTCAAAGATTGCCCGACGCTCCTTCCTTTTAGATCGGATCACCCGTGTTTTTTCCTCGGCTGTCCTATTCCTTTGAGTCAGGTTAGATGTCTTCATCTGATGAGTCTGTAGAGATAGTTAGGGTAGAGTCAGGCGATGAGATTCCAGTTATTGGAGCTGAATCCAGAGGGTCTTCCTCCTATTCGGCTTCAGATAGCCAAGAGGGTTCGTCTTCTGCCGTGTCGTCAGTGTCGGGCTCACCCCGTAGAGCCAGGGCTGCCCGTGTCGTTCGCCGTCAGGTGGCGACAAGGGCGCCTAAGGCGCGCATCGGGAACGCCTACGATGCGCCCTCTGTTTTGAGGAATGTGGACGAGCTTGCCGAGATTCAGGCTCGATTCCATATTCCCTCCAACTATTCGCATCACTTAGCTAGAGAGGGTGAGCGGGTGGATCAGATACAAGGTAAGGAGATTGCCCTGTATTTGGAAGCATTCTGGGCCAGAATGCGTCTGCCCTTCTCAACCGAGGTATGTGGGGTGCTTCGCTGCTTCCATCTTGTCCCGGGCCAGTTAGCGCCGAACTCGTAGAGAATCCTCCTTGGGTTTCTGGTCCGGTTGAAACTTGAAAATATCCCCTTCAGTTTGACCCTCCTCGTTTCCTTCCTCTGTTATAAGAATCACCCTGGCACCATCAAGGATGAGCCGAGCTGGGTGTACTTTTCCTTCAAAAAACGTAGGGACGGGGTGGCTGGGTCAGGTGTAGTAGCCGTCCTTTCTTCCATCCATAAATGGAAGGAGAAGTTTTATTTTCGTCGGGTCACCCAAGGGCGAAGATTGGCCCGTGCCTACACAGTGGCACAGGGGTCGACTGCCCGAGGGCGAAACAGTCATCCTCACCGGAGGTAAGGGTGGTGTCTTTGTGGTATCCGATCCAGCGGACCGACGTCCTGCTTTCTGAGCAGACCCTGAGCTGGGCTGGGCTGGGCTCAGCCTTGCGCACTTTCTGGGTAATTTAGGGCCGTAGACGATCTATTTAGAGTTTGATGAATTTTCTTTGCCCTTTTCAGCGTCACCAACTCTTTTTGTGTATTCCTCCCCTTTTGCAGAGCAAATGGACCGATCCAAATTCTTAGCGCGAAGTACCAAAAGAAGACCGGGGGTGGAAGCTCGTCTCGACCGGGTCCGAGCTCGGTCCTGAGGCCCGCCCCGCCAAAAAAGCCTTCAGTTGCGTCACCCAGAGTCCCCGAAGAGCGCCGCGGGGGAGGGAGGGCAGAAGCACACGCGGGATCTGGTGCCCCGGGCGAGGGAGGAGGAGGAGGAGGCCGAGCCTACCGACGCCCCCTTAAAGAGGCACAAAAGGACGGTTTCTCGGGCGCCTCCTTCTACCGGGATCCCAATGCAGGAGGGGGGCTTCTGCTTCGAGGTGCCCTCGGGGATCTCCGTCGCCGACAGCTTGCTCTTCGACATGGAGCAAGCAACTGGGGGCAAGATTCCCCGGAGGACCCTGAAGGCCCAGGTGGCCGCCATTGCTCAGGAGGTAGTTCAGGTCGGTATCCATTTTCTTTTAAGAATCTTCTTAAGCAAAATTTTAACTCAGTTTGGACATTTCAAACTCCTTATGCTGCTTTTCCTCAGGTCCTCCACCACTGCGCCCTCATTGTAAATATGGAATCCGAGGAGATTGCCCCGACCATGAGGAAGTCGGACAAATCGTCCTCGCGGGAGGAGGATCTGCGCCTGGATCTGCAGCAGGCGAAGGAGAGGATAGCCATCTTCGAAACCCGGGTGGCTGCCGAGGAGTTGACGAACTCCAAGTGTAAGGAGTCTCACCAACTTTTGAGTGAATCCAACAAGGCCATCCAGGCTAAGTTGGAGGAGGTCAGCAAGCTCTACGCCGCGATGAAGAAGTCGAGGGATGCCAGCAGGATGGAAACCCAGGCGGCGTTCGATGCGGTGAAGCTTGCCGAGCTTCGAGCTTCGAAGTCCGTGGAGAGGTACAAGGTGTCGGACCAGTTCTACGTCGACCTTGCCGATGCCTCGGCCATTGTTTGGCACCAGGCTCTCGAAGCCGTCATGGCGTTGATGCCGGGGTTCGCCGACAGCGAGCTCCGGTTCCAGTACCCTCTTTCCGAGGATGCGCCGTAGGTCAAAGCTGCCGGGGATGCCGTCGGGGGTGAGGCTGCCGGTCGAAGCGCCGACCCAGAGGCCATCGTTTTGGTTCCCGTCGCTGGCGTCGAGCAGGGCGAGATCCTCCCCGGGCCTACGGCCTGAGCTTTCCTTCCTTTTCCTTTCTTTTTTTTTAAAGTTTTATAAACCTCCGGGCATTTTGCAAGGCTGAGGAGCCCAGAATACCTTGTAAAATTTTCTGGAATATAAATAAAGCTGAGCTTATTTTCCTCTGCATGACTGTGTGCTTTCTGCGTGAGTACTTCAGTTCGTCGGTCTTTTCCTCGACTCGAGTGGTAGGCTGTAGGTCGATGCCCGGCTTTTTAGATGACGATCGCGCGTCGAGTGTAAGTCAATTAATCGCCAAGTGTAGGAAGGTCGGTGACCTCCCGCTCCCCGGGGTCGAGGTGGCGATCGTTCATTTAGGATGAACCGAAAGATATCCAAGTGTAGGAAGGTCAGTATCAGTCCATTCCTCAGTGTCGGGTTGACAACTGCGTCTCTTAGCATGAGTTAAAAAATGTAGAATAGGTCGGCATTGACTGATTCCTCCTTGATATAGTTCCTAGACTCGTGTCTTCGTAGGGTAGGAACCTACCCCTCGGAGACTAGCCGAGCAGTAATCTACATGGTGGCCTCGTTAGGAGGGCTTTGATCCTTAGCATAGATGGGTATGAATCTACACGCTAAGGATGGACCGGACAGGGAAGCTGCTCGGTGGCCTCGTGAGGAGGGCTTTGATCCTTAGCGTAAATGGGTAGGTATCTACCCGTTAGGAATGGACCGGGCATGGAAGCTGCTCGGTGGCCTCATGAGAAGGGCTTTGATCCTTAGCTGTCACGACCCAAATTAGGAACGTGGCCGGCACTTAAATCTCGCAACGTCTAAAGGCGTAGCGTAATTCAAGTAAGCCGCCAACCCAGAAATCTAAACCATAAAAAGGTAGAATGATATAGCATTTAAACATTTGAAAATCTTAAGTTAATTTATTTTCTTGAAAATTTCGACAGCATCTCCTTTGTAAAAACTAGCCCCAAACGGGTACAAGCATAACATAAATATAAAGCATCCTAAATGGGACCAACTCACGCCAAAAGGCGGAACACAACCGCAACAAGTTTATATAATATATATATACGATACCGTAGCGAAGGAATAAGCAATAAGGAAGTGAAACAATATCACAACATAAATAAAACAGCCGACTCAACGAGCTCGACACCCAAAGTCACAAATAATACAATACCGATCCTCACAAACTTGTCTCTAAGTCAATATACATGAAAGTGGTGGATGGAGAGTACTAGATACAATAAGATAATGAGATCATACGGATAACCGCAAAACCACCCACCTATCCAAAATGATGACCAACAGCAGCGGTATCCGTAAAAGTAGATGAAATGAGTAGCCATGTCGTGACTATACTGAGGGTCGAACCTGCAAAACACTGTGGCACAACGGGGGTGAGTTGCCAACTCGTTAATAGTAAATAATATCGTACAGATAATCGTAAGTATGCATAAAAGCGATAATCTGAAATATACAATCTGATGGCATAAATATAACAATACGGATATGCAGTAAAATCATGTTCAAGGTACACCACCGGGGTACAACAACTATATGAAACAATGTATGTCTAATAAAATCCTGAGTATGGGATAACACATAAAACCTCATGTATGAATCATCATCATGGAAAACTGATGTCTATCAACGACACCCCAAATCCAAATATCTCAGGCGCCGCATACTCCGATCGGCCCTCATATATATATCTCATCTCATAACTCCAAGACGGTATCCTCCGGACATTCGTCGAGTCCTATACAATCACCGGTAGGTAGTACTCCCTCCGTCGGGCTCACCGCCTATCTATAAAAGTCTTCTTACCCCGGGGTACCTCACCGGGTCCACTATGTACCCACAGATAGTGCCTACCACTCCTCGAATCGGGTATACTCACATCTCAGAACCGAGAAAACTCATGGTGGACGTCTCGAAATATCATATCAAGAGAAACCGCATTTTCTTTATAAGCAATATATTATATTTTCCCTTTTAAATATAATCGCGGTTCTCAAATCCAGAAATCGCATAAAATCAGTACATCAATGCACATGTCCATGAAAAACGAGATATGCAAATACGGAACAGTAATGTGATCATATCAAGGGAAAACCGCTCTTTTAAGTATATCAAGCTTTCAAAGGTATCTTGCAGTTTCCCAAATCACCGAAGTCGAAATGTAACATCATTAAGAGTAAATATATGGCTAGCAATGTATGTATGTAAGTATCATGCAATTCACATGCACAATAGGACGACAATTAATATCTAACTGTGAATGATAAAGAAAGCGATGCAATATATGTTATCCATAGTAATTTTTATAGTGTGCGTGTCATGGCAATCACTAACGGTGTGTGTGTGGCATACAATTCAGTACTCGCGCAACATGAACCGTTAGTAAGGGTGTAGTGTCCAATCAATACAGTGTCAATGTACAACAGGTAATGGGATGTGCAAGATGATGTTTATGCACAATCAATGTATATACTAACAACATAGGTTTATATCACTGAATCCAGCCCTCGAAGCTTAGCACCATATGGGCGATTCCCCCGTAGATGTTAAATCTACTCACCGATGATCTCGAGCTAGATGAATCTAACCACCTCTTTCCCTTTCCTTGTAGCGCCCGAAGTCCCCGAAATCGATCCTAATATCGCATCAAAAACATAATAAGTGCAAATTAGAAACTTCCCGATAATACACGCAAACAACGCTTAAATCAACGTACCGACTTCCATAAGCTAATAAGTGTTAGCTTAGTGGTGAACATGCGTAGCGACACTCTAAACTAACCCAAATGCAGCTAGCTATATGAAGTACAAAACCGTGTCGGATATCCGTATCGCGCGTTGTCGAAACACTAGAAACTAGCAAAGTGGTTCCAGATTTTGCCTAATGTCAATATAGGAAAATCAAGCAGTACCAAACACCAAGAATAATCTACAGACACCCACCCTCAAAAACACGATTCCCCAGGTGCCTAAAAATCCGGCGTCGCCGGATTTCCCCTAGGTCTCGCCGGTTCGACTAGGAGGGTTTGGGTTCGGGTTTCAGGTGTACACTCAGGGCTTCTAACACTATACTACTATATTGCTAGATTTTACCGTAGACTAACTTAGTGATAGCAGATCCCAGAGACACCAAAACATATACAAAAATACGATATTTGCACAAAACCATAACTTTAGTGTTTTAAAACTGGAACTAATAAGCATACAACTTCATTAGAGCCTAATAAGGGTATAAAGATCACCACCTCACCAAAACTTGGGAAAACCCCTAGCTTTCCAAGCTCCAAGTCATCACAAGGGCTTTAGCATGAATTGTGAAGGGTTTTGTGAGGTTGGGTTGAAGTTTTGGCTTTGGTTTGTGATGAAATCATAAAAATCAAGTGGAGAATTTGATGTGTAGTGAAGGAGGAAAGAGCAACTGAGTTGGGATTAATAATTGAGAGAGTGAGATGAGAATGAGAGATTTTGTGAAGGGTTTGAGTGTATATGTGTTGTGAGTGTATGAGGTGAGTGTATGTGAGTGTTACACTCACTCTCCCTCTCATTAAAGCCATTAATAGCAGCCATCCCCCCTAAGTCTCCCCCTAGAATTCAATCCTCCTTTCTCTTCTATTCCCTTCTATTCTCTTTTCTTTTCTTTTTAAAAAAATAAACCTTTGTTTGAATTATTAAAATAGATACAAAATGTGAAATTTTAACTTGACTTGATAAAGGTAGAGGGTTAAGTGTGCCATGACTATATGAGTATGGTTAACACCTCATTAATCCTAATTCAACATGCACATATGTGTGCAAGTGTAAAAACAATTAAATAAAATATTAATTAATTAAATAAAATGTGAAGAAAATAATTATTAGTTAAATTTCATTAAAACCTGTATTATCGCTTAATTAACACTATCCGCATTCTAAAGTGTTACATTAGCGTAGATAGGTAGGAATCTATCCGCTAAGGATGGACCGGGCAGGGAAGCTGCTCGGTGGCCTCTTGAGGAGGGCTTTTATTCTTAGCGTAGATGGGTAGGAATCTACCCGCTAGGGATGGACCGGGCATGGAAGCTGCTCGGTAGCCTCGTGAAGATGGCTTTGATCCTTAGCGTGGATGGGTAGGAAGCTACTCGCTAGGGATGGATGGGGCAGGAATCTGCACGGTAGCCTCGTGAGGAGGGCTTTGATCCTTAGCATACATGGACAGGAATCTAACCGCTAGGGATGGATCAGGCAGGGAAGCTGCTCGGTGGCCTCGTGAGAAAGGCTTTAGATCTATAGCGTAGATGGGTAGAAAGCTACCCGCTAGGGATGGACCGGGAAGGGAAGCTGCTCGGTGGCCTCGTGAGGAGGGATTTAGATCCATAGCGTAGATGGGTAGTAACCTACCCGCTAGGGATGGACCGGGCAGGGAAGTTGCTCGGTGGCCTCGTTGAGAGGGCTTTAGAGACTCACCTGCGCCTTCGTGGGGCATCGTTCAAACTTCCGCGGGCTGCATTAGCGGCAGTGATGGCGTCGTTCAACCTTCCGTGGGACGCATTGGCAGGAGTGAGGACGTCGTTCAAACTTCTGGGGGCCGCATTGCCGCCCTTGAAGACAGGCATGACGGACACGTGGCCATTCCATATCAGGAAATTGAGACATTCCACGATTCGCGTCGCTGCGCGAGTAAACTTTCGGCCGTTGGAAGATTTAGTTGAGGTTATAAACAGCGAAGGTATGTTGACTTCCTTTTAGCCTTGTGTTTCTGAAAATGGCTGGGCGTCCGTGTGTGCTCATCAGGGAGATAATTTCTCGTGACGATGTGTATCTTTATAACCTTGATCACTCCGAACAGACGTACGAGGCGGTGATAGACCGCGTGGAGGGCTACTTTGGACGCCTTCTTTCCCGGCGATCTCCTTTCCTCCAACTGCTTATTTACGTGATCTGGAGGATGTTTTTGGGGCTGCACAATGCCTTGTCTCCACAGCTGAGGGACAAGGCGATCGAAAAGTTGCACTCGCTCTACCACCTCGGCCTGATCTCGAAGAGCAGGCGAGACCGATCAACGGACCTTCTTCTGGAGTGTTTCCAGAGGAGGTTGATCGCTGATTTTGGTCCAGCGGATGGCGCTTCCATGGCTATTGAGGAAGTTAAGGCTCGGTTGGCGTAGATTTCCTCGGAGTACCATCAACAATACTTTCTTAATCCCCGGCCCCTCTTGCAGTAATTATTTTTTGTAAGGCTGAAGAGCCTATAATACCCCTTAATCAATAAAGTTTGTTTTTGGCGGTAGTGTGTTGTTTCTTCCCCTTTTTTTCTTCTCGCACAACATTTAAACTTTAACTAAATGCCAATAGGAACAACTCTATTTATTTCAGAAAGAGGATACAGATACATTTTTTCATTTGTATAACTTGAGCTTTTCAGCATTGTAAGGCCGGGGGAAATTATTGCCCCGGGCATCCTGCAAACGGTATGCCCCGTCGGGCAATGCCTCTTTCATGAGGAAAGGTCCATCCCACTTCGGGGAGAACTTATGTAGCCTACTCGGGTCTGCGAACTCGTTTTTTCGTAAGATCAGATCTCCTGTCTTGAAGGCCTGATGTTTGATTTGGGTGTTGTAGTAGCGAGCGGTTTGCTGTTGATAAGCGACCGCTCTGATTTGTGCTCGGTCCTACTTCTCCAATAAGACGTCCAAGTTGTTTCGGAGTGCCGAGGTGTTGGCTTCGTTTTCGAAATGTTCGACCCTGTAACTGGGCAGCCCGATCTCTACCGGGACCATTGCCTCGGTGCCGTAGAACGGGGTTTCTCCCATAGGTGTTTTCCTTGACGTTCGCAGTGCCCAAAGGACCCGAGGTAGTTCCTCGACCCAGCCGCCTTGCCTTCCTTCTAAACGGGCTCAGAGACCGCAGATTGTTAGAGATAGTGCCCTCAGAGTCAATTATTGGATCACAGGCACATGATAGCAATGATTGAGGGAGGACCTATCCCGGTAGGACAGTCTTACTCAAGATGATAGTATGCTATTTGGTTTATCTTTATCTTCGTGTACTACTTTAGGTGACCTTACGAGTCGCTATTACACGTTGATAGAGCCCCTAGGATTCTTGCTTGACTACCAGCATATGAGGGCGATCATATACGTGGGAGCTGGGGTCTATAAGCACATCCTTAAAAGGTCCCTAGTCGTGGGAGTTTCGAGACAGGGCATCGATACTCCAGAGTAGACTAGTGTATACAGTCGAGACCCCGACAAGGGACGGTGGCCGGTCTCACAAGCCACTGGTGTCAGTTGGTTCACCTAAGATATATACAGGTGCTCATTGGGTTATGAGTACACCGGACAGGACTCGCCGGGAACCTGCTAGTTGGTATTATACCTGACGTCAGATAGCAGTTTCCTGGTGACATGTGTACAGGTTAGTTCATCGACCTGAGATCGTCATTTGTCTCGTGTGAGTTCCCACTGTGCTTTGATTACTACCCTACCACGCTCAAAGGAGACGTGCAAACAGGTTTTAGTTGGGTACAGTCCCGAGCCACATGGAGGCAGTGAGCGGATCTGCAGGGGTTCGTCTCTCCCGGTATTGGGGGTGAGGTCGCGCTGTGTCTAGGAGAGCCAGTACATGAAAAGTCCTTGGCCAAGGCAGGAGATTTACTGGTAGGTATTCCAGTAGTATCTCAGGGTGTTCTGGGCTACTCTCCGACACGACTTGTACCGCTTTTGGGGGTCTGACTTTTACCAACCCCCTAGGCCCGCCATGCGATACTCATAGACGAACGGACCGGATTGTACGGATATTGTCATTGACAGGCTTAGTAGGGTGTCAGGATGAGTTCGCTCATCGACGTCCCTTTTGGTCAATACCTGGTAGCCCGTCACGTATAAGCTAATACCTCTGACGTGCTAGTGGTTAAATCCACAACCAAAGTATTGACGAGTCTTTAGAGTCTCCCACAGACCAGTTTCTCAAGTTTTGGGCAAAACGCTGTAGAGGCCGTATGGAGATATGGCAGGGTTCGATCATATACGTGCGGTATTGCACGGATCGTGATCGGACGGATTTTACTAGCGGGCTTTGGTTTAAGCCGGATCCTAGTATTAGACAGTGTAGATTTTGTCTTTTTGCATTTATATTCAGTGGGAATACAAATGCGGACATGTATATGCAGTCGCGGGGTTTTCCTGTAATTTATTACGGGATCAGTTTTCTAAGGTTGCCAGTTTGCATTCCGTTCCGGCCGGTTTTCCTTTGTTCCTTCGCGGCCGGACTTTCCGATGGAAGGGGTAATTTGCAGTTGTGCAAATTATCTTTTGTGGAGGTGTTACTTGCATTTGTGGCTTCATGATGGTTCTACCATCATGAGATTCTTTATTAGTCTCTTCTTTTACATTAAATAAGATTAGAAATTGATATGACATGGTTATCATTGCTTTTGGATGTGGTCACTCCTTTGCTTTTACTACTCTCACCTTCCTTCATGTTTTGATTCCTCCACCATTTTGATAAAAGGGGGGCCGGCCACATTGCTAGAGAGAGGGATTCAGTTTGTGTGGGAAATGATTCATATCTCATTTTCTCTACTTGCCACAAAACTCATTATCTCCAAAGTTCATAGTTCATTCTCATTCCTCCATCAAGGCAACTTCATAAACCCCAAATGAGACAATGGTTTCTACACTAGTCTACAGCATTCCTTGGACGCGTCGGCTAGCCAACGGCGCTCCCGAGTTGCCTCGGTCCAGAGGTGGGAGCCCGTAAAAGAACCCGGCGTTGTGGTGCCCGTTCCGACGAGGAGGCGACGACCGGAGATTCCGCAAGGAGATCGGAGTGGAGACGAAGACCGAAGGACACGGATCGCTTGGTATATCTCTCTACCCATCTTTTAGTTTGCTAGTAGTTAGGTTAATGGCCTGATCCGGAATTTTAGTGCGCGGAGGTGCCGGTTTCTAGTTTTTAGAAAAGTTTCGTTTCCGCATTCCGGCGTCGGATTGACGGCCGGGGCGCCGCCGTGCACTTACATTGGTATCAGAGCCACGCCATTAACCTAGTCTAGCTTGCTCTAGTATTTTTAGAACTCGATCGAACAAAAATCCCAAAAACCGTATTTTCTAGTGCACAGGTCTCTGTCGAAATTTTTTTGGCTCCAAAAATTTTTCAGGTTGTTGCAGAATGATGTGCAGAGTTTTATAAGATCACTGTAAAAATTTGGTGACATGATCCTTCAATAGGGCCGCGGAACCGCGGCCGTAACCCCACTTAGGCCGCGGTTCCGCCGCAGGAATTAAGCTTCAGTTCACCATTTTTTTCCAGTGGGCTTCTGGGTTAAAAATAGGGTTCTTGGGATATTTTTTTTGGGCCCAGAATTTCTGTGAGTGCTACAGTAGTGCTTGGAGCCCACTTCGATAATTTTGATCGATCGAAAATTTTAAACACATTAGTTCACAGTATTTATATTATATCTGCGACCGTGAATGTCACTTGATCGGTAAAACCTGTCTAACTGCTATAGCCCGGTTAGACGGATTTGCGAACGTGACATTCACGTTGATGTTCTGTGTTGTGCTGTGATGTTGTGGATTGGTCATGGGGGATAGCCTGGATGCAATGGTAGTACAGTTTTGTTTTATATGAACATTTGATATTGCGGGGTGAGCGTCCAACATGTGGACTGCCGTTACTGCCTGTTTGTATATTATTCTTTTGGGGCACGACCGGGTCGAGGTCGATGTACCCGTTGTATATTTTACTTTCTGTACTAGGATTACCCCAAGGTGGGGTGCACGAATAGCCGGGTTTTAGAGGCCAACGGGCCCGCATCTTATGGCATTGAGACGGAGGGGCTTCACTCTAGAATTGGTGGGCTATTCGCCGCACTCGTAGGGGGTACAGGTTGACCCAAGGAGGGGTGCCCAAGTTACCGGATTCCGTGAAGTGCTGGGTGGTCCATTCACGTTGCTGAAGGGGGATGCCTCGCTTCAGGTTTTGGCGGGTAACTTGCCGCGCCCGTAGGGGTCTAGGATTTCATTGCACAGGCTATCCACACGACCAGGGGAACGTCGGGTTTCAATAGCGGCTCTATGAAACCCGGGGATCCCAAATATCTGTATTGTTCTATGATGCTGGTTACATTTCTGTGATGTTGCATTTTATCACGCCTTGAGCGAATATTATATATTGATATATATACTAGTAGATGTTGTATATGTTTTGCATCCACGCTAGTCCAGTCCCCGCTCTGTCGTTAGTTAAGTAACCTAACGGGTGATGACGGGACCCAGTGGCGAATGCGGATGGCATATACGTACATCATTATTTTCGTTCTTTTGTGGTGTGATCAATTGATGGGACTGCGTTGATTCGGATCAATGCAAGCTAAACAAACCTATTCTGATGTTGTTGGAACATTTTTCAAAAAGCTGTTATTGCAACGGCGTTCTCTTTTGTTTTGCATCGTGGTATTCAGTTGGAATATCCTGCTCCTCAGTCGACGAGACAAAGGCCGAGATCCCTTCACCGGGAGTGACCCCTTGGACAAAAGTTTGCGTCAGGGCAATAACTTCACTATAGTCGTTTGCTTTTGCTTTGCATCATGGTATTCAGTTGGAATATCCTGCACCTCATTCTACGGGGAAAGAGCCGAGATCCCTTCACCGGGAGTGACCTCTTTAGCAAAGGTTTTCGTTACTATATTTTTTTAAAAACTATCCGGTTCCTTCAACGATATCAAGTTCATTACGTTAAAGGTTTTCTCCAGAAACCATTCGTAGCCCTCCGTCGTTTCATATGAATAGTCAATAAGTATTCAAGCTGTGTATTTTGGCCAAAGTCAAGGCACAGTGATTGGTAGCTATTGGGTATTCATATGCTGCATAGATAGATGCGTTGGTTTGGGACAGTCGTACTACTATTTTGGCCAAAGTCAAGGGTATGTACAGGTGGGTTCAAATTAACCTGGAGAATGATGGGTAGAACTTGACATGTGACTTATGATATGTTGGCCAAAGTCAAGGTCATAAGAGCATAGGGCAAAAATCACATCGGGAGTTTCAAAAGAAACTGAGACTTGCCAGATATGCGCATACCTTCTGGAGTGTGATAACGTGAGCGGATTCCGTCACGTTATCATGCGATGATAGTTGGATCCCGATTCCCACTGATGAGTTGGTTTACTCCTCGGGTGATTCCGGCTAATTCTTCTTTCAGGTTTGGGGAAGAATTTGACGTTACAGTGGGAGGATTCCAGATTAGATAAAGTGATAACCATTCTGATCTAGGTTAGAGTGCACGCTGAGTGTTTCTTTTCTCTCTCTCTTTGGCAGCGACCATTGACCCGACCCTAGACTATGACTCAATGACCAAAATTGACCTAACCTTCTTATAAGACTGGCTTTTGGATTGTCAGAGTTGCAGACTTCATTGCCACTCCTACTTTTACCCTTTTCTCCAGGACACCCCGTATTACTATGAACGTCCACTTCCATTGGACAAAACCATCGTATGGTTATATACGAACTCGAAGGATTTATTCGAGGATGGTTTCCGGTTCTGGAGAAAACGGATAGGACTATTCAGTTGTCTTTTCCTTTTACCTTCTCTCAGGTTGCGAGTACTCCTTGGTTTAGGAGATAGTACACCTATTACGCAAATTGGATAGTCTTCTTCCAAACCTTAGGCTGGTGCCGAACGGTAGGGAATGAAGAAAACCAATTAGCCTAAACGGTGTACAGAAGGTATTAAGTAAAGACATATCAAGGGATTAGTAAGAGGGCAAAGTAAATTGCGACTGCTATTCACGACCAAACCAAGTATTTCATTACCACCCCCACATCACCTTTGTATTTCTCCAGAACACTCCGTATCACTACGAAGATCCACAGTTTATTGGATACTCCATCGTATGGTTATATACGAACTCGAAAGGAACTTGTTCCAGTTCGGGGATGGATTCTGGTTCAGGAGAAATAGGAATAAGGTTTATTCGGTTGTCTTTTATCTTCACCTTCTCTCGCATTGCGAGTGTTCCTAGGATTAGGACAGTACACCCATTATGCTTATTGGATAGTCTTATTCCAAACCATAGGCTGGTGCCGAACGGTAGGGAAGGAAGAAAACCATTTGGCCTAAAGGAGTGTGCAGAAGGTAATGACTAAAGACATATGAAGGGATGTGAAGAGATGGTATAGAAATATATGGTTACAGTTGTGAATCTGGATAATGGAAGAGGCATTACTAGGAATACCAGCATACCCCATCGAAACATTTCAATGTTTCAGTTTCACTGTGTACTGTTAAAAGAAAACTGATTTCCCAATTAGACACTTGCTCCAGGGTATGTATTTACCAGGTTTGATTCTCTCATCTGTATGGTTTTACAGATGATGAGTGGGAGTAAGTTATTGAGAATTAGGTGATCATCCTCTTTATATCGGGATTCGTTGTAATTGGTGATATTTGAGAAAGTCACCTGGGTTGTTTGCCGGACGGCAAATATTTGGTTTTGAATATCCGTTGTTATGCACCAATTTCAAATTGATATATATGTACGTCTATTTTTATAGAGTGAGATATACCTTTTTGAAATTATGTCTATGACATTTACCTATATCAGTGGATGGTTAGGTAAGGAGCATTGAATAGCGGTGTAATTCTTCTTAACCATAAGTACAGTTTTCAACCTACGACATACAGTGAATGAGTTATTAGACTCAAAGGACTTGTACAGAGTATTGTATGTTGTCCAGTGTCCATTAGGACAGAGGGGTTGGTCCTCGTACTATATTCGGTTTACTTATGACTTCTCTAGTTTTTAGACAAGTGTTTCGTAGAAACACAGGGTCTAAGTTTTGAGGAGTTATAGGTATAAGAATAAAGTAGAGAACCAGATGTTGCAAGTATCAGGATTCTTCAAGGTGATCGAAGATGTAGATACTTGTGTATGGTATTCAGTTGATAGTAATGATTAAGAGAACTTGCTTCTCTTTCAGGTTACTCATAATTGGAAGCATTCCTAAGTTGAGTAATGCTGATCGGCCTCCTTCCATTTAGTTGACATGCACTGGAGACAGCTGCATGATTTGAATCTGGTTCAATTAAATCAGTGCCTCTGTTTCTATATTGGATATAGAACAGTTCATATCTTGACATTGTTAAGGTACAGGGAGTTGTCCGGCTTATGCTTAAAACCAGACTCTGGACAACTCAAGGCACGTTTCTGTAATGGCTGTTTGTGGGTTGACCCGGGCTATGCCGAGGGTTGACTTTCTACCATCTGGAAGATCAATAGTGATATTGTTCTTAACTCACCACAGTTTTAACAAAAATGGATTTTTTCAGAAAATAGTAGTGGGAGTATGGTAGAACTGGAAGTGATTCCAGAACCGCAAACGATTACTGAAGATTTGATAAGAACCTAAAGATTCAATCTGGTTTAACATTCCATTGGCCACTCTGCAGATATGGTGGGTAACCTCAGGCGCTCGAGAGGTACTCCGATAGCCTCAAGGACGGTGGCAGGGAGGTTCTTGTTTACCCAGATTTACCATTGCTGTTGTTCCAGACTGTGAGACCCGGCAGGAGGATGAGTATAGCGTCGTTCTAAACTGGTTTTAGAAGTGTACGTCTATATGACTATGCCAGAGGGTTGTCGTGGTCAGTGGGAGCAGCGGAAGCATGGTGGACAAGTTGCTTATGTCTATTTATAGACTAAAGCGGATATAGCGGAGATAGATCATCTATTTCTGATGTGACAGTCATAGGTTTGACTTCATCAGAATTGGGGATGGATCTGTTAAGAAGGTAGTAGGGTGTGATGTCCTGGTATTTGGATGACATACACAGAGTAGGAAGTAATATTCCTATACTACGATCGGTTATACTTTGGTCGTCACACAGTGGTTTCTCCACACAGGACTTGGATATTATATCAGACATTCTGGTCACTAGATCTATGGTTTTAGATCTAGATTTGGGTAGTTTCCCAATCTGGGTACTTTGACAACATTCTATGAGTATTTAGAATGGACGACTCCTGGCACGGTAGCACACCTGCAGGTGATGGGGTCACCCTCTCTAAAGGTGTCTTACAGACTAAAGGGGAGAGGGATGTGCATGATTGGCAGATCAATTGCTTAGGCAATTGAGTCAATCATGAGATGTCAAGTACCACACCAGATGTTGTTTTTGCAGTAGGTGCAATAAGTTGATATTAATCAAATTCTGGAGAAACATTCGGAAGCAGTTTTAGAACATAAGTTGATGTTCTAGGAATTTGATAACGGCAGCCTCATTTAGGAGACGGTTATCATTCCAGGCTTCCAAGGTGACCTGGATGATAGAGTGACTGTCAGAGTTATAGTTTTCCCTCTGACAAGGGGCGGTATCTTGGACAGATGGTCCATGTGGATGCTGAGGGAAGGCATGGCGCAGGATACTGATTAAGTTCAGTTGACGATACAGTCTAAGAAGTTTGGATTTGGAGTTCACTTATGAGCTAGGTCCCATCGGATATCCAGACACATTCTAAGACAGGTATTGCTCATTTCGGGAGATAGCTTTCTCCGCGAACTTGAGATAAAGAGAGACATAGAAAGAAACATCAGAGCGGATCCACTCACTGAGGCTATTCCTCGAACGCGATAGTTTCGCAAATGAGCTTTGTGAGACTGACTAGTAGAGGAGTTGGGTGTTCGGTATCACACGGGCTGTGAGTATGCGACATCGCAATAATTAGCCTTGAGTGCAAGTGGGAGATTGTTGGAGATAGTGCCCTCGGAGTCAATTATTGGATCACAGGCACGTGATTGCAATGATTGAGGGATGACCTATCCCGGTAGAACAGTCTTACTTAAGATGATAGTATGCTATCTGGTTTATTCTTATCTTCGTGTACTGCTTTAGGTGACCTTACGAGTCGCTATTACACGTTGATAGAGCCCCTAGGATTCTTGCTTGACTACCAGCAGTATGAGGGCGATCATATACGTGGGAGCTGGGGTCTATAAGCACATCCTTAAAAGGTCCCTAATCGTGGGAGTTTCGAGACAGGGCATCGATACTCCAGAGTAGACTAGTGTATACAGTCGAGACCCCGACGAGGGGCGGTGGCCGGTCTCACAAGCCACTGGTGTCAGTTGGTTCACCTAAGATGTATACAGGTGCTCATTGGGTTATGAGTACACCGGACAGGACTCGCCGGGAACCTGCTAGTTGGTATTATACCTGACGTCAGATAGCAGTTCCCTGGTGACATGTGTACAGGTTAGTTCATCGACCTGAGATCGTCATTTGTCTCGTGTGAGTTCCCACTGTGCTTTGATTACTACCCTACCACGCTCAAAGGAGACGTGCAAACAGGTTTTAGTTGGGTACAGTCCCGAGCCACATGGAGGCAGTGAGCGGATCTGCAGGGGTTCGCCTCTCCCGGTATTGGGGGTGAGGTCACGCTGTGTCTAGGAGAGCCAGTACATGAAAAGTCCTTGGCCAAGGCAGGAGATTTACTGGTAGGTATTCCAGTAGTATCTCAGGATGTTCTGGGCTACTCTCCGACACGACTTGTACTGCTTTTGGGGGTCTGACTTTTGCCAACCCCCTAGGCCCGCCATGCGATGCTATAGACGAACGGACCGGACTGTACGGATATTGTCACTGACAGGCTCAGTAGGGTGTCAGGATGAGTTCGCTCATCGATGTCCCTTTTGGTCAATACCTGGTAGCCCGTCACGTATAGGCTAATACCTCTGACGTGCTAGTGGTTAAATCCACATCCAAAGTATTGACGAGTCTTTAAAGTCCCCCACAGACCAGTTTCTCAAGTTTCGGGCGAAACGCTGTAGAGGCCGTATGGAGATATGGCAGGGTTCGATCAGATACGTGCGGTATTGCACGGATCGTGATCGGACGGATTTTACTAGCGGGCTTTGGTTTAAGCCGGATCCTAGTATTAGACAGTGTAGATTTTGCCTTTTTGCATTTATATTCAGTAGGAATACAAATGCGGGCATGTATATGCTGTCGCGGGGTTTTTCTGTAATTTATTACGGGATCAGTTTTCTGAGGTTGCCAGTTTGCATTCCGTTCCGGCCGGTTTTCCTTTGTTCCTTCGCGGCCGGACTTTCCGATGGAAGGGGGTAATTTGCAGTTGTGCAAATTATCTTTTGTGGAGGTGTTACTTGCATTTGTGGCTTCATGATGGTTCTACCATCATGAGATTCTTTATTAGTCTCTTCCTTTGCATTAAATAAGATTAGAAATTGATATGACATGGTTATCATTGCTTTTGGATGTGGTCACCCCTTTGCTTTTACTACTCTCACCTTCCTTCATGTTTTGATTCCTCCACCATTTTGATAAAGGGGGGGCCGACCACATTGCTAGAGAGAGGGATTCATTTTGTGTGGGAAATGATTCATATCTCATTTTCTCTACTTGCCACAAAACTCATTATCTCCAAGTTCAAAGTTCATTCTCATTCCTCCATCAAGGCAACTTCATAAACCCCAAATGAGACAATGGTTTCTACACTAGTCTACAGCATTCCTTGGACGCGTCGGCTAGCCAACTTTGCGCCCGAGTTGCCTCGGTCCAGAGGTGGGAGCCCGTAAAAGAACCCGTATGAAGCATCTAGTGCAAAATTCCTGGTTACGTGGAACGCGGATAACGTCACTCTTTGACCCCGTGGAAAACGTCCAGAGCGGATCCTGGTCCTCGCAGAGCACGGCAGTGAACCCGTGTGAAGCATCCAGAGCGGAGCCTAGACCTCACCGAGCGCGGCAGTGAACCCGTATGAAGCATCTAGTGCAAAATTCCTGGTTACGTGGAACGCGGATAACGTCACTCTTTGACCCCGTGGAAAACGTCCAGAGCGGATCCTGGTCCTTGCAGAGCACGGCAGTAAACCCGTGTGAAGCATCCAGAGCGGAGCCTAGTCCTCGCCGAGCACGGCAGTGAACCCGTGTGAAGCATCTAGTGCAAAATTCCTGGTTACGTGGAACGCGGATAACGTCACTCTTTGACCCCGTGGAAAACGTCCAGAGCGGATCCTGGTCCTCGCAGAGCACGGCAGTGAACCCGTGTGAAGCATCCAGAGCGGAGCCTAGTCCTCGCCGAGCACGGCAGTGAACCCGTTGTTAGTGTATATGCCCTAGAGGCCATTACTGTATCATACTAGTTTGTATATTACTTAATGGAAGCTTGGGATATTCACCTTGTATAAACAATCTTGCTCCATATAGTAGTATGCTACTTGGTTTGTTTCTACTTCAATGTGTACATGTGTTTATTTTGCGATATCACCTATACACATTAGTGGAGCCCTTAGGATCTTTGCTTGATTACCAGCGTTGTGATGGCAGTCACACTAGTGGGGGCTGGGTAATCTATAAGCACATCCTTATACAGGTCCCTAGTCGCAGGACTATCGAGACAGGGCATCGATACTCCGGAGTAGACTAGCGTATGCGCTTCTCATCCCAGTGTGGGAGATGGTCTGTCCCACAGCCATCAGTACGTCGTACTGGAGATAGTATACGGGTGCTCGTTGGGTTACGAGTACACTGGACAGGACTCGTCGGGAACTGACAGGTTGGTATTATACCTATCGTCAGTTATCAGTTCCCAGGTGACATGAGTACAGCTTAGTCCGCTGACTTGACACTGGCACTTCGCCTCGAGTGTGTTCCCACTGTACTTTGACTACTACCCTACCACGGCTCAAAGGAGTCGTGCAAACAGGTGGTAGTTGGGTGCAGTCCCGAAGCACTTGGAGGCAGTGCCGGTTAGACAGGATTCGTCTCTCCCGGTATTGGGGGTTGACATCGCGCTGTGTCTAGAAGAGCCATTACACGAGTAGTCCCTGGCCAGGGCAAGCGAGATATACTGGTAGGCTTCCAGTGTTATCTCAGGGTGTTTTGGGCTTCACTCCGACACGACTTGTACCGCTATTGGGGGACTGACGTTTTACCGCCCCTAGGCCCGACATGCGATGTATCAGACGAACAGACCGAACTGTACGGAGAATGTCACATTCCGACTCAGTAGGAGTTCAGATGGGGTTCACCTCGTCAGCCTTCTTGCCGGCATCTACCTGGGGACCGTTACGCACAGCTAGTGCCGCTTGCGGTCTGTGGTTAAACCCACTGCCAGCGTAGTGTCGAGTCTTTAGAGTCCCATACAGAGGGTATTCGCCTCTGGGCAAAACAGAGTAGAGGTCGCATGGTTTTTGCGGCAGGGTTCGTTCTCATCCGTGCACTTGTGCACTTTTGGAGTTCGGACGGATTATACTAGCAGGCTCTGGTTTGAGCCAGATACTGGTATATGTTTTGGGGTTGCTTTTATCTCTCTGTATTCTTGTTCCTCGGAACGAGAATGCAGGTGTGTATGCACAGTTGTTTGAGGCGGAGGAAGAGGTTTTTCATTAGGGTTTCGGAACGGGTGCGTATGCACAGTTGACAGTCGTCTTTTTCCAAACCCTAATGGAATTATGAAATATCAATTAATAATAGTAATTAAATGAAATTATGTCATGGTTGGTTTTGTTGACTTGTTGACCATGGTTGACTTGTTGACCATGGTTGAATGTTTGACCATCATCTTTACTTTGCAAGGATGCTCCTTGATTCTAGCTTACATTCATTTAATGAAGTTATGATAGTGGTCATTCCAAAACAACCATCAACTATTCTCATTTGAATTATTATTATTATTTAGATAATTCTTTTTCTTTTTGATATGGTTGCAAAAGGAAAAAGAGAGCTCATTCTATCATAACCATTCTCTCTCCTCACTTCATCTTCTTCTTCCTCAAGCTCAAGGAGAATCCTTCTCATGTGTTGAGAATCCCTCTCCTTGAAAAGAAAACACCCCTTAGACATTCTCTACTCACTCTAGGATCAAAGGTTTAGCAAGCCGAAGATTCTAGTTCTCTCAAAGTTCGAGAAAGAGCCCGAAGGTTGAACCCTCAGGTGGATCCATCTTTGACGGAAGAAGGCGACGAGGAAAGAACCATCAACCTCTACAAAGTTTGAAGAAGAAGGAGTTCAAGTTTAGGTATAACCATCTTTCCGAGTAGCTAACTCTCTTTAGCTTGTTTGCTAGTTTTAGTTTAGGAAAAGATCCCGACTTTGTTAGTCCATGTTGCCCCATGCGCTAAAAATTTGATTTTTATACCGTTTCCGCCTCCCCGTAAGAACCGGGGGTCGCAACGTGGACTTACAGTGGTATCAGAGCCTAACTAAACTTAAACTAGCTTGGTAGCGAAGTGTATGGAAGTTCGAAACGAAAAAATCGCAAAACCGGAAATTCTAAAACCCTAAGTTTCTGTTGAAATTTTTTGTGCTCTAAAAGTAAAACTTTTTACTCCTAAAATCGGCTCAGGGTTTTGTGAGAACACCCACGAAAAACGATCCCATGAATCCTTCAAACCGCCGCGGATCCGCGGCCTCAGCTATTCTAGTCGCCGCGGATCCGCCGCCGTTTGGGCTCTTCATGTGATCGTGTTTTGTGCAGTGTTCTTCTGGTAGGGTTTTGGGATTTTTCAAATATATTATATGTGCCCAGATTTTCCAGAAAAGAAATTTACTTTTAGGGTCCTATAAATCCGTATTTTTTTCGAACTTCGCTACACTTTGGCTATATTGGTTATATCTGTGATGTTTGTATGTATTGAACGTCGGCTAATCGCTATAAGTCGATTAGTCGGGGTTATACATCTCTGTGATCTGTGTTTGATATTGGAATGTGTATATGAATGTGTTGGACTGTCGCGGGTGAATAGCCGGGGTGGATGTGAGATGAGCTTTTGTTTTTCTTTCATTCATTTGTAAATGTAAATTGATGTAATAATATTATTTGTATGGCCGCACAACCGGGTCGGGGTTGTAGCCGTCATTGTATAATTCCTTTTACTGTTTTTGCTCCTAGGATAGACCCATGGAGGGGTGCACAAACTACCGGGTACTTGGCGGGTAGTTTGCCGCACCCGTAGGGGTCTTGGGTGGGGTTTTGGCTATTCACCGCGACCGTGTAATCCGCTTTTCGTTGCAGGCTCGAACGGATTGCGGATTCCTAGTATATCCAATGTATTCATCTGTGATCTGTAATGTCTATCATTGCTTTATATTTAGGCGTTGCTTATGTTTTACAGCCGCGCTAGCCCAGCCCCCGCTCTGTCGTTAGTTAAGTAACCTAACGGGTGATGACGGGACCCCGTGGCGAATGCGAATGGCATAAGCGTACGTCATATTTTGGTTGTTTTCTGCAATGGTAGGATTAATTGATGGGACGCATTAAAAGAACTAATGCAAGAATATCACGCATTAAAAGAACTAATGCAAGATAATAAACCAAGTTAAAGTCGTTGGAACACTTTCGAAAAACCACTCGGTTCTCTTCAAAACTAACTTTTAAATGCGGAGCTTGAGCCACTCCTTCTAAAAGCTATCTCGTTCCATCGATTATATCAAGTTCACTACGTTCACGGTTTCGCCAAAATCATTCGTAGCCCTCCGTCGTTTCGTATGAATATTTAATAGTATTCAAGCTATGTTTGTTGACCTTCGTCAAGGCATAGAGATTGGTAGCTGTTGGGTGTTCATATGTAGCATAGATAGATGCGTTGGTTTGGGACAGTCGTATTGCCTTGTTGACCTTCGTCAAGGGTATATACGGGTGGGTTCAAATTAACCTGGATAATGACGGGCAGAACTTGACATGTGACTTATGATTTGTTGACCTTCGTCAAGGTCATAAGAGCATGGGGCAAAAATCCACATCGGGAGTTTCATAAGTACTGAAACTTGCTAGAGTTGCATACCATTTGGAGTGTGATGATTCTGGTAGGATTCCTTCAGTTTCGTCACGCGATGATATTTGGATCCCGATCCTACTGTGAGTATATGCTACTCATCGGGAAATTTCTCGCTAAACGATCAATGCTATAAACCTAGTAGGTGCCTAGAAAGGTGTTAGCGGGGCTACGCCCCCAGGGAAAAGAGGTTCTTAAATTAAGGAACTTCGCGAAAGCGTTGGAAAACCTCCCTCGAAGTACCGACACTGGCCTGGCTGAACGGTTAAGCAAGTATTGTACGGTGGGATTGATCCCGACTGATTCTTCCTTTATGGTTTGAGGAGGGATTTGAGAGACAGTGGGAGCCATCCTGTTTAGACAAATTAAAAACCATTCTAAACTTGCAAGAGCATCGTGCTAAAGTGTTTCTTCTCTCCCCCCTGCAGCGACCAAATCGAAATGACTGGACTTAAGTTACTTCTAGATAAAAACATACTGACAGGGCCAAACTACAAAGATTGGCTAAGGAATGTCAAAATGGCAATCACTTACGACAAGCTGGGGTATCTTCTTACCACCAAAGCTCCCCCCGTCCCAGGTCCCACCTCCAGCGTCGCGGATAAGGAAATCCGTAAGACTTGGGAGATTGATTGCGCGAAGGCCAAGTGCCTCGTGCTTGCCTCTATGGACAACGAACACCAGAGGAGGCACGAGAATATGGACTTGGAATCCATATTTCTTCATACAAAAGAACTGTATGGAGAGCAGTCTCGTATCGCAAGATACGAAGTGTCGAAGAAGTTATTTTCGGCAAAGTTGGCCGTCGGATCATCGGTAGCGGACCACGTGCTTAAGATGATTGGCTACATTGAGGAGCTCGCGGAACTTGGGACCACGTTGGAAAGTGAACTCTATACGGATTTAGTTTCCAGTCCCTTCCTTCCACTTATGCCCAGTTCATACTGAACTTCAACTTACAAGAAAAAGAAGTTGAACTTTCAGAACTCCTCAACATGCTGAGGAGCGCAGAGGGCACCCTACAGAAAGGTAGGGAAACACCCGCTTTGTTTGTAGGAGGATCTTCTTCTTCTAGGTCCAAGGCGAAAGCCAAGGGAAAGAGGAAGAAAGCCCCCGCCAAACCAAGGGGCGGTGTTAGTAAAGTGGGTACGAAGGGAAAGGAAAAGGCAACAAAAATTGCGGGGAAGCTTGTGGGAAAGGAAGAATGCTTCTATTGTCATAAGAGTGGACACTGGAAGAAAGATTGCAGGGCTTGGAAAGCCAGGACACAGGAACTGAAGCAGGTTGCGGCTTCAGCTTCAGGTGTGTATGTTATTGAAAACTGTCTTTCGATAAACTCTACTTCCTGGGTATTGGATACCGGATCAGGATCTCATATCTGTAATTCTTTGCAGGCGTTGAGAAACCGTAGGTTTTTGAAGGCAGGTGACATGACCCTCAGAGTTGCGAACGGAGCTAGCATGGATGCTAAAGCCGTGGGGGACTATCACCTGGGAATGTCAGATGGACATGTTTTGGTTTTGCATAATTGCTTTTTTGTACCCAACGCAACTTGTAATATCATTTCTGTATCTTTGGTTTCTAAAGAAGTTTATGAATTTGCGTTTGTAAGTAATGTTGTAAACATTCACCTTAATCAAGTTCTGATTGGGTCAGGTACATTGAGCAATGGTATATACGTATTAAACCAACCACAGATTTTCAATGTCCAGAATACACACAAAAGAAAGTCTCCAGATATCAAACAGGCTTTCTTATGGCATTGTAGACTGGGTCACATCAATGAGACACGGTTGACTAAGTTACATAAAGAAGGATACTTGGATCCGTTCGAGTATCAGTCTTATGCCACTTGTGAATCTTGTCTCATGGGAAAGATGACAAAGACTCCGTTCACTGGACACGGAGAAAGAGCGAGCGAGCTCTTGGGACTCATACACAGTGACGTGTGTGGTCCAATGTCTACACATGCGCGAAGCGGTTATTCATACTTCATTACTTTCACAGACGATTTCTCTAGGTATGGACATGTCTTCTTAATGAAGCACAAATCCGAGGCCTTTGAGAAATTTCGGGATTACAAGAATGAAGTTGAAAAACAAACAGGCAAAAGTATTAAGATTCTAAGATCGGATCGAGGTGGTGAATACTTGAGTACCGAGTTCCTGGACTATTTAAAAGAGAATGGAATTCTCTCTCAGCGTACTCCTCCATACATTCCGCAACATAACGGTGTATCGGAATGGAGGAATCGAACCCTATTGGATATGGTTCGTTCCATGATGAGTAAGGCTGAGTTACCGCGATCTTTCTGGGGCTATGCACTAGAAGCAGCTGCATATCTCTTGAACAAGGCTCCCACCAAGACTGTGCCTACCACTCCATATCAGATGTGGAGTGGGAAGAAACCCTGTCTTAAGTACCTTAAGATATGGGGATGTCCAGCTTTTGTAAAAAAGCAGCATGCGGACAAGCTCGAGGCATGTTCAGTACAGTGTAAGTTTGTGGGATACCCAAAGAACTCCAGGGGGTATCTGTTCTATTCCGCTGAGGAACAAAAGGTTTTTGTTTCTCAACATGCCCGCTTCTTGGAAACTGAGTTTTTGGAAACCCAGATAAGTGGGAACGCAATAGAACTGGAAGAAATTCCAGAACCACAAGCTATTACTGAAAGCTTGGAAGAGCCAGTAAGTTCAAAAGAACAGGACATTCCTACGCCGCTCCGCAGGAGTAGTAGGCAGTCTCATCCGCCCGAGAGATACTACGGTTTTCTCATAGACGGGGATAGAGAGGATTGCATCATAGATTATGATGAGCCTACTAGCTTCCAGCAGGCCGTTCAGAGCGTTGACTCGGTAAAATGGCTGGATGCAATGCGGACCGAAATGGAGTCCATGTACACCAACAAAGTATGGACGTTGGACATTGCTCCAGACAGGGTAAAACCCGTAGGATGCAAGTGGATCTTTAAAAGGAAGATTGGTGTAGATGGACAGGTTGAGACCTATAAAGCTAGACTTGTAGCAAAGGGTTTCCGTCAAAGACCTGGTTTGGACTATGACGAAACCTTTTCTCCAGTGGCTATGCTGAAATCCATTCGGATCCTTCTTGCCATTGCTGCCTTCCACGATTATGAGATTTGGCAGATGGACGTAAAAACCGCTTTTCTAAATGGAAATTTAGAGGAGTGTGTCTATATGGACCAGCCAGAGGGTTTCATTCAGAGTGGGAGCAGCGGAAAGGTGTGCAAGTTGCTTAAGTCCATCTATGGACTAAAGCAGGCATCGCGGAGTTGGAACATCTGCTTTGATGAGACGGTCAAAGAATTTGGCTTTATCAAAAATCCAGATGAACCATGCATCTATAGTAGATTTGTAGCGAGAACTGTAGTATTCCTCGTTTTATACGTGGATGGCATTCTCTTAATAGGAAATGACATTCCTATGCTACAATCTGTCAAGGGTTTCTTGTCACACAGGTTCTCCATGAAAGACCTGGGTGATGCCTCTTACATCCTGGGGATCCGGATCCATCGTGATAGATCCAAGAGGATATTAGGACTTTCACAGTCCAGGTACATCGACACTATACTGAAGAGATTCAGTATGGAAGATTCCAAGCGCGGTAACCTACCGGCTTGTCACGGAATCACCCTCTCTAAAGAGATGTCTCCCAAGACTGATTTGGAGAGGGATCACATGTCTATTATACCCTACGCTTCTGCGGTAGGCTCTATAATGTATGCGATGTTGTGTACCAGACCGGATGTAGCTTATGCACTGAGTGTGGTAAGCCGGTATCAGTCAAACCCTGGGGAGAAACACTGGATAGCGGTAAAGAACATTCTCAAGTACCTGAGAAGGACTAAGGAGATGTTCTTGGTGTATGGCGGAAAAGACCTCCAGATCGAGGCCTTTGCTGACTCCAGCTTCCAGAGTGACAAGGATGATTCCAAGTCCATGTCGGGTTTTGTCTTTACCCTCAATGGAGGGGCGGTGTGTTGGAAGAGTTCCAAACAGGAAACCGTTGCAGACTCGACGATGGAAGCGGAATACATCGCTGCATCTGATGCCGAAAAAGAAGCTGTCTGGATGAGGAAGTTCTTGAAAGAACTTCAGGTGGTTCCGTCCATTGTTGACCCAATACCTCTGTATTGCGACAACAACGGGGCTATAGCTTTAGCGAAGGAACCCAGGTCCCATCAGAGATCCAGGCACATCTTGAGGCGGTATCACCTGATCAGGGAGATCGTGGATCGGAAGGAGATCGAGGTTCGGAGGGTTGCTTCAGAAGAAAACACTGCAGATCCATTCACCAAGGCCCTACCCCAGACTCAGTTCGAGCGGCTGATCGAGATGATAGGTCTTCGATACGCCAGTACATGGCCTTAGTGCAAGTGGGAGATTGTTAGTGTATATGCCCTAGAGGCCATTACTGTATCATACTAGTTTGTATATTACTTAATGGAAGCTTGGGATATTCACCTTGTATAAACAATCTTGCTCAATATAGTAGTATGCTACTTGGTTTGTTTCTACTTCAATGTGTACATGTGTTTATTTTGCGATATCACCTATACACATTAGTGGAGCCCTTAGGATCTTTGCTTGATTACCAGCGTTGTGATGGCAGTCACACTAGTGGGGGCTGGGTAATCTATAAGCACATCCTTATACAGGTCCCTAGTCGCAGGACTATCGAGATAGGGCATCGATACTCCGGAGTAGACTAGCGTATGCGCTTCTCATCCCAGTGTGGGAGATGGTCTGTCCCACAGCCATCAGTACGTCGTACTGGAGATAGTATACGGGTGCTCGTTGGGTTACGAGTACACTGGACAGGACTCGTCGGGAACTGACAGGTTGGTATTATACCTATCGTCAGTTATCAGTTCCCAGGTGACATGAGTACAGCTTAGTCCGCTGACTTGACACTGGCACTTCGCCTCGAGTGTGTTCCCACTGTACTTTGACTACTACCCTACCACGGCTCAAAGGAGTTGTGCAAACAGGTGGTAGTTGGGTGCAGTCCCGAAGCACTTGGAGGCAGTGCCGGTTAGACAGGATTCGTCTCTCCCGGTATTGGGGGTTGACATCGCGCTGTGTCTAGGAGAGCCATTACACGAGTAGTCCCTGGCCAGGGCAAGCGAGATATACTGGTAGGCTTCCAGTGTTATCTCAGGGTGTTTTGGGCTTCACTCCGACACGACTTGTACCGCTATTGGGGGACTGACGTTTTACCGCCCCCTAGGCCCGACATGCGATGTATCAGACGAACAGACCGGACTGTACGGAGAATGTCATATTCCGACTCAGTAGGAGTTCAGATGGGGTTCACCTCGTCAGCCTTCTTGTCGGCATCTACCTGGGGACCGTTACGCACAGCTAGTGCCGCTTGCGGTCTGTGGTTAAACCCACTGCCAGCGTAGTGTCGAGTCTTTAGAGTCCCATACAGAGGGTATTCGCCTCTGGGCAAAACAGAGTAGAGGTCGCATGGTTTTTGCGGCAGGGTTCGTTCTCATCCGTGCACTTGTGCACTTTTGGAGTCCGGACGGATTATACTAGCAGGCTCTGGTTTGAGCCAGATACTGGTATATGTTTTGGGGTTGCTTTTATCTCTCTGTATTCTTATTCCTCGGAACGAGAATGCAGGTGTGTATGCACAGTTGTTTGAGGCGGAGGAAGAGGTTTTTCATTAGGGTTTCGGAACGGGTGCGTATGCACAGTTGACAGTCGTCTTTTTCCAAACCCTAATGGAATTATGAAATATCAATTAATAATAGTAATTAAATGAAATTATGTCATGGTTGGTTTTGTTGACTTGTTGACCATGGTTGTCTTGTTGACCATGGTTGAATGTTTGACCATCATCTTTACTTTGCAAGGATGCTCCTTGATTCTAGCTTACATTCATTTAATGAAGTTATGATAGTGGTCATTCCAAAACAACCATCAACTATTCTCATTTGAATTATTATTATTATTTAGATAATTCTTTTTCTTTTTGATATGGTTGCAAAAGGAAAAAGAGAGCTCATTCTATCATAACCATTCTCTCTCCTCACTTCATCTTCTTCTTCCTCAAGCTCAAGGAGAATCCTTCTCATGTGTTGAGAATCCCTCTCCTTGAAAAGAAAACACCCCTTAGACATTCTCTACTCACTCTAGGATCAAAGGTTTAGCAAGCCGAAGATTCTAGTTCTCTCAAAGTTCGAGAAAGAGCCCGAAGGTTGAACCCTCAAGTGGATCCATCTTTGACGGAAGAAGGCGACGAGGAAAGAACCATCAACCTCTACAAAGTTTGAAGAAGAAGGAGTTCAAGTTTAGGTATAACCATCTTTCCGAGTAGCTAACTCTCTTTAGCTTGTTTGCTAGTTTTAGTTTAGGAAAAGATCCCGACTTTGTTAGTCCATGTTGCCCCATGCGCAAAAAATTTGATTTTTATACCGTTTCCGCCTCCCCGTAAGAACCCGGGGTCGCAACGTGGACTTACACCCGTGTGAAGCATCTAGTGCAAAATTCCTGGTTACGTGGAACGCGGATAACGTCACTCTTTGACCCCGTGGAAAACATCCAGAGCAGATCCTGGTCCTCGCAGAGCACGGCAGTGAACCCGTGTGAAGCATCCAGAGCGGAGCCTAGTCCTCGCCGAGCACGGCAGTGAACCTGTGTGAAGCATCTAGTGCAAAATTCCTGGTTATGTGGAACGCGGATAACGTCACTCTTTGACCCCGTGGAAAACGTCCAGAGCGGATCCTGGTCCTCGCAGAGCACGGCAGTGAACCCGTGTGAAGCATCCAGAGCGGAGCCTAGTCCTCGCCGAGCACGGCAGTGAACCCGTGTGAAGCATCTAGTGCAAAATTCCTGGTTACGTGGAACGCGGATAACGTCACTCTTTTACCCCGTGGAAAACGTCCAGAGCGGATCCTGGTCCTCGCAGAGCACGGTAGTGAACCCGTGTGAAGCATCCAGAGCGGAGCCTAGTCCTCGCCGAGCACGGCAGTGAACCCGTGTGAAGCATCTAGTGCAAAATTCCTGGTTATGTGGAACGCGGATAACGTCACTCTTTGACCCCGTGGAAAACGTCCAGAGCGGATCCTGGTCCTCGCAGAGCACGGCAGTGAACCCGTGTGAAGCATCCAGAGCGGAGCCTAGTCCTCGCCGAGCACGGCAGTGAGCCCGTGTGAAGCATCTAGTGCAAAATTCCTGGTTACGTGGAACGCGGATAACGTCACTCTTTGACCCCGTGGAAAACGTCCAGAGCGGATCCTGGTCCTCGCAGAGCACGGCAGTGAACCCGTGTGAAGCATCCAGAGCGGAGCCTAGTCCTCGCCGAGCGCGGCAGTGAACCCGTGTGAAGCATCTAGTGCAAAATTCCTGGTCACGTGGAACGCGGATAATGTCACTCTTTGACCCCGTGGAAAACGTCCAGAGCGGAGCCTGGTCCTCGCCAAGTACGGCAGTGAACCCGTGTGAAGCATCCAGAGCAAATGCCGGACTGTGGAGTCCTTAAAATCCACGGACTATGACGTCCTTAACCTCGACCGCAATGTTTTAAAACTAACGATCAACCACCCCGATTCCCTACGGATTCTCCCTTGGTTAAAGGGTACATCTCTTCACTCCTTTGATACTCGGCGTTGTAATTCCTCAACGTCTTCAAAGAGGTGACGGGTCCCTGGGACCAAACATCGGACTGTGGAGTCCCTAAATCCACGAACTATGAGGTCCTTAACCTTGACCGTGATATCTTAAAACTAACATCGGACTGTGGAGTCCTTAAATCCACGGACTATGAGGTCCTTAACCTTGACCGCGACATCTTTAAACTACGATACCTGGAGAAACCCCTGACTCCATAAAACACGGACAAGAGCGACCACATCCAGCACTTGCAGGCCCTCACGACCTGTAAGGAAGAAAACTCTCTTGTGAGATCCCTACGACTCTCAAGGGAAAAACCCGCTTAGGAATCTTCACGATTCTTAAGAAGGACTTACACCTATAGGATCCTCTCGACCTGTAGGAAGAAAAACTCTTTATGAGACCCTCGTGGCTCATAAAATACAAAAGTCTTAGGAGGCAGATCTTAACCCTGAATCCTGAGCCATCGCTGTCCTGCAAGGAGATCAAGATAGAATATCCGCAGAATACATTCAATAGAAAGGGGACACACCATTGAAGAGAAGAATATGTCTTCATTTATAAAGCTCCCTTCGACAACAATACTCGATCTAAAGCCAGCACAAACCACCCGATACGGGAGATAACGTAGCAAGTTTCTGATCTGTATCCTATCAAGCACGCATTTGCAACTGTACGAATGTTTAAAAGGAAATGATGCCCGAGGCACTGATGTGCATGCAACGTAACGATGGTGCTCGTAATTAAAGAAAAACAGACAGCTCATTTACGCAAGCAAGACACACGTACGACTATCTGACAAGCATGAAAATTCAACAGAAAGCATGCAAACCACCAATGATTAAAGGAGTACATTGATTCAAACATACTACATTGGTGAGAAAAGATCACCAAACAAGGGATCAGAAATACAAGGGTTAACAAAGCAAAACGCAAAATTCTCCAACTCCCTCTCCGCCTTCTCCAGCACGTCAAAACGACGGTTTTCGCGATGAGTCGCTCCCCACCGGTTGGAGCCGTGCTCATCAGCGAAAGCAGACATGACGGCCCGACGAGCTCTTATCTGACTCAGTAAATGAACTGAGTGATCCTTCAGAGCTTGAGTGATTAGACAAGCCTCATGAAAGCACTCAAGCTTGTCCTCCGCCGCGTCAAGGATCGCCGAAGTCATCTCCGCCGGATGAGGGGGTATATCGGCAAGCACAGACAGGAGGATCATCCGGAGCCAAATGGAGCCCATGGGAAGAGGAGAGCCCCGACGGGTCAGTAGCTCGTACATCACCGCGTCACATTGAGCGTCGGTGAGAAGGGGATCCGCCAGCCGTGCAGCGAAGCGAGGAATTATCTCCTCAAGGGGCACCTTCCATGGTTGCCGACGAGCATGGGGACGATTGCAAGCCATGGCGATTGATCGGGTTCTCAAAGATGACCACCTTAAGGTATGAATGGGTTTCTCTGTGAAGAAAAGAAGTAAGGCATATGGTTCAGGTTATAAAGGGGAGCATTTAATGCTATACACAAAAAATGTTGTGCATGGTGGGACTATTCTCAAAGCCCGGAAAGAAGGGGATAGCGTTGGAAATGAAATCCAACGACGCATTGGAATTAGGTTAGGGAAATGAAACCTCCCCATCAAGCAGATCCCTGCATACGCAACACGTGAGCACTAGCCTTTGATTGGAAAATGAGGCGGCACTGCACAGACACAACAGAGAACTAAGCTCTGAGAACGAGAATCAAATTCTTAAAAGAAAGGTTTGAAAGGAAGGACATGAAAAAGTGAAGGCGCTTCTGAAAGGACGTTTCGTCTACCCTACTCCCCAAAGCAGATCCAGCGGTCACAAAAGTGACAGCGTTGCACTCACGTGCAGACACGTGAGAACAACGCTGTGGGGGCATTTGTTTCCTGATTTAAAATCAGGAAGCCTACGGAAGAGGCTTCAGAAAAGGGTCATGTGCTCACACGTGACCAGCAGTCACGTGTTGGCACGTGACATTTAAAAGCATCAGCAAAGCAGATTCAGCTTCCCGACTACATCAAGGAAAAGGCTTCAGAAGAAGTCACGTGCTCCCACGTGACCAGGGTCACGTGTTGGCACGTGATAATCAAAAGCAGCAGATTCGTTTTCCGGTTAAACCAAGAAAAAGGCTCCAGACGAGGGTCACGTGCTCACACGTGACCAGGGGTCACGTGATGGCACGTGACGGTTAAGCAGCAACCAGAAGACAGAGCGCAAAAAGAAAGAAGAAGGCTCGTTCCAAGGGGGTCACGTGCCCACACGTGACCAAGGGTCACGTGACCACACGCGACCGACTTCAAAGCCCATTTGTTAACAGAATTAAATTCTGAGAAAAGACCTCTCAAATCTTTCCAAAAGCAACCGATTGAATTAAAGATGATTAAATATCATATATCTATGGGAAAATCTCGAATTTGGAAAGATTTCCCCGTAAAATCTAACCAAACTAACAGAGGAGAATCTCTGTATTTAAAATCCAATGGTGAGTAAAATTCACCTAATAATCCAAAGGTCCAAAATGAACGATGGATACAAATCAAATCTCCTAATGAAAGATCCATCAAAACTAATTGACTCGGCTGCTTCTCCTATAAATAGGAGCCAAGAGACACACGCAAAAAATATATACGTAGAGGGAAGAAAAGAGAGAGAGCCTTGATACTTGAGAGGAATTTGGATCTTCTGCAAAAGAAAACTCTAGGTAAGAAAGGGAAGGTTTCATTGAAAGAAAGAGAATTTAATTCTCAACAGAGTTTAACTCTGACGTAAAACAGAAGGACATATTTCTTCTCTCTTTGGTGGAGGATCTGTAAAGTGCACATCTCCCCTTGAGTTGAGAATTTAATTCTCAATGGGTTGAGATCCTGCCATGCAGATCCAAAGCATAGAGAGGGAATGGAAGCACGAGAATTTAATTCTCACAGAACTATAGGAATTTAATTCCTTCAAAATAAAATTAGGGTTTGACCCTGTGTTATGGGAATTTAATTCCTTCAGAACGAAAAGAATCAGGGTTTAACCCTAGTTAAGAACTTAGTTATGTTAAAACAACAAGAATTTAATTCCCTTAATCTTATTCCCCAGAATAATTCTCTAACAGAGAGTGTGGGTTTAATTCCTTAAAGCTTTTATTAGGGTTTAACCCTATTCAGTTCTTCACATATATGAGGAATTTAATTCCTATAGAAGATTCAGAGTTCAACTCTTCAAAAGGAACTAGGAATTTAATTCCTCTGAAATTATTGTCAGGGTTCAACCCTACGAGGAATTTAATTCCTGAAAGGGATTAACAGATCTTCTAAACAACTACAGAAAAGCAGGGTCACGTGTCACCACGCGACCCCCTCCAAAGATCTACAGAAAGCCCTTTGAGGCAGTGCCTCACGTGACCCACGTGACCTCTGAAGCATGAGGAATAGAAAAGAGCTCTAGGGCGCCCTCACGTGTCACCACGTGACCCCTAGTGAGCATTATAACGCACAGAGCATGGGCTTTCATCACGTGCTCGCACGTGATGGCCACCAGAACTAAAGTGTTAAACACTTACCTGCAGAATAAAATAAGGGGAATCAGGGCGCTCTCACGTGTCCACATGTGACCCCTCTCTCCTTAGTGTTTAACACTAATCTGAAGACTTTGTCCTTAGTGTTTAACACTGATTTTCTTAGTGTTTAACACTAATTTGGAAAACTCTATTTGCAGTGTTTAACACTGATTTTCTTAGTGTTTAACACTAATGCGAAAACTCTGCTCCCAGTGTTTAACACTGATTATCTTTTAGTGCTTAACACTAACTTGCTAATCTTATTCCCAGTGTTCAACACTGTTGGTTTCTAGTGTTTAACACTAGCTTTAGCCCAATTGGCTAAGTTTCAGAGGCAAAGCCTCTCCTTCAATGGACCAGCAGAAGGTCAATGTTTCAAACATAATTGGACTTAGCCCAAATTGGCCATAAGTCCTCAAATCATCTTAAACTGAGCACACTTGCTATTTCAACAAACTCATTGGTTCAAGGGTACATCTCTGAACTCCTCTGACATCTGTCGTTGTAATCCTTCAACGTCGTCAGAGAGGTGACGGGTCCCGACAACCACACATTAATACGGACTGTGGGGTCTTTAAACTCATGGACTAATGCGTCCTTAAATCAAGATACGGACTGTGGGGTCCTTAAACCCATGGACTACGACGTCCTTAACCTTGACCGAGATGTCTTAAAACTAACAATGGACTGTGGGGTCCTTAAACCCATGGACTACGACGTCCTTAACCTTGACCGAGATGTCTTAAAACTAACAATGGACCGCAATGTCCTTAAACTACCCATGGACCGTCATGTCCTTAAACTAGCGATGGACCACTATGTCCCTAAACTGGAACAATAGAGCCCAAACGCTCTTTTGTTGGATCTAAACGATCCCGTTTAAGTTGATCTTAGCCTTAAATATGGCTAACGTATCCTTAAACCTTTCAAACAGACTTTAGTCTCAAACTGGACTATAGATCCCCCCAATTAACTCTGGCTCAAGGGTACATCTCTGAACTCCTCTGACATTTGTCGTTGTAATCCTTCAACGTCGTCAGAGAGGTGATGGGTCCCGACGGCCATACATTCAATGGACCACCATGTCCCTGAACTGGAACAATCGAGCCTCCAGACGCTCTTTTGTCGGATCTAAACGATCCCGTTAAGTTGATCTTAGTCTCAAATCGGACTAACGTATCCTTAACGAATGTTTAAGTTGATCTTAGTCTCGAATGAGGCTAACGTATCCTTAAACCCAAACCCCCAAACCTAAATCTAAGATAATACGGATTTGGACTAGTCCACGCCCTACGGGCGACGACATAACTCAGTCTCCGTATACAATCCACGGGCAACCAAACATAAAATAAACACACACGACACGAAGTGACCATCTGGAGAAGGAGAAAGTGGTTACCGCGATGCGGTAGCGTAATTAACTGCAGGGGCTTGCGCCTGCAGGGAAGAGCGTCCCCACAATCAAAAACCCCTCGTGCGAGGGGGAATCTGACGAAGTCTGCTACATCGGACGCATCCGTTTAAACCTTCGATATACGGTGCCATAAATCAACTTGGCATCTTCGGAGAGGTGGACGGATAGCACCAATTAGCATCTGCCCCGAACCTCAGGCGAGACGTCCATGTCTCGGCCGCCGTTCGGAGGGGAACAGATTCTGGCACGCCCGGTGGGACCTCTTCCTCTTTCCACTCCATATTTCGTGTGTCTTGATTCACGAACCAATCGCGGTTCGCTAATGGTTGCCCTTGGGTTTCGAGATACTAAGACTTGGCGTCTTGCTTATTTCAGAAAGCAAAGGATCGATGGCTTCTACTTCTGCGAAATGCTACAACTGCTCGGACTGCAATCGCGACCAACGCTCTGCCTCGCCAGGAGGTATAGCCTACGGACCCCAAGCTGCTTTGTTATTCACAATACCGGTGGACCAGGTGACTCAGGCCACTACCGGATTATTCTTTGGGACTATGCTCCCACCGACAAGCTTTACGGCGCCGGTGCTGACAAAGGAAGCTCCCAAGAAGTCGGTCTTTGATCGTCTTACCCCTGCTGCGGCTCCTCTCAACGGGTCGCCCAACATCAGCGCCTCGGTCTTCTCTAGATTGGGCCAGAAATCCTGTGGACCCATCATGGGGCCTACAATCCCAGAGAAGGCCGCTTCTAAGAAAGTGACCGGTCCTGCTCCTGAAGTCGCCAAGGCGGTTTCCCCGGCCAAAAAGTCGGTCTTTATAAGGTTGACGGCTTCAGCTCCCGCTCCTGCTACCCAAAGGACGTCGGTCTTTAACAGGCTAACACCAGCAACGACCCCCCACCTAAACAGGGGGCAAGACGAAGCCATTCTCACCACTGAACCAACGCCGTCCGCTCGACACGCTCGACGTCGCCATTGGCGCCGAGTAAGGAAGGCTGGGGGCAACTCCCCCTCTGGGCTAACTCTATCAGCCCCGATGGCGGAAGTTAATGCTGCTGTTCCAACGGGGAACAGCTTCGAGATGCTAAATAAGGTGCGAAGGAATTCTCCTACTGCGGTGCTAAAGAGGTCTCCTCCCCCACTAAAAAAGGTTGTGGAGATAAAGTCAGAGCAGCCCCGATCCCCTCAACGGCTGTCTTCCAAAATCTATAAGGTTTGGCGGCAGGCCCAAGACTCGATGATCGATCCAAACTTCTCCCGCCAGCACAAGAAGCTGAAAATCCAATCGGAAGCCGGTCACCAGGCTAAACCACGAAAGGCTGTCTGGACGCCCACCTCAACGGCCCCCTTAACCTCCACTGCTCATGAAAGAAGGAAACCAGAGAAGATCCCCCAGCCTGCAACGACAGCCAAAGGCACTAAGCCCAGACGCCCTAAGTCTGGGGGCATGATGGTCTACACCGTATACATGGCGTCAGGAAAAGAAGACAGCCGTGCGTCTACAGGTCATAGACCGCTCACACGGTCGGTGACTAAAGCTCAGGAGCAACAGCAAAAGCTCCAGGAAATGATGAATGCTATGGCCGCACTTACCGGGCCAAAAGAAAACCCAGAAACGTCTTCGGACGAACGCCAGGAGGAAGAAACCGACGCCGAATTCCTTCGCCGAATATTGGAGATGAAGGACAAAGAGGCTGCTGAACAAGCAGCCAACATACAGCGTATGGGCCTCCTCTTCCAAGATATGATAGGAATGATGATCCAACAGGATCCACCCGCTGAGGATCCCCCGATCGTCCTTGAAGACGACAGGGGAGAAACGTCAAATCCACCACCGGCCCTCTCAACGGCCAAGGAGGAGACAATCTCTAAGGCTGACTTGGTCGACTATATAGCCCAGCAAATCCGGGTTCATCATGCGACTGAGGCAGCTGGTCAAGTCGTAAAAACGGGGCGGCCATATCCAAGCTGGTACGACCAAATCAAGTACCCGCCAGGTTACACAATTCCCAAGTTCCATGTTTACAAGGGGACCGGCAATCCCCACCAACATGTCGCCCAGTTCAGGGCCCTTTACGGTAACACCGGCAGAGATGATAAACTGTTGCTTCGCCAGTTCGTGGGCAGCTTATCAGAAACAGCGTTCGAATGGTATTCGGAACTCCCGAACGATTCTATCAAGACGTTCGCTGAAATGGAGTTGCTATTCACTCAGCGATTCGCAAGCGCCAGCGAACGCACTCCAATAATGGCATTGATTAACGCCAGGGTAAAACCAGGCGAAACTTGGGTCCAGTATGCTATACGCTGGCGAAATTTGTGGTCGAAATGCGAGCAACGCATTGAGGAGGCACCCGCAGTAGGCATGTTCGTGGGAACCCTAGACCCTCACGCAACTATCTCCCAGTTTATGATGTTCTTTAAGCCAACCACATTCCAGGCTTTAATCGACAAGTTGGCTCAGATGGACCAGATGGGTCATAGACCGTCTCCCCCGAAGCCAGAACCTCGGAATGACAAGGGTAAAGGAAAGGCCACCTTCGTCGCGAATGCCCAGCAGCAACCCAATGCCCCAAAGCTGACGGATCAACTGGAAGAAAGACGCCGGTATTATAATGAGAAGATGAAGCGTCCCTACTCGTTCCCACGGGACAAGACGAAACGGCTATTCGAACTGGCAGTACGCAACAGACTTATAAACCTGCCAAATCCAAGGCGACCGCCACAACCCACTGAGGTGAACAACCCCAACTATTGCCCTTACCATCAAACGGTAAGCCATCCGATTGAGGATTGCTTCGTCTTCAAAGGATGGATTGAAGATCAATACCTCCAGGGAAAGTATGCGCTGTCCGAAAAGTGGAAGGTGAACCCGCCACAGCCGCATACTCCTAAGAAGACGGACGCACCGGGGGCGACTTGTTCCTTTATTGAAGAAGCTCCATGGGAAATCGTGCTATCAGCTAAAACCAAAAGGATGTTGAGTGACCTTCATGCGTGCCCGGCGGTCGAATGGAAGAACCCGCTTGAACCTCAAATCATCGAAGGGATGTTGAAGCCGCGCCCAACTACAAAGATTCGTGGTGATGGCCCAAGTACTCACACCCAACCGTCAAAATCTTCGAAGAAAAAGAAGAAGAAATCTAAGAAGCCCGTGAAGCCTGGAGACAAGCGCACGAACTTGCAGAAGCAAATCGACGCGCTGGAAGAGTACAATCAAAAGGCGCGAACTCCTGTCACGCTGCAAGAGTTCCTCAACCACATCTTTCAAGAGGAAGATGATGGAGAGAGTTCGTCGGATGAATCTGGGGAATATGTGGCGAGTTGTCATGTGATTTCCCACTCGGAAGATGAAAGAACTCCTGACACTGAGAAACTGGGGGCACGACCTGAACCAGAACTTGCATGGCCAATGGATGAAATGATCGACGCCTTTCTAGACGAGATTCGTTTGAAAAGTAAAGCCGATCAGGAGCGTGAGATGGCTGCATCGGAAGGAGCCAAACGCAAGCGACTGAACGAAAGAGTCGAAGCACTCCCACCAGATCAAAAGACATCCGATGTAGACAAAAAGATATTCAAGACGAGGAAAAGGTTTGCCAAAGCCATGTCAATGGGAATGAAGCTACCACCCTCGGAAGAAAACACGCTCAATGGGGTAGAGAGGCACCCTGATTATTGTGCATATCATCGGAAAATTTCACACCCCACGGAGGAGTGCGACGCCTTTAAGAGATGGTGGCAAGGATATGTTGCTCATCGGCATCATTTTAAGTGCATGAAACGCAAGACTCGTCGAGAACAAAGAAGTACTGCTGACGAGCACAACAGGACCACTGGCAACTGTTACATGGTTAACGCCGGAGGGTCACAAGTTCTCACCTTTGGGAGCGACTCCGATGAAGAAATGGCTCTGGGCCCTCTCTTTAAAGAATCCGTTTTAGGGAAAGAGGAGAAATCGGAGGCCTGCGAGAACATTCAGCTGCGCAGTCGCACACTCCCAGAAAAGAATCTCGGGCCCGCGAGTAGAAAAGATAAGGGAAAGGAAAAGGTCACTGAAGATATCACTTTAGATGACCAAGTCATGAAAGAGCTGACTGCCAAAGACCCTCCTAGGAAGGATAAGGTGGACTATAACATCCTAGCGCACCTAAGGAAGCTACCTTCTCAGCTTAGCATTCTCGATGCCCTCCTATTATCAAAAGAAGCGCGAGACTCACTAATTAAGGCGTTACAAGAACCTGAGCAATTCCAAGCCTTCCTCGCCACTGAAAGGATGAAGGATGAATTAGAGGAAGTGCATACGGCCGACATCACTTTCGGTGACGAAGACCTCCTTCTCGGGACGTGCGACCACAACCGTCCCCTATATGTCTCTGGATACTGCCATGATATCAAGATAGGCAAGATCCTGGTGGATAATGGATCCTCCGTCAATCTCCTTAATGTTCGGGTGTTGAAGGAAATCTGCATGAGTGTGCAACACCTCGCTCGTGACAAAATTACTATCGCTGGTTTCGATTCACAATCGTCACGGACTCTCAGATCCGTGATACTAACATTACGCTTTGGACTCCTCGTCACAGACATCAAATTCCATGTCATTGACGCCAAGACCTGCTACAACGCCTTGCTCGGTCGTCCTTGGCTACATGAGTACAACATCATCCCTTCTACACAACATCGGTGTATGAAGTACTTTAAGGATGGTTTCGAGTATACCGTAACAGGTGAGTTG
The DNA here is from genome assembly GCA_030015575.1 of Agapanthus africanus. Taxonomy (NCBI): domain Eukaryota; kingdom Viridiplantae; phylum Streptophyta; class Magnoliopsida; order Asparagales; family Amaryllidaceae; genus Agapanthus; species Agapanthus africanus. The sequence goes on along the minus strand of CM057349.1, from coordinate 58,868,111 downwards.
AACCCATTTTCCGTGAACGAAGTCCGCAAATACGAAGATGCGAAGTACTTTTTGCCAGATTTCGAGGATACAGAAAGGTGCCGCAAGCCGGAGAACAAAGCCGCCGCCACCATCCCTGTTTTCGGAAGCGATACCGAAGAAGAAGAAGAGATAGTTTATGCCGGGCCATCTCAACGCAACAACACGGGGACGTCCGCCCCCATGTTGGTCTTCGGAAGTGACTCGGAAGATGAGATTAATGCCGTGTTCTCTAATCGGCTGTCAATACAAGCACCCCCTAACGATGATCAGAGTTTGCAAATCACCATGGTGCCGCGGGAACACTATAAGGATCTCGACACACTTCAAGCTCACAATGTGCAGGACCTGCAAACATTTTGTGTCCCTCCCAGGCAAAGGGGTGAGAAGTTAATTCTATTCTACCGATCCTCAGAGTCGAGAGCAGAGAAAGAAATCTGGCATGGCGCGGATGCTACACTCGACAGGCTCCAACCCATCCGTTTGCCCAGATACTACACAAATGGATTAAAGAGGCTATTGAAGCGCCAAGGAATACCCTTAGAACAGACTGTTCGACAAGCTCGATTCTACAACAGGATTTGGGATGTCCCTGGGACCTAACGCAAATTGCCCAACGGGAAAATGGAAACACTTGGGCTTGGATAAGCGAGAACCGGAAAACGGGAACGGGCCCACAGTAGCTACGCCGTATATACTTTTGATGAAGAAGAGGACGCCCTGTCAGGAAATGCCAACCCCTCATCAAAACTAGATCCCACGATTGAAGTGCCGAGTCCGTCGTTTGAAGAACGAATAGACAAGCCTATCAGGAAAGTGGGTCAAAAAGCTCGGGAAGACCACAACCGTGAGATGGCCATCTACAAGAAGGCCAGGACGCAACGTCTATTTCAACGGGCTGCAAAAGACAAAGATGCCCATCCTTGTCAACCCGTTGTACGAAAGGCCCGACGCAGAGACGGAAATAAATCAAGAAGTGGAGAGAGGAGCCGACAACAACGACGCAGGATTAGAGAGTCACGTGAGCGGGCATTGCGCGGTCCGGATTTGTCCCTCGCGAAGAAGATGAGTCGAGCGTATTCCTTCCCCCGAGACAAGACGGAGAGGTTACTCAAGCTCGTTATAAAACATCAACTGATCGCGCTTCCAGAGTCTAGACACCCTGAGCAAGCTAACAAGGCTTCTCATCTGAGCTATTGCTCTTATCACCGAGCCATAGGACATCCTACCGAAGACTACTTCACCTTCAAGAACTGGGTCGAGAACCAGTACCAACAGGGCAGATTTGCTTTGTCCAACGGCTGGAGGGTAACGCCGCCACAAAAGCACGAACCCAAAGCCGCAAGAGCAGGACCGGATCCACCTCGGTCCTGGAAGCGAATTCGCACCTGTTACATGATTACGATATTAAAAGAAGAGCCCGAGAACATGGATGACCTTCCCTGGTGCTTTGAGAACAGCGATGATGAGGTGGTCTCAGAATTTCCGCCAGCTCCGAAAGAACTGGAAGATGGCATACATACTAATGCAGATAACCTCAAGAAGATTGAGCTGGGATCGGCAGATGATCCGCGACCGACATTCGTCAGCGAGCTGCTATCTGAAGAAAGGATGGCCGCATTAAAGAACGTGCTTCTACAGCATAAAGACTGCTTCGCGTGGAACTATTCCGAGATGCCAGGATTAGATCCGGAGATTGCTGTGCATAAATTAGCGATATCCCCAGATATCAAGCCAGTCAAGTAGGCGCCAAGAAGGATGCGACTCGAGCTTGAAATGAGCATCAACGCCGAAGTCAAGAAGCTGATCGATTCTGGATTTATCCAAGAAGTCCAATATCCCGACTGGATCGCCAATATCGTCCCGGTAATGAAGAAGAATGGGACAGTGCGCATATGTGTGAACTTCCGGGATCTCAATAAAGCCTGCCCGAAGGACGACTTCCTAGTACCGGTCACCGAGCTAATGATAGATAACACGTCCACTCACGAGGTTTTCTCCTTTATGGACGGCTCGTCAAGATACAATCAGATAAAGATGCATCCCGAAGACCAGAAGCATACCGCTTTCCGAACCCCTTTGGGTATATTCTGCTACAGGGTTATGCCCTTTGGTCTAAAGAACGCCGGCGCTACCTATCAAAGGGCCATGACAAAGATCTTCGACGACCTCATACATGACATCGTCGAGTGCTATATCGATGACCTTGTAGTAAAGAGCATGTCATATGAAGAGCATTTAAAGCATCTGGAGACTGTATTTCAACGCCTTCGGCAATATAATCTGAAGATGAATCCCCTCAAATGCACGTTTGGAGTCTCCTCGGGTAAATTCCTGGGATTCATCATCCGACACCGAGGTATCGAAATAGATCCATCTAAGATCAAGGCGATCATGGAAATGCCTCCGCCAAGAACCCTCAAACAGTTGCGGTCTCTCCAAGGGAAGCTCGCATACATCCGGCGATTTATCGCCAATCTTTCAGGCAAATGTCGTCCTTACAGCCACCTGATGAAGAAGGGAACTCCATTCGTTTGGAATCACAAATGCCAAGGTGCACTAGACGAGATCAAGCAGTACCTGCAGAACCCTCCGGTGTTGGCTGCGCCGGTCAAGGGAAAACCCCTCATTCTTTATACAACCGCCCTCGAAGGTTCCTTAGGCGCATTATGGGCACAAGAGAACGATCAAGGGAAAGAGAGAGCACTCTACTACTTAAGTCGAGTTCTACTGGGGGCAGAAAACAACTACTCGCCCATTGAAAAACACTGCTTGGCGTTAATCTTCGCGATAACAAAACTCAGGCACTATGCGTTGGCGCACGAAGTCCGTCTCATCTCGAAGGTGGACCCTCTTAAATATTTGATGTCGAAGGTTATACTGACGGGTCGACTCGCTAAATGGACTCTACTCCTGATGGAGTTCTCAATAACGTATCGACCTCTTAAGGCAGTGAAAGGCCAGGCCATTGCCGACTTCCTCGCTGAACATCCAGTACCTGCCGGTTCTCCTCTGAACTGGGATTTGCCGGACGAACATGCATTCGACGCGATCGGCGGCGGTGATACCCGATAGGAACTCTATTTTGACGGGGCATCTTCCATGAAGAAGCGCAAACAATGTACCCCCATAATCAAATCGGGAGTAGGCCTCATCTTTGTAACCCCACAAGGAGGGATAATGCGCTTTGCTTTCTCCTTAACGGAATCAAGGACGAACAATGAAGCCGAATACGAAGCTTTGATAGCGGGCCTTGAGATCGCTATTAACATGGGAATTGAAGACCTCTCTATATACGGGGATTCTCAATTGGTTGTTAGTCAAGTAAATGGTGACTACCAAACGTGCAAACCGGAGTTGGTGAAATACGGCGAAAAGGTGCAACAACTATTGACCCAAATTCCCTCCTACACTTTGGAAAGTATACCACGTGCGGAAAATAGCAAAGCAGACGCGTTAGCTAAGCTCGCTAAAGAACTGGCTGACGAGAACCTCGATGACGTCAGAATTGTGGTACAAAGCCGTCGAGTGCTCGCTCCGGCAGAAATATCTCCGGAATTATACGAAGAAAAGGGGGCGACTGAGCAGACGACCCTACAAATAAAAGACCATGAGAAGGCCGAGGACTGGAGGGAAGTCTTCATAGACTACTTTAAGTCCCACCGAATGCCCGAAGAAGCGTCCTCAAGACATCAGCTCATGAAACGAGCTCTATTTTTTGCTTTTGTCAACGACACTCTATACAAGAGATCGTTTGATTCTCTGTGGCTGAGATGCTTAGGACCTGATGAAGCAGAAAGAGTCGTTCAGGAAGTTCACGACGGACTCTGCGGTTCTCACCAGGCAGGCCCGAAAATGAAATTGAAGATCAAACGGATGGGCTATTATTGGCCCACGATGGTCCAAGACTGTCTCGAGTATGCGAAGCAATACCACTCGTGCCAGATTCATGGAGACTTTATCCACCAACATCCGAACCCACTACACCCAACGGTGGCTAGCTGGCCATTCGAAATGTGGGGGACTGACATAGTTGGCCCCATCGAGCCAGCATCGTCCCGGGGACATCGTTTCATCCTGGCGACAACTGATTACTTCTCCAAATGGGCAGAAGCAGTACCGCTGAGGGAAGTGAAGACAGAGAATATCCTCCACTTCTTCAAGACGCACGTCATCTATCGGTTTGGAACCCCACGGCGGATTATCTCCGATAATGGGCCAGCCTACAGAAGCCATAAGATTAGCCGCTTCGCGCAGCAGCACAATATAGACTGGAGATATTCTTCAGTTTACAATCCACGAGCTAACGGTCTGGCCGAGGCCTTCAATAAGACCTTGACGAAGATCATAAAAAAGACGGTGTCCCGAAATAAGAAAGACTGGCACGAAAGGCTGCAAGAGGCCCTTTGGGCCTATCGAACTACATTCAAGACGGCCACGAACACAACGCCGTACGCGTTGGTATTTGGGACGGAAGCGGTGCTCTCCCTCGAGATAGAGTTACCCTCTCTGCGAGTGGCAGTCCACTACGAGCTGACAGACGAAGAAAATGCTCACCTTCGGCTTGAGGAGCTCGATGCCCTCGACGAAACCCGGCTCATAGCGCAACAAAATCTGGAAGCTTATAAAGCAAAGATGACGCGCTCATATGAAAGATTGACCCGACCGAGGACATTCCGCCAAGGCGAACTCGTGTTAGTGGTCAAAAGGCCTATGATCCCCAATCGAGCCAAGCGGGGAAAATTCGAGCCAAACTATGAAGGCCCGTACATCATAGATAAGGTCTACCAGGGTGGGGCCTATCTACTCATGGACATGCACGGTGAAAGGACTTTCAGGCCAATAAACGGTCGCTTCCTAAAGAGATACTACGCTTAATGAGCCACGGCCTAGGTCAATGATAGATGACGACGACTATGTCCGCTCGCTATCTTCCTAAGCTCGAGCTTTATAAGCGGTAGCCGGCCTTCTCCATGTCGGACCGAAATGTCCTTAAACTAACGACGGACCGAAATGTCCTTAAACTAACGACGGACCGAAGCGTCCTTGAACTAACGACGGACCGAAACGTCCTTAAACTAACGACGGACCGACAACGGACCGAAACGTCCTTAAACTAGCAACGGACCGAAACGTCCCTAAACTACTACCGCAGCATCCTTAGGCTGACACAAAAAGGGAGAAAAAGAAAAATATATATAAAAAAATGATGATGATAAAAAAAAACGGTATGTCCATAAGCAAAATGGGCACGGATGAAAACCCGAAAGGGCTTCGTGAGTAAAAACAGCAGGACTACCGGCGAGTGTTTGTGAAAACCCGAAAGGGCGCAACCTCGTTAAAAGACACTTACAGGGTCCTCTCGACCTTGTAAGGAGAAAACACCCGCGTGAGATCCTTACGACTCATAAAGGAGCAACACACTTAGGGATCCCCACGATACCTAAGGAGAAAATACACTTGCGAGATCCTCACGACTCGTAAGGAGAATTCTCTTATGGGACCCTCACGGCTCATGAGACTTGAAAGTCTTAAGTAACAGAAACCTAAACCTGTTCTTAAGCAAATCCCCCACAACCTTCGATAATGCCCTACAAGTAGTCCAATATTGACCCTTGTATACAATCCACGGGCGCGAATAAACATTTCCCTAAATAAGTCCCATCCGAGAGTAGGGATATGTTTGCATGGTAAACAACCCTTGTAAATCCTCTCGACTTACAAGGAGAAAACCCTCCTGTAGGATCCTTACGACTTACAGAGGAACATACACTTAGGAATCCTCACGATTCCTAAGGAGAAAATACACCTATAAGATCCTCACGACTTGTAGGGAGAAATACCTTTGTGAGACCCTTACGGCTCATAAAGTCAAAAGCCTTAGTCGACAGGACCTTAACCCTGTTTGCTAAGCCACCTTTGTTCAACATCGACAGAGGCAAATGATGATTCGCTCCTGGCAATATTCCAGTTGCAGTGATGCTGATGCCTAAACCGGTATCAAATCCCAAGTTCTTTCATGGCAAATGATGATTCGCTCCTGGCAATATTCCAGTCGCAGCGATGCTGATGCTAAGATTGGTATCAGATCCCAAGTTCCACACTCGCGATATATAAAAAATCAGCGAGCCAAAAATGCATATGAAATAGCCGAAATTATGGGGCAGCTTGCAATAAAAAAAACAGCAAGTAAAAATGTATGCATGAAAAATAGCCGAAATGATGGGGCAACTCGTAATAAAAAGCAGCGAGTAAAAATGAAATAAATAGCCGAAATGATTGGGCACCGCGAAAAAATAGCCGAAATGATAGGGCAATCACAACCTCCGCGATATAAAAGCTGAAATGATAGAGCATCGCGGACAAAGAAATAAAATAAGAATAAAATTTATGCCCTACAGGTGATGTTACATCAACCCCTGTATACAATCCAGGGGCACGAACAAAAAAATAAAGAAAGGGAACATACCTCCCCCCAGGTTTCATCATAAGAAGAAGCAAAATCTCGACGGGCCGCAAGCGACCTAGAGATCATCCCAGCACTCGTCTCGTAACGACGGACACAACTTCAAGCTAAACGGAACAGCGGCAACTCCCAGTTCCATGGCTCGGCGGTATACATATCGCCAACAGTCAAACCTCCATCCCGTGAAATGCGGATACAATCGACAAAATTCCTGGTTACGTGGAACGCGGATAACGTCACTCTTTGACCCCGTGGAAAACGTCCAGAGCGGATCCTGGTCCTCGCAGAGCACGGCAGTGAACCCGTGTGAAGCATCTAGAGCGGAGCCTAGTCCTCGCCGAGCACGGCAGTGAACCCGTGTGAACCATCTAGTGCAAAATTCCTGGTTACGTGGAACGCGGATAACGTCACTCTTTGACCCCGTGGAAAACGTCCAGAGCGGATCCTGGTCCTCGCAGAGTACGGCAGTGAACCCGTGTGAAGCATCCAGAGCGGAGCCTAGTCCTCGCAGAGCATGGCAGTGAACCCGTATGAAGCATCTAGTGCAAAATTCCTGGTTACGTGGAACGCGGATAACGTCACTCTTTGACCCCGTGGAAAACGTCCAGAGCGGATCCTGGTCCTCGCAGAGCACGGCAGTGAACCCGTGTGAAGCGTCCAGAGAGGAGCCTAGTCCTCGCCGAGCGCGGCAGTGAACCCGTGTGAAGCATCTAGTGCAAAATTCCTGGTTACGTGGAACGCGGATAACGTCACTCTTTGACCCCGTGGAAAACGTCCAGAGCGGATCCTGGTCCTCGCAGAGCACGGCAGTGAACCCGTGTGAAGCATCCAGAGCGGAGCCTAGTCCTCGCCGAGCACGGCAGTGAACCCGTGTGAAGCATCTAGTGCAAAATTCCTGGTTACGTGGAACGCGGATAACGTCACTCTTTGACCCCATGGAAAACGTCCAGAGCGGATCCTGGTACTCGCAGAGCACGGCAGTGAACCCGTGTGAAGCATCCAGAGCGGAGCCTAGTCCTCGCCGAGCACGGCAGTGAACCCGTGTGAAGCATCTAGTGCAAAATTCCTGGTTACATGGAACGCGGATAACGTCACTCTTTGACCCCGTGGAAAACGTCCAGAGCGGATCCTGGTCCTCGCAGAGCACGGCAGTGAACCCGTGTGAAGCATCCAGAGCGGAGCCTAGTCCTCGCCGAGCACGGCAGTGAACCTGTGTGAAGCATCTAGTGCAAAATTCCTGGTTACGTGGAACGCGGATAACGTCACTCTTTGAAGCATCTAGTGCAAAATTCCTGGTTACGTGGAACGCGGATAACGTCACTCTTTGACCCCGTGGAAAACGTCCAGAGCGGATCCTGGTCCTCGCAGAGCACGGCAGTGAACCCGTGTGAAGCATCCAGAGCGGAGCCTAGTCCTCGCTGAGCACGGCAGTGAACCCGTGTGAAGCATCTAGTGCAAAATTCCTGGTTACGTGGAACGCGGATAACGTCACTCTTTGACCCCGTGGAAAACGTCCAGAGCGGATCCTGGTCCTCGCAGAGCACGGCAGTGAACCCGTGTGAAGCATCCAGAGCGGAGCCTAGTCCTCGCCGAGCACGGCAGTGAACCCGTGTGAAGTATCTAGTGCAAAATTCCTGGTTACGTGGAACGCGGATAACGTCACTCTTTGACCCCGTGGAAAACGTCCAGAGCGGATCCTGGTCCTCACAGAGCACGGCAGTGAACCTGTGTGAAGCATCCAGAGCGGAGCCTTGTCCTCGCCGAGCACGGCAGTGAACCCGTATGAAGCATCTAGTGCAAAATTCCTGGTTACGTGGAACGTGGATAACGTCACTCTTTGACCCCGTGGAAAACGTCCAGAGCGGATCCTGGTCCTCGCAGAGCACGGCAGTGAACCCGTGTGAAGCATCCAGAGCGGAGCCTAGTCCTCGCCGAGCGCGGCAGTGAACCCATGTGAAGCATCTAGTGCAAAATTCCTGGTCACGTGGAACGCGGATAATGTCACTCTTTGACCCCGTGGAAAACGTCCAGAGCGGAGCCTGGTCCTCGCCAAGCACGGCAGTGAACCCGTGTGGAGCATCCAGAGCAAATGCCGGACTGTGGAGTCCTTAAAATCCACGGACTATGACGTCCTTAACCTCGACCGCAATGTCTTAAAACTAACGATCAACCACCCCGATTCCCTACGGATTCTCCCTTGGTTAAAGGGTACATCTCTTCACTCCTTTGATACTCGGCGTTGTAATTCCTCAACGTCTTCAAAGAGGTGACGGGTCCCTGCGACCAAACATCGGACTGTGGAGTCCCTAAATCCACGGACTATGAGGTCCTTAACCTTGACCGTGATGTCTTAAAACTAACATCGGACTGTGGAGTCCTTAAATCCACGGACTATGAGGTCCTTAACCTTGACCGCGACGTCTTTAAACTACGATACCTGGAGAAACCCCTGACTCCGTAAAACACGGACAAGAGCGACCACATCCAGCACTTGCAGGCCCTCACGACCTGTAAGGAAGAAAACACTCTTATGAGATCCCTACGACTCTCAAGGGAAAAACCCGCTTAGGAATCTTCACGATTCTTAAGAAGGACTTACACCTATGGGATCCTCTCGACCTGTAGGAAGAAAAACTCTTTATGAGACCCTCGTGGCTCATAAAATACAAAAGTCTTAGGAGGCAGATCTTAACCCTGAATCCTGAGCCATCGCTGTCCTGCAAGGAGATCAAGATAGAATATCCGCAGAATACATTCAATAGAAAGGGGACACACCATTGAAGAGAAGAATATGTCTTCATTTATAAACCTCCCTTCGACAACAATACTCGATCTAAAGCCAGCACAAACCACCCGATACGGGAGATAACGTGGCAAGTTTCTGATCTGTATCCTATCAAGCACGCATTTGCAAATGTACGAATGTTTAAAAGGAAATGATGCCCGAGGCACTGATGTGCATGCAACGTAACGATGGTGCTCGTAATTAAAGAAAAACAGACAGCTCATTTACGCAAGCAAGACACACGTACGACTATCTGACAAGCATGAAAATTCAACAGAAAGCATGCAAACCACCAATGATTAAAGGAGTACATTGATTCAAACATACTACATTGGTGAGAAAAGATCACCAAACAAGGGATCAGAAATACAAGGGTTAACAAAGCAAAACGCAAAATTCTCCAACTCCCTCTCCGCCTTCTCCAGCACGTCAAAACGGCGGTTTTCGCGAGGAGTCGCTCCCCATCGGTTGGAGCCGTGCTCATCAGCGAAAGCAGACATGACGGCCCGACGAGCTCTTATCTGACTCAGTAAATGAACTGAGTGATCCTTCAGAGCATGAGTGATTAGACAAGCCTCATGAAAGCACTCAAGCTTGTCCTCCGCCGCGTCAAGGATCGCCGAAGTCATCTCCGCCGGATGAGGGGGTATATCGGCAAGCACAGACAGGAGGATCATCCGGAGCCAAATGGAGCCCATGGGAAGAGGAGAGCCCCGACGGGTCAGTAGCTCGTACATCACCGCGTCACATTGAGCGTCGGTGAGAAGGGGATCCGCCAGCCGCGCAGCGAAGCGAGGAATTATCTCCTCAAGGGGCACCTCCCATGGTTGCCGATGAGCATGGGGACGATTGCAAGCCATGGCGATTGATCGGGTTCTCAAAGATGACCACCTTAAGGTATGAATGGGTTTCTCTGTGAAGAAAAGAAGTAAGGCATAGGGTTCAGGTTATAAAGGGGAGCATTTAATGCTATACACAAAAAATGTTGTGCATGGTGGGACTATTCTCAAAGCCCGGAAAGAAGAGGAGAGCGTTGGAAATGAAATCCAACGACGCATTGGAATTAGGTTAGGGAAATGAAACCTCCCCATCAAGCAGATCCCTGCATACGCAACACGTGAGCACTAGCCTTTGATTGGAAAATGAGGCGGCACTGCACAGACACAACAGAGAACTAAGCTCTGAGAACGAGAATCAAATTCTTAAAAGAAAGGTTTGAAAGGAAGGACATGAAAAAGTGAAGGCGCTTCTGAAAGGACGTTTCTTCTACCCTACTCCCCAAAGCAGATCCAGCGGTCACAAAAGTGACAGCGTTGCACTCACGTGCAGACACGTGAGAACAACGCTGTGGGGGCATTTGTTTCCTGATTTAAAATCAGGAAGCCTACGGAAGAGGCTTCAGAAAAGGGTCATGTGCTCACACGTGACCAGAAGTCACGTGTTGGCACGCGACATTTAAAAGCATCGGCAAAGCAGATTCAGCTTCCCGACTACATCAAGGAAAAGTCTTCAGAAGAGGTCACGTGCTCTCACGTGACCAGGGTCACGTGTTGGCACGTGATAATCAAAAGCAACAGATTCGTTCTCCAGTTAAACCAAGAAAAAGGCTCCAGACGAAGGTCACGTGCTCACACGTGACCAGGGGTCACGTGATGGCACGTGACGGTTAAGCAGCAACCAGAAGACAGAGCGCAAAAAGAAAGAAGAAGGCTCGTTCCAAGGGGGTCACGTGCCCACACGTGACCAAGGGTCACGTGACCGACTTCAAATCCCATTTGTTAACAGAATTAAATTCTGAGAAAAGACCTCTCAAATCTTTCCAAAAGAAACCGATTGAATTAAAGATGATTAAATATCATCTATCTATGGGAAAATCTCGAATTTGGAAAGATTTCCCCGTAAAATCTAACCAAACTAACAGAGAAGAATCTCTGGATTTAAAATCCAATGATCAGTAAAATTCACCTAATAATCCAAAGGTCCAAAACGAATGATGGATACAAATCAAATCTCCTAATGAAAGATCCACCAAAACTAATTGACTCGGCTGCTTCTCCTATAAATAGGAGCCAAGAGACACACGCAAAAAATATATACGCAGAGGGAAGAAAAGAGAGAGAGCCTTGATACTTGAGAGGAATTTGGATCTTCTGCAAAAGAAAACTCTAGGTAAGAAGGGGAAGGTTTCATTGAAAGAAAGAGAATTTAATTCTCAACAGAGTTTAACTCTGATGTAAAACAGAAGGACATATTTCTTCTCTCTTTGGTGGAGGATCTGTAAAGTGCACATCTCCCCTTGAGTTGAGAATTTAATTCTCAATGGGTTGAGATCCTGCCATGCAGATCCAAAGCATAGAGAGGGAATGGAAGCACGAGAATTTAATTCTCACAGAACTATAGGAATTTAATTCCTTCAAAATAAAATTAGGGTTTGACCCTGTGTTATGGGAATTTAATTCCTTCAGAACGAAAAGAATCAGGGTTTAACCCTAGTTAAGAACTTAGTTCTGTTAAAACAACAAGAATTTAATTCCCTTAATCTTATTCTCCAGAATAATTCTCTAACAGAGAGTGTGAGTTTAATTCCTTAAAGCTTTTATTAGGGTTTAACCCTATTCAGTTCTTCACATATATGAGGAATTTAATTCCTATAGAAGATTCAGAGTTCAACTCTTCAAAAGGAACTAGGAATTTAATTCCTCTGAAATTATTGTCAGGGTTCAACCCTACGAGGAATTTAATTCCTGAAAGGGATTAACAGATCTTCTAAACAACTACAGAAAAGCAGGGTCACGTGTCACCACGCGACCCCCCCTAAAGATCTACAGAAAGCCCTTTGAGGCAGTGCCTCACGTGACCCACGTGACCTCTGAAGCACGAGGAATAGAAAAGAGCTCTAGGGCGCCCTCACGTGTCACCACGTGACCCCTAGTGAGCATTATAACGCACAGAGCATGGGCTTTCATCACGTGCTCACACGTGATGGCCACCAGAACTAAAGTGTTAAACACTTACCTGCAGAATAAAATAAGGGGAATCAGGGCGCTCTCACGTGTCCACATGTGACCCCTCTCTCCTTAGTGTTTAACACTAATCTGAAGACTTTGTCCTCAGTGTTTAACACTGATTTTCTTAGTGTTTAACACTAATTTGGAAAACTCTATTTGCAGTGTTTAACACTGATTTGCTTAGTGTTTAACACTAATGCGAAAACTCTGCTCCCAGTGTTTAACACTGATTATCTTTTAGTGCTTAACACTAACTTGCTAATCTTATTCCCAGTGTTCAACACTGTTGGTTTCTAGTGTTTAACACTAGCTTTAGCCCAATTGGCTAAGTTTCAGAGGCAAAGCCTCTCCTTCAATGGACCAGCAGAAGGTCAATGTTTTAAACATAATTGGACTTAGCCCAAATTGGCCATAAGTCCTCAAATCATCTTAAACTGAGCACACTTGCTCTTTCAACAAACTCATTGGTTCAAGGGTACATCTCTGAACTCCTCTGACATCTGTCGTTGTAATACTTCAACGTCGTCAGAGAGGTGACGGGTCCCGACAACCACACATTAATACGGACTGTGGGGTCCTTAAACTCATGGACTAATGCGTCCTTAAATCAAGATACGGACTGTGGGGTCCTTAAACCCATGGACTACGACGTCCTTAACCTTGACCGAGATGTCTTAAAACTAACAATGGACTGTGGGGTCCTTAAACCCATGGACTACGACGTCCTTAACCTTGACCGAGATGTCTTAAAACTAACAATAGACCGCAATGTCCTTAAACTACCCATGGACCGTCATGTCCTTAAACTAGCGATGGACCACTATGTCCCTAAACTGGAACAATAGAGCCCAAACGCTCTTTTGTTGGATCTAAACGATCCCGTTTAAGTTGATCTTAGCCTTAAATATGGCTAACGTATCCTTAAACCTTTCAAACAGACTTTAGTCTCAAACTGGACTATAGATCCCCCCAATTAACTCTGGCTCAAGGGTACATCTCTGAACTCCTCTGACATTTGTCGTTGTAATCCTTCAACGTCGTCAGAGAGGTGATGGGTCCCGATGGCCATACATTCAATGGACCACCATGTCCCTGAACTGGAACAATCGAGCCTCCAGACGCTCTTTTGTCGGATCTAAACGATCCCGTTAAGTTGATCTTAGTCTCAAATCGGACTAACGTATCCTTAACGAATGTTTAAGTTGATCTTAGTCTCGAATGAGGCTAACGTATCCTTAAACCCAAACCCCCAAACCTAAATCTAAGATAATACGGATTTGGACTAGTCCACGCCCTACGGGCGACGACATAACTCAGTCTCCGTATACAATCCACGGGAAACCAAACATAAAATAAACACACACGACACGAAGTGACCATCTGGAGAAGGAGAAAGTGGTTACCGCGATGCGGTAGCGTAATTAACTGCAGGGGTTTGCGCCTGCAGGGAAGAGCGTCCCTACAATCAAAAACCCCTCGTGCGAGGGGGAATCTGACGAAGTCTGCTACATCGGACGCATCCGTTTAAACTTTCGATATACGGTGCCATAAATCAACTTGGCATCTACGGAGAGGTGGACGGATAGCACCAATTAGCATCTGCCCCGAACCTCAGGCGAGACGTCCATGTCTTGGCCGCCGTTCGGAGGGGAACAAGGGTGACCACTCCTTCGGCCGGGATGGAGTGGTTGGTAAACCCCGCGAGGACGTGGGAGGTGGGCCATAGGTCGGACGGTACAGCCCCATACGCTTGAAATAGTCGTAGAAGAGGATTCAGCCGAGCTCCCAGAATCGACCAATATCCTCTGTACCTCGTAACGGTGGACCCGGGCTGTTATAATGAGGGGGTCGTTGTGAGGCAAAGATATACCATGGAGGTCTTCATCGGTGAAGATGATAGGCTCGGTCGTCCTGCACTTCTTCTAGGGTGGATCGCTTGTACCCTCGACTGGTAGGAGTTGTTGGTTTTCGCCAGGTGTGCGAGCAGATTCCGAGATGACGACCATGATTTGCCTGATCATTAACTCCCCGGGAGCTGGCTGGTTCTCTTGCTCCCGGTCTGCCTGCCGCTTGTCCCGCAGGTACTTCGCCAGGTGGCCAGAGCGGATCAACTCCTCGATGTAGTCACGGATTTGTTTGCTATTTTCGGTCGGGTGACCCTGTGACCTATGGAAGGCGCAATACAGTCCCCGGATACGCTTAGCCGCTCTTTTGGTGACTGGCAGGAGCTTGAAAAATCTCTCGCCTTTCGCTTCCTCCAACAGCTCGGTCTGGGAGATGTTAAGAGGAGTGTACTTCTGGAACTTCGGGGAGTATGGTTTTGGCCGGTCGACCCTCTTCTTCTCTTCTTTGCCCCTCTTCTTTTGGTCGGATTGGTTGTCTCGGGGCAGATTGGCGTTCACCTCCGACTTGAGTTGGATCTCCCGCTCGGTCCAAACTTTTACTTCAGCCATGGCCTTAGGTTGCGCTAATGCAAAAGAGTGGAGCCACTCTTTATGCTTAAGACCCGACTTTAGTGTGGTGATGACAGTTTCATCCCGGTGCTCGGAGACCTCAAGGAGAGCATTATAGAAACGAGTGACATATCCCTTAAAGGATTCCTCATCCCCGCTCTTTATGGTGAACATGTAGTTGACTATTCTTTTTTGTCGTCAATTCCCGACGAAGTGGCCAAGGAATTGGGTGGCCAGCTCACCGAAGGTCAAGATGGAGCATGGCGTGAGTCTTCGGAACCAGTCCCGGCCAGCTCAGATGAGGGTGGCGGGAAAAGCTCGGCATTGGGCCGCGTCGGAGTTATCCTGGAAGCTCATGCCCGCCAGAAATGTGTCTAGATGGTCCTTTGGGTCGAATTTCACATCGAAGAGGGCCACCTTGGGCAGTTTGTTCCTGGACGAGATGTGCTCGGCTAGCAGTTCTTCCGTAAAGGGTTTAGTCAGCGAATCGGCGGAGTATCCGGCCCCTTCGCCGGACGCGTCCATCCCGGTGTACGCCCTCGATTTTCTTCTTAAGGGCCTCGAGTCGATGGTGGTAACTCGAGGATTCTGCACAGCCGGAGTGGTGACTATCCCCACTCCAGGTCTGCGCCAGTGTGCGTCTTCGATTCCGCTCTATCACATTTCGCTAATCCTCGGGTAAGTTCCTTCTCGAGTGGCCCCGGCGTTCGGCTTTCGTGCGACCCCAGTGGGAGGGAAGGTGTCGATCATGCCTGAAAGCAGGCGAGCTGACCGATACCTCCTCGGGGGGCGAGAACACGCGATGGGCATTGGAACGACGACCCAGACTTCCCTGGGACCGTGGCGTGGAGCTGTCCGGCGCCTAGCGGGTCATGGAATCAGTCGCCGCGTGTGGGTTAAGGTGACCGGAGTCAGCCCGCCGGCGCTCAGTGGCGCTGTGAAGAGGATGAGGTAGATCGAAGGCTTGAGCGTGCCCGTCCGTCCTTCGGCGGACGTCGTTATCCCGGGAAGGGGGACTGCGGCCTAGTGGGTGTGGCCTATTGCTTGGATGCGGACGAGGGCATCCACCAGCGATGTGAGCCTGTCTATCCGAGCGGATAAGGCGCTGATGGCGTTAGGAGGGAGAAGCGAACCTGTAACATTTTAGAAAATAAAATATTGTTTTTGGGAATTTAAAAAATTAAAAAATGATAAATTTCATGAATATTAATAAGTATGAGAATTAGTTTTAATAAAAGGGTATAATTATATACCAATAGTTTTGAAAATATTTGGAAAATTAATATAATTATTGATTTGGAAGGTGTTAAGTTGATTTGGATATGTTATAAATATTTATACAATTATTTTTATACGAGTTTATTACTAAACTTGATTAATATTTAATAATTATGCATTAATCCGGTTTATGTGTATGACATGCACCATGTCATGTTACACAACTTGTCACATTTTATTTTAACCATGGCTTCATTTGTATATGCATGGCTTTGTTTTGTTTTAAAATGAGTGAGTAAAAGAAAAGAAAAAGAAAATAGGTGAGAGAAAGAGTGATGGGACAAGTATCATGGGTGAGAGAGAAAGAGAGAAGCTTCAACATTTTTCCAAGCTCTCTTCATCTTTTCATTTCCTCACCTCATTTCTTATCTATTTCCTCTTCCTCCACCTTCTCTAACCTCCATGGCCACCCTCAAAACCATCATCAAACTCCATGCATCCTTCACAAAAATTGTGCTCAACCCCACTACAAACACCTTGGACCAAACAAGTTGGGACTTTGAAGATTTTGGGCAACTCAAGAAAATTCTTGAGTTGCCAAATGAGGTAATTTCCTATACCCTTAGTGTAATTTTTGGTTCTCCTTATGTTTTAGTGTAGTTTAGAGTTAAACTTTTGGAGATTTGTGATGTGGAAATTTTCCAAGAAGAGATTTGGGAATTTTTATGACTTGTGAAGGTAGATTTGAGGCTTGGTTAGGGACCACAACCATTATAGTGCTAGAATCATGGACCAAAATAGAGACAAACCCAAGACTTGAGTTAGAAATATTTCAAATGTCGGTTTTGTGGATATTTTTGGGGACTACAGGGAATATGGGGCAATCTGAGACCCTTTTAGGATAATCAAACATCCCTAGACACCTAATTAGAACCCTAGGACACCGCCACCAAAAGACGAGATCCCAATTCTTTATTATGGCCGGCGGCGCCGGGATTTTTCGCATTCTCGCCGGATTTGTCGAGGTAGCTGGTGTTAGGGTTGGGTCTATAGCTCAATTACCTCATAAACTACCCCCTGTATTGTTTGTTTAGCCCCAAATTACCTGAGTCAAAATCTGGAGCTAGTTTTCTAAGTTGCTGTTTTGAGTTTTGTGGAATTTAATAACTTGAGTTTTGATGATGTGTTTTATCTCGATCGATTGGCGTTCGTACGTCGATGTCGAGGGTTATTTGGTTGTTTTGCATGCGTAGTCCGTAGGTTCTAACCTATGAGTATTTCGTGTGCCGTATCGGGTTTTCTTGTATTTGATTCTTGTTTTATGATATAACGTTTTTGAAACTGTAGGTACCTCCCCGTGGACTTCGGGACGACAAGGGAAAGAGTGGCGTCATCGACTTCGGCAAGTGAGCATCGAGGTGAGTAGATGTATATCTACGGGGGAAGTCGAGTGGATGGCGTATAGCCCCCCCGCAAATGTAGAATAGGGTTATTACTATATTATTATGAGGTTGGATACGATATTGGATATTTAGCGAGTAGGGTATTTAGAAGACCTTAGGTTAGATTGGGTTGATCTAGGAAGACCTATCCATAGGATGTTTATCTTGGTGGCGAATCGCAGGTTATATGTAGTCACACACACACGCGCATGATTGGTAGAGATTTCGCGTATGCGCTTTGAAATCAAAATTAAGAATATACCGCAATCAAGAACGGTGTCGCTTGGTAGCTAGCCGGTTGAGTACGGGTCGGTCCACAGGGAAAACGTGTTCTTTTCTAATTGTTCTAACAAGTCAATTCCTATTTTTGTTAGGTTTTGAATTTTATAAAAACTAAAATTGAATTTTATTTGGATTAAAACCTTGCTAGGGTTAGGATTAGGTTAGTTTGGAAAGTTAATTCTACTTACCGTTTTCTTTGCCCTAATTAAGAACATAGGTGTAGGGTTCCTAGGCATCCTAATGAAGTTTCACAAGGCATCAACCATGCCAATTTCAAAAATTATTGGTGCCGAGAAACCCTAACACGGATCGTTGACTAGATGTTTAGGCGAAATGAGAATCTAGTTAACTACTTAACTAAAAGTTAGATGCTACAACCTTTGTAGATCCGGTTCCCCACTTTCTTAGCTCCACGTGGGTGTGCTCTCGCTGTCCATCATGAATCCTAGACTCATTCGTCGGCTTCATCGGAAAAACGGGCGAGCAAGGTCGTCGGCTTCGTGTCAAAGACGATCTACGTCGAGGTTGCACAAGTTCAAGCTCCGACTTCACCAAGTTGTGAAACTTGTGAAGAAAACACCCAAAACCACTTGGCAAGAGGTAGAGGATGAAGAAATAGGAGGTGAGTTCACTTTAGATTTGGATTTCTCACTCTAGAAATGAAGTTGCCATTGATGGCATCAAGCTTTTCCTTTTTGAAGTGAAGAAGAAGATGAAGCTAGAATTATGATAAGTCTTGTAAATATGAATAATAAAACAATACTTATCATAATGGGAACCATGGTTAGGTGTAGAGAATTGACCAAGGTTAAAAGAGTGGTTAGGGCTAAGCATGAAGACAAATTGGTCACTTGGGTCAAAGCTTCATGAAGCTTCACAAAGTTTCAAGAAAGAAAGCAACCATTTTGTATTCATATGCCATTCTTTTTCTAAAATAAATAAATGAAAAGAATGGATAATAAAAACCCTAATTACTTACTTAACCTAGGTTTAATCCTTTACACTTAACCAAATGAGTATGCATCATCAAACATGATACAAATATGTGCACAAAAGCATATCGCATATACAATGTGCAAATCAAGTGAGAAAATCCGTTTAAAGTGAACCTATACTAGTTAATGCAAAGTAATATATCAAATATATAATTATACATTAAATCATTAAATCAACACTTGATTCAATGATCCGGTCATGTCGCACATAACCGACTAGTATTCAATGCATCGATTTATCGAATCAATGATTCGATAACTAGGTCATATCTCATACAACCAATCGAAACATTAATCGCGAGAATCAAATACGGTATCATATACACGCATCATTCTCGGTCCCGTACATATCTCATATGCGCTCCTATTTCGTTTCGCTTAAGCCAGGAAACCTCTGTGTAGGACTCTAAAGACTCGTCAATACGCCGGTAGCAGATGATGATCATATCAAGCACCCACAAGCCGCAAGCGGTCTGCTAAACGTAACGGCCACCCGGGTATTGAGCGATCAGAAGATCGACGAGCTAGCCCGCTCACACTCCTGCGAATCCGACCAGTAACACTTAACCGTACAGTCCGGCCTCTTCGTCTGATATGTCGCATATCAAGTCTAGGGGTGGTAAACGTCAGACCCCAATAACCCGATAAGTCGTGCCGATGTGAGGTTCGCAACGGGTCGAGAAACTACTGGTAACACTTACCAGAAAATCTCTGATCAGCCCTGGCCAGGGACTTCCCTGCTACGGCCAATCGAGCACAGCGTAACATCAACTCCCAATACCGGGAGAGACGAAACCCCTCCTATCGCTCATTGCCTCCATGTGACTCGGGACTGTACCCAAAGACCACCGTTTTGCACGCCCTCATGGACGTGGTAAGGTGGAGATCAAAGCACAGTGGGAATCACACAAGACTCTATGATGATCTCGGGTCTACAGACTAACCTGTACAAGTGTCACCTGAGAACTGCCATCTGACGTGAGGTATAATACCATCTGGGAGTTCTCGGCGAGTCCGTCCAGTGTACCCAGTCTCCATTGAGCACCCGTATACCATCTCTGATGTCAAACACCAATGGATATGGGATCATCCATCGCCCATCATATGGGTCGAGAAGCGTATACGCTAGTCTACACTGGTATATCGATGCCCCGTCTCGATACACCCACGACTAGGGACCTTGAAGGATGTACTTATGGACTACCATGTCCCCACTAGTATGATCTGCATCATATTCCAGGTAGTCATGTACACATCCTAAGGGCTTTACCAACATGTAACTATAAGACAGTATAAAGAGACTAGTATACATGTTAAGATAAAGAGCAACCAGATAGCATACTATCATATCGAGCAAGAAAGTCATCTCTATATATGTCCAAGCATCCAATATAATATACATCATCTATACAATACTGGCCTCTAGGGCATACATACAACTAACAATCTCCCACTTGCACTAGGGCCAGCTGCTGTAGTATCGCATACCGAGCATCCCGAAGAGTCTCTTAAACTGTATCTGGGGAATGGCCTTCGTGAGTGGATCCGCCGTGTTGTTCTTCGTGTCAACCCTCCTGACCTCGATCTCCCGGCGATCAACTATCTCCCGGATCAGGTGATACCGCCTCAGAATATGCCTGGATCGCTGATGGGACCTGGGTTTCTTGGCCAAAGCCACTGCTCCATTGTTATCGCAATACAAAGGTATTGGATGCTCAATGGATGGAACCACACCAAGTTCAGTAATGAACTTCTTGATCCAGACAGCCTCTTTGGCAGCGTCGTTGGCAGCGATGTATTCAGCCTCCATCGTCGAGTCTGCCACGGTTTCCTGCTTGGAACTCTTCCAGCTAACCGCCCCTCCGTAAAGGGTAAAGACAAAACCCGACTACGACTTAGAGTCGTCCTTATCACTCTGGAAGCTGGAATCGGTAAAGGACTCCACTTGGAGTTCTCCACTACCATACACCAAGAGCATCTCTTTAGTCCTTCGTAAGTACTTGAGAATGCTCTTCACAGCTGTCCAGTGACTCTCTCCAGGATCAGCTTGATACCTGCTTACTACACTTAGTGAGTATGCAACATCGGGTCTGGTACATAGCATCGCATACATGATAGAGCCTACAGCCGAAGCATAGGGTATCCCTTGCATGCGAGCTCTCTCCAAATCAGTCTTGGGAGACATCTCTTTGGAGAGAGTGACTCCAGAGATCGTGGGTAGGTTCCCACGCTTGGATTCTTCCATACTAAACCTCTTTAATATGGTGTCAATGTACCTGGATTGGGACAATCCCAATATCCATTTGGATCTATCTCTATAGATCCTGATTCCCAATATGCAGGAGGCATCACCAAGATCTTTCATTGAGAATCTCTGTGATAAGAAGAGCTTGACCGATTGCAGCATAGGAATATCATTTCCTATCAAGAGTATGTCGTCCACGTACAATACGAGAAAGACAACCTTACTCCCTGCCACCTTCTTGTAGATACAAGGTTCATCTGGGTTTTTGACGAAATCAAACTCTTTGATAACGACATCAAAGCAGATGTTCCAACTCCGCGATGCTTGCTTTAATCCATAAATGGATTTAAGCAGCTTGCACACCTTCCCGCTGCTCCCACTATCTACGAAGCCCTCCGGCTGAGTCATGTACACGCACTCTTCTAAATCACCATTTAGAAAGGCGGTCTTAACATCCATTTGCCAGATTTCGTAGTCATGATATGCAGCGATGGCAAGCATGATCCGGATGGATTTAAGCATAGCCACTGGAGAAACGATTTCGTCATAGTCCACACCTGGTCTTTGACGAAAACCTTTTGCTACAAGTCTAGCTTTGAAAGTCTCCACTTTTCCATCTACACCAAGTTTCTTCTTGAAGATCCACTTGCTCCCAATGGGTTTTATCCCTTCAGGAGCAACTTCCAAAGTCCATACTTTGTTGGTGTACATGGATTCCATCTCGGACCGCATTGCATCCAGCCATTTCACTGAGTCCCTACTCGTGATGGCCTGCTCGAAGCTAGTTGGGTCATCATCCTCCATGATGTAATCCTCGCTCCCACCATCCATGAGAAAACCGTAGTATCTCTCAGGTTGGCGAGGAACCCTACTAGATCGGCGGAGAGGCTGGGGTTCATTGGGAGCTACTGAATCCTCTTGTTCCACTAAATCTTCAGTTTGAGTTTGTGTATCTGGAACCTCTTCCAGCTCTACCACTTTGCCACTAATTTCTTTTTCAAGAAATTCCTTTTCTAAAAAGGTGGCATGTTGAGCAACAAACACTTTTTGTTCCTCACTGTGGTAGAAAAAATACCCATATGAGTTCTTTGGATATCCCACAAACTTGCAAAGAACTGACCGTGCCTCGAGCTTGTCCGGATTTTGTCTTTTGACATAAGCTGGACAACCCCATATTTTAACTCGTTTAAAATATGGTCTCTTCCCACTCCATATCTCATATGGTGTGGTAGGTACAGATTTAGATGGAACTTGATTCAATAGGTATGCTGCTGTCTCCAACGCATATCCCCAAAAGGAAATAGGTAACTCAGCTGTGCTCATCATAGAGCGCACCATATCTAATAGGGTGCGGTTCCTCCGTTCTGATACACCGTTGTGCTGTGGTGTATATGGAGGAGTCAGCTGAGAGAGAATCCCATTCTCTTTTAGGAAGTCCAGGAATTCTCCGCTTAAGTATTCACCTCCTCGATCAGATCGAAGGATTTTAATACTTTTTCCGGTTTGGTTTTTGACTTCTTGTTTATATTCTCTAAATTTCTCAAAAGCTTCTGATTTGTGTTTCATCAGGAACACATATCCGAATCTAGAGAGATCGTCAGTGAATGTAATGAAGTACGAAGAACCATCCCTGGCATGTGTAGACATAGGACCGCATACATCACTATGTATCAGTCCTAAGAGTTCGGCAACTCTTTCTCCGTGTCCCGTAAACGGAGTTTTGGTCATCTTGCCTCTGAGACATGACTGGCAAGTGTCATAAGATGAAAATTTGAATTGTTTCAAATATCCATCCTTATGCAACTTAGCTAGTCGTGTCGCATTGATGTGACCCTGTCTACAATGCCACAAGAAGGATTCGTTCAGTTCTGAACTCTTCCTCTTGTGTGTGTTAGTTATGCTCAGAACTGTTGATTGATTTAGAACATAAATGCCATTGCACAGCATGCCTGATCCAACCAACTTTTGGTTATGGAAAATGTTCATAACATTGTCCTGTAATACAAAATTATATCCCTCTTTACTTAATAAAGAAACCGATATAATGTTGCATATCAGGTTCGGCATGTAATAGCATTCGTTCAGAACCAATGTATTACCAGTTGGTAATTCAAGGTGATATTCCCCGACAGTCTTAGCTGCAACAATTGCACCATTTCCGACTCTAATGTCTTTATCACCTTCTCCAAGTTCTCTACCTTTCCTAAGCCCATGTAACTGATTACATATATGGGATCCTGACCCGGTATCTAATACCCAGGACGTAGAGCAAATGGAGAAACAGTTCTCTGTAACGAACACACCCGAAGAAAATGCATCAACATGTACTTTCTTCATCCGGGTGGCATGGGAATCCTGGTATTCCCCTATATCCTGTTCATTCCTATAACTCTTATAAGAAAGAACGGAACCACCGTTCCCCAGCACAGTGTAATATGCGGGTTCGGTCAATACATCCATATTATTATCTTGATTAAGGTATGAACTGGTCGCTACCTGGAGAAAGAGAGAAGAAAACACTTTAGCGTATGCTCGTGCAAGATCAGATTGGTTATTATCTTATCTAATCAGGATGGCTCCCACTGGTTTTTATCAAATCTTCCTTCAAACCCTAAAAGGAAAGACTAGCCGGGATTAATTACACCCTACAACTTCGTCGATCTTTCAGCCAGGCCAGTGTCGGTACTTTGAGGGAGGTCCCCCGTGCTTTCGCACGAACCTAATTAATGCAAACCTCGTTTTCCCAGAGGCGTAACCCCGTTGACACCTTTCTAGACACCTACTTGATCGACTAATTGTAGTGTGTAAAACTCTCCCAGGAGTAACTCTTACTCACAGTGGGTATCGGGATCCAACTATCTCATAGAAGGTATGCAATCTCATTGCAAATTTCAACACTTGAAATTCCCGATAATCTTTTGCCCCAAACGATCTATGACCTTGACAAGGTCAACAAACCATAGACCGTAAGTCAAGTTCAACCCGTCATTTCTTGATTAAATTAAACCCACCCGCACGACCCTTGACAAGGTCAACAAGGCCGTACGACTACCCTAACTCAATCTGCATCATATGCATAAGCAGATAAATACTGGTTAGCTACCATACACTGCGCCTTGACAAGGTCAACAAACGCAGCACGAATACTAAACAGGACTTATCTGAAATGACGGAGGGCTACGACAGGTTTTTCTGAAAACCTATTGCGTATATGAACTTGATATCGTTTTAGAATCAAATGAAGTTTTGAAATGGAGTGATTTTGAGGCTTTTCTAGTTTTTCTAAAGGGGTCACTCCCGGTGAAGGGATCGTCGGCCCTTTCCTCGTCGAATGAGGTGCGGGATATATCATATATATCACTGTGCAAAGCAGAAACTATAGAAGCAGTCAAAAACAAACCGAGTGTGTAGCATCTGCCAGGTTTTGCTAAAGGAGTCACTCCCGGTGAAGGGATCTCAGTCCTTTCCTCATCGAATAAGGTGCAGGGCATATCACATATACCGCTATGCAAAGCAAGAACTGTAGCTACCTGTTTTATTTTAAAATTTGATTCTACAACATCTTAGGTTTCTTTTCTTTCATTAATCACATTAATGAAGTCCCATCATTTAAGTCACCTAAACATCACAGATAAATACGACGTACACTTATGCCATCCGCATTCGCCTAGATGTCCCCTCGTGCACCGTTAGGTTAGGTAACTAACGACAGAGCAGGGCATGGCTAGTGCGGGTGCAAAACATAAGTAACGCCTATATAATATATCATATATACTATATACAGTATTTATCATAGAACATCACATGATCGCATCACAGATATCGCAGCAGAAGAAACATATGAAACATTGGATATACTAGGACGTCCGTGTTTTCAATACGAGCCAGTATAAAACACAGATTCCACGGTCGTGATGAATAGCCAATCCCACACCCCTAGACCCCTACGAGAGCGGCAAGCAACCCTGCCAATCCTAGGGTTAGGAGACCCGGACTCGACTCCTCGAGATGGTCTCCCACTGGACCCTAGAACCCGGTTACTTGTGCTCCCCTCCTTGGGTCTATCCTAGTGCAGAAAAGTAAATAATATACAAAGGGTGACAACTTCCGCAACCTGGAAGTGCCCCGAATAAAAGAATATTACATACAAGTTTTTACATGAATGAAAATGAAAAACACTCATCTCACATAAAAAAAACCCCGGCTATTCAAACACGACGATCCAATATAACATATCCAGCAACACATAACATCACATGTCATCAACGTAAGTAAGTATGCATACACCGATTGTCGTCGACGTATAGCAACGACAATCGGCAATACCACTACATACTACACTTACGGTCACAGAAAAGAAAGTGTAAAACTACAACAATTGGAATCCGCAACCTCTTTAGACATCACATGCCTAACAGTTATAAACCCCGCATTTTAGTCCCATTATCGAAAACTCTTTTCGATATCAAGTGAAACTAAACCGCTAGATTTATAACATTCATCCAGTTATCTCATAACTGTTTGTGAATTCCAATTATTGTATCCAATTCCGGATAAATAGAATATATATTAAACTTTCCGATCGAACATTCGAACACCCAAGTTTTCCCGACACCGATCAACACATGAAATAGGTTCAAAGACATTCACTTCATGCCTCAGTACCAACGGTCCAGCCGTAGAAGGGTCAAGCCAACGCCTCACATGTGGCACGCCGTACTGCCCTAAACCGGAAGGTTCAAAGGGCAGTTCAAGACGGTCACATAATCGAGTTAAGGTTTGTTGTCTTCTAGAGGAACCATCGCGTTACTTGCACTACTCAGAACGTGTTTAAACCACAGAAAAATCCAACACTTGGAATTTTTCCGGCAGGGGAAAAGTTGGGTATTTAAATCCGGTCGAACTTTTTAACATATTCTAAAGTTATCCGGAAAGCCACATAGACAAAATCTGATAACCCGAACGAATAATTGAATCCCCAAAGCAACCCCAAAATACTCTTCTGTAGAGTCACAATAAAAATACCCAGAAAATATAATATCTGAATTCATGAATTACTGTGAAAAAATCACCAGACAAGGGGACAGTACGGCCGCGGAACCGCCGCGCATGCATAGCTCATGCCGCGGTTCCGCGGTGGAAAAGTTGAATTAGGCCCTCGTATTTCACAGTATTTCATATAAGACCCTGCATTATTTTCTGCATATTTTTAATTGACAAAAATCCAAAATTTCAGAAAATTTCCAGAGAGCACCTTGGAATTAGTGTTTCGGGTTCGTTCGGACTTCAAACTCCGTCTAGACTTCGCCTAAGGCTCTAGCTAGTCTCTGATACCACTGTAGGGTTCCTAGGCATCCTAATGAAGTCTCACAAGGCATCAACTATGCCAATTTCAAAAATTATTGGTGCCGAGAAACCCTAACACGGATCGTTGACTAGATGTTTAGGCGAAATGAGAATCTAGTTAACTACTTAACTAAAAGTTAGATGCTACAACCTTTGTAGATCCGGTTCCCCACTTCCTTAGCTCCACGTGGGTGTGCTCTCTCTGTCCATCACGAATCCTAGACTCATTCGTCGGCTTCATCGGAAAAACGGGCGAGCAAGGTCGTCGGCTTCGTGTCAAAGACGATCTACGTCGAGGTTGCACAAGTTCAAGCTCCGACTTCACCAAGTTGTGAAACTTGTGAAGAAAACACCCAAAACCACTTGGCAAGAGGTAGAGGATGAAGAAATAGGATGTGGGTTCACTTTAGATTTGGATTTCTCACTCTAGAAATGAAGTTGCCATTGATGGAATCAAGCTTTTCCTTTTTGAAGTGAAGAAGAAGATGAAGCTAGAATTATGATAAGTCTTGTAAATATGAATAATAAAACAATACTTATCATAATGGGAACCATGGTTAGGTGTAGAGAATTGACCAAGGTTAAA
The DNA here is from genome assembly GCA_030015575.1 of Agapanthus africanus. NCBI lineage: Eukaryota > Viridiplantae > Streptophyta > Magnoliopsida > Asparagales > Amaryllidaceae > Agapanthus > Agapanthus africanus. The sequence continues at coordinate 58,841,267 of CM057349.1, read as the reverse complement.
AGAGTGGTTAGGGTTAAGCATGAAGACAAATTGGTCACTTGGGTCAAAGCTTCATGAAGCTTCACAAAGGTTCAAGAAAGAAAGCAACCATTTTGTATTCATATGCCATTCTTTTTCTAAAATAAATAAATGAAAAGAATGGATAATAAAAACCCTAATTACTTACTTAACCTAGGTTTAATCCTTTACACTTAACCAAATGAGTATGCATCATCAAACATGATACAAATATGTGCACAAAAGCATATCACATATACAATGTGCAAATCAAGTGAGAAAATCCGTTTAAAGTGAACCTATACTAGTTAATTCAAAGTAATATATCAAATATATAATTATACATTAAATCATTAAATCAACACTTGATTCAATGATCCGGTCATGTCGCACATAACCGACTAGTATTCAATGCATCGATTTATCGAATCAATGATTCGATAACTAGGTCATATCTCATACAACCAATCGAAACATTAATCGCGAGAATCAAATACGGTATCATATACACGCATCATTCTCGGTCCCGCACATATCTCATATGCGCTCCTATTTCGTTTCGCTTGAGCCAGGAAACCTCTGTGTAGGACTCTAAAGACTCGTCAATACGCCGGTAGCAGATGATGATCATATCAAGCACCCACAAGCCGCAAGTGGTCTGCTAAACGTAACGGCCACCCGGGTATTGAGCGATCAGAAGATCGACGAGCTAGCCCGCTCACACTCCTGCGAATCCGACCAGTAACACTTAACCGTACAGTCCGGCCTCTTCGTCTGATATGTCGCATATCAAGTCTAGGGGTGGTAAACGTCAGACCCCAATAACCCGATAAGTCGTGCCGATGTGAGGTTCGCAACGGGTCGAGAAACTACTGGTAACACTTACCAGCAAATCTCTGATCAGCCCTGGCCAGGGACTACCCTGCTACGGCCAATCGAGCACAGCGCAACATCAACTCCCAATACCGGGAGAGACGAAACCCCTCCTATCGCTCATTGCCTCCATGTGACTCGGGACTGTACCCAAAGACCACCGTTTTGCACGCCCTCATGGACGTGGTAAGGTGGAGATCAAAGCACAGTGGGAATCACACAAGACTCTATGACGATCTCGGGTCTACAGACTAACCTGTACAAGTGTCACCTGAGAACTGCCATCTGACGTGAGGTATAATACCATCTGGGAGTTCTCGGCGAGTCCGTCCAGTGTACCCAGTCTCCACTGAGCACCCATATACCATCTCTGATGTCAAACACCAATGGATATGGGATCATCCATCGCCCATCACATGGGTCGAGAAGCGTATACGCTAGTCTACACTGGTATATCGATGCCCGTCTCGATACACCCACGACTAGGGACCTTGAAGGATGTACTTATGGACTACCATGTCCCCACTAGTATGATCTGCATCATAGTCCAGGTAGTCAAGTACACATCCTAAGGGCTTTACCAACATGTAACTATAAGACAGTATAAAGAGACTAGTATACATGTTAAGATAAAGAGCAACCAGATAGCATACTATCATATCGAGCAAGAAAGTCATCTCTATATATGTCCAAGCATCCAATATAATATACATCATCTGTACAATACTGGCCTCTAGGGCATACATACAACTAACAATAGGTGTTAAGGTAATAATTAACAAAGGGGATTAGCACGACAAGGAAGAAACGTAGTTTCTTCCTTTTGGTCATTGTCCGTCCTTTCTTAACTCTTAGCCCTAACCTCTATATAAATCAACCACTACCGGTCTAACTAGGGAATCACCGCTATCTCGTAGGATAGGGTGCCGTAGTGAGCGGTGGGTGTTTGATTTACATCGAGTCCTAATTTATAAAGTTATGAGGAAAAGAAAGGAGTGAGAGATTTCCATCTCTCAAACCTACCCAATCCTAACCCTAACAAGTGAGGAACTACTCACTCATTAGGGAAATAGCGACAAAATTCATTTTTATAAATTTTCTTTTTAATTAACTAATGGACTTGCAGATAAATAAAGATAGGTAAAAAAATGCAGAGAAATAAAATTGCAACTAAGAAGAACACAAGATAAAAAGAAAACAACTTACTTTATTGATGCACTCTTGAATGATTACAAAGGAATTGAAATTTAATCTAGAATAAAAAAATAGGCATGCCCTTAAAGAGGCTGTAGGCTTTCCTATTTATAGATAGGAGAAACCGTAGGGTTTACATCTGATCTACATCTAAAATTACAAGACTATCCTAAGAAAGCCTGGTCAACGCACCGACACCACCGACAAGCTGCACCGACACGTGCATAACACGGCCGCGGATCCGCGGCCGAATGCCATGTTTGGCCGCAGATCCGCGGCCATCTTGAGGGATCTTTGGCTCTTCTTTTCTGGGTTGCTTTGTGTTGATGTTTCCTTCTATTTTCTTCTCTTGATTCCTCAGAATCTTTTCCACTTTCTTCCAGATTTCCAACAGTGCAGAATTTGTGGACTTTTACCGTAAGCTTCGCATTGAAGTCTTGAATCTTTATTGATGCCCTCGTACTTTGTGCAACCGAACTGTTTATTGATCTTCGTTTGTTCCTTAAACTGGTAGGCGGTATCTTGCAGATTCATCTATTTATTGGTCATAGTCTCACATTTGTAGCGTCTTTTCCTGAATTTCACTGTATTATTCTGAGAACCTGTAACCTGCAACTATTTAGCAGACATGGATCAAAAGCACCTATTTATTTGTAAAATGATTAAGAATGGGGAATATAATAATGCAAAATTATGATATGAACAAATACCTCCAAACTTATCTTTTGCTCGTCCCGAGCAAAACCAATTTATTCTCGAAAAAACCTAACCTCACTTTCGCAGGGAATCGCGATTACACTGAGCTCGTGCAACAAGCCGTTAAACCTCTAGGTGTCCCTAGTAGGAGAAGTGTTGTCTCTTGAGGGTTTTCAGTGGATACTACCCACAAAATCCGATCAATTTGGCCTATTGACTTTCATCTTTCAATTCGGTGTTCTAGGAAGAAATTCTATTATCTTCAACTTAGAAATTATCAACCCGTATTTTTCACACTCACTTATCATTTAACTTAAGAACGTATATGTTCTGTAAATTTACTTAGCTTTTAGCATCTTTTGAATTTTCCTTCTAAGGTTTCATCTCAACTTAGGAATTTTTATCATCTCTACTGAAAATATAAGTCCTATTTTTCATTCCTATCTCTCATCCAAAACCAATCATATACCCCTACGTATGTGTATGTATCACCCCTACACATGGAAATTCAATTCAAGCTATCATACTCTTGTCCATTGTCCAAAGTACTTTTAGTTGTTGAATTTAGATGAAATTGCTCACACATCCTTCATGAAACCGTTAATACTTCTTGAGGTACTAACGACCGATTACAAAATGTGTTTGCGCATTAAGACGTAATTCCTTGTCTTGTAATACCTAAGGCTTTAGCAGTGACTCCCAGAACAGTTGGTCTAAGGCACTAGGTGATAAAGCACCCTCGCTATATATTTTTATTTTACGCAGCCTTAAGTAATTACAAAATCAGTGTTCATTTTTTTATATATCTTTATTCACACTTATACTTTTATTCAACATTTTTCTCATACTAAGGATTTTAGACAAGAGCACTTCAAGGTATCCTCTATTAACCCAAGTTTCAAGGTGCGTGTATATGCGAGTTGTAGGGTATATACTTTCAGAATTTAGACTCAAGGTTCGGAATTATTTTTCAGACTTACACTTTAATAAAAATTTTAATACTCTTCCCTTATTTTTGACTTAGCCCAAGAACTGAACTCAAAATTTGCCTATTTCTAAATAAGCTACAAGGACATATATTTTCTACCGTTAAACTTTAAGAAAGGTTATTTTTAGGGTTTTTAATTTACCAAGTTTAGGATCTAGTTTTTCCTAGTTAGTTAACCGTCTTGTCGAACTAAAATCAATTATGGCCAAAATTGAATTTTTCAATTTTTATGATTTTTAAAATTTTTCAATTTTTTATTTGATTTTATTTTATAACTTTTTTTTATTTTCATTTTTAAAAAAAATTTTATGTTTTTTTTATAAAGATGCAATGCAGAAATAAACATGCAAAAGAGAAAAGAAAAATATATACAAAAATTAAAATATGCAATGCAATGATAACTATTTACAAACCACCTCCTCCCCTAAACTTACCAAAAGCAGTGCCCTCACTGCTCAAGACCTCGCCGTCCCCTTGAACGTGAACGGGAACGCTCCTCTCGTGCCAGCAGCGTAGATACGCCATGTTCAATCTCTGTCACCCGGTGATCCAAGTTGGTCACCATCCCCACCAAATTATCAATCTCCCTAATGGCTCTTCTAAGAAGACGCGCATGTTCTGCAGGGGTAAGCTCATCCCCGCTCGTGATCGAGCTGGAGCTGGGTGTTCTGGCGGGTATATGTTCGGCCGGTTCCCTTCGTGACCATACATCAGTTAGGCGGGTATAGGACGTGGATACGCCCTCGCTAAGAGGCCTAATGGGTATACCTCCATGCATGTAAAACTCAAATTCCTCCACAGGGAGGAAATAGCGACACAGTTGTGTTACTAACATAGGACATGGGTAATTTGCGACCCTTTTGCCAGCACCAATTGAATTGAGTAAAACCGTGCATATGTCAAATCTAGGGTTCCTAGTCATTAAGGTGTGCACGATATGAAGAGATGGGGTGAAAAATGTTGTGTTATGTAAACTGCCAAAAATGTTGTTTTGTGCCCAACGGCACACGGTTAATACATTGGCGAAAAGGGTTCTAGCCTGTATTCCCTTCCTAGGTTCTCTCGAACAGTCATTACCCATTAAGGGTAAGTAGTCTTCAAATTGAAAGGGTTGGTTGTGAACAGGTAATTTAGGAATCAAGGTGACTTCATGGATGAAGTCCCTATCAATAATTATTTCCCTAGCACCCCAAAGTAATTTAATAAAACCGTATTGTATTAGGCACCCTTCCTCCATGCACTCGTAAAAACGAGTAACTAGATCTGGAATGGCGTAGTCATTGGGATGATTGTAAATTAGAAAGTTCCATCCTCGCCGTGTGATTTCATCAGCAAAATAACTTACCTAAATTGTGTGTGAAAAGATTTGTGAAAAATCTTGTTCTAATTGCATGTTTGGTGCCATCACAGAGAATTAAATTGCAGAATTTGTAATTAAACAGAGAAGAGTTTAGAGATCTGTTCATACCATAATATTGCATTATTACATTCCCCATTCTTATGTATTTTACAAATAAACAGGTGCTTTTGACCCATGTCTGCTACATAGTACAGGTTACAGGTTCTTGGATCTAAAACGGTGAAAAAGATAAAAGATGATGCAAAAGTGAGACTACGACCAAAAAAATAGAAAGATCTTGATCAAGCCTACACGAAGATCAGTACAAAGCAGCGCAAGGTCCAAGATTACGAAGCAATGGTACAAGTTCACTACAAATTATTCACTGGGAGATCTGGAAGAAACCTAGAATCCAATTTGAGAAAAGTACTAAAGAAGTGGTAAAAACAAAAAGCCCAGAACAAGTACAAAAAGTTTCAGCCATCAAGTCCACCATTGGGCCACGGATCCACGGCCCAACCCTTGCTGCGGCCACGGATCCGCGGCCGTCTATTGCACGTGTCGGTGGATTTTTTTCAGAGGCTGCGCGGAGCGTTGACTAGGTCTTTTCCTAGGGGGTATTTTTGTAAAAGCAGATGTGCGAGTCAATTGTAACCTAGGGTTTCTATAAATCTATAAATAGAACCCTAAAAACCTCTTTTGAGGTATGCCTCTTTTCACTTCATAAATTCATATCTGTACTGTGTTGATGTTTGGAGAGAGCCATCAATAAAAATTAGTAAGTTCTTTTATTTCTTTGTTTTAGTTTACTTTTAATTTAGAATGTCTTTTAATCCCCTATTGAGCAAGTAGTCTCCTCGCTTGTTAGGGTTAGCTTTAGGGAAATGTTTGAGAGATGAGATCTCTCACCCCTTTCTTGCCCCGTCACACATAATAATTTGAACTCCATGCATACACGCACACACCGCTCCCTGCAGCACCTTACCCCTCGAGGTAACGGTGATACCGTAGTATAAAGGACCAGTTGCGCGTGTTTTCCATGGAGGTTAGGGTAAGGATCGATAAAAGAAGGACAAGAACCTAGAGGAAGAATCATCTTCCTAAATGATTCTAATCCACTTTATTGATAATTACCATAACACCTAATAGATCTATAATAGGGTATTGAAAGCGGTGAGGAAACCTTTAATCTCTCAACTTCCCCTAAACCTACCCCTAGCAAGACTTAGATCTAGATAATCTTAGTATAAATTAATTTAGCTTTTAGAGATAATCAATCCGATACCCATCGGAATTAACTCGTCAGCGCAATTAGGAAAACACAAAATCCCTGTGGACCGACCCGTACTCACTGGCTAGCTACCAAGCGACACCGTTCTTGATTGCGGTTACTAAATATTTTTGATCTATAAAATCTTTGCGCCGCGCGTAAATTAAAAATTGATTGCAAGTGATCTTTTCTGTTTGCATACCTTTATCAAAAATCTTTTTGGCAAAAATTTCCAAATATAGAGAAAAAGGAAAAAGGAATTTTTTTTAACAAAACTTGCAAAGTTTACCGCTAAGAAATCCTTGCACCACCTACCTTCTTTCTCTTCTCTTTCTTCTATTATGGGTACCCCATATCATAAATCTCTTTCCGAACTTTGGTATCCTGAACCTAACTTTGCCTCGTACGTTAATTGTTTCGGTCGATTTAAGGACGATCCCTCCATGCCCAAAGTTTCTTTGAAAGATCAAATATAAGCGTCTAGGAGAAACAGTTCGACTTTGCAACCCACTTTGTATCAACCATGCCAACCTTCACCACCTTCGTACGTTGATATCACTTTTTCGAGTCCTGTTGTAACTCCTAAACCGATGTCTATTGCTGAGCACCTTGCACAATCTCGTAGCCGATCTTTCACTCCTCTCCACACATCCAGTTATAGGGATCAACAAGTCCATTCAGCTTTTTATACAAATGTTGATCCTACTCCTGTCCAACCATCCAATTCCTACCAGTCCTACCCGACTTTCCCACCTTCACTAGACACTGTTTCTACACAGCCATTTGGGAGTTTCACGTGTCCTAACAATTTCGAATCTTTTACCGAAACCCCTTCACCACCCATGTCTAGCTTGGAACAGTCGTTGGAAGCATATATTTTAGCAACAAACAAAATGGTGAGGAATGTGGATGCATCCATATCCGCCCTTATACAACCTAGTGAACTGGTAGCTAGTTTCCAACTAGCTTCAAATTTTTCAATGTATGAAGAGGCGGTTGGACAGAGGGAGAATTTGAGAGGAGCGAGTGAGTTCTACACATTCCCAAATCAGACCTACCCATACCCAATTGAAGCCCACAACTCCAGTTTTCCATCGATTGTCCCAAATGATTCACAAGTTACAAATAAAACATCTAACGAGTTGTGTGACTTTGTAGTGCTTGATTTGCCAGACTGTGAAGAACCCCTTTCGAGTGAAACCACACCTAATCCTTTTGATCTTTACACCTCCACTCTAGAACCGAAAGTAATAAATACCCATGCTTTTGATGAGGTGTCAGAAAATATTGATTTTCACTTGATTGAGGATATAGACGCCGGGAATATTTTGGATGATGAACCCGTAGATTTGATTGAAATTTTATGTCTAATTCATCATCCCGAGTCATTAAATGTTTCTCCCGAACTTCATATGCGTCTTGATTTTGATGATAATGGCATGGATGAGTTAAATATTGAGGAGAATTACAAGGATAGTATTGAGGAGAGTATTGAGGATAATATTGAGGTTGAACCATTTTTGTTTGATGTGTCGGATTTTCCAATTCATCTTCCTAACCCTTTAACTGTTATATCACCCTCTCTCTTTTCCATCGTTCCGACCACGCACAAGATCACGCTTGAAGACTGTGAGTTTGAAAATTTGTCCTTTGAATCTGACACAGTTCTCACAGCCGATAACACTTACGAGTGTTTCACTTTTTTGGACGATGTTGAAGACTCGCCGCCTGAGTTTGAGTCCTTTGAATTTTCAGATGAGTTAGTTGAACTATCAGACTCGGTTGCTTACAGTCGTTTCGAACCATTGATGGAATCTTTCAAGTTCGAGACAGTTTACTACGGTGAGAATGAGACCATCCCTAATTCACTCTCTTTCGTCATTCCTATCATTCCAACCTTGCAAGAGACTGTTACGCTCTCATCTCCTATACCAAGTTCGACATACTCATGTTTTCTTGCGAATCTTGAGGGATTTGACCCCATTTCTCGACAGGTTGATAGATTAGCACAATCGTTTTTAACACATCGGTCATCATAAATTGCGCTAATTTATTCACTCGATTTACACTCTCAAGTTCGTACTACACTTCTTTCTCTTTTCCGCCATTCTCCTCCCCCACCGAGACCATATTCTACCTTCCTTCCCACACGGTCTCGTGTGCTTCTCATTTCTTTTCTTTCCACTCCATTCTTTCACCAACTCTACCATTACCACGATAAGATTTTTGAATGGTTGGTGCTAACCTTTGGCTTGTGTAAGGCTTTGTTTAGTTTGGGGGGAACCTTGTTGTATATATATTTTGTTTTTATTTTAACAATAAAAAAATAAAAAAATTATAAATAAATAAACAGGGGAGTGCCGACAATTTTGACCCTCTTGGTGTAGCATGACAGTGAGGACACTGTCAAGTTCAAGTTTGGGGGTATGCTCGGTAATCCTTCTTCCTTCGCATTCATGTGTACATTTTTGCATTTGCATAATTATTTTAAAACCCATAAAAAATTGAAAAATTTTGAAAAATTATAAAAATTAATGTATTCAATTTTGGCCGTATTTGACTTGAGTTTGACAAATAGGTTAACTAGTTAGGAACAACTAGATCTTATGCTTAGTAAATTAAAAACCCTAAAAATAACCTTTCTTAAAGTTTAACGGTAGAAAGTATATGCCTTTGTAGTTTATTTAGAAATAGGCAAATTTTGGGTTCACTTCTTGGGCTAAGTCAAAACAAAAGAAAAGTATTGATATTTTTATTAGAGTATAAGTTTGAAAAATAATTCCTAGTTTAAGTCTAGATTCTAAAAATGTATACCCTACAAATTACACAAACACGCATCTTGAAACTTGGAATAGTAGAAGAGACCTTGAAATGCTCTTGTCTAAAGTCCTTAGTACGATGGAAAAAAAATATAAAAGTGTGAATAAAGAAAAAAAAATGAACACTGGTTTTTGTAATTACTTGAGGCTGCAAAAATAGAAAAAATATTTAGCGAGGGTGCTTCATCACCTAGTGCCTTAGACCAACTGGTTTGGGAGTCACTGCTAAAAAGCCTTAGGTATTACAAGACTAGGAAGTACGCTTTAAAGTGCAAACGCATTTTGTAATCGGTCGTTGGTACCTCAAGAAGTATTAACGGTCGCATGAAGAATGTGTAAGCAAAAATTCAATTAAAAATTTACCAATTAATAAGTGCTTTGGACAATGGACAAGAGTATGATTGCTTGATTTGAATTTCCAAGTGTAGGGGTGATATATACACACACGTAGGGATGTGTGATTGGAGTTTAGATGAGAGAAAGGAGTGAAGAATAAAACTTGTATCTTTAGTAGAGTTGATAAAAATTCCTAAGTGGAGATGGAACCCTAGAAGGAAAACGTAAGAAATGTTAAAAGCTAAGTAGGTCTACAGAACATATATAATCTTAAGTTAAATGATAAGGAAGTGTGAAGAATATGAGTGGATAATTTACGAGTCGAAAATAATAGAATTCCTTGTTAGAAAACCTAATTGAAGAATAAAAGTTAAAGGGCCAAATTGATAGGATTTTGTGGGTAGTATCCGCTGAAAACCCTCAGGAGACAACACTCCTCCTACTAGGGACACCTAGAGGTTTAACGGCTTGTTTCACGAGCTCAGTGCAATCGCGTTTCCCTGCGAAAGTGAGGTTAGGTTTTTGTTGAGAATAAAACTAGGTTTGCTCGAGGACGAGCAAAAGATAAGTTGGGAGGTATTTGTTCATACCATAATATTGCATTATTACATTCCCCATTCTTATGTATTTTACAAATAAACAGGTGCTTTTGACCCATGTCTGCTACATAGTACAGGTTACAGGTTCTTGGATCTAAAACGGTGAAAAAGATAAAAGATGATGCAAAAGTGAGACTACGACCAACAAAATAGAAAGATCTTGATCAAGCCTACACGAAGATCAGTACAAAGCAGCGCAAGGTCCAAGATTACGAAGCAATGGTACAAGTTCACTACAAATTATTCACTGGGAGATCTAGAAGAAACCTAGAAGCCAATTTGAGAAAAGTACTAAAGAAGTGGTAAAAACAAAAAGCCCAGAACAAGTACAAAAAGTTTCAGCCATCAAGTCCACCATTGGGCCGCGGATCCGCTGCCCAACCCTTGCTGCGGCCACGGATCCGCGGCCGTCTATTGCACGTGTCGGTGGATTTTTTCCAGAGGCGGTGCAGAGCGTTGACTAGGTCTTTTCTTAGGGGGTATTTTTGTAAAAGCAGATGTGCGAGTCAATTGTAACCTAGGGTTTCTATGAATCTATAAATAGAACCCTAAAAACCTCTTTTGAGGTATGCCTCTTTTCACTTCATAAATTCATATCTGTACTGTGTTGATGTTTGGAGAGAGCCATCAATAAAAATTAGTAAGTTCTTTTATTTCTTTGCTTTAGTTTACTTTTAATTTAGAATGTCTTTTAATCCCCTAATGAGCGAGTAGTCTCCTCGCTTGTTAGGGTTAGTTTTAGGGAAAGGTTTGAGAGATGAGATCTCTCACCCCTTTCTTGCCCCGTCACACATAATAATTTGAACTCCATGCATACACGCACACACTGCTCCGTGCGGCACCTTACCCCTCGAGGTAACGGTGATACCGTAGTATAAAGGATCGATTGCGCGTGTTTTCCATGGAGGTTAGGGTAAGGATCGATAAAGGAAGGACAAGAACCTAGAGGAAGAATCATCTTCCCAAATAATTCTAATCCACTTTATTGATAATTACCATAACACCTAATAGATCTATAATAGGGCATTGAAAGCGGTGAGGAAACCTTTAATCTCTCAACTTCCCCTAAACCTACCCCTAGCAAGACTTAGATCTAGATAATCTTAGTATAAATTAATTTAGCTTTTAGAGATAATCAATCCGACACCCATCGGAATTAACTCGTCAGCACGATTAGGAAAACACAAAATCCCTGTGGACCGACCCGTACTCACCGGCTAGCTACCAAGCGACGCCGTTCTTGATTGCGGTTACTAAATATTTTTGTTCTATAAAATCCTACCAAATCAAATGGGGAAATCTAGATCGAACCACCTCTGAAACTTTCAGAGGGAGAAGAGACAGGGGCGCGGCGGATCAGTGGCGGAAAGTGGGCTTCGGCGGCGGTTGCACGGCGCTCTGGAGTGATCTCTCTCCAGAAGTTGGAGCGGCGGCTAGGGTTTTAGGAAATGAAAATTTAGGGTTATGAAAAATGTTGTGAGGGGTCGGGTTGTATTTCTAGTGGATGGTGGTTTGGTTATTTGGAAAAAGCCCCTCTTAAAAAGAGGAAATTATTTGTATAAAAAAATTAATTTTTTATTTTTTATTTTATTTTTTATTAAAACTGTAAATTTACAAAAATACCCCTAAATTTTTTTATTTTTTATAAAAAATTATTTTTATTTTTATATAATTACAAATGATACATACCCCCAAACTTGTTTGAAACAATGTTTTGGCTAGATAATCGAAATTTAGGTGTAGATGGAGGAAGATCAGTCAATGTAAATCAGCTCCTGCAAAAACAGGAGCTCCTCCGAAGGGTCCGCAGTGAGGAACGGTTTAAGTCTATATCCGTTCACTTTAAATAGTGAACCGTCCTCCAGGTTTTTTAGATCGACCGCACTGTGCGGATATACGGTGCGTATCAAAAATGACCCTTTCCATCGAGATCGGAGCTTGCCGGGATGGAAATGTAACCGAGTGTCGTAAAGTAAAACCTGTTGACCAGGTTTGAAAGTTTTGCGCACAAGGTGTTTATCGTGGAACACCTTCGTTCGATTTTTAACAACTACTGCATTCTCATAGGCTCCATCCCGCAGCTCGTTCAATTCATTCAATTGCAGCTTTCTATTGCTGCCCGCATCTCCTAGAGATATATTCAACTTTTTTATTGCCCAAAATGCCTTATGCTCTATTTCAACTGGAAGGTGGCAAGCCTTTCCATAAACAAGCCTATATGGAGACATGCCAAGATCGGTCTTATAGGCAGTTCGGAATGCCCAAAGGGCATCAATAAGTTTTGACGACCAATCTTTACGGTTTTTGGAAACCGTTTTCTCCAATATCTGTTTAATCTGCCGATTCGAAATCTCAGCTTGCCCACAAGTTTGGGGATGATAGGGCGTCGACAGTTTGTGTGTAATGGAGTATTTTCGCATTAAGGACTCGAAAGTCCTATTACAAAAGTGAGATCCATTATCACTGATAATTGCGCGAGGATGCCCAAACTGAGAAAAGATGTTTTCTTTGAGAAATCTAACGACAACCTTGTTGTCATTAGTTCGGCTGGGCACAGCCTCGGCCCATTTAGAAATATAGTCAACAGCGAGTAGAATATACATGCTCCCAAAGGAATTGGGAAATGGTCCCATAAAGTCTATCCCCCAAACATAAAAAATTTCAACAACCAAAATTGGTTGGAGCGGCATTTCATTTCTCCTAGATATTTGGCCCAGGTGTTGGCACCGGGAGCACGTCTTGCAGTACTCATATGCTTCTTTAAAAAGTTGTGGCCAGTAGAAACTACGCTGCAAGATCTTTTCTGCTGTCTTTTTAGGGCCAAAATGCCCGCCACACGCTTGATCATGGCAAAAAGACAGCACGCTCTTAAACTCATTGTCGGGGACACACCGACGAATAATTTGGTCGGAACAGTATTTGAAGAGATACGGTTCATCCCAGTAAAAATGTTTTACTTGGTACAGGAATCGGAGTTTGTCCTGATTCGACCAATCATTAGGTATGAGTCCGGTGGCCAAATAATTTACAATATCTGCGAACCAAGGTTCGCATGACACAATTAAGAGCTGCTTATCTGGAAAAACGTCTTTAATAGGAGTTTGAAGTGTAGGCGAAGAAGGAAGGCGTGAAAGATGGTCGGCGACTACGTTTTCACATCCTCTTTTGTCTCTGATGACAAGGTCAAACTCTTGTAGTAAGAGGATCCAACGTATCAGCCGAGATTTAGCATCCTTCTTCGCGAAAAGATGGCGAAGAGCTGAGTGGTCCATGTAAATGATGACTGGAGAGCCGATTAAATAGGGCATGAACTTTTCTAGTACAAACACAACAGCTAAAAATTCTTTTTCAGTTGTTGTGTAATTTAATTGGGCCTCGTTTAAGGTTCGGCTGGCATAATAAATTACATGCGGCATCTTGTTAATGTGCTGTCCAAAGACAGTACCAATGGCAAAATCTGATGCATCGCACATAATTTCAAATGGATGCGTCCAGTCAGGAGATGAAAGTGTTACTTATAGGATTCATGGGAGTTTGGATAAGTTTTCTTGTTAATCTTCTATTCGCTCAATACCTGGGTAGCCGTTACGTCCAGCTAGTACCGCCGACGCCTTGTGGGTAACTGATGTGATCATTACCTACTGCTGGCGTATTGACGAGTCTTTAGAGTCCCATACAGATGTTTCCTAGCTTAAGCAAAACGAAGTAGGGCACATATGTAATATTTGCGGGACCTTGATTAAATACGTGTAAGTGATACCGTATTCTAATCTCGCGATATATAATATCGGTCGGTTATATGTGATATAACCGGGTTATTGAATCAAGTGTTGATTCAATAAATTTATATACATATAAAAGATATTAGTCGGTTATATATGATATAGCCGAATTATTAAATCAAGAGTTGATTTAATAATTTGATATATATATTTATATTTGATATATTAATATATATTAACTAATATTAGCTCACTAAAGAATTTCTTCTCTTGAATATATATATATGTATGTGTGTGTGTGTGTGTGTGTGTGTGTGTGTTGATATATATATTTATGTAATGTATGTGTGTGTATTACATATACTATTGTGTCATGGTGGATGATACATAGAACATAGATATATGGGACTCACACCAAGCCAAGGATAATATTGGGTGATTTATATTTAAATTAGTGGAAAATGAGCATGGCTTAAGATACTTCATGAAGCATGTAGAAGTCATGACTCATTCCACTAATTTTTTTTTACTTTAGATATTTTATAACCTAACCTTTATCCATAGCCATGGTTAACTCTCTACAAATATCACTTATGATATTTTCTTCACCCTAGTTCTTCACAAGCTTCATCTTCTTCCTCCTCTTGATATTTCTTTGGGTGAAAAAGAAATGGAGAAAAGAAATTCTAAAGTGAGCAAAATTCCTACTTTATCAACCTACTCTCATCTAGCCCATTGGTGTAAGTTGTTTGCTTCACTAATTCCTTAATTAGTGAAAAGGTAGCTTAAGTTAGAGATTCTTCAAAGTGGATCATCTTCGACCTCGAAGACGGCTAAGCAAGCTCGTTCCTTTCACCAAGTGGAGCTTAAAAAGAGTTCGAGGGACCACTACTTGGAGCTAAGGAACTACTACTTTGAGCTATTGAAGTGAATGACCGGTCTACAAAGGTTGTATTTCCTATTCACTTAGTGTAATATTTATTTACTTGCTTATAAACCCTAATTCTCTAGTTCAATTCTAGTTTTGTATAGCTTAGCCCACTAGATTTTTTAAAATTGCATACTTGATGCCTTTTGAAACCTAGTAGTGGTGCTAAGACATACTTTCACAAGTTGCTTATTGTTCTCCGCCGAAAAGACGCGACTGGACGTTGGGACGTCCGTCCTGAATTTTTGGGGGCAGATACTATTTGGGTTTTATCCATCCGCCTCTCCGAAGATGCCAAGTTGATTTATGGCACCGTGTATCGGAGGTTTAGACAGATGCGGCCGTTGTAGCAGACTTCGTCAGATTCCTCCTCGTGTACGAGGGGTTTTTGATTGTGAGGACGCTCTTCCCTGCAGGCGTAAGCCCCTGCAGTTAATTACGCTACCGCATAGCGGTAACCACTTTCTCCTTCTCCAGATGGTCACTTCGTGTCGTGTGTGTTTGTTTTTATTTTTTGGTTGCCCGTGAATTGTATACGGAGACTAATTTGTGTTGTCACCTGATCGCACGCTTTTGGCGTGTCGCGTATTCAAAATTCTAAAGTTAACCGCGATCAAGGACGGTGTCTCTTTGCAGCTAGCTGGCTAAGCACGGGTCGATCCGCAGGGAGATGGTTGTATGTCCGTTCGAGTTTTAGACGAGTCAATGAAGAATGTATATGTGTATGTTCAGTTCTATCATAAGTGTTCGTATTTATGTTTAAGTAAGCTTGTTAAGGTTAAGGTTGGTTAGTAGAGTTAGGATTAGTCTCGTACTTATCTTTTGCCATTCTTAAAACGATGTTGGGATAATCGAAAGTAGCGGGGATTAGGAGGATATAGGAATGGGATTTGCGAGTTTAAGCGAGCTTTCCAACGCTAAATCCATTCATGGTGCCCCTTATCCGTCCGCTAAATACGCTTATCCCAACTCTCGGCCAAACACCCGCAACCATGTATCCAATTAAGTCACAACTATATGTCACGTTGTAGTGCGCTTAAAGGACTTCTCGACTTAGGTTGCGGCTATATGCCACGTATAGCGCGCCTAAGTGAGGGGGTTGCGTTTGTTTGGTTAGGGTTCGTTTCAAGGTGTTTGGCGAAGAGAAGCACAAGGGATTTTTCCGTCCCTCATACCACCTTCCTTAGCCTTAACAAGTGTGGAATTATTCACACATTACAAAAGAAATTAAAACAAAGCAAGAAGGAAGAAAAGAAGGAAAAGGAAAAATACGGTTTTACAAATGATGCAAGCTAACTACTTGGGTCCTCACCTAAACAAGGAACTCCGTCGAGTATCATCTCTTGGAAATAATACGGATAAGAAGATAAGAAAAAGCAAGCAAAGAAATAACAACAACTAATTAACAACAAGAATTGAAATTACAATACAAGATAACAAAATTACAAGATATGAAATTAAAGAGACAAGATAATAAAAACCCTCATCTTCATTTCATCATCCACTCAATGCTCTCACTACATTTTAATGGAGGAAGACATGAAGAAGAAGAAGAAGCAGCAAAACTAACACTACACTAAATCCTAATAAAAAGAAGCCCCCTTAACTTGGCACAAAACTAGGCTATTTATAGGCTGAGTGCTGAAACCCTAGGGCAAGATTCTCTGCCCAAATGAAGTTACCAAACTAACCCCAAAATCCGAGTTGACACTGAGTCAACTCGGCCGCGGATCCGCCGCCGAGTCGCCACTTTGGCCGCAGATCCGCGGCTCTTTGGTAGAATTGGCATGTCGTTTTTTCTGGGGTTTCTTGTGTTTCTTTCTTCAGTTGTTCTACATGTTCCAAATTGCAAATTGCCTCCATAATTTCTTCAGATCTGCAACAGTCTAAAATGGCTTCAAAAACAATTCTTTTGACCTCATCTCCCTCGAGTTCCGCGCACCCATTGATTCTTGTACTGCCCCTCTCGTGCTCTGTGCTTGTCCGAGACACGAATGACCACTGTCATTTGTCTTGTCTCCGGAACTGGTACGCGGCACTGGACGGATACGAATGACCGGAACCCGGCTTTTATCTGTTGGCAACAGATGTTCTGCATTTTAGCGTAACTGTGGAGATTTTGTATCATTTGCGTTATTTTGGACTAGGAACCTGTAGCCTGTAAATATGTAGCAAACACGGATTAAAAGCACCTGCCTATAAACAAATGAGCATAAGAATGAGCGGTATTAAATGCAATATTCTGGTGTGAACATCGCCCGTAGGGCGTAGATTAGTCCAAATCCGTTTTTTCTTAGATTTGGGTTTGATTTGGGTTTAAGGATCGTTAATCTCATTGAGATTAAGATCAACTTAAACGTTTGTTGAGGATAAATTAGTCTAATTTTAGACTAAGATCTACTCAACAGGATTTTGGGATCATTTAGATCCAACGAAAGAGTATTTGGACTCTATCATTTTAGTATAGGGACATTGCGGTCCACTGTTTAAGGACATCATAGTCCATAGGGTTTAAAGACATCATAGTCTGTAAAGTTTAAAGTCATCACAGTCTATGAGTTTAAAGATCTCACGGTCCATAAAGTTTAAGGACATCATAGTCCATGAGTTTAAGGACATCATAGTCCATGAAGCTTAAGGACATCATAGTCCATGAGTTTTAGGACCTCATAGTCCAGTTTAAAGACATCATAGTCTGGTATTTTGGTTTCACAATTTAAGGATGCGCCAAAAGTTTTTTTTTTTTTTTGGTTATTGGGACCCTCCATCTCTCTGAAGACGTTGAAGAATTATAACGACATGTATCAGAGGTATGAAGAGATGTACCCTTGAACCAATGTCCCGACTGGGGGGATGGGATGAACATCAGTTTAGATGCCATTTGTTGGGAGCTCATTAGCTGTCTTTGGGGCTGAGATCGGTTTTGGAGACCCTGAGCATGAGGGGCTCAATTGATGGTCCTTAGAAATTTTGTCTGAGTCTGGCTAATATTAGCCTTTCATAGTATTCAACACTAGTATATATTCAGCGTTCACGTGCTCTCACGTGAGGTGTTCAAAATAGTGTTAAACATTAAAATTCAAAGGCGCTCGCGTGGGGTCACGTGAGGCGCTTGAAGTAGTATTAAACTTCAAGAATTTGAAGCGTTGCTTCTGCGGGTTTATTCTTTTGTTCTTTTCTGAGCGCTAAGCATTATTGGGTCACGTGAGATCACGTGAGGCGCTTCAAAAGTGGAAACTGCCTTTGATTTATTCCATTTTTGTTTTGTAATTGCCAAGTACTACTATGGGGTCACGTGTGATCACGTGAGCCAATCCCTTTTGTTCCTCAAAGGCGCTCACGTGGGAGCACGTGATCGGCTGTTGTCATGTTGGGTACCAATCCTTTTGCGTGCATGGAGATCCTGAGTTTCGAGACTTTCAAGCCCATTGTTTTGTAAGAATTGAATTCTTAGGACTTAGTTTTTCTCCGAGGTTTGGGATCTGTATGACAGAATCTCCCCGATGAGAATTAAATTCTCAACTTGTGGGGAGATCTGCTTCTGTAGATCCTTTACCATAAAGGAGAACTAAGTTCTCATATGAAGGGTTAAACCCTTGTTTCATCAGAGGAGTTAAATTCTTGCATACTTTTATGGGAGAATTAAATTCTCTGAACTTAGATCTCCCTTTAGGTTTTGGATCTGCATGCCAAAATCTCCCCGATGAGAATTAAATTCTCAACTTATGGGAAGACCTGCTTCTGCAGATCCTTTACCATAAGGGAGAACTAAGTTCTTTTTAGAAGAGTTAAACTCTTATGGAGGTGAAAAAGAAGATGAGATCTTCTCCGAGTTTTGTTCCATCTCTTACCTCAGATTTTTCTTTTTGTTTTCTTTTTTTTTTAACTTCAAATTTGGGAGGGGTTCTCTCTTTTTTAAGACTTGAAGTCTTGGGTCCTTTATATAGGGGGGGCTGATTTGTTAAATCAGTTAAGGAAATCTTTCTCTGATTGATTTAGGGAAGTTTGTCCACCATTGGATCTTTGATCCTAGGGCTTCTGTTTTACAGAAGACAATCTTCTTGTTTTTAACAAGATTGGGAAAATATTTTCCTATACATAACTTATTCTGTAAATTGGTGATTTTTAATCACCATTGGATTTTTAATCCAACGGTGCTCTGCTTTACAGAATGCAATCTTTCTTGTTTAGAAAGATCCAAGGAAATATTTTCCAAAATAGTGCTTTTGATCTCTTTGTTTAGAATTTAATTCTATCTGTTCAGAAGGCATAGGAGCCATCACGTGTACCACGTGACCCTTCACAGAATTAATTTGGTTTGCAGGGGTCCAAATAGAGAGAAGGCATCATGTGGTAACATGTGAGCTTCTTTGTTCTTTGTTTGTTTTATAACTGAGTCCCGCACGTTGTGAAAGACAATCACCTGCTTGCACGTGAGGTTTTAGTTGCCACCTACTAAGCGGAGCCGCTTACTCTGCATACAGATGCATCATGTGCTTGCACGTGATGCTCCACTAGCGGGAACTTTTTCCTTCTCCCTCTCTGAGTCTCTTTGTAGGGGATTGATGATCACGTGCTTACACGTGATGCTTCCATTAGTGGGGAATTTTCCCCTTCCCTTCTTCCTTCTGAATTTTTATAAGGGAACAAATGCCCCCACAGCGTTGTTCTCACGTGGCTCACACGTGAGTGCAACGTTGTCATCTTTATAGCCGTTGGATCTGCCTAGGGAATGGGGAAGATGAACCGTTTCCCAACATGGCGTATAAATGCAGGGATCTCATCTCTGTAATGCCTCCGTTCCTTCATCTTCTTCCTTCTTCGCTTTCTTTGAGAATTTAATTCTCCTCTTCAGAGCTTAATTCTCTATTCATTAAAAATATCCAGAGTTTAACTCTGCCAAAAAGAATCCTTTTTAGGTAAAGCTCTTGATCATCAGAGAACCCCTTTTCTTAAAGAAAGCCTCTGGATTTTAAATCCAACATGAGAGATTTGCTCTCCTCTAAAACTCAGCTCTTAGAGATCCAAAGATGTGATTTTTGAGCAGTAAACTTCCGTATCTGAATTTTGAGGATTCTTGGGATTTTGCTTCTCATATATTTTTATGAGTTTCTGGAATTTAATTCCATCACATAAAAGGAATTTAATTCCTCTGGCGAAGAGCTTAGCTCTGAAAGACCAAGAAGACCCTTCGGGAATTTTATTCCCTGGTGTTCTTGAAAATCTTCTCATAGGATTTTACCCTTATTCGCACAAATTTGAATTTGTTGAGTGCTTAACAGAACTTGTTTTCCCAAGAATTTGTTTGAATTCCAATGTCTGTTTAATAAGGATCTTCTTGATCCTTATAATGATTGCTCATGTCTCGTCATTGGTGAGCCGCCATATTGATTTTGTGGGGTCCATGTGTAGGGTTACTAGGCACTCTCAAGAGGTTCCACAAGGCATCAACCATGCCAAATTCAAAAATTTAAGTGCCGAGAAACCCTAATATAGATCGTTAACTAGAGGATAGGCGAAACTACAAGCTAGTAAACTGCTTTACTACTAAGTGAATGGAAATACAACCTTTGTAGATCTGGTCCTCCACTTCTCTAGCTCCGTGTTGACGTCCCTCCGCTGCGATCATCGGATCCCGGCCTCTGGCGTTGGTTTCGTCGGAGAAATGATCGGGCTAGGTCATTGACTTCGAGGCCGAAGATGATCTACGTCGGGGAGACTCAAACTCAAGCTATTCCTTCACTTGGTCAAAAACTTTGTGAAGAGAACACCCTATACTACATGGAAAGTGGTAGAGGATGAAGAAATAGGAAGTGAGTTCACTTTAGAATTGGATTTCTCACTCTTTTTCTCATGGTACCATTGGAGCTAGCACGCTTTTGTGAGCTTGATGAAGATGAAGAAGAAGAAAAGAATCATATGAATCATTATCTAAAATGAAACTTATCCAATAAATAATGGCACCATGGTTGAGTTAATCCCTCATGCTTAACTCATGTAGAGATTTAACCAAAGCATTAGGTTAAGGGTTGGGTTAGCTAATATCTTAAACAAATGACAAAAAGAGTTGACTTTGTCAATGTTTATCAAGCTTCATGAAGCTTGATAATTTTGACCAAAGTCACACTCTTTTGTTATATGCTTAGAAAAATAGTAAACCCTAATCTAACCTTGATTTGGTTCAAGTCTCATACACACAACTTGTTTGTATCATCAAGCATGATACAAACATGTACACTTGCATATATCACATATAAACAATGTGCACATTCAAGTGAGAAAATCAATCTTAAGTGAACCAATACTAGTTAATGTAAAGTAATATATCAAATATATAATTATACATTAAATCATTAAATCAACACTTGATTTAACGATCCGGTCATATTGCATATAACCGACTAATATCAATAGTAACAACTTATCGAATCAACACTTGATCCGATAACCCGGCTATATCGCATACAACCGATCAATGTCACAAATCGCGAGAATAGAATACAGTATCACATACTGGTATTATTCTCGGTCCCGCACATATCTTATATGGGCTCCTATTTCGTTTCGCTTGAGCCAGGAAACCCCTGTGTAGGACTCTAAAGACTCGTCAATACGCCGGCAGTAGGTGATGATCATATCAAACACCCACAAGCCGCAAGCGGTCTGCTAAACGTAACGGACACCCGGGTATTGAGCGATCAGAAGATCAACGAGCAAGCCCGCTCACACTCCTGTGAATCCAACGAGTAACACTACCGTACAGTCCGGTCTGTTCGTCTGATATGTCGCATATCTCGTCTAGGGGTGGTAAACGTCAGACCCCAATAACTCGATAAGTCGTGTCGATATGAGGCTCATAACGGGTCGAGAAACTACTGGTAACACTTACCAGTAAATCCCTAAAACAGCCTTGGCCAAGGACTTCCTGTTATAGCCAATCGAGCACTGCGCAACATCAACTCCCTATACCGGGAGAGACGAAACCCCTCCTATCGCTCATTGCCTCCATGTGACTCAGGACTGTACCCAAAAACCATCGTTTTGCACACTCTCTTGGAGATGGTAAGGTGGAAATCAAAGCACAGTGGGAATCACCCAAGTCTCTATGACGATCTCGGGTATACAGACTAACATGTACCAGTATCACCTGAGAACTGCCATCTGACGTAAGGTATAATACCATCTGGGAGTTCTCGACGAGTCCGTCCAGTATACCCAGTCTCCACTGAGCATCTGTATATCATCTCTGATGTCAAACACCAATGGATATGGGATCATCCATCGCCCATCTGTATGGGTCGAGAAGCTACACGCTAGTCTACTCTGGTATATCGATGCCCCGTCTCGATACACACACGACTAGGGACTTTGAAGGATGTACTTATGGACTACCATGTCCCCACTAGTATGATCCGCATCATAGTCCAGATAGTCAAGTACACATCCTAAGGGCTTTACCAACATGTAACAGAGAGACAATCAGTGTACACATTAAGGTAAAGAGTAACCAGATAGCATACTATCATATCGAGCAAGAAAGTCATCCCTATATATGTCCAAGCATCCACTACAATATACATCCTATGTATAGTAATGGCCTCTAGGGCATACATATAACTAACACCACGTGTCTTGTAAGCAGTGGTCCTGCAAAACAGACATTTTGTCATTTTCTTTTGTTATTACACACACACACACACACACACACACACACGTGCTTCACTAATGGTTTTTCTTTCTCTTGTTTCAGGAACAATGGCTTCTCTTCCCTACTTCCTTTTTACTCGCTCAGACGCTGCTTTTCCACAATCGCCATCAGACGAAGAAGCAATGGCGATGATCATGGCCCATGATAGGGACTGTACCAGTTTGCTCTTGTGGGGAACTTGGTATGGGCATATCATCTGGGGCCGCCGCAGCTTTCTTTTCGAAGTGCCAGCAGAGCCTCTCTGCCCTATTTTGCTGATGGAGCGTTCGCAGACTGCTTTTTCTGTGGAGGTGGCTGACTGGACTCCTATAGGCTGGCTCGAGCCGTCGACAACTGGGATACCTAACCAGCCTTTGCCGGCCATAGACATCTTGGGGCGTCGCATCTGTCAAGGTGAAGCCCAACCCTGGGGACAAATTTATAAGATAGGGCTTACCCCTCGCCACCCAATGGGCTATCTTTCCTGGGCTCGATATATTCTATCTGCTCATCGTGCACGATTGCAGAAGGTTGGGCTTTATCAGGCGGTGTATGCGTCCCTTTTTCATTATCAGTCCCCTCATGTCTGGTGGGTTAAAGCTTTCCTGAACCAATGGAATCTTCTTACCAACACTTTCTTGCTAGGGGGCCGTGAGGTTTTGATTTCTCTGGAAGAGTTTCGCGAGATTTCTAGATTGCCTGTTAGGGGAGAGCACTATGAAGAGTTTCTGCCTCCCGATGAGTACGTATTCACGACCGTGCCTACTATGCTTGATGGCTTGACGACCGAAAACGCTGTCCGTCATAAGTACCCCAGTCTAATCAAGACTCTGGGTATTTTCGAGAAGCTGTTCGCAGAATCAGAGGAACAGGATGTCACCTTTAAGAACTTTATCGCCTTCTTCCTTCGTGAAGATGTCTTATCAAAGGAGGCTCTGAAATTTGCGAATATTAACGACCCCTTTGGGTTTGGGATGAATATGCTACCGGCTAAAGAAGAATATTTACCGCGGTTTTACATCCCGATCTCGTCGGCCGTGTCCTTTGATTCGATTGCGGCTCCTGGTATGGATGAAGAGACCTTCTTTGTCGGTTTCATCAGCCTTTGGCTTAGTTGGTTTGCCATTCCAACGCATCGTCGCTTCATGAAAGCTTCAGTCATCTACCCTGCTCATCGAGTGGGTGAAAGGACGCGACTGGCCGTGGGTATTGTGGGGTTATCACACTTATATCATGGGCTGAGCACTGCGGCCAATACTTCGACCCCGGGTGTAGATGTGGTGAGTTTCTCCCTCCACTATTTTACGTCGTGGATTGATATGCACATATTGGGGGCATTCGCAGTGCACCAAAGACCGGATTTCTATGATGCTTACACCTTCCCACGGCTCATGAGGTTGGTGGACGCTTCTGCTCCTGATCCGACTCAGCTAGGGGCTCTTCGTGTGTTGCTTAACCCGTATGCTAATGAAGGCGGGATGGTATTCAACGACCGAGTCCTCTCTGCTCCTTCAGGACCTATTCAACAACTGTTCGATTTATCGAAAGGGGGAGCACCATCCTTGAAGCCTAAGGAAATTATTCACTTGTATTCGATTAGGCCGGGTTATTTGGTGTTTCGTCGAAATGATGCGGCTCTTTTCATGCGGTACAATCCGCATCGCTTTGCCCGGAAATTGGGTTATAACCAGGGTGTTCCCTTTGAGGCATTTTTGGTGGAGCCCAGCTCGTCTCTGGGAGTTGTTCGTGACATCACCCATCACTTCATGCGACTGAACACCGGCTCTCGTTTTGTGATCCCCGAGGCCGATTATATTCTAAGGTGTATGGGGTCTTATACGGGTTGGTACCATCATCGAGTTGGTCCAATCATCACTGAGGAGAAATGGATACTCTTTGGATATAGAGCTCCCGCCCTGATCTAAGCCACGGGCGTTCCGCCTCGACCACGGACAGTGGTTCGCCCTCCATTGAAGGGTAGCGGTGCCTTACTCATCCCCGAAGTGGCGGATGCGGAGTTGACTCCTCCCACAGTTGGTATGCCAATGCACACTAAAGCTCAAGCAAAGGCTTCCGATAAGGCGCCAGCAATAGTTTAATCAGTTGCGGCTTCATCAATGGCAGTGTCATCATTGGTAGTACCGTCAAAAGAGGATACTGGAGACGAGATTGGCCAACGTCGCGCCAAAGAGCCAAGGGGAAGGAAGCGATCTTCATCTAGTGTTAGCTCCAGCTAAAAATGGAGGAAGAAAACGGTTACCGGTCTACTCGACCTCTTGCTTGACTTTGAGGTTGTTGCCCAAGACGAACCCATATCCATGCAAGAGCAGGATGATGGTCTCCTCTTTCCGGGTTCGTCTGCCGAGTAAGCCGCACAATTGGCTGAGGCTATAAGGCGCCCACAAGACGAAACTGAGAATGTGGGTGTCCCGAAGAAACTTTATCCTCCCGTCATATTCTATGAAGATCCCCTATCACTACGGAGGGTACATATGGGTCCCCTGCGATGGGAAGATGAGATAACCCTCAAGCGGCCTATCTCAGCCGCTTCCGAAGATGAGCTGGCATTGAAGACCGGTGGCCGTGAATCTGCATTTAGACCCCAGCGGGCACACTTCCTCAGGAAGGAACGACGGCTTGAAAAAACCATACTAGAAGCATCCTAGCGCATCGGTACGTGTGCTTTCCGTATTTTTTTGGCAAATAATTTGTATCGCTTTTTATATCTCCTTATCTTTGCGAAAATTTTACAGGGACTTCAAGAATGACAGAGAATTTGAGCTCAAGTCGCGTCCTGACTGTGGACTCTGTAAATGTCTCCGATGAGGCCCTAGTAGGTGCGGAGGAGGTCGTTACAGCCGCTATTCCTGCTGTGGAGCTTCCACTGGTAGCCTCCTTTCGTCCAGTGTCTATTATTCCAGCAAAGGTGACTTCATCGACCTCAGTTCCTATGGACATCTCTAGTGATACACCGAAGGGTGTAGAAGAGGTTGTCAGAGCCATTAGTCCTGTCTTGGAGCTCCCGGTGGCGACTGTTGTTCCTCAATTGGAAGTTGCCTCACTGGCCCAATCCCCAACGATGTACCCGAGGGTGTGGAGGAGCCTGCCGAGGCTGCTGTCCCTCCAGTTCAAGGCGGGAAGAGCATCGATGGTAATCTTCTATACTTTGTTTTTTAGTATCCTTTCCATTATCTGAACCTTTCCTTCCTTTCAGAACTATAGGAATTGGTTGCTTTTATTGTGGACCTATCTTCCAGGAAGTCCTTCCAGCGCTTACTTAACATAGGTGTTCTACAGGCGATATCCCCGTAAAGCATTGTCCTTTCTTTCGGTCAAGGTTGGTCTTCTTTGACCCCCTTTTTTTTATTATTATTCTTTATAATAACGCTGATATGCGCTCTACAGTTCTGGAGGCTGATGATGAGGTCGAGATCCTCGATGGGCCCGGGGATCTCTCAAACCCTCCTTGCATGACTGCGGGTAAGTTAGGCTTTTATCTTTGGCATTGATTCACCTTATTTCATGTTTGTGGCTCTCACTGACTGTTCACAAACTTTGACAGCTCTGCCAACCCTAACTCCGTTGGAATCTCGAATCTTCATGCCACCGGGTCCCTATGCCCGGCGTGCGTCCGAAAGGATGGCGAGGCAAAGCATCCACTCCCTGACGGCTCTCATTGAAGACATTCGCGCTGGTACCTCTGTCCCGGCCGAAGAATTTGCTGTCAAATCCAATGCTTCCTTATCCTTCCTCTCCACCTATCATGATGAAGCATTGGTACGCGTTTGGGTTGAGTATTGTCGTAGAGTGGAGGCTTGCATACATAATCTCGAGTGTATCCGCCTTCCTTCCGAGCTCTTAACTGCCAAGGTGAGCCTGCGGGGGTGGATTGAGCGGTGTGCCGCTAATCTTCAGTCCTGCGAAAAGAGGCTCAACCGGAAATTTTCGGAGAGGGAGCTAGCTTCAAATGCTTTGGGGAACTTCAAGCTCAACTCACTGCTAAGACCACTCGTGCGTACGAACTTTGGTGGGTGCTTCAAGAAGCTATCACGGAGGTGGTAGCTCTTGATAAAGCCGTTATTTTTACCCGCGAGATGGTTGAAGCTCACAAAGTAGCTGAAAGGGAGCTTGAGAGCCGACTCGCCTCGTACCAAGCTCAACAGTCTCAAGCGGAGACCTATCTTATGGCCATAATGAAACCTGAAGCCGAGGCCCAGCAGAAGAATAACGAATTGACGAACTTATTGCATCGTCCGCCGGCCTGAAGATATATATATGTTTTTTTTTTATTCTCCTTTTGTACTTACTCCTGAATGAGAGTATTTTTTGATTCTTTTATAGATTGTACTTTGTATTCATTTGGATTTATGAATAAAAGACATATTTTGTTTCATGGTGGTGTGTCCCTTTTAGCAAATGCATTTTGTAGATAATCTATCTTGAATTCTTCGAAGGACAGCGACGGCTTACGAAACATGTTCAGATCTGCCGCCTAAGACTTCTCAACTTTATGAGCCGTGAGGGTCTCATAAAGACTTTTCTCCCTACGAGTCGAGAGGATCCCGTAGGTATATTTTCTCCTTAGGAATCGTGAGGATTCCTAAGTGTTAGTTATATGTATGCCCTAGAGGCCATTACTATACATAGGATATATATTGTAGTGGATGCTTGGACATATATAGGGAGGACTTTCTTGCTCTACATGATAGTATGCTATCTGGTTGATCATTACCTTAACGTGTACACTGATTGTCTCTCTGTTACATGTTGGTAAAGCCCTTAGGATGTGTACTTGACTACCTGGACTATGATGCGGATCATACTAGTGGGGACATGGTAGTCTATAAGTACATCCTTCAAGGTCCCTAGTCGTGGGTGTATCGAGACGGGGCATCGATATACCAGAGTAGACTAGCGTATACCTTCTTGACCCATACAGATGGGCGATGGATGATCCCATATCCATTGGTGTTTGACATCAGAGATGATATACGGGTGCTCAGTGCAGACTGGGTACACTGGACGGACTCGCCGAGAACTTCCAGATGGTATTATACCTTACGTCAGATGGCAGTTCTCTGGTGACACTGGTACAGAGTAGTCTGTTGACCCGAGATCGTCATAGAGTCTTATGTGATTCCCACTGTGCTTTGATTTCTACCTTACCACGTCCAAGAGGGCGTGCAAAACGGTGGTTTTTGGGTACAGTCCCGAATCACATGGAGGCAATGAGCGATAGGAGGGGATTCGTCTCTCCCGGTATAGGGAGTTGATGTTGTGCTGTGTTCGATTGGCTATAACCGGAAATCCCTGGCCAGGGTTGCTGAGATTTACTGGTAAGTGTTACCAGTAGTTTCTCGAACTGTTATAGACCTCATATCGACACGACTTATCGAGCTATTGGGGTCTGACGTTTACCTCCCCTAGGCAAGATATGCGACATATCAGACAACGAGACCGGACTGTACGGTAAGTGTTACTGGTTGGATTCACAGGAGTATGAGCGGGCTTGCTCGTCGATCTTCTGATCGTTTAATACCCAGGTGGCCGTTACGTTTAGCAGACCGTTTGCGGCTTGTGGATGTTTGATATGATCATCACCTGCTGCCGGCGTATTGACGAGTCTTTAAAGTCCTACACAGAGGTTTCCTGGCTCAAGCGAAACGAAATAGGAGCGCATATGAGATATGTGAGGGACCGAGAATAATGCGTGTATGTGATACCGTATTCTATTCTCGCGATGAATGTATCGAATGGTTGTATGTGATATAACTTAGTTATCGAATCGAGGATTGATTCGATAAGTCGATACATTGTATATTAGTCGGTTATATGCGATATGACCTGATCATTAAATCAAGTGTTGATTTAATGATTTGATGTATAATTATATATTTGATATATTACTTTACATTAACTAGTATTTGTTCACTTAAGATTGATTTTCTCACTTGATGTGCACAAGTAGTATATGTGATATATTTTTGTGCACTTGATTGTATCATGTTTGATGATACATGCAAACTTGGGTGTGTTTGCTTTTAAACTATGATTTAGGTTAATGGTTAGGGTTTTAAATGTTTTATTTATTTTCTTTAAGCATTTATTTTTAAGGGCAAGAAAGAAAATGGTTGCTTCTTTTGTTTTTTGTTGAAGCTTCATGAAGCTTTGAAAGTTTGACCATTTTGTTTCTTTCCTTAACCCTAACCATTTACTTAAACCCTAGTTAATTCTCTACATTTGTTAAACTAACCTAAGGTTGCATTATGATAAGAATCACTTTATTTTGTATTATTCAGAATTCATATCATATTCTTTCTTCTTCTTCTTCTTCAAGAAGAAGAAACCTTGCTACCATTAATGGTGTCTTGAGAAAAAGAGTGAGAAATCAAAATCCAAAGTGAACCCACTTCCTATTTCTTCATCCTCTACCACTTGCCATATAGTATAGGGTGTTTTCTTCACAAGTTTCATGACTTGGTGAAGTTGGAGCTTGATCTTGAGTTGCCTCGACGTAGATCATCTTCGGCATCGAAGTCGACGACTTAGCCCGATCATTTCTCCGACGAAACCATCGCCAGAGTCCAGGATCCGATGATCGCAGCGGAGGGACATCATCACGGAGCTATGGAGGTGGAGGACCGGATCTACAAAGGTTGTATTTCCATTCACTTTAGAGTAAAGTTGTTTATTCGCATTTTGTTTTCGCCTAAACTCTAGTTAACGATCGCATTAGGGTTTCTCGGCACCGAAAAAATTAGAATTTGGCATGGTTGATGTCTTGTGGAACCACTTTAGTGTGCCTAGGAACCCTATAGTGGTATCAGAGCCTAGCTAGAGCATTAGGCGATGTGTTAACGAAGTTAAAACCCCGATCGAACTCGAATACGACATTTCAAACCCCTCTCTGTACATTTTTTAAAATCTGGGTTTTTCCAGAATTAAAAATACCTAAAAAATTCAGCAGGCTAAAATAAGAATTATGGTGAAAAACGAGCCCCTAATTCCTCAAGATGGCTGCGGAACCGCGGCGATGACCCACCTTTAGTGGCTGTTCCACGGCAAGTTAAGGGTATTAGGGACGGATTTTTGCACAGTAATTCTTGTCTCTGTGGTTACTATTTTATGGGTATTTTTAATCTGACTCAAGTGTTGAGTATTCTGGGGTTTGTTTTGTAATGGTCGATTCGATCGGGAATTTTAAATTCGTTATTTATTTTCCGGATATTTTAGAACATGTTAAAAAGTTCGACCGGATATAAATACCCAATTTTTCCCCTGCCGGAAAATTTCCAAGTGTTGGATTTTTCCGTAGTTTAATGACGTTCTAAGTAGTGCAAATAACGCGATGGTCCCTCTAGAAGACAACAAACCTTAACTCGATTATGTGACCGTCTTGAACTGCCCTTTGAACCTTAGGGTTTGGGGCAGTACGGCGTGCCACATGTGAGGCGTTGGCTTGACCCTTCTATGGCTGGACCGTTGGTACTGAGGCATGAAGTGAATGTTTTTAAACTTATTTCATGTGTTGAGCTGTTTCGGGAAAACTTGGGTGTTTGACTGTTCGATCGGAAAGTTTAACATTTTCTGTTTATCTGGAATGTGATACAATATTTGGAATCCATAAATGGTTATGAGATAACTGAATGAATGTTATAAACATAGCAGTTTAGTCTCACTTGACCGGTTGCCACAGAATTTTGATGCGATCAAAAGTCCGTCGCAATCATGTAGCGTACACGGATACTCGCCGGATAAACTTAATAGACAGCTACATCCCTTAGCCCCGACCAAGTGACTGTAGGAGAACCCCGTCGCCGAAAGCATCCGTTCGGGTGCTCGCGGTAGCGATGTTCCGCCTTGGTGCACTTAGTCGACGGTATCGGGGGTGCGGCCGTCTACTAAAGTTTGCGACGAGCATCCGATCAAAATGTCGGGAATCTTGTTGAATTGTCCGACATGATATTGAAAAGTGTTTTCGATAATGAGACTGAAATGCAGGGTTTATAATTGTTAGGCATGCAATGTCTAAAGAATTCATTTGATTAGGCATGTGATGTCCAAGGAGGTTGCGGATTCCAACTGTTGTAGTTTTACACTTTCTAATCTGTGACCGTAAGTGTAATATGTGATATCGCCGGTTTCGTTGCTATATGTCAACGACAATTGGGATACGCATGTTTACTTACGTTGATGACATGTGATGTTATGTGTTGCTGGATATGTTATATTGGATCGTCGTGTTTGAATAGCCGGGTTTTTTTTATGTGAGATGAGTGTTTTTCATTTTCATTCATGTAAAAAACTTGTATGTAATATTCTTTTATTGGGGCACTTCCAGGTTGCGGAAGTTGTCACCGTTGATGTATATTATTTACTTTTCCGCACTAGGATAGACCCAAGGAGGGGAGCACAAGTAACCGGGTTCTGGAGTCCAGTGGGAGACCAACTCGAGGAGTCGAGTCCGGGTCTCCTAACTCTAGAATTGGTAGGGTTGCTTGTCGCTCTCGTAGGGGTCTTGGGGTGTGGGTTTGGCTATTCATCGCGACCGTGGAATCCGTGTTTTATACTGGCTCGTATTGAAAACACGGACGTCCTAGTATATCCAATGTTTCATATGATTCTTCTGCTGCGATATCTGTGATGTGATCATTTGATATGTTGTGATAGATACTGTATATAGTATATATGATATATTATATAGACGTTACTTATGTTTTACACCCGCGCTAGTCCTGTCCCGCTCTGCCGTTAGTTACCTAACCTAACGGTGCACGAGGGGACATCGAGGCGAATGCGGATGGCATAAGTGTACGTCGTATTTATCTGTGATGTTTAGGTACTTAAATGATGGGACTTCATTAATGAGATTAATGAAATAAAAGAAACCTAAAGATGTTGTGGAATCAAATTTCAAAAATAAAACAGGTAGCTATAGTTCTTGCTTTGCACAGCGGTATATATGATATATCCTGCACCTTATTCGATAAGGAAAGGACCGAGATCCCTTCACCGGGAGTGACTCCTTTAGCAATAACTGGCAGATGCTACAACCCTCGGTTTGTCTTTTGATTGTTTTTGGAGTTTTTGCTTTGCACAGAGGTATATATGATATATCCTGCACCTTATTCGATGAGGAAAGGGCCGACGATCCCTTCACCGGGAGTGACCCCTTTAGCAAAACTAGAAATGCCTAAAAAACACTCCATTTTAAAATCATTCAATCCTACAACGATATCAAGTTCATTACGCAATAGGTTTTCAGAAAAACCTGTCGTAGCCCTCCGTCATTTCAGATAAGTACTATTTAGTATTCGTGCTACGTTTGTTGACTATGTTAAGGCGTAGTGTGCGGTAGCTAATTAGTGCTTATCTGTATAAGCATATGATGTGATTGGATTAGGGTAGTCGTGCGACTTTGTTGACTATGTTAAGGGTCGTGCGGGTGGGTTTAATTCAATCGGGAAATGACGGGTTGAACTTGACTAGCACTTATGATTTGTTGACTATGCTAAGGTCATATAGCTGCTAGGGGCAAAATATTATCGGGAATTTCAAGTGTTGAAATTTGCAATGAGATTGCATACCTTCTATGAGATAGTTGGATCCCGATACCCACTGCGAGTAAGAGTTACTCCTGGGAGAGTTTTACACATTACAATTAGCCGATCAAGTAGGTGTCTAGAAAGGTGTCAACGGGGTTACGCCTCTGGGAAAACGAGGTTTACATTAATTAGGTTCGTGCGAAAGCACGGGGGACCTCCCTCAAAGTACCGACACTGGCCTGGCTGAAAGATTGGCGAACTTGTAGCGTGTAATTAATCCCGGCTAGTCTTTCCTTTTAGGGTTTGAAGGAAGATTTGATAAAAACAGTGGGAGCCATCCTGATTAGATAAAATAATAACCAATCTGATCTTGCAAGAGCATACGCTGAGTGTTTTCTTCTCTCTCTCTCCAGGTAGCGACCATATCACGCCTTAATCAAGATAATAATACGGATATATTGACCGAACCCGTTTGTTATACTGAGCTGGGGAACGTTGGTCCGGCTCCAACTTATAATTGTTATAAGACAGAGCAGGAAATAGAGGAATACCAGAATTCCTATGCCGTCCAAACGAAGAAAGTGCATATGATGCATCTCCTTCGGGTGTGTTCATTACACATAACTGTTTCTCAGTATCCTCTGCGTCCTGGGTATCTGATACCGGATTAGGATCCCACATATGTAATATATTACATGGGCTACAGAAAGGTAGAGAACTGAAAACGGGTGATAAGTTTCATGAGGCAGAAAACGGTGCAAGTGTTGCAGCCAAGTCTGTTGGTCAATGTCACCCTGTATTACTAGAATACATTGATTCTGAACGAATGTTATTAGATACCGAATCTGATATACAAAATCATATCAGTCTCTTTATTAGTAAAGAAGGATATAATTTTGTATTGTTGGATAATGTTTTGAACATTTCCTATATCAAAAGTTGATCGATTCAGGCACGTTATCTAAAAGCATTGATGTTCTAAATCAAACTACAGTTCTTAGTATAAAGAACACACACAAGAGGAAGAGTTCAGAAATGAACGAATCCTTCTTAAGGCATTGTAGACTAGGTCATATCAATGCGACCCGACTGGCTGAAGTTACATTTAGATGTATATTTAAATTAGTTTGAATTTACAACTTGTGAAACTTGCCAGTCATGTCACAAAGATAAGATGACCACAACCCTGTTTATTAGAAGCAGAGAAAGAGTAAGTGTACTCTTGGGATTGATACATGTTGATGTATGTAAGGTCCCCCGTCTACAAATGCCAGGACCGGTTCTTTGTACTTCATTGCATTCTCTGATGATCTCTTTAGATTCAGACATATGTTCCTGTTGAAACACAAGTCCGAACCTTTTGAGATATTCACAGAATATATGTTAGAAGTAGAGAACCAAAATACGGGTATAAGTATTATGTCCTTTGATGTGATCGAGGAGGAGAATACTTGAGCACGGAAATCCTGGACTATTCTAAAGGAGAATGAGATTCTCTCTCAGCATTACTCCTCTGTATACACCATAGCACGATGGTATATCGGGATGGAGCAATAGCACCCTATGTGATATGGTGTGCTCTATGATGAGTACTACTGAGTTACCTATTTCCTTTTGGGAGTTATGCACTTGAGAAGCTGCATACCTATTGATCAGGGTTCAAATCAAATCAGTTGCCTACCACTTCATATATGATATGGAAAGGGAAGAGCCCATATCTTAAGTTAGTTAAGATTTGGGGTTGTCCGGCCTATATCTAAAAGAAAAATCCAGACAAGCTCGAGGCAAGATCTGTTATGTAGAACTGGAAATGTTTCAGCTATACAAACTGCAGTTGATGATTTGGTAGAACCAAAGGATTCAATAGTTACCAACGAACCTCAGCCTCTCCGCCGATCTAATAGGGTTCCTCACCCACCTGAGAGATACTTCGGTTTCTCTATGACAGTGGGAGTGAGGTTGCATCATGAGATGATGACCCAACTAGTTTCGAGCTGGCCATCAGGAGTGGGACTCTGTAAGAATGGCTGGATGCTTAGCGATCTGAGATGGAATCCTTATACACCAACAAAGTATGGACTTTAGTTGCTTTATCTGAAGGGTTAAATCCCCATCAGGAGCAAGTATATCTTGAGAAGATTACTTGGTGTACATGGAAAAGTTGAGATTTTCAAAGCTAGACTTGTTAAAGGTTTGCATCATTGACCAGGTATGGATTATGTTGAAACCTTTTCTAAGGATCTATGTTTAAGTCCATCCAGATCCTACTTGCCACGGCTACATACCATGACTACGATATCTGGTGGTTGGGTGTCATGACAGCTTTTCTAAATGATGTTTTGGAAGAGAGCGTCTATAAGTACACAGCCAGAGGGCCTCGTAGACAGTGGGAGTAGCGGAAACGTGTGCAAGATGTTTTATGTGATAAAACAGGTATCGCGGAGTTGGAACATCTGTTTTGATGAGTTAGTCAAAGAGTTTGACATCATCAAAATGGTAGATGAACCTTGTATAAAAAAAAAGGTAGTAGGGAGTATGGTGACGATCCTTGTAGAGTACGTGGATGACATACTCTTGATAAGAAAGGAGTTTCCTATGCTACGCTCGGTCAATCTCCGCTTATTACAAAGATTCTCCATATAGGATCAAAGTGATACCTACTAAATCCTGGGTTTTGGATCTATGAGATAGATCTAAATGGATGTTAGGATTCTCACTAGTTGAAGTGAGATGGTATCAATTGATCCTAGGGAGAATCACTGGAAGTGTTCCAGGGTGATAAGGACGACTGAATGTCAGTCACAGGCATTGTCTTTACCCTCAGTGGAGGGATGGTATGTTGGAAGAGTTCCAAGCTAAATACCGTGGCTTACTAGACGATAAAGGCAGGATACATCGCTACTTAAGATGCTACCAAAGAGGCTGTTTGGGTGTATATTGGTTCATAAGATGAACTAGGTTCCTACCATTATGTGACAATGGAAGTGTGGCTTTGGCCCGGGAACCCCGGTCCCATCAGTGACCCAGACATAATCTAAGGCAGTATCACCTGATCATGGAGATGGTTGATCTCCAGGGTGATCGAGGTTAGGAGAACAGACTCAGAGGACAACACGGCGGATCCACTCACAAAGGCCTTTTCCCAGAGAGAGACTTTTATGGGATGGTTGAGTATGAGATACTACAATCACTGATATCAGATGGCCCTAGTGCAAGTGGGAGATTGTTAGTTATATGTATGCCCTAGAGGCCATTACTATACATAGGATGTATATTGTAGTGGATGCTTGGACATATATAGGGAGGACTTTCTTGCTCGACATGATAGTATGCTATCTGGTTGATCTTTACCTTAACGTGTACACTGATTGTCTCTCTGTTACATGTTGGTAAAGCCCTTAGGATGTGTACTTGACTACCTGGACTATGATGTGGATCATACTAGTGGGGACATGGTAGTCTATAAGTACATCCTTCAAGGTCCCTAGTCGTGGGTGTATCGAGACGGGGCATCAATATACCAGAGTAGACTAGCGTATACCTTCTCGACCCATACAGATGGGCGATGGATGATCCCATATCCATTAGTGTTTGACATCAGAGATGATATACGGGTGCTCAGTGAAGACTGGGTACACTGGACGGACTCGCCGAGAACTCCCAGATGGTATTATACCTTACGTCAGATGGCAGTTCTCTGGTGACACTGGTACAGAGTAGTCTGTTGACCCGAGATCGTCATAGAGTCTTATGTGATTCCCACTATGCTTTGATCTCCACCTTACCACGTCTAAGAGGGCATGCAAAACGGCGGTTTTTGGGTACAGTCCCGAATCACATGGAGGCAATAAGCGATAGGAGGGGATTCGTCTCTCCCGGTATAGGGAGTTGATGTTGTGCTGTGTTCGATTGGCTATAACCGGAAATCCCTGGCCAGGGTTGCTGAGATTTACTGGTAAGTGTTACCAGTAGTTTCTCGAACTGTTATAGACCTCATATCGACACGACTTATCGAGCTATTGGGGTCTGACGTTTACCACCCCTAGGCAAGATATGCGACATATCAGACGACGAGACCGGACTGTACGGTAAGTGTTACTGGTTGGATTCACAGGAGTATGAGCGGGCTTGCTCGTCGATCTTCTGATCGTTCAATACCCGGGTGGCCGTTACGTTTAGCAGACCGCTTGCGGCTTGTGGGTGTTTGATATGATCATCACCTGCTGCCGACGTATTGACGAGTCTTTAGAGTCCTACACAGAGGTTTCCTGGCTCAAGCGAAACGAAATAGGAGCGCATATGAGATATGTGAGGGACCGAGAATAATGCGTGTATGTGATACCATATTCTATTCTCACGATGAATGTATCGAATGGTTGTATGTGATATAACCTAGTTATCGAATCGAGGATTGATTCGATAAGTCGATACATTGTATATTAGTCGGTTATATGCGATATGACCGGATCATTAAATCAAGTGTTGATTTAATGATTTGATGTATAATTATATACTTGATATATTACTTTACATTAACTAGTATTTATTCACTTAAGATTGATTTTCTCACTTGATGTGCACAAGTAGTATATGTGATATATTTTTGTGCACTTGATTGTATCATGTTTGATGATACATGCAAACTTGGGTGTGTTTGCTTTTAAACTATGATTTAGGTTAATGGTTAGGGTTTTAAATGTTTTATTTATTTTCTTCATGCATTTATTTTTAAGGGCAAGAAAGAAAATGGTTGCTTCTTTTGTTTTTTGTTGAAGCTTCATGAAGCTTTGAAAGCTTGACCATTTTGTTTCTTTCCTTAACCCTAACCATTTACTTAAACCCTAGTTAATTCTTTACATTTGTTAAACTAACCCAAGGTTGCATTATGATAAGAATCACTTTATTTTGTATTATTCAGAATTCATATCATATTCTTTCTTCTTCTTCTTCTTCAAGAAGAAGAAACCTTGCTACCATTAATGGTGTCTTGAGAAAAAGAGTGAGAAATCAAAATCCCAAGTGAACCCACTTCCTATTTCTTCATCCTCTACCACTTGCCATGTAGTATAGGGTGTTTTCTTCACAAGTTTCATGACTTGGTGAAGTTGGAGCTTGATCTTGAGTTGTCTCGACGTAGATCATCTTCGGCATCGAAGTCGACGACTTAGCCCGATCATTTCTCCGACGAAACCATCGCCAGAGTCCGGGATCCGATGATCGCAGCGGAGGGACATCATCACAGAGCTATGGAGGTGGAGGACCGGATCTACAAAGGTTGTATTTCCATTCACTTTAGAGTAAAGTTGTTTATTCGCATTTTGTTTTCGCCTAAACTCTAGTTAACGATCGCATTAGGGTTTCTCGGCACCAGAAAAATTAGAATTTGGCATGGTTGATGCCTTGTGGAACCTCTTTAGTGTGCCTAGGAACCCTACAGTAAGTGTGTACTTTCTCTCGAGAGTCATAAGGATCTCACAAGAGAATTTTTCCCCTTTACGAGTCGAGAGGATTCGTAAATGGTTGTTTCCCTCCTTGTCAAGATTCGACTTTGGAGAATGTGGCCCGTGGACAGTCCAACTTGACCTCCTTGTAAAGCAGTGATTGGTTAAGAGACAGGGTTAGGATCTGCCACCTAAGACTTTTCAACTTTATGAGCCATGAGGGGCTCATAAAGACTTTTCTCCCTACGGGTCAAGAGGATCTTGTAAGTGTATTTTCTCCTTAGGAATCATGAGGATCCCTAAGTATGCTCTCTCTTGAGAGTTGTAAGGATCTTGTAAGAGAATTTTCTCCCTTACAAGTCAAGAGGACTCGTAAGTGGTTGATGAGTTTGACTTGTTCCCGAGTCGAAGCGTTGCTTCGACGGGGAAGTCGAGAGTTGACTTTCTCCATTTTCTACGGTGTCGAGATCGACTTTCTCCGTTTTCTACGGTGTCAGGGTCGACTTTCTCCGTTTTCTACGGTGTCGGGATCGACTTTCTCCGTTTTCTACGGTGTCAGGGTTGCTTTCTCCGTTTTCTACGGCATCGGGATCGACTTTCTCCATTTTCTACGGTGTCATGTTTGACTTTCTCCGTTTTCTACGGTTTTGGGATTGACTTTCTCCGTTTTCTACGGTCTTGGGGTTGACTTTCTCCGTTTTCTACGGTGTCGGGATCGACTTTCTCAGTTTTCTTCGATGTCGGGATCGACTTTCTCTGTTTTCTATGGTGTCAGAGTTGACTCTAGGTTGTCTGTGAACTGCAGAGTCTTGAAACTGTGGGCTTTGTCGTGGCTCCGATTGGTAGTGTCGCGTCCGTGTCCTGCTGGCATGAGGAGGAACGCCGTTGCTGGTCTTCTGGGATGCAGATATTGCCGATGAGACCTGACTCTCCCTGGGACATGTGGTTCCCTTTTCATTTATTCCCATGGATTGTCTACAGGGGTCAGTATGGACTTATCCGCATGGCAAAAGTTTCATTTTATATGTATTTTTTGTTTTCTTTCCGCGATGCTCTATCATTTCAACTTTTTGTATCGCGAAAGTCGCGATTGTCCAATCATTTCGGCTATTTTTCGCGGTGCCCAATCAATTCGGCTGTTTTTTTCTTTTTACTCGCTGCTTTTTATTGCGTGTTGCCCAATCATTTCGGCTATTTTTGTATGCATATATTTTACTTGCTGATTTTGTTGCAAGTTGTCCCATCATTTCGGCTATTTCATATGCATTTTTGGCTCGCTGACTTTTCACCAAGAGTATGGAACTTGGGATCTGATACCAATCTTAGCATCAGCATCGCTGCGACTGGAATATTGCCAGGAGCGAATCATCATTTGCCGTGAAA
Source organism: Agapanthus africanus (assembly GCA_030015575.1). Classification (NCBI taxonomy): domain Eukaryota; kingdom Viridiplantae; phylum Streptophyta; class Magnoliopsida; order Asparagales; family Amaryllidaceae; genus Agapanthus; species Agapanthus africanus. The sequence goes on along the minus strand of CM057349.1, from coordinate 58,802,450 downwards.
GGACTTGGAATTTGATACCGATTTAGGCATCAGCATCGCTAAAACTGGGATATTGCCAGGAGCGAATCATCATTTGCCTATGTCGGTTCGAACAAGGGTGGCTTAGCAAACAGGGTTAAGATCCTGTCGACTAAGGCTTTTGACTTCATGAGCCGTAAGGGTCTCATAAAGATTTTTCTCCCTAGGAGTCGTGAAGATCTCGTAGGTGTGTTTTTCCCTTAAGAATCGTGAGGATTCTTAAGTGTATGTTCTCTTGTAAGTCGTAAGGATCTTGCAAGAGTGTTTTCTCCTTGTAAATCGAGAGGACCTACAAGTGTTTGTTCATCAAATGAGGGCATTCCTCGTCGTTGGTGGGATTCGGCAAGGAAATGATTATTTGTGCCTGTGGATTGTATACAAGGGTCGGTATTGAACCGCTTGTAGGGCAATCTGGGAAAGGTGATGGCTTAAGAATAGGTTCAGATCCCTGTAGCTTAAGGCTTTTGAATCTTATGAGCCGTGAGGGTCTCATAAGAGGGTTCTCCTTACGAGTCGTGAGGATCTCGTAGGTGTAATTTCTCCTTAGGAATCATGGGGATCCCTAAGTGTGTCGCTCCTTTTTGAGTCGTAAGGATCTCACGCAGGTAGTTTTCTCCTTACAAGGTCGAGAGGACCTTGCAAGTGCCTTTTAACGAGATTGGGCCCTTTCGGGTTTTCACAAACTCGTCGGTAGCCCTGCTGTTTTTACTCACGGAGCCCTTTCGGATTTTCATCCGTCCCCATTTTGCTTGTGGACGTACCATTTTTTTACGAGTCTGCGCCCTTTCGGGTTTTGACAAACATCGCCGGTAGCTTTGCTTTTTTTACTCACGGAGCCTTTTCGGGTTTTCATCCGTACCCATTTTGCTTGTGGACGTACCATTTTTTTAACACGTCAGCCTGGGGATGCCGGGGGTTTGTAGTAGTTTAAAGACGTTTCGGTTAGGCGTAGTATTTTTTCAAGAACCGACCATTTATTGGCCTGAAGGGTCTTTCGCCATGCATATTCATGAGCAGTAAGCCCCACCTTGGTAGACCTTGTCTATGATGTACAGGCCCTTATAATTCGGCTCGAACTTTCCACGTTTGGCACAATTAGGGATCATAGGTCTCTTGACCACTAGCACGAGTTCGCCTTGGCAAAATGTCCTCGGCCTAGTCAATCTCTCGTATGAGCGCGTCATCTTCGCTTTGTAAGCCTCTAGGTTTTGTTGTGCCACGAGACGAGCTTCATCGAGAGCGTCGAGCTCCTCAAATCGAAGATGAGCATTCTCTTCGTCTGTTAACTCGTAATGAACCGCCACTCGTAGAGAGGGCAGCTCTATCTCCAAGGCGAGTACTGCTTCCGTGCCGAATACCAACGAAAATGGCGTTGTGTTTGCGGCCGTTTTGAACGTGGTCCAATAAGCCCAGAGAGCTTCATGCAGTCTCTCGTGCCAGTCCTTTTTATTTTTGGACACCGTCTTCTTTATGATCTTCGTTAAGGTCTTGTTAAAAGCCTCAGCTAGATCGTTAGCTCAGGGATTATAGACCGACGAGTATCTTCATTCTATATTATGTTGTTGTGTGAAACGGCTGATTCTGTGACTTCTGTAGGCCGGCCCGTTATCGGAGATAATCCGTCGCGGAGTGCCGAACGGATAGATGACGTGTGTCTTGACGAAATGGAGGATGTTCTCCGTCTTAACTTCCCTTAGTGGCACTGCTTCTGCCCACTTAAAAAAGTAATCAGTTGTCGCCAATATGAACCGATGTCCTTTGGACGATGCTAGTTCTATAGGCCCAATTATATCGGTTCCCCACATTTCGAACGACCAACTAGCCACTGTTGGGTGTAACGGGTTTGGATGCTGGTGGATGAAGTCTCCGTGAATTTGGCACGAGTGGCACTGCTTTGCATATTCGAGGCGGTCCTGGCTCATCGTGGGCCAATAGTAGCCCATCCTTTTGATCTTCAGTTTCATCATTGGCCCGGCTTGATGAGAACGGCAGAGTCTGTCATGAGTTTCTTGGACGACTTTCCTTGCTTCTTCCGGTCCCAGGCATCTTAGCCACAGGGAGTCGAACGATCTCTTATATCGAGTATCATTGACGAAGGCGAAAGACAGAGCTCGTTTCATAAGCTGATGTCTTGAGGACGCATCTTCAGGTGTTTGACGGGATTCGAAGTAGTCTATAAAGACTTCTTTCCAATCCTTGGCCTTTTCCTAGTCCTCTATTTGTAGGGTTGTTTGCTCGGTTGCTTTCTTTTCTTCGAACGACTCCGGAGATATTTCTGCCGGTGCAAGAACCCGACGGCTTTGTACAACGATCCTTACGTCATCGAGGTTTTCGTCAGCCAGTTCTTTGGCGAGTTTTGCTAATGCATCCGCCTTGCTATTCTCTGCTAACGGTATGCTTTCTAGAGCGTAGGAAGGGATTTGAGTCAGCAATTGTTGCACTCTTTCGCCATATTTTACCAACTCCGGTATGCACGTTTGATAGTCGCCGTTTACTTGACTAACGACCAACCGGGAGTCTCCGTATATAAGGAGGTTTTCGATTCCCATGTCGACAGCGATCTCAAGACCTGCTATCAAAGCTTCATATTCTGCCTCATTGTTTGTCCTTGGCTCTGTCAAGAAAAAGGCAAAGCGTATTATCCCTCCTTGCGGAGTCACGAAGATAAGTCCTACCCCCGATTTGATTATAGGGGTGTTGTGCTTTCGCTTCTGTTTCCCCAATCAGAGAAAAGCTCTGTTTCAAAATTCAAAATTCAAATTGAAGCAACGCTTCAGATCCTGTGCGCTGCGCGCAGACGCGCTGGCGCCAGGTGCGCTGGGCCCTAGGCAGCGCACCCCTAATCAGAGCAAAGCTTTGTTTCAAAATTCGAAATTTAAAATTGAAGCAACACTTCAGATCCTGTGCGCTGCGCGCCACGTGTCAAGCGCAGACGCGCTAGCGCCAGGTGCGCTGCGCCCTAGGCAGCGCACCTCCAATCAGAGCAAAGCCCTGTTTCAAAATTCAAAATTTAAATTGAAGCAACGCTTCAGATTCTGCGCGCTGCGCGCCACGTGTCAAACACAGGTGCGCTAGCGCAGTTGCACTGCGCTCTGCGCTGCGTGCCACGTGTCAAACACGGGCGCGCTAGCGCAATTGCGCTGCGCTCTGCGCTGCGCGCCACGTGTTAAACACGGGCGTGCGCCAGCGCTGGGATTAAAAATCCCCCACCGTTGGATCAAAAGATCTACTAATAATAAATTATTAATTAATCAGAACTAAAATTCTGTTATGGAAAGATTTTTCAATCTTATTAAAACAAGAAAATTATCTTCTGTAAAATAGAAACCTTAGGATCAAAGATCCAACGGTGGGAAATATTCCCAAATCAATCAGAGAAAGATCTCTTAAAACTGATTCAACAAATCAATTGGCCCTATATAAAGGCCCCTAGACTTCAAGTCTAAGGGATATACAGAAAAAGAGAGAGAGAAACCCTCTGAAAAACTTGGAGAAAAAGAAGAGCAAGCTCTTAGAAAAAAAGAAGATTTTTTCTTCATTTTCAAGGTAAAGATCTATGTTCTTGAATAACAGAGATGAAACCATCTCGTAAAAAGAAGAACCATCTTCTAAAAAGATCAGAGATCTAAAAAAGACCAAGGTCTTTAATAAAAGGGAAAAGATCAAAGATCTAATCATAAAATAATAAAAAGAAGTAAAATACTTCACTCATAGATCTTTTGATCTATAAAGGCAGAGCCTTTTATAAAAACAAGAACTTTTGTCCTTGGATCTTGAGGCAAAGCCTCCTTTGAAGAACATAAATCTGTTCTTTGATCTTAAAATTGATCAAATGCGCTTTGCGCTATTAAAAAGTGCCTTGCACTCATGAACTGTGCTCTTAAGCTCCTTGGATCGGTGCTCAGCGCCAAAACATGCCACATGTCGACCATAGACACCACTTGCACTTTGCGCTTCTGAAACAGAGCGCTGCGCTCATGTGCTGGCGCTCAGCGCTGAGTGCGCCACGTGTCACTTGCTGGCGCGCCAACAGACTAGCGCAAAGCGCTCATAAATTAAAAGCGCAATGCGCTAATGAACTAGCGCTTAGCGCTAAGCGCGACACGTGTCCTCTTCGTGTGCGCTACCTGACAGAAGCGCAATGCGCTCTTTAACTGGCGCAAAGCGCCTGGCGCGCCGCGTGGCGCATTGTCAGAACACAATTTGTTCTGATCAAGACAAAAAAGTCAGAGCCCAATGCCTAGCATTATTAAAAGGGCTAAGCCCAAATAAAGGCTTAATAGCCAGAACAAAATAAAAATGTTAAACCTTTTTAATTGGACTTAGCCCAATTCTGGCCATAAGTCCTCAACTTATATCGAACTGAGCACATCTGCTCATAAATATTCAACAGATCTCAGTCCCAAACTGGGCTACAGATCTCTCAAACAATTCACACTGGTTCGAGGGTACATCTCGTCACTCCTCTGATATCTGTCGTTGTAATCCTTCAACGTCGTCAGAGAGGTGACGGGTCCCGACAACCACACATAACATTGGACTGTGGGGTCCTTAAACTAATCGACCGCAATGTCCCTAAACTAAGCAATAGAGCCCGAATGCTCTTTTGTTGGATCTAAACGATCCCGTTAAGTTGATCTTAGTCTAAAATTAGACTAACGTATCCTTAACATACGTTTAAGTTGATCTTAGTCCCAAATGAGACTAATGTATCCTTAAACCCAACCCCCAAACCCAAATCTAAGAAAAATACGGATTTGGACTAATCCACGCCCTACGGGAAACGACATAAATTAATCTCCGTATACAATCCACGGGCAACCAAACACAAAACAAACACCCACGACATGAAGTGACCATCTGGAGAACAAGAAAGTTGTTACCGCGATGCGGTAGCGTAATTAACTGCAGGGGCTTGCGCCTGCAGGGAAGAGAGTCCCCACAATCAAAAACCCCTCAAGCGAGGGAGAATCTGACGAAGTCTGCTACATCGGCCGCATCCGTTTAAATCTTCGATACATGGTGCCATAAATCAACTTGGCATCTTCGGAGAGGTGGACGGATAGCACCAATTAGCATCTGCCCCGAATTTCAGGCTAGACGTCTGTCTTGCCGTCTTTCGGAGGGGAACATATTCTGGCACGCCCGGTGGGACCTCTTCCTCTTTCCACTCCACACTTCGTGTATCGTGTTCGCAAACGAATCGCGGTTTGCTAATGGTTGCCCTTGGGTTTGAGATACTAAGATTTGGCGTTTTGCTTGGTGCAGAAAGCGACGGATCAATGGCGTCCACTTGCGCGAAGTGTTCCAACTGCAACTGCAACCCACGTTTCGCCTCATCTGGAGGCATAGCTTACGGGCCCCAAGCGGCCTCCCTGTTCACGATGCCGGTGGAACAGGCCACCACTGGACTGTTTTTCGGGACCATGCTCCCGCCTACAAGCTTCAGCGCTCTATACCAACACAGGAAGCCCCCAAGAAGTCAGTCTTCGATCGACTTACAACTACCGCGGCCCCTCTCAACGGGTCGTCCAGCTCCAGCGCCTCAGTCTTCACCAGATTGGGCCAAAGCCCATGTGGGCCCATGATGAAGCCTGCAATCCCAGAGAAGGTTGTTCCGAAGAGGATAGTCATCCCTGCTCCTGAAGTCGTCAAGGCGGCTTCTCCTACCAAAGGGTCAGTTTTTACAAGACTGGCTGTTCCGGTTCCCACTACGGTTCCTTTCCCTGCTCAGAAGTCTGTTTTTGACCGGTTGGATACCGCTTCTCGACGAACATCAATTTTCAAGAGGCTGACACCAGCAACAGCCCCTCACTTGAACAGGGGGCAAGACGAAGTCGCCCCTCAAGCTAAAACCATCCCAACAGCTCGACGCGCTCGACGTCGCCACTGGCGCCGAGTGAGGAAGGCTCGGGGCAACTCCCCCTCTGGGCTAACTCCGCCAGTCCCGACAGTGGAAATCAACGCTGCTGTTCCAACTGAGAATAGCTTCGAACTACTGAACAAAGTGCGCAGGAACTCTCCTACCGCCGTATTGAAAAGATCTCCTCCTCCGATGGAGAATGTTACAGAAATAAAGCTGGAACAGCCTTCTCAACGGCTATCCTCTAAAGTTTACAAAGTCTGGCGACGGGTCCAGGAGTCGGTGATCGATCAGGACTATCTTCGCCGACTGAAGAAGCTGAAGGTTCAGAAGGAAGAGAACCGTCTTGTCAAACCACACTCGTCAGTCTCACAAAGCTCGTTTGCGAAACTATTGCGTTCGAGGAATAGCCTCAGTGAGTGGATCCGCTGTGATGTTTCTTTCTATGTCTCTCTTTATCTCAAGTTCGCGGAGAAAGCCATCTCCCGAAATGAGCAATACCTGTCTTAGAGTATGTCTGGATATCTGATGGGACCTAGCTCATAAATGAACTCCAAATCCAAACTTCTTAGACTGTATTTTCAACTGAACTTAATCAGTATCCTGCGCCATGCCTCCCTCAGTATCCACTTAGACCTCCTGTCCAAACTACTGCCCCTCGTCAGAGGGAAAACTATAACTCTAACAGCCACTCTGCCGTCCAGGTCACCTTGGAAGCCTAGAATGATAACTGTCTCCAAAGGAGGCTGCCATTATCATTTCCCTAGAACATCCAAGCCCTATGTGGAGAAACCACTGTGTGACAACCAAAGTATAACCGACCGTAGTATAGGAATTTCACTTCCTACACTGTGTATGTCATCCAAATACCAGGACATCACACCCTACTACCTTCTTAACAGATCCATCCCCTATTCTGATGAAGTCAAACCTATGACTGTCACATCAGAAATAGATGATCTATCTTTGCTATATATGCTTTAGTCTATAAATAGACATAAGCTACTTGTCCACTATGCTTCCGCTGCTCCCACTGACTACGACAACCCTCTGGCAGAGTCATATACACGTGTACTTCTAAAGCTGGTTTAGAACAACGCTATACTCATCCTCCTGCCGGGTCTCATAGTCTGGAACAACAGCAATGGCAAGTATGGGTAAACAAGAACCTCCATGCCACCGTCCTTGAGCATACCGAAGTACCTCTCGAGCGCCTGAGGTTACCCACCTTATCTGCGGAGTGGCCAATAGAATGTCAAACCAGATTGAATCTTTAGGTTCTTATCAAATTTTCAGTAATCGTTTGCGGTTCTGGAATCACTTCCAGTTCTACCATACTCCCACTACTGTTTTCTGAAAAAAAAATCCATTTTTTTTAAAACTGTGGCGAGTCAAGAACAATATCACTATTGATCTTCCAGATGGTAGAAAGTCAACCCTCGTCATAGCCCGGGTCAACCCACAAACAGCCATTACAGAAACGTGCCTCGAGTTATCCAGAGTCTGGTTTTAAGTATAAGCCGGACAACTCCCCGTACCTTAACATCGTTAAGATATGAACTGTTCTATATCCAATATAGAAACAGAGGCACTGATTTAATTGAACCAGATTCAAATCATGCAGCTGTCTCCAGTGCATGTCAACTAAATGGAAAAAAGCCGATCAGCGTTACTCAACTTAGGAATATTTCCAATTATGAGTAACCTGAAAGAGAAACAAGTTTCTCAAAATCATTACTATCAACTGAATACCATACACAAGTATCTACATCTTCGATCACCTTGAAGAATCCCGATACTTGCAATACCTGGTTCTCTACTTTACTCTTATACCTATAACTTCTCAAAACTTGGACCTTGCGTTTCTACGAAACACCTGTCTAAAAACTAGAGAAGTCATAAGTAAACCGAATATAGTACGAGAACCAACCCCTCTGTCCTCATGGACACTGGACAACATACAATACTCTGTATAAGTTCCCTGAGTCTAATAACTCATTCCCTGTGTTTCGTAGGTTGAAAACTGTACTTATGGTTAAGAAGAATTACACCGCCGTTTAATGCTCCTTACCTAGCCATCCAATGATATAGGTAAATGTCATGGACATAATCTCAAAAAGGTATATCTCACTCTATAAAAATAGACGTACAGATATATCAATTTGAAATTGGTGCACAACAACGGATATTCAAAACCAAATATTTGCCGTCCGGCAAACAACCCAGGCGATTTCCTCAAATATCACCAATTACAACGAATTCCGATATAGTGAGGATGATCACCTAATTCGCAATAACTTACTCCCACTCATCATCTGTAAAATCAAACAGATGTGAGAATCATACCTGGTAAATACATACCCTGGAGCAAGTGTCTAATTGGGAAATCAGTTTTCTTTTAACAATACATAGTCAAACTGAAACATATAAATGTTTCGTCGGGGTATCCTGGTATTCCTAGTAATGCCTCTTCCATTATCAGATTCATAACTGTAACCATATATCTCTTTGCCATCTCTCCAAATCCCTTTATATGTCTTTAGTCATTACCTTCTGTACACCCCTTTAGGCCAAATGGTTTTCTTCCTTCCCTACCGTTCGGCACCAGCCTATGGTTTGGAAGAAGACTATCCAATAAGCATAATGGGTGTACTATCCTAATCCTAGGAGCACTCGCAATGCGAGAGAAGGTGAAGATAAAAGACAACCGAATAAACCTTATTCCTATTTCTCCTGAACCAGAATCCATCCCCGAACTGGAACAAGTTCCTTTCGAGTTCGTATATAACCATACGATGGAGTATCCAATAAACTGTGGATTTTCGTAGTGATACGGAGTGTTCTGGAGAAATACAAAGGTGATGTGGGAGTGGTAATGAAATACTTGGTTTGGTCGTGAATAGCAGTCGCAATTTACTTTGCCCTCTTACTAATCCCTTGATATGTCTTTACTTAATACCTTCTGTACACCATCGTTATGCTAATTGGTTTTCTTCATTCCCCACCGTTCGGCACCAGCCTAAGGTTTGGAAGAAGACTATCCAATTTGCGTAATAGGTATACTATCTCCTAAACCAAGGAGTACTCGCAACCTGAGAGAAGGTAAAAAGGAAAAGACAACTGAATAGTCCTATTCGTTTTCTCCAGAACCGGAAACCATCCTTGAATAAATTCCTTCGAGTTCGTATATAATCATACGATGGTTTTATCCAATGGAAGTGGATGTTCGTAGTAATACGGGGTGTCTTGGAGAAAAGGGTAAAAGTAGGAGTGGCAATGAGGTATGCAACTCTGACAATCTAAAAGCCAGTGTTAAAGAAGGTTCGGTTAATTTTGGTCACTGAGTTATAGTATAGGGTCGGGTCATGGTCGCTGCCAAAGAGAGAGAGAAAAGAAACACTCAGTGTGCACTCTAACCTAGATCAGAATGGTTACCAATTTATCTAATCAGGAAACCTCCCACTGTACCGTCAAATTCTCCTCCAAACCTGAAAGAAGAATTAGTCGGGATCACCCGAGGAGTAAACCAACTCATCAGTGGGAATCGGGATCCAACTATCATCGCATGATAACATGATGGAATCCGCTCACGTTATCACACTCCAGAAGGTATGCGCAATTCTGGCAAGTTTCAGTTTCTTTAGAAACTCCCGATGTGATTTTTTACCCTATGCTCTTATGACCTTGACTTTGGCCAACAAATCATACGTCACATGTCAAGTTCTACCCGTCATTCTCTAGGTTAATTTGAACCCACCCGTACCTACCCTTGACTTTGGCCAACAAGGCAGTACGACTGTCCCAAACCAACGCATCTATCTATGCTGCATATGAATACCCAATAGCTACCAATCACTGTGCCTTGACTTTGGCCAACAAACACAGCTTGAATACTTATTGACTATCCATATGAAACGACGGAGGGCTACGAATGGTTTCTGGCGAAAACCTTTAACGTAATGAACTTGATATCGTTGAAGGAACTGGATAGCTTTATAAAAATATAGTGACGAAAACCTTTACTAAAGAGGTCACTCCCGGTGAAGGGATCTCGGCGCTTTCCCTGTAGAATGAGGTGCAGGATATTCCAACTGAGTACCACGATGCAAAGCAAAAGTAATCGGCTATAGTGAAGTTATTTCCCTGATGCAAACTTCTGTCCAAGGGGTCACTCCCGGTGAAGGGATCTCGGCCCTTGCCTCGTCGACTGAGGAGCAGGATATTCCAACTGAATACCACTGTGCAAAACAAAAGAGAACGTCCTTACAATAACAGCTTTTTGAAAAATGTTCCAACAACATCAGAATAGGTTTGTTTAGCTTGCATTGATCCGAATCAATGCAGTCCCATCAATTGATCACACCACAAAAGAACGAAAATAATGATGTACGTATATGCCATCCGCATTCGCCACTGGGTCCCGTCATCACCCGTTAGGTTACTTAACTAACGACAGAGCGGGGACTGGGCTAGCTCGGATGCAAAACATATACAACATCTACTAGTATATATATCAATATATAATATTCGCTCAAGGCGTGATAAAATGCAACATCACAGAAATGTAATAAGCAACACAGAACAATACAGATATCTGGGATCCCCGGGTTTCATAGAGCCGCTACTGAAACCCGACGTTCCCCTGGTCGTGTGGATAGCCTGTGCAATGAAATCCTAGACCCCTACGGGCGCGGCAAGTTACCCGCCAAAACCTGAAGCAAGGCAGCCCCTTTCAGCAACGTGAATGGACCACCCAGCACTTCACGGAATCCGGTAACTTGGGCACCCCTCCTTAGTCAACCTGTACCCCCTACGAGTGCGGCGAATAACCCGCCAATTCTAGAGTGAAGCCCCCTCCGTCTCAATGCCATGAGATGCGGGCCCGTTGCCCTCTAGAACCTGGCTATCCGTGCACCCCTCCGTGGGGTAATCCTAGTACAGAAAGTAAAATATACAACGGGTACATCGACCTCAACCCGGTCGTGCCCCAAAAGAAAAATATACAAACAGGCAGTAACAGCAGTCCACATGTCGGACGATCGCCCCACAATATCAAATGTACATATAAAACGAAACTGTACTACCATTGCATCCAGGCTATCCACCACGACCAATCCGCAACATCACAGCACAACACAGAACATCAACGTGAATGTCACGTTCGCAAATCCGTCTAAAAGGGCTATAGCAGATAGACTGGATTTACCGATCAAATAACATTCACGGTCGCAGATATAATGTAAATACTGTGAACCAACATGTTTAAACTTTTCGATCGATCAAATTTACCTAAGTGGGCCCCAAGCACAACTGTAGCACTCAGAGAAAATCTGGGCCCAAAACGAATATTCCAAAACCCCTATTTCCAAGTCTAAAGATCTCTGTAGAAAACTGGTATAGTGATCACTTATTACTGTGGCGGAACCGCGGCCAAGACAGGGGTTTGGCCGCGGTTCCGCGGTGAATATACAGTGTCACAGTACCATTTTTCCCCAGAATTCTTAAAATACCCTGCATGTTATTCTGCAACAACCTGAAAAATTTTTAGAGACCAAAAAAAATTTCGACAGAAACATATGCAATGAAAATGCGGTTTTGGGATAAATGTTCGATCGAAGTTCTAAACACGTTAGAGTAAGCTAGACTAGGTTAATGGCGTGGCTCTGATACCAATGTAAGTGCACGACGGCGCCCCGGCCGTCAATCCGACGCCGGAATGCGGAAACGAAACTTTTCTAAAAACTAGAAACCGGCACCACCGCGCACTAAAATCCCGGATCGGGCCATTAACCTAACTCTAGCAAACTAGAAAATGGGAAGGAAGCTATACCGAGCGATCCGTGTCCTTCGGTCTTCGGCCTCCACTCCGATCTCCTTGCGGAACCTCCGGTCTTCATCTCCTCGTCGGAACGGGCACCACATCGCCGGGTTCTTTTACGGGCTCCCACCTCTGGACCGAGGCAACTCGGGCACGAAGCTGGCGAGTCGACGTGCCCAAGGGTGCTGTAGATGAAGTGTACTAAGCTTGTCTCATGGGGTTGTGAAGTTGCCATTGATGGTGGAGAAGAGAAAAGAACTATGGAAATATGTGGCAAGCATAGAATATATGAGATGAATGATTTTCTCCCCACACAAATGAACCACCTTCTCTCCCTCAATGTAGCCGGCCCCTACTAGAAAAAATGGTGGAGGCTAATTGCAATAATGCAAGGAAAGAATTAGTATCATAATGAGAAGGAAATGGTCACACCAATTTCACATCCAAATCCTATCTCATAAATGCTAAGGAAAAGATGGAAAAAGAATCTCATGATTCAATATCTATCATGAAGCCACAAATCCAAATAACCCCCTCCACAAATGGTAATTTGCACAACTGCAAATAACCCCCTCCAACGATAAAGTCCGGCCGTGAAGGAACAAAGGAAAACTGGCCGGAACGGAATACAAACTGGCAACTTCAGAAAACTGATCCCGTAATAAATTACAGGAAAACCCCGCGACTGCATATACATGCCCGCATTTGTATTCCCACTGAATACAAATGCAAAGAGACAAAATCTACACTGTACAATACTAGGATCCGGCTTAAACCAAAGCCCGCTAGTATAACCCGTCCGATCACGATCCGTGCAATACCGCACGTATCTGATTGAACCTTGCCATATCTCCATACGGCCTCTACAGCGTTTCGCCCGAAACTTGAGAAAACGGTCTGTGGGGGACTCTAAAGACTCGTCAATACTTTGGCTGTGGATTTAACCACTAGCACGTCAGAGGTATTAGCCTATACGTAACGGGCTACCAGGTATTGACCAAAAGGGACGTCGATAAGCGAACTCATCCTGACACCCTACTGAGCCTGTCAGTGACAATATTCATACAGTCCGGTCCGTTCGTCTATGAGCATCGCATGGCGGGCCTAGGGGGTTGGTGAAAGTCAGACCCCCAAAAGCGGTACAAGTCGTGTCGGAGTGTAGCCCAGAACACCCTGAGATACTACTGGAATACCTACCAGTAAATCTCCTGCCTTGGCCAAGGACTTTCATGTACTGGCTCTCCTAGACACAGCGCGACCTCACCCCCAATACCGGGAGAGACGAACCCCTGCAGATCCGCTCACTGCCTCCATGTGGCTCGGGACTATACCCAACTAAAACCTGTTTGCACGTCTCCTTTGAGCATGGTAGGGTAGTAATCAAAGCACAGTGGGAACTCACACGAGACAAATGACGATCTCAGGTCGATGAACTAACCTGTACACATGTCACCAGGGAACTGCCATCTGACGTCAGGTATAATACCAACTAGCATGTTCCCGGCGAGTCCTGTCCGGTGTACTCATAACCCAATGAGCACCTGTATACATCTTAGGTGAACCAACTGACACCAGTGGCTTGTGAGACCGGCCACCGCCCCTCGTCGGGGTCTCGACTGTATACACTAGTTTACTCTGGAGTATCGATACCCTGTCTCGAAACTCCCACGACTAGGGACCTTTTAAGGATGTGCTTATAGACCCAAGCTCCCACGTATATGATCGCCCTCATACTGCTGGCAGTCAAGCAAGAACCTTAGGGGCTCTATCAACGTGTAATAGCGACCTGTAAGGTCACCTAAAATAGTACACGATGATAAAGATAAACCAGATAGTATACTATCATCTTGAGTAAGACTGTCCTATCGGCATAGGTCCTCCCTCAATCATTGCAATCACGTGCCTGTGATCCAATAATTGACTCTGAGGGCACTATCTCCAACAGTCTGCTACATCGGCCGCATCCGTTTAAATCTTCGATACATGGTGCCATAAATTAACTTGGAATCTTCGGAGAGGTAGACGGATAGTACCAATTAGCATCTGCCCCGAATTTCAGGCTAGACGTCTGTCTTGCCGTCTTTCAGAGGGGAACAGATTCTGGCACGCCCGGTGGGACCTCTTCCTCTTTCCACTCCACACTTCGTGTGTCGTGTTCGCAAACGAATCGCGGTTTGCTAATGGTTGCCCTTGGGTTTGAGATACTAAGATTTGGCGTTTTGCTTGGTGCAGAAAGCGACGGATCAATGGCGTCCACTTGCGCGAAGTGTTCCAACTGCAACTGCAACCCACGTTTCGCCTCATCTGGAGGCATAGCTTACGGGCCCCAAGCGGCCTCCCTGTTCACGATGCCGGTGGAACAGGCCACCACTGGACTGTTTTTCGGGACCATGCTCCCGCCTACAAGCTTCAGCGCTCCTATACCAACACAGGAAGCCCCTAAGAAGTCAGTCTTCGATCGACTTACAACTACCGCGGCCCCTCTCAACGGGTCGTCCAGCTCCAGCACCTCAGTCTTCGCCAGATTGGGCCAAAGCCCATGTGGGCCCATGATGAAGCCTGCAATCCCAGAGAAGGTTGTTCCGAAGAGGATAGTCATCCCTGCTCCTGAAGTCGTCAAGGCGGCTTCTCCTACCAAAGGGTCAGTTTTTACAAGACTGGCTGTTCCGGTTCCCACTACGGTTCCTTTCCCTGCTCAGAAGTCTGTTTTTGACCGGTTGGATACCGCTTCTCGACGAACATCAGTCTTCAAGAGGCTGACACCAGCAACAGCCCTCACCTGAACAGGGGGCAAGACGAAGTCGCCCCTCAAGCTAAAACCATCCCAACAGCTCGACGCGCTCGACGTCGCCACTGGCGCCGAGTGAGGAAGGCTCGGGGCAACTCCCCCTCTGGGCTAACTCCGCCAGCCCCGACGGTGGAAATCAACGCTGCTGTTCCAACTGAGAATAGCTTCGAACTGCTGAACAAAGTGCGCAGGAACTCTCCTACCGCCGTAATGAAAAGATCTCCTCCTCCGATGGAGAATGTTACAGAAATAAAGCTGGAACAGCCTTCTCAACGGCTATCCTCCAAAGTTTACAAAGTCTGGCGATGGGTCCAGGAGTCGGTGATCGATCAGGACTATCTTCACCGACAGAAGAAGCTGAAGGTTCAGAAGGAGGAGAACCGTCTTGTCAAACCACAAAGGATGACAACCACCTGGGTGCCCGCCGCAACGGCCCCCTCAACGTCAACCACTCAGAAAAGAAGGAGGCCGGAGAAAGCCCCTATGACTACGGCAGATTACAAAGACGCCGAGACTAAACGCCCCAAGTCTGGGGGCATAACGGTCCATACTATTTATATGGCATCCAGGAAAGTGGATAGCCACGCTTCTACGGGCCACCGACCACTCACCCGATCCATCACAAGAGCTCAGGAACAACAACATCAGAAGCTTCAAGAGATGCTGACTGCAATGGCTGCGCTCACCGGACCAATAGAAAGCCCGGAGGCGTCATCAGAACATCGTCATGAACAAGAAACCGATGCCGACTTCCTTCGCAGAGTACTCGAAAAGAAGGACAGAGAAGCCGCAGAACAAGCGGCTAAGATAAAGCGAATGGCGCTCCTCTTCCAAGACATGGTCGGGATGATGTTACAGCCGGATCCTCCAGCCGAAGACCCTCCGATCATTATTGAAGACGACAAAGGGGAAACATCGAATCCTCCTCCGGCTCTTTCAGCAGCCAAAGAGGAAACTATCTCCAAGGCCGTCCTGGATGATTATATTGCTCAACAAATACGAGTTCACCAGGCAAATGAAGCGGCTGGCCAGGTCGTGAAAACTGGGTGACCATATCCAGGCTGGTATGACCAGATAAGGTACCAGCTGGGCTATACGATCCCCAAATTCCACGTATACAAGGGGACATGCAATCCCCATCAACACGTCGCTCAGTTCAGGGCTCTTTATGGAAACACCGGTGGCGATGATAAGCTTTTGCTCCGCCAATTTTTCGGCAGCTTATCGGAGACGGCATTTGAGTGGTACTCCGAACATCCAAATGACTCCGTCAAAACTTTCGCAGAAATGGAGTTGTTGTTCACCCAGCGATTCGCAAGTGCTAGTGAATGCACCCCAATCATGGCATTGATCAATGCCAGGGTGAAGCCAGGCGAGACGTGGGTTCAATACGCAATCCGATGGCGAAATTTGTGGTCAAAGTGCGAACAGCGCATCGAAGAGGCACCAGCGGTGGGCATGTTCGTGGGCACTCTAGACCCTCATGCAACTATTTCACAGTTCATGATGTTCTTCAAACCGACCACATTCCAGGCTTTAATCGACAAACTAGCCCAGATAGATCAGATGGGTCATAGACCGTCTCCTCCGAAGCCGGAACCGCGATGCGAAAAGGGTAAAGGAAAGGCGACCTTCGTTGTGAACACCCAACAGCAGCCCAGTGCTTCAAGACTAACGGATCAATTGGAAGAGAGGTGACACTATTATAATGAGAAAATGAAGCGCCTTTACTCATTCTGTAACGTTTTGAAAATCGTTTCGGTGAAATTTCGAAAAAACGGTAAAATAAGGGGGTTTTCTGTAAAAAGTCAAAATATAAATATCTTATTATAAAAATTAAATATACATATTCTAGCTATGTAATTGCTAGTATTTGGTGTTTATTGAGCCACTGGTGAAATTTCAAATTTTCTGAAAAAAATTATTTTTAATATTATTTTAAGCCGGTAAGAAAATACATTAAATTAGCGATAAATACAAATTTAAATGGGATAATTTTAATCTTTAAAATCATGTTAATTAAAATCTAGTTGTAATATAATTTTTTAGTATTTTATTTCAAGTTTTAATTGGTTTTTATTATGGAAAACAAAAATATAATTATTTTGAACTAAAACTTGCAAATATGGTATTGTGGGGGGTCTTTTTGCATAGAATTTTTTTGTAAAGTCTCTCACACTCACCCTCACTCCCCTTGGCCGGCCCCACACTATTTTATCAGCCCAAGAATTTTCTTTCCCTCTTTTTGACCTTAAATCATGTGAAGAAATGGTGTAAAAAGGTTTTTTATATATATATTAAAAGGGTAGGGGTATTATGGTAATTTGTGAGGGCATTGACCTTGGAATTTCCACACAAATCCCCTCACCTCTCCCTCTCCTCTCCTCTGGCCGAAATTCTGCACCTAATTCCCCCTATTTCACCACCTTATCTCATCTCCAAAATCCTTCAAAAACTTCTTCAAAAATCAAGTAAAACCTCACCGAAATCAAAATCCAACTCTTACCCATTTCTCATTTGCCTATCTAGAATGGATCTAGGGAACAAGATTTCAATTTGAGAGGCTATGGGTGCTTATGGATCTTCAAATGTTTTGGGTATAATTTCTAAATCTTTAGCTTAATTTGTTAGTTAATTCCTTAAAGCTAATTTATTTAAGTGTAAATTAGGCTTTTGTTGCAAGTTTGGAAATTCTAGAAAGGGATTGAATGCAAGTTAGGGTTTTGTGAATTTGGTGTATGGTTGTGTGTTGTAATTAGGCCCTTATGACTTGTTAAAACAAAGTTTGTAGCTAGTTGTTAATTGTTAGTTTAAAAATTATGATAATTACGCTAATTTGCTAACTATGTTTTTAAAATTGGTTCAATAATTGGGTTTAAAAATGTAATTAGGTTTTTCATGACTTCATTAACATTATAAAGTGTAGTTTAATACTTTAGTTCAAGGAAATCCAAGCTAAATTGTTGTTGTGCATTTTTGCTATAAAATTGTTAAAATTGGGTATATTGTAAACTAGAATTTTGAGATTAATGAAATTTAATGAGATTAAATTGTGAAAATTGTTTTTATGACTTATTTGAGATGTTTAATAAGTATTATGGCCGCTAGATTTGTTTAAACGTCGGGTTTTGTACTAAAACGGGTAATATTTGCTTACTAGATTTTCGGAAAAATGGCTTTTAAAGTGAGTTTGGGGTTTTTGTGAATTTTAACCTATTTTACAGTATAATTAGTGCTTGTGATCGTGCAAATGAGTGTGTTTGGGTTTTTCTCGATGGTTTGGCGTTTGTACGCCGACGTCGAGGGTTTTTGGGTTGATTTGTGAAAGCAGCCATAGGTTTTGACCTATATGGGATTCGTGTGTCGTTTTAATCATGAGTCGGATTTTAATGCGATACGGTGCGTTATGATATGTAGGTACCCTTACGAAGATTTCGAGACGACAAGCAAGCGCGTGGCGACGTCGGCACCGGCGAGCAAGGACCAGGTGAGTAGATTTATATCTACGGGGAGGAGTCGGGTGGATGGCGTATAGCACCCCCGCAGTTCGTGGTGATGTAGACGAATACGTATACACACATATATATTGATTATATATTGTTGAGTTTATTGGTTAAAGATAGATTTTATGTGTGATTGGATATGTTTAGTATTGCGAGACCCTAGAGTAGAGGTTGCACCACATTTACACACACACACCCATACTTGCATACATTCTTCTTTCATATGTGCTTATATGGGGTTATATTGTTATGTGTTCACATGGGTATGGGACTATGTATTCATATACTGGATTTGAGGATGATACTTGGGATTGAGATGAGTCGATGAGATTTGATTTGAGATTATGATATCGGTGATATGGCAGGATTCGTACTTGAGATATGTCCCGATGTTTATAGCGGATCTTTGGACGACGATACCATGTGAATAGTGATATGCATAGAATGGTTGAGTATGATATTGGCCCGTACCCAGATTTGGGGATGCCGTACGACGGATTTACGTACGAACTATATATTGATGTTTGATCCGCACACTTGACTTGGGATATCTGATTATAGATATGGTATCGGATATGATGTTATTGAGGCGGGATCACCGACTAATATATATACAAGTATGTATATGTATCGACTCAGATGTTAGGCGGTTTCCTTACCTGTAGTTCAGCTTGTTAGTTCAGCCGTATAGTTTAGTGTAGTTATTAGACTAGATTAGACTCATACCTATTTCAAAACTAACGGATCGTGGGTATTTTAAAAGACAGGTCAAGGGATTCTACGGATATTTCAAAAGAAGTATCTTTTCTTAAAAACACCGTAGCCCTTATTTTCAAAACACCGCGATTCGTGTTATTTCAAAAGGCACTACTGTTGACTTATAGTATCATTGTGTTTAGTATTCAGCTCCCGCTCATTATTGCTGTTCGCTCCGCATCACATACTTATGTTATAATTTCTTATTGCAATGTTGATATCATATTGTTAGGACACCAGCACCATTACCGATGATGCGTATCTACCACGTACACTTACTTGCCGGCTCACACACATCTTCATCGGTAATTGCCATGTCACGTACACCTTAGAAAATATTATTGCTTGACTTAGCTTGTTAGTTAGTAATTTGACATGATATTAGTGTACTTGCCTCATATGTTAGTTTAGACATTGTAGTTATTACCTGCTACTTCATGCATACTGTTATTCATTGTTATGCCGCATTCATGGATTCTCATGCATATATTCACTATTTTACGTGTTATTGAGGTTTTGGATTCGGATTTCCATGAGATTTTCTGGATTTGGAGGAAAACCGCAAAAACATAAATAAACCTTTTCTCTCTTTTAAAATAAAAAAGTGCGGTTTTCCCATGATGTATGAGTCGTCCACCATGAGTTTGCTGATGGATTTCGAGACCCGATTCGAGGAGACGGATGAACCGTTTCGGGTACATGGTGGACCCGGTAAGGTACCCCGGGGCAACAAGCGCGTGATGATGACGATGTGAGCCTGGCAGGGGAGCACTACCTACCGGTGATTTTACCCGACGCGTCGGATATCCGAAGGATACCGTCGTGGTCTTGAGATGGATGGTAGGGGCCGGTCTGGACTGACGGCGCCCTAGATATTGTGATTGAGATATTGAGATTTCGAGATATTGAGGTACAGAGACTGTGATACAGAGATATCGAGATATTGGGATTACGTTTTGTGCCGATGCTAGGCACTGTTTTATGCTGATTTCATTATGATACCTCATTTTAAAAATACAAAGGAAATCTCACTAAATTATGAAAACAGTTCTTCATTTACATGTATTCTGTTTCCATGCATTCATACCTCATTCATATGATATATTGCTATCTGAGGCACTGACACGGGCACATGAGCTTACACTCGGGTTAGATATTTACCCTAGCCTTGTTATAGGTTGCATGTTATATATATAATTGAGGATATATTATGATCATTGACCTAGGTTGCGTTATTTATGCGATTTCTTTTCGTAGATGTTTTTCTATTCACGAGTTGGCAACTCACCCCCGTTGTGCCCCAGTTTCTTGCAGGATTGCCGTACAGGTTTCATTACGGCTTTGCGGGCATAGTTTCCTTCGGGTGATTTGCTAGTAGGTGGGTTTACTTGTATCGTACCCCCATTATATATCTTGTATATCATTATTCTGTTGTATCTAGAAGTTCCATCAACCAAACATGTATTTTTTTGAGATAGAGACCAGAGATGCTATTCTTTCGACCTTAGAGTCGCGCGTTTTATTTCTGTAGATTTCTTGTGCTTTTGAGTTTCCTTTTGAGTTGTGATCCTCACCGTTGGCGTTGTATATTATTTTGCTTATGTGGTTGTGACCGTCGATTGACGAAGAGCTAGCTCCCGCTTGGGGATGCCTTTTTATTGATTTCGTATACTATTCATGTTGTATCCCGTTTGGGGGCCAGTATTTACAAAGGAGACTCTGCCGAAATTTTCAGGAAATATTTGATGTTTTTAAAAACGCATAATTCGGCTTATGCTATTAAAACTACTTGATTTAAATTGGTTTTCCTTCACTCTACTACTTTTCTTGGTTTGGATTTCTGGGTTTTCGGTTTACTTAGATTACGTACGCCTCGAGACGTTTCGTAGTTTAAGTGCCAGTCATGTTCCGTACTTTCGGGACGTGACAAAGTTGGTATCAAAGCGTTAGGTTTTACCTTCGGAACGTAGGATGACCCTTGGTTGATGGAATAGGTGACTAAAGTAGAGTGACGTACCGTGGGTATCTTCCGCGGCATACTTACGACACGCCACTCCACTTAAGGAGCCTTAGGATGTACATTTCTTTGCTCAGTATTATATTCATTCCGATCTAGCCTCATCAGTACCAGTTATGGTTTTGCTGCCACGATTACGGGCAGGAAGAGCTACGGCTAGAGTTGCGGTCAGCACGAGCTCGTCACGAACGAGGACTGACCAGGGCGTGATTCCGGTGACACCCGATTGTAGAGAGATGTCTTTTGATTGTGTTTTATGCCACGAGCGTTGGATGGATCACTGTATGAGATTACTTGGACATGCCGATCAGCACTAGAGGATTGAGCCAATGATAGAGGACAGCCAGATTTTGATGACCGTTGGTGTGTTGCTTACTCCTGATGATTGAGGCACCGTTCAACGTGCAGACGAGCGAGCCAGTTATTGCTGCGAGCGACGAGATATTGCCCCAGATGCTGGAGTTAGTGCAGAATGAGTTGTACTAAGAGATGATAGAAGGTCGCTAGTCGTCGAGGATGAATGACTAGGACATGTGGATCGTTCGCCTACCCCGATGCGAGGTCATCAGATAGATTGATTCCAGCTAGAGACGACTTCACGCGGAGACGTTGGGAGTCGACAGAGACGATCGAATGTCAGAAACCTATTATTCTAAGTTTAAAGTAGTCGGAAAGACATGCAGGCAATTCTATGGTCCCTCTAGAAGAATGAAACCCTAACTCGACTTAATGACCGTGTGAAAGCCTTTGAACCTTCGGGTTTGCGGCAGTTCTACGGCGCCATTAGTGAGGCTTAGGTTTGCCCTTCTACGGCTGGACCACCGATGCTGTGGTATGTACTCGATACTATTAAACTGTGCCCAAGATGTTGAGCTCTTGGGGGATTATGAGGTTTTGACGACTCGATCGGATGGCTCGACTTAATTCGGATGCTAGGTGGTGAGATGCATTTCTTGGGAGACTCCAGATACGAGGATAGCCGTTGGAGCTCAGTCCATGCAGCCACGACGAGACGAGTCCGGAGCAGTCGACATTAGAGAAAAGTGGAGTAAGAGGTTCGTACGAGATCTTGATGAGACGACGTTCCACTCAGTCGACATCAGAGATGCGGTACGCATGCCGAGGCATTGTACTTGGATATACCTTCCAGAAGGAGTCGCGATAAGTATGTAGCCGTTCAGGAACGAGAATAGATCTAGTAAGGGACGATGACTTCCGGACAGTTCGGCAGAGACGAGATTTGGGAGAGATCTCGATAGGACCTTTCTGGAATAAATTACGAGAAGAATTGGACCCAGTAGTGGTCATGTTATGCACACCGGCAGGCCAGAGTTCAGGATCGTCGACGAGACATGCTATGAGTGACCACGACAGTTGGCCAGAGATTCTTGGAGGATGTACTTGAGCGGGACTATTCCGCCATACTTGATTTTGGGTATTTTGGGCGATCTATTCGTATGATTGATTTTGATGATTGAGTTTCATGATATTTGTTTTCATGGACCATGGTTGCACCTACTGAGTATTTACGATTTTGCACAGTTGTTGCACTTGACATCGTTTTCGTGCCTTGGTTTCTCATGTTTATGATTTTATGGGTTTCATACAGTTGAGTTGATTTTGTGCATGATGGATGCACCAGATTTGGATTTTTAGCGCATGTTGGGCGCCTGTTATGAGATGCGATTTGGTGCACACCAGATGCACTGAATCGGGATTTTTCGTGCATGTCAGATGCACCTGATTTTGCTGTCAGGCACACACGTTGCCTATGACTGATGTTGTGTGCACACCCGTTGCACCTAGATGTTGTTTCTGTGCACATGTATGGCACATTTATAGATTTTGATTTCCGTGCGCACCTGACGCACGTAGTATTCATATATATTTGTGATTGATTTCTTATGGAGCAGTACGTTTTTATGATATTCGCTATGTGTTCTCGTACTGAGCAGGACTAGTCAGAGGACAGTACCTGAATATATTTTGCATGCATTGATAGTTATCGAAGGGATTTCCAAAAAGCGAGCTATAGTCTCAGTATTTACCTACGTGTCCGAGATGACACGAAACATTTTATAAAGGAAACCCTTCTGAAATTGCTTCCAAAACGGCGGGACGTGCATATTAAACAAAGGATATATATATATATATATGTAGTTATTTTTTTTTTACAATAAACGTCCGCCACTGTGCAGTGCTGCGAGCATCGCACAACGATTTGAAGAAGATTTGGCATGCATTGCTTCCAGATGTTTTAATGATGTATATCATATTGATTTTCATTTTGGATTTGGACATTGTGTCTTCACCATGACTCCGATGATTGCGGGATGCTGGATGGAGTTTTGATTTGAGTTATATGCTTATTTTTCATGCGCATGCGCTGCGCTACGATTTGTTTTATGTATTTATGATTTCGGAGCCCCGACGACTTGATGGTTTTGCTTAGATGTTTTAATATTTGGGGGAGTTTTAATTTAAATTCGGGGACCGAATTTCTTTAAGGGGGGAAGATTGTAACGTTTTGAAAATCGTTTCGGTGAAATTTCGAAAAAACGGTAAAATAAGGGGGTTTTCTGTAAAAAGTCAAAATACAAATATCTTATTATAAAAATTAAATATACATATTCTAGCTATGTAATTGCTAGTATTTGGTGTTTATTGAGCCACTGGTGAAATTTCAAATTTTCTGAAAAAAATTATTTTTAATATTATTTTAAGCCGGTAAGAAAATACATTAAATTAGCGATAAATACAAATTTAAATGGGATAATTTTAATCTTTAAAATCATGTTAATTAAAATCTAGTTGTAATATAATTTTTTAGTATTTTATTTCAAGTTTTAATTGGTTTTTATTATGGAAAACAAAAATATAATTATTTTGAACTAAAACTTGCAAATATGGTATTGTTGGGGGTCTTTTTGCATAGAATTTTTTTGTAAAGTCTCTCACACTCACCCTCACTCCCCTTGGCCGGCCCCACACTATTGTATCAGCCCAAGAATTTTCTTTCCCTCCTTTTGACCTTAAATCATGTGAAGAAATGGTGTAAAAAGGGTTTTTTTATATATATTAAAAGGGTAGGGGTATTATGGTAATTTGTGAGGGCATTGACCTTGGAATTTCCACACAAATCCCCTCACCTCTCCCTCTCCTCTCCTCTGGCCGAAATTCTGCACCTAATTCCCCCCATTTCACCACCTTATCTCATCTCCAAAATCCTTCAAAAACTTCTTCAAAAATCAAGTAAAACCTCACCGAAATCAAAATCCAACTCTTACCCATTTCTCATTTGCCTATCTAGAATGGATCTAGGGAACAAGATTTCAATTTGGGAGGCTATGGGTGCTTATGGATCTTCAAATGTTTTGGGTATAATTTCTAAATCTTTAGCTTAATTTGTTAGTTAATTCCTTAAAACTAATTTATTTAAGTGTAAATTAGGCTTTTGTTGCAAGTTTGGAAATTCTAGAAAGGAATTGAATGCAAGTTAGGGTTTTGTGAATTTGGTGTATGGTTGTGTGTTGTAATTAGGCCCTTATGACTTGTTAAAACAAAGTTTGTAGCTAGTTGTTAATTGTTAGTTCAAAAATTATGATAATTACGCTAATTTGCTAACTAGGTTTTTAAAATTGGTTAAATAATTGGGTTTAAAAATGTAATTAGGTTTTTCATGACTTCATTAACATTATAAAGTGTAGTTTAATACTTTAGTTCATGGAAATCCAAGCTAAATTGTTGTTGTGCATTGTTGCTATAAAATTGTTAAAATTAGGTATATTGTAAACTAGAATTTTGAGGTTAATGAAATTTAATGAGATTAAATTGTGGAAATTGTTTTTATGACTTATTTGAGATGTTTAATAAGTATTATGGCCGCTAGATTTGTTTAAACGTCGGGTTTTGTACTAAAACGGGTAATATTTGCTTACTAGATTTTCGGAAAAATGGCTTTTAAAGTGAGTTTGGGGTTTTTGTGAATTTTAACCTATTTTACAGTATAATTAGTGCTTGTGATCGTGCAAATGAGTGTGTTTGGGTTTTTCTCGATGGTTTGGCGTTTGTACGCCGACGTCGAGGGTTTTTGGGTTGATTTGTGAAAGCAGCCATAGGTTTTGACCTATATGGGATTCGTGTGTCGTTTTAGTCATGAGTCGGATTTTAATGCGATACGGTGCGTTATGATATGTAGGTACCCTTACGAAGATTTCGAGACGACAAGCAAGCGCGTGGCGACGTCGGCACCGGCGAGCAAGGACCAGGTGAGTAGATTTATATCTACGGGGAGGAGTCGGGTGGATGGCGTATAGCACCCCCGCAGTTCGTGGTGATGTATACGAATACGTATACACACATATATATTGATTATATATTGTTGAGTTTATTGGTTAAAGATAGATTTTATGTGTGATTGGATATGTTTAGTGTTGCGAGACCGTAGAGTAGAGGTTGCACCACATTTACACACACACACCCATACTTGCATACATTCTTCTTTCATATGTGCTTATATGGGGTTATATTGTTATGTGTTCACATGGGTATGGGACTATGTGTTCATATACTGGATTTGAGGATGATACTTGGGATTGAGATGAGTCGATGAGATTTGATTTGAGATTATGATATCGGTGATATGGCAGGATTCGTACTTGAGATATGTCCCGATGTTTATAGCGGATCTTTGGACGACGATACCATGTGAATAGTGATATGCATAGAATGGTTGAGTATGATATTGGCCCGTACCCAGATTTGGGGATGCCGTACGACGGATTTACGTACGAACTATATATTGATGTTTGATCCGCACACTTGACTTGGGATATCTGATTATAGATATGGTATCGGATATGATGTTATTGAGGCGGGATCACCGACTAATATATATACAAGTATGTATATGTATCGACTCAGATGTTAGGCGGTTTCCTTACCTGTAGTTCAGCTTGTTAGTTCAGCCGTATAGTTTAGTGTAGTTATTAGACTAGATTAGACTCATACCTATTTCAAAACTAACGGATCGTGGGTATTTTAAAAGACAGGTCAAGGGATTCTACGGATATTTCAAAAGAAGTATCTTTTCTTAAAAACACCGTAGCCCTTATTTTCAAAACACCGCGATTCGTGTTATTTCAAAAGGCACTACTGTTGACTTATAGTATCATTGTGTTTAGTATTCAGCTCCCGCTCATTATTGCTGTTCGCTCCGCATCACATACTTATGTTATAATTTCTTATTGCAATGTTGATATCATATTGTTAGGACACCAGCACCATTACCGATGATGCGTATCTACCACGTACACTTACTTGCCGGCTCACACACATCTTCATCGGTAATTGCCATGTCACGTACACCTTAGAAAATATTATTGCTTGACTTAGCTTGTTAGTTAGTAATTTGACATGATATTAGTGTACTTGCCTCATATGTTAGTTTAGACATTGTAGTTATTACCTGCTACTTCATGCATACTGTTATTCATTGTTATGCCGCATTCATGGATTCTCATGCATATATTCACTATTTTACGTGTTATTGAGGTTTTGGATTCGGATTTCCATGAGATTTTCTGGATTTGGAGGAAAACCGCAAAAACATAAATAAACCTTTTCTCTCTTTTAAAATAAAAAAGTGCGGTTTTCCCATGATGTATGAGTCGTCCACCATGAGTTTGCTGATGGATTTCGAGACCCGATTCGAGGAGACGGATGAACCGTTTCGGGTACATGGTGGACCCGGTAAGGTACCCCGGGGCAACAAGCGCGTGATGATGACGATGTGAGCCTGGCAGGGGAGCACTACCTACCGGTGATTTTACCCGACGCGTCGGATATCCGAAGGATACCGTCGTGGTCTTGAGATGGATGGTAGGGGCCGGTCTGGACTGACGGCGCCCTAGATATTGTGATTGAGATATTGAGATTTCGAGATATTGAGGTACAGAGACTGTGATACAGAGATATCGAGATATTGGGATTACGTTTTGTGCCGATGCTAGGCACTGTTTTATGCTGATTTCATTATGATACCTCATTTTAAAAATACAAAGGAAATCTCACTAAATTATGAAAACAGTTCTTCATTTACATGTATTCTGTTTCCATGCATTCATACCTCATTCATATGATATATTGCTATCTGAGGCACTGACACGGGCACATGAGCTTACACTCGGGTTAGATATTTACCCTAGCCTTGTTATAGGTTGCATGTTATATATATAATTGAGGATATATTATGATCATTGACCTAGGTTGCGTTATTTATGCGATTTCTTTTCGTAGATGTTTTTCTATTCACGAGTTGGCAACTCACCCCCGTTGTGCCCCAGTTTCTTGCAGGATTGCCGTACAGGTTTCATTACGGCTTTGCGGGCATAGTTTCCTTCGGGTGATTTGCTAGTAGGTGGGTTTACTTGTATCGTACCCCCATTATATATCTTGTATATCATTATTCTGTTGTATCTAGAAGTTCCATCAACCAAACATGTATTTTTTTGAGATAGAGACCAGAGATGCTATTCTTTCGACCTTAGAGTCGCGCGTTTTATTTCTGTAGATTTCTTGTGCTTTTGAGTTTCCTTTTGAGTTGTGATCCTCACCGTTGGCGTTGTATATTATTTTGCTTATGTGGTTGTGACCGTCGATTGACGAAGAGCTAGCTCCCGCTTGGGGATGCCTTTTTATTGATTTCGTATACTATTCATGTTGTATCCCGTTTGGGGGCCAGTATTTACAAAGGAGACTCTGCCGAAATTTTCAGGAAATATTTGATGTTTTTAAAAACGCATAATTCGGCTTATGCTATTAAAACTACTTGATTTAAATTGGTTTTCCTTCACTCTACTACTTTTCTTGGTTTGGATTTCTGGGTTTTCGGTTTACTTAGATTACGTACGCCTCGAGACGTTTCGTAGTTTAAGTGCCAGTCATGTTCCGTACTTTCAGGACGTGACAAAGTTGGTATCAAAGCGTTAGGTTTTACCTTCGGAACGTAGGATGACCCTTGGTTGATGGAATAGGTGACTAAAGTAGAGTGACGTACCGTGGGTATCTTCCGCGGCATACTTACGACACGCCACTCCACTTAAGGAGCCTTAGGATGTACATTTCTTTGCTCAGTATTATATTCATTCCGATCTAGCCTCATCAGTACCAGTTATGGTTTTGCTGCCACGATTACGGGCAGGAAGAGCTACGGCTAGAGTTGCGGTCAGCACGAGCTCGTCACGAACGAGGACTGACCAGGGCGTGATTCCGGTGACACCCGATTGTAGAGAGATGTCTTTTGATTGTGTTTTATGCCACGAGCGTTGGATGGATCACTGTATGAGATTACTTGGACATGCCGATCAGCACTAGAGGATTGAGCCAATGATAGAGGACAGCCAGATTTTGATGACCGTTGGTGTGTTGCTTACTCCTGATGATTGAGGCACCGTTCAACGTGCAGACGAGCGAGCCAGTTATTGCTGCGAGCGACGAGATATTGCCCCAGATGCTGGAGTTAGTGCAGAATGAGTTGTACTAAGAGATGATAGAAGGTCGCTAGTCGTCGAGGATGAATGACTAGGACATGTGGATCGTTCGCCTACCCCGATGCGAGGTCATCAGATAGATTGATTCCAGCTAGAGACGACTTCACGCGGAGACGTTGGGAGTCGACAGAGACGATCGAATGTCAGAAACCTATTATTCTAAGTTTAAAGTAGTCGGAAAGACATGCAGGCAATTCTATGGTCCCTCTAGAAGAATGAAACCCTAACTCGACTTAATGACCGTGTGAAAGCCTTTGAACCTTCGGGTTTGCGGCAGTTCTACGGCGCCATTAGTGAGGCTTAGGTTTGCCCTTCTACGGCTGGACCACCGATGCTGTGGTATGTACTCGATACTATTAAACTGTGCCCAAGATGTTGAGCTCTTGGGGGATTATGAGGTTTTGACGACTCGATCGGATGGCTCGACTTAATTCGGATGCTAGGTGGTGAGATGCATTTCTTGGGAGACTCCAGATACGAGGATAGCCGTTGGAGCTCAGTCCATGCAGCCACGACGAGACGAGTCCGGAGCAGTCGACATTAGAGAAAAGTGGAGTAAGAGGTTCGTACGAGATCTTGATGAGACGACGTTCCACTCAGTCGACATCAGAGATGCGGTACGCATGCCGAGGCATTGTACTTGGATATACCTTCCAGAAGGAGTCGCGATAAGTATGTAGCCGTTCAGGAACGAGAATAGATCTAGTAAGGGACGATGACTTCCGGACAGTTCGGCAGAGACGAGATTTGGGAGAGATCTCGATAGGACCTTTCTGGAATAAATTACGAGAAGAATTGGACCCAGTAGTGGTCATGTTATGCACACCGGCAGGCCAGAGTTCAGGATCGTCGACGAGACATGCTATGAGTGACCACGACAGTTGGCCAGAGATTCTTGGAGGATGTACTTGAGCGGGACTATTCCGCCATACTTGATTTTGGGTATTTTGGGCGATCTATTCGTATGATTGATTTTGATGATTGAGTTTCATGATATTTGTTTTCATGGACCATGGTTGCACCTACTGAGTATTTACGATTTTGCACAGTTGTTGCACTTGACATCGTTTTCGTGCCTTGGTTTCTCATGTTTATGATTTTATGGGTTTCATACAGTTGAGTTGATTTTGTGCATGATGGATGCACCAGATTTGGATTTTTAGCGCATGTTGGGCGCCTGTTATGAGATGCGATTTGGTGCACACCAGATGCACTGAATCGGGATTTTTCGTGCATGTCAGATGCACCTGATTTTGCTGTCAGGCACACACGTTGCCTATGACTGATGTTGTGTGCACACCCGTTGCACCTAGATGTTGTTTCTGTGCACATGTATGGCACATTTATAGATTTTGATTTCCGTGCGCACCTGACGCACGTAGTATTCATATATATTTGTGATTGATTTCTTATGGAGCAGTACGTTTTTATGATATTCGCTATGTGTTCTCGTACTGAGCAGGACTAGTCAGAGGACAGTACCTGAATATATTTTGCATGCATTGATAGTTATCGAAGGGATTTCCAAAAAGCGAGCTATAGTCTCAGTATTTACCTACGTGTCCGAGATGACACGAAACATTTTATAAAGGAAACCCTTCTGAAATTGCTTCCAAAACGGCGGGACGTGCATATTAAACAAAGGATATATATATATATATGTAGTTATTTTTTTTTTACAATAAACGTCCGCCACTGTGCAGTGCTGCGAGCATCGCACAACGATTTGAAGAAGATTTGGCATGCATTGCTTCCAGATGTTTTAATGATGTATATCATATTGATTTTCATTTTGGATTTGGACATTGTGTCTTCACCATGACTCCGATGATTGCGGGATGCTGGATGGAGTTTTGATTTGAGTTATATGCTTATTTTTCATGCGCATGCGCTGCGCTACGATTTGTTTTATGTATTTATGATTTCGGAGCCCCGACGACTTGATGGTTTTGCTTAGATGTTTTAATATTTGGGGGAGTTTTAATTTAAATTCGGGGACCGAATTTCTTTAAGGGGGGAAGATTGTAACGTTTTGAAAATCGTTTCGGTGAAATTTCGAAAAAACGGTAAAATAAGGGGGTTTTCTGTAAAAAGTCAAAATACAAATATCTTATTATAAAAATTAAATATACATATTCTAGCTATGTAATTGCTAGTATTTGGTGTTTATTGAGCCACTGGTGAAATTTCAAATTTTCTGAAAAAAATTATTTTTAATATTATTTTAAGCCGGTAAGAAAATACATTAAATTAGCGATAAATACAAATTTAAATGGGATAATTTTAATCTTTAAAATCATGTTAATTAAAATCTAGTTGTAATATAATTTTTTAGTATTTTATTTCAAGTTTTAATTGGTTTTTATTATGGAAAACAAAAATATAATTATTTTGAACTAAAACTTGCAAATATGGTATTGTTGGGGGTCTTTTTGCATAGAATTTTTTTGTAAAGTCTCTCACACTCACCCTCACTCCCCTTGGCCGGCCCCACACTATTGTATCAGCCCAAGAATTTTCTTTCCCTCCTTTTGACCTTAAATCATGTGAAGAAATGGTGTAAAAAGGGTTTTTTTATATATATTAAAAGGGTAGGGGTATTATGGTAATTTGTGAGGGCATTGACCTTGGAATTTCCACACAAATCCCCTCACCTCTCCCTCTCCTCTCCTCTGGCCGAAATTCTGCACCTAATTCCCCCCATTTCACCACCTTATCTCATCTCCAAAATCCTTCAAAAACTTCTTCAAAAATCAAGTAAAACCTCACCGAAATCAAAATCCAACTCTTACCCATTTCTCATTTGCCTATCTAGAATGGATCTAGGGAACAAGATTTCAATTTGGGAGGCTATGGGTGCTTATGGATCTTCAAATGTTTTGGGTATAATTTCTAAATCTTTAGCTTAATTTGTTAGTTAATTCCTTAAAACTAATTTATTTAAGTGTAAATTAGGCTTTTGTTGCAAGTTTGGAAATTCTAGAAAGGGATTGAATGCAAGTTAGGGTTTTGTGAATTTGGTGTATGGTTGTGTGTTGTAATTAGGCCCTTATGACTTGTTAAAACAAAGTTTGTAGCTAGTTGTTAATTGTTAGTTCAAAAATTATGATAATTACGCTAATTTGCTAACTAGGTTTTTAAAATTGGTTAAATAATTGGGTTTAAAAATGTAATTAGGTTTTTCATGACTTCATTAACATTATAAAGTGTAGTTTAATACTTTAGTTCATGGAAATCCAAGCTAAATTGTTGTTGTGCATTGTTGCTATAAAATTGTTAAAATTAGGTATATTGTAAACTAGAATTTTGAGGTTAATGAAATTTAATGAGATTAAATTGTGGAAATTGTTTTTATGACTTATTTGAGATGTTTAATAAGTATTATGGCCGCTAGATTTGTTTAAACGTCGGGTTTTGTACTAAAACGGGTAATATTTGCTTACTAGATTTTCGGAAAAATGGCTTTTAAAGTGAGTTTGGGGTTTTTGTGAATTTTAACCTATTTTACAGTATAATTAGTGCTTGTGATCGTGCAAATGAGTGTGTTTGGGTTTTTCTCGATGGTTTGGCGTTTGTACGCCGACGTCGAGGGTTTTTGGGTTGATTTGTGAAAGCAGCCATAGGTTTTGACCTATATGGGATTCGTGTGTCGTTTTAGTCATGAGTCGGATTTTAATGCGATACGGTGCGTTATGATATGTAGGTACCCTTACGAAGATTTCGAGACGACAAGCAAGCGCGTGGCGACGTCGGCACCGGCGAGCAAGGACCAGGTGAGTAGATTTATATCTACGGGGAGGAGTCGGGTGGATGGCGTATAGCACCCCCGCAGTTCGTGGTGATGTATACGAATACGTATACACACATATATATTGATTATATATTGTTGAGTTTATTGGTTAAAGATAGATTTTATGTGTGATTGGATATGTTTAGTGTTGCGAGACCGTAGAGTAGAGGTTGCACCACATTTACACACACACACCCATACTTGCATACATTCTTCTTTCATATGTGCTTATATGGGGTTATATTGTTATGTGTTCACATGGGTATGGGACTATGTGTTCATATACTGGATTTGAGGATGATACTTGGGATTGAGATGAGTCGATGAGATTTGATTTGAGATTATGATATCGGTGATATGGCAGGATTCGTACTTGAGATATGTCCCGATGTTTATAGCGGATCTTTGGACGACGATACCATGTGAATAGTGATATGCATAGAATGGTTGAGTATGATATTGGCCCGTACCCAGATTTGGGGATGCCGTACGACGGATTTACGTACGAACTATATATTGATGTTTGATCCGCACACTTGACTTGGGATATCTGATTATAGATATGGTATCGGATATGATGTTATTGAGGCGGGATCACCGACTAATATATATACAAGTATGTATATGTATCGACTCAGATGTTAGGCGGTTTCCTTACCTGTAGTTCAGCTTGTTAGTTCAGCCGTATAGTTTAGTGTAGTTATTAGACTAGATTAGACTCATACCTATTTCAAAACTAACGGATCGTGGGTATTTTAAAAGACAGGTCAAGGGATTCTACGGATATTTCAAAAGAAGTATCTTTTCTTAAAAACACCGTAGCCCTTATTTTCAAAACACCGCGATTCGTGTTATTTCAAAAGGCACTACTGTTGACTTATAGTATCATTGTGTTTAGTATTCAGCTCCCGCTCATTATTGCTGTTCGCTCCGCATCACATACTTATGTTATAATTTCTTATTGCAATGTTGATATCATATTGTTAGGACACCAGCACCATTACCGATGATGCGTATCTACCACGTACACTTACTTGCCGGCTCACACACATCTTCATCGGTAATTGCCATGTCACGTACACCTTAGAAAATATTATTGCTTGACTTAGCTTGTTAGTTAGTAATTTGACATGATATTAGTGTACTTGCCTCATATGTTAGTTTAGACATTGTAGTTATTACCTGCTACTTCATGCATACTGTTATTCATTGTTATGCCGCATTCATGGATTCTCATGCATATATTCACTATTTTACGTGTTATTGAGGTTTTGGATTCGGATTTCCATGAGATTTTCTGGATTTGGAGGAAAACCGCAAAAACATAAATAAACCTTTTCTCTCTTTTAAAATAAAAAAGTGCGGTTTTCCCATGATGTATGAGTCGTCCACCATGAGTTTGCTGATGGATTTCGAGACCCGATTCGAGGAGACGGATGAACCGTTTCGGGTACATGGTGGACCCGGTAAGGTACCCCGGGGCAACAAGCGCGTGATGATGACGATGTGAGCCTGGCAGGGGAGCACTACCTACCGGTGATTTTACCCGACGCGTCGGATATCCGAAGGATACCGTCGTGGTCTTGAGATGGATGGTAGGGGCCGGTCTGGACTGACGGCGCCCTAGATATTGTGATTGAGATATTGAGATTTCGAGATATTGAGGTACAGAGACTGTGATACAGAGATATCGAGATATTGGGATTACGTTTTGTGCCGATGCTAGGCACTGTTTTATGCTGATTTCATTATGATACCTCATTTTAAAAATACAAAGGAAATCTCACTAAATTATGAAAACAGTTCTTCATTTACATGTATTCTGTTTCCATGCATTCATACCTCATTCATATGATATATTGCTACCTGAGGCACTGACACGGGCACATGAGCTTACACTCGGGTTAGATATTTACCCTAGCCTTGTTATAGGTTGCATGTTATATATATAATTGAGGATATATTATGATCATTGACCTAGGTTGCGTTATTTATGCGATTTCTTTTCGTAGATGTTTTTCTATTCACGAGTTGGCAACTCACCCCCGTTGTGCCGCAGTTTCTTGCAGGATTGCCGTACAGGTTTCATTACGGCTTTGCGGGCATAGTTTCCTTCGGGTGATTTGCTAGTAGGTGGGTTTACTTGTATCGTACCCCCATTATATATCTTGTATATCATTATTCTGTTGTATCTAGAAGTTCCATCAACCAAACATGTATTTTTTTTAGATAGAGACCAGAGATGCTATTCTTTCGATCTTAGAGTCGCGCGTTTTATTTCTGTAGATTTCTTGTGCTTTTGAGTTTCCTTTTGAGTTGTGATCCTCGCCGTTGGCGTTGTATATTATTTTGCTTATGTGGTTGTGACCGTCGATTGACGAAGAGCTAGCTCCCGCTTGGGGATGCCTTTTTATTGATTTCGTATACTATTCATGTTGTATCCCGTTTGGGGGCCAGTATTTACAAAGGAGACTCTGCCGAAATTTTCAGGAAATATTTGATGTTTTTAAAAACGCATAATTCGGCTTATGCTATTAAAACTACTTGATTTAAATTGGTTTTCCTTCACTCTACTACTTTTCTTGGTTTGGATTTCTGGGTTTTCGGTTTACTTAGATTACGTACGCCTCGAGACGTTTCGTAGTTTAAGTGCCGGTCATGTTCCGTACTTTCGGGACGTGACACATTCCCACAGGATAAAACGAAGAGGCTGTTCGAACTAGCGATGCGCAACAGGCTTATCAATTTGCCGAATCCAAAGCGACCACTGCAACCCGGCGAAGTGAATAATCCCAATTATTGCCCTTACCACCAAACGGTAAGCCATCCAATCGAAGATTGCTTCGTCTTTGAGGGATGGATCAAGGATCAGTACCTACAAGGCAAGTTTGCGTTGTCTGAGAAGTGGAAAGTAGACCCACCACAACCGCACACTCCTAAGAAGACGGACGCACCGGGGGTAACGTGCTCTTTTGTTGAAGAAGCTCCACGGGAGATCGCTCTTTCAGCCAAAACCAAAAGAATGTTAAACGATCTCCACACATGTCCGGCAATTAGGTGGAAGAATCCGTTAGAACCCCAGATCATCGAAGGGATGCTGAAGCCGTGCCCAACTCTAAAAATTGGTGGTGATAGCCAAAGCACTCACACCCAACCGTCAAAATCTTCAAAGAAGAAGAAGAAATCCAAGAAGCCCGTGAAGCCTGGCGACAAGCGCGCAGACCTATAGAAACAGATTGACGCGCTGGAAGAGTATAACCAGAAGGCGCGAATTCCGGTCACACGTCAAGAGTTTCTCAGCCACGTCCTTGAGGACGGAAATGATGGAGAAGACTCGTCGGATGAATCTGAAGATTACGTGGCAAGTTGCCATGTGATCTCTCATTCATCGCTAGACAATAAAGAGGCTCCTTTCACAAAGAAACTGGGGGCAGGTCCTCAGCTGGAACTTCTAGGACCGTCAGACGAAGTGATTGATGCATTCCTGAACGAAGCCCGCCTGAAAAGCAAGGCTGACCGAGAGCGGGAGATAGCCATATTTGAAAAAGCCAAGCGCCGGCAACTGGACGAAAGGGTTGCAACGCTCCCGCCAAATCAAAGCACATCCGCCGCGAATAAAAGCAGGTTCAAGACGAGGAAAAGGTTCGCCAAAGCCATATCAATGGGAATGAAGCTGCCACCCTCCGAGGGAAATATTCTTGGTGAAGCAGAAATGCATCCTAGGCACTGCCTATATCATCGAAAGATAGCACACCCCACCGAAGAGTGCAATGCTTTTAAAAGAGGGTGGCAGGGATATGTTACTCACTGGCAACATTTTAAGCGGATGAAACACAAAACTCGTCGGGAGCAGAGAAGTACGACCGAGGAGAATAAAAGAATTACTGGCAACTGTCGTACGATCAACGCCGGGGGATCGCAGGTTCTCACCTTCGGGAGCGACTCTGATGAAGAAATGACTCTTGGCCCTCTCTTTAAAGAATCCACCTTGGGGAAAGAGGAAGTACCGAAGACCTGCGAAAATATTCAGTTGCGCAATCGTACACTTCCAGAAAGGAATTTCGGACCCACGAATAGAAAAGATAAGGGAAAAGAAAAAGTCCCTGAGGATATCGCCCTAGATGACCAAGTCATCAAAGAACTGACTGCCAAAGACCCGCCAAAGAAGAACAAGGTGGACTACAACGTTCTGGCACACTTGAGGAAGCTACCATCATAGCTCAGCATTCTCGACGCCCTTCTGTTATCCAAAGAGGCAAGAGATTCATTGATCAATGCGCTACAAGTGCCAAGACAATTCCAAGCTTTTCTCGCCGAAGAAAAGATGAAGGACGAGCTGGAAGAAGTGCACACTGCTGATGTTACTTTCGGCGATAAAGATCTTCTCCTTGGGACATGCGAGCACAACCGTCCCTTTTATGTCTCTGGATACTGTCACGATATCAAGATAGGCAAAATCCTGGTTGACAATGGGTCTTCCGTCAATCTCCTCAACGTGAGAGTAGTGAAGGAAATCTATATGAGCGTTCAGCACCTCGCTCGTGATAAAACTACCATCTCCGGTTCCGACTCCCAGTCATCACGGACTCTCGAGTCTGTAATACTGACGCTGCGCTTCGGGTTACTCGTCACGGATATTAAATTTCACATCATTGACGCCAAAACTTGCTACAATGCTTTGCTCGGCCGGCCTTGGTTACACGAGTACAATATCATCCCTTCTATACAACACCAGTGTATGAAGTATTTCAAGGATGGTCTCGAGTATACTGTGATAGGGGAGTTGAACCCTTTCTCCGTGAACGAAGTTCGAAAGTACGAAGATGCAAAATACTTCTTACCAGATTTTGAAGACATGGAAAGATGTCACAAACCGAAGAACAAAACTATCACCACTATTCCGGCCTTCGGGAGTGATGCCGAGGAGGAAGAAGAGATAGTTTATTCAGGGCCACCCCAACGCAACAACCCGGGACCGTCCACCCCTATGTTAATCTTCGGCAGTGACTCGGAAGATGAAGTTAACTCTATATTCTCCGCTCGGCCATCAATTCAAGCCGTTGATGAAGATCAAAGTTTGCAAGTTGCCATGGTTCCGCCAAAGCATCATAAAGAGCTAGACGCGCTTGATGCCTACAGTGTGGAAGAACTACAGACGTTCTACGTCCCTCCCAGACGAAAAGGAGAAAAGGCGATCCTATTCTACCGATCTGGGGAAACCAAAGTGGAGAAGGAAATCTGGCATGGTGTGGAGTCTACACTTGACAGGCTTCAGCCCATCCATCACAGACGGATTAAAAAGATTGTTGAGGTGCCAAGGCGTACCCCTTAAGCAGACTGCTTGACAAGCACGGTTCTATAACAGGATCTAGAACGTTCCCGGAACTCAACAAAAGTTGCCCAACGGGAGAATGGAAACGATCGGGCTTGGATATGTTCGTTCCAAGAAACGGGAGCTACTCCGCGACTGCTACGTCATACATGACTTTGATGAAGAAGGAGATGCTCTATGGGAAGATGCTAACCCTGAACCAGAAAAAGCTCCCGCTGTAAAAATGTCCGGTCCGTCGTTCGAAGAACAAATGGACAAGCTTATAAGGGAAGCAGGTCAAAAAGTTCGAGAAAGCCAGGATGCAACGCCTCCTTCAACAGGTTGCGGAGAATGAAAATGCTCCTCCTTGTCAACCCGTCGGACAAAAGGTCCGACGCAGATGCAGAAATAAACCAAAGAATGGGAAAGGCATTCGATAGGGACAAAGCGGGTCCGCGAAGCCACGCGATCAGAAATCGAGCAGTCCGGATTCGTCTCTT
Organism: Agapanthus africanus; assembly: GCA_030015575.1. NCBI lineage: Eukaryota > Viridiplantae > Streptophyta > Magnoliopsida > Asparagales > Amaryllidaceae > Agapanthus > Agapanthus africanus. Next base: position 58,764,536 of record CM057349.1, on the reverse strand, counting down.
ATAAGAAAGCTGGGTCGAACATATTCTTTTCCCCAAAGCAAGACAAGGAAGATATCCGATCTTGTCATGAAACATCAGATGATGACACTCCCAGAGTCCAAGCACCCCGAGCAAGCAGGCGAAGCCTCTCACCCAGACTATTGCTCCTATCATAGGGCAATAGGACATCCTCTCGAAGACTGCTTCACCTTCAAGGACTGGGTCGAAGACCAATATCAGCTCGGCAAGTTCGTTCTATCCAGCAGTTGGAGGATAAATCCGCCATAGAAGCACGAACCAAAAGCCGCGCATACAGCGAGAATAGAACCAGATCAACATCGGTCTTGGAAGCGAGCTCATACCTGTTACGTGATAACGTTGTCAGAAGAAGAGCCCAAGAATATGGATGACCTCTCCTGGTGCTTCGAAAGCAATGACGACGAGGTAATCTCAGAGTTTCCACCGGCGCCGAAAGAGCTAGAAGATGGAATACATACCACTGCAGATAAACTCAAGAAAATTGATTTGGGGACGGCAAGTGACCCGCGACCGACATTCATCAGCGAGCTGCTGTGTGAAGAAAAGGTGGCTACGCTAAAGGACGTGCTCATGCAGTATAAAGATTGCTTCGCATGGAACTATTCCGAGATGCCTGAACTAGATCCAGAGATTGTTGTCCACAAATTGGCAATATCCCCGGACGTCAAGTCAATCAAACAAGCGCCAAGGAGAATGCGGCTTGAGCTTGAGATGAGTATCAACGCCGAGGTCAAGAAGCTAATCGACTCCGGCTTTATCCAAGAGGTTCAGTACCCCGACTGGATTGCCAACATTATTCCAGTGATGAAGAAAAATGGGACGGTGCGCATATGTGTGGACTTTCGGGATCTCAATAAAGCCTGCCCGAAGGACGACTTCCCAGTACCGGTCACTGAGCTGATGATAGACAACACGTCCACTCACGAAGTTTTCTCCTTCATGGACGGCTCGTCGGGATATAATCAGATAAAGATGCATCCTGAAGACCAGAAGCATACCGCTTTCCGGACTCCTCTGGGCATATTCTGCTACAAAGTGATGCTCTTCGGTCTGAAGAACGCCGGTGCCACCTATCAGAGGGCCATGACGAAGATTTTCGATGACTTCATGCATGAAATCATCAAATGCTATATCGACGATCTCGTGGTTAAAAGCAAATCATATGAGGAACATCTAGAACATCTGAAGATCGTGTTTCAGCGCCTTCGGAAATACAATTTGAAGACGAATCCTCTAAAATGTGCGTTCGGAGTTTCCTCAGGCAAATTCCTAGGATTCGTCGTCCGCCACCGAGGCATCGAGATAGACCCGTCGAAGATCAAGGCGATCATGGAAATGCCACCACCAAGGACTCTCAAGCAACTGCGGTCTCTCCAAGGAAAGCTCGCGTATATTCGGCGATTTATAGCCAATCTCTCTGGCAAGTGCCGCCCCTACAGTCACTTGATGAAGAAGGGGACCCCGTTCGTCTGGGATCGCAAATGCCAAGGCGCACTGGACGAAATTAAGCAGTACCTGCAGAATCCACCAGTGTTGGCCGCTCCGGTCAAGGGAAAACCTCTCGTCCTGTACACAATAGCCCTCGAAGGTTCTTTAGGCGTGCTATGGGCATAAGAGAACGACTAAGAGAAGGAGAGGGCCCTCTACTATTTGAGTCGAGTTCTACTGGGGGAAGAAAGCAATTACTCTGCCATTGAAAAACACTGCCTCACATTGATCTTCGCGATAATGAAGCTCAGGCATTATGCGTTAGCACATAAGGTCCATCCCGTATCAAAAGTGGATCCTCTCAAATATTTGATGTCGAAAGCCATATTGACGGGGCGGCTCGCTAAATGGGCCCTGCTCTTGATGGAATTCTCGATAACCTATCGTCCCCTCAAGGCAGTGAAAGGCCAGGCCATCGCCGACTTCCTCGCTGAACATCCGGTACCTGCCGATTCTCCCTTGAACTGCGACTTGCCAGACGAGCAAGCGTTTGACACGATTGACGGCGAGAGAAGAGAGAGTGCTACCCGATGGGAACTCTACTTCGACGGGGCATCTTCCATGAAGAAACGCAAACAAAGCACCCCTATAATCAAATTGGGGGTAGGCCTTATCTTCGTAACTCCACAAGGAGGGATAATGCGCTTCGCCTTCTCCTTGACAGAGCCGAGGACAAACAATGAAGCCGAGTATGAAGCTTTGATAGCAGGTCTCGAGATCGCCATCGACATGGGAATTGAAAACTTGCTTATATACGGAGACTCCCAACTAGTCGTTAGTCAGGTAAACGGCGACTATCAAACGTGCAAGCCAGAGTTGGTAAAGTACGGCGAGAAAGTACAGCAGTTGTTGACCCAAATTCCTTCCTACACCTTGAAAAACATACCGCGTGCGGAAAATAGCAAAGCGGATGCATTAGCCAAGCTTGCTAAGGAACTGACTGACGAGAACCTCGATGACGTGAGGATCATTGTACAAAGCCGTCGGGTTCTTGCACCGGCAGAAATATCTCCGGAGTCGTCCGAAGAAAAGGGAGCGACCGAGCAGACGGCCCTACAAATAGAAGACCAGGAAAAGGTTACAGATTGGAGAGAATTCTTTATAGACTACTTTAAATCTCATCGAACACTTGAAGATACGTCCTCAAGACATCAGCTTGTGAAACAAGCTTTGTTTTTTGCTTTCGTCAATGATACGCTGTATAAGAGATCATTTGACTCTTTATGGTTAAGATGCCTGGGACCAGATGAGGCGAAGAGAGTCATTCAGGAAACTCATGACGGACTCTGTGGTTCTCACCAAGCCGGCCCTAAGATGAAGCTAAAAATCAAAAGGATGGGCTATTATTGGCCCACGATGATTCAGGACTGCCTCGAATATGTGAAGCAATGCCACTCATGCCAGATCCATGGGGACTTTATCCATCAACACCCAAATCCACTACATCTGACAGTAGCTAGTTGGCCGTTTGAAATGTGGGGGACTGACATAATCGGCCCCATTGAACCAGCACCGTCCAGAGGACATCAATTCATCTGGGCGACGACTAATTACTTCTCCAAATGGGCAGAAGCAATACCGCTGAGGGAAGTGAAGACGGAGAATATCCTCCATTTCTTCAAGACACGCTATTTATCGGTTTGGAACTCCGCGACGGATCTTCTCCGATAACGGGCCAGCCTACAGAACCACAAGATCAGCTGCTTCGCACAACAGCATAACATAGACTGGAGGTACTCCTCAGTCTATAATCCCTGAGCTAACGGTCTAGCTGAGGCTTTCAACAAGACCTTGATGAAGATCGTGAAAAAGACGGTGTCTCGAAATAAGAAAGACTGGCACGAGAGACTGCAAGAAGCTCTCTGGGCGTATCGAACTACGTTCAAGACGGCCACGAACACAACGCCGTACGCATTAGTATTCGGTACAGAAGCGGTATTCCCCCTTGAGATAGAGCTACCCTCTTTACGAATGGCAGTTCATTACGAGCTAACGGACGAAGAGAATGCTCACCTTCGGCTTGAAGAGCTCGACGCCCTTGATGAAACCCGGCTCATAGCGCAACAAAATCTGGAGGCTTATAAGGAAAAGATGACGCGCTCCTACGAAAGATTGACTAGGCCGAGGACATTCCGCCAAGGTGAACTCGTGCTAGTGGTTAAAAGACCTAAGATCCCCAATCATGCTAAATGGGGGAAATTCGAGCCGAACTATGAAGGCCCGTATATCATAGACAAGGTCTACCAGGGTGGGGCCTATCTACTCATGGACATGCATGGTGAAAGACCATTCAGGCCAATAAACGGTCGCTTCCTGAAGAAGAACTACGCTTGACGAGTCACGGCCTAGGTCAACGATAGATGACGACAACTATGTTCGCTCGCTATCTTCCTAAGCCCAAACTCTATAAGTAGTAGCCGGCTGACAACGGACCGAAACGTCCTTAAACTAACAACGGACCGAAATGTCCTTAAACTAACGACAGACCGAGACGTCCTTAAACTAACAATGGACCACTATGTCCTAAAACTAGCTATTGACCGAGACGTCGATAAACTACGGTGAATTGCAGCATCCCAAAGCTGATACAAAAAAAAGAATAAAAAAAAGAGAGAAAAAAATATAATAATAAAAACGGTATGTCCATAAGCAAAATGGGCACGGATGAAAACCCGAAAAGGCTCCGTGAGTAAAAACAGCAGGGCTACCGGCGAGTTTTGTGAAAACCCGAAAGGGCGCAACCTCGTTAAAAGACACTTGCAGGGTCCTCTCGACCTTGTGAAGAGAAACCACCCGCATGAGATCCTTACGACTCACAAGGGAGCAACACACTTAAGGATCCCCGCGATTCCTAAGGAAAATTACACTTGCGAGATCCTCACGATTCGTAAGGAGAACCCTCTTATGGGACCCTCACGGCTCATAAGATTCAAAAGTCTTAAGCTATAGGGATCTGAACCTGTTCTTAAGCAGCAGCCCCCCCCCACAACCTCCGATACTGACCTACAAGCGGCTCAATACTGACCCTGGTATACAATCCACGGGCGCAAATAAACATTTCCCTAACAAAGTCTCATCCGTGACTAAGGATATGTTCGCACGGTGATCAACCCTAGTGAGCCCTCTCAACTTATAAGGAGAAAACACTCTTGTAAGATCCTTACGACTTATAAGAGACCATACACTTAGGAATCCTCACGATTCCTAAGGAGAAAACGCACCTACGAGATCCCTACGACTCGCAGGGAGAAATACCTTTTTGAGACCCTTACGGCTCATGAAGTCAAAAGCCTTAGTCGACGGGATCCTAACCCTGTTCGCTAAGCCACCTTTGTTCGACGTCGACAGAGGCAAATGATGATTCGCTCCTGGCAATATCCAAGTTGTAGCGGTGCTGATGCCGAAATCGGTGTCTAATTCCAGGCTTGCAGCGAAAAGCTAGCAAGCCACACATGCATACGAAATAGCCGAAATGATGGGGCAACTTGCAAACAAAATCAGTAAGTAAAAATATATGCATGCAAAATAGCCGAAATGATTGGGCAACTCGTAATAAAAAGCAGCGAGTAAAAATAAAACGAATAGCCAAAATGATTGGACACCGCGCAAAATAGCCGAAATGATTAGGCAATCGCGACCTTCGCGATATAAAAGATGAAATGATAGAGCATCGCGGAAAGAAATAAAAAATGATGAAATTTTTGCCCTGCTGGTGATATCGCATCAGTCCCTGTATACAATCCAGGAGCGCAAACAAAGAAGGAATCACACCTTCCCCCCCAGGCTTCATCAGAAGAAGCAGCCAAATCTCAACGGTTCATAGATAGCCTGGAGATTATCTCAACATTCATCTCATTACAACAGACACAACATCAAGCAAAGTGGAACAGCGGCAACCCCCAGTTCCATGACTCGGTGGTGCACAGATGACTGAGAGTCAAACCCCGACTCCGTGAAATGCGGATAAAGTCAACCCTTCCTGGTCAAGCAGAGCACGGTAATGAACCCGTGTGAAGCATCCAGAGCGGAGCCTGGTCCTCGCCGAACACGGCAATGAACCCGTGGGAAGCATCCAGAGCAAAATTTCTGGCTACGTAGAACGCGGCTTATGTCAATCCTGACCCCGTGGGAAACGTCCACAGCTGATCCTGGTCCTCGCAGAGCACGGTAATTGTTCACACCATAATATTGTATTATTATATTCCCTATTCTTATTTATTTCATAAATAAACAGGTGCTTTTGACGCATATCTGCTACATATTACAGGTTACAGGTTCTTGGAGCAAAAACAGTGAAAAAGACAAAAGATGATACAAAAGAGGGAATTTTGACCAACACATAGAAGGATCTTAGTCAAGCCTAGACGAAGAACAGTTCATGATATATAAGGCAACGCAAGGTCCAAGATGTCAAAGCGATCGGTTAAAAGTCCACTGCAAATTGTTCACTGGAAATCTGGAACCAACGTAGAAGCCCAATTGATAAAAGAACTAAATAATCAGAAAGCCCAAGAATATCAGAAGAAGCCCACAAAACCCCAGCACATGAACCGACCAATGGGCCGCGGAACCACGGCCCGACCCCTACCAATGCCGCGGTTCCGCGGCCATGTAGTGCCCGGGGTTCGTGAAAATTTTACCAAATTTTGTGGCGGTGCGAGGCTTGTTGACTTAGTCTTTTTCTTATAGGGCATTTTTGTAAAAGCAGACGTGCGAATCAATTGTAACCTAGGGTTTCTATGTCCTATAAATAGAACCCAAATCATTGTATTTTCTGATGCCTCACTATGCCTCTTTTTATCAATAAAATTTAGATTTCTTTTGGAGAGCATCGATGCCTCCTTTCATTTCAGAAATTCAGATCTGACAAGTCTTGTGTTGATGTTTGGAGAGAGCCATCTGTAAAGTAAGTAGGTAATTTCAATTCTTGCCCTAGGTAATTTTTCCTTCTCTGCCCTAGATTAAATTTAATTCCTTGCCCTAGTTAGATAGTTAGATCTTTAATTCAATTGCCCTAGATTAATTAAGTTTTTAGATTTAATTAATCCCCGAACACCCTTCGGAATTAACTCGTAAGAGCGATTAGGGAATTCACAACATCCCTGTGGACCGACCCGTACTCACCGGCTAGCTGCAAAGCGACGCCGTTCTTGATTGCGGTAATAGATAGTTTTTTAGATCAATCAAATGGCGCCGTTGCGGGGGATGGCGTGTTATTTCTTTTTTTGCAATTTCGGGTTAATCAAAATTAAAAAAAATCATAAAAATCAAAAAAATCAAAAAAAAATAAAAATATATCATCTGTTATTTTTGGAAAGGGTACTTTGTTGTTTGAATTTTGCAGGATTTGCACACATATTCGGATCTGGAAATCTACAGAAAGCGAAACAGAAAATAGAAGATCAGAACAGAGGAGAATTTCAGAAACAGAACAACAGAAAAAATCTCCAGATGCGAGCGGCCCATTCCACCGCGATTCCGCGGCATTATCTGCCTTCTGCCGCGCATACGCGGCCATCTGTTAAAATCTCGGGATCCACGCCGCTTCAGCCGCCGCGCTTCCGCCGCGCCAAGGCCCTCAGACCGCGGATCCGCGGTTCCTATGTGCCTTCAGTACAGGAAAATTCCTCTGTAAGATCCTCTGTTTTTGCTATAGAAATCTAGATATATCTTTTCTAAAAATCTTCTGCAGGATTCTTGCATTTTAAAAATCTTCTCCCTTCCAAATAACAAATCTTGTGCAGGATTCTTTGCGCCGCATAAAATAAAAATCTTTGATTGCAAGTGATTTACTGTTTTGCATATCTTTAAAACTGACTTTAAGGGGCTTTTGACCAATTCAAATTGGGTGGAGATTTCATCACCCATCCCAGGACCCCAGAAATCACATAAGGCATTTGCATTGACCATATCTTAAATAAAAAAATACTAAACTCAACCCTAAGGACTTCGAGCTCAATAGGGCAGAGGACTAGTTATAGGCATCGACCGTTTATCCTAACCTGATTTTGCGGTGTCTAGGCAAGTGTGTCAAGGTAAATGGTTACTTAATTAGGACCGCTACTTGTAGCGGGGAACCTCCCACTTACCTGGCATTTACCTGGCCGCAATTGGCGGTGAAGAGGCGGTTTGAGGTCCTATCTCTAGCCCTTTGGAACAGTTAGGAGCTGTCTAGCTGACCTAGGTGACCCTAGAGTTAGGCCTGATTGTGCATTTTTGGTTCATCGAAAGTGTGTCTTAGCCCTTTATCAAAAATCTTTTTTGCAAACGGTTCCAAATAAAAAAAAAGGAAAAAGGAAAAATCTTTTATAAAAACTTGCAAAATTTTGCCGCTAAGAAATCCTTACACCACCCAACCTTCTTTCTTTTCCCCTTTCTTCTATCATGGGTACCCCACGTCATAAATCTCTTGCCGAACTTTGGTATCCCGAACCTAACTTTGCGTCGTACGTCATATGTTTTGGTCGATTTAAAGAAGATCTCTCCGTGCCCAAAATATCTTTGAAAGATCAAATAGAAGCGTCTAGGAGAAATAGTTTGACTTTGTAACCCACTTTGTGTCAACCAAGTCAACCTTTACCACCTTCATACGTTGATACCACTTTTTCAAGTCTTGTTGTAACTCCTAAACCGATGTCCATTGCTGAGCATATCGCTCAATCTCGTAGCCGATCTTTCACCCCTCTCCCCTCATCTAGTTCTAGGAATCAACAAGTCCATCCACCTTTTTATCCACATGTTGATCCTAATCATGACCAACCATCCACTTCCTACCAGTCCTACCCGACTTTCCCACCTTCACTAGACCCTGTTTCTACACAGCCTTTTGGGAGTTTCACGTATCCAAACATTTTCGAATCTTTTACCGAAACTCCCTCACCACCCAAGTCTAGTTTGGAACAGTCGTTGGAAGCTTATATTGCAGCAACAAACAAAATGAATAGGAATGTGGAAGCGTCCATGGCCGCCCTTATGCAACCAAGTGAACCGGTAGCTAGTTTCCAACTAGCTTCAAATTTTTCAATGTATGAGGAGGCGGTTGGACAGAGTGAGAATGTGAGAGGATTTCCAAATCAAACCTACCCATACCCAATTGAATCCAACAACTCCAATTTTCAAACATGTGTCCAAAATGATGAGTTGTGCGACTTTGTAGTGCTTGATTTGCCAAATTGTGAGGAACCCCTTTCGAGTGAAACCGCACCTAATCCGTTTGACCTTTACACCTCCAATCTAGAACCTGAATTAATAAATATCCATGCTTTTAATGAGGTGTCAGAAAAAATTGATTTTCACTTGATTGAGAATATAGACGCCGGGAATATTTTGGATGATGAACCAGTAGATTTGATTGAAATTTTATGTCCAATTCATCATCCCAAGTCATTAGATGTTTCTCCCGAACTTCATATGCGTCTTGATTTTGATGATAATGGCATGGATAAGTTAAATATTGAGGATAGTATTGAGGATCATATTGAGGTTGAACCATTTTTGTTTGATGCGTCGGATTTTCCAATTCATCCTCCTGAACCTTTAACTATTATATCACCCTCCCTCCTTTCCATCGTTCCGACCGCGCAAAACATCACGCTTGAAGACTGTGAGCTTGAAAAATTTTCCTTTGAATCTGACACAGTTCTTACAGCCGATAACACTTACGAGTGTTTCACTTTTTCGGACGATGTTGATGACTCACCGCCCGAGTTTGAGTCCTTTGCATTTTCAGATGAGTTAGTTGAACCATCAGACTCGGTTGTTTACAGTCAGTTCGAACCACTAATGGAATCCTTCAAGTTCGAGACGGATTACTTAGGTGAGATTACGACTATCCCTAAATCACTCGCTTTCATCCTTCCTATCATTCCGACCGTGCAAGAGACCGTTACGCTTTCATCTCCTATACCAAGTTCGGCGTACCCATGCTTTCTTGCGAATCTTGAGAGATTTGACCCCATTTCTCGACGGGTTGATAGGTTAGCACAATCGATTTTAACACATCGGTTATCACAAATTGCGCTAATTTATTCACTCAATTTACACCCTCAAGATCGTGCTACCCTTCTTTCTCTTTTCCGCCATTCTTCTCCTCTATCGAGACCATATTCCACCCTTCTTCCCATTCGGTCTCGTGTGCTTCTCATTTCTTTCCTTTACACCCCATTCTTTCACCAACTCGACCATTACCACGATAAGATTTTTGAATGGTTGGTGCTAACCTTTGGCTTGTGTAAGGCCAAGCTTAAGTTTGGGGGGGACCTTGTTGTATATATGTTTATATTTTTTTTGTTTTCTTTTTCTATAAAAAAATATTCAAAACATTAAAAAATATATAAAAAAATATTTTGTAAATAAATAAACAGGGGAGTGCCGAAAATTTTGACCCTCTTGGTGCAGCATGATAGTGAGGACACTGTCAAGTTTAAGTTTGGGGGTATGCTCGGTACGTCTTCTTCCTTCGCATTCATTTGTACATATTCTTACATTTGCATATTTATTTTAAAACCCATAAAAATTGAAAATTTTGAAAAATTATAAAAAATATTGTATTCAATTTTGGCTTATTTGACTAGAGTTTGACAGATAGGTTAACTGGCTAGGAACAACTAGATCTTTGACGTAGTAAATTAAAAACCCTAAAAATAACCTTCCTTAAATTTTAACGGTAGAAAGTATATGTTTTTGTAGTTTATTTAGAAATAGGCAAATTTTGAGTTAACTTTTTGGGCTAAGTCGAAATAAAGGAAAAGTATTGATATTTTTATTAGAGTATAAGTTTGAAAAATAATTCCTAGCTTAAGTCTAGATTCTGAAAATGTATACCCTACAAATTGCACAATCACGCACCTTGAAACTTGGAATAGTAGAAGAGACCTTGAAATGCTCTTGTCTAAAGTCCTTAGTACGATGAAAAAAAAATATAAGTGTGAATAAAGGAAAAAAAAAAGAACACTGTTTTTTGTGATTACTTAAAGCTGCAAAAATAGAAAAATATTTAGCAAGGGTGCTTCATCACCTAGTGCCTTAGACCAACTGGTTTGGGAGTCACTGCTAAAAAGACTTAGGTGTTGCAAGACTAGGAATTACGCTGTAAAGTGCAAACGCATTTTGTAATCGGTCGTTGGTACCTCAAGAAGTATTAACGGTCGCATGAAGGATGTGTAAGCAAAATTCAATTAAAAATTCACCTATTAAGAAATGCTTTGGACAACGGACAAGAGTATGATTGCTTGATTTGAATTTCCAAGTGTAGGGGTGATTTAAACACACACGTAGGGGTATGTGATTAGAGTTTAGATGAGAGAAAGGAGTGAAGAATAGAACTTGTATCTTTAATAGAGTTGATAAAAATTCCTAAGTGGAGATGAAACCCTAGAAGGAAAACTTAAGAGATGCCGAAAGCTAAGTAGGTATGCAGAACATATATGATCTTAAGTTAGATGATGAGGAAGTGTGAAGAATATGGGTGGATAATTTACGAGTCGAAGATAATAGAATTCCTTATTAGAAACCCTAATTGGAGATTTAAAGTCGAAAAGGCCAAATTGATAAGATTTTGTGGGTAGTATCCGCTGAAAACCCTCAGGAGACAACACTCCTCCTACTAGGGACACCTAGAGGTTTAACGGCTTGTTGCACGAGCTCAGTGCAATCGCGTTTCCCTGCGAAAGTGCGGTTAGGTTTTTGTAGAGAATAAAAATAAGTTTGCTCGAGGACGAGCAAAAGATAAGTTTGGGGGTATTTGTTCACACCATAATATTGTATTATTATATTCCCCATTCTTATTTATTTCATAAATAAACAGGTGCTTTTGACGCATGTCTGCTACATATTACAGGTTACAGGTTCTTGGAGCGAAAATAGTGAAAAAGACAAAAGACGATACAAAAGAGGGAATTTTGACCAACATATAGAAGGATCTTAGTCAAGCCTAGACGAAGAACAGTTCACTATGTACAAGGCAACGCAAGATCCAAGATGTCAAAGCGATCGGTTAAAAGTCCACTGCAAATTGTTCACTGGAAATCTGGAACCAACGTAGAAGCCCAATTGATAAAAGAACTAAATAATCAGAAAGCCCAAGAATATCAAAAGAAGCCCACAAAACCCCAGCACATGAACCGACCAATGGGCCGCGGAACCGCGGCCCGACCCCTACCAATGCCGCGGTTCCGCGGCCATGTAGTGCCCGGGGTTCATGAAAATTTTACCAAATTTTGTGGCGGTGCAAGGCTTGTTGACTTGGTCTTTTTCTTAGAGGGCATTTTTGTAAAAGCAGACGTGCGAATCAATTGTAACCTAGGGTTTCTATATCTTATAAATAGAACCCAAATCATTGTATTTTCTGATGCCTCCCTATGCCTCTTTTTATCAATAAAATTTAGATTTCTTTTGGAGAGCATCGATGCCTCTTTTCATTTCAGAAATCCAGATCTGACAAGCCTTGTGTTGATATTTGGAGAGAGCCATCTGTAAAGTAAGTAGGTAATTTCAATTCTTGCCCTAGGTAATTTTTCCTTCTCTGCCCTAGATTAAATTTAATTCCTTGCCCCAATTAGATAGTTAGATCTTTAATTCAATTGCCCTAGATTAATTTAGTTTTTAGATTTAATTAATCCCCGAACACCCTTCGGAATTAACTCGTAAGAGCGATTAGGGAATTCACAACATCCCTGTGGACCGACCCGTACTCACCGGCTAGCTGCAAAGCGACGCCGTTCTTGATTGCGGTAATAGATAGTTTTTGAGATCAATCAGTAATGAACCCGTGTGAAGCATCCAAAGTGGAGCCTGGTCCTCGCAGAACACGGCAGTGAACCCGTGGGAAGCATCCAGAGCAAAATTCCTAGTTACGTGGAACGCGGCTTATGTCAATCCTGACCCCGTGGGAAATGTCCAGAGCGGATCCTGGTCCTCGCAGAGCACGGCAATGAACTCATGTGAAGCATCCAGAGCGGAGCCTGGTCCTCGTCGAACACGGCAATGAACCCGTGGGAAGCATCCAGAGCAAAATTCCTGGTTACGTGGAACGCGGCTTATGTTAATCCTGACCCCGTGGGAAACGTCCAGAGCGGATCCTGGTCCTCGCAGAGCGCGGGCAATGACCCCGTGTGAAGCATCCAGAGCGGAGCCTGGTCCTCGCAGAACACGGCAGTGAACCCGTGGGAAGCATCCAGAGAAAAATTCCTGGTTACGTGGAACGCGGCTTATGTCAATCCTGACCCCATGGGAAACGTCCAGAGCGGATCCTGGTCCTCGCAGAGCATGGCAGTGAACCCGTGTGAAGCATCCAGAGCGGAGCTTGATCCTCGCCGAACACGGCAATGAACCCGTGGGAAGCTTCCAGAGCAAAATTCCTGGTTACATGGAACGCGGCTTATGTCAATCCTAACCCCGTGGGAAACGTCCAGAGCGGATCCTGGTCCTCGCAGAGCACGGCAATGACCCCGTGCGAAGCATCCAAAGCGGAGCCTAGTCCTCGCCGAACACGGAAATGAACCCATGGGAAGCATCCAGAGCAAAATTCCTGGTTACGTGGAACGCGGTTTATATCAATCCTGACCCCGTGGGAAACGTCCAGAGCGGATCCTGGTCCTCGCAGAGCGCGGCAATGACCCCATGCGAAGCATCCAGAGCGGAGCCTAGTCCTCGCCGAACACGGCAGTGAACCCGTGGGAAGTATCTAGAGCAAAATTCCTGGTCACGTGGAACACGGATAATGTCAACTCTGACCCCGTGGGAAACGTCCAGAGCGGATCCTGGTCCTCGCAGAGCACGGCAGTGAACCCGTGTGAAGCATCCAGAGCGGAGCCTAGTCCTTGCCGAACACGGCAGTGAACCCATGGGAAGCATCTAGAGCAAAATTCCTGGTCACGTGGAACGCGGATAATGTCAATTCTGACCCCTTGGGAAACGTCCAGAGCGGAGCCTAGTCCTCGCCGAACACGGCACTGAACCCGTGGGAAGCATCTAGAGCAAAATTCCTGGTCACATGGAACGCGGATAATGTCAACTCTGACCCATGGGAAACGTCCAGAGCGGAGCCTGGTCCTCACAGAACACGGCAGTGAACCCGTGGGAAGCATCCAGAGCAACCCCTGACTCCGTGAAATACGGATAAAGGCAATTTCACCCATCACTTGCGGGTCCTCACGACTCGTAAGGTAGCAAATTTTCTTGTGAGGTCCTTACGACTTTCAAGAGAAAACACACTTAGGAATCCTCACGTTTCTTAAGAAATTACACCTATGGGATCCTCTCGACCGGTAGGGAGAAAATTCTTTATGAGACCCTCACGGCTCATAAAGTTGAAAAGTCTTAGGTAATAGATCCTAACCCTATTTTCTAGGCCATCACCACCTCACAAAAAGCACAAGATTGACAGCTATATACTATCTACAGACCGCACTTGCTAAAATCGCATGGCAACAGCACAACAAAGAGAAGAAAGCAACAAGGAGAACATCTGATCTGCATTTAATTAAGCGTTCGAGGCATACCCATTCATGCATGTGCAAAAGATTTAGAACATGAAATAAAACACGCTAAAATGAAAAATTTGCCATTCATACTGCGAAAAAGTTCTTACAATTATGAAAGCAGTAAACAAAAACATTGTCAAAATAATTACAATGGCAAAACCTCAGATCCAGGGCATGGATTGAGGAACTCAAAAGTGACTTTGTCCAGAATCTTCCAGGCATTCCGGACCATCCTAGTATGCTTTCTTTCGTGATCACAAGCGTCGGGATCCTCACGGATGTCCTCCACCCTCCGATAGGCAGCAAGTATGGCCGATTGTTAAAAAGCCTGATGCAGGAGATCGATAAGATTGTCTCGCCTTCTCTTTGAGATTAGGCTCATCAGATACACCGAGTGCACCTTATCCTCGGCGGTATCCAATGCCCTAAGCGGCACGCCGGTACAAAATAAAGGAAGCACTTCCCAGATCGCTCCCACAATAAGCTTCAGGAGAGAGGAACATCGAGGAAGCAGCCGACCATTGTATGCATCAAAGCAACTCATGATTTCGGCACACTCGGCATTTGTGAATTCTCGATTCTGAGAACGGCCGAGTGAGCGGATGTCTCCGTAAGAGATAATCTCGTCCAGGTCATACATATGAGCGTCCACTACTCCTGAAAAAGAAAATCAACAAAAATTAGCGGACAGACTGATTAAGCGAATTCTTATTAAAAACAGGCACAGGGAGTTGAACTCCTCGAGAGCAATGCTCTGCAGACAGGAGTCACACCTGTCAAAATCGATTATGAGGGGAATCTAAAGAAATTCCCCGAGAACACTGAGAGCCTTACTCTGAGAAGATGATATAATTCATCAAAAATAAAATTCCATTTTTTTTTATCTTCAAGATCCATAAAAAACTCTTAAGAGTTCTTCTATATGACTTGAAAAGAGCAAAGCTCCATTAATGAATTAGGAAATCATAAGTAAGATCCTTTTAAAGAGCAAAGCTCTATTAATAGAACTTTAAAAGGGTTCTCCTTAGATCTCTTTAGATCTGTGAAGCAAAACTCTGCTAGTGAAACCCTAAAAGGGTTTTCTCCAGATCGAAGATCTATGAAGAGCAAGGCTCTGTTGATGGGTAAACTTTACCTAAGTTTGAGTAGAGTTCTGACTCATGAAAAGTTCTGAAGAGCAATACTCTGAGTGAAAATTCTCAAGAAGAAGATGGAAATCATCTAAGGGACCAAAGGTCCTATTTATAGGCACTGAACCGCCTCTTCAACTTCTAAGTTGATCCAAGGGCTCAGATGTTGCCACCGCTGCACTCGCCTGTACGCCACGTGAGCGCAACGGTGGGGGGGCATTTGTTTCCCCCAATCAGAGCAAAGCTCTGTTTCAAAATTCAAAATTTAAATTGAAGCAACGCTTCAGATCCTGTGCGCTGCGCGCCACGTGTCAAGCGCAGACGCGCTGGCGCCAGGTGCGCTGCGCCCTAGGCAGCGCACCCCCAATCAGAGCAAAGCTCTGTTTCAAAATTCAAAATTTAAAATTGAAGCAACGCTTCAGATCCTGCGCGCTGCGCGCCACGTGTCAAGCGCAGACGCGCTAGCGCCAAGTGCGCTGCGCCCTAGGCAGCGCACCCCCAATCAGAGCAAAGCTCTGTTTCAAAATTCAAAGTTTAAATTGAAGCAACGCTTCAGATTCTACGCACTGCGCGCCACGTGTCAAATACAGGTGCGCTCTGCGCTGTGTGCCACGTGTCAAACACGGGCGCGCTGCGCTCTGCGCTGCGCTCTGCGCTGCGTGCCACGTGTCAAGCGCGGGCGCGCTAGCGCAAGGTGCACCAGCGCTGGGATTAAAAATCCCCCACCGTTGGATCAAAAGATCTACTAATAATAAATTATTAATTAATCAGAACTAAAATTCTGTTATGCAAAGATTTTTCAATCTTATTAAAACAAGAAGATTATCATCTGTAAAACAGAAGCCTTAGGATCAAAGATCCAACGGTGGGAAATATTCCCAAATCAATCAGAGAAAGATCTCTTAAAACTGATTCAACAAATCAATTGGTCCTATATAAAGACCCCAAGACTTCAAGTCTAAGGGATATACAGAAAAAGAGAAAGAAAAACCCTCTGAAAAACTTGGAGAAAAAGAAGAGCAAGCTCTTAGAAAAAAAGAAGATTTTTTCTTCATTTTCAAGGTAAAGATCTATGTTCTTGAATAATAGAGATGAAACCATCTCGTAAAAAGAAGAACCATCTTCTAAAAAGATCAGAGATCTAAAAAAGACCAAGGTCTTTAATAAAAAGGAAAAGATCAAAGATCTAATCATAAAATAATAAAAAGAAGTAAAATACTTCACTCACAGATCTTTTGATCTATAAAGGCAGGGCCTTTTATAAAAACAAGAACTTTTGTCCTTGGATCTTGAGGCAAAGCCTCCTTTGAAGAACATAAATCTGTTCTTTGATCTTAAAATTGATCAAATGCGCTTTGCGCTATTAAAAAGTGCCTTGCACTTATGAACTGTGCTCTTGCGCTCCTTGGATCAACGCTCAGCGCCAAAACATGCCACGTGTCAACCATAGACACCACTTGCGCTTTGCGCTTCTAAAACAGAGCGCTGCGCTCATGTGCTGGCGCTCAGCGCTGAGTGCGCCACGTGTCACTTGCTGGCGCGCTAACAGACTAGAGCAAAGCGCAAATAAATTAAAAGCGCAATGTGCTAATGAACTAGCGCTTAGCGCTAAACGCGACACGTGTCCTCTTCGTGTGCGCTACCTGACAGAAGCGCAATGCGCTCTTTAACTGGCGCAAAGCGCCTGGTGCGCCACGTGACGCATTGTCAGAACACAATTTGTTCTAATCAAGACAAAAAAGTCAGAGCCTAATGCTTAGCATTATTAAAAGGGCTAAGCCCAAATAAACGCTTAATAGCCAGAACAAAATAAAAATGTTAAACATTTTTAATTGGACTTAGCCCAATTCTGGCCATAAGTCCTCAACTTATATCGAACTAAGCACATCTGCTCATAAATATTCAACAGATCTTAGTCCCAAACTGGGCTACAGATCTCTCAACCAATTCACACTGGTTCGAGGGTACATCTCGTTACTCCTCTGATATCTGTCGTTGTAATCCTTCAACGTCGTCAGAGAGGTGACGTGTCCCGACAACCACACATAACATTGGACTGTGGGGTCCTTAAACTCATAGACTATGATGTCCTTAACCTCGACCGTGATGTCTTAAAACTAACATCGGACTGTGGGGTCCTTAAACTCACGGACTATGATGTCCTTAACCTCGACCGTGATGTCTTAAAACTAACATCGGACTGTGGGGTCCTTAAACTCATAGACTATGATGTCCTTAACCTCGACCGTGATGTCTTTAAACTAGCATCGGACTGTGGGGTCCTTAAACCCATGGACTATGATGTCCTTAACTTTGACCGTGATGTCTTTAAACTAACATCGGACTGTGGGGTCCTTAAACCCATGGACTATGATGTCTTTAAACTCACGGACTATGATGTCCTTAACCTCGACCGTGATGTCTTTAAACTAACACTGGACCGAGATGTCCTTAAACTAACGACGGACCGTAATGTCCTTAAACTAATCGACCGCAATGTCCCTAAACTAAGAAATAGAGCCCGAATGCTCTTTTGTTGGATCTAAACGATCCCGTTAAGTTAATCTTAGTCTAAAATTAGACTAACGTATCCTTAACATACGTTTAAGTTGATCTTAGTCCCAAATGGGACTGACGTATCCTTAAACCCAACCCCCAAACCCAAATCTAAGAAAAATACGGATTTGGACTAATCTACACCCTACGGACGACGACATAAATTAGTCTCTGTATACAATCCATGGGCAACCAAACACAAAACAAACACCCACGACACGAAGTGACCATCTGGAGAAGGAGAAAGTTGTTACCGCGATGCGGTAGCGTAATTAACTGCAGGGGCTTACGCCTGCAGGGAAAAGCGTCCCCACAATCAAAAACCCTTCAAGCGAGGGGGAATCTGACGAAGTCTGCTACATCGGCCGCATCCGTTTAAACCTTCGATACACGATGCCATAAATCAACTTGGCATCTTCGGAGAGGTGGACGGATAGCACCAATTAGCATCTGCCCCGAATTTCAGGCTAGACGTCTGTCTTGCCATCTTTCGGAAGGGAACAGCTTCTTCATGGAAGATGCCCCATCAAAGTAGAGTTCCCATCGGGTATCACTCCCTCCTCTCTCCCTGTCGATCGTGTCAAACGCGTGCTCGTCCGGCAATTCACAATTTAAGGGTGAGTCGACAGGTATCGGATGCTCGGCGAGGAAGTCGGCAATGGCCTGGCCTTTCACTGCTTTGAGGGGTCGATAGATTATTGAGAACTCCATCAAGAGGAGGGCCCATTTAGCGAGTCTTCCTATTAGTATGGCTCTTGACATCAAATATTTGAGAGGATCCACCTTTGATATGAGATGGACCTCATGCGCCAAAGCATTGTGTCTGAGCTTCATTATCGCGAAGATTAACGCCAGGCAGTGTTTTTCAATTGGGGAGTGGTTGTTTTCTGCCCCCAGTAGAACTCGACTCAAATAGTAGAGGGCTCCCTCTTTCCCTTGGTCGTTCTCCTGTGCCCATAACACGCCTAAAGAACCTTCAAGGGCTGTTGTGTACAGGATGAAGGCTTTCCTTTGACTGGAGCGGTCAGTACCGGCAGATTCTGCAGGTATTGCTTGATTTCGTCCAGTGCACTTTGGCATTTGCGATCCCAAACGAATGGGATCTCCTTCTTCATTAAATGGCTTTAGGGGCGGCACTTGCCGAAGAGATTGGCTATGAATCGTCGGATATATGCGAGCTTTCCTTGGAGAGACCGCAGTTGCTTGAAAGTTCTTGGCGGAGGCATTTCCATGATCGCCTTGAGCATCGACGGGTCTATCTCGATGCCCCAGTGTCGTACGATGAATCCTAGGAATTTGCCCAAGGAAACTCCGAACGCGCATTTCAGAGGGTTCATCTTCAGATTGTATTTCCGAAGGCGCTGAAACACGATCTTCAGATGCTCCGAATACTCCTCGTATGACTTGCTTTTAACCACGAGGTCATCGATATAGCATTCGACGATTTCATGTATGAGGTCATCGAAAATCTTTGTCATGGCCCTCTGATAGGTAGCGCCGGCATTCTTCAAGCCGAAGGGCGTCACTTTGTAGCAGAATATTCCCAGGAGAGCCCGGAAAGCGGTATGCTTCTGTTCTTCGGGGTGTTGGGGTCGAAAATTGCACCCCGGTTGACCAAGTCAAAGTCAAGGTCAACCCCAAGCTAAGTGGGCCCAAGCCCGGATCAAGTGGGCCCATGCTCAGGTCGAGTCCGGACATGAAGCGGCCGGACCTCCTCCATTCCCAAAATGAAATCATGTAATAAATAATTTTTATGTAATTTTTTATGCATGAACGTAAACAAAATGGGCATAAAGCCAAATTTTTGTAAGCCCATGGCTTATGTGCAAAAAGAAATGGCACATGAGCCATGGGATAAGCAAAATGCCATTTTGAAAAGCCCAAGGGATTATATGTAAATATGTAAGCCTATATAAGGCAACATGATGAAAATATCTAATATACAATTTTCATTCCCCCAAAAACTAGGGTTCTTTGTACCTCCTGCTCCTCCTCCAAGGTTCTAAATCTTCTCATTTCTTTTGAATTAAATCAAGAGTTTCTCTTTCTTTCCCAAAACTAAATAGTTTTTTTACCACAAAACCCACAAAGGGGAACTCAGATCTGCCACCAGATCTCAGAAAAGAGAGATTTTTAAAATCCCACATCTCTTGATCTCCAAGATCCCGCCGACAGAGGAAGAAGGAGACCCATCTCCTAAAAATCCCACCTTGGGATAATCCAGAGCTCAAGGGAGAAGCCCGTTTCAGCATCTCCAAGAACATCCCAGGAGTTTAACTCCTCACACACACACACACACACACACACACACACACAGACTAATAAAGGCTCCTTTCTGGGAGTACAACTCCCATTGCAGGGACCAAGTCCCTTTTGCTGCTCGAGTGCCCATGTGCTGACACGTGGTGCGCTAGCGCTCGAAGCGCAAGCTCTCCTACGCTCAGAGCACTAGTGCCCAAAGCGCTAGCGCCCGAGCGTCCACGTGGTGCGCTAGCGCTCTTGCGCTCAGAGCGCTAGCGCCCAAAGCGCTAGCGCCCGAGCGCCCACGTGCTGACACGTGGTGCGCTAGCACTCTTGTGCTCAGAGCGCTAGCGCCCGAGCGCCCACATGCTGACACGTGGTGCGCTAGCGCTCTTGCGCTCAGAGCGCTAGCGCCCAAAGCGCTAGCGTCCAAGCGCCCACGTGCTGACACGTGGTGCGCTAGCGCTCTTGCGCTCAAAGCGCTGGCGCTGGCCCCACGCATCCTTTGGATACCCTTTCCCTTTTTTTATTATACATATATGTATATATACATACACACACACACACACATACTCTACAACACCATCCCTCTCAAAAAATTTGGGCCGGGGCACTGCCCCGCATCCCGCAAGGGGACTGCTAGCTCTCTTGACCCCCAGCCCGCTATCCGGGTAGCGGGACCCCCGTAAAAACTCTGTGGGGCCCCCAATATATCCAAAACCCCTTCAAAACACAACACTGCACGTTGAGTTCACATGACTAGTTTAACCCGTTAATCGGAGGTTCTCTCGCTCCAAAGGCGATGGCTAATTAACGGCAGCTTAGTCCGCGGCTGCGGGAGATTCGGATCCCCACAATCAATAAACCCCAGCCTACCCTAGGCAGGGGGAATCTGTAATGCGCCTGACAAGCGCGCGTATTCCCATCTCAATGGGGTGACGAAAAACACCCTATAGATTCTGGCACGCCCGGTGGAACCAATCTCTCCTCCCATATTTCGGGTTAAACGTTCATGCGAACTCAATCAATATACATATCGACTTCATGTACTGAAATCATGCTTCTTTGTGCAGGTTAAAAAATTTCAAATTGCAATCTCCGGTCGCAGCAAAAATGTCTCCAAGGACAAGCTCAGTTCTCGACACGGCTCCCGTCTCCTACACGATGAAGATAGACTCCAGGACGGTCCTCCCGGCGAGTCTCGGGAGGCAGTGGGAGGAGCCGCCACTACCATTTGGCTCTATTATGTTCGTGTCAGCTAACGCCATCCCATCTCCTCAAGCTTCGGTAACACACAAACCGGCCTCGAAAGGCAAGAGGCCAAATGTGGTGGTCTCGAAGGCACCCCAACCCAAACACAAGTCAGTGTTTGAACGACTTTCCTTGGCCCCAGCTGGAGGCAAGGCCATCAACACCAACAAAGAAACAAGGCATCTCGGGCAAGCTCCGGTGGTGCCCCTGACAACTGCTCGGTTGGGTATTTTCTCTAAGTTCCCCATCACTCGGCCTATGGCGGCTTCCCAAAGAGCAGAAGCCTGCCAGGCGCTCAAGGCAGAGAAGCTGAGGTAGAAGCGACTCAGATACAGAGCCAACAAAAGGGCTAGGGCTCCGGCCATGTTAAAATTTATGAATTTCCAAGGCCTGGACCGCTCCGCGAAACCAGCTGCCAGTGATGAAAGGACGGCTGAATGTGTTATCCACACAGTCTACATGGTAGGCGCGCGTCCCAATGACAACCTTCGCAGCAAGGATGGGGCCACCATATCTCAAATCCAATCTGGTTTGAATGTGGTTGTCACTTTCTAAGACCAGCATCCTCCTGAAGGTAATGAAAATGCTCCAAGTGAAGCTGATAAGCAGAGAGATCCCTCAGTTCATGAGGAGTTGGGCTCGAAAAGCGAAGATGAGCCAACTTTCCATCCTAAGACCACAGAACAGCAACTTCTCCAGGAGCTCCGAAAGTAGCTCAGAAACAAAGACAAGAAGATGGCCAAGCTCTACTCAAAAATTGACGACTTGACAAACGTCGTCTTACAGCTCACGGCCCAACATGCCTCTCAGTCGCCCAATCAAGCGCCTGGTTCTACTCATGGACCGGGAAACAGTGTCCCGAAATAGCCGACGCCCGTTCCCTCAAATCCAAAGGTGGACGGACCGCATGAAGGCCAGTCGCATCCTATCTCGGGAAATGTCTTGGCGGCCGATGACAGCAACCCGCTAACTCAAGATCAAATCATGGATTTGGTTGCCAACAAAGTCAAAACATTGGTAGCCGAAGCCGGAGAGCAAAAGGATGCCAGAAGTAGCGGGAGACCATATCCTGCTCGGTACGATCTTGTGGAGTTTCCCACTGGCTATGTCGTCCCCAAATTTGAAAGGTTCGATGGGACGGGAAATGCGAACCGGCACAT
This sequence comes from Agapanthus africanus, assembly GCA_030015575.1. Lineage (NCBI taxonomy): Eukaryota > Viridiplantae > Streptophyta > Magnoliopsida > Asparagales > Amaryllidaceae > Agapanthus > Agapanthus africanus. The sequence goes on along the minus strand of CM057349.1, from coordinate 58,742,210 downwards.
TGCCCAATTTAAAGCATCATGCGCAAATACTGGGGGCAATGATGCGCTCCTTCTCCGTCAGTTTGTTAATAGCTTGACGGATGTTGCTTTCGATTGGTATGCAAGTGTTTCCTGATTTAAAATCAGGAAAGGTTACGGAAAAGGCTTCAGAAAAGGGTCACGTGCTTACACGTGACCAGCAGTCACGTGTTGGCACGTGACATCTAAAAGTATCGGCGAGGCAAATTCAGTTTCCCAACTACATCGAAGAAAAGGGCTTCAGAAAGGGTCACGTGCTCCCACGTGACCAGGGTCACGTGTTGGCACGTGACACTCAAAAGCGGCAGACTCAATTTCCTGATTGAATCAAGAAAAAGGCTCCAGACGAGGGTCACGTGCTCACATGTGACCAGGGGTCACGTGGTGGCACGTGACGGTTAAGCAGCGACCAGAAAGCAGAGCGCAAAAGAAAGAAGAGGGCTCGTTCCAAAGGGGGGTCACGTGCCCACACGTGACCAAGGGTCACGTGGCCACACGTGACCGACTTCAAAGCCCATTTGTTAACAGAATTAAATTCTGAGAAAAGACCTCTCAAATCTTTCCAAAAGCAACCGGTTGCATTAAAGATTTAAAGGTGATTAAATATCATCTATCTATGGGAAAATCTCGAATTTGGGAAGATTTCCCCGTAAAATCTAACCGAAATAACAAAGGAGAATCTCTGGATTTAAAATCCAATGGTGAATAAAATTCACCTAATAATCCAAAGGTCCAAAACAAATTATGGATACAAATCAAATCTCTCAATGAAAGATTCATCAAAAACTAATTGACTCGGCTGCTTCTCCTATAAATAGGAGCCAAGAGACACACAAAAGGAGGATATAGGCAAAGGGAAGAAAAGAGAGAGAGCCTTGATACTTTAGAGGAATTTGGATCTTCTGCAAAAGAAAACCCTAGGTAAGAAAGGGAAGGTTTCATTGAAAGAAAAGAGAATTTAATTCTCAACAGAGTTTAACTCTGATATAAAACAGAAGGACATATTTCTTCTCTCTTTGATGGAGGATCTGTAAAGTGCGCATCTCCCCTTGAGTTGAGAATTTAATTCTCAATGGGTTGAGATCCTGCCATGCAGATCCAAAGCATAGAGAGGGAATGGAAGCACGAGAATTTAATTCTCACAGAACTATAGGAATTCAATTCCTTCAAAATAAAATTAGGGTTTGACCCTGTGTTATGGGAATTTAATTCCTTCAGAATGAAAAGAATCAGGGTTTAACCCTAATTAAGAACTTAGTTCTGTTAAGACAACAAGAATTTAATTCCCTTAATCTTATTCCCCAGAATAATTCTCTAACAGAGAGTGGGGGTTTAATTCCTTAAAGCTTTTAACCCTATTCAGTTCTTCACATATATGAGGAATTTAATTCCTACAGAAAATTCAGAGTTCAACTCTTCAAAAGGAATTAGGAATTTAATTCCTCCGAAATTATTGTTAGGGTTCAACCCTACGAGGAATTTAATTCCTGAAAGGGATTAACAGATCTTCTAAACAACTACAGAAAAGCAGGGTCACGTGTCACCACGTGACCCCCCCCCCAAAAGATCTACAGAAAGCCCTTTGAGGCAGTGCCTCACGTGACCCACGTGACCCTTGGCAAAGGCTTTAACATACTCCATTCAAACACCCGTCACGTGATGACACGTGATGCTCCAAAAGATGCGATCTTCTCAGCAGAACAAATGAAGGGAGGGCGCCCTCACGTGCTACCATGTGACCCCTCTTGCCTCAGCGTCTAACGCTAAATTGGAACCCCTGAATTCAGTGTTAAAACGTTGTTTGGCCTTAGTGTTCAACACTAAGCAAAGAACTTTATTTGCAGTGTTCAACACTGATTACCTTAGTGTTCAACACTAATTTGGGATTTCTGTTGCCAGTGCTTAACACTGGTCTGTTTTAGTGTTTAACACTAATTTGAAGGCCTTGTTGCTGGTGTTGACACCAACTATCTTCTAGTGTTAAACACTGACTTATCAACCTCATTCTCAGTGTTCAACACTGATTGGTCTTTAGTGTTTAACACTAGGCATTGGCCCAATTGGCTAAATGGCCAGAGGCAAAGCCTCTCCTTCAAGGGACCAACAGGAGGGCCGATGTCCCAGACATGATTGGACTTAGCCCAAGCTGGCCATAAGTCCTCAATTCGTAATTAACTGGGCTAATGGGCTCATAACATAATTAATTGGTCTTGATCCCAAATTGGGCCAAAGACTATTTAATCCACTCCGGTTCCAGGGTACATCTCTTCATTCCTTTGATACTTGGCGTTGTAATCCCTCAACGTCTTCAAAGAGGTGACGGGTCCCGATGACCACACATTGATATGGACTGTGGGGTCCTTAAACCCATGGACTACGACGTCCTTAACCTTGACCGAGATGTCTTAAAACTAACAATGGACTGTGGGGTCCTTAAACCCATGGACTACGACGTCCTTAACCTTGACCGAGATGTCTTAAAACTAACAATGGACCGCAATGTCCTTAAACTACCCATGGACCGCAATGTCCTTAAACTAGCGATGGACCACTATGTCCCTAAACTGGAACGATAGAGCCCAAACGCTCTTTTGTTGGATTTAAACGATCCCGTTTAAGTTGATCTTAGCCTTAAATATGGCTAACGTATCCTTAAACCTTTCAAACAGACTTTAGTCCCAAACTGGACTATAAATCCCCCCAATTAACTCCGGTTCAAGGGTACATCTCTGAACTCCTCTGACATCTGTCGTTGTAATCCTTCAACATCGTCAGAGAGGTGACGGGTCCCGACGGCCATACATTAAATGGACCACTATGTCCCTAAACTGGAACAATGGAGCCCAAATGCTCTTTTGTCGGATTTAAACGGTCCCGTTAAGTTGATCTTAGTCTCAGGTTAGACTAACGTATCCTTAACAAACGTTTGAGTTGATCTTGGCCTTAAATATGGCTAACGTATCCTCAAACCAAACCCCCAAACCCAAATCTAAGATAATACGGATTTGGACTAGTCCACGCCCTACGGGCGACGACATAACTCGGTCTCCGTAAACAATCCACGGGCAACAAAACATAAAATAAACACACACGACACGAAGTGACCATCTGGAGAAGGAGAAAGTTGTTACCGCGACGCGGTAGCGTAATTAACTGCAGGGGCTTACGCCTGCAGGGAAGAGCGTCCCCACAATCAAAAATCCCTCAAGCGAGGGGGAATCTGACGAAGTCTGCTACATCGGACGCATCCGTTCAGACCTTCGATACACGGTGCCATAAATCAACTTGGCATCTTCGGAGAGATGGATGGATAGCACCAATTAGCATCTGCCCCGAACCTCAGGTGAGACATCCCGCGTCTCGGCCGCCGTTCGGAGGGGAACAGCAAGCATACCAGATGACTCGATCACGACGTTCGCTCAGATAGAATCCATGTTCAAGCAAAGGTTCATGAGTGTCAGCGATAAAATCACCATTGCCGACCTCGTAAGGACAGAGCTAAAGAACAATGAAAGCAACATGGATTTTATAGTCCGATGGTGCAATCTCTCTGTCAAATGTGAACCGCTGTTGGAGCAAGACCAATCCGTCAGTCTTCTTATAGAAAATCTGAAGGACCGGATGAAACCTTTCCTATGCACCGCAGGCCTTAAAACATTCCAAGAGCTGACCAAAAAGGTCCAAATGTTGGAACGCTCAAAACCCGAGCCCACTCAGGATCTTCAGTTCACAGGCAGACCGAAACCTTGGAGGGACGACAACCGAAAAGGCGGAAGTTCTAACAGCACGGATTCTCTAAATAAGCAGAGAGCGGGCGGAGCAAAAACTGACAAATCTCGAGAGCCAGCTTTGGAGGAAAGAAGAAATAAGGTCTACTCATTCCGAAAGGGCAAGGTCCACAAAATTTTTAAAGATGCTCTGAAGAATGGCCTGCGGCTACCAGAACCAAAAAGGCTAAGTGAAGCAAACAGGACTGAGCATCCCAACTTTTGCCTATACCACCGAGTGCTGGGGCACACTATTGAAGACTGATGCATCTTCAAGGATTGGGTCGAGAAACAATACAAGGCGGGAGAAATATCATTGTCCCCTGGCGTGTTAACAAACAATCAAGCTGCGACCGCCAATTTTATACAAACGGAGACCGAATTCCTTCGGGGACCTGATTCTCTCAGACACCTGCTTTTCTCTAAAAAGAGCAGACCAAGGCAACAAGCTAAGAGCCAAGCAAGCCACATTGCCAATGAAGAAGCAATAGATGGGTACACAACCCATACGGTCTATATGATGGAGCTTAGAGGAGCAAGTCCTCCTACGCCTTATAACCATGACAATGACGCGGTTGTTGCCATCCAACATCGGCCCGATCCAAATGATGAAGAGCTCGCTCAGGCCATTAAGCTAAAGGAACACGTGGTTCATGCTGAATCAAGTTCAGGCAGTAGGGATGACCCCGTTGTCATACCCGGGACTATAGAACAAGCATTATTCCAATGGCTTCAAAGGCAACTTCAGGACAGGGATGAGAAGATGGCCAAGGTCCATTCTAAAGTCGACGAGCTGGCAAATGTCATAGCGGATCTCACGACCTAAGTCACCCGATTGCAATTACAGCAAAATCAAATTTTGGTTCGTGAGCTAAGGATTGATATCCAGAAGCAGCCGACCGATGCTCCCTTCAGCCCGAGAGCGGAACACCTTTATGAAAAACGGACGCGATCAGCCTCCAGTCCCTCCGATGCATACACTGAACATGGTAAGCAGACAGTAGGAGAACCAAAGACTGGTCATCCTCGAGGTCCAGCATCAATAAGGGCACCTCCTCCAATGGAGAGAAAGAAGAAAGTATACTCCTTCAGGAGGGATAAAGTCCGCGAAATATTCGTGGACGCCTTGAACAACGGTCTTCAACTGCCTATTCCAAAGAGGCCACATGAGATGAACATGACCGGCAATCCCATATACTGCCCATATCATAGAATGGTGAGTCATACCATTGAAGACTGCTATATTTTTAAAGATTGGGTGGAGAACCAATACAAACTCGGGAAAGCCTCACAGTCGTCAGATGTACCGACAAGCCACAGAGCTACGGTCATCAACACAGCCCCGCCAAGATCAAAGTTCAAGGAGCTGGGATAAGCAAGCTGACCACCACGTCGTTAAACTGGGAACGATCGACCACCACGTCATTAAACTGGGAACAACGGACCACCAAGTCTTTAAACTGGGAACAATTGACCTTTAAGTCGTTAAACTGGGAATGTAAAAATGTGTAAATAAAACAAAAATAATAAAAAGCCGAAATGATGGGGCAACTCGCAATAAAAATCAGCGAGTAAAATAAGGATGAAAATAAAGCCGAAATGATGGGGCAACCGCGAATAAAAGCCGAAATGATAGGGCAATCGCGATCTTCGCGATAAGAAAAGCCGAAATGAAAGAGCAATCGCGGTAAAAAAAAACGGCGAATGATGAGTCACTCCTAGTACCATATTCCAGTGCAGCGATGCAGACGCCAACCAAAATCCAGTTTCCCAAAATTCTTCCGGCCCTACGGTTAGTCCCCAAATGGACTACCGTATACAATCCATGGGCTCAAATAATTCTCATCACGCCCATGCCCCACCGCAACCACCAGTTACGCGGCTAGTCTCCGCCCTTGGGATTATGCTCCATTGAGAAGACCCACTCATGTGTCCTCACGATACATGAGGAGAACAAACCTTTGTGGGATCCTTACGACTCACAAGGGAAAAACACACTTAGGAGTCCCCACGACTCCTAAGGAGAAAATGCACCTACGGGATCCTTACGACCCGTAGGGAGAAAATGCTTTTATGGGACCCTTACGGCCCATAAAATTGAAAAGCCTTAGGTGATAGGGATCTAAACCTGTCTCCTAAGCCATCGCTTCCCAATAGGCAATGGCGAATGATGAGTCGCTCCTGGTACCATATTCTAATGCAGCGATGCAGACGCCAACCAAATTCCAAATCCCCAAGTGGCGAATGATGAGTCGCTCCTGGTACCATATTCCAGTGCAGCGATGCAGACGCCAACCAAATTCCAAACCCCATACCCCAAGTGGCGAATGATGCGTCGCTCCTGGTACCATATTCCAGTGCAGCGATGCAGACGCCAACCAAAATCCAAATCCCCAAGTGGTGAATGATGAGTCGCCCATGGTACCATATTCCAGTGCAGCGATGTATACGCCAACCAAATTCCAAACCCATACCCCAATGGCGAATGATGAGTCGCTCCTGGTACCATATTCCAGTGCAGCAATGCAGATGCCAACCAAATTCCAACTCCCATACCCCAACGGCGAATGATGAGTCGCTCCTGGTACCATATTCCAGTGTAGCGATGCAGACGCCAACAAAGTCCCAAAATTTTTCCGGCCCTACGGTCTGGATCATACATCCTGCAAAACCGTATACAATCCACGGGCGTAAAACAATCCCAATCTCTCCCAAGTCCTACCGGTGAGGCCACATTCAAAGTCCCACCAAAAATAAAAAAATATATAATAAAATAAAAAAAATGGTATGTCCACAAGCAAAACGGGCACGGATGAAAACCCGAAAGGGCTCCGTGAGTAAAAACGGCAGGACTGCCGGCGAGTTTGTGAAAACCCGAAATGGCGCAAACTCGTGAAAAAGAGATAAAATGCAATCGCAAAGTCCTCTCGACTTTGTGAGGAGAAAATTTCCGCGTGAGATCCTTATGACTCACAAAGGAGAAACACACTTAGGAGTCCCCACGACTCCTAAGGAGAAAATACACCTACGGGATCCTTATGACCCGTAGGGAGAAAATGCTTTATGGGACCCTTACGACCCATAAAATTTACAAGCCTTAGGTGATAGGGATCTAAACCTGCCTCCTAAGCCATCAATTCCCAAACCCTCTCGGGGCAAATGATGAGTTGCTCCTGGCATTATTCCAGTGCAGCAATGCAGATGCCAAACAAAAAAACCAATCCCTAAATCCTCTCAAGACAGATGATGATTCACTCCTGGTACCATATTCCAGTGTAGCGATACTGATGTCAACTCAAATCAAACAAATCAAACCAACCAATTCCAACATTGACCTCTGCGTCAAACAACAGACACTCCGTGCCAGGGACACGTCGACCAGCGACACTCCGTAACGGGGAAACGTCAAGCAGACACTCCGTCTCAGGGATACGTCAACCAGCCGATACTCCACCTCGGGGAAACGTCAAGCGGATACTCCGTGCCGGGGGCACATCGACAACAGACACTCCATCTCGGGGACACGTCAACCAGTGACACTCCGCATCGGGGAAACGTCCAACACCGACACTCCATAACAGGGAAACGTCAAGCAGACACTCCGTCTCGGGGATACGTCAACCGGCTGATACTCCGCCTCGGGGAAACGTCAAGCAGACACTCCATGCCGGGGGTACATCGACAACAGACACTCCGTCTCGGGGACACGTCAACCAGTGACACTCCGCATCGGGGAAACGTCCAATACCGACACTCCGTAACGGGGAAACGTCCAACGCAGACACTCCGTAACGGGGAAACGTCAAGTAGACCCTCCGTCTCGGGGATACGTCAACCAGCCGATACTCTGCCTCAGGGAAACGTCAACCAGACACTCCGTGCCGGGGGCACATCGACAACAGACACTCCGCCTCGGGGAAACGTCAAGCAGACACTCCGTGCCGGGGGCACGTTGACTACAGACACTCCGTCTCGGGGAAACGTCGACCAGCGACACTCCGTGCCGGGGGCACATCTACTAAATCACTCCGGGCCAGGGAAACGTCTACCACGGACACTCCGTCTCGGAGAAGCGTCAAGCATCGACTGTCCATGTAGCAAAAAGGGCAGTGCAGGCTTCCCACAAATCGGGAACCAAATCGCTCTGGATCAGAGCGTCGACCGTCCATGTCGCAAAAAGGGCAGTGCAGGCTTCCTACAAAGCAGGAAACAGATCACTCCGGGCCAGGGAAAAGTCTACCACGGACACTCCGTCTCAGAGACGCATCAAACGTCGACCGTCCATGTCGTTAAAAGGGCAGTGCATCCCAAAAAGTAGGAACCAAAGCAAGTCGCCTCCACACGAAAGAAGATCCATCAATTTCATGCACACGACCCACATATGTGGTGTGCATTTATTGATGGGGGGCACTTTGTTGGGGTCGAAAATTGCACCCCGGTTGACCAAGTCAAAGTCAAGGTCAACCCCAAGCCAAGTGGGCCCAAACCCGAATCAAGTAGCCCCATGCCCAGGTTGAGTCCGAACATGAAGCGGCCGGACCTCCTCTATTCCCAAAATGAAATCATGTAATAAATAATTTTTATGTAATTTTTTATGCATGAATGTAAACAAAATGGGCATAAAACCAAATTTTTGTAAGCCTATAGCTTATGTGCAAAAAGAAATGGCACATGAGCCATGGGATAGGCAAAATGCCATTTTGAAAAGCCCAAGGGGCTATATGTAAATATGTAAGCCTATATAAGGCAACATGATGAAAATATCTAATATACAATTTTCATTCCCCCAAAAACTAGGGTTCTTTGTGCCTCCTGCTCCTCCTCCAAGGTTCTAAACCTTCTCATTTCTTTTGAATTAAATCAAGAGTTTTACTCTTTCTTTTCCAAAACTAAATAGTTTTTTTACCACAAAACCCACAAAGGGGAACTCAGATCTGCCACCAGATCTCAGAAAGGAGAGATTTTTAAAATCTCACGTTTCTTGATCTCCAAGATCCCGCCGACAGAGGAAGAAGGAGACCCATCTCCTAAAAATCCCATCTTGGGAATATCCAGAGCTCAAGGGAAAAGCCCGTTTCAGCATCTCCAAGAACATCCTAGGAGTTTAATATATATATATATATATATATATATATATATATATATATATATATATATATATATATATATATATATATATAATATATATACAGACTAATAAGTGCTCCTTTCTGGGAGTACAACTCCCATTGCAGGAACCAAGTCCCTTTTGCTGCTCGAGCGCCCACGTGCTGACACGTGGTGCGCTAGCGCTCGAAGCGCAGCGCTAGCGCTCCTGCGCTCAGAGCGCTAGCGTCCAAAGCGCTAGCGCCCGAGCGTCCATGTGCTGACACGTGGTGTGCTAGCACTCAAAGCGCTAGCGCTCTTGCGCTCAGAGCGCTAGCGCCCAAAGCGCTAGCACTCGAGCGTCCACGTGCTGACACGTTGTGCGCTAGCGCCCGAGCGTCCACGTGCTGACACGTGGTGCGCTAGCACTCTTGCGCTCAAAGCCCTGGCGCTGGCCCCACGCATCCTTTGGATGCCCTTTCTCGTTTTTTATTATACATATATGTATACACACACACATACTCTACAACACCATCCCTCTCAAAAATTTTGGGCCGGGGCGCTGTCCCACACCTCGCAAGGGGGCTGCTAGCCCCCTTGACCCCCAGCCTGCTATCCGGGTAGCGGGACCCCCGTAAAAACTCTGCGGGGCCCCCGATATATCCAAAACCCCTTCAAAACACAACACTGCATGTTGAGTTCGCATGACTAGTTTAACCCGTTAATCGGAGGTTCGCTCCAAAGGCGAGGGGTAATTAACGGCAGCTTAGTCCGCGGCTGCCAGAGATTCGGATCCCCACAATCAATAAACCCCAGCCTACCCTAGACAGGGGGAATCTGTAATACGCCTGATAAGCGCGCATATTCCCATCTCAATGGGGTGACGAAAAACACCCTACACGGGGTGCATCTTTATTTGATTGTACCCTGATGATCCGTCCATGAAAGAGAAGACTTCGTCAGTGGACGTGTTGTCTATCATCAGCTAGGTAACCAGTACGGGAAAGTCATCATTCGGACAGGCTTTGTTGAGGTCCCGAAAGTCAACGCAGATGCGCACCGTTCCATTTTTCTTCATCACTGGGACGATGTTGGCGATCCAGTCAGGGTACTGAACCTCTTGGATGAAGCCGAAGTCGATTAGCTTCTTGACTTCGGCGTTGATGCTCATCTCAAGCTCGAGCCGCATCCTTCTTGGTGCTTGTTTGACTGGCTTGACGTCCGGGGATATCGCCAATTTATGCACAGCTATCTCCGGATCTAATCCCGGCATCTCGGAATAGTTCCATGCGAAGCAATATTTATACTGCATGAGCACGTCCTTTAGCGTAGCCACCTGTTCTTCGGACAGCAGCTCACTGACGAACGTAGGCCTCGGGTCGTTTGCCGTCCCCAAGTCGATTTTCCTTAGGTTATCCGCCGTGGTGTGTATTCCATCCTCCAACTCTTTTGGCGCGGGTGGAAATTCTGAGATCAACTCATCTTCATCCTCATTTTCGAAGCACCAGGAGAGGTCATCCATATCCTCGCGTATTCATTCTTCTGACAGCGTTATCGCGTGACAGGTACAAGATCGTTTCCTAGACCGATGTTGATCTGGTTCTACTCTCGCTATGTACGTTGCTTTTGGAACATGCTTCTGTGGTGGGGCTACCCTCCAACTGATGGATAGAGCGAACCTGCCTTGCTGATACTGGTCTTCTACCCGGTTTTTGAATGTGAAGCAGTCTTCGAGAGGATGTCCTATCGCTCGGTGATAGGAGCAATAATCTGGGTGAGAGACCTCGTCTGCTTGTTTGGGGTGTTTGGATTCCGGGAGCGTAATCATTTGATGTTTTATGACAAGATTGAATATCTTCCTTGTCTTGGCTTGGGGAAAAGAATATGCTCGACCCATCTTCTTTATAAGAGACGGATCCCGGCTGCTCAATTCTCGATCGCATTGCTTCTTGGACCCGCTTCGCCGCTGTCGAACGTTTTTTTCCGTTCTTTAGTTTGTTTTTGCCTCCGCGTCGGGTCTTCTGTATGACGGGCTAGCGACGAAGGGCATCATCATTCTCCATAACCTGCTGAAGGAGGCGCTGCGTCTTGGTTTTCTCGTAAATGGCCATTTCACGGTTGTGGTCATCCCGGACCTTTTTACCCGCTTCCCTTATTAGCTTTTCCATCTATTCTTCAAACGACGGACTTGGCATTTTTATGGTAGGATCTCGTTTTGGTTCAATCGCAGTGTCTTCTAACAGAGCATCTCCTTCTTCATCGAAGTCATGTATAACGTAGCGGCCAAGGAATCGCTCCCGTTTCTTCGATCGAAATATTCAAGCCCGATCGTTTCCATTCTCCCGTTGGGCAATTTTCGCTGAGTTCCGGGGACGTTCCAGATCCTGTTGTAGAACTGAGCTTATCGAGCAGTCTGTTTGAAGGGTACGCCTTGGTGGCTCAACAGTCTTTTTAATTCTTCTGTGTAGTATCTGGGCAGACGGATAGGCTGGAGCCTGTCAAGCGTAGAATCGGCACCATGCCAGATTTCTTTCTCCACTTTGGTTTTCGCGGATTGATAAAAGAGGACCGCCTTTTCATCTTTTCACCTGGGAGGGACGTAGAACGTCTACAGTTCTTGTACACTATAGGAATCAAGTGCGTCGAGCTGTTTGTAATGCTTTTGCGGAACTATGGCGATTTGCAAACTCTGATCATCTCCAATGAGGGCATGCACCGATGGACGTACCGAGAACACTGCGTTGACTTCGTCTTCAGAATCACTGCCAAAAACCAGAATAGGGGTAGATGATCCCGGCTTGTTGCATTAGAGCGGCCCCAAATAGACTATCTCTTCTTCCTCCTCGGTATCGCTCCCGAAGACCGGAATAGTGGTGATCGCTTTTTGCTTATTCTCTGGCTTATGGCATCTTTCCGTGTCTTCAAAGTCTGGCAGGAAATACTTTGCATCCTCGTATTTGCAGACTTCATTCACGGAAAATGGGTTTAGCTCCCCCGTTACAGTATACTCAAGACCATCCTTGAAATACTTCATACAATGATGTTGCGTAGAAGGGATGATGTTGTACTCGTGCAACCAACGCCTACCGAGCAAGGTGTTGTAGCAAGTCTTGGCATCAATGACGTGGAACTTGATATCAGCGACGAGCAACCTGAAGCGTAATGTCAGTATCACAGACCCGAGCGTCCGTGATGACTAGGAGTCGAACCCGGAGATAGTGATTTTATCCCGAGCGAGGTGCTGGACGCTCATGCAGATTTCTTTTAGCACCCTCACATTTAGGAGATTGACAGAGGACCCGTTGTCAACGAGGATCTTCCCTATCTTAATGTCATGGCAGTATCCGGTGACATACAAGGGACGGTTGTGCTCGCATGTTCCGAGAAGGAGATCTTCATCGCCGAAAGTGACGTCAGCCGTGTGAACTTCTTCGAGCTCGTCCTTCATCTTTTCTTCGGCGAGAAAAGCTTGAAACTGTTCGGGCACTTGTAGTGTCTTGATCAGGGAATCTCGCGTCTCTTTAGACAATAGAAGGGCATCCAAGACGCTCAGCTGTGAGGCTATCTTCCTCAAGTGTGCTAGAACGTTGTAATCCACTTTGCTTTTCTTGGGCGGGTTCTTGGCTACCAGCTCTTCGACGACTCGGTCATCGAGGGTGATATCCTTAGGGACTTTTTCCTTCCCCTTATCTTTTCTATTCGATCCCCTGTTTGCCGGTCCGAGATTCTTTTCGGGCAACGTACGGTTGCACAGCTGAATATTCTCACAGTTCTTCACCTCTTCCTCTTTTCCTGAGGTGGATTCTTTGAAGAGAGGGCCGAGGGCTATTTCTTCATCAGAATCGCTCCCGAAGGTGAGATCTTATGATCCCCCGGAATCAACCATGTGACAGTTGCCGGCAGTTCTTTTACGCTCATCTGTCGTGCTTCTCTGTTCCCGACGAGCCTTGCGCTTCAATCGCCTGATGTGTTGCCGGTGGGTAACATATCCCTGCCACCAGTTTTTAAAGGCGTTGTACTTTCGGTAGGGTGTGTGATCCTCCGATAGTATAAGCAGTAATTTGGATGTGCATCTGCTTCGTCGGGGAACGTATTTTCTGAAGTGTGTTCTTTGAAAGGTGGCAACTTCATTCCCATCGACAAGGCTTTGGTGAATTGCTTCCTTGTCTTAAGCCTACTTTTGTCTGCTGTAGGCGTGCTTCGATCTGGTTGGGGGTACTTTACGGTTTCTCAATACCGGAGCTTCTTCAATTTGACGCCGGCGCTTGGCCCTCTCGTATATGGCCGTTTCCCGCTCTCTGCCAGCTTTGCTTTTCTGAATAGCTTCGCTCAGCAGCCTGTTAATCAATTCGTCTGATGGCTCCAGGGATTTTGGTTCCGGTTCTGGATCTGCCCCCCAGTTTCTCTGTATCAGGATCCTCTTTACCGTCTATTGACGAGTGAGAGATCACGTGGCAGCTTGCAACATAATCCTCGGGCTCTTCTGAAGAATTGTTTCCTTCATCAGCGTCATCGTCTTCATTTTCAAGAACATGCTTAAAGAATTCGTCCAATGTGATTGGGGTCCGTGCCTTCTGCTTATATTCTTCCAGTGCATCGATGTATTTCTGCAGACCTGTACGGCTATCGTCGGGTTGGACGGGCTTCTTGGTATTCTTCATTTTCTTTAAAGACTTTGGAGGCTTGGCCTGAATGTTTTGTCCACCTTCACCAACTTTCAGCGTTGGGCACGGCTTCAGCATCCCCTCAATAATCTCGGGCTCCAGCGGGCTCTTCCACCTAATGCCGGACATGCTTGGAGATCTTTCAGCATTCTTTTAGTTTTTGTCGAAAGAACAACTTCCCATGGAGCTTCCTCTATAAATGAGCATGATGCCCCCGACATGTCCATCTTTTTCGGAGCGTGTGGTTGTGGCGGGTTTACCCTCCAGTTGTTAGACAACACGAATTTGCCTTGCTGGTACTGGTCCTCAATCCAGTTTTTGAAGACAAAGCAATCTTCGATTGGATGGCCCATTATTCGATGGTAGGGGCAATAGTTGGGACTGTTGACGTCACCGGGCTGCAGTGGGCATTTTGGATCCTGCATGGTGATGAGCCTGTTGCGCACTGCCAGTTCGAACAGTCTCCTTGTTTTATCCCGGGGAAACGAGTAAGGGCGTTTTAGCTTCTCGTTGAAGAATATCTGTTTATCGTTTTGGCGATCAGCTGGTTTTGGACCACTGGGCTGCTGCTGAGTATTGGCGACGAAGGTCGCTTTCCCTTTCCCCTTTTCGTTTCGAGGCTCCATTTTCGAGAAAGACGGTCTATAGCCCATCTAGTCCATTTAGGCCAGCTTGTCAATCAAGGCCTGGAAGGTAGTCGGCTTGAAAAACATCATGAACTGGGATATGGTCGCCTGAGTATCGAGGGTTCCTATGAACATGCCCACAGCAGGAGCTTCCTCTATGCGCTGTTCGCACTTTGACCATAGGTTCCGCCACCGAATTGCATACTGAACCCATGTTTCTCCCGGCTTCACCCTGGCATTGATCAACGCCGTGATTGGGGTGCGTTCGCTGGCGCTTGTGAAACGCTGGGTGAATAGCAATTCCATCTCCGTAAAATTTTTGACGGAGTCGTTGGGAAGCTCTGAATACCATTCGAACGCCGTCTTCTCCAAGCTGCCGACGAATTGGAGAAGCAGTAGCTTATCGTCACCTCCAGTATTGCCGCAGAGAGCCCTGAACCGAGAGACATTTTGATGGGGATTGTCTGTCCCCTTGTATACGTGGAACTTAGGAATCGTGTACGTGGAGGGTACTTAATCTGATCGTACCAGCTTGGGTATGGTCACCCAGTTTTGACGATTTGGTCGACAGCTTCGTTCGCTTGATGAGCTCGTATCTGTTGAGCTATATAATCATCGAGCACAGCTTTCGAGATTGTTTCCTCCTTTGCAGCTGAAGAGGCCGGAAGAGGGTATGATATCTCTCCTCTATCGTCTTCAATTATTACTGGAGGAACTTCGGCTGGGTGGTCTGGCTGAATCATCATGCCCACCATATCTTGGAACAATAGCGCCATTTGTTTTATGTTGGCCGCTTGTTCCGCGGCCTCTTTGTCTTTCCTCTCGAGCATTCTTCGGGGGAATTCGGCATTAGTTTCCTGTTCCTGGCGCTGTTCTGACGACGTCTCCGGGTTTTCTTTCGGCCCAGAGAGCGCGGCCATCTTCGTTAGCATTTCCTGGAGCTTTTGTTGTTGCTCCTGGGCTTTTGTCACGGATCGGATGAGTGGTCGGTGACCCCCGGAAGCGCGGTTCTCCTCTTTCCCAGAAGCCATATAAATAGTATGCACCACCATGCCCCCAAACTTGGAGCGTCTGGGTTCAGTGCCCTTGAGATTCGTCTCAGGCATAGGGATCTTCTCTGGCCTTCTCCTTTTATGGGCGGTGGAAGTTGCGGAGGCTGTTGCAGCCGATGCTTTCCGTGGTACAACGGCGGTGAGATTCTCTTCTTGCCGGATCTTCATTCTTTTATGTCGGCGGGAGTAGTCTTGGTCGATCACAGAGTCTTGGACTCTTCGCCAGACCCTGTGGATTTTAGAGGAAAGCCGCTGAGGGGGCTGCTCAGGCTTTGTTTTAGTAACATTCTCCACAGACGGAGGAGATCTTTTAAGCACTGCGGTCGGAGAGTTCTTTCGCACCCTCCTGAGTGTTCAAAGCTGTTCCCAGTTGGAACAGCAGCGTCAGTTTATACCATCGGAGCTGGTGGAGTCAATCCAGAAGGGGAACTGCCCCTAGCTTTCCTCACTCAGCGCCAGTGGCGACGTCGAGCGCGTCTTGCAGATGGGATCGCCTCCGTTGTCGGGGTAGCTGCATCGCGCTTTGTGCTTTGATGAGAAACCGCTGTTGGTGTCAGCCTGTCAAAGACTGACGTCAGTTGAAAGGGGATGGCCAACCTGTCGAAGGCAGACTTTTGAGCAGGGGTAGCAGCCTTGGTGACTTCGCCTGGAGCGGGAGTTGGAACGGCCAGTCTTGTGAAGACCAACCCCTTAGTAGGAGAAGTCTATCTAATGACTTCATTTACTGAAGCACGGATGGATATCCGTTTCGGGATAACCCCTTCAGGTATTGCGGGCTTCTTCATGGGCCTATTGGAGCTTTGGCCCAGTCTGTTAAAGACCGAGGTGTTGGATTTGGGTAACCCGTTGAGAGGGGTCGCGATAGTTGCAAGCCGATCAAAGACCGACTTCTTTGGAGCTTCTTGCGATGGCACTGGGGCGTTGAAGCTCATTGGTGAGAGCATGATCCCGAAGAACAGTCCAGTGGTGGCCTGAGTCACCTGTTCCACTGGCATGGCGAAGATGGAGGCCGCTTGGGGCCCATAAGTCACTCCTCCGGTGAGGACAGAGTGGGAGTTGTTGTTGCAGCTAGTGCAGTTGGAAGCCATTTTCTATGCACGGGAGTAAGACACCAAATCTTAGTATCTCAAATCCAGGGGCAGTCGCATTAAACCGCGATTCGTTCGCGAACACGACACACGAAGTGTGGAGTGGAAAGAGGAAAAAGTCCCACCGGGTGTGCCAAAATCTATTCTCCGCCGAAAAGACGCGACCGGGACGTTGGGACGTCCGGCCTGAATTTTTGGGGGCATATGCTATTTGGGTTTTATTCCTCCGCCTCTCCGAAGATGACAAGTTGATTTATGGCACCGTGTATCGGAGGTTTAGACAGATGCGGCCGTTGTAGCAGACTTCATCAGATTCCCCATCGTATACGAGGGGTTTTTGATTGTGGGGACGCTCTTCCCTGCAGGCGCAAGCCCCTGCAGTTAATTACGCTACCGCATAGCGGTAACCACTTTCTCCTTCTCCAGATGGTCACTTCGTGTCGTATGTGTTTGTTTTTATTTTTTGGCTGCCCGTGGATTGTATACGGAGACTAATTTGTGTTGTCGTCTGTAGGGCGTGAATTAGTCCAAATCCGTATTTTCTTTGATTTGGGTTTGATTTGGGTTTAAGGATCGTTAATCTCATTGAGATTAAGATCAACTTAAATGTTTGTTGAGGATACGTTTAATTGTAGACTAAGATCTACTCAATAGGATTTTGGGATCATTTAGATCCAACGAAAGAGTAGTTGGACTCTATCGTTTTAGTTTAGGGACATTGCGGTCTACTGTTTAAGGACATCATAGTCCATGGGGTTTAAAGATATCATAGTCTGTAAAGTTTAAAGACATCATAGTCTATGAGTTTAAAGACCTCACAGTCCATAAAGTTTAAGGACATCATAGTCTATGAGTTTAAGGACCCCATAGTCCATAAAGCTTAAGGACATCATAGTCCATGAGTTTAAGGACCTCATATTCCGGTTTAAAGACATCATAATCTGGTATTTTGGTTTCACAATTTAAGGATGCGCCAATTTTTTTTGGTTATTGTGACCCTCCATCTCTCTGAAAACGTTGAAAAATTACAACGGCATGTATCAGAGGTATGAAGAGATGTACCCTTGAACCAATGTACCGACTGGGGGGATGGGATGAACATCAGTTTAGATGCCATTTGTTGGGAGCTCATTAGCTGTCTTTGGGGCTGAGATCGGTTTTGGAGACCCTGAGCATGAGGGGCTCAATTGATGGTCCTTGGAAATTTGGTCTGAGTCTGGCTAATATTAGCCTTTCATAGTGTTCAACACTAGTATATATTCAGCGTTCACGTGCTCTCATGTGAGGTGTTCAAAATAGTATTAAACACTAAAATTCAAAGGCGCTCATGTGGGGTCACGTGAGGTGCTTGAAGTAGTATTAAACTTCAAGAATTTGAAGCGCTGCTTCTGCGGGTTTATTCTTTTGTTCTTTTCTGAGCGCTAAGCGCTATTGGGTCACGTGAGATCACGTGAGGCGCCCCAAAAGTGGAAACTGCCTTTGATTTATTCCCTTTTTGCTTTGTAATTTCCAAGTACTACTATGGGGTCACGTGTGATCACGTGAGCCAATCCTTTTTGTTCCTCAAAGGCGCTCATGTGGGAGCACGTGATTGGCTGTTGTCATGTTGGGTACCAATCCTTTTACGTGCATGGAGATCCTGAGTTTCGAAACTTTCAAGCCCATTGTTTTGTAAGAATTGAATTCTTATGACTTAGTTTTTCTCTGAGGTTTGGGATCTGTATGACAGAATCTCCCCGATGTGAATTAAATTCTCAACTTGTGGGGAGATCTGCTTCTGCAGATCCTTTACCATAAAGGAGAACTAAGTTCTCATATGAAGGGTTAAACCCTTGTTTCATCGGAGAAATCAAATTCCTGCATACTTTTATGGGAGAATTAAATTCTCTGAACTTAGATCTTCCTCTAGGTTTTGGATCTGCATGGCAAATTCTCCCCGATGAAAATTAAATTCTCAACTTGTGGGAGACCTGCTTCTACAGATCCTTTACCATAAGGGAGAACTAAGTTCTTTTTAGAAGAGTTAAACTCTTATGGAGGTGAAAAAGAAGATGAGATCTTCTCCAAGTTTTGTTCCTTCTTTACCTCAGATTTTTCTTTTTGTTTTCTTTTTTTTAACTTCAAATTTGGGAGGGGTTCTCTCTTTTTTAAGACTTGAAGTATTGGGTCCTTTATATAGGGGAGGCTAATTTGTTAAATCAATTAAGGAAATCTTTCTCTGATTGATTTGGGGAAGTTTCTCCACCATTGGATCTTTGATCTTAGGGCTTCTGTTATACAAAAGACAATCTTCTTGTTTTTAACAAGATTGAGAAAATATTTTCCCATACATAACTTATTCTATAAATTGGTGATTTTTAATCACCATTGGATTTTTAATCCAACGGCGCTCTGCTTTACAGAGTGCAATCTTTCTTGTTTAGAAAAATCCAAGGAAATATTTTCCAAAATAGTACTTTTGATCCCTTTGTTTAGAATTTAATTCTATCTGTTCAAAAGGCATAGGAGCCATCACGTATACCACGTGACCCCTCACAAAATTAATTTGGTTTGCAGGGGTCCAAACAGAGGGAAGACGTCACGTGGTAACATGTGAGCTTCTTTTTTCTTTGTTTGTTTTATAACTGAGTCCCGCACGTTATGAAAGACAATCACATGCTTACACGTGAGGCTTTAGTTGCCACCTACTAAGCGAAGTCACTTACTCTGCATACAGATGCATCACGTGCTTGCACGTGATGCTCCATTAGCGGGAACTTTTTCCTTTTCCCTCTCGGAGTCTCTTTGTAGGGGATTGATGATCACGTGCTTACACGTGATGCTTCCATTAGTGGGGAATTATTCCCTTCCCTTCTTCTTTCTGAATTTTTATAAGGAAACACTTATGTCTATTCGTAGACTCAAGCATAGATTGCAGAGACGGATCATCTGTTTTAATGTGACAGTCAAGGTGATTGACTTCATCAAAACAATAGATGAACCTAGTAAGAAGGATGTAAGGAGTACTGTCCTAGATTTGGATGACATACTCCAAATAGTAAGTGATGTTCCTATACTACAATCGGTCAAACTTTGGTTGTCACATAGTGTTTTCTCCACGTTGGATATGGATAGTATATCACGAATTCTGATGACTAGATCTAGATTTGGAAAGTTTCCCAAATCGAGTACTTAGACAGCATTCCAAAAGTATTTTAGAATGGACGACTCCTGGTGTGGTAGGATACCCGCATATTATGGAGTCGCCTTCTCTAAAGAGATGTCTTCTAGAATGATGAAGAGAGTGACTGACATGAGTGACATATCATTTTCTTAGGCAATTGAGTCAATCATGCAATGTCTTATACAAAACCAGATGGATAATATATATCAGGGATTCTAGTTTTAGATCTAGATTTGGAAAGTTTCCCAATCAAGTACTTGGACATCATTCTAAAAGTATTTTAGAATGGATGACTCCTGGCGTGGTGGTGTACCCGCAGGTGATGGAGTCACCATCTCTAAAGAGATGTCTTCTAAACTGATAAGGAGAGGGATTGACATGAATGACATATCATTTGCTTAGGCAATTGAGTCAATCATGCAATGTCTTGTATAATACCAGATATTGCTTTTGCACTAGTTGCAATAAGCATATATTAATCCAATTCTCGATAAACAAAGGGAAGCTATCATGAACATAAGAGGATGTTCTTGGTATAAGATAACGGCAGCCTCCTCTGGGAGGCGGTTATCGGTTCAGGCTTCCAAGGTGGCCTGGATGACAGAGATGCTGTCAGGGTCTTGAGTTTAGCCTTTTCCGAGGATCGGTATATTGGATAGTGTTCCAATAGAGATACTGAGGTAATCATGGTGAAGGATGCTAGTTATAACTCAACAGAGAATACAACCCAAGAAGTTTGTTAGATGGAGTTGTTCATTTATGAACTTGGTCCCATCAAGTATCCAGACAAATTCTTGAGGTAGGGTATCGCTCAGTTTGGGAGATTGTTGATCTTCACAAAGTTGAGATATAAAGAGATGAAGTTGGAACATTGTAGCAAAACTGATTAGTAGAGAAGTTGGGTATTCGGTAGCACACGAGCTATGGGTATGTGATACCGCAATAATTAGCCTTAAGTGCAAGTGGGAGATTGTTGAATATAGTGCCCTCAAGGCAATTATTATGATTGCAAGTAGGCGATTATGATAATTGAGGGAGGACCTATATAGGTATAACTGTCTTACTTGAGATGATAGTATGCTATCTGGTTTGTCTTCATCATTGATGAAGCCCGTAGGATTGTTACTTGACAACCAGTATTATAATGACGATCATATATGTAGGAGCTGGGTTGTCCATAAGCACATCCTTAAATGTCCCTAGTCGTGGGAATATCGAGACTGGGCATCGATATTCCAGAGTAGACTAGTGTATACGCTTCTAGATCCCGATGAGGGGCGGTGGCCGGTCTCACAAGCCATTGGTGTTGTGTCACCTAAGATAGTATACAGGTGCTCACTAGAGGTGAGTACACTGGACGGACTCGCCGAGAACTTCTAGATGGTATTATATCTATCGTCGGATGGAAGTTCTCAGGTGGAATGAGTACAGGTTAGTCCTTTGACCTAAAATCGTCATTTGTCTCATGTGAGTTCCTACTGTACTTTGATTACTACCATATCACGGCTTAAAAGAGTCATGCAAACAGGTTTTATTTGGGTACAGTCCCGAACCACATGGAGGCAGTGGTCGATTGTCGGGGATTCGTCTCTCCTGGTATTAGGAGTCGATGCCGCGCTGTGTTCAGTTGGCTATCACCAGAAATCCGTGACCACGGTGGATGAGATTTACTGATAGTTGATCAGTAGTATCTCTGTTGGTGATGAGCTTGACTCAGACACGACTTATCGGGTTAGTAGGGGTCTGACGTTATCCATCACATAAACCCGATATGCGATACTCTTTGACGAAGAGACCAGACTGTACGGAGATTGTCACATTCAGGCTCAGTGGGGTAAGGATGTACTTGATTGTTGACCCCATTTTCGACAAGTATCTGGGTAGCCGTTACGTACAACTAGTGTCGCTGACGTGCTTGTGGTTAAACCCACTTCCAATGTATTGTCGAGTCTTTATAGTCCCACAAAGAGGGTTTTCCCGGTTCAGGTGATAGATGTAGGAGCCGTACATTAGTACGTGCAGGAGTCCGATTAAATACGTGTATGGGATTCACTGACTTTAATCGGGCGGTTGATAATACTAACCGGCCTAGGATTAAGCCGGATTATTAAATCAGGTTTTGATTTAATAATTTATTATGTATTTTGATACATATATTTTAGTGTTATTGTTCACTATTCATTTTCTCTCTTTTGGTGCTATCCGTATTTTTATACGGATACGCGTATATTTAGCGATACATATATCAGGTGAAGTATTCCGTATTTATACGGGAATACTTTTAGAAGAAGGACACATCATATTTATTTTTCTATCTAGAAAAATAAAAGGAAATGAGGTGTAAAGTGAGGAGTAATGAAATATGGTTCTTTGCATGTAGGGAGGTATGACTTGGGGATTTTATATTGGTAAAATCATTTGTGTTCACTATTGAACAATGGTTGTAAAAAGAAAGCCATTCTCATTTTCTACACTTGATGTTTTTCTCATTCTCATCTTCTCATCTTCTCCTTCTACTTGCTCTCCCTTGAGCAAGGGTTTAGAGAGAAATATTTAGTGAAATATTCCTACATCATCGACCATCCACACCTAGCAAGTTTGGATCATCAATTAGTGCCTTCTTCGGCTTCTCTCAAGTGGATCGTATTTGGCGAGGGTGGTCGATTTTCAAGCGCGATCCCGACGGCTACGAGCTTGGAAGGGTCTTCCACAATTGGGTGGACACGCGACAAAGGTTGTAGTTTCTTAACTCTTGTATTTCTAGTTAGCTAGTTTAGGTTTTATGAATCGTATCCTGGGTTTTACGGGTGTTTGGTGCTCGCGTAAATTTTTTGTTTTTGCTTCCGTCTCGGTAGCGGCCTCTGCGGTGCGGGCACCTAAACCCAACAGTTACTGCCCTAATGTCTATATGCTTATGCTTTTGTTTTAGACTTAGATTTTAAAAATCAATATTTTTAATATGGGACTTACCAAGCACAAGATCACCGACGAACATTCTATTTGGTTTTCTTTCTTTTAGGAATGTTCGTTATGTGACTTAGAGACAGGTGGGGAGATCGAAGGAGAGATCGAGCCATCGGAGGAGGATCTCTTGCATTTATCATCTCAGGCGGACTTCTACTCTCCTTTAAGCCCTTTTAAGCCCGGCTAGTTTTACTTTCAGTATGCCTACCTGTTAAGGATTTCCGTTTATTTCTATTTCGGCCTTTAACGTATTTATTTTGAGAAAGTTTCCTTTCTTGAAATAAGTACGCCGCGTGCCTAGTCACGTACCTGCTACTTCTTTTGGGAAGTGGGGCGTGACAAATGTAGGGGCGAAACCGGGCCGAGTTGGGCGGATTTTTGACAATTTTTTTACCTGCTCCGAAAATTAAAACATATTCCCAAAACCCGTCTGAACCCGACAAGTTTATAATGCGCTAAATCCGAACCCACAACTTCAGGTTTCGGACGGGTTTCGGGTTTATGTGGGTGTATTGGTTTTTTCGGGTTTTTCGAGCTTTGCCCATTATAATTTATAAAAAAATTAAAAGTATAATATTTAAGCATTTTCTACCAAATATATCAAAACAAAATTTATACTTAAATAAAACTATATAAAATGTGATGGATTTATAAACTAAACTAAAAAATTGCACTAACCACGTATCTATAATAAATTACAATATGTATTTTATAATATTTAGAATTAGATGTGTGTGTAATATATCTAATTGGATTGGATATATGAAACGAATTTATTTCGTACTGGGTTTAGAGTTCTGACGGGCAGATTTAACCCTAAAACCAGTCCGAAATTATTTTACCTATTCACCTCGATTTACCCTTAAAATTATACAACTCAATTTTTCTTTTCCAAATATCTTATCAAATCTTTGTTTGTTATGCTATCAGTATCAGTAGTGTATATATAACTCAATAACCAACCCAATTATTTGCATCTTGTTTCGTCCCATTTGCCCCCCTCTCTGTCTTCTCTCTCTCATGGAGGACAAATTCGAGGAGCATATCGGCTTGCATCTCGACTCAGTGATCCAAGAGCACAACAAGAGGCTGCGTTCGATCTTAGATGATAACAACAAGAGGCTGTGCTCGATCTTGGAAGATCACAACAAGAGATTCATCCAATGTCTTCATCTCGTCGATTCGAGCTTCAAGAGGACGAGATCGGCACCCAAAAAGGATGGGCTTTGGATCGCAGGCGAGGACGCACTCTTCGATCTCATGATGTGCCACACAAATGCGCATCTGCTGTTTGAGAGCATCCTCGCTACTTCGAGCTTCGATCAGAATGCTTCGATTGTTGCCTGCATTTGTCAGTGCCCGATGAGGCTCGTTCAAGCTGCGAAACATTTCGAGGGGTAATCGATTTATGCACTTGTTTATTTTTGTTAAATCTTTGTAACGTTCACTAAAAGTGACATTTTTGGATGATCCCTTGGGTAAATTACACTAAAATATCCTTAACAGTTGCAGATTTTCTGTAAAATACATTAAAGTTGCGACTTTTTAGGGCATTTTAGTGAAACGAATCCCTTGAAAACCATAGCATAGCCTAAGGTATTTTAATTAATAAATAAACTTAAGGTATTTTAGTGAAAATCCACGATAGTTAAGGATATTTTTGTGTAATTTAATCTAAATTCTTAAAGAAAATAAAAGATATAATATTTCTAATATTGTGGTTCCAAATTCCAAGGGGTAGTCAATTTATACACTTGTTTTATTTGTGTTATATCGTAAAATCGTTGTAACTTGCACTAAAAATGACATTTTGGAATAAATTTTTGCTTAAATTACACTAAAATACCCTTAACAATTGCGGATTTTCACTTACATACCTTAAAGTTGTGACTTTTTGAGGGTATTTTAGTGATAGAATTCCTTGAAAACTATTGTTTAAGCCTAAGGTATTTTACTGTAATTAAAAACTTTTAAGGTGTTTTGTCTAAAGATATAGTAAGAATATGGTTCCAAAATGCCTATGTCATAAGAATGTGATATGTACGCGATAGATAAAGCTAATTCGAGATGTCAAATCTCCTCTAGCCGATTTGAGATGGCTAATCTCCTTTAGATCAATTTGCTTAAATAACATTTTTAGGGGTTTTCATTCTTACCTCCCTTACATTCATTACAACTATATTATATAGAAAAAAAATAAAACTGGTGGAGAAATAGTCTCCTAAAATAAAGGAATCATAAAATAAAATGTGAACATGGCCTAAATAGTTGAGAACACGGGTTAGTGGGAGAGTACATTGGACTAATGGTACTCATGCACACATCAAACCACCCATCTTCAAACAACCTTGTCATCAAGGTTGATGTATTTCATCAACATATTGAAACCTCGGGTTAAGCAAATTGTTATCGGCCATCACGGAGGATTGAAGAAGCTTTGGAATTAAGAACTTGAGGGATTGAGCAACATCATGTAGCCTCAGGTTATGCGGATTGTAGTCGGCCTTCGCGGAGGATCGAGAGGCCTCGTGTTGTTGATGTACCTTCTCAATAGCATCTTGAACCCTCGGGTTAGGCGGATCGTTGCCCTCCATCATGGAGGATCAAGAGGCTCTAGCGTTGTCGATACATCATCTCAGCAATGTCTCAAACACTATGGTTAGGCGGATTGATGTCGGTAATAGCGGAGGATCGAGAGGCTTTGATACCAATTTATACGAACAGATAAAGCCGATTCGAGATGGCTAATCTCCTCAAGAACAATTTGCTATAATAGCATTTTTGGGGCTATCATTCATTTCAACCACATAATATAGAAAACAAACACAAATAGTGGAGAGATACTCTCCTAAAATAAAGAAAACATAAAAAGAAATGCACAAATGGCCTAGATAGTTGATAACATAAGTTAGTGGGGAGTAAATTGGACTAAGAGACTCGTGCACATATCAGAATGTTAAAATCGACATGTCTGTCATATATGAATATTTCTACAAGTACTAACCAAAAACTTCACAAGAATGAAATTTGAGAGTCTGAGAGTAATGGGTGTAAGTTGCCATAGAAGGTGAAATCTCCTCCTATGTTAGCTAAAACGCAACACACCAGTATTATTTTAGACATCTTACCCCATTTAAAACATTAGACACCGAATTTTTAAAAAAAACCTGATACTTAATTTTCCAATTGATCTAGTGGTGTGAAATGTTTATTGTTAAGTAATGAGGTATCGAATATTACAAATCACAGGATTTTTTCTGTATCTTAACCATGGAGATCAAAATGAATGCGACCGATTGTCTAGAAGTGATCCATGGTTTACTTTTTGCTACCATAGGAGGAAGGTTCTCTCCTATGGCACTTTATATACATTAACCTTATGAATTTTTCTTTTCTTTTATTTGTTAAAATCAGGATGATTAGATCAGTATCACACTTAATAAATATTGACACCTTATGTCCCACTGGTTCAGTTTGGAAATGAACGATAGATGGGATAAATGGAGCCTCCTTATACTTGTTGGTACTAAAGTGAATAGGATATTTACCTCATGGCACCTGCAGATGACAATTGGCATTTTTTATTATCCACTGGTATGGTTCATAGTAAAGATTTTAGATTACTTCTTATGTTATTCACTACCTAAGTTGTCGTCACACACACAGTGTGTGTGTGAGAGAGAGAGAGTGGTGCTCCGTTGCAACTCTTTGTACAATATGAAAACGGGAACTCCTAAACGACAATATTTGAACGATCCAAATCATTCATCTTGTTTTCCATATTGTAAAATGTTTATGTATTAAAAGTTAAAAGATTTGGAGCCTTTTAAGTTTTAACCCATGAATATGCTGGACTTTTTGTTATATTATCAAAAAGTTGTTCATTTTGTATCTATTTGATAAATGGGTTAAAAGCATCCTAAGATTTTAGATTAATTCTTATGTTATTCACTACCTAAGTCGTCGTCATAAGAACATATATATATAGAGAGAGAGCGAGCGAGTAATGAAGAAAAGAGTTTCTAGGAGGCTTTTTCGTTAGGTGGCGTCAAAATTCTATATTCTTCGCTATTTTTTCGACGATCGGCATCCATCATCATCGTCTTTATCATGTAAGATGTGCATATACCAAATTTTATGTGATTCCATCAGTTTTTCACCGTTGAATTAGCAAAATACAAAGTTCTATTGTTGGTAAACCGTCAATTTTGCACCCACTAAATCAACGGTGAAAAAGTGATATAATCACATGAAATTTGGTGTATCTGCATCTTAGATGATATAGATGTTGATGATGCTGACCGTCGAAAAAATCGTAGAGGGTGTATTTTTTCGACGCCATAGGAGTAAATTCCCTCCTATGGCACCTTTCCTCCAATACACACATATATATACACATATACATATATATATATATATATATATACATACATACATACATATATATATATGTACATATAGAGAGAGAGAGTAGAGAGAGTAGTGCTTCGTTGCAACTCGGGTTTTTGTACAATATGAAAACAGGAACTCCTAAATGACACAACATTTGAACGATCCAAATCAATCATCTTGTTTTCCATATTGTAAAATGTTTACGTATAAAAAATAAAAGATTTGGAGCCTTTTAAGTTTTAAACCATGAATATACTGGATTTTATGTTATATTGTTGAAAAGTTGTTCATTTTGTATCCATTTGATACATGGGTTAAAGGCATCCTAATCTTTTGATTTTTTATACATATACAATTTAGGATATGGAGATCGAGATGAATGGTTTTGGATCCTTTAATCTTCTAACGTCTAGGAGTTCCCGTTTTCTTGTTGTGCAACCCGACAGTGCACTCCGACGGAGCACTCCCATGTGTGTGTGTGTGTTTGTGTGTGTGTGTGTGTATGTGAGAGAGAGAGAGAGAGAATGCAATAATAGCCATCAGGAAAGAAAATTTGCATGCTAATCAAAGAAGGGGAAAATCCGGCTTTTGTAGTGGATTGATAGTCAATACAATCACATGTGTGCATGGATGTATTAAAATAAACAAAAGTAGAATGTCCTCTATAGTATAGAAAATATCAACAAAAATAGATTGAACGTTTTTAGGATATGGAATTTCACTCAAGACCGTCAATGTTATGCACTGGTTCATAATAAGATTTTAGACTAACTCCTAATTTAGATAATTACCCTAGAAGCCATTCTAAGAAAACTTCACCTGTATATGTATCTTTGTCGATATCCACAAACGAGGATGTTGAATATATATTATATGATATCAGACAAAAGAAAGAAAAATATTTTCTATGTAGTCAAAATTTTACTCATGACTCTTTAATTGGAGATCAGCATCATCCATGTTGAATTATTAGGGGAGGGTGCTGACTATGAAGGAGAGACGGCTGTGCATGTTTGAGATGGCTATGTGCATGTTTCGGACTTTCAGTTCGCAGGCAGTGGAATATAGGTCATATATGATTGTAAACCCCTCTCCAGATCAGCGCCATTCTTGCTTAACTATACGTTAACATGTGTGTCTGGACGTGTTTATGTTTATTTGATTGAGACTAGTTTGCATGGAACCTCTCTCACTTTTATCCAGAAACTCCATCAGGATAAAAAGGCTCAATTCCCCTTGGTTACACATATTTTTCAGATAGAAGCTGATCTTAATTAAATAAGACGAGAATGAAAATTTAGGGGGGGAAATGATACAAATTTAATATTACAAAGAGGAGATGGTTTTATGAGAAGATTAATTGAATGGTATTTTGGGAAAGAAATGAAAGGCTCAACTCAAATAGTAACCAACTTAGAGTTGGAGGCACTGCAACTTCTTGACTCAAAGAAAGGTTGCTTGAAAGGATTAATTGATGGGTAGTTCGGAGAGATGAAAGAAATTGCAAAAAATAGTAGCACTCTTAGAATTGGAGCAAAACTGCAGTTTTGACTCAAAGGGAGGTTACCTGCTAATCTGGCAACAAGTCAGGGGGGTTTCCTGCAATTCAGCCTTTATTTATTATATGCAATCTCATGTTTGAATTTTCTTTTATTCTCTTGCAGCAGCAATTCTGTTAAGGCGCTCATTAAGAATGTGAATATATATCCTGACCTATATTTTCCTATCATTTCTGCTCTCTCCTCGGGATTATTTAGTATAATGGTGGATTCTAGAGGGTCTAGTCTGATCTCATATTTCTTCGAAAATCTGGACTACCACCTTTATCAGGTAAAGGCTAAAATCATTAAATTGCAAATTCAAGTTACTTTTATTTATAGAATGAGGTTCATTTTATTCGTTTTTGTTATGTTTGGTTGAAGGTATTTGAAAATCTTGAATCTGATTATATGAAATGTGCTTACTCTTAGTGTCTACTAGGCTTTTTTTCTTTTGACTAAATTTCACTAAAATGCAAAACTTTTCAACGTTTTTCTTATAAATACTTTATATATGCAAAAAGCAACCATGAACTTTGCATTTTCCAACTAAATACCAAGAGGATCAAACTTTATTCAGTTTAATACCATTCTTGAAATAACAAAGAAATGTGAAAAAGGCAAGAAAATTCTTGTAAAAACGGCATCTCTCTTGAAATCAAATAATCTGTAAAGCTAATGTTATTTGTTTGAAAGCTGCTAATTTCATGGTATTTTTTTGTAATTTACAAAGTATTTGGTATTTTTTGTGAAAAGTTGTTAAGAATCATGGTATTTAAGTGAAATTTAGCCTTCACTTTAACTGAGCCACAAAGATGTTTGGTATATCAAAATCTAAATACTGAAACACATGTGTCTTGTTTCTGGGATGTTGTAACTTCAGTTAATTAGAAAAACGCTTCTTTCATGAAATCACCCCTGTAGTTTATCCATTTACTTAAAAAAACCTACCTGTACTTTTTTTGTTATGCAATAACCCCCTGGAGTTTTAGTTCTTTGTTTTCTAAATACCTTGTTGTTTGATTGTGTTAAATATTGAAAAGAGTCAAGGAGAAATAAGTCATGTGTCACGCACGTGACTATTTTGTTCTAATTTTATTCCATTTTTATCCTTTCCTCTCAATTAAAACCAAAATTCAATCTCCAACTCTTTAATTTCTATTTTTCTTTTTCCCCCTAATCGCGTTCTCGTTTTTCTTTGTTTGGAATTCGGGTGCCCTGACGCGAATTGGGGATGGATTTGTGTTTGAGAAGATACAAGAATGAATTTTAGTTGTGCAAGATGATCACACGAGAGAGCATCAGTGTACTAATTTACTTTCTTTTATGATTCTATGCTGGTGCTCTGTTATAAACTTCATTCTTAATTTCCATGATCCAGATGCTACTGAAAAAATTTGTTCAAACATTTCAAAAAATTTTGAGGAGTTGTTAATGGATCAATGGGGAAGCTATGCTATACAAAAGTGCCTCATATCAAACATCAGGCAATCGTCTACTTTATATGATTTATTGGACCTTTGTCATACAAAAATAGAAGAAATCGAGGAGCATCCTCATGCAAGCAAAGCTCTAGAGACAGCACTCAAGGTTAAAAAGGTGCTGCACTTAACTACTGGTACAGACTTTTCTTTTGAGAATCATATCAAACACCATCGAACTTTTACGAATTTTTAAAGAACACTGTTGAAAGTCCACCATTGACACGACGCTTGATACAGATTATAAAATTTAATGGCGCGTTATAAGAAAAACGGAAAAATTTCTATGGTGTTGCGTACTTATATCCTATCAAGAATTTGAGATGTTTTTTCTATCGCAATCTAATTCATCATTCTTTTGAAAAACAGGATAGTGTCGTCCATGATAAACTAGTCTTAGCCACAGGTGGAGATTTTTTGCCCAATTGTTGAGCCAGAGACAAGGATGAATCAGATAGT
This sequence comes from Agapanthus africanus, assembly GCA_030015575.1. Lineage (NCBI taxonomy): Eukaryota > Viridiplantae > Streptophyta > Magnoliopsida > Asparagales > Amaryllidaceae > Agapanthus > Agapanthus africanus. The sequence goes on along the minus strand of CM057349.1, from coordinate 58,711,913 downwards.
AGATTTATCTCATTCCCCCCCTCCTTTTTCTTCTCTCCTTTGAAATGAACAAGTTCTTTAGGCATGTATATTTATTTGCTGGGGCTATTTCAACCTTGGTTGATAGAGAGAATGTTTTTACTTATATTCTGATATCTTTTTCATTTGCTAGGTTTGCTTTACTCATCTAGCCCAGTTAAAAGTTTATAGGTTTATTAATGTGTCAATTTATATTTTCTGACACTATATATATATATATATATATATATATATATATATATATATATATATCTCAGGGGGTTATGCAACTCCCTTGAGCAATTTCCTCTGCAACAGAAGGGATGGGGACCACTCAAGGGGGTGCATCTCAATCTTCTGCCGTTTGCTTAGAAAGAATTGCTTAGGAATTTATATATATATATATATATATATATACTATAAATCCAAACCGGTGATCTTGAACTATGTATCATGAAACCCCTATGTACAAAAATTCTCAAAATTTGAAGACCACAAACACGTCCATCAAACGGATAGAAAAATCAACGGTTTATCGATATTAAACAAAAGTTGTCTCTTTATAGGTCCGTTAGTGGTCTTCAAATCTCGAGATTATTTGGACATATGGGTTTCATGATACATAGATCAAGATCACTGATTTGGATCGGCGAAATACACGTGAGTAGATGTGTTTTGAGGCGGGGGCTCATTTTCAAAAATGAGCCGCCATCTCATAACCCCCGTCTCTATATATATAGAGAGAGGGGGGAGTGCTCTATGAGGTTTTTTCATTAGGTGGCATCAAATATTTATTTCCGTAAAAAAATTTCGATCGTTCGGCATCTATCATGTAAGATGTGGATACACCAAATTTCATGTGATTCCACCACTTTTTCACCGTTGAATTATTTGATTTAGCAATGTAAAAAGTTCTATTGTTGGTAAATCGTTAATTTTGCATCCACTAAATCAACAATAAAAAGTGATGGAATAACATGAAATTTGGTGTATTCACATCATACATGATAATGATGGATGCCGATCTTCAAAAAAATCGTGTGGTATATAGATATTTGACGCCACCTAACGAAAAAGTCTTACAGGGCCTCTTTTGTTCATTATTCTTTTATAGAGAGAGAGATGATTCTATGAGGCCGGTTCTCATTTCTTATTTTGAGGCCAAACTTCTAAACACACAACCCACCGTGATTTTCACCGATCCGTACCGATCACTTTGATCTACTTGTATTAGATAGATTATGTATAGGGTTTCATAAGATTTGGAAATCTCTAACACTTCCATCAAGCGATCTTATTTTCATTTATTGTAAAGCCGTCGATTATTTAGTCTATTTGATGGATTGGTTAGAGGTCTCCAAATCTCGTAAAATTTGATACATAACCTATCTAATATGTGTAGATCACAATGATCGGTGAAAAACACGATAGATTGTGTGTTTGAAAAGTGGACCTCAAAATAAGAAGTGAAACCGGACCTCATAGGATCAGCTAGCGCGCGCGCTCTCTCTCTCTATATATATATATGATTTGACAGAAGAAGAAAGGAAGGAAAACTCATTATCAATACTAGCAATTGCATGTGCATATACATGAGCAAAATATATGGGAAGATTTTCAAAGAAATTTTGTTACCATAATAAACCTATTATCTATATTATTAATTAATTTAAAGTAGTCTCTATTACCACACATTTTCTCCATTCTGAACACACTGTGTGTTTTCACATCATCCTCACTGGTATTAAAGGGAAATGGAATGTAATACCTCACACATTCCAAAACACTATCTTCAAAAACCCTTGTTGATTAATTCCTTTCTTACTCTCGAATTCACTCTCCCGACCCCTCCCTCTTATTGTTCCCAGCTTGCACATTATCCTTTGAAGGTTTATGTGACATCAAATCCCAACCCTCGATTAAAAGAGTTAGTAACTTTAATGTCATCATCCATGGAGCCCAAAGATACACCATAAACATAGCCTACTCTAATAAGAAAATCATCTATCATAAATCAATACCATTAAAGGATCTAAGGTTCATACATTCCACAACCGACACATGAAAACACAACTCTCTAATTTTTCATACATTCCACAACCGACACGTAAAAACACAACTCTCTAATTTTTTAATGCTAAAGGATAGGTGAAAACACAACTCTCTAATATGCCGTCATCTAAGGAGTAATGATGTGTCAATTTATTATGGCACGCACGATGCACATGATTAAATTAATAAGATGTAAAAAAAAAAGATTTGTTGGTGATTCTAACACCTTTTCACCATCAATTTTATGTGTGCAAAAATAAACGTCGGTAATATAAATAAAGGTGCTAGAATCACATGAAAATTGATGCACACACATCTCAGACGATGAAGATGAAGATAGTGGATGCCGATCGTCGGAAAAAAAGATGGAGAGCCGGCCTTTTGCGACGCCATTTGAGAAAATTTCCTCTTGTGGTCTCTGAGATTCCGTTTACTCTTTAAATAAATATATATGTTCTCTTACTTTGATTTGTTTTTAACTTATTATCTTAAAATATTTGAGAATCTAGTTATGCTATTTTAATTATGTTTAATTTTCATTCTTACTGCAAATTAAAGATTGAACCCTAATGAGTTTTTTAAAATATCTCTTTGTAATGCTATAACTCGAAGTCTTGTGGGCATTATGTCATTTTATTTATAAATCTCTACGAAGTTTCATCCTTTCATAAATCCCTCTTTCCCTTCAACTAAACCCCCATTAAATATAACCAGAAAAGGAAGGGGCTAGAATCCTCTCATAGTTTTTTCTCTCTCTTCGGGCATTATTTCTTGGAAATGAGAAACTTTTTGTTTATACCTTTGAGTTTGAGTTATAATTGTAGAGATTATTTTTTTGGGGTTTGTGCACGTGTGTGAGTCGGGGGGTGGCGGGGTTCGGGGGCTTAATAAGAAAATATCATGTATATGGGTTTTTCGGTTTTCTGAGGGGATTTTAGTAATTGGTTAACATTTGGGGGTCATGAAGGTAAAATAAGAAAGAAAAGGAAAAGAAATGAAAACCATTATATAATCTTTATAATCCATTTGGTAAGAATAAGCAGCTGTGTTGTTGGTTAAGGGAGATTATTAATCAAAATACTAACTCTACTTTCCCACGCAGATTAAAGCCAATCATCATCCAACAGGGTCTTTCTAAAAACTTATTTATTAAGAAAAACATCGTAAGAAATCTTAGATTTTACACCAAATCGGTGTTAATGGGCCCGATTCTTTTAAAATATTCTATAGTCATTAAATCTATGTTTAAGTGTTTATGCAGTCATCAATGCATTAAAAGAGGATTGATGTCCACTGGAAAAGATATTTAGAGGATTCTTGAACCAAAATTTCAAGAAATAATTAAGCATTCTGGCATTCCTTAAGCATCGTTTTCAATTAACGAAATAGTACCTTGTCTTATCTTGTTCGAGTGATTGGACTTTTATATATCAATTTATTAATTCTCTCTGTTTTAAAAATATTTTAATGGAAAATGAGAATGGTAATGTTAATATCCATTTAAGCACACAGTATTTAAATACAAGCTTTGGACATAATATGCTTTCCTAATACTTTTTAAGTATGAACTTAGTATATGCTCTTGTGAGTGTTCTGGTGTTATCATAATTTTTTCTGATTAATAATTTCCCTTTTATTTTTACTAATTCTCAATACTGATTGAAGGGTACCAATCATTCTTCTTTTTATTTTATTTTATTTTCGTTATCTATCACGCTCTTGTTGTGTAGAGGTATTATCCGATTAATGCAAAAATAACCTTGAAAAAATATAGTGCGACATATTGTATCGGTTGTACTAATTTTCAATATACTCAAATATCTCATGAACTTGAATTTTCTTCTTTAACTAAAAAACTAACTTTCATAATCAATATATGTTCTTATATATTAATGTTCCCCAGATCACAATATGCATATATAAGTGAGAGTTCATTTCATTTGTGTGTTAAATTCATACGATCATGTGCAATATACCGTTAGTGAAAGGGAAAAAGACATGATCTTCGGTTTAAATTTTACTTGTTGGGTTACTTATTTAATGATTTTGCATTCATTAATGCTCCTCTAAAACTTATTCTAGATTATTTGAATTAATGGCAACCTAGCGCACCTATATGCATGAACATCAACTAATTTCGTCATTCTTACTTAAATTGCTTATATATGCTTTAAAAGGCATTTTGTTTGTATGTATATATGTAATATTGTTTTGTTTCTCTCTCTCACTTCTCTCTCTCACACACACATTTATATATATAAAGAAACAATAGCGCAATCCAACGGATCGTAACCCATAATTTTGAAAATTTGCAAACGTGAGATCCTAACTTGTATGATGTCTTTTATTCATATTCTAATATTGACTACTTGGTTATTGTTTTGCAAATCCTAGAATGTGACTTGTCTGGTGTCTTGGCTCTTTCTTTCAGACTCCAAAATTTAACTATACTTTACCGGATCAAATTCCGGATTATAATATAAACCTTTGCTAGAATCAAATAAAAGCCGACAGATTACAAATTTTGGCTCCTTAATAAATGATCATCGGTCTAGTGTGTCGCAAATGGTTCATCAGTGTCAACCATTCAACCATTTAATATTATATGGTGCATTTGCTAGCTGCAAACTTTTAAACTTTGATTAGAAATTGTTTTCTATCAGATAACACTCTCATGTATGCGCGCGGATGCGTCATCAAGATATAAAATATAGAAAATCCGCTTATGAGGTGCAGAGAGAATAAATAGTGTGTGCGTGTGTACACGCGTGTGCGCATTATTTTTAACCATGTTCTTCAAATATGGCCACGAGTGTCAACCACCTGCAAGTTCAAACCCACGCTCTTGAACAAGCCCTGCTTACTAGAGCTGATAAAATTCAACCAAGATTCTTGGTCTCAGCCGAGATATAATTTCGGCTATCTAGTAGTACTTCAGCATCCTGGTGAAACTTTATTGTGTATGGTAATTGGAGTGCCCTCTCTGGCCAAAATTTCTAGATCCGCCACCGGTGTTTGCCATCAAAAAGCAGGTGTTGTTTTTATTCCCTTCTGGTGGGGATGAAAAGGTGGAAATGCCCTTGTGCTTGACGGCAAGACTTATCATTTCTCTTTTTTGTTTGTGTTAATTAATTTTGGAAGGGAGTTGCTGAATTTGACAGGTACACTGCAGTCCATTACTTATAACGGGAAGCTATGGTTACTGGTTGCCATTGTGGTCGATTGCTTTTTATCCCTAACCGACACTAGTATTTTAGCACGTGCAATGCACGTTTGTATATTTATAACATGGTAAAAATTTTAGAATTTTTTAAAAGAATCAGTTAAGATAATATAGATTTTAAAGGTTTTTCGTTGGATTTTTACTTTTTAAAAATTTAATAAGTCACATATCTTAAATAATATTGAAAAATCGTTATTATTTTATTTAAAGGTATTTAAGATATTTCTTAAACAAAAAATTAAAGTGATTTAAACTAAAAAGCTAACAAATTTTTTTCTGTATATCTTATGAATTTAATTATCTGTATTGCGCGTGCCATAATAAGTTGACACGTCATAACTGCTTAGGTAGCGGTAAGTGCTAAAAATTGGGTGTACATGCGACAAAGGTTGTAATTTCTCAACCCTTATATTTCTAGTTAGCTAGTTTAGATTTCATGGATCGTATCCTGGGTTTTATATATGGGTGTTTGGTACTCGCGTTAAATTTTTGTTTTTGCTTCCGTCTCGGCCGCGGCCTCCGCGGCACGAGTACCGAAACCCAACAGTTACTGCCCTATTGTCTATACGATTATGCTTTTGTTTTAGACTTAGCTTTTAAAAATCAATATTTAATGTGGGACTTACCGAGCGCAAGATCACCGATGAACATTCTATTTGGTTTTCTTTCTTTTGGAAATGTTTGTTATGTGACTTAGAGACAGGTGGGGAGACCGAAGGAGAGATCGAGCAATCGGAGGAGGATCTCTTGCATTTATCATCTCAGGCGGACTTCTACTATCCTTTAAGCCTAGTTTTACTTTCAGTATGTCTACTTGTTAAGGCTTTCCGTTTATTTCTATTTCATCCCTTAACGTATTTATTTCAAGAAAGTTCCCCTTCTTGGTATAAGTACGTTGCGGGCATAGTCACGTACCTGCTAGCTTTTTTGGGAAGCGAGACGTGACAGAGATAGGGGTGAAATCGGGCCGGGTTGGGCGGGTTTTTGACAATTTTTTTACCTGATCCAAAAATTAAAACATGTTCCCAAAACCCGTCCGAACCCGATAGGTTTATAATGCGCTAAACCCGAACCCGCAACTTCGGGTTTCGGACAGGTTTGGGCGAGTTTCGGGTTTATGTGGGTGGATCGATTTTTTCGGGTTTTTCAAGCTTTGCCCATTATAATTTATACAAAATAATTAAAAGTAAAATATTTGAGCATTTTCTACCAAATATATATGAACAAAATTTATACCTAAATAAAACTATATAAACTATATGTGATAGATTTATAAACTATACTTAAAAATTGCACTAACTACATATTTATAATAAATTACAATATGTATCTTATACTATTTAGAATTAGATGTCTATGTAATATATCGAGTTGGATCGGATATAAAAAGCGAGGTTGGTTCGGACCGGATTTAGGGTTCTGACGGACAGGTTTAACCCTGAAACCATGCCCAACCCGAAATTATTTTCCCCTTCATCTCAATTTACCCATAAAATTATACAACTTAAATTTTTTCTTCTTCCAAATATCTTATCAAATCTTTGTTTGTTATACTAGCAGTAGTGTATAAATAACTTAATAACCAACGCAATATATTTGCATCTTCTCTCTCATGGAGGAGGACAAATTCGAGGACCATATCGGCTTGCATCTCGACTCAGTGATCGAAGAGCACAACAAGAGGCTGTGCTCGATCTTGGAAGATCACAACAGGAGATTCATCCAATGTCTTCATCTCGTCGATTCGAGCTTCAAGAGGACGAGATCGGCGCCCAAAAAGGATGGGCTTTGGATCGCAAGCGAGGATGCACTCTTCGATCTCATGATGTGCACACAAATGCGCATCTGCTGTTTGAGAACATCCTCACTACTTCGAGCTTCGATCAGAAAGCTTCGATTGTTGCCTGCATTTGTCAGTGCCCGATGAGGCTCGTTCAAGCTGCGAAACATTTCGAAGGGTAATCGATTTATGCACTAGTTTATTTTTGTTAAATCTTTGTAACGTTCACTAAAAGTGACATTTTGGATGATCCCTTGGGTAAATTACACTAAAATATCCTTAACAGTTGCAGATTTTCTGTAAAATACATTAAAGTTGTGACTTTTTAGGGCATTTTAGTGAAACGAATCGCTTGAAAACCATAGCATAGCCTAAGGTATTTTAATTAATAAAAAACTTAAGGTATTTTAGTGAAAATCCACGATTGTTAAGGATATTTTTGTGTAATTTAACCTAAATTCTTAAAGAAAATAAAAGATATAATATTTCTAATATCGTGGTTCCAAATTCCAAGGGGTAGTCAATTTATACACTTGTTTTATGTTTGTTATATCCTAAAATCGTTGTAACTTACACTAAAAATGACATTTTGGAATATATTTTTGCTTAAATTACACTAAAATACCCTTAACTATTGTGGATTTTCACTTACGTACCTTAAAGTTGCGACTTTTTGAGGGTATTTTAGTGATAGAATTCCTTGAAAACTGTTGCTTAAGCCTAAGGTATTTTACTGTAATTAAAAAACTTTTAAGGTGTTTTGTCTAAAGATATAGTATTTCTAAGAATATGGTTCCAAAATGCCTATGTCATAGGAATGTGATATGTATGCGATAGATAAAGCTAATTCGAGATGTCGAATCTCCTCTAGCCGATTCGAGATGGCTAATCTCCTTTATATCAATTTGCTAAAATAGCATTTTTAAGGGTTTTCATTCTTACCTCCCTTACATTCATTACAACTATATTATATAGGGAAAAAAAGAACTATATTATATAGAAAATAAAACAGAACTGGTGGTGAAATAGTCTTCTAAAATAAAAGAATCATAAAATAAAATGTGAACATGGCCTAAATAGTTGAGAACATGGATTAGTGGGAGAGTACATTAGACTAATGGTACTCATGCACACATCAAACCATCCATCTTCAAACAACCTTGTCCTCATGGTTGACGTATTTCATCAACATATCGAAGCCTCGGGTTAAGCGAATTGTTATCGGCCATCACGGAGGATCGAAGAAGCTTTGAAATTAAGAACTTGAGGGATTGGGCAACATCACGTAGCCTCAGGTTATGCGGATTGTATTCGGTCGCGGAGGATCGAGAGACCTCGTGTTGTTGATGTACCTTCTCAATAGCATCTTGAACCTTCGGGTTAGGCGGGTCGTTGCCCTCCATCATGGAGGATCAAGAGGCTCTGGCGTTGTCAATACATCATCTCAGCAACGTCTCAAACAGGGTTAGGCGGATTGAAGTCGGTAATTGCGGAAGATCGAGAGGCTTTGATACCAATTTATACGAACAGATAAAGCCGATTCAAGATGGCTAAGCTCCTCTAGTCGATTCGAGATGGCTAATCTCCTCAAGAACAATTTGCTATAATAGCATTTTTTGGGTTATCATTCATTTTCCTCCTTACATTCATTTCAACCACATAATATAGCAAACAAACACAAGTAGTGGAGAGATACTCTCCTAAAATAAAGAAAACATAAAAAGAAATGCACAAATGGCCTAGATAGTTGAGAATATGGGTTAGTGGGGAGTAAATTGGACTAAGAGACTCATGCACATATCAGAATGTTAAAATCAACATGTCTGTTATAGATGAATATTTCTACGAGTACTAACCAAAAACTTCACAAGAATGAAATTTGAGAGTCTGAGAGTAATGGGTGTAAGTTGCCATAGAAGGTGAAATCTGCTCCTATGTCGGCTAAAACCCAACCCACCAGTATTATTTTAGACATCTTACCCCATTTAAAACATTAGACACCGAATTAAAAAAAACCTGACACTTAATTTCCCAATTGATCTAGTGGTGTGAAATGTTTAATGTTAAGTAACAGAGATATCGAATATTACAAATCACATGATTTTTTTTGTATCTTAACCATGGAGATCAAAATGAATGCAACCGATTGTCTAGAAGTGACTGATAGTTTACTTTTTGCTACCATAGGAGGAAGGTTCCTTCCTATGACACTTTATATACATTAACCTCATGCATTTTTCTTTTCTTTTATTTGTTAAAATCAGAATGATTAGATCGGTATCACACTTAATAAATATTGACACCTTATGTCCCACTGGTTCAGTTTGGAAATGAACAATAGATGGGATAAATGGAGCCTCCTTATACTTGTTGGTACTGAAGTGATGGGGACCACTCAAGGGGGTGCATCTCAATCTTCTGCCCTTTGCTTAGAAAGAGTAGCTTAGGAACTTTTATATGTATATGCATGTGTGTGTGTATAAAGAGAGAGAGGGGTATGAGGTGGTGGCCGCTCCAAAACACACTTACTCAGTGTATTTTAGCGATCCAAACCGGTGATCTTGATCTATATGTCATGAAACCCCTATGTACAAAAAAGTCTCAAAATTTGAAGACCTCTAACACGTCCATCAAACGGATAGAAAAATCAATGGCTTATCGATATTAAAAAAATGTCGTCTCTTGATGGACGTTTTAAAAGTCTTCAAATCTCGAGATTTTTTATACATAGAGGTTTCATGATATATAGATCAAGATCACTTGTTTGGATCGGCGAAATACATGGAGGTAGATGTGTTTTGAGGCGGGGGCTCATTTTCAAAAATGAGCCGCCATCTCATAACCCCTCTATCTATATAGAGAGAGGGGGGGGGGAGTGCTCTATGAGGTTTTTTCATTAGATAGCGTCAAATATTTATATCCGCCAATTTTTTCGATTGTTCGACATCTATCATGTAAGATGTGGATACACCAAATTTCATGTGATTCCACCACTTTTTCACCGTTGAATTATTTGATTTAGCGATGTAAAAAGTTCTATTGTTGGTATATCATTAATTTTGCATCCACTAAATCAACGGTGAAAAGTGATGGAATAACATGAAATTAGGTGTATTCACATCATTATTGATAATGATAGGTGCCGATCGTCAAAAAAATTTGTGTAGTATATAGATATTTGATGCCACCTAACGAAAAAGCCTTGTAGGACCTTTTTTGTTCATTATTCTTTTATAGAGAGAGAGATAATTCTATATGGCCGGTTCTCATTTCTTATTTTGAGGCCAAACTTTTAAACACACAACCCGCCGTGATTTTCACCGATCCGTACCGGTCATTTTGATCTACTTGTATTAGATAGGTTATGTATAGAGTTTCATAAGATTTGGAAATCTCTAATACATCCATCAAGTGATCTTATTTTTCATTCATCGTAAAGCCGTCGATTTTTTAGTTTATTTGATGGATTTGTTAGAGGTCTCCAAATCTCGTAAAATTTGATACATAAGCTATCTAATATGTGTAGATCATGATGATCGGTGAAAAACATGATGGATTGTGTGTTTGAAAAGTGGACCTCAAAATAAGAAATGAGACCGGATCTCGTAAGATCAGCTCCTCTCTCTCTCTCTCTCTCTCTCTCTCTATATATATATATATATATATATATATATATGATTTGACCAGAAGATGAAAGGAAGGAAAACTCATTATCAATACTAGCAATTGCACGTGCATATATATGAGCAAAATATATGGGAAGATTTTCAAAGAAATTTTGTTAGCATAATAAAGATTTTTAGGCTTCGTGGTAGTTTTTAAAGATACTAGATTATTGCAATTAAAGAAAGAAACCTATTATCTATATTATTAATTAATTTAAAGTAGTCTATGTTACCACACATTTTCTCCATTCTAAACACACTGTGTGTTTTCACATCATCCTCACTAGTATTAAAGAGAATTGGAATGTAATACCTCACACATTCCAAAAAACTATCTTCAAAAACCCTTGTTGATTAATTCCTTTCTAACTCTCGAATTCACTCTCTCCCCACCCCTCCCTCTTATTGTTCCCAGCTTGCACATTATCCTTTGAAGGTTTATGTGACATCAAATCCCAACCCTTGATTAAAAGAGTTATTAACTTTAATGTCATCATCCATGGAGCCCAAAGATACACCATAAACATACCCTACTCTAATAAGAAAATCATCTATCATAAATCAATACCATTAAAGGATCTAAGGTTCATACATTCCACAACCGACACGTGAAAACACAACTCTCTGATTTTTTAATTCTAAAGGACAGGTGAAAACACAACTTTCTAATGTCCCGCCATCTAAACGGTAATGATGTGTCAATTTATTATGGCACGCACGATGCACATAATTAAATTAATAAGATGTAAAAAAAGATTTGTTGGTGATTCTAACACCTTTTCGCCATCAATTTTATGTGTGCAAAATAAACGCCGCTGATATAAATAAAGGTGTTAGAATCACATGAAAATTGGTGTATACACATTTCAGACGATGAAGATGAAGATGGTGGATGCCGATCATCGGAAAAAATGGTGGAGAGCCGACTTTTTGCGACGCCGTTCAAGAAAATTTCCTCCTGTAGCCTCTGAGATTCCGTTTTCTCTTTAAATAAATATATGTTCTATTATTTGACTCGTTGTTAACTTATTATCTTAAAATATTTGAGAATCTAGTTATGCTATTTTAATTATGTTTAATTTTCATACTTACTGCAAATTAAAGATTGAACCCAAATGATTTTTTTTAAATATCTCTTTGTAATACTGTAACTCAAAGTTTCGTGGGCATTGTGTCATTTCATATTTATATATCTCTACGATTATAACCAGAAAAGGAAGGGGCTAGAATCCTCTCAGGTTTTTTTCCTCTTAGGGCAATATTTCTTAAAAATGAGAAACATTTTGTTTATGCCTTTGAGTTTGAGTCAAAATTGTAGATATTATTTTTTTTGGGGTGTGTGCACGTGAGTGAGTGTGGGGTTTTGGGGGCTTAATAAGAAAGTATCATGTATATGGGTTTCTGAGGGGAATTTAGTAATTATTTAACATTTGGGGGTCCATGAAGTAAAATAAGAAAGGAAAGAAAAAAAACTCATGATATAATCTTTATAATCCATTTGGAAACAATAAGCCGCTATGGTGTTTATTGAGGGAGATTGCTAATCAAAACACGAACACTACTTTCCCACGCAGCTTAAAGCCAATCATCATCCTACAAGGTCTTTCTAAAAACTTATTGAATAAGAAAAACATTACAAGAAATCTTGGATTTTACACCAATTGAGTGAAAATGGGCCCGTTTCTTTTCCAATATTCTACAGTCATTCAATCTATGTTTAAGTGTTTATACAGTCATCAATGTATTAAAGGAGGATTTTTGTACACTGTAAAGAATATTTAGAGGATTCTTGAACCAAATGTTTAAGAAATAATTAAACATTATGTCATTCCTTAAACATCTGTATGTAATTGAGGAAAAAGTACCTTGTCTTATCTTGTTCGGGTAATTGAAATTTTTTATATTAATTTATTAATTCTCTCTTTTTCTAAAATATTATGACAGAAAATGGGAATGATAATATTGATATCCATTTAAGCACACGGTATTTAAATATTAGTTTTGGACATAGTATGCTTTGTTAATACTTTTTAAGTATTAACTTATTATATGCTCCTGTGAGTGTCCTGCTGCTATCATAATTTCTTCTGATTAATAATTTCTCTTTTATTTTTACTGATTCTCAATACTGATGGAAGGGTGTTAATCATTCATCGCTTGTAATAATTTTCAATATACTCAAATATCTCATGAACTTGAATTTTCATCTTTAAGTAAAAAACTTACTTTCATAATCAATATAAGTTCTTATATATTAATGTTCCCCTGATCACAATATGCATATATAAGTGAGAGTTCATTTCATTTGTGTGTTAAATGTCATACCATACGATCATGTGCAATATACCGTTAGTGAAAGGAAAAAAGACATGATCTTCGGTTGTCGGTTACTTATTTGATGATTTTGCATTCATTAATGCTCCTCTAAAACTTATTCTAGATTATTTGAATCAATGCCAACCTAGCACACCTATATGCATGAACATCAACTAATTTCATCATTCTTACTTAAATTTCTTATATATGCTTTAAAAGGCATTTTGTTTGTATGTATATATGTAATATTGTTTTGTTTCTCTCTCTCACTCCTCTCTCTCTCTCACACACACACTTTTATATATATAAAGAAACAATAGCGCAATCCAACAGATGGTAACCCATATTTTTGAAAATTTGCAAACGTGAGATCATGACTTGTATGATGTCTTTTATTCATATTCTAATATTGACTACTTGGTTATTGTTTTGCAAATCCTAGAATGTGACTTGTATGGTGTCTTGGCTCTTTCTTTCTGACTCCAAAATTTAACTATACTTTATCGGATCAAATTCCGGATTATAATATAAAACTCTGCTAGAATCAAATGGAAGCTAAAAGATTGCAAATTTTGGCTCATTAATAAATGATCATCGGTCTAGTGTGTCGCAAATGGTTCATCAGTGTCGACCATTCAACCATTTAATATTATGTGGTGCACTTGCTAGCTGCAAACTTTTAAACTTTGATTAGAAATCGTTTTCTATCATATAACACTCTCATGTATGTCCGTGGATGTGTCAACAAGATATAAAATATACAAAATCCGCTTATGATGTGCAGAGAGAATAAATAGTGTGTGCGTGTGTACACGCGCGCGCTCACTATTTTTAATCATGTTCTTCAAATTTGGTCACGGGTGTCAACCACCTGCATGTTCAAACCCATGCTCTTGAACAAGCCCTGCTTACTAGAGCCGATAAAATTCAACCAAGATTCTTGGTCTCAGCCGAGGTATAATTTCCGCTATCTAGGAGTACTTCAGCATCCTGGTGAAACTTTATTGTGTGTGGTAATTGGAGTGCACTCTCTGGCCAAAATTTCTGGGTCCGCCACCGGTGTATTCCATCAAAAAGCAAGTTTTGTTTTTATTCCCTTTTCGGGTGGGGATGAAAAGGTGGAAATGCCCTTATGCTTGACGGCAAGACTTTATCATTTCTCTTTTTTGTTTGTGTTAATTAATTTTGGAAGGGAGAGCAGTTACTTTCGAAAAAGAAGGACAATTTCGACTGGAATCTGTTGAATTTGACAGGTACACTTTGCAGTCCATTACTTATAATGGGAAGCTATGGTTAACGGTTGGCATTGTCGTCGATTGTTTTTTAGCTCTAACCGATACTAGTATTTTAGCACGTGCGATGCACGTTTGTATATTTTTAACATGGTAAAGATTTGAGAATTTTTTTTAAAAATCGGTTAAGATAATATATATTTTAAAGGTTTTTCATTGGATTTTTACTTTTTAAAAATTTAATTAGTCACATATCTTAAATAATATCGGAAAATCGTTATTATCTTAACTAAAAATCTTAAACAAAAAACTAAAGTGATTTAAACTAAAAAGCTAAAAAATATTTTTTTCTGTATATCTTATTAATTTAATTATGTGTATTGCACGTGGCATAATAAGTTGACACTTCATAAATGCTTAGATATCCGAAGTGTTATAATAAGTTGACATTTTATAGCTGTTTCAGTGGCGACAAATTAGAGGGGTTTCTTTTACACGAGCTCTGTATACCCCTCCTTTTGTTATTATAGTAGGGATTAATTACTTTTATTTTTTTTAATTTTCCCCCTATATTTATTTATGTTTTCTTTTGTGTGGTTTATGGAGGCTTAATAAGAAAATATCATGTTTTTGTGGGGTTTTGGTAGTTATCAAATTTATGAGGGAATTTTGGTAATTTGTTAAAATTTGAGAGACATGTATAATTAACTGAAAATAATCTTTTAAACCCATTTTTGCGCACATGCTTCAAATTTTCTCTCTCTTATAATGAAAACCTTTTTTCTTCATGGAAATTAAGCAAAACATTAATCCTAATAAAACACAAACTATCTATGTGTAAGCAACTTAGAGGAGTCAATCCATTATTGACCCCCAAAGCCAACATCCTATAAGGTTATAGGACTTAATTGATTTCGGAATACAATGGTAAGAAATCTTAGGCAAGAATAAGCCACTCTCTGGCTCATCAAGGAGAATCCCGATCAAAACACAAATTTTCCGTTCCCAAGCATCTCGAAACCAATCCATGATCGACCCCCAAAGCCCTCAACATTCTACAGGTTCTTTTTGAGGACTTATTAACTGCGGTATCGACTGTACTATTTTCCAATCGCAACAACGGTATCGACTATACTATTTTCCAATTTACTTCAATATCTCATGAACTTGAATTTTCACCTTAAGTAAAAAATTTACTTTCATAATCAACACCTGGTTTTTTTATACATTAATTAGTGTTCCCCAGATCACAATATGCCTATATATATAAGTGAAAGTTCATTCCATTTGTGTGTTAAATGTCATACAATCATATGCAGTACACCGTATTCTAATAAGAACTATTATTTTTAAAGAATATAATCCTCCCACACCGTTTTCATAACCAGCACTAGTGAAATGAAAAAAGACATGATCTTTGGTTTATTCTACGTTTTAAATTTTACTTGTTCGGTTACTTGTTTAATTAATGATTTGAGTCAATGGCAACTTTGCACATCATGTATGCATGAATATCATCAACTAATTTCGTTATTCTTACTTACATAACTTAGGTTTGCTTAATTAAAAAGGCATTTAATTTGTTGGTATGTATATAAGTAGTCTTGTTTTCTTTCATGTGGATCGTAACCCATTTTTCTGGAAATTTGCAAACCTGAGAATCTGACCTGTATATATGATGCCTTTTATTCCAATTCAAATATTGCTGGCTTAATTTGTGACTTGTATGGTGTTTCGACTCTTTCTCTCTCATGATACTCATAAGTGGGAATTCACCGGATCAGAACACCACGTAGCAGATGACGTGTCGTCAACGTAAGCCCATTAGATTTCTGAGGGCTATGGAGCTGTAATATGTATAATGCAACGGCGTCTCGCCTCCGAGAAAGCACTCGACCTTTTAAGGGCCTCCTCTGAGCACGTTCCCTTTTCGTCTAACCACCGGCTAATTGTATGGAGATTGTCACATTTAGGTTCAGTAGGGTAATGACGTAATTGATTGTCGACCACCCCTTTCGACAAGTACCTGGATAACCGTTACGTACAGCTAGTGCCGCTAACGTGCTTATGGTTAAACCCACTGCCAGCGTATTGTCAAGTCATTAGAGTCTCACACAGAGGATTTTTCCGGTTCACGATAGATGTAGGAGCCGTACGTTGGTACGTGTAGGGGTCCGATTAAATACGTGTACGGGATACACGGATTTTAATCAGGCGGTTGATAATACTAGCCGGCCTAGGATTAAGCCGGATTATTAAATCAGGTTTTGATTTAATAATTTATATATGTATTTTGATACATATATTTTAGTATTATTGTTCATTATTCACTCTCTTTTGGTGTTGTCCGTATTTTTATACGGATACACATATATGTAGCGATACATATACCAGGTGAAGTATTCCGTATTTATACGGGAATGATTCTAGAAGAAAGACACCTTATATTTATTTTTCTATTTAGAAAAATAAAAGAAAATGAGGTGTAAAGTTGGAGTAATGAAGCATAGATCTTTTCATGTAGAGAGGTATGGTTTGAGGATTTTATATTGGTAAAATCATTTGTGTCTACACTTATATTTTCCTCATTCTTCACTTGAGCATGCTTCATGGTTGCAAGTATTAGCAATCATCTTCTCTTCTCCTTCTTCTTCTTGCTCTCCCTTGAGCAAGGTTTAGAAAGAAATTTTTAGTGAAATATTCCTACATCACCGACCATCCACACCTGGCAAGTTGGGATCATTGGTTAGAGCCTCCTCCGGCTTCCCTCAGATGGATTGTCTTCTGCGAGGGTGATCGATTTTCAAGCGCGAACCCGGCGGCTACGGGATTGGAGGGGTCTTCCACAACTGGGTGAACACGCGACAAAAGTTGTAATTTCTCACCCCTTGTATTTCTAGTTAGCTAGTTTAGGTTTCATAGATCGTATCCTGGGTTTTATAGGTGTTTGGTGCTCGCGTTAATTTTTTGTTTTGGCTTCCGCCTCGGCCGCGGCCTCCGTGGCGCGGGCACCGAAACCCAACAGTTACTGCCCTATTGTCTATATGATTATGCTTTTGTTTTAGACTTAGCTTTTAAAAATCAATATTTTTACTGTGGGACTTACCGAGCGCAAGATCACCGACGAACATTCTATTTGGTTTTCTTTCTTTTGGAAATGTTTGTTATGTGACTTAGAGACAGGTGGGGAGACCGAAGGAGAGATCGAGCAATCGGAGGAGGATCTCTTGCACTTATCATCTCAGGCGGACTTCTACTATCCTTTAAGCTCGGCTAGTTTTACTTTCAGTATGCCTACTTGCTAAGGCTTTCCGTTTATTTTTATTTCATCCTTTAACGTATTTATTTCGAAAAAGTTCCCTTTCTTGGTATAAGCACGTTGCGGGGCTAGTCATGTACCTGCTAGCTTTTCTGGGAAGCGGGGCGTGACAGAGGTAGGGGTGAAATCGGACCGGGTTGGGCGGGTTTTTGACATTTTTTTTACCTGATTCAAAAATTAAAATCTGCTCCCAAAACCCGCCCGAACCCGATAGGTTTATAATGCGCTAAACCCAAACCCACAACTTCGGGTTTCGGACGGGTTTCGGGTTTATGTGGGTGTATCGGGTTTTTCGAGCTTTGCCCATTATAATTTATAAAAAAAAATAATTAAAAGTATAATATTTGAGCATTTTCTACCAAATATATAAGAACAAAATTTATACTTAAATAAAACTATATAAACTGTGATGAATTTATAAACTAAACTTAAAAATTGCACTAACCACATATCTATAATAAATTACAATATGTATTTTATAATATTTAGAATTGGATGTCTATATAATATATCTAATTAGAGTTCTGACGGACAGATTTAACCTTAAAACCAGCCCGAAATTATTTTACCTATTTACCTCGATTTACCCTTAAAATTATACAACTCAATTTTTTTTTCCAAATATCTTAACAAATCTTTGTTTGTTATGCTATCCACATATCTATAATAAATCTTTGTTTGTTATGGACAAATTCGAGGACCATATCGGCTTGCATCTCGACTCAGTGATCGAAGAGCACAACAAGAGGCTGCGTTCGATCTTAGATGATAACAACAAGAGGCTGTGCTCGATCTTGGAAGATCACAACAAGAGATTCATCCAATGCCTTCATCTCGTCGATTCGAGCTTTAAGAGGACGAGATCGGCGCCCAAAAAGGATGGGCTTTGGATCGCAGGCGAGGACGCACTCTTCGATCTCATGATGTGCCACACAAATGTGCATCTGCTGTTTAAGAGCATCCTCACTACTTCGAGCTTCGATCAGAAAGCTTCGATTGTTGCCTGCATTTGTCAGTGCCCGATGAGGCTCGTTCAAGCTGCGAAACATTTCGAGGGGTAATCGATTTATGCACTTGTTTATTTTTGTTAAATCTTTGTAACGTTCACTAAAAGTGACATTTTTGGATGATCCCTTGGGCAAATTACACTAAAATATCCTTAACAGTTGCAGATTTTCTGTAAAATACATTAAAGTTGCGACTTTTTAGGGCATTTTAGTGAAACGAATCCCTTGAAAACCATAGCATAGCCTAAGGTATTTTAATTAATAAATAAACTTAAGGTATTTTAGTGAAAATCCACGACAGTTAAGGATATTTTTGTGTAATTTAACCTAAATTCTTAAAGAAAATAAAAGATATGATATTTCTAATATTGTGGTTCCAAATTCCAAGGGGTAGTCAATTTATACACTTGTTTTATTTTTGTTATATCGTAAAATCGTTGTAACTTACACTAAAAATGACATTTTGGAATAAATTTTTGCTTAAATTGCATTAAAATACCCTTAACTATTGCGGATTTTCACTTACATACCTTAAAGTTGCGACTTTTTGAGGGTATTTTAGTGATAGAATTCCTTGAAAACTGTTGTTTAAGCCTAAGGTATTTTACTGTAATTAAAAAACTCTTAAGGTGTTTTGTCTAAAGATATAGTATTTCTAAGAATATGGTTCCAAAATGCCTATGTCATAGGAATGTGATATGTACGCGATGGATAAAGCTAATTCGAGATGTCGAATCTTCTCTAGCCGATTTGAGATGGCTAATCTCCTTTAGATCAATTTGCTAAAATAGCATTTTTAGGGGTTTTCATTCTTACCTCCCTTAGATTCATTACGACTATATTATATAGAAAAAAAACAAAACTGGTGGAGAAATAGTCTCCTAAAATAAAGGAATCGTAAAATAAAATGTGAACATGGCCTAAATAGTTGAGAACATGGGTTAGTGGGAGAGTACATTGGACTAATGGTACTCATGCACACATCAAACCATCCATCTTCAAACAACCTTGTCCTCAAGGTTGATGTATTTCATCAACATATCGAAACCTCGGGTTAAGCAAATTGTTATAGGCCATCACGGAGGATTGAAGAAGCTTTGAAATTAAGAACTTGAGGGATTGAGCAACATCACATAGCCTCGGGTTATGCGGATTGTAGTCGGCCTCCGCGGAGGATCGAGAGGCCTCGTGTTGTTGATGTACCTTCTCAATAGCATCTTGAACCTTTGGGTTAGGCGGGTCGTTGCCCTCTTTCATGGAGGATCAAGAGGTTCTGGCATTGTCAATACATCATCTTAGCAACGTCTCAAACACTCGGGTTAGGCGGATTCATATCGGTAATAGCGGAGGATCGAGAGGCTTTGATACCAATTTATACGAACTGATAAAGCCGATTCGAGACGGCTAATCTCCTTAAGAACAATTTGCTATAATAGCATTTTTTTGGGTTATCATTCATTTTCCTCTTTACATTCATTTCAACCACATAATATAGAAAACAAACACTACTAGTGGAGAGATACTCTCCTAAAATAAAGAAAACATAAAAAGAAATGCACAAATGGCCTAGATAGTTGAGAACATGGGTTAGTGGGGAGTAAATTGGACTAAGAGACTCATGCACATATTAGAATGTTAAAATCAACATGTCCGTTATATATGAATATTTCTATGAGTACTAACCAAAAACTTCACAAGAATGAAATTTGAGAGTCTAAGAGTATTGGGTGTAAGTTTCCATAGAAGGTGAAATCTGCTCCTATGTCGGCTAAAACGCAACCGACCAGTATTATTTTAGAGATCTTATCCCATTTAAAACATTAGACACGACGAATTTATAAAAAAAAAACCTGACACTTAATTTCCCAATTGATCTAGTGGTGTGAAATGTTTATTGTTAAGTAATAGAGGTATCGAATATTACAAATCACAAGATTTTTTCTGTATCTTAACCATGGAGATCAAAATGAATGCAACCGATGGTCTAGAAATTACTGATGGTTTACTTTTTGCTACCATAGGAGGAAGGTTCCCTCCTATGGCACTTTATATACATTAACCTCATGAATTTTTCTGTTCTTTTATTTGATAAAATCAGGATGATTAGATCGGTATCACACTTTGACACCTTATGTCCCACTGGTTCAGTTTGGAAATGAACGATAGATGGGATAAATGGAGCCTCGTTATACTTGTTGGTACTAAAGTGAATAAGATATTTACCTCATGGCGCATGCAGATGACAATTGGCATTTTTTATTATCCACTGGTATGGTTCATAGTAAAGATTTTAGATTACTTCTTATGTTATTCACTACCTATGTTGTCGTCACACACACAGTGTGTGTGAGAGAGAGAAAGTGGTGCTCCGTTGCAACTCTTTGTACAATATGAAAACAGGAACTCCTAAATGACAACATTTGAACGATCCAAATCATTCATCTTGTTTTCCATATCGTAAAATGTTTATGTATGAAAAGTTAAAAGATTTGGAGCCCTTTAAGTTTTAACCCATGAATATGCTGGACTTTTTGTTATATAATCGAAAAGTTGTTCATTCTGTATCCATTTGATAAATGGGTTAAAGGCATCCTAAGATTTTAGATTAATTCTTATGTTATTCACTACCTAAGTCGTCGTCATAAGAACATATATATATATAGAGAGAGAGCGAGTAATGAAGAAAAGAGTTTCTAGGAGGCTTTTTCGTTAGGTGGCGTCAAAATTCTATATTCTTCGCTATCTTTTTGACGATCGGCACCCATCATCATCGTCTTTATCATGTAAGATGTGCATATACCAAATTTCATGTGATTCACCGTTGAATTAGCAAAATACAAAGTTCTATTGTTGGTAAACCGTTAATTTTGCACCCACTAAATCAACGGTGAAAACGTGGTATAATCACATGAAATTTGGTGTATCTGCATCTTAGATGATATAGATGTTGATGATGGATGCTGACCGTCGAAAAAAATCGTAGAGGGTGTATTTTTTAGATGCCATAGGAGGAAATTCCTTCCTATGGCACATTTCCTCCAATACACGCGCGCGCGCACACACAAACACACACATATATATATATAGAGAGAGAGTAGTGCTCCGTTGCAACTCGGGTTTTTGTACAATATGAAAACAGGAACTCCTAAATGACACAATATTTGAACGATCCAAATCATTCATCTTGTTTCCATATTGTAAAATGTTTACGTATAAAAAATTAAAAGATTTGGAGCCTTTTAAGTTTTAAACCATGAATATACTTGATTTTATGTTATATTATTGAAAAGTTATTCATTTTGTATCCATTTGATGTATGGGTTAAAGGCATCCTAATCTTTTGATTTTTTATACATATACAATTTAGGATATGGAGATCAAGATGAATGGTTTTGGATCCTTTAATCTTCTAACGTCTAGGAGTTCCCGTTTTCTTGTCGTGCAACCCGACAGTGCACTCCGACGGAGCACTCCCATGTGTGTGTGTGTGTGTGTGTGAGAGAGAGAGAGAGAGAGAGAGAGAGAGAGAGAGAGAATATGCAATAATAGCCATCAGGAAAGAAAATTTGCATGCTAATCAAAGAAGGAAAAAATCCGGCTTTTGTAGTGGATTGATAGTCAATACAATCACATATGTGCGTGGATGTATTGAAATAAACAAAAGTAGAATGTCCTCTATAATATAGAAAATATCAACAAAAATAGATTGAACATTTTTAGGATATGGAATTTCCCTCAAGACCGTCAATGTTATGCACTGATTCATAATAAGATTTTAGATTAACTCCTAATTTAGATAATTACCCTAGAAGCCATTCTAAGAAAACTTCACCTGAATATGTATCTTTGTCGATATCCACAAACGAGGATGTTGAATATATATTATAGGATATCAGATGAAAGAAAGAAAAATATTTTCTATGTAGTCAAAATTTTACCCATGACTCTTTAATTAGAGATCAGCATCATCCATGTTGAATTATTAGGGGAGGGTGCTGACTATGAAGGAGAGACGGCTGTGCATGTTTGAGATGGCTATGTGCATGTTTCGGACTTTTAGTTCCCAGGCAGTGGAATATAGGTCATATATGATTGTAAACCCCTCTCCAGATCAGCGTCATTCTTTCTTAACTATACGTTAACATGTGTGTCTGGACGTGTTTATGTTTATTTGATTGAGACTAGTTTGCATGGAACCTCTCTCACTTTTATCCAGAAACCCCCTCCGGATAAAAAGGCTCAATTCCCCTTGGTTACACATATTTTTCAGATAGAAGCTGATCTTAATTAAATAAGACGAGAATGAAAATTTAGGGGGGGAAATGAAACAAATTTAATATTACAAAGAGGAAATGGTTTTATGAAAAGATTAATTGAAATGGTATTCTGGGAAAGAAATGAAAGGCACAACTCAAATAGTAACCAACTTAGAGTTGGAGGCACTGCAACTTCTTGACTCAAAGAAAGGTTGCTTGAAAAGATTAATTGATGGGTAGTTCGGAGAGATGAAAGAAATTGCAAAAAATAGTAGCACTCTTAGAATTGGAGCCAAACTGCAGTTTTGACTCAAAGGGAGGTTTCCTGCAATTCAACCTTTATTTATTATATGCAATCTCATGTTTGAATTTTCTTTTATTCTCTTGCAGCAGCAATTCTGTTAAGGCGCTCATTAAGAATGTGAATAAATATCCTATCATTTCTGCTCTCTCCTCGGGATTATTTAGTATAATGGTGGATTCTAGAGGGTCTAGTCTGATCTCATATTCGTTTTTGTTATGTTTGGTTGAAGGTATTTGAAAATCTTGAATCTGATTATATGAAATGTGCTTACTCTTAGTGTCTACTAGGCTTTTTTTTCTTTTGACTAAATTTCACTAAAATGCAAAACTTTTCAACGTTTTTCTTATAAATACTTTATATATGCAAAAAGCAACCATGAACTTTGCATTTTCCAACTAAATACCAAGAGAATCAAACTTTATTCAGTTTAATACCATTCTTGAAATAACAAAGAAATGTGAAAAAGGCAAGAAAATTCTTGTAAAAACGGCATATCTCTTGAAATCAAATAATGTGTAAAGCTCGTGTTATTTGTTTGAAAGATGCTAATTTCATGGTATTTATTTGTAATTTACAAAGTATTTGGTATTTTTTTGTGAAAAGTAGTTAAGAATCATGGTATTTAAGTGAAATTTAGCCTTCACTTTAACTGAGCCACAAAGATGTTTGGTATATCAAAATCTAAATACTGAAACACATGTGTCTTGTTTCTGGGATGTTGTGACTTCAGTTAATTAGAAAAACGCTTCTTTCATGAAATCACCCCTGTAGTTTATCCATTTACTTAAAAAACCTACCTGTACTTTTTTTGTTATGCAATAACCCCCTGGAGTTTTAGTTCTTTGTTTTGCTAAATACCTTGTTGTTTGATTGTGTTAAATATTGAAAAGAGTCGAGGAGAAATAAGTCATGTGTCACGCACGTGGCTATTTTGTTCTAATTTTATTCCATTTTTATCCTTTCCTCTCAATTAAAACCAAAATTCAATCTCTGGCTCTTTAATTTCTATTTTTCCTTTTCC
Source organism: Agapanthus africanus (assembly GCA_030015575.1). Taxonomy (NCBI): domain Eukaryota; kingdom Viridiplantae; phylum Streptophyta; class Magnoliopsida; order Asparagales; family Amaryllidaceae; genus Agapanthus; species Agapanthus africanus. The sequence continues at coordinate 58,687,741 of CM057349.1, read as the reverse complement.
CCCTAATCGCGTTCTCGTTTTTCTTGGTTTGGAATTCGGGTGCCCTGACGTGAATTGGGGATGGATTTGTGTTTGAGAAGATGCAAGAATGAATTTTAGTTACGTTTAGAGAGGGATGGTTAGGTCGTTGTCTCAGGGGATAATAGCAAGGTGAAATTTATTAATGGAATGAAACTACAAGGCGGTTATCGCATAACGGAAATAGCTTAGTAGGTCTTTAAGAAGAATGGTGAACTACAGATGTGTTTTCATGAAATAAGCCTACAGAAAATTGTGGTTTGAATTTTGAACTGCGATAATTATCTGTAGTTGGAACTACTTAAATCTGTCTTTGAATTAAACTACAACTGATGTAATGCAGAAAATTAAAAGGAAAGCATTAAATCGCCCTTTACAACAACCAAGCAAACACATTAATTAAGAAATTATAATTTTAAATTCACTCTAAGCGTGAAACTGGAAGAACCGATTGAGATAGTTTGGTCATATGCAAAGGAGGCCAATAAATGCTTCAAGTAAGGTTAGAGACTTAGAGGTAGAGCTAAATGCACCTGAACAGGTACAGTTAAAAATTATAAGTTACCTGTCAATTTAACCTAGTAGACAATCTTACAAAAACAAAATGGAAGAAAAAAATCCATAGAGGCAACCCCAAGGTTTGGCATATAGGCTTGTCGGTGTTGTGATAATTAGAACCACATTCCAACCAGAGGAAGAAATTATAGTTGAACCTGCGTTGACCTCCAGCTACAAGTAACCAAGCCTTTTTGCCCTTATCAACTGGGCTTTAGCTCACTTGGTACCAATTTCCTCTCCAATGTGAGAGGTCGCAAGTTCGATCCCCAAAAGGGGTTGATTTAAATAAAAGAAGCATTTTTGCCCTTACAAAATTAAAGTATTATGTAATATATATGACTTATTTTGTGTTATTTCTTGTCTCGACAGTTCCTACTTGAAGCTGCTCTGCAAGACTGCCAGAGGCTAGCCGTTGATGAGACTGGATGTGCGTCCCTCAAACAATGCATTGCAAGATCAAGAGAACCTTATAGGAAAGATATTGTTGATAAAGTTATAGACAACTGCACTGATCTCGCTAAATGCAGACCCGGGTATTTCGAATTGCCTACTCTTATATGTAGAACTGACTTCTCTGTTGGCAATTTTGCTTGAAGTTGAAGCTGCATGCAATATTTTATATTTGTTGTCAGAAAAGAGTTAATTTCACAAAAAACCCTTATATTTACCCTGCATAGCAGTTATAAGTTATAACCCCTCAAGAGATTTGTTACTTCACTTGAACTCCTCTTCAAGTAGTCAAAGCTGTAACACCGTTTGACAGTTTCTCTCGATTTATATTTTCTGACACAATATATATATATATATATATATATATAGAGAGAGAGAGAGAGAGAGGGGGGGGGGTGTTTGCTCTATGAGGTTTTTTCATTAGATGGCGTCAAATATTTATATCCGCCAATTTTTTTCGATCGTTCAGCATCTATCATGTAAGATGTGGATACACCAAATTTCATGTGATTCCACCATTTTTTCACCGTTGAATTATTTGATTTAGCGATGTAAAAAGTTCTATTGTTGGTAAATCGTTAATTTTGCATCCACTAAATCAACGGTGAAAAGTGATGGAATAACATGAAATTTGGTGTATTCACATCATACATGATAATGATGGGTGCCGATCGTTGAAAAAAATCGTGTAGTATATAGATATTTGACGCCACCTAACGAAAAAGCCTTGTAGGGCCTCTTTAGTTCATTATTCTTTTATAGAGAGAGAGATGATTCTATGAGGCCGGTTCTCATTTCTTATTTTGAGGCCAAACTTCTAAACACACAACCCGCCGTGATTTTCACCGATCCGTACCGGTCACTTTGATCTACTTGTATTAGATAGGTTATGTATAGAGTTTCATAAGATTTGGAAATCTCTAACCATCCATCAAGCGATCTTGTTTTCATTTATCGTAAAGCCGTCGATTTTTTAGTCTATTTGATGGATTAGTTAGAGGTCTCCAAATCACGTAAAATTTGATACATAACCTATCTAACATGTGTAGATCACGATGATCGGTGAAAAACACGATGGATTGTGTGTTTGAAAAGTGGACCTCAAAATAAGAAATGAGACCGGATCTCATAGGATCAGCTCCATATATATATATATATATGATTTGACAGATGAAGAAAGGAAGGAAACCTCGTTATCAATACTAGCAATCGCACGTGCATATATATGAGCAAAATATATGGGAAGATTTTCAAAGAAATCTTGTTACCATAATAAAGATTTTTAGGCTTCGTGGTAGTTTTTAAAGATACTAGATTATTGCAATTAAAGAAAGAAACCTATTATCTATATTATTAATTAATTTAATGTAGTCTATGTTACCATACATTTTCTCCATTCTATACACACTGTGTGTTTTCACATCATCCTCACTAGTATTAAAGAGAATTGGAATGTAATACCTCACACATTCCAAAACACTATCTTCAAAAACCCTTGTTGATTAATTCCTTTCTAACTCTCGAATTCACTCTCTCGACCCCTCCCTCTTATTGTTCCCAGCTTGCACATTATCCTTTGAACGTTTATGTGACATCAAATCCCAACCCTTGATTAAAAGAGTTATTAACTTTAATGTCACCATCCATGGAGCCCAAAGATACACCATAAACATACCCTACTCTAATAAGAAAATCATCTATCATAAATCAATACCATTAAAGGATCTAAGGTTCATACATTCCACAACCGACACGTGAAAACACAACTCTCTAATTTTTAATGCTAAAGGATAGGTGAAAACACAACACTCTAATGTGCCGCCATCTAAACAGTAATGATGTGTCAATTTATTATGGCACGCACGATGCACATGATTAAATTAATAATATGTAAAAAAAGATTTGTTGGTGATTCCAACACTTTTCGCCATCAATTTTATGTGTGCAAAATAAACGTCGGTAATATAAATAAAGGTGCTAGAATCACATGAAAATTGATGTACACACATCTCAGACAATGAAGATGAAGATGGTGGATGCCGATCGTCGGAAAAAAAGGTGGAGAGCCGACCTTTTGCGACGCCATTTGAGAAAATTTCCTCTTGTGGCCTCTAAGATTCCGTTTTCTCTTTAAATAAATATATATGTTCTCTTACTTTGACTTGTTGTTAACTTATTATCTTAAAATATTTGAGAATCTAGTTATGCTAGCTATTTTAATTATGTTTAATTTTCATACTTACTGCAAATTAAAGATTGAACCCTAATGAGTTTTTTTTAAATATCTCTTTGTAATGCTATAACTCAAAGTCTTGTGGGCATTGTGTCATTTCATATTTATATATCTCTCCGATTATAACCAGAAAAGGAAGGGGCTAGAATCCTCTCATGGTTTTTCTCTCTCTTTGGGCATTATTTCTTGAAAATGAGAAACTTTTTGTTTATACCTTTGAGTTTGAGTTATAATTGTAGAGATTATTTTTTTTGGGGTTTGTGAATGTGTGTGAGTAAGGGGGTGGCGGGGTTTGGGGGCTTAATAAGAAAATATCATGTATATGGGTTTTTCGGTTTTCTGAGGGGATTTTAGTAATTAGTTAACATTTGGGGGTCCATGAAGTAAAATAAGAAAGAAAAGGAAAAAAATGAAAACCATTATATAATCTTTATAATCCATTTGGCAAGAATAAGCCGCTGTGGTGTTTGTTGAGGGAGATTGATAATCAAAACACAAACTCTACTTTCCCACGCAGCTTAAAGCCAATCATCATCCTACAGGGTCTTTCTAAAAACTTATTGATTAAGAGAAATAAACGTAAGAAATCTTAGATTTTACACCAAATCAGTGCCAATGGGCCCGATTCTTTTACACTATTCTGTAGTCATTAAATTTATGTTTAAGTGTTTATTCAGTTATCAATGGATTAAAGGAGGATTGACGTACACTGTAAAGGATATTTAGAGAATTCTGGAAACAAAATGTTAAAGAAATAATTAAGCATTTTGCCATTCCTTAAGCATCTGTTTTCAATTAACGATAAAGTAACTCGTCTTATCTTGTTCGAGTGATTGGACTTTTGTATATTAATTTAGTGATTCATTTTTTTGAAAATATTTTAACGGAAAATGGGAATGATAATGTTGATATCTATTTAAGTATACAGTATTTAAATACTATCTTTGGACATAGTATACTTATCTAATACTTTTTAAGTATGAACTTAGTATATGTTTTTGTGAGTGTTCTGCTTATATCATAATTTCTTTTAATTAATAATTTCCCTTTTATTTTTACTGATTCTCATTACTGATAGAAGGGTGCCAATTATTCTTCTTTTTATTTTATTTTATTATATTTTATTTTCGTTGTCTGTCATACTCTTGTTGTGTAGAGCGATTATCCGATTAATGAAAAAATAACCTAAAAAATATATAGTGCGGCATATTATATCGGTTATACTAATTTTCAATATACTCAAATATCTCATGAACTTGAATTTTTATCTTTAACTAAAAAACTTACTTTCATAATCAATATATGTTCTTATATATTAATGTTCCCCAGATCACAATATGCATATATAAGTGAGAGTTCATTTCATTTGTGTGTTAAATGTCATATGATCATGTGCAATATACCGTTAGTGAAAGGGGAAAAGACATGATCTTTGGTTTAAATTTTACTTGTTGGGTTACTTATTTAATGATTTTGCATTCATTAATGCTCCTCTAAAACTTATTCTAGATTATTTGAATCAATGGCAACCTAGCGCACCTATATGCATGAACATCAACTAATTTGGTCATTCTTACTTAAATTGCTTATATATGCTTTAAAAGGCATTTTGTTTGTATGTATAAATGTAATATTGTTTTGTTTCTCTCTCTCTCTTTTCTCTCTCTCTCTTACTCACACACACACATTTATATATATAAAGAAGGTTTTTTTTTGAAATAGGATAGTTTTAAATTAAAATTATTAAAATAGGATAGTTTGATTTTAATTTCGCAGAATAGAACGGTTTGGGACGGCCCCACCCCCTTCCAAACAGAGGGCGGGTTCTAGAAACCCGCCCTCTACCCATTATAGGGGAGGGCGGGTTCCTAGAACCTGCCCTCCCCTTAAATAGGAAGAGGGCGGGTTCTGAGAAGAACCCGCCCAATTTTCTTTTAAAAAAAATAAATTAAAATTACGAAATGAATTAAATATGAAATAATTGAATAAAAATTGTATATTATTAATCGTTGTTTACATATGAATCTGGTATACACACTAATAACAAAATGAATCCGTCAAATTTATAATACAAAAAAATCATATCTGTTTGTAAAAGTATATTCTATCTTGACGGTCAAATTTATAATAACAAAATAAATCCGTCAAATTTATAATATAAAAAAATCATATCTGTTTGTAAAATGTAAATTCTATCTCGACGGTCAAATTTATAATAACAAAATGAATCCGTCAAATTTATAATACAAAAAAAAATCTTCCGATGCCCTTGTCACGATCTCGAAGGTCTCGTCCCTGATGACTGTCCTGTACATTTGTCCTATAATGACCTGGTTGTTTGCATAGGCTACATCTGCCATGCCTTTGCTAAGGATCAGTATCCATTGTCATTCGATCTCGACGCACCTTAGGTCTTCTAGGCCCTATATTTTTTTCCGGCGGTAATACAGTCGGTGTTTGTCTGTTCCTAGTATAATAGTGCCAATAGCGACTGTCCGGTATAGGATGAAATTTTGGATCGTATACGCCTTGGTAGTTGGAAACTGTATAGTAATGGGAAGCAAAATTGTAATGTGAGTTATGCATACTGCTCGCAGCAGCAATTGCGTGGGCACAAGGTAAATGTTGCTGGAAAACACCGCATGTGCACGAAGAGAGCCCTTCATCTCTAAAATTTACGGTATATTGATTCCCATTATTCCCCGTTACTTGAAACTCCGTCGTGTCAAACCTTTCAGATCTGTAGTATTGTGCTCTGTGCTCTCTTTTCCGGAATATATCTTCGTAATACGCGGTGAGCGGAGTCTCCATCGCCAAGGACTTTTCTCTTATTTGCACAAAGTAAGTATTCACCCGGAAAAAGGTTCGAACAATCAACCCCTGTATCGGTAAGCCTCTAACACTTTTAAGGACCCCGTTGAAGCTTTCAGACATATTAGTGGTTATTAGTAGATATCTGCATCCATTATCATATGCTTGTGACCACATGCGGACTGGATACTCATCTAACCACGCTTTTACGGCTTGACTCATTTCTCCAATTTTCGTCATGTACATGTCATGAACATTAGGGTCAGACGTTTCACCGGCTTTGTACATAAGCTTATGTAGATCTGAATTTTTAAATTTTCTATCAAAATTTTGCCTGAAGTGGCGCAGGCAAAACCTATGTGGGGTCGTCGGAAATACAGATCTCATTGCAGCTAGTATTCCTAGATGTCTATCAGATATGATGCATAAATCTGTTCTATTAATAACAAAATGGATACTTTTGAGTTGACGGAAAAACCATGACCAGGATGATTTATTTTCACCCTCGACAATAGAAAATCCCAACGGAAATATACCGTTATTAGCATCAACACCTGTAGCAATTAACATGCAACCTCTGTACTTACCGTATAGATACGTCCCATCAACGCACAATACCGGCCGACGGTGTGTGAAACCAGCCGCACTTGGAGCAAAGCACCAGAAAATTCTTTGAAACCTGACAGAGCCATCGACATCTGTTTCTGTGGTTTTTAATCGGTATACGGTCTCCGGATTTGATGCTTTCATGGCTTCCATAAAAGGGACTGGTGAGTTGTATGAGCTTTCCCAATCCCCAAATATCTTGCATAAAGCCTTTCTACGAGCATCCCATGCCTTCACATACGAAAACTGAATTTTGTGCTCTCCGCTAACGTAGAGCCCTATCTCTCGGGGAGTCATCGCCACATCTGTACGGATTAGTTGCATGATTAGTGAGCAAATGTTAGATGAAGTGCAATTCCTGTGATCTTGTAACATAATAGAATTGATGCAAGTATGTTCTTGGTTGTATTTCGTGACCTTCCAAGTTTTGGCTCTTTTGGAACATGCATGCAATCTCCATTTACATTCAGGAGCTTTCGTACATACCACGGTATAGTACGTCTTATTTGACTCTTCTTTTTTAAATGTAACGTTTTGCTGAATAGCCCACGACTTCAGCTTGCAAATAAGATTTCCTTTTTCCTGAAACAAATCCCCGATAGTGACGCAATCTTCGCTTGCTACTGTCGCTTCCAAATAGGGTGCCGTATTTACTTCTGCCACGGCTAAGTCTACCTAACTACCATCTTCCAGCGGATCGAGACCGGGATCTTCTAGTTCGACAAAATCATTATTCGCAGCCATATCATCAAACAATGCTACCTCATTCAATCCAGCGGCATATTCCACGCTATCCTCCCCTTCATGACATTCACCAGTTTCATTATCATCACTGCCACACATATCAATGTCACCCGTAGCAACATAAGGCTCGGGTGCAATATATGATGGTTGAGGTTGGTGTAATATGGATGGTTCAGGATGAAAAGACCGGAAAGATGTGGACGTACATGCTTGGAATGCGTTACTTGGATCGTGTTGGAATAATGCGGAGGTATGGGAAAATCTGCGTTTAGTATATAAATTGTTATTATACTTTTATTCCTTAATATTTTCGTATTTCGAAGAATATAAACATAATCACCACTTGTTTCAGATTTATTTACCTTTGGAAGGTTGTATATGGTAATCCTTGTTGTTCTTCTCGGGTGCATATAACTGCATCAGTCGATTGGGAGAATCTGTATTCAATATATAAAACATATTAGTATTTTGGTATTACTAAAATGTTTGAAGGTGGATTTATAAAATGTTTACCCTTGAGTTTGAAGGTTTGAATAATGTTGTGTATAGTCATATCCACCGAGACTGACGGTATCATCGTTAACCATGTGACCGTACCCCCAGGAACTACCTCCAGCATTACCATCAAAATTACCCGTTGGAGGGATATCTGATACTTCCAATTGTTCTTTCTGAACCAAAAGTTCAAAAGAATGCTAAGTGTTTTACAGACCAAAGTCTATCATCGAAGATATTGATGCATCGTTTATAATTTCAACCAATGCATTTCCACTAAACATAGGCCATATACAACTTAACTTAAGCCTAATTTCACGGGGATCGTATTTCGTGATTTTGAACACTTTAATCTCGATTTCATTATAAGTCGTTGATGGTTCTAATCGCATGATTCTTGCGGACCCGTCCATATACTCCGGACCTTGTGCACTTGTGATAATCCGGCCATCGTATTTACATACAACAAATAAACTTGAACTTGCCATAATCTGCATCAAACAATATCAAGCCAACAATAAAAAAAGCGTTAACAACTTCATACAATCACAGTCAAAGCATGCACAATCATACCTAAAACTATGGTCTTCAAAGTCTACTAGACTGCTCCTAACTGTTCCAAAGTGACAAGTAGTGAGATAATCCTCAAATCGTCTCTTCACTGTCAATTGTGGCCAGGTAAGCACAAGTAAGGAAAAGAGGGTTCCGCTCACGAATCACCGTGAGACGGGCCTTTTAAAATTACCTTTTTCACTTGTCTAGCTTAGGCACCACAAAGTCAAGTTTAGATAAACGATCGAATGCCCACAACCTTCCTCTGTCCTATTGAGCACGACAGTCCTTAGTTGGCCGAGTCTAGATATTTTTTTTATTAAGCTCAAGGGTAATGCGTATGCTTTTAGTGATTTTTGGGGTCTTAAGAAGGGTGATGAAATCCTCACCCAATCTGAATTGGTGTTATAGCCCCTTAAAGTCCGTATTATTTATGCAAAACAGTAACAAACAAAAATCGAAAAGCAAAAAATTTATTTGGCGACGGCGCAATGAATCTTGCAAAAAATAGTTTTATTGGATAGGGGAAGAGAGTTTGTGCAAAGAATGTTGCAGTCGATAGTTCAGAGGAGTTCAGAGGAGGGGAGAAGAGAATTGAAATACTCACAGAGAATTTGGAACTTCAAATTTCTTCCCTGTGCTTGTTTTGGTCTCTCCTCTTCCTGTTTCGAGCCCCTGAACCTTGGTTTGGTCACTGAATTTGCTCCAGAATTTTACAGCAAGCCGTAGTTCCGTCTTGATCCTATCCAGCAACTCCCACGACTATGGCACTGAACTTGACCTTCTTCCTAACCTGCACACTTGCACAAAATAAGGGTAAATGGAGAGTTGCTGGATAGGAGAGAGCTGTATTTATAGGAACACGCCGGTTGAGGGAGGGTTCTGGAACCCGCCCTCATTTAATTATTGAAGAGGGCGCGTTCTAAGAACTCGCCCCCTTCGTTTCGGAAGTTTAATTATTGGTCTGCTTGATTTGACAACACACTGTTAAAAAAATAATAATGAAAGATGAGTGCGGGTTCCTGGAACACGACCTCATTTAATTATTGAAGAGGGCGCGTTCTAAGAACCCGCCCTCTTCGTTTCAGAATTTTAATTATTGGTCCTTCTTGATTTGACAATACACTGTTAAAAAAATAATAATGAAAGATGAGTGCGGGTTCCTGGAACACGCCCTCATTTAATTATTGAAGAGGGCGCGGTCTAAGAACCCGTCCTCTTCGTTTCAGAATTTTAAATATTGGTCCTGCTTGATTTGACAACACACTGTTAAAAAAATAATAATGAAAGATGAGGGCGGGTTCCTGGAACACGCCCTCATTTAATTATTGAAGAGGGCGCGTTCTAAGAACCCGCCCTCTTCGTTTCAGAATTTTAACTATTGGTCCTGCTTGATTTGACAATACACTGTTAAAAAAATAATAATGAAAGATGAGGGCGGGTTCCTGGAACATGCTCTCATTTAATTATTGAAGAGGGCGCGTTCTAAGAACCCGCCCTCTTCGTTATGATAAAAATATAAAACATTAAAAAACATGATGTGACTTGACACTAAATTAATTAAATTGACGTGACAATACTTAAAAAAACATATCTTTATAATAATAAATTGATAACATATCTGTAGGGTTCCTCTCGACGGCAGCGAGGTTTCGGGAGGTATCGTCCATGCCATTTTTAAATTTTTGCCGTTAAAAGCAACTCTAAACTAGAATCGTTAGTTAGAATACAATACGGAAACATAGTAAACTATTTACTATCAAAGTGAAAAAGGAAATACAACCTTTGTAGATCGGTCCTTTACTTCATAAGCTCCTTGTAGTAGTCCCTTCGCTGCGATCGTGGTTCTCCCGGACTCTTGCATGGCTTCACGAGGCGAAAGTAGCGTACTTACTTGAACTCTTCGAGGTCGAAGATGATCTACGTCGAGAGAATGCTAGCTCAAGCTTCTACTTCACTAACTTGAGAATTAGTGAAGCAAACAACCTAAACTAAAGTGCTAGTCTAGTAGAGGATGAAGAAATAGGAAGTGGGTTCACTTTAGAATTTCTTTTCTCACAATATTTCTCACTTTGGATCAAACTCTAGAAAGCTTTTGGCTTTGGGGAAGAAGATGAACAAATAGATGAGAATGAAATTGATCAAGTGGGAGAGTGAGCCATGATGAGTGAGTATCATATACTAACTCATATAGAGACATAACCATGGCTAATTCAAAATGGTTAGGTTTATAAAAATCTAAGGAAAAAACAAAGTGAGCGGACTTTGTCAAAGCAATCCACAAACTTCTACAAGCTTCATGTTTATAACAAAAGCTCCACTAATTTGTAATTACCTTAAATAATTATAACCCACCATTTAAAATAGAATGGTGTATATCTTACACACCCATGTATGATGTATCAACAACCATGATACAAAAAGAAAAACACAATTTAATATATATCACATATATATTAAAGTTGTGCACATGTGAGAAAAACAAATGCTTAAGTGACCAATGTTAGTTAATGTAAATTAGTATACCACATATATAATTATACACTAAATTATCAAATCAACACTTGACTTAATAATCCGGCTATATCACATATAACCAATTAACATCCAATTTATCGACTTATCGAATCAACCCTTGATTCGATGACCCGGCTATATCACATATAACCGACCGATACAAAAAGTCGCGAGAATAGAATACGGTATCACATACACGCATTATTCTCGGTCTCGCACATATCACATATGTGCTCCTATTTCGTTTTGCCTGAGCCAGTAAAACCTCTATGTAGGACTCTAAAGATTCGTCAATACGCCGGCAGTAGGTGATGATCACATCAAGTACCAACAAGCCGTCAGCGGTACTAGCTGGACGTAACGGCTACCCGGGTGAGCGATCAGAAGATCAACAAGCAAGCTCGCTCCAACTCCTGCAAAAGCCTGACGGTAACACTTGCCGTACAGTCCGGTCTCCTCGTCTGATATGTCGCATATCAAGTCTAGGGGTGGTAAATGTCAGACCCAAATAACTGATAAGTCATGTCAATGTGAGGCTCATAACGGGTCGAGAAACTACCGGTAACACTTACCAGTAAATCTCTAAAACAGCCCTGGCCAGGGACTTCCCTGTTATGGCCAATCGAGCATAGCACAACATCAACTTCCAATACCGGGAGAGACGAAACCCCTCCTATCGCTCATTGTCTCCATGTGACTCGGGACTGTACCCAAAAATCACCATTTTGCACGCCCTCTTGGACGTGGTAAGGTGGAAATCAAAGCACAGTGAGAATCACACAAGACTCTATGACGATCTCGGGTCTACAGACTAACCTGTACCAGTGTTACCAGAGAACTGCCATCTGACGTGAGGTATAATACCATCTGGGAGTTCTCAGCGAGTCCGTCCAGTGTACCCAGTCTCCACTGAGCACCCGTTTACCATCTCTGATGTCAAACACCAAGGGATATGGGATCATCCATTGCCCATCTTATGGGTCGAGAAGCGTATACGCTAGTCTAATCTGGTATATCGATGCCCTGTCTCGATACACCCACGACTAGGAACATTAAAGGATGAACTTATGGACTACCATGGCCCCACTAGTATGATCTGCATCATAGTCCTGGTAGTCAAGTACACATCCTAAAGGCTTTACCAACATGTAACCATAAGACAGTATCAAGAGACAAGTATACATATTAAGATAAAGAGCAACCAGATAGCATACTATCATATCGAGCAAGAAAGTCCTCTCTATATATGTCCAAGCATCCAATATAATATATATCATATGTACAATACTGGCCTTTAGGGCATACATACAACTAACAATCTCCCACTTGCACTAGGGCCAGCTGCTGTAGTATCGCATACCGAGCATCCCGAATAGTCTCTCGAACTGTATCTGGGGAATGGCCTTCGTGAGTGGATCCGCTGTGTTGTTCTTCGTGTCAACTCTCCTGATCTCGATCTCCCGACGATCAACTATCTCTCGGATCAGGTGATACCGCCTCAGAATATGTCTGGATCGCTGATCGGACCTGGGTTCTTTGGCCAAAGCCACCGCTTCATTTTTATCATAATACAAAGGTATTGGATCCTTAATGGATGGAACCACTCCAAGTTCAGTTATGAACTTCTTGATCCAGACAGCCTTTTTGGCAGCATCGTTGGCAGCGATGTATTCAGCCTCCATCGTCGAGTCTGCCACGGTTTCCTGCTTGGAACTCTTCCAGCATACCGCCCCTCCGTAGAGGGTAAAGACAAATCCCGAGTGCGACTTAGAGTCGTCCTTATCACTCTGGAAGCTCGAATCGGTAAAGGACTCCACTTGGAGTTTTCCGTTACCATACACCAAGAGCATCTCTTTAGTCCTTCGCAAGTACTTGAGAATGCTCTTCACAGCTGTCCAGTGAATCTCTCCGGGATCTGCTTGATACCTACTCACTACACTTAGTGAGTGTGCTACATCGGGTCTGGTACATAGCATCGCGTACATGATAGAGCTTACTGCCGAGTCATAGGGCATCCCTTGCATGCGAGCTCTCTCCAAATCAGTCTTGGGAGACATCTCTTTGGAGAGAGTGAGCCCAGAGATCGTGGGTAAAAACCCACGCTTGGATTCTTCCATACTAAACCGCTTTAGTATGGTGTCAATGTACCTGGATTGGGACAATTCCAGTATCCGTTTAGATCTATCTCTATAGATCTTAATCCCCAAGATATAGGAGGCATCTCCTGGATCTTTCATTGAGAATCTTTGTGATAAGAAGAGCTTGACCGATTGCAGCATAGGAATGTCATTTCCTATCAAGAGTATGTCATCCACGTATAATACGAGAAAGACAACCTTACTCTCTGCTACCTTCTTGTATATACAAGGTTCGTCTACGTTTTTGACGAAATCAAACTTTTTGATAACGACGTCAAAGCAGATGTTCCAACTCCGCGATGTTTGCTTTAACCCATAGATGGATTTAAGCAGCTTGCACACCTTTCCACTGCTCCCACTGTCTACGAAGCCCTCTGGCTGAGTCATGTACACGCACTCTTCCAAATCACCATTTAGAAAGGCGGTCTTAACATCCATTTGCCAAATTTCATAGTCATGATACGCATCGATGGTAAGTATGATCCGGATGGATTTAAGCATAGCCACTGGAGAAAAAGTTTCGTCATAATCGACACCTGGTCGTTGACGAAAACCCTTTGCAACAAGTCTAGCTTTGAAAGTCTCCACTTTCCCATCTACACCAAGTTTTTTCTTGAAGATCCACTTGCTCCCAATGGGTTTTACCCCTTCAGGAGCAACTTCCAAAGTCCATACTTTGTTGGTGTACATGGATTCCATCTCAGACCGCATTGCATCCAGCCATTTCACTGAGTCCCCACTTGTGATGGCCTGCTCGAAACTAGTTGGGTCATCATCCTCCATGATGCAATCCTCGCTCCCACCATCCATGAGAAAACCGTAGTATCTCTCAGGTGGGTGAGGAACCCTACTAGATTGATGGAGTGACTGGGGTTCATCGGGAACTACCGAATCCTCTGGTTCCACCAAATCTTCTGTTGTGGTTTGTACAGCTGGAACCTCTTCCAGTTCTACCTCCTTTCCTCTAATCTCTTTTTCAAGAAATTCCTTTTCTAAAAAGGTGGCATGTCGAGAAACAAACACCTTTTGTTCCTCGGTGTGGTAGAAGATATACCCACGCGAATGTTTGGGATATCCAATAAACTTACACAGAATGGACCTTGCCCCGAGCTTGTCCGGATTTTGTGTTTTCACATATGCCAGACAACCCCATATCTTAACATAATTAAGATATGGTCTCTTTCTTTTCCATATCTCATATGGAGTGGTTGGCACAGATTTGGTGGGAACCATATTCAATAGGTCTGCAGTTGTTTCCAGTGCATATCCCCAAAAGGAAATAGGCAACTCAGCAGTGCTCATCATAGAGCGCACCATATCTAATAGGGTGCGGTTCCTCCGTTCAGATACACCATTGTGCTGTGGTGTATATGGAGGAGTTAGCTGAGAGAGAATCCCATTCTCTTTTAGGAAGTCCAGGAATTCATTGCTCAAGTATTCTCCTCCTCGATCAGATCGAAGGATTTTAATACTTTTCCTGGTTTGGTTCTCGACTTCTTGTTTATATTCTCTAAATTTCTTAAAAGCTTCTGATTTGTTTTTCATCAGGAACACATATCCGAATCTAGAGAGATCGTCAGTGAATGTAATGAAGTACGCAGAACCATTCCTGGCATGTGTAGACATAGGACCGCATACATCACTATGTACCAGTCCCAAGAGTTCCGTAACTCTTTCTCCGTGTCCTGTAAACGGAGTTTTGATCATCTTGCCTTTGAGACATGACTGGCAAGTGTCATAAGATGAAAATTCGAAAGGATTCAAATATCCATCCTTATGCAACTTAGCTGGCCGTGTCGCATTGATATGGCCAAGTCTACAATGCCACAAGAAGGATTCGTTCATTTTTGAACTCTTCCTCTTGTGTGTGTTTGTTATGCTCAGAACTGTTGATTGATTTAGAACATAAATGCCATTGCACAACGTGCCTGATCCAACCAACTTTTGGTTCATAAAAATGTTCATAATATTATCCTGTAATACAAAATTATATCCCTCTTTACTCAACAAATAAACCGATATAATGTTGCATATCAGGTTCGGCATGTAATAGCATTCGTTCAGAATTAATGTATTACCCGTTGGTAATACAAGGTGATATTCCCCGACGGTTTTAGCTGCAACAATTGCACCATTTCCAACCCTTATGTCTTTATCACCTTCTCCAAGTTCTCTACCTTTTCTCAGCCCATATAATTGATTACATATATGGGATTCTAACCCGATATCTAATACCTAGGACGTAGAGCAAATGGAGAAACAGTTCTCTGTAACGAACACACCCGAAGAAAATGCATCAACATGTACTTTCTTCATTCGGGTGGCAGGGGAATTCTGGCATTCCCCTATATCCTGTTCAGTCTTATAACTCTTATAAGAAAGAACGGAACCAACGTTCCCCAGCACAGTATAACATGCGGGTTCGGTCAATACATCCATATTATTATCTTGATTAAGGCATCATATGGTCGCTACCTGGAGAGAGAGAGAAGAAAACACTTTAGCGTATGCTCTTGCAAGATCAGATTGGTTATTATTTTATCTAATCAGGATGACTCCCACTGTTTTTGTTAAATCTTCCTTCAAACCCTAAAAGGAAAAACTAGCCGGGATTAATTACACCCTACAATTTCGCCAATCTTTCAACCAGGCCAGTGTCGGTACTTTGAGGGAGGTTCCCCGTGCTTTCCCACGGACCTAATTAAAATAAACCTCGTTTTCCCAGAGGCGTAACCCCGTTGACACTTTTCTAGACACCTACTTGATCGGCTAATTGTCCTGTGTAACTCTCCTAGGAGTAGCATTACTCGTAGTGGGTATCGGGCTCCAACTATCTCATAGAAGGTATGCAATCTCATTGCAAATTTCAACACTTGAAATTCCCGATAATATTTTGCCCTTAGCGTCCCATGACCTTGACGCAGGCCAACAAACCATAGACCGCTAGTCAAGTTCAACCCGTCATTTCTTGATTGAATTAAACCCACCCGCACGACCCTTGACGCAGGCCAACAAAGTCGTACGACTACCCTAATCCAATCTACATCATATGCATAAGCAGATAAATACTAGTCAGCTACCGTACACTACGCCTTGACGCAAGCCAACAAATGTAGCACGAATACTAAGTAGGACTTATCTGAAATGACGGAGGGCTACGACAGGTTTTTCAGAAAACCTATTGCGTAATGAACTTGATATCGTTGTAGAAACAAGTGAATTTTGAAAATGAGTGTTTTTTAGGCTTTTCCTAGTTTCGCTAAAGAGGTCACTCCCGGTGAAGGGATCTCGACTCTTTCCTTATGGAATAAGGTGCAGGATATATCATATATATCGCTATGGAAAGCAAAAACTCCAAAAGCAATCAAAAGAAACCGAGTGTTGTAGCATCTGCCAGTTTTGCTAAAGAGCTCACTCCCGGTGAAGGGATCTCGGCTCTTTCCTCATCGAATATGGTGCAGGATATATCATATATATCGCTATGCAAAGCAAAACTGTAGCTACCCTTTTTGAAAATTTGATTCTACATCTTTTAGGTTTCTTTTTTTATTAATCATATTAATGAAGTCCCATCATTTAAGTCACCTAAACATCACAGATAAATACGACGTACACTTATGTCATCCGCATTCGCCTCGATGTCCCCTCATGCACCGTTAGGTTAAGTGACTAACGGCAGAGCGGGGCAGGGCTAGCGCGGGTGTAAAACATAAGTAACGTCTATATAATATATCATATATACTATATACAATATCTATCACAACATATCAAATGATCACATCACAGATATCGCAGCAGAAGAAACATATGAAATAATTGATATACTAGGAGGTCCGTGTTTTATTTTGAGCCTCTATAAAACACGGATTTCACGATCGTGATGAATAGCCAAACCCACACCCCTAGACCCCTACGAAAGCGGCAAGCATCCCTACGAATTCTAGAGTTAGGAGACCCGGACTCGACTCCTCGAGTTGGTCTCCTACTGGACTCTAGAACCCGGTTACTTGTGCTCTTCTCCTTGGGTCTATCCTAGTGCGGAAAAGTAAATAATATACATCAATGGTGACATCAACCTCAACCTTGAAGTGTCCCAATAAAAGAATATTACATACATTTAATTTTACATGAATGAAAATAAAAACTCTCATCTCATATAAAATCCCCGGCTATTCAAAACACGACGATCCAATATAATATATCCAGCAGTACATAACATCACATGTCATCACAGCACAGAAAAACTATACGATGTTAAACATTCCAATCGAATCATCGAACACCCAAGATTACCCAGAAAACTCAACACTTGAGCGTAGTTTAAAGTAATTCAGCACACGCCACAACACCAATGAACCAGCCGTAGAAGGGCCAAACCAACGCCTCACATGTGGCACCGCTGAACCACCACAAACCCGAGGGTTCAGTGGTGGCTCTGACGGTCACATAATCGAGTTAAGGTTTTGTTCTTCTAGAGGGTCCATCGCATAACCTGCATGATCTTTGAAAGCTTTTTAACTACGGGAAAAATCCAACACTTGGAAATTTTCCCGGCAAGGGTTAAAGTGGGTATTTGACGTCCGATTGAACTTTTTAACGTCTAAAGTTACCCAAAAACAGTTAAAATTACGACTACGAAACACTCCGATTTGTTATTATAGTAAATTAACATCACATGACAATTTAGCAAGAATAAACAACACCTGAAGCACCAAAACCCATGTAACAGAACACTGTAAAAATCTGGAGGGGGCTCGGAATTGGTCGGTGAGGGGGGGGGTGTCGCCGGCCCAATCATTACCAAATGCCTCCAAATTTCTTCAGTGTTCATGTTATCACATATATATGACTCTGTACATGTTTAAAAAAATTTTAGGTCTCGTTTTAAAATCGACATAAACATGGATTTTAGGGTTTCAAGTTCGGCGTTTGTTTCGTGTTCGTAATCTAACATTATCCGTATTATATCCTAGCTAGGCTCTGATACCACTGTAGGGTTCCTCTCGACGGCAGCGAGATTTCGGGAGGCATCGTCCATGCCATTTTTAAATTTTTGCCGTTAAAAGGAACTCTAAACTAGAATCGTTAGCTAGAATACAATATGGAAACATAGTAAACCATTTACTATCAAAGTGAAAAAGGAAATACAACCTTTGCAGATCGGTCATTCACTTCATAAGCTCCTTGTAATAGTCCCTTCGCTGCGATCTTGGTTCTCCCGGACTCTTGCATGGCTTCACGAGACGAAAGGGGGGCGTCCTTGCTTGAAGTCTTCGAGGCCGAAGATGATCTACGTCGAGAGAATGCTAGCTCAAGCTTCTACTTCACTAACTTGATAATTAGTGAAGCAAACACCCTAAACTAAAGTGCTAGTCTAGTAGAGGATGAAGAAATAGGAAGTGGGTTCACTTTAGAATTTCTTTTCTCACAATATTTCTCACTTTGGATCAAACCCTAGAAAGCTTTTGGCTTTGAGGAAGAAGATGAACAAATAGATGAGAATGAAATTGATCAAGTGAGAGAGTGAACCATGGTGAGTAAGTATCATATACTAACTCATGTAGAGACATAACCATGGCTAATTCAAAATGGTTAGGTTAATAAAAATCTAAGGAAAAAACAAAGTGAGTGGACTTTGTCAAAGCAATCCACAAGCTTCAACAAGCTTCATGCTTATGACAAAAGCTTCACTAATTTGTAATTACCTTAAATAATTATAACCCACCATTTAAAATAGAATGGTGTATGTCTTACACATCCATGTATGATGTATCAACAACCATGATACAAAAAGAAAAACACAATTTAATATATATCACATATATATTAAAGTTGTGCACATGTGAGAAAAACAAATGCTTAAGTGAACCAATGTTAGTTAATGTAAATTAGTATATCACATATACAATTATACACTAAATTATCAAATCAACACTTGACTTAATAATTCGGCTATATCACATAAAACCAACTAACATCCAATGTATCGACTTATCGAATCAACCCTTGATTCGATGACCCGGCTATATCATATATAAACGACCGATACAAAAAGTCGCGAGAATAGAATACGGTATCACATACACGCATTATTCTCGGTCTCGCACATATCACATATGTGCTCCTATTTCGTTTTGCCTGAGCCAGTAAAACCTCTATGTAGGACTCTAAAGACTCGTCAATACGCCGACAGTAGGTGATGATCACATCAAGCACCCACAAGCCGTCAGCGGTACTAACTGGACGTAACGGCTACCCGGGTATTGAGCGATCAGAAGATCAGTAAGCAAGCTCGCTCCAACTCCTGCAAAAGCCTGACGGTAACACTTACCGTACAGTCCGGTCTCCTCGTCTGATATGTCGCATATCAAGTCTAGGGGTGGTAAACGTCAGACCCCAATAACCTATAAGTCATGCCGATGTGAAGCTCATAACGGGTCGAAAAACTACCGGTAACACTTACCAGTAAATCTCGAAAACAACCCTGGCCCAGGGACTTCCCTGTTATGGCCAATCGAGCATAGCACAACATCAACTCCCAATACCGGGAGAGACGAAACCCCTACTATCGCTCATTGTCTCTATGTGACTCGGGACTGTACCCAAAAACCACCGTTTTGGACGCCCTTTTGGACATGGTAAGATGGAAATCAAAGCACAGTAGGAATCACACAAGACTCTATGACGATCTCGGGTCTACAGACTAACCTGTACCAGTGTCACCAGAGAACTGCCATCTGACGTGAGGTATAATACCATCAGGGAGTTCTCGGCGAGTCCGTCCAGTGTACCCAGTCTCCACTGAGCACCCGTATACTATCTCTGATGTCAAACACCAATGAATATGGGATCATCCATCGCCCATCTCATGGGTCGAGAAGCGTATACGCTAGTCTAATCTGGTATATCGATGCCCTGTCTCGATACACCCACGACTAGGAACATTAAAGAATGAACTTATGGACTACCATGGCCCCACTAGTATGATCTGCATCATAGTCCTGGTAGTCAAGTACACATCCTAAGGGCTTTACCAACATGTAACCATAAGACAGTATCAAGAGACAAGTATACATGTTAAGATAAAGAGCAACCAGATAGCATACTATCATATCGAGCAAGAAAGTCCTCTCTATATATGTCCAAGTATCCAATATAATATATATCATATGTACAATACTGGCCTCTAGGGCATACATACAACTAACAATATCACTGCAAACATATCCTGCAAAACAAATCAGTTTATGTTAAATAATTGATGTGACAACACTACTTGCGAATGTGAGGGCGGGTTCCTGGAACCCGCCCTCATTTAATTATTGAAGAGGGCGCGTTCTAAAAACCCGCCCTCTTCGTTCAGAATTTTAATTATTGGTCCTGCTTGATTTGACAATACACTGTTAAAAAAATAATAATGAAAGATGAGGGTGGGTTTCTGAAACACGCCCTCATTTAATTATTGAAGAGGGCGCGTTCTAAGAACCCGCCCTCTTCGTTTCAGAATTTTAATTATTGGTCCTGCAATACACTGTTAATGTGACAACACTACTTGCAAATATGAGGGCGGGTTCCAGGAACCCGCCCTCCTTTCCCTATAAAACTCCGCCCTCTTCAGTATGGTTTTCGTCAAATTTACTCTGTCCAAATTCCCTTCTCATATCTAAAATATCAAAATTGTCTCAATGGAGAATCAACTATTCGACAAATCTCTGCTCGTAGATCAAAACGAACACAGATCTTTCAATATATTACACGGAGAGGAAAGATTCAAAACTTATTCAATTTTTTTTATCTCCATTTTTTTATAATTCTAATAGTTGAAAATAATATGATTTAATTTTGCAGAATGGAGATAATCTCACCGTCGTTACCCATAGTTCTGACAAGTGGATAGTTACCGACCAGCGAATAATCGAGCGGATTCGAAGGGCCGTATTTTATGAAGCTTCATTGCTTCGTCATATCCAAATCGACCACGCCCTCGTTACCTCTATAGTTGAGCGCTGAAGAAAAGAGACCCACACTTTTCATCTATGATGGGGTGAGGCCACTATTACACTCCAGGATATTGGTCTTACTCGGTTTACGGGTCAATGGGCTTGGATTAGTCGGAGGAAAAATTGTTGGTCCAGATACCGACCACCCATACCGGGATACATATATCGAGTCTACTCTCGGACAGGTAAAAAAATTAATGTCAATAAACTCTCGATATCTTTGTTTTTAGCTAAGTAAATTATTTATATTTAATATTCAGATTCAGATTCTCTCTTATTGGTTCCCCTCTTTAGTGTACCTATTGCATGGACATTTTGTACATTATTTTTAGCTTTAATATTTCACAAAAAATGTTAATATCAGGCACCAGGAGGCTATAGTAAAGTGTATAAGATCAGTTTAAACTGGCTGAAAGATACATTCACTAATATCCCTGATGAAACCACCGATGAAGTCTTGGATAGACATGCACGTGCCTACATTCTGTACATGATCGGTTCTTGGTTGATGCCGGACCAATCGGCAACGCATGTCCATCCTTTATACCTTGGGTTCCTTACGGACTTTGATGTGTGTGGCCAATATGCTTGGGGAGCAGGGATCCTGGCCTATCTTTACAAGGAACTCGATAAGGCATGTGCTCCAACGAAGAATAAAATTTGTGGCTGCATTACATTACTTCAGATATATTCCTTGTTTTTCATAGCTAGAAATTTGCAAAATTGTAATATTGGTTCTTTCTCTTATCATCTGACACTTTATTTATAGATTTGGTCATGGGAGCATATGTGTATTGGAAGACCGGATCGAGTTAAAATAACTGCCTTGGATACCCCTGCAAAGCCGCCCGACTCTTGGTGGAATGGCAAGAAAGCGTATAAGGCTCATCGTCGAGTACTTAGGTACTATAGAGATGAGTTGGATCGTATGAAGGCGACTCAAGTAACCATAACTTAGGTAATTAACTTTGTTTTAAAATTTTGAAATAGCTTCATCACAATTTTTGTATTATGTTATTTGTGCAGTTCACATGGACGCCTTATACAGCACATCGTCTGTAAGGATTACCCGGCATCTGTATCGAAGGAGAGCCGGTTTGGCAGGCTCGATGCCCACTCCTCTGCATTAATATCGTTGTCATGCACCTACCGGACCGGGTGTTCCGACAGTTCAGTAGATCGCAACTTATTCCCGTCCTGCCGCCTGCACCTATGACAATAGAGGGAGACACGCGAGGAGCAAAGGCAGAGCGTGATTGGAGGAAGCATCATCATCAATATTTGCTGAGATGGGAGGATAGGCAGCGTAATATTTCCTTACAGCAAATAGGTGACCAAACAACCATCAACACTACCGAAGCATATCTACAGTGGTACAAGCGTGTCACCATAAGATATCTTTCTGCTCCCCCTAACTACTTCCCAAACATCCAGCGGTATGAGCCTAGAGGCCACGTGGAACGAGATCTGGTAAGTTGAATTCTTTAAATTATATTATTTTTTAACATACGGCGGTATGAGGCAATACTTATTTCTTATTTCTAATGTAACGACGGCCTCATGGGTTGCATCATATACAATCAATGATGCAGGATCCATATCCGCCTGATGCTGGTATGGATACTCAGGCTTTATTTGCAAATTGCGACTCATATATTGGTGGTATATTCGGTCAATATAATATGCTTCCACATTTCTCGTCGGCATCAGAGCAGCAACATGAGCCGGCACCAGAGCAGCAGCATGAGCCGGCACCAGAGCCGCATCATCAATGGTTTGGATCACCATACTGTCAGCAGCAACCCTGGCAAACCGGACAAGCGCAACAACCGGAGGAACAACAGCTTTGGGGGACCGGTTTTGCGCAACAACCGTCTTGGGGGTCGGGTTTTGCACAACAGCCGTCTTGGAGGTCAGGTTTTGCGCAACAACAGCAATCTTGGGGGTCAGGATTTGCGCAGCCATGGGGCCCAGGTTTTGTGCAACAGCAGCCGCATGAAAGCAGGATAGGTTCTTCGTAACAACTGCCCAGTTGGGATACGGATTTTTTTTCCTACATACAGTTGTTGGGAGGCAACACATATCCGACACCTGTCCCATATTCAGGATTTTCGGAACAACAGCCTGTCCAAGACGCTGCTGAAGAAGAAGTTGAAGCCGAAGCAGAAGAGCAGACGCCGCCGCCGCCATATACCTAAGAAACGGGAGGGTCCTCCTGTCATCCCAGGAGGCATAGGCTTATGTCAAGCCTCCTCAGATTGGGAAAGGGAAAGGAAAAGGGAAAGCGATAGTTATATACATTTTACAAACAGATATGAATTTTTTGTATTATAAATTTGACGGATTCATTTTGTTATTATAAATTTGACCGTCGAGATAGAATTTACATTTTGCAAACAGATATGATTTTTTTGTATTATAAATTTGACGGATTCATTTTTTTATTAGAGTGTATACCAGATTCAAACGGTTAATATTATACAATTTTTATTCATTTATTTCATATTTAATTTATTTCGTGATTTTTATTTAAATTTATTTTTTGATAACTCTTCTTAATTAAGGGAAGGGCGGGTTCCTAGAACCCGCCCTCCCCTATAATAGGTAGAGGGCGGGTTCCTAGAACCCGCCCTCTGTTTGGGCAGGAGGTGGGGTCGTCCAAACCACACTATTCTGCGAAATTAAAATCAAACTATCCTATTTTAATAATTTTAATTTAAAACCATCCTATTTCAAAAAAAAAACCTATGAAGAAACAATAGCGCAATCCAGCAGACCGTAACCCATATTTTTGAAAATTTGTAAACGTGAGATCGATCCTGACTTGTATGATGTCTTTTATTCATATTCTAATATTGACTACTTGGTTATTGTTTTGCAAATCCTAGAATGTGACTTGTATGGTGTCTTGGCTCTTTCTTTCCGACTCCAAAATTTAACTATACTTTATCGGATCAAATTCCGGATTATAACATAAACCTTTGCTAGAATCAGATAAAAGCTGACAGATTACAAATTTTGGCTCCTTAATAAATGATCATCGGTCTAGTGTGTCGCAAATGGTTCATCAGTGTCGACCATTCAACCATTTAATATTATGTGGTGCACTTGCTGGCTGCAACTTTTAAACTTTGATTAGAAATCGTTTTCTATCAGATAACACTCTCATGTATGCGCGTGGATGTGTCAACAAGATATAAAATATAGAAAATCCGCCTATGAGGTGCAGAGAGAATAAATAGTGTGTGCGTGTGTACACGCGCGCGCACATTATTTTTAACCATGTTCTTCAAATATGGCCACGAGTGTCAACCACCTGCATGTTCAAACCCACGCTCTTGAACAAGCCCTGCTTACTAGAGCTGATAAAATTCAACCAAGATTCTTGGTCTCAGCCGATGTATAATTTCGGCTATCTAGTAGTACTTCAGCATCCCGGTGAAACTTTATTGTGTATGGTAATCGGAGTGCCCTCTCTGGCCAAAATTTCTGGATCCGCCACCGGTGTTTTCCATCAAAAGTAGGTGTCGTTTTTATTCCCTTTTCGGGTGGGGATGAAAAGGTGGAAATGCCCTTATGCTTGACGGCAAGACTTATCATTTATCTTTTTTGTTTGTGTTAATTAATTTTGGAAGGGAGAGCGGTTACTTTTGAAAAAGGACAATTTCGACTGGAATTTGCTGAATTTGACAGGTACACTGCAGTCCATTACTTATAATGGGAAGCTATGGTTACCGGTTGGTATTGTGGTCGATTGCTTTTTAGCCCTAATTAACCGACACTGGTATTTTAGCACGTGCAATGCACGTTTGTATATTTTTAACGTTGTAAAAATTTGAGAATTTTTTAAAAGAATCAGTTAAGCAAATATAGATTTTAAAGGTTTTTCGTTGGATTTTTACTTTTTAAAAATTTAATAAGTCACATATCTTGAATAATATCGAAAAATCGTTATTATCTTAATTAAAGTTATTTAAGATATTTCTCAAACTAAAAACTAAAGTGATTTATACTAAAAAGCTAACAATTTTTTTTCTGTATATCTTATGAATTTAATATGTGTATTGCACATGCCATAATAAGTTAACACGTCATAACCGATTAAGTAGCGGCAAGTGTTATAATAAGTTAACATATCATAACTGTTTAGGTGGCGACAAATTAGATAGGTTTATTTTACACGTGCTCCGTACACCCCTCCTTTGACTTTATAGTAGAGATTAATTGCTTTTATTTTTTTTTAATTTTCCCCCTATATTTATTTATGTTTTTTTTGTGTGGGTTCTGGAGGCTTAATAAGAAAATATCATGTTTTTGGGAGGTTTTGGTAGTTATCAAATTTATGAGGGTACTTTGGTAATTTGTTAAAATTTGAGAGGCACGTATAATTAACTGAAAATAATCTTTTAAACCCAATTTTTTAAACATTACTTAACGTTTTCTCTTTCTTATAATGAAAACCTTTATCCTTTATGCAAATTAAGCAAAACATTCATCCTAATCAAACAAAAACTATCCATTTGTAAGCACCTTGGAGGAGGCAATCCATTATTGATCCTCAAAGCCTACATCCTATAAGGTTCTAATTTTAAGAACTAAATTGAGTGCGGAATACAATTGAAAGAAATCTTAGGCAAGAATAAGCCACTCTCTGGCTAATTAAGGAGAATCCCGATTAAAACACAAAATTTTCCGTTCCTAAGCACCCCGAAGCCAATCCATCACCGACCCCCAAAGCCCTTTAACATCCTACAGGTTCTTTATAAGGACTTATTAACTGCGGAAAACAATTGCAAGATTTCTTTTGTTTTACACCAAATCAAAAACAACGGTATCGACCGTAATATTTTCAAATTTACTTTAGTATCTCATGAACTTGAATTTTCACTTAAGTAAAAAATTTACTTTCATAATCAACACCTGGTTTTTTTTTATATATTAGTGTTCCCCATATATATATATATATATCTAGAGAGAGAGAGGTGAGAGTTCACTCCATTTGTATGTTAAATGTCATACAATCATACACAACACACCGAATTCTAATAAGAACTATTATTTTTAAAGAATATAATCCTCTCACACTGTTTTCATAACCAGCACCAGTGAAATGAAAAAAAGACATGATCTTTGGTTTATTCTACGTTTTAAATTTTACTTGTTCGGTTACTTGTTTAATTAATGATTTGAGTCAATGGCAACTTTGCACACCATGTATGCATGAATATCATCAACTAATTTCGTTATTCTTACTTACATAACTTAGGTTTGCTTAATTAAAAAGGCATTTAATTTGTTGGTATGTATATAAGTAGTCTTGTTTTCTTTCATGTGGATCGTAACCCATTTTTCTGGAAATTTGCAAACCTGAGAATCTGACCTGTATATATGATGCCTTTTATTCCAATTCAAATATTGCTGGCTTAATTTGTGACTTGTATGGTGTTTCGACTCTTTCTCTCTCATGATACTCATAAGTGGGAATTCACCGGATCAGAACATCACGTAGCAGATGACGTGTCGTCAACGTAAGCCCATTAGATTTCTGAGGGCTATGGAGCTGTAATATGTATAATGCAATGGCGTCTCGCCTCCGAGAAAGCACTCGACCTTTTAAGGGCCTCCTCTGAGTACGTTCCCTTTTCGCCTAACCACCGACCAATTGTATGGAGATTGTCATATTTAGGTTCAGTAGGGTAATGATGTAATTGATTGTCGACAACCCCTTTCGACAAGTACCTGGGTAACCGTTACGTACAGCTAGTGCGCTGACGTGTTTATGGTTAAACACACTGCCAGCGTATTGTCGAGTCATTAGAGTCTCACACAGAGGGTTTTTCCGGTTCAGACGATTGATGTAGGAGCCGTACGTTGGTACGTGTAGAGGTCCGATTAAATACGTGTACGGGATACACGGACTTTAATCGGGCGGTTGATAATACTAGCCGGCCTAGGATTAAGCCGGATTATTAAATCAGGTTTTGATTTAATAATTTATATATGTATTTTGATACATATATTTTAGTATTATTGTTCATTATTCACTCTCTTTTGGTGCTGTCCGTATTTTTATACGGATACACGTATATGTAGCGATACATATACCAGGTGAAGTATTCCGTATTTATACGGGAATGATTCTAGAAGAACACCTTATATTTATTTTTCTATTTAGAAAAATAAAAGAAAATGAGGTGTAAAGTTAGGAGTAATGAAGCATAGATCTTTTCATGTAGAGAGGTATGGTTTGAGGATTTTATATTGGTAAAATCATTTGTGTTCACTTTTGAACCAAGGTTGTAAAAAGGAAGCCATTCTCATTTTCTACACGTATATTTTCCTCATTCTTCACTTGAGCATGCTTCATGGTTGCAAGTATTAGCAATCATCTTCTTCTCTTCTCCTTCTTCTTCTTGCTCTCCCTTGAGCAAGGTTTAGAGAGAAATTTTTAGTGAAATATTCCGATATCACCGACCATCCACACATGGCAAGTTGGGATCATTGGTTAGAGCCTCCTCCGGCTTCCCTCAGATAGATTGTCTTCTGCGAGGGTGATCGATTTTCAAGCGCGAACCCAGCGGCTACGGGATTGGAGGGGTCTTCCACAATTGGGTGAACACGCGACAAAAGTTGTAATTTCTCACCCTTTGTATTTCTAGTTAGCTAGTTTAGGTTTCATGGATCGTATCCTGGGTTTTATGGGTGTTTGGTGGTCGCGTTAATTTTTTGTCTTGGCTTCCACCTCGGCCGCGGCCTCCGCGGCGCGGGCACCGAAACCCAACAGTTATTGCCCTATTGTCTATATGATTATGCTTTTGTTTTAGACTTAGCTTTTAAAAATCAATATTTTTACTGTGGGACTTATCGAGCGCAAGATCACCGACGAACATTCTATTTGGTTTTCTTTCTTTTGGAAATGTTTGTTATGTGACTTAGAGACAGGTGGGGAGACCGAAGGAGAGATTGAGCAATCGGAGGAGGATCTCTTGCACTTATCATCTCAGGCGGACTTCTACTATCCTTTAAGCTCGGCTAGTTTTACTTTCAGTATGCCTACTTGCTAAGGCTTTCCGTTTATTTTTATTTCATCCTTTAACGTATTTATTTCGAGAAAGTCCCCTTTCTTGGTATAAGCACGTTGCGGGGCTTGTCATGTACTTGCTAGCTTTTCTGGGAAGCGGGGCATGACAGAGGTAGGGGTGAAATCGGACCGGGCTGGGCGGGTTTTTGACATTTTTTTACCTGATTCAAAAATTAAAACCTGCTCCCTAAACCCGCCCGAACCCGACAGGTTTATAATGCGCTAAACCCGAACCCGCAACTTCGGGTTTCGGACGGGTTTCGGGTTTATGTGGGTGTATCGGGTTTTTCGAGCTTTGCCCATTATAATTTATATAAAAAAATAATTAAAAGTATAATATTTGAGCATTTTCTACCAAATATATAAGAACAAAATTTATACTTAAATAAAATTATATAAACTGTGATGGATTTATAAACTAAACTTAAAAATTGCACTAACCACATATCTATAATAAATTACAATATGTATTTTATAATATTTAGAATTGGATGTCTATATAATATATCTAATTAGAGTTCTGACGGACAGATTTAACCTTAAAACCAGCCCGAAATTATTTTACCTATTTACCTCGATTTACCCTTAAAATTATACAACTCAATTTTTTTTCCAAATATCTTATCAAATCTTTGCTTGTTATGCTATCCACATATCTATAATAAATCTTTGTTTGTTATGGATAAATTCGAGGACCATATCGGCTTGCATCTCGACTCAGTGATCGAAGAGCACAACAAGAGGCTGCGTTCGATCTCAGATGATAACAACAAGAGGCTGTGCTCGATCTTGGAAGATCACAACAAGAGATTCATACAATGCCTTCATCTCGTCGATTCGAGCTTCAAGAGACGAGATCGGCGCCCAAAAAGGATGGGCTTTGGATCGCAGGCGAGGACGCACTCTTCGATCTCATGATGTGCCACACAAATGTGCATCTGCAGTTTAAGAGCATCCTCACTACTTCGAGCTTCGATCAGAAAGCTTCGATTGTTGCCTGCGTTTGTCAGTGCCCGATGAGGCTCGTTCAAGTTGCGAAACATTTCGAGGGGTAATCGATTTATGCACTTGTTTATTTTTGTTAAATCTTTGTAACGTTCACTAAAAGTGACATTTTTGGATGATCCCTTTGGTAAATTACACTAAAATATCCTTAACAGTTGCAGATTTTCTTTAAAATACATTAAAGTTGCGACTTTTTAGGGCATTTTAGTGAAACGAATCTCTTGAAAACCATAGCATAGCCTAAGGTATTTTAATTAATAAATAAACTTAAGGTATTTTAGTGAAAATCCACGACAGTTAAGGATATTTTTGTGTAGTTTAACCTAAATTCTTAAAGAAAATAAAAGATATAATGTTTCTAATATTGTGGTTCCAAATTCCAAGGGGTAGTCAATTTATACACTTGTTTTATTTTTGTTATATCGTAAAATCGTTGTAACTTACACTAAAAATGACATTTTGGAATAAATTTTTGCTTAAATTACACTAAAATACCCTTAACTATTGCGGATTTTCACTTACGTACCTTAAAGTTGCGACTTTTTGAGGGTATTTTAGTGATAGAATTCCTTGAAAACTGTTGTTTAAGCCTAAGGTATTTTACTGTAATTAAAAAACTCTTAAGGTGTTTTATCTAAAGATATAGTATTTCTAAGAAAATGGTTCCAAAATGCCTATGTCATAGGAATGTGATATGTACGCGATAAATAAAGCTAATTCGAGATGTCGAATCTTCTCTAGCCGATTTGAGATGGCTAATCTCCTTTACATCAATTTGCTAAAATAGCATTTTTAGGGGTTTTCATTCTTACCTCCCTTAGATTCATTCACTACTACAAATAAGGGTTGCCCCTACGGATTTATCCGTAGGGGCAAACCACTGCCCCTACGGATATAGCCGTAGGGACAAGAAAATACCCTGGAGGTACAAACGCCGTAGGTGCAAGTTGAAGCCTAGAACTTGCCCCTACGGACAAAAATTAGCCCCTACGGAGTTCTGTGTAGGTCCCGTTTGCCCTACGGAATGGGCCGTAGGGGCAAAAAATTTATTTTATTCACGGTTTTTAAAAATAGTTTACGTGTACCTACGGATCAATCCGTAGAGCCAAGTAATAGCCCCTACGGATACATGCGTAGGTACATATCCGTAGGGGCAAAATATCAGGAATCCTGATATTTTGCCCCTACGGATAACTGGGTAGGGGCATTTGTTTGCCCCTACGGATATATCCGTAGGGGCAAGCTCAACCCCCTGATACTGAGATCACAGGGGAAAATATCAGTTATCCTGATATTTTGCCCCTACGGTTTAATCCGTAGGGGCAACGTTGGTACCTACGGATTAATCCGTAGGTACATATTATCAGTTTTTTTTAAAAAAGGGCTGCCTATTTTTTTCTCGCCCTGTGCACAATAATATATATATCGATCAAATATAAAATTAATCATCACACAACATATATCGCAGTATTCATAATCACATCTCACGCATATAATATACAAAAGAAACCAAAAAACAGAATATGATATAAATATAAACACCGTAGGACCACCAATATCAATATCGTCCAAAATGTAGTACAATATGTATCATATAAATAAATACATGTTTCAAAAAATAAGAATAAAAAAGCTACCCTAGCTCGGTCCAGCTCCACCTCTGATAAACGCTAGAATCTGGCGCGCCTGCTCCTCGGTCAATAAATCATGCAATGCGGAGCGTGCGGGAGTCTGAGCGGGCTGTGGAGCTGGCGATGTGGTCTGCGCAGCCGCCGTCGAGGTAGTGGCTTGCGGAGCCGCGGCTGTGGGAGTCTGAGCGGGCGGTGGAGCTATAGGATCTGTCTGCGGAACCGCAGCCGATGTAGTGGCTTGCGGAGCCGCAGCCGAAGGAGATGCATGTGGAGGCTCGGCCGATGTACCCTGTCGCGTCTGGACCTAACGTGTGTAATAAGCGTATAAGAAATGTGTATTATTCGAATTCGTATTATTATCAAGTTATTTCGAAACCCCATTTGGATATCTAGTTTGGAAAACCGTAGTTTATTTTAATTAGATATGTATGTATGATTAATCAAAGCTAAGTCTACAACCAAATAAGCTCAGGCTACGTACTAATATGGGAGATGTTGATATCTATAATATGACATGATATTTTACTATTAAGTAGTATACATACCAGCATCTCCTTTAACTCCCGAACGGTGGCCTTCAAGCTCTCCAGTTCCTGCTGGACACGTCGCTCACTGGAGACGGAGGAAGTAACCGCCGAGGTGGAGTCCAACCTCATATGGGCCCTGCTAAGGCCCAGTCCCCGGCCTCTCTCCCAACCTCCGTGGTGCCCTCCGTGTGCTGCGTCCAGGACTGGGGTCAGCAGCCTCGGATCGCTCTGTCCGGTAAAATCGATCCCCGATACCTCGGCCTGCTCAACCACCTGCTCCTACACCCACATTAAGCAGTAAAGTATAAGTATAAAATTTAAATTTGAACCTTCCAAAACTAAAATTTCAAATAGGGGTTGAATAAATATTAACACTTACGCAATACTTCTGGGTAGCGACGTCGGGATATCGAAGCTCGCCCGTGGCGGGATCTGTCGAGGTGCCGTGGACGGCAAGATATGCGGACAGCACGCTCGGTGTACCATCTTGCGCCAGGGTCTGAGCTGTCTGCAATATTAGAAAATAACTCTTAATATTAGATATATTAGAAAATAACTCTTAATATTGCATTATATCACAAAGGCCGGTCTATTGTAATTTACCGATAACTCCATGGCTCGAGTAATATTCCTCGAGCCACCTGTATAAGTAGGGCGACCCCTCTTCACCGACTTCCTATTCTCTATATTTTGAGCGGCCTGTTTCTGCACAACGCATTCACATTTAGTTTTCTAATTAAGGAACACAAAAAAATAAATTACATCCTAAACAATGAATTACATTTAAAATACATACCTGTTTGCGTTGAGAGTCGAAATATTCGCACAATAGAGGCCATGTCTCTACGTCGACTCTCGCAAAGGCCGGAGTAGATAGGAGGGCCGCTCTCTCTGCCTCGGGGGTCGCCATCCACAGGGAGTAGCAGTCGGCCTACAGCTCATTCCTGTTGTATCGGACCTTGGTCTGCATGTTCTTCACCAGGCCATTGTACAGAGCATGAAGGTCGAGCACCCTCCCAGGGTGATCAGGGTCAGGTACAGGTTGAAAATCGTAATCCAACTGAAAATACAAAAAAAACATTGTTATTAGATTGCAAGTGTTAATAATAAATATATTCGATAAATCAAATGAAAATATATATTAATATCCGAGCCTGATCAAAGAAGAGAGCGAATGAGCGCCGGTGCTGCTCGCCCCACTCAACGTGAAGTGGATAGTTCTTCATGAGCCGGTTCTCATCCCTCATATACCGGCCGAACCTCTTGGCATGAGGACCGGTATAGTGATAATCAAGGGTAAAAAAGAGGGGGAATGCTGCCTCCCCCTAGCTCTGTCAGACCTTAGCCTATGGGACTGATTCGGTCCTCGAGTCCCCCTCTGGGGATGGGGAGGCCCTGCGTCTGCAAGAAATATCAACACAATCAATATTAAGACAAAGTTGTATTAAGAAATCAAGGTTAAACGAAAATTGAAGTGTGATATATACCTCCGGTGACTAAAGCACGAGCCTGGGCCCGGGCAGCAGCACGAACGGGACGATAGTTCCTCCGGTGAGGAACAGCCGGTGTCCCGGATGCAGACGCATCCCCTCCAACTAGAAAATAAACATTGACGCTAAATTTCCATGAAGTTCATATTTATTCTATAGAGCATATGTAAAATGAATAAATATTTTATATTTATTCATACTAACCTACAGACGATGCGGAGGGTACGGAAGTGGCAGGAGTGGCCCCTGCGTCAGATGTGGACGCACCACCTATAATTAGACAATTAAAAATAGATTATATAAGTAATGGCAAAAAGAATGTGTAGATCAATAATATAACATTCTAAATCAATATGCATGCACTATAGGATATATAAACATACCCGCAGGTGCGGTGGTGTCACCACCTACAGCTAGACAATAATAAAAATTACTATCTAAGTAAGAGCAAAAGGAATGCGTGTATATTTATGATATAGCATTCTAAATCAATATACATGCACTATATGATATATAAACATACCTGGAGAAGCGGGAGTGGCCTCTGTCCCTGATGTGGACGCATCACCAACAACTAGACAATCAAACATTGACAATATAAGTAATTTTGACATAAACATGCATGAATATCTATAATATTACATTCAAAATGAATATGCGTGCAATATATCTGGAGGGGTGGCAAAATCCACACGGAAGGAAGCATCCGAAGGGGTCTCCGATCTGGGTGCAAGACCGGCCCTCTGAAGCTCCCTACGCAGCTCTCCGGGTGGCAGAACCGCTCTGCCTCTGCCTCTGTCGGTGCCGCGGCTGGAGCTCCTGCCGCCCCTCGCTGCTTCCGTCATCGTCATCAAATCTAGATAAACGGTTCGTGGACGCATTAGACAATCATTAAAAGTATTGACTATATATGTATAGATCGTAAAATGTGAATCAATAATATAAGATTACTGATAACCTTTTTCGTTTCGTGGGCGCATTATACATATCTACTTGGATTTCATCGTCGGTGTCATTTCTAACCCACGTAATTTCATGATCGGCCGAAAACAACCCGTCCTTCGAAACAGACGGTCGGAGCACTTTAAGCCTTCTTTCTTCTTCAACCTCATCGCTGTCCTCGAATTATGGGACATCGTAGACATCCCTGGGTTTCCATCGGCATACAACACTCCATCCCGGATGTTTCAAACACTGTGAGTAGTATACTTGGAACGTTTGGTTCGGAAAGATAAACGGATCTTTTTGACCGTAAAATCGAAGTGTGTTCACACTGGTCAATCCATATTCATCTTTCCAAGTCCCAAGATTGCTTCTCCACTTATCCGTATCGGTTCGCGTATCGTACCAAGTACACTGGAATATATAAAAGGGTTCTGATCGTCCGGGACAGTGGATGCCGAGTATACAATTTAAGTACCCATAATAAATCACACCGTCCGATCCTACCGTCGCAATCCCACTATTTTGAGTGGTTCTAGATGTTTCTATGTCCTTAACTTCGAATTTGTATTCAAGGATACCAAATCCTTTGTAATATGCAACCTCCATACTAGGAAATTGAGCTAAACATCTTGAATCACTCTCAAATGATGCAGACAAGTTCGGATCGTGGATCTAACAAAACAAATTTTACGAAAAATACATAACGATATAAGTTTAGATTAAAACTGATAGCAATAAAATGTTATTCGAATAACTTATATGATCTGTGACCCAATCACAAAAATTATCCTGATGATATTTTTCCAATCGTTCTTCGTTCCAATCAGGATGCCCCTCACGTACCTCGTTAAAATGAATTCTGTTTTCGACAAATAATGGTGACATTAATATTATATCATTTCATACACACACAAACACAAATATAACAATTAATCCAAAAAAACTTACTCTCTAATTTGTTCAAGACATGCGCAATTAAGCAAGATAAACTGGTATATCTTGTTGATAAACATAGTGTCTACCCTCTTATACTCGGCTTTACTGTATGGCCCGTCTTGAATTCTTCGAGGCCGATTAAGTCTTGTCTCAATGTTCTCGTCCAGATAGCGGGAACAAAATGTGGTTGCTTCATCAAGAAGATAACCTTGCATGATAGAACCCTCTGGTCGATTTTTATTGCGTATATACTTTTTAAGAGTGTAGATGTACCTAATGAAAATATGTTGAATAAATAAATACGGGCATATAGGACAACAATAAATTTATAAATTGCGCGAAACGAAAAATTACACGTACCTCTCGACGGGATACATCCATCGATATTGTACCGGTCCGGCTAACTTAGCCTCAGTTGCAAAATGAACCATCAAGTGTATTATGATGTCGAAGAATTACGGTAGGAAAATACGCTTAAACTTGCAAAGTATCAATGCGATAGAATTTTTTAGTTTATCCAGCGTCACAACCTCCAGTGTTTTAGCACACAACTCTCTGAAAAAACAACATAAGTCGTTGATTACTAAACCAACCGATTCGGGGAGAGAAGTCCTGAGGGCTGATGGAAGAAGGTGCTCCATGATAACATGGTGCTCCATGATAACATGGTGATCATGACTTTTCAGCCCATCGATCTTGCCTTTCACAATTTTTATTTTCTTGCTGAATGATCCTGAGAAACCTGTGGGAACTTTCAAATCATGAAACACCTGCAGGAATCTTTTCTTCTCCGGTTGTGACATATGATAAGCGGCATTGGGAAGTACAAACTTGCCCGGTTTACCCGCTACCGGTCTAGGGTGCAATTCACTTCTTATTCCCCACTCCTGTAGATCCATCCGAGCATTCAGGTTGTCTTTCGATTTCCCGTCTTTACAAAGAAGCAAGTTGAGTATGTGCTCTGATACTCCCTTCTCTATATGCATGACGTCCAGATAATGACTAACTAAATTTGTTGACCAGTACGGAAGCTCGAAGAAAATACTTAACTTGTTCCAAAATGGCGGTTTGACATGTTTCGTCGGATCCATCCTGAAGGTCATATTATTGTAACTATCCTATTGAGCAGTCACGTTGTAACACCCGAATTCATTTATACCAATTCCAGTTCTCGTAGTTCTTTATTCGTGATATTCTTGATTTAACGTATTGTGGTTGCGAATGGCATATTACATTTTACTTTGCATTCGACCCGACCCGCTTGCTTGAACCTGTTTAATTCTTATTTATAGATTATCTTGACTTGTTGCATGGACATGTGCGTCTCATGATTAGTACATGCTGGCATTTTACCTGGTATCGCATCTTTTATCATATAACAGTCTAGCTCACAGAAAATAATTTAAAATTTCATCTCATAGCCTGCATGATACCCCTAACCCCGTGGTAGCGTCCGCGCATTTTGTTCTCGTCCCGTTCAGTGAAACGGACGTGTTTGGATGGCTACGCGCACGTACGTGCATCCGTTCTTGGGGGTAAGCATTTTCTTTGACTGAGCATTCATTTTGAAATTTGGAAGTCGCATATATTTTTTATATTTTTAATCTGAATTTTTGGACCCGACTCGGGCGTGTTTTGGAGTAACTTTGTATTTGCCAAAATCTCAAAACGGACTAATATTAAATTCTTTATATATTATAAACTATTAATATAATTCTTCACTAAAAAGTATATTCTATCCTTATATGCTGCTAACTGTAAGATTTTATATATTTATATAAATTATTAACGTCTCTCTCTACTGATTGCATCTCTCTCTCTCTCAACTTTTCTCCCTTCTATTTAAAAACACAGCCGTCACCCTAACCCACAACTTCTTTCTCTAAAACCCTAAAACACCCGAGAACCCTTGCCTTCTCCTCCTTCTTCCTGAAATCCACCGCCATTTCCCCCTTCGACTCTTCCTCGGCTTCAACTCCTCCATCGCCACCTACCCACGCCTCCATACCCGAGCAACCCATCAACCCATATCGCTGTCGCCGATCTTCTTCATATTCATCTCCCATCAACCACTGAGCCCCTAGCGCTTTCGCCGCCGACTTGTACTTCTCTTTCTCCATCTTCCCTTCATCGAACCCAACTTCCTCTCCTCAGCAACTCAGATCCCACCTAACCGAACCCATAACAGCCGAGACCCCACCTTCAGATCCTATAACCGAGCAAACTCTAGCCATCAAATCACGTCGACGTTGCCTCATTCTCGGCGCAGCAGCAACTATCGTAGCCATCTTCATCATGGTTGCCGTGGCTACTTCTTCACTCGCCTGCATTTGATCCTGGCCGAATCTCAACTTCGGGCCAAGCACTACTTGGCTGCATCCCTAACCAAGCCGAGATCGAGCTTGGATCTTGCTTCGTTTTGTCGTTTTCCATCGTCACCGCCGTTGAGTTGCAGAAATCCAGTCGTGCCGTCAACGATCCCGACGATCCAGCGAGCGTACCTGACCCGTGTGATCACACTGTGCGTGGTTTGGATCCGTTCCGTGTACCGTGCGCGTGTCGCGACGTTTTCCGCCGACGTGAGACGTTCCGTATTCCCGTTCTTGATCCGATCAAGGCAAGTTAATCTTGCTACATACTATTTAAATCATTATATATCTATTCTAATATATATCATACCTGTAGTTTAAATCTAGTACCCATGTATCATTTTATAACATTTCGATGTTCCGTTTGTAACCGATTATATCATTTTAGATCTAGAACATGGAAATTTATCTGGTTGCATACTAGATTACTTTATACTGCATCTATACCAATATTTATATCACGTATTGCTTAGTTGTACATCCCATGTTACTATTTTATAGTTTCATAATTTCGGATACCCGTTTGCATCCATTTCATTTAGAATATATATCATTGTATCCATAAATCACTTGAATATATAACACTGTAATATTGACACCCATGTTTAATAAGTTGCACCCTATTTAGTTGGGAACTATAAACGTAACCACATTTATATTTTAAATCACATAATAACTGTTTGCATAGTCTATGGCACCCTTTTTCAGTTTTACCTTATTAGACACCCGTGTGCATCTAACCTGTTTTACATATAAGATTGCATCCCTAGGCCATTTAATACCTGTTAATGAGATTGTAGGATTCCATCTCCTTTTAAGTGTATAATACTAATGTTGAAACTATAACTCTAACCCGAATCGATAACCATACATCCTTATAGTTAGTTGATACCGGTGTGCATATCATCTTACATGTTCCAGTTTATTGTTCTGTTCGTATCCATGCTTGTATTTATAATCTTGTTTATGTTAATTTGATTTTGGGGCACCCACATGATATCTTGTACGCCCTGATATGACTTGTTTCACCTATTACTTGACCCGACATGGTACCGTACCACTTTTGACATAACGTGACACCTTTATATATTACCTGGCTTGACCTGATGTACCATTGTCTTACCTGTTACCTGATCTTGTATCTAATGCCAACAAACCTGACCTGTTGTCCTTACGAACCGTTCCTGTTGTCTACCCAAACAAACCTGTACCTGCCTGACCCTGTGTTAGTATTAGCTCTAGATTATTTTAATACATGCCTTGACCACATATAACTTGGGGGTATGGGGAAATCAATGATGAAACCTGACTTGTAACTCGACAGTTGCTTGCTTTTACTGATCAGTTTTAGAGGCTAGGCCAGCCTCGGGACGATGTTGCTGACATCGTTCGTCTTTACATATTTCCTGTTTTAGTGCCTAGCGGCACGTCTCGGTATCAGCCCGAGAGTTTTAGACCGTGGTCCCGGGCATGCACGGGATACTATTGAGTTAAATCGATGATTCATCAAATTGATTTCAAAGACTTGAGAGTAGTTAACCCACTAAACCAGTTTAGATAACTCACTACACATTACCCCACTGCCCTTACTTGTATCACGGTTATGCTTGTTTACCTTTTATGCTCATACTTGCATGTCTTGCTACCCTGTTTATATTATTGCTTGATGTTATGACGCGCTGACGTCTGGGTTTTGCATGGCCCAGATTCTCTACCTTTGTTGCAGACTGATCAGGAGTATTGCCGCTATAGATCGAGCGGTGAAGATCCTGTCGGTATGCAGTTTTACTTTCCAGGTGTTTCTTTTATTGTATCTTTTGCTTCCGCATATTATCATTTCTTGACTCATTCATTCTGGCTCATGAACATGTACTAGATAGTTTAGTTTACTTTTCTGTTTCTTGATATCTCTACAGCCGTAATGTGACTGTGGAAAGATTTTTCCTATCCACAGGTAGCATGGTTGGCTATGTCACGTGTCCATCTTAGCGTACTCTGGGAAGCGGGGCGTGACATAGTTCTTTTGGTATCAGAGCCATAGGATATAGGTTAAACGAGTTTGATTCTTTTGTAGTTGGGTATTGGACCCAATACACGAATCAGAATACCCGTGATTAGGAACATGTCCTGCCACATTGCTATCATGATTCTTGAATCATATCTTTCTTTTATCTTTCGCCTTGACGATATGCAAACCACTTTGCATCTCGACTTGAAACCCTTTTGGTTCTCTATTGTTCCTTCCTGTTTCTTGATTCTGATACTAGGATTTGGGCGACTCGAGTGGAGTTATGTAATTGTACCCATGAACTGCAGCATGATTACAATGCGGTACTCTATTTAAGTAACTTGGAGTCCTGGTCTTGATTCACTTCCTTGTTCCATGGTCGTTATATTGCCTCGTCTCTCTTGCTTTCCAGTTCATGTTTTATCATAAGCTTGAATCATGTTTACCGTGCTTAACCCTCTTCAGTATCTTGACTTCGGGTAAAGTCATCTCGGTATCTTACTTGTTCATGTTGTCCCCGCATTAGAATTATTCAATTCTGGTGCATCCCTTTGCTTGTTGTTGTCTTGGGAATGGATTTTCGCGGCACTTTCCACGCTCATATTGATTGTAAGGAAAGGAAAGTGATTCTCCAGATTCCCGAACATCCGGAGTTTGTTTTGCTAGAAGATGCGGTTCTGTCGAGCCAGTCGAGTTTAGGGCTAGGCCGACAAACAATGTTCTTTCGTCGATGGAAGTTGATAAGAAAGAAGCGCCGGCTATAGTTCGAGAATTCTTGGACGTGTTCAAAGACACCTCGGGTTTACCGCCGAAGCGAGATGTGGAGTTCGCAATGGATCTTGTTCCTGGTGCAGCGCCAATCTCAAAGGAGTACTATCCAATGTCACCAGTGGAGTTGGAAGAAGTCAAGAAAAAAGTTACCGAATTTCTAGAGGAGTGGATTCGTAGCAACAACTCACTTTGTAGATATCCAGTTCTTCTAGTAAAGAAGATGATGTCACAAGAAGGATGTGCATCGATTATCGAGAATTAAACCGGATGACTATTAAGAACAAGTACCCGATCCCTCGCATTGGCGAATTATTTGAGCAGCTTAGTGGTGCGAGGGTATTCTCGAAGCTGGGTTTGCGATCCGGATATCATCAGGTCCGAGTTAAGTCAAAGGATATTTGCAATTCTGCGTTCCGAAATCGATATGGACATTACGAGTATTTAGTGATGCCATTCGGAGTTACGAATGCACCGGCGATATTTATGGACTTGATAAACCGAATCTTTTCACCATTCTTGGACCAGTTTATAGTGGTGTTCATTGATGATATCCTGGTCTATTCGAAGAGTATTGAAGAGCATGCAGAACACTTGAAGATCGCACTGCAGACATTGAGGCAAGAAAAATTATATGCAAAGATGAGCAAGTGCGAGTTTTGGCTTGAAGAAGTGAAGTATTGGGGCATGTATGGCTAGAGATGGAATCGCCGTTGATCCTGAAAGATTGCAGCAGTTCAAGATTGGCCGATTCCGAAGAGCGTTGCAGAGATCAGAAGCTTTCTTGGACTTGTCGGGTATTACAGAATGTTCGTGGAAAATTTTGCCCGTTTGGCTGAGCCTTTGACCAAGCTTACGCGAAAGGAAGCACCGTGCGTATGGACGGATAAGTGTGTGTCAGCTTTTGAGGCATTGAAGCAGAAGTTGATAACCGCTCCTATTCTGACCGTGCCAGACGGTTCCGGAGGAGTGATAATTCACAGCGACGCATGTGGAAAAGGATTGGGATGTGTTTTGATGCAGCATGGGAATGTTATAGCCTACGCATCGAGACAGTTGAAGACCCATGAGGAGAATTACCCAACTCATGATTTGGAGCTAGCAGCTATGATTTTCGCTTTGAAGATTTGGAGACACTACTTATTGGGCGAAAGGGACGAAGTATTCACCGATCACAAAAGTCTAAAGTACGTGTTCACTCAGAAGGAGCTATATACGAGACAGCGAAGATGGTGAAAGCTGATGGCTGACTACGATCTTGGTCTCAAGAACCATCCGGGGGGAAGTTAATGTAGTGCCGGATGCGCTTAGTCGGTTACCAGCAATTCAGATGTTGACTGCACAAAGGGAACTTATTGAAGACTTTCGGAGATTCGAGTTGGAGATCGTGCTACCGTATTCTTTGGGATAGATGATGCAGCTGCAAGTACAGTTGTCGTTGATCGAGAATATTGAAGCAGCGCAGTCACAGGACCCAAGATTGCAAAAGTTTCGAGAACAGGTTGAAGCTAGACTTCGAACGGACTTGTTGATGAAGATTGTTCGTTGCGATATGGTAGCCGTTTGTGTTTGCCAAAAGGAGACATTCGTGAAGAAGTTATGAAGGAGGCACACATTTCCGCATATTCCGTACATCCAGGAGGCACGAAGATATACCGAGATATACGACGGCATTTCTGGTGGGAAGGTATGAAACGGGAGATTACCCGCTTTGTAGCAAAGTGCTTGGTGTGTCAGCAAGTTAAGGCTGAACATCAAAGGATTGCTGGTTTATTGCAACCACTTCCGATTCCTCAATGAAAGTGAGAACATATAACCATGGATTTCGTGACGGCTCTACAGCGGAGTCCAAAAAGGCAACAATACAGTTTGGGTGATTGTTGATCGATTGACCAGGGCAGCTCATTTCATCCCATTTCGAGTTGGTCAATCAATAGAAGTTTTGACAGAACGGTACATACAGAAGATTGTAAGATTTCATGGAGTACCGGTGAGCATCGTGTCCGACCGTGACACTCGTTTCTTATCACGCTTTTGGAAGAACTTACAGGAAAGTTTGGGGACTCGATTGAAGCTTAGCACAGCTTATCATCCTCAGACCAATGGCCAGTCAGAGAGAACGATCCATACTCTTGAAGACATGTTGAGAGCTTGCATGTTAGACTTCAAGAGTTCATGGGAGGATCAGCTACACTTGGTGGAGTTTTATACGACAACAGCTTTCAGGCGACTATTCATATGATCCCATTCGAAGCATTATATGGTCGCAAGTGTCATTCACCTGTCTGTTGGAACGATGTTGGAGAACGAAGATTGTTGGGATCGGATTTGATCGTGCAGACAGTGGAGAAAGTTAACACTATTCGGAATCATATGAAAGCAGCACAAGACTGACAGAAGAATTGGGCAGATACATCGAGAAGACCCCTAGAGTTCGCTGTTGGTAATCCAGTATTCTCGAAGATATCACCGACTAGAGGGGTGACTCGTTTCGGAAGTCGAGGAAAGCTTAGTCCTCGATTCGTTGGACCTTTTGAGATTTTTTGAGCATGTTGGAGAAGTGGCATATCGTTTGGCGTTACTACAATCTTTGGAGAATGTTCATGACGTGTTTTACGTACCTCAACTCCGTAGGTATATTCAAGATGGAACACATGTGTTGAATCAATCGGAGCTAACCGTACGTGAAGATTTGACTTTTGAGAAACGACCGATGTCGATTGTGGATCGAAGGGGAAAAGGTTCTTAAGAACAAGGTTATTCCTCTTGTACTTGTTTCTTGAGAAAATCACTCGCATGGAGGATCAACTTGGGAACGAGAAGATGAAATCCGGCAGAGCTTTCCACATCTATTCTTGTAGTTTCTTGATTGTTTATCCTTTCTTGTTCTTGGAATTTCGAGGACGAAATTCTTTTTGTAGTTAGGTATAATGTAACACCCGAGTTCATTTATACCAATTCCAGTTCTCGTAGTTCTTTATTCGTGATATTCTTGATTTAACGTATTGTGGGTGAGAATGACATTTTACATTTTACTTTGCATTCGACCCGACCCGCTTGCTTGAACATGTTTAATTCTTATTTATAGATTATCTTGACTTGTTGCATGGACACGTGCGTCTCATGATTAGTACATGCTGGCATTTTACCTGGTATCACATCTTTTATCATATAACAGTTTAGGTCACAGAAAATAATTTAAAATTTCATCTCATAGCCTGCATGATACCCCTAACCCCATGGTAGCGTCTGCGCATCTTGTTCTCGTCCCGTTCAGTGAAACGGACGTGTTTGGATGGCTACGCGCACGTACGTGCATCCGTTCTTGGGGGTATGCATTTTCTTTGACTGAGCATTCATTTTGAAATTTGGAAGTCGCATATATTTTTCATATTTTTAATCTGAATTTTTGGACCCGACTCGGGCGTGTTTTGGAGTAAGTTTGTATTTGCCAAAATCTCAAAACGGACTAATATTAAATTCTTTATATATTATAAATTATTAATATAATTCTTCACTAAAAAGTATATTCTATCCTTATATGCTGCTAACTGTAAGATTTTATATATTTATATAAATTATTAACGTCTCTCTCTCTCTACTGATTGCATCTCTCTCTTCCGTTTCTCTCTCTATCTCTATCTCAACTTCTTCTCCCTTCTATTTAAAAACACAGCCGTCACCCTAACCCACAACTTCTTTCTCTAAAACCCTAAAACACCCGAGAACCCTTGCCTTCTCCTCCTTCTTCCTGAAATCCACCGCCATTTCCCCCTTCGACTCTTCCTCGGCTTCAACTCCTCCATCGCCACCTACCCATGCCTCCATACCCGAGCAACCCATCAACCCATATCGCCGTCGCCGATCTTCTTCATATTCATCTCCCATCAACCGCTGAGCCCCTAGCGCTTTCGCCGCCGACTTGTACATCTCTTTCTCCATCTTCCCTTCATCGAACCCAACTTCCTCTCCTCAGCAACTCAGATCCCACCTAACCGAACCCATAACAGCCGAGACCCCACCTTCAGATCCCATAACCGAGCAAACTCCAGCCATCAAATCACGTCGACGTTGCCTCATTCTCGGCGCAGCAGCAACTGTCGTAGCCATCTTCTTCATCATGGTTGCCGTGGCTACTTCTTCACTCGCCTGCATTTGATCCTGGCCGGGTCTCAACTTCGGGCCGAGCACTACTTGGCTGCATCCCTAACCAAGCCGAGATCAAGCTTGGATCTTGCTTCGTTTCGTCGTTTTCCATCGTCACCGCCGTTGAGTAGCCGAAATCCGGTCGTGCCGTCAACGATCCCGACAACCCAACGAGCATACCTGACCCGTGTGATCACACTGTGCGTGGTTTGGATCCGTTCCGTGTACCGTGCGCGC
Organism: Agapanthus africanus; assembly: GCA_030015575.1. Taxonomy (NCBI): domain Eukaryota; kingdom Viridiplantae; phylum Streptophyta; class Magnoliopsida; order Asparagales; family Amaryllidaceae; genus Agapanthus; species Agapanthus africanus. The sequence goes on along the minus strand of CM057349.1, from coordinate 58,643,476 downwards.
GTCACGACGTTTTCCGCCGACGTGAGACGTTCCGTATTCCCATTCTTGATCCGATCAAGGCAAGTTAATCTTGCTACATACTATTTAAATCATTATATACCTATTCTAATATATATCATACCTGTAGTTTAAATCTAGTACCCATGTATCATTTTATAACATATCGATGTTCCGTTTGTAACCGTTTATATCATTTTAGATCTAGAACATGGAAACTTATCTGGTTGCATACTAGATTACTTTATACTGCATCTATACCAATATTTATATCACGTATTGCTTAGTTGTACATGGTACAGAATGTTGGGCTCCTAAGAAGCATCATACACAGAAGATGCACGTAGCGGAGATGCGCATGCTTCGTTGGATGTGCAGTAACACTAGAAAAGACAAGGTGCGAAATGAGGATATTCGTGCAAAAGTTGGTGTAGCACCCGTGGAGGAGAAGATACGGGAAAACCGGCTTAGATGGTTTGGTCATGTGCGACGCAGACCTATGGAAGCACCGGTTCGACGAATAGATACTCTCGATATGGGTAATGGCAAAAGGGCAAAAGGGAGACCGAAGAAAACATGGATGGAGGTGATACGAAACGATATGGTTGCCAAAGGACTCAATGAAAGTATATTGTTCGATAGAAGTGAGTGGAGACAGAGGATTCATGTGCTGGACCCGGCGTGATTCTTATGTTGGTTCATGTAGCCTACCCCATATGCTTGGGATAAAAGGCTCAGTTGTTGTTTTATTGCTTAGTTGTACATCCCATGTTACTATTTTATAGTTTCATAACTTCGGATACCCGTTTGCATCCATTTCATTTAGAATATATATCATTGTATCCATAGATCACTTGAATATATAACACTGTAATATTGACACCCATGTTTAATAAATTGCACCCTATTTAGTTGGGAACTATAAACGTAACCACATTTATATTTTAAATCACATAATAACTGTTTGCATAGTCTATGGCACCCTTTTTCAGGTTTACCTTATTGGACACCCGTGTGCATCTAACCTGTTTTACATATAAGATTGCATCCCTAGGCCATTTAATACCTGTTAATGAGATTGTAGGATTCCATCTCCTTTTATGTGTATAATACTAATGTTGAAACTATAGCTCTAACCCTAATCGATAACCATACATCCTTATAGTTAGTCGATACCGGTGTGCATATCATCTTACATGTTCCAGTTTATTGTTCTGTTAGTACCCATGCTTGTATTTATAATCTTGTTTATGTTAATTTGATTTTGGGGCACCCACATGATATCTTGTACGTCCTGATATGACTTGTTTCACCTATTACTTGACCCGACATGGTACCGTACCACTCTTGACATAACGTGACACCTTTATATATTACCTGGCTTGACCTGATGTACCATGGTCTTACCTGTTACCTGATCTTGTGTCTAATGCCAACAAACCTGACATGTTGTCCTTACAGACCGTTCCTGTTGTCTACCCAGACAAACCCGTACCTGCCTGATCCTGTGTTGGCATTAGCTCTAAATTATTTTAATACATGCCTTGACCACATATAACTTGGGGGTATGGGGAAATCAATGATGAAACCTGACTTGTAACTCGACAGTTGCTTGCTTTTATTGATCAGTTTTAGAGGCTAGGCTAGCCTCGGGACGATGCTGCTGACATCGTTCGTCTTTACATATTTCCTGTTTTAGTGCCGCTAGGCACGTCTCAGTATCAGCCCGAGAGTCTTAGACCGTGGTCCCGGGCATGCACGGGATACTATTGAGTTATATCGATGATTCATCAAATTGATTTCAAAGACTTGAGAGTAGTTAACCCACTAAACCAGTTTAGATAACTCACTACACATTACCCCACTGCCCTTACTTGTATCACGGTTATGCTTGTTTACCTTTTATGCTCATACTTGCATGTCTTGCTACCCTGTTTATATTATTGCTTGATGTTATGACACACTGACGTCTGGGTTTTGTATGGTCCAGATTCTCTACCTTTGTTGCAGACTGATCAGGAGTATTGCCGCTGTAGACCGAGCGGTGAAGATCCTGTCGGTATGCAGTTTTATTTTCCAGGTGTTTCTTTTATTGTATCTTTTGCTTCCGCATATTATCATTTCTTGACTCATTCATTCTGGTTCATGGACATGTACTAGATAGTTTAGTTTACTTTTCTGTTTCTTGATATCTCTACACCCGTAATGTGACTGTGGAAAGATTTTTCCTATCCACAGGTAGCATGGTTGGCTATGTCATGTGCCCATCTTAGCGTATTCTGGAAAGCGGGGCGTGACACACGTCCTCTCCGGACAATGGGAATGGAGGTCCAAGAAGCTCTTGATGAGCATCAAAGTGAACCGTGTCTAACCTATAGGGGTGGTCTGGAGGCAGGAAACGTCGATAGCCGCAATAACAAACCTTCCTGCTAAAATTCAAGAATTTCGATGTTGTGTGTTCATGGCAATGAGGACATGCTTTGTGACCATGTACGAACCAACCTGATAGCATTCCAAACGCAGGAAAGTCATTAATTGTCCACATTAAAACCGCACGCAGTATAAAGGTTGTATTTGTGTTTGCATCGTATGTCTCTACACTATCAATGAACAAAGATTTCAACTCCTCGATCAGAGGTCGGAGATAGACGTCGATATTGTTTCCCGGTGAGTTTGGTCCGTCGATAAGAAGAGGCATCATAAAGTATGATTGGTCCATAGCCAACCAAGATGACAGATTATAAATTATCATTACAACGGGCCATGTGATGTGACTTCCAGCCATATAGTTGAATGGGCAGAAGCCATCACTAGCCAGTCCGAGCCGGACATTGCGAGGATCGCTACTGAATATTGCGTGCCTCCTATCGAAATCCTTCCATGCCGGTGAATGTTTTGGATGACTCATTTTTCCATCTTCAGTTGGAGGAGCACGGTGATGCCAAATCACTGCCTCGGCTGTTTTCTTGCACCTGAATAGCCTCTGTAGTCTCTGTGTTATGGGAAAGTATCGTGCTATCTTGACAGGTATATCAGGCTTCTTATCAGAATCTTTCGGCTTATACCTGGCCTCTCCACATGTTGGACACTCTTTCAAATCTGAATTCTCTTTCCGGTACAACACGCAATTTTTAGGACATGCTTAAATCTTCTCGCACTTTAGACCCAAATAAGACATCATCTTCCGGGCTCCGTACCAGCTGTCGGGCACGTTATTTCCCGGGGGCATAGAATCTTTCAAGAACGAAAGAAGCATTGTGAATGACTTGTTGCTCCATCCATTTAGGCACTTAATCTGGAAAAGTTGGACGAACCATGAGAGGGTGGAATACTTCGTATTCTCATAAATTGGTTTTCTAGCATCATTCATGAAATTTTCATATTTATCCGCACGCGGTCCTTGACCGGAAGGAATGTCATCTTCGGTACGAATAGATTCACCTAGGGCAGCCTCTACCATATCCTCCATTTCTTCTGATGGAAATAAATTACCGTCTTCTCCTTCTGCCGCATTACTGAATTCTCCTTCTTCTCCTGCCGCATTATCGTGTTCTCCTTCTTCTTCTGCCGCATTACTGCATTCTTCTCCTTCCCCGTGATATTTCCAAGTTGTATAAAGTCTAGTAAACCCATATTTTACAATATGAAGCTCTGCCAATTCTACCTTCTGCCAGTACTTATTGCTACATCTATCGCACGGACAGAGAATCTTCTCTATTATGATCTTATTATGTGCACGTGCAAATTCAATGAAAGCAGCAACTCCTGCGACAAACTTAGGTTGCATACGTTGTTGCCAATCCACATACATCCAGTTCTTAACTCTGACGTACTCATGGGCTATGTTAGACTGTATAACATATAAATTATAGGTTATGGTGACTATATTGAGAAATATAAGAACGGGATAGTTACTGACAAAGAAGAAAATCCATGTATATGCTTTATGTGTGCGTTTGTCGTTGAAAACAATAAATTATCGAACGTATGTTAACCGATAGACGGGGACTAAGTGGCTCTTTTATTTTCATATATGAGTATCGATGAGAATATGAAGATTTCATATTATCATCGAGTATCATATATTGGTTTTAACTTGAACATGTTGAATCACTCTCTAATTATGCGTTTGTTGTGTATTCTTGTTGTATGTGTGTTCCGGCTGTCGGGGGTAAGGCTTCTATCCCATTAAGAATGTATAGAGCGAACACCCATTCGCTTGTGCTTTCAACCGTTTCGAGTAAATTTCGGCAGCACCTCCCCACTGTTCTCCGAGTACACTGTAATAGAATAGATAATCATTTCAAAGCTGTAAAACAACGTTGAAATGAACATCTAATCTATCTTTATACATGGAGAACCAGCGGAAAGGTACCGACGAAATATCTCGAAACGGATGAAAACACAAGTGAATGAAGGTGTTTGCTTTATACATTCCTAACTTGTCCACACGGGACAAATCTATTGGTTACCATACGATTGAATCTTCTCGTCGCATAGACTATACGACGGTTGTTAGTATCGAGCTATACCGTCCGATATTTAACAACCTTCGTATAGTTCTATGTCACGACGAATATCGCACGTATGTTAACCGATAGACAGGGACTAAGTGGCGTTTTTAGTTTCATATATGAGTATCGATGAGAATATAAAGGTTTCATATTATCATCGAGTATCATATATTGGTTTTAACTTGAACATCTTGAATCACTCTCTAATTATGCGTTTGTTGTGTATTCTTGTTGTATGTGTGTGTTCCGGCTGTCGGGGGTAAGGCTTCTATCCCATTAAGAATGTATAGAGCGAACATCCATTCACTTGTGCTTTCAACCGTTTCGAGTAAATTTCGGCAGCACCTCCCCGCTGTTCTCCGAGTACACTGTAATAGAATAGATAATCATTTCAAAGCTGTGAAACAACGTTGAAATGAACATCTAATCTATCTTTGTACACGGAGAACCAGCGGAAAGGTACCGACGAAATATCTCGAAACGGATGAAAACACAAGTGAATGAAGGTGTTTGCTTTATACATTCCTAACTTGTCCACACGGGACAAATCTATCGGTTACCATACGATTGAATCTTCTCGTCGCATAGACTATACGACGGTTGTTAGTATCGAGCTATACCGTCCGATATTTAACAACCTTCGTATAGTTCTATGTCACGACGAATATCGCACGTATGTTAACCGATAGACGGGGACTAAGTGGCGTTTTTAGTTTCATATATGAGTATCGATGAGAATATGAAGGTTTCATATTATCATCGAGTATCATATATTGGTTTTAACTTGAATATCTAGAATCACTCTCTAATGATGCATTTGTTGTGCATTCGTGTTGTATGTGTAACATGATTTTAAACCATTGAGATCAAGATTGATAGAACTGATCATCCACAAAGAGATTAAGGATTGATTTTTGACCGCCATATGAAGGAAAATTTTCTCCTACGGCAACCTAATAATATACCCATTATCCTCATATATATATATATATATATATATATATATATATATATATATGCAGGCAGGCATGGATACATACATGCAAATATTTGAAAAATTAATATATCAACCAAAAACTATTATTGCAATGGCATTCATCTATAACAATCAACAATTAAAACTACAAATATAGGATACTGATATCATAAAGCGTTATACGCAACATATGAATTCACATGACTGAAACATGCATCAAAAAAACATGTTCATCCAAAAGAAAGGCCACTGTCAACAAATACAGACAAATACGTCATAAAAACAGTAACTAATTAACAAGTTGATTAGCATCTGGATCAAGAAAATGATAGGAAAAACAATTGATTATGATCTATAATGACAAGTCTATTACCATGACTCTCAACTAACAAAGGTGGCTTTTCGTCCTCGGTAGCTTGATAATTGGGATTTCATGGCGAATAAAAATATGCATATGCCGTTTGACCGGGAACTTCAATAGGAAACTCAATGAGGTCGGGTGTACTGAAGTACGCTTTGTATTTCGCTATATCAGGTGATGAAGCCCAAGCCCTAGTTAGCCCCAGCCCCACCCCAACCGAACCCTAGCCCCAGCCCCAGCCCAGCCCCACCCCAACCGAACCCTAGCCCTAGCCCCAGTCCAGCCCCAACCGAACCCCAGCCCCAGCCCAGCCCCAGCCCCGCCCAGCCCCAGCCCCAACCCCAACCGAACCCCAGAACCGAACCCTAACCCTAACCCTAACCGAACCCGATGCCGATGCCGATGCCAAACCCTCACCCCTACCCGAACCTGGCCTGAACCCTATACCTAACATCATCAAAATTAAAAATAATTTGAGATTTAATTACTAACCGGGCGCGCGGTGGAGGAGACGACAGAAATCGGTGGTCGACGACGATCGGCGAAGATGGCGACGAGGCGCGGGAAGTCGACGAAGGTGTGGGAACGACCGACGAAGGTGGCGACGAGGCGCGGAGCGCGGTGGCGACGAGGCGCGGGAACAGGTGATATAAGGCGCGGGAGTGAGAGAGAGAAATTTTGGGAACGATGAATGACTTTTCTGTGCTTTTTTTTTATTAATAACCTATTTATATGTCCCTACGGACATAACCGTAGGTCCACCGTTTGCGGCTCCGCAGGGCCAAACAAAAAATTAGAACGTAAGGCACCGTAGGGACAACGATGTGGCCCTACGGATAAATCCGTAGGGGCAACCCCATATTGTAGTAGTGATTACAACTATATTATATAGAAAAAAACAAAACTGGTGGAGAAATAGTCTCCTAAAATAAAGGAATCGTAAAATAAAATGTGAACATGGCCTAAATAGTTAGTGGGAGAGTACATTGGACTAATGGTACTCATGCACACATCAAACCACCCATCTTCAAACAACCTTGTCCTCAAGGTTGATGTATTTCATCAACATATCGAAACCTCGGGTTAAGCAATTATAGGCCATCACGGAGGATTGAAGAAGCTTTGAAATTAAGAACTTGAGGGATTGAGCAACATCACGTCCAATGTACTCAATAGCATCTTGAACCTTCGGGTTAGGCGGGACGTTGCCCTCTTTCATGGAGGATCAAGAGGCTCTGGCGTTGTCAATACATCATCTTAGCAACGTCTCAAACACTCGGGTTAGGCGGATTGATATCGGTAATAGCGGAGGATCGAGAGGCTTTGATATCAATTTATACGAACTGATAAAGCCGATTCGAGATGGCTAATCTCCTTAAGAACAATTTGCTATAATAGCATTTTTGGGGTTATCATTCATTTTCCTCTTTACATTCATTTCAACCACATAATATAGAAAACAAACACTAGTAGTGGAGAGATATTCTCCTAAAATAAACAAAACATAAAAAGAAATGCACAAATGGCCTAGCTAGATAGTTGAGTACATGGGTTAATGGAGAGTAAATTGGACTAAGAGACTCATGCACATATTAGAATGTTAAAATCAACATGTCTGTTATATATGAATATTTCTATGAGTACTAACCAAAAACTTCACAAGAATGAAATTTGAGAGTCTGAGAGTATTGGGTGTAAGTTTCCATAGAAGGTGAAATCTGCTCCTATGTCGGCTAAAACGCAACCCACCAGTATTATTTTAGAGATCTTATCCCATTTAAAACATTAGACACAACGAATTTATAAAAAAAACATGATATTTAATTTCCCAATTGATCTAGTGGTGTGAAATGTTTATTGTTAAGTAATAGAGGTATCGAATATTACAAATCACAGGATTTTTTCTGTATCTTAACCATGGAGATCAAAATGAATGCAACCGATGGTCTAGAAGTGACATGGTTTACTTTTTTCTACCATAGGAGGAAGGTTCCCTCCTATGGCACTTTATATACATTAACCTCGTAAATTTTTCTGTTCTTTTATTTGATAAAATCAGGATGATTAGATCGGTATCACACTTTGACACCTTATGTTCCACTGGTTCAGTTTGGAAATGAACGATAGATGGGATAAATGGAGCCTCGTTATACTTGTTGGTACTAAAGTGAATAAGATATTTACCTCATGGCGCATGCAAATGACAATTGGCAATTTTTTATTATCCACTGGTATGGTTCATAGTAAAGATTTTAGATTACTTCTTATGTTATTCACTACCTAAGTTGTCGTCACATACACAGTGTGTGTGAGAGAGAGAAAGTGGTGCTCCGTTGCAACTCTTTGTACAATATGAAAATAGGAACTCCTAAATGACAACATTTGAACGATCCAAATCATTCATCTTGTTTTCCATATTGTAAAATGTTTATGTATAAAAAGTTAAAAGATTTGGAGCCCTTTAAGTTTTAACCCATGAATATGATGGACTTTTTGTTATATAATTGAAAAGTTGTTCATTCTGTATCCATTTGATAAATGGATTAAAGGCATCCTAAGATTTTAGATTAATTCTTATGTTATTCACTACCTAAGTCGTCGTCATAAGAACATATATATATATAGAGAGAGAGAGAGAGTGAGTAATGAAGAAAAGAGTTTCTAGGAGGCTTTTCCGTTAGGTGGCGTCAAAATTCTATATTCTTCGCTATCTTTTTGACGATCGGCACCCATCATCGTCTTTATCATGTAAGATGTGCATATACCAAATTTCATGTGATTCACCGTTGAATTAGCAAAATACAAAGTTCTGTTGTTGGTAAACCGTTAATTTTTCACCCACTAAATCAACGGTGAAAACGTGGTATAATCACATGAAATTTGGTGTATCTGCATCTTAGATGATATAGATGTTGATGATGGATGCTGACCGTCGAAAAAAATCGTAGAGGGTGTATTTTTTAGACGCCATAAGAGGAAATTCCTTCCTATGGCACATTTCCTCTAACACACACACACACACACACACATAGAGAGTAGTGCTCCGTTGCAACTCGGGTTTTTGTACAATATGAAAACAGGAACTCCTAAATGACACAACATTTGAACAATCCAAATCATTCATCTTGTTTCCATATTGTAAAATGTTTACGCATAAAAAATTAAAAGATTTGGAGCCTTCTAAGTTTTAAACCATGAATATACTTGATTTTATGTTATATTATTGAAAAGTTATTCATTTTGTATCCATTTGATACATGGGTTAAAGGCATCCTAATCTTTTGATTTTTTATACATATACAATTTAGGATATGGAGATCAAGATGAATGGTTTTGGATCCTTTAATCTTCTAACGTCTAGGAGTTCCCGTTTTCTTGTCGTGCAACCCGACAGTGCACTCCGACGGAGCACTCCCATGTGTGTGTGTGTGTGTGTGAGAGAGAGAGAGAGAGAGAGAGAATATGCAATAATAGCCATCAGGAAAGAAAATTTGCATGCTAATCAAAGAAGGAAAAAATCCGGCTTTTGTAGTGGATTGATAGTCAATACAATCACATATGTGCGTGGATGTATTAAAATAAACAAAAGTAGAATGTCCTCTATAATATAGAAAATATCAACAAAAATAGATTGAACGTTTTTAGGATATGTAATTTCCCTCAAGACCGTCAATGTTATGCACTGATTCATAATAAGATTTTAGATTAACTCCTAATTTAGATAATTACCCTAGAAGCCATTCTAAGAAAACTTCACCTGTATATGTATCTTTGTCGATATCCACAAACAAGGATGTTGAATATATATTATAGGATATCAGATGAAAGAAAGAAAAATATTTTCTATGTAGTCAAAATTTTACCCATGACTCTTTAATTAGAGATCAGCATCATCCATGTTGAATTATTAGGGGAGGGTGCTGACTATGAAGGAGAGACGGCTGTGCATGTTTGAGATGGCTATGTGCATGTTTCGGACTTTTAGTTCCCCGGCAGTGGAATATAGGTCATATATGATTGTAAACCCCTCTCCAGATCAGCGTCATTCTTTCTTAACTATACGTTAACATGTGTGTCTGGACGTGTTTATGTTTATTTGATTGAGACTAGTTTGCATGGAACCTCTCTCACTTTTATCCAGAAACCCCCTCTGGATAAAAAGGCTCAATTCCCCTTGGTTACACATATTTTTCAGATAGAAGCTGATCTTAATTAAATAAGACGAGAATGAAAATTTAGGGGGGGAAATGATACAAATTTAATATTACAAAGAGGAAATGGTTTTATGAAAAGATTAATTGAAATGGTATTCTGGGAAAGAAATGAAAGGCACAACTCAAATAGTAACCAACTTACAGTTGGAGGCACTGCAACTTCTTGACTCAAAGAAAGGTTGCTTGAAAAGATTAATTGATGGGTAGTTCGGAGAGATGAAAGAAATTGCAAAAAATAGTAGCACTCTTAGAATTGGAGCCAAACTGCAGTTTTGACTCGAAGGGAGGTTACCTGCTAATCTGGCAACAAGTCAGGGGGGTTCCTGCAATTCAGCCTTTATTTATTATATGCAATCTCATGTTTGAATTTTCTTTTATTCTCTTGCAGCAGCAATTCTGTTAAGGCGCTCATTAAGAATGTGAATATATATCCTGACCTATATTTTCCTATCATTTCTGCTCTCTCCTCGGGATTATTTAGTATAATGGTGGATTCTAGAGGGTCTAGTCTGATCTCATATTTCTTCGAAAATCTGGACTACCACCTTTATCAGGTAAAGGCTAAAATCATTAAATTGCAAATTCAAGTTACTTTTATTTATAGAATGAGGTTCATTTTATTCGTTTTTGTTATGTTTGGTTGAAGGTATTTGAAAAGCTTGAATCTGATTATATGAAATGTGCTTACTCTTAGTGTCTGCTAGGCTTTTTTTCTTTTGACTAAATTTCACTAAAATGCAAAACTTTTCAACGTTTTTCTTATAAATACTTTATATATGCAAAAAGCAACCATGAACTTTGCATTTTCCAACTAAATACCAAGAGGATCAAACTTTATTCAGTTTAATACCATTCTTGAAATAACAAAGAAATGTGAAAAAGGCAAGAAAATTCTTGTAAAAACGGCATGTCTCTTGAAATCAAATAATGTGTAAAGCTCATGTTATTTGTTTGAAAGATGCCAATTTCATGGTATTTATTTGTAATTTACAAAGTATTTGGTATTTTTTGTGAAAAGTAGTTAAGAATCATGGTATTTAAGTGAAATTTAGCCTTCACTTTAACTGAGCCACAAAGATGTTTGGTATATCAAAATCTAAATACTGAAACACGTGTCTTGTTTCTGGGATGTTATAACTTCAGTTAATTAGAAAAACGCTTCTTTCATGAAATCACCCCTGTAGTTTATCCATTTACTTAAAAACCTACCTGTACGCTTCTTTCATGGTATTTAAGTGAACTAAAAACCCCTGGAGTTTTAGTTCTTTGTTTTCTAAATACCGTGTTGTTTGATTGTGTTAAAACTGCTGCAAGTAAGGTTAGAGACTTAGAGGCAACCCCAAAGTTTGGCATATAGGCTTGTCGGTGTTGTGATAATTAGAACTACATTCCAACCAGAGGAAGAAATTATAGTTGAACCTGCGTTGACCTCCAGCTACAAGCAACCAAGCCATTTTGCCCTTATCAACTGGGCTTTAGCTCACATGGTACCAATTTCCTCTCCAATATGAGGGGTCGCAAGTTCGATTTTCGGGGTTGATTTAAATAAAAGAAGCATTTTTTCCCTTACAAAATTAAAGTATTATGTAATATATATGATTTATTTTGTGTTATTTCTTGTCTCGACAGTTCCTACTTGAAGCTGCTCTGCAAGACTGCCAGAGGCTAGCCGTTGATGAGATTGGATGTGCGTCCCTCAAACAATGCATTGCAAGATCAAGAGAACCTTATAGGAAAGATATTGTTGATAAAGTTATAGACAACTGCACTGATCTCGCTAAATGCAAACCCGTGTATTTCGAATTGCCTACTCTTATATGTAGAACTGACTTCTCTTTTGGCAATTTTGCTCGAAATTGAAGCTGCATGTAATATTTTATATTTGTTGTCAGAAAAGAGTTAATTTCACAAAAATCCCTTAAACTTAACTTGAACTCCTCCTCAAGTAGTCAAAGCTGTAACACCGTTTGACAGTTTCTCTCTATTTAAGAAACTGATTAATCCAAACATACCGTTTTCATGTTCGGTAAGCAACATTTTAAGACGGGTTTTGAAATAGAGTTGCAAAAATGCAATAATATTTTTAAGGTGCCATGTCAGTCCTCTCCGTCTAAGTATTGTTGCAAAATTGCAGTGACTGTTATTTTTATTTTTTGATATGGAAATCTTAAACAAAAGCTGAAAACAGTTAAAAAGAAGCATTTCATGCAAATATTTAAATTTCCTTTCGCAAGAAAGGGACAACTTTCTGCTTTAATTGTGCAAGATGATCACACGAGAGAGCATCAGTGTACTAATTTACTTTCTTTTATGATTCTATGCAGGTGCTCTGTTATAAACTTCATTCTTAATTTCCATGATCCAGATGCTACTGAAAAAATTTGTTCGAACATTTCAAAAAATTTTGAGGAGTTGTTAATGGATCAATGGGGAAGCTATGCTATACAGAAGTGCCTCATATCAACATCAGGCAATCGTCTGCTTTATGATTTATTGGACCTTTGTCATACAAAACTAGAAGAAATCGAGGAGCATCCTCATGCAAGCAAAGTTCTAGAGACAGCACTCAAGGTTAAAAAGGTGCTGCGCTTAACTATTGGTACAGAGCTTTTCTTTTGAGAATCATATCAAACACCATCCAACTTATACGAATTTTTAAAGAACGCTGTTGAAAGTCCACCATTGACACGACGCTTGATACAAATTATAAAATTTAATGGCGCATTATAAGAAAAACGGAAAAATTTCTATGGTGTTGCGTACTTATATCCAATCAAGAATTTGAGATGTTTTTTTCTATCGCAATCTAATTCATCATTCTTTTGAAAAACAGGATAGTGTCGTCCATGATAAACTAGTCTTAGCCACCGGTTGGAGATTTTTTGCCCAATTGGTGAGCCAGAGACAAGGATGAATCAGATAGTAGATTTATCTCTTTTCCCCCCTCCTTTTTCTTCTCTCTTTTGAAATGAACAAGTTCTTTAGGCATGTGTATTTATTTGCTGGGGCTATTTTTGCTTATATTCTGATAGAGAGAATGTTTTTGCTTATATTCTGATATCTTTTTCATTTGCTAGGTTTGCTTTACTCATCTAGCCCAGTTAAAAAGCTTATAGGTTTATTAATGTGTCGATTTATATTTTCTGACACAATATATATATATATATATATATATATATATATATAGAGAGAGAGAGAGAGAGAGAGGTTAATGGAGGAAAGAGGGAGAGAGAGAGAGAGAGAGGCCATAGGAGGGAATTTCCTCCTATGGCGTCGAAAAAATACACCCTCACTCATTTTTTCCGACGATCGGCACCCACCGTCTTCATCGCTATCATCTAAGATGTGGTTACACCAAATTTCATGTGATTATACAACTTTTTCATCGTTGATTTAGTGGGTTCAAAATTGACGGTTTACCGGCAATATAACTTTTTACATTACTAAATCAACGGTGAAAAGGTTGTAGAATCATATGAAATTTGGTGTACCCACATCTTGGATGATAGCGATGAAGATGGTGGGTGCGGATCGGCAGAAAAAATAAGGGAGGGTGTATTTTTTCGACGCCATCGGAGGAAATTCCCTCCTATGGCATCTTTTCTCCATTATATATATATATATATATATATATATATATATATTAGTGGGTTACGCAACTCCCCTGAGCAATTTCTTATGCGACAGAAGGGATGGGGACCACTCAAGGGGGTGCATCTCAATCTTCTGCCACTTGCTTAGAAAAGAGTTGCTTAGGAACTTTTATACACATATATATATACCCCGTGTATTTTTCCGATCCAAACCTGTGATCTTGATCTATATATCATGAAACCCCTATATACAAAAATTCATAAGATTTGAAGATCACAAACACATCCATCAAAAGGATAGAAAAATCAATGGCTTATCGATATTAAAAAAATGTTGTCTCTTCATGGACGTGTTAGAGATCTTCAAATCTCGAGATTTTTTGTACATAGGGATTTCATGATACATAGATCAAGATTACTGATTTGGATCGGTGAAATACACAGGGATAGATGTGTTTTGTGGCGGGGACTCATTTTCAAAAATGAGCTGCCATCTGATAACCCCCTCTCTCTATATATAGAGAGAGGGGGGGAGTGCTCTATGAGGTTTTTTCATTAGGTAGCATCAAATATTTATTTCCGTCAATTTTTTTCGATCGTTCAGTATCTATCATGTAAGATGTGGATACACCAAATTTCATGTGATTCCACCATTTTTTCACCGTTGAATTATTTGATTTAGCGATGTAAAAAGTTATATTGTTGGGAAATCGTTAATTTTGCATCCACTAAATCAACGATGAAAAGTGATGGAATAACATGAAATTTGGTGTATTCACATCATACATGATAATGATGGATATTGATCGTCAAAAAAAATCGTGTGGTATATAGATATTTGAAGCCACCTAACGAAAAAGCCTTGCAGGGCCTCTTTTGTTCATTATTCTTTTATATAGAGAGATGATTCTATGAGGCCGGTTCTCATTTCTTATTTTGAGGCCAAACTTCTAAACACACAACCCGTCATGATTTTCACTTATCCGTACCGGTCACTTTGATCTACTTGTATTAGATCAAATAGGATCCGTACCGGCCACCTAACGAAAAAGCCTTGCAGGATCCCCCCCCCCCCCTCTCTCTCTCTCTCTCTCTCTCTATATATATATATATATATGATTTGACAGAAGAAAGGAAGGAAAACTCATTATCAATAATAGCAATTGCATGTGCATATACATGAGCAAAATATATGGAAAGATTTTCAAAGAAATTTTGTTACCATAATAAAGATTTTTAGGCTTCGTGGTAGTTTTTAAAGATACTAGATTATTGCATGTGTTATGTAGTAGGATGTACTTTAATTTCGTAGTAGATAATCATGTTAAATATTGCCAAGCATCTTTGTATTATAACTTCCATGCTAATTAACATGCCAACTTTAGAACTTCAAGATTCTACAATACTGTATGAGGTAAAAGAGAATATAAATAGATTAAAGAAAGAAACCTATTATCTATATTATTAATTAATTTAAAGTAGTCTCTATTACCACACATTTTCTCCATTCTAAACACACTGTGTGTTTTCACATCATCCTCACTAGCATTAAAGAGAACTAGCATTTTAGCCGCGCTACGCGCGGGGATAGCATGAATCAAGAAAAATGAGACGATGAAGTAGTTTTCAAGTAAAAATTTAAATTCTATTTAGTCACTCGTACCCTCAACTTATCTTGGTTATACTCAATGCTTAATAGATACTTAAGAGACTATAAGTTATATTTTTATTTTAAATTAGAATTAAGAATATGTGTTTCTTTGTTTCTCTGAATTGAAAAGACATGCAAAGCATTAATGGATGATAGCATAATAAGGTACATGATATTTATTCAATCTAAACATATAAAATGTGAAAGCGTAAAAATATTTTAAGGAAATGAACATTATTGGTCATCCATTTCATTGAAATAGATGTATAATATAAGCAAAAATTCATGTCCTAAGTATTGATAAAGTACATCACCATATCTGTATTACATAAGAAAATAAAACAACACTAAATAACAAGCTGAAAAAAACTTACAATCTCACAGCGGCCAAATATAATGGAATACTTGGAAAATGAATAACGTGACCTTATATAGGAGAGTAAGAGTTCAAAAAGTAATAGCAAAATAAAATATTAATAAATATATCATTTTAGTTTGTTAATAAAGTGTTACTTTTTGAACTCTTACTCGTATCATAATTCACTATGTATTTGAACGGTTTTCAATAAAGTATATTTGACAAAACATAACTTGACTGATTTGATAGCATCGTAACTTGAGTAAATTAAATAAAAATATTTGAAAAAGATAATATTTGATGTTGTTTAGTGATGAAGAACACAACAAAACATGAATGACGCCAATATTTCTGATTTCAATATTTTCTCCTGAGACTATCATCATTCAACAGCAAACTAAAACCAGTTACGATATGAAAATTATATTTAGCAACAAAAGGAGTTATTGGTTTCTTACTTACATAAACGAACCATTGCAAAATGATCATAGATTTCAACATCCTACCCAGCAAATATGACACATACTTCTGAAACCTAAAAATTGAAAAAAAAACTTCGAAAACAAAATCAGTTAAGAGATGGTAGCAATGTTTCCATTGGCATTAATTTTCAAAGAATTTGTAGCACTCGTCTATCCATCGGCAAAAATGACCGCAAAATGCCCTCGGAAGTCGATCATTATCAACCCAGTAGTCATCACCTTTTGCCTTCACAACCCTTCCATAGAGCTTATCCTTGCAGGGAGTTCACGGCTCCATCTTCAACATCATCCTCGTACAACTTTTATTCGTAATCTGCAAAGCATCTCTTCTGCATCTGTCTACTATCGGATTGCCCGATCTCGTGCACTCTTTAATTTCATGACCAGCGCATAAAAGATCGTCTCAAATTTCATGACCAGCAAGTATTAAAGAGAATTGGAATGTAATACCTCACACATTCCAAAACACTATCTTCAAAAACCCTTGTTGATTAATTCCTTACCAACTCTCGAATTCACTCTGTCGACCCCTCCCTCTTATTGTTCCCAGCTTGCACATTATCCTTTGAAGGTTTATGTGACATCAAATCCCAACCCTTGATTAAAAGAGTTATTAACTTTAATGTCATCATCCATGGAGCCCAAAGATACACCATAAACATACCCTACTCTAATAAGAAAATCATCTATCATAAATGAATATCATTAAAGGATCTAAGGTTCATACATTCCACAACCGACACGTGAAAACACAACTCTCTAATTTTTTAATGCTAAAGGATAGGTGAAAACACAACTCTCTAATGTGCCGCCATCTAAGCAGTAATGATGTGTTAATTTATTATGGCATGCACGATGCGCATGATTAAATTAATAAGATGTAAAAAAAGATTTGTTGGTGATTCTAACACCTTTTCGCCATCAATTTTATGTGTGCAAAATAAACGTCGGTAATATAAATAAAGATGTTAGAATCACATGAAAATTGATGTACACACATCTCTGACGATGAAAATGAAGATGGTGGATGCCGATCGTCGGAAAAAAAGGTGGAGAGCCGACCTTTTGCGACGCCGTTTGAGAAAATTTCCTCTTGTGGCCTCTAAGATTCCGTTTTCTCTTTAAATAAATATATATGTTCTATTACTTTGACTTGTTAACTTAAAATATTTGAGGATCTAGTTATGCTATTTTAATTATGTTTAATTTTCATACTTACTGCAAATTAAAGATTGAACCATAATGAGTTTTTTTTAAGAGAATAATGGAGGAAAGAGGCCGTAGGAGGGAATTCCCTCCTATGGCGTCGAAAAAATACGTTCTCGATCGTGTTTTCCGACGATCAGAATCCATCATCTTCATCGTTATCATCTAAGCTGTGGGTACGCCAAATTTCATTTGATTCTACGACTTTTTCACCGTTGATTTAGCAATGTAAAAAGTTCTATTGTCGCTAAACCGTTAATTTTGAACCCACGAATTCAACGGTGAAAAAATTGTAGAATCACATGAAATTTGGTGTACCCATATCTAGGATAATAACGATGAAGATGATGGGTGCCGATCGTCGGAAAACACGATGGAGATTGTATTTTTTCGACGCCATAGGAGGGAATTCCCTCCTATGGCATCTTTCCTCCATTATTCTCTTTTTTTAAATCTCTTCGTAATGCCATAACTCAAAGTCTTGTGGGCATTGTGTCATTTCATATTTATATGTCTCTACGATTATAACCAGAAAAGGAAGGGGCTAGAATCCTCTCATGGTTTTTTTTCCCTCTTTGGGCATTATTTATTGAAAATGAGAAACTTTTTGTTTATACCTTTGAGTTTGAGTTATAATTGTAGAGATTATTTTTTTAGGGTTTGTGCACGTGTGTGTGAGTGTGTGTGAGTAGGGGGGTGGCGGGGTTTGGGGGCTTAATAGGAAAATATCATGTATATGGGTTTTTGGGTTTTCTGAGGGAATTTTAGTAATTAGTTAACATTTAAGGGTCCATGAAGTAAACTAAGAAAGAAAATGAAAAAAAGGGAAATCATTATATAATCTTTATAATCCAATTGGTAAGAATAAGCCCGATGTGGTGTTTGTTGAGGGCCTGTTTGGCTGTAGGATTATGAAATTTGGATATTAAAATAGTACGGTTGTAAATTTCTGGATTAGCTAATTTTGTGTTTGGTTGATATTGGATTCGTAAGTTTGGATTTTTAGATCCTTGTAATCTTGTTTGGTTGGAATAAAGAAAATGAGATTTGGATTTTAGAATTAAAGAAAGAGATAGAGAGAGATGATTTTTTTATGCATAAAAGTACATGGGACTCACCAAATAAGTACAATGAAAAGTGCAAATCCAAGCAAATCCTCTCTTTTTTTTCTAGGATTCTTGAATCATGGTTTGAGATGGGACCCACGCAAAAAACAAAGGATTGCTAATAATCCAAATCTTGCAATCAAACACAAAATTCATGATTCAAGGATTTTTTTTAAGGATTGCACAATCCAAACTTTAAAATCCTGCAACCAAACAGCCCCTGAGGGAGATTGTTAATCAAAACACGAACTTTACTTTCCCACGCAGCTTAAAGCCAATCATTATCCTACAGAGTCTTTCTAAAAACTTATTTATTAAGAAAAATAACGCAAGAAATCTTGGATTTTACACTAAATCGGTATAAATGTGCCCGATTCTTTTGCATTATTCTGCAGTCATTAAATCTATGTTTAAGTGTTTATGCAGTAATCAATGCATTAAAGAAGGATTGCCTACACTGCAAAGGATATTTAAGGATTCTTGAACCAAAATATTCAAGAAATAATTAAGTATTCTATTATTCCTTAAGCATCTGTTTTAAATTAACTAAAAAATACCTTATCTTATCTTTTCGAGTGATTGGACTTTTATATATAAATTTATTGATTCTCTCTTTTTTGAAAATATTATAACGGAAAATGGGAATAATAATAATATTGATATCCATTTAAGCACACAGTATTTAAATAATAAATTTGGAAATAGTATGTTTTCCTAAGACTTTTTAAGTATGAACTTAACTTAGTATATGCTCTTATGAGTGTTCTGCTGTTATCAGAATTTCTTCTGATTAATAATTTCCCTTTTATTTTTACTGATTCTCACTACTAATGGAAGGGTGTAAATCATTGTTTTTTTTATTTTATTTTATTTATTTTCGTTGTCTGTCACACTCTTATTGTGTAGAGCTATTATTTGATTAATGTAAAAATAAACTCGAAAAAATATATTGATATTATATCGGTTGTACTAATTTTCAATATACTCAAATATCTCATGAACTTGAATTTTCATCTTTAACTTAAAAGCTTACTTTCATAATCAATATATGTTCTTAAATATTAATGTTCCCCAGATCACAATATGCATATATAAGTGAGAGTTCATTTCATTTGTGTGTTAAATGTCATAAGATCATGTGCAATATACCGTTAGTGAAAGGAAAAAAAAGATATGATCTTCGGTTTAAATTTTACTTGTTCGGTTACTTATTTAATGATTTTGCATTCATTAATGCTGCTCTAAAACTTATTCTAGATTATTTGAGTCAATGCCAACCTAGCACACCTATATGCATGAACATCAACTAATTTCGTCATTCTTACTTAAATTGCTTATATATGCTTTAAAAGGCATTTTGTTTGTATGTATATATGTAATATTGTTTTGTCTCTCTCTCTCTTCTCCTTCTCTCTCTCTCACACACACATTTATATATATATAAAGAAACAATAGCGCAATCCAACAGATCGTAACCCGTATTTTTGAAAATTTGCAAACGTGAGATCCTGACTTGTATGATGTCTTTTATTCATATTCTAATATTGACTATTTGGTTATTGTTTTGCAAATCCTAGAATGTGACTTGTATGGTGTCTTATCTCTTTCTTTCCCACTCCAAAATTTAACTATACTTTATCGGATCAAATTCCGGATTATACTATAAACCTTCGCTAGAATCAAATAAAAGCCGACAGATTACAAATTTTGGCTCCTTAATAAATGATCATCGGTCTAGTGTGTCGCAAATGGTTCACCAGTGTCAACCATTTAATATTATGTGGTGCACTTGCTAGCTGCAAACTTTTAAACTTTGATTAGAAATTGTTTTCTATCAGATAACACTCTCATGTATGCGTGTGGATGTATCAACAAGATATAAAATATAGAAAATCCGCGTATGAGGTGCAGAGAGAATAAATAGTGTGTGTGTACATGCGCGCTCTATTTTTAACAATGTTCTTCAAATATTGGCACGAGTTTCAACCACTTGCATGTTTAAACACACGCTCTTGAACAAGCCTGCTTACTAGAGCCGATAAAATTCAACCAAGATTCTTGGTCTCAGTCGAAGTATAATTTCGGCTATCTAGTAGTACTTCATGAAACTTTATTGTGTGGTAATTGGAGTGCCCTCTCTGGCAAGAATTTCTGGGTCCACCACCGGTGTTTTCCATCAAAAAGTAGGTGTTGTTTTTATTCCCTTTTCGGGTGGGGATGCAAAGGTGGAAATGCCCTTATGCTTGATAACAAGATTTACCGTTTCTCAATTTGGTTTGTGTTAATTAATTTTGGAAGGGAGAGCAGTTACTTTTGGGAAAAGAAGGACAATTTCAACTGGAATCTGCTGAATTTGACAGGTACACTGCAGTCCATTACTTATATTGGGAAGCTATGGTTACCAGTTGGCATTGTGGTCGATTGCTTTTTAGCCCTAACCGACACTAGTATTTTAGCACGTGCGATCCATGTTTGTATATTTTTAACATGGTAAAGATTTGAGAATTTTTTAAAAGAATCAGTTAAGATAACATAGATTTTAAATGTTTTTCGTTGGATTTTTACTTTTTAAAAATTTAATAAGTCACATATCTTAAATAATATCGAAAAATCGTTATTATCTTAACTAAAAGTATTTAAAATATTTCTTAAACAAAAAACTAAAGTGATTTAAACTAAAAAGCTAACAAATCTTTTTTCTGTATATCTTATGAATTTAATTATGTGTATTTCACGTGCCATAATAAGTTGACACGTCATAACTGTTTAGATAGCGGCAAGTGCTATTATAAGTTGACATGTCATAACTGCTTAGGTGGCAGAAAATTAAAACGGTTTCTTTTACACTTGTGCTGTAGGGCCAATTCATAATTAACCTCCAAAGCCAACATCCTATGAGTTTCTAATTTTCAGGACTTAATTAAGTGGGGAATACTATCGCAAGAATTCTTAAGCAACAATAAACCACTCTTTGGCTAATCAAGGAGAATCACGATCAAAACATAAATTTTCCGTTCCCGAGCACCTCGAAGCCAATACATCATCGACCCCCAAAGCTCTCAACATCATACAGGTTCTTTTTTAGGACTTATTAACTGTGTAAAACAATCATAAGATTTCTTTGATTTTACACCAAATTAATAACGGTATGGACCGTACTATTTTCCAATTTACTTCAATATCTCATGAACTTGAATTTTCACCTTAAGTAAAAAAGATTACTTTCATAATCAACACCCAGTTTTTTTATATATCAGTGTTTGCCAGATCACAATATATTTAGAGGGAAGAGGCCTTTCCTCCTATGGCGTCGAAAAAATACCCCCTCCCTAGTTTTTTCCGACGATCGGCATCCACCATCTTCATCGTCATCATCTAAGATGTGTGTACACCAAATTTCATGTGATTCTACAACTTTTTCACCGTTGATTTAGTGGGTTCAAAATTAACGATTTACCGACAATAGAACTTTTTTACATTGCTAAATCAACGGTGAAAAGGTTGTGGAATCATATGAAATTTGGTGTACCCACATCTTAGATGATGACGATGAAGATGGTGGGTGCCGATCGTCGGAAAAAACTAGGGGGTTGTATTTTTTCGAGGCCATAGGAGGGGGATTCCCTCCTATGGCCTCTTTTCTCCATTATTCTCTCTCTCTCTATATATATATATAAGTGAGAGTTCATTCCATTTGTGTGTTAAATGTCATACAATCATATGCAACACACCGAATTCTAATAAGAACTATTATTTTTAAAGAATATAATCCTCTCACACTGTTTTCATAACCAGCACTAGTGAAATGAAAAAAAGACATGATCTTTGGTTTATTCTACGTTTTAAATTTTACTTGTTCGGCTACTTGTTTAATTAATGAGTTGAGTCAATGGCAACTTTGCACACCATGTATGCATGAATATCATCAGCTAATTTCGTTATTCTTACTTAAAAAGGCATTTAATTTGTTGGTATGTATATAAGTAGTCTTGTTTTCTTTCATGTGGATCCTAACCCATTTTTCTGGAAATTTGCAAACCTGAGAATCTGACCTGTATATATGATGCCTTTTATTCCAATTCAAATATTGCTGGCTTAATTTGTGACTTGTATGGTGTCCCGACTCTCTCTGATCATACTCATAAGTGGGAATTCACTAAATCACAACATGTAGCAGATAACGTGTCGTCAACGTAAACCCATTAGATTCTTGGAGGCTGTAGAGCTGAAATATGTATAATACAATGGTGGATTCCTCAGTGTCTCGTCTCCGATATAGCACCCGACCTTTTAACGGTCTCCTCTGAATACGTTCCCTTTTCATCTAACCACCAGCTGATTGCTCGTCTTCGAGCAATCATTGAGTTGAGCTTACTCAGCTCTCTTGCTCGTCTTCGAGCTATCCTATAGCTGAGATTCTTCAGTGTCCTTGTTTGGCCGGTAGCACGGAGCACGAGTGTCCCCGTAACGGCTTCGTGTATCTCTGCACGACGAGATCTCCACCGCTCCACATCCTGCATCCACGCTTGTGTATCTCGCCATTAATGAGCGTATCTCGCCATTTATGGGCGTATCCCGCCATCAACACGAACGTGACGCAGGAACGAAACGGACGGCGAGAATCTCGTATCGGCTCGCTCCAATGCGGCCCCTATATAAACCCCTCCTCCAGATGATTCAGGGAACTCGAATTGAATCCAATACGCCACTATTTTGCCTATTTATTCCTCGCCGCTTACTAGATCGTCGGAGGGTCCTACGGTGGTTTCTCATCCCGGGACTTCTCTTGCAGGTAACTAGGCGTCAACAACAACCAATAACCCATTGAGACCCGCACGTTCAAATCTCATCTGAAATCTCAACCGTTCAGTATCGCTGGCAACAAGATCGACGGAGGACAGCATTTGAGGAAGATTCCGACCTCTATCACTCTCCGACTCCAAAATTTAACAACAATTTATCTGCAGATCGGATTCCGGATTATAGCATACTCCGCTGGAATCAAATAGAAGCTAACCAATTACAAATAAATGGTCGTCTGGCTCGTGTGTCACGAATTAAATGGTTTATCATGAGGCCATTCATTCATTTAATTAATACTATGCAATGCGCTTGCAAGCTAATTGCTTATGAGTGTAACCTCAGTAAATTGCAAAAATTAACAGTGAAGGATTTGTTTTGCTCATGCTATTTAAAAGGGGGGGAAAAGTTAAAAGGGAAATTTGTGTCCAGGCCCAAAACTAGAAAATGATTTATTTTAAAACTCACAAAGTTTCAAATGCATCAAAAAACCCAAAATACAGAGTTGCATATGTTTCAAAATGTATAATTGGGAAGATTACTTTTCTAGAGTTACACATCTACCCTTATATATATTGAAGATATCTCTAATATGCTGCTATTTATTGAAATATGTTAGGATTACTAATATATATGATGCTATTTATTGAAATATGATAAAAAAAATTTTGAACAAAGATTCTGCTTAAACATGTTGTTATTTAAATTATGAAATTAGTTAATTTTTTTATGGAGGCCTTGATCTCCTTCAGATGCCGTCCTCCGTCGATCTGTCGCGAGCGTTGCAGGACGGTTGAGATTGGATTCGAAGGTTGCCTTCTTGAGTGTGTGGATCTCAATGGGTTGAGTTTGAGGTGGAAGCCGAGCTATCTGCAAAGGAGTCCCGGGAAGGGTGGCCACCGCAGGACCCTCCGACGATCAAGTTAGCCGAGAAATTTTAGCAGAGTAGCGGCTTATAGGATTCAAGTTGTCCTTACCTGAGTCGTCTGAGAGAGGGGTTTTATAGTGGTCGCATGGAGTGAGCAGGCACGAGATCTTTGCTTTCGGATACGCCCCTGACGTTACGCGTGCGTGAACGATGGGATCCCTTCATTAATGTAACACCTTAGAATACGATTAGTGTTAATTAAGCATTAATGCGGGTTTTTAGGGAAAAGTTTACCAAATCGGTTTCCTCACATTTTATAACAATTAATTAATATTTTATTATTATTTGTTATAGCTTGCACACACATGTGCGTGTTAATGTGAGGGTTGTTTAGTGTTAATCTTGTTTAGTAGCCATGACACCTTAAACAAATCCTTGCCAAATTTAACCTTTGTACTTAGCCTTGACATGAGAGTTATCTACTTGTTTGGATTGAGGGAGGTGGCTAAGTGAGTCATGGAGACATTTAATGTGAGCATTGATGAGGAGAGGGGGAGGGTAAGTGTAAGACCAAAACTCACCCTACACTCACCCCTCACCTTTATCTCATTTTAACTCTCATTTCTTAACTCGCTCTCCCATTCTCAATTATTTCTTCATCCCCTCTCACTCTCAACTGAAACCCTCACTACCTCTTCACAAATCTTTGCAAAATCTTCATTTTTCCACCATGAAAACACTTCTCATGTCATGTTTTAGTCACTAGATTGCCTTGGAGCTTGGAAAACGAGGATTTTTGAGCAAGAGTGGCTAGGTAATGACCTCTAACTGTTAATTAGGTGTTTATATGGTTGTGTTGCCTTATAGTTATGGTTTAGAACACTAAAGCTTTAGTTTTGTGCAAATATCGTATTTTTTGTGTCATATTAGAGTCTCTATGATCTGCTATGACCTGGGATTTTTACTGTAAAATCTAGCAATATAGTAGTGATGTACTAGTGATCCTGAGTTTACACCTGAAGCACGAACCGCATCCCATCGGTTTTGCCCGGCGACAACGTAAGTAAATCCGGCGACCTCGGGTTTTTGGAGGAGTTGGGGGTTGGTTTTTGTAGGGTAGCTGTCTGTAGTTGTTTAGAAGTGTTTGGTACTGCTGGATTTTTATGTTATGGTAGTATACAAAATCTGGGATTACTTTGCTATAATCTAGTACTTTGAGTACACGTGTTACGTTATTCGACACGGTTCGTGATCTTATGTAGCTGCTGCACTTGGGTTGGTTTTGGTGTGTCTCCACACACGTTAGCCATTAGACGAACACTTGAGAGTTGGTTTGGAGTTGGTGCGTGGGTCAAACGTAGTGTGTACGTGATATTGATCGATTTCTGAGATTTGCACTTGTTATGTCTTGTGTTAATAGGATCGCAGGCAGGGACTTCGGACGCTGCGAAGAAAGGGAAGCAGGTGATTGGATTTACCTAGCCCGCGATTTTCGGTAAGTAGATTTAACATCTACGGGGAGATCGCCCGCATGGCGTTATGCGTCTGGGCTAGATTATATGATATGATTATTAGTTACAAGTATTGCATGTTATTACTTGTTGTGTTTGGACTTGTACCCATTGGACAGTGCACTATTATTGACGGTTCATGTTGCACGAGCAGTAATTGTATGCCACACACTCCGTCGATAATTGCCATGACACGCACAACCCATATACATATGTGATATTATATGGTTAGAGACATTGAGACGTGATCCTTATTTCCATTGTGTATAAGAAAGAGCATACACATATACCTTGCTATGCCTATATGCTTACACCTATACATACGTGATATTGTATTGGTTAGGGACATTGAGACTTGATTCTTATCCATTGTGCATATGAGATATAGCATACCTGTATACCTACATGCTTACACATATGCCTTGCTATGCCTACATGTTATAGCTACACATATACCTATATGGTATTGTATCATTATTGACAGGTATATACACATATGAGATATAGCTACATGTACATCTTGCATACATACTTACATGTACACCCACATATCTTACTACAGCTACATGTGCATCATGCAAACATACTTACATGTATACCCACATACCTTGCTATAGCTACATATACCCCTAAGTGGTATTGTATTGTCATTTAACATTGAGACGTTGATTATTGTGCTATTGCGCTTATGAAATGCATCATACATACTTGCTTACATGTAGACACATATATCTTGCTATAGTTACATGTACACCTCATATGATGTTGCACTTGATTTCGGAGGAATTGAGAATCGCATGATATATTTTTAGAAATAGATTCATTTAAAAGAGCGATTTTCCCTTAATATGCTCATATTGCTGTTTTATGTTGCATACATCAGTTTTCATGGATTTACGCATTGAGATATGGATTTCATGTGATTTATGGATTTGAGAACCGTGGGGGTATTTCAAGAAATTTATGTATTGTTTGAAAACCCGGTTTCTCTTGATATGATATTTCAGTGCGTCCACCATGAGTTTTCTCGGTTCTGAGACTTGTGTTAGATACCTGATTCGAGAAGCGATAGGCATCGTCTGCGGGTACATGGTAGACCCGGTATGGTTGCCCGAGGTAAGAGGTGATTTTTGTGGTATAGACGATGAGCCTGGCAGGAGGGCTAGTACCTACCAGTGATAGTATTTGGATTCGGCAGTTATCGTGGGGATACCGACCGGAGTTATGTACGGACATGACATCAGGGCCAGTCGTGGTGACGGCGCCTGACAGATGTGTATTTACGTGTCGATGCCGGACACGAGTATTTCATGATGTTTTGGTTTCCATGAGATATAGAGATATGAGGACCGGTTTTGGTGACGGCGCCTGAGAATTTTGGGATTTGATGTGTCAGTAAGGGACACTGGGGTTTCTCCATGCTGATGATTTTTGCATAAGGTTTTATTATATCATCCCACACTCCGGATTATTTGATATGCATGGGTTCATGTAGTTGTAGTACCCTGATGATGTACCTTTACATGATTGTTGCATATCCATATTGCCATACTTATGCTATCAGATTACATATGATAGATTATCGTTGTTCGTGCATACTTGCGATTACTGTATGATATTATTTACTATTCACGAGTTGGAAACTCACTTCCGTTGTGCCATAGTGTTTTGCAGGACTTGTTGGGCCACGGCGGCGTCCCGGCCGTCTAACCTACGCCAAATGCGGAACAAAAACTTTTTTACAAAACCGGCGGTACCGCAACCAAATACTCGGATCGTTCCATTAACCGTAAACTAGAAAACTGTAAAAGAGTTTGGAAAGATTATACCGATCGATCCATGTCCTTCGGTCTTTAATCTCCGTGCCAAACTCCTCGCTGCTGCGCCGACGAAGTCCGCCCCCGGTCTCGCTCGTCAAAGTGGCACCACGTCAATGAATATTTATACGGGCTCCCGCCTCTGTACCGAGGCAACTCGGACATGAAGTTTGCTAGCCGACATGTTCAAGAATGAAGTAGAGAGAGTGTAAAATATTTTGTCTCGAGACACCCAAGCGATTGAGTGGAGGTGAATTGGAGTTGCCGTGGAAATTATGAGCCAAATAATTTTGCAAGTAAGGAAAAATAAAATTCAGCCCACAAAATGTTGTGCTCACTGAATGATGTGCTCGGCCAAAAGAATGAATGAAATTTTCTTTTTTCTTTTTGAAGGGAAGCTCTCTGTGTATTTCAAAAAGGGAAGTGGTGAGAAAAGGGTTTTAAAGCATTATCAATTAATCCCATTCACTCATCCAAACACCACACAGAACGCCCCCAAGTAAAGACCCAAGGAATTGCAAATAAGCCCTCCCACCGCCAAAAAAATCTTGTGCCAGATATCTTGTGCATTAAATGTAAAGGGGACAGCCCACAGAGGGGAGAGGGGGAAACCATGCCGCCCATTCCATAAAAAAAAATGCACAGTCTATCCAAGCTACCTCACACAAAAAGTCCACTGCCCAATCATGGTCGAAAATTGCAAGCAGCCCCCTGCAGCAAGGATTTCAGTGCAATGGAGAAACAAAGCAAGGGAAAATGGCTCACATGAATAAAACAAGGTGTTGGAGGCGGAAAAAGAAAACCGGCAACTTCCAAGATAATCCCGTAACAAATTACGAGATTACACCTCAACAGTAAATACATACACGCATTTGTATTCCGACCGAATACAAATACAATGAGACAAAAATATTCCTACAATTTAATGCTAGGATCCGATTTAAACAAAAGCCCGCTAGTATTATCCGTCCGATCCTGATCCGTGCACAAGTGCACGGATATGACCGAACCCCGCCATATATCCATACGGCCTCTACAACGTTTCGCCCGAACTTAGAAAACTGTCTGTGAGGGACTCTAATGACTCATCAATACACTGGCACTGGGTATAACCAGGTACTAGCTATACGTAACGGTTGCCCATGTATTGATCGGAAGGGAAGCTGACGAGTGAACTCATCTAGAAACCCTACTGAGCCTGACAGTGACAATATCCGTACAGTCCGGTCTGTTCGTCTATGAGTATCGCATATAGGGCCTAGGGGGCTGGTAAACGTCAGACCCCCAATAGCGGTATAAGTCGTGTTGGATATAGTGCCCTCTAAGTCAATTATTGGATCGCAGGTACGTGATTGCAATGATTGAGGGAGGACCTATACCGATAGAACAGTTTTACTCGAGATGATAGTATGCTATCTGGTTTGTCTTTATCATCATGTATATGTTGATAGAGCCCATAGGATTCTTGCTTGACTACCAGCAGTATGATGGCGATCATATATGTGGGAGCTGGGGTCTATAAGTATATCCTTAAAGTGTCTCTAGTCGTGGGAGTTTCGAGATAGGGCATCGATACTCCAGAGTAGACTAGTGTATACAGTCGCGACCCCGACGAGGGGCGGTAGCCGGTCTCACAAGCCACTGGTGTCAGTTGGATCACCTAAGATGTATACAGGTGCTCATTAGGTTATGAGTACACCGGACATGACTCGCCGGGAACTTGCTGGTTGGTATTATACCCAGCGTCAGATAGCAGTTCCCTGGTGACATGTGTACAGGTTAGTTCATCGACCTGAGGTCGTCATTTGTCTCGTGTGAGTTCCCACTGTGCTTTGATTTATACCCTACCACGCTCAAAGGAGACGTACAAACAGGTATATTTTGGGTACAGTCCCGAGCCACATGGAGGCGGTGAGCAGATCATCGGGGATTCGTCTCTCCCGGTATTGGGGGTGAGATCGCACTGTATTTAGGAGAGCCATTACACGAAATCCCTGGCCAGGGTAATCGAGATTTACTGGAAGGTATTCCAGTAGTATCTCAGGGTGTTATGGGCTGCTCTCTGACACGACTTATGCAGCTATTGGGGGTCTGACGTTTACCGGCCCCCTAGGCCTAATATGCGATACTCATAAGACGAATGGACCGGACTGTACGGATATTGTCACTGTCAGGCTCAGTAGAGTTTATAGATGAGTTCGCTCGTCAGCTTCCCTTCCAATCAATACATAGGCAACCCGTTATGTACAGCTTGTACCTCTGACGTGCTAGAGGTTATACCCTGTGCCAGTGTATTGATGAGTCATTAGAGTCCCCCACAGACGGTTTCCTAAGTTCGGGCGAAACGTTGTAGATGCCGTATGGTATTATGGCAGGGTTCGGAAAATGCACGTGCGTTTTCGCACGTGTCATTTTTCGGGCAGATAATACTTGTAGGCTTTGGTTTAAACCGGATCCAAGTATTATACTGTGTAGATATAATATCTTTGTCTCAGTTGCATTTGTATTCGGTCGTAATACAAATGCGGGTATGTTTATACTGTTACGAGGTTATCCTGAAATTCATTTCAGGATCACTTTTGGAAGTTGGCAGTTTCCAGTTTTCTATCAGCCGTATTTAACATTCGGTTAAATGCGGATTTATCTTTTTGTCTTTTGGGTGAGTCATGGTTCTAGTAGATTCTAGAAATGGTGACTAGGATTAATGACTCATTATTTGCATTAATTGTAAGGTGAGGTGTTAAGTGAGGTGGCTTAATTCATTTAATGTGTTCATACATAGGTTTTCATGACTCATTCTTTCTTCATGATAAATATCCTTGATATTTTTTCCTTATGATCACCCTCCAAGCTTCTACATTCACCTCCCCCCTCTCCTATTTATGGCCGGCCCCCTCTATGTGAGAATGATGATTTTTTCCATTTGATTTTGTGAGAAAAGATTATGATAGTTTAGTGTATGGAAATTTCATAGCCCAATTTCCATTTACCCGATTCCAATTGGCAACTTCATTAACCGTTCGTCCATAGCCTTGGACGTAACGAGACAAAGTGTTTTACTCATTCTCTACATCAATCTTGGTCGTCTCTTTTAGCAAACTTGACGATCGAGTTGCCTCGGTTCAGAGGCGGGAGCCCGTTTAAAGATCCGTCGACGTGGTGCCACCTGGACGACGAGACTGGAGTTTCAGAAGATCGAAGCCGCCGCAACAAAGCGTGGGATGATGGTTAAAGACCGAAGGACTCGGATCGTTCGGTATAACAATTCTACCCTCTTTACAATTTGTTAGTTTAGCTTTAATGGCAGATCCGGGTTATAGTACGCGATAGCGCCATTCGTAAAAGTTTTTGTTCCGTATATTGGCGCCTGTTAGACGGCCGGGGCGCTACCGTGGACTTACAGTGGTATCAGAGCCTCACCATTAAGCTATACTAATTTGTGCTAACGCGTTTAAAATATCGATCGAACGGATTTTCAAAAATCACAATTTTCCAGTTCAAAGTTTCTGTTGATTTTTAAATTGTTCTAAAAATTATTTTAACCATACAGAAAAATCAAGCAGGCATTTTTATGGAGACTGAAGAAAAACGATCCATCAATTCGTCCGTACGACCGCGGAAGCACGGCCGTATTAGCGACTTGATGGGCCATTTTTCTTCTGGGCTTTCCACTTGGGATATTGTGGTTTCTGGTAAGGTTATTTTGGGCCCAGTTTATGTTACTGTACAACAGATGTTTGTGGGGCCCACTTCGGGAAATTTTGTCGATCGAAATTTTAAACGTATTAGTTTACAGTACTTACTTTATATCTCCGACCGGGAATGTCATTTGATCGGTAAACCGCGTCTGATTGCTATAGTTCTTTTAGACGGATTTGCGAACGTGACAATCGCATTGATGTTCTGTGTTGTGCTGTGATGTTGCGGATTTGTCGTGGTGGATAGCAGGGTGCAATGATAGTGCTGTTTGGATTTATTTGTACATTTGATATTGCGGGCGCGAGCGTCCAACATGTGGACTGCCGTCACTGCCTGTTGTATAATATTCTTTTGGGGCACGACCGGGTTGAGGTCGATGTACCCGTTGTATATATTTTCATTTCTGTACTAGGTTTATCCCGCGAAGGAGTGCACGGATAGCCGGGTTCTGGAGGGCAACGTGTCCGTATCTCATGGGTTTGAGAGGCAAAGGGACCTCACTCTAGAATTGGCAGACTATTCGTTGCACTCGTAGGGGGTACAGTTTGACCCAAAGAGGGGTGCTCAATTTACCGGATTCCGTGAAGTGCCGGGTGTTCCATTCACTATGATGTGGGGGACTACCTCGCTTCAGGTTTTGGCGGGTAACTTTCCGCACCCGTAGGGGTCTAGGTTTCATTGCACAGGCTATCCACACGACCAGGGGAACGTCGGGTTTCAGTAGCGGCTCTGTGAAACCCGGGGATCCCAGATTATCCGTATTGTTCTGTGATGCTTATTACTTTTCTGTATTGTTGCATATTATCACGCCTGGAGCAATTATTGTATATTAGTCTATATACTATTAGATGTTGTATATGTTTTACACCCGCGCTAGTCCAGCCCCCGCTCTGTCGTTAGTTAAGTAACCTAACGGGTGATGACGGGACCCAGTGATGAATGCGGATGGCATATACATACATTTTATTTTCGTTCTTTTCTGGTGTGATTGATTGATGGGACTGTATTGATTCTTATCAATGCAAGGATAAAACAAACCTATATTTGATGTTGTTGGAACAAATTTTAAAAGGAGTTATTACAAAGACGTTTTCCTTTTGTTTTGCATAGTGATATTCAGTTAGAATATCCTGCACCTCATTCGACGAGGCAAGGGCCGAGATCCTTTCACCGGGAGTGACCCCTTGGGCAGAAGTTTGCATCAGGGTAATAACTTCTATATAATCGATTACAAGTTGCTTTGCATCGCGGTATTCAGTTGGAATATCCTGCACCTCATTCTACGAGGAAAGAGCCGAGATCCCTTCACCGGAAGTAACTTCTTTAGCAAAAGGTTTTCGCTACTATATTTTTTAAAAATTCTATCAGATTCCTTCAACGAGATCAAGTTCATTACGTTAAAGGTTTTTCGCCAAAAACCAGCCGTAATCCTCCGTTGTTTCTTATGGATGGTCAGTAGTATTCAAGCTATGTTTGTTGGCCTACGTCAAGGCGTAGTGTTTGGTAGCTGCTGGGTATTCATTTGTTACACAGATAGATGCATTAGTTTAGGACAGACGTACAGTCTTGTTGGCCTACGTCAAGGGCATGTACGATGACCTAAATTAATCAGGACAACGACGGGTAGAACTTGACATGTGGCTTATGATTTGTTGGCCTACGTCAAGGTCATAAGTGCATAGGATAAAAATTATATCGGGAGTTTCAAACATACAGGAAACTTGCCAGACTTGCGCATACCTTCTGAAGTGTGTTAACTTGAGTGGCTTCCATCAAGTTATCATGCGATGATAGTTGAATCCCGATTCCCACTGATGAGTTAGTTGGATCCCGATTCCCACTGATGAGTTGGTTTACTCTTCGGGTGATCCCGACTGATTTTTCTTTCAGGTTTGGAGGAGAATTTGAGATTACAGTGGGAGGTTTCCTAATTAGATAAAATGATAACCATTCTGATCTAGGTTAGAGTGCGCGCAGAGTGTTTCTTTCTCTCTCTCTTTGGCAGCGACTTTTGACTGACCCTAGACTATAACTTAGTGACCAAGTTGACTGAACCTTCTTAATATACTGGCTTTTGGATTGTTTTAGTTGCATAAGTCATTACCGCTCCTTCTTTTGCCCTTTGTATTTCTTAGAACAACCCGTATTACTACGGACATTCACTTCCATTGGATAGATCCATCGTATGGTTATATAGAAACTCGGAGGGATTTCTTCGAGGATGGATCCAGGTTCAGGAGAAATAGAATTGGTTTATTCAGTTGTCTTTTATTATCACCTTCTCTCAGGTTGCGAGGGCTCCTTAGTTTAGGAGAGTACACCTATTATGCTTATTGGATAGTCTTATTCCAAACCATAGGCGGGCGCCGAAAGGTAGGGAATGAAGAAAACCAATTAGCCTAAGTTGGGTGTACAGAAGGTAATAACTAAAGACAAAATAAAGGGATTAGAAAGAGGACAAAGTAAATTGCGACTGTTATCATTCACGACCAAACCACATACCTCATCGCCACTCCTACTTCACCTTTTTATTTCTCCAGAACAACCTGTATCACTGCGAACATCCAATTCCATTGGATAAATCCATCGTATGATTATATACGAACTCGAAGGATATTTTTTCGAGGATGGATTCTGGTTCAGGAGAAATAGGAATAAGGTTTATTCAGTTGTCTTTTGTCATCACCTTCTCTCAAGTTGCGAGTACTCCTTGGTTTAGGAGGGTACACCTATTATGCTTACTGGATAGTCTTCTTCCAAACCATAGGCTGGTGCCGAACGGTGGGGAAGGCAGAAAACCACTTAGCCTAACAATGGTGTACCGAAGGTAGTGACTAAAGACAAATAAAGGGATCTGGAGAGATGGCAAAGAAATATACGGTTACAGTCATGAATTGGATTATGGAAGAGGCATTACTAAGAATACCAGGATACCCCTACGAAACATATTTATGTTTCATATGCACTGTGCATTGTTAATAGAAAACTGATTTCCCGATTGGATACTTACTCCAGGGTATGTATTTACCAGGTATGATTCTCACATCTGTATAGTTTTACAGATAATGAGTGGGAGTAAGTTATTGGGAATTAGGTGATCATCCTCATTATATCGGAATTCGTTGTAATTGGTGATATTTGAGGAAATCACCTAGGGACAGTTTTCAACCTACGACGCACAGGTTTTGAGTTATTCAACCCAGCGGACTTATACAGAGTATTGTATATTGTCCAGTGTCCGTCAGGACAAAGGGGTAGGTCCTCATACTATATTCTATTTACTTATGACTTCTCTAGTTTTTAGACAAGTGTTTCGTAGAAATACAATGTCTAAGTATTGAGAAGTTGTGAGTATAAGAATAAAGTAGAGAACCAGGTGTCGCAAGTATCGGGATTCTTCAAAGAAATCAAAGATGTAGATACTTGTGATTGGTATTCAGTTGATAGTAATAGTTTTGAGAAACTTGTTTCTCTTTCAGGTTACTCATAAAGGATGGATTCATAAGTTGAGTAATGCTGATTAGCCTCTCTCCATTAAGATGATATGCACTGGAGACAGCTGCATGATTTGAATCTGGTTCCAATTAAATATGCGCCAAAGTTTCTATATTGGATATAGAATGCTTCATATCTTAACGATGTTAAGATACAGGGAGTTGTCCAGCTTATGCTTAAAACCAGACACTGGATAACTCGAGGCATGTTTCTTTAATGGCAGTTTGTGGGTTGACCCTGGCTTTGACGAGGGTTGATTTTCTACCATCTGGGAGATCAATAGTGATATTGTTCTTGACTCGCCACAGTTTCAATAAAATGGATTTTTTCAGAAAACAATAGTGGGAGTATGATAGAACTGGAAGTGATTCCAGAACCACAAACGATTACGGAAAGTTTAATAGGACCTATATATTCAATCAGGCGTGACATTCCAATAGCCACTCCGCAGATATGGTGGGTAACCTCAGACACCCGAGAGGTACTCCAATAGCCTCAAGGACGGTGACAGAGAGGTTCTTGTTTACCCAGACTTGACACTACTGTTGTTCCAGACTATGAGACCCGGCAGGAGGATATGTATAGCGCCGTTCTAAACTAGTTTTAGAAGTGTACGTATATATTATTCTGCCAGAGGGTTGTCGTAATCAGTGGGAGCAGTGGAAGCATAGTAGGCAAGTAGGTTATGTCTATTTATAGAATTGAGCAATTGTAGCGGAGATAGATCATCTAATTTTGATATGACAATCATAGGTTTGACTTCATCAGAATAGGGGATGGATCTGTTAAGAAGGTAGTAGGGTGTAATGTCCTGGTATTTGATGACGTACACAGAGTAGGAAGTGAAATTCCTATACTACAATCGGTTGTACTTTGGTCGTCACACAATTGTTTCTCCACAAAGGACATGGATATAATATTTGACATTCTGGTTTCTAGATCTAGATTTGGGTAGTTTCCCAATGTGGGTACTTTGACAGTATTCTAATAGTATTTTAGAATAGATGACTCCTGGCATGGTGGTATACCTGCAGGTGATGGAGTCACCCTCTCTAAAGGTGTCTTACAGACTAAAGGGGAGAGGGACGTGCATGATTGGCAGATCACTTGCTTAGGCAATTGAGTCAATCGTGAGATGTCAAGTACCACACCAGATGTCGTTATTGCACTAGATGCGATAAGTTTATATTAATCCAATCCTGAAGAAACATACTGTCACGCCCCGCTTCCCAAAATACGGAATACGAGGGGTAGACAAGGCCAGCCATGCTCCTACGGTCAAGGAAATGTCCTGCCGTAGTCACACTTCGGCTTCTAGTTTGTCATGGTAAACAGTAAATGATGCACAGGTAATGAGAAATGCAGTAACTGAAAGGAACAATGATATAAACCGACCTGAAGTGGAACAAACGAAAGTAACTCGGAGTAGCAAGTCAAGAAGTCTGTGAAGCACGTCTAGTTCTAATCCAAGCTAAATCTTCTCCTCACACTGAGCATGCATACTCAGGTCGTCAGAGCGACACAATAGCAATATAATATATATGAAAATCAAGTGACAGTTCTAACAGTTGTATTGGATATGAATAACAGTAAATCAACGACAGCATGAATATGAATGTGCAGTAATCAATGCAGCGGAACAGTAAATCAGTATAACAATATGTCACGTATGCCACACACTATATAAGGAATAAAATGCCAGTATCTCTATCAGTTTCTAAGTCTCACGGTACAGGTCACTAAGCCTATCGTCAGTCCAAGTGTGAGAGTCAACCACTCGCGAGTGTCCTCCACCCAAGGGTAGAACCCAAGGGCAAGGGACCACGGGCCCAACATGTAACAAGAATATCACGGTGTATATATCACGTACCCTGTAAATCTCCATATAACTCCCTAAATATATAAGCCGGCATGGGACTCCCGAGATTCTGTTGAACTCACACTTAAACTACCCCGCACCCCGTGGTCTATATCAAACGCTAACCATCAACCTAAATACTAATCGATCCGTGACAAGTCTGCGCGAGAACTGGAGGCAGGATCTCCATCAAGCACGTCCCGACTAATACCTAAGATAAACGGCAGTGTCTGGTGTCTTATCTGTGACACCCGTGCAACGCTTCCATAAATGTCCCATTCCACTTATACTCACACGTGCACGCATCTCACAGACGTCGACAATGCAATAAATAATAGGGTCACTGATTGTGTACCAGTACGTATCACTTTCACTTAATCACGGATACACGAACACTGACGTACTTGCCACAATCACCACTAAAATCTAACACTGGGTAGATGCACGATGTCACTAGGTTATCACTACAATAATATGGGTATGATGCGATGCATGAACAGTATAAGAAGCATAATTAAGGTGTCATAAAAACAACAGTCTATCATTTGCACGATTTATCATGAAACGTACTTACATAATTTAGCGTAACGATAAACAGGTAGTAATGAGTATGTTCA
Organism: Agapanthus africanus; assembly: GCA_030015575.1. Classification (NCBI taxonomy): domain Eukaryota; kingdom Viridiplantae; phylum Streptophyta; class Magnoliopsida; order Asparagales; family Amaryllidaceae; genus Agapanthus; species Agapanthus africanus. The sequence goes on along the minus strand of CM057349.1, from coordinate 58,606,353 downwards.
GTTATCCATCCATAGAATTTTGTTTTAAGCCAATCGGGTTCCAGGATCATTAATTATAACCTTTTCATTTTAAGCGCTCACGGCTGAAAATCCAATTTCAGAATCAGAAGTCCGTTTCGCAACGCATTTTGATCCCAGTTGGGATCAGATTTTAGCGACGCTACTGTTGGATGAATTCTAGGGTTTTCAGTAAGGTTTTCAACGCAACAGACGGATCTTCAATCGCGTCTGTACGTTAGGAGTTATAATCTGTTTAATATTAACATGTCAATTCTGATTCTGCTGGGACTGTTATGCGTCCCGATCCTTTAAATTACAGATTAAATATCAAACGGTAACGAAACAGAATAAAACCAGTTGTGTTGTCTAGCTAACAGAGTTACCTATAATAAGCAGTGGAGTTCCGCAACCTACGAGTTAAGGAAAACTTATGGTATCCAATACGGAACAGCAAGCATGAATGGAGTCGCTCTGGACTGCAGTCCAGAGTCGTACTCCGATACGAACATCATCCCAATTTAAGTACAGGAATATCAGGAAACTGGTATAGGGTTAAAGGTCGTCGAGTTAGCTTCGATTTGAGCCCTCGAACGCACCATTCTAATATGTATATGATTTATGGTGAATTTAACGGTTTTCAGATGCAACAGAATTACAGTTTTACGGTTAAACTTGGGGGCAGTTGTTTTAGTTGTTAACGATCAAATTATCCAACGAAATTCATACACTAAGTTCAAAGCCATACGGGCCAATCAAAACTATTTAGTTCCGCCAAATTTGATAATGATTTCCTAAGGGAACAAGCATCGAACAGTTACGACACATAATTTATCTAAACCTGCAACTTTATGATATATGTAATTAAAGATCGTAACTTAGGTAAATAGCATGTAAGCAAGTAGAAAACTTGCCTGGATCAGTTCTGAGGATGCACGGTGATTGTAACGTCACAAACGCGCGACGCACACGCGTCACGGCACTCGACTTGGCTCGAATTCGAGTCTCGGCCACGACGGCTCGCAGTTTTGGTGGAGTTGGCTATTGCGGCCTCGGGCAAAGTCGTGGCTAGGGATTGCTGATGCTGTCGGGGCCGATGGAGTGAGTCATTGAGAGAGAGAGAGAGTGTTAGAGAGAGAGAAAGAGATTTAGAGAAAAGGGACAGAGGATTAGAGAGTGAGAGAGAGAAAGACAGAGAGAAAGGGAGAGTGTGTATGCAGTGAGAGAGAGGAGAGGGAGAGTGTGCAGTGAGAAGGAGAGAGCACAGAGGGAGAGATAGAGAGTGAGAGAATTGAGAGAGAGAAACAGAGGAAAGAGAGAGAGAATGAGAGAGAGAGAGAGGGAGTGTAGACGGGGGAGAGAGACCAGTGAGATTGTGAGAGAGGAAGAGAGGGGATGCTGGGTCGACGATGGTGATGATGACGATGCGGTGGGGAGCTGAGGTAGAGACAGAGGGAGAGAGAGAGAGGACACTGAGATAGTGAGAGAGAGAGAGAAACCGAGTGAGAGAGAGAGAGAGAGACAGGGACAGAGAGGGAGGGGAAGGCAGAGAGAGAGAGAAGAGAAGAGCAGAGAGAGGGAGAAGAGCCTGAGAAGGAGAGGGAGTTGAGAGAGACGAGTGACGAGAGTGGAGGAGTGATGAGAAGATGGGGTCGGTGACGAGGGCCCGACGAGATGGTCGGCGGGGGGCGTGGGTGTGGGCTCGAGAGTGGGAAAGACGACGACGACGATGTTGATGATGGTGATGATGATGATGATGAGGCGGTCGACGATGGTGCGAGGGGAGTGGGTGTAGGCGAAGGCGCTCGGGCAGTGGAGGATGGCGGGTAGTGACGGTGGTCGGCGGTGTGAGGTGACGGTTTCAGGTGAGGGGTGCAGCTCGGGAAATGGTGGCGGCGCGAGTTCGAGAGAGAACAGGAAGGGAAGGAGGGAGAGAGAAGTGATGGGAGTAAGGAGGGGAGACGACGAGGAGGGGTCAAGGCGTGCGTCGTGGGGTAACGGCCAGGCGAGCGTGGGCGTGGGAAGCGGCGGAGGAGGCGGGTCGCGCGCGTACGTTTGGGATGTAGCCGTTGGGAATTTAAAAGGGAGGAGATGTACAGGGGTCGGGTCGGGTTTGCGCGAGCGGGGGCTGAAGAAGAAAGGCCGGGCCAAGGAATGAGGAAAAAGAATTTAGTTGAGGGAAATTAAGGAAGCGGGCCGGGGCAAGCGAGTTATGTAAAATAATAGGGAATAAAAGGAGTGGGCCAGGCCGATTAAAATAAGGAAAAATTTAATGGAGGAGTTAAGGGGATGGGCCGGGAACAATTAAATAAAATGGTTAAGTATTAGAGAGGCTGGGCTGGGCTGCATAATATTAATATTAAGGAAGAAAAATATGCAGTGGGCTGAGAGAAAATAGGTTAGAAGAAATAGGGTATGGGCTGAGGAATTTAGGGGAAAAATCACATAGGAGAAATAAAGGGAGTGGGCTTGGGATTTGAGTTAAAATTCGATTAATTGCTAAACGAAAAGAAAGTGAGCTGAGGCACTGGGCTGCTGGAAAAACTGAGGAAGTAAATTGAAATGGGAACGGCTTTTAAACTGCGGCTGAGGAAAAATATAGGATGGAAAATAGATGGGCTCAGGAAAATTTAGTTAGGTTTTAGGATAGGTAAAATTATAAATGCGATAAGTAAATTTATAAATAAATTTATAAAATAAAATGAATAAAATTATAAAGCAACAAAATACAGATTGGGTATAAAAAGAGCTGGGTATTACATCATACCACCCTTACAAAAATTTCGTCCTCGAAATTTAAATAAACTATAAGTAATACAACCACATGCGAAAAGCTATTATTTTGCAAATTAACACATAAAGATTTACTAGAAATGTGTGGACGGAGAAATTTTGAAGATATAAAATACGTAAACATAACATACAAAATATAGATTTAAGTAGGTATAAAAATAGGAACAACTATAAAAGTAGCTACATATATACGGAATATAAATAACAACACTACGACAACATCATTCGAGGCGTACTCGATAAGATCGAAACTCAGATATATGCATATGTAAGTATGTCAAAAGTAGTACGTCAGAAATAAATAGTATAAGACATAAGCATTAGTAAACATAGGCATAAAACCCGAAAATAAAATAACGAGAATAAAGCAATGAAAATGTATCGGTAGGTTAGAACATTTTAGAATAATGTATCGAAGAAAAAAAAATTTAAAATAATTTAGAAAACTTGTATAGTGAGTTTAAGAAACATGGAGCAAAATTTGCGCGGTGTAAGGGTTGCGACACTGAAAAAGAGAATAATAATAATGTACTTAAAATTCATGAAACGGAGTAATCAATAACACGTACTCTTTTACAAAATACTGAAAACTAAATTTTCGAATAACAGTGTTCCTAAATATAGCTAGGGTAGCAAGAAAACACAAAGAGATATAGGGCTAGCTAGGGTAATGATTACAAAGAAGTGTGGCTTATTCAAAAGTCAGAGTATGGCGGCTTTAGGCTGAATGTTAAGGAGATTGGGATAGGGTCAGCACAGGAAATAAGGATGAGCAACAAAGGAATCTGAAAGGAAAGGTGTGGGGGAAACAACAGTCGATACAACACACGAATCAAGAATTGAAGGGTTAGCTATCTTGAAATTTCGCTATGAACTTCTCCTTCCAGAAGGATCTCAATCGAGGCACAGACGAATGATGAATGGTGGTTCATTCCAAGGATCCGGGTGCGGTACTTTCTAATCGAAACGAGGGTGAAAACTATACAACGAGTCGGGGTGGACAGTCAAGGATCTCAGCCGAAAATAAGTAGATATAAGCAATAAACAAGCATCAAGCAAACCAATAATAAAAAAGGTTTACGAATTCAAAAGATTTATTTCATTCAAGAAAATTTGAAACAAGGCATTCTTCAAGACTAAAAGTGGCCCTAAACTATACACATTTTATTTGGCCAGAAAAACAACATCAAAAAGGAATTCCGTCAATCGCGGTTGTGGAGATTCAGTAGGTTGCGGTAGGCTCGCGCACTCAGGTAGGGGCGTCCATTTCCATAGCGCCCCGCAGGTACCTCTATTGGAAGTCCTTCTACCACAGGGTCTTGATCTTCTGGTCCTTCTTCCTCGGATAGAGCTTCTTCATCGAGATCCGATTCCATGTGATTTTCTTCTTCTGGATTTTCTTCCACGGGGTTTTCTTCCGCTGGATTTTCTTCTATCGGTTCTTCCTCGGGGTCTTCCTCTATCGGGTCTTCCTCTATAGGATTCTCTTCAGGATCTCCTTCTTCTTCGTCAGGATCAGCTATCATGTCAAACTCTGGGACGGCTGCTCCTTCGTCCTCTGAATCATTGTTTTCGAAGTTGACCTGTGGACCATTGGCCTCATCATCGGAACTCGTCAGTGTGTGATCTAAGGAAACGCATGACTGTGCATCCTCGTCTAGATGCGGCGCTGCTCCAGGATGGGCCATGGCCTGAAAAGAGAAGTCATGATTAGATAGTGGAATACATCAAGGAAAACTCAGGGTATAAAATATAGGAAAAATGTGCGGTTGCAGGAACTGAAAGATCAGAATGAAAATACTGTGATAATGAATAGAATCTGACATAGAGAAAGCATGAGAATGATACATATATTATGATTCAAATTTTATTTCATTCAACTAAAAGTTCGACGGATACAAAAGTTCAATTGGAAGGAAATGTTTATAAGAGTATGACAACATAATGCTGAAATTGGAAAACATAAAATTCTTCTTTGACTGCCGGAACGCTGCATCATCGTTACGCGAGTTGAATCCTGTGTTGGGTCCGCTTTATCCTCGAAATTCGAACTAGGTAGAAATCCTCACTTGGCAACAGTGGAGAGTGTGGACAAGTTTCCTCCTTGTAGTTCTTTCCTTTCTGGACAACCGTTGATGAGATGTTTGTCGGAACCGCATATCAGACATTTCCCTTGGGCACGGCGACAATCCTTCTGAAGATGTCCTGGCCTCTTACAATATCCACAGCAAGGGTTCTTCTGATGCTTCTGTTGACGCTTCATCTTCTTCTCTTTTCCTCGTCTAATAGGAATCCCTTTATGATAGGAGACTCCCGCTGGGATCTGACTCACCTGTCTTCTCAGCCCTTCAGCTAATAAGTCGTTTGTTCGCTCCTGGGCTTCCTTTAAACCTTGCAGTACATTCAGAATCTCAATGGTCTGATTCTGGGGAGCGGATATAGATGAAGAGTCGTTGGAAGACATGATCCTGAACAATGATTTTGAGGATGATATAAATCACAAGATATACGAATCAAAATATAATATGGATAGGACGAAGATTCAAAAATATCAGAGATGCTGAATTTATTATAAATTGAGAATCAACTGTATGACTTTAAGTCACCTAAACAGAATACGGTAGTGCAATTGCAACCACGTAATCTTGTCAGGTCACCCGAAACCATAGCGAATGGATAGTTGAACACACGATGTGAATATGGATCAAGAGTGACAAGTTTACAACCTAGACCGAGGAATGTCTTAGATTGCCAAACTATACACGGAAGACTGCAATCCCAATCGAAGCAAAACCTGGCTCTGATACCAACTAAACCATGTCACGCCCCGCTTCCCAAAATACGGAATACGAGGGGTAGACAAGGCCAGCCATGCTCCTACGGTCAAGGAAATGTCCTGCCGTAGTCACACTTCGGCTTCTAGTTTGTCATGGTAAACAGTAAATGATGCACAGGTAATGAGAAATGCAGTAACTGAAAGGAACAATGATATAAACTGACCTGAAGTGGAACAAACGAAAGTAACTCGGAGTAGCAAGTCAAGAAGTCTGTGAAGCACGTCTAGTTCTAATCCAAGCTAAATCTTCTCCTCACACTGAGCATGCATACTCAGGTCGTCAGAGCGACACAATAGCAATATAATATATATGAAAATCAAGTGACAGTTCTAACAGTGGTATTGGATATGAATAACAGTAAATCAACGACAGCATGAATATGAATGTGCAGTAATCAATGCAGCGGAACAGTAAATCAGTATAACAATATGTCACGTATGCCACACACTATATAAGGAATAAAATGCCAGTATCTCTATCAGTCTCTAAGTCTCACGGTACAGGTCACTAAGCCTATCGTCAGTCCAAGTGTGAGAGTCAACCACTCGCGAGTGTCCTCCACCCAAGGGAAGAACCCAAGGGCAAGGGATCACGGGCCCAACATGTAACAAGAATATCACGGTGTATATATCACGTACCCTGTAAATCTCCATATAACTCCCTAAATATATAAGCCGGCATGGGACTCCCGAGATTCTGTTGAACTCACACTTAAACTATCCCGCACCCCGTGGTCTACATCAAACGCTAACCATCAACCTAAATACTAATCGATCCGTGACAAGTCTGCGCGAGAACTGGAGGCAGGATCTCCATCAAGCACGTCCCGACTAATACCTAAGATAAACGGCAGTGTCTGGTGTCTTATCTGTGACACCCGTGCAACGCTTCCATAAATGTCCCATTCCACTTATACTCACACGTGCACGCATCTCACAGACGTCGACAATGCAATAAATAATAGGGTCACTGATTGTGTACCAGTACGTATCACTTTCACTTAATCACGGATACACGAACACTGACGTACTTGCCACAATCACCACTAAAATCTAACACTGGGTAGATGCACGATGTCACTAGGTTATCACTACAATAATATGGGTATGATGCGATGCATGAACAGTATAAGAAGCATAATTAAGGTGTCATAAAAACAACAGTCTATCATTTGCACGATTTATCATGAAACGTACTTACATAATTTAGCGTAACGATAAACAGGTAGTAATGAGTATGTTCAGTTATCCATCCATAGAATTTTGTTTCAAGCCAATCGGGTTCCAGGATCATTAATTATAACCTTTTCATTTTAAGCACTCGCGGCTGAAAATCCAATTTCAGAATCAGAAGTCTGTTTCGCAACGCATTTTGATCCCAGTTGGGATCAGATTTTAGCGACGCTACTGTTAGATGAATTCTAGGATTTTCAGTAAGGTTTTCAACGCAACAGACGGATCTTCAATCGCGTCTGTACGTTAGGAGTTATAATCTGTTTAATATTAACATGTCAATTCTGATTCTGCTGGGACTGTTATGCGTTCCGATCCTTTAAATTACAGATTAAATATCAAACGGTAACGAAACAGAATAAAACCAGTTGTGTTGTCTAGCTAACAGAGTTACCTATAATAAGCAGTGGAGTTCCGCAACCTACGAGTTAAGGAAAACTTATGGTATCCAATACGGAACAGCAAGCACGACTGGAGTCGCTCTGGACTGCAGTCCAGAGTCGTACTCCGATACGAACATCATCCCAATTTAAGTACAGGAATATCAGGAAACTGGTATAGGGTTAAAGGTCGTCGAGTTAGCTTCGATTTGAGCCCTCGAACGCACCATTCTAATATGTATATGATTTATGGTGAATTTAACGGTTTTCAGATGCAACAGAATTACAGTTTTACGGTTAAACTTGGGGGCAGTTGTTTTAGTTGTTAACGATCAAATTATCCAACGAAATTCATACACTAAGTTCAAAGCCATACGGGCCAATCAAAACTATTTAGTTCCGCCAAATTTGATAATGATTTCCTAAGGGAACAAGTATCGAACAGTTACGACACATAATTTATCTAAACCTGCAACTTTATGATATATGTAATTAAAGATCGTAACTTAGGTAAATAGCATGTAAGCAAGTAGAAAACTTGCCTGGATCAGTTCTGGGGATGCACGGTGATTGTAACGTCACAAACGCGTGACGCACATGCGTCACGGCACTCGACTTGGCTCGAATTCGAGTCTCGGCCACGACGGCTCGCAGTTTTGGTGGAGTTGGCTGTTGCGGCCTCGGGCAAAGTCGTGGCTAGGGATTGCTGATGCTGTCGGGACCGATGGAGTGAGTCATTGAGAGAGAGAGAGAGAGTGTTAGAGAGAGAGAAAGAGATTTAGAGAAAAGGGACAGAGGATTAGAGAGTGAGAGAGAGAAAGACAGAGAGAAAGGGAGAGTGTGTATGCAGTGAGAGAGAGGAGAGGGAGAGTGTGCAGTGAGAAGGAGAGAGCACATAGGGAGAGATAGAGAGTGAGAGAATTGAGAGAGAGAAACAGAGGAAAGAGAGAGAGAATGAGAGAGAGAGAGGGAGTGTAGACGGGGGAGAGAGACCAGTGAGATTGAGAGAGAGGAAGAGAGGGGATGCTGGGTCGACGATGGTGATGATGACGATGCGGTGGGGAGCTGAGGTAGAGACAGAGGGGGAGAGAGAGAGGACACTGAGATAGTGAGAGAGAGAGAGAAACCGAGTGAGAGAGAGAGAGACAGGGACAGAGAGGGAGGGGAAGGCAGAGAGAGAGAGAAGAGAAGAACAGAGAGAGGGAGAAGAGCCTGAGAAGGAGAGGGAGTTGAGAGAGACGAGTGACGAGAGTGGAGGAGTGATGAGAAGATGGGGTCGGTGACGAGGGCCCGACGAGATGGTCGGCGGGGGGCGTGGGTGTGGGCTCGAGAGTGGGAAAGACGACGACGACGATGTTGATGATGATGATGATGATGAGGCGGTCGACGATGGTGCGAGGGAAGTGGGTGTAGGCGAAGGCGCTCCGGCAGTGGAGGATGGCGGGTAGTGACGGTGGTCGGCGGTGTGAGGTGACGGTTTCAGGTGAGGGGTGCAGCTCGGGAAATGGTGGCGGCGCGAGTTCGAGAGAGAACAGGAAGGGAAGGAGGGAGAGAGAAGTGATGGGAGTAAGGAGGGGAGACGACGAGGAGGGGTCAAGGCGTGCGTCGTGGGGTAACGGCCAGGCGAGCGTGGGCGTGGGAAGCGGCGGAGGAGGCGGGTCGCGCGCGTACGTTTGGGATGTAGCCGTTGGGAATTTAAAAGGGAGGAGATGTACAGGGGTCGGGTCGGGTTTGCGCGAGCGGGGGCTGAAAAAGAAAGGCCGGGCCAAGGAATGAGGTAAAAGAATTTAGTTGAGGGGAATTAAGGAAGCGGGCCGGGCCAAGCGAGTTTCGGAAAATAATAGGGAATAAAAGGAGTAGGCCGGGCCGATTAAAATAAGGAAAAATTTAATGGAGGAGTTAAGGGGATGGGCCGGGAACAATTAAATAAAAGGGTTAAGTATTAGAGAGGCTGGGCTGCATAATATTAATATTAAGGAAGAAAAATAGGCAGCGGGCTGAGAGAAAATAGGTTATAAGAAATAGGGTATGGGCTGAGGAATTTAGGGGAAAAATCACATAGGAGAAATAAAGGGAGTGGGCTTGGGATTTGAGTTAAAATTCGATTAATTGCTAAACGAAAAGAAAGTGAGCTGAGGCACTGGGCTGCTGGAAAAACTGAGGAAGTAAATTGAAATGGGAACGGCTTTTAAACTGCGGCTGAGGAAAAATATAGGATGGAAAATAGATGGGCTCGGGAAAATTTAGTTAGGTTTTAGGATAGGTAAAATTATAAATGCGATAAGTAAATTTATAAATAAAATTATAAAATAAAATGAATAAAATTATAAAGCAATAAAATACAGATTGGGTATAAAAAGAGCTGGGTATTACACATACGGAAGCAGTTATAGAACATAAGTACATGTTCTACGGATTTGATGACGTCAGCCTCCTTCGGGAGACGGTTATTATTCCAGGCTTCATAGGTGACCTGGATGACATGGTGATTGTCTGAGTTTTAGTTTTCCCTCAGACAAGGGACAGTATTATGGACAGATAGTCCAAGAGGATACTGTCGGAGGCATAGTGCTGGAAACTGATTAGTTTCAGTTATCGATACAGTCTAAGAAGTTTGGATTTGGAGTTCATTTATGAACTAAGTCCCATCAGATATCCAGACATATTCTAAGACAGGTATTACTCGATTTGGGAGATGGTTTTCTCCGCGAACTTGATTATAAGAGAGACATAGAAAGAAACATCAGGGCGGATCCACTCACAGAGGCTATTTCTCGAACACAATAGTTTTGCAAACGAGCTTTGTGAAACTGATTAGTAGAGGAGTTGGATGCTCGGTATCACACGAGCTGTGAGTACGGGACATCACAATAATTAACCTTAAGTGCAAGTGGGAGATTGTTGGATATAGTGCCCTCTAAGTCAATTATTGGATCGCAGGTACGTGATTGCAATGATTGAGGGAGGACCTATACCGATAGAACAGTCTTACTCGAGATGATAGTATGCTATCTGATTTGTCTTTATCATCATGTATATGTTGATAGAGCCCATAGGATTCTTGCTTGACTACCAGCAGTATGATGGCGATCATATATGTGGGAGCTGGGGTCTATAAGCACATCCTTAAAGTGTCTCTAGTCGTGGGAGTTTCAAGACAGGGCATCGATACTCCAGAGTAGACTAGTGTATACAGTCGAGACCCCGATGAGGGGCGGTGGCCGGTATCACAAGCCACTGGTGTCAGTTGGATCACCTAAGATGTACACAGGTGCTCATTAGGTTATGAATACACCGGACAGGACTCGCCGGGAACTTGCTGGTTGGTATTATACCCAGCGTCAGATAGCAGTTCCCTGGTGACATGTGTACAGGTTAGTTCATCGACCTGAGGTCGTCATTTGTCTCGTGTGAGTTCCCACTGTTCTTTGATTTATACCCTACCACGCTCAAAGGAGACGTGCAAACAGGTATATTTTGGGTACAGTCCCGAGCCACATAGAGGCAGCGAGCAGATCATCAGGGATTCGTCTCTCCCGGTATTGGGGGTGAGATCGCGCTGTGTTTAGGAGAGCCATTACACGAAATCCCTGGCCAGGGTAATCGAGATTTACTGGAAGGTATTCCAGTAGTATCTCAGGGTGTTATGGGTTGCTCTCTGATACGACTTATGCAGCTATTGGGGGTCTGACGTTTACCGGCCACCTAGGCCTAATATGCGATACTCATAAGACGAATGGACCGGACTGTATGGATATTGTCACTGTCAGGCTCAGTAGGGTTTATAAATGAGTTCGCTCGTCAGCTTCCCTTCCAATCAATACATAGGCAAACCGTTACGTACAGCTTGTAGCTCTGACGTGCTAGAGGTTATACCCTGTGCCAGTGTATTGATGAGTCATTAGAGTCCCCCACAGACAGTTTCCTAAGTTCGGGCGAAACGTTGTAGATGCCGTATGGTATTATGGCAGGGTTCGGAAAATGCACGTGTGTTTTCGCACGTGTCATTTTTCGGGCAGATAATACTGGTAGGCTTTGGTTTAAGCCGGATCCAAGTATTATACTGTGTAGATATAATATCTTTGTCTCAGTTGCATTTGTATTCGGTCGTAATACAAATGCGGGTATGTTTATACTGTTACGGGGTGATCCTGAAATTCATTTCAGGATCACTTTTGGAAGTTGCCAGTTTCCAGTTTTCTATCAGCCGTATTTAACATTCGGTTAAATGCGGATTTATCTTTTCGTCTTTTGGGTGAGTCATGGTTCTAGAAGATTCTAGAAATGGTGACTAGGATTAGTGATTCATCATTTGCATTAATTGTAAGATGAGGTGTTAAGTGAGGTGGCTTAATTCATTTAATGTGTTCATACATAGGTTTTCATGACTCATTCTTTCTTCATGATAAATATCCTTGATATTTTTTCCTTATGATCACCCTCCAAGCTCCTACACTCACCTCCCCCCTCTCCTATTTATGGCCGGCCCCCTCTATGTGAGAATGATGATTTTTTCCATTTGATTTTGTGAGAAAAGATTATGATAGTTTAGTGTATGGAAATTTCATAGCCCAATTTCCATTTACTCGATTCCAATTGGCAACTTCATTAACCGTTCGTCCATAACCTTGGACGTAACGAGACAAAGTGTTCTACTCATTCTCTACATCAATCTTGGTCGTCTCTTTTAGCAAACTTGACGATCGAGTTGCCTCGGTTCAGAGGCGGGAGCCCGTTTAAAGATCCGTCGACGTGGTGCCACCTGGATGACGAGACTGGAGTTTCAGAAGATCGAAACCGCCGCAACAAAACATGGGATGATGGTTAAAGACCGAAGGACTCAGATCGTTCGGTATAACAATTCTACCCTCTTTATAATTTGTTAGTTTAGCTTTAATGCCAGATCCAGGTTATAGTACGCGATAGCGCCAGTCGTAAAAGTTTTTGTTCCGCATATTGGCGTCTGTTAGACGGCCGGGGCGTTACCGTGGATACAAGTCGTGTCGGAGAGTAGCCCAGAACACCCTGAGAAACTACTGGAGTACCTACCAGTAAATCTCGATTACCCTGACGAGGGATTTCGTGTAATGGCTTTCCTAAATACAGCGCTATCTCACCCCCAATACCGGGAGAGACAAATCCCTGACGATCCGCTCATTGCCTCCATGTGGCTCGGGACTGTACCCAACTAAAACCTGTTTGCACGACTCCTTTGAGCCGTGGTAGGGTAGTAATCAAAGCACAGTAGGAACTCACACGAGACAAATGACGATCTCAGGTCGACAGACTAACCTGTACACATGTCACCAGGGAACTGCTATCTGACGATATGTATAATACCAACTCGCATGTTCCCGGCGAGTCATGTCCGGTGTACTCATAATCCAATGAGCACCTGTATAAATCTTAGATGAACCAACTGACACCAATGGCTTGTGAGACCGGCCACCGCCCCTCGTCGGGGTCTCGACTGTATACACTAGTCTACTCTGGAGTATCGATGCCCTGTCTCGAAACTCCCTCGACTAGGGACCATTTAAGGATGTGCTTATAGACCCCAGTTCCCACGTATATGATCGCCATCATACTGCTGGCTGTCAAGTAAGAATCCTATGGGCTCTATCAACATGCAATAGTGAACTAAAGTATGTCTACTATGATAAAGACAAACCAGATAGCATACTATCATCTCGAGTAAGACTGTCCGATCGGTATAGGTCCTCCCACAATCATTGTAATCACGTACCTGCGATCCAATAATTGACTTTGAGGGCACTATATCCAACAATCTCCCACTTGCACTTAAGGCTAATTATTGCGATGTCGCGTACTCACAGCTCGTGTGATACCGAACATCCAACTCCTCTACTAATCAGTTTCACAAAGCTCGTTTGTAAAACTATTGTGTTCGAGAAATAGTCTCAGTGAGTGGATCCGCCCTGATGTTTCTTTCCATGTCTCTCTTTTTCTCAAGTTCACGGAGAAAACCATCTCCCGAATTGAGTAAGACCCATCTTAGAATATGTCTGGATATCTGATGGGACCTAGCTCACAAGTGAACTGCAAATCCAGCAAACTTCTTAGACTGTATCATCAACTGAATTTAATCAGCATCCTGCATCACGCCTCCCTCAGTATCCGCTTGGACCACCTGTCCAAACTACTGCCCCTCGTCAGAGGGAAAACTATAACTCTGACAGTCACTCTGTCATCCGGGTTACCTTGGAAGCCTGGAATGATAACTGTTTCTCGAAGGAGGCTGTCGTTTTCAAATCCCTAGAACAACCACTTATGTTCTAAAACTGCTTCCGAATGTTTCTCCAAGATTGGATTAATATCAACCTATTACATTTAGTGCAAAAAAACAACATATGATATTATGTCCATATCCTATGTAGAGAAACTACTGTGTGACAACCACGGTATAACTAATCGTAGTGTAGGAATTTCACTTCCTACTATGTGTATGTCATCCAAGTACCGGGACATCACATCCTACTACTATCTTAACAGATCCATTCCCTATTCTGATGAAGTCAAAGTCCATGACTGTCACATCAAAAATAGATGATCTATCTCCGCTATATCTGCTTTAGTCTAAATAGACATAAGCAACTAGTCCACTATCCTTCCGCTGCTCCCACTGACTACGACAACCCTCTGGTAGAGTCATATACACGTGCACTTCTAAAGCTAGTTTAGAATGATGCTATACTCACCCTCCCGCCGGGTCTCATAGTCTGGAACAACAGCAATGTCAAGTCTGGGTAAACTAGAACCTCCCTGTCACCGTCCTTGAGGCTACCGGAATACCTCTCGGGTGGCTGAGGTTACCCACAATATCTGCGGAGTGGCTAATGGAATGTCAATCCTGATTGAATCTTTAGGTCCTATTAAATTTTTCGTAATCGTTTGTGGTTCTGGAATCACTTCCAGTTCTACCATACTCCCACTACAGTTTTTTGGAAAAATCTATTTTACTAAAATTGTGGCGAGTCAAGGACAATATCACTATTGATCTTCCAGATGGTAGAAAATTAACCCTCATCAAAGCCCGGGTTAACCCACAAACTGCCATTACAGAAACGTGCCTTGAGTTATCCAGAGTCTGGTTTTAAGCATAAGCCGGACAACTCCCCGTACCTTAACAACGTTAAAATATGAACCATTCTATATACAATATAGAATTAGAGGCACTGATTTAATTGGAACCAGATTCAAATCATGCAGCTGTCTCCAGTGCATATTAACTAAATGGAGAGAGGCCGATCAGCATTACTCAACTTAGGAGTGCATCCAATTATGAGTAACCTGAAAGAGAAGCAAGTTCTCAAAATCATTACTATCAACTGAATACCACACACAAGTATCTACATCTTCGATCACCTTGAAGAATCCTGATACTCGCAACACATGGTTCTCTACTTTATTCCTATACCTATAACTTCTCAAACTTGGACCTTGTATTTCTACGAAACACTTGTCTAAAACTTGAGAAGTCACAAGAAAATAGAATACAGTATGAGGACCAACCTCTTTGTCTAATGGACACTGGACAATATACAATACTTTGTACAAGTCCCCTGAGTTGAATAACTCAAACTCTGTGCGTCGTAGGTTGAAAACTGTACCCAAGCGATTTCCTCAAATATCACCAATTACAACGAATTCCGATATAATGAGGATGATCACCTAATTCCCAATAACTTACTCCCACTCATGATCTGTAAAACCATACAGATGTGAGAATCATACCTGGTAAATACATACCCTGGAGTAAGAGCTAATTGGGAAATCAGTTTTCTATTAACAATATACAGTGAAACTGAAACATTAAAATGTTTCGAAGGGGCATCCGGGTATTCCTAGTAATGCCTCTTCCATTATTCAGATTCATGACTATAACCGTATATTTCCCTGCCATCTCTCCAATTCCCTTTATTTGTCTTTAGTCGTTACCTTCTGTACACTATCGTTAGGCTCAATGGTTTTCTTCCTTCCCTATCGTTCGGCACCAGCTTATGCTTTGGAAGAAGACTATCCAATAAGTATAATAGGTGTACTCTCCTAATTCTAGGAGCACTCGCAACCTGAGAGAAGGTAAGGATAAAAGACAACTGAATAAACCTTATTCCTATTTCTCCTGAACCAGAATCCATCCTCGAAAAAGTTCCTTCGAGTTCGTATAAAACCATACGATGGATTTATCCAATGGAATTGGATGTTCGTAGTGATACGGGGTGTTCTGGAGAAATATAAAGGTGAAGCAGGAGTGGCGATGAAATACGTGGTTTGGTCGTGAATGATAACAGTCGCAATTTACTTTGCCCTCTTTCTGATCCCTTTATTTGTCTTTACTTATTACCTTCTGTACACCCAATTTAGGCTAATTGGTTTTCTTCATTCTCTACCTTTCGGCACCTGCCTATGCTTTGGAAGAAGACTATCCAATAAGCCTAATAGGTGTACCCTCTCCTAATCCTAGGAGCCCTCACAACCTGAGAGAAGGTAAAAAGAAAAGACAACTGAATAGTCCTATTCAATCTCTCCAGAACCAGAATCCATCCTCGAAGAAATTCCTTCGAGTTCGTATATAACCATACGATGGATTTATCCAATGGAATTGGATGTTCGTAATAATACGGGGTGTTCTGGAGAAATACAAAGGATAAGAGAAGGAGTGGTAATGATGTATGCAACTCAAGACAATCCAAAAGACAGTGTTATAAGAAAGTTCGGTTAACATGGTTACTGAGTTATTGTCTAGGGTCGGGTCATGGTCACAGTCAAAGAGAGAGAGAAAAGAAACAATCTGCGTGCACTCTAACCTAGATCAGAATGGTTAATCATTTTATCTAATCAGGAAACCTCCCACCGTTTTCTCAAATTCTCCTCCAAACCTGAAAGAAAAATTAGCCGGAATCACCCGAGGAGTAATACTACTCATCAGTGGGAATCAGGATCCAACTATCATCGCATGATAACGTGATGGAAGCCACTCACGTCATCACACTCCAGAAGGTATGCGCAAGCCTGGCAAGTTTCCTGTATGCTTGAAACTCCCGATGTGATTTTACCCCTAGGATCCAAGTGATCTTGACAAGGTCAACAAGTCAAAGGGTCCTAGTCAAGTTCAACCCCTCATTTTCTTGATTGCATTAGACCCACCCGCACAGATCCTTGACAAGGTCAACAAGGTCGAACGACTGTCCTAACCAATCCACATTTGCTTGCGACAGAAAAGTATTACAGAGCTACCGCTCACTACGCCTTGACAAACTCAACAAACGCAGCACGAATACTAAGCAATACTAATCTGAAATGACGGAGGGCTACGGCTGGTTTTTGGCGAAAAACCTTTAGCGTAATGAACTTGATATCATTGAAGGAATCCAAGTGGTTTTATAAAAATATAGTAGCGAAAACCTTTGCTAAAGAGGTCACTCCCGGTGAAGGGATCTCGGCTCTTTCCTCGTCGAATGAGATGCAGGATATTCCAAACTGAATACCATGATACAAAGCAAAAAGTAATCGACTATAGTAAAGTTATTACCCTGACGCAAAGCTCTGTCCAAGGGGTCACTCCCGGTGAAGGGATCTCGGCCCTTGCCTCGTCGAATGAGGTGCTGGATATTCATAACCGAATACCACTGTGCAAAACAAAAGAGAACGCCCTTGTAATAACAGCTTTTTAAAAAATTGGTTCCAACAACATCAAATATAGGTTTGTTTTTCTTGCATTGATAAGAATCAACGCAGTCCCATCAATTAATCACATCAGAAAAGAACGAAAATATAATGTACGTATATGCCATCCGCATTCGCCACTGGGTCCCGTCATCACCCGTTAGGTTACTTAACTAACGATAGAGCGGGGACTGGACTAGCGCGGGTGTAAAACATATACAACATCTATTAGTATATATATTAATATATAATAATCGCTTCAGGTATGATAAATGCAACATCACAAAAAATTAATAAGCATCACAGAACAATACAGATAATCTGGGATCCCCGGATTTCCTTTGAACCGCAAATGAAACCCGACGTTCCCCTGGTCGTGTGGATAGCCTGTGCAATGAAACCTAGACCCCTACGAGCGCGGCAAGTTACCCGCTAAAACCTAAAGCGAGGCAGCCCCCTTCAACAAAGTGAATGGACCACCCAGCACTTCACGGAATCCGGTAAATTGAGCACCCCTCCTTAGGTCAACCTGTACCCCCTACGAGTGCGGCGAATAGCCCGCCAATTCTAGAGTGAAGCCCCCTCCGTCTCAATGCCATGAGATGCGGGCCCATTGCCCTCTAAAACCCGGCTATCCGTGCACCCCACCGCGGGGTAATCCTAGTATAGAAAAAGAAAATATATACAACGGGTACATCGAACTCATCCCGGTCGTGCCCCAAAACAATAATATACAAACAGGCAGTGACGGCAGTCCACATGTCGGACGCTCGCCCCGCAATATCAAATGTACAAATAAATCCAAACAGCACTACCATTGCACATGAGCTATCCACCACGACAAATCTGCAACATCACAGTACAACACAGAATATCAACGTGAATGTCACGTTCGCAAAACCCTTCTAAAAGAACTATAGCAATTAGATAAGTTTTACCGATCGAATGACATTCACGGTCACAGATAGTAATGTAAAGCACTGTTAACTAACTTGTTTAAATTTTCGATCGACAAAAATTTCCTGAGGTGGGCCCCAAGTACAAATCCAGCACTCAAAATAATCTGGGCCAAAACTAAAAATTCCAGAAACCACAATTCCAAGTGTAAGACCTCCAGAAGAAAATTGATGAAATGAAGCCCCAGAACGGCGGCGGAACCGCGGCCAAAACGTAGATACGGCCGCGGTTCCGCGGCGTTCCTGAGGTATCACCCAACCAAATTTCTCCTAGAGTCTAATAAAAGCCTGCACGTTTTTCTAAAATACCCAAAATAATTTTTCGACGACAAATAAATTTCGACAGAAGCTTTGAACTTGAAATTGCAGTTTTGAAAATTTCTTTCGATCGACGTTTTAAACATGTTAGAACAAACTGGTATACGGTTAATGGGTGGCTCTGATACCATGTTGGGCCACGGCGGCGTCCCGGCCGTCTTACCGATGCCAAATGCGGGACAAAAACTTTTTTACAAAACCGGCGCTACCGCGACCAAATACCCGGATTGTTCCATTAACCGTAAACTAGAAAACTGTAAAAGAGTTTGGAAAAATTATACCGATCGATCCGTATTCTTCGGTCTTTAATCTCCGCGCCAAACTCCTCGCTGCTGCGCCGACGAAGTCCGCTCCCGGTCTCGCTCGTCAAAATGGCACCACGTCAATGAATCTTTATACGGGCTCCCGCCTCTGTACCGAGACAACTCGGACATGAAGTTTGTTAGCCGACATGTCCAAGAATGAAATAGAGAGAGTGTAGAATATTTTATCTCGAGACACCCAAACGATTGAATGGAGGTGAATTGGAGTTACCGTGGAAATTATGAGCCAAATAATTTTGCAAGTAAGGAAAAATAAAATTCAGCCCACAAAATGTTGTGCTCACTGAATGATGTGCTCAGCCAAAAGAATGAATGAAATTTTCTTTCTTTTTTTTTTTTAAGGAAAGCTCTCTGTGTATTTCAAAAAGGGAAGTGGTGAGCATAGTCACATAATTCGTGAATTATTCGCCGAATTCGTGAATAATTCGTGAATTTTTGATCGAACGAATTAATCTCCGAATTAATCTCCGAATTAATCGCCATTGCCGAACTGGCCGAATAATTCGCGAATTATTCGCGAATAATTCGCGAATTATTCCCGAATTATGTGAAAAAACAATGAATAATTCAAAAAACGGCAAATAATTCACAAAATCAAAGCCTAGAGTCTCATATATTAATTTATTGCTCGAAATCCTTCCCGAACATTTCCCGAACACTTACCGAATCTTTTCCGAATACCTGCCGATTTTTTCCGAATAGTTCTCCGAATCCGAATTTTCGACCTCGCCGAATTATTCCCGAATGACGAATTTGTGACTATGGTGGTGAGAAAAGGGTTTTAAAGCATTATCAATTAACCCCATTCACTCATCCAAACACCACACAGAACGCCCCCAAGTGAAGACCCAAGGAATTGCAAATAAGCCCTCCGACTGCCAAAAAACTTGTGCATTAAATGTAAAGGGGACAGCCCACAGAGGGGGGAGGGGGAAACCATGCTGCCCATTCCTTAAAAAAAAAATGCACAGTCTATCCAAGCTACCTCACACAAAAAGTCCACTGCCCAATCATGGTCGAAAATTGCAGGCAGCCCCCGGCAGCAAGGATTTCAGTGCAATGGAGAAACAAAGCAAGGGAAAATGGCTCACATGAATAAAACAAGGTGTTGGAGGCGGAAAAAGAAAACTGGCAACTCCCAAGATAATCCCGTAACAAATTACGAGATTACACCTCAACAGTAAATACATACACGCATTTGTATTCCGACCGAATACAAATGCAATGAGACAAAAATATTCCTACAATTTAATATTAGGATGCGACTTAAACAAAAACCCGCTAGTATTATCCGTCCGATCCTGATCCGTGCACAAGTGTACGGATATGATCGAATCCCGCTATATATCCATACGGCCTCTACAACGTTTCGCCCGAACTTGGGAAACTGTCTGTGGGGGACTCTAATGACTCATCAATACACTGGCACTGGGTATAACCACTAGCACGTCAGAGGTACTAGCTGTACGTAACGGTTGCCCATGTATTGATCGGAAGGGAAGCTGACGAGTGAACTCATCCAGAAACTCTGCTGAGCCTGACAGTGACAATATCCGTACAGTCCGGTCTGTTCGTCTATGAGTATCGCATATAGGGCTTAGGGGGCTGGTAAACGTCAGACCCCCAATAGCGGTATAAGTCGTGTCGGAGAGTAGCTCAGAACACCCTGAGAAACTACTGGAGTACCTACCAGTAAATCTCGATTACCCTGGCCAGAGATTTCGTGTAATGGCTCTCCTAAATACAGCGCGATCTCACCCCCAATACCAGGAGAGACGAATCCCTGACGATCCGCTCACTGCCTCCATGTGGCTCGGGACTGTACCCAACTAAAACCTGTTTGCACGACTCCTTTGAGCCGTGGTAGGGTAGTAATCAAAGCACAGTGGGAACTCACACAAGACAAATGACGATCTCAGGTCGACAGACTAACCTGTACACATGTCACCAGGGAACTGCTATCTGACGATATGTTTAATACCAACTAGCATGTTCCCGGCGAGTCCTGTCCGGTATACTCATAATCCAATGAGCACATGTATACATCTTAGGTGAACTAACTGACACCAATGGCTTGTGAGACCGGCCACCGCCCCTCGTCGGGGTCTCGACTGTATACACTAGTCTACTCTGGAGTATCGATGCCCTGTCTCGAAACTCCCTCGACTAGGGACTATTTAAGGATGTGCTTATAGACCTCAGCTCCCACGTATATGATCGCCATCATACTGCTGGCTATCAAGCAAGAATCCTATGGGCTCTATCAACATGCAATAGTGAACTAAAGCATGTATACTATGATAAAGACAAATCAGATATCATACTATCATCTCGAGTAAGACTGTCCGATCGGTATAGGTCCTCCCTCAATCATTGTAATCATGTACCTGCGATCCAATAATTGACTTTGAGGGCACTATATCCAACATGACTTACCCTCAGAGTAGTCGTGGCAGGACGCCTTATTATCTCTACTTTTGCGGATACCGCTACGGTTGGCTGTGAGGCCTTTTGCTTTAGGTGGGTTGCGGTTATCCAATGATGTACATTGTATATATTTTGTATCTAGTACTCTCCATCTACCACTTCATGTATTTGACTTAGAGACGAGTTGTGATGATCGATATTGTATTATTTTGTGACTTTGGGTGCCGTGCTCGTGGGAGCCGGCCTTGTTATAAAATTTTACCTCCTTATGCTGTTTTCATTTATATTTCTTCGCTACGGCGTCGTATATATGTTTGTGGTGGTTGTTTCCGCCGTTGGGCGTGATTTGCTCCCGTTTGGGATGCTTTATTTATATTCTATGTTGTACCCGTTTTCGGGACTAGTTTTACAAAGGAGGTGTTGCCGAAATTTTTAAGAAAGTAAATTTAAGTTTAAAGACTTTTACTTGAGATTTCCGAAGGTTTTTAACCATGTTTTCTCCACTTATCCCTTTTTGGGGTGGTTTAGATTTCTGGGTTTCGGCTTACTTAAATTGCGTACGCCTGTTGACGTCACGTGGTTTAAGTGCCGGCCACGTGCCTAAATTTGGGTCATGACATTTAATGACGGGATACGCTCATTGATGGGGGGACGCGCCGGCATGGGATGCGGGATGTGGGGCGACCGTTATCTTTCTTTAGCGAGATACGCGGAGCCGTTGCGGGGCGCATGGGATCCATGCTCTTGGTTGATCGGGGGAGGCCAAGGAAGCTCGGCACATCAGGAGCTCGGAGACGAACAGGGAGGCCGAGGAGGCTCGGCACGTCAGAAAGCTCGGAGTCAATCCGGGAGGCTGAGGAGGCTCGGCACGTCAGACGACTCGGAGGCGGGCTAGGAGGCCAAGGAAGCTTGGCACGAGAGATGGCTCGGAGGCGAGCGAGGAGACCGAGGAAGCTCGGAGACGAGCAATTGACAGTCTCCTAGATGAAGGTGGAATGTCTTCAGGAGGGTCTCCTCATAGGTCTGGTAAGTCCACCGAGAAGGAGCCCCGGGGAATGTCCCCGATGCGGCTCATTTATTCCACCCCCGTAAAGTGCGGGACACGTCATCTGCCACGTGTCGTAATCTGAGGAGACACCACTTGTGAGCATCATCATTAGCCCCCGACTCTTGTCCCGACCCATCCAAGGATCGGGTCGAGAGTGGTCTGCTCGTCCTTTATTCTGCTTAATTTGGCTCCAAGGAATCGTTATTATCCCGGGAACGGCATGGCGTTTGGTGGTTACATCGTTTCGATCCTTGGGCCTGTAAGTCCACGGTAGCGCCCCGACCGTCTAACAGACGCCAAATGCGGAACAAAAACTTTTTAGAAACTGGCGCTATCGCGTACCGTAAACCGGATCTGCCATTAAAGCTAAACTAACAAATTATAAATGGGTAGAAACGTTATACCGAATGATCCGAGTCCTTCGGTCTTCAACCAACATCCCACGCTTTGTTGCGGCTGCTCCGATCTCCTGAATCTCCAGTCTCGTTGTCCAGGTGGCATCACGTCGACGGATCTTTAAACGGGCTCCCGCCTCTGAACCGAGGCAACTCGATCGTCAAGTTTGCTAGAAGAGACGACCAAGATGATGTAGAGAATGAGTAGAACACTTTGTCTCGTTACGTCCAAAGGTATAGACGAACGGTTAATGAAGTTGCCTTTTGGAATCGAGTGAAATGAGAATTGTCTATTCTAATTTCCATGCACCAAAAACCTTATTCTTTTTTCTAACAACCATAATTCTCAAGAGGAGGAGAGGGGGCCGGCCACTTATAGATGAGGGGGGAGGTGAGTGTAGGAGCAAAGTGGTGACTCTAAAGGAAAAGATCTTCATCAAATATCTAGAAGAGTTAATGCAAAAAGAATGAGTCATTAAACTGAGTATGAACACAATAAATGCACCATAAAAGCACTAATGACTCACAAGCCTAATCACCATTTCTAGAACCTTCTAGAAGCATGACTCACCCTCATGACTCACCCAAGAAGAAAAGATAAATCCGCATTTAACCGACTGTTAAATACGGCTGATAGAAACTGGAAACTGGCAACTTCTAAAAGTGATCATGAAACGAATTTTAGGATAACCCCGTATCAGACATACCCGCATTTGTATTACGATTGAATACAAATGCAACTGAGACAAAAATATTATATCTACACAGTATAATACTGGGTTCCGGCTTAAACCAAAGCCTACCAGTGTTATCTGCCTGAAAATGGACACGTGCGAAAACGCACGTGCATTTTTCGAACCTTGCCATAAACCCATATGGCCTCTACAACGTTTCGCCCGAACTTGGGAAAGTGTCTGTGGGGGACTCTAATGCTCATCAACACACTGGCACTGGGTATAACCTCTAGCACGTCAGAGGTACAAGCTGTACGTAACGGTTTGCCTATGCATTGATTGGAAGGGAAGCTGACGAGCGAACTCATCTATAAACCCTACTGAGCCTGACAGTGACAATGTATATACAGTCCGGTTCGTTCGTCTAAAGAGTATCGCATATCGAGTCTAGGGGGGTGGATAAAGTCAGACCCCTAATAACGCGATAAATCGTGTCGGTATGAAGCCCATCACCATCTGAGAAACTACTGATCCAAATCAGTAATTCTCCACTACCTCGGCCGAGGATTCCTAGTGATGGCCACCCGTGCACTGCGCGACATCAACCCTCAATACCGGGAGAGACGAATCCCCGACGATCCGCTCACTTGCCTCCAATGTGGCTCGGGACTGTACCCAACTAAAACCTGTTTGCACAACTCCTTTGAGCGTGGTAGGGTAGTAATCTAAGCACAGTGGGAACTCACATGAGACAAATGACGATCTCAGGTCGATGAACTAACCTGTACACATGTCACCAAGGAACTGCTATCTGACGATATGTATAATACCAACTAGCATGTTCCCGGCGAGTCCTGTCCGGTGTACTCATAACCTAATGAGCACCTATATACATCTTAGGTGATCCAACTGACACCAGTGGCTTGTGAGACCGGCCACCGCCCCTCGTCGGGGTCTCGACTGTATACACCAGTCTACTCTGGAGCATCGATGCCCTGTCTCGAAACTCCCACGACTAGGGACACGTTTAAGGATGTGCTTACAGACCCCAGCTCCCACGTATATGATCGCCATCATACTGCTGGTAGTCAAGCAAGAATCCTATGGGCTTTATCATCATGCATTAGTGAACTAAAGCATGTATACGATGATAAAAACAAACCAGATAGCATACTATCATCTCGAGCAAGACTGTTATATCGGTATAGGTCCTGCCTCAATCATTGCAATCACGTACCTGCAATCCAATAATTGACTTTGAGGGCACTATCTCCAACAGGGCCCACGTGTCGTCTCGTCGTTCGCCTAAATCTTTGCGCGTACCCACGACGGTGTCAGCGGATCAATGAAATGATCGCGCTTTAAAGAGGGTGCGCCAGTTCGTTCGTTCGTATATTGGGCTGCAGGCCACGTGTCCGACATGGGTTGGCGGACACGACAGGCTGTCGCTGTCACCTGCAAACGAAGGGGCATCCCCAATGGCCGATCTCCACATGGAGCTTTGACGGCTGGCAAGCGCGACGCTTCGTTTTGGCGGATTGATTTGGGCCGTTGGATGCTTTCTGTGGAGTGCATAAATTGGAGGGGACCCCTCAGGGCCAATACTTCCACCATAATTCATCCTTGTTGTCAAAGATTGCTCGACGCTCCTTCCTTTTAGATCGGATCACCCGTGCTTTTTCCTCGGATGGCCTATTCCTTTGAGTCGGGTTAGATGTCTTCATCTGAGGAGTCTGTAGAGATAGTTAAGGTAGAGTCAGGCGATGAGGTTCTAGTTGTTGGAGCTGAATCCAGAGGGTCTTCCTCCTGTTCGGCTTCAGATAGCCAAGAGGGTTCGTCTTCTGCCGCGTCGTTTGTGTCGGGCTCGCCCCGTAGATCCAGGGCTCCCCGTGTCGTTCGCCGTCGGGTGGCGACAAGGGCGCCTAAGGCACGCATCAGGAATGCCTACGATGCTCCCTCTGTTTTGAGTAATGTGGACGAGCTTGCCGAGATTCGGGCTCGATTCCATATTCCCTCCAACTATTCACTTCACTTAGCTAGAGAGGGTGAGCGGACGGACCAGGTGCAGGGCAAGGAGATTGCCCTGTATTTGGAAGCATTCCGGGCCGGAATGCGTCTTCCCTTCTCAGCCGAGATATGTAGGGTGCTTCGCTGCTTCCATCTTGCCTCGTGCCAGCTAGCGCCGAACTCGTAGAGAATCCTCCTCGGGTTTCTGGTCCGGTTGAAACTTGAAAATATCCCCTTCAGTTTGACCCTCCTCGTTTCCTTCCTCTGTTATAAGAATCACCCTGGCACCATCAAGGATGAGCCGAGTTGAGTGTACTTTTCCTTCAAAAAACGTAGGGACGGGGTGGCTGGGTCGGGTGTGGTAACCGTCCCTTCTTCCATCCATGAATGGAAGGAGAAGTTTTACTTTCGTCGGGCGATCCGAGGGCAAGGATTGGCCCGTGCCTACACAGTGGCACAGGGGCCAACTGCCCGAGGGTGAAACAGTCATCCTCACCCGAGGCAAGGGTGGTGTCTTTGTGGTATCCGATCCAGCGGGCCGACGTCCTGCTTTCTGAGCAGGCCCTGAGCTGGGCTGGGCTCAGCCCTGTGTGCTTTCTGGGTAAGTTAGGGCCATAGACGATCTATTTAAACTTTGATGAATTTTCTTTGCCCTTCTCGGTGTAATACCCAGATCCCTTGTGAATATTTTTCCGTAGTTGTAAATTATGTTCCCCAAATTTTCTAAATTTAAATATTTCCATATCTTATTTAAAAACCCTAACCTTTAATTTAGTTATTATAATTTTTCTAAATCCTTCTTCTTTAAAACTAAACCTTAAACCCTTTTATTTTATTCTATATTTTTCCTTTTACCCAACCCGGCCCATAACCCAAACCCAACCTTTTCTATTTTCCAAATTAATTTCCTAATCTACCCAGCCCAGCCCATTCCCTAACCCTATCCTACCCGAACCCTGCCGACCCGACCCACTTCCCCACTCCCTTCTTCTTCCTCTCTGCATTTCCTTTTCCCGCCCGTTTTCCCCCGCTTCGCCCCTCCTCGCGCCCACGACCCGTTCCCTCACCCCATACCCCGAGACCCGCTCCACCCCAGCGACCACGTCCCCGTTCCTCTCTCATCAACTACCCCGCGCGCTTCTCTTTCCCAACTCCTCTATCTCCTCAACGCCCCCTCCCCCTCGCGCTCCACGAGACCCGTGCCAACGCTCCAATGGCTGCGCCCACTTCCCCACTCCCGCGAGACTCGCTCCCCTCGCCTGCTCTCCCTCTCTTTCTCCTCACAACTCAACTCCACAACACCACCTCCAACTTTATCTCCTCTCTCCTCTTTCCCCCTGCACACCGAGAAATCCTCGACCCCAAGAACCCGCAGCCCCGACCTCGTCGTCATCGTCGCCGCCTCGTCGTCATCGTCAACCTACCCAACGCCCTCTCCTCTCTCCTCTTTCCCCCTGCACACCGAGAAATCCTCGACCCCAAGAAACCTGCACCCATCGCCTTGCCTCCTCACCGTCGTCGCTACCCCACCGCCTAACCCACGTCGTCGGCCTCCTCACCTCTCCTCTCATCTCCGACGACGAAGCCCTGCACCGTGCAAACCCACAACCTCCACTGTCGCCGAGCTCCTGCTCCATCGCCGGTCATCACCATTGCCACCCATAGCCGAGAGCCCCATCGCCTTTGTCTGCTCCGGCCAACCAACTCACCGCCGGCCTTCAACACTACAACCACCAGCTCCACGAGCACCTCACCCCCACCTCCTCTCTCTCCTACCCTCAAGCCACGCCCAAGTCCCCATGCCATCAAGACCACCAGCCACCGCGACCTGCTTCACCGCCCGACTCCAGGGCCACCTCCGACCGCAGACGCCTCGCCCAGCAACCCGCAGCCATCGCTTCCTCCAAGTCACCGGCTGCAACCCTCCTCCAACGAGCACCCATCACTGCCTCGACCACCCCTGTCGCCGACACCACAACCACCTCCTCCTTAACTTCACCTCCGACGTGAACTCCGAGCCAACCGAGCTTGCCGCCTTGCTGTTGCCCGTGCTGGTGCTCATATCGTTGCCATCTCTACCGTGCCGCCGTAGTTGCGCCGTCGCCAGGCAAGTTTTGGAACTTGCGTATCATGCTAAATATATATATATATATATATAGCGTATCATATTTGATTGTACTGAACCGAAACCATATTCATGTCTAACATCCCGTAGCAATGTTGTATAAAATTTATAGGATTTTAATCTGGTTTAATCAGTGACTAAAATAGGCATTTCGATTGTTACCTAGATTAATAACCTAGGTGTTCGATACGAATCCTAAGCGAAATACTACTCTCATTTGGCGAAATTCATGATCGGTGAAACCCTGCGTGGTTAACGAACATCGTCTATAAATTTGGCTGTAAAATAAAGTTGGTTACCTCCCCTAAAACGACAACCCAATAACCCGTGTGAAAGCTGATTTTCCTCGGACAAGCTGAACGGTTAAAATCATAATAAATTATCTACATATCGGATCTCAGAGTGCTATGGCTCGTATCGAAGCCAACAGTTAAAACTACAGCACCCCATAGTTATTCTTTGCATTTTGATAAGTTATATCAATGAATACTGAGGCGATTCGCGGCCCTGAACTGCAGTCCGGGGCAGCGTTTAGTTTTGGATACCTGGCTTTGGAACACCTGTATACCCATTCTTTAAAATGAAAATGCACGGATCCCCATATGATCAGTTAGATAATTGGATTATCTAACACATGAATCTGGTCCCGTGTCGTTTCACCATCGTTTGATATTTAATTCGTATTTTAGAATACCATGGTGTTCTGCAGTTTCTGCAGTGACCTCTCTTACACTAGCACCTTGAACATAACCTAACTTCTAATATAGGAATTCTATCGATAATACGTTTGATGCGTTGGAAATAAAACAGAAAAATATACAATTAGTTTAACTGTAGTATCGCCTAATTATGCTCCCAACTGGGAGTAAAACGTGTTACGAAACGGACTTCCAGTTCAGAAATTGGATTTCCAACAGTGAACACTTAAAATGAAATGGCTATAACTAGCGAACCCGAAACCCGATTGACACGAAACCAATTTTGATGGATAGATAATTAAATATAATACTTACCCTTTTATATTGTTTTGCTTAATTCTGCATGTTTGATTTATAGTAAATTTTGCGAGTGGTATGATACTGGCTGCTTTATTTTATTCGTTTTATGATTACTTGCATTCTCATCATATCATGTAGCGGATATACCTCCATTGAATAGTGGTCATATACATTGATAACCTAGTGACTGTGTTGCATTACCTATTGATAGATATTAGTGTTTGGATTGTGGTAAGTACGTTGGTGTTAAAGCGTGATTGAGTAGTGAAAGTGACACGTACTTGTACACAATCAGCGCCAAGCACGCCACGTGTTCCTCACGTGTGCGCTACCTCACAGGAAGTGCTCTGCGTTCATTGTCTGGCGCTCAGCGCCAAGCGCGTCACGTGCTCCTCATGTGTGCGCCATCTCACAGAAAGTGCCTTAGCGCTTTAAATCTGGCGCTCATCGCCAAGCGCGCCATGTGCTCCTCACGTGTGCGCTAGGAGAACACAAAGTGTTCTGTAAATAAGGCCCAGAGCCATAATGAATGCTCAACATTCAATAAAAGACAAAAAAGGTGTCAGGACCCAAATCAATGCTCAGTATTATTAAATAAAAAGGGAATAAGCCCAATTAAATATCCAATATTTTAACTGAATGGGCCGAGCCCAAGTTGGCCATAAATCCCTAATTCAGATTAATTGAGCCCATATGCTCATAAATCTTTGATCTTAGTCCTAAACTGGACTATAGATCTCTCAACCAATATTGTTTCAAGGGTACGTCTCTTCACTTCTTTTATATATGTCGTTGTAATTCTTCAACGTCTTCAGAGAGGTGACGGGTCCCGACAACCAGACATTCCATGGACTGTGAGGTCTTTAAACTCATGGACTATGATGTCCTTAAACTTCACGGACTGTGGGGTCCTTAAACTCATGGACTATGATGTCCTTAAACTTCACGGACTGTGGGGTTCTTAAACTCATGGACTATGATGTCCTTAAACTTCACGGACTGTGAGGTCCTTAAACTCATGGACTATGATGTCCTTAAACTTTATGGACCGTGGGGTCCTTAAACCCATGGACTAGATGTCCTTAAACTTTACGGAATGTGGGGTCCTTAAACTCATGGACTATGACATCCTTAAACTTTACAGACTATGATGTCTCTAAACTACCACGGATTATGATGTCCTTAAACTTATGGACCGTAATGTCCCTAAACTAAACAATAGAGCCCAAATGCTCTTTTGTTGGATCTAAATAATCCCGTTGAGTAGATCTTGGTCTAAAAATTATACTAACGTATCCTCAACAAACGTTTAAGTTGATCTTAGTCTCAAACGAGATTAACAATCCTTAAACCCAACCCAAACCCAAATCTAAGAGAATACGGATTTGGACTAATCCATGCCCTACGGGCGACAACATAAATTAGTCTCCGTATACAATACACGGGCAACCAAAAACAAAACAAACACACACGACATGAAGTGACCATCTAGAGAAGGAGAAAGTGGTTACCGCGATGCGGTAGCATAATTAACTGCAGGGACTTGCGCTTGCAGGGAAGAGCGTCCCCGCAATAAAAAAACCCTTCACAATGAGGGGGAATCTGACGAAGTCAGCTACATCAGCCGCATCCGTCTAAACCTTCGATACATGGTGCCATAAATCAACTTGGCATCTTCGGAGAGGTATACGGATAAAACCAAATAGCATCTGCCCCCAAAATTCAGGCCCGGGCGTCCCAACGTCCCGGTCGCGTCTTTCGGCGGCGAACAGATTCTGGCACGCCCGGTGGGAGCTTTTCCTCTTTCCACTCCACACTTCGCGTGTCGTGTTTTGCGAACGAACCGCGGTTTGCTATGGTTTCCCCTGGATTCGAGGTACTAAGATTTGGTGTCTTTCTCCGTGCAGAAAACAGAAGATCAATGGTTTTCAACTGCACAAACTGCAACAACTCCCACTCCATCCTTGCTGGAGGAGTGACCTACGGGGCTCAAGCGGCCTCCGTTTTCAAGATGCCGGTGGAACAGGTGATGCAAGCCACCACTGGGCTGTTCTTTCGGACCATGCTCCCACCAATGAGCTTCAACGCCCCACTGCCGTCTCAAGAAGCTCCGAAGAAGTCGGTCTTTGATCGGCTTACGACTACCGTGGCCCATCTCAACGGGTCGCCCAAATCCAACGCCTCGGTCTTCAACAGGCTAGGCCAGAGCTCAAGTGAGCCTATGAAGAAGCCCGCGATACCCGAAGGGGTTATCCCAAAACGGATAGCCATTCTTGCTCCTGAAGTCGCCAAAGCGGCTTCTCCTGCTAAGGGGAAGGTCTTCGCTAGACTGTCCGCTCCAACTCCTGCTCCAGGTGAAGTCACCGAGACTACTCCCCTTGCTCAAAAGTCTGCCTTTGACAGGCTGGCCATCCCTTCTCAACGGATGTCAGTCTTCAAGAGGCTCGCACCGGCAGCAATCCTTCACCAGAACGGGGGGCATGATGAGGTCACCCCCATAACTGAGTAGATACCATCTGCAAGACACGCTCGACGTCGCCACTGGCGCCGATTGAGAAAGGCTAGGGGCAATTCCCCTTCTGGATTGACTCCACCGGCTCCAACGGTGGAAGTTGATGTTACTGTTCTAACCGGGAACAGCTTTGAACCACTAAGGAGGGTACATAAAAATTCTCCAACTGCTGTGCTGAAGAGATCTCCTCCACCTATGGAGAGCGCTACAAAGGCAAAGCTGGAGCAGCCCCCTCAGCGGCTGTCCTCTAAAATTCATAAGGTCTGGCGACGGGTCCAAGACTCCGTAATTGATCAAGACTACCCCCGCCGACCAAAGAAAATTCGGCAAGAGAAGGACCACCTTATCGTACCACAGAAGGTGTCATCTACTTGGGTGCTCGTTACAACGGCCCCCTCAACTTCGACCGCCCAAAAAAGGAGAAGGCCGGAGAAAATCCCCGTGTCCGCGACGAATCGTAAGGGCACTGAACCCAAACGCCCCAAGTCTGGGGGCATGGTGGTGCATACTGTTTATATGGCTTCCGGAAAAGAGGAAAGCCGTGCTTCTACGGGTCACCAACTGCTCACCCGTTCAGTAACTAAGGCTCAGGAGCAACAACAACAAAAGCTCCAAGAAATGCTGACAGCCATGGCCGCACTCACTGGACCAAAAGCAGGCCCGGAGACATCCTCGGAGCAGCATCATGAGCAGGAAACTGATGCCGAATTCCTTCGGAGAATGCTTGAGAAGAAGGACAAAGAGGCTGTGGAACAAGCGGCCAATATAAAACAAATGGTGCTTTTATTCCAAGATATGGTCGGGATGATGATACAACCGGACCCTCCAGCCGAAGATCCCCCGATTATCCTTGAAGATGACAGAGGGGAGACATCGAACCCTCTTCTGGCCTGTTCAGCGGCCAAGGAAGAGACCATCTAGAAAAATACGCTCGATGATTATATAGCTCAACAAATACGAGCTCATCAAGCGAATGAAGCAACCGGCCAAGTCGTCAGAACTGGGCGACCATATCCAGGATGGTACGATCAGATCAAGTACCCGCCAGGATACACGATTCCTAAGTTCCATGTGTATAAGGGGATAGGCAATCCCCATCAACATGTCGCTCAGTTCAGGGCTCTCTGCGGCAATACCGGAGGTGACGACAAATTGTTACTTCGCCAGTTTTTCGGCAGCTTGGCGGAAATGGCCTTTGAATGGTATTCGGAGCTGCCGAATGACTCCATCAAAACTTTTACGGATATGGAATTACTATTCATCCAGCGTTTTGCAAGCGCTAGCGAACGCACCCCAATCACGGCGTTGATCAATGCCAGGGTGAAGCCAGGCGAAACATGGGTTCAGTATGCGATACGGTGGCAGAACCTATGGTCAAAGTGCGAGCAGCGCATAGAAGAAGCTCCTGCAGTAGGCATGTTCGTGGGTACCCTTGATCCGCAGGCGACCATATCCCAGTTCATGATGCTTTTCATGCCGACCACCTTCCAGGCCCTGATTGACAAGCTGGCCCAAATGGATCAGATGGGCCATAAGCCTTCCTCTTCAAAGTCGGAGCCACGGAATGAAAAAGGGGAAAGGGAAAGCGACCTTCGTTGCTAATGCTCAGCAACAACTGACTGGTCCAAAATCAGCCGATTGCCAAAACGACAGGCGGCTATTCCTCGACGAAAAGTTCAGACGTCCTTACTCGTTTCCGCGAGAGAAAATAAAGAGACTGTTCGAGCTGGCGATACGCAACAGGCTCATCAATCTGCCAGATCCGAGACGTTCATTGCAGCCCGGTGATGTCAACAATCCCAATTATTGTCCCTATCACCGAGTAGTAGGCCATCCAATTGAAGACTGCTTCGTCTTCAAAGGCTGGATTGAGGACCAATACCAACAGGGCAAATTCGCGCTTTCCGAGAATTGGAAAGTAAGCTCGCCCAGCTGCACGCTCTTAAAAAGGTGGACACACCGGGGCATCATGCTCACTTATAGAAGAAGCTCCATGGGAGGTCGCTCTTTTGTCTAAAACAAAATGAATGCTGAAGGATCTCCAAACATGCTCGGCAATCAGATGGAAAAGTCCGCTGGAACCCGAGGTCATCGAGGGAATGCTGAAACCGCGCCCGACGCTAAAAATTGGTGGTGATAGTCAAAGCGCCCATACCCAGCCGTCAAAGTCTTCAAAGAAGAAGAAGAAGACCAAAATGCCCGTGAAGCCTGATGACAAGCGCACGGACCTGCAAAGACATATTGACGCGCTGGAAGAATATAACCAAAAGGCGTGAATCCCGGTCACACTCCAAGAGTTTCTCAATCACATCCTTGAGGACGGAGATGATGCCAATGATGACAAATATGACTCGTCAGATGAACCTGCGGATTACGTGGCAAGCTGCCACATGATCTCTCACTCGTCAATAGATGGTGAAGAAGCTCCTGACGTAGAGAAATTGGGGGCAGATCCTGAACCACACTCCTGGAACCGTCAGACGAGATGATTGACATGTTGCTGAACGAGGCCCGTCAGAAGAGCAAAGCTGATCGAGAGCGCGAAACGACCATATTCGAAAAAGCTAAATGTCGGCGACTAGAGGGGAGGGTTGAAACACTCCAACCAGATCAAGGCATGCCTACGGCAGATAAAGGCAGGTTTAAGCCCTGTCAATGGGAATGAAGCTGCCATCCTCCAAAGGAGACACTCCTGACGGGATACACCTTGACGAAGCGGATGTACATCCTAGCTACTGCTTATACCATCAAAGGATTACGCACCCTATCGAAGAGTGCAATTCTTTTAAAAACTGGTGACAGGGATATGTTTCCTACCGACAACACGTCAGGCAATTGAAGCGTAAGACTCGTCGGGAGCAAAGAAGCATGACAGATGAGCGTAAAAGAACTGCCGGCAACTGTCACATGGTTGATAGCAAGGGACCGCAGGTTCTCACCTTCGGGAGCGACTCTGACGAAGAAATAGCCCCCGGCCTTCTCTTCAAGGAATCCATCTCTGAAACAGAGGAGATAAAGACCTGTGAGAACATTCAGCTGCGTAATCGCACATTACCGAAAAAGAATCTTGGGCCCACAAACAAGGGCGCGAACAAAAAAGATAAGGGGAAAGAAAAAGTCCTTGAAGATATCACCCTCAATGATCAAGTCGTCAAAGAGCTGACAGCCAAGGACCCGCCCAAGAAAAACAAGGTGGATTACAATGTTCTGGCACATCTTAGAAAGATACCCTCGCAACTAAGCATTCTCGATGCCCTTCTGCTATCTAAAGAGGCGAGAGATTCTCTGATCAAGGCATTACAAGAGCCTGGACAGTTTCAAGCTTTCCTTGCCGAAGAAAAGATGAAGGACGAGTTGGAAGAAGTGCACACGGCTGACATCACTTTCAGTGATGAAGACCTCCTCCTCGGGACGTGCGAGCACAACCGTCCCCTGTATGTCACCGGATACTGTCATGACATCAAGATAGGCAAAATCCTGGTCGACAATGGGTCCTCCATCAACCTTCTCAATGTAAGAGTGCTGAAGGAGATTTGCATGAGCGTTCAGCACCTCGCTCGGGATAAAATCACCATCTCCGGGTTTGACTCCCAGTCATCACGGACGCTCGGGTCTATGATACCGACGTTACGCTTTGGGCTGCTCATCACTGACATCAAGTTTCACGTCATTGACGCCAAGACTTATTACAACGCTTTGCTCGGCAGGCCTTGGTTACACGAGTACAACATCATCTCTACACAACATCATTGTATGAAGTATTTCAAGGATGGTCTCGAGTATACCGTAACAGGGGAGCTGAACCCATTCTCTGTGAATGAAGTCCGAAAGTACGAAGATGCAAAGTACTTCTTACCAGACTTTGAAGACACGGAAAAATACCATAAACCGGAGGACAAGAAAAAATCTATCACCACTATTCCAGTCTTCGGAAGTGATACCAAGGACGAAGAAGAAATAGTCTATTCGGGGCCGCCCCAATACAACAAGTCCGGACGGTCTACCCCTATGTTGATCTTTGGCAGCGACTCTGAAGATGAGGTCAATGCAGTATTTTCTGTTCGACCATCTATACAAGCCATGCCAGGCGACAAACGAAGTTTGCAAATCGCTATGGTTCCGCGGCAGCACTACAAAGAGCTCGACGCACTTGATACCTATAGTGTGCAAGAAGTACAGACGCTCTACGTTCCTCCCAGGAAAAAAGATGAAAAGGCGATCCACTTCTATCGATCCGCGGAAACCAAAGTGGAGAAAGAAATCTGGCATGGTGCCACATCTGCGCTTGACAGGCTCCAGCCCATCCGTCTGTCTGGATACTACACGGAAGGATTAAAAAGGCTGTTGAGGCGCCAAGGCGTACCTTTCAGACAAACCGCGCGACAGGCCCAATTCTACAACAGGATCTGGAACGTCCCCGGAACTCAGCGAAAATTGCCCAACAAGAGAATGGAAACGATCAGGCTTGGATATGTTCAATCCAAGAAACGGGAACGATTCCATGGTTGCTACGTTATACATGACTTCGATGAAAAAGGAGACGCTCTGTTAGAAGACACGGCAGTTGAACCAAAACGAAATCCTGCTATGAAAATGCTGTTCAGTTGATAAAACTGCATATTTAATATGACATTTTTCCTACTATTTCTATATAATGAAAGGTGTTTATTATAATATATGATACATATGAGGGTTTATCTGTAAAAATACTATTTTCATATGTTTATATATTATAATTAACATTTGGTAGGAAAATGTAAGCATATAATATCTATGTAACATTTGGCCCATTTAAATATGCTTACCATATTAATACCTTTGACCAATACTTAATGGTTAAGTTAATATCTCAATAAAACAAATTCTACTAATATTATTTGTTGAGTTGTTGTGCAGAATTTTCAGGGCTAAAATCAAGGAAATCAAAGTTGTTGGAACAAACCTGCCTAATTAAGAAAGTAAACTAAAGAAATCAATTCTGGCAGTGACGTAGAGAAGATTTTCAGTTTTCAGAGATTCAAAAGATCACCAAATGCTAGAGAGATAAAGCCCCAGAAATTTAAGGCCAAGATCCCACCATAAGACCGTGGATCCGCGGTCAAACCCATCCAACGGCCGCGGTTCCGCTGCACTTTAAAGGAGTTGGGATTCTGGATTTTTTGGTTAGAATCTTAACCACTGGTTTCCATATTAGGAAGCTAGGGTTCTGACTCTGGGACTATAAATAAGGACCGAGAGCCTCTTGGAAAAATTATCAAGCCGAAGAGATCACGAAGCTCCCGACGCTCACGCATCCAGGCTGATCATCGACTGTTCGACTACCTCCTTAGGAAAGATCGAGAAGCAAATCAAGTTTTGTAATCATTTTCTATGGATTAAAAGTGTAGTTTGAAGGAGTTGATTAATAAAGGTAGTTTTTTTTTTAATTGTTTGTTTTTTTTACATTATGTTCTCCCTCTCTTTCTTTTCATCTTCTTCTCCCAACATGCGCGAGTAATTCTCCGCTTGTTAGGGTTCGTAGGATTAGGGTAGGCTAATGGACGATGAAAATAATTAAACCCTTTTTAAGTCCTATAAAGTTTAGGAACTTTATCAAAAGAATCATTAACATCCTAATCGGGCGCACTAGCAATTCTTTGCTAGTTCCGACCGCGATTAGAGATTAGATTAATGATTGTTTTGGTAAAGGCTAGATATGAACGGAGTTCCGTGTCGAGATAAAGGTTAAGAGTGGGATTCCTTTTCCCTCCGGAAACCCTAATCTACACGCATCACCGTCGTTCTAGTTCTAAATCTATTAATGGATAAAAAGGGTACCTTTTAATTAATCGTCCATAACTACTAAATCCTAACGAACCCTACAAGCCCTATTATTATATTAATTAAATCTCTAAAATAATCTAGATCTATATTTTACATTCTTGTTTAAAGTAGATCTAGAATCTTTTCACAAAATTCTTTATTCCTCCTCTCTTTCTCAACACATCTAAAGTAAAAATAAAAGGTTCCACGTTTCCCAGAGGACGACCCGTACTCACCTCGGTCTAGCTACGCGCGACACCGTTCTGATTGCGGTTAAACTACAAACATACACTCTTTAGAATCAATCAAATGGCGCCGTTGCCGGGGAGACGTGCGTAATTTTTTATTCTTACTATTTGTGTTGAATTCTTAGACGATTCATATCATTATTAAAACAAAACTGCAAATTGCATATTTAACGATTTGTGTGTTAATTTTGCGAGGGAATCTGGAGTCACGGACTTGAGGGAACAGGAGATCTAGGGTTTCACACTTCTCAGGTATCTTTCTTAACTCCTTCTCTCTCCTCTCAAATCCAATAAAATCTATTTTCTGCAGGATTCTTTGCAAAATTGCGCCGTTAAAAAATCTTTTTGCAAAAGTTTTGTGATTGGTTTTGTTTTGCATATTTAATACGGACTTTAAGGGGCAAAGACCAAATCAAGATTAGGTGGGGATTTCATCACCCTTCCTAAGCCCCACAAATCACAAACTGAGCATATAGATCAACCCTTCATTAATTTAAAAAATATCTAGACCAGACTCTAAGGACTGTCGCGAGGACTGTCGCACTCAATAAGGACAGAGGAAGGTCGTGGGTAATCTATCGTTTATCCGCATTACTTTTGTAGTGCCTAGGCAAGTGTGACAAAGGCTAGTGGTTTTTAATTAGGCCCACGACGTGGTTCCTTCCCACTTACCTGGCACTTACCTGGCTACAAGGATAGTACGGAGGCGGTAGAGGATTGATCCTGCGGCTTGTCCTTTGGAAGTCTAGGAGCGGTCTAGAGACTGGACCTAGGTGACCTTAGTTCTAGGGTTGCTTGTGCATCTTAGGGAGATTTATCTTGAGTCCCACTTTTTCAAAACAAGCCAATTTTTAAATCACACACACGCTGCCACTTGCACTAAACCCGCTTAGTGCATGCTCGGCTGGACACGGGATCCTAGTGCCCGTCTTGTCCGCGTTCCTGCTATCGACACCGAAGTCGGTACTTCTTCATCTTCTTTTCCCCCACCACACACCACATCGATCGTGATGGACGACACTCCATCTAATTATAACACCACGCTGCCACCGCCCGCAGGTGCGCAGAATCCACCGCGCATCTCTCTCCAAGAGAGATGTTATCCTATTCGTGGTCCCCTTCCTACTTGTCTATCTCTTCCACCACCTAATGGGGATAATTTCGAAATTAAACCCCACTACATCAATCTGCTGCCCAAATTTCACGGGCTTGAGTCGGAAGACGCGTACGTTTTCATCACCAAATTCGAAAACGTATGCACAATGATGGGTACTTCACAATTGACTTTAGATGCTATGCGCTTACGTCTTCTCCCATTCACATTGTGCGACTTGGCAGAAAAATGGCTTTATAATACTGCCGCACACTCTATCACTAATTGGGATGAATTCGTCGTAGCATTTCTTAAGAAGTTTTACCCAAATCATAAGACTGCACATGTTAGGAGCGAGATTAACCAGTTCACCCAGCTTCCCAATGAACCATTTTGGAAGTGCTTTGAACGTTTCAAAGATCTGCTTGTCCAATGCCCCCATCACGGAATACAAAGATGGGATTTATGTCGGATTATATATGAGGGCATTAATCCAGCGACAAAGCAGATGCTTGAAACAATGTGTCAATGCAATTTCATGTCTAAAGATGACGGTGAAGCTTGGAAATATCTGGAAGATCTCGCAGAAAGCACTTTGCAGTGGGAAAGCGTAAGACCACCTTCAACTAAGGGAGGTATTCACCATCTTGACGTTTCCATCGCAGTGAAAGCCGAAATGGCAGCGATACAAAAGAAACTCGACGCTATTGAAAACAAGTTCTCATCTTTCTCCTTAAATCAGGTCACGCTTCCTAAGACCGTCTGTGGTTGCTGTTCGGATCCTTCACACTTAACGGAAAAATGTCCTATGAATGCATCGTTTCAAGCTAATGCTGCTTTTCAGCAGCGACCTAGAAACGATCCTTATTCTTCCACATACAATCAAGGATGGAGGAATCATCCTAACTTTGCTTGGAATCAAAACCAACAAAGCAATTATCAAAGACCTCCTCCACAGCAACCACAACCACAGAATCAGCCCCCCTTTCAGTCACAGAATTTCCAAAATCCGGCCAACATTTCTACACCACAAGTGGCCGGTATTTACAACTCACTTGCACAAACTTTGGATATGTTCATGAAACAATCCATGCAAAATTCGGCTGAGATGAGGTCTTCTATTGATACCCTAACGAAAAACTCCTCCTCCCATGGTGAGAGTATCAAATCAATAGAAAATCAAATCGCACAATTAAACGCCGCAATGAGTGCGAGAGAGAAAGGGAAACTCCCATCTCAACCCCTACCGAATCCTGGCCATTCACAAAGTCATAATGTGAATGCCGTCACTACGTTGAGATCGGGGAGAGTGCTGAACAACCGAGTGGGTGAGCAATTTGATGATAGTGACACATTTGATACCCCTTCTTCTTCTTCTTCTTCCCCTAACTCGTCTAGTCTTCCACCTTCATCCGAGCCTATTCTCCGTTTCCCCAAAGGCTCAAACATTTCACCAAATCTATCTAAGTTGATTCCCACTCCAATTTTGGGATCGAATCCGTCGCCACAGTCTTCTCCACAAACGTTGGACCCAAAAATTATTGATCGAGCTCCATTTCCAAACCGATTAAGGGCCAACCGACCTAACCCGTAAATGGAGAAGATTGTGGAAATATTTAAGCAAGTTAACATAAACATTCCTCTCCTAGATGCTATTCAACAAGTTCCGTCATATGCAAAAATCTTAAAGGACTTGTGCACTAGGAAGAGAAAAGTTCAAGTGCCTAAAAAAGTTTTCCTTGCGAGTAATGTGAGCACTGCTTTTACACAACAACTACCCAAGAAACGAAAGGACTCCGGAAGTCCTACAATTTCTATTTCTATTGGGGGTAAAAATATCAATCGTGCTCTACTCGATCTAGGTGCTAGTGTTAACTTGCTTTCGTATTCGGTTTATGAGCAATTAGGAATCGGAGAGTTAAAACCTGCGCATTGCACTCTTCAGATGGCCGATCGATCTATCACCCAACCAAGGGGTGAGCTAGATGATGTGTTAATCAAAGTCGGGGAATTCATATTCCCTGTGGACTTTCTCGTTATAGATACACAACCTGTAGCAAACCCACGCAATCAAATCCCGGTTATACTCGGTCGACCCTTTTTGGCCACTTCCAACGCAGTAATCAATTGTAGAAACGGCTCTATGACCCTATCCTTCGGAAAGAAGTCAATTGAGCTTAACATTTACAAGTTGGGAAGTGAACCCTCCGAACCCTATGCTCATGTGTGTTCTGTCGAATTAATGGATGTTGACAGCAGCGAATTTGATCAACCTCATGATACAGACTCTTTTCATATGTTGTTGTTTGACCCAAACATTTACTCTTCCACCGAGTTGTCCGGGTCAACATCTAATAAGGAACCTTATATTGAGTCTGACGATCACCCCATTTTTTCTGATGACATTATTTTTCGGGGTATCGATGAAAGCTTTGAGGAAATTTTCGCTGATGAACTCGCATTTTTACAAGACACGGGCGTTGAGATGAATCAACTCCAAGATGAAGAAACTGGATCTCCACCCCCTCTTTTGGACAATCATGATAATGCGAGTAATCCATCATCACTATCACTGTGTCGTCTCTCCAAATTGAGATGCTATCATTTACACCTCTTGTCACCTCCCCACTTCTTCACATCAAAAGGTGACATGTTCTTCCACCAACCTTGGTACTTCATTGATAAAATTTTTCAATGGTTGGTGTTGACCTTCGGTCTTTGCAAAGCTTGGCATTGACCAATAACCTTGACCCCCTCATGTGATTTTAAAAAGATTAAAATTGTTTAACTCAAGTTTGGGGGAGGGGTGGTATATTTTGGCTCTTGAAAGAAAATGATTTTTATAAAATTGTGAGCCTAAAATAGGTTTGGGGGAGGATTTTCACTTTCATATATTCTTTCCCCCATTAATAATTTCCTCCCAAGTCTACAGGTTTTTGAGCTTAACGGATGACATCAGTGAGGACACTGCTGTAAACAGGTTTGGGGGAGGTTTGTGCTTATGTACACATCAATTTGCATCATATTTTGCATAAGCACAACATTTTCAAAAATTTAAAAAAAAAAAAAATTTATAACAAAGGAGTAGAAAGTGAAAAATTACATCCAAAAGATAGGAATAATTTAAGAAAACCAAGAAAATTAGAAGTTTTCTTAAACGAACTAGTAATAAGTAGTTATGAGCTGTTGTCCCAAGGGTTAGTAAGATGAAGGAAGTCACTAATCTGAGGATAAAAATAAGTCTGAAAAATAGTTTCTATTCTGGAAGCCAAACATTTGAATGTTGATACCCTACTATATGCACTTACACACGTCTTGAAACTCGGGATAGTAGAGGATACCTTGAAATGCTCTTGTCTAAAAGCCAAAGTATGAAGGAAATGAAAAAAAAAGGAAGAAAATATAAAAATGGTGAAAAGAAAAAAATGAACACTGGTTTTGTTATCGCCAAGGAAGCAATAAAAAAATATAGCGAGGGTGCCTCTTCACCTAGTGCCCTAAGGCCAACTGGTCTGGGAGTCACTGCTAAGCCTTAGGTGGTGCAAGACGAGGAAAATACTATCACCTAATCAGCAAGCACACGAGTAATCGGTCTGTTAGTACCTCAAGAAGTATTAACGGTCGCATGAAAATGTGTGAGCAAATCTTAATATTCATTAAATTAAAAAGTACTAAGGTAGATGGACAAGAGTATGATAGCTTGAATTGAATTCTCCGAGTGTAGGGATGTTCTTTACACACACGTGGGGTTATATGATCAATGTTTGGATGAAAGGTAGGAATGAAGAATAAAGACGATGTTTTATTGAGGGATGATGTGATTTCTAACATTTTTTCATGACTATTAAGATAGGGCTCATGACAACTGAAAAGCTAGTATAGTTGGAAACTCTTATTTTCAAAGTCTTTCTTTTATGGTTCTTATCTTTATATGTAAATTTCACCATCTTTCTTTTGTTATAGGATTTTGTGGGTGTAATCCGCTGAAAACCCTTAGGAGACAACACTCCTCCTACTAGGGACACCTAGAAGTTCAACGGCTTGTTGCACGTGCTCAGTGCAATCGTGTTTGCCTACGATAGTGTGCTTAGTTTTCTCCTTTCTTTTTCTCCTCTTGAATAAACTAGTTTGCTCGGGACGATCAAAGATAAGTTTGGGGGTATTTGTTCAGTTGATAAAACTGCATATTTAATATGACATTTTTCCTACTATTTCTATATAATGAAAGGTGTTTATTATAATATATGATACATATGAGGGTTTATCTGTAAAAATACTATTTTCATGTGTTTATATATTATAATTAACATTTGGTAGGAAAATGTAAGCATATAATATCCATGTAACATTTGGCCCATTTAAATATGCTTACCATATTAATACCTTTGACCAATACTTAATGGTTAAGTTAATATCTCAATAAAATAAATTCTACTAATATTATTTGTTGAGTTGTTGTGCAGAATTTTCAGGGCTAAAATCAAGGAAATCAAAGTTGTTGGAACAAACCTGCCTAATTAAGAAAGTAAACTAAAGAAATCAATTCTGGCAGTGACGTAGAGAAGATTTTCAGTTTCCAGAGATTCAAAAGATCACCAAATGCTACAGAGATAAAGCCCCAGAAATTTAAGGCCAAGATCCCACCATAAGACCGTGGATCCGCGGTCAAACCCATCCAACGGCCGCGGTTCCGCTGCACTTTAAAGGAGTTGGGATTCTAGATTTTTTGGTTAGAATCTTAACCACTGGTTTCCATATTAGGAAGCTAGGGTTCTGACTCTGGGACTATAAATAAGGACCGAGAGCCTCTTGGAAAAATTATCAAGCCGAAGAGATCACGAAGCTCCCGACGCTCACGCATCCAGGCTGATCATCGACTGTTCGACTACCTCCTTAGGAAAGATCGAGAAGCAAATCAAGTTTTGTAATCATTTTCTATGGATTAAAAGTGTAGTTTGAAGGAGTTGATTAATAAAGGTAGTTTTTTTTTAATTGTTTGTTTTTTTTACATTATGTTCTCCCTCTCTTTCTTTTCATCTTCTTCTCCCAACATGCGCGAGTAATTCTCCGCTTGTTAGGGTTCGTAGGATTAGGGTAGGCTAATGGACGATGAAAATAATTAAACCCTTTTTAAGTCCTATAAAGTTTAGGAACTTTATCAAAAGAATCATTAACATCCTAATCGGGCGCACTAGCAATTCTTTGCTAGTTCCGACCGCGATTAGAGATTAGATTAATGATTGTTTTGGTAAAGGCTAGATATGAACGGAGTTCCGTGTCGAGATAAGGGTTAAGAGTGGGATTCCTTTTCCCTCCGGAAACCCTAATCTACACGCATCACCGTCGTTCTAGTTCTAAATCTATTAATGGATAAAAAGGGTAACTTTTAATTAATCGTCCATAACTACTAAATCCTAACGAACCCTACAAGCCCTATTATTATATTAATTAAATCTCTAAAATAATCTAGATCTATATTTTACATTCTTGTTTAAAGTAGATCTAGAATCTTTTCACAAAATTCTTTATTCCTCCTCTCTTTCTCAACACATCTAAAGTAAAAATAAAAGGTTCCACGTTTCCCAGAGGACGACCCGTACTCACCTCGGTCTAGCTACGCGCGACACCGTTCTGATTGCGGTTAAACTACAAACATACACTCTTTAGAATCAATCAAATGCCAAGTCCGTCGTTTGAAGAACAGATGGACAAGCTAATAAGGGAAGCGGGTCAAAAGATCTGGGATGACCACAACCGCGAAATGGCCATTTACGAGAAAGCCAGGACGTAGCGCCTCCTTCAGCAGGCTACGGAGAATGACGATGCCCTTCGTCGCCAGCCCGTCATACGAAAGACTCGACATGGAGGCAAGAACAAACTGAAGAACGGAAAAAATGTTCGACAACAGCGAAGCGGGTCCAAGAAGCCACGTGATCGAGAATTGAGCAGTCGGGATTCGTCTCTTATAAAGAAGATGGGTCGAGCATATTCTTTTCCCCAAGACAAGACAAGGAAGATATTCGGTCTTGTCATGAAATATCAAATGATTACGCTCCCGGAGTCCAAACACCCCGAACAAGCAGACGAGGTCTCTCACCCGGATTATTGCTCCTATCACCGAGTGATAGGACATCCTCTCGAAGATTGCTTCACAGTCAAGAACTGGGTCGAAGACCAATACCAACTCGGCAGGTTCGCTTTATCCAGCAGTTAGAGGGTAACCCCGCCACAGAAGCATGTACTGAAAGCCACGTATATGGTAAGAGTAGAACCAGATCAACATCGGTCTTAGAAGCGATCTCGTACCTGCTACATGATAACGATGTCGGGAGAAGGAGAGCTTGAGAATATGGATGACCTATCCTGGTGCTTCGAAAATGAGGATGATGAGGAGTTGATCTCAGAATTTCCACCTGCGCCAAAAGAATTGGAAGACGGAATACATCCTACTGCAGATAACCTGAGAAAAATCGACTTAGGAATGGCAAACGACCCACGGCCGATGTTCGTCAGTGAGCTGTTGTCTGAAGAAAAGGTGGCTACGCTCAAGGACGTGCTCATGCAGTATAAAGATTGCTTTGCATGGAACTATTCCGAGATGCCGGGACTAGATCCAGAGATAGCGTCCACAAATTGGCAATATCTTCGGATGTCAAATCAGTCAAGCAGGCACCAAGAAGAATGCGGCTCGAACTTGAGATGAGCATCAACGCCGAGGTCAAGAAGCTAATCGACTCCGGTTTCATCCAAGAAGTCCAATACCCCGACTGGATTGCCAACATCGTCCCAGTGATGAAGAAAAATGGGACAGTGTGCATCTGCATGGACTTTCGGGATCTCAACAAAATTTGCCCGAAAGATGACTTTCCCGTACTGGTTACCGAGCTGATGATAGACAACACGTCTACTCACGAAGTCTTCTCCTTCATGGATGGCTCATCAGGGTACAATCAAATAAAGATGCATCCCGAGGACCAGAAGCATACCGCTTTCCGGACCCCGCTGGGCATATTCTGCTACAAAGTGATGCCTTTTGGTCTAAAGAACGCCGACGCCACCTATCAGAGAGCCATGACGAAGATTTTCGATGACCTCATACATGAAATCGTCGAATGCTATA
Source organism: Agapanthus africanus (assembly GCA_030015575.1). Taxonomy (NCBI): domain Eukaryota; kingdom Viridiplantae; phylum Streptophyta; class Magnoliopsida; order Asparagales; family Amaryllidaceae; genus Agapanthus; species Agapanthus africanus. The sequence continues at coordinate 58,561,381 of CM057349.1, read as the reverse complement.
TCGACGACCTCGTGATTAAAAGCAAATCGTACGAGGAACATTGGGAGCATCTGAAGATAGTGTTCCAACGTCTTCGGAGATACAACCTGAAGATGAACCCTCTCAAATGCGTGTTCATAGTTTCCTCGGGCAAGTTCCTAGGATTTGTTGTCCGACATCGAGGCATCGAGATAGATCCGTCAAAGATCCAGGCGATTATGGAGATGCCTCTACCAAGGACTCTTAAGCAACTGCGGTCTCTCCAAGGAAAGCTCGCGTACATCCGACCGTTCATAGCTAACCTCTCTGGCAAATGCCGCCCTTATAGTCACCTGATGAAGAAAGGGACCCCGTTCGTCAGGGATCGCAAATGCCAAAGCGCACTGGACGAAATTAAGCAATACCTGCAGAATCCGCCGGTACTGACCGCTACGGTCAAGGGAAAGCCTCTCATCCTGTACACAACCGCCCTGGGAGGTTCTTTAGGTGCGTTGTGGGCACAGGAAAATCACCAAGGGAAGGAGAGAGCCCTCTACTATTTGAGTCGAGTTCTCCTGGGGTCAGAAAACAACTACTCCCTCATCGAAAAACACCGCCTGGCGTTAATCTTCGCGATAACAAAGCTCAGACACTATGCTTTGGCGCACGAGATCCATCTCATATCAAAGGTGGATCCTCTCAAATATTTAATGTCAAAGGCCATATTAACGGGACGGCTCGCTAAATGGGCCCTACTCTTGATGGAGTTCTCGGTGACATACCGACCCTTCAAGGCAGTGAAAGGCCAGGCCATCGCCGTTTTCCTCGCTGAACATCCGTACCTGCCGATTCACCCCTGAATTGCGAATTGCCAGACGAGCTCGACACGATCGACGGGGAGAAAGGAGAGAGTGATACCCGATAGGAACTCTACTTCAATGGGTCATCTTCCATGAAGAAGCGAAAGCACAGCTCCCCCATAATCAAATCTAGGGTGGGCCTTATCTTCGTAACTCCATAAGAAGGGATAATGCGTTTCGCCTTCTCCTTAATAAAGCCGAGGACAAACAATGAAGCCGAATATGAAGCTTTGATAGCAGGTCTTGAGATCGCTGTCGACATGGGAATAGAAAACCTCTTTATATACGGAGACTCCCAACTGGTCGTTAGCCAAATAAATGGCGACTATCAAACGTGCAAGCCAGAGTTGGTGAAGTACGGCGAGAGAGTGCAGCAACCGCTGACTCAAATTCCTTCCTACATTCTGGAAAGCATACCGCGTACGGAGAATAGCAAGGCGGATGCGTTAGCCAAACTCGCTAAAGAACTGGCTGACGAAAACCTCGATGATGTGAAGATCGTTGTGCAAAGCCGTCGGGTTCTTGCGCCAGTAGAAATATCTCCGGAGTCGTCTGAAGAAAAGAAAGCGACCAAGGGATTAGCCTTACAAACAGGGGTCAGGAAAAGGTTAAGGATTAGAGAGAAGTCTTTATAGACTACTTCAAATCCTGTTGAACACCTGAAGATGCATCTTCAAGACATCAGCTCATGAAACGAGCTCTGTCTTTCGCCTTCATCAATGATTCTCTGTATAAGAGATCATTCGACTCTCTATGGCTGAGATGCCTGGGACCAAAAGAAGCAAGGAAAATCGTCCAAGAAACTCACGACGAACTCTGCAGTTCTCATCAAGCTGGCCCAAAGATGAAGCTGAAGATCAAAAGGATGGGCTATTACTGGCCCACGATGATTCAGGATTGTTTCAAATACGCGAAACAATGCCACTCATGCCAAATTCACGGGGATTTCATCCATCAGCATCCAAACCCGCTACACCCAATGGTGGCTAGCTGGCCATTCGAAATGTGGGGAACCAATATAATCGGGCCCATCGAGCCAGCATCATCCAAAGGACATCGGTTCATACTAGCAACAACCGATTACTTCTCCAAGTGGGCAGAAGCAGTACCGCTAAGAAAAGTGAAGACGGAGAATATCCTCCATTTCTTCAAGACACACGTCATCTACCGGTTCGGCACTCCGCGACGGATTATCTTCGATAACGGGCCAGCCTATAGAAGTCACAAAATCAGTCGCTTCGCACAGCAGCATAGTATAGACTGGAGATACTCTTCGGTCTACAACCCCGAGCTAACGGTCTAGCTGAGGCTTTCAATAAAACCTTGACGAAGATCATAAAGAAGATAGTGTCCAGAAATAAAAAGGACTGGCACGAGAGACTGCATGAAGATCTCTGGGCGTATCGGACCACGTTCAAAACGGTTACTAACACAACGCCATATGCGTTGGTATTCGGCACAGAAGCGGTACTCCCCTTGGAGATAGAGCTACCCTCTCTACGAGTAGCGGTACATTACGAGCTAACAGACGAAGAGAATGCTCATCTTCGTCTCGAGGAGCTTGATGCCCTTGATGAAAGTCGGCTCATGGCGCAGCAAAACCTAGAGGCTTACAAAGCAAAGATGACGCGCTCGTACGAAAGATTGACTAGGCTGAGAACATTCCACCAAGGTGAACTCGTGCTAGTGGTCAAGAGACCTATGATCCCCAACCGTGCCAAACGGGGGAAGTTTGAGCCGAACTGTGAAGGCCCGTACATCATAGACAAAGTCTACCAAGGAGGAGCTTACCTGTTAATGGATATGCATGGCGAAAGACCCTTCAGGCCAATAAACGGCCGGTTCCTGAAAAAATACTACGCCTAAACGAGTTACGGCTTAGGTCAACGATAGATGACGATGTCTATGTCTGCTCGCTATCTTCCTAAGCCCAAACTCTATAAGTAGTAACCGGCTACAGATCGAAATGTCCTAAAACTAACTATGGACCGAGATGTCCTAAAACTAACAGCGAACCGAAACGTTCCTAAACTATTACGAACCGCAGCATCCCAAGGTCGACGCAAAAAAAAAAAACAAAACTGGTACGTCCATAAGCGAAATGGGCACGGATGAAAACCCGAAAGGGCTCCGTGAGTAAAAATAGCAGGGCTACCAGCGAAGTTTGTGAAAACCCGAAAGGGCGCAATCTCGTTAAAAGACACTTGCAAGGTCCTCTCGACCTTGTAAAGAGAAAATACCTGCGTGAGATCCTTACGACTCGCAAGGGAGCAACACACTTAGGGATCCCCACGATTCCTAAGGAGAAGTTACACTTATGAGATCCTCACGACTCGTAAGGAGAATACCTCTATGAGACCCTTATGTCTCATATGATTTAAAAGCCTTAAGTTACAGGGATCTAAACCTATTCTTAAGCCATCCTACAGACTGCCCTACCGGTGGTTCAATACTGGCCCTTGTATACAATCCACGGGCACAAATAAACATCTCCCCAACAGAGTCCCACCAGCGACGAGGGATATCCTCATGTGGAGAAAGACACTTGTAAGTCCTCTCGACTTATAAGGAGAAAACACTCTTGTAAGATCCTTACGACTTATGAGAGACCCTACACTTAGGAACCCTCACGATTCTTAAGGAGAAGATACACCTACGAGATCCTTATGACTCATAGGGAGAAATACCTTTATGAGACCCTTATGGCTCATGAAGTCAAAAGCCTTAGTCGACAGGATCCTAACCCTGTTTACTAAGCCACCTTTGTTAAAACCGACAAAGGCAAATGATGATTCGCTCCTGGCAATGTCCCAGTGGTAGCGATGCTGATGCCTAAATCGGTATCAAATTACAAGTACTTTCACGGAAAGTGATGAGTCGCTCCTGGCAACATTCCATTCGCAGCGATGCTGATGCTAAGATTGACATCAGGTTTCAAGTTCCATACTCGCGGCAAAAAATCAACGAGCCAAAATGCATATGAAATAGCCGAAATGATAGGGCAACTTGCAACAAAATCAGCAAGTAAAATATATACATATAAAAACAGCCGAAATGATTGGGCAACTAGCAATAAAAAGCAGCGAGTAAAAAGAAAAATAGCCGAAATGATTAGGCACTGCGAAAAAAATAGCTGAAATGATTGGGCAATCGCGAATTTCGCGATATAAAAAGCTGAAATGATAGAGTATCGTGGAAGGAAATAAAAAAAATGAAAGAATGAAACTTTTGCCCTGCAGGTGAGATTACATCGACCCCTATATACAATCCATGGGCATAAACAAAAAGGGAACCACATGTCCCAACAAACTTTGTCAAAGAGAAAGTCAGATCTCGACAGCAACATCTGCATCCCAGAAAACAAACAACGGCGTTCCTCCTCAACCCCAGCAGGGCAAGGACGTGACACCACCAATCGGAACCACGGCAAAGTCCCCAGTTCCAAGACTCTACGGTTCACAGACAACCTAGAGTCAACCCTACGTCATCCAATGACCCCATCATGGAAATATGTCAGCCTATGACCCCGTCTCGGAAATACGTCAGCAACTGACCCCGTCGCGGAAATACATCAGCCAATGATCCCGCATCAGAAATACGTCAACCAATGACCCCGTCACAGAAATACGTCAGTCTATGACCCCGTCTCGGAAATACGTCAGCAACTGATCTCGTTACGGAAATACGTCAGCCAATGACCCTGCCTCGGAAATACGTCAGCCAATGACCCCGTCACGAAAATACGTCAGCCTATGACTCTGTCTTGGAAATACGTCAGCAACTGACCCCGTCGCGGAAATACGTCAGCCAGTGACCCCGCCTCGGAAATACGTCAGCCAATGACCCCGTCATGGAAATACGTCAGCCTATGACCCCGTCTCGGAAATACGTCAGCAACCGACCCCGTCGCGGAAATACGTCAGCCAGTGACCCTACCTCGGAAATATGTCAGCCAATGACCCCGTCACGGAAATACGTCAGCCTATGACCCCGTCTCGGAAATACGTCAGCAACTGACCCGGTCGCGGAAATACATCAGCCAGTGACCCCACTTCGGAAATACGTCAGCCAATGACCCGTCACGGAAATATGTCAGCCAATGACCCCATCTCGGAAATACATCAGCAACTGACCCCGTCACGGAAATACGTCAGCCAGTGGCCCCGCCTCAGAAATACGTCATCTAATGACCCCGTCGTGGAAATACGCCAACCGATGACCTCCTCGTCGGAGCAATGCTTTGACTCGGAAAAAGGTCAACTCATTGACTACTTACGAGTCCTCTCGACTTGTAAGGGAGAAAACACTTTTGTGAGATCCTTACGACTCTCAAGAGAAAACACACATAGAAATCCTCACGACTCCTAAGGAGAAAATACACCTACGAGATCTTCACGACTCCTAGGGAGAAAAGTCTTTATGAGACCCTCATGGCACATAAAGTTGAAAAGTCTTAGGCGGCAGATCCAAACACGTTTCCTAAGCCATCGCTACCCCGCAAAGAGTTCAAGATGAACTATTATCTACCATCTACATACCATATTTTCCAAAATTACATGCTAGAGAAATGGAGGTGCTACTCAAGAGTACGTAAACTACTCCGCGCCAAGTTGGGATGAAAAGGCGTAACCTACGGACGTCAACCACATACTATGAATGACAGTAAAAAGAACATTTGATTCGCATCCAGTTAAGCGTTCGAAGCATACCCATTCATGTATGCGTGAAAAAGTTTAATGTTTAAAATAAACACACGGAAGAAAATTGTTCATTCATACTTCAGAAAATTCTTACAGCAATGAAAACGGTAAACAAAAAACATCATTAAAATGTTTACAATGGCAAGACATCAAATCCAGGACATGGATTGAGAAATTCAAAAGTAAGTCCATCCAAAAATTTTCGGGCCTCTCGGACCATCTTCGTGTGCATCCTTTCACGATCACAAGCGTCAGGATCCCCACTGATGTCCTCCGCCCTTCGATAGGAAGCAAGTATCGCCGCCTGTTGAAAAACTTGATGCAGGATATCAACAAGGTTGTCTCGCCTTTTCTTTGAGATTAGGCCCATCAGATACACCGAGTGCACCTTATCTTCGGCGTCATCCAATGCCTTAAGCGGCATGCCTTGATAGAATAAAGGAAGTGCTTCCCAGATCGCTCTCACGATGAGATTCAAAAGAGCGGAACGACGAGGAAGCAGTCGACCATTGTACGCATCAAACCGACCCATAATTTCAGTGCACTGGGCGTTTTTAAATTCTTGGTTTTGGGAACGGCCGAGTCCGCGAATGTCTCCGTAAGAAATAATCTCATCGGGATCATACAGATGAGCGGCCATAGAATCTGAAAAAGAAAATCAGTAAGAGTTAGTGGACAGAATGATTAAGAAAAATATCATTGAAACAGACACGGGGATTTAAACAACTCTTGATATCCTCACGGAGAAAACAAGTACTGATTAAAACACCCAACGAATTTAATTTCGTGCAATTAAGGAGGGAATCCTAAAAGGATTTGTCATTTAATGAGAAGCTTCTCGGGCCAAGGAGTTAAACTCCTCGAGAGCAACGCTCTCTAGATAGGAGTGACACCTGTCAAAATCAATTATGAGGGGAATAAAATTTTCCCTGAGAAATCTGAAGAGCCATGCTCTGAGAAGATGATGGAGTAACCCATCAGAAACCCAAAAGAAGCAAAGCTTCTACCGAGTTAAAAACTCCGAGATCTTTAAGATCTGTAGAATGAACTCTAAGAGTTCTCCATTGATGGGTTAAGAAACCCTAAAAAGGATCTCTTTAGATTTATGATCTAACAAGAGCAAAACTCTATTGAGAAACCCTAAAAAATGTATATGATTTGAAAAGAGCAAAGCTCTGTTGATGGGTAAAATCCTAAAATATGTTTTAAAGATCTGTGATCTAAGTAGAGCAAAGGCTCTGTTAATGGGTTCAAATCTTACCAAAATTTGGCAGAGTCTTAACTCAAAAAGAATTTTCTGGAGAAGAGAGCTTGGCTCTAAAAGAGATTAAAATTCTCAGAAAGAAAGAAGATGAACAGAGGTCATCTCAAGGGCCAAAGGCCCTATTTATAGGCACTGAGAGCCGTTTCAACTTCTAAGTTGATCTAATAGTGGGGATGCTGCCACCGCTGCACTCACGTGTGAGCCACGTGAGCGCAACGGTGGGGAGGTATTTGTTTCCCCCAATCAGAGCAAAGCTCTGTTCAAATTTTGAAATTTTAAATAAAGCAACGCATCATAAAAGCGCCAGCGCCAAGAGCGCTCTAAAGCAGCGCTCACGTGCAAAGCACGAGTGCGCTCGCGCCAAGAGCGCCAGCGCTCACGTGCAAAGAACGAGTGCGCTAGTGCCAAGAGCGCCATCGCTCTGAAGCAGCGCTCATGTGCAAAGCACAAGAGCGCCAAGCGCTAGAACTAAATGTTCTCCACCGTTGGATCAAAGATCCAATGAAGATGATAAATCATCAAATTACCAGAATAAAATTCTTTTAAGGAAATACTCCTCAGAATCTTTCAAAACAAGAAAGATTGTGCTCTGTAAATCAGAGCACCGTTGGATCAACGATCCAATGGTGATTAAAAATCACCAAGATACAGAATAAATTCTGTATGGGAAGATATTTCCCAATCTTATTAAAAAAACAAGAAGATTGACTTCTATAAAACAGAAGCCCTAGGATTAAAGATCCAACGGTGGGAAATATTGTAGGGTTCCTAGGCACTCTCAAGAGGTCTCACAAGGCATCAACCATGCCAATTTCAAATTTTACGGTGCCGAGAAACCCTAGACTAGATCGTTGACTAGAAATTTAGGCGAAATATGAATCTAGTTAACATCTTAACTAAAGGAGAGAGGCTACAACCTTTGTAGATCCGGTTCTCCACTTTCTTAGCTCTACGTAGGCGTCCTCTCGCTGTCCATCTCGAATCCTGAACTCAAACGTCGGCTTCATCGGAGAATTGGGCGGACTAGGTCGTCGGCTTCGTGCCGAAGATGATCTACGTCGAGGCATCACAAGTTCAAGCTCCGACTTCACAAAGTTGTGAAACTTATGAAGAAAACACCCAAAACAACTTGGCAAGAGGTAGAGGGTGAAGAAATAGGAGGTGGGTTCACTTTAGAATTGGATTTCTCACTTTAGAACTCAAGTTGCCATTGATGGCATCAAGCTTTCTATCTTGAAGAAGAAGATCAAGAAGAAGAAAGAAATATGATAAGTATTCTTTAAAATGAAAAGAAAATCAAAACTTATCATAATGTGAACCATAGTTAAGTGTAGAGAATTGACTAAGGTTAGAAGAATGGTTAGGGTTTAGTGTGAAGACAAAATGGTCACAAAGTCAAAGCTTCATGAAGCTTCAACAATGTTCAAGAATGAAAGCAACCATTTTGTATTCTTATCCCATTCTTTTTCCAAAAATGAATAAATAAAAGAATGGATAAATAAAAACCCTAATCACTTTATTAACCTAGGTTTAATTCTATACACTTAACCAAATGAGCAAGCATCATCAAACATGATACAAACATGTGCACAAAAGTATATCACATATACAATTTGCACATCAAGTGAGAATATCCATTTAAAGTGAACCAATAATAGTTAATGCAAAGTAATATATCAAATATATAATTATACATTAAATCATTAAATCAACACTTGATTTAACGATCCGGTTATATCGCATATAACCGACTAGTATCCAATGTATCGGCTTATCGAATCAATCCTTGATTCGATATCTAGGTTATATTGAATACAACCAATCGATACATCCATCGCGAGAATAGAATACGGTATCACATACACGAATTATTCTCGGTCCTGCACATATCTCATATGCGCTCCTATTTCGTTTCGCTTGAGCCAGGAAACCTCTGTGTAGGACTCTAAAGACTCGTCAATACGCCGGTAGCAGATGATGATCATATCAAGCACCTACAAGCCGCAAGCGGTCTGCTAAACGTAACGGCCATCCGGGTATTGAGCGATCAGAAGATCGACGAGCTAGCCCGCTCACACTCCTGTGAATCCAACCAGTAACACTTACCGTACAGTCCGGTCTGATCGTCTGATATGTCGCATATCAAGTCTAGGGGTGGTATACGTCAGACCCCAATAACCGATAAGTCGTGCCGATGCGAGGCTCATAACGGGTCGAGAAACTACTGGTAACACTTACCAGCAAATCTCTGATCAGCCCTGGCCAGGGACTTCCCTGTTACGGCCAATCGAGCACAGCGCAACATCTACCCCTAATACCGGGAGAGACGAAACCCCTCCTATCGCTCATTGCCTCCATGTGACTCGGGACTGTACCCAAAGACCACCGTTTTGCACGCCCTCATGGACGTGGTAAGGTGGAGATCAAAGCACAGTGGGAATCACACAAGACTCTATGACGATCTCGGGTCTACAGACTAACCTGTACAAGTGTCACCTGAGAACTGCCATCTGACGTGAGGTATAATACCATCTGGGAGTTCTCGGCGAGTCCGTCCAGTGTACCCAGTCTCCACTGAGCACCCGTATACCATCTCTGATGTCAAACACCAATGGATATGGGATCATCCATCGCCCATCTCATGGGTCGAGAAGCGTATACGCTAGTCTACACTGGTATATCGATGCCCTGTCTCGATACACCCACGATTAGGGACCTTGAAGTATGTACTTATAGACTACCATGTCCCCACTAGTATGATCTGCATCATAGTCCAGGTAGTCAAGTACACATCCTAAGGGCTTTATCAACATGTAACTATAAGACAGTTTAAAGAGACAAGTGTACATGTTAAGATAAAGAGCAACCAGATAGCATACTATCATATCGAGCAAGAAAGTCATCTCTATATATGTCCAAGCATCCAATATAATATACATCATCTATACAATACTGGCCTCTAGGGCATACATACAACTAACAATCTCCCACTTGCACTAGGGCCAGCTGCTGTAGTATCGCATACCGAGCATCCCGAAGAGTCTCTCAAACTGTATCTGGGGAATGGCCTTTGTGAGTGGATCCGCCGTGTTGTTCTTCGTGTCAACCCTCCTGACCTCGATCTCCCGGCGATCAACTATCTCCCGGATCAGGTGATACCGCCTCAGAATATGCCTGGATCGCTGATGGGACCTGGGTTCCTTGGCCAAAGCCACCGCTCCATTGTTATCGCAATACAAAGGTATTGGATGCTCAATGGATGGAACCACACCAAGTTCAGTAATGAACTTCTTGATCCAGACAGCCTCTTTGGCAGCATCGTTTGCAGCGATGTATTCAGCCTCCATCGTTGAGTCTGCCACGGTTTCCTGCTTGGAACTCTTCCAGCTAACCGCCCCTCCGTAAAGGGTAAAGACAAATCCCGACTGCGACTTAGAGTCGTCCTTATCACTCTGGAAGCTCGAATCGGTAAAGGACTCCACTTGGAGTTCTCCGTTACCATACACCAAGAGCATCTCTTTAGTCCTTCGTAAGTACTTGAGAATGCTCTTCACAGCTGTCTAGTGACTCTCTCCAGGATCAGCTTGATACCTGCTCACTATACTTAGTGAGTATGCAATATCGGGTCTGGTACATAGCATCGCATACATGATAGAGCCTACAGCTGAAGCATAGGGTATCCCTTGCATGCGAGCTCTCTCTAAATCAGTCTTGGGAGATATCTCTTTGGAGAGAGTGACTCCAGAGATCGTGGGCAAGTTCCCACGCTTGGATTCTTCTATACTAAACCTCTTTAGTATGGTGTCAATGTACCTGGATTGGGACAATCCCAATATCCGTTTGGATCTATCTCTATAGATCCGAATCCCCAATATGCAGGAGGCATCACCAAGATCTTTCATTGAGAATCTTTGTGATAAGAAGAGCTTGACCGCTTGCAGCATAGGAATATCATTTCCTATCAAGAGTATGTCGTCCACGTACAATACGAGGAAGACAACCTTACATTCTGCCACCTTCTTGTAAATACAAGGTTCATCTGGGTTTTTGACGAAATCAAACTCTTTGATAACGACGTCAAAGCAGATGTTCCAACTCCGCGATGCTTGCTTTAATCCATAAATGGATTTAAGCAGCTTGCACACCTTTCCGCTGCTCCCACTGTCTACGAAGCCCTCTGGCTGAGTCATGTACACGCACTCTTCTAAATCACCATTTAGAAAGGCGGTCTTAACATCCATTTGCCAGATTTCGTAATCATGATATGCAGCGATGGCAAGCATGATCCGGATGGATTTAAGCATAGCCACTGGAGAAAAGGTTTCGTCATAGTCCACACCTGGTCTTTGGCGAAAACCTTTTGCAACAAGTCTAGCTTTGAAAGTCTCCACTTTCCCATCTACACCAAGTTTCTTCTTGAAGATCCACTTGCTCCCAATGGGTTTTACCCCTTCAGGAGCAACTTCCAAAGTCCATACTTTGTTGGTGTACATGGATTCCATCTCGGACCGCATAGTATCCAGCCACTTCACTGAGTCCCTACTCGTGATGGCCTGCTCGAAGCTAGTTGGGTCATCATCCTCCATGATGCAATCCTCGCTCCCTCCATCCATGAGAAAACCGTAGTATCTCTCAGGTTGGCGAGGAACCCTACTAGATCGGCGGAGTGGCTGGGGTTCATCGGGAACTACGGAATCCTCTGGTTCAACCAAATCTTCTGTTGTAGTCTGTGTCGCTGGAACTTCTTCCAGTTCTACCTCAATGCCACTTATCTGTTTCATAAGAAAACTTTTTTCTAAGAAAGTGGCATGTCGAGAAACAAACACCTTTTGTTCCTCGGGGTGGTAGAAGATATACCCTTGTGAATTTTTGGGATATCCTACAAACTTACATAAGACAGATCTTGCCTCGAGTTTGTCCGGATTTTGTCTTTTGACATAGGCTGGACAGCCCCATATCTTAATATAATTAAGATGTGGTCTCTTCCCTTTCCATATCTCATATGGAGTGGTAGGCACTGATTTGGTAGGAACTCTATTCAATAGGTCCATGGCTGTCTCAAGCGCATATCCCCAGAAGGAAATAGGTAACTCAGCTGTACTCATCATTGAGCGCACCATATCTAATAGGGTGCGGTTTCTCCGTTCAGATACACCGTTGTGCTGTGGTGTATATGGAGGAGTCAGCTGAGAGAGAATCCCATTCTCTTTTAGGAAGTCCAGGAATTCATTGCTCAAGTATTCCCCTCTTCGATCAGATCGTAGGATTTTAATACTTTTTCCGGTTTGGTTCTCGACTTCTTGTTTATATTCTCTAAATTTCTCAAAAGCTTCTGATTTGTGTTTCATCAGGAACACATATCCGAATCTAGAGAGATCGTCAGTGAATGTAATGAAGTACGAAGAACCATCCCTGGCATGTGTAGACATGGGACCGCATACATCACTATGTATCAGTCCCAGGAGTTCAGTAACTCTTTCTCCGTGTCCCGTAAACGGAGTTTTGGTCATCTTGCCTTTGAGACATGACTGGCAAGTGTCATAAGATGAAAATTCAAACGGATTTAAATATCCATCTTTATGCAACTTAGCTAGTCGTGTCGCATTGATGTGACCCAGTCTACAATGCCACAAGAAGGATTCGTTCAGTTCAGAACTCTTCCTCTTGTGTATGTTTGTTATGCTCAGAACTGTTGATTGGTTTAGAACATAAATGCCATTGCACAACGTGCCTGATCCAACCAACTTTTGGTTACGGAAAATATTCATAACATTATCCTGTAATGCAAAATTGTATCCCTCTTTACTCAATAAAGAAACCGATATAATGTTGCATATCAGGTTCGGCATGTAATAGCATTCGTTCAGAACCAATGTATTACCAGTTGGTAATTCAAGGTGATATTCCCCGACAGTCTTAGCTGCAACAATTGCACCATTTCCAACTCTAATGTCTTTATCACCTTCTCCAAGTTCTTTGCCTTTTCTAAGCCCATGTAACTGATTACATATATGGGATCCTGACCCGGTATCTAATACCCAGGACGTAGAGCAAATGGAGAAACAGTTCTCTGTAACGAACACACCCGAAGAAAATGCATCATCATGTACTTTCTTCATTCGGGTGGCATGGGAATCCTGGTATTTCCCTATATCCTGTTCATTCCTATAACTTTTATAGGAAAGAACGGAACCAACGTTCCCCAGCACAGTATAACATGCGGGTTTGGTCAATACATCCATATTATTATCTTTGTTAGGGCATGAAATGGTCGCTACCTGGAGAGAGAGAGAAGAAAACACTTTAGCGTATGCTCGTGCAAGATCAGATTGGTTATTATCTTATCTAATCAGGATGGCTCCCACTGCTTTTTATCAAATCTTCCTTCAAACCCTAAAAGGAAAGACTAGCCGGGATTAATTACACACTACAAGTTCGCCAATCTTTCAGCCAGGCCAGTGTCGGTACTTTGAGGGAGGTCCCCCGTGCTTTCGCACGAACCTAATTAATGTAAACCTCGTTTTCCCAGAGGCGTAACCTCGTTAACACCTTTCTAGACACCTACTTGATCGGCTAATTATAATGTGTAAAACTCTCCCAGGAGTAACTCTTACTCGCAGTGGGTATCGGGATCCAACTATCTCATAGAAGGTATGCAATCTCATTGCAAATTTCAACACTTGAAATTCCCGATAATATTTTGCCCCTAGCGTGCTATGACCTTGACGCATGCCAAACAACCCATAGTCCGCTAGTTAAGTTCAACCCGTACATTTCTTGATTGAATTAAACCCACCCGCACGACCCTTGACGCATGCCAAACAACGCCGTGCGAATACCCTAATCCAATCGCATCGTATGCTAGCAGATAAGCACTAGTTAGCTACCGTACACTACGCCTTGACGCATGCCAAACAACCGCAGCACGAATACTAACTAGTACTTATCTGAAATGACGGAGGGCTAATTCTAAAGTGAGAAATCCAATTCTAAAGTGAACCCACCTCCTATTTCTTCACCCTCTACCTCTTGCCAAGTTGTTTTGGGTGTTTTCTTCACAAGTTTCACAACTTTGTGAAGTCGGAGCTTGAACTTGTGATGCCTCGACGTAGATCATCTTCGGCACGAAGCCGACGACCTAGTTCGCCCAATTCTTCGATGAAGCCGACGTTTGAGTTCGGGATTCGAGATGGACAGCGAGAGGACGCCTACGTAGAGCTAAGGAAGTGGAGAACCGGATCTACAATGGTTGTAGCCTCTCTCCTTTAGTTAAGATGTTAACTAGATTCATATTTCGCCTAAATTTCTAGTCAACGATCTCTGTAGGGTTCCTAGGCACTCTCAAGAGGTCTCACAAACCATCAACCATGCCAATTTCAAATTTTACGGTGCCGAGAAACCCTAGACTAGATCGTTGACTAGAAATTTAGGCGAAATATGAATCTAGTTAACATCTTAACTAAAGGAGAGAGGCTACAACCTTTGTAGATCCGGTTCTCCACTTCCTTAGCTCCACGTAGGCGTCCTCTCGCTTTCCATATCGAATCCCGAACTCAAACGTCGGCTTCATCGGAGAATTGGGCGTACTAGGTCGTCGGCTTCGTGCCGAAGATGATCTACGTCGAGGCATCACAAGTTCAAGCTCCGACTTCACAAAGTTGTGAAACTTATGAAGAAAACACCCAAAACAACTTGGCAAGAGGTAGAGGGTGAAGAAATAGGATGTGGGTTCACTTTAGAATTGGATTTCTCACTTTAGAACTCAAGTTGCCATTGATGGCATCAAGCTTTCTATCTTGAAGAAGAAGATCAAGAAGAAGAAAGAAATATGATAAGTATTCTTTAAAATGAAAAGAAAATCAAAACTTATCATAATGTGAACCATAGTTAAGTGTAGAGAATTGACTAAGGTTAGAAGAATGGTTAGGGTTTAGTGTGAAGACAAAATGGTCACAAAGTCAAAGCTTCATGAAGCTTCAACAATGTTCAAGAATGAAAGCAACCATTTTGTATTCTTATCCCATTCTTTTTCCAAAAATGAATAAATAAAAGAATGGATAAATAAAAACCCTAATCACTTTCTTAACCTAGGTTTAATTCTATACACTTAACCAAATGAGCAAGCATCATCAAACATGATACAAACATGTGCACAAAAGTATATCACATATACAATTTGCACATCAAGTGAGAATATCCATTTAAAGTGAACCAATACTAGTTAATGCAAAGTAATATATCAAATATATAATTATACATTAAATCATTAAATCAATACTTGATTTAACGATCCGGTCATATCGCATATAACCGACTAGTATCCAATGTATCGGCTTATCGAATCAATCCTTGATTCGATATCTAGGTTATATCGAATACAACCAATCGATACATCCATCGCGAGAATAGAATACGGTATCACATACACGCATTATTCTCAGTCCTGCACATATCTCATATGCGCTCCTATTTCGTTTCGCTTGAGCCAGGAAACCTCTGTGTAGGACTCTAAAGACTCGTCAATACGCCGGTAGCAGATGATGATCATATCAAGCACCTACAAGCCGCAAGCGGTCTGCTAAACGTAACGGCCATCCGGGTATTGAGCGATCAGAAGATCGACGAGCTAGCCCGCTCACACTCCTGTGAATCCAACCAGTAACACTTACCGTACAGTCCGGTCTGATCGTCTGATATGTCGCATATCAAGTCTAGGGGTGGTATACGTCAGACCCCAATAACCGATAAGTCGTGCCGATGTGAGGCTCATAACGGGTCGAGAAACTACTGGTAACACTTACCAGCAAATCTCTGATCAGCCCTGGCCAGGGACTTCCCTGTTACGGCCAATCGAGCACAGCGCAACATCAACCCCCAATACCGGGAGATACGAAACCCCTCCTATCGCTCATTGCCTCCATGTGACTCGGGACTGTACCCAAAGACCACCGTTTTGCACGCCCTCATGGACGTGGTAAGGTGGAGATCAAAGCACAGTGGGAATCACACAAGACTCTATGACGATCTCGGGTCTACAGACTAACCTGTACAAGTGTCACCTGAGAACTGCCATCTGACGTGAGGTATAATACCATCTGGGAGTTCTCGGCGAGTCCGTCCAGTGTACCCAGTCTCCACTGAGCACCCGTATACCATCTCTGATGTCAAACACCAATGGATATGGGATCATCCATCGCCCATCTCATGGGTCGAGAAGCGTATACGCTAGTCTACACTGGTATATCGATGCCCTGTCTCGATACACCCACGACTAGGGACCTTGAAGGATGTACTTATAGACTACCATGTCCCCACTAGTATGATCTGTATCATAGTCCAGGTAGTCAAGTACACATCCTAAGGGCTTTATCAACATGTAACTATAAGACAGTTTAAAGAGACAAGTGTACATGTTAAGATAAAGAGCAACCAGATAGCATACTATCATATCGAGCAAGAAAGTCATCTCTATATATGTCCAAGCATCCAATATAATATACATCATCTGTACAATACTGGCCTCTAGGGCATACATACAACTAACAAATATCCCCAAATCAATTAGAGAAAAGATCTCTTCAACTGATTCAACAAATCAGCCCCCTATAAAAAGGACCCAAGACTTCAAGTCTCGCAGAGAGGAACCCCCCCTCCAAAAAACTTTGAGAAATTTCAAAGAGAAAAGCAAGCTCTGAGAAGAAACTTTCTTCAAGATAAAAACAGAGAGATAAGAAACATCTCATAGAGGAAGAAGAACATAGTTCTTCTTCAGATCATAGATTTATAAAGGCAGAAGTCTTTTATCTAATAAAAGAGATCTTAGCATCTTATCATAAAGGGGGGAGAAGAATTCAATTCTCTTCAGATCACAGATATTCAAAGACAAAGTCTTTCACAAAAGAAAACAGAAGAGATTGTAACATCTCCTATAAAAATAAGAACCCAGTTCTTAGATCTATGAGACAAAGCCTCCTATGAACGAGAACTTAATTCTCAGAGCATAAAATTGATCAAGAGCGCTCTGCGCTCATTGACTGGCGCTCAGCGCCAAGCGTGTCATGTGCTCTTCACGTGTGCGCTACTTTATAAGGAGCGCCTCAGCGCTCCAAATCTGATGACTAGCGCCAAGTGCTCCACGTGCTCCTCACGTGTGCGCTACTTCAGAAGAAGCGCCTCAGCGCTCACTGTCTGGCGCTCAGCGCCAAGCGCGCCACGTGCTCCTCACGTGTGCGCTACTTCATAAGAAGCGCTCTGCACACATTATCTGGCGATCAGCGCCAAGCACGCCACGTGCTTCTCACGTGTGCGCAACTTCACAGGAAGCGCTTTGTGCTCATTGTCTGGCGCTCAGCGCCAAGCGCGTCACGTGCTCCTCACGTGTGCGCCATCTCACAGAAAGCGCCTTAGCGCTTTAAATCTGGCGCTCATCGCCAAGCGCGCCACGTGCTCCTCACGTGTGCGCTAGGAGAACACAAAGTGTTATTTAAATAAGGCCCAGAGCCATAATGAATGCTCAGCATTCAATAAAAGACAAAAAGGGTGTCAGGACCCAAATCAATGCTCAGCATTATTAAATAAAAAGGGACTAAGCCCAATTAAATGTCCAACATTTTAACTGAATGAGCCAAGCCCAAGTTGGCCATAAATCCCTAATTCAGATTAATTGAGCCCATATGCTCATAAATATTTGATCTTAGTCCTAAACTGGACTATAGATCTCTCAACCAATATTGGTTTAAGGGTACATCTCTTCACTCTTTTGATATATGTCGTTGTAATTCTTCAACGTCTTCAGAGAGGTGACGGGTCCTGACAACCAGATATTCCATGGACTGTGAGGTCCTTAAACTCATGGACTATGATGTCCTTAAACTTCACGGACTGTGGGGTGTTCTCTGCCGAAAGACGCGACCGGGACGTTGGGACGTCCGAGCCTGAATTTCAAGGGCAGATGCTATTTGGTGCTATCCTTCCACCTCTCCGAAGATGCCAAGTTGATTTATGACACCATGTATCGAAGGTTTAAACGGATGCGGCCGATGTAGCAAACTTCGTCAGATTCCCCCTCGTTGAGGGGTTTTTGATTGTGGGGACGCTCTTCCCTGCAGGCGCAAGCCCCTGCAGTTAATTACACTACTACACCGCGGTAACCACTTTCTCCTTCTCCCGATGTTCACTTCGTGTCGTGTGTTTTTTTTTTGTTTTTTGGTTACCCGTGGATTGTATACGGAGACTAATTTATGTTGTCGCCCGTAGGGCGTGGATTAGTCCAAATCCGTATGTTCTTAGATTTGGGTTTGGGATTGGGTTTAAGGATACGTTAGTCTCATTTGAAACTAAGATCAACTTAAACATTTGTTAAGAATACGTTAGTCTAATTTTAGACTAAGATCAACTTAACGGGATCGTTTAGATCCAACAAAAAAGCATTTGGACTCTATTGTTTAGTTTAGGAACATTGCGGTCCATTATTAGTTTAAGGACATTACGGTCCAATGTTAGTTTAAGGACATCTCGATCTATGGTTTTAAGGACCCCACAGTCCAAGGTTAAGGACATCATAGTCCGAGGTTAAGGACCCCACAGTCCGAGGTTAAGGACATCATAGTCCATGGGTTTAAGGACCCCACAGTCCGAGGTTAAGGACATCATAGTCTATATAAAATCTGGTTGTCGGGACCCGTCACCTCTCTGAAGACGTTGAAGGATTACAACGACATATATCAGAGGAGTGAAGAGATGTACCCTTGAACCAATATTGGTTAGGGGATCTGTAATTGGATTGATTTAAGGATTGTTAATCTCGTTTGAGATTTAAGATCAACTTAAATGTTTGTTAAGGATACGTTAGTCTAATTTTTAGTCTAAGATCTACTTAACATGATCATTTAGATCCAACAAAAGAGCATTTGGGCCCTATTGTTTAGTTTAGGGACATTGTGGTCCAAGTTCAGATGCAAACATGGGTTTGGAAATACACCAAATAGTTATTGGTCATCGGGACCCACCACCTCTCTGAAGACGTTGAAGAATTACAACGACATGTATCAGAGGTGTGAAGAGATATACCCTCGAACCAAAGTTAATTGAAAGGGCTCTGGGAATTATTTTGAATGTCATATGAGATGACTAATTTTGGAAGACAAAAGTGTGTTTGAGGTTCAGTCAAAAGAAAGGGGTACTGCCTCTGGAAAACTTGACTAGTTCAAGCTAAGATTGGCTTGGATATAGTGTTAAACACTAGGGTAAACTCAGCTATCACGTGCTCCCATGTGATGCGCTCAGAATAGTGTTAAACACTAGGGATGCAGCACCCAAAATAGTGTTAAACACTAAAAAAGAAGCACTCACGTGGGGTCACGTGAGACGCTTGAGTGTTGGGCCCAAACTTCCCTTATTTTGTCCTCAGAATATGCAAGTAAGTGTTAAACACTTAGCCTTTATGGCCATCACGTTTGGGCACGTGATGGGTATCCATGATTTGGATATTAAAGTGTTTGTTAGGGGTCACGTGGGGACACGTGAGGGCGCCCAAAGTCTGTTCTGCCTTTATTTTTAGAAGTTTGTTCAAGGGTCACGTGGGAGCACGTGACCCAATTTCATTCGTTCTCTTTTGATCACTGAGGAGGGGAGTCACGTGTTGTCACGTGATCAGGTTTGGGTACTGATCTTTCTACGTGCATGAAAAGTCTAAGTCCCTTATTTAAGAATTAAATTCTTTTGTAGGATTAAACCCTAATTTTATTTAGAGGAATTAAATTCCTATGTATTTGGAAGAATTAAATTCTTTTATACCCAATTCTCCCTCTAAGTCTTGGATCTGCATGGCAGAATCTCCCCGATGAGAATTAAATTCTCAACTTATGGGGAGATCTGCTTCTGCAGATCTTCAACCAGAGGGAAGAACTAAGTTCTTATATTAAGGGTTAAACCCTATCTTTGTTGGAGGAATTAAATTCCTATGTGTTTTGTGGGAGAATAAAATTCTCTAAATTTAGGTCCTCCCTTAGGCTTTAGATTTACATGGCAGCATCCCCCCGATGAGAATTAAATTATAAACTTATGGGGAGATCTGCTTCTACAGATCTTCAACCAAAGGAAAAACTAAGTTCTTATTCAGAAGAGTTAAACTCTTAGTTTGAGAATTAAATTCTCTTTTTGTTTTGTGGGGCTTATAGAATGATCTCTTTCCCTCTCTTACCTAGGGTTTTTTTTTCCTGAAGAGATCTTCTTCTTTTTTGAGAATTAAATTCTCTTCTTTTTTCTCTCTGTTCTTGTATCTCCTTCCTCCTTTATTTTCTCTTCTTGGCTCCTATTTATAGGAGAAAGAACAGAATCAGTTTGTTTAGTCAATTTCTCATTTAAAGATTTTGATTGATTTTGTAACCAACATGATCTTTTAGATCACTCAGTGAATTTTATTCACCATTAGATTTTTAATCCAAAAGATATTTTATCTGTTGTTCCTAGCAAATTTTAGGGAAATATCTCCTTATATAGAATCTTTCTATAAATTGGTGATTTTTAATCACCATTGGATTTTTAATCCAACGGTGCTCTACTTTACAGAGCGCAATCTTTTTGTTTGGAAAGATCTAGGGAAATATTAAGGTTTTTGATTTCCCTTAATTAGAATTTAAATCTATTAGTTCAGAAGGTTTAAGAGCCTATCACGTGTTAGCACGTGACCCCACTGATTGACCATTTAATTAGAATTTAATTCTATTAGTCCAGAGATCTTAGGAACCCATCACGTGTTGGCACGTGACCCCTTGTCACGTGTGGGCACGTGATGCTCCATTTAGGGTTTTCTTTCCATTAACTCAGAGAGTTTTTAAGACCCTATCACGTGGTGGCACGTGACCCATGGATTAAGCATTTAACCAGAATTTAATTCTGTTATTTTAAAGAACTTGGGAACTCATCACGTGTCGGCACGTGATGCCCCATTGGGGTTTTTTCTTACTGTTTTATTGTACCTTTAAATTCCTTTCAGTGGGTTTAAAGGCCCATCACGTGTTGGCACGTGACCCCATCTCAAATTGTGTATCTCAGTGCATATAACTTTTCCCATAGAAGGTCACGTATCCCCACGTGATGCCCGATCACGTGTGGACACGTGATGCTCCTCTTGTGTATTTCCTTGCTGCTTTATTCAGTTCCCATGAGGGAACATGGGGTCCTTAAACTCATGGACTATGATGTCCTTAAACTTCATGGACTGTGAGGTCCTTAAACTCATGGACTATGATGTCCTTAAACTTTATGGATCGTGGGGTCCTTAAACCCATAGACTATGATGTTCTTAAACTTGGACTGTGGGGTCCTTAAACCCATGGAATATGATATCCTTAAACTTTACGGACTGTGGGGTCCTTAAACTCATAGACTATGACGTCCTTAAACTTTACAGACAATGATGTCTCTGAACTACCACAGACTATGATGTCCTTAAACTTATGGACCGCAATGTCCCTAAACTAAACAATAGAGCCCAAATGCTCTTTTGTTGGATCTAAATGATCCCGTTGAGTAGATCTTAGTCTAAAAATTAGACTAACGTATTCTCAACAAACGTTTAAGTTGATCTTAGTCTCAAACGAGATTAATGATCCTTAAATCCAACCCAAACACAAATCTAAGAGAATACGGATTTGGACTAATTCACGCCCTACGGGCGATAACATAAATTAGTCTCCGTATACAATCCACGAGCAACCAAAAACAAAACAAACACACACGACACGAAGTGACCATCTGGAGAAGGAGAAAGTGGTTACCGCGATGCGGTAGCGTAATTAACTGCAGTGGCTTGCTCCTGCAGGGAAGAGCGTCTCCACAATTAAAAAACCCCTCACAATGAGGGGGAATCTGACGAAGTTTGCTGCATTGGCCGCATCCGTCTAAACCTTCTATACATGGTGCCATAAATCAACTTGGCATCTTTGGAGAGGTGGACGGATAAAACCAAATAGCATCTGCCCCCAAAATTCAGGCCCGGACGTCCCAACGTCTCGGTCGCGTCTTTCGGCGGCGAACACTGACGATAGGTTTAGCGACCTGGACAGTGATGTTAGTTATGTATATGCCTTAGAGGCTGATGTATATTATAGTGGATACTTGGATATATATAGAGAGAACTTTCTTGCTCGATTTGATAGTATGCTATCTGGATTCACTTTGTCTAAACATGTTGACTTGTATTGGTTTACTGTCTTGCTCTCACATGTTGATAAAGCCCTTGGGATATGTACTTGACTACTAGGACTATGATGCAGATCATACTAGTGGGGCTAGGATAGTCCAAGATTACATCCTATAATTGTTCCTAGTCGAGGGTGTATCGAGATAGGGCATCGATACTCCAGAGTGGACTAGCGTATACGCATCTTGACCCATATGATGGGCGATGGATGATCCCACATCCATTGGTGTTTGACATCAAAGATGGTGTACGGATGCTTAGTGGAGACTGAGTACACTGAACGGACTCACCGAGAACTCCTAGATGGTATTATACCTATCGTCAGATAGAAGTTCTCTGGTGACACTGGTACAGGTTAGTCTGTAGACCCAAGATCGTCATAGAGTCTTGTATGATTCCCACTATGCTTTGATTTCCACCTTACCACGTTCACGAGAACGTGCAAAACGGTGGCTTTTGGGTACAGTCCCGAATCACATGGTGGCAATGAGCGATAGGAAGGGTTTCGTCTCCCCCGGTATTGGGGGTTGATGTTGCGCTGTGTTCGATTGGCTATAACTGGATGTCCCTGGCAAGGCTGATATGGAGATCTACTGGTAAGTGGTATCGGTAGTTTCTCGACCTGTTATGAGCCTCACATTGACACTTCTTATCGGTTACTGGGATATGACGTTTACCACCCCTAGACTGGATATGCGACATATCAGACGAAAAGACCGGACTGTACGGTAGTGTTACTGATTGGATTCACAGAAGTGTGTACAAGCTTGCTTGTTGATCTTCTGATCGCTCAATACCCGGGTGGCTGTTACGTTTAGCTGACCGCTTGCAGCTTGTGGGTGTTTGATATGATCATCACCTACTGCTGAAGTATTGACGAGTCTTTAGAGTCCTACACAGAGGTTTCCTGGCTCAGGAAAAACGGAGTAGGAGCACATATGCGATATGTATGGGACCGAGATAAATACGATATGTGATACCGTATTCTATTATCGTGGTATGTGATATCGGCCGGGTATATGTGATATAGTCGGGTTATTGGATCAAGTGTTGATTTGATAAAATGATACATATTATATTAGTCGGTTATATGTCATATAGCCGGACTATTAAATCATGTGTTGATTTAATAATTTAATGTATAATTATATATGTGATATATTACATTACATTAACTAATATAAGCTCACTTAAGTAATTCTTTTTCTCACTTAGGATACATTGATATATATGTGATATATGTTAAAAGTATTTTTTTCTTTTGTTACTAAATTATATATATATATATGTGATATGTATAATTGTAACATGCTAGGTTATAAATGCAACTAGGGTTTATGAGAGTTAAACCATGCTAGGGTTAAAATTAGGGTTTATATTTATCATTAAGTAATTCAAATATTGTGGATTTTTGTCATGGTTGATATTTTGTGAAAGCTTATAGAAGCTTGTAGACTTCTTTGACTTTGTCCACTCTTTTTGTCTAGCTTAAAATATTTATCAACCTTACCTTTAACCATAGCTCATGGTTAAGTCTCTACAAGGGTTAAAGATGACATACTTAACCCATGGTTGCATTTCTAACCTCACAACAATAATTCATTCATCACTTGCTTCTTCTTCTTCTTCTTCATTGAAAAAGCTTTCTAGCTTTTGATCTTGTGATGAAAGATAGTGAGAAAAAGAAAACTAAAGAGAGCAAAATTCTTACTTCATCATTCTCTTCTATACTAGCCATATAGATTAGTGTGTTAGCTTCACTAATCCATAATTAGTGAAGAGATATCTTTGGTTTGTGATTCTTCAAGGTAGATCATCTTGGATTGTGAAGACTTCAAGCTAGCTTGGATCATTCACCTCATGGAGCCTCTCTAGAGTCCGGGAGCATGATGATCGCAGTGAAGGGACCTAAACTCAGAGCTTATGATGCGAAGGAACGGATTATAAAGGTTGTAATCCCTATCACTTAGTAGTAAAGTTGTTTACATACAAAGTTAACCCTAATTCTCTAGTTAAGATCTTGGTTATGGTTTCATAGCACCCCAAAATTTTATAAAATAGCATGGATGACTCCTTCCTAAACCTTGTTGTCGTGCTATACAGCCCAACAGTGGTATCAGAGCCAAGCTAGAGCATTAGGCGTTGTCTAGACGAAGTTAAAATTCCGATCGAACTCCGAATAGCCGATTTGGACCCCCCTCTCTGGAAATTTTTCAAAAAGTTGGATTTTTTCATGTTAAAAATATTCAGAAAAACATGCAGGGAATTCTATGGACACACCTAAAGAACGAAACCCTAACTCGTCTAAGTGACCGCGGATCCACGGCCAAAACATGGTTTTGACGGCGAATCCGCGGCGCCACTTGAGAGGCTTGGGTCGGGCCCTTCAGCTGTAGGTCCGTAGGATCTGTGGTATGTCTCTGGTTAACTTTAACTGTGCTCAAGTGTTGAGCTCTCTGGGAATTTTTGGGAATTCGTTGAATCGATTGAATTGTCTAATTTCGCCTAGCTATCTGTGATGTTATGTGTTGCTGTGATATATTATATTGGATCGTCGTGTTTTGAATAGCCGGGGTTTTATGTGAGATGAGTGTTTTTATTTTCATTCATGTAAAATTCATTGTATGTAATATTCTTTTATTGGGGCACTTCCGGGTTGAAGATGATGTCACCATTGTATATTATTTGCTTTTTCGCATTAGGATAGACCCAAGATGGGGAGCACAAGTAACCGGGTTCTAGGGTCCAGTGGGAGACCATCTCGAGGAGTCGAGACCGGGTCTCCTAACCCTATAACTAGGAGGGTTACTTGTCGCTCTCGTAGGGGTCTAGGGATGTGGGTTTGGCTATTCATCGCGACCGTGGAATCTGTGTTTTATACAGGCTCAAAATAAAACACAGACCTCCTAGAATATCCAATATTTCATATGTTATCTTCTGCTGCTGATATACATGATGTGATCATTTTATATGCGTGAGATGAATGCATATATTATATATATATGATATATAAATATTACTGCTCTCGTTTCTTATGTGATGCTTAGGAAGCTTAAATGATGGGACTTCATTAATGAGATTAATGGAAAGAAAAGAAACCTAAAAGATATTGTAGAATGGAATTTTCAAAAAGGGTAGCTCTAGTTTTTGCTTTGTATAGCGGTATTCCTTGTAAAATATCCAGCACCTTATTCGATAAGGAAAGAGTCGAGATCCCTTCACCGGGAGTGGCCTCTGTAGCGAAACTAGCAGATGCTACAACTCACTCGGTTTTCTTTTTAATTGCTTCAATAGTTCTTGCTTTGCATAGCGGTATTCCTTGTAGAATATCCAGCACCTTATTCGATTAGGAAAGAGCCGAGATCCCTTCACCGGGAGTGACCTCTTTAGCGAAACTAGTAAAATCCTCAAAAACATTCCTTTTCAGAATCACTTGTTTCTACAACGATATCAAGTCCATTACGCAAAAGGTTTTCATAAAAACTTGACGTAGCCTTCCGTCATTTCAGATAAAGACTATTTAGTATTCGTGCTGTGTTTGTTGGCCTTTGTCAAGGCGTAGTGTGCGGTAGCTGACTAGCACTTATCTGCTTAAGCATGTGATGCGATTGGATTAGGGTAGTTGTACGACCTTGTTGGCTTTTGTCAAGGGTCATACGGGTGGGTTTAATTCAATCGGGAAATGACGGGTTGAACTTGACTAACATCCTATGGTTTGTTGGCCTTTGTCAAGGTCATAGGGGGTTAGGGGCAAAAGTATTATCAGGAATTTCAAGTGTTGAAATTTGCAATGAGATTGCATACCTTCTATGAAATAGTTGGATCCCGATACCCACTGCGAGTAAGAGTTACTCCTGGGAGAGTTTTACACATGACAATTAGCCGATCAAGTAGGTGTCTAGAAAGGTGTTAACGGGGTTATGCCTCTGGAAAAATGAGGTTTATTCTAATCAGGTTCGTGCGAAAGCACGGGAAACCTCCCTCAAAATACCAACACTGGCCTGGCTGAAAAATTGGCGAACTTGCAAAGTGTAATTAATCCCGGCTAGTCTTACCTTTTAGGGTTTGAAGCAAGATTTGATGAAAACAGTGGGAGCCATCCTGATTAGATAAGGTAATAATCAATCTAATCTTGTAAGAGCGCACGCTAAAGTGTTTTCTTCTCTCTCTCTCCAGGTAGCGACTATGTCAGGCCTTAATCAAGATAATAATATGGATGTATTGACCGAACCCACTTGTTATACTGAGCAGGGAAACATTGGTCCCGTTTTTTCTTATAAACGTTATAAGACTGAGCAGGGAATAGGGACATATCCGGATTTTCACGCCGCCCAAACGAAGAATAAGCATGCTGATGCATCTTCTTCGGGTGTGTTAGTTATCGAGAACTGTTTCTCAGTTCACTCTACGTCCTGAGTATTAGATACCGGATCAGGATCCCACATATGTAATATGTTGCATGGGCTATGAAAAGGTAGAGAACTGGGAATGGGTGATCATTCCGTAAGAGTAGGGAATGGTGCAGATGTTGTAGCCAAAGCAGTTGGCGAATATTAACTTTTATTACCAAATGGCAATACATTGATTCTGAACGAACGCTATTACATACCGACCCTGATATGCAATGTTATATAAGTTTCTTTATTAAGTAAAGAAGGATATAATTTTGTAGTACAGGATGATGTTATGAACATCTTCCTGAATCAAAAGTTGATTGGATCAGGCTCGTTACATAATGGCATATACATTCTAAATCAAATCACAGTTCTTAATGTACAAAGTACACACAAGAGGAAGAGTTCAGAAATGAATGAATCCTTCTTGTGGCATTGTAGACTAGGTCATATCAATGCGACACGACTAGCTAAGTTACATAAGGATGGTTATTTGAATATGTTCGAATTATCATCTTATGAAACTTGCCATTCATGTCTCAAAGGCAAAATGACCAAAACTCCATTTAGTGGACACGGAGAAAGAGTTACAGAACTCTTGGGACTGATACATAGTGATGTATGCGGTCCCATGTCTACACATGCCAGGAATGGTTTCTCGTACTTCATTACATCCACTGACGATCTCTCAAGATACGGACATGTGTTCCTGTTGAAACACAAGTCTGAAGCTTTTGAGAAATTCAAAGAATATAAAAACGAAGTCGAGAACCAAACGGGTAAAGTATTAAGATCCTTCGATCTGATCGAGGAGGAGAATACTTGAGCAATGAGTTCCTGGATTATCTAAAAGAGAATGGGATTCTTTCTCAGCTTACTCCTCCATATACACCACAGTATCAGAACGGAGGAATCGCACCCTATTAGATATGGTGCGCTCTATGACGAGCACTGCTGAGTTACCTATTTTCTTTTGGGGGTATGCGCTTGAGACAGCCATATACCTATTGAATAGAGTTCCAACCAAATCAGTGCTTACCACTCCATATAAGATATGGAATGGAAAGAGACCATCTCTTAAACGAGTTAAGATATGGGGTTGTCCGGCCTATGTTAAAAAGAAAAATTCGGACAAGCTCAAGGCAAGATCAGTTCTTTGAAAGTTTGTGGGATATCCAAGCAATTCGTATGGATATCATTTCTACCTCAGTGAGGAGCAAAAAGTGTTTGTTGCTCAGCATGCCACCTTTTTAGAAAAGGAATTTCTTACAAAGGAAATTAGTGGCGAGGAGGTAGAACTGGAAGAAGTTCCAGCTACACAAACTGCAACAGAAGATTTGGTAGAACCAGAGGATTCAGTAGTTCCCTACGAACCTCAGCCGCTCCGCCGATCTAGTAGGATTCCTCATCCACCTGAGAGATACTACGGTTTTCTCATAGATGGTGGGAGCGAGGATTGCATCATGGAAGATGATGACCCAACTAGCTTCAAGCAGGCCATCACGAGTAGGGACTCTGTGAAGTGGCTGGATGCAATGCGATCTGAGATAGAATCCATGTACACCAACAAAGTATGGACTTTAGAAGATGCTCCTGAAGGGGTAAAACCCATCGGGAGCAAGTGGATCTTCAAGAAAAAACTTGGTGTAGATGGAAATGTTGAGACTTTCAAATCTAGACTTGTTGCAAAGGGTTTTCGTCAACGACCAGGTGTGGATTATGACGAAACCTTTTCTCCAGTGGCTATGCTTAAGTCCATCCGGATCCTACTTGCCATTGCTGCATACCATGACTACGAAATCTGGCAAATGGATGTTAAGACCGACTGGTGATTTAGAGGAGTGCGTGTACATGACTCAGCCAGAGGGCTTCGTAGACTGTGGGAGCAGCGGAAAGGTGTGCAAGCTGCTTAAATCTATCTACGGGTTAAAGCAGGCATCGCGGAGTTAGAACATCTGTTTTGATGTTGTAGTCAAAGAGTTTGTCTTCATCAAGAACGTAGATGAACATTGTATTTACAAGAAGGTTGCAGAGAGTAAGGTTGTCTTCCTCGTATTGTACGTGGATGGCATACTCTTGATAGGAAATGATGTTCATATGCTGCACTCGGTCAAGCTCTTCTTATCACAAAGATTCTCAATGAAAGATATTGGTGATGCCTCCTGCATTTTAGGGATTAAGATCTATAGAGATATATCTAGACGGATACTGGGATTATCCCAATCCAGGTACATTGACACCATACTAAAAAGGTTTAGTATGGAAGAATCCAAGCGTGGGAATTTACCCACGATCTCTGGACTCACTCTCTCTAAAGAGATGTCTCCTAAGACTGATTTGGAGAGAGCTTGCATGCAAGGGATACCCTATGCTTCGGCAGTAGGCTCTATCATGTACGCGATGCTATGTACCAGACCCGATGTAGCATACTCACTAAGTGTACTGAGTAGGTATCAAGCAGATCCAAGAGAGAGTCACTGGACATCTATGAAGAACATTCTCAAGTACTTGAGAAGGACTAGATAGATGTTCTTGGTGTATGGTAACGGAGAACTCCAGGTGGAGTCCTTTACCGATTCGAGTTTCCAAAGTTATAAGGACGACTCTAAGTCGTACTCAGGATTTGTCTTTACTCTAAATGGAGGGGCGGTGTGTTAGAAGAGTTCCAAACAGGAAACCATCGCAGACTCGACGATGGAGGATGAATACATCACTGCCAACGATGCTGCCAAAGAGGCTGTCTGGATGAAGAAGTTCATCACTGAACTTGGTGTGGTTCTGTCTATTGAGCATCCAATACCTTTGTATTGTGATAACAATGGAGCTGTGGTTTTGGCCAAGGAACCCAGGTCCCATCAGAGATCCAGGCATATTTCGAGGCGGTATCACCTGATCCGGGAGATAGTTGATCGCCGGGAGATCGAGGTCAGGAGATTTGACACGAAGGACAACACCGCGGATCCACTCACGAAGGCCATTCCCCAGATACAATTTGAGAGACTCTTCGGGATGTTGGGTATGAGATACTACAACAGCTGGCCTTACTGCAAGTGGGGGATTTTAGTTATGTATATGCCCTAGAGGCTATTGTTGTACATATGATGTATATTATAGTGGATGCTTGGATATATATAAAGAGGACTTTCTTACTCGATATGATAGAATGCTATCTGGTTTCACTTTATCTAAACATGTTGACTTGTATTGGTTTACTGTCTTGCTCTCACATGTTGATAAAGCCCTTGGGATATGTACTTGACTACTAGGACTATGATGCAGATCATACTAGTGGGGCCAGGATAGTCCAAGAGTACATCCTATAATTGTTCCTAGTCGAGGGTGTATTGAGATAGGGCATCGATACTCCAGAGTAGACTAGCGTATACGCATCTTGACCCATATGATGGGCATGGATGATCCTACATCCATTGGTGTTTGACATCAAAGATGGTGTACGGGTGCTCAGTAGAGACTGGGTACACTGAACGGACTCGTCGAGAACTCCTAGATGGTATTATACCTATCGTCAGATAGCAGTTCTCTGGTGACACTGGTACATGTTAGTCTGTAGACCCGACATCGTCATAGAGTCTTGTGTGATTCCCACTGTGCTTTGATTTCCACCTTACCACGTTCACGAGAACGTGCAAAACGGTGGCTTTTGGGTACAGTCCCGAATCACATGGAGGCAATGAGCGATAGGAGGGGTTTCGTCTCCCCCGGTATTGGGGGTTGATGTTGCGCTGTGTTAGATTGGCTATAACCGGAAGTCCTTGGCCAGGGTTGATATGGAGATCAGCTGGTAAGTGTTATCAGTAGTTTCTCGACCTGTTATGAGCCTCACATCGACACGACTTATCGGTTACTGGGGTATGACGTTTACCACCCCTAGACTGGATATGCGACATATCAGACAAAGAGACCGGACTGTACGATATTGTTACCGATTGGATTCACAGGAGTGTGTACAGGCTTGCTTGTTGATCTTCTGATCGCTCAATACCCGGGTGGCTGTTAGGTTTAGCTAACCGCTTGCAGCTTGTGGGTGTTTGATATGATCATCACCTACTGCCGGAGTATTGACGAGTCTTTAGAGTCCTACACAGAGCTTTCCTGGCTCAGGCAAAACGGAGTAGGAGCACATATGCGATATGTGCGTGACCGAGATTAATACGATATATGATACCGTATTCTATTCTCGTGATATGTGATATCGGCCGGGTATATGTGATATACCCGGGTTATCGAATCAAGTGTTGATACGATAAAATGATACATATTATATTAGTCGGTTATATGTCATATAGCCGGATTATTAAATCAAGTGTTGATTTAATAATTTAATGTATAATTATATATGTGATATATTGCATCACATTAACTAATATAAACTCACTTAAGTAATTCTTTTTCTCACTTAGGATACATTGATATACATGTGATATATGTTAAAAGTATTCTTTTCTTTTGTTACTAAATTATATATATATGTGATATTTATAATTGTAACATGCTAGGTTATAAATGCAACTAGGGTTTATGAGAGTTAAACCATGCCAGGGTTAAGATTAGGGTTTATATTTATCATTAAGTAATTCAAATATTGTGGATTTTTCTCATGGTTGATATTTTGTGAAAGCTTGTAGACTTCTTTGACTTTGTCCACTCTTTTTGTCTAGCTTAAGATATTTATCAACCTTACCTTTAATCATAGCTCATGGTTAAGTCTTTACAAGGGTTAAGGATGACATACTTAATCCATGGTTGCATTTCTAATCTCACAATAATAATTCATTCATCACTTGCTTCTTCTTCTTCTTCATTGAAAAAGCTTTCTAGCTTTTGATCTTGTGATGAAAGATAGTGAGAAAAAGAAAATTAAAGAGAGCAAAATTCCTACTTCACCATCCTCTTTTATACTAGCCATATAGATTAGTGTGTTAGATTCACTAATTCATAATTAGTGAAGAGATAGCTTGGGTTTGTGATTCCTCAAGGTAGATCATCTTGGATTGTGAAGACTTCAAGCTAGCATGGATCATGCACCTCATGGAGCCTCTCTAGAGTCCGGGAGCATGATGATCGCAGTGAAGGGACCTCAACTCGGAGCTTATGAAGCAAAGGAACGGACTACAAAGGTTGTAATCCCTATCACTTAGTAGTAAAGTTGTTTACATACAAAGTTAACCCTAATTCTCTAGTTAAGATCTTGTTTCCACCAATCAAAGCAAAGCTCTGTTTTGAATTTAAAAATTCAAAAATTGAAGCAACGCTTCAGATCCCGTGCACTGCGCGCCGCGTGTCAAGCGCAGACGCGCTAGCGCCAGGTACGCTGCGCCCTAGGCAGCGAACCCCCAATCAGAGCAAAGCTCTGCTTTAAACTTCAAAATAAAATTGAAGCAACGCTTCAGATGCTGCGCTTTGCGCTGCGCGCCACGTGTAAAACAAGGTGCGCTAGCGCAGCTGCGCTGCGCGCCACGTGTCAAACAAGGTGCGCTCTGCGCTGCACGCCACGTGTCAAACACGTGTGCGCTAGCGCAGTTGCGCTGCGCTGCGCGCTACGTGGCGAACGAAGGCGCGCTCGCGCAAAGTGCGCCAGCGCTGGAATTAAAAGAATTTCCCACCATTAGATCAAAACATCTAATAATAATAAATTATTAATTAATCAGAATTAAAATTCTATTATGGAAAGATTTTTCAATCTTATTAAAACAAGAAGATTATCTTCTGTAAAACAGAAGCCTTAGGATAAAAAATCCAACGGTGGGAAATATTCCCAGATCAATCAGAGAAAGATCTCTTAAACTAATTTAACAAATCAATTGGTCCTATATAAAGGCCCCAAGACTTCAAGTCTCATATAGAAAAAACCCTCTGCAAACTTTGAGAAAAACTCAAAGAGAAAGAAAGGCAAGCCTTTAGAAGAAAGAAGATCATTTCTTCATCTTTAAAGGTCAAGAATTAATTCTTGAACAACAGAGATGAAATCATCTCGTAAAAAGAAGAAACCTCTTCTAAAAAGATCTTAGATCTATAAAAAAGACCAAGGTCTTTTGATTTAAAAGAAAAGATCAAAAAAGATCTAATAATAAAATAATAAAAAGAAGTAAAATACTTCACTCACAGATCTTTTGATCTATAAAGGCAGAGTCTTTTATAAAAACAAGAACTTTTGTTCTTTGATCTTGAGGCAAAGCCTCCTTTGAAGAACATAAACTTGTTCTTTGATCTGATCAGATGCGCTTTGCGCTACTGGAAAGTGCTTTGCACTCATGAACTGCGCCTTTGCGCTCCTTGGACTGGCGCTCAGCGCCAAAATATGCCACGTGTCAACCATAGACACGATCTGCACTTTGCGCTCCTGAAAATAGCACACTGCGCTCTTGGGTTGGCGCTCAGCGCCAAGCGCGCCACGTGTCACTCACTGGCGCACCCATAAACTAGTGCAGCGCGCTCATAAATTAAAAGCGCAGTGCGCTAACAAACTAGCGCTTAGCGCTAAGCGCGACACGTGTCCTCCTCGTGTGCGCTAACCGACAGAAGCGCGATGCACTCTTTAACTGGCGCAAAGCGTCTAGCGCGCCACGTGGCGCGCTGTTAGAACATACTTTGTTCTGATAAATGCTATGCATTCAATATAAGACAAAAAAAATGTCAGAGCCTAATGCTTAGCATTATTAAAAGGGCAGTGTTCAAATAAAGGCCTAACAGACAGAATAAAAATAAAATGTTAAACATTTTTTTAACTGGACTTAGCCCAATTCTGGCCATAAGTCCTCAATTTAAACTGAGCTCATCTGCTCTTCCAATCCATTTACACCCGGTTCGAGGGTACATCTCTTTACTCCTCTGATATCTGTCGTTGTAATCCTTCAACGTCGTCAGAGAGGTGACGGGTCCCGACAACCACACTTTACTACGGACTGTGGGGTCCTTAAACTCATAGACTATGATGTTCTTAACCTCGACCGTGATGTCTTAAAACTAACAATGGACTGTGGGGTCCCTAAACCCATGGACTATGATGTCCTTAACCTCGACCGTGATGTCTTAAAACTAACAATGGACTGTGGGGTCTCTAAACCCATGGACTATGATGTTCTTAACCTCGACCGTAATGTCTTAAAACTAACATCGGACTGTGGGGTCCTTAAACTCATGGACTATGATGTCCTTAACCTCGACCGTGATGTCTTAAAACTAACAATGGACTGTGGGGTCCCTAAACCCATAGACTATGATGTCCTTAACTGTTAGTTATATGTATGCCCTAGAGGCCATTACTGTACATACGATGTATATTGTAATGGATGCTTGGACATATATAGGGAGGACTTTCTTGCTCGACATGATAGTATGCTATCTGGTTGTACTTTATCTTAACATGTACTCTGATTGTCTCTATGTTACATGTTGATAAAGCCCTTAGGATATGTACTCGACTACTGGGACTATGATGAGATCATACTAGTGGGGCCACGGTAGTCGACGAGTACATCCTATAACTGTTCCTAGTCGAGGGTGTATTGAGACAGGGCATCGATACACCAGAGTCGACTAGCGTATACGCATCTTGACCCATATGATAGGCGATGGATGATCCCATATCCATCGGTGTTTGACATCAAGGATGGTGTACGGGTGCTCAGTAGAGACTGGGTACACTGGACGGACTCGCCGAGAACTCCCAGATGGTATTATACCTCACGTCAGATGGCAGTTCTCCGGTGACACTGGTACAGAGTAGTCTGTTGACCTGAGATCGTCATAGAGTCTTGTGTGATTCCCACTGTGCTTTGATTTCCATCATACCACGTCCAAGTGGGCGTGCAAAAAGGTGGCTTTTGGGTACAGTCCCGAATCACATGGAGGCAATGAGCGATAGGAGGGGATTCGTCTCTCCCGGTATAGGGAGTTGATGTTGCGCTGTGTTCGATTGGCTATAACTGGAAATCCCTGGCCAGGGTTGCTGAGATTTACTGGTAAGTGTTATCAGTAGTTTCTCGAACTGTTAGAGACCTCATATCGACACGACTTATCAAGCTACTGGGGTCTGACGTTTACCACCCCTAGGCGAGATATGCGACATATCAGACGATGAGACCGGACTGTACGGGGGTGTTACTGATTGGATTCACAGGAGAATGTACATGCTTGCTTGTTGATCTTCTGATCGCTCAATACCCAGGTGACCATTACGTTTAGCAGACCGCTTGCGGCTTGTGGGTGTTTGATATGATCATCACCTACTGCCGGTGTATTGATGAGTCTTTAGAGTCCAACACAGGGGTTTCCTGGCTCAAGCGAAACGGAGTAAGAGCACATATGTGATATGTGCGGGACCGAGATTGATACGATATGAGATACCGTATTCTATTCTCACGATTTGTAACATTGATCGGTTGTATGCGATATAGCCGGGTTATCGGATCAAGTGTTGATTCGATAAGTTGTTACATATGATATTAGTCGGTTATAGACGGATTATTAAATCAAGAGTTGATTTAATAATTTAATGTATGATTATATATATTTTATATAGTACATTACATTAACTAATTTTAGCTCACTTAAGATTTATTTTCTCACTTGATTGTGCATAAGTGTATATGTGATATATATTTGTGTACATATGATTATGTCATGCTTGATGATACATCAAAGATGGGTGTATGAGACTTATACCAAGATTAGGGAAAAGATTAGGGTTTTGTTTATATCTTAAGAATAACAAAAGAGAAAGACTTTGTCAAAGTTCTCAAGCTTTCATGAAGCTTGTGGAAACATTGACAAAGTCAACTCTTTTGTCATTCTTTAAGATATTTAGTTAACCCAACCCTTAACCATATACCTTGGTCAATTCCCTACATGAGTTAAGCATGATAGCTTAACTCACCCATGGTTACATTATTGTGGAGGAATAATTCATATGATGATATTATTCTATCTTCTTCTTCATCATCAAGCTCCTTGAAAAAGCTTTCAAGATCTAATGGTGCTATGTGAAAAAGTGTGAGAAAATCAATTCTAAAGTGAGCCCACCTCCTACTTCTTCATCCTCTGCCACTTGCCATGAAGTAGAGTGTGTTCTCTTCACAAAGTTCATGACCTAGTGAAGGAATAGCTTGAGTTAGTGTCTCCCCGACGTAGATCATTTTCGGCCTCGAAGTCATCGAAGCAAGCACATTCGTTCTTCTTGTGGAGCTTTTCTAGAGTCCGGAGTTCACGATCGCAGTGAAGAGGACATCTACACGGAGCTATTGAAGTGAAGGACAGGATCTACAAAGGTTGTAATCCCTCTCACTTAGTGTTAAAGAGTTTAACATGCTTGTTTTCGCCTAAACTCTAGTTTAAAGATCCGGCTTTGGGTTGTTCGGCACGGCTAAATTTTAAATCGGGCATGGTTGATGCCTCGTAGACCCTTATGCGTGTGCCTAGCAACCCTATATTAACCTCGACCGTGATGTCTTAAAACTAACATCGGACTGTGGGGTCCTTAAGCCCATGGACTATGATGTCCTTAACCTTGACCGTGATGTCTTTAAAATAACATTGGACCGCAATGTCCCTAAACTAATTATCGACCGCAATGTCACTAAACAAAACAAATAGAGCCCAATTGCTCTCTTGTCGGATCTAAACGATCCCGTTAAGTTGATCTTAGTCTAGAAATTAGACTAACGTATCCTTAACAAACGTTTAAGTTGATCTTGGTCTTAAATGGGGCTAACGTATCCTTAAACCCAACCCCCAAACCCAAATCTAAAAAGATACGGATTTGGACTAATCTACGTCCTACGGGCGACAACGTAAATTAGTCTCCGTATACAATCCACGGGCAACCACAAACAAAACAGACACCCACGACACGAAGTGACCATCTGGAGAAGGAGAAAGTTGTTACCGCGATGCGGTAGCGTAATTAACTGCAGGGGCTTGCGCCTGCAGGGAAGAGCGTCCCCATAATCAAAAACCCCTCAAATGAGGGGGAATCTAACGAAGTCTGCTACATCGGCCGCATCCGTTTAAACCTTCGATACATGGTGTCATAAATCAACTTGGCATCTTCGGAGAGGTGGACGGATAGCACCAATTTGCATCTGCCCCCAGATTCAGGCAAGACGTGCATCTTCCCGATTTCCGGCGGTAAACAGATTCTGGCACGCCCGGTAGGACCTTTTCCTCTTTCCACTCCACACTTCGTGTGTCGTGTTCGCGAACGAATCGCAGTTTGCTATGGTTGCCTGTGGATTCGAGGTACTAAGATTTGGTGTCTTGTTCCGTGCAGAAAACAGAAGATCAATGGCTTCAAACTCCACTAACTGCAACTACAACTCCCACTCCATCCTTGCCGGAGGAGTGACCTACGGGCCTCAAGCGGCCTCCCTTTTCAAGATGCCAGTGGAACAGGTAACTCAGGCCACCACTGGGTTGTTCTTCGGGACCATGCTCCCACCGATGAGCTTCAACGCCCCTGTATCATCGCAAGAAGCTCCGAAGAAGTCGGTCTTTGATCGGCTTACAACTACCGCGGCCCTTCTCAACGGGTCGCCCAAGTCCAATGCCGCAGCTTTCAGCAAACTGGGCCAAAACTCATGTGGGCCCATGAAGAAGCCTGCAATACCAGAAAGGTTGTTCCGAAGAGGATAACTATCCCTACTCCTGAAGTCGTCAAGGCGGCTTTTCCTGCCAAAGGGTCGGTCTTCATAAGACTGACTGTTCCGGCCCCCGTTCCTGCTCAAAGGTCTGTCTTTGACAGATTGGATACTGCTACTCAAAAGACGTCAGTCTTCAAGAGGCTAGCATCAGCGGCGCCTTATCTGAATAGGGGCAAGACAAAGCCATCCCCATCACCGACCCAACACCGTCCGCTCGACACGCTCGACGTCGCCACTGGCGCCGAGTACGGAAGGCTGGGGGCAGCTCTCCATCTGGATTTACTCCACTAGCTCCAACGGTGGAGATCGATGCTGCTGTTCCAACCGGGAACAGCTTTGAACCGCTTAATAGGGTGCGCAGAAACTCTCTTACTGCAGTGCTGAAGAGATCTCCTCCACCCGTGGAGAATGCACCGAAGGCGAAGCTAGAGCAGCCCCCTTAGTGGCTGTCCTCTAAAATTTACAAAGTTTGGCGACAGGTTCAGGACTCGGTGATTGATCAAGATTACTCTCGCCGACAGAAAAAGGTGAAAGTTCAGCGAAAAGAGGACCATCCTGTCAAGCCATAAAAGATGACAGCTACTTGGGTGCCCACTGCAACAGCCCCCTCAACTTCGACCGCTTACAAGAGGAGAAGGCCAGAGAAAATCCCTGAGTCTACGACGAATCGCAAGACCACTGAACCTAAACGCCCCAAGTCTGGGGGCATAAAGGTGCATACTGTTTACATGGCTTCCGGAAAAGAGGAAAGACGCGCTTCGACGGGTCACCGACCGCTCACCCGATCCATGACAAAAGCCCAGGAGCAGCAATAGAAGCTTCAAGAAATGCTGACGCAAATGGCCACACTCACCGGGCCAAAAGAAAGCCCAGAGGCGTCGTCAGAGCAGCGTCATGAACAAGAAACCGATGCTGACTTCCTCCGCAAAGTCCTTGAAAAGAAGGACAGAGAAGCAGCAGAACAAGCTGCCAACATAAAACGAATAGCGCTTCTCTTCCAAGATATGGTCGGTATGATGTTACAGCCGGATCCTCCAGTTGAAGACCCTCCGATCATTATTGAAGATGACCGAGCGGAGACGTCGAACCCTCCTCCGGCTCTTTCAGCAGCCAAAGATGAGACCATCTCAAAAGCTGCGCTCGATGATTATATAGCTCAACAAATACGAGCTCACCGAGCGAACGAAGCGGCTGGCCAAGTTGTCAAGACTGGACGACCCTATCCGGGCTGGTATGACCAAATAAGTGACCCGCCAGGATATACGATCCCCAAATTTCATGTATACAAAGGGACGGGCAATCCCCACCAGCATGTTGCCCAGTTCAGGGCTTTATGTGGCAACACCGGAGGTGATGATAAATTGCTACTTCGCCAATTTGTCGGCAGCTTGTCAGAAACGGCATTCGAATGGTACTCTGAACTTCCCAACGACTCTGTCAAAACATTTGCAGAGATGGAGCTGCTGTTTACATAGAGATTTGCAAGCGCTAGCGAGCGCACCCCGATCACCGCATTGATCAACGCCAGGGTAAAGCCAGGCGAAACGTGGGTACAATACGCGATACGGTGGCGAAATTTATGGTCGAAATGCGAGCAGCACATCGAAGAAGCTCCCGCGGTAGGCATGTTTGTGGGTACTCTTGACCCTCAGTCAACTATCTCCCAGTTCATGATGTTCTTCAAGCCAACTACTTTCCAGGCCTTGATTGACAAATTGGCCCAAATGGACCAGATGGGTCATAGACCGTCTCCTCCAAAGCCGGATTCTCGAAATGAAAAGGGGAAAGGAAAAGCAACTTTCGTCGCCAATACTCAACGATAGCCGAGCAACTCAAAGCCGGTTGTTCGCCAGAACAATATGCGTCCACGCCCGTCCCTCGAGGAGAGACTAAGACGTCCTTACTCATTTCTTCAAGATAAAACGACGAGGATGTTCGAGCTGGCAGTGCACAACAGACTCATCAATCTGCCGGATCCAAAATGACCGTTGCAACCCGGCGAGGCTAATAGTCCCAATTATTGCCCTTACCATCAAACGGTAAGCCATCCAATTGAGGATTGCTTCGTCTTTAAAGGCTGGATTGAAGATCAATACCAACAGGGAAAATTTGTCCTGTCCGAGAATTGGAAGGTGAACCCACTACAGCCACACGCTCCCAAGAAGACAGACACGCCGGGGGCATCATGCTCTTTCATTGAAGAAGCTCCATGGGAGGTTGCTCTTTCAGCAAAAACTAAAAGAATATTGAGGAATCTCTAAACATGCCCGGCAATCAGGTGGAAGAATCCGCTGGAACCCGAGATTATCGAGGGAATGCTGAAGCCGCGCCTAATTCCAAAAACTGGTGGTGATAGTCAAAGTGCTCATACCCAGCCGTCAAAGTATTCCAAGAAGAAAACCAAGAAGCCCGTGAAACCCGATGACAAATGCACGGACCTGCAAAAACATATTGACGCGCTAGAAGAATATAATCAGAAGGCGCGGACCCCAGTCACACTTCAAGAATTCCTCAACCACGTCCTTGAGGACGGAGGTGATGACAATGGAGAAGACTCGTCAGATGAACCCGAGGATTATGTGGCAAGCTGCCATATGATCTCTCACTCGTTAATAAACGGTGAAGAAGCTCCTGACGCAAAGAAATTGGGGGCAGATCCTGAGCCGGAACTTCTAGGACCATCAGACGAAATGATTGACGCATTCCTGAACGAGGCCCGTCTAAAAAGCAAAGCTGATCGGGAGCGCGAGATGGCCATATTTAAAAAGGCCAAACGCCGGCGACTGGACAAAAGGGTCGAAACACTCCCACCAGATCAAAGTACATCCGCCGCAAACAAAAGTAGGATCAAGACAAGGAAGCGATTCGCCAAAGCATATCGATGGGGATGAAGCTGCCCTCTTTCAGAGAAAATTCTCCTGGTGGTATATATCTTGATGAAGCGGATGTACATCCTAACTTCTGCTTGTATCATCAGAAGATCGTACACCCTACTGAAGACTGCAACTCCTTTAAGTGTTAGTGGCAAGGGTATGTCACTCACAGGCAACACTTCAAGAGGACAAAGCGTGAAGCTCGTAGACAACGGAAAAATACGACAGATGGGCGTAAAAGAATTGCCGGCAATTATCATAGGGTTGATCCCGGGGGATCGCGAGTTCTCACATTCGGGAGCGACTCCGACGAAGAAATAGCCCTCGGCCCTCTCTTCAAGGAATCCATCTCTGAAACGAAAGAACTGAGGAGTTGCGAGAACATTCAGCCGCGCAATCGCACGCTACCCGGAAAGAATCTCGGACCCGCAAACAAAGGATCGAACAAAAAGGATAAGGGAAAGGAAAAAACGGCCTTCGTCGCCAACGCTCAACAACATTCGAGTGGCTCGAGACCGGTTGTTCGCCAAAGCAACAAGCGGCAACCCCTCGATGAGAAGTTGAAACGTCCTTACCCATTTCCCCGGGATGAAACAAGGGGACTGTTCGAACTAGCAGTGTGCAACAGGCTTATCACTCTATCGGAGCCGAAACACCCACTACAACTGAACGATGTCAACAATCCTAATTATTGCCCTTACCACTGAGTATTGGGCCATCCGATCGAAAACTGCTACGTCTTCAAAAACTGGGTTGAAGAACAATACCAACAGGGCAAGTTCGCGCTGTCCGAAAACTGGAAGGTGAGCCCGCCACAACCACATGCTCCGAAAAAGATGGATATGCCGGGGGCATCATGCTCATTCATAGGGAAAGCCCTATGGACCGAAAAGTCCGTAAACTAGAAATTTGCCTCAAATACGGCAACAATGGACCACTATGTCCTAAAACTGGCTGCGGACCGAAATGTCCCTAAACTAACAATGGACCGTAATGTCCTTAAACTAATTTTACCTTGGTTCAAGGGTAAATCTCTTCACTCCTTTGATATTTGTCGTTGTAATTCCTCAACGTCTTCAAAGAGGTGACGGGTCCTGACAACCACATGTTTCACGGACTTTGGAGTCCTTAAACCCATGGACTATGATGTCCTTAACCTCGACCGTGATGTCTTAAAACTAACAGCGGACTCTGGAGTCCTTAAATCCACGGACTATGATTTCCATAATCTCGACCGCGATGTCTTTAAACTACGGTATCCTGGAAAACGTCTAGAGCGGAGCTTGGTCCTTGCAGAACACGGCAGTGAACCCGTGGGAAGCATCTAGAGCAACCCCTGACTCCGTGAAATGCGGATAGGGCAACTTCACCCATCACCTGCGGGTCCTCACGACTCTTAAAGGAGAAAATTCTCTTGTGAGATCCTTACGACTTTCAAGAGAAAACACACTTAGGAATCCTCACGATTCTTAAGGAGAAATTACACCTACGGGATCCTCTCGACCGGTAGGGAGAAAATTCTTTATGAGACCCTCACGGCTCATAAAGTTGAAAAGTCTTAGGTGACAGATTCTAACCCTGTTTTCTAAGCCATCACTACCTTACAAAGAGCACAAGATTGATAGTTATATATTATCTACAGACCGCACTTGCTAAAATCACATGGCAAACAATACAGCAAGAAAGAAGAAAGCAAGAGATGACACAAAAAAGTACGAAAGAAATGTATCTTTTATTCATAAATTTAATTGGGTACAAAATACATCATATGGAAGAATAAAAGATGGATACATGTAATTCAAAATTTACAAATTGGTATAAGAAAAAACTATTGGGAGGGAAGCGTTTTCAATAAGCCAATCAGTTGCTCACGCACTCCCCTCAGCCCTTTTTCACGGTCAACTGCCGCGACTAACTCCGCTTCAACTTGAGCCCGTTGCTGCAAGTAAGATGAAAGTTGATCGTCAACGACCCGCTGAGCTGCCCCACGACTCTGCGCATCCCGCTCGACGATGTCAAGCTTCTGCCTCAGTGATAGCCCATCAGAGATGCATCGCAGAAGGCCTTCAAAGATAGTTTTCAACTGTGCAGCATTTGCATCAACCTGAGCGTGCAACCGGGAAGATTCGCTTGAAGTCTCTTCGCACTCCTTAAGCTTTAAGGTTGCCTCTTGTTCAAGGTGGCGGAAGTAGGAAGTGCTCTGCTCAACCCATGCAGCTCGTTGAGAATTCACATCCAAGACATCGGGAGCAGGACATCCGACTTCGAGTTCATGCAGGCAAGCCTCGATTTTCCTGCAGTGATTAACCCAAGACTCAACGACGCCCTCACTATGAAAGTTCACGAGCATCGCCAGCATGGGATTAACCTCAGAAGAAAAATCTGCAGCAAGGGCAGGAGTTTCCGCATCAAGTTCCTCAAGGTGATTGCTCAACATACGCAGACTATTCACAGCGCCCTTTGAAAATAGACGTCTGGAAAAGGGGCCCGCTGGCATTATGATTCTGGACTCGAATGGGGCTGGAGTCGAGGTGATTGCAGCAAAATAGATCATAATCAGATGTCGGCTCAAGAAATAAAGAAAATACGCAAAAAGTAGAGTCTACTATACCGGCTGCAGCAGGGGGCAGAGCTGGGAGTACTGGTGGCGCAATAATGGTTTCATCCCCTCCTTCAATTCATAAGGCTACAAGCAAGATGAGGAAGAGTTAGCAGTAGTGCGACTGCCCACTAAAGAAAAGGACGTCATTTAGAGAAAATACTCACCGACACCGGCAGGTGGACTAATCTCTGACAAGAAGGAAAAGTGTGGGTGGAGCATCTGATACAAGTGGTTAAAAAGGACTCCTGGAAAAACACGATAACGTAACGTTAGTACATGAATTATACAGCTGAGAGATAAGACTGATGGGTCACAAATCCATACCTTCCAGCATTTGCGACGGTGCGAGAGAAGGTAGAGAGGTGGTCACCATCAGGGCAGTAACTGACGACGCTGCCTCGGGTAGCTCGACATCAGCACTAGCCGCGCCTGCATTAGAAACAAGATAAACCCTGTCAGGAAAGATTGCAGAATAAAAAGAAGGGCGGTAACCTAAAATCTACCTGATGAGTTGCCAGCCGAAGCCGTGACGAGTGCGTCGCTTGATACAACAACGGCGTCTCCCTCCTCCATCGGGGTAGTCTCACCTCCCTTCGCCTCGTCCCCTGACTCCACAGGAGCCGTCGTCACGCTTGTGATGCCGGGAGACGACAAAGAACCGTAGGCAGGGAGAGCGATGATTGGAGCGGTGCCCGACTCTTGAGAAAGAGTGGCCATCTCGGGCCCAGCAATTGTACCCATTTCACTCGCCACCACCTCAGGCTCAGTGATTGTAACCGTCTCATCCACCGCCGCTTTGGGCTCCGCCGTGGTAGCCGTCTCGTCGGCTACTACCTCAAGCCTGGCAATAGCGACCACGCCATCTGTTGCCGTCC
Source organism: Agapanthus africanus (assembly GCA_030015575.1). NCBI lineage: Eukaryota > Viridiplantae > Streptophyta > Magnoliopsida > Asparagales > Amaryllidaceae > Agapanthus > Agapanthus africanus. The sequence goes on along the minus strand of CM057349.1, from coordinate 58,517,992 downwards.
CGTATTTATGAATAGCAGCTACCTCCTCCACCGCCCCCTCAGGCTCAACAGTCGCCGCCACTTCTTCAGTAAGGCTCGGCCCTGCAAGACAAGATATATAAGCACTGATAGTCTAAAACTTTGACAACGAAGCCTCAAAACACATTACCTGAGGTTGATTTACCGTTGGCTTCCCAAGCTGCACGTGCCGCCCGTCTATGAGCAGTAGACAAGGCACCCGAGAACTCCTCTGAAGGAGTAGCAACGGGAATGACGACGCTCTAACCTGCCCCCGCAGCCAAAGCAACGCTACGTTCCTTTGCTGCGCGCCTCAGGCGCTTCCTTTCATCCCGGGCCGTCACAACAGACCTTTTTGAAGCCTCCTTCAGCAAGGCGTTGTCGTCCGCATTCAGGGTTACCTCCAGAGTCGTCAAGGCTTCCATCATCGGTTTTTTAAGTAAGGTCTCTTGCGGCAATGCCGAAGAGGCCGGGACTTCGGTAGTTGGCCCGGGAAGAATTTCTGCATCAGCTTGCGGGATAGGCCTTGTGGTCCCTGCGATAAGACAAAAAGAGGGTCAGATTACTCATAAGAAACGGGAGTAGAAACATAGAGAACCGAAATGTACCAAAGCCTAAGGATGCTCGAAGTCGTTCCTCCTCCTCAAAAGTCTTGAGAGAGGCAGCGAGAGCTTCTTCGGTGGAAATGCCTATTAAAGAAGGAAAAACGTTAGTCAAAAAACAATGATAGAGATATGATACGATAGCGAAAAATACAACTAATGACTACCTGATCGCACGAGGTTAGCCAACCACTCTTCACGTTTTGCCAATCGCTCGGAAGCCGCGATGGCGGCCTCCAGATCAGTGTCATCTGGTGGCATAAATAGGCCCTCATTTGTCCCGTACTAGCTTAAGCCCTCACTATAAGGAGCATGAGGCTCCTGACCAAGTATGACATCGGTAGAGAAGAGAGAATTTTTCTTCTTCTGTGAGCGAGCACCGGTCGCAGCCAGTACCAGCTTGCGTTTCGTGGGCACTTTGGGACGGTGAGTCCCGATATCCGAGCCCACGCCAGATTCGGGTGAAGCTACGGTTACTGTCTCCGCGGGAGCACGGGGCACCGATAACACGTCCACTGCCTCCACAGGATCACGGGGTAATCCACGCGTGGGGCTTAGCACACGTGGAGGCTCAACTGCAACAGCCTCTCTTAGCGGAGGGGGCACGGCGATCCGTCGCCTTAAAGGGACGTTGCGATCGCTGGCAGGGGGCGCACTCTTGCGATCGAGCAACAGCCGCCTCTCTTCTCTGATGACAGCACCCATCGCGTGCTGATACCAGGCCCCGTATATGTTAAGGGCCCTCGGGATGCAACTTGGCTCACTAATGAAGAAGTGGGAGCCCGTATTCAAGCGTATAAAGTGATGCAGCGCACCCCATATTCCCTCTCTGGTGGCAGCAGGTTCTTCCAAAAACGCCTCCAATGGGACCCCCCGGTTATAACTTAGTTGCTGGGCAAAATGATGGCGGTTGTATCTCATAAAAAGCGCCGCATCATTTTGCCTGAATACAAGGAAGCCCGGCCTGATGGAGTATAGATGTAGAATCTCCCGGGCTTTCAATATGGAGGCCCCGTCCTTAAAAGTGTCGTGCAGTGCCATCACCGTCTTGGAGGTTTCCCGGCCGATCATCAGGACTTTGTCCGTAAAAGACATACCAGCCCCGACTGTGCGCGGACGAAGAAGCAAGCCCCTAGCCTCCCGCTGAGACGGATTCACGATAGAAGCGTCGATCAGCTGCATAATTCTCGGGAATCTGCACTTATCATAAAACGATGGTCTTTTATGAATACCAAACACCCCGAGCACGTGCATTTCCATCAACGAAGTAAGGTAGTGCATCGGGAAATTAGCAGCTTGCACCCCCAGTTCAGTTGTATCTGCCGCCACGCTAAGACCATGGTACAGGTGGGCCAGCCCGGCAATCCCGATGGCCACTTGTATTCCGGCCACCATTTGATGTGCTGGGTAGAAGACAGATGGCCTCATATAGCGAGGGTGCATGGGGAGTGCAAACCAGCACAACCACAGCCCCAGAAACCCGAGGAAGAAAGTCTCCTCGTCGATGCCCGGAGCGGCGATTTCTGAAAGAGAAATGATCGCAGCATCGGGAAGATAAAAGCTTTTCAGATCATCTTCCAATACTGGTCGACGGTCCAAGCCGAAACCGAAGGGATCTTCGAGCTTGGAAATTTTTTCGCCTCGTTGCGATAGAATCTCCGGTCGAAGAAACTGGGCAATGAAGTCTGCAAAACTGACCCCCCGACCTCCAGACTCTAAGAAAAGACTCTCGTACATATTCAGCACCTTTATCAGACTAGGAAATTGGTGCTGGATGGCGTTCTCCGGTGTTAGGCCCATCACCACTGGCTTGGTGGCGAAAACTGTTAGTGTATATGCCCTAGAGGCCATTACTGTATCATACTAGTTTGTATATTACTTAATGGAAGCTTGGGATATTCACCTTGTATAAACAATCTTGCTCAATATAGTAGTATGCTACTTGGTTTGTTTCTACTTCAATGTGTACATGTGTTTATTTTGCGATATCACCTATACGCATTAGTGGAGCCCTTAGGATCTTTGCTTGATTACCAGCGTTGTGGTGGCAGTCACACTAGTGGGGGCTGGGTAATCTATAAGCACATCCTTATACAGGTCCCTAGTCGCAGGACTATCGAGACAGGGCATCGATACTCCGGAGTAGACTAGCGTATGCGCTTCTCATCCCAGTGTGGGAGATGGTCTGTCCCACAGCCATCAGTACGTCGTACTGGAGATAGTATACGGGTGCTCGTTGGGTTACGAGTACACTGGACAGGACTCGTCGGGGACTGAGAGGTTGGTATTATACCTATCGTCAGTTATCAGTTCCCAGGTGACATGAGTACAGCTTAGTCCGCTGACTTGACACTGGCACTTCGCCTCGAGTGTGTTCCCACTGTACTTTGACTACTACCCTACCACGGCTCAAAGGAGTCGTGCAAACAGGTGGTAGTTGGGTGCAGTCCCGAAGCACTTGGAGGCAGTGCCGGTTAGACAGGATTCGTCTCTCCCGGTATTGGGGGTTGACATCGCGCTGTGTCTAGGAGAGCCATTACACGAGTAGTCCCTGGCCAGGGCAAGCGAGATATACTGGTAGGCTTCCAGTGTTATCTCAGGGTGTTTTGGGCTTCACTCCGACACGACTTGTACCGCTATTGGGGGACTGACGTTTACCGCCCCCTAGGCCCGACATGCGATGTATCAGACGGACAGACCGGACTGTACGGAGAATGTCACATTCAGACTCAGTAGGAGTTCAGATGGGGTTCACCTCGTCAGCCTTCTTGTCGGCTTCTACCTGGGGACCGTTACGCACAGCTAGTGCCGCTTGCGGTCTGTGGTTAAACCCACTGCCAGCGTAGTGTCGAGTCTTTAGAGTCCCACACAGAGGGTATTCGCCTCTGGGCAAAACAGAGTAGAGGTCGCATGGTTTTGCGACAGGGTTCGTTCTCATCCGCGCACTTGTGCACGTTTGGAGTCCGGACGGATATTGCTAGCGGGCTCTGGTTTGAGCCGGATACTGGTATATGTTTTGGGGTTGCTTTTATCTCTCGGTATTCTTGTTCCTCGGAATGAGAATACAGGTGTGTATGCACAGTTGCTTGAGGCGGAGGATGAGGTTTTTCATTAGGGTTTCGGAACGGGTGCGTATGCACAGTTGACAGTCGTCTTTTTCCAAACCCTAATAGATTTATGAAATATCAATTAATAATAGTAATTAAATGAAATATTGTTATGGTTGATTTTGTTGACTTGTTGACCATGGTTGACTTGTTGACCATGGTTGAATGTTGACCACCATCATTGCTTTGCAAGGATACTCCTTGATTCTAGCTTACACTCATTTATTGAAAGTTATGATAGTGGTCATTCCAAATACAACCATCAACTATTTCATTTTTGATTTATTATTATTAATTAGATAATTCCTTTTCTTTTAGTTATGGTTGCAAAAGAAAAGAGCTCATTCTATCATAATCATTCTCTCTCCTCACTTCATCTTCTTCTTCCTCAAGCTCAAGGAGAATCCTTCTCATGTGTTGAGAATCCCTCTCCTTGAAAAGAAAACAACCCCTAGACACTCTCTACTCACTCTAGGATCAAAGGTTTAGCAAGCCGAAGACTCTAGTTCTCTCAAAGTTCGAGAAAGAGCCCGAAGGTTGAACCCTCAGGTGGATCCATCTTTGACGGAAGAAGGCGACGAGGAAAGAACCATCAACCTCTACAAAGTTTGAAGAAGAAGGAGTTCAAGTTTAGGTATAACCATCTTTCCGAGTAGCTAACTCTCTTTAGCATGTTTGCTAGTTTTAGTTTAGGAAAAGATCCCGACTTTGTTAGTCCATGTTGCCCCATGCGCTAAAAATTTGATTTTTATACCGTTTCCGCCTCCCCGTAAGAACCGGGGGTCGCAATGTGGACTTACAAAAACATATTCGTCCGGAGGAAGCAGCTCCTCATAGTGCTCCCCCCTCACCGGCAGACCGAAAATCTCGGCAAATTCTTCTAAAGAGATGGAACCTTCTCTGTCCAGTAGAAGAAAGGTATGGGTTGGGATGTTCCATTGCTCCACGAACGCCTTAATCCACAACGTCGGAGGAGCAGAATATTGGAACAACGATGTGTAAACTGCGGGATATAGGCCGAGCTTCAGCAAATGTGTTTTCTTCGCCGACAAGATGTACCTGGCCCACTGCAAATATTCGGCTGAATGTCGGGGAGTCAATTCGATGTTGTAAGATTGGCCCACTGCAAATATGTGCCCAGATTTTCCAGAGAAGAAATTTACTTTTGGGGTCCTATAAATCTGTATTTTTTTCGAACTTCGCTACACTTTGGCTATGTTGGTTATATCTGTGATGTTTGCATGTATTGAACGTCGGCTAATCGCTATAAGTCGATTAGTCGGGGTTATACATCTCTGTGATCTGTGTTTGATATTGGAATGTGTATATGAATGTGTTGGACTGTCGCGGGTGAATAGTCGGGGTGGATGTGAGATGAGCTTTTGTTTTTCTTTCATTCATTTGTAAATGTAAATTGATGTAATAATATTATTTGTATGGCCGCACAACTGGGTCGGGGTTGTAGCCGTCATTGTATAATTCTTTTTACTGTTTTTGCTCCTAGGATAGACCCATGGAGGGGTGCACAAACTACCGGGTACTTGGAGGGTAGTTTTCCGCACCCGTAGGGGTCTTGGGTGGGGTATTTGCTATTCACCGCGACCGTGTAATCCGCTTTTTGTTGCAGGCTCGAACGGATTGCGGATTGCTAGTATATCCAATGTATTCATCTGTGATCTGTAATGTCTATCATTGCTTTATATTTAGGCGTTGCTTATGTTTTACAGCCGCGCTAGCCCAGCCCCCGCTCTGTCGTTAGTTAAGTAACCTAACGGGTGATGACGGGACCCCGTGGCGAATGCGAATGGCATAAGCGTACGTCATATTTTGGTTGTTTTCTGCAATGGTAGGATTAAATGATGGGACGCATTAAAAGAACTAATGCAAGAATATCACGCATTAAAAGAACTAATGCAAGATAATAAACCAAGTTGAAGTCGTTGGAACACTTTCGAAAAACCACTCGGTTCTTTTCAAAACTAACTTTTAAATGCGGAGCTTGAGCCACTCCTTCTAAAAGCTATCTCGTTCCATCGATTATATCAAGTTCACTACGTTCACGGTTTTATCAAAACCATTCGTAGCCCTCCGTCGTTTCACATAAATAGTCAATAGTATTCAAGCTGTGTTTGTTGGCCAAAGTCAAGGCATAGTGATTGGTAGCTATTGGATATTCATGTGCAGCATAGATAGATGCGTTGATTTGGAACAGTCGTACTGCCTTGTTGGCCAAAGTCAAGGGTATGTACGGGTGGATTCAAATTAACCTGGAGAACGACGGGAAGAACTTGACATGTGACTTATGATTTGTTGGCCAAAGTCAAGATCATAAGAGCATGGGGCAAAAATCCACATCGGGAGTTTCATAAGTACTGAAACTTGCTAGATTTGCATACCATTTGGAGTGTGATGATTCTGGTAGGATTCCTTCAGTTTCGTCACGCGATGATATTTGGATCCCGATCCTACTGTGAGTATATGCTACTCCTCGGGAAATTTATCACTAAACGATCAATGCTATAAACCTAGTAGGTGCCTAGAAAGGTGTTAGCGGGGCTACGCCCCCAGGGAAAAGAGGTTCTTTAATTAAGGAACTTCGCGAAAGCGTTGGAAAACCTCCCTCGAAGTACCGACACTGGCCTGGCTGAACGGTTAAGCAAGTATTGTGCGGTGGGATTGATCCTGGCTAATTCCTCCTTTGTGGTTTGAGGAGGGATTCGAGAGACAGTGGGAGCCATCCTGTTTAGACAAATTAAAAACCATTCTAAACTTGCAAGAGCATCGTGCTAAAGTGTTTCTTCTCTCCCCCCTGCAGCGACCAAATTCGAAATGACTGGACTTAAGTTACTTCTAGATAAAAACATACTGACAGGGCCAAACTACAAAGATTGGCTCAGGAATGTAAAATTGGCAATCACTTACGACAAGCTGGGGTATCTTCTTACCACCAAAGCTCCCCCCGTCCCAGGTCCCACCTCCAGCGTCGCGGATAAGGAAATCCGTAAGACTTGGGAGATTGATTGCGCGAAGGCCAGGTGCCTCGTGCTTACCTCTATGGACAACGAACATCAGAGGAGGCATGAGAATATGGACCTCGAGTCCATATTTCTCCATACAAAAGAACTGTATGGAGAGCAGTCTCGTATCGCAAGATACGAAGTGTCGAAGAAGTTATTTTCGACAAAGTTGGCCGTCGGATCATCGGTAGCGGACCACGTGCTTAAGATGATTGGCTACACTGAGGAGCTCGCGGAACTTGGGACCACGTTGGACAGTGAACTCTATACGGATTTAATTCTCCAGTCCCTTCCATCCACTTACACCCAGTTTATACTGAACTTCAACTTACAAGAAAAGGAAGTTGAACTTTCAGAACTCCTCAACATGCTGAGGAGCGTAGAGGGCACCCTACAGAAGGGTAGGGAAACACCCGCTTTGTTTGTAGGAGGATCTTCTTCCTCTAGGTCCAAGGCAAAAGCCAAGGGAAAGAGGAAGAAAGCCCCCGCCAAACCAAGAGGCGGTGTTAGTAAAGTGGGTACGAAGGGAAAGGAAAAGGCAACAAAGATTGCGGGGAAGCTTGTTGGAAAGGAAGAATGCTTCTATTGTCATAAGAGTGGACACTGGAAAAAGGATTGCAGGGCTTGGAAGGCCAGGACACAGGAACTGAAGCAGGTTGCGGCTTCAGCTTCAGGTGTGTATGTTATTGAAAACTGTCTTTCCATAAACTCTACTTCCTGGGTATTGGATACCGGATCAGGATCTCATATCTGTAATTCTTTGCAGGCGTTGAGAAACCGTAGGGTTTTGAAGGCAGGTGACATGACCCTCAGAGTTGCGAACGGAGCTAGCATGGATGCTAAAGCCGTGGGGGACTATCACCTGGGAATGTCAGAAGGGCATGTTTTGGTTTTGCGTAATTGCTTTTTTGTACCCAACGCAACTTGTAATATCATTTCTGTATCTTTGGTTTCTAAAGAAGGTTATGAATTTGCGTTTGTAAGTAATGTTGTAAACATTCACCTTAATCAAGTTCTGATTGGGTCAGGTACACTGAGCAATGGTATATACGTATTAAACCAACCACAGATTTTCAATGTCCCGAATACACACAAAAGAAAGTCTCCAGATATCAATCAGACTTTCTTATGGCATTGTAGACTGGGTCACATCAATGAGAGAAGGTTGACTAAGTTACATACAGAAGGATATTTGGATCCGTTCGAATATCAATCATATGCCACTTGTCAATCCTGTCTCAAAGGAAAGATGACAAAGACTCCGTTCACTGGACACGGAGTAAGAGCGAGCGAGCTCTTGGGACTCGTACACAGCGACGTGTACGGTCTAATGTCTACACATGCGCGAAGCGGTTATTCTTACTTCATTACTTTTACGGATGATTTTTCAAGATACGGTTATGTCTTCTTAATGAAACATAAGTCCGAAGCTTTTGAAAAGTTCCAGGAATATAAGAATGAAGTAGAAAAACAAACCGGCAAAAGTATCAAGATTTTAAGATCGGATCGAGGTGGAGAATACTTAAGTGCCGAGTTCCTGAATTATTTAAAAGAGAACGGAATTCTCTCTCAGCTTACTCCTCCATACACTCCGCAACACAACGGTGTATCGGAGAGACGGAACCGAACCCTATTGGATATGGTACGGTCCATGATGAGTAACGCTGAGTTACCGCGATCCTTCTGGGGGTATGCGCTAGAATCAGCTGCGTACATTTTGAACCGAGTTCATACTAAGACTGTGCCTACTACACCATATGAGATGTGGTGTGGGAAGAGGCCCCATCTCAGTCACATTAAGACTTGGGGATGTCCAGCTTTTGTTAAAAAGCAGCATGCGGACAAGCTCGAGGCACGCTCAGTACAGTGTAAGTTCGTGGGATATCCAAAGAACTCCAAGGGATATTTCTTCTACTGTGAAGAGGAACAAAAAGTTCTTGTTTCTCGTCATGCCTACTTCTTGGAAACTGAGTTTTTGGAAAACCAGATAAGTGGGAGCACAGTGGAACTGGAAGAAATTCCAGAACCACGAGCTATTACTGAAAGCTTAGTGGAACCAGAAGGTTCAAATGAACAGGACATTCCTACGCCGCTCCGCAGGAGTAGTAGGCAGTCTCATCCGCCCGAGAGATACTACGGTTTTCTCATAGACGGGGATAGAGAGGATTGCATCATAGATTATGATGAGCCTACTAGCTTCCAGCAGGCCGTTCAGAGCGTTGACTCGGTAAAATGGCTGGATGCAATGAGGACCGAAATGGAGTCCATGTACACCAACAAAGTATGGACGTTGGACATTGCTCCAGACGGGGTAAAACCCGTAGGATGCAAGTGGATCTTCAAAAGGAAGATTGGTGTAGATGGACAGGTTGAGACCTATAAAGCTAGACTTGTAGCAAAGGGTTTCCGTCAAAGACCTGGCTTGGACTATGACGAAACCTTTTCTCCAGTGGCTATGCTGAAATCCATTCGGATCCTTCTTGCCATTGCTGCCTTCCACGATTATGAGATTTGGCAGATGGACGTAAAAACCGCTTTTCTAAATGGAAATTTAGAGGAGTGTGTCTATATGGATCAGCCAGAGGGTTTCATTCAGAGTGGGAGCAGCGGAAAGGTGTGCAAGTTGCTTAAGTCCATCTATGGACTAAAGCAGGCATCGCGGAGTTGGAACATCTGTTTTGATGAAACGGTCAAGGAATTTGGCTTTATCAAAAATCCAGATGAACCATGCATCTATTGTAGATTTGTAGCGAGAACTGTAGTATTCCTCGTTTTATACGTGGATGACATTCTCTAAATAGGAAATGACATTCCTATGCTACAATCTGTCAAGGGATTCTTGTCACACAGGTTCTCCATGAAAGACCTGGGTGATGCCTCTTACATCCTGGGGATCCGGATCCATCGTGATAGATCCAAGAGGATATTAGGACTTTCAAAGTCCAGGTACATCGACACCGTACTGAAAAGATTCAGTATGGAAGATTCCAAGCGCGGTAACCTACCGGCTTGTCACGGGATCACCCTCTCTAAAGAGATGTCTCCCAAGACTGATTTGGAGAGGGATCGCATGCCTATTATACCCTACGCTTCTGCGGTAGGCTCTATAATGTATGCAATGTTGTGTACCAGACCGGATGTAGCTTATGCACTAAGTGTAGTAAGCCGGTATCAGTCAAACCCTGGGGAGAAACACTGGATAGCAGTAAAGAACATTCTCAAGTACCTGAGGAGGACTAAGGAGATGTTCTTGGTGTATGGCGGAAAAGACCTCCAGATCGAGGCCTTTGCTGACTCCAGCTTCCAGAGTGACAAGGATGATTCCAAGTCCATGTCAGGTTTTGTCTTTACCCTCAATGGGGGGGCGGTGTGTTGGAAGAGTTCCAAACAGGAAACCGTTGCAGACTCGACGATGGAAGCGGAATACATCGCTGCATCTGATGCCGCAAAAGAAGCTGTCTGGATGAGGAAGTTCTTGAAAGAACTTCAGGTGGTTCCGTCCATTGTTGACCCAATACCTTTGTATTGCGACAACAACGGGGCTATAGCTTTAGCGAAGGAACCCAGGTCCCATCAGAGATCCAGGCACATCTTGAGGCGGTATCACCTGATCAGGGAGATCGTGGATCGCAAGGAGATCGAGGTTCGGAGGGTTGCTACAGAAGAAAACACTGCAGATCCATTCACCAAGGCCCTACCCCAGACTCAGTTCGAGCGGCTGAACGAGATAATAGGTCTTCGATACGCCAGTACATGGCCTTAGTGCAAGTAGGAGATTGTTAGTGTATATGCCCTAGAGGCCATTACTGTATCATACTAGTTTGTATATTACTTAATGGAAGCTTGGGATATTCACCTTGTATAAACAATCTTGCTCAATATAGTAGTATGCTACTTGGTTTGTTTCTACTTCAATGTGTACATGTGTTTATTTTGCGATATCACCTATACGCATTAGTGGAGCCCTTAGGATCTTTGCTTGATTACCAGCGTTGTGGTGGCAGTCACACTAGTGGGGGCTGGGTAATCTATAAGCACATCCTTATACAGGTCCCTAGTCGCAGGACTATCGAGACAGGGCATCGATACTCCGGAGTAGACTAGCGTATGCGCTTCTCATCCCAGTATGGGAGATGGTCTGTCCCACAGCCATCAGTACGTCGTACTGGAGATAGTATACGGGTGCTCGTTGGGTTACGAGTACACTGGACAGGACTCGTCGGGGACTGAGAGGTTGGTATTATACCTATCGTCAGTTATCAGTTCCCAGGTGACATGAGTACAGCTTAGTCCGCTGACTTGACACTGGTACTTCACCTCGAGTGTGTTCCCACTGTACTTTGACTACTACCCTACCACGGCTCAAAGGAGTCGTGCAAACAGGTGGTAGTTGGGTGCAGTCCCGAAGCACTTGGAGGCAGTGCCGGTTAGACAGGATTCGTCTCTCCCGGTATTGGGGGTTGACATCGCGCTGTGTCTAGGAGAGCCATTACACGAGTAGTCCCTGGCCAGGGCAAGCGAGATATACTGGTAGGCTTCCAGTGTTATCTCAGGGTGTTTTGGGCTTCACTCCGACACGACTTGTACCGCTATTGGGGGACTGACGTTTACCGCCCCCTAGGCCCGACATGCGATGTATCAGACGGACAGACCGGACTGTACGGAGAATGTCACATTCAGACTCAGTAGGAGTTCAGATGGGGTTCACCTCGTCAGCCTTCTTGTCGGCTTTTACCTAGGGACCGTTACGCACAGCTAGTGCCGCTTGCGGTCTGTGGTTAAACCCACTGCCAGCGTAGTGTCGAGTCTTTAAAGTCCCACACAGAGGGTATTCGCCTCTGGGCAAAACAGAGTAGAGGTCGCATGGTTTTGCGACAGGGTTCGTTCTCATCCGCGCACTTGTGCACGTTTGGAGTCCGGACGGATATTGCCAGCGGGCTCTGGTTTGAGCCGGATACTGGTATATGTTTTGGGGTTGCTTTTATCTCTCGGTATTCTTGTTCCTCGGAATGAGAATACAGGTGTGTATGCACAGTTGCTTGAGGCGGAGGATGAGGTTTTTCATTAGGGTTTCGGAACGGGTGCGTATGCACAGTTGACAGTCGTCTTTTTCCGAACCCTAATAAATTTATGAAATATCAATTAATAATAGTAATTAAATGAAATATAGTTATGGTTGATTTTGTTGACTTGTTGACCATGGTTGACTTGTTGACCATGGTTGAATGTTGACCACCATCATTGCTTTGCAAGGATACTCCTTGATTCTAGCTTACACTCATTTATTGAAAGTTATGATAGTGGTCATTCCAAATACAACCATCAACTATTTCATTTTTGATTTATTATTATTAATTAGATAATTCCTTTTCTTTTAGTTATGGTTGCAAAAGAAAAGAGCTCATTCTATCATAATCATTCTCTCTCCTCACTTCATCTTCTTCTTCCTCAAGCTCAAGGAGAATCCTTCTCATGTGTTGAGAATCCCTCTCCTTGAAAAGAAAACAACCCCTAGACACTCTCTACTCACTCTAGGATCAAAGGTTTAGCAAGCCGAAGACTCTAGTTCTCTCAAAGTTCGAGAAAGAGCCCGAATGTTGAACCCTCAGGTGGATCCATCTTTGACGGAAGAAGGCGACGAGGAAAGAACCATCAACCTCTACAAAGTTTGAAGAAGAAGGAGTTCAAGTTTAGGTATAACCATCTTTCCGAGTAGCTAACTCTCTTTAGCATGTTTGCTAGTTTTAGTTTAGGAAAAGATCCCGACTTTGTTAGTCCATGTTGCCCCATGCGCTAAAAATTTGATTTTTATACCGTTTCCGCCTCCCCGTAAGAACCGGGGGTCGCAACGTGGACTTACAAAAACATATTCGTCCGGAGGAAGCAGCTCCTCATAGTGCTCCCCCCTCACCGGCAGACCGAAAATCTCGGCAAATTCTTCTAAAGAGATGGAACCTTCTCTGTCCAGTAGAAGAAAGGTATGGGTTGGGATGTTCCATTGCTCCACGAACGCCTTAATCCACAACGTCGGAGGAGCAGAATATTGGAACAACGATGTGTAAACTGCGGGATATAGGCCGAGCTTCAGCAAATGTGTTTTCTTCGCCGACAAGATGTACCTGGCCCACTGCAAATATTCGGCTGAATGTCGGGGAGTCAATTCGATGTTGTAAGATTGTCCCCAAGGGCGCGACTCGCCCTGGCATATGCATCGCCCCAGAGTATCCAAAGCCGCCGGCAGCTGCATGGGTATGGCGGCAATCGAAGGTTGGAGAAGACCCTCCGAAATCCAATTGACAACCTCCACGGCATAGTTCACCGGGGGTGCATCTGCATACGAGATCGAGGAGATCGGCTCTGACGGCGTCGCACAAGAGAAGCTTCGACGACCTTTGATAATCTGGTCATACCACCTACCCCACAGGTGAAGGTTTTTGTATTCCGGGTCATAGTCTCTGATGAGCGCAAGAACCTCCCGGTCCACCGGTGCCTCAGGGAATCCTCCCTCCGAACGAAAAAACGGGAAAGAAAGATCGGAAGACATGTCGCCTGTGAGAAAGGGCGGAATTCAATTATCAGTGTTATAATTTAATTTTAAAATCCCGACGCTCGGCACTTTAAAATTTGTACCACACTGCAATGCGGTAGAAAGGGGACCAAAGGGGGACCCACAAAATCCAGATGACAATGCATCAATTAATAAGACAGCCTCATCATTGGATGAGACTGTCAATTAATGCGGAAATCCTCAAAGATTTTTCTCATTGAATGAGAAATCCCTCGGGAGAAGGAGAAAATCTCCCTTTCAGAGCAAAGCACTATAACAGAGTGACACTTGTCAAACTCTGGTCATGAGGGAATAAAACTCTTTAAAGAGCCTAGCTCTGTAATGATGATAGAAAATCCATCAAAGATTAATGAAAATTAATTCTTGAGAATTAAAATTCTGGGATCTTAAAGATCCATGAAAAAAATCTTAAGAGTTTTTCATCAAAAGATCAAAAGATCTACATATTAAAAAGAGAGCAGAGCTCTGACTCATGGGCTAAGAAACCCTAAGAAAAGATCTGTTCAGATCTATGGGTTCATGGGAGCAAGGCTCTGTTTATGAAACCCTAAAGGGGTTTTCTTTAGATCAAAGATCTATGAAGAGTAAGGCTCTGTTAATGGGTAAAAACCCTAATTTATTAAAATTAATTTAATTTTACCTAAATTTAGTAGAGTTTTAACTCTTGAAAGTTCTTGAACAAAAGAGCAAGGCTCTGAATAAAATTCTTAAGAAGAAGATGATAATCATCTGAGGACCAAAGGTCCTATTTATAGGCACTGAAACGCTTCTTCAACTTCTGAGTTGATCCAAAGGCTCAGATGTTGCCACCGCTGCACTCACGTGTGCGACACGTGTGCGCAACGGTGGGAGGGCATTTGTTTCCCCCAATCAGAGCAAAGCGCTGTTTTGAATTTCAAAATTCAAAAATTGAAGCAACGCTTCAGATCCCGTGCACTACGCGCTGCGTGCCGCGTGTCAAGCGCAGACGCGCTAGCGCCAGGTGCGCTGCGCCCTAGGCAGCGCACCCCCAATCAGAGCAAAGTTCTGCTTTAAAATTCAAAATAAAATTGAAGCAACGCTTCAGATACTGCGCTCTGCGCTGCGCGCCACGTGTCAAACAAGGTGCATTAGCATAGTTGCGCTGCGCTCTGCGCTGCGCGCCGTGTCAAACAAGGTACGCTAGCGCAGTTGCGCTGCGCGCCACGTGGCGAACGAAGGTGCGCTCGCGCAAAGTGCGCCAGCGCTGGAATTAAAAGAATTCCCCACCGTTAGATCAAAACATCTAATAATAATAAATTATTAATTAATCAGAATTAAAATTCTGTTATGGAAAGATTTTTCAATCTTATTAAAACAAGAAGATTATCTTCTGTAAAACAGAAGTCTTAGGATCAAAGATCCAACGGTGGGAAATATTCCCAGATCAATCAGAGAAAGATCTCTTAAACTGATTTAACAAATCAATTGGACCTATATAAAGGCCCCAAGACATCAAGTCTCATATAGAAAAAACCCTCTGCAAAGTTTGAGAAAAATTCAAAGAGAAAGAAAGGCAAGCCTTTAGAAGAAAGAAGATCATTTCTTCATCTTTAAAGGTAAAGAATTAATTCTTGAACAACAGAGATGAAATCATCTTGTAAAAATAAGAAACCTCTTCTAAAAAGATCTTAGATCTATAAAAAAGACCAAGGTCTTTTGATTTAAAAGAAAAGATCAAAAAAGATCTAATCATAAAATAATAAAAATAAGTAAAATACTTCACTCACAGATCTTTTGATCTATAAAGGCAGAGTCTTTTATAAAAACAAGAACTTTTGTTCTTTGATCTTGAGGCAAAGCCTCCTTTGAAGAACATAAACTTGTTCTTTGATCTGATCAGATGTGCTTTGCGCTACTGGAAAGTGCTTTGCACTCATGAACTGCGCCTTTGCGCTCCTTGGACTGACGCTCAGCGCCAAAACATGCCACGTGTCAACCATAGAAATGATCTGCACTTTGCGCTCCTGAAAATAGCACACTGCACTCTTGGGTTGGCGCTCAGCGCCAAGCGCGCCACGTGTCACTCACTGGCGCACCCATAAACTAGTGCAGCGCACTCATAAATTAAAAGCGCAGTGCGCTAACAAACTAGCGCTTAGTGATAAGCGCGACACGTGTCCTCCTCGTATGCGCTAACCGACAGAAGCGCAATGCGCTCTTTGACTGGCGCAAAGCGCCTAGTGCGCCATGTGGCGCGCTATCAGAACATACTTTGTTCTGATAAATGCTATGCATTCAATATAAGACAAAAAAATGTCAGAGCCCAATGCTTAGCATTATTAAAAGGGCAGAGCCCAAATAAAGGCCTAACAGGCAGAATAAAAATAAAATGTTAAACATTTTTTTAACTGGACTTAGCCCAATTCTGACTATAAGTCCTCAATTTAAATTGAACTGAGCTCATCTGCTCTTCCAATCCATTTACACCCGGTTCAAGGGTACATCTCTTTACTCCTCTGATATCTGTCGTTGTAATCCTTCAACGTCGTCAGAGAGGTGACGAGTCCCGACAACCACACATTACTACGGACTGTGGGGTCCTTAAACTCATAGACTATGATGTCCTTAACCTCGACCGTGATGTCTTAAAACTAACAATAGACTGTGGGGTCCCTAAACCCATGGACTATGATGTCCTTAACCTTGACCGTGATGTCTTAAAACTAACAATGGACTGTGGGGTCCCTAAACCCATGGACTATGATGTCCTTAACCTCGACCGTGATGTCTTAAAACTAACATCGGACTGTGGGGTCCTTAAACTCATGGACTATGATGTCCTTAACCTCGACCGTGATGTCTTAAAACTAACAATGGACTGTAGGGTCCCTAAACCCATGGACTATGATGTCCTTAACCTCGACCGTGATGTCTTAAAACTAATATCGGACCGTGGGGTCCTTAAGCCCATGGACTATGATGTCCTTAACCTCGACCGTGATATCTTTAAACTAACATTGGACCGCAATGTCCCTAAACTAATTATCGACCGCAATGTCACTAAACTAAACAAATAGAGCCCAATTGCTCTCTTGTCGGATCTAAACGATCCCGTTAAGTTGATCATAGTCTAGAAATTAGACTAACATATCTTTAACAAACATTTAAGTTGATCTTAGTCTTAAATGAGGCTAACTTATCCTTAAACCCAACCCCCAAACCCAAATCTAAAAAGATACGGATTTGGACTAATCCACGTCCTACGGGCGACAACGTAAATTAGTCTCCGTATACAATCCATGGGCAACCACAAACAAAAGAAACACGCACGACATGAAGTGACCATCTGGAGAAAAAGAAAGTTGTTACCGCGATGCGGTAGCGTAATTAACTGCATAGGCTTGCGCCTGCAGGGAAGAGTGTCCCCACAATAAAAAACCACTCAAACGAGGGGGAATTTGACGAAGTCTGCTACATCGGCCGCATCCATTTAAACCTTCGATACATGGTGCCACAAATCAACTTGGCATCTTCGGAGAGGTGGACGGATAGCACCAATTAGCATCTGCCCCCAGATTCAGGCAAGACGTGCGTCTTCCCGGTTTCCGGCGGTAAACAGATCTTGGTTAGGGTTTCATAGCACCCCAAAATTTTATAAAATGGCATGGATGATGCCTTCCAAAACCTTGTTGTCGTGCTATACAACCCAACAAGTGAGACTTAGAGACTGATCCGATATACCTGCTTTACTGTTTACCTGTACCGGTTACTTCGTGCTCATGTCATCACTCCATGCTTACTGATTCATATTCATCATCATTGCACGTGTTTACATTTGTATTTATATATATTGCTGTTGTGTCACTCAGACGACCTGAGTATGCATGCTCAGAGTGAGAAGTGGACTTAGCTTAGATCAGGACCTGACGTACCTCGAGGATATTGCGGACATCTAGATCAGCGACGCCAGCGCTATCTTTCTCTTGATCCCTATCTGGTATATCTTCCATCCTTTTGATAAAGTAGTGACTGCATTTCTCTTTACCTGTGCATGGATTACTGATTACCACGTAAAGCTAGAAGCCGAAGTGTGACTACGGCAGGATATTTCCTTGACCATAAGAGCATGGCTGGCCTTGTCGCCCCTTGTATTCCGTATTTTGGGAAGCGGGGCGTGACACTCAGCGTCACTAACCCTCTTTGTGTATTCTCCCCTTTTTGCAGAGCAAATGGACCAATCCAAATTCTTAGCTTCTATGGCCGCGAAAGCCCAAAAGAAGACCGGGGGCAGAAGCTCATCCCGACCAGGGCGGAGCTCGGTCCCGAAGCCTGCCCCGCCGAGCAAGCCTTCAGCCGCGTCACCCCGAGTCCCCGAATAGCGCGCGAGGGAGGGGGCAGAAGCACACGCGGGATCCGGTTCCCCGGGCGAAGGAGGAGGAGGAGGAGGCCGAGCCCACTGCCGCCCCCTAAAGAGGCACAAAAGGACGGTTTCTCGGGCGCCTCCTTCTACCGGGATCACAATGCAGGAGGGAGGCTTCTGCTTCGAGGTGCCCTCGGGGCTCTCCGTCGCCGAAACCTTTCTCTTCGACTTGGAGCAAGCAGCTGGGGGCAAGATTCCCCGGGGGACCCTGAAGGCCCAGGTGGCCGCCATTGCTAAGGAGGTAGTTCAGGTCGGTATCCGTTTTCCTTTAAGAATCTTCTTAAGCAAATTTTTAACTCAGTTTGGACGTTTCAAACTCGTTTTACTGCTTCGAAGTCTGTGGAGAGGTACAAGGTGTTGGACCAGTTCTACACCGACCTCGCCGATGCCTCGGCCATTGTTTGGTACCAGGCTCTCGACGCCGTCATGGCGTTGATGCCGGGGTTCGCCGACAGCGAGCTTCGGGTCCAGTACCCTCTCTCCGGGGATGCGCCGCCGGTCGAAGCCGCCGGGGATGCCACCGGGGGCGAGGCTGCCGGTGGAAGCGCCGACCCAGAGGTCACTGTTTTGGTTCCCGCCGTTGGCGTCGAGCAGGGCGAGATCCTCCCCAGGCCTACGGCCTGAGCTTTCCTTCCTTTTCCTTTCTTTTTTTAATGTTTTGTAAGCCTCCAGGCATTTTGTAAGGCTGAGGAGCCCAGAATACCTTGTAAAAATTTCTGGAATATAAATAAAGCTGAGCTTATTTTCCTCTGGATGACTGTGTGCTTTCTACATGAGTACTTCAGTTCGTCAGTCTTTTCCTCGACTCGAGTGGTAGGCCGTAGGTCGATGCCCGACTTTTTACATGACGATCGCGTGTTGAGTGTAAGTCGATTAATCGCCAAGTGTAGGAAGGTCGGTGCCCTCCCGCTCCCCGAATTCGAGGTGGCGATCATTCATTTAGGATGAACCGAAAGATATCCAAGTGTAGGAAGGTCGGTATCAGTCCATTCCTCAGAGTCGGGTTGAGAACCACGTCTCTTCGCATGAGTTGACAAACGTAGAATAGGTCGGCATTGATTGATTCCTCCCTGATATGGTTCCTAGACTCGTGTCTTCGTAGGGTAGGAACCTACCCCTCGGAGACTAGCCGAGCAGGAATCTGCACGGTGGCCTCGTTAGGAGGGCTTTGATCCTTGGCGTAGATGGGTAGGAATCTACACGCTAGGGATAGACCGGGCAGGGAAGCTGCTCGGTGGCCTCGTGTGGAGGGCTTTGATCCTTAGCGTAGATGGATAGGAATCTACCCGTTAGGGATAGACCGGGCATGGAAGCTGCTCGGTGGACTCATGAGAAGGGCTTTGATCCTTAGCGTAGATGGGTAGGAATCTATCCTCTAGGGATGGACCGGGCAAGGAAGCTGCTTGGTGGCCTCGTGAGGAGGGCTTTGATTCTTAGCATAGATGGGTAGGAATCTACCCGCTTGGGATGGACCGGGCATAGAAGCTGCTCGGTGGCCTCATGAGGAGGGATTTGATCCTTAGCATGGATGGATAGGAAGCTACCCGCTAGGGATGGACCGGGCAGGAATCTGCACGGTGGCCTCGTGAGTCGGGCTTTGATCCTTAGCATAGATGGACAGGAATCTACTCGCTAGGGATGGACCGGGTAGGGAAGCTGCTCGGTGGCCTCGTTAGAAGGGCTTTAGATCCATAGCGTAGATGGGTAGGAACCTACCCGCTAGGGATGGATCGGGTAGGGAAGCTGCTCGGTGGCCTCGTGGGGAGGGATTTAGATCCATAGCGTAGATGGGTAGGAACTTACCCGCTAAGGATGGACCGGGCAGGGAAGTTGCTCGGTGGCATCGTTGGGAGGGCTTTAGAGACTCACATGCACCTTCGTGGGGCATCGTTCAAACTTCCGCGGGCCGCATTAGCGGGAGTGAGGGCGTTGTTCAACCTTCCGTGGGCCGCATTGGCAGGAGTGAGGGCATCGTTCAAACTTCCGGGGGCCGCATTGCCGCCCTCGAAGACAGGCATGGCCGACACATAGCCATTCCATATCAGGAAATTGAGACGTACCGCGATTCGCGTCGCTGCGCGAGTAAACTTTCGGCTGTTGGAAGATTTTGTTAAGGTTATAAACAGTGAAGGTATGTTGACTTCCTTCTATCCTTGTGTTTCGGGCGTCCGTATGTGCTCATCAGGGAGATAATTTCTCATGACTATGTGTATCTTTATAGCCTCGATCGCTTCGAACAGACGTACAAGGCGGTGATAGACCGCGTTGAGGGCCACTTTGGACGCCTTCTTCCCCGGCGATCTCCTCTCCTCCAACTGCTTATTTACTCGATCTGGAGGATGTCCTTGGGGCTACACAAAGCCCTGTCTCCACAGCTGAGGGACAAGGCAATTGAAAAGTTGCACTCGCTCTACCACCTCAGCCTGATCTCGAAGAGCAGGTGGGACCGATCAGCGGACCTTCTTTTGGAGTGTTTCCAAAGGAGGCTGATCGCTGATTTTGGTCCAGCGGATGGCGCTTCCATGGCCTCGGAGAAAGTTAGGGCTCGGTTGGTGGATATTTCCTTGGAGTATCATCAACAATACTTCCTTAATCCCTGGCCCTTCTTGCTGTAATTATTTTTTGTAAGGCTGAGGAGCCTATAATACCCCTTAATCAATAAAGTTTGTTTTTGGCGGTAGTGTGTTGTTTCTTCCCCTTTTTCTTCTTCTCGCACAAATTTTAAACTTTAACTAAATGCCAATAGGAACAACTTTATTTATTTCAGAAAGAGGATACAAATACATTTTTCATTTGTATAACTTGAGCTTTTCAGCGTTGTAAGGTCGGGAAAAATTATTGCCCCGGGCATCCTGCAAACGGTATGCCCCGCCGAGCAACGCCTCTTTCATGAGGAAAGGTCCATCCCACTTCGGGGAGAACTTATGTAGCCTGGTCTGGTCTGCGAACTCGTTTTTTCGTAAGATCAGATCTCCTGTCTTGAAGGCCTGATGTTTGACCCGGGCGTTGTAGTAGCGAGCGGTTTGCTGTTGATAGGCGTCCGCTTTGATTTGTGCTCGGTCCCACTTCTCCAAGAAGTCGTCCAAGTTGTTTTGAAGTGCCGAGGTGTTGGCTTCATCTTCGAAATGTTTGACCCTGTAACTGGGCAGTCCGATCTCTGCCGGGACCATTGCCTCGGTGCCGTAGAACGGGGTTTCTCCCATAGGTGTTTTCCTTGACGTTCGCAGTGCCCACAGGACCCGAGGTAGTTCCTCGACCCATCCGCCTTGCCTTCCTTCTAAACGGGCTTGGAGACCACAGATGACGCCTCAGTTCACTACCTCTGCCTGCCTGTTGCATTGAGGATGGGCAACCGCGACAAACTTCATCAATATGTGATACTCGCTGCAAAACTCTCTGACTTTGTCGTTTTCGAAGTTGGTCCCGTGGTCGGTGATGATGCATCTCGGGATCCCAAATCGGGTGATTATGTTGTTCTGCAGGAATTTTATAATGGAGGCGGGGTCTGGTTTTCTGATGGGGACGACCTCTATCCACTTTGTGAAGTAGTCTACCGCGATGAGGATGTACTTGTGTCCGCCCGTGCCGGTAGGGAGTTGGCCCACCATGTCCATCCCCCATTGTGAGAACGGTCAAGGGGAACTGAGGGTCGTTAGCTCGGTAGCGGGGTGACGGGGTATGCTGCCGTGAAGTTGGTAGCTTTTTCATCTTCGGACAAGTTTCTCAGCATCTTGGTGTATCCTCGACCAATAATATCCTTGGAGCAGCGTCTTTTTACCAGGGTGCGAGCCCTTTGGTGTGCCCCCCGACCCCTTCGTGTATCTCTCGTAGAACATAGTCGGCTTCGTGGGGGTCGACGCATTGAAGCAGGGGCTGTGTGTATGACTTCTTGTAAAGGTTCCCATTGCTCTAGATAAAATGACGAGCTTTTGCCCGAAGGCGGCGTGCCTCTCCCTGGTCTTCCGGAAGCGTACCATCTTTTAAGAATTCCACGAGGGGCTTTCTCCAATCTTGGCCTTCCTCCTGATCTGCGGTTTGAACAGTTTGTAAACTAGGCGCTGATATGTAGCCCCATCATTCTTAAGACCGAAGGGCATCACTTTGTAGCAGTATACCCCCCGATCCGTGGTGAACGCGGTGAGTTCTTCATCTGCTGGGTTCATCCGGATCTGATTGTAGCCGGAGAAAGCGTCCATGAAGCTTAGCAATTCATGGTCGGCCGAGCTGTCTACTAGCTGGTTTATCTGAGAGAGGGGATAGTTTTCTTTCGGGCAGGCCTTGTTCAGATCCGTGAAGTCGACGCACATGCGCCACTTCCCGTTCGCCCTTTTGACCATTACCACGTTGACTAACCAATCCGAGTAGTCAATATTTCTAATAAAGTTGGCTACGAGCAATCCATCGATCTCATCCTCAATCGCCTTTTCTTTGATCGGCGTGAAGCTTCTCTTCTTTTGTCGGACGGGTCTGGCCTTTGGGTCGACCCCGAGCTTGTGTGAGATAACTTTAGGGTCGATTCCGGGCATGTCCACCGGTGTCCAGGAGAATATGTCTGAATTTCCTCTAAGGAAGCAGATCAAGTCTTCATGACGGTCTCCCATCAAAAGAGATCCGATCTGAACGGTTCGTCTACTGACCCCCTCGACGAGGGGGACTTCTGTCAGTGCTTCCACCGGGGCTCCTCGGATTTCTTTCTGGTCGTCGCGCATATCCAAAAATCCCTGGAAATCATTTGTGTCCTCAAAGTCGTCGCTCTGCTTTCCGGCGGGAGATGTTGAGGCGAAGAAAATCTTGGCGATCTGTCGGTTCCTGTAGGCCTGGCCTATCCCCACTTTGTCTAATGGAAATTTGACCGCAAGGTGGTAGGTCGAGATTTAAGCCCGGAGGGCGTTTAATGTCGGGCGTCCCAGTAGGATGTTGTAGGACGAAGGGATCTTAGAGACGATGAAATCCACCCGTACGGTCCTCGTATGGCCTGCTTCACCAATGTTAAGGAGGAGGGTGACCACTCCCTCCGCCGGGATGGAGTGGTTGGTAAACCCCGCGAGGACGTGGGAGGTGGGCTGTAGGTTGGATGGTCCCAGCCCCATACGCTTGAAACAGTCGTAGAAGAGGATGTCTACTGAGCTCCCAGAATCGACCAATATCCTCTGTACCTCATAATGGTAGACCCGGGCTGTTATAACCAGGGGGTCATTATGAGGTAAGGATATATCGTGGAGGTCTTCATCGGTGAAGATGATGGGCTCGGTCGTCCTGCACTTCTTCTGGGGTGGATCGCTTGTACCCTCGACTGGTAAGAGTTGTTGGTTTTCGCCGGGTGTGCGAGCAGATTCCAAGGTGACGACCATGATTTGCCCGATCATTAACTCCCCGGGAGTGGGCTGGTTCTCTTACTCCCGGTCTGTCTGCCGCTTGTCCCGCAGGTAGTTCGCCAGGTGGCCAGAGTGGATCAACTCCTTGATGTAGTCACGGAGTTGTTTGCAGTTTTCGGTCGGATGACCCTGTGACCTATGGAAGGCGCAGTACAGTTCCCGGATATGCTTAGCCACTCTTTAGGTGACTGGCGGGTGCTTGAAAAATCTCTCGCCTTTCGCTTCCTCCAACAGCTCGGTCTGGGAGATGTTAAGAGGAGTGTACTCCTGGAACTTCGGGGAGTATGGTTTTGGCCGGTCGACCATCTTCTTCTCTTCTTTGCCCCTCTTCTTCTGGTCGGATTGGTCGCCCTGGGGCAAGTTAGCGTTCACCTCCGACTCGAGTTGGATCTTCCGCTCGGTCCAAACTTTTACCTCGGCCATGGTCTTAGGTTGCGCTAATGAAAAAGAGCGGAGCCACTCTTTGTGCCTAAGACCCGACCTTAGTGCGGTGATGACAGTTTCATCCTGGTGCTCGAAGACTTCAAGGAGAGCGTTGTAGAAACGAGTGATGTATCCCTTAAAGGATTCCTTGTCCCCGCTCTTTATGGTGAACAGGTAGTTGACTGTTTTTTTTTATCGTCGATTCCCGACGAAGTGGCCGAGGAATTGGGTGGCCAACTCACCGAAGGTCGAAATGGAGCGTGGCGTGAGTCCTCGGAACCAGTCCTGGCCGGCCCGGATGAGGGTGGCGGGAAAATCTTGGTATTGGGCTGCGTCGGAGTTATCCTGGAAGCTCATGCCCGCCGTAAACGCGTCTAGATGATCCTTCGGGTCGAATTTCCCGTCGAATAGGGCTACCTTGGGCGGTTTGTTCCTGGATGAGACGTGCTCGGCCAGCAGTTCTTCCGTAAAGGGTTTAGTCAGCGAATCGATGGAGTATCCGGCCCCTTCACCGGACGCTAGGCCATCCCGGTGTACGCCCTCGATTTTCTTCTCAAGGGCCTCGAGTCGGTGGTAGTAACTCGAGGATTCTGCACAGCCGGAGTGGTGACTATCCCCACTCCGGGTCTGCGCTAGTGTACGGCTTCGATTCCATTCTATCAGATTTCACAAATCCTCGGGTGGGGTCCTTCTCGAGTGGCCCCAGTGTTCGTCATTCGTGCGACCCCGGTGGTAGGGAAGTTATCGATCATGCCTGGAAGCAGGCAAGCTGACTGATACCTTCTCGGGGGGTGAGAACGCGCGATGGGTATTGGAACGACGGCCCAGTCTTCCCTGAGACCGTAGCGTAGAGCTGTTTGGCGTCTAGCGGGTCATGGAATCAGTCGCCGCGTGTGGGTTAAGGTGGCCGGAGTCGGCCCGCCGGCGCTCAGTAGCGCTGTGACGAGGATGATGTAGATCGAGGGCTTGAGCGTGCCCGTCCGTCCTTCGGCGGACATCGTTATCCCCGGGAAGGGGAACTGCGGCCTGGTGGGTGTGGCCTGCTGCTTGGACACGAACGAGGGCATCCACCAGCGATGTGAGCCTGTCTATCCGAGCGGATAAAGCGCTGGTGGCGTTAGGAGGGGGAGGCGAGCCTGTAACATTTTAGAAAATAAAATATTATTTTTGGGAATTTAAATAATTAAAAAATTATAAATTTCATGAATATTAATAAGTATGAGAATTAGTTTTAATAAAAGGGTATAATTATATACCAATATTTGGAAAATATTTGGAAAATTAATATAATTATTGATTTGGAAGGTTTTAAGTTGATTATGATATGTTATAAATATTTATACAATTAATTGTATACGAGTTTATTACTAAACTTGATTAATATTTACTAATTATGCATTAATCCGGTTTATGTGTATGACATGCACCATGTCATGTTACACAACTTGTCACATTTTATTTTAACCATGGCTTCATTTGTATATGCATGGCTTTGTTTTGTTTTAAAATGAGTGAGTGAAAGAAAGGAAAAAGAAAATAGGTAAGAGAAAGAGTGTTGGGACAAGTATCATCGGTGAGAGAGAGAGAGAAGCTTCTACATTTTTCTAAGCTCCCTTCATCTCTTCATTTCCTCACCTCATTTCTTATCCATTTCCTCTTCCTCCACCTCCTCTAACCTCCATGGACACCCTCAAAACCACCATCAAACTCCATGCATCCTTCACAAAAATTGTGCTCAACCCCACTACAAACACCTTGGACCAAACAAGTTGGGACTTTGAAGATTTTGGGCAACTCAAAAAAATTCTTGAGTTGCCAAATGAGGTAATTTCCTATACCCTTGGTGTAATTTTTAGTTCTCCTTATGTTTTAGTGTAGTTTAGAGTTAAACTTGTGGAGATTTGTGATGTGGAAATTTTCCAAGAAGAGATTTGGGAATTTGTATGACTTGTGAATGTAGATTTGAGGCTTGGTTAGGGACCACAACCTTTATAGTGATAGAATCATGGACCAAAACAGAGACAAACCCAAGACTTGAGTTAGAAATATTTCAAATGTCGGTTTTGTGGATATTTTTGGGGACTACAGGGAATATGGGGCAATCTGAGACCCTTTTAGGATAATCAAACATCCCTAGACACCTAATTAGAACCCTAGGAGACCGCCACCAAAAGACGAGATCCTAATTCTTTATTATGGCCGGCGGCGCCGGGATTTTTCGCCTTCTCGTCGGATTTGTCGAGGTAGTTGGTGTTAAAGTTGGGTCTGTAGCTCAATTACCTCATAAACTACCCCCTGTATTATTTGTTTAGCCCCAAATTACCTGAGTCAAAATCTGGAGCTAGTTTTCTAAGTTGCTGTTTTGAGTTTTGTGGATTTTAATAACTTGAGTTTTAATGATGTGTTTTATCTCGATCGATTGGCGTTCGTACGTCGATGTCGAGGGTTATTTGGTTGTTTTGCATGCGTGGTCCGTAGGTTCTAACCTATGTGCATTTCGTGTGCCGTATCGGGTTTTCTTGTATTTGATTCTTGTTTTACGATATAACGTATTTGAAACAGTAGGTACCTCTGCGTGGACTTCGGGACGACAAGGGAGATAGTGGCATCATCGACTTCGGCAAGCGAAGATCGAGGTGAGTAGATGTATATCTATAGGGGAAGTCGGGTGGATGGCGTATGGCACCCCCGCAAGCGTAGAATATGGTTATTACTATATTATTATGAGTTTGGATGCGATATTGGATATTTAGCGAGTAGGGTATTTAGAAGACCTTAGGTTAGATTATGTTGATCTAGGAAGATCTATCCATAGGATGTTTACCTTGGTGGGCAGGTTATATGTAGTCACACACACATGCGCACACACACACTTGATTTTGTGTGTATATGTGTGTATGTGTGTGTGTGTGTATGTGTATGTGTGTGTGTGTATATATGTACATATACACGGGTGATAAGGATAGTATATGATACATGGAGATGAGTCGATATGATCGGGCTTGATGCCGTGTGATTTTGATATGTGTTTGAGTCATGATATTATATATGATATGATATGATATTATAATGGATCGTTGGGAAATATGTATTCATACATACGATAATATGTGAGTTGATAATATTTGAATGTACGAGACTTTAGAACCGTACCCATGATCATGATATTGTACGATGATGATTGTTCCCCGCCGAAAGACGCGGACGAAGACGCGGCGGACGTCTTGCCTGAATTTCGGGGCAGATGTTAATTGGTGCTATCTGTCCACCTCTCCGAAGATGCCAAGTTGATTTATGGCACTATGTATCAAAGGTTTAAACGGATGCGGCCGATGTAGCAGACTTCGTCAGATTCCCCCTCGTTCGAGGGGTTTTTGATTGTGGGGACGCTCTTCCCTGCAGGCGCAAGCCCCTGCAGTTAATTACGTTACCGCATCGCGGTAACAACTTTCTCCTTCTCCAGATGGTCACTTCATGTCGTAGGTGTTTGTTTTGTTTGTGGTTGCCTGTGGATTGTATACGGAGACTAATTTATGTTGTCACCCGTAGGGCGTGGATTAGTCCATATCCGTACTTTCTTAGATTTGGGTTTGGGGGTTGGGTTTAAGGATACGTTAGTCTTATTTGAGACTAAGATCAACTTAAACGTTTGTTAAGGATACGTTAGTCTAGTTTTAGACTAAGATCAACTTAACGGGATCGTTTAGATCCAACAAAAGAGCATTCAGGCTCTATTGTTCAGTTTAGGGACATTGCGGTCGATTAGTTTAAGGACATTACAGTCCGATGTTAGTTTAAGGACATTACGGTTCAGTGTTAGTTTAAGGACATCTTGATCCAGGTTAAGGACATCGTAGTCCATGGGCTTAAAGACCCCACAGTCCAGGTTAAGGACATCGTAGTCCATGGGCTTAAGGACCCCACAGTCCAGGTTAAGGACATCGTAGTCCGTGAGCTTAAGGACCCCACAGTCCAGGTTAAGGACATCGTAGTCCGTGAGCTTAAGGACCCCACAGTCCAGGTTAAGGACATCGTAGTCCGTGAGTTTAAGGACCCCACAGTCCGGGTTAAGGACATCGTAGTCTGTGAGTTTAAGGATCCTATAATCCGGTTTAAAGACATCGTAGTCTATGGAAAGTATGGTTGTCGGGACCCGTCACCTCTCTGAAGACGTTGAAGGATTACAACGACATGTATCAGAGAGGTTCAGAGATATACCCTCGAACCGGTGTGAGTTGGTTGAAAAGATCTGTAGTCCAATTTGGGACTAAGATCTGTTAAATATTCATGAGCAGATGGGCTCAATTAAATATGAGTTGAGGACTTATGGCCAATCTTGGGCTAAGTCCAATAAATGTTTAACATTTTTATTCTGGCTATTGAGCCTTTATTTGGGCTTGGCCCTTTTAATAATGCTGAGCATTAGATCTTGACACCTTTTTTGTCTTGTATTGAATGCAGAGCATTCATCAGAACAATTAATGTTCTGTCAGCGCAACACGTGGCGCTCCAGGCGCTTTGCACTATTTAAAGAGTGCAGTGCGCTTCTGCCAAGTAGCACACACGAGAAGGACACGTGTCGCGTTTGGCGCTAAGCGCCAGATGATGGGCCCATTGTGCCAGTTTGTGAGCGCTAAGCGCTAGTCCATGAGTGCATTGCGCTATCAATTTAGAGGCGCACACATGAGTGACACGTGGCGCGCTTAGCGCTGAGCGCCAGCCCATGAGCGCAGTGCGCTATTTCAGAAGCGCAAAGCGCAAATTGCATACGTGGTTGACACGTGGAGCATTTTGGCCCAGAGCGTCGGTCCAGAGAGCGCAGAAGTGCATTTCAATAGCGCAAAGCGCATTTGATCAATTTTTATGATCTGTGAACAAATTTATGTTCTTTTTAGAAGAGACTTTGTCTCAAGATTCTAGAACAACAGTTCTTATTTTTGAAAGGCTTGCCTTTATAAATCAATGATCTGTGTGAAGAATATGTTCTTCTTTTATTATGTGATGAGATCTTTTGATCTTTTTTTTATGAAAGACCTTGGTCTTTGTAGATCTATGATCTTTTAAGAAGATTATTCTTCTTTTTATGAGATGATTTCATCTCTGTGTTCATCCTTTATGATCTTTACCTTGAAGAAATAATCTTCTTTTGCTGAGAGCTTGCTCTTCTTTCTTTGAATTTCTCAAAATTTATAGGGGGGTTTCTCTATATCAGACTTGAAGTCTTGGGGCCTTTATATAGGGTAAATTGATTTGTTAAATCAGTTAAAGAGATCTTTCTCTGATTGATTTGGGGATATTTCCCACCGTTGGATCTTTGATCCTAGGGTTTCTGTTTTACAGAAGGCAATCTTCTTGTTTTTAAAAAGATTGGAAAATCTTTCCATAACAGAATTTTAATTCTGATTAATTAATAATTTATCATTATTAGATCTTTTGATCTAACGGTGGGGAATTTTATAATTCCTGTGCTGGCGCACCCGTGCTTTGCACGTGGTGCGCTGCTCAGAGCGCAGCGCACTTTGCGCTAGCGTATCTGTGTTTGACACGTGGTGCGCTGCCCAGAGCGCAGCGCAGAGCAGCCTGCGCTAGCGCACCCATGGCGCTGGATCTGAAGCGTTGCTTCAATTTTTGAATTTTGAATTTCAAAATAGATCTTTGCTCTGATTGGGGGAAACAAATGCCCCCTACCGTTGCGCTCACGTGACGCACACGTGAGTGCAGCGGTGGCAGTATCTGCGCCCTTGGATCAACTCAGAAGTTCAAGAGGCGTTTCAATGCCTATAAATAGAACCTTTGGTCCCTTAGATGATTTTCATCTTCTTCTTGAGAATTATCTCTTCTGAGAATTTCATTCTCCAACAGAGCATAGCTCTCTTGTTTAAGAACCTTTTAAGAGTCAGAACTCTGTCAAAACTTAGGTAAAGTTTAAAACTTTTAATAAATTAGGGTTTTACCCATTAATCAGAGCCTTGCTCTTCATAGATCTTTGATCTAAAGAAAACCCATCTAGGGTTTCATTAACAGAGCTTTGCTCTCATGAACTCATAGATCTAAAGAGATCTTTTCTTGGGGTTTCTAAGCCCATGAATCAGAGCTCTGCTCTTTTGATAACATGCAGATTTCTTAATCTTTGATGAAGAACTCTTAAGAGTTTGTTCATGGATCTTGAAGATCCCAGAATTTTTTTTAATTCATAAAAATTAATTTTAATTAATTCTTTTCTGATGGATTTTTCCATCATCATTACAGAGCCAGTCTCTTGAGGAATTTTATTCCTTCATGATCAGAGTTTGACAAGTGTCACTCTGTCATAGAGCTTTGCTCTCAAAGGGAGATTTTCTCCTTTTCCCGAGGGATCTATCATTTAATGAGAATTTTCCTAAGGATTTCCTCATTTAAATGACAGTCTCATCCAATGATGAGACTGTTTTATTAATTGATGCATTGTCATCTAGATTTTGTGGGTCCCCCTTTGGTCCCCTTTCCACTGCATTGCAGCGTGGTACAAATTTTAAAGTACCAAGTGTCAGAATTTTAAAATTAAATTATAGCACTGACAGTTGACTTTTGTCCCTCTTTTGTCAGGCGACATGTCTTTCGATACTTCGTTTCCGTTTGTCCGTTCAGAGGGAGGATTCCCTGAGGCGCCTGTGGACCGGGAACCCACGCTCATCAAAGACCATGACCCGGAACACAAAAATCTTCACTTATGGGGTAGATGGTATGACCAGATTATCAGAGGCCACCAGAGCTTTTCTTGTGCGACGCCTTCGGAGCCTATCTCGGCGATTCCGTATGCAGATGCACCCCCGGTGAACTATGCCGTGGAGGTGCTTAATTAGACTTCGAAGGGTCTCCTTCAAACTTCGATCGCCACCGTACCCATGCAACCGCCGGCGGCTTTGGACACCTTAGGGCGGCGCATATGCCAGGGCGAGTCGCGCCCTTGGGGACAGCCCTACAACATCGGGCTAACTCCCCATCATCTAGCCGGGTACTTGCAGTGGGCCCGGTATATCTTGTCGGCGAAGAAATCGCAGCTGCTAAAGCTCGGCCTATACCCTGCGGTTTACGCTTCGTTGTTCCAGTATTCTGCACCTCCCACATGGTGGATTAAGGCGTTTTTGGAGCAGTGGAACATCCCGACCCATACCTTCCTTCTATTGGATAGAGAGGTCTCCATTTCCTTGGAAGAATTCGCTGAGGTTTCTGGTCTACCGGTCAGGGGGGAGAACTACGAGGAGCTGCTTCCTCCGGACGAATATGTTTTTGCCACCAAGCCAGTGGTGATGGGCCTCACGCCAGAGAACGCCATTCAGCACCAGTTCCCCAGTCTGATAAAGGTGTTGAACATGTGCGAGAGCCTCTTCCTTGAATCTGTGGGCCGGGGGGTCAGTTTTGCGGACTTCATTGCTCGCCCGGAGATTCTGTCGCGACAAGGCGAAAAGTTCGCTAAACTTGACGATCCCTTCGGCTTCGGCTTGGACCGTCGGCCGATACTGGAAGCTGATAAGAAGGGTTTCTTCCTTCCTGACGTCGCGATCGTCCTCCTGTCAGAAATCGCCGCTCCGGGCATTGACGAGGAGGCGTTCTTTCTTGGGTTTCTTGGGCTATGGTTGAGTTGGTTCGCGCTCCCTATGCATTCTCGTTACATGAGGCCTTCCGTCTTCTACCCCGCGCATCGTATGGTTGCCGGAATACAAGTGGCCATCGGGATCGCCGGGTTAGCCCACTTATACCATGGTCTTAGCGTAGCGGCGGGTACTACTGAACTGGGGGTGCATCCTGCCAACTTCCCGATGCATTACTTCACTTCATGGATGGAGCTTCACGTGCTCAGGGTCTTTGGCATTCACAAGAGACCTTCGTTTTACGAGAGATGCAAGTTCCCTCGGATTATGCGGCTGGTTGACGCCTCCATTGTGAGTCCGTCACAGCGGGAAGCTAGGGGCTTGCTCCTTCGCCCGCGTACGGTTGGAGATGGTATGTCTTTCACAGACAAAGTCTTGACCATCGGCCAGGAAACTTCAAAGGCGGTGCTGCTACTGCAAGACAATTTTAAGGACGGGGCCTCCGTGTTGAAAGCCCGGGAGATTCTTCATTTATACTCCATCAGGCCGGGTTTTCTTGTATTCAGGAAAAATGATGCGGTGCTATTCATGAGATACAACCCCCATCATTTTGCCCAGCAGCTGAGTTACAATTAGGGAGTCCTGCTGGAGGCTTTCTTGGTAGAACCCGTTGCCACCGAAGAGGGAATGCGGGGCGCGCTGCATCAGTTCATGCGCTTGAATACGGGATCTCACTTCTTTATCAGCAAACCGAGTTGTGTCCCGAGGGCCCTTAATGTACACGTGGCCTGGTATTAACATGCAATGGGTGCTGTTATCAGGGAGGAGAAGCGGCTGCTACTCGACCGCAAGGGTGCACCCCCTGCTAGTGACCGAAACTTCCCCTTGAAGCGACGAACCGTTGTCCTTCCTCCGCTAAGAGAAGCTGCTGTGATTAAAGTCCCCGACGACAGGCCTGAGCTACCGGTGCCCCGTGCTCCCGTAGAGACGGTGGATGTACTACCAGTGCCCCGTGGTCCCATGGAGATGGTAAATGTGGCTTCCCCAGAGTCTGGCTTGGGTTCAGATATCGGGACCCATCGTCCTAAAGTGCCCACCAAGCGTAAGCTAGTGCTGGCGGCGAACGGAGCTCGCTCGCAAAAGAGGAAGAAGAAGTCGATCCTCTCTGCCGACGTTGTATTTGGTCAGGAGCCTCATGCTCCTTATAGTGAGGGCTTGGGCGAATATGGGACCAACAAAGGTCTATTCATAGCGCCGGACGATACTGATCTCGAGGCTGCTATTGCAGCTTCCGAGCGACTAGCAAGCCATAAAGCGGGACTTGCCATCCTCGCGCAATCAGGTAACCATCAGTTGTATCTTTTGCCATTGCATCATATTTTTATCATCATGTTTTGACTGAAACTTTTCCCATCTTTAAAAGGAATTTCCACCGAAGAAGCTCTCGCAGCTTCTCTCAAGACTTTTGAGGAAGAGGAAAGACTTCAAGCATCCTTAGGCATCGGTACATTTCGGTTCACCGTGTCTCCGCTCCCGTTTCTTATAGGTGATCTAACCCCTATTTTCTTCTTATCGCAGGAACTACCTCTACTCAGGTCATGCCCAGTACAGTGCTGATCCCGCAGGGTGATGCGGAGATGCTTCCCGGGCCAGTCATTGAAGTCCCGTCCTCCTCAGCACTGCCGAAAGAGGCCTTACTCAAATAACCGATGACGGATGCCATAACGACTCCAGAGGTAACCCTTGGCGCAGACGATGACGTCCTATTGATGGAGGCTTCTAGAAGATCCACTCTCACGGCCCGAGTGGAAAGGAAGCGTAGAATGCGCGCGGCAAGGGAGCGTAGTGCCGCTTTGGCCGCGGGTGCAAGTTTGAGCACCATCACCCCTGCCCCTACTCCTTCAGAGGATGCTCCGGCTGTCTTGTCCACTGCCCACAGACAGGAAGCCCGTGCCGCTCGGGAAGCAATCGGAAAATCGACTCAAGATAACGTGACATTAGGTTCTTCTGTCAAAGTTTTAATTTTCAGGTTCTCATATATCCTATCTTGCAGGGCCGATTGTTACCGAAGAAGTGGCGGCGACCACTGAGCCTGGGGTAGTGGTAGAGGAGGTAGCCATGATCGCCGAACCCAAGGCAGCGGTAGGCGAGACAGCTACAATTGCCGAGCTCGAGGTAGCGGTGGGTGAGACAGTCACGATCGCCGAGCCCGAGATGGCGGTAGGTGAGATGGCTACCATTGTCGAGCCCTAGGTGGCGATGGGTGAGATGGCTACAGCCGCTGAGCCCGAGGTAGTCACTCTTTCGCAAGAGTCGGGTACTGCCCCGATCGTCGCTCTTTCCCCTTGCGGCTCCTTGCCGCTGCCGGGCACTGTGAGTATCACGACGATTCTCGTGGAGTCGGGGGATGAAGCCACGGGCGGCAAAACCGTTCCGATGGAGGAGGGTGAAGCAGTTACTGTATCAAGTGACGCCCTCGTCGCGGTTCCGACCGGCGACTCACCAGGTAGATTTTGGGTCATTGCTTTTCTTTTTATTCTGCAATCCTTTTCAATCTTTCCTGACAGTATTTATCTCATTTCTAATGCAGGTATGGCGAGTGTTGAGGTTGCGCTGCTCGTGGCAGCGCCATCAGCTACCGCTTTGACGGTGACCCCTCCTCTACCTTCTCTCGTACCATCTCAGATGTTGGAAGGTGAGAATTTATGACCCATTAGTCTTATTTCTAGGCTGTATAATTTATGTACTGATATTGCATTACTGCGTTCTTTGCAGGAGTCCTTTTTGATCACCTGTATCAGGTGCTACACCCACACTTCTCCTTCCAATCAGAGATTAGTCTGCCTGCTGGTGTTGGTGAGTATCTTTTCTAAACGACGTCCTTTCTTTAACGGGCAGTCACATTATTGCTAATTCTTCTTTGTATTGCTTATAGCCTTACAAATTGAAGGAGGGGACGAGGCTATCGTTGCTGCACCAGTACTCCCAGCTCTGCCCCCTATTGCAGCCGGTATAGTAGACTCTATTGTTCGTGTATTTTCTTTATTTCTTGAGCCGACATCTGACTATGATTTATTTCGCAGCAATCACATCGACTTTAGCTCCATTCGAGTCTCGCGCCATAATGCCAGCCGGTCCTTTTTCTCGACGTTCATCCTCGAAAGGCGCCGCGAATAGTCTGCGCATATTGAGCGACTATATTGAGGAGCTTGAAATGGAGACTCCCACATCTGCTGCGGATTTTTCCGCGGAGGTTAACTCTATGCTGGCGATGCTCGTGAACTTTCATAGTGAGGGCGTCGTTGAGTCTTGGGTTAATCACTGTAGGAAGATTGAGGCTTGCCTGCATGAGCTCGAAGTCGGACGTCCTGCTCCAGAGGTCCTGGCTGTGAACACTCAACGGGCGGCGTGGGTCGAGCAGAGCACTTCTTACTTCCGCCATCTTGAATAAGAAGCGGCCTTAAAGCATAAGGAATGTGAAGAAACTTCAAGCGAATCTGCCCGACTACATGCTCAGGTTGATGCGAATGCTGCACAGTTGAAAGCTACCTTTGAAGGCCTTCTGCGATGCATCTCTGACGGGCTAACGCTGAGGCAGAAGCTCGAGATCGTCGAGCGGGAGGCACAGAATCGTGGGGCAGCTCAGCAGGCAGTCGAGGAACAGCTTTCGTCCTATTTGCAGCAACGAGCTCAGGTTGAAGCAGAGTTAGCCGCGGCAGCTGATGATGACGAGAGACTGAGGGGAGTGCGTGAGCAATTGATTGGCCTACTTAAGACGCTTCCCTCCCAATAGTTGCTTTTTTGCGCCATTTGTAAATTTTGAATAAAATGTATTCATTTTTTATCTTCTCAGATGACGTAGCTTGTACTCAATTGAACTCAAAAATAAAAGATACACTTCTTTCGCAATGTCTTGTGTTATTTCTTGCTTTCTTCTTTCTTTTGTTATCAGCATGTCACCTTAGCAAGCATAGCCGGCAGATGATAGAGTGAGCATCTTGTTTGTCTTTTTCGAGGGGTAGTGATGGCTTAGGAAGCAGGTTCAGATCTACTACCTAAGACTTTTCAACTTTATGAGCCGTGAGGGTCTCATAAAGACTTTCTCTCTATGAGTCGAGAGGATCTCGTAGGTGTATTTTCTCCTTAGGAATCGTGAGGATTCCTAAGTGCATTTTCCCTTATAAGTCATAAGGATCTTATAAGAGAGTTTTCTTCCTTACGAATCGAGAGGACCCGTAAGTGTTTAGTGAGATTGACATGTAGATGACGTATTTCCGCGACGGGGTCATGTGGATGACGTATTTCCGAGACGGGGTCATGTGGATGACGTATTTCCGAGACGGGGTCATGTAGATGACGTATTTCCGTGATGGGGTCATGTGGATGACGTATTTCCATGACGGGGTCATTTGGATGACGTATTTCTGAGACGGGGTCATGTGGATGACGTATTTCCGATACGGGGTCATGTGGATGACGTATTTCCGCGACGGGGTCATGTGGATGACGTATTTCCGCGACGGGGTCATTTGGATGACGTATTTCCACGACGGGGTCATGTGGATGATGTATTTTCGAGACGGGGTCATGTGGATGACGTATTTCCGAGACGGGGTCATGTGGATGACGTATTTCCACGACGGGGTCATGTGGATGAAGTATTTCCGTGATGGAGTCATTTGGATGACGTATTTCCGAAACGGCGTCATGTGGATGGCGTATTTCCGACACGGGGTCATGTGGATGACGTATTTTCGAGACGGAGTCATGTGGATGACGTATTTCCGCGATGAAGTCATGTGGATGACGTATTTCCGAAACGGGGGATGACGTATTTTCGAGACGGAGTCATGTGGATGACGTATTTCCGCGATGAACTCATGTGGATAACGTATTTCCGAAACGGGGTCATGTGGATGACGTGTTTCCGAGACGGGGTCATGTAGATGACGTATTTCCGAGACGGGGTCATGTGGATGACGTATTTCCGAGACGGGGTCATGTGGATGACGTATTTCTGCGACGGGGTCATATGGATGACGTATTTCCGAGACGGGGTCATATAGATGACGTATTTCCGAGAAGAGGTCATGTAGATGACGTATTTCCGAGACGGTATCATGTGGATGACGTATTTCCAAGACGGGGTCATGTGGATAGCATATTTCCGTGACGGGGTCATGTGGATGACGTATTTCCGTGACGGGGTCATGTGGATGACGTATTTCCGTGACGGGGTCATGTGGATGACGTATTTCTACGATGGGTCATTTGGATGACGTATTTCCAAAACGGGGTCATGTGGATGACGTGTTTCCGAGACGGGGTCATGTAGATGACGTATTTTCGAGACGGGGTCATGTGGATGACGTATTTCCGCGACGGGGTCATATGGATGACGTATTTCCGCGACAGGGTTATTTGGATGATGTATTTCCGAAACGGGGTTATGTGGATGACGTATTTCCGTGACGAGGTCATGTGGATGACGTATTTCCGAGACGGGGTCATGTGGATGACGTATTTCCGAGACGGGGTCATGTGGATGACGTATTTCTGCGACGGGGTCATGTTGATGACGTATTTCTGCGACGGGGTCATTTGGATGACGTATTTTCGAAACGGGGTCATGTGGATGATGTGTTTCCGAGACGGGGTCATGTAGATGACGTATTTCCATGACGGGTTCATGTGGATGACGTATTTCCATGACGGGGTCATGTGGATGACGTATTTCCGCGACGGGGTCATGTGGATGACGTATTTCTGAAACGGGGTCATGTGAATGACGTGTTTCCAAGACGGGGTCATGTAGATGACGTATTTCCGAGACGGGGTCATGTGGATGACGTATTTCCGAGACGAGGTCATATGGATGACGTATTTCCGCGACGGGGTCATATGGATGAGGTATTTCCGAGACGGGGTCATATAGATGACGTATTTCCGAGACGAGGTCATGTAGATGACGTATTTCCGAGACGGGGTCATATGGATGACGTATTTCCATGATGGGGTCATGTGGATGACGTACTTCCGTGACGGGGTCATATGGATGACGTATTTCCGCGACGGGGTCATGTGGATGACGTATTTCCGCGATGGGGTCATGTGGATGACGTATTTCTGCGACGGGGTCATTTGGATGACGTATTTCCGAAACGGGGTCATATGGATGACGTGTTTCCGAGACGGGGTCATGTCGATGACGTATTTCCGAGACGGGGTCATGTGGATGACGTATTTCGGAGACGGGGTCATGTGGATGACGTATTTCCGCGACGGGGTCATATGGATGACGTATTTCCGCGACGGGGTCATGTGGATGATGTATTTCCGTGACGGGGTCATGTGGATGACCTATTTCCGAGACGGGGTCATGTGGATGAAGTATTTCCGCGACGGGGTCATATGGATGATGTATTTCCGCGACGGGGTCATTTAGATGACGTATTTGTTGGATATAGTGCCCTCAAAGTCAATTATTGGATCGCAGGCACGTGATTGCAATGATTGAGGTAGGACCTATACCGGTAGGACAGTCTTACTCAAGATGATAGTATGCTATCTGGTTTGTCTTTATCATCGTGTACATGCTTTAGGTGACCTTACAGGTCGCTATTACACGTTGATAGAGCCCTTAGGATTCTTGCTTGACTGCCAGCAGTATGATGGCGATCATATATGTGGGAGCTGGGGTCTGTAAGCACATCCTTAAAAGGTCCCTAGTCGTGGGAGTTTCGAGACTGGGCATCGATACTCCATTAGTAGACTACTGTATACAGTCAAGACCCCGACGAGGGGCGGTGGCTGGTCTCACAAGCCATTGGTGTTAGTTGGATCACCTAAGATGTATACAGGTGCTCATTGGGTTATGAGTACACCGGACAGGACTCGCCGCGAACATGCTAGTTGGTATTATACCTGACGTTAGATAGCAGTTCCCTGGTGACATGTGTATAGGTTAGTTCATCGACCTGAGATTGTCATTTGTCTCGTGTGAGTTCCCACTGTGCTTTGATTACTACCCTACCACGGCTCAAAGGAGTCGTGCAAATAGGTTTTAGTTGGGTACAGTCTCGAGCCACATGAAGGGAGTGAGCGGATCGGCAGGGGTTTCGTCTCTCCTGGTATTGGGGGTGATATCGCGCCGTGTCTAGGAGAGCCATTACACGAAGTCCTAGGCCAAGGCAGGAGATTTACTGGTAGGTATTCTAGTAGTATCTCAGGGTGTTTTGGGCTACACTCCGACACGACTTGTACCGCTTTTGGGGGTCTGACTTTTACCAACCCCCTGGGCCCGACATGCGATGCTCATAGACGAACGGACCGGACTGTACGGATATTGTCACTGACAGGCTCAGTAGGGTGTCAGGATGAGTTCGCTCATCGACCTCCCTTTTGGTCAATACCTGGTAGCCCGTTATGTACAGCTAGTACCACTAACGTGCTAGTGGTTAAATCCACAGCCAAAGTATTGATGAGTCTTTAGAGTCCCCCACAGACAGTTTCTCAAGTTTCGGGCGAAACGTTGTAGAGGCCGTATGATATATGGCAGGGTTCGATCATATACGTGCAGTAGTGCACGGATCAAGATCGGGCGGATCATACTAGTGGGCTTTGGTTTAAGCCGGATCCTAGTATTAGATTTTATTGGATTACTTTAGTCTCATCGCATTCGCATTCAGTCGGAATGCAGATGCAGGTATGTATATACAGGTGAGGGGTATCCTTGTGATCCATCATGAGTTTACTTTAGATGTTGCTGTATGTTTTTGTTGTTGTAAACATTTGGGTTAATATTTACAAATGGAAATAATGAGCTAGAAATCATGATTAGGAGCATTAATTGTGACACATGCACAAGTGGTGACTCATGGTCTCTTTTTTTGTGCATGTGTCACATTAATTGATGGATTTGTGAGTTGAAATGATAAGAGGAGAGAGAAGGGCAGCCATATGGCTTGTTTTTTGCTCTTGTGTTTATCATTCTAACTCTCATTTGATCATTGCAACAACACACAAAAGAAAGCTCCTCTTCTTCTTCTTCCTCTAGCTCACCATTTCCATTGATGGCTTCATCTTCAACCTCCTTCCATACAATGGATGCAAGAGACAAAGTGATCACACACATTATCTACTTCACCTTGGACACGTCGGCTAGCGAACTTCGTGTCCGAATTGCTTCGGATGAAGTGGGATCCCGTAAAAAGACTCGATGATGTGGTGCCCTTTCCGACGAGGAGATCGAGATCGGAGATGCTGCGAAGAGCTTGGGATGGTGGCTAAAGACCGAAGGACAGGGATCGACCGGTATAGCCTTTCTAACCCTTCTCTAGTTTGCTAGTTATAGGTTAATGGTTCGATCCGGGATTAAAGTCTGCGATAGCGCCGGTTTCAAGTTTTGAAAAAGTTTTCGTTTCCGCATTTTGATCTCGGACAGACGGCCGGGGCGCTACTGTAGACTTACATGGTATTACTAGCTTATTGTAACGTATTTAAAATATCGATCGAACAAAATTTCCGAAATCGCATTTCCAATACTGAAGTTTCTGTCGAAATTTTTTTTTGTGGTCAAAAAATTATTTTGAGTATTGCAGAAAATCAGGCAGGCTTTTTTAAGAAATCTGAGAAAATTTGGTATACTGATTTCACTGTAGCGCCGCGGAACCGCGGCCGTACCCATGTTTTGGCCGCGGTTCCATCGCAGTACTGTAGCAACCCTGCACCAAATTTTCTGCAGTGGTCTCTGACTTGGAATTGGGGTTTCTGGTATTTTTAGTTTTGGACCTGATTATTTTGAGTGCTGGATTTGTGCTTGGGGCCTACTTCGGGAAATTTTGTCGATCGAAAAATTTAAATATGTTGGTTCACAGTGCTTACATTATATCTGCGACCGTGAATGTCATTTGATCGGTAAATCTTGTCTAATTGCTATAGCCCTTTTAGACGGATTTGCGAACGTGACATTCACGTTGATGTTCTGTGTTGTGCTGTGATATTGCGGATTTGTCGTGGTGGATAGCCTGGATGCAATGGTAGTACGGTTTGGTATTATTTATACATTTGATATTGCGGGGCGAGCGTCCGACATGTGGACTTCCGTCACTGCCTGTTTGTATATTATTCTTTTAGGGTACGACCGGGCTGAGGTCGATGTACCCGTTGTATATATTTTACTTTCTGTACTAGGATTACCCCGCGGTGGGGTGCACGGATAGCCGGGTTCTAGAGGGCAACGGGCCCGCATCTCATGGCTTTGAGACGGAAAGGACTTCACTCTAGAATTGGTGGGCTATTCGCCGCACTCGTACGGGGTATAGGTTGACCCAAGGAGGGGTGCTCAAGTTACCGGATTTCGTGAAGTGCTGGGTGGTCCATTCACTTTGTTGAAGGGGGCTGCCTCGCTTCAGGTTTTGGCGGGAAACTTGCCGCGCCCGTAGGGGTCTATGATTTCATTGCACAGGCTATCCACACGACCAGGGGAACGTCGGGTTTTCAGTAGCGGCTCTATGAAACCCGGGGATCCCAGATTATCTGTATTGTTCTGTGATACTTATTACATTTCTGAGATGTTGCATTTTATCACGCCATGAGCGAATATTATATATTGATATATATATATATATATATATATATATATACTTGTAGATGTTGTATATGTTTTACAAGGACGTTCTCTTTTTTTTTGCACAGTGGTATTCGGTTATGAATATCCAGCACCTCAGTCGACGAGGCAAGGGCCGAGATCCCTTCACCGGGAGTGACCCCTTGGACAGAAGTTTGCGTCAGGGTAATAACTTCACTATAACCGATTGCCTTTTTGCTTTGCATCGCGGTATTCAGTTGGAATATCCTGCACCTCATTCTACGGGGAAAGAGCCGAGATCCCTTCACCGGGAGTGACCTCTTTAGCAAAGGTTTTCGCCACTATATTTTTATAAAAAGCTATCCGGTTCCTTCAACGATATCAAGTTCATTACGTTAAAGGTTTTTCGCCAAAAACCATTCGTAGCCCTCCGTCATTTCAGACGGGTAGCACTTAGTATTCATGCTATGTTTGTTGGACTTAGTCAAGGCATAGTGTATGGTAGCTATTTGTTACTTTTCTGTTGGATAGATAGATGCGTTGGTTTGGGACAGTCATACAACCTTGTTGGCCCTAGTCAAGGGCTTGTACGGTTTGGTTCAAATTAACCTGGACAATGATAGGTAGAACTTGACATGTGACTTATGATTTGTTGGCCTTAGTCAAGGTCATAAGGGCATGGGGTAAAAATCACATCGGGAGTTTCTAAAGAAACTAAAACTTGCCAGATATGCGCATACCTTCTGGAGTGTGATAACGTGAGTGGATTCCATCACGTTATCATGCGATGATAGTTGGATCCCGATTCCTATTGATGAGTTGGTTTACTTCTTGGGTGATCCTGACTAATTCTTCTTTCAGGTTT
Organism: Agapanthus africanus; assembly: GCA_030015575.1. Taxonomy (NCBI): domain Eukaryota; kingdom Viridiplantae; phylum Streptophyta; class Magnoliopsida; order Asparagales; family Amaryllidaceae; genus Agapanthus; species Agapanthus africanus. The sequence goes on along the minus strand of CM057349.1, from coordinate 58,476,497 downwards.
GGAGAAGAATTTGACGATACAGTGGGAGGTTTCCTGATTAGATAAATTGACAACCATTCTGATCTAGGTTAGAGTGCACGCAGAGTGTTTCTTTTCTCTCTCTCTTTGGCAGCGACCATGACCCGACCCTTGATTATGACTCAGTGACCAAGTTAACCGAACTTTCTTAAAACACTGGCTTTTGGATTGTCAGAGTTGCATACCTCATTGCTACTCCTACTTTTACCCTTTTCTTTAGAACACCCCGTATTACTACGAACGTCCACTTCTATTGGATAAAACCATCGTATGGTTATATACGAACTCAAAGGAACTTGTTCCAGATTCGAGGATGGTTTCCGGTTCTGGAGAAAATGAATTGGACTATGTTCCCTGATTAAAAATCAGGGTTTTCCTCAAAGAGGCATCACGTGTGGACACGTGACCAAGGGTCACGTGTTGACACGTGATCTATTTATAAGGTTAAAATCTAAGCAAACAGAATCATAAACAAGCGGCTGAAAGAGGACCCAACTGGGGGTCACGTGTTCACAGGTGACCAATGGTCACGTGTCAACACGTGATAGTTAAAGCAGAAGTAAAAAAAATGAACGGCTGAAGGAGGACCCAACTGGGGGTCACGTGCTCACACGTGACCAATGGTCACGTGTCAACACGTGATGGTTAAAACAGAAGCATGAATAAGCGGCTGAGGAAAGGACTTAATTGAGGGTCACGTGACCAAGGGTCACGTGCTCACACGTGACCGGCTTTAAAAGCCTTACAGTTTAATAGAATTTAAATTCTAAAATCTTCTAAATCTTTCCAAATGGGAAAGGATTAGGGAAAACCGCTGGATTAAAAATCCAGGGGTGATTAAATATCACCAATTTATGGAAAAATTTTAGACAAGGAAAGATCTCCCCAAATCTCACCGAAAATAACAAACAGAATATCTCTGGATTGAAAATCCAACGGTGAATAAAATTCACTGAATGATCTAAATGATCATATTAATCATGAAAACAAACAAAATCTTTCAATGAAAGATTTATTAAACAAATTGATTCTTTTCCTTCTCCTATAAATAGAAGCCAAGAGGAGAAGAAAGAAAAAAGAATTTTTTTGAAGATATAGAATTTTGGCATCTTGAAAATTCAGAGAAAAAAGAAAGGAGAATTTAATTCTCAACAAAGAAAACCCTAGGTGAGAAAAGAAAGGGAATCAAAACTTCAAAAGAAAAGAGAATTTAATTCTCAAAGATCTAAGAGTTTAACTCTTTTGCAAAAGAACTTAGTTCTTCCTCTAGTTGAAGATCTGCAGAAGCAAATCTCCCCATAGGTTGAGAATTTAATTCTCATCGGGTTGAGATCCTGCCATGCAGATCTAAAACTTGGAGGGGGGATTGAGTTCAGAGAATTCAATTCTCCCAAATTTATAGGAATTTAATTTCTCTAAGATGAAACTAGGGTTTAACCTAATTGAGAATTTAATTCTCCTAAAATTACAGAAATTTAATTCCTTCAAGATGGACAGAAACTAGGGTTTAACCCTAATTGAGAATTTAATTCTCCCAAATTTATAGGAATTCAATTCCTCCAAGACAGAACTAGGGTTTCACCCTATACAAGAATTTAATCTTTTCACAACGGGAATTTAATTCCTCCAAAATCATGATTAGGGTTTAACCCTACAGAGAATTTAATTCTCAAAATAAAATAAGGAGACTTAAAAGATCTCTGTGCATGAGAAGAACTAAGGTCACGTGTCCCCACGTGACCCCTGAAGAGATCCCCAGAAATGAGAAGCAGGAAGCTTTGAGGCAATCCCTCACGCGCTCCCACATGACTTACAAAATACAGAAAGAAAAGCGAAGGAAAGCAAAGCTTTGGGCGATCTCACGTGTCCTCACGTGACCCCTTAGTAAATGCTTTAATGATCTGTGCATAAATCCCCATCACGTGCCAACACGTGATGCTAGAAATAAAATATAAAGAAAAAAGAAGTGTTAAACACTTATTTACAAAGCAAAGTAAAAAGGACCTGGTCCCACCTCTGGGTGCTCTTACGTGTCCTCACGTGACCCCTAATAAAAGCCTTAACAAATCAATACATGAATGCCTATCACGTGCCCACACGTGATGGCCGAAAAGATCAAAAGTGTTTAACACTTATTTTCAGAACAAAGCAAAGGAGATCTGGCCCCACCTTTGGGTGCCCTCACGTGTCCCCACGTGACCCGTTCTTATCTAGTGTTTAAACACTAATTTGAGAGTTTTATTTCTAGTTTTTAACACTACTCTTAGCCAAATTGGCTAATATTCCAGAGGCAAAAGTCCCTTCTCCAAATGAATCTCAAAATTTAGGAAATCAAAGATAAAAATGTTGCCAAAGCCCTCCAACTCTCGTTTAGCATTGCTAAATAATATGGGCTCGGATCCAGACAAAAGTCTAATGGTCCAACAGAGGGCCAACACTTCAAACTTAATTGGACTTAGCCCAATTAGGCCATAAGTCTTCAATTCAGACTCAACTGAGCCAATGTGCTCATAATATAATTAATTGATCTTAGTTCCAAATTGGACTACAGATCACTTAATCCACTCTGGTTAAAGGGTACATCTCTTCACTCCTTTGATATTTGTCATTGTAATTCCTCAACGTCTTCAAAGAGGTGACGAGTCCCGACAACCATACATTTCATGGACTGTGGGGTACTTAAACTCATGGACTATGATGTCCTTAACCTCGACCGTGATGTCTTTAAACTAATATTGGACCGTGTGGTCCTTAAGCTCATGGACTATGATGTCCTTAACCTCGACTGTGATATCTTAAAACTAACAACGGATTATGATGTCCTTAATCTCGACCGTGACGTCTTAAAACTAACATTGGACTATGATGTCCTTAACCTCGACCGTGATGTCTTAAAACTAACAACGGACTATGATGTCCTTAATCTCGACCGTGATGTCTTAAAACTAATATCGAACTGTGAGGTCCTTAAACTCACGGACTATGATGTCCTTAACCTCAACCGCGATGTCTTTAAACTAACAATGGACCGAGATGTGCTTAAACTAATTCTCGACCGCAATGTCATTAAACTAAATAATAAAGGCCAATTGCCCTTTTGTTGGATCTAAACAATCCTGTTAAGTTGATCTTAGTCTAAAATGAGACTAACGTATCCTTAAAAAATGTTTAAGTTGATTTTAGTCTCAAATGAGGCTAACGTATCCTTAAACCCAACCCCCCAAACCCAAATCTAAGAAAGATACGGATTTGGACTAGTCCATGCCCTACGGGCGACAACATAAATTAGTCTCCGTATATAATCCACGGGCAACCAAACACAAAACAAACATCCACGACACGAAGTGACCATATGGAGAAGAAGAAAGTTGTTACCGCGACACGGTAGCATAATTAACTGCAGGGGCTTGTGCCTGCAGGGAAGAGCGCCCCCACAATCAAAAACCCCTCAAACGAGGGGGAATCTGATGAAGTCTGCTACATCGGCCGCATCCGTTTAAACCTTCGATACATGGTTCCATAAATCAACTTAGAATCTTCGGAGAGGTGAATGGATAGAACCAATTAGCATCTGCCCCGAATTTCAGGAAAGACGTTTATCGCGTCTCCGCCTCGTCTTTCGGAGGGGAACAGATTCTGGCACGCCCGGTGGGACCTTTTCCTCTTTCCACTCCACACTTCGTGTGTCGTGTTCATGAACGAATCGCGGTTTGCTAATGGTTGCCCTTGGGTTCGTGGTACTAAGATTTGGCGTTTTGCTTGATGCAGAAAGCGAAGGATCAATGGCGTCCACTTGCGCAAAGTGTTCCAACTGCAATTGCAACCCACGCTCCGCCTCATCTGGAGGCATAGCTTACAGGCCCCAAGCGGCTTCCCTGTTCACGATGCCGGTGGAACAGGTCACTCAGGCCACCACTGGATTATTTTTCGGGACCATGTTCCCACCGATGAGCTTCAGCGCTCCTCTACCAGCACCGGAAGCTCCCAAGAAGTCGGTCTTTGACCGGCTTACAACTACTGCGGCCCCTTTTATTGGGTCGTCCAGCTCCAGCGCCTCGGTCTTCGCCAGATTGGGCCAAAGTTCCCGTGGGCCTATGATGAAGCTTGCAATTCAAGAGAAGGTTATTCCGAAAAGAGTAACCAACCCTGCTCCCGAAGTCGTCAGGGCAGCTTCTCCTGCCAAAAGGTCTGTCTTTGACCGGTTTGATACCGCTTCTCAAAGGACATCAGTCTTCAAGAGGCTGGCACCAGCGACGCCCCACCAGAACAGAGGGCATAATGAAGCCATCCCCATCACTGAACCAACACCATCAGCTCGACACGCTCGACGTCGTCACTGGCGCCGAGTAAGGAAGGCTGGGGGCAACTCCTCCTCTGGGCTAACTCCACCAGCCCCAATGGCGGAAGTCAATGCTGCTGTTCCAACCGGGAACAGCTTTGAGCTGCTGAACAAGGTGCGCAGGAATTTGCCTATCGCCGTACTGGAAAGATCTCCGCCACCGGTGGAGACTGTCACAGAAATAAAGGTGGAGCAGCCCCCTCAGCGACTGTCCTCCAAAGTTTACAAAATATGGCGACAAGTCCGAGAGTCGGTGGTTGATCAAGACTATCCCCGCCGGCAGAAGAAGCTGAAGGTCCGACAGGAAGAGAACCGTCCTGTTAAGCCACAGAAGGCGACGACTACTTGGGTGCCCACTGCAACGGCCCCCTCAACTTCGACCGCCCACAAGAGGAGAAGGCCGGAGAAGATCCCTATGTCTGCGACAAATGTCAAGGGCACTAAGCCTAAATGCTCCAAGTCTGGGGGCTTGGTGGTGCATACCGTCTATATGGCATCCGAAAAAGAGGATAGCCATATTTCCACAGGTCATCGACCGCTTACGCGATCAGTGATCAAGACTCAGGAGCAACAACAACAAAAGCTCCAAGAGATGTTAACAACTATGGCCGCACTCACAGGACCGAAAGAAAGTCTAGAGGAATCCTCAGAGCAACGCCGTGAGAAGGAAACTGATGTCGAATTCCTTCGGAGAATGCTTGAGAAGAAGGACAAAGTGGCCACGGAACAAGCGGCCAATATAAAACAAATGGCCCTTCTATTCCAAGATATGGTGGGCATGATGATCCAGACGGATCCCCCAGCCGAAGATCCTCCGGTAATAATTGAAGATGATAGAGGAGAAACATCAAATCCACCTCCGGCTCTTTCACCAGCTAAGGAGGAAACTATTTCCAAGTCCGTCCTGGATGATTACATCGCTCAACAAATAAGAGTTCACCAGGCAAATGAAGCGGCCGGCCAAGTTGTTAGAACTGGGCGACCGTATCCAGGCTGGTATGATCAGATAAAGTACCCGTCAGGCTACACGACCCGAAATTCCATGTGTACAAGGGGACAAGCAATCCCCATCAACATGTCGCTCAGTTCAGGGCTCTCTGCGGCAATACTGGTGGCGATGATAAACTTTTGCTCCGCCAATTCGTCGGCAGCTTATCGGATACGGCATTCGAGTGGTATTCCGAACTTCCAAATGATTCCGTCAAAACTTTCACGGAAATGGAGTTATTGTTCACCCAACGATTAGCAAGTGCTAGTGAACGCACCCTAATAATGGCATTGATCAATGCCAGGGTGAAGTCGGGCGAGACATGGGTTCAGTACGCAATCCGATGGCGGAACCTGTGGTCGAAGTGCGAACAGCGCATCGAAGAAGAACCAGCGGTGGGCATGTTCGTGGGCACTCTAGACCCTCATGCAACTATTTCACAGTTCATGATGTTCTTCAAGCCGACCACGTTCTAGGCTTTAATCGACAAGCTAGCCTAAATGGACCAGATGGGGGCATAGACCGTCTCCTCCGAAGCCGGAGCCGCGGAACGAAAAAGGTAAGGGGAAGGCGACCTTCGTTGCAAACACCCAACAGCAGCCTAGTGCTCCAAGATTGATGGATCAACTGGAAGAGAGACGACGCTATTATAATGAAAAGATGAAGCGTCCTTACTCATTCCCGCGGGATAAAACGAAGAGGCTGTTCGAGCTGGCGATGTGCAACAGGCTTATCAATTTGCCGAATCCAAGGCGACCATCGCAACCCAACGAAGTGAATAACCCTAATTATTGTCCTTACCACCAAACGGTAAGCCATCCAATCGAAGATTGCTTCGTCTTTAAGGGATGGATCGAGGATCAATACCTATAAGGCAAGTTTGCGCTGTCTGAGAAGTGGAAAGTAATCCCACCACAACCGCACACTCCTAAGAAGGCGGACATGCTGGGGGCAACGTGCTCTTTTGTTGAAGAATCACCATGGGAGGTGGCCCTTTCGGCCAAAATCAAAAGAATGCTGAATGATCTCCAGACATGCCCGGCGATCAGATGGAAGAATTCATTAGAACCTGAGGTCATCGAAGGGATGCTGAAGCCGCGCCCAACTCCAAAGATCAGTGGCGATAGCCAAAGCTCGCACCCCCAACCATCGAAACCCTCGAAGAAGAAAAAGAAATCCAAGAAGTCCGTGAAGCCTGGTGACAAGCGCACGGACCTACAGAAACAAATCGACGCGCTGGAAGATTATAACCAGAAAGCGCGGACTCCAATCATGCTCCAGGAATTTCTCGGCCACGTCCTTGAAGACGGAAATGATGAAGAAAACTCATCAGATGAATCTGAGGATTACATAGCAAGTTGCCATATGATCTCTCACTCGGCTACAAACGATGAAGAAACTCCTTACACAGAGAAACTGGGGGCAAGTCCAGAACTGAAGCTTCTGGGGCCATCAGATGAAATGATCGACGCGTTCCTAAACGAAGTTCTCTCAAAAAGCAAAGCTGATCAGGAGCGTGAGATGGCCATATTTAAAAAGGCCAAACGCCGGTGACTGTACGAAAGAGTCAAGTCACTTCCGCCGAATCAAGGGACACCCGTCGCGAATAAAAACAAGTTCAAGACAAGGAAAAGGTTTGCTAAATCCATATCAATGGGGATGAAACTGCCATCCTCCGAAGCGAACGTTCTCGGTAAAGCAGAGACGCAACCTAGCTACTGCTTATATCATCGAAAGATTTCGCACCCCACCGAAGAATGCGACACTTTTAAAAGATGGTGGCAGGGATATGTTGCTCACCGGCAGCATTTTAAGCGGATGAAATGCAAAACTCGTCGGGAGCGAAGAAACACGACCGAGGAGCTTGGAATAAATGCCGGCAACTGTCGCATGGTTAACGCCGGAGGATCACAAATTCTCACATTCGGGAGCGACTCCGACGAGGAAATGGCTCTTGGCCCTCTCTTTAAAGAGTCCACTGTGGGAAAAGAGGAAGAACCAAAGGCTTGCGAAAATATCCAGCTTCGCAATCGTACACTTCTAGAAAAGAATCTCGGACCCACGAACAGAAAAGATAAAGGGAAAGAGAAGGTCTCTGAAGATATAGCCCTAGATGACCAAGTCATGAAAGAGCTGACCGCCAAGGACCCGCCAAGGAAAAGTAAAGTGGACTACAACATTCTGGCACACTTGAGGAAGTTACCCTCGCAGCTCAGCATTCTCGACGCTCTTTTACTATCAAAAGAAGTAAGGGACTCATTGATCAAGGCGCTACAAGAGCCAGAGCAATTCCAAGCTTTTCTCGCCGAAGAGAAGATGAAGGACGAACTGGAAGAAGTACACACAGCCGATATTACCTTCAGCGATGAAGATCTCCTCCTTGGGACGCACGAGCACAACCGTCCCCTATATGTCTCTGGATATTGTCACGATATCAAGATAAGCAAAATCCTGGTCGACAATGGGTCTTCCGTCAATCTCCTCAACATGCGAGTGTTGAAGGAAATCTGCATGAGCGTTCAGCACCTCGCTCGTGATAAAATCACCATTTCCGGCTTCGATTCCCAGTCATCACGGACCCTCGGGTCTGTGATACTGACGCTGCGCTTCGGACTACTCGTCACAGATATTAAATTTCATGTCATCAATGCCAAGACATGCTACAATGCTTTGCTCGGCAGGCCCTGATTACACGAGTACAACATTATCCCTTCTACACAACATCAGTGTATGAAATATTTCAAGGATGGTCTCGTGTGCACTGTGACGGGAGAATTAAACCCATTCTCCGTGAATGAAGTCCGGAAGTACGAAGATGCAAAATACTTCTTACCAGATTTTGAGGATTCGAAAAGATGCCACAAACCGAAGGAAAAAGCTATAACCATTATTCCAGTCTTCGGGAGTGATACCGAGGAGGAAGAAGAGATAGTTTATTCGGGGCCGCCTCAACACAACAACCCGGGACCGTCCGCCCCCATCTTGATCTTCGGCAGCAACTCGGAAGACGAAGTTAATGCTATATTCTCCGCTCAGCCACTAATACAAGCATTCGTTGGTGATAATCAGAGTCAGCAAATTATCATGGTTCCACAAGAGCATTACAAAGATCTCGACACACTTGAAGCTTATGGCGTGCAAGAGCTACAAACATTTTACGTCCCTTCCAGACGAAAAGGTGAACAGGCAATCTTATTCTACCGATCCATAGAAACTAGAGTGGAGAAAGAAGTTTGGCATGGCGTCGATTCTACGCTCGACAGGCTCCAGCCCATCCGCCTGCCTAGATATTACACCAAAGGCTTGAAAAGGCTACTGAAGCGCCAAGGGGTACCCTTCAAACAGACCATTCGACAAGCTCGGTTCTACAACAGGATTTAGGATGTCCCTGGAACTCAGCGCAAGTTGCCCAAAGGGAGAATGGAAACGCTCGGGCTTGGATATACGAAACCCGGGAAACGGGGACGAGTCCATGGTAGCTACGTCATATATGACTTTGATGAAGAAGAGGACGCCCTGTTAAAAGATGCTGATCCTGAACCAAAACAAGGTCCGATCATCAAAGTGCCGAGTCCGTCATTTGGAGAACGAATGAACAAGCTAGTAAGGGAAGCGGGTCAAAAGATCCGAGATGACCATAACCGCGAGATGGCCATTTACGAAAAAGCCAGGACACAGCGCCTCCTTCAACAGGCCACGGAGAATGGAAACGCTCTTCCTTATCAACCCGTCATACAAAAGGCCCGACGCAGAGGCATAAATAAATCAATGAACGGGAAAAGCGTCCGAGAGCAACAAAGCGGGACCAATATGCCACGCGATCGAGAATCGAGCAATCCAGATTCATCTCTTATAAAGAAGATGAGTCGAGCATACTCTTTTCCCCAGAACAAAACACGGAAGATACTTGATCTCGCCATAAGACATCAACTGATTACACTCCCGGAATCCAAGCACCCCGAGCAAGCAGGCGAAGTCTCTCATCCGGACTATTGCTCCTATCATCGGGAAATAAGGCATCCTATTGAAGACTGCTTCACCTTCAAGAACTGGGTCGAAGACCAATATCAGCTCGGTAGGTTTGCTCTATCCAGCAGTTGGAGGGCAACTCCGCCATAGAAACATGAACCGAAAGCCACGCATACAGCGAGAGTAGAACCAGATCAACATCGGTCTTGGAAGCGAGCTCGTACTTGTCACATGATAACGCTATCAGAAGAAGAGCCCAAGGATATGGATGACCTCTCATGGTGCTTCGAAAACAATGACGACGAGGTGATCTCAGAGTTTCCGCCGGCGCCGAAAGAGCTGGAAGATGGAATACATACCACTGCAGACGAGCTCAAGAAAATCGACTTGGGAACGGCAAGTGATCCACGACCGACGTTTGTTAGTGTGTTGCTGTCTGAAGAAATGGTGTCCACATTAAAAGATGTACTTATGCAGCATAAAGATTGCTTCGCATGGAATTATTTCGAGATGCCAAGGCTAGATCCAGAGATTGCTGTCCACAAATTGGCGATATCTCCAGATGTCAAGCCGATCAAACAGGCGCCGAGAAGAATGTGGCTCGAGCTTGAGATGAGCATCAACGCAGAGGTCAAGAAGCTAATCGACTCTGGCTTCATCCAAGAGGTTCAATATCCAGATTGGATCGCCAACATCGTCCCGGTGATGAAGAAAAATGGGACAGTGCGCATATGTGTGGATTTTCGGGATCTCAATAAAGCTTGCCCAAAAGACGATTTCCCAGTACCGGTTACCGAGCCGATGATAGACAATACGTCCACCCACGAGGTTTTCTCCTTCAAGGACGGCTCGTCAGGATACAATCAGATAAAAATGCATCCCGAAGACCAGAAGCACACCTCTTTCCGGACCCCTTTGGGCATATTCTGCTACAAGGTGATGCCTTTCGGTCTAAAGAACGCCGGTGCCACCTATCAGAGGGCCATGACGAAGATTTTCGATAACCTCATACAAGAAATCGTCGAATGGTATATCGACGACCTCGTGGTGAAAAGAAAATCATACGAGGAGCATTTAGAGCATCTGAAGACCGTATTTCAACGCCTTCGGCAATACAACTTGAAGATGAACCCTCTCAAATGCGCGTTCGGAGTTTCCTCGGGCAAATTCCTGGGATTCATCGTCCGACACCGAGGCATCGAGATAGATCCGTCAAAGATCAAGGCAATTATGGAGATGCCCCCGCCAAGGACTCTCAAACAATTGCGGTCTCTCCAAGGGAAGCTCGCGTATATCCGTCGATTTATAGCCAATCTTTCGGGCAAGTGCCGTCCTTACAGCCACCTGATGAAGAAGGGAACCCCGTTCGTTTAGGATCGTAAATGCCAAAGCGCACTGGACGAAATCAAGCAATACTTGCAGAATCCGCCAGTGCTGGCTGCTCCGGTTAAGGGAAAGCCTCTCATTCTGTATACAACCGCCCTTGAAGGTTCCTTAGGCGTATTGTGGGCACAAGAGAACGACTAAGGGAAGGAGAGAGCCCTCTACTATTTGAGTCGAGTTCTGCTGGGGGCAGAAAGCAATTATTCTCCCATCGAAAAACACTACCTAGCATTAATCTTCGCGATAACAAAGCTCAGGCACTATGCGTTGGCACATGAAGTCCGTCTCATATCGAAAGTGGATCCTCTCAAATATTTGATGTCAAAGGCCATATTGACAGGGCGGCTAGCTAAATGGGCCTTTCTTTTGATGGAATTCTCAATAACGTATCAGCCTCTTAAGGCAGTGAAGGGACAGGTCATCGCCGACTTCCTCGCTGAGCATCCGATACCTGCCGATTCTCCCTTGAACTGCGAATTGCTAGACGAACATGCGTTTGACATGATCGACGGAAGTGATACCTGATGGGAACTTTACTTCGATGGAGCATCTTCCATGAAGAAGCGCAAGCAAAGCACCCCCATAATCAAATCAGGGGTAGGCCTCATCTTCGTAACTCTACAAGGAGGGATAATGCGCTTTGCTTTCTCCTTAACAGAGCCGAGGACAAACAATGAAGCCGAGTATGAAGCTTTGGTAGCAGGTCTCGAGATCGCCATCGACATGGGGATTGAAAACCTCCTCATATACGGAGACTCCCAATTGGTCGTTAGTCAGGTAAACGACGACTATCAAACGTGCAAGCCAGAATTGGTAAAGTACGGCGAGAAAGTACAGCAGCTGCTGACTCAAATTCCTTCCTACACCTTGGAAAGCATACTGCGTGCGGAAAATAGCAAAGGGATGCATTAGCCAAGCTTGCTAAAGAATTTACTGATGGGAACCTCGATGACGTAAGAATTGTGGTACAAAGCCGTCAGGTTCTTGCACCGGCAGAAATATCTCCGGAGTCGTCCGAGAAAAAGGAAGCGACCAAGCAAATGGCCCTGCAAATAAAAGACCTGGAAAATGTTGAGGATTGGAGAGAAGTCTTTATAGACTACTTCAAATCCCGTCGAACGCCTGAAGATGCGTCCTCAAAACATCAGCTAATGAAGCGAGCCCTATCTTTCGCCTTCGTCAACGATACTCTGTATAAGAGGTCATTTGATTCTCTGTGGCTAAGATGCCTGGGACCTGAAGAGGCAAAGAGAGTCTTCCAAGAAACTCACGACGGACTCTGCGGTTCTCACCAAGCCGGGCCGAAGATGAAGTTGAAGATCAAACGGATGGGTTATTATTGGCCAACGATGATCCAAGACTGCCTCGAATATGCGAAGCATTGCCACGCGTGCCAGATTCACGGAGACTTTATCCATCAGCATCCAAATCCACTACATCCAACAGTGGCCAGCTGGCCGTTCGAAATGTGGGGAACTGACATAATCGGCCCCATCGAACCAACATCGTCCAGAGGACATCGGTTCATTTTGGTGACAACTGATTACTTCTCCAAGTGGGCAGAAGCGGTACCGCTAAGAGAAGTGAAGACGGAGAATATCCTCCATTTCTTCAAGACACACGTCATTTACCGGTTCGGTACTCCGCGACGGATCATCTCCGATAATGGGCCAGCCTACCGAAGCCACAAGATCAGCCGCTTCGCACAACAGCATAGCATCGACTGGAGATACTCTTCAGTCTATAACCCCCGAGCTAACGGTCTAGCTGAGGGTTTCAACAAGACCTTGACGAAGATCGTGAAAAAGACGGTGTCCCGAAATAAGAAAGGCTGGCACGAAAGACTGCATGAACCTCTCTGGGCATATCGGACTACGTTCAAAACGGCCACGAATACAACGCCGTACGCATTAGTATTCGGTACAGAGATAGTACTCCCCCTTGAGATAGAGCTACCCTTTCTATGAGTGGCAGTTCATTACGAGATGACGGACGAAGAGAACGCACTTTCGGCTTGAGGAGCTTGATGCCCTTGATGAAACCCGGCTCATGGCTCAACAAAATCTGGAAGCTTATAAAATGAAGATGACGCGCTCATAAGAAAGATTGACTAGGCCGAGGACATTCAAACAAGACAAACTCGTGCTAGTGGTCAAAAGACCTATGATCCCTAATCGCGCCAAGCGGGGGAAATTTGAGCCAAACTATAAAGGCCCGTATATCATAGACAAAGTTTACCAGGGTGAGGCCTATCTACTGTTAGTGTATATGCCCAAGGGGCCATTATTGTATCATACTAGTTTGTATATTACTTAATGGAAGCTTGGGATATTCACATGTATATAACAGTCTTGCTAAACATGGTAGTATGGTACTTGGTTTTTCTATCTTAATATGTGAGTATACGTATTGATAGAGCTCTTAGGATCTTGCTTGACTACCAGCGTTGTGATGGCAGTCACACTAGTGGGGGCTGGGTAGTCTACAAGCTCATCCTTTTTCAGGTCCCTAGTCGTAGGATTATCGAGACAGGGCATCGATACTCCGGAGTAGACTAGTGTGTACGCTTCTCATCCTAGTTGGGGAGATGGTCTGTCCCACAGCCGTCAGTACGTCGTATTGGAGATAGTATGCAGGTGCTCGTTGGGTTATGGGTACACCGGTCAGGACTCGCAGGGAACTGTAGGTTGGTTTTATACCAGTCGTCAGTTAGCAGTTCCCAGGTGACATGAGTACAGCATAGTCCGCAGACTTGACACTACTATTTCGCCTCGAGTGTGTCCCACTGTTCTTAGATTGCTACCCTACCACGGCTCAAAGGAGTCGTGCAAACAGGTAGCAGTTGGGTGCAGCCCCGAGCACTTGGAGGTAGTGGCAGTTAGACAGGATTCGTCTCTCCCGGTATTGGGAGTAGATATCGCGCTGTGTCAGAGAGCCATTATGCAAAGTCCCTGGCCAGGGCAAGCGAGATTTACTGGTAGGTTCCAGTAGTTTCTCAGGGTGTAATGGGCTTCACTCCGACACGACTTATACCGCTATTAGGGGACTGACGCTTGCCTCCCCCCTAGGCCCGATATGCGATAGTTTTAGACGAACAGACCGGACTGTACGGAGATTGTCACATCAGGCTCAGTAGGAGTTCGGATGGGTTTCCTCATCGGCCTTCTTATCGACATCTACCTGGGGACCGTTACGTACAGCTAGTGCCGCTTGCGGTCTGTGGTTAAACCCACTGCCAGCGTAGTAGTCGAGTCATTAGAGTCCCACACAGAGAGTTTCCCTGCTCCAGGCGAAACGATATAGAAGTCGTATGGTTTTACGACAAGGGTTCGGACGCATACGTGTGTTTACGCACGTACGACTTTCGGACAGTTTTTACTAGCCGGCTTTGGTTTAAGCCAGATTCTAGTATCGGGATATTGAATTTATACAGTCTAAATTTTTTCCGTGTTTTCACGGATAGGAGGGGCATTCTCGTAATTTCGCAAGAAGCTTCTAGAAGGATGGTGACTTGGGGGTTTAGGTGGCATATGCATTAAATGAGATTAGTGACTCATTTGTGTGATTCATCCTTGTCATTAATGCATCATAAATGGTTAATGACTCATTTAGATGAATCATTCATTTGTATTTATGAAGCATGGTTGTTAAATCCTTTATTTTATTTTTGGATAAATAATAATGCTTCATATATATCATTAGAGATCATTATTTCATTCTCATTCTCATGCTCACCTTCTCTCTCCTCAAGCTCTCTCTCTTCAAACCCTAATCCTCCCCTCTCATGTGTTGAGATCAAGGATTAGAATAGACTAATCAATCCATAATCCAACTCTATATCACCTAGGTTACTTAGATTAGCACTTTAAGAAACCTAGTTACCTCAAGTTAGAGGTAAAGCTTAGAGTAAAGCTCTCGGGTGGATCGTCTACTACTTGGAGAAGGCTGAGGAGGAGGTGGAGAACGAAAAGTCGAAGGACACGGTTCATTAGGTATAATCACTTCATATAGTAGTTTAGAACTCCTATGCATTTGTTAATTATCGTTTAGCAACGATTCTTGCGGTTAGTCGATGTTATTGCAAAGAACAAGATCGTTTTTCATATTTCCGCCTCCCCGCAAGTCGTGGGGTGTAGTACATCGACTTATAGTGGTATCAGAGCCTCGCTAAACCATAATTAACTCATTAGCAAAGTCGTATGAATTTCGAACGCAAAATGAACCGAAAAAGACATCGATATCTCATAGTTTCTGTCGAATTTAAAACAGGCTCTAAAAATTTTTCAGGGAGCTGCAGTATAACCTACAGAGAAATATAAGAAAACTGGAGAAAAATGGGTTCCTGAATCGGCCATACAGCCGCGGAACCGCGGCCGATCCCAACGATCCACCGCGGATCCGCGGCCGAGTTGGGGCCGATTCGACCTAGTTTGCTCTAGTAACTCTTCTGTGATATTTTTGTATTTTCTGGAATGTTTATTTTCTTCTCAAATCTCAGGTGCACAGAGAAGTTTTGGGAGTAGAATCTGATTTGTTTGCTCGATCAAAATTATACGATATTTGCTAATTTGATTATATCTGTGATTGTTTAATGTGTTCGTAAACCTCCCCTAACTGCTAGTATGTCGGTTGGCAGGGGGTTGCACATTTCTGTAATGGATTTTAACTGTTTGTGATTATGAACTGTATTGGATTGTTGTGATGATTAGCCGGGGTTTTGTGATGGGTTATTATTTTAATTCATTCAATGTAATTGTAATATGTTGTAATATTATTTTGCGGGGCGCATCTAGGTTGCGGTTGTAGCCACCGTTGTATTATTTCATTTTACTGTTTTTGCTCCAAGGATAGACCCAAGGTGGGGTGCGCAAACTACCGGGTACTTTGAAGTGTTTAGTGGCCTACTCACTTTGTTGAGGGAGACCGCTTCACTTCGGGTACTTGGCGGGTAGTTTGCCGTACCCGTAGGGGTCTAGGGTGGGGTAATGGCTATTCATCACAACTGTGTAATCCGTCTTTTGTTGCAGGCTCATAGCAAACGCGGATTGCTTGTATATCCAATAATGTTCATCTGAGATCTGGAATGCTTATTATTGTGTCTGACGAATGTACAATATCTATATATGATAGCTATTTAGACGTCACTTATGTTTTACACCCGCGCTAGCCCGCCCCCGCTCTGTTGTTAGTTAAGTAACCTAACGGGTGATGACGGGACCCAGAGGCGAATGCGGATGGCATAAAAGGACGTTGTATTTTCGTTGTTTTCTGCAATGATAGGTTAATGATAGGACGCATTATTATTAATGCAAAGAAAATAAACCAAAGTTTAATCGTTGGAACAATTTAAAAGAAACCACTCGGTTATTTTTAAAAACAGAAGATATTTTTTAATTGCGGAGCTTTAACCACTCCTTTTAAAAGCTATCAGGTTCCTTCGGTTATATCAAGTTCACTACGTTCACGGTTTCGCCAAAACCATTCGTAGCCCTCCGTCATTTCATTTGGATATTCAGTAGTATTCAAACTATGTATTTTGACCAACGCCAAGGCATAGTGTTTGGTAGCTGCTGGGTATTCATTTGTTGCATAGATAGATGAGTTAGTTTGGGACAGTCGTATTATCATTTTGGCTAACGCCAAAGATATGTACGGATGGGTTCAAATTAACAAGATAATGATGGGTAGAACTTGACATGTGACTTATAACATTTTGACCAACGCCAAGGTCATAAGAGCATGGGGCAAAAATTAATATCGGGAATTTCTAAAGAAACTGAAATTTGTAAAGAGATCCATACCATTTGGAGTTTGATGAATGTTGGTAGGATTCCTTCAGCATTATCAGACGATGATATTTGGATCCTGATCCTACTGTGAGTATAAGCTACTTATCAGGATATTCGTCATTTAACGATCAATGCTATAAACCAAGTAGGTGTCTAGAAAGGTGTCGCGGGGCTACGCCCCCAGAGAAAAGAGCTTATTTAATTAAGGAACTTCGCGAAAGCGTTGGAAAACCTTCCTCGAAGTATCGACACTGGCCTGGCTGAACGGTTAAGCAAGTATTGTACGGTGAGAATAGTCCTGGCTAATTCTTCTTTTATGGTTTGGGGAAGGATTCGAGAAACAGTGGGAGCCATCCAGTTTAGATAAACTAAAAACCACTTTAAACTTGCAAGAGCATCATGCTAAAGTGTTTTCTTCTCTCTCTCCTAATTGCAGCGACCCTGAAAATGACTGGACTTAAGTTACTTTTAGAGAAAAATATACTGACAGGGCCAAACTATAAAGATTGGCTGCGGAATGTCAAAATGGCTTTGACCTATGACAAATTGGGGTACGTCCTCACCGCTAAGGCACCTGCTGTCCCTGGTCCCAAATCCAGTAATGCGGATAAGGAAATCCGCAAAACCTGGGATTTCGATTGCGCGAAGGCCAAGTGCATCATGCTTGCCTCGATGAACAATGAACATCAGAGGAGGCACGAGGATATGGAACTAGATGCCATATTTCTCCATACAAAGGAACTTTATGGAGAGCAATCTCGTATAGCAAGATACGAGACCTCAAAGAACTAGTTTCGAGCGAGGTTGGCCGTCGGATCATCGGTAGGAGAACATGTCCTAAAGATGATAGGCTATATAGAAGAGCTCGCAGACCTTGGGACGACTTTGGATAATGAGCTCTATACAGACCTTATTCTCCAGTCCCTTCCTTCCACCTACGTCCAATTTATTCTGAATTTCAACATTCAAAGAAAAGAAGTTGAACTTCCAGAACTTCTTAACATGTTGAGGAGTGCAGAGGGCATCTTGCAGAAGGCAAGGGAAACACCCGCTATATTTGTTAGCGGTGCTTCTTCTTCCGGGTCCAAGGCTAGGGCCAAAGGAAGGAAGAAGAAGACCGCCACCAAATCTAGAGGAGGTGTTAGTAAGGTGAGAGGGAAGGGAAAGAAAAAGATTGCGGTACCAGTAGTGGCCCAGGATGAGTGCTTCCATTTTCACAGGAAAGGGTACTGGAAGAAGGATTGCAAGGCGTGGAACGCCAAGAACCAAGGACCGAAGCAAGCTGTGGCTTCGACTTCAGGTGTTTTTGTAATTGAGAATTGTTTGTCAATCAACTCTACTTCCTGGGTATTGGATACCGGATCAGGATCTCATATATGCAATTCATTGCAGACACTGAGAAACCGTAGGTGCTGAAGGAAGGTGATATGACCCTAAAGGTTGCTAACGGAGCTAGCGTGGGAGCTGTGTCCGTCGGGGATTATCATCTGGGATTGACGAGTGGACATATTTTGGTTTTACATAACTGTTTTTATGTACCTAGTTTAACATGTAATATCATATCAGTTTCCTTGTTATCAAATAAAGGTTATGATTTCACGTTTGTAAGCGATGTTGTTAACATCCACCTTAATCATAGTTTGATTGGGTCCGGTACACTGAATAACGGTATATATGTCTTAAACCAACTCCAGATTTTCAATGTCCAGAACACACTAAAAAGAAAGTCTCCAGATTTAAATAAGGCTTTCTTATGGCATTGTAGACTAGGTCACATCAATGAGACAAGGTTAACTAAGTTACATAGAGAAGGATATTTGGACTCGTTCGAATATCAAACTTATGCCACTTGTGAATCATGTCTCAAAGGAAAGATGACAAAGACTCCATTCACTGGACATGGAGTAAGAGCGAGCGATCTCTTAGGACTCGTACACAGCGATGTATGCGGTCCAATGTCTATACATGCAAGAGGTGGTTTTTCCTATTTCATTACTTTTACGGATGATTATTCAAGGTACGGATTCATTTATCTGATGAAATATAAATTCGAGGCTTTTGAAAAATTCCAGGAGTATAAGAATGAAGTAGAAAACCAAACCGGCAAAAGTATCAAGACACTAAGATCTGATCGAGGTGGTGAATACTTAAGTGCCAAGTTCCTAGGTTACCTAAAAGAGAAAGGAATTCTCTCTCAGCTTACTCCTCCATACACTCCACAGCATAATGGTGTATCAGAGAGACGGAATCGAACCCTATTGGATATGGTACGATCCATGATGAGTAATACTGAGTTACTGCGATCTTTCTGGGGTTATGCGCTAGAATCAGCGGCATATCTTTTGAACATGGTTCCTACCAAGGCTGTGCCTACCACGCCATATCAGATGTGGAGTGGGAAGAAACCCTATCTTCAGTATGTAAAGATATGGGGGTGTCCAGCTTTTGTTAAAAAGCAGCATGTGGACAAGCTCGAGGCACGATCAGTAAAATGTCAGTTTGTGGGATATCCAAAGAACTCCAAGGGGTATCTATCCTATTACGCAGAGGAACAAAAGGTTTTTGTTTCTCGTAATGCCCATTTTCTAGAATATCAGTTTTTAGAAAAGGAAACAAGTGGGAGCGAAATAGAACTGGATGAAATTCCAGAACCACAAACTACTACTGAAAGTTTGGTAGAACCGGTAGTTCAAGAAGAACAGGACATTCCCGCACCCCTTCGCAGGAGTAGTAGGCCGTCTCATCCGCCTGAGAGATACTACGGTTTTCTCATAGATGGGGATAGAGAGGATTGCATCATTGATGACGATGAACCTATTAGCTTCCAGCAGGCCATCCAGAGTGGCGACTCGGCACGATGGCTAGATGCAATGCGGACCGAAATGGAGTCCATGTACACCAACAAAGTATGGACTTTGGACTTTGTACCACATAGGGTAAAACCCATAGGATGCAAATGGATCTTCAAGAAAAAGATTGGTGTAGATGGACAGGTGGAAACCTATAAGGCTAGACTTGTTGCAAAGGGTTTTCGTCAAAGACCTGGTTTGGACTATGACGAAACTTTTTCTCCAGTGGCTATGCTCAAATCCATTCGGGTCCTTCTTGCTATTGCTGCCTTCCATGATTATGAAATCTGGCAGATGGGCGTAAAGACAGCTTTTCTGAATGGTAATTTAGAAGAGTGCGTCTATATGTATTAGCCAGAAGGTTTCAATCAGAGTGGGAGCAGCGGTAGAGTATGCAAGTTGCTTAAGTCCATTTATGGACTAAAGCAAGCATCGCGGAGTTGGAACATCTGTTTTGATGAAACAGTTAAAGAATATGACTTTATTAAAAATCCAGATAAACCATGTATATATAGTAAAGTTGTAGCCAGAAGTGTCGTATTCCTCGTCTTGTACGTGGATGACATTCTATTGATAGGAAATGACATTCTTATGCTACAGTCTGTCAAAGGAATCTTGTCATACAGGTTCTCCATGAACGACCTGGGTGATGCCTCTTACATTCTGGGGATCCGGATCTATCGTGATAGATCCAAGAGGATTTTGGGACTTTCGCAGTCCAGGTATATCAACACTATACTGAAAAGATTCATTATGGAGGATTCTAAGCGCAGTAATCTACCGGCTTGTCACGGAATCACCCTCTCCAAAGAGATGTCTCCCAAGACTGATTTGGAAAGGGAACGCATGTCTATTATACCCTACACTTCTGCGGTAGGTTTTATAATGTATGCGATGTTGTGCACCAGACCAGATGTAGCTTACGCACTGAGCGTGGTAAGCCGGTATCAGTCAGACCCAGGGGAGAATCACTGGATAGCAGTAAAGAACATTCTCAAGTACCTGAGAAGGACTAAGGAGATGTTCTTTGTTTACAGCGGAAAAGACCTCAAGTTAGAGGCCTTTGCTGATTCCGGCTTCCAGAGTGATAAGGACGATTCCAAGTCTATGTCGGGTTATGTCTTTACCCTCAATGGAGGGGCGGTGTGCTGGAAGAGTTCCAAGCAGGACACCGTTGCTGACTCAACGATGGAAGCGGAGTATATTGCTGCTTGCGATGCCGCAAAAGAAGCGGTCTGGATGAAGAAGTTCCTAACAGAACTTCAGGTGGTTCCTACCATAGTTGATCCAATACCTCTGTATTGCGACAACAATGGAGCTATAGCTTTAGCGAAGGAACCAAGGTCCCATCACAAGTCCAGACACATCTTAAGGCTGTTGGTGTATATGCCCTAGAGGCCATTACTGTATCATACTAGTATGTATATTACTTGATGGATGCTTGGGATATTCACAGTTGTATAGACAATCTTGCTCGATATAGTAGTATGCTACTTGGTTTGTCTCTGCTTTAATGTGTACATGTGTGTTTATTCATTATATCACCTATACGCATTAGTAGAGCCCTTAGGATCTTTGCTTGATTACCGGCGTTGTGATGGCGATCACACTCGTGGGGGCTGGGTAATCTACAAGCACATCCTTATACACGTCCCTAGTCATGGGAGTATCGAGATAGGGCATCGATACTCCGGAGTAGACTAGCGTATGCGCTTCTCATCCCAGCACGGGAGACGGTCTGTCCCACAGCCGTCAGTACGCCGTACTTGAGATAGTATGCGGGTGCTCGTTAGGTTACGAGTACACTGGACAGGACTCGTCGGGAACTGATGGTTGGTATTATACCTATCGTCAGTTATCAGTTCGCAGGTGACATGAGTACAGCTTAGTCCGCTGACTTGACACTGTCACTTCGCCTTGAGTGTGTTCCCACTGTTCTTTGATTACTACCCTACCACGGCTCTACTGAGTCGTGCAAACAGGTAGTAGTTGGGTGCAGTCCCGAAGCACTTGGAGGCAGTGACGGTTAGACAGGATTCGTCTCTCCCGGTATTGGGGGTTGACATCGCGCTGTGTCTAGGAGAGCCATTACACGAGTAGTCCCTGGCCAGGGCAAGCGAGATATACTGGTAGGTTTCCAGTGTTATCTCAGGGTGTTCTGGGCTTCACTTCGACACGACTTGTACCGCTATTAGGGGACTGACGTTTACCGCCCCTAGGCCCGCCATGCGATGTATCAGACGAACAGACCGGACTGTACGGAGATTGTCACATACAGACTCAGTAGGAGTTCGGATGGGTTTACCTCATCGGCCTTCTTATCGACATCTACCTGGGGACCGTTACGTACAGCTAGTGCCGCTTGCGGTCTGTGGTTAAACCGACTGCCAGCGTAGTGTCGAGTCTTTAGAGTCCCATACAGAGAGTTTCCCTGCACTGAGTGAAACGTGTAGAAGCCGTATGGTTTTACGGCAGGGCTGCGATCACTTACGTACACTTATGTGCGTGTGGTGTTCGGGCAGGCAATACTAGTGGGCTTTGGTTTAAGCCGGATCCTATTATTGCACGGATGGATTTGTTTTGTCTTCTGTGCATCCGCATTCTACGGAATACGGATGCAGGTGTGTATGCACAGTTTTCCGGAGCGATGAAGGAGGAGGTGCCTCATTAGGGTTTTGGCAGTTGGTTCGGCCAAAACCGTTATGTGGCAGGCTCATTAGGGTTTTGACAGTTCGTTTTGGTCAAAACCATTATGAGCCGGGGACATTATTTACTAATCCTTTCATTGATAATTATGTTATGGCTAATTACATTGACCATTTGACCATCTTGACTTTGTTGACCGTTTGACCAAAGTTGACTAGGATCTTCTTGAAAGATCTAAAGTATTCTTTGGTTTTCTTTTTCTTTTTCTTTTTGTTATGATAATGGTCATGTCATTTGTAGCCATCAACTTTATCTTGATGGGATTATTAATGATAATGTTTTGCATTATTGCAACCATGGTTGGTTTTTCTCTTGGTTAAGTTTTTCATTTGCTCATTTTTCTCATTCTCTCTCTTGAAATGAGAAGCTCCATGGTTGTTAGCTAGCTCCTCCTTCTTCCTCCTCTTGATTCATCTTTTGATCTCATGTGTTGAGAGATAAAGATCCTACAAAGACAAAAGCATTCATCTATCACTTCTACACAACCTAGGGCTTCTAGATTAGCAATCTCTTTACCCTAGTTACCTCGGCTCGAGGTGGAGCTCGGTGTACATCTCTCGGGTGGATCGTCTTCGACTCAAGGAGGCCGCGGAGGTGACCAAAGTCCGGATCAAGCCACGGAGCAAGCAAGGAGAAGAACAACAAGAAGAGAAGGAGTTCAACTTGAGGTATAACCCCTAACCGAGTAGACAAATCTCTAGTTAGGATGCTAGTGTATTGTTTAGCAAAGATTCGTCTTTTACGGTCCATGTTACCATGTTCAGAAAAATTTTTGTTTTACCGTTTCCGCAACCCCGAAAGTACCGGGAGCGGTAACGTGGACCTAACAGTGGTATCAGAGCCTAACTAAACACACCCTAGCATGTTAGCAAAGTATTAAGAATTTCGACCGGACGAAAAACCGCAAAACACCCCGGAAATTTGTAGTTTCTGCCGATTTTTGGAACTGTTCCAAAATTAAAAATTCATGCACTAAAAATCGGCTCAGGCTTTTGTTAGAACAGGCAAGAAAAATGATCGCACGAGTCGACCAACTCACCGCGGTTCCGGGGCAGAAGCTTGCTTTTGCCGCGGAACCGCGGCCGAGTTGGCTCGGCCGTGGATCATTTTTGTTGCTGTGTTTTTCTGGTGGGTTTTTGGGATTTTTGGTATATGATTTTTCTGCCCAGATTTGCTAGAAAGCAAAATTTGTTTTTGGGGCTTAAAAATCCGTATTTTTGGTCGATGTTCTGTAGACTTTGGCTAATGGTTATATCTATAATGTTATATGTGTATTGAACGTCCGCTAATCACTATACGACAATTAGTGGGGGTTATACACATCTGTGATCTGTGTTGTTGATGGTATGTGTATATGAACTCGTTGGATTGTCGCGGATGAATAGCCGGGGTGGATGTGAGATGAGTGTTTCTTTTTCTTTCATTCATGTAATAAATTTGTAAATTGATGTAATATTATTTGTATGACCGCACAACTGGATCGGGGTTGTAGCCGTCATTGTATAATTCTTTTTACTGTTTTTGCTCCTAGGATAGACCCATGGAGGGGGTGCACAAACTACCGGGTATCTCGAAGTGCCGAGTGGCCTACTCACGGCGTTGAGGGAGGTTGCTTCGCTTCGGGTACTTGGCGGGTAGTTTGCCGCACCCGTAGGGGTCTTGGGTGGGGTATTGGCTATTCATCGCGACCGTGTAATCCGCTTTTCATTGCAGGCTCGAACGAATCGCGGGTTCCTAGTATATCCAAAGTGTTCATCTGTGATCTGGATTGGCTTTCATTGCGATATATCTATATATAATAACTATTTAGACGTTGCTTATGTTTTACAGCCGTGCTAGCCCAGCCCCCGCTCTGTCATTAGTTAAGTAACCTAACGGGTGATGACGGGGCCCCGTGGCGAATGCGAATGGCATAAGCGTACGTCATATTTTGGTTGTTTTCTGCAATGGTAGGATTTAAATGATGGGACGCATTAAAAGAACTAATACAAGAAAATAAACCTAAAAGACGTTGGAACAAGTTTTTCAAAAAGCTGTTATTGCAAGGACGTTCATTTTTGTTTTGCATCGCGGTATTCGGTTATGAATGCCCAGCACCTCAGTCGACGAGGCAAGGGCCGAGATCCCCTCATCGGGAGTGACCCCTTGGACAAAAATTTTGCGTCAGGGTAATAACTTCACCACAGTCGATTATTCTTGCTTTGCATCGAGGTATTCATCTTACGAATGCCCAGCACCTCACTCGACGAGGAAAGAGCCGAGATCCCTTCACAGGGAGTGACCTCTTTAGCAAAAGTTTTCGCCACTATGTTTTCAAAAGGTCTATCATGTTCCTCCAACCACATCAAGTTCATTACGTTAACGGGTTTTTCGCCAAAAACTCAGCCGTAGCCCTCCGTCGTTTCAGAAAATTAATACTTAGTATTCGTGCTGTGTTTGTTGATTATTCGTCAAGACACAGTGAACGGTAGCTGAGTAATAATTCTCTGTTGCATTGATAGATGCGATTGGTTAGGACGGTCACATGATTTTGTTGATTATTCGTCAAGGATCATGCGGGCGGGTCTAATGCAATCCTGGATAACGACGGGTTGAACTTGACTAGGTCCTTTTGATTTGTTGATTATTCGTCAAGGTCACTTGGGTCCTAGGGGCAAAAACCACATCGGGAGTTTCAAAAGAACTGAAACTTGCAGATTTAGCATACCTTCTGGAGTGTAGTGACTAGAGTGGATTCCATCTAGGTCATCACACAATGATAGTTGGATCCCGATCTCACTGATGAGTTGGATTACTCTCGGGAGATTACTTTCACTTAACAATCAATGCTATAAACCTAGTAGGTGTCTAGAAAGGTGTTAGCGGGGCTACGCCCCCAGGGAAAAGAGGTTCTTTAATTAAGGAACTTCGCGAAAGCGTTGGAAAACCTCCATCGAAGTACCGACACTAGCCTGGCTGAAAGGTTAAGCAAGTATTGTGACGTGAATTAAATCCCGACTAGTTCTTCTTTTAAAAGGTTTTAAGAAGAATTTGAGGAAACAGTGGGAGACATCCTGGTTAGATAAACTAATAAACCAATCTAATCTTGCAAGAGCGCCCGGTGAGTGTTTCTTTTCTCTCTCTCCAGGTAGCAACCATTTCACGCCCTAATCAAGATAATAAAATGTATCGCTTAACCGATCCGAATTCTTATTCGGGGCTGGGGAACGTTGGTTCAGCTCTAACTTGTGACAACAGTCATAAGTATGGGAAAGAGAAAGGGGATTGTATGGATTTCCAGGATACCCAGTTGAAGAAGATGCATGGTTTTGCATCTACTTCAGGTGTTCTTGTAATTGAGAACTGTTTTACGGTCAGCCCTACCTCCTGGGTACTTGATACCGGATCAGGATCTCATATCTGTAATTTATTGCAGGGACTGAGAAAAAGTAGGAAAGTTGCACCGGGTGATATGTCGCTCAGAGTAGCGAACGGAGCACAAGTAAATGCGGCAGCCGTCGGTGAATATCACATAGTATTGCCAAATGGCAAGACTATGATTTTGAACGATTGCTACTATGTACCCTCCATGGTTTGCAACATCATATCAGTTTCTTTACTCGATAAAGATGGATATAACTTTGTTCTTGATAGAAATATCATGAACATTTACCTTCATAAGGTACTGGTTGCAGAGGGTACACTGTGTAATGGTATCTACGTTCTAAATCAGAATACAGTTCTCAATATACAAAACACACGCAAGAGGAAGAATTCAGATACGAATGAATCCTACTTGTGGCATTGTAGACTTGGTCATATCGGAGAGAAAAGACTGAGTAAGTTGCATAAAGATGGACTCTTGAATGCGTTCGAGTTTTCATCTTATGAAACTTGTCAGTCTTGTCTCAAAGGGAAGATGACCAAATCTCCGTTCACCGGACATGGAGAAAGAGCAGCAGAGCTCTTGGGACTCGTACATAGTGATGTATGTGGTCCGATGTCTGTACATGCAAGGGGTGGGTTCTCCTACTTCATCACATTCACTGACGATCTCTCTAGGTTCGGATATGTGTATCTGATGAAACACAAATCTGAAGCTTTTGAGAAATTCAAGGAATTTAGAAAGGAAGTAGAGAACCAGATTGGCAAAAGTATCAAGATCCTCCGTTCTGATAGAGGAGGGGAGTACTTAAGCACGGAATTTCTAGATTACTTAAAAGAGAATGGTATTCTCTCTCAGCTTACTCCTCCTTATACACCATAGCACAACGGTGTATCGAAGAGGAGGAATCGTACCCTTCTGGATATGGTTCGCTCCATGATGAGTAGTGCTGAGTTACCTCTTTCATTCTGGGGACATGCGCTTCAGACAGCGGCATACCTTTTGAATCAAGTTCCGTCCAAATCAGTGCCTAAAACTTCGTATGAAATATGGAGCAGTAAGAAACCATGTCTTAAGTTTATTAAGATATGGGGTTGTCCGGCCTATGTGAAAACACAGAAACCGGACAAGCTTGAGGCACGATCAGTTCTGTGTAAATTTGTGGGATATCCTAAAGACTCACTAGGATATCTGTTCTACCACACTGAGGAACAGAAGGTGTTTGTATCTCGCCACGCTACCTTCTTAGAAAGGGAGTTTCTTGCAAAAGAAACTAGTGGGAGTTCGGTAGAACTGGAAGAAATTCAGCGACCACAAAATGTAACTGAAAATTTGGAGGAACCGCTAGATTCAATAACCCCAAACGAACCTCAGCCACTCCGCAGATCTGGTAGGATTTCTCATCCGCCCGAGAGATACTACGGTTTTCTCATAGACGTGGATCGAGAGGATTGCATCTTGGAAGAAGATGACCCTACCAGTTTCAGGCAGGCCATTATCAGTAGAGACTCTGATAAGTGGCAGGAAGCAATGCAATCCGAAATGGAGTCCATGTACGCCAATAAAGTGTGGACCTTGGATATTGCTCCACCTGGGGTAAAACCCGTTGGATGCAAATGGATCTACAAAAGGAAACTTGGTGTAGATGGACAAGTGGAAACCTATAAAGCTGGACTCGTTGCAAAAGGTTTTCGTCAAAGACCTGGTTTGGACTATGACGAAACTTTTTCTCCGGTGGCTATGCTCAAATCCATCCGGATCCTACTTGCCATTGCTGCCTTCCATGACTATGAAATCTGGCAGATGGATGTAAAAACGGCTTTCCTAAACGGTTGTTTGGAAGAGTGCGTTTATATGGATCAGCCAGAAGGTTTCGTAGACAGTGGGAGCAGCGGGAAGGTGTGCAAGTTGCTTAAATCCATTTATGGATTAAAGCAGGCATCGCGGAGCTGGAACATCTGTTTTGATGAGGCAATCAAGGAATTTGATTTCATCAAGAACGAGGATGAACCTTGTGTCTATAAGAAGATTGTAGGACGAACTGTCGTATTCCTAGTCTTGTACGTGGACGACATTCTTTTGATAGGAAATGACATTCCTATGCTACAATCGGTCAAGCTATTTTTGTCACAACGGTTCTCCATGAAGGACCTGGGTGATGCCTCTTACATTCTGGGGATCAAGATCTATAGAGATAGATCCAAGAGACTGCTGGGACTTTCGCAGTCTAGGTACATAGAGACCGTACTAAAGAGATTTAGTATGGAGGATTCCAAGCGCGGTAACATACCCGCATTGCACGGAATTACCCTCTCCAAGAAGATGTCTCCTAAGACTGACGAGGAGAGGGTTCGCATGAGCACTATACCCTACGCTTCGGCGGTAGGATCTATAATGTATGCGATGCTATGTACAAGACCAGATGTAGCTTACGCGCTGGGCGCGGTAAGCCGGTATCAGTCAGACCCAGGTGAGGACCACTGGACAGCAGTGAAGAACATTCTCAAGTACCTGAGAAGGACTAAGGAGATGTTCCTGGTTTACGGTAATGGAGACCTCCGGGTCGAGTCCTTTACCAATTCAAGCTTCCAGAGTGACAAAGATGACAGCAAGTCTGTCTCGGGTTTTGTGTTTACCCTCAACGGAGGGGCGATATGTTGGAGGAGTTCCAAACAGGATACCGTCGCAGACTCGACGATGGAGGCTGAATACATTGCTGCAAGCGATGCCGCAAAAGAGGCGGTCTGGATAAAGAAGTTCATTAGTGAACTTCAGGTGGTTCCGTCCATTGTTGACCTAATACCTTTGTATTGCGATAACAATGGGGCTATAGCTTTAGAGAAGGAACCAAGGTCCCATCAGAAATCCAGGTACATCTTAAGGAGGTATCACCTGATCAGGGAGATCATTGATTGCCAGGAGATCGAGGTGCGGAGAGTGGACACAAAGGACAACACAGCGGACCCATTTACGAAGGCCTTACCCCAGACTCAGTTCGAGCGGCTGATCGAGATGATAGGTCTTCGATACGCTAGTACATGGCCTTAGTGCAAGTGGGAGATTGTTGGTGTATATGCCCTAGAGGCCATTACTGTATCATACTAGTATGTATATTACTTGATGGATGCTTGGGATATTCACAGTTGTATAGACAATCTTGCTCGATATAGTAGTATGCTACTTGGTTTGTCTCTGCTTTAATGTGTACATGTGTGTTTATTCATTATATCACCTATACGCATTAGTAGAGCCCTTAGAATCTTTGCTTGATTACCGGCATTATGATGGCGATCACACTCGTGGGGGCTGGGTAATCTACAAGCACATCCTTATACACGTCCCAAGTCGTGGGAGTATCGAGATAGGGCATCGATACTCCGGAGTAGACTAGCGTATGCGCTTCTCATCCCAGCACGGGAGACGGTCTGTCCCACAGCCGTCAGTACGCCGTACTTGAGATAGTATGCGGGTGCTCGTTAGGTTACGAGTACACTGGACAGGACTCGTCGGGAACTGATGGTTGGTATTATACCTATCGTCAGTTATCAGTTCCCAGGTGACATGAATACAGCTTAGTCCGCTGACTTGACACTGTCACTTTGCCTCGAGTGTATTCCCACTGTTCTTTGATTACTACCCTACCACGGCTCTACTGAGTCGTGCAAACAGGTAGTAGTTGGGTGTAGTCCCGAAGCACTTGGAGGCAG
The DNA here is from genome assembly GCA_030015575.1 of Agapanthus africanus. Taxonomy (NCBI): domain Eukaryota; kingdom Viridiplantae; phylum Streptophyta; class Magnoliopsida; order Asparagales; family Amaryllidaceae; genus Agapanthus; species Agapanthus africanus. The sequence continues at coordinate 58,447,385 of CM057349.1, read as the reverse complement.
TGACGGTTAGACAGGATTCGTCTCTCCCGGTATTGGGGGTTGACATCGCGCTGTGTCTAGGAGAGCCATTACACGAGTAGTCCCTGGCCAGGGCAAGCGAGATATACTGGTAGGTTTCCAGTATTATCTCAGGGTGTTCTGGGCTTCACTCCGACACGACTTGTACCGCTATTAGGGGACTGACGTTTACCGCCCCCTAGGCCCGCCATGCGATGTATCAGACGAACAGACCGGACTGTACGGAGATTGTCACATACAGACTCAGTAGGAGTTCGGATGGGTTTACCTCATCGGCCTTCTTATCGACATCTACCTGGGGACCGTTACGTACAGCTAGTGCCGCTTGCGGTCTGTGGTTAAACCCACTGCCAGCGTAGTGTTGAGTCTTTAGAGTCCCACACAGAGAGTTTCCCTGCACTGAGCGAAACGTGTAGAAGCCGTATGGTTTTACGGCAGGGCTGCGATCACTTACGTACACTTGTGTGAGTGTGGTGTTCGGGCAGGCAATACTAGTGGGCTTTGGTTTAATCCGGATCCTAGTATTGCACGGATGGATTTGTTTTGTCTTCTGTGCATCCACATTCTACGGAATACGGATGCAGGTGTGTATGCACAGTTTTCCGGAGCGATGAAGGAGGAGGTGCCTTATTAGGGTTTTGGCAGTTAGTTCGGCCAAAACCGTTATGTGGCAGGCTCATTAGGGTTTTGACAGTTCGTTTTGGTCAAAACCATTATGAGCCGGGGACATTATTTACTAATCCTTTCATTGATAATTATGTTATGGCTAATTACATTGACCATTTGACCATCTTGACTTTGTTGACCGTTTGACCAAAGTTGACTAGGATCTTCTTGAAAGATCTAAAGTATTCTTTGGTTTTCTTTTTCTTTTTCTTTTTGTTATGATAATGGTCATGTCATTTGTAGTCATCAACTTTATCTTGATGGGATTAGTAATGATAATGTTTTGCATTATTGCAACCATGGTTGGTTTTTCTCTTGGTTAAGTTTTTCATTTGCTCATTTTTCTCATTCTCTCTCTTGAAATGAGAAGCTCCATGGTTGTTAGCTAGCTCCTCCTTCTTCCTCCTCTTGATTCATCTTTTGATCTCATGTGTTGAGAGATAAAGATCCCACAAAGACAAAAGCATTCATCTATCACTTCTACACAACCTAGGGCTTCTAGATTAGCAATCTCTTTGCCCTAGTTATCTCGGCTAGAGGTGGAGCTCGGTGTACATCTCTCGGGTAGATCGTCTTCGACTCAAGGAGGCCGCGGAGGTGACCAAAGTCCGGATCAAGCCACGGAGCAAGCAAGGAGAAGAACAACAAGAAGAGAAGGAGTTCAAGTTGAGGTATAACCCCTAACCGAGTAGACAAATCTCTAGTTAGGATGCTAGTGTATTGTTTAGCAAAGATCCGGCTTTTACGGTCCATGTTACCATGCTCAGAAAAAATTTTGTTTTACCGTTTCCGCAACCCCGAAAGTACCGGGAGCGGTAACGTGGACCTAACAAAGGCGGTATCACCTGATCAGGGAGATCATTGATCGTCGGGAGATCAAGGTTCGGAGAGTTGCTACTGAAGAGAACATTGCTGATCCATTCACAAGGGCCCTACCTCAGATTCAGTTCGAAAGGCTACTTAAGATCATCGGTCTTCGATATGCCAGTATATGGCCCTAGTGCAAGTGGGAGATTGTTAGTGTATATGCCCTAGGGTCCATTATTGTATCATACTAGTTTGTATATTATTTAATGGAAGCTTGGGATATTCACATGTATATAACAGTCTTGCTAAACATGGTAGTATGCTACTTGGTTTTTCTATCTTAATATGTGAGTATACGTATTGATAGAGCTCTTAGGATCTTGCTTGACTACCAGCGTTGTGATGGCAGTCACACTAGTAGGGGCTGGGTAGTCTACAAGCACATCCTTTTTCAGGTCCCTAGTCGTAGGATTATCGAGACAGGGCATCGATACTCCGGAGTAGACTAGTGTGTACGCTTCTCATCCCAGTTGGGGAGATGGTCTGTCCCACAGCCGTCAGTACGTCGTACTGGAGATAGTATACAGGTGCTCGCTGGGTTACGGGTACACCGGACAGGACTCGCAGGGAACTGTAGGTTGGTTTTATACCAGTCGTCAGTTAACAGTTCCTAGGTGACATGAGTACAGCATAGTCCGCAGACTTGACACTGCTACTTCGCCTCGAGTGTGTCCCACTGTTCTTAGATTGCTACCCTACCACGGCTCAAAGGAGTCGTGCAAACAGGTAGCAGTTGGGTGCAGCCCCGAGCACTTGGAGGCAGTGGCTGTTAGACAGGATTCGTCTCTCCCGGTATTGGGAGTTGATATCGCGCTGTGTCAGAGAGCCATTACGCAAAGTCCCTGGCTAGGGCAAGCGAGATTTACTGGTAGGTTCCAGTATTTTCTCAGGGTGTAATGGGCTTCACTCCGACACGACTTATACCGCTATTAGGGGACTGACGCTTGCCGCCCCCTAGGCCCGATATGCGTTAGTCTTAGAAGAACAGACCGGACTGTACGGAGATTGTCACATCAGGCTCAGTAGGAGTTCGGATGGGTTTCCTCATCGGCCTTCTTATCGATATCTACCTGGGGACCGTTACGTACAGCTAGTGCCGCTTGTGGTCTGTAGTTAAACCCACTGCCAGCGTAGTAGTCGAGTCATTAGAGTCCCACACAGAGAGTTTCCCTGCTCCAGGCGAAACGATATAGAGGTCGTATGGTTTTACGACAAGGGTTCGGACGCATACGTGTGTTTACGCACGTACGACTTTCGGACAGTTTTTACTAGCCGGCTTTGGTTTAAGCCAGATTCTAGTATCGGGATATTGGATTTATACAGTCTAAAGTTTTTCCGTGTTTTCACGGATAGGAGGGGCGTTCTCGTAATTTCGCGAGAAGCTTCTAGAAGGATGGTGACTTGGGGGTTTAGGTGGCATATGCATTAAATGAGATTAGTGACTCATTTGTGTGATTCATCCTTGTCATTAATGCATCATAAATGGTTAATGACTCATGTAGATGAATCACTCATTTGTATTTATGAAGCATGGTTGTTAAATCCTTTATTTTATTTTTGGATAAATAATAATGCTTCATATATATTATGAGAGATCATTATCTCATTCTCATTCTCATGCTCACCTTCTCTTTCCTCAAGCACTCTCTCTCTTCAAACCCTAATCCTCCCCTCTCATGTGTTGAGATCAAGAATTAGAATAGACTAATCAATCCATAATCCAACTCTATATCACCTAGGTTACTTAGATTAGCACTTTAAGAAACCTAGTTACCTCAAGTTAGAGGTAAAGCTTGGAGTAAAGCTCTCGGGTGGATCGTCTACTACTTGGAGAAGGCCGAGGAGGAGGTGGAGAACGAAAAGTCGAAGGACACGGTTCATTAGGTATAATCACTTCACATAGTAGTTTAGAACTCCTATGCATTTGTTAATTATCGTTTAGCAACGATTCTTGCAGTTAGTCGATGTTATTGCAAAGAACAAGATCGTTTTTCATATTTCCGCCTCCCCGCAAGTCGTGGGGTGTAGTACATCGACTTATATCTACTCATGGACATGCATGGTGAAAGACCTTTCAGGCCAATAAACGGCCGCTTTCTGAAGAAATACTATGCTTGACGAGTCATGGCCTAGGTCAATGATAGACGACGACGACTATGTCCGCTCGTTATCTTCCTAAGCCTAAACTTTGTAAGTAGTAACCGTCTTCCTTTACGACAGACTGAAACGTCCTTAAACTAACAACGGACCGAAACGTCCTTAAACTAACAGCGGGCCGAAACGTCCTTAAACTAACGACGGACGGAAACGTCCTTAAACTAACAACGGACCGCAATGTCCTAAAACTTGCAACTGACCTAGATGTCGATAAACTACGGTGGATTGTAGCATCCCAAAGATGATAAAAAAAAGAAGAAAAAAAGAAGAAGAAAAAAGAAAAAACGGTATGTCCACAAGCAAAAAGGGCATGGATGAAAACCTGAAAGGGCTCCGTGAGTAAAAACAGCAGGGCTGCCGGCGAGTCTTGTGAAAACCCGAAAGGGCTCAAGCTCGTTAGAATAAAAAAATAGAGAAAAAGAAAAACGGTATGTCCATCAGAAAAATGTCACTATTGAAAACCCGAAAGGGCTCCGTGAGTAAAAACAGCAGGGCTGCCGGCGAGTTTTATGAAAATCCGAAAGGGCGCAATCTCGTTAAAAAACACTTGCAAGGTCCTCTCAACTTTGTAAGGAGAAACTGTTAGTTATATGTATGCCCTAGAGGCCATTACTGTACATACGATGTATATTGTAATGGATGCTTGGACATATATAGGGAGGACTTTCTTGCTCGACATGATAGTATACTATCTGGTTGTACTTTATCATAACATGTACTCTGATTATCTCTATATTACATGTTGATAAAGCCCTTAGGATATGTACTCGACTATTGGGACTATGATGAGATCATACTAGTGGGGCCACGGTAGTCGACGAGTACATCTTATAACTGTTCCTAGTCGAGGGTGTATCGAGACAGGGCATCGATGCACCAGAGTAGACTAGCGTATACGCATCTTGACCCATATGATGGGCGATGGATGATCCCATATCCATCGGTATTTGACATCAAGGATGGTGTACGGGTGCTCAGTAGAGACTGGGTACACTGGACGGACTCGCCGAGAACTCCCAGATGGTATTATACTTCACGTCAGATGGCAGTTCTCCGGTGACGCTGGTACAGAGTAGTCTGTTGACCCGAGATCGTCATAGAGTCTTTTGTGATTCCCACTGTGCTTTGATTTCCATCATACCACATCCAAGAGGGCGTGCAAAAAGGTGGCTTTTGGGTACAGTCCCGAATCACATGGAGGCAATGAGCAATAGGAGAGGATTCGTCTCTCCCGGTATAGGGTGTTGATGTTGCGCTGTGTTCAATTAGCTATAACTGGAAATCCCTGGCCACGGTTGCTGAAATTTACAGGTAAGTGTTATCAGTAGTTTCTCGAACTGTTATAGACCTCAAATCAACACGACTTATCGAGCTACTGGGATCTGACGTTTACCACCCCTAGGCGAGATATGCGACATATCAGACGAAGAGACCGGACTGTACGGGAGTGTTACTGATTGGATTCACAGGAGAATGTGTAGGCTTGCTTGTTGATCTTCTGAGCGCTCAATACCTGGATAGCTGTTACGTTTAGCTGACCGCTTGCAGCTTGTGGGTGTTTGATATGATCATCACCTACTGCCGGCGTATTGACGATTCTTTAGAGTCCTACACAGAGGTTTCTTAGCTCAGACAAAACGAAGTAGGAGCGCATATGCGATATGTGCGGGACCGAGGATAATGCGGTATGTGATACCGTATTGGATTCTCGCGATATGAGATATCGGCCGGGTATATATGATATAGCCGGGTCATCGTATTAGTCGGTTATATGCGATATAGCCGGATTGTCAGATCAAGTGTTGATTCGATAATTTAATGTATAATAATATATATGATATAAAAAATTACATTAACTAATATTAGCTCACTAAAAGATTCTTTTTCTCACTCGGGTGATACATTGATATATATGCGATATATGTTAATTGTATTATTTTATATTGTTACGTTAAATATTATATATGTGATATATAATATTGTAACATGATATGATAACTAATGCAACATGTTTAGTGGAGTTTAAACATGATTAGGGTTTGGATTAGGGTTAAGACTTCTAGTAGATTCTAGAAACTTTTCTTTTGTCTTGAAAAAGATATTATGCTTGATATTTTCAAGTGACTCACTTTTAACCCAACCTAAACCCTAGCCCTAGTTAATTCTCTACATGGGTTTAGTTGACCATGGTTGCATTATTCATCATATTTATCTTTTCATTATTCATCACAAAAGGATTCTAATGAATTATTCATCTTCTTCTTCCGTCTTCTTTCTTTCATGGAAAAAGCTTTTTAGTTTTTTTCCAAGTGATGAAAATGAGTGAGAATAAGATAATAAAAGAGAGCAAAAATCCTACTTCATCATCCTCATCTACCCTTGCCATTTAGATGAGGGTGTTCACATCATTTCATGAGTGAGAGCTTGTGTTAACGAAACTTCAAGGTAGATCATCTTTGTTATCGAAGATCGGAAGCAAGCTTGCACCTTTCTCTTCGTGGAGCCTCTCGAGAGTCCGGAACACGATGATCGCAGTGAAGGGACCTCAACACGGAGCTTAAGAAGTGAAGGACCGGATCTACAAAGGTTGTAATCTCTCTCACTTAGTGTTAAAGTGTTTAACATACTTGTTTTCGCCTAAACCCTAGTTTAAAGATCCAGTTTTGGGTTGTTCGGCACCGCTAAAATTTTAATCGGGCATGGTTGATGCCTCGTAGACCCTTGTGCGTGTGCCTAGCAACCCTACAGTGGTATCAGAGCCAAGCTAGAGTTTTAGGCGAAGTCTAGACGAAGTTTAAAGTCCGATCGAACCCTGAAACCCTAATTTGAACCCTTTTCTGGATATTTTTCAAAAATGTGATTTTTTATGAATTAAAAATGCTCAGAAAATTAAGCAGGAAAAACTAAGAATTACTGTGAAGTACGGACCTGTAATGCGCTAATTTGACCGCGGAACCACGGCCAAACCAAGGGTATGGGGGCGGTTCCGCGGCCAAAATTGTGAATTAGTCCCTGAAACTTCATATATTTATTCTTAGGTCCTTTCTTGTCATTATTTTCTGGGAATGTTTTAATTCCACTCAAGTGTTGAGTTTTCTAGGGTTGTATCGGGGACTCGTTGATTCGATCGGATAATTTAACCTTGTTTAGTTTGTCCGGAAAATTTTTAGAACGTGTTAAAAAGTTCGAACGGATATCAATAACTCACTTTTTCCCCTGCCGGAAAATTTCCAAGCGTTGGATTTTTCCGTAGTTTAGGAACGTTCTAAGTCATGCAAGTAACACGGTGGACCCTCTAGAAGACAACAAACCTTAACTCGATTATGCGACAGTCTTGAACTGCCTCTGAACCTCAGGGTTTGGGGTAGTACGGCGTGCCACATGTGAGGCGTTGGCTTGACCCTTCTACGGCTGGACCATTGGTACTGTGGCATGTGATGGATATTTTTGAACTCCGCTCAAGTGTTGAGCTATTTGGGAAATCTTGGGTGTTTGATTATTCGATCGGAAAGTTTAACACTGTCTTTTTATCTGGAATGTGATACAATATTTGGAATCCACAGGTAGTTATGAGATAACTAATTTGAATATTATAAACATAGCAGTTTAGTCTCAGATGATCGGTTGCCACAGAATTTTGATGTGATCAAAAGTCCGTCGCAATCACGTAGCGTACGCGGATACTCGCCGGGTAAACTTAATAGACAACTACGCCCCATAGCCCCGACCAAGTGACTGTAGGAGAACCCCATCGCCAAAAGCATCCGTTCGGGTGCTCGCGGCAGCGGTGTTCCTCCTTAGTGCACTTCGTTGACGGTATACGGGGGTGTGGCCGTTTACTAAAGTTTGCGACGAGCATTCGATCAGGATGTCGGGAATCTTGTTGAATTGCCCGACTTAATATTGAAAAGAGTTTTCGATAATGAGACTAAAATGCGGGGTTTATAATAGTTAGGCATGCGATGTCTAAGGAATTCATTTGGTTAGGCATGCGATGTCTAAAGAGGTTGCGGATTCCAACTGTTGTAGTTTTACACTTTCTTTTCTGTGACCGTAAGCGTAGTATGTGGTGTATTGACGGCTTCGTTGCTATACATCAACGACAATCGGGATACACATACTTGCTTACGTTGATGATATGAGATATTATGTGTTGCTGTGATATGTTGTATTGGATCTTCGCATTTGAATAGCCGAGGTTTTTATGTGAGATGAGAGTTTTTTCTTTTTCATTCATGTAAAATTCATTTGTATGTAATATTCTTTTATTGGGGCACTTCCGGGCTGAGGATGATATCTCCATTGTATATTATTTACTTTTCCGCATTAGGTAGACCCAAGGCGGGGAGCACAAGTAACCGGGTTCTAGGGTCCAGTGAGAGACCATCTCGAGGAGTCGAGACTCGGTCTCCTAACCCTAGAATTGGCAGTGTTGCTTGCCGCTCTCATAGGGGTCTAGGGATGTGGGTTTGGCTATTCATCGCGACCGTGGAATCCGTGTTTTATACAGGTTCGTACTAAAACACGGACGTCCTAGTATATCCAATATTTCATATATGTTCTTCTGCTACAATGTTCTGTGATGAGATCATATTACTGCCTGAGACGAATGTTTATATTATATATATGAGATATATGTTATATTACAGATTTCGTTTCAAATGAGATGCTTGTGAAGCATAATAAAATGGGACTTCATTAATGAGATTAATGAAACTAAAAGAAATCTAAAGATGTTGTAGAAACTTGTTTAAAAACTGGTAGCTCTAGTTCTTGCTTTGCATAGCGGTGTTCCTTGTAGAACATCCAGCACCTTATTCGATAAGGAAAGAGCCGAGATCCCTTCACCGGGAGTGACCTCTTTAGTGAAACTAGCAGATGCTACAAACTCAGTTTGTCTTTTGATTGCTTCTATAGTTCTTGCTTTGCACAGCGGTATTTGTGAAATATCATGCACCTTATTCGATGAGGAAAGGGTTGACGATCCCTTCACCGGGAGTGGCCCCTTTAGCAAAACTAGAAAAGCCTCAAAAACACTCCATTTAAAATCACTCGATTCTACAACGATATCAAGTTCATTACGCAAAGGGTTTTCTTAAAAACCTGTCGTAGCCCTCCGTCATTTCAGATAAGTCCTACTTAGTATTCGTGCTACGTTTGTTGACCTCCGTCAAGGCGTAGTGTGCGGTAGCTGGCTAGTATTTATCTGCTTATGCATATGATGCAGATTGTTTTAGGGTAGTCGTGCGGCCTTGTTGACTTCCGTCAAGGATCGTGCGGGTGGGTTTAATTCAATCAGGAAATGACGGGTAGAACTTGACTAGCAGCCTATGGTTTGTTGACCTCCGTCAAGGTCATAGGATGCTAGGGGTAAAATATTATTGGGAATTTCAAGTGTTGAAATTTGCAATGAGATTGCATACCTTCTATGAGATAGTTGGATCCCGATACCCGCTGCGAGTAAGAGTTACTCCTGGGAGAGTTTTACACATTACAATTAGCCGATCAAGTAGGTGTCTAGAAAGGTGTCAATGGGGTTACGCCCCTGAGAAAATGAGGTTTACTTTAATTAGGTTCGTGCGAAAGCACGGAGGACCTCCCTCAAAGTACCGGCACTGGCCTGACTGAAAGATTGGCGAACTTGTAGCATGTAATTAATCCCGGCTAGTCTTTCCTTTTAGGGTTTGAAGGAAGATTTGACTAAAACAGTGGGAGACATCCTGATTAGATATATTAGATAACCAATCTAATCTTGCAAGAGCATACGCTGAGTGTTTTCTTCTCTCTCTCTCCAGGTAGCGACCATATCACGCCTTAATCAAGATAATAAAATGGATGTATTGACCGAACCAGCTTGTTATACTGAGCTGGGGAACGTTGGTCCCGCTCCAACTTATAATTGTTATAAGACAGAGCAGGAAATTGGGGAATACCAGATTTCCCGTGCCGCCCAAACGAAGAAAGTGCATGTTGATGCATCATCTTCGGGTGTGTTCATTATAGAGAACTGTTTCTCAGTATCCTTTACGTCCTGAGTATGAGATACTGGATTAGGATCCCGCATATGTAATCTGTTACATGGGCTACAGATAGATAGAGAACTGAGAACGGGTGATAAGTTTCATGAGATAGAAAACGGTGCAAGTGTTGCAGCCAAGTCGGTTGGTCACTATCACCCTATATTATCAGAATACATTGATTCTGAACGAATATTATTAGATACCGAACCTGATATACAACATCATATCAGTCTCTTTATTAGTAAAGAAAGGATATAATTTTGTATTGTTGGATAATGTTTTGAACATTTCCTATATCAAGAGTTGATCGGTTCAGGCACGTTATCTAAAAGTATACACGTTCTAAATCAAACCACAGTTCTTAACGTACAGAACACACATAAGAGGAAGAGTTCAGAAATGAACGAATCATTCTTGAGGCATTGTAGACTAGGTCATATCAATACGACCCGACTAGATGAAGTTACATAAAGATGCATATTTAAATTAGTTTGAATTTACATCTTGTGAAACTTGCTGGTCATGTCACAGAGATAAGATGACCACAGCTCCGTTTATTGGAAACAGAGAAAGAGTTAGTGAACTCTTGGGATTGATACATGCTGATGTATGAAGGTCCCCTGTCTACACATGCCAAGACCGGTTCTTTGTACTTCATTACATTCTCTGATGATCTCTCAAGATTCAGACATATGTTCCTGTTGAAACACAAGTCCAAAGCTTTTGAGATATTCACGGAATATAAGTTAGAAGTAGAGAACCGAAAACGAGTATAAGTATTATGTCCTTTGATGAGATCAAGGAGGAGAATACTTGAGCACGGAATTTCTGGACTATTCTAAAGGAGAATGAGATTCTCTCTCAGCATTACTCCTCCGTATACACCACAGCACATCGGTGTATCGGGGTGGAGCAATAACACCCTATGTGATATGGTGTGCTCTATGATGAGTACTACTGAGTTTCCTATTTCCTTTTGGGAGTTATGCACTTGAGAAGCTGCATACCTATTGAATAGGGTTCAAATCAAATCAGTTCCCTACCACTTCATATGTGATATGGAATGGGAAGAGCCCATATCTTAAGTTTGTTAAGATTTGGGTTGTCCAGCCTATGTCTAAAAGCATAATCCGGGCAAGCTCGAGGCAAATTCAGTTCTGTGGAATTTTGTTGGATATCCCAAACATTCGCAAGGGAATATATTCTACCAAACAGAGGACAAAAGATGTTTTGTTTCTCAGCATGCCACCTTTGTGAAAGGGAATTTCTTGTGAAGAAATTAGTGGTCATGAGGTAGAACTGGAAGGAGTTCCAGCTATACAAACTACAACAGATGATTTGGTAGAACCGAATGATTCAATAGTAACTAACGAACCTCAGCCTCTCCGCCGATCTAGTAGGGTTCCTCACCCACCTGAGAGAAACTTTGGTTTCTCTATGACAGTAGGAGCGAGGATTGCATCATGAGATGATGTCCCAACTAGTTTCGAGCTGGTCATCAGGAGTGAGACTCTCTAAGAATGGCTGGATGCTTATCGATCTGAGATGGAATCCTTATACACCAACAAAGTATGGACTTTGGTTGCTTTATCTGAAGGGTTAAATCCCCATCAGGAGCAAGTATATCTTGAGAAGATTACTTGGTGTACATGGAAAAGTTGATACTTTCAAAGCTATGCTTAAGTCCATCCAGATCCTACTTGCCACGGCTACATACCATGACTATGATATCTGGTGGTTGGGTGTCATGACTGCTTTTCTAAATGATGTTTTAGAAGAGAACGTCTATAAGTACACAGCCAGAGGGCTTCGTAAACAGTGGGAGCAGCGGAAACGTGTGCAAGATGCTTTATATGATAAAGCAGGCATCGCGGACTTGGAACGTCTGTTTTGATGTGGTAGTCAAAGAGTTTGACTTCATCAAAATGGTAGATGAAACTTGTATATACAAAATGGTAGTAGGGAGTATGGTGGTGATCCTCGTAGAGTGCATGGATGACATACTCTTGATAGGGAAGGAGTTTCCTATGCTACTCTCGGTCAATCTCCGCTAATCACAAGGATTCTCCATATAGGATGAAAATGATACCTCCTAAATCCTGGGTTTTGGATCTATGAGATAGATCTAATTGGATATTAGGATACTCACTAGTTATAGTGAGATGGTATCAATCGATCCTGGGGAGAATCACTGGAAAGGTTCCAGGGTGATAAGGACGACTGAATGTCAGTCGCAGGAATTGTCTATACCCTCAGTGGAGGGACGGTATGTTGGAAGAGTTCCAAGCTTGATACTGTGACATACTAGACGATTAAAGGCAAGATACATCGTTACTAAGGATACTACCAAAGAGGTAGTCTGGATATATATAAGTTCATGAGATGAACTTCGTTCCTACCATTGTGTGACAATGGAGTTGTGGCTTTTGCCAAGGAACCCCCCGTCCCATCAGAAATCCAGATATAATTCTTAGACAGTATCACCTGATCATGGAGATGGTTGATCTCCAGGGAGATCGAGGTTAGGAGAGTAGACACAGAGGACAACAGCGCGGATCCACTCACAAAGTCCTTTTTCCAAGTAGAGACTTTTATGGGATGGTTGAGTATGAGATATTTCAGCCACAGCTAATTTTTGGGTATGTGATACCACAACAGATAGCCCTAGTGCAAGTAGGAGATTGTTAGTTATATGTATGCCCTAGAGGCCATTACTGTACATACGATGTATATTGTAATGGATGCTTGGACATATATAGGGAGGACTTTCTTGCTCGACATGATAGTATGCTATCTGGTTGTACTTTATCTTAACATGTACTCTGATTGTCTCTATATTACATGTTGATAAAGCCCTTAGGATATGTACTCGACTACTGGGACTATGATGAGCTCATACTAGTGGGGCCACGGTAGTCAACGAGTACATCCTATAACTGTTCCTAGTCGAGGGTGTATCGAGACAGGGCATCGATGCACCAGAGTAGACTAGCGTATACGCATCTTGACCCATATGATGGGCGATGGATGATCCCATATCCATCGGTGTTTGACATCAAGGATGGTGTACGGGTGCTCAGTAGAGACTGGGTACACTGGACGGACTCGCCGAGAACTCCCAGATGGTATTATACTTCACGTCAGATGGCAGTTCTCCGGTGACACTGGTACAGAGTAGTCTGTTGACCCGAGATCGTCATAGAGTCTTGTGTGATTCCTGCTGTGCTTTGATTTCCATCATACCACGTCCAAGAGGGCATGCAAAAAGGTGGCTTTTGGGTACAATCCTGAATCACATGGAGGCAGTGAGCGATAGAAGGGGATTCGTCTCTCCCAGTATAGGGAGTTGATGTTGCGCTGTGTTCGATTGGCTATAACTGGAAATCCCTGGCCAGGGTTGCTGAGATTTACAGGTAAGTGTTATCAGTAGTTTCTCGAACTGTTATAGACCTCAAATCGACACGACTTATCGAGCTACTGGGATCTGACGTTTACCACCCCTAGGCGAGATATACGACATATCAGACGACGAGACCGGACTGTACGGGAGTGTTACTGATTGGATTCACAGGAGAATGTGCAGGCTTTCTTGTTGATCTTCTGAGCACTCAATACCTGGGTAGCTGTTACGTTTAGATGACCGCTTGCAGCTTGTGGGTGTTTGATATGATCATCACCTACTGCCGGCGTATTGACGACTCTTTAGAGTCCTACACAGAGGTTTCTTGGCTCAGGAAAAACGAAGTAGGAGCACATATGTGATATGTGCGGGACCGAGGATATTGCGGTATGTGATACCGTATTGGATTCTCGCGATATGAGATATCGGCCGGGTATATATGATATAGCCGGGTCATCGTATTAGTCGGTTATATGCGATATAGCCGGATTGTCGGATCAAGTGTTGATTCGATAATTTAATGTATAATAATATATATGATATATTAAATTATATTAACTAATATTAGCTCACTAAAAGATTCTTTTTCTCACTCGGGTAATACATTGATATATATGCGATATATGTTGGTTGTATTATTTTATATTGTTACGATAAATATTATATATGTGATATATAATATTGTAACATGATATGATAACTAATGCAACATGTTTAGTGGAGTTTAAACATGATTAGGGTTTGGATTAGGGTTAAGACTTCTAGTAGATTCTAGAAGCTTTTCTTTTGTCTTGAAAAAGATATTATGCTTGATATTTTCAAGTGACTCACTTTTAACCCAACCAAACCCTAGCCCTAGTTAATTCTCTACATGGGTTTAGTTGACCATGGTTGCATTATTCATCATATTTATCTTTTCATTATTCATCACAAAAGGATTCTAATGAATTATTCATCTTCTTCTTCCTTCTTCTTTCTTTCATGGAAAAAGCTTTCTAGCTTTTTTCCAAGTGATGAAAATGAGTGAGAATAAGATAATAAAAGAGAGAGAAAATCCTACTTCATCATCATCATCTACCCTTGCCATTTAGATGAGGGTGTTCACATCATTTCATGAGTGAGAGCTTGTGTTAACGAAACTTCAAGGTAGATCATCTTTGTTATCGAAGATCGGAAGCAAGTTTGCACCTTTCTCTTCGTGGAGCCTCTCGAGAGTCCGGAACACGATGATCGCAGCGAAGGGACCTCAACACGGAGCTTAAGAAGTGAAGGACCGGATCTATAAAGGTTGTAATCCCTCTCACTTAGTGTTAAAGTGTTTAACATACTTGTTTTCGCATAAACCCTAGTTTAAAGATCCGGCTTTGGGTTGTTCGGCACGGCTAAAATTTTAATCGGGCCTGGTTGATGCCTCGTAGACCCTTGTGCGTGTACCTAGCGACCCTACAGAAACCACCTGCGTAAGATCCTTACGACTCATAAAGGAGCAACACACTTAAGGATCCCCACGATTCCTAAGGAGAAACACACTTGCGAGATCCTCACGACTCGTAAGGAGAACCCTCTTATGGGACCCTCACGGCTCATAAGATTTGAAAGTCTTAAGCTACAGGGATCTGAACCTGTTCTTAAGCAGCCCCCACAACCTCCAATACTGCCCTACAAGTGGCTCAATGCTGACCCTTGTATACAATCCACGGGCGCGAATACACATTTCCCTAACAAAGTCCCACCCGTGACTAGGGATATGTTCGCACAAGGAGCAACCCTTGTGAGTCCTCTCAACTTACAAGGAGAAAACACTCTTGTAAGATTCTTACGACTTATAAGAGAGCATACACTTAGGAGTCCTTACGATTCCTAAGGAGAAAACGCACCTACGAGATCCTCACGACTCGTAGGGAGAAATACCTTCATGAGACCCTTACGGCTCATGAAGTCAAAAGCCTTAGTCGACAGGATCCTAACCCTGTTTACTAAGCCACCTTTGTTCGACATCGACAGAAGCAAATGATGATTCACTCTTGGCAATATCCCAGTAGTAGCGGTGCTGATGCCGAAATCGGTGTCTAATTCCGAGCTTGCAGCGAAAAGCCAGCAAGCCGCACATGCATACGAAATAGCCGAAATGATTGGGCAATCGCGATTTTGCGATATAAAAAGCTGAAATGATAGAGCATCGCGGGAAGAATTAAAAAAAATGAAAGAATAAAACTTTTTGCCCTGCAGGTGAGGTCACATTGACTCCTGTATACAATCCATGGGCACAAACAAGAAGGGAACCATATCGTCCCACCAGGCTTCGTCGAAGCGAAGCCAAATCTCAACGGCTCATAGATAGCCTGGAGATCATCTCAACATTCGTCTTATTACAACGGACACAACATCAAGCAAAGCGGAACAGCAGCAACTCCCAGTTCCATGACTCGGCGGTGTACAGATGACCGAGTGTCAAACTCCGACTCCGTGAAATGCGGATAAAGTCAACCCTTCCTGGCTACGTGGAACGCGGATTATGTCACTCTTGACCCCGTGGGAAACGTCCAGAGCGGAGCCTGGTCCTCGCCGAACACGGCAGTGAACCCGTGGGAAGCACCCTGGGCAAAATTCCTGGCTATGTGGAACGCAAATTATGTCACTTCTGACCCCGTGGAAAACGTCCAGAGTGGATCCTGGTCCTCGCATAGCACGGCAGTGAACCCATGTGAAGTATCCAGAGCGGAGCTTGGTCCTCGCCAAACACGGCAGTGAACCCGTGGGAAGCATCCAGAGCAAAATTCCTGACTACGTGGAATGCGGATTATGTCACTTCTGACCCCGTGGAAAACGTCCAGAGCGGATCCTGGTCCTCGCAGAGCACGACAATGAACCCGTGTGAAGCATCCAGAGTGGAGCCTGGTCCTTGCCAAACACGGCAGTGAACCCATGGTAAGCATCCAGAGCAAAATTCCTGGCTACATGGAACGCGGATTATGTTACTTCTGACCCCGTGGAAAACGTCCAGAGCGGATCCTGGTCCTCGCAGAGCACGGCAGTGAACCCGTGTGAAGTATCCAGAGCGGAGCCTGGTCCTCGCAGAACACGGCAGTGAACCCGTGAGAAGCATCCAGAGCAAACATTGGATTGTGGGGTCCTTAAACCCACGGACTATGATGTCCTTAACCTCAACCGTGATGTCTTAAAACTAACATTGGACTGTGGGGTCCTTAAACCCACGGACTATGGTGTCCTTAATCTCGACCGTGATGTCTTAAAACTAACATCGGACTGTGGGACTGTGGGGTCCTTAAACCCACGGACTATGATGTCCTTAACCTCGACCGTAATGTCTTAAAACTAACATCGGGCTGTGGGGTCCTTAAACCCATGGACTATGATGTCCTTAACCTCGACCGTGATGTCTTAAAACTAACATTGGACTGTGAGGTCCTTAAACTCATAGACTATGATGTCCTTAAGCTCGACTGTGATGTCTTAAAACTAACAACGGGCTGTGGAGTCCTTAAATCCACGGACTATGATGTCCTTAACCTCGACCGTGATGTCTTAAAACTAACATTGGACTGTGAGGTCCTTAAACTCATGGACTATGATGTCCTTAACCTCGACCGTGATGTCTTAAAACTAACAACGGACTGTGGAGTCCTTAAATCCACGGACTATGATGTCCTTAACCTCGACCGCGATGTCTTTAAACTATGGTATCCTGAAAAATGTCCAGAGCGCAGCCTGATCCTCGCAGAACACGGCAGTGAACCCGTGGGAAGCATCCAGAGCAATCCCTGACTTCATGAAATGCGGATAAGGCCAACTTCACCTATCACTTGCGGGTCCTTACGATTCGTAAGGGAGCAAATTCTCTTGTGAGATCCTTACGACTTTCAAGAGAAAACACACTTAGGAATCCTCACGATTCTTAAGGAGAAATGACACCTACGGGATCCTCTCGACCGGTAGGGAGAAAATTCCTTATGAGACCCTCACGGCTCATAAAGTTGAAAAGTTTTAGGAAGCAGATCTTAACCCTGAATCCTAAGCCATCGTTTTCCTGCAAAGAGATCAAGATAGACTATCCACAGAATACATTCAATAAAAAGGGAGACACCATGGTGAAGAAAAATACATCTTTTATTCACGAATCAGAATGGATACAGAGTACAATTCGTGGAAGAACAAAAAATAATGTACTCTTATTCAGGAGTATGTACAAAGGAAAAATTAAAAAAAAGTATATACAAGTATTCAGGTCGGCGGGCGATTTAGCAGATTGGTCAGCTCATCCCTCTTTCGCTGGACCTCGCCTTCGTGATTCAATATCGCCAAAAGACGGGCCTCCGCCTGAGCTTGCTGGGCCTGATATGAGGCAAGCCGGTCTTCAAGCTCTTTCTCAGTGGCCTTGTGAGCCTCAACCCTTTCACGAGTGAACACCGCGGCTTTGTCGACGGCCACCACCTCCTTGATGGCCTCTTGAAGTACTCTCCAGAGTTCATACGCTTTGTTGGCTTTAGATGTAAGGTTGGCTTGGAGCTCGTTCAGCGCCTTCGAAGCCAACTCCCTCTCTGAGAATTTGCGGCCGAGTCTCTTCTCTCATGACACCATGTTCGCCGCGCACCACTCAATCAGACCCCGTAAGCCCGCCTTCGTAGCCACGGCCTCCGAAGAAAGGCGGGTACACTCGAGCACGTGCAAGCAAGCCTCCATCTGCCGACAAAACTCAACCCAGACTTGCACCACCGCTTCGCTATGATAGGTGGCAAGAAAGGGAAGACAGCCGTTAGCTTCGGCAGCAAATGCTTCGGCCGTAATTGCGTTGCCAACGCAAAGTTCCTTGATCAAAGACGACAGAGAAGCGAGGCTTAGCTTGGCCATCCGTTCCGGAGCACGCAGGGCATAGGGGCCGGGTGGCATAGTGACGCGTGACTCCAACGCAGTAGGGACTGGCAGGGCTGTTCAGATTTATAATCAGTTAGTGAAACTCATGAATCAAGAAAAAAAGGAACAATGTGGGGGATTTACTTACCCACAGTCATGCAGGAAGGAGCTGAAGGCTCCCCTGGCCCTTCAAGAACCTCAACCTCGTCGTCGGTCTCCAGAACTGTAAAGGACATCAATGCCATTTTGTGAAACAACAACAATGCTGTGAAAAGATGGTGAACAACACTAACCTTGCCTAGACGAGAGGACGATGCGTTGAGGAGATATCGCTTGCGGAGCGGCCATCTCCAGTAGACGCTGAAAGGATTGCCGGAGAGACAAATCGGCAATAGAGGCCGCCAGTCCGCGCAATTCTGAAAAGACAAAAAGAGTTCAGACAACAGAAAGATTAATAATTTAAGATGTATAAGGTTACCTTCGACGCTCCTCCCATTCTGAGCAGGAGGGATAGCAGCTTCAATGGCCTCCGCCGCGACCTCGGGCTCCAACAAAAGGGGGGTAGCCTCGACTACCTCCAGCCTAGCCTCTGGGCCGCCCTCAGGGAGATCCTATTAGTGTTTATGCCCTAGAAGGCCATTACTGTATCATACTAGTTTGTATATTACTTAATGGAAGCTTGGGATATTCACATGTATATAACAGTCTTGCTAAACATGGTAGTATGCTACTTGGTTTTTCTATCTTAATATGTGAGTATACGTATTGATAGAGCTCTTAGGATCTTTCTTGACTACCAGCGTTGTGATGGCAGTCACACTAGTGGGGGCTGGGTAGTCTACAAGCACATCCTTATTCAGGTCCCTAGTCGTTGGATTATCGAGACAGGGCATCGATACTCCGGAGTAGACTAGTGTGTACGCTTCTCATCCCAGTTGGGGAGATGGTCTGTCCCACAGCCGTCAGTACGTTGTACTGGAGATAGTATGCAGATGCTCGTTAGGTTACGGATACACCGGACAGGACTCACAGGGAACTGTTGGTTGGTTTTATACCAGTCGTCAGTGAACAGTTCCCAGGTGACATGAGTACAGCATAGTCCGCAGACTTGACACTGCTACTTCGCCTCGAGTGTGTCCCACTGTTCTTAGATTGCTACCCTACCACGGCTCAAAGGAGTCGTGCAAACAGGTAGCAGTTGGGTGCAGTCCCGAGCACTTGGAGGCAGTGGCGGTTAGACAGGATTCGTCTCTCCCGGTATTGGGGGTTGATATCGCGCTGTGTCAGAGAGCCATTACGCAAAGTCCCTGGCCAGGGCAAGCGAGATTTGCTGGTAGGTTCCAGTAGTTTCTCAGGGTGTAATGGGCTTCCCTCCGACACGACTTATACCGCTATTAGGGGACTGACGCTTGCCGCCCCCCTTGGCCCGATATGCGATAGTCTAAGACGAACGGACCGGACTGTATGGAGATTGTCACATCAGGCTCAGTAGGAGTTCGGGTGGGTTTCCTCATCGGCCTTCTTATCGACATCTACCTGGGGACCGTTACGTACAGCTAGTGCCGCTTGCGGTCTGTGGTTAAACCCACTGCCAGCGTAGTAGTCGAGTCTCTAGAGTCCCACACAGAGAGTTTCCCTACTCCAGGCGAAACGATATAGAGGTCGTATGGTTTTACGACAAGGGTTCGGACGCATACGTGTGTTTACGCACGTACGACTTTCGGACAGTTTTTACCAGTCGGCTTTGGTTTAAGCCAGTTACTGGTATCCGGTTATTGGATTTATACAGTCTAAAGTTTTTCCGTATTTTTGCGGAAAGGAGGGGCGTTCTCGTAATTGCGCGAGAAGCTTCTAGAAGATGGTGACTAAGGAGGTTTAGGTGGCATATACATTGAATGAGATTAGTGAGTCATATGGATGATTCATCCATGTCATTAATGCTTCATAATTGCTTAATGACTCATGGAGATGAATCACCACAAGATATTTATCAAGCATGGTTGTAAAATGATTTCTTTTCTTTTCTTTTCTTGATAAAAAGAAATGCTTGATATATATTATGATAACTCATTCTTCTCACTTCACTATTATCTTCACCTTCTCTCTCCTCAAGCTCTCCCTCTTAAAACCCTAATCTTCCCCTCTCATGTGTTGAGTACAAGGATTAGTTAGACTAATTAAACCATAACCCTCACTCTATATCACCTAGCTTCTTTGATTAGCACTTAAAGAAGGTTAGTTGCCTCAAGTTTAGAGGCTAAGCTTGGAGTAAAGCTCTCGGGTGGATCGTCTACTACTTCGAGAAGGCCGAGGAGGAGGTGGAGTTCGCAAAGACGAAGGACACAATTCATTAGGTATAATCCCTAAAACATAGTAGCATAGAAACTCTATGTTTGTAGTTAGTTATCGTTTAGCTTCGATTCAAGCGGTTAGTCGATGTTTGTTCACTAAACAAGTTCGTTTTTGAAAATTCCACCTCCGCACAAGTACTGGGGTATTGTACATCGACTTACAGTGGTATCAGAGCCTCGCTAAACAATAAATAACTTTTTTTGCAAATTTGTATGAATTTCGAACGGAAAAAACGAAACCGGAAAACCCTAAAATATCAAGTTTCTGTCGATTTATAAATGAAGTCCAAAAATTTTTCAGAGATGTTCAGAAAGCTTAAAATGACAGTAGTAGAACACACAAAAAATTTGGTCCCTTGAATCGCCTACGGCGCCGCGGAACCGCGGCGGATAGCACCGATCCGCCGCGCTTCCGCCGCCGAGTTGACGATTCAGGGACCCATTTTTCTTGTGATGGTTCTCTGTGATATTTGGGATTTTCTGGTATTTTTTAATTTTGCTCAGGTTTCAAGTTTACAAAGAAGTATTGGAGCAATATTAAATGTGTTTAATTGATCGAAATTATACAGTATTTGCTTAATGGATTATATCTGTGTTTGTATAATGTGTTCGTAAACCTCCCCTAACTGCTAGTATGTCGGTTGGCAGGGGGTTGCACATTTCTGTAATAGTTTTTACTGTTAGTGGATATGAACTGTGTTGGACTGTTGTGATGATTAGCCGGGGTTATGTGATTGGTTATTATTTAATTCATTTGATGTAAATGTAATTTGTTGTAATATTATTTTGCGGGGCACATCCAGGTTGCGGTTGTAGCCACCGTTGTATTATTTCATTTTACTGTTTTTGCTCCTAGGACAGACCCAAGGTGGGGTGCACAAACTGCCGGGCAGGTAGTTTGCCGTACCCGTTGGGGTTTTGGGTGGGGTAATGGCTATTCATCACAACTGTGTAATCCGTCTTTTGTTGCAGGCTTAAAACAAACACGGATTGCTTGCAAATCCAATAAAGTTCATCTGTGATCTGGAATGCCTATTATTGCGTCTGACGAATGTACAATATCTATATATGATAGCTATTTAGACGTCACTTATGTTTTACACCCGCGCTAGCCCAGCCCCCGCTCTGTCGTTAGTTAAGTAACCTAACGGGTGATGACGGGACCCCATGGCGAATGCGGATGGCATAAGAGGACGTTGTATTTTCGTTATTTTCTGCAATGATAGGTTAATGATGGGACGCATTATTTATAATGCAAAGAAAACAAACCAAAGTTTAAATCATTGGAACAATTTAAAAGAAACCACTCGGTTAATTTTTAAAACAGATATTTTTAAATGCGGAGACTTAACCACTCCTTTTAAAAGCTATCAGGTTCCTTCGGTTATATCAAGTTCACTACGTTCACGGTTTCGCCAAAACCATTCGTAGCCCTCCGTCATTTCATCTGGGTATTCAGTACTATTCAAGCTATGTATTTTGACCAACGCCAAGGCATAGTGTTTGGTAGCTGCTGGGTATTCATTTGTTGCATAGATAGATGAGTTAGTTTGGGACAGTCGTATGATCATTTTGGCCAACGTCAAGGATATGTACGGATGGGTTCAAATTAACAAGATAATGATGGGTAGAACTTGACATGTTACTTATGATATTTTGACCAACGCCAAGGTCATAAGAGCATGGGGCAAAAATATATATCGGGAATTTCTAATGAAACTGAAATTTGCAAAGAGATGCATACCATTTGGAGTTTGATGAATGTTGGTAGGATTCCTTCAACATTATCATACGATGATATTTGGATCCCGATCCTACTGTGAGTATATGCTACTTATCAGGATATTCGTCACTTAACGATCAATGCTATAAACCAAGTAGGTGTCCAGAAAAGTGTCAGCGGGGTTACGCCCCCAGAGAAAAGAGGTTATTTAATTAAGGAACTTCGCGAAAGCGTTGGAAAACCTCCCTCGAAGTATCGACACTGGCCTGGCTGAACGGTTAAGCAAGTATTGTACGGTGAGAATAGTCCTGGCTAATTCTTCTTTTATGGTTTGAGGAAGGATTCGAGAAACAGTGGGAGCCATCCAGTTTAGATAAACTAAAAACCACTCTAAACTTGCAAGAGCATCATGCTAAAGAGTTTTCTTCTCTCTCTCCTAATTGCAGCGACCCTGAAAATGACTGGACTTAAGTTACTTTTAGAGAAAAATATACTGACAGGGCCAAACTATAAAGATTGGCTGCGGAATGTCAAAATGGCTTTGACCTATGACAAATTGGGGTACATCCTCACCGCTACGGCACCTGCTGTCCCTGGTCCCAAATCCAGCAATGCGGATAAGGAAATCCGCAAAACCTAGGATTTAGATTGCGCGAAAGCCAAGTGCATCGTGCTTGCCTCAATGAACAATGAACATCAGAGGAGGCACGAGGATATGACCCTAGATGGCATATTTCTCCATACAAAGGAACTTTATGGAGAGCAATCTCGTATAGCAAGATACGAGACCTCTAAGAACTTGTTTCGAGCGAGGTTGGCTGTGGGGTCATCGGTAGGAGAACATGTCCTAAAGATGATCGGCTATATTGAAGAGCTCGCAGACCTTGGGACGACTTTGGATAATGAGCTATATACAGACCTTATTCTCCAGTCCCTTCCTCCCACCTACGCCCAGTTTATCCTGAACTTCAACCTTCAAGGAAAAGAAGTTGAACTTCCGGAACTCCTGAACATGTTAAGGAGTGCAGAGGGCACCTTGCAGAAGGCAAGGGAAACACCCGCTATGTTTGTTGGCGGTGCATCTTCTTCCGGGTCCAAGGCTAGGGCCAAAGGAAGGAAGAAGAAGGCCGTCCCCAGACCTAGAGGAGGTGTTAGTAAGGTGGGAGGGAAGGGAAAGAAAAAGTTTGCGGTACCGGTAGTGGGCCAGGATGAGTGCTTCCATTGTCACAGGAAAGGGCACTGGAAGAAGGATTGCAAGGCGTGGAACGCCAAGAACTAGGAACCGAAGCAAGCTGTGGCTTCGACTTCAGGTGTGTTTGTAATTGAGAATTGTCTGTCGATCAACTCTACTTCCTGGGTATTGGATACCGGATCAGGATCTCATATTTGCAATTCATTGCAGGCACTGAGAAACCGTAGAGTGCTAAAGGAAGGTGATATGACCCTAAAGGTTGCTAACGGAGCTAGCGTGGGAGCTGCGTCCGTCGGGGATTATCACCTAGGATTGACGAGTGGACACATTTTGGTTTTACATAACTGTTATTTTGTACCAAGCTTAACGTGTAATATCATATCAGTTTCCTTGTTATCAAATAAAGGTTATGATTTCACGTTTGTAAGAGATGTTGTTAACATCCACCTTAATCATGGTTTGATTGGGTCCGGTACTCTAAATAACGGTATATATGTTTTAAACCAACTCCAAATTTTCAATGTCCAGAACACACTAAAAAGAAAGTCTCCAGATTTAAATAAAGCTTTCTTATGGCATTGTAGACTGGGTCACATCAATGAGAGAAGGTTGACTAAGTTGCATAGAGAAGGATATTTGGACTCGTTCGAATATCAAACTTATGACACTTATCAATCTTGTCTCAAAGGAAAGATGACAAAGACTCCATTCACTGGACAAGGAGTAAGAGCGAGCGAGCTCTTAGGACTCATACACAGCGATGTATGTGGTCCATTGTCTACACATGCAAGAGGTGGTTTTTCCTATTTCATTACTTTCACGGATGATTACTCAAGATACGGATTCATTTATCTGATGAAACATAAATCCGAGGCTTTTGAGAAATTCCAAGAGTATAAGAATGAAGTAGAAAACCAAACCGGCAAAAGTATCAAGACACTTAGATCTGATCGAGGTGGTGAATACTTGAGTGCCGAGTTCCTAGGTTACTTAAAAGAGAAAAGAATTCTCTCTCAGCTTACTCCTCCATACACTCCACAGCATAACGGTGTATCGGAGAGACGGAATCGAACCCTATTGGATATGGTACGATCCATGATGAGTAATGCTGAGTTACCGCGATCTTTCTGGGGTTATGCGCTAGAATCAGCGGCATATCTTTTGAACATGGTTCCTACCAAGACTGTGCCTACCACGCCATATCAGATGTGGAGTGGGAAGAAACCCTATCTTCAGTATCTGAAAATATGGGGATGTCCAGCTTTTGTTAAAAAGCAGCATGTGGACAAGCTCGAGGCACGATCAGTAAAGTGTCAGTTTGTGGGATATCCAAAGAACTCCAAGGGGTATCTATTCTATTACGCAGAGGAACAAAAGGTGTTTGTTTCTCGTAATGCCCATTTTCTAGAATATCAGTTTTTAGAAAAGGAAATAAGTGGGAGCGAAATAGAACTGGAAGAAATTCCAGAACCACAAACTGCTACTGAAAGTTTGGTAGAACCGATAGTTCAAGAAGAACCGGACATTCCCGCACCCCTCCGCAGGAGTAGTAGGCCGTCTCATCCGCCTGAGAGATACTACGGTTTTCTCATAGATGGGGATAGAGAGGATTGCATCATAGATGATGATGAACCTACTGACTTCCAGCAGGCCATCCAGAGCGGCGACTCGGTACGATGGCTAGATGCAATGCGGACCGAAATGGAGTCCATGTACACCAACAAAGTATGGACTTTGGACTTTGCTCCAGATGGGGTAAAACCCATAGGATGCAAATGGATCTTCAAGAAAAAGATTGGTGTAGATGGACAGGTGGAAACCTATAAGGCTAGACTTGTTGCAAAGGGTTTTCGTCAAAGACCTGGTTTGGACTATGACGAAACTTTTTCTCCAGTGGCTATGCTCAAATCCATTCGGGTCCTTCTTGCTATTGCTGCCTTCCATGATTATGAAATCTGGCAGATGGACGTAAAGACGGCTTTTCTGAATGGAAATTTAGAAGAGTGCGTCTATATGGATCAGCCAGAAGGTTTCAATCAGAGTGGGAGCAGCGGGAAAGTATGCAAGCTGCTTAAGTCCATTTATGGACTAAAGCAGGCATCGCGGAGTTGGAACATCTGTTTTGATAAGACAGTCAAAGAATATGACTTTATCAAAAATCCAGATGAACCGTGTATATATAGTAAAGTTGTAGCCAGAAGTGTCGTATTCCTCGTCTTGTACGTGGATGACATTTTATTGATAGGAAATGACATTCCTATGCTACAATCTGTCAAAGGATTTTTTTCACACAGGTTCTCCATGAAAGACCTGGGTGATGCCTCTTACATTCTGGGGATCCGGATCTATCGTGATAGATCCAAGAGGATGTTGGGACTTTCGCAGTCCAGGTACATCGACACTGTACTGAAAAGATTCAGTATGGAAGATTCTAAACGCGGTAATCTACCGGCTTGTCACGGAATCACCCTCTCCAAAGAGATGTCTCCCAAGACTAATTTGGAAAGGGAACGCATGTCTATTATACCCTACGCTTCTGCGGTAGGCTCTATAATGTATGCGATGTTGTGTACCAGACCAGATGTAGCTTACGCACTGAGCGTGGTAAGCCGGTATCAGTCAGACCCAGGGGAGAAGCGCTGGATAGCAGTAAAGAACATTCTCAAGTACCTGAGAAGGACTAAGGAGATGTTCTTGGTTTACGGCGGAAAAGACCTCAGGTTGGAGGCCTTTGCTGATTCCGGCTTTCAGAGTGATAAGGACGATTCCAAGTCCATGTCGGGTTATGTCTTTACCCTCAATGGAGGGGCGGTGTGCTGGAAGAGCTCCAAGCAGGACACCGTTGCTGACTCGACGATGGAAGCGGAGTATATAGCTGCTTGCGATGCCGCAAAAGAAGCAGTCTGGATGAAGAAGTTCCTAACAGAACTTCAGGTGGTTCCTACCATAGTTGATCCAATACCTCTGTATTGCGACAACAACGGAGCTATAGCTTTAGCAAAGGAACCAAGGTCCCATCAGAAGTCCAGACACATCTTAAGGCGGTATCACCTGATCAGGGAGATCATTGATCGTCAGGAGATCGAGGTTCGGAGAGTTGCTTCTGAAGAGAACATTGCTGATCCATTCACAAAGGCCCTACCTCAGATTCAGTTCGAGAGGCTACTCGAGATCATCGGTCTTCGATACGCCAGTACATGGCCCTAGTGCAAGTGGGAGATTGTTAGTGTTTATGCCTTAGAAGGCCATTACTGTATCATACTAGTTTGTATATTACTTAATGGAAGCTTGGGATATTCACATGTATATAACAGTCTTGCTAAACATGGTAGTATGCTACTTGGTTTTTCTATCTTAATATGTGAGTATACGTATTGATAGAGCTCTTAGGATCTTGCTTGACTACCAGCGTTGTGATGGCAGTCACACTAGTGGGGGCTGGGTAGTCTACAAGCATATCCTTATTCAGGTCCCTAGTCGTTGGATTATCGAGACAGGGCATCGATACTCCGGAGTAGACTAGTGTGTACGCTTCTCATCCCAGTTGGGGAGATGGTCTGTCCCACAGCCGTCAGTATGTCGTACTGGAGATAGTATGCAGGTGCTCATTAGGTTACGGATACACCGGACAGGACTCACAGGGAACTGTTGGTTGGTTTTATACCAGTCGTCAGTGAACAGTTCCCAGGTGACATGAGTACAGCATAGTCCGCAGACTTGACACTGCTACTTCGCCTCGAGTGTGTCCCACTGTTCTTAGATTGCTACCCTACCACGGCTCAAAGGAGTCGTGCAAACAGGTAGCAGTTGGGTGCAGTCCCGAGCACTTGGAGGCAGTGGCGGTTAGACAGGATTCGTCTCTCCCGGTATTGGGGGTTGATATCGCGCTGTGTCAGAGAGCCATTACGCAAAGTCCCTGGCCAGGGCAAGCGAGATTTGCTGGTAGGTTCCAGTAGTTTCTCAGGGTGTAATGGGCTTCCCTCCGACACGACTTATACCGCTATTAGGGGACTGACGCTTGCCGCCCCCCCAGGCCCGATATGCGATAGTCTAAGACGAATGGACCGGACTGTATGGAGATTGTCACATCAGGCTCAGTAGGAGTTCGGGTGGGTTTCCTCATCGGCCTTCTTATCGACATCTACCTGGGGACCGATACGTACAGCTAGTGCCGCTTGCGGTCTGTGGTTAAACCCACTGCCAGCGTAGTAGTCGAGTCTCTAGAGTCCCACACAGAGAGTTTCCCTACTCCAGGCGAAACGATATAGAGGTCGTATGGTTTTACGACAAGGGTTCGGACGCATACGTGTGTTTACGCACGTACGACTTTCGGACAGTTTTTACCAGTCGGCTTTGGTTTAAGCCAGTTACTGGTATCCGGTTATTGGATTTATACAGTCTAAAGTTTTTCCGTATTTTTGCGGAAAGGAGGGGCGTTCTCGTAATTGCGCGAGAAGCTTCTAGAAGATGGTGACTAAGGAGGTTTAGGTGGCATATACATTGAATGAGATTAGTGAGTCATATGGATGATTCATCCATGTCATTAATGCTTCATAATTGCTTAATGACTCATGGAGATGAATCACCACAAGATATTTATCAAGCATGGTTGTAAAATGATTTCTTTTCTTTTCTTGATAAAAAGAAATGCTTGATATATATTATGATAACTCATTCTTCTCACTTCACTATTATCTTCACCTTCTCTCTCCTCAAGTTATCCCTCTTAAAACCCTAATCCTCCCCTCTCATGTGTTGAGTACAAGGATTTGTTAGACTAATTAAACCATAACCCTCACTCTATATCACCTAGCTTCTTTGATTAGCACTTAAAGAAGGTTAGTTGCCTCAAGTTTAGAGGCTAAGCTTGGAGTAAAGCTCTCGGGTGGATCGTCTACTACTTCGAGAAGGCCGAGGAGGAGGTGGAGTTCGCAAAGACGAAGGACACGATTCATTAGGTATAATCCCTAAAACATAGTAGCATAGAAACTCTATGTTTGTAGTTAGTTATCGTTTAGCTTCGATTCAAGCGGTTAGTCGATGTTTGTTCACTAAACAAGTTCGTTTTTGAAAATTCCGCCTCCCCACAAGTACTGGGGTGTTGTACATCGACTTACAGATCCATTGGGACAGCGACTACCAATGGTGCCTCCCTCGAGGGAGCAAGTGCTTTGGGAGCAGGAATCACCGTAGGAGACTCTATCGTACGAGCAACAGTTTCATCAACCCCCTCCATACCGAGCAGTGTTTCACTGGGGGTATCAGCAGGCTCTACGGCCAGAATACGTCCTGAAGCCTTCGCCATCGTCGAAGTCTCTGCACAGTTTACACAAGAATAGGAATACATACATATGCGTGCAGACAATATGAAGTATCACAAAGAAATACAGAAACGTACCGATGCGCAAGGAAGCTTGTAATATAGCTTGCTCAAGCCGTCGCTCCTTTTCAAAGAGGTGTGCTCGCCGAGGTCCGAGAGTGGACTCGTGGCCACCGGTCCATAGCGAACGCGCGTCCGCAGCGTCCTCCGAAGCAGCCTGTTTGAGGGCCCTTTCGCCCCATTCCTCCAAAGGGCCGATGAATCGTCGCCGGATCCACGAAGGGTCTTCATAAAAAATAATGGCTGGGTAGGGCTTCTTCGGAATTCTTACGTTCTCCGACTCGTCTTGAGAACGTCTTATATCCTCAGCCAATTGGGCGACTTCATCGGCAGTTGAACTCGGGAAGAGTAAGCCAGCGTCTGATTCTTGCAGGGCTAACGGTTCGTCCTGAAGAATGGGCTCGGACTCTACTAAAGAGTCGAGCAAGTTAGTGGCCACATTCCTCCGCCGCTTGGATCCAGAACCGGCTACCGAGGACGACCGTTTCCTCCCCCGTGGAGCCTTGGCATGACGCCGACCTACCTCACCTTCAACACCCTCGTTCCCATCACCCTCGCTTGGCGCTGCGACCGAGGATGACACGGCCATTGTCGACGCCACGGGTGATGGTGCTGCTACCGGAGCCCAATTAGCCTGCCACCAGGTACCCAATGGCATACCAACTGTGGGGGTGAGGTCCACCCCCGACTCTCCCGGAATAAGCGCAACACCGGTATCCCTTAGGGGAAAGCGGACCGGTGCGCGCGGTCGCAGCGGAACTCCCATGGCCGGAACCTGAGCAGGAGCACCTGTTCCCTGCTGAAATACGCGACAGAGACGCGGCGAACATCTTGCCTGAATTTCGGGGCAGATGCTAATTGGTGCTATCCATCCATCTCTCCGAAGATGCCAAGTTGATTTATGGCACCATGTATCGAAGGTTTAAACGGATGCGGCCGATATAGCAGACTTCGTCAGATTCCCCTTCGACTGAGAGGTTTTGATTGTAGGGACGCTCTTCCCTGCAGGCGCAAGCCCCTGCAGTTAATTACGCTACCGCATCGCGGTAACAACTTTCTCCTTCTCCAGCTGGTCACTTCATGTCGTGGGTGTTTATTTTGTTTGTGGTTGCCCGTGAATTGTATACGGTGACTAATTTGTGTTGTCTCCCGTAGGACGTGGATTAGTCCAAATCCGTATTTTCTTAGATTTATGTTTGGGGTTTTGGTTTAAGAATACGTTAGTCTCATTTTGGACTAAGATCAACTTAAACGTTTGTTAAGAATACGTTAGTCTAATTTCCGGACTAAGATCAACTTAACAGGATCGTTTAGATCCAACAAGAGAGCATTTAGGCTCTATTGTTTAGTTTAGAGACATTGCGCTCGATTTCTAGTTTAGGGACATGGTGGTCCAATACCAGTTTAAGGATGTAGTGGTCCATTAAATGTATGGCTGTCGGGACCCATCACCTCTCTGAAGACGTTGAAGGATTACAACGACAAATATCAGAGGAGTACAGAGATGTACCCTTGAACCAATGTTGGTTTGGAGATCTATAGTCCAATTTGGAACTAAGATCAAATAATTAGATTATAAGCACATTGGCTCAGTTAAATCTGAATTGAGGACTTATGGCCAGTTTGGGCTGAGTCCAATTAGATTAGAAATATTGGCTCTTTGTTGGACCATTAAACATTTGTCTGGGTTCAAGCCCACATTATTTAGCAATGCTAAACATTTTCATCTTTGATTTCCTCAATCTTGAGATTCATTTGGAACAGAGACTTTTGCCTCTGGAAAATCAGCCAATTTGGCAAAAAGTAGTGTCAAACACTAAAGAACGACAGTGTTAAACACTGGAAATAGAGAATCCCAAATTAGTGTTAAACACTAGAAAATAACAGTGTTAAATTCTGGAAATAAGATTTTCAAATTAGTGTTAAATACTAAAAGATAATCAGTGTTAAACACTGGGAATAAAGATATCGAATTAGTGTTAAACACTAAAGAAAAAGGGGTCACGTGTGGACACGTGAGGACGCCCAAAGGTGGGATCAAATTCCTTTTACTTTGCTCTTTGAATAAGTGTTAAACACTTTTCTGTTTTTATTTGAGCATCACGTGTTGACACGTGATAGGCTGATTGTCAAAGCATCTGCTAAGGGGTCACGTGATAACACGTGAGAGCGCCCAAAGCCTTCATTTCCTTTGCTCTTTCTTTCTGTGTTTTGGAAGTTACGTGGATCACGTGAGGCGTTGCCTCAGGGCCGATCCCTTTTCATTTGTAGGGTTCTTTTTGGGGGGTCACGTGGGGACACGTGACCTTGATTCTTTGCATACTTGAAGATCCCTTTATCTTTTAATAATTAAATTCTCTGTGGGTTTAACCCCAACTATAACTTTTAAAGGAATTAGATACCTATTTTTGGAGGAATCTTATTCTTATATGGAGTTAAACCCTAATTTTCTTTT
Source organism: Agapanthus africanus (assembly GCA_030015575.1). Taxonomy (NCBI): domain Eukaryota; kingdom Viridiplantae; phylum Streptophyta; class Magnoliopsida; order Asparagales; family Amaryllidaceae; genus Agapanthus; species Agapanthus africanus. The sequence goes on along the minus strand of CM057349.1, from coordinate 58,416,284 downwards.
TAGGGGAATTAAATTCCCATATATGCAAAAGAATTAAATTCTTATATAGGGTGAAACCCTAATTTCATTTTTAGAGGAATTAAATTCCTGTGAGTTTGAGAGAATTAAATTCTCAATTAGGGTTAAACCCTAGTTTGTCCATTTTGAAGGAATTAAATTCCTATAATTTTGGAGAATTGAATTCTCATATAGGGTTAAACCCTAATTTTATCTCGGAGGAATTAAATTCCTATAATTTTGGGGGAATTAAATTCTCCAACCTCAATTCTTCCTCTAAGTTTTAGATCTGCATGGCAGGATCTCGACCCGATGAGAATTAAATTCTCAACTTATGGGGAGATGTGCTCTGTGCAGATCTTCAACCAGAGGAAGAACTAAGTTCTTTTTGTGCAGAAGAGTTAAACTCTTAGATTTGAGAATTAAATTCTCTGTTTGAAGTTTTGATCCCTTTCCTTTTCTTACCTAGGGTTTTCTCTCTTGAGAATTAAATTCTCCTCTCTTTTTTCTCTCTGTTGTTGTTATCTCCCAAAAAAGTAGATCCCTTCTCTTCTCTTCTTGGCTCCTATTTATAGGAGAAAGAAAAGAATCAATTTGTTTTGTGAATCTTTCATTGAAATATTTTAATTGATTTCATAATTAATATGATCCTTTAGATCACACAATGAATTTTATTCACCGTTGGATTTTAAATCCAAAGATATTCTGTTTGTTGTTTCCGGTGAGATTTAGGGGAAATCTTTCCTTGTTTAAGATTTCTTTCCATAAATTAGTGATTTTTAATCACCCTTGGATCTTTAATCCAACAGTCCCCATGATTCTTTTCCTTTTGGAAAGATTTAGAAGCTTTTAGAATTTAATTTTATTAAACTGTAAGGCTTTCGAAGCCAGTCATGTACTGACACGTGACCCTTGGTCACATGTGAGCACGTGACCCCCAATTGAGTCATCTTTCAGCCGCTTGTTTATACTTCAGTTTTAACCATCATGTGTCAACACGTGACTATTGGTCGCGTGTAAGCACGTGATACCTCATTGAGGTATTTTCTTCAGCCATTTGTTTTTATTTCTGTTTTAACTATCACGTGTCAACACGTGACCATTGGTCACGTGTGAGCACGTGACCCCCAATTGGGTCCTTCTTCAGCCGTTTGTTTTTTTATTTTTTGTATGATAAGATTTTAACCATCACGTGTCATCACGTGACCATTGGTCACGTGTGAACACGTGATACCTCATTGAGATAATTCCTGATTTTTAGATTTTTAGAATTAAATTCTATTAAGTTGTAAGGCTTTCAAAGCCTGTCACGTATTAGCACTTGACCCCCAATTGAGTCATCTTTCAGCCACTTGTTTCTGTTGCTGTTTGATGAGATTTTAACCATCACGTGACCATTGGTCACGTGTGAACACGTGATACCTCATTGAGGTAATTCGTGATTTTTAATCAGGGAACAGTACATGACATATTTGCTCATAACTTTTGATCCCGGATGAATTATGAGGCCCATAATATATCAAATCGAAGGGTTTTTTGAGATGCTTCCAATAAAATAGGAATTTAATAGTTCCTCCTTCGGTAGTTTATCAAAATACAGGCCGGAAGATACTGGTTCGCATTTCCTTAAGCGTATCGCTGCCATTTGATACTTTGGGCTCTTTTGCGCAGAAATTTTTGACGGGAACAAATTCCCCCCACTACTTTGCCCGCGTAAGTATGTACGTGGGTGAAGTAGTGCAGAGTTATGCATGGCGTATGACCAGTTTCGGTTTGGTATATAACTTTCAGAATCTTAATCTGAGAAGATAACGAGCGGACACAAGCGTCGTCATTTATCATTGACTTAAATCTCGACTCTTAAGAGATATAGTTCCAAACTCTCAACTCCATGAGCCGCACCCTTCGATATCTTTATGTGTTACTCTGGCGTGAAGTAGTTTATACGCTCATGAGTAACTTCTCCATTTCAGTGGCATGTAGCTTTGGCAAGTGTGGCTCATAGATGGTCCATCTTGACCTCTTTGCAGGGCAGTGATGGCTTAGGAGACAGGGTTAGGATCTGCCACCTAAGACTTTTCAACTTTATGAGCCGTGAGGGTCTCATAAATACTTTTCTCCCTACGAGTTGAGAGGATCCCGCAGATGTATTTTCTCCCTAGGAGTCGTGAGGACTCCTAAGTGTGTGTTTTCTCTTGAGAGTCATAAGGATCTCACAAGAGAATTTTTCCCGCTTACAAGTCGAGAGGACTTGTAAGTGGTTGTTTCCCTCTTTGTCGATATTCGACTTCGGAGAGTGTGACCCGTGAATAGTATGCAAGAGTTCATTTTGGACCGACTTGCAGGGCCCGAGTGCTTAGGAAACATGTTTTTTTTTAATCCCCATTGCCTAAGGCTTTGCCTTACGAGTCGTGACGAATCGAGAAGTTCTCGCAAGGATGTCCTAACGTCACAGTTAACCTCTGCTCTTTACGACAAAGGTCCGTTAGGGTCTGTGGTACTAGGATTTTGTCCGTCGTACCGTCGCGTTGGCTGATGTATTCCTCGATAGGCAATCTTGCTGTTCGAGCAGCCTTGCGACTGTCGTGTCTCTGATCCCTTCGGGGGCTGGACAAGACGTTTTCAAGCAATCTTCCTAGGCTGTTTGACCGTCAGAAGAGCAAGCGTTAGGAATTTTGCCATGCCACTTTTTACTTGAGGTTAGGCTCATTTTGGAGAGCCCCGATGAGTCATAACCACTCCGCGCTGGTGTGGAATGATCTCCAATAGTCTTTCAGGTTTTATATGAGTTGCCGTCAAGACCCTGAAGCTAGGAATTTGGCCTTTGCTTCGTTTGCTGGCATTGCGTCTGCTGTATCGAGACGAATATCGCGGTTGTCTCTAGGTTGTTGGTGAACCGTCGAAGCTTGAAACTAAGGATTTTGCCATGGCTCCGTTATTTGATTGTCGCGTCTGAGTCCTGTTGGAGGAAGAACGCTGTGGTGACATCGCGTCTACTGTATCGAGACGAAAGTCGAGGTGGTGACCACTCCATGTGGGATGATCTCCGGTAGTCTTTCAGGTTTTATATGAGTTACCGTCAAGACCCTGAAGCTAGGAATTTGGCCTTCGCTTTATTTGATTTGGCGTGTCCGAATTCTGTTGGAGGAAGGGCGCTGTAGTGACATCTCGTCTGCTGTATCGAGATGAACTTCGAGGTGGTGACCACTCCACGCTGATGTGGGATGATCTCCGATAGTATTTCAGGTTTTATATGAGTTGCCTTCAAGACCCTGAAGATAGGAATTTGGCCTTCGCTTCGTTTGCTTTGTCGCGTCTGAATCCTGTTGGAGGAAGGGCGCTGTAGTGACATCTCGTATGCTGTATCGAGACGAACGTCGAGGTGGTGACCACTCCGCGCTGATGTGGGATGATCTCCGATAGTCTTTCAGGTTTTATATGAGTTTCCTTCAAGACCCTGAAGCTAGGGATTTGGCCTTCGCTTCGTTTGCTTTGTCGTGTCCGAATCCTGTTGGAGGAAGGGCGCTGTAGTGACATCTCATCTGCTGTATCGAGACGAACGTCGAGGTGGTGACCACTCCGCGCTGATGTGGGATGATCTCCGATAGTCTTTCAGGTTTCATATGAGTTACCGTCAAGACCCTTAAGCTGGGAATTTGTCCTTCGTTTCATTTACTTTGGCATGTCCGAATCCTGTTGGAGGAAGGACGCTGTAGTGACATCTCGTCTGCTGTATCGAGACAAACGTCGATGTGGTGACCACTCCACGCTGATGTGGGATGATCTCTGATAGTCTTTTAGGTTTTATATGAGTTGCCTTCAAGACCCTGAAGCTAGGAATTTGGCCTTCGCTTCGTTCACTTTGTCGCGTCTGAATCCTGTTAGAGGAAGGGCGCTGTAGTGACATCTCGTCTGCGTCAAGACCCTAAAGCTAGGAATTTGGCCTTCGCTTCGTTTGCTTTGTCACGTCCGAATCCTGTTGGAGGAAGGGCGCTGTAGTGACATCCCGTCTGCTGTATCGAGACGAACGTCGAGGTGGTGACCACTCCGCGCTGATGTGGGATGATCTCCGATAGTCTTTCAGGTTTCATATGAGTTACCGTCAAGACCCTTAAGCTGGGAATTTGGCCTTCGCTTAATTTTCTTTGGCGTGTCCGAATCCTGTTGGAGGAAGGACGCTGTAGTGATATCTCGTCTGCTGTATCGAGACGAACGTCGATGTGGTGACCACTCCGCGCTGATGTGGGATGATCTCTGATAGTCTTTCAGGTTTTATATGAGTTGCCTTCAAGACCCTGAAGCTAGGAATTTGGCCTTCGCTTCGTTCGCTTTGTCGCGTCCAAATCCTGTTGGAGGAAGGGCGCTGTAGTGATATCTTGTCTGCGTCAAGACCCTGAAGCTAGGAATTTGGCCTTCGCTTCGTTTGCTTTGTCGTGTCCGAATCCTGTTGGAGGAAGGGCGTTGTAGTGACATCCCGTCTGCTGTATTGAGATGAACGTCAAGGTGGTGACCACTCCGCACTGATGTGGGATGATCTCCGATAGTCTTTCAGGTTTCATATGAGTTACCGTCAAGACCTTTAAGCTGGGAATTTGGCCTTCGCTTCATTTGCTTTGGCGTGTCCGAATCCTGTTGGAGGAAGGACGCTGTAGTGACATCTCGTCTGCTGTATCGAGACGAACGTCAATGTGGTGACCACTCCGCGCTGATGTGGGATGATCTCTGATAGTCTTTCAGGTTTTATATGAGTTGCCTTCAAGACCCTGAAGCTGGGAATTTGGCCTTCGCTTCGTTCGCTTTGTCACGTCCGAATCCTGTTAGAGGAAGGGCGCTGTAGTGACATCTCGTCTGCGTCAAGACCCTGAAGCTAGGAATTTGGCCTTCACTTCGTTTGCTTTGTCGCGTCCGAATTCTGTTGGAGGAAGGGCGCTGTAGTGACATCCCGTCTGCTGTAACGAGACGAACGTCGAGGTGGTGACCACTCCGCGCTGATGTGGGATGATCTTCGATAGTCTTTCAGGTTTTATATGAGTTGCCTTCAAGACCCTGAAGCTAGGAATTTGGCCTTCGCTTCGTTTGTTTTGACCGTGAGGTCTTTTGTTGACGTTGCGTCTGCATCCTGCTGGACTGCGAAGGAACGCTGCTGTTGACATTGCGTCTGCTTTAACGGGATGAATGCTGAGGTGTAGCTAGGATTTCACCGTCACTCCGCTTTGCTGACCATAGGGTCTTTCGTTGACGTTGTATCTACATCCTGCTGGACTGTGAAGGAACGCCGTTGTTGACATTGTGTCTACTGTAACGAGACGAATGCTGAGGTGGAGCTAGGATTTTGCCGTCACTCCGCTTTGCTGACCATGGGGTCTTTCGTTGACGTTGCATCTACATCTTGCTGGGCTGCAAAGGAACGTCGTTGGTTACATTGCACCTGGTGTAACAAGACGAATGCTGAGGTAGAGCTGGTATTTTGCCGTCACTCCGCTTTGTTTCGACCAAGAGGTCTTTTGTTGACGTTGCGTCTGCATCTTGCCGGGCTGCAAAGGAACGCCGTTGTTGACATTGCGTCTGGTGTAACTAGACGAATGCTGAGGTGGAGCTGGAATTTTGCCGTCACTCCGCTTTGTTTCGACCAAGAGGTCTTTTGTTGACGTTGTATCTGCATCCTGCTGGACTATGAAGGAACGCTATTGTTGACATTGCGTCTGCTGTAACGAGACGAATGTTGAGGTGGAGCTGGGATTTTGCCGTCACTCCGCTTTGCTTTGACCATAGGGTCTTTCGTTGACGTTGCATCTGCCGAGAAACCCTAATACGGATCGTCGACTAGAAATTTAGGCGAAACAGTAAACTAGTTAACATCTTAGCTAAAGGAGAGAGGCTACAACCTTTGTAGATCCGGTTCTCCACTTCCTTAGCTCCACGTAGGCGTCCTCTCGCTGTCCATCTCGAATCCCGGACTCAATCGTCGGCTTGATCGGAGAAATGGGCGGACTAGGTCGTCGGCTTCGTGCCGAAGATGATCTACGTCGAGGCATCACAAGTTCAAGCTCCGACTTCACAAATTTGTGAAACTTGTGAAGAAAACACCCAAAACAACTTGGCAAGAGGTAGAGGGTGAAGAAATAGGAGGTGGGTTCACTTTAGAATTGGATTTCTCACTTTAGAACTCAAGTTGCCATTGATGGCATCAATCTTTCTTTCTTGAAGAAGAAGGAGAGAATGAAGCTAGAATATGATAAAAGTATTGTTAAAAGAATAATAAAAATCAATACTTATCATCTTCTAACCTTGGTTAAGTGTAGAGAATAGACCATGGTCAAGTGAGAATGGTTAGGGTTAAGGATGATGACAAAATGGTCACTTTAGTCAAAGCTTCATGAAGCTTCATCAAGCTTCATGAAAGAAACCATTTTTTTATCTTTTATTTATTTATCAAAAAAGAATAGATAAATAAATAAGTAAATAAATCAAAACCCTAACTATTATCATAACCATGGTTTAAGTCTTAACACAAAACCAATTTACATGCATCATCAAACATGACACATTGTAGTGCACAAAAGTATATCACATATACAACTTGTGAACTACAAGTGAGAAAATCCTATTAAAGTGAACCAATACTAGTTAATGCAAAGTAATATATCAAATATATAATTATACATTAAATCATTAAATCAACACTTGATTCAATGATCCGGTCATGTCGCACATAACCGACTAGTATCCAATGTATCGACTTATCGAATCAATCTACGATTCGATAACTAGGTTATATCGCATATAACCAATTGAAACATTCATCGCAAGAATGAAATACGGTATCACATACACGCATTATTCTCGGTCCTGCACATATCTCATATGCGCTCCTATTTCGTTTCGCTTGAGCCAGGAAACCTCTGTGTAGGACTCTAAAGACTCGTCAATACGCCGGTAGCAGATGATGATCATATCAAGCACCCACAAGCCGCAAGCGGTCTGCTAAACGTAACGGCCATCCGGATATTGAGCGATCAGAAGATCGACGAGCTAGCCCTCTCACACTCCTGTGAATCCAACCCGTAACACCTACCGTACAGTCCGGTCTATTCGTCTGATATGTCGCATATCAAGTCTAGGGATGGTATACGTCAGACCCCAATAACCGATAAGTCGTGCCGATGTGAGGCTCATAACGGGTCGAGAAACTACTGGTAACACTTACCAGCAAATCTCTGATCAGCCCTGGCAAGGGACTTCCCTGTTACGGCCAATCAAGCACAGCGCAACATCAACCCCCAATACCGGGAGAGACGAAACCCCTCCTATCGCTCATTGCCTCCATGTGACTCGGAACTGTACCCAAAGACCACCGTTTTGCACGCCCTCATGGACGTGGTAAGGTGGAGATCAAAGCACAGTGGGAATCACACAAGACTCTATGACGATCTCGGGTCTACAGACTAACCTGTACAAGTGTCACCTGAGAATTGCCATCTGACGTGAGGTATAATACCATCTGGGAGTTCTCGGCGAGTCCGTCCAGTGTACCCAGTCTCCACTGAGCACCCGTATACCATCTCTGATGTCAAACACCAATGGATATCGGATCATCCATCGCCCATCTCATGGGTCGAGAAGCGTATACGCTAGTCTACACTGGTATATCGATGCCCCGTCTCGATATACCCATGACTAGGGACCATGAAGGATGTACTTATGGACTACCATGTCCCCACTAGTATGATCTGCATCATAGTCCAGGTAGTCAAGTACACATCCTAAGGGCTTTATCAACATGTAACTATAAGACAGTTTAAAGAGACAAGTGTACATGTTAAGATAAAGAGTAACCAGATAGCATACTATCATATCGAGCAAGAAAGTCATATCTATATATGTCCAAGCATCCAATATAATATACATCATCTGTACAATACTGGCCTCTAGGGCATACATACAACTAACAATCTCCCACTTGCACTAGGGCCAGCTGCTGTAGTATCGCATACCGAGCATCCCGAAGAGTCTCTCAAACTGTATCTAGGGAATGGCCTTCGTGAGTGGATCCGCCGTGTTGTTCTTCGTGTCAACTCTCCTGACCTCGATCTCCCGGCGATCAACTATCTCTCGGATCAGGTGATACCGCCTCAGAATATGCCTGGATCGCTGATGGGACCTGGGTTCCTTGGCCAAAGCCACTGCTCCATTGTTATCGCAATACAAAGGTATTGGATGCCCAATGGATAGAACCACTCCAAGTTCAGTAATGAACTTCTTGATCCAGACAGCCTCTTTAGCAGCATCGTTGGCAGCGATGTATTCAGCCTCCATCGTCGAGTCTGCCACGGTTTCCTGCTTGGAACTCTTCCAGCTAACTGCCCCTCCGTAAAGGGTAAAGACAAAGCCCGACTGTGACTTAGAGTCGTCCTTATCACTCTGGAAGCTCGAATCGGTAAAGGACTCCACTTGGAGTTCTCCGTTACCATACACCAAGAGCATCTCTTTAGTCCTTCGTAAGTACTTGAGAATGCTCTTCACAGATGTCCAGTGACTCTCTCCAGGATCAGCTTGATACCTGCTCACTATACTTAGTGAGTATGCTACATCAGGTCTGGTACATAGCATCGCATACATGATAGAGCCTACAGCCGAAGCATAGGGTATTCCTTGCATGCGAACTCTCTCCAAATCAGTCTTGGGAGACATCTCTTTGGAAAGAGTGACTCCAGAGATCGTGGGCAAGTTCCCACGCTTGGATTCTTCCATACTAAACCTCTTTAGTACGGTGTCAATGTACCTGGATTGGGACAATCCCAAAATCCGTTTGGATCTATCTCTATAGATCCTGATTCCCAATATGCAGGAGGCATCACCAAGATCTTTCATTGAGAATCTTTGTGATAAGAAGAGCTTGACCGATTGCAGCATAGAAATATCATTTCCTATCAAGAGTATGTCATCCACGAACAATACGAGGAAGACAACCTTACTCTCTGCCACCTTCTTGTAGATACAAGGTTCATCTGGATTTTTGACGAAATTAAACTCTTTGATAACGACGTCAAAGCAGATGTTCCAACTCCGCGATGCTTGCTTTAATCCATAAATGGATTTAAGTAGCTTGCACACCTTCCCGCTGCTCCCACTATCTACGAAGCCCTCTGGCTGAGTCATGTACACGCACTCTTCTAAAACACCATTTAGAAAGGCGGTCTTAACATCCATTTGCCAGATTTCATAATCATGATATGCAGCGATGGCAAGCATGATCCAGATGGATTTAAGCATAGCCACTGGAGAAAAAGTTTCGTCATAGTCCACACCTGGTCTTTGACGAAAACCCTTTGCTACAAGTCTAGCTTTGAAAGTCTCCACTTTCCCATCTACGCCAAGTTTCTTCTTGAAGATCCACTTGCTCCCGATTGGTTTTACACCTTCAGGAGCAACTTCCAAAGTCCATACTTTGTTGGTGTACATGGATTCCATCTCGGACCGCATAGCATCCAGCCATTTCACTGAGTCCCTACTCATGATGGCCTGCTCGAAGCTAGTTGGGTCATCATCCTCCATGATGCAATCCTCGCTTCCACCGTCAATGAGAAAACCGTAGTATCTCTCAGGTGGACGAGAAACCTTACTAGATCGGCGAAGAGGCTGGGGTTCGTCGGGTACTACTGAATCCTCTGGTTCTACCAAGTCTTCTGTTATAGTTTGTATTGCTGGAACCTCTTCCAGTTCTACCTCAATGCTACTTGTCTGTTTCATAAGAAAACTTTTTTCTAAGAAAGTGGCATGTCGAGAAACAAACACTTTTTGTTCCTCGGAGTGGTAGAAGATATACCCTCGCGAATGTTTGGGATATCCAACAAACTTACATAGAACAGACCTTGCCTTGAGCTTGTCCGGATTTTGTGTTTTAACATAGGCCGGACAACCCCATATCTGAATAAAATTAAGACATGGTCTCTTACCATTCCATATCTCATATGGAGTGGTAGGCACAGATTTGGTTGGAACTCTATTCAATAGATATGCAGCAGTCTCCAGTGCATATCCACAGAAGGAAATAGGTAACTCAGCTGCACTCATCATAGAGCGCACCATATCTAATAGGGTGCGATTTCTCCGTTCCGATACACCGTTGTGCTGTGGTGTATAAGGAGGAGTAAGCTGAGAGAGAATCCCATTCTCTTTTAGATAATCTCTGAATTCGTTACTTAAGTATTCTCCTCCTCGATCAGATCGAAGGATCTTAATACTTTTGCCCGTTTGGTTCTCTACTTCTTGTTTATATTCTCTAAATTTCTCAAAAGCTTCTGATTTGTGTTTCATCAGGAACATATATCCGAATCTAGAGAGATCGTCAGTGAATGTAATGAAGTACAAAGAACCATCCCTGGCATGTGTAGACATGGGACCGCATACATCATTATGTATTAGTCCTAAGAGTTCGGTAACTCTTTCTCCGTGTCCCGTAAACGGAGTTTTGGTCATCTTGCCTTTGAGACATGACTGGCAAGTGTCATAAGATGAAAATTCAAACGGATTTAAATATCCATCCTTATGCAACTTAGCTAGTCATGTCGCATTGATGTGACCCAGTCTACAATGCCACAAGAAGGATTCGTTCAGTTCAGAACTCTTCCTCTTGTGTGTGTTTTGTAAATTGAGGACTGTATTTTGATTGAGAATGAATATGCCATTATGTAACGAGCCTGATGCAATCAACTTTTGATCTCGGAATATGTTCATAACATTATCCTTTACTACAAAATTATATCCTTCTTTACTTAATAAAGAAACTGATATAATGTTGCACATCATGTTCGGTATATAATAGCATTCATTTAGAATCAGTGTATCACCACTTGGTAATACTAGGTGATATTCGCCAACTGCTTTGGCTGCAACATTTGCCCCATTCCCTACTTGAACGGAATGATCACCTTTTCCCAGTTCTCTACCTTTCCGTAGCCCATGTAACAACTTACATATGTGGGATCCTGATCTGGTATCTAATACCCAGGACGTAGGGTGAACTGAGAAACAGTTCTCAATGACAAACACACCCGAAGATGATGCATCAACATGCATGTTCTTCTTTTGGGCGGTGTGAGAATCCAGATATTCTCCTGTTTCCTGTTCATTCTTATAACACTTATAAGATAGAACGGGTTCAACGTTCCCCTGCACAGTATAACATGCGGGTTCAGTCAATACATCCATATTATTATCTTTATTAGGGCATGAAGTGGTCGCTACCTGGAGAGAGAGAGAAGAAAACACTTTAGCGTATGCTCATGCAAGATCAGATTGGTTATTATCTTATCTAATCAGGATGGCTCCCACTGCTTTTTATCAAATCTTCCTTCAAACCCTAAAAGGAAAGATTAGCCGGGATTAATTACACACTACAAGTTCGCCAATCTTTCAGCCAGGCCAGTGTCGGTACTTTGAGGGAGGTTCCCCGTGCTTTCGCACGAACCTAATTAATGTAAACCTCGTTTTCCCAGAGGCGTAACCTCGTTAACACCTTTCTAGACACCTACTTGATCGGCTAATTGTAATGTGTAAAACTCTCCCAGGAGTAACTCTTACTCGCAGCGGGTATCGGGATCCAACTATCTCATAGAAGGTATGCAATCTCATTGCAAATTTCAACACTTGAAATTCCCGATAATATTTTGCCCCTAGCGTCCTATGACCTTGACGGAGGCCAAACAACCCATAGTCCGCTAGTCAAGCTCAACCCGTCATTTCCTGATTGAATTAAACCCACCCGCACGACCCTTGACGGAGGCCAAACAACGCCGTACGAATACCCTAATCCAATCGCATCATATGCTAGCAGATAAGCACTAGTTAGCTACCGTACACTACGCCTTGACGGAGGCCAAACTACCGCAGCACGAATACTAACTAGTACTTATCTGAAATGACGGAGGGCTATGCAGGTTTTTCATAAAAACCATGAGCGTAATGAACTTGATATCGTTGTAGAATCAAATGAAGTTTTGAAATGGAGTGATTTTGAGGCTTTTCTGGTTTTGCTAAAGGGGTCACTCCCGGTGAAGGGATCGTCGGCCCTTTCCTCGTCGAATGAGGTGCGGGATATATCATATATATCACTGTGCAAAGCAAAACTCAAAAACAATCAAAAGCAAACTGAGTGTGTAGCATCTGCCAGTTATTGCTAAAGGAGTCACTCCCGGTGAAGGGATCTCGGTCCTTTCCTCATCGAATAAGGTGCAGGGTATATCATATATACCGCTATGCAAAGCAAGAACTGTAGCTACCTGTTTTGTTCAAAATTTGATTCTACAACATCTTAGGTTTCTTTTCTTTCATTAATCACATTAATGAAGTCTCATCATTTAAATACCTAAACATCACAGATAAATACGACGTACACTTATGCCATCCGCATTCGCCTCGATGTCCCCTCGTGCACCGTTAGGTTAGGTAACTAACGACAGAGCAGGGCAGGGCTAGTGCGGGTGCAAAACATAAGTAACGTCTATATAATATATCATATATACTATATACTGTATCTATCATAGAACATCACATGATCACATCACAGATATCGCAGCAGAAGAAATATATGAAACATTGGATATACTAGGACGTCCGTATTTTCAATACGAGCCAGTATATAACACGGATTCCACGGTCGTGATGAATAGCCAATCCCACACCCCTAGACCCCTACGAGAGCGGCAAGCAACCCTGGCAATTCTAGGGTTAGGAGACCCGGACTCGACTCCTCGAGTTGGTCTCCCACTGGACCCCAGAACCCGGTTACTTGTGCTCCCCTCCTTGGGTCTATTCCAATGCGGAAAAGTAAATAATATACAAAAGGTGACGACTTCCGCAACCTGGAAGTGCCCCAATAAAAGAATATTACATACAAATTTTTACATGAATGAAAATGAAAAACACTCATCTCACATAAAAACCCCCGGCTATTCAAACACGACAATCCAATATAACATATCCAGCAACACATAACATCACATGTCATCAACGTAAGTAAATATGCGCATCCCAATTGTCGTTGACATATAGCAACGAAACCGGCGATATCACATATTACACTTACGGTCACAGAAAAGAAAGTGTAAAACTACAACAGTTGAAATCCGCAACCTCTTTAGACATCACATGCCTAATCAAATGAAATACTTAGACATCACATGCCTAACAGTTATAAACCCCGCATTTTAGTCCCATTATCGAAAACTCTTTTCAATATCAAATGAGACTAAACCGCTAGATTTATAATATTCATTCAGTTATCTCATAACTGTTTGTAAATTCCAATTATTGTATCCCATTCCGGATAAATAGAAAATGTCAAACTTTCCGATCGAACAATCGAACACCCAAGTTTTCTCGAAACCGTTCAACACATGAAATAGGTTCAAAGACATTCACTTCATGCCTCAGTACCAACGGTCCAGCCGTAGAAGGGTCAAGCCAACGCCTCACATGTGGCACGCCGTACTGCCCCAAACCCGAAGGTTCAAAGGGCAGTTCAAGACGGTCACATAATCGAGTTAAGGTTTGTTGTCTTCTAGAGGGACCATCGCATTACTTGCACTACTTAGAACGTTCTTAAACCACATAAAAATCCAACACTTGGATATTTTCCGGCAGGGGAAAAGTTGGGTATTTATATCCGTTCGAACTTTTTAACATATTCTAAAGTCATCCGGAAATACACAAAGACGAAATTTGATAATCCGATCGAATCTACGATTCCCAATGCAACCCCAGAATACTCAACTCTTGAGTCAATTTAAAAATTCCCAGAAAACTCAGCATAATTAAATAGGAGTTACTGTGCAAACGAGGAGGGCTGACGTCATCATCAAGCCGCGGAACCGCCGCATAAGCCATGCTTATGCCGCGGTTCCGCCGCACTCTTTACTGTTCATGTGAAAAAATTTGCACCGTAATTCTTAGAATTCCCTGCTGAATTTTTTAAGCATTTTTAATATGGAAAAATCCCAGATTTTAGAAAAAGTCCAGAGCGCATGAAAAAGTTAGGGTTTCGGGTTCGATCGGGTTTCAAACAACGTCTAGACTTTGCCTAAGGCTCTAGCTAGGCTCTGATACCACTGTAGGGTTCCTAGGCACACTATAGAGGTCTCACAAGGCATCAACCATGCCAATTTCTAATTTTATGGTTGCCGAGAAACCCTAATACGGATCGTCGACTAGAAATCTAGGCGAAACAGTAAACTAGTTAACATCTTAGCTAAAGGAGAGAGGCTACAACCTTTGTAGATCCGGTTCTCTACTTCCTTAGCTCCACGTAGGCGTCCTCTCGCTGTCCATCTCGAATCCCAGACTCAATCGTCGGCTTGATCGGAGAAATGGGCGGACTAGGTCGTCGGCTTCGTGCCGAAGATGATCTACGTCGAGGCATCACAAGTTCAAGCTCCGACTTCACAAATTTGTGAAACTTGTGAAGAAAACACCCAAAACAACTTGGCAAGAGGTAGAGGGTGAAGAAATAGGAGGTGGGTTCACTTTAGAATTGGATTCCTCACTTTAGAACTCAAGTTGCCATTGATGGCATCAAGCTTTCTTTCTTGAAGAAGAAGGAAAGAATGAAGCTAGAATATGATAAAAGTATTGTTAAAAGAATAATAAAAATCAATACTTATCATCTTCTAACCTTGGTTAAGTGTAGAGAATAGACCATGGTCAAGTGAGAATGGTTAGGGTTAAGGATGATGACAAAATGGTCACTTTAGTCAAAGCTTCATGAAGCTTCATCAAGCTTCATGAAAGAAACCATTTTGTTATCTTTTATTTATTTATCAAAAAAGAATAGATAAATAAATAAGTAAATAAATCAAAACCCTAACTATTATCATAACCATGGTTTAATTCTTAACACAAAACCAATTTACATGCATCATCAAACATGACACATTGTAGTGCACAAAAGTATATCACATATACAACTTGTGAACTACAAGTGAGAAAATCCTATTAAAGTGAACCAATACTAGTTAATGCAAAGTAATATATCAAATATATAATTATACATTAAATCATTAAATCAACACTTGATTCAATGATCCGGTCATGTCGCACATAACCGACTAGTATCCAATGTATCGACTTATTGAATCAATCTACGATTCGATAACTAGGTTATATCGCATATAACCAATCGAAACATTCATTGCGAGAATGAAATACGGTATCACATACACGCATTATTCTCGGTCCTGCACATATCTCATATGCACTCCTATTTCGTTTCGCTTAAGCCAGGAAACCTCTGCGTAGGACTCTAAAGACTCGTCAATACGCCGGTAGCAGATGATGATCATATCAAGCACCCACAAGCCGCAAGCGGTCTGCTAAACGTAACGGCCATCCGGGTATTGAGAGATCAGAAGATCGACGAGCTAGCCCGCTCACACTCCTGTGAATCCAACCAGTAACACCTACCGTACAGTCCGGTCTGTTCGTCTGATATGTCGCATATCAAGTCTAGTGGTGGTATACGTCAGACCCCAATAACCGATAAGTCGTGCCGATGTGAGGCTTATAACGGGTCGAGAAACTACTGGTAACACTTACCAGCAAATCTCTGATCAGCCCTGGCCAAGGACTTCCCTGTTACGGCCAATCAAGCACAGCGCAATATCAACCCCCAATACCGGGAGAGACGAAACCCCTCCTATCGCTCATTGCCTCCATGTGACTCGGAACTGTACCCAAAGACCACCGTTTTGCACGCCCTCATGGACGTGGTAAGGTGGAGATCAAAGCACAGTGGGAATCACACAAGACTCTATGACGATCTCGGGTCTACAGACTAACCTGTACAAGTGTCACCTGAGAACTGCCATCTGACGTGGGGTATAATACCATCTGGGAGTTCTCGGCGAGTCCGTCCAGTGTACCCAGTCTCCACTGAGCACCCGTATACCATCTCTGATGTCAAACACCAATGGATATGGGATCATCCATCGCCCATCTTATGGGTCGAGAAGCGTATACGCTAGTCTACACTGGTATATCGATGCCCCGTCTCGATATACCCACGACTAGGGACCATGAAGGATGTACTTATGGACTACCATGTCCCCACTAGTATGATCTGCATCATAGTCCAGGTAGTCAAGTACACATCCTAAGGGCTTTATCAACATGTAACTATAAGACAGTTTAAAGAGACAAGTGTACATGTTAAGATAAAGAGTAACCAGATAGCATACTATCATATCGAGCAAGAAAGTCATCTCTATATATGTCCAAGCATCCAATATAATATACATCATCTGTACAATACTGGCCTCTAGGGCATACATACAACTAACAGCATCTACATCCTGCTGGGCTGCAAAGGAACGCCGTTGTTGACATTGCGTCTGGTGTAACGAGACGAATGCTGAAGTGGAGCTGGAATTTTGCCATCACTCCGCTTTATTTCGACCAAGAGGTCTTTTGTTGACGTTGTATCTGCATCCTGCTGGACTGCGGAGGAACACCATTGTTGACATCTCGTTTGCTGTAACGAGATGAATGCTGAGATGGTCTCTAGGTTATCTGTGAACCGTCGAGATTTGGAACTAAGGACTATACCGTGGCTCTGTTTGATGGTGTAGCATCTATGTCCTGCTGGAATGAGAAGGCACACCGTTGTTGGTCTCCAGGCTGTAGATGTGGCCATTGAGATTTGGAACTAGGGACTTTGCCATGGCTCCGTTTCGTTGCGACTCTGAGGTCGGTTGTTGACGTCACGTCTGCATCTAGTTGGAGTGAGGAGAAACGCCATTGGTGATCTCTAAGTTGTCGATATTGACGTCGAGACCTTGAAGCTAGGGATCTTCCTTTGCTTCGTTTGTTGATATTGTGTCTGCAATATTGCGACAAATATCGAGGTTGTCTCTAGGTTGTTTATGAACCGTCGAGATTTGGCTTCGCTTTCTGGTGGAGTCTGTTGGGAAGGAATGGCTCCCTCTTTGTTTGTGACCCTGGATTGTATACATGGATCGATGTGATTTCACCTGTAGGGCAAAAAGTTTCATTCTTTCATTTCATTCTTTTTTTTCTTTCCGCGATGCTCTATCATTTCAGCTTTTTATATCATGAAAATCGCGATTTCCCAATCATTTCGGCTATTTTTCGCGGTGCCCAATCATTTCGGCTATTTGTTTTATTTTTACTCACTGCTTTTTATTGCGAGTTGCCCAATCATTTCGGCTGTTTTTGTATGCATACATTTTTACTTGCTGATTTCGTTGCAAGTTGCCCCATCATTTCGGCTATTTCATATGCATTTTTGGCTCGCTGATTTTTTTATCGCGAGTGTGGAACTTGGAATCTGATGCCAATCTTAGCATCAGCATCGCTGCGAATGGAATATTGCCAGGAGCGAATCATCATTTGCCATGAAAGGACTTGGAATTTGATACCGATTTAGGCATCAGTATCGCTACAACTGGGATATTGCCAGGAGCGAATCATAATTTGCCTTTGTCGATGTCGAACAAAGGTGGCTTAGCAAACAGGGTTAGGATCCCGTCGACTAAGGCTTTTGACTTCATGAGCCGTAAGGGTCTCATAAAGGTATTTCTCCCTACGAGTCGTGAGGATCTCGTAGGTGCTTTTTCTCCTTAGGAATCGTGAGGATTCCAAAGTGTGTGTTCTCTTATAAGTCGTAAGTATCTTACAAGAGTGTTTTCTCCTTGCAAGTCGAGAGGACCTACAAGTGTTTGTTCACCGTGTGAGCATATCCCTAGTCGCTGGTAGGACTCTGTTAGGGAAATGTTTATTTGCGCCCGTGGATTCTATACAAGGGTCAATACTGAACCGCTTGTAGGGCAGCATTGGAGGTTATGGGGGCTGCTTAAGAACAGGTTCAGGTCCCTGTAACTTAAGACTTTTGAACCTTATGAGCCGTAAGGGTCTCATAAGAGGGTTCTCCTTACGAGTCGTGAGGATCTCGCAAGTGTATTTTCTCCTTAGGAATCGTGGGCATCCCTAAGTGTGTTGGTCCCTTGTGAGTCGTAAGGATCTCACGCAGGTGGTTTCTCCTCACAAGGTCGAGAGGACTCTGCAAGTGTCTTTTAACGAGATTGCACCCTTTCGAGTTTTCACAAAACTCGCCGGTAGCCCTGCTGTTTTTACTCACGGAGCCCTTTCGTGTTTTCATCCGTGCCCCTCTTGCTTGTGGACGTACCCTTTTTTTTACGAGTCTGCGCCCTTTCGGGTTTTCACAAACATCGTCGGTAGTCCTGCTGTTTTTACTCACGGAGCCCTTTCGGGTTTTCATCCGTGCCCCTCTTGCTTGTGGACGTACCCCCCCCCGCTTTTTTTTTACCACGTCAGCTTAGGGATGCCGCGGGTTGGTAGTAGTTTGACGACGTTTCGGTCATTTGCAAGTTTTAGAACATTGCGGTCCGCCGTTGCCGTATTTGAGGCGAATTTCTAGTTTACGGACTTTTCGGTCCATGGGGCTTTCCCTATGAATGAGCATGATGCCCCCGACATATTCATCTTTCTCGGAGCATGTGGTTGTGGCGGGCTCACCTTCCAGTTTTCGGACAACGCGAACCTGCCCTATTGGTATTGGTCTTCAACCCATTTTTTGAAGACGTGGCAGTTTTCGATCGGATGGCCCAATACTTGGTCGTAAGGGCAGTAATTAGGATTGTTGTCATCATTCAGTTGTAGCTGGTATTTCGGCTCCGGTTGATTGATAAGCCTGTTGCGCACTGCTAGTTCGAACAGCCTCCTTGTTTCATCCCGGGGAAATGAGTAAGGACATTTCAACTTTTCATAAAGGGGTTGCCGCTTGTTGCTTTGGCGAACAACCGGTCTAGGGTCACTCGATTGTTGTTGAGCGTTGGCGACGAAGGCCGTTTTTCCCTTCCCTTTATCCTTTCTGTTCGATTCCTTGTTTGCGGGTCCGAGATTCTTTCCGGGTAGCGTGCGACTGCACGGCTGAATGTTCTCGCAACTCCTCAATTCTTTCGTTTTAGAGATGGATTCCTTGAAGAAAGGGCCGATAGCTACTTTTTCGTCGGAGTCGCTCCCGAAGGTGAGAACTCGCGGTCCCTCGGGATCAACCCTATGACAATTGCCGGCAATTCTTTTACGCTCATCTGTCGCATTTTTCTGCTGTCTACGAGCTTCACGCTTTGTCCTGTTGAAGTGTTGCCTGTGAGCGACATACCCTTGCCACCAACACTTAAAGGAGTTGCAGTCTTCAGTGGGATGTGCGATCTTCTGATGATATAAGTAGAAGTTAGGATGTACGTCCGCTTCATCAAGATGTATACCACCAAGAGAATTTTCTCTGAAAGAGGGCAGCCTCATCCCCATCGATATGGCTTTGGCGAATCGTTTCCTTGTCTTGATCCTTCTTTCATTTGCGGCGGATGTACTTTGATCTGGTGGGAGTGTTTTGACCCTTTTGTCCAGTCGCCGGCGTTTGGCCTTTTCAAATATGGCCATCTCACGCTCCCGATCAGCTTTACTTTTTAGATGAATTTCACTCAGGAAGGCGTCGATCATTTCATCTGACGGTCATAGAAGTTCTGGTTCAGGACCTGCCCCCCGTCTCTCGGTGAAAGGAGCTTCTTTATCATCTATCGATGAGTGAGAGATCACATGGCAGCTTGCCACATAATCCTCAGGTTCATCCGACGAGTCTTTGTCATCATCTCCGTCTTCAAGGATGTGGCTGAGGAATTCTCGGAGTGTGACTGGGGTCCGCGCCTTCTGATTATATTCTTCCAGTGCGTCAATATATTTTTGCAGATCCGTGCGCTTGTCATCAAACTTCACGGGCTTTTGGGTCTTCTCCTTCTTCTTCGAAGCTTTTGACGGCTGGGTGCGAGCGCTATGACCATCACCACCAATTTTTGTAGCTGGGCGCGGTTTCAGCATTCCCTCGACGATTTCAGGTTTCAATAAATTTTTCCACCTGATTGCCGGGCACGCTTGGAGATCCTTCAGCATTCTTTTCGTCTTGGCTGAAAGAGCGACCTCCCATGGAGCTTTTTCTATAAAAGAGCACGATGCCCCCGGCATGTCCACTTTTTTAGGGGCATGAGGTTGTGGCGGGTTCACCTTCCAATTTTTGGATAATGCGAACTTGCCTTGTTGGTATTGGTCCTCAATCCAGCCTTTGAAAATGAAGCAATCTTCGATTGGATGGCTTACTGCTTGATGGTAAGGGCAGTAATTAGGATTGTTGAGATCGCCTGGTTGCAACGGACGTTTTGGACTCGGCAGATTGATGAGTCTGTTGCGCACTGCCAGTTCGAACAATCTTCTCGTTTTATCCTGAGGAAATGAGTAAGGACGTCCTAGTCTTTCCTCAAGGGATGGGCGTGGACGCATATTTTGGCGAACAACCGGTTTTAAGTTGCTCGGCCGTTGTTGAGTATTGGCAATGAAGGTTGCTTTCCCATTTCCTTTTTCATTCTAAGGCTCTATCTTTGAAGAGGAAGTCCTATGGCCCATCTGGTCCATTTGGGCCAACTTGTCAATCAAGTCCTGGAAAGTAGTTGGCTTGAAGAACATCATGAATTGTGGGATGGTCGCTTGCGGATCAAGAGTGCCCACGAACATGCCTACCGCAGGTGCTTCTTCGATGCGTTGTTCGCACTTCGACCATAAGTTTCGCCACTATATTGCGTATTGGACCCACGTCTCGCCTGGCTTCACCCTGGCATTAATCAGTGCCGTTATCGGGGTGCGTTCACTAGCACTCGCGAATCTTTGTGTAAACAGTAGCTCCATCTCCGCAAATGTTTTGACAGAGTCGTTAGGTGGCTCCGAATACCATTCGAAGGCCATTTCCGCTAAGCTGCCGACGAATTGGCGAAGCAACAGTTTATCATCGCCTCCAGTGTTGCCGCATAAGGCTCTGAATTGAGCGACATGCTGATGTGGATTTCCCGTCCCTTTATACACATGGAACTTAGGGATCGTATATCCCGGCGGATACCTTATTTGGTCATACCAGCCCGGATAGGGTCATCCGGTCTTGATAATTTGGCCAGCCGCTTCATTCGCATGGTGAGCTCGTATTTGCTGAGCTATATAGTCATCCAGTGCGGCCTTGGAAATGGTTTCCTCCTTGGCTGCTGAAAGAGCCGGAGGAGGGTTCGATGTCTCCCCTCTATCGTCTTCAATAATGATCGGAGGGTCTTCAGCTGGAGGATCCGGCTGTAACATCATTCCTACCATGTCTTGGAAGAGAAGCGCCATTTTTTTTATGTTGGCAGGTTGTTCCGCTGCCTCTTTGTCCTTCTTTTCGAGGACTCTGCGTAGGAAGTCAGCATCGGTTTCTTGTTCGTGACGCTGTTCTGATGATGCCTCCGGGCTTTCTTTTGGCCCGGTAAGTGCGGCCATTGTAGTCAGCATCTCTTGAAGCTTCTATTGTTGCTCCTGGGTTTTTGTCACGGATCGAGTGAACGGTCGGTGACCCGTCGAAGAGCGGCTTTCCTCCTTTCCGGAAGCCATATAAACAGTATGGATCGTTATGCCCCCAGACTTGGGGCGTTTGGTCTCGACGTTTTTATGGTCTGCCACGTTCACAGGGGCTTTCTCTGGCCTCCTTCTTTTCTGAATGGTTGACGTTGAGGGGGCTGTTATAGTGGGCACCCAAGTAGTCGTCATCTTTTGTGGCTTAACAGGACGGCTTACTTCCTGTTGGACCTTCAGCTTCTTGTGCTGGCAGGAGGAATTTGGATCGATCACCGAGTCTTGGACCTGCCGCCAGACTTTGTAGATCTTTGATGACAACCGCTGTGGGGACCGTTTTGGCTTTGCTTCCGTAGCCTTCTTCAGTAGAGGAGGAGTCCTTCTCAGTATAGCGGTAGGAGAATTCCTACAATTCTCTGAACTCAATCCCCCCTCCAAGTTTTGGATTTGCATGGCAGGATCTCAACCCGATGAGAATTAAATTCTCAACCTATGGGGAGATGTGCTTCTGCAGATCTTCAACTAGAGGAAGAACTAAGTTCTTTTGCAAAAGAGTTAAACTCTTAGATCTTTGAGAATTAAATTCTCTTTTCTTTTGAAGTTTTGATTCCCTTTCTTTTCTCACCTAGGGTTTTCTTTGCTGAGAATTAAATTCTCCTTTCTTTTCTCTCTGAATTTTCAAGATGCCCAAAATTCTCTCTCTTTCTTCTCTTCTTGTCTCCTATTTATAGGAGAAGGAAAAGAATCAATTTGTTTAGTAAATCTCTCATTGAAAGATTTTGTTTGTTTTCATAATTGATATGAGCCTTTAGATCATTAAGTGAATTTTATTCACCGTTGGAATTTAAATCCAAAGATATTCTGTTTGTTATTTCTGGTGAGATTTTCAGGGAAATCTTTTCTTGTCTAAAATCTTTCCATAAATTGGTGATTTTTAATCACCCTTGGATCTTTAATCCAACGATCCCCATAATCTTTTTCCATTTGGAAGGATTTAGAAGCTTTTAGAATTTTAATTCTATTAACTGTAAGGCTTTCGAAGCCAGTCACGTGCTGACACGTGACCCTTGGTGACGTGTGAGCACGTGACTCCCAATTGAGTCCTTTTCTCAGCGTTTACTTACGCTTCAGTTTTAACCATCACGTATCAACACGTGACCATTGGTCACATGTGAGCACGTAACACCTCATTGAGGTATTTCCTTCAAA
The DNA here is from genome assembly GCA_030015575.1 of Agapanthus africanus. Classification (NCBI taxonomy): domain Eukaryota; kingdom Viridiplantae; phylum Streptophyta; class Magnoliopsida; order Asparagales; family Amaryllidaceae; genus Agapanthus; species Agapanthus africanus. The sequence continues at coordinate 58,393,622 of CM057349.1, read as the reverse complement.
CGTTTGTTATTTTATTTCTGTTTTAATTGTCATGTGTCAACACGTGACCGTTGGTCACGTGTGAGCACGTGATACCTCATTGAGGTAATTCCCAATTTTTAGAATTAAATTCTATTAAGCTGCAAGGCTTTCAAAGCCTGTCACGTGCTGGCACGTGACCCTTGGTCACGTGTGAGCACGTGGCCCCCAATTGAGTCATCTTTCAGCCGTTTGTTTTCGTTTCTGGTTGATGGGGTTTTATCCATCACGTGTCATCATGTGACCATTGGTCACGTGTGAACACGTGATACCTCATTGAGGTAATTCCTGATTTTTTAATCAGGAAACAGGGGTGTACCTGAATAAACTATTTCTTCTTCCTCCTCGGTGTCACTCCCGAAGACCGGAATAGTGGTGATAGCTTTGTTCTTATCCTCCGGTTTGCGACATCTTTCTGTATCTTCGAAATCTGGCAGGAAGTATTTGGCATCCTCATATTTGCGGACTTCGTTCACGGAGAATGGGTTTAGTTCCCCTGTCACAGTGTACTCGAGACCATCTTTGAAGTACTTCATACACTGATGTTGTGTAGAAGGCATAATGTTGTACTCGTGTAACCAAGGCCGACCGAGCAAAGCGTTATAGCAGGTCTTAGCGTCAATGACGTGAAACTTGATGTCAGTGACTAGCAGCCCAAAGCGCAGCGTCAGTATCACAGATCCAAGCGTTCGTGACGACTGGGAGTCAAACCCGGAGATAGTGATTTTGTCTCAAGCGAGATATTGAATGCTCATGCAGATTTCCTTCAGCACTCTTACATTGAGGAGATTAACGGAGGACCCATTGTCAACCAGGATTTTACCTATCTTGATGTCATGACAGTATCCGGAGACATACAGGGGACGGTTGTGCTCTCATGTCCTAAGGAGGAGATCTTCATCGCTGAAGGTGATATCGGCGGTGTGTACTTCTTCCAGCTCGTCCTTCATCTTTTCTTCGGTGAGGAAAGCTTTGTTAGTTATATATATGCCCTAGAGGCCATTACTATACATGTGTTGTATATTGTAGTGGATGCTTGGACATATATAGGGATGACTTTCTTGTTCGATATGATAGTATGCTATCTGGTTGCTCTTTACCTTAACATGTACACTGATTGTCTCTCTGTTACATGTTGGTAAAGCCCTTAGGATGTGTACTTGACTACCTGGACTATGATGCGGATCATACTAGTAGGGACATGGTAGTCCATAAGTACATCCTTCAAGGTCCCTAGTCATGGGTGTATCGAGATGGGGCATCGATATACCAGAGTAGACTAGCGTATGCCTTCTCGACCCATACAGATGGGCGATGGATGATCCCATATCCATTGGTGTTTGACATCAGAGATGATATACGGGTGCTCAGTAGAGACTGGATACACTGGACGGACTCACCGAGAACTCCCAGATGGTATTATACCTTACGTCAGATGGCAGTTCTCTGGTGACACTGGTACAGGTTAGTATGTAGACCCGAGATCGTCATAGAGTCTTGTGTGATTCCCACTGTGCTTTGATTTCCACCTTACCACATCCAAGAGGGCATGCAAAACGGTGGTTTTTGGGTACAGTCCCGAGTCACATGGAGGCAATGAGCGATAGGAAGGGTTTCGTCTCTCCCGGTATTGGGGGTTGATGTTGCGCTATGCTCGATTGGCCATAACAGGGAAGTCCCTGGCCAGGGATGGTTTAGAGATTTACTGGTAAGTGTTACCAGTAGTTTCTCGACCCGTTATGAGCCTCTCATCGGCATGACTTATCGGTTATTGGGGTCTGACGTTTACCACCCATAGACTTGATATGCGACATATCAGACGAGGAGACCGGACTGTACGGTAGTGTCACTGTTAGGCTTTTTGCAGGTGTTGGAGCGGGCTTGCTTGCTGATCTTCTGATCGCTCAATACCCGGGTAGCCGTTACGTCCAGCTAGTACCGCTGACGGCTTGTGGGTGTTTGATATGATCATCACCTACTGCCGGCGTATTGACGAGTCTTTAGAGTCCTACATAGAGGTTGTACTGGCTCAGGCAAAACGAGATAGGAGCGCATATGTAATATGTGCGGGACCGAGAATGATGCGAGTATGTGATACCGTATTCAATTCTCGCGATGATTGTATCGATTGGTTGTATGCGATATAATCTAGTTATCGAATCAAGGATTGATTCGATAAGTCGATACATTGATATTAGTCGGTCATATGCGATATGACCGGATCGTTAAATCAAGTGTTGATTTAATGATTTAATGTATAATTATATATTTGATATATTACTTTACATTAACAGTATTGGTTCACTAAAGCATTTATTTTTCTCACTTGTGCACAAGTTAATATATATGTGATATATATTTATAAGTGTACAAATTGTATCATGCTTGTTGATACAACTATCATGGGTGTAGAATACTTATACCATACAATTATATTTGTTAGGTTTTTATATTTAAAGTAATTCTAAAACAAAGTGATAATGGTTTAAGTGCATGAAGCTTCATGAAGCTTGTAGGTGCATTGACCAATGTCAACTTGTTTTGTTTTTACTTTGGATATTCATAAACCTAACCACTATAATTTACTATGGTTGTGTCTCTACTTGAGTTAAGTATATGATACTTACTCACCATGGTTAACACTCACTCTCTTGATAAGTTTCATTCTCACTTTGAGTTCTTCTTCTTCTTCCTTCAGTCTCTTTTCTAGGGTTTGAAAAAGAGAGTGATTCTTTGTGAGAAAATAAATTCTAAAGTGTACCCATTTCCTATCTCACCATCCTCTACTAGACTAGCACTTTAGTTTAGGGTGTTTGCTTCACTAATTCTATGATTAGTGAGGTAGAAACTTGAGTCCGTATTCCCTCGACGTAGATCATCTTCGGCATCGAAGACTTTAAGCGATCCCGTTGCCATTTCTCAAAGAGCCGTCCGAGAGTCCGGGAGTTGGATGATCGCAATGAAGGGACGTCGTCACGGAGCTTTGGAAATGGAGGACCGGATCTACAAAGGTTGTAGTCCCTTCCCTTAGTGATAATTGTTATCTACTAGTTTTTGTTTCGCCTAATCTCTAGTTAACGATCTTGCTTCGGGTTGTTAGGCACCTAAAAAAATTTTAATCCGGCATGGTCGATGCTTTGTAGACCTTCATTAGAGTGCCTAGTAACCCTACAAGCTTGGAATTGCTCGGGCTCTTGTAATGCCTTGATCAAAGAATCTCTCGCCTCTTTGGATAGCAGAAGGGCGTCGAGAATACTGAGCTGCGAGGGTATCTTCCTCAAGTGTGCCAGAACGTTGTAGTCCACCTTGTTTTTCTTTGGCGGGTCCTTGGCCGTCAGCTTTTTGACGGCTTGGTCATCAAGGATGATATCCTCAGGGACCTTTTCTTTTCCTTTATCTTTTCTATTTGACCCACTGTTCGAGGGCCCAAGATTCTTTTCGGGCAGCGTACGATTGCGCAGCTGAATATTTTCACAGGTCTTCGGTTCTTCCTCTTTTATCTAGGTAGACTCTTTAAAGAGAGAGCCAAGAGCTATTTCCTCGTCAGAGTCGCTCCCGAAGGTGAGAACTTGCGATCCTCCGGCATTGACCACGTGACAGTTGCCGGTAGTTCTTTTACGCTCCTCGGTCGTACTTCTTTGCTCCCGACGAATTTTGCGTTTCATTCGCTTGAAATGTTGCCGGTGAGCAACATATCCCTGCCACCATCTTTTAAAAGCGTTGCACTCTTCGGTGGGATGCGCAATCTTTCGATGATATAAACAGTAGCTAGGATGTATTTCCGCTTCACCAAGAATGTTTCCTTCAAAGGGTGGCAGCTTCATTCCCATCGATATGGCTTTGGAGAACCTTTTCCTCATCTTGAACCTGCTTTTATTTGCGGTGGATGTACTTTGATCTGGCGGGAGTGTTTCAACCCTTTCGTCCAGTCGTCGGCGTTTGGATTTTTCAAATATGGCCATCTCATGCTCCCGATCAGCTTTGCTTTTTGAAAGAGCTTCGTTTAGGAATGCATCAATCATTTCGTCTGATGGCCCTGGAAGTCCCTGTTCAGGATTTGCCCCCAGTTTCTCGGTGCAAGGAGCTTCTTCATCTTCTATCGACGAGTGAGAGATCACATGGCAACTTGCCACATAAACTTCAGATTCATCCGACGAGTCTTCTCCATCATCTCCGTCCTCAAGGACGTGGCTGAGAAACCCTTGGAGTGTGACTGGAGTCCGCGCCTTCTGTTTATACTCTTCCAGCGTGTCAATCTGCTTTTGCAGGTCCGTACGCTTGTCACCAGGCTTCACGGGCTTTCTGGATTTCTTCTTCTTTTTTGAAGATTTCGACGGCTGGGTGTGAGTGCGTTGGCTATCACCACCAATATTTGGAGTTGGACGGGGTTTTAACATTCCTTTGATTATCTCGGGTTAGAGTGGATTTTTTCACCTGATCGCCGGGCATGTTTGGAGATCCTTCAGCATTCTTTTCGTCTTGGCTGAAAGAGCGACCTCCCATGGAGCTTCTTCTACGAAAGAGCATGATGCCCCCGGTGTATCTGTCTTCTTGGGAGTGTGTGGCCAAGACGGGTTCACCTTCCAATTCTCGGATAATACGAATTTGCCCTGCTGGTACTGATCTTCTATCCAGCTTTTGAAGATGTAACAATCCTCGATCGGATGGCCCAACATTCGGTGATAAGGGTAATAGTTAGGATTGCTAATGTCTTCTGGTTGCGCTGGGCGTCTTGGCTCCGGTAGAGTGATGAGCCTGTTGCGCAGTGCAAGCTCGAATAACCTCTTCGTCTTATCTCAAGGGAACGAGTAAGGGCGTCTCATTTTATCTTCGAGAGATCAAGTTCTATTATTTTAGAGATCAACTGGTCTCAGACCACTGGGCTGCTGTTGAGTGTTAGTGACGATGGTCGCTTTCCCCTTTCCCTTCTCGTTCTGAGGCTCTTGCTTTGGAGGAGACGGTCTATAACCCATCTGGTCCATTTGAGCCAGTTTTTCGATCAAGGCTTGGAACGTGGTCGGCTTAAAGAACATCATGAATTGGGAAATAATTGCATGAGGGTCTAGAGTGCCCATGAACATGCCCACCGACGGCGCTTCTTCGATGCGCTGTTCGTATTTCAACCACAAATTCCACCATCGTATTGCATATTGAACCCACGTTTCACCTGGCTTCACCCTGGCATTGATCAATACCATTATTGGGGTGCGTTCACTAGCACTTGCGAATCGCTGGGTGAATAATAGCTCCATTTCTGCGAAGGTCTTGACGGGGTCGTTTGGAAGTTCAGAATACCACTTGAACGCCGTTTCCGACAAGCTGCCGACAAACTGGCGGAGCAGAAGTTTATCATCACCCCCGGTGTTGCCACATAGAGCCCTGAACTGGGCGACATGCTGGTGGGGATTGCCCGTCCCCTTGTATACATGAAATTTAGGGATTGTATATCCCGGTGGGTACTTTATTTGGTCATACCAGCCTGGATATGGTCACCCAGTTTTAACGACTTGGCCGGCCACTTCATTCGCCTGGTGAGCTCATATTTGCTGAGCAATGTAGTCATCCAGAGCGGCCTTGGAAATGGTTTCCTCTTTGGCTGCTGAAAGCGCCGGAGGAGGGTTCGATGTCTCCCCTCTGTCGTCTTCAATAATGATCGGAGGGTCTTCAGCTGGAGGTTCTGGCTGTAACATCATCCCAACCATGTCTTGGAAGAGAAGCGCCATTTGTTTTATATTAGCCGCTTGTTCTGCTGCTTCTCTGTCCTTCTTTTCGAGGACCCTGCGGAGGAAGTCAGTATCGGTTTCTTGTTCGTGACACTGCTCTGATGATTCCTCCGGGCTTTCTTTTGACCCGGTGAGGGCGGCCATTTGCGTTAGCATTTCCTGAAGCTTCTGTTGCTGCTCCTGGGCTTTTGTCACAGATCGGGTGAGCAGTCGGTGACCCGTCGAAGCTCGACTTTCCTCTTTTCCGAAAGCCATGTAAACAGTATGCACCATTATGCCCCCAGACATGGGGCGTTTGGGCTCAGCGTCTTTGCGGTTTGCTGCAGTCACAGGGGCATTCTCTGGCCTCCTTCTTTTTTGAGCAGTTGAAGTCGAGGGGGCCGTTGCAGCGGGCACCCAAACAGCTGTTGCCTTTTGTGGCTTGGCAAGATGGTTCTCTTTTTGCTGCACTTTCACTTTCTTTTGTCGGCGAGGGTAATTTTGATCAATCACCGACTCCTGGACCTGTCGCCAGACTTTGTAAATTTTGGATGACAACCGTCGAAGGGGCTGCTCCGGCTTCGCTTCTGTAACATTCCCCACGAGTGGAGGAGTTCTTTTTAGTACAGCGGTAGGAGAGTTCCTGCGCACCTTGTTCAGCAATTCAAAGCTGTTCCCGGTTGGAACAGCAGCATCAATCTCCACCGTTGGAGCTGGTGGAGTAAACCCAGACGGAGAGCTTCCCCCAGCCTTCCGTACTCAGCGCCAGTGACGATGGCGAGCATGTCGCGCAGATGGTGTTGGTTCGGCTATGGGGATGGCTTTGTCATGCCCCCTGTCCTGGTGAGGCGCTGCTGGTACCAGCCTCTTGAAGACCGACGTCCGTCGAGCAGCAGTATCCAATCTGTCAAAGACAGACCTTTGAGCAGGAACGGGAGCCGGAGTGGCCAGTCTCGTAAAGACTGATCCTTTGACGGGGGAGGTTTCTTTAGTGGCCTCGAGAGCAAGAATGGCTATCCGCTTTGGGATGGCCGCTTTAGATATTGTGGGCTTCTTGACAGGCCCGTTAGAGTTCAGGCTCAGCCTGTCGAATACTGACGCCGTGAACTTATCAATAACGCTTTTTCTTTTTTCTTGTTGGCTTGACATCGGACGACCCGTTGAGAGGGGTCGTGGTGGTAGTGAGCCGATCAAAGACCGACTTCTTTTGCACTTCTTGCGACAGCGGGATGTTAATGCTCACTGGTGGGAGCATGGTCGCGATGAACAACCCGGTGGTAGCCTGCATCACCTGTTCTATCGGCATTATGAACAGGAAGGCCGCTTGGGGCCCGTAAGCTACACCTCCAGATGAGGTGGAACGTGAGTTGCAGTTGCAGCTGGAACACTTCGTGCAAGTAGATGCCATTGATCTTTCGTTTTCTGCACCAAGCAAGACACCAAATCTTAGTACCTCGAACCCAAGGGCAGCCATTAGCAAACCGCGATTCGTTCGTGAACACGACACACGAAGTGTAGAGTGGAAAGAGGAAAAGGTCCCACCGGGCGTGCCAGAATCTGTTCCCCGCCGAAAGACGCGGACGAAGACGCGGCGGACATCTTGCCTGAATTTCGGGGCAGATGCTAATTGGTGCTATCCGTCCATCTCTCCGAAGATACCAAGTTGATTTATGGCACTATGTATCGAAGGTTTAAACGGATGCGGACGATGTAGCAGACTTCGTCAGATTCCTTCTCGTTCGAGGGGTTTTTTATTGTGGGGACGCTCTTCCCTACAGGCGCAAGCCCCTGCAGTTAATTACGCTACCGCATCGCGGTAACAACTTTCTCCTTCTCCAGATGGTCACTTCATGTCGTGGGTGTTTATTTTGTTTGTGGTTGCCTGTGGATTGTATACGGAGACTAATTTATGTTGTCGCCGTAGGGCGTGGATTAGTCCAAATCCGTACTTTCTTAGATTTGGGTTTGGGGGTTGGGTTTAAGGATACGTTAGTCTTATTTGAGACTAAGATCAACTTAAACGTTTGTTAAGGATACGTTAGTCTAGTTTTAGACTAAGATCAACTTAACGGGATCGTTTAGATCCAACAAAAGAGCATTTGGGCTCTATTGTTTAGTTTAGGGACATTGCGGTCGATTAGTTTAAGGACATTACAGTCCGATGTTAGTTTAAAGACATTACGGTCTAGTGTTAGTTTAAGGACACCTCGGTCCAGGTTAAGGACATCGTAGTCCATGGGCTTAAAGACCCCACAGTCCAGGTTAAGGACATCGTAGTCCATGGGCTTAAGGACCCCACAGTCCAGGTTAAGGACATCGTAGTCCATGAGTTTAAGGACCCCACAGTCCGGGTTAAGGACATCGTAGTCCGTGAGTTTAAAGACCCCATAGTCCGGTTTAAAGACATCGTAGTCTATGGAATGTATGGTTGTCGGGACCCGTCACCTCTCTGAAGACGTTGAAGGATTACAACGACATGTATCAGAGAGGTTCAGAGATGTACCCTCGAACCAGTGTGAGTTGGTTGAAAAGATCTGTAGTCCAATTTAGGACTAAGATCTGTTAAATATTCATGAGCAGATGGGCTCAATTAAATATGAGTTGAGGACTTATGGCCAATCTTGGGCTAAGTCTAATAAATGTTTAACATTTTTATTCTGGCTATTGAGCCTTTATTTGAATTTGGCCCTTTTAATAATGCCGAGCATTAGATCTTGACACCTTTTTTGTCTTGTATTGAATGCAGAGCATTCATCAGAACAATTTATGTTCTGTCAGCGCAACACGTGGCGCTCCAGGCGCTTTGCACTAGTTAAAGAGCACAGTGCAATTCTGCCAAGTAGCGCAGTGCGCTTCTGCCAAGTAGCGCACACGAAAAGGACACATGTCGCGCTTGGCGCTAAGCGCTAGATGATGGACGCATTGCGCCAGTTTGTGAGCGCTAAGCGCTAGTCCATGAGCGCATTGCGCTATCAATTTAGAGGCGCACACATGAGTGACACGTGGCACGCTTGGCGCTGAGCGCCAGCCTATGAGCACAGTGCGCTATTTCATAAGCGCAAAGCGCAAGTTGCATACGTGGTTGACACGTGGCGCATTTTGGTGCAGAGCGCCGGTCCAGAGAGCGCAGAAGCGCAGTTCAAGAGTGCAAGGCACATTTTAATAGCGCAAAGTGCATTTGATCAATTTTTATGATCTGTGAACAAATTTAAATTCTTTTTAGAAGAGACTTTGTCTCAAGATTCAAGAACAACAGTTCTTATTTTTGAAAGGCTTGCCTTTATAGATCAATGATCTGTATGAAGAATCTGTTCTTCTTTTATTATGTGATGAGATCTTTTGATCTTTTTTTATGAAAGACCTTGGTCTTTATAGATCTATGATCTTTTAAGAAGATAATTCTTCTTTTTATGAGATGATTTCATCTCTGTGTTCATCCTTCATGATCTTTACCTTAAAGAAATAATCTTCTTTTGCTGAGAGCTTGCTCTTCTTTCTTTGAATTTCTCAAAGTTTACAGGGGGGTTTCTCTATATCAGACTTGAAGTCTTGGGGCCTTTATATAGGGTAAATTGATTTGTTAAATCAGTTAAAGAGATTTTTCTCTGATTGATTTGGGGATATTTCCCACCGTTGGATCTTTGATCCTAGGGCTTCTTTTTTACAGAAGGCAATCTTCTTGTTTTTAAAAAGATTGGAAAATCTTTCCATAACAGAATTTTAATTCTGATTAATTAATAATTTATCATTATTAGATCTTTTGATCTAATGGTAGGGGATTTTATAATTCCAGCGCTGGCGCACCCGTGCTTTGCAGTGGTGCGCTGCTCAGAGCACAGCGCACTTTGAGCTAGCGCACCTGTGTTTGACACGTGGTGCGCTGCCCAGAGCGCAGCGCAGCCTGCACTAGCGCACCCGTGTCTGACATGTGGCACGCAGCGCACCTAGAGCACATATGGTGCACTGCCTAGGGCGCAGCGCACCTGGCGCTAGCGCATCCGTGTTTGACACGTGGCGCGCAGTGCGCCTAGCGCACACATGGTGCACTGCTTAGGGCGCAGCGCACCTGGCGCTAGCGCATCCGTGTTTGACACGTGGCGCGCGGCGCGCCTAGCGCTGGATCTGAAGCGTTACTTCAATTTTTGAATTTTGAATTTCAAAATAGAGCTTTGCTCTGATTGGGGGAAATAATGATACCGTACGAATGATGATATTATGTATGATTTTGACCCGTGCCCTCGATTTTGAGGATGTCGTACGACGGATATTACCGTACGAGACATATAAGATGACTGATTCGCACTCTTGACTCGAGAATATACTACGACGTATTATTACCGTACGTGATGATATGAGGCTGGATCGCCGACTATTAGGTATATCGGCTCGAAATAATATAGATTTTCGACTATTTCCTTAGTTTAGTCTTTTAGTTGATTGGGTAGATGTTAGACTAGGCTCGAGTCATATCTATTTTCAAAACTAACGAATCGTGAGTATTTTCAAAAGACATTTCAAGGGATGCAACGGATTTTCAAAGGATATATCTTTTCTCAAAAAACACTGTAGCCTCTACTTTTCTAAAAACCACAATTCGTGTTATTTCAAAACCCTAAAACGGTATGACTCGTATACAAATATGTATACTTTATTATGTTGCGTTTAATATTCAATTTTCCGTTATATTCATGTTGCTCTCATTGCATTTCACATATACATGTGCCTTCTTTTGCTATTATGAGCTTGTCTGTTAGGACACCAGCACCATTACCGATGATGCGTATGGTGCACGTACACTTGCTTGCCGGCTCACACACATCATCATCGGTAATTGCCATGCCACATACACACTAGAGAACCTTTACTCCATTCATATAATCTGATAATCTGTAAATGGAGAATTTTTTTACATTCATAATCTTAAAATGCTAGTGTAGACATTGTATCTCTTACTTAGAATACCATATGCATTTGCATCCGTACATTCTAGTTATGCACTGATCATTGGCTTTATGTCGGCATTTATTATCTCATTGTGTACTGCATATATTGTGATTCTCTTGGAGATTTCCGTATTCATGAGATTTCTGGATTTGGAGAAAACCGCAAAGGAATTTCATAAAACTTATATTAATTTTTAAATAGAAATTGCGGTTTTCTCGTGACATGATGTGTGCGGCGTCCACCATAAGCTTTCTCGGTTCTTGAACCACGTGTGTACACATACCCGATTCAAGGAGGGGGATGCACCGTCTGCGGGTACATGGTGGACCCGGTGAGGTACCCCGGGGCTAGATGGACGTATTGAGAAGGCGTTGAGCCCGGCAGGGGAGCACTACCGACCGGTGATATTTGACGCGGAGTACATCCGGAGGATACCGACCGTAGTCGTGTGATCAGATAATTTGGGCCGATCCGGACTGACGGAGCCCGAGATTTATGAGGATTTTGTGTCGTTGATGGACACGGTTTTCATGATGTTTTCGAGTGTCGATGCTGGGCACTCAGGTTTATCCTGATTTTTCCGTGTCGTTGCTGGACATGCTCATTTAGTGATGCGTTCATACATCATACATGTGACATGTAGTTATTTTATGACACGGACACGAGTACCTGACCTTACACATATGTTTATATTGTCACCTCTACTGTTACTCGATGTTATCGTGCTACTATTATTATTGTACTGTGCTGTATGACTTAGGAGATCGTCATACATGCAATTTCTACACGGTGATGTCTTCTAGTAAAATACATACAATGTGTTTTCGTATACTATTATCTATGTTATGTAGAAGGAACTTGATTTCAGTAAAACCTCATTTCAAACTGCACGTCCACTATTTTCCTTAAAATGGTTTATATTTCTTAGATTTTGGCTTACTTGAATTAGGTGGGGTCCTATAGACTTCACATGATTCAAGTGATAGTCACGTGCCTTTTCCGGGTCGTGACAAAGTTAGTATCAGAGCGTTAGGTTTAACCTTGTTTCGAGTCTAGGTTTGACTATGTGGAATCTAGGGCGTATATTTATATTCAGAACCTAAACTTGACCTTACGGAACTTAGACTTGGCCGAGGGGGTATTAAACCCGAACCTTCGTCGCGTAGGTTGACCTTGGTTGATAGAGTAGGTGACTTAAGTAGAGTGACGTAACGTGTGTTCAAGTATATGTTACTTGCTCAAAAATTGTTGTTTGCTAATTCCGCCTCCCAACAAGAGTTGTGGTGGTGTGCAACATCTACTTACATATGAGGGCGATGGTTGATCCCATAACCATTGGTGTTTGACATCAAAGACTGTACATAGGTGCTCATTAGAGAATGGGTACACCGAAAAGAACTCGCTGAGAACTCCTAGATGGTACCATACCTATCGTCAGATAGCAGTTCTCTGGTGACACTGGTATAGGTTAGTCTGTAGACCCGAGATCGTCATAGAGTCTTGTATGGTTCCCACTGTGCTTTGATTTCCTCCCTATCACAGCTCAAAGGAGTCGTGCAAACAGGTGGATTTTGGGTACAGTCCTGAGTCATATAGAGGCAGTGAGCGATAGGAAGGGTTTCGTCTCTCCCGGTATTGGGAGTTGATGTTGCGCTATGCTCGATTGGCTATAACAGCAAGTCCCTGGTCAGGACTGATGAGATTTACTGGTAAGTGTTATCAGTAGTTTCTCGAATCGTTATAGGTCAAATATCGGCATGACTTATCAAGTTACTAGGATCTGACAATTCCACCCCTAGACTCGATATGTGATATATCAGACGAAGAGACCGGACTATATGTAAGTGTTACTTATAGGCTTCATGGGAGTTTGGACAAGTTTGCTTGTTGATCTTTTATTCTCTCAATACCTGGGTAGCCGTTATGTCCAGCTAGTACCGCTGACGGCTTGTGGGTAACTGATATGATCATTACCTACTGCCGACGTATTGACGAGTCTTTAGAGTCCCACACAGATATTTCCTAGCTTAAGCGAAACGAAGTAAGGCACATATGTGATATGTGCGGGACCTTGATTAAATACGTGTAAGTGATATCGTATTCTAATCTCGCGATATATAATATCGGTCGGTTATATGTGATATAACCAGATTATTGAATCAAGTGTTGATTCAATAAATTGATATACATATAAAAGATATTAGTCGGTTATATATGATATAGCCGGATTATTAAATCAAGTGTTGATTTAATAATTTGATATATATATTTATATTTGATATATTAATAAATATTAACTAATATTAGCTGACTAAAGAATTTCTTCTCTTGAATATATATATATATATATATATATATATATATATGTTGATATATATATTTATGTAATGTGTGTGTGTGTATTACATATACTATTGTGTCATGGTGGATGATACATAGAGCATGGGTATATGGGACTCACACCAAGCCAAGGATAATATTGGGTGATTTATATTTAAATTAAAAAGAAAATTAGTGGAAAATGAGCATGGCTTAAGATACTTCATGAAGCATGTAGAAGCCATGACTCATTCCACTAATTTTGTTTTACTTTAGATATTTTATAACCTAACATTTATCCTTAGCTATGGTTAACTCTCTACAAATATCATTTATGATATTTTCTTCACCCTAGTTCTTCACAAGCTTCATCTTCTTCCTCCTCTTGATATTTCTTTGGGTGAAAAATAAAAGGAGAAAAGAAATTCTAAAGTGAGTAAAATTCCTACTTTATCAACCTACTCTCATCTAGCCCATTGGTGTAAGTTGTTTGCTTCACTAATTTCTTAATTGGTGAAGAGGTAGCTTAAAATAGAGATTCTTCAAAGTGGATCATCTTCGACCTCGAAGACGACTAATCAAGCTCGTTCCTTTCACCAAGTGGAGCTTAAGAAGAGTTCGAGGGACCACTACTTGGAGCTAAGGGACTACTACTTGGAGCTATTGAAGTGAAGGACCGGTCTACAAAAGTTGTATTTCCTATTCACTTAGTGTAATATTTATTTACATGCTTATAAGCCCTAATTCTCTAGTTCAATTCTAGTTTTGTATAGCTTAGCCCACCAGATTTTTTAAAATTGCATACTTGATGCCTTTTGAAACCTAGTAGTGGTGCTAAGACATACTTTCACAAGTTGCTTATGTCTATTTGTAGACTCAATCATAGATTGCAGAAACGGATCATCTGTTTTGATATGACAGTCAAGGTGATTGGCTTCATCAAAACAATAGATGAACCTAGTAAGAAGGATGTAGGGAATACTATCCTGGATTTGGATGACATACTCCAGATAGAAAGTGATGTTCCTATACTACAATCGGTCAAATTTTGGTTGTCACATAGTATTTTCTCCACGTTGGGTATGGATAGTATATCACGAATTCTAATGACTAGATCTAGATTTGGGAAGTTTCCCAAATCGAGTACTTAGACAATATTCTAAAAGTATTTTAGAATGGACAACTCCTAGCGTTGTAGGATACCCGCAGGTTATAGAGTCGCCTTCTCTAAAGAGATGTCTTCTAGAATGATGAAGAGAGTGACTGGCATGAGTGACATATCATTTGCTTAGGCAATTGAGTCAATCATGCAATATCTTGTACAAAACTGGATGGATAATATATATCAGGGATTCTAGTTTTAGATCTAGATTTGGGAAGTTTCCCAATCGGGTACTTGGACAGCATTCTAAAAGTATTTTAGAATGGACGACTCCTGGCGTGGTGGTGTACCCGCAGGTGATGGAGCCACCCTCTCTAAAGAGATGTCTTCTAAACTGATAAAGAGAGGGATTGGCATGAATGACATATCATTTGCTTAGGCAATTGAGTCAATCATGCAATGTCTTGTACAACACTAGATATTGCTTTTGCACTAGTTGCAATAAGCTTATAATAATCCAATCCTCGAGAAACAAAGGAAAGCTATCATGAACACAAGAGGATGTTCTTGGTATAAGATAACGGCAGCCTCCTCTGGGAGGCGGTTATCGGTTCAGGCTTCCAAGGTGGCCTGGATGACAGAGATACTGTCAGGGTTTTGAGTTTAGCCTCTTCCGAGGATTGGTATATTGGATAGTGTTCCAATAGAGATATTAAGGTAATCATGGTGAAGGATGCTGGTTATAACTCAACAGAGAATACAACCCAAGAAGTTTGTTAGATGGAGTTGTTCATTTATGAACTTGGTCCCATCAAGTATCCAGACAAATTCTTGATGTAAGTCGATGTTAGACACCCCACATGATGCGGGGAGGCGGAATAGGTAAAACAATCATTTTGTTTAAACTAACATCGACTAACTATACGGATCTTTGCCAAATCCTAACTAACAACAACATAGAAGTGATTAGCTACTATGAAAGAAGATTATACCTAATGAATCAAGTCCTTCTTGTTCTCTTTGTTCACCTCCTCGACGGCCTCCTCGATGTGATAGAAGATCCACCCGAGAGCTATTTCTCCAAGCTTTAACCTCACACTTGAGGTAACTAAGTGGCTATGAGTGCTAATCAAAGCAACCTAGAGGATATAGAAGAGAATTAGGGATCTATTAGTCTTGCTAACCCTTGGATCTCAACACATGAGAGGTTAGAGTTAGATCTTTGAAGAGAGAGAGCTTGAGAAGAGAGAAGGTGAGAGTAAGAATGATCTTGGAAAAATATCTCATTGTGAATATATGAAGCATAAGATATTTATTAAATGAATAACAAATAATAATATCATCATGCTTCATTAACTCACCTTGTGTGATTCATCCTATGAGTCATTAATCAATAAATGCATCATTAAATCCTTTGGATGAATCACACCATGAGTCATTAATCCAATTAATGCAAATTCCACCTAAGCCTCCAACTCATCAATCTTCTAGAAGCTACTCGACAAATTACGAGAATGCCCCTCCCATCCGTGAAAACACGGAAAGACTGAGACTGTACAAATCCAATAATCCAATACTAGAATCTGGCTTAAACTAAAGCCCGCTAGTATAAACTGTCCGAATATCGTATGTGCGTAAAAACACATATGTGTCCGAACCCTGTCGTAAAACCATACGACCTCTATATCGTTTCGTCCGAAGCAGGGAAACTCTCTGTGTGGGACTCTAAAGACTCGACTACTACGCTGGCAGTGGGTTTAACCACAGACCGCAAGTGGCACTAGTTGTACGTAACGGTCCCCAGGTAGATGTCGATAAGAAGGCCGGTGAGGAAACCCATCCGAACTCCTACTAAGCCTGATGTGACAATCTCCGTACAGTCTGGTCTATTCGTCTAAGACTATCGCATATCGGGCCTAGGGGGGCGGCAAGCTTCAGTCCCTTAAAAGCGGTATAAGTCATGTCGGAGTGAAGCCCATTACACCTTGAGAAGCTACTGGAAATCCTACCATTAAATCTCACTTACCCTGGCCAGGGACTTTGCGTAATGGCTCTCCAAACACAGCGCGATATCAACTCCCAATACCGGGAGAGACGAATCCTATCTAACCGCCACTGCCTCCAAGTGCTTCGGGACTACACCCAACTGCTACCTGTTTGCACGACTCCTTTGAGCCGTGGTAGGGTAGCAATCTAAGAACAGTGGAAACAAACTCGAGGCGAAGCAGCAGTGTCAAGTCTGCGGACTATGCTGTACTCATGTCACCTGGGAACTGTTAACTGACGACGGTTATAATACCAACCAACAGTTCCCTACGAGTCATGTCCGGTGTACCCGTAACCCAACGAGCACCTGTATACTATTTCCAGTACAACGTACTGATGGCTGTGGGACAGACCATTTCCCCTGCTGGGATGAGAAGCGTACACACTAGTCTACTCCGGAGTATCGATGCCCTGTCTCGATAATCCTACGACTAGGGACCTGAAAAAGGATGTGCTTGTAGACTACCCAGCCCCCACTAGTGTGACTGCCATCACAACGCTGGTAGTCAAGCAAGATCCTAAGGGCTCTATCAATATGTATTCTCGATATGCTAACATATACACATATTAAGATAGACATAAACCAAGTAGCATACTACCATGTTTAGCAAGACTGTTAATATAACTGTGAATACCCCAAGCTTCCATTAAGTAATATACAAGCTAGTATGATACAATAATGGCCCCTAAGGCATATACACTAACAATCTCCCACTTGCACTAGGGCCATATACTGGCGTATCGAAGACCTATCATCTCGAGTAGCCTCTCGAACTGAATCTGAGGTAAGGCCTTAGTGAATGGATCTGCAGTGTTCTCCTC
The DNA here is from genome assembly GCA_030015575.1 of Agapanthus africanus. Lineage (NCBI taxonomy): Eukaryota > Viridiplantae > Streptophyta > Magnoliopsida > Asparagales > Amaryllidaceae > Agapanthus > Agapanthus africanus. The sequence continues at coordinate 58,376,669 of CM057349.1, read as the reverse complement.
TGTAGGAACTCTCCGGACCTCGATCTCCTGTCAATCTATGATCTCCCTGATCAGGTGATACCGCCTCAAGATGTGTCTGGACTTCTGATGGGATCTGGGTTCCTTCGCTAAAGCTATAGCTCCGTTGTTGTCACAATACAGCAGTATTGGATCAGTAATGGTAGGAACCACCTAAAGTTCTGTTAAGAACTTCTTCATCCAGATCGCTTCTTTTGCGGCATCGCAAGCAGCGATATACTCTGCTTCCATCGTCAAGTCAGTAACGGTGTACTGCTTGGAACTCTTCCAGCACACCGCCCCTCCATTGAGGGTAAAGACATAACCTGACATGGACTTGGAGTCATTCTTGTCACTCTGGAAGCTGGAATCAGCAATGGCCTCAATCTTGAGGTCTTTTCCGCCGTAAACCAAGAACATCTCCTTAGTCCTTCTCAGGTACTTGAGAATGTTCTTTACTGCTATCCAGTGCTTCTCCCCTGGGTCTGACTGATACCTGCTTACCACGCTCAGTGCGTAAGCTACATCTGGTCTGGTGCACAACATCGCATACATTATAGAGCCTACCGCAGAAGCATAGGGTATAATAGACATGCGATCCCTTTCCAAATCAGTCTTGGGAGATATCTCTTTGGAGAGGGTGATTCCGTGACAAGCCGGTAAACTACCGTGCTTAGAATCTTCCATACTGAATCTTTTCAGTACAGTGTTGATATACCTGGACTGCGAAAGTCCCAATATCCTCTTGGATCTATCACGATAGATTCGGATCCCCAGAATGTAAGAGGCATCACCCAGGTCTTTCATGGAGAACCTGTGTGATAAGAATCCTTTGATAGATTGTAGCATAGGAATGTCATTTCCTATCAAGAGAATGTCATCGACGTACAAGACGAGGAATATGACAGTTCGTGCTACAATTTTACTATATATACATGGTTCATCTGGATTTTTGATAAAGTCATATTCTTTGACCGTTTTATCAAAACAGATGTTCCAACTCCACGATACCTGCTTTAGTCCATAAATGGACTTAAGCAACTTGTACAGTTTCCTGCTGCTCCCACTCTGATTTAAACCTTCTGGCTGATCCATATAGACGCACTCTTCTAAACTACCATTTAGAAAAGCCATCTTTACGTCCATCTGCCAGATCTCATAATCATGGAAGGCGGAAATGGCAAGAAGGATCCGAATGGATTTGAGCATAGCCACTGGAGAAAAAGTTTCGTCATAGTCCAAACCAGGTCTTTGACGAAAACCCTTTGCAACAAGTCTACCCTTATAGGTTTCCACCTGTCCATCTACACCAATCTTTTTCTTGAAGATCCATTTGCATCCTATGGGTTTTACCCCATCTGGAGCAAAGTCCAAAGTCCATACTTTGTTAGTGTACATGGACTCCATCTCGATCCGCATTGCATCCAGCCATCTTACCTAGTCACCGCTCTGGATGGCCTGCTGGAAGCTAGTAGGTTCATCATTATCAATGACGCAATCCTCTCTATCCCCATCTATGAGAAAACCGTAGTATCTCTCAGGCGGATGAGACGGCCTACTACTCCTGCGGAGGGGTGCGGGAATGTCCTGTTCTTCTTGAACTACTGGTTCTACCAAACTTTCAGTAGTAGTTTGTGGTTCTGGAATTTCTTCCAGTTCTATTGCACTCCCACTTGTTTCCTTTTCTAAAAACTGATGTTCTAGAAAATGGGCATTACGAGAAACAAAAACCTTTTGTTCCTCTGCGTAATAGAAGAAATATCCCTTGGAGTTCTTTGGATATCCCACAAATTTACACAGTACTGATCGTGCCTGGAGTTTGTCCGCATGCTGCTTTTTAACAAAAGCTGGACATCCCCATATCCTTAGATACTGAAGATAGGGTTTCTTCCCACTCCACATCTGATATGGCGTGGTAGGCACAGTCTTGGTAGGAGCCCTATTCAAAAGATATGCTGTTGATCCTAGTGCATAACCCTAGAAAGATCGTGGTAACTCAGCATTACTCATTATGGAACGTACCATATCCAATAGGGTTCGGTTCCGTCTCTCGAATACACCGTTATGCTATAGAGTGTATGGAGGAGTAAGCTGAGAGAGAATTCCTTTCTCTTTTAGGTACCCAGGAACTCGGCACTTAAGTATTCACCACCTCGATCAGATCTCAGTGTCTTGACATTTGTCGGTTTGGTTTTCTACTTCATTCTTATATTCTTGGAATTTCTCAAAGGCCTCGGATTTATGTTTCATTAAGAAAATGAATCCATACCTAGAGTAATTGTTCGTAAAAGTAATGAAATATGAAAAACCATCTCTTGCATGTGTAGACATTGGACCACATACATCGCTGTGTATGAGTACTAAGAGCTCGCTCGCTGTTGCTTCATGTCCAGTGAATGGAGTCTTTGTCATCTTTCCTTTGAGACATGATTGACAAGTTGCATAAGATTGATATTCGGACGGATCCAAATATCCTTCTCTATGTAACTTAGTTAACCTTGTCTCATTGATGTGACCCAGTCTACAATGCCATAAGAAAGCCTGATTTATAACTGGAGACTTTCTTTTTAATGTGTTCTGGACATTGAAAATCTGTAATTGGTTTAGCACGTATATACCGTTATCTAGTGTACCGGACCCAATCAAACCATGATTAAGGTGGATGTTAACAATATCGCTTACAAACATGAAATCATAACCTTCTTTTGATAACAACGATACTGATATGATATTACACGTTAAACTAGGTACACAAAAATAGTTGCGCAAAACCAAAATATGTCCACTCGTCAATCCTAGGTGATAATCCCCTACGGATACAGCACCCACGCTAGCTCCGTTAGCAACCTGGAGGGTCATATCACCAATCTTCAGCACTCAACGGTCTCTCAGTGCCTACAATAAATTGCATATATGAGATCCTGATCCGGTATCCAATACCCAGGAAGTAGAGTTGATTGACAGACAATTTTCAATTACAAACACACCTGAAGTCGAAGCCACAGCTTGCTTCGGGTCCTGGTTCTTGGCAATCCAAGCTTTGCAATCTTTCTTCCAATGGCCTTTTCTACGACAGTGGAAGCACTCGTCCTTTGCCACTACTGGTACCGCAACCTTTGCCTTTCTCTTAACTCCCACCTTACCAACACCACATTTTGGTTTGGTAGCGGCCTTCATCTTCCTTCCTTTGGCCCTTGCCTTGGACCTGGAAGAGGAAGTACCGCGAACAAACATAGTGGGTGTTTCCCTTGCTTTCTGCAAGGTGCCCTCTGCACTCCTCAACATGTTAAAGAGTTCTGGAAGTCCAACTTCTTTTCCTTGAATGTTGAAATTCAGAATAAACTGGGCGTAGGTGGAAGGAAGGGACTGAAGAACCAAGTCTGTGTAGAGCTCGTTCTCCAATGTCGTCCCGAGGTCCGCGAGCTCTTCTATATAGCCAATCATCTTAAGGACATGTTCTCCTACAGATGATCCGACGGCCAGCCTCGACTGAAACAAGTTCTTCGAGGTCTCGTATCTAGCTATACGAGATTGCTCTCCATACAGATCTTTTATGTGGAGAAATATGGATTCAAGATCCATATCCTCGTGCCTCCTCTGATGTTCATTATTCATAGAGGCAAGCACGATGCATTTGGCCTTCGCGCAATCTAACTCCCAGGTCTTGTGGATTTCCTTATCCGCAATACTGGATTCTGGACCAGGGACAGCAGGTGCCTTAGCAGTAAGGATATACCCCAATTTGTCATAAGTCAAAGCCATCTTGACATTCCGGAACCAATCTTTATAGTTTGGTCCTGTCAGAATATTTTTCTCTAATATAACTTAAAGCCTGTCATGTTTTGGGTCGCTGCAATGAGAGAGAGAGCGAACACTTTAGCATGATGCTCTTGCAAGTTTATAGTGGTTTTTAGTTTATCTAAACAGGATGGCTCCCACTGTTTCTCGAATCCCTCCTCAAACCAAAAAGGAAGAACTAGTCATGACTATTCTCACCATACAATACTTGCTTAACCGTTCAACCAGGCCGGTGTCGGTACTTCGAGGGAGGTTTTACGACGCTTTCGCGAAGTTCCTTAATTAAATAACCTCTTTTCTCTGGGGGCGTAACCCCGCTGACACCTTTCTCGACACCTACTTGGTTTATAGCATTGATCGTTAAGTGACGAATCTCCTGATGAGTAGCGGATACTCACAGTAGGATAGGGATCTGATTGTTAGGGATTCTGCGTGTTCAAGTTTAGTTAATTACCGCAATCAAAACGGTTTCGCTTGTAGCTAGCCGGTTGAGTATGGGTCGTCCGCAGGGAGATGGGAATCTTTTTCTATGTGCTTTAACGAGTTAAGTCCAATTTTCCAGATTTGTTTGTGATTAACTAAGTATTAAAATGATATGTAAAGAGAGCTTGTTAGGGTTAGGATTAGGTTAGTTTGAGTTAGGAGTCGCTCACTTCTTTCGTTGCCACTCTTAATATCGGTGTTACGGTAATCGGCAACAACGGGGATTAGCACGACTAGGAAGGAACTTGCGAGTATAAGCTAGGCTTTCCAACGCTTAAGTTCTTCCTTTTGGTGCTTGTGCGTCCGTTCCTGGCTCTTAGCCATAACCTCCGGTTAATTCAACCACAACCGGTCTCATTACGGAATCACCGCTATCATGTAGGATAAGGTGCCGTAGGGAGCGGATTGTGGTTCAATTAACGGGAGTCGATTTAAGATGTTGGGCAAGGAAAGAGTGAGAGAGATTTCCTTCTCTCAAACTTCCCTTATCCTACCCTAACAAGTATGGAAACTACTCACACATCATAATGAAAAGAAAATAAAACAAAAGAGGAAGATAGAAAGAAAGAGATTAGAAGATAACAACTAGCTATTTGCGACCTCACCTTGGCAAGGATCAAGCGTAAGCATCATGGTTGTTTAAGGATAAAGGAAAAGAGAAAAGAAAGAAACAACAATAAATAACAACAGCTACTTATCAATTAACGATTACAAGCGATTAACATAAAAAGAGCAAGACAAGTATAATAACAAAATGAACTTCTTTATTCATCATTCTTCACTCACAAAAGCTCACTGCAAGTTTTTCAATGGAGAAGAGATGAGAAGAGGAAGAAGAACAACAAGTATTCTAAAACCTAACAAAACACAAGATTAAGCACCCTTGGCTTCACAAGGTTCTGGGCTATTTATAGGCAGGGAAAAGGAAATCTAGGGCAAAATTCCGTCTCTACATAAAAATACCAAACTACCCCTAAAATACCACCTTATGCCGCCATCATACGGCCGCGGATCCGCGGCCTATACCCCCTATTGGCCGTGGATCCGCGGCCCTATAGGAGAGTTGGGGCATGGGCTTTTTTGTACTCCCCTGGTCTGCTGTGCCCATGAGTCTGGTATATGATTTTTCTCAGATTTTCTTCACGATTTTTCCAGAATTTCTGTTGATCAAAAGTGGATCTTTTGTCATGATTTCCTCGAGCTCCGCATAGATTTCTTGGACTTGGTGCTACCATTGTGCTTTGTGCATGAAGATGACAAACGATTTGACATTTTGTCTCTCAAACTGGAGTGTGGCAACATACGGATAAAGAGCGGAGACCCGTGTTTTATCTGTGGTTGGCAGGACCCGGGTTTTCTCGTGTTTTTCCATGAATTTCACCGTTTAGAGCCGAGAACCTGTATCCTGCAATTGACTAGCAAACACGGCTCAAGAGTACCTACCGATATGCAATGTGATAAAAATTGGGCGGTATAAAATTGCAAAAATCTGATATGAACAAATACCCCCAAACTTATCATTTGCTCGTCCCGAGCAAAGCCAATTATTCACAAAAAAATTCCTAACCTCACTTTCGCAGGGAACGCGATCACACTAAGCATGTGCAACAAGCCGTTAAACCTCTAGGTGTCCCTAGTAGGAGGAGTGTTGTCTCCTGAGGGTTTTCAGCGGATACTATCCACAAAATCCGGTCAAGCTAGTTTTGCGAAATTACTATGATTCAAACCCCTAAAGTTTTGTTTCAGAAAATAACAATTCTATTATCCTAAGTCTAGACTATCGAACCTTTATTTTTCACACCTCGCTTCTAATTTAACTACAGATTTTATATGTCTTTACGTGCAGTGCAAATAGTGTCGTTAAGTTTCCAGAAGGATCGATTTAAAGTCATTATGTCACACAATAAAGCCCAGATAAAATTTTTAAAAAGATCACATAAGTTTTATAAAGAGTTAAGCATTTTCAAGTTTCGTTTTCCAGTAAAGTTTCAACTTCAGAATTTCTATCTTCCCTAACGAGAAACTAGGTCTTATTTTTCACTCCACCTTTTTCTTGTTTTCATTTCATACGCACCTCTGTGAATGTGCAATAGTCTTTATCATAGAATCAAACCTTCATATCTCCGCTAAATTTTTTTATAAAAGCCTGTCTTTTATCAAGATTATTCTCACACAAAGAACCGTTAGGAATTTTAACTCGGAGAGAACACTTGCTTGACTTTGTTTTAATCTGGACTTTCTAGGCTTCTTAGCGAGCTTTGGGCCAATGCACCCAAACCAGTTGGTTTTAGGGCATTAGGTGTAGAAACACCCCGGCGGACTTAATTTCTCAAGTTACCTAGGTCCAAAAACAAAAGACAATTTGGCGTGAAAATCATGATAATTCAATACGAACGGAGACATAACCGGCAGTTCAATTTTTATTTTTTTTTGGATAAAAGACGTGTTTAGTGGGTTCGGTGTGTAATCATTCCAATCAAGTTTCAGATGGGTTATTTTTCAGACTTAGTTCCAATTAAGGCATCAATAATATCCCTTCATATTCACTTCACTTCATAAACTATTCTTGATATTACTTACTTCAGAACAAACCTATTTGATTCTCAGAAAATCATTTATCCATTTAAAAGTTTTTTAGACATAAAAGACTTGTCATCTAATTTTTAAAACTCACGACACGTGTAGTGTGATGTAAAGACGTATATCAGCTATAGTTAACTTCAAAGGAGAGTTATCTTTCAGGTTTTCAAAATCTAAAAATAAGATTTAGTTGTTCTTATTTTATCAAATAAAACCGTCAAAATGTTGAATCAGAGTCCTCCCACTAGCTAACTTGACAAAAAAGATTTTATGTTTTTAGAAAATTTTCTGATTTTTATGGATTTTATGGATTTTAATATGCAGATGCAAAATATACATATGAATGCGAAGGTAAGAAATGCGTACCGAGCGTACCCCCAAACTTAAACTGGACAGTGTCTTCACTGTCATTGCATGAAGAGATCATTTGAAGGGTCAAAATTGTCGGTTAGCCATACACACATTTTTTTTTATTGTTTTTTGTTAGAAAAGAAAAGAAAAGCAAAAATGGAAAAGAATATCCACAAAAATATACAAAATGGTATATACATACCCCCAAACTTATTTGGAACAGTGTCCACTTGTTCTTGGCTAGATAACCGAAGTTTGGAGGTAGGCAGAGGAAGATTATGCAGGGTAAACCGGCTCCTGTAAGACCAGGAGCTCCTCTGTTGGTTCGGCGCTAAGGTATGGTTTTAGTCGGTGTCCGTTCACTTTGAAAAATGAACCGTCCTTTGGATTCTCCAAATCCACAGCGCCATGCGGATACACATTCCGCACAAAATACGGCCCTTTCCAGCGAGATCTGAGCTTTCCTGGATGGAAGTGTAGTCGGGTGTCGTAAAGCAGTACCTGCTGACCAGGTACGAAGGTTTTGCGCAAAAGGTGTTTATCATGAAACACCTTCGTTCGGTTCTTAACGACAACCGCGTTATCGTAAGCCTCATCCCTAAGCTCGCTCAATTCGTTCAACTGCAGCTTCCGATGGCTACCCGCACCTTCGAGAGACAGATTCAGCTCCTTTATCGCCCAAAATGCGCAATGCTCTATTTCTACAGGTAGGTGGCACGCTTTTCCGTACACAAGCCGATAGGGAGACATGCCAAGGTCGGTCTTATAAGCGGTTCGAAATGCCCAAAGGGCATCAGTGAGTTTCAGCGACCAATCCTTACGGTTCTTGGAAACCGTCTTCTCCAGTATCTGCTTGATTTGCCGATTTGAAACTTCGGCCTGTCCGCAGGTTGGGGGTGGTAGGGCGTAGAGAGCTTATGATTAATGGAATATTTCCGCATCAAGGCCTCGAAAGTCTTGTTGCAGAAATGGCTTCCATTGTCGCTAATGATCGCCTGGGGGTGCCCAAACCGGGAGAAAATGTTTTCTTTAAGAAACCTAACGACAACCTTGTTGTCGTTAGTCCGGCTGGGCACAGCCTCGACCCACTTAGAGACGTAATCAACAGCGAGAAGGATGTACAAGTTCCCGAAAGAGCTGGGAAACGGCCCCATGAAATCTATCCCCCAAATATCGAAAATCTCCACAACCAAGATCGGTTGGAGCGACATCTCGTTCCTCCGGGATATCCGGCCCAAGTGTTGGCACCGGGAGCAAGTCTTGCAATAGTCATGAGCATCTTTGAAGAGTTGTGGCCAGTAGAAACCACATTGCAAGATCTTCTCAGCTGTCTTTCTGGGGCCAAAATGCCCGCCACACGCTTGATCGTGGCAAAATGACAGCACACTCTTGAATTCCTCGTCAGGGACACACCGACGAATAATCTGGTCGGGACAGTACTTGAACAAATAGGGTTCGTCCCAGTAAAAGTATTTTACTTGGGATAAGAAGCGAAGTCTGTCCTGACTTGACCATTCAGTCGGTAGTAATCCTGTGGCCAAATAGTTCACAATATCTGTGAACCAGGGTTCGCAAGATACTGTCAAGAGCTGTTCATCCGGGAAAACGTCATTGATCGGAATTGGAAGCGAAGGCGAAGAAGGAAGTCGTGAGAGATGGTCGGCAACTACGTTTTCACATTCTCGTTTGTCCTTAATGACAAGGTCAAACTCTTGAAGCAAGAGGATCCAACGTATTAGCCGAGATTTTGCATCTTTCTTCGCAAAAAGATGGCGCAGAGCAGAGTGGTCTGTGTAGACAATGACTAGAGAGCCGATGAGATAGGGCCTGAACTTTTCTAAAGCAAACACAACAGCCAAGAATTCCTTCTCAGTTGTTGTATAATTGAGTTGGGCATCGTTCAGGGTTCGGCTCGCATAATAGATTACGTGCGGCATCTTGTTGATGTGTTGTCCAAGGACAGCACCAATGGCAAAGTCAGATGCATCGTACATAATCTCAAATGGGTGCATCCAGTCAGGTGAAGAAAGAACGGGAGCAGAAGTGAGTGATCTTTTCAATGACTTGAACGCAGTCACACAGCTCGAGTTGAAGTCGAATGGCGTGTCCTTGGCCAACAAAAGAGTCAAAGGCCTAGAAATCTTGCTAAAGTCCTTGATGAACCGTCTATAGAAACCAGCATGGCCAAGGAAGGCTCGGATATCTTTGACGCATCGGGGAGGAGGGAGATTGGAAATGACCTCAATCTTCGCTTTGTCAACCTCTATGCCATTTTGCGAGATGATATGTCCTAAGACAATACCTTCGCGCACCATGAAGTGGCACTTCTCCCAATTCAAAGTGAGATTCTTGTCCTTACATCGGGTAAGGACAGCGTCAAGATGCAGCAAACACTCGTTGAAGGAATCGCCGAAGATGGAGAAATCGTCCATGAAGATCTCCAGAAATTTTTCCACCATGTCTGAGAAGATTCCCATCATACACCGTTGGAAGGTAGCGGGCGCATTGCATAACCCAAAGGGCATGCGACGATATGCAAACATGCCGAAAGGACAAGTGAATGTGGTCTTGTCCTGGTCTTTTTCGGCGATGGGAATTTGATTATAGCCAGAGTAGCCATCAAGAAAGCAGTAATACTCGTGTCCGGCCAATCGTTCAAGCATTTGGTCAATGAAAGGTAGCGAAAAGTGGTCCTTCCGTGTTGCGGCGTTGAGTTTTCTGTAATCGATGCATACTCGCCACCCAGTTTGGATGCGAGTAGGGATTAACTCGTTCGCCTCGTTAGTTATGACCGTTATACCTGATTTCTTGGGGACAACGTGAATGGGGCTAACCCACTGGCTATCAGAGATAGGGTAAATGATACCACTATCCAGACATTTTACGATCTCCTTCTTCACAGCCTCTTTCATGACTGGATTGAGACGTCTTTGTGGATCCCGGGCCGGTTTGGTATCATTCATCAGATGAATGTGATGTTCAACGATCAGGGGACTAATCCCCTTGATGTCCGCCATGGACCAGCCAAAAGCTTGCCTGTTGCTGTGCAAGACCATGAGAAGGGCTTTCTCTTGCTCTGGAGCTAGAGAAGCCGAGATGATGACAGGGAGGGTCTCGTTCTCACCTAAGTAAGCATACTTAAGGTGAGACGGCAAAGGCTTGAGTTCGAGCGTTGGAGGTGAAACGATGGAAGGCAAGATTGGTGAAGAGGTCTCGAACTCAAAGGACTCCAGCAAAGGTTCAAAACGAGTGTAAGCGACCGAGTCGGATGGTTCAGGTAACTCATCCGGAAATTCGAAGGATTCAAACTCGGGATGCGAGCGGCTAAGATCGTTCAAGAACGTGAAACACTCGTAGTCGTTGTCTGGCGCAGAAACAGCAGCAGGTTCGAGGAGGAACGCACTAGTGGCGTCAAGTTTATCGTGATCAAACAGAAACTCCTCGAATTCACACTCTTCTGGGGTGATCTCCTGGATTGAGCAAATGTCCAGTATATGAGTATTAGGTTCGGAGGGCTGATTCCCCAACCTAAAAATGTTGAGTTCAATCGTCATGTTTCCAAAAGAGAGGTTCATCGAACCATTGCGACAATTGATCACAGCATTTGAGGTTGCAAGAAATGGGCGACCGAGTATCACCGGAATTTGATTCCGGGGGTTAGCTACAGGCTGTGTGTCTAATACAATGAAGTCAACGGGGAATATGAAATCCCCGACTTTGATTAACACATCCTCTAGCTCACCCCTAGGATGGGTGATCGATCGGTCGGCCATTTGGAGAGTGCAGTGTGTGGGCTTCAGCTCTCCTACGCCTAATTGCTCGTATACTGAGTACGGAAGCAGGTTAACACTGGCACCAAGATCTAATAGTGCGCAGTTGATGTTCTTATCCCCAATGGTAATAGAAATCGTAGGACAGCCAGGGTCCTTCCGTTTTTGTGGTAAAAATTGGGTAAGGGCATCACTCACAGCACTAGCCAAGAAAACTTTCTTGGGTACCTGAGACTTCCTCTTTTTCGTGCACAAGTCCTTTAAGATTTTCGCGTAGGACGGGACTTATTGGACGGCATCTAAAAGAGGAATGTTAATGTTAACCTGCTTAAATAACTCCAGAATCTTCTCCATTTGAGAATTTTGTTTATTAGACCTCAACCGGTTTGGAAATGGGACGTTTTTAAAATTGGTTGAGTCTAATACTTGTGGAAGAGATTGTGGAGTTGGAACGGATCCCAGAACAGGTGTTTTCATGGAGTGAGAAGCGGGTCCGTTCAGAGCAGAAGAAGAAGAAGAAGGAGAGCCTTTTGAAGAATGGAGAATAGGCTCAGAAGACGAAGAAGAAGAAGAAGAAGAAGCGGCCGGGGTGTCATCGTTGATCCGTGTGCCAATGTTGTTTTGCAGCATCCTTCCCGATCTCAATGTGGTCACGGCACTCACATTATGATTCTGTTGTTCAAGAGCAACATGTACATTATGTGGGTGACCGGGATTTGGGAGTGGCTGGGACGGGAGCTTCCCCTTCTCTCGCTCGCTTAAGGCCGCATTCAGTTGTGCAATCTGGGCCTCGATGGTCTTGATGTTTTGCCCGTGAGCGGCAGTGTGTTGCACTAAGGACTGAATGGAAGACTGGATGTTGACGGTGGACTGAGTCGATTGTTTAACGAACGCCTCCAGACTTCGTTCGAGCGAGGAAACCTTATCGTTGTTTGACGGAACAAAGTTGTTTTGGGGAAAAGAATTGTTGGGTGCAAAGTTGTTCGTCTGATTTTGAAAAGGTTGGGGTTGGAAGGGCTACTGAAACTGATGTTGAGTTTGTTGTTGCGCTTGTTGTTGCGGAGGAGGGGGCCTTTGGAAATTGTTGCCTTGGAATTGATTCTGATTCTGATTCCAGGCGAAATTGGGGTGGTTCCTCCAACCGGGATTGTAGGTGGAAGAGTATGGATCATTCCTCGGTCTTTGCTGAAATGCAGCATTAACCTGATCCTGTCCTTGCGATGGTGGATTATAAGGACACTCTTCGGTTAAGTGAGAAGGATCGGAACAACAAGCGCAAATGGTACGAAGGGGGAGAACGGGGGTAGGAGCAGGAGAAGAAAATTTGCTCTCTATCGCTTCAAGCTTTCTCGTTATTGCAGCCATTTCAGCTTTCATCGCAATAGAGACGTCAAGTTGGTGAATTCCTATCCTAGACTGACCGGTAGAAGTGGAGGTAGAAGAAGAAGAAGTCGGTCTAGTGCTCTCCCATTGTAGCGTTTGCTCCGCAAGGTCGTCAAAGAATTGCCACGCTTCCTCGTCAGATTTCGATAGGAAGTGGCCCTGACAGATGGTTTCCAACAACTGCTTCGTTGCTGGGTTCAGGCCCTCGTATAAGGTTTGGCAAAGTTGCCATTTCTCTATGCCGTGGTGAGGACACTGAACAAGAAGGTCTTTGTACCGGTCAAAGCACTTCCAGAAGGGTTCAGAAGGAAGCTGAGAGAATTGGTTGATTTCATTACGGATCCTTGCGGTTTTATGATTCGGATAGAATTTTTTTAGAAACGCTTTAACAAACTCGTCCCAACTGGTTATGGAGTGGGAAGCGGTGCTATATAGCCATTTTTCAGCAAGATCGCATAAAGTGAACGGAATGACCCGTAGACGTATAGCATCGTCCGACAGTTGGGTAGTTTTCATCATGGCACAAACGTTTTGAAATTTATTGATGAAGATATAGGCATCTTCAGATTCAAGCCCATGAAATCGTGGAAGCATGTTGATGAAGTGGGGCTTAATTTCAAAATTATCCCCATTGGCCGGTGGAAGAGAAAGGCAGGTGGGAAGTGCAGAACGGGTGGGATAGAAACGATCCTGGAGCGCGATTCGCTGCGGCGCTACAACAGGCGGTGGTGGTGGGTTATTGGTCTCCGTAGGGGGTGGAGCCAATCCAGGGGTAGTCAAAGAGATGTTTGGATTAAATCCTGACATCGCAGAAGAAAAAGTTGGTGATGGTGAAGCTGAAGATGTATGAACAGAATTCCCGTCAACGTCGGAGTTGGCCGGCAAAGGTAAAGGTGAAAGAGGAGTGGACGGAGTTTCGACGTTTGAGTCGATCGCGTAGTCGGTAGCGACTAAAATAACGCAGACTAGGCGGGCGCTAGTGTCCCGAGTCCAAGCGGACATACACTAAACGAGTTTAGTATAGTCAAAGCGGAGAAGGTGAGGGTAAGAAAACGTCAATGGAGAAATACGATGGGTGGTGGGTGAAAAATGGATTTTGGCAACAAAGGGCAAGTTTTTATAAAAGTTTTTGATTTTTTCCTTTTTTTTTTTAAGAAAGAGCTTTGCAGAAATATGTACGGACTTACGGCTTTAAGCAATCACAAACAAGATATGCACAATCACACCTAGATCTAGGGTCACCTAGGTCTGCTAGACAGCTCCTAACTGTTCCAGAGGGCTAGAAATAGGACCTCAAACCGCCTCTTCTCCATCAATTGCGAGGTAAGTGGGAGGTTGTCCAACACTTTCGCGAAGTTCCTTAATTAAATAACCACTTGCCTTCGATACACTTGCCTAGACACCGCAAAAGTCAGATAGGATAAACGGCCGATGCCTGTAACTAGTCCTATGTCCTATTGAGCGCGAAGTCCTTAGGGCTGAGTCTAGTATTTTTTAATTAACAATGGTCAATGCATATGCTTTTTGTGATTTCTGGGGTCCTGGGAAGGGTGATGAAATCCCCACCCAATCTGCATTGGTTTCAAGCCCCTTAAGTCCGTATTAATGAATGCAAAGCGGTAACAAATCAACTGCAAACAATTTTTATTTTTTAGCGCGGCGCAAAGAATCCTGCACAAGAACAGTTTATTGGAAGGGGGAAGAGAATTTGCGCAAAGAATGCTGCAGAAAACACAGTTTATTGGAGTCCAGAGGAGTGGGGGAAAGAAGAGAGACACTTACAGGGAATTTGGCACCCTGAGGCCACCAAACGGCCGCGGTTCCGCGGCAGTAATGGGGAGTTGAGGCTTCAGTTTTCTAGTCTGGGCTGTTTTGGGTGTCCTCTGCTGTTTTTAAGACCCTGAATCTGGATTTGCTCACTGAAACTGCTCTAGAATCTTTCTGTAGACCGTTTTATCCGTCTTGAATCTGTTGCGGTGTAGCCGCGAAATATGGGTCTATCTTCCCACGTCTTTGGCACTGAACTCGAACTTTGTGTTATCCTGCACACTTGCACAAAAACTAATCAAAAATAACAAGATGGGTTTTTTTTTACAATGTATATTTTTTTTTTGTTTTGTTTTTCGGTTAGCTTTATATTCACAAGTTAACCCGAAATTACACAAAGAAATAAACTACCGTCTCCCCGGCAACGGCACCATTTGATTGTTAAGGATTCTGCGTGTTCAAGTTTAGTTAATTACCGCAATCAAAACGGTTTCGCTTATAGCTAGCCGGTTGAGTACGGGTCGTCCGCAGGGAGATAGGAATCTTTTTCTATGTGCTTTAACGAGTTAAGTCCAATTTTCCAGATTTGTTTATGATTAACTAAGTGTTAAAATGATATGTAAAGAGAGCTTGTTAGGGTTAGGATTAGGTTAGTTTGAGTTAGGAGTCGCTCACTTCTTTCGTTGCCACTCTTAATATCGGTGTTACGGTAATCGGCAACAACGGGGATTAGCACGACTAGGAAGGAACTTGCGAGTATAAGCTAGGCTTTCCAACGCTTAAGTTCTTCCTTTTGTGCTTGACCGTCCGTTCCTGGCTCTTAGCCATAACCTCCGGTTAATTCAACCACAACCGGTCTCATTACGGAATCACCGCTATCATGTAGGATAGGGTGCCGTAGGGAGCGGATTGTGGTTCAATTAACGGGAGTCGATTTAAGATGTTGGGCAAGGAAAGAGTGAGAGAGATTTCCTTCTCTCAAACTTCCCTTATCCTACCCTAACAAGTATGGAAACTACTCATACATCATAATGAAAAGAAAATAAAACAAAAGAGGAAGATAGAAAAAAAAAGATTAGAAGATAACAACTAGCTATTTGCGACCTCACCTTGGCAAGGATCAAGCGTAAGCATCATGGTTGTTTAAGGATAAAGGAAAAAAGAAAAGAAACAAACAACAATAAATAACAACAACTACTTATCAATTAACGATTACAAGCGATTAACATAAAAAGAGAAAGACAAGTATAATAACAAAATGAACTTCTTTATTCATCATTCTTCACTCACAAAAGCTCACTACAAGTTTTTCAATGGAGAAGAGATGAGAAGAGGAAGAAGAACAACAAGTATTCTAAAACCTAACAAAACACAAGATTAAGCACCCTTGGCTTCACAAGGTTCTGGGCTATTTATAGGCAGGGAAAAGGAAATCTAGGGCAATATTCTGCCTCTACATAAAAATACCAAACTACCCCTAAAATACCACCTTATGCCGCCACCATACGGCCGCGGATCCGCGGCCTATACCCCCTATTGGCCGTGGATCCGCGGCCCTATAGGAGAGTTGGGGCATGGGCTTTTTTGTACTCCCCTGGTCTGCTGTGCCCATGAGTCTGGTATATGATTTTTCTCAGATTTTCTTCACGATTTTTCCAGAATTTCTGTTGATCAAAAGTGGATCTTTTGTCATGATTTCCTCGAGCTCCGCATAAATTTCTTGGACTTGGTGTTGCCATTGTGCTTTGTGCATGAAGATGACAAACGATTTGACATTTTGTCTCTCAAACTGGAGTGTGGCAACATACGGATAAAGAGCGGAGACCCGTGTTTTATCTGTGGTTGGCAGGAACCCGGGTTTTCTCGTGTTTTTCCATGAATTTCACCGTTTAGAGCCGAGAACCTGTATCCTGCAATTGACTAGCAAACACGGCTCAAGAGTATCTACCGATATGCAATGTGATAAAAATCGGGCGGTATAAAAATGCAAAAATCTGATATGAACAGGATCCAAATATCATCGTGTGATAAAGCTGAAGGAATCCTACCAAAATTATCACACTCCAAATGGTATGCTGCTCTTAGCAAATTTCAGTTTCTTTAGAAATTCCCGATATAAATTTCTGCCCCATGCTCTTATGACCTTGGCGTTGGTCAAAATGTCATAAGTCACATGTCAAGTTCTACCCATTATTATCTTGTTAATTTGAACCCATCCGTACATACCCCTGACGTTGGCCAAATGATAATACGACTGTCCCAAACTAACTCATCTATCTATGCAACAAATGAATACCCAGCAGCTACCAAACACTATGCCTTGGCGTTGGTCAAAATACATAGCTTGAATACTACTGAATACCCAAATGAAATGACGGAGGGCTACGAATGGTTTTGGCGAAACCGTGAACGTAGTGAACTTGATATGATCGAAGGAACCTGATAGCTTTTAAAAGGAGTGGTTAAAGCTCCGCAATTTAAAAAATATCTTCTGTTTTAAAATAACCGAGTGGTTTCTTTTAAACTGTTCCAACAATTCAACTTTGGTTTATTTTCTTTGCATTATTATAATGCGTCCCATCAATTAACCTATCATTGCAGAAAACAACGAAAATACAACGTCCTCTTATGCCATCTGCATTCGCCACTGGGTCCCGTCATTCACCCGTTAGGTTACTTAACTAACGACAGAGCGGGAGCTGGGCTAGCGCGGGTGTAAAACATAAGTGACGTCTAATAGCTATCATATATAGATATTGTACATTCGTCAGACGCAATAATAGGCATTCCAAATACAGATGAACATATTGGATTTTCTACGAATCCGCATTCCTTTTGAGCCTGCAAAGAAAGACGGATTACATAGTCGCGATGAACAGCCAAAACCCCACCCTAGACCCCTACGGGTACGGCAAACTACCCGCCTAGTACCCGAAGTGAAGCGGTCTCCCTCAACAACGTGAGTAGGCCACTAAACACTTCAAATTACCCGGTAGTTTGTGCACCCATCTTGGGTCTATCCTAGGATCAGAAAACAGTAAATGAAATAATACAACGGTGGCTACAACCTCAGCCCGGATGTGCCCCGCAAAAGAATATTACAACAATTTACAAATTACATTTGAATGAAAGAAACACTCGTCTCACATCCCCGGCTATCCATTCACGACAATTCAACAAGTCCACAAACACAAACCAGTAAAAACCATTACAGAAATGTGCAACCCCCTGCTAACGAACATACTAGCAGTTAGGGGAGGTTTACGAACACATTAAACAAATCACAGATATAATCAAGTTAGCCAAACATCTTAGAATTTCGATCAAGCAAATACAAATGATTCTACTCCAAATATTTCTCTGTGCACCTGAAATCTGAGTAGAAACAAAACATTCCAGAAAATACAACATCAACACAGAAGAGTTACTGGGTGAATTTGGGCTGACTCGGCTTCAACTCGGCTGCGGATCCGCGGCGGATCGCTTTGGATCGGCCGCGGTTCCGCGGCGGTTTGGCCGAGTTAGGATCCCAAATTTCTCCAGTAACCTTATAATTCCCTACTTGTATTTTTAAGGGTCCCTGAAAAAATTTTAGACCCCGTTTTAAAATCGGCAGAAACTAGGTCAAAACGTCGTATTTTCAGGTTCGTTTTGCGATCGAAATTCTAACGACTTTGCTAATAAGTTAGTTATGGTTTAGCGAGGCTCTGATACCACTGTAAGTCGACGTTAGACACCCCACATGATGCGGGGAGGCGGAATAGGTAAAACAATCATTTTATTTAAACTAATATCGACTAACTATACGAATCTTTGCCAAACCATAACTAACAACAACATAGAAGTGATTAGCTATTATGAAAGAAGAATATACCTAATGAATCAAGTCCTTCTTGTTCTCTTTGTTCACCTCCTCGACGGCCTCCTCGATGTGATAGAAGATCCACCCGAGAGCTACTTCTCCAAGCTTTAACCTCACACTTGAGATAACTAAGTGGCTATGAGTGCTAATCAAAGCAACCTAGAGGATATAGAAGAGAATTAGGGATCTATTAGTCTTGCTAACCCTTGGATCTCAACACATGAGAGGTTAGGGTTAGATCTTTGAAGAGAGAGAGCTTGAGGAGAGAGAAAGTGAGAGTGAGAATGATCTTAGAAAAATATCTCGTTGTGAATATATGAAGCATAAGATATTTATTAAATGAATAACAAATAATAATATCATCATACTTCATTAACTCACCTTGTGTGATTCATCCTATGAGTCATTAATCAATAAATGCATCATTAACTCCTTTGGATGAATCACACCATGAGTCATTAATCCAATTAATGCAAATTCCACCTAAGCTTCCAACTCATCAATTTTCTAGAAGCTTCTCGACAAATTACGAGAATGCCCCTCCCATCCGTGAAAACACGGAAATACTGAGACTGTACATATCCAATAATCCAATACTAGAATCTGGCTTAAACTAAAGCCCGCTAGTATAAACTGTCCGAACATCGTACGTGCGTAAAAACACGTATGTGTCCGAACCCTGTCGTAAAACCATACGACCTCTATATCGTTTTGCCTGAAACAGAGAAACTCTCTGTGTGGGACTCTAAAGACTCGACTACTACGCTGGCAGTGGGTTTAATCACAGACCGCAAGCGGCACTAGCTGTACGTAACGGTCCCCAGATAAATGTTGATAAGAAGGCCGATGAGGAAACCCATCCGAACTCCCACTGAGCCTGATGTGACAATCTCCGTACAGTCCGGTCTGTTCGTCTAAGACTATCGCATATCGGGCCTAGGGGGCGGCAAGCGTCAGTCCCCTAAAAGCGGTATAAGTCATGTCGGAATGAAGCCCATTACACCTTGAGAAGCTACTGGAAATCCTACCAGTAAATCTCGCTTGCCCTGGCCAGGGACTTTGCGTAATGGCTCTCCAAACACAGCGCGATATCAACTCCCAATACTGGAAGAGACGAATCCTATCTAACCGCCACTACCTCCAAGTGCTTCGGTACTGCACCCAACTGCTACCTGTTTGCACGACTCCTTTGAGCCGTGGTAGGGTAGCAATCTAAGAACAGTGGGAACACACTCGAGGCGAAGCAGCAGTGTCAAGTCTGCGGACTATGCTGTACTCATGTCACCTGGGAACTGTTAACTGACGACGGGTATAATACCAACCAACAGTTCCCTGCGAGTCCTGTCCGGTGTACCCGTAACCCAACGAGCACCTGTATACTATCTCCAGTACAACGCACTAATGGCTGTGGGACAGACCATTTCCCCTGCTGGGATGAGAAGCGTACACACTAGTCTACTCCGGAGTATCGATGCCCTGTCTTGATAATCTTACGACTAGGGACCTGAAAAAGGATGTGCTTGTAGACTACCCAGCCCCCACTAGTGTGACTGCCATCACAACGCTGGTAGACAAGCAAGATCCTAAGGGCTCTATTAATATGTATTCTCGATATGCTAACATATACACATATTAAGATAGACATAAACCAAGTAGCATACTACCATGTTTAGCAAGACTGTTAATATAACTGTGAATATCCCAAGATTCCATTAAGTAATATACAAGCTAGTATGATACAATAATGGCCCCTAGGGCATATACACTAACACTTGAGGCGGGGTATCGCTCAATTTGGGAGATTGTTGATCTTCACAAAGTTGAAATATAGAGAGATGAAGTTGGAATATTGTAGCGGATCCACTCACTTAGGCTATTTCTCGAACACATTAAGTTTCACAAACATAGTTTGCGAAACTGATTAGTAGAGAAGTTGGGTATTCGGTAGCACACGAGCTGTGGGTATGCGATACCGCAATAATTGGCCTTAAGTGCAAGTGGGAGATTGTTGGATATAGTGCCCTCAAAGCAATTATTATGATTGCAAGTAGGCGATTATGATAATTGAGGGATGACCTATAAAAGTATAACAGTCTTACTTGAGATGATAGTATGCTATGTGCTTTGTCTTCATCATTGATGAAGCCCGTGGGATTGTTACTTGACAACCAGTATTATGATGGCGATCATATATGTGGGAGCTGGGTTGTCCATAAGCACATCCTTAAATGTCCCTAGTCGTGGGAATATCGAGACTGGGCATCGATATTCCGGAGTAGACTAGTGTATACGCTTTTAGATCCCAATAAAGGGCGGTGGCCGGTCTCACAAGCCATTGGTGTTGTGTCACCTAAGATAGTATACAGGTGCTCACTGGAGGTGAGTACACTCGACGGACTCACCGAGAACTTCTAGATGGTATTATATTTATCGTCAGATGGAAGTTCTCAGGTGGCATGAGTACATGTTAGTCCTTTGACCTGAAATCGTCATTTGTCTCATGTGAGTTCCCACTGTACTTTGATTACTACCCTATCACGGCTCAAAAGAGTCGTGCAAACAGGTTTTATTTGGGTACAGTTCCGAGCCACATGGAGGCAGTGGTCGATTGTCAGGGATTCGTCTCTCCTGGTATTTGGAGTCGATATCGCGCTGTGTTTAGTTGGCTATCACCAGAAATCCGTGATCACGGTGGATGAGATATACTGATAGTTGATCTGTAGTATCTCTGTTGGTGATGAGCTTGACTCAAACACGACTTATCGGGTTAGTAGGGGTCTGACGTTATCCACCCCATAAACCCGATATGCGATACTCTTTGACGAAGAGACCGGACTGTACGGAGATTGTCACATTCAGGCTCAGTAGGGTAAGGATGTACTTGATTGTTGACCCCCTTTTCGACAAGTACCTGGGTAGCCGTTGCGTACAGCTAATGCCGCTGACGTGCTTGTGGTTAAACCCACTGCCAGTGTATTGTCGAGTCTTTATAGTCCCATAAAGAGGGTTTTTCCGGTTCAGGCGATAAATGTAGGAGCCGTACGTTGGTACGTACAAGGGTCCGATTAAATACGTATATGGGATACACGGACTTTAATCGGACGGTTGATAATACTAGCCGGCCTAGGATTAAGCCGGATTATTAAATCAGGTTTTGATTTAATAATTTATATATGTATTTTGATACATATATTTTAGTATTATTGTTCACTATTCATTTTCTCTCTTTTGGTGCTATCCGTATTTTTATACGGATACGCGTATATTTAGCGATATATATATCAGGTGAAATATTCCGTATTTATACAGAAATGCTTTTAGAAGAAGGACACCTCATATTTATTTTTCTATTTAAAAAAATAAAAGGAAATGAGGTGTAAAATGAGGAGTAATGAAGCATGGTTCTTTGCATGTAGAGATGTATGGCTTGGAGATTTTATATTGGTAAAATCATTTGTGTTCACTATTGAACAATGGTTGTAAAAAGAAAGTCATTCTCATTTTCTACACTTGATGTTTTTCTCATTCCTCACTTGAGTATGCTTCATGGTTGCAAGTATTAGCAACCATTTTCTTCTCTTCTCCTTCTTCTTGCTCTCCCTTGAGCAAGGGTTTAGAGAGAAATATTTAGTGAAATATTCCTACATCACCGACCATCCACACCTAGCAAGTTTGGATCCTCGGTTAGAGCCTCCTCTTGCTTCTCTCAGGTGGATCGTATTTGGTGAGGGTGGTCGATTTTCAAGCGCGATCCCGACGGCTACGATCTTGGAAGGGTCTTCCACAATTGGGTGGACACGTGACAAAACTTGTAGTTTCTCAACCCTTGTATTTCTAGTTAGCTAGTTTAGGTTTTATGAATTGTATCCTGGGTTTTACGGGTGTTTGGTGCTCGCGTAAATTTTTTGTTTTCGCTTCCGTCTCGGCCGCGGCCTCCGCGGTGCGGGCACCGAAACTCAACAGTTACTACCCTATTGTCTATATGCTTATGCTTTTGATTTAGACTTAGCTTTTAAAAATCAATATTTTTAATATGGGACTTACCGAGCACAAGATCACCGACGAACATTCTATTTGGTTTTCTTTCTTTTGGGAATGTTTGTTATGTAACTTAGAGACAGGTGGGGAGATCGAAGGAGAGATCGAGCAATCGGAGGAGGATCTCTTGCATTTATCATCTCAGGCGGACTTCTACTCTCCTTTAAGCCCCTTTAAGCCCGGCTAGTTTTACTTTCTTGATGCCTACTTGTTAAGGCTTTCCGTTTATTTCTATTTCGGTCCTTAACGTATTTATTTCGAGAAAGTTCTCTTTCTTGATATAAGTATGTCGTGTGCCTAGTCACGTACCTGCTACATTTTTTGGGAAGTGGGGCGTGACAAATGTAGGGGTGAAACCGGGCCGGGTTGGGCGGGTTTTTGACAATTTTTTTATCTGATCCGAAAATCAAAACCTATTCCCAAAACCCGCCTGAACCCGACAGGTTTATAATGCGCTAAATCCGAACCCATAACTTTGGGTTTCGGACGGGTTTCGGGTTTATGTGGGTGTATCGGTTTTTTCGGGTTTTTCGAGCTTTTCCCATTATAATTTATAAAAAAAAAATTAAAAGTTTAATATTTGAGCATTTTCTACCAAATATATAAGAACAAAATTTATACTTAAATAAAACTATATAAACTGTGATGGATTTATAACTTTAAACTTAAAAATTGCACTAACCACATATCTATAATAAATTAAAATATGTATTTTATAATATTTAGAATTAGATGTCTATGTAATATATCTAATTGGATTGGATATAGGAAACGAATTTGGTTCGGACCAGGTTTAGAGTTCTGACGGACAGGTTTAAGCCTAAAACCAGCCCGAAATTATTTTACCTATTCAACTCGATTTACCCTTAAAATTATACAACTCAATTTTTTTTTTCCAAATATCTTATCAAATCTTTGTTTGTTATGCTATCAGCATAGACCCTAGCAGTAGTGTATATATAACTCAATAACCAACGCAATATATTTGCATCTTGTTTCATCCCATTTGCCCCCCTTTCTCTCTTCTCTCTCTCTCATGGAGGAGGACAAATTCGAGGACCACATCGGCTTGCATCCCGACTCAGTGATCGAAGAGCACAACAAGAGGCTGCGTTCGATCTTAGATGATAACAACAAGACGCTGTGCTCGATCTTGGAAGATCACAACAAGAGATTCATCCAATGTCTTCATCTCGTCGATTCGAGCTTCAAGAGGACGAGATCGGCGCCCAAAAAGGATGGGCTTTGGATCGCAGGCGAGGACGCACTCTTCGATCTCATGATGTGCCACACAAATGTGCATCTGCTGTTTAAGAGCATCCTCACTACTTCGAGCTTCGATCAGAAAGCTTCGATTGTTGCCTGCATTTGTCAGTACCCGATGAGGCTCGTTCAAGCTGCGAAACATTTCGAGGGGTAATCGATTTATGCACTTGTTTATTTTTGTTAAATCTTTGTTATGTTCACTAAAGTGACATTTTTGGATGATCCCTTGGGTAAATTACACTTAAATATCCTTTACAGTTGCAGATTTTAGTAAAATACATTAAAGTTGCGATTTTTTTAGGGCATTTTAGTGAAATGAATCCCTTGAAAATCATAGCATAGCCTAAGGTATTTTAATTAATAAATAAACTTAAGGTATTTTAGTGAAAATCCCCGATAGTTAAGGATGTTTTTGTGTAATTTAAGCTAAATTCTTAAAGAATATAAAAGATATAATATTACTAATATTGTGGTTCCAAATTCCAAGGGGTAGTCAATTTATACACTTGTTTTATTTTTGTTATATCGTAAAATCATTGTAACTTACACTAAAAATGACATTTTGGAATAAATTTTTGCTTAAATTACACTAAAATACCCTTAACTATTGCGGATTTTCACTTACATACCTTAAAGTTGCGACTTTTTGAGGGTATTTTAGTGATAGAATTCCTTGAAAACTGTTGTTTAAGCCTAAGGTATTTTACTGTAATTAAAAAACTTATAAGGTGTTTTGTCTAAAGATATAGTATTTCTAAGAATATGGTTCCAAAATGCCTATGTCATAGGAATGTGATATGTACGCTATAGATAAAGCTAATTCGAGATGTCGAATCTCCTCTAGCCGATTTGAGATGGCTAATCTCTTTTAGATCAATTTGCTAAAATAGCTTTTTTAGGGGTTTTCATTCTTACCTCCCTTACATTCATTACAACTATATTATATAGAAAAAACAGAACTGGTGGAGAAATAGTCTCCTAAAATAAAAGAATCATAAAATAAAATGTGAACATAGCCTAAATAGTTGAAAACATGGATTAGTGGGAGAGTACATTGGACTAATGGTACTCATGCACACATCAAACCACCCATCTTCAAACAACCTTGTCCTCAAGATTGATGTATTTCATCAACATATCGAAGCCTCGGGTTAAGTGAATTGTTATTGGCCATCACGGAGGATCGAAGAAGCTTTGAAATTAAGAACTTGAGGGATTGAGCAACATCATGTAGCCTCGGGTTATGCGGATTGTAGTCGGCCTTCGCGGAGGATCGAGAGGCATCGTGTTGTTGATGTACCTTCTCAATAACATCTTGAACCCTCGGGTTAGACGGATCATTGCCCTCCATCATGGAGGATCAAGAGGCTCTGGCGGCTCTGGCGTTGTCGATATGTCATCTCAGCAACGTCTCAAACACTTGGGTTAGGCTGATTGATGTCGGTAATAGCGGAGGATCGAGAGGCTTTGATACCAATTTATACGAACAGATAAAACCGATTCGAGATGGCTAATATCCTCTAGCCGATTCGAGATGGTTAATCTTCTCAAGAACAATTTTCTATAATAACATTTTTGAGGTTATCATTCATTTTCCTCCTTATATTCATTTCAACCACATAATATAGAAAACAAACATAAGTAGTGGAGAGATACTCTCCTAAAATAAAAAAAACATAAAAAGAAATGTACAAATGGCCTAGATAGTTGAGAACATGGATTAGTGGGGAGTAAATTGGACTAAGAGACTCATGCACATATCAGGATGTTAAAATCAACATGTCTGTTATATATGAATATTTCTACGAGTGCTAACCAAAAACTTTACAAGAATCAAATTTGAGAGCCTGAGAGTAATGGGTGTAAGTTGCCATAGAAGGTGAAATCTGCTCCTATGTCGGCTAAAACGCAACCCACCAGTATTATTTTAGTCATCTTACCCCATTTAAAACATTAGACACACCGAATTTTTTTTAAAAAACTGATACTTAATTTCCCAATTGATCTAGTGGTGTGAAATGTTTATTTTTAAGTAACAGAGGTATCGAATATTACAAATCACAGGATTTTTTCTGTATCTTAACCAAGGAGATCAAAATGAATGCAACCGATTGTCTAGAACTGACTGATGGTTTACTTTTTTCTACCATAGGAGAAAGGTTCCCTCCTATGGCACTTTATATACATTAACCTCATGAATTTTTCTTTTCTTTTATTTGTTAAAATCAGGATGATTAGATCGGTATCACACTTAATAAATATTGACACCTTATGTCCCACTGGTTCGGTTTGGAAATGAACGATAGATGAGATAAATGGAGCCTCCTTATACCTATTGGTACTAAAGTGAATGGGATGTTTATCTCATGGCGCATGCAGATGACAATTGGCATTTTTTATTATCCACTGGTATGGTTCATAGTAAAGATTTTAGATTACTTCTTATGTTATTCACTACCTAAGTCGTCGTCACACACACAGTGTGTGCGTGTGTGAGAGAGAGTGGTGCTCCGTTGAAGCTCTTTGTACAATATGAAAACAGGAACTCCTAAATGACACAACATTTGAACGATCCAAATCATTCATCTTGTTTTCCATATTGTAAAATGTTTATGTATAAAAAGTTAAAAGATTTGGAGCCTTTTAAGTTTTAACCCATGAATATACTGGACTTTTTGTTATATTATCGAAAAGTTGTTCATTTTGTATCCATTTGATAAATGGGTTAAAGGCATCCTAAGATTTTAGATTAATTCTTATGTTATTCACTCTCTAAGTCGTCGTCATAAGAACATATATATATATAGAGAGAGAGAGTAATGAAGAAAAGAGTTCCTAGGAGGGTTTTTCGTTAGGTGGCATCAAAATTCTATATTCTTCGTTATTTTTTCGACGATCGACATCCATCATCATCATCTTTATCATGTAAGATGTGCATATACCAAATTTCATGTGATTTCATTAGTTTTTCACTGTTGAATTAACAAAATGCAAAGTTCTATTGTTGGTAAACCTTTAATTTTGCACCCACTAAATTAACGGTGATAAAATGGTATAATCACATGAAATTTGGTGTCTGCATCTTTAGATGATATAGATGGAGATGATGGATTGCTGACCGTCAAAAAAATCGTAGAGGGTGTATTTTTTCGATGTCATAAAAGGAAATTCCCTTCTATGGCACCTTTCCTTCAATACATATACATACATACATACATACATACATACATACATATATATATATCGAGAGAGAGAGTAGTGCTCCGTTGCAACTCGCGTTTTTGTACAATATGAAAACAGGAACTCCTAAATGACACAACATTTGAACTATCCAAATCATTCATCTTGTTATCCATATTGTAAAATGTTTACATATAAAAAATTAAAAGATTTGGAGCCTTTTAAGTTTTAAACCATGAATATACTGGATTTTATGTTATATTATCGAAAAGTTGTTCATTTTGTATCCATTTGATACATGGGTTAAAGGCAACCTAATCTTTTGATTTTTTATACATAAACAATTTAGGATATGGAGATCAAGATGAATGGTTTTGGATCCTTTAATCTTCTAACGTCTAGGAGTTCCCGTTTTCTTGTCGTGCAACCCGACAGTGCACTCCGACGGAGCACTCCTGTGTGTGTGTGTGTGAGAGAGAGAGAGAGAGAAATATGCAATAATAGCCATCAGGAAAGAAAATTTGCATGCTAATCATCTCGGCTAGTTACGAGCGACACCGTTATTGATTGCGGTTACTACTTCATAAAACACTACTTCTCCAGATTCAGAATCAATCAATAGTCAATATAATCACATGTGTGCGTGGATGTATTAAAATAATCAAAAGTAGAATGTCCTCTTTAGTATAGAAAATATCAACAAAAATAGATTGAACATTTTTAGGATATGGAATTTCACTCAAGACCGTCAATGTTACGCACTGATTCATAATAAGATTTTAGACTAACTCCTAATTTAGATAATTACCCTAGAAGCCATTCTAAGAAAACTTCACCTGTATATGCATCTTTGTCGATATCCACAAACGAGGATGTTGAATATATATTATAGGATA
Organism: Agapanthus africanus; assembly: GCA_030015575.1. Lineage (NCBI taxonomy): Eukaryota > Viridiplantae > Streptophyta > Magnoliopsida > Asparagales > Amaryllidaceae > Agapanthus > Agapanthus africanus. Next base: position 58,349,298 of record CM057349.1, on the reverse strand, counting down.
TCAGACAAATGAAAGAAAAATATTTTCAATGTAGTCAAAATTTTACTCATGACTCTTTAATTGGAGATCAGCCTCATCCATGTTGAATTGTTAGGGGAGGGTGCCGACTATGAAGGAGAGACGGCTGTGCTTGTTTGAGATGGCTATGTACATTTTTCAGACTTTCAGTTCCCAGGCAGTGGAATATAGGTCATATATGATTGTAAACCCCTCTCCAGATCAGCGTCATTATTTCTTAACTATACGTTAACATGTGTGTCTGGACGTGTTTATGTTTATTTGATTGAGACTAGTTTGCATGGAACCTCTCTCACTTTTATCCAATTAGCAAGAAACCCCCTCCGGATAAAAAGGCCCAATTCCCCTTGGTTACACATATTTTTCAGATAGAAGCTGATCTTAATTAAATAAGATGAGAATGAAAATTTAGGGGGGAAAATGATACAAATTTAATATTACAAAGAGGAAATGGTTTTATGAAAAGATTAATTGAATGGTATTTTGGGAAAGAAATGAAAGGCACAACTCAAATAGTAACCAACTCAGAGTTGGAGGCACTGCAACTTCTTGACTCAAAGAAAGGTTGCTTGAAAAGATTAATTGATGGTTAGTTCGGAGAGACGAAAGAAATTGCAAAAAATAGTAGCACTCTTGGAATTGGAGCCAAACTGCAGTTTTGACTCAAAGGGAGGTTACCTGCTAATCTGGCAAAAGTCAGGGGGGTTTCCTGCAATTCAGCCTCTATTTATTATATGCAATCTCATGTTTGAATTTTCTTTTATTCTCTTGCAGCAGCAATTCTGTTAAGGCGCTCATTAAGAATGTGAATATATATCCTGACCTATATTTTCCTATCATTTCTGCTCTCTCCTCGGGATTATTTAGTATAATGGTGGATTCTAGAGGGTCTAGTCTGATCTCGTATTTCTTCGAAAATCTGGACTACCACCTTTATCAGGTAAAAGGCTAAAATCATTAAATTGCAAATTCAAGTTACTTTTATTTATAGAATGAGGTTCATTTTATTCGTTTTTGTTATGTTTGGTTGAAGGTATTTGAAAAGCTTGAATCTGATTATATGAAATGTGCTTACTCTTAGTGTCTGCTAGGCTTTTTTTCTTTTGACTAAATTTCACTAAAATGCAAACTTTTCAACGTTTTTCTTATAAATACTTTATATATGCAAAAAGCAACCATGAACTTTGCATTTTCCAACTAAATACCAAGAGGATCAAACTTTATTCAGTTTAATACCATTCTTGAAATAACAAAGAAATGTGAAAAGGGCAAGAAAATTCTTGTAAAAACGGCATGTCTCTTGAAATCAAATAATGTGTAAAGCTCATGTTATTTGTTTGAAAGATGCCAATTTCATGGTATTTATTTGTAATTTACAAAGTATTTGGTATTTTTTGTGAAAAGTAGTTAAGAATCATGGTATTTAAGTGAAATTTAGCCTTCACTTTAACTGAGCCACAAAGATGTTTGGTATATCAAAATCTAAATACTGAAACAGGTGTCTTGTTTCTGGGATGTTGTAACTTCAGTTAATTAGAAAAACGCTTCTTTCAAGAAATCACCCCTGTAGTTTATCCATTTACTTAAAAACCTACCTGTACGCTTCTTTCATGGTATTTAAGTGAACTAAAAACCCCTGGAGTTTTAGTTCTTTGTTTTCTAAATACCGTGTTGTTTGATTGTGTTAAAACTGCTGCAAGTAAGGTTAGAGACTTAGAGGCAACCCCAAAGTTTGGCATATAGGCTTGTCGGTGTTGTGATAATTAGAACTACATTCCAACCAGAGGAAGAAATTATAGTTGAACTTGCGTTGACCTCCAGCTACAAGCAACCAAGCCATTTTGCCCTTATCAACTGGGCTTTAGCTCACATGGTACCGATTTCCTCTCCAATATGAGGGGTCGCAAGTTCGATTTTCGGGGTTGATTTAAATAAAAGAAGCATTTTTGCCCTTACAAAATTAAAGTATTATGTAATATATATGACTTATTTTGTGTTATTTCTCGTCTCGACAGTTCCTACTTGAAGCTGCTCTGCAAGACTGCCAGAGGCTAGCCGTTGATGAGATTGGATGTGCATCCCTCAAACAATGCATTGCAAGATCAAGAGAACCTTATAGGAAAGATATTGTTGATAAAGTTATAGACAACTGCACTGATCTCGCTAAATGCAGACCCGGGTATTTCGAATTGCCTACTCTTATATGTAGAACTGACTTCTCTTTTGGCAATTTTGCTAGAAATTGAAGCTGCATGTAATATTTTATATTTGTTGTCAGAAAAGAGTTAATTTCACAAAAAAACCCTTATATTTACCCTGCATAGCAGTTATAAGTTATAACCCCTCAAGAGATTTGTTACTTAACTTGAACTCCTCCTCAAGTAGTCAAAGCTGTAACACCGTTTGACAGTTTCTCTCTATTTAAGAAACTGATTGATCCAAACATACCGTTTTCATGTTCGGTAAGCAACATTTTAAGACCGGTTTGGAAATAGAGTTGCAAAAATGCAATAATATTTTTAAGGTGCCATGTCAGTCCTCCATTTAAGTATTGTTGCAAAATTGCAGCGACTTTTTTTTTCTTGATATGGAAATCCTAAACAAAAGCTGAAAACAGTTAAAAAGAAGCATTTCATGCAAATATTTAAATTTCCTTTTGCAAGAAAGGGACAAGTTTCTGCTTTAATTGTGCAAGATGATCACACGAGAGAGCATCAGTGTACTAATTTACTTTCTTTTATGATTCTATGCAGGTGCTCTGTTATAAACTTCATTCTTAATTTCCATGATCCAGATGCTACTGAAAAAATTTGTTCAAACATTTCAAAAAATTTCGAGGAGTTGTTAATGGATCAATGGGGAAGCTATGCTATACAAAAGTGCCTCATATCAACATCAGGCAATCGTCTACTTTATGATTTATTGGACCTTTGTCATACAAAACTAGAAGAAATCGAGTAGCATCCTCATGCAAGCAAAGTTCTAGAGACAGCACTCAAGGTTAAAAAGGTGCTGCACTTAACTATTGGTACAGAGCTTTTCTTTTGAGAATCATATCAAACACCATCGAACTTTTACGAATTTTTAAAGAACACTGTTGAAAGTCCACCATTGACACGACGCTTGATACAAATTATAAAATTTAATGGCCCGTTATAAGAAAAACGCAAAAATTTCTATGGTGTTGCGTACATATATCCAATCAAGAATTTGAGATGTTTTTTCTATCGCAATCTAATTCATCATTCTTTTGAAAAACTGGATAGTGTCGTCCATGATAAACTAGTCTTAGCCACCGGTGGAGATTTTTTGCCCAATTGGTGAGCCAGAGACAAGGATGAATCAGATAGTAGATTTATCTCTTTTCCCCCTCCTTTTTCTTCTCTCTTTTGAAATGAACAAGTTCTTTAGGCATGTATATTTATTTGCTGGGGCTATTTCAACCTTCGTTGATAGAGAGAATGTTTTTGCTTATATTCTGATATCTTTTTCATTTCCTAGGTTTGCTTTACTCGTCTAGCCCAGTTAAAAAGCTTATAGGTTTATTAATGTGTCGATTTATATTTTCTGACATATATATATATATATATATATATATATATATATATATATATATATATATTAGGGTGTTACGCAACTCCCCTGAGCAATTTCCTATGCAACAGAAGGGATGGGGACCACGGACCACTCAAGGGGGTGCATCTCAATCTTCTGCCGCTTGCTTAGGAAAGTTGCTTAGGAACTTATATATATATATATATATATATATATATATATATATATATATATATATATCCCCGTGTATTTTTCCGATCCAAATCGGTGATCTTGGTCTATGTATCATGAAATCCCTATGTACAAAAATTCTCAATATTTGAAGACCACAAACACGTCCATCAAACGGATAGAAAAATCAATGGCTTATCTATATTGAAAAAATGTTGTCTCTTGATGGACATGTTAGAGATCTTCAAATCTCAAGATTTTTTGTATATGGGGGTTTCATAATACATAGATTAAGATCACTAGTTTGGATCGGCGAAATACATGGAGGTAGATGTGTTTTGAGGCGGGGGCTCATTTTCAAAAATGAGCCGCCATCTCATAACACTCTCTCTCTCTATATATATATATATGGGAGGGAGTGCTCTATGAGGTTTTTTTATTAGATGGTATCAAATATTTATTTCCGTCAATTTTTTTCGATCGTTCGGCATCAATCATATAAGATGTGGATAGGCCAAATTTCATATGATTCCACCACTTTTCACCGTTGAATTATTTGATTTAGCGATGTAAAAATTTCTATTGTTGGTAAATCGTTAATTTTGCATCCACTAATCAACGATGAAAAGTGATGGAATAACATGAAATTTGGTGTATTCACATCATACATAATAATGATGGATGCCGATCGTCGAAAAAAATCATGGGGTATATAGATATTTGACGCCACCTAACGAAAAAGCCTTGCAGGGCCTCTTTTGTTCATTATTCTTTTATATAGAGAGATGATTCTATGAGCCCAGTTCTTATTTCTTATTTTGAGGCCAAACTTCTAAACACAACCCGCCGTGATTTCACCGATCCGTACCGGTCACTTTGATCTACTTGTATTAGATAAATTATGTGTAGAGTTTCATAAGATTTGGAAATCTCTAACACATCCATCAAGCGATCTTATTTTCATTTATCATAAAGCCGTCGATTTTTTAGTCTATTTGATGGATTAGTTAGAGGTCTCCAAATCTCGTAAAATTTGATACATAACCTATCTAACATGTGTAGATCACAATGATCGGTGAAAAACATGATGAATTGTGTGTTTGAAAAGTGGACCTCAAAATAAGAAATGAGACCGGACCTCATAGGATCGGCTCCCTATATATATATATATATGATTTGACAGAAGAAGAAAGGAAGGAAAACTCATTATCAATACTAGCAATTGCATGTGCATATATATGAGCAAAATATATGGGAAGATTTTCAAAGAAATTTTGTTACCATAATAAAGATTTTTAGGCTTCGTGGTAGTTTTTAAAGATGCTAGATTATTGCATGTGTTATGTAGTAGGATGTACTTTAATTTCGTAGTAGATATTGCCAAACATCTTTGTATTATGAATTCCATGCTTATTAACATGCCAACTTTAGAACTTCAAGATTCTACAAAACTGTACGAGGTAAAAGAGAATATGAATAGATTAAAGAACGAAACCTATTATCTATATTATTAATTAATTTAAAGTAGTCTCTATTACCACACATTTTCTCCATTCTAAACACACTGTGTGTTTTCACATCATCCTCACTAGCATTAAAGAGAACTAGCACATTCCAAAACACTATCTTCAAAAACCCTTGTTGATTAATTCCTTTCTAACTCTCGAATTCACTCTGTCGACCCCTCCCTCTTATTGTTCCCAGCTTGCACATTATCCTTCGAAGGTTTATGTGACATCAAATCCCAACCCTTGATTAAAAGAGTTATTAACTTTAATGTCATCATCCATGGAGCCCAAAGATACACCATAAACATACCCTACTCTAATAAGAAAATCATCTATCATAAATCCAATACCATTAAAGGATCTAAGGCTCATACATTCCACAACCGACACGTGAAAACACAGCTCTCTAATTTTTTAATGCTAAAGGATAGATGAAAACACAACTCTCTAACGTGCCGCCATCTAAGCAGTAATGATGTGTCAATTTATTATGGCACGCACGATGCGCATGATTAAATTAATAAGATGTAAAAAAAGGATTTGTTGGTGATTCCAACACCTTTTCGCCATCAATTTTATGTGTGCAAAATAAACGTCGGTAATATAAATAAAGGTGCTAGAATTACATGAAAATTGATGTACACACATCTCAGACGATGAAGATGAAGATAGTGGATGCCGATGGTCGGAAAAAAGATGGAGAGCCGACTTTTTACGACGCCATTTGAGAAAATTTCCCCTCGTGGCCTCTGAGATTCCGTTTTCTCTTTAAATAAATATATGTGTTCTATTACTTTGACTTGTTGTTAACTTATTATCTTAAAATATTTTATTATGTTTAATTTTCATACTTACTGCAAATTAAAGATTGAACCATAATGAGGTTTTTTTAAATCTCTCTTTGTAATGCTATAACTCAAAGTCTTGTGGGCATTGTGTCATTTCATATTTACATGTCTCTACGATTTATAACCAGAAAAGGAACGGGCTAAAATCCTCTCATGGTTTTTTCCCCTCTTTGGGCATTATTCTTGAAAATGAGAAACTTTTTGTTTATACCTTTGGGTTTGAGTTATAATTGTAGAGATTAATTTTTTTTGGGTTTGTGCACGTGTGTGAGTAGGGGGTGCCGGGGTTTGGGGGCTTAATAGGAAAATATTATGCATATGTGTTTTTCGGTTGTTTGAGGGGATTTTAGTAATTAGTTAACATTTGGGTGTCCATGAAGTAAAATAAGAAAGAAAAGGAAAAAAAAAAAAAGAAAATCATTATATAATCTTTATAATCCATTTGGGAAGAATAAGCCGCTGTGGTGTTTGTTTAGGGAGATTTCTAATCAAAACACGAACTCTACCTCTACTTTCCCACGCAGCTTGAAGCCAATCATCATCCTACAGGGTATTTCTAAAAACTTATTGATTAAGAAAAACAATGCAAGAAATCTTGGATTTTACACCAAATCGGTGCCAATGGGCCCGATTATTTTGCACTATTCTGCAGTCATTAAATCTATGTTTAGGTGTTTATGCAGTCGTTAACGGGTTAAAGGACGATTGAAAGTCCACTGTAAAGGATATTTAAAGGATTCTTGAACCAAAATGTTTAAGAATTAATTAAGCATTATGTAATTCCTTGACCATCTGTTTTCAATTAACGAAAAAGTACCTTGTCTTATCTTGTTCGATTGATTAGACTTTTGTATATCAATTTATTGATTCTCTCTTTTTTGAAAATATTTAACGGAAAATGGGAATGATAATGTTAATATCCATTTACGCACACAGTATTTAAATACTAGATTTGGACATAGTATGCTTTCCTATTACTTTTTATGAACTTAGTATATACTCTTGTGAGTGTTCTGATACTATCATAATTTCTTCTGATAAATAATTTCCCTTTTATTTTTACTGATTCTCACTACTGATGGAAGGGTGCCAATTATTCTTCTTTTTATTTTATTTTATTTTATTTATTTTCGTTGTCTGTCACACTCTTATTGTGTAGAGCTATTATCCGATTAATGCAAAAATAATCTCGAAAAAATATAGTGCGACATATTGTAACGGTTGTACTAATTTTCAATATACTCAAATATCTCATTAACTTGAATTTTCATCTTTAACTAAAAAGCTTACTTTCATAATCAATATATGTTCTTGTATATTAATGTTCCCTAGATCACAATATGCATATATAAGTGAGAGTTCATTTCATTTGTGTGTTAAATGTCATACAATCATGTGCAAAATATAGTTAGTGAAAGTAAAAAAGACATGATGTTCGGTTTAAATTTTACTTGTTCGGTTACTTATTTAATGATTTTGCATTCATTAATGCTCCTCTAAAACTTATTCTAGATTATTTGAATCAATGGAAACCTAGCACACCTATATGCATGAACATCAACTAATTTCGTCATTCTTACTTACATTGCTTATATATGCTTTAAAAGGCATTTCGTTTGTATGTATATATGTAATATTGTTTTGTTTCTCTCTCTCTCTTTTCTCTCTCTCTCACACACACATTTATATATATAAAGAAACAATAGCGCAATCCAACATATGGTAACCCATATTTTTGAAAATTTGCAAACGTGAGATCCTGACTTGTATGATGTCTTTTATTCATATTCTAATATTGACTACTTGGTTATCGTTTTGAAAATCCTAGAATGTGACTTGTATGGTGTCTTGGCTCTTTCTTTCTGACTCCAAAATTTAACTATACTTTTCGGATCAAATTCCGGATTATAATATAAACCTTTGCTAGAATCAAATAAAAGCTGACAGATTACAAATTTTGGCTCCTTAATAAATGATCATCGGTCTAGTGTGTCGCAAATGGTTCATCAGAGTCGACCATTCAACCATTTAATATTATGTGGTGCACTTGCTAGCTGCAAATTTAAACTTTGATTAGAAATCCTTTTCTATTAGACAACACTCTCATGTATGCACGTAGATGTATCAACAAGATATAAAATATAGAAAACCCGCTTATGAGGTGCAGAGAGAATAAATAGTGTGTGCATGTGTACATGCGCGCGTCCTATTTTTAACCATGTTCTTCAAATATTGGCACGAGTGTCAACCACTTGCATGTTTAAATCCACGCTCTTGAACAAGCCCCGCTTACTAGAGCCAATAAAATTCAACCAAGATTCTTGATCTCAGTGGAGTTATAATTTCGGCTATCTAGTAGAACTTCAGTATCCTGATGAAACTTTATTGTGTGGTAATTGGAGTGCCCTCTCTTGCCAAAATTTCTGGGTTCGCCACCGGTGTTTTCCATCAAAATGCAGGTGTTGTTTTTATTCCCTTTTCGGGTGGGGATGCAAAGGTGGAAATGCCCTTATGCTTGACAACAAGATTTATCTTTTCTCTTTTTGGTTTGTGTTAATTAATTTTGGAAGGGAGAGCAGTTACTTAAAGAAGGACAATTTCGACCGGAATGTGTTGAATTTGACAGGTACACTGCAGTCCATTACTTATATTGGGAACCTATGGTTACCGGTTGGCATTGTGGTCGATTGCTTTTTAGCCCTAACCCACACTAGTATTTTAGTACGTGCGATCCATGTTTGTATATTTTTAACATGGTAAAGATTTGAGAATTTTTTTAAAAGATTAAGTTAAGATAACATAGATTTTAAAGGTTTTTGGTTGGATGTTTACTTTTTAAAAATTTTATAAGTCACATATCAAATCATTATTATCTTAACTAAAATAACTAAAAGTATTTAAGATATTTCTCAAACAAAAAACTAAAGTGATTTAAACTAAAAAGCTAACAAACCTTTTTTCTGTATATTTTATGAATTTAATTATGTGTATTTCACGTGCCATAATAAGTTGATACGTCATAACTGTTTAGATAGCGGAAAGTGCCATTATAAGTTAATATATCATAACTATTTAGGTGGTAGCAAATTAGAGCGGTTACTTTTACACGTATGCTGTACGGCCAATCCATCGTTAATCCCCAAAGCCAATATCCTATAAGGTTCTAATTTTGAGGACTTAATTGAGTGCGGAATACTATCGCAAGAATTCTTAGGCAACAATAAGCCACTCTCTGGCTAATCAAGGAGAATCACGGTCAAAACATAAATTTTCCAGTTCCCAAGCACCTCGGAGCGAATACATCATCGACCCCCAAAACCCTTAACATCCTACAGGTTCTTTTTTTAGGACTTATTAACTGTGTAAAACAATCGCAAGATTTCTTTGGTTTTACACCAAATCAACAACGGTATCGACTCGACTTTACTATTTTCCAATTTACTTCAATATCTCATGAACTTGAATTTTCACCTTAAGTAAAAAAGATCACTTTCATAATCAACACCCGTTTTTTTTATATATTAGTGTTTCCCGGATCATAATATATATATATATATATATATAGATATAGATATATAGATATAAAATGAGAGTTCATTCCATTTGTCTGTTAAATGTCATACAATCATATGCAACACACCGAATTCTAATAAGAACTATTATTTTTAAAGAATATAACCCTCTCACACTGTTTTCATAACCAGCACTAGTGAAATGAAAAAAAGACATGATCTTTGGTTTATTCTACGTTTTAAATTTTACTTGTTCGGATACTTGTTTAATTAATGATTTGAGTCAATGGCAACTTTCCACACCATGTATGCATGAATATCATCAACTAATTTCGTTATTCTTACTTACATAACTTAGGTTTGCTTAATTAAAAAGGCATTTAATTTGTTGGTATGTATATAAGCAGTCTTGTTTTCTTTCATGTGGATCGTAACCCATTTTTCTGGAAATTTGCAAACCTGAGAATCTGACCTGTACATATGATGGCTTTTATTCCAAATCAAATATTGCCGGCTTAATTTGTGACTTGTGCGGTGTCTCGAAAATCTCTGATCATATTCATAAATGGGAATTCACTAGATCACAACATGTAGCAGATAACGTGTCGTCAACGTAACCCCATTAGATTCTTGGAGGTTATAGAGCTGAAATATGTATAATACGATGGTGGATTCCTCAGCGCCTTGCCTCCGATATAGCACCCGACCTTTTAAGGGCCTCCTCTGAATACGTTCCCTCTTCGTCTAACCACTGGCCGATTGCTCGTCTTCGAGCAATCATTGACTTGAGCTTACGCAGCTCTCTTGCTCGTCTTCGCTCGCCTCCGACCTGACGTTACGCGTGCGTGAACGATGGGATCCCTTCAGTAATGACGGGATACGCTCATTAATGGGGTACGCGCCAACGTGGGACGCGGGACGTAGAGAGGCGGTTATCTCGCTTTGGCGAGATATGCGGAGCCGTTGCGGGGCACATGGGATCCACACTCTTAGTTGATCGGGGGAGGCCGAGGTAGCTCGGCACGTTAGGAGCTCGGAGACGAGCTGGGAGGCCGAGGAGGCTCGGCACGTCAGACAGCTCGGAGACGATCCGGGAGGCTGAGAAAGCTCGGCACGTCAGACGGCTCGGAAGCGGGCTAGGAGGCCAAGGAAGCTCGGCACGAGAGATGGCTCGGAGGCGAGCGAGGAGACCGAGGAAGCTCGGAGACGAGCTATTGACAGTCTCCTAGATGAAGGTGGAATGTGTTCAGGAGGGTCTCCCGATAGGTCTGGTACTCCACCGAGAAGGAGCCTCGGGGAATGTCCCCGATGCGGTTCATTTATTCCACCCCCGTAAAGTGCGGGACACGTCATCTGCCACATGTCGTAATCTGAGAAGACACCACTTGTGAGCATCATTATTAGCCCCCGACTCTTGTCCCGACCCATCCAAGGATCGGGTCGAGAGTGGTCTGCTCGTCCTTTCTTCTGCTCAATTTGGCGCCAAGGAATTGTCATCATCCCGGGAACGGTATGGCGTTTGATGGTTATGTCATTTCGATCCTTGGGCCCACGTGTCGCCTCGTCATTCGCCTGAATCTTCACGCGTACCCACGACGGGGTCAGCGGATCAATGAAATGGTCGCGCTTTAAAAAGGGTGCGCCGTTTCGTTCGTTCTTCTGTTGGGCTGCAGGCCACGTATCTGACACGGGTTGGCGGACGCGACAGACTATCACTGTCACCTGCAAATGAAGGGGCGTCCCCAATGGCCGATCTACATGTGGAGATTTGACGGCTGGCTGGCGTGACGCTTCGTTTTGGCGGATTGATCTGAGTCGTTGGATGATTTTTGTGGAGTGCATAAATACGAGGGGACCCCCTAGGGCTAACACTTCCACCATAATTCATCCTCGTTATCAAAGTTTGCCCGATGCTCCTTGCTTTTAGATCGGATCATCCGTGTTTTTTCCTGGCTGGCCTATTCCTTTGAGTCAGGTTAGATGTCTTCATCTGAGAAGTCTGTAGAGATAGTTAGGGTAGAGTTAGGTGATGAGATTCCAGTTGTTGGAGATGAATCCAGAGGGTCTTCCTCCTGTTCGGCTTTAGATAGCGAAGAGGGTTCGTCATCTGCCGCGTCGTCTGTATCGAGCTCGCCCCGTAGATCCAGGGCTGCCCGTGTCGTTTGCCATCGGGTGGCGACAAGGGTGCCTAAGGCGCGCATCGGGAACGCCTACGATACGCCTTCTGTTTTGAGGAATGTGGATGAACTTGCCGAGATTCGGGCTCGATTCTATATTCCCTCCAACTATTCGCTTCACTTAGCTAGAGAGGGTGAGCGGGTGGACCAGGTTCAGGGCAAGAAGATTGCCCTGTATTTGGAAGCATTCCGGGCCGGAATGTGTCTGCCCTTCTCAGCCGAGGTATGTGAGGTGCTTCGCTGCTTCCATCTTGCCTCGGGCCAGCTAGCGCCGAACTCGTAGATAATCCTCCTCGGGTTTCTGGTCCGGTTGAAACTTGAAAATATCCCCTTTATTTTGACCCTCCTCGTTTCTTTCCTCTGTTATAAGAATCACCCTGGCACCATCAAGGATGAGCCGATCTGGGTGTACTTTTCCTTCAAAAAACGTAGGGACGGGGTGGCTGGGTCGCGTGTGGTAGCCGTCCCTTCTTCCATCCATGAATGGAAGGAGAGGTTTTATTTTCGTCAGGCCACCCGAGGGAGAGGATTGGCCCGTGCCTACACAGTGGCGCAGGGGCCGAATGACCGAGGGCGAAACAGCCATCCTCACCCGAGGCAAGGGTGGTGTCTTTGTGGTATCCGATCCAGTGGGCCGACGTCCTGCTTTCTGAGCAGGCCCTGAGCTGGGCTGGGCTCAACCCTACGCACTTTTTGGGTAAGTTAGGGCCGTAGACGATCTATTTAGACTTTGATGAATTTTCTTTGCCCTTCTCAGTGTTAGTAACTCTCTTTGTGTATTCCCCCCTTTTTGCAGAGCAAATGGACCAATCCAAATTCTTAGCTGCCATGGCCGCGAATGCCCAAAAGAAGACCGAGGGCGGAAGCTCGTCCCGACCGGGTCCAAGCTCGGTCCTGAAGCCTTCTTCGCCGAGCAAGCCTTCAGCTGCGTCACCCCGAGTCCCCGAAGAGCGCCGTGGGGGAGGGGGCAGAAGCACGCACGGGATCCGGTGCCCCGGGCGAAGGAGGAGGAGGAGGAGGCCGAGCCCACCGACGCCCCCCTAAAGAGGCACAAAAGGACGGTTTCTCGGGCGCCTCCTTCTACCGGGATCCCAATGCAGGAGGGGGGCTTCTGCTTCGAGGTGCCCTCGGGGCTTTCCGTTGCCAATAGCTTGCTCTTCGACATGGAGCAAGCAGCTGGGGGCAAGATGTTAGTGTATATGCCCTAGAGGCCATTACTGTATCATACCAGTTTGTATATTACTTAATGGAAGCTTGGGATATTCACCTTGTATATACAATCTTGCTCAAAATAGTAGTATGCTACTTGGTTTGTTTCTACTTCAATGTGTACATGTGTTTATTTTAGTATATCGTCTATACACATTAGTGGAGCCTTTAGGATCTTTGCTTGATTACCAGCGTTGTGATGGCAGTCACACTAGTGGGGGCTGGGTAATCTATAAGCACATCCTTATGCAGGTCCCTAGTCGCAGGACTATCGAGACAGGGCATCGATACTCCGGAGTAGACTAGCGCATGCGCTTCTCATCCCAGAGTGGGAGATGGTCTGTCCCACAGCCATCAGTACGTCGTACTGGAGATAGTATGCGGGTGCTCGTTGGGTTACGAGTACACTGGACAGAACTCGTCGGGAACTGACCGGTTGGTATTATACCTATCGTCAGTTATCAGTTCCCAGGTGACATGAGTACAGCTTAGTCCGCTGACTTGACACTGTGACTTCGCCTCGAGTGTGTTCCCACTGTACTTTGATTACTACCCTACCACGGCTCAAAGGAGTCGTGCAAACAGGTAGTAGTTGGGTGCAGTCCCGAAGCACTTGGAGGCAGTGACGGTTAGACAGGATTCGACTCTCCCGGTATTGGGGGTTGACATCGCGCTGTGTCTAGGAGAGCCATTACACGAGTAGTTCCTGGCCAGGGCAAGCGAGATATACTGGTAGGCTTCCAGTGTTATCTCAGGGTGTATTGGGCTTCACTCCGACACGACTTGTACCGCTATTAGGGGACTGACGTTTACCGCCCCCTTAGGCCCGCCATGCGATGTATCAGACGAACAGACCAGACTGTACGGAGATTGTCACATTCAGGCTCAGTAGGAGTTCATATGGGTTTCACCTTGTCAGTCTTCTTGTCGGCATCTACCTGGGGACCGTTATGCACAGCTAGTGCCGCTTGCGGTCTGTGGTTAAACCCACTGCCAGCGTAGTGTCGAGTCTTTAGAGTCCCACACAGAAAGCTATTCGCCTTTTGGCAAAAGAGTAGAGGTCGCATGGTTTTGCGACAGGTTGCATGGTTTTGCGACAGGGTCCGGTCACATCCGTGCACTTGTGCACGTACAGTGTCCGGACAGTTAACATTAGCCGGCTTTGGTTTAAGCCAGATCCTAGTGTACGTTTTGGGATTGGTTTTATCCAGTATGTATTCGTGTTTCTCGGAACGCGAATGCGGGTGTGTATGCACAGTTGACGGAGAGACAAAGCCAGAGGATTCTCATCAGGGTTGTTGACCGTTGACTGTTGACTTTTTGCTCAACCCTAATGAGAATATGATATGCAATTAACAATAATATTAATTAAGTATTGTGGTGACATGGTTGTTGAGGGGTTGACTTTGTTGACTTGTTGACTTTGTTGACCGGTTGACTAGGTTGGACTAGTTGACCATCATGATGACAATGGCTATCATTTCATGGCAAAGACTTTTTACTTGCTTTTTCTCTTGTGCAATATGAGTGCATGAAATGATATAGCCATTTTGACTTAAACCATTTACACAATACTTGATTACTATTTTTGTGATGATGGTTTTGGATTATGAGAGCCAAGTGAGAAAAGTCTTGCTCATTCTATCATTTTCATTCTCTCTCTTGTGTTCTTGAGTTCTCATCTCCTTCCTCTTGCTCTCCCTCTCTTTAGTCTATGGTTCACTTGTCTCATGTGTTGAGAACCAAGAACCATAGAGAAAATCCCAACACACTCTCCTCTACTCACTCTAGTTCACAAGGTTTAGCAAACCGAGTGAACTAGTTTCTTCAAAGACCGAAGAAGAAGCCAAAGGTAGAAGCTTTCAGGTGGATCGATCTTCGGCGCAAGGAGACGACGGGGTGAAGCCGATCCGGACAACCTTCGAGGCTTGAAGACGAAGGAGTTCAAGAAAGAAAGGTATAACCCCCTAACCGAGTAGTTAACAACTCCTAGTTAGGTTGTTAGTTAGATGTTTAACAAAGATCCGGTTTTGAGTCCATGTTACCACCTCTAGAAAATTGTTTTTTACCAAATTCCGCATGCCCGAAAGTACCGGGAGAGGTAGCATGGACTTACAGTGGTATCAGAGCCTGGTTAAACTCTATCTAACATGTTAGCATAGTAGCTAGAAATTCGATCGGAGAAAAAGTCCCGAAATAAACCCGAAATTCAAACTTTCTGTCGATTTTCAAAGTGCTGCAAAAATTATTTGAGATATACCAAAAATCGACTCAGGGTTTTTAGAAGAAACTGCAAAAATTCGACCCACTGAATCGATCAACGCGCCGCGTTTCCGCGGCCGAGTTGACTCGGTCGTGGGGTTTTATTTTTGTAGTTTGTTCTTAGGGGTATTTTGGGATTTTTGGAATATGTATTTTCTGCCCAGATTTTCCAGAACGAAAATTTTGTGTTTGGGGCCTGAAAAACCGTATTTTGATCGAATTTCTTATGACTTAAGCTGACGGTTTTTTTATCTGTGATGTTATATTTGTATTGAACGTCTGCTAATCGCTATATGTCGATTAGTGGGGGTTATACAAATCTGTGATTTGTAATGTCATTGGAATGTGTATATGAATTCATTGGATTGTCGCTGGTGAATAGCCGGGGGTTGTGAGACGAGAGTTTTCTTTTCTTTCAATTCATGTAAATTTGTAAATTGATGTAATAATTATTTGTATGGTCGCACAACCGGGTCGGGGTTGTAGCCGTCATTGTATAATTTCTTTTTACTGTTTTTGCTCCTAGGATAGACCCATGGAGGGGGTGCACAAACTACCGGGTATGCCGAAGTGCCGAGTGGCCTACTCACGGAGTTGAGGGAGGTTGCTTCGCTTCGGGTACTTGGCGGGTAGTTTGCCGCACCCGTAAGGGTCTTGGGTGGGGTCTTGGCTATTCACCGCGACCGTGTAATCTACTTTTCGTTACAGGCTCGTACGAATTGCGGATTCCTAGTATATCCAATGTGTTCATCTGTGATCTGAAATGGCTATCATTGCAATATATCTATATATGATATTATTTAGGCGTTGCTTATGTTTTACATCCGCGCTAGCCCAGCCCCCGCTCTGTCGTTAGTTAATTAACCTAACGGGTAATGACGGGGCCCCATGGCGAATGCGAATGGCATAAGCGTACGTCATATTTTGGTTGTTTTCTGCAATGGTAGGATTAAATGATGGGACGCATTAAAAGAACTAATGCAAGAATATCACGCATTAAAAGAACTAATGCAAGAAAATAAACCAAGATTAAAGTCGTTGGAACACTTTCGGAAAACCACTCGGTTCTTTTCAAAAACAACTTTTAAATGCGGAGCTTGAGCCACTCCTTTTAAAAGCTATCTCGTTCCATCGATTATATCAAGTTCACTACGTTCACGGTTTAGCCAAAACCATTCGTAGCCCTCCATCATTTCAGTTAAATATTCGGTAGTATTCAAGCTATGTATTTTGACCTCAAGCCAAGGCATAGTGATTGGTAGCTGCCGGATATTTATCTGTTGCATAGATAGAATGCGTTGGTTTGGGACAGCCGTACTGCCATTTTGGCCTACGTCAAGGGTAGGTACGGGTGGGTTCAAATTAACCTGGATAATGATGGGAAGAACTTGACATGTGACTTATGACATTTTGACCTCACGCCAAGGTCATAAGAGCATGGGGCAAAAATCCACATCGGGAGTTTCAAAAGAACTGAAACTTGCTAGTGTTGCATACCATTTGGAGTGTGATGATTCTGGTAGGATTCCTTCAGTTTCATCACGCGATGATATTTGGATCCCGATCCTACTGTGAGTATATGCTACTCCTCGGGAAATTTCTCACTAAACGATCAATGCTATAAACCTAGTAGGTGTCTAGAAAGGTGTTAGCGGGGCTACGCCCCCAGGGAAAAGAGGTTATTTAATTAAGGAACTTCGCGAAAGCGTTAGAAAACCTCCCTCGAAGTACCGACACTGGCCTGGCTGAACGGTTAAGCAAGTATTGTACGGTGAGATTGATCCTGACTAATTCTTCCTTTTTGGTTTGAGGAGGGATTCGAGAAACAGTGGGAGCCATCATGTTTAGACAAACTAAAAACCATTCTAAACTTGCAAGAGCATCATGCTGAGTGTTTCTTCTCTCTCCTAATTGCAGCGACCAATCGACATGACTGGACTTAAGTTACTCCTAGATAAAAATATACTGACAGGGCCAAACTACAAAGATTGGCTCAGGAATGTCAAGATGGCAATCACTTACGACAAGCTGGGGTATCTTCTTACCACCAAAGCTCCCCCTGTCCCAGGTCCCAAAACCAGCGTCGCGGATAAAGAAATCCGTAAGACCTGGGAACTAGACTGCGCGAAGGCCAAGTGCCTCGTGCTTGCCTCTATGGACAATAAACATCAGAGGAGACACGAGAATATGGACCTGGAATCCATATTTCTTCATACAAAAGAACTGTATGGAGAGCAATCTCGTATCGCAAGATACGAAGTGTCGAAGAAGTTATTTTCGGCAAGATTGGCCGTCGGATCATCGGTAGCGGAACACGTGCTTAAGATGATTGGCTACATTGAGGAGCTCGCAGACCTTGGGACCACGTTGGAGAATGAGCTCTATACGGACTTGATTCTCCAGTCCCTTCCTTCCACTTACGCCCAGTTTATCCTGAACTTCAACTTACAAGAAAAAGAAGTTGAACTTTCAGAACTCCTCAACATGCTGAGGAGCGCAGAGGGCACCCTACAGAAAGGTAGGGAAACATCCACTTTGTTTGTAGGAGGATCTTCCTCTTCTAGGTCCAAGACGAAAGCCAAGGGAAAGAAGAAGAAAGCCCCCGCCAAACCAAGGGGCGGTGTTAGTAAAGTGGATACGAAGGGAAAGGAAAAAGCAACAAAGAAAGTGGGAAAGCTTGTGGATAAGGAAGAATGCTTCTATTATCATAAGAAGGGACACTGGAAGAATGATTGTAGGGCTTGGAAAGCCAGAACACAGGATCTGAAGCAGGTTGCGGCTTCAGCTTCAGGTGTGTATATTATTGAAAACTGTCTTTCAATAAACTCTACTTCCTGGGTATTGGATACCGGATCAGGATCTCATATCTGTAATTCTTTGCAGGCGTTGAGAAACCATAGGGTTTTGAAGGCAGGTGACATGACCCTCAAAGTTGCAAACGGAGCTAGCATGGATGCTAAGGCCGTGGAGGACTATCACCTGGGGTTGTCAGATGGACACGTTTTGGTTTTGCGGAATTGCTATTTTGTACCCAACGCAACTTGTAATATCATTTCTGTATCTTTGACTTCTAAAGAAGGTTATGAATCTGCGTTTGTAAGTAATGTTGTAAACATTCACCTTAATCAAGTTTTGATTGGGTCAGGTACATTAAGCAATGGTATATACGTATTAAACCAACCACAGATTTTCAATGTCCAGAATACACACAAAAGAAAGTCTCCGGAAATAAATCAGACTTTCTTGTGGCATTGTAGACTGGGTCACATCAATGAGAGAAGGTTGATGAAGTTACATACAGAAGGATATTTGAATCCGTTCGAATATCAATCGTATGCCACTTGTCAATCCTGTCTCAAAGGAAAGATGACAAAGACTCCGTTCACTGGACACGGAGTAAGAGCGAGCGAGCTCTTGGGACTCGTACACAGCGACGTGTGCGGTCCAATGTCTACACATGCGCGAAGCGGTTTTTCTTACTTCATTACTTTTACGGATGATTTTTCAAGATTCAGACATGTCTTCTTAATGAAACATAAGTCCGAAGTCTTTGGAAAATTCCAGGAATATAAGAATGAAGTAGAAAAACAAACCGGCAAAAGTATCAAGATCCTAAGATCGGATCAAGGTGGTGAATACTTGAGTGCCGAGTTCCTGGACTATTTAAAAGAGAACGGAATTCTCTCTCAGCTTACTCCTCCATACACTTCGCAACATAACGGTGTATCGGAGAGACGGAACCGAACCCTATTGGATATGGTACGGTCCATGATGAGTAACGCTGAGTTACCGCGATCATTCTGGAGGTATGCGCTAGAATCAGCCGCATACCTTTTGAACCGAGTTCCCACTAAGACTGTGCCTACCACACCATATGAGTTATGGAGTGGGAAGAAACCCTATCTTCAATATCTGAAGATCTGGGGATGTCCAGCTTTTGTCAAAAAGCAGCATGCGGACAAACTCGAGGCACGCTCAGTACTGTGCAAGTTTGTGGGATACCCAAAGAACACCAGGGGGTATCTTTTCTACCATGCAGAGGAACAAAAAGTCCTTGTTTCTCGTAATGCCCACTTTCTAGAACACCAGTTCTTGGAAAAGGAAATTAGTGGGAGCACAGTAGAACTGGAAGAAATTCCAGAACTACGAGCTATTACTGAAAGTTTAGTGGAACCAGAGGGTTCAAAAGAACAGGACATTCCTTCGCCGCTCCGCAGGAGTAGTAGGCTGTCTCATCCGTCCGAGAGATACTGCGGTTTTCTCATAGACGGGGATAGAGAGGATTGCATCATAGATTATGATGAGCCTACTAGCTTCCAGCAGGCCGTTCAGAGCGTTGACTCGGTAAAATGGCTGGATGCAATGCGGACCGAAATGGAGTCCATGTACACCAATAAGGTATGGACGTTGGACATTGCTCCAGACGGGGTAAAACCCGTATGATGCAAGTGGATCTTCAAAAGGAAGATTGGTGTAGATGGACAGATTGAGACCTATAAAGCTAGACTTGTTGCAAAGGGTTTTCGTCAAAGACCTGGTTTGGACTATGACGAAACCTTTTCTCCAGTGGCTATGCTGAAATCCTTTCGGATCCTTCTTGCCATTGCTGCCTTCCACGATTATGAGATCTGGCAAATGGACGTAAAGACCGCTTTTCTAAATGGAAATTTAGAGGAGTGTGTCTATATGGACCAGTCAGAAGGTTTCATTCAGAGTGGGAGCAGCGAAAAGGTGTGCAAGTTGCTTAAGTCCATCTATGGACTAAAGCAGGCATCGCGGAGTTGGAACATCTGTTTTGATGAGACGGTCAAGGAATTTGGCTTTATCAAAAATCCAGATGAACCATGCATCTACAGTAGATTTGTAGCGAGAACTGTAGTATTCCTCGTTTTATACGTGGATGACATTCTCTTAATAGGAAATGACATTCCTATGCTACAATCTGTCAAGGGGTTCTTGTCACACAGGTTCTCCATGAAAGACCTGGGTGATGCCTCATACATCCTGGGGATCCGGATCCATCGTGATAGATCCAAGAGGATATTAGGACTTTCACAGTCCAGGTACATCGATACCATACTGAAGAGATTCAGTATAGAAGATTCCAAGCGCGGTAACCTACCGGCTTGTCACGGGATCACCTTCTCTAAAGAGATGTCTCCCAAGACTGATTTGGAGAGGGATCGCATGTCTATTATACCCTACGCTTCTGCGGTAGGCTCTATAATGTATGCGATGTTGTGTACCAGACCGGATGTAGCTTATGCACTGAGTGTGGTAAGCCGGTATCAGTCAAACCCTGGGGAGAAACACTGGATAGCGGTAAAGAACATTCTCAAGTACCTGAGAAGGACTAAGGAGATGTTCTTGGTGTATGGCGGAAAAGACCTCCAGATCGAGGCCTTTGCCGACTCCAGCTTCCAGAGTGACAAGGATGATTCCAAGTCCATGTCGGGTTTTGTCTTTACCCTCAATGGAGGGGCGGTGTGTTGGAAGAGTTCCAAACAGGAAACCGTTGCAGACTCGACGATGGAAGCGGAATACATCGCTGCATCTGATGCCGCAAAAGAAGCTGTCTGGATGAGGAAGTTCTTGAAAGAACTTCAAGTGGTTCCGTCCATTGTTGATCCAATACCTCTGTATTGCGACAACAACGGGGCTATAGCTTTAGCGAAGGAACCCAGGTCCCATCAGAGATCCAGACACATCTTGAGGCAGTATCACCTGATCAGGGAGATCGTGGATCGCCAGGAGATCGAGGTTCGGAGGGTTGCTTCAGAAGATAACACTGCAGATCCATTCACCAAGGCCTTGCCCCAGACTCAGTTCGAGCGGCTGATCGAGATGATAGGTCTTCGATACGCCAGTACATGGCCTTAGTGCAAGTGGGAGATTGTTAGTGTATATGCCCTAGAGGCCATTACTGTATCATACTAGTTTGTATATTACTTAATGGAAGCTTGGGATATTCACCTTGTATATACAATCTTACTCAAAATAGTAGTATGCTACTTGGTTTGTTTTTACTTCAATGTGTACATGTGTTTATTTTAGTATATCGCCTATACACATTAGTGGAGCCCTTAGGATCTTTGCTTGATTACCAGCGTTGTGATGGCAGTCACACTAGTGGGGGCTGGGTAATCTATAAGCACATCCCTATGCAGGTCCCTAGTCGCAGGACTATCGAGACAGGGCATCGATACTCCGGAGTAGACTAGCGCATGCGCTTCTCATCCCAGAGTGGGAGATGGTCTGTCCCACAGCCATCAGTACGTCGTACTGGAGATAGTATGCGGGTGCTCGTTGGGTTACGAGTACACTGGACAGGACTCGTCGGGAACTGACCGGTTGGTATTATACCTATCGTCAGTTATCAGTTCCCAGGTGACATGAGTACAGCTTAGTCCGCTGACTTGACACTGTCACTTCGCCTCGAGTGTGTTCCCACTGTACTTTGATTACTACCCTACCACGGCTCAAAGGAGTCGTGCAAACAGGTAGTAGTTGGGTGCAGTCCCGAAGCACTTGGAGGCAGTGACGGTTAGACAGGATTCGTCTCTCCCGGTATTGGGGGTTGACATCGCGCTGTGTCTAGGAGAGCCATTACACGAGTAGTCCCTGGCCAGGGCAAGCGAGATATACTGGTAGGCTTCCAGTGTTATCTCAGGGTGTATTGGGCTTCACTCCGACACGACTTATACCGCTATTAGGGGACTGACGTTTACCGCCCCCTAGGCCCGCCATGCGATGTATCAGACGAACAGACCGGACTGTACGGAGATTGTCATATTCAGGCTCAGTAGGAGTTCAGATGGGTTTCACATCGTCAGTCTTCTTGTCGGCATCTACCTGGGGACCGTTATGCACAGCTAGTGCCGCTTGCGGTCTGTGGTTAAACCTACTGCCAGCGTAGTGTCGAGTCTTTAGAGTCCCACACATAAAGCTATTCGCCTTTTGGCAAAAGAGTAGAGGTCGCATGGTTTTGCGACAGGTCGCATGGTTTTGCGACAGGGTCCGGTCACATCCGTGCACTTGTGCACGTACAGTGTCCGGACAGTTAACACTAGCGGGCTTTGGTTTAAGCCAGATCCTAGTGTATGTTTTGGGATTGGTTTTATCCAGTATGTATTCGTGTTCCTCGGAACGCGAATGCGGGTGTGTATGCACAGTTGACGGAGAGACAGAGGCAGAGGATTCTTATTAGGGTTGTTGACTGTTGACTGTTGACTATTGACTTTTTGCTCAACCCTAATGAGAATATGATATGTAATTAACAATAATATTAATTAAGTATTGTGGTGACATGGTTGTTGAGGGGTTGACTTTGTTGACTTGTTGACTTTGTTGACCGGTTGATTAGGTTGGACTAGTTGACCATCATGATGACAATGGCTATCATTTCATGGCAAAGACTTTTTACTTGCTTGTTCTCTTTTGCAATATGAGTGCATGAAATGATATAGCCATTTTGACTTAAACCATTTACACAATACTTGATTACTATTTTTGTGATGATGGTTTTGGATTATGAGAGCCAAGTGAGAAAAGTCTTGCTCATTCTATCATTTTCATTCTCTCTCTTGTGTTCTTGAGTTCTCATCTCCTTCCTCTTGCTCTCCCTCTCTTTAGTCTATGGTTCACTTGTCTCATGTGTTGAGAACCAAGAATCATAGAGAAAATCCCAACACACTCTCCTCTACTCACTCTAGTTCACAAGGTTTAGCAAACCGAGTGAACTAGTTTCTTCAAAGACCGAAGAATAAGCCAAAGGTAGAAGCTTTCAGGTGGATCGATCTTCGGCGCAAGGAGACGACGGGGTGAAGCCGATCCGGACAACCATCGAGGCTTGAAGAAGAAAGAGTTCAAGAAAGAAAGGTATAACCCCCTAACCGAGTAGTTAACAACTCCTAGTTAGGTTGTTAGTTAGATGTTTAACAAAGATCCGGTTTTGAGTCCATGTTACCACCTCTAGAAAATTGTTTTTTACCAAATTCCGCATGCCCGAAAGTACCGGGAGAGGTAGCATGGACTTACACAAGATTCCCCGGGGGACCCTGAAGGCCCAGGTGGCTGCCATTACTCAGGAGGTAGTTCAGGTCGGTATCTATTTTCCTTTAAAAATCTTCTTTAGCAAATTTTTAACTCAGTTTGGACGTTTCAAACTCCTTTTGCTGCTTTTCCTTAGGTCCTCCACCACTGCGCCCTCATTGTAAATATGGAATCCGAGGAGATTGCCTCGGCCATGAGGAAGTCGGACGAATCGTCCTCGCGGGAAGAGGATCTACGCATGGAACTGTAGCAGGCGAAGGAGAGGATAACCATCTTCGAAACCCGGGTGGCTGCCGAGGAGTTGACGAACTCCAAGTGTAAGGAGTCTCACCGACTTCTGAGTGAATCCAATAAGGCCATCCAGGCTAAGTTGGAGGAGATCAGCAAGCTCTACGCCACGATGAAGAAGTCGAGGGATGCCAGCAGGAGGGAAACCCAGGCGGCGCTCGATGCGGTGAAGCTTGCCGAGCTCCGACCTTCGAAGTCTGTGGAGAGGTACAAGGTGTCGGACCAGTTCTACGCCGACCTCGCCGATGCTTCCGCCATTGTTTGGCACCAGGCTCTCGACGCCGTCATGGCGTTGATGCAGGGGTTCGCCGACAGCGAGCTCCGGGTCCAGTACCCTCTCTCCGAGGATGCACCGCAGGTCGAAGCTACCGGGGATGCCGCCGGGGGTGAGGCTGCCGGTGGAAGCGCTGATCCAGAGGTCGCCTTTTTGGTTCCCGCCGCTAGCGTCGAGCAGAGCGAGATCCTCCTTGGGCCTACAGCCTGAGCTTTCCTTCCTTTTCCTTTCTTTTTTTTTAAAGTTTTGTAAGCCTCCGGGCGTTTTGTAAGGCTGAGGAGCCCAGAATACCTTGTAAAAATTTTTGGAATATAAATAAAACTGAGCTTATTTTTCTCTGCATGACTGTGTGCTTTCTGCGTGAGTACTTCAGTTCGTCAGTCTTTTCCTCAACTCGAGTGGTAGGCCGTAGGTCGATGCCCGTCTTTTCAGATGACGATCGTGCGTCGTGTGTAAGTCGATTAATCGCCAAGTGTAGGAAGGTAGGTGCCCTCCCGCTCCCCGGAGTCGAGGTGGCGATCGTTCATTTAGGATGAACCGAAAGATATCCAAGTGTAGGAAGGTCGGTATCAGTCCATTCCTCAGAGTCGGGTTAACAACCACGTCTCTTAGCATGTGTTGAAAAACGTAGAATAGGTCGGCATTGACTGATTCCTCCCTGATATGGTTCCTGGACTCGTGTCTTCGTAGGGTAGGAACTTACCCCTCGGAGACTAGCTGAGAAGGAATCTGCACGGTGGCCTCGTTAGGAGGGCTTTGATCCTTAGCGTAGATGGGTAGGAATCTACATGCTAGGGATGGACCGGGCAGGGAAGCTGCTCGGTGGCCTCGTGAGGAGGGCTTTGATCCTTAGCGTAGATAGGTAGGAATCTACCCTCTACGGATGGACCGGGCATAGAAGCTGCTCGGTGGCCTCATGAGAAGGGCTTTGATCCTTAGCGTAGATGGATAGGAATCTATCCACGAGGGATGGACCAGGCAGGGAAGCTGCTCGGTGGCCTCATGAGGAGGGCTTTGATTCTTAGCGTAGATGGGTAGGAATCTACCCGCTAGGGATGGACCGGGCATAGAAGCTGCTCGGTGGCCTCGTGAGGAAGGCTTTAATCCTTAGCGTGGATGGGTTGGAAGCTACCCGCTAGGGATGGACCGGGCATGAATCTGCAAAGTGACCTCATAAGGAGGGCTTTGATCCTTAGCGTAGATGGACAAGAATCTACCCATTAGGGATGGACCGGGCAGGGAAGCTGCTCCGTGGCCTCGTGAGAATGGCTTTAGATCCATAGCGTAGATGGGTAGGAATCTACCCGCTAGGGATGGACCGGGCAGGGGAGCTGCTCGGTGGTCTCGTGAAAGGGGGTTTAGATCCATAGTGTATATGGGTAGGAACCTACCCGCTATAGATGGACCGGGCAGGGAAGTTGCTCGGTGGACTCATTAGGAGGGCTTTAGAGACTCACCTGCACCATCGTAGGGCATCATTCAAACTTCCACGGGCCGCATTAGCGGGAGTGAGGGCGTCGTTCAACCTTCCGTGGGCTGCATTGGTGAGAGTGAGGGCGGCGTTCAAACTTTCGAGGGCCGCATTGCCGCCCTCGAAGATAGGCATGGCCGACACGCGGCCATTCCATATCAGGAAATTGAGACATCCTGTGATTCGCGTCGCTGCGTGAGTAAACTTTCGGCCGTTAGAAGATTTTGTTGAGATTATAAACAGCGAAGGTATATTGACTTCCTTCTAGCCTTGTGTTTCTGAAAATGGTCGGGCATCCGTGTGTGCTCATTAGGGAGATAATTGCTCATGACGATGTGTATCTTTATAGCCTCGATCGCTCCGAACAGACGTACGAGACGGTGATAGACCGCACGGAGGGCAACTTTGGACGCTTTCTTCCGCGGCGATCTTCTTTCCTCCAACTGCTTATTTACGCGATCTGGAGGATGTCCCTGGAGCTGCACAATGCCCTGTCTCCGCTGCTGAGGGATAAGGCGATCGAAAAGTTGCACTCACTCTACCACCTCGGCCTGATCTCAAAGAGAAATCAGGACCGATCAGCAGACCTTCTTCTGGAGTGTTTCCAGAGGAGGCCGATCGCTGATTTTGGTCCAGCGGACGACGCTTCCATGGCCATTGAGGAAGTTAGGGCTCGGTTGGCGGAGATTTTCTCGGAGTACCATCAACAATACTTCCTTAATCCCCGGCCCCTCTTGCTGTAATTATTTTTTGTAAGGCTGAGGAGTCTATAATACCCCTTAATCAATAAAGTTTGTTTTTGGCGGTAGTGTGTTGTTTATTCCCCCCTTTTTTTCTTCTCGCACAACTTTTAAACTTTAACTAAATGCCAATAGGAACAACTTTATTTATTTCAGAAAGAGGATACAGATACATTTTTTCATTTGTATAACTTGAGCTTTTCAGCCTTGTAAGGTCGGGGAAAATTATTGCACCGGGCATCCTGCAAACGGTATGCCCCGCCGGGCAACGCCTCTTTCATGAGGAAAGGTCCATCCCACTTCAGGGAGAACTTATGTAGCCTGATCGGGTCTGCGAACTCGTTTTTTCGTAAGATTAGATCTCCTGTCTTGAAGGCCTGATGTTTGACCCGGGTGTTGTAGTAGCGAGCGGTTTTCTGTTGATAGGCGGCCGCTCTGATTTGTGCTCGGTCTCGCTTTTCCAATAAGACATCCAAGTTGTTTCGGAGTGCCGAGGTGTTGGCTTCGTCTTCGAAATGTTCGACCTTGTAACTAGGCAATCCGATCTCTGCCGGTACCATTCCCTCGGCGCCATAGAACGGGGTTTCTCCCATAGGTGTTTTCCTTGACGTTCGCAGTGCCCACAGGACCCGAGGTAGTTCCTCGACCCAGCCGCTTTGCCTTCCTTCTAAACGGGCTCGGAGACCGCAGATGACACCTCAGTTCGCTATCTCTGCCTACCCGTTGCATTAAGGATGGGCAACCACGGCAAACTTCATCAATATGTGGTACTCGCGGCAAAACTCACTGACTTTGTCATTTTCGAAGTCGGTCCCGTGGTCGGTGATGATGCATCTCGGGATCCCAAATCGGGTGATTATGTAGTTTTGCAGGAATTTTATAGTGGAGGCGGTGTTCCCTTATGAAAAATAAACAGAAATAAAAAGGCAATGGGAAAATTCCCCAAACAAAGCATCACGTGCCCACACGTGATGCGCTTTGAAGCCAAAATTATAAAGCGTTACACTTAACAAATGGGACTGAAGCTGGGCTTCATGTGCCACACGTGCCACACGTGAGCACCAATATACAAAGTATATAGGCGCCTTTATTAAACAAATAGCAGACCAGAATGCGCATCATGTGCCTACACGTGATGCTCTTCTCTGGGACTGCTGCATATAGGCAAACCGACCTAGTGCCATTAGGTCACATGCTACACGTGAGGAGTTCTAAGATCTTCTGAGCCGATAGAATTAAATTCTATATAAAAGGGATCAGAACCCTATTTTTGAAATACTCCTCAAATCTTTCTAAATAAGAAAGATTGTGCTCTATAAATCAGATCACCGTTGGATCAAAGATCCAATGGTGATTAAAAATCACCAAGATACAGAATAAGTTCTATGTGGGAAAATATTTTCCCAATCTTGTTAAAAACAAGAAAATGTCTTCTGTAAAACAGAAGTCCTTGGATCAAAGATCCAACGGTGGATAAATTCCACAAATCAATGAAGAAATCTCTCAATAAGAGATTTCCTTAACTGAATCAACAAATCAACCTCCCTTATATAAAGGACCCAAGACTTCAAGTCTTGCACAGAGAAACCCCCTCATAAACTGCAAGTTCAAAAGAAAAGAAGAAATCCTAGGTAAGAAAAAACGAAAACACAGAGAACATCTTACTTCCCCTTCTTCGCCTCCACAAGAGTTTAACTCTTTCCAAAGAACTTAGTTCTTTCTTCTGGCGAAAAATCTGCAGAAGCAGATCTTCCCACAAGTTGAGAATTTAATTCTTATCGGGGAGATTCTGCTATGCAGATCCAAAACCTAGGGGAAGATCTAAATTCAAAGAATTTAATTCTCCCAAAAAGGCATATAGGAATTTAATTCCTCTGATAAAACTAGGGTTTAACCCTTCATATAAGAACTTAGTTCTTCCTTCTGGTGAAAAATCTGCAGAAGCAGATCTTCCCACAAGTTGAGAATTTAATTCTCATCGGGGAGACTCTGCTGTTCCCCGCCGAAAACACGGAGACACGATAAACGTCTCGCCTGAAATTCGGGGCAGATACTAATTGGTGTTATCCGTCCACCTCTTCGAAGATACCAAGTTGATTTATGGCACCATGTATCGAAGGTTTAAACGGATGCGGCCGATATAGCAGACTTCGTCAGATTCCCCCTCGTTTGAGGGGATTTTGATTGTGGGGACGCTCTTCCCTGCAGGCGCAAGCCCCTGCAGTTAATTACGCTATCGCATCGCGGCAACAACTTTCTCCTTCTCTAGATGGTCATTTCGTGTCGTGGGTGTTTGTTTTGTTTTTGGTTGACCGTGGATTGTATACGGAGACTAATTTATTTTGTCACCCATAGGGCGTGGATTAGTCCAAATCCGTATCTTCATAGATTTGGGTTTGGGGGTTGGGTTTAAGGATACGTTAGTCTCATTTGAGACTAAGATCAACTTAAACGTTTGCTAAGGATATGTTAGTCTAATTTTAGACTAAGATCAACTTAACGGGATCATTTAGATCCAAAAAGAGAGCATTTGGGCTCTATTGCTTAGTTTAGGGACATTGCGGTCGATTAGTTTAGGACATTACGGTCCAATGTTAGTTAAAGGACATCTCGGTTCAAGGTTAAGGACATCATAGTCCGTGAGTTTAAAGACATCACAGTCAAGGTTAAGGACATCATAGTCCGTGAGTGTAAAGACCTCACAGTCAAGGTTAAGGACATCATAGTCCGTGAGTTTAAAGACTTCACTGTCAAGGTTAAGGACATCATAGTCCATGAGTTTAAAGACCTCACAGTCAAGGTTAAGGACGTCATAGTCCATGGGCTTAAGGACCCCACAGTCCGTAGAGTGTTTGGTTGTCGGGACCCGTCACCTCTCTGAAGACGTTGAAGGATTACAACGACAAATATCATAGGAGTAAAAAGATGTACCCTCGAACCGGTGTGAGTTGATTGAAAAATCTGTAGCCCAATTTGGGACTAAGATCTGTTAAAATATTCATGAGCAGATGGGCTCAGTTAATATGAGTTGAGGACCAATGGCCAATCTTAGGCTAAGTCCAATAAATGTTTAACATTTTATTTTGGGTTGTTGAGCCTTTATTTGGGCTTGGCCCTTTTAACAATGTTTTTGTCTTTTATTGAATGCTGAGCATTCATCAGAGGTCTGGGCTTATTATAGAACAACTTATGTTCTGTCAGCGCAACACGTGGCGCGCCAAGTGCTTTGCATCAATCAAAAAGCGCAGTGCGCTACTGCCAAGTAGTGCACATGTAAGGGACATGTGTCGCACTCAGCACTAGGCGCTAGATGATAAGCACATGATGCTGGTTTATGAGCGCTGAGCGCTAATCCATGAGCGCATTGCGCTTTCAATTTAGTGGCGCGCACGTGAGTGACACATGGTGCGCTTGGCGCTGAGCGCCAGCCCATGAGCGTGGTGCGCTATTTCAGAAGCGCAAAGCGCAAGTTGTTAATTGGTGTATACGTGATTGACACGTGGCGCATTTGGCGCTGAGCGCCGGTCCAAAGAGCGCAGAAGCGCAGTTCTAGAGCGCAAGGCGCATTTCAAGAGCGCAAGGCGCATCTAATCAATTTTATGATCTGGAAAACAAATTTATGTTCTTTAAAAGAGACCTTGTCTCAAGATCTAAGAACAACAGTTCTTATTTTCCAGGAGAGATTTCCAATCTCTTATGTTGATGAAAGGCTTTGCCTTTGTAGATCCATGATCTGTGAGAAGAATTATGTTCTTCTTCTTTTATTTTATGATGAGATCTTTTGATCTCTTTGTGAAAGACTTTTGGTCTTTGTAGATCTATGATCTTTGTAAAGAAATGAATTCTTCTTCTTTAATCATGAGATGATTTCATCTCAGTGTTCATCATCCTTCATTCTTACCTTGAAGAAAAAATCTTCTTGCAAGAGCTTGCTCTTTATCTTTGAATTTCTCAAAGTTTATGGGAGGGAGGGGGGTTTCTCTATATAAGACTTAAAGTCTTGGGGCCTTTATATAGGGCAAGCTGATTTGTTGAATCAGTTAAAGAGATCTTTCTCTGATTGATTTGGGGATGTTTCCCCACCATTGGATCTTTGATCCTAGGGCTTCTGTTTTATATAAGGTAATCTTCTCATTTTAAACAAGATTGGAAAATCTTTCCATAACAGAATTTAATTCTAATTAATTAATGATTTATCATTATTATTAGATCTTTTGATCTAACGGTGGGGAGTTTTTTTTTAATTCCAACACTAGCGCATCCGTGCTTTGCACGTGGTGCGCTGCTTAGAGCGCAGCGCACCTTGCGCTAGCGCACCTGTGTCTCACACGTGGTGCACTACTCAGAGCGCAGCGTACTTAACGCTAGCGCACCCGTATTTGACATGTGGTGCGCTGTTTAGAGCGCAGTGCATCTAGCGCTAGCGCACACATGGTGCGCTGCTTAGGGCGCAGCGCACTTAGCGCTGCATCTGAAGCGTCGCTTCAATTTTGAAATTTGAATTTCAAACAGAGTTTTGCTCTAATTGGGGGAAACAAATGCCCTCCACCGTTGCGTTCACGTGGCCCACATGTGAGGGCAGCGGTGGCAGCATCTGCGCCCTTGGATCAACTCAAAAGTTGAAACGGCACTCAGTGCCTATAAATAGGACCTTTGATCCTTTAGATGATTCCTATTCATCTTCTTCTTTATTTTCTGAGAATTTTTATTCTCTCACAAAGCATAGCTCTCCATTTTAAGAATTTTCTTAAGGATAAAAACTCTGTCAAAATTTAGGTAAAGATTAAATCTTTTAATAATCTAGGGTTTTACCCATTAACAGAGCCTTGCTCTTCATAGATCTTTGATCTAAAAAAAACCCTTTTAGGGTTTCATTAACAGAGCTTTTGCTCTCTTCAAATCATGAAGAACTCTTAAGAGTTTGTTCATAGATCTTGAAGATCTCAGAATTTTTTAATTCATAAAAAATTGATTTTAATTTTTCTGATGGATTCTTTCATCATCATTTTTTCCAGAGCAAGGCTCTTGAGGAATTTTTATTCCTTCATGATCAGAGTTTGATAAGTGTCACTCTGTCACAGAGCATTGCTCTCAAAGGAAGGTTTACTCCTCTGCCCGAGGAATCTCTCATTTAATGAGAATTTTCTTGAGGATTTCCTCATTTAATTAACAGTCTCATTAAATGATGAGGCTGTTTTATTAATTGATGAATTGTCATCTAGATTTTGTGGGGTCCCTTTGGTCCCTCTCCACTGCATTGTAGTGTGGTACAAATTCTAAAGTACCAAGTGTCAGAATTTAAATTAAATTATAGCACTGACATTTGACTTTTCACTTTTTGCACAGGCGACATGTCTTTCGATATTTCTTTTCCGTTTATCCGCTTAGAAGGCGGATTTCCTGAGGCGCCTGTAGACCGAGAGGTTCTTGCGCTGATCAGAGACCACGACCCAGAATACAAGAATCTTCATTTATGGGGGAGATGGTATGATCAGATTATCAGAGGTCGCCGGAGTTTTTCTTATGCGACGCCTTCGGAGCCTATCTCTGCGATTCCTTATACCGATGCACCCCCGATCAATTATACTGTAGAGGAGGTAAATTGGACTTCAGAAGGTCTTCTTCGGCCTTCTATTGCCGCAGTACCCGTGCAGCCGCCAGTGGCTTTGGACACCCTAGGGCGGCGCATATGTCAGGGCGAGTCGCGCCCTTGGGGACAGCCCTACAACATCGGGCTAACTCCCCGTCATCCGGCCGGATACTTGCAGTGGGCTCGATATATCTTATCGTCCAAGAAATCACAGCTGCTGAAACTTGGCTTATACCCTGCGGTCTATGCTTCCTTGTTCTAGTATTCTGCACCTCCCACATGGTGGATCAAGGCGTTTTTAGAGCAGTGGAACATTCCGACCCATACCTTCCTCCTGTTGGATAGAGAGGTCTCCATTTCCTTGGAAGAATTTGCCGAGATTTCTGGTTTACCAGTTAGGGAGGAGCGCTACGAGGAGATGCGTCCTCCGGATGAATATGTTTTTGCCACAAAATCAGTGGTGATGGGTCTTACCCCAGAGAACGCTATTCAACACCAGTTCCCAAGTCTGATAAAGGTGTTGAACATGTATGAGAGCCTCTTTCTTGAATCCGGAGGCCGGAGGGGTCAGCTTTGCCCGTTTTCTTCTCCCAGAAATTTTGTCGCGACAAAGTGAAAAGTTTGCTAAACTTGATGATCCTTTCGGCTTTGGCTTGGACCGTTGGCCAATACTAGAAGCCGATCAAAAGGGTTTCTTTCTTCCCGACGTCGCGATCGTCCCCCTGTCATAAATCGCCGCTCCGGGCATTGATGAGGAAGCGTTCTTTCTCGGGTTTCTCAGTTTATAGTTAAGCTGGTTCGCGCTTCCTATGCACCCTCGTTACATGAGGCCTTCTGTCTTCTACCCCGCGCATCGCATGGTTGCCGGAATACAAGTGGCCATCGGGATTGCCGGGTTAGCCCACCTATATCATGGCCTCAGCTTAGCAGCGGATACCACTGAACCAGGGGTGCATCCTGCCAACTTCCTAATGCACTACTTCACTTCATGGATGGAGCTGCATGTGCTTGGGGTCTTCGGTATTCACAAAAGACCTTCTTTTTACGAAAAATGCAGGTTCCCTCGGATAATGCGGCTGGTTGACGCCTCCATCGTGAGTCCATCACCGCGGGAAGCTAGGGGCTTGCTCTTTCATCCGCGCACGGTTGGAGATGGTATGTCTTTCACAGACAAAGTCTTGACCATCGGCCAGGAAACTTCAAAAGCGGTGCTGCCATTGCAAGACATCTTTAAAGACGGGACCTCTGTGTTGAAATCCCGGGAGATTCTTCATTTATACTCCATCAGGCCTGGCTTTCTCCTATTTAGGAAAAATGATGCGGCATTGTTCATGAGATACAACCTGCATCGTTTCTCCCAGTAGCTGAGTTACAATCAAGGCGTCCCACATGAGTCCTTTTTGGCAGAACCTGCTGCTACCGAAGAGGGAATGCGGAGCGCGCTGCACCATTTTATGCGCCTGAACACAGGGTCTCACTTCTTTATCAGCGAACCGAGCTGTGTCCCGAAGGCCCTTAATGTACACGTGGCCTGGTACCAACATTCAATGGGCGCCGTTATCAGGGAGGAGAGGCGACTGCTGCTCGATCGCAAAGGTGTACCCCCTGCTGGTGATCGAAATGTCCCTCTGAAGCGACGGACCATTGTCCCCCCTCCACTAAGAGAAGCTGCCGTTATCGAAGTCCCGCACGACAGGCCCGAGCTACCGACACCCCGGGCTCCTGTAGAAAAGGTGACTGTAGCTTCCCCCGATTCTGGCGTGGGTTTAGACATCGGGACTCGTCGCCCCAAAGTGCCTAGCAAGCGTAAGCTTATGCTAGCTGCGACCGGAGTTCCCTCGTAGAAGAGGAAGAAAAAGTCGATCCTTTCTGTCGACGTTGTACTCGGCCAGGAGCCTCACGCTCCTTATGGCGAGGGTCTGAGCGAGTATGGGACAAACGATGGTCTATTCATGCCGCCATATGATACTGATCTGGCAGCTGCCATTGCAGCTTCTGAGCAATTGGCAAGCCACGAAGCGGGACTGGCTATCCTCGTGCGATCAGGTAACCATCAACTGTATCTTTCGTCATTGTATCATATTTCTATCGTCATGTTTTGACTGACGCTTTTCCTTCTTTAACAGGCATTTCCACCGAAGAAGCTCTCGCAGCTTCTCTCAAGACTTTTGAGGAAGAGGAAAGACTTCGAGCATCCTTAGGCATCGGTATGCTTTGGTTCCTTGTGTCTCCGCTCTCATTTCTTATAGGTAATCTGACCCTTGCTTTTCATCTTATTACAGGAACTACCTATACTCGGGTTATTCCAGGCATGGCACCGACTTCACAGGGCGGTGCGGAGACGCTTCCCGGGTTGGCTATCTCAATTCCGACGGTATTGTCGAAAGAAGCTTCACTTAAGCAACCGATGACGGATACCGTAATGGCTCCAGAGGTAACTATTGGTGCGGACGAGGATGTCTTGTTGAAGGAGGTCTTTAGAAGATCTGCCCTCACGGCCGGGGCGGAGAGGAAGCGTAGGATGCGCGCGGCAAGGGAGCGTACCGCCGCCTTGGATGCGGGTGCGGGTTCAAGCGCTGTTATCCCTGCCCCTACTCCTTCAGAGGATGCTCCGGCTGCCTTGTCCACCGCCCATAGACAGGCAGCACGTGCGGCTCGGGAAGCGATTGGAAAACCGACTCAAGGGAACATGACATTGGGTTCTTTTGTCAAAATTTTAATTTTCACGTTCTCATATATTCTATCTTGCAGGGCCGAGTCTTGCCGAAGAAGTGGCGGCAACCACCAAGCCTGAGGTAGCGGCAGGTGAGACAGCCACGATCGCCGAGCCTGAGGTAGCGGCAGGTGAGACAGCTATAATCGCCGAACCTGAGGTAGCGGTAGGTGAGATGGCTACAATCGCCGAGCTCGAGGTAGCCACTCTTTCTCAAGAGTCAGGCACTGCTCCAATCGTCGCTCTTTCCCTTTGCGGCTCCTTACCGTTGCCGGGCACTGCGAGTGTCACGACGGTTTTCGTGGAGTCGGGGGATGAGGCTACGGGCGGCGAGACCGTTCCGATGGAGGAGGGTGAAGCATTCGCTGCATCCAGTGATGCCCTTGTCACGGTCTCGACCGGCGACTCACCAGGTAGATTTTGGTCGTTACTCTCCCCTTTATTCTGCAATCCCTTTCAATTTCTTTTGACAACGTTTCTCTTATTTCTAACGCAGGTGTGATGAGCGTTGGGGTTGTGCCATTCGAGGAAGCATCTCCAGTCGCTGCTTTAACGGTGACCGCTCCTCTACCTTCTCCCGTACCATCTCAAATGCTGGAAGGTGCGGATTTGTGACCCATCAGTTTCATTGTAGGAAGTATACTTTATGTACTGACATTGCATTATTATATCCTCGCAGGAGTCCTTTTTGATCACCTGTATCAGGTGTTACACCCACAGTTCTCTTTCCAGTCAGAGATTGCTTCATCTAGTGGCGCTGGTGAGTACAGCCTTCAGCTAATGTCTTTTCTTTTCTTTGACGGGTAGTCAAATCATTTCTAATTCTTCTTTGTTTTGATTGCAGCCCTACAGATCGAAAGAGGAGATGAAAGAGTAGCTGCACCACTGGTACCCCCGGTCTTGCCACTTGCTGCAGCCGGTATAGCAAACTCTGTTGTTCATGAATTTCCTTTATTTCTTGAACCATTATCTCACTATGGTTTGCTTTGTAGCTGTGACACCGACTTCAGCTCCGTTTGAGTTTCAGGTCATAATGCTCGCAGGCCCCTTTTCTCGACATTCATCTTCCAAAGGCGCTGTGAATAGTTTGCGCATGTTGAGCGACTACATCGAGGAGCTTGACGTGGAGACTCCCACATTCGCTGTGGATTTTGCCGCGGAGGTTAATCCTATGCTGGCGACGCTCGTGAACTTTCATAGTGAGGGCATCGTTAAGTCTTGGGTTAATCACTGCAGGGAAATTGAGGCCTGTCTGCACGAGCTCGAATTCGGACATCCTGCTCCTGAGGTCTTGGCTGCGAACTCTCAACGGGCTGCATGGGTTGAGCAGAGCACTCCTTACTTTTGTCACCTTGAACAGGAGGCGGCCTTAAAACATAAGGAGTGTGAAGATACTTCAAGCGAATCTGCCTAGCTGCATGCTCAGGTTGATGCAAATACTGCATAGTTGAAAGCTATCTTTGAAGGCCTTCTGCGATGCAACTCTGACGGGCTAACACTGAGGCAGAAGCTCGACATCGTCGAGCGGGATGCACAGAATCGTGAGGCAGCTCGGCGGGCCGTCAAAGAGCAACTTTCATCATACTTGCAGCAACGAGCTCAGGTCGAAGCAGAGTTGGCCGCGGCAGCTGACCGAGAAAAAGGGCTGAGGGAAGTGCGCGAGCGGCTGATTGGACTATTGAAAGCGCTTCCCTCTCAATAATTGTTTTTGTACCATTTGTAATTTTGAATAAAATGTATCCATTTTTTTTATTCTTTAATAAGATGTATTCTGTACCCAATTGAATTTATGAATAAAAGATACATTTCTTTCGCAATGTCTTGTGTCATCTCTTTGCTTTCTTCTTTTCTTTGTTGTCAGCATGTCACTTTAGTAAGCATAGCCTGCAGATGATAGAGTGAACATTCTGTTTTGAATTCTTCGAGAGGTAGTGATGGCTTAGAAAGCAGGTTCAGATCTGCTACCTAAGATTTTTCAACTTCATGAGCCGTGAGGGTCTCATGAAGACTTTTCTCCCCACAAGTCGAGAGGATCTCGTAAGTGTATTTTCTCCTTAGGAATCGTGAGGATTCCTAAGCTCGTTTTCTCTTGTAAGTCGTAAGGATCTTACAAGAGAGTTTTCTTCCTTACGGGTCGAGAGGACCTGCAAGTGATTGATGGTGTTGCCATTATGCGCACTTTGCGGAGTCGGGAGTTGCTCTGGGCGTTTCCCACGGGGTCAAGATTGACTTTAACCGTGTTACACGGGACTAGGAATTTTGCTCTGGATGCTTATCACGGGGTCATAGCCGTGTTCTGCGAGGACCAGGCTTCGCTCTGGATGCTTCCCACGGGGTCATAGCCGTGTTCTGCAAGGACCAGGATCCGCTCTGGACGTTTCCCACGGGGTCAGGATTGACATAAGCCGCGTTCCACATGACCAGGAACTTTTGCTCTGGATGCTTCCCATGGGGTCATAGCCGTGTTCTGCGAGGACCAGGCTCCGCTCTGGATGCTTCCCACGAGATTATAGCCGTGTTCTGCAAGGACCAGGATCCGCTCTGGACGTTTCCCACGGGGTCAGGATTGACATAAGCCGCGTTCCACGTGGCCAGGAATTTTTGCTCTGGATGCTTCCTCTTTGTTAGAATGAGGGTGCAGCTCCTTCACAGGGTCATAGCCGTGTTCTGCGAGGACCAAGCTCCGCTCTGGATGCTTTCCACGGGGTCATAGCCGTGTTCTGCAAGGACCAGGATCTGCTCTGGACGTTTCCCATGGGGTCAGGATTGACATAAGCCGCGTTCCACATGACCAGGAATTTTTGCTCTGGATGCTTCCCACAGGGTCATAGCCATGTTCTGTAAGGACCCGGCTCTGCTCTGGATGCTTCCCATGGGGTCATAGCCGTGTTCTGTAAGGACCAGGATCCGCTCTGGATGTTTCCCACGGGGTCAGGATTGACATAAGCCGCGTTTCACGTGACCAGGAATTTTTGCTCTGGATGCTTCCCACGGGGTCATAGCCGTGTTCTGCGAGGACCAGGCTCCGCTCTGAATGCTTCCCACGGGGTCATAGCCATGTTCTGTAAGGACCAGGATCCTCTCTGGACGTTTCCCACGGGGTCAGGATTGATATAAGCCGCGTTCCACATGACCAGGAATTTTTTCTCTGGATGCTTCCCACGGGCTTTTAGCCGTGTTCTGCGAGGACCAGGCTCCGCTCTGGATGCTTCTCATGGGGTCATAGCCATGTTCTGCGAGGACCAGGATCCGCTCTGGACGTTTCTCACGGGGTCAGGATTGACATAAGCCGCGTTCCACGTGATCAGGAATTTTTGCTCTGGATGCTTCCTACGGGGTCATAACCGTGTTCTGCGAGGACCAGACTCCGCTCTGGATGCTTCCCACTGGGTCATAGCTGTGTTCTGCGAGGACCAGGATCCGCTCTGGACGATTCCTACGGGGTCAGGATTGACATAATCCACGTTCCACGTGACCAGGAATTTTTGCTTTGGATGCTTCCCACGGGGTCATAGCCGTATTCTGCGAGGACCAGGCTCCGCTCTGGATGCTTCCCACGGGGTCATAGCCGTGTTCTGCAAGGACCAGGATCCGCTATGGACGTTTCCCACTGGGTCAGGATTGGCATAAGCCGCGTTCCACGTGACCAGGAATTTTTGCTCTTGATGCTTCCCACGGGGTCATAGCCGTGTTCTGCGAGTACCAGGCTTCACTTTGGATGCTTCCCACAGAGTCATAGCCGTGTTCTGCGAGGAACAGGATCCGCTCTGGACGTTTGCCATGGGGTCAGGATTGATATAAGCCGCGTTCCACATGACCAGGAATTTTTGCTCTGGATGCTTCCCACGGGGTCATAGCCGTATTCTGCGAGGACCAGGCTCCGCTCTGGATGCTTCCCACGGGGTCATAGCCGTGTTCTGATAGGACCAGGATCCGCTCTGGACGTTTCCCACGGGGCCAGGATTGACATAAGCCGCGTTCCACATGACCAGGAATTTTTGCTCTGGATGCTTCCCACGAGGTCATAGCCGTGTTCTGCGAGGACCAGGCTCCGCTCTGAATGCTTCCCACGGGGTCATAGCCGTGTTCTGTAAGGACCAGGATCCTCTCTGGACGTTTCCCACGGGGTCAGGATTGACATAAGCCGCGTTCCACATGACCAGGAATTTTTTCTCTGGATGCTTCCCACGGGCTTTTAGACGTGTTCTGCGAGGACCAGGCTCCGCTCTGGATGCTTCTCATGGGGTCATAGCCATGTTCTGCGAGGACCAGGATCCGTTCTGGACGTTTCTCACGGGGTCAGGATTGACATAAGCCGCGTTCCACGTGACCAGGAATTTTTGCTCTGGATGCTTCCTACGGGGTCATAACCGTGTTCTGCGAGGACCAGACTCTGCTCTGGATGCTTCCCACTGGGTCATAGCCGTGTTCTGCGAGGACCAGGATCCGCTCTGGACGTTTCCCATGGGGTCAGGATTGACATAAGCCGCGTTCCACGTGACCAGGAATTTTTGCTCTGGATGCTTCCCACGGGGTCATAGCCGTGTTCTGCGAGGACCAGGCTCCACTCTGGATGCTTCCCACGGGGTCATAGCCGTGTTCTGCAAGGACCAGGAAGGGTTGACTTTATCCGCATTTCACGGAGTCGGGATTTGACTCTCGGTCATCTGTGCACCGCCGAGTCATGGAACTGGGAGTTGTCGCGGTTCCGCTTTTCTTGATGTTGTGTCTGTTGTAATGAGACGAATGTTAAGATGATCTCCGTGATACCTGTGAACCATTGAGATTTGGCTTCTTCTTCTGATGGAACCTGGGGAGGGAAGGTGTGATTCCTTCTTTGTTTGCGCCCGTGGATTGTATACAGGGATTGATGCGATATCACCTATAGGGCGAAAGGTTTCATTTTATATATTTTTCTTTCCGTGATGCTCTATCATTTCAGCTTTTACATCGCGAAAGTCGCGATTGCCCAATCATTTCGGTTATTTTTTCGCGGTGCCCAATCATTTCGGCTATATTTTTTTATTTTTACTCGCCGCTTTTTATTGCGAGTTGCCCAATCATTTCGGCTATTTTGCATGCATACACTTTTACTTGCTGATTTTGTTTGCAAGTTTCCCCATCATTTCGACTATTTCGTATGCATGTGTGGCTCGCCGGCTTTTTGCTGCAAGCCTAGAATTAGACACTGATTTCGGCATCAGCATCGCTGCAACTGAGATATTGCCAGGAGCGAATCATCATTTGCCTTCGTCGATGTTGAACAAAGGTGGCTTAGTAGACAGGGTTAGGATCATGTCGACCAAGGCTTTTGACTTCATGAGCCGTAAGGGTCTCATAAAGGTATTTCTCCCTACGAGTCGTGAGGATCTCGTAGGTGCGTTTTCTCCTTAGGGATCGTGAGGATTCCCAAGTGTGTGGTCTCTTATAAGTCGTAAGGATCTTATAAGAGCGCTTTCTCCTTATAAGTCGAGAGGGCTTACAAGGGTGGTTCACTGTGTAAACATATCCCTAGTCATGGATGGGACTTTGTTAGGGAAATGTTTATTCGCGCCCGTAGATTGTATACAAGGGTCAGTATCGAACCTCTTGTAGGGCAGTATTGGAGGTTGTGGTGGTCGCTTAAGAACAGATTTAGATCCTTGTAGCTTAAGACTTTTGAATCTTATGAGCCGTGAGGGTCTCATAAGAGAGTTCTCCTTACGAGTCGTGAGGATCTCGTAAGTGTAATTTCTCCTTAGGAATCGTGGGGATCCCTAAGTGTGTTGCTCCCTTGTGAGTCGTAAGGATCTCACGCAGGTGGTTTCTCCTTACAAGGTCGAGAGGACCTTATAAGTGTTTTTTAACGAGATTGCGCCCTTTTGGGTTTTCACAAAACTCGCCGGTAGCCCTGCTGTTTTTACTCACGGAGCCCTTTCGGGTTTTCATCCGTGCCCATTTTGCTTATGGACATACCGTTTTCTTCTTCTTTCTCTTTTTTTTTATTCTTTTATTCTTCTTTTTTTTTGTGTCAACCTTGGGATGCTGCAATCCACAGTAGTTTATCGATGTCTCGGTCGACAGCTAGTTTTAGGACATAGTGGTCCATCATTAGTTTAAGGACGTTTCGGTCCGACGCCAGTTTTAGGATATAGTGGTCCATTGTTAGTTTTAGGACATTTTGGTCCGTCTTTAGTTTAAGGACGTTTCGGTCCGAAAACCGGCTACTACTTATAGAGTTTTGGGTTTAGAAAGATAGCGAGCGGACATAGGCGTCGTCATCTATCGTTGACATAGGCCGTGACTCGTTAGGCGTAATATTTCTTTAGGAAGCGACCGTTTATTGGCCTAAAAGGTCTTTCACCATGCATGTCCATGAGTACGTAGGCACTACCCTGGTAAACTTTATCTATGATATGCGGGCCTTCATAGTTCGGCTCGAATTTCCCCGCTTGGCACGATTGGGGATCATAGGTCTTTTGACCACTAGCGCGAGTTCGCCTTGGCGGAATGTTCTCGACCTAGTCAATCTTTCATACGAGCACGTCATCTTTGCTTTATAAGCCTCCAGATTTTGTTGCGCTATGAGCCGGGTTTCATCAAGGGCATCGAGCTCCTCAACCCAAAGGTGAGCATTCTCTTCGTCCGTTAGCTCGTAATGAACCGCCACTCGTAGAGAGGGAGACTCTATCTCAAGAGGGAGTACTGCTTCTGTGCCGAATACCAACACGTATGGCTTTGTGTTCATGGCCGTTTTGAATGTAGTTCGATACGCCCATAGAGCTTCATGCAGTCTCTCATGCCAGTCCTTCTTATTTCGAGACGCTGTCTTTTTCACGATCTTCATCAAGGTCTTGTTGAAAGCTTCAGCTAGACCGTTAGCTCGAGGATTATAGACCGAAGAGTATCTCCAGTCTATGTTATGCTATTGTGCGAAGTGGATGATTTTGTGGCTTCTATAGGTTGGCCCGTTATCAAAGATAATCCGTCGCGGAGTGCCGAACCGATAAATGACGTGTTTCTTGAAGAAATGGAGGATATTTTCTGTCTTAACATCCCTCAGCGGTACTGCTTCTGCCCATTTGAAGAAGTAATCAGTTGTCGCCAAAATGAACCGATGTCCTCTGGACGATGCTGGCTCAATGGGGCCGATTATGTCAGCTCTCCACATTTCAAACGGCCAGCTAGCCACTATTGGGTGTAACGGATTTGGATGCTGATGGATAATGTCCCCGTGAATTTGGCATGAGTGGCATTACTTCGCGTATTCGAGGCAGTCCTGGATCATCGTGGGCCAATAATAGCCCATCCTTTTAATCTTTAGCTTCATCTTTAGGCCGGCTTGGTGAGAACCACAGAGTCCGTCATGAGTTTCTTGGACGACTCTCTTTGCCTCTTCGGGTCCCAGGCATCTTAGCCATAAAGAGTCAAATGATCACTTATACAGGGTATCATTGACGAAAGCAAAAGACAGAGCTCGTTTCATAAGCTGATGTCTTGAAGACGCATCTTTAGGTGTTCGACGGGATTTGAAGTAGTCTATAAAGACTTCCTTCCAATTCTCAGCCTTTTCCTGGTCTTTTATTTGCAGAGTCGTTTGCTCGGTCACTTCCTTCTCCTCGGAAGACTCCGGAGATATTTCTTCCGGTGCAAGAACTCGACGGCTTTGCACAATGATCCTCACGTCATCGAGGCTCTCATCAGCCAGTTTTTTAGCGAGCTTGGCTAATACACCCGCCTTGCTATTTTCCGCACGCGATATACTTTCCAAGGTGTAGGAAGGAATTTGAATTAGTAGTTGCTGTACTCTCTCTCCGTACTTCACCAACTCTGGCTTGCACGTTTGATAGTCGTC
The DNA here is from genome assembly GCA_030015575.1 of Agapanthus africanus. NCBI lineage: Eukaryota > Viridiplantae > Streptophyta > Magnoliopsida > Asparagales > Amaryllidaceae > Agapanthus > Agapanthus africanus. Next base: position 58,307,076 of record CM057349.1, on the reverse strand, counting down.
GTTTACCTGACTAACGACCAGTTGGGAGTCTCCGTATATGGGAAGGTTTTCAATTCCCATGTCGATAGCGATCTCGAGACCTGCTATCAAAGCTTCATATTCGGCTTCATTGTTTGTCCTCGGCTCTGTTAAGGAGAAGGCAAAGCGCATTATCCCTCCTTGTGGAGTCACGAAGATGAGGCCTACCCCTGATTTGATTATAGGGGTGCTCTATTTTGCGCTTTTTCATAGAAGATGCTCCATCGAAGTAAAGTTCCCACTGGGTATCATTATCTCTTTTCTCTTCGTCGATTGTGTCAAACGCGTGTTCGTCCGGCAATTCGCAGTTCAAGGGAGAGCCGACAGGTATCGGATGTTCAGCAAGGAAGTCGGCGATGGCCTGGCCTTTCACTGCCTTGAGGGGTCGATAAGTTATCGAGAACACCATTAAGAGCAGGGCCCATTTAGCGAGTCGTCCCGTTAATATAACCTTTGACATTAAGTATTTAAAAGGATCCACATTTGATATGAGATGGACCTCATGTGCCAATGCATAGTGTCTGAGCTTCGTTACTGCGAAGATCAACGCCAGGCAGTGTTTTTCAATGGGAGAGTAATTGCTTTCTGCCCCCAGCAGAACTCGACTCAAATAGTAAAGGGCTCTCTCTTTCCCTTGGTCGTTCTCTTGTTCCCACAGTGTGCCTAAAGAACCTTCGAGGGCTGGTGTGTACAAGATGAAAGGCTTTCCCTTGATTGGAGAGGTTAGTACCGGCGGGTTCTACAGGTATTGCTTGATTTCGTCCAGTGCGCTTTGGCATTTGTGATCCCAGACGAAAGGAGTCCCTTTCTTCATCAGGTGACTGTAAGGGCGGCACTTTCCAGAGAGATTGGTTATAAATCACTGGATATACGCAAGCTTCCCTTGGAGAGACCGCAGTTGCTTGAGAGTCCTTGGCGAAGGCATTTCCATGATCGCCTTGATCTTTGACGGGTCTCGATGCCTCGGTGTCGGACGACGAATCCCAGGAACTTGCCTGAGGATACTCCGAACGCGCACTTGAGAGGGTTCATCTTCAAGTTGTATTGCCGAAGGCGTTGAAATACGATCTTCAGATTCTCCAGATGTTCCTCGTATGATTTGCTTTTCACCACAAGATCGTCAATATAGCACTCGACGATTTCATGTATGAGGTCGTCGAAAATCTCCGTCATGGCCCTCTGATATGTGGCACCGGCGTTCTTTAGACCGAACAGCATCACCTTGTAACAGAATATGCCCAAAGGTGTCCGGAAAGCGGTGTGCTTCTGGTCCTCGGGATGCATCTTTATCTGATTGTATCCTGATGATCCGTCCATGAAGGAGAAAACTTCGTGAGTGGACGTATTATTTATCATCAGCTCAGTGGCTGGTACTGGGAAGTCGTCCTTCGGGTAAGCTTTGTTGAGATCCCGAAAGTCCACACATATGCGCACCGTCCCATTCTTCTTCATTACGGGAACAATGTTGGCGATCCAGTCAGGATACTGAACTTCCTGGATGAAGCCGGAGTCGATTAGCTTCTTGACCTTGGCGTTGATACTCATCTCAAGCTCGAGTCGAATTCTTCTCGGTGCTTGTTTGATCGGCTTGACGTCCGGGGATATTGCCAATTTTTGTAAAACAATCTCTGGATCTAGTCCTGGCATCTCGGAATAGTTCCATGCGAAGCAATCTTTATGCTACATGAGCATGTCTTTTAGCGTAGCCACCCTTTTTTCAGACAACAGCTCACTGACGAACGTCGGTCGCGGGTCACTTGCCGTCCCCAAATCAATTTTCTTGAGCTTATCTGCAGTAGTATGTATTCCATCTTTCAGCTCTTTTAGCGCCGGTGGAAACTCTGAGATTACCTCATCATCATCATTTTCGAAGCACCAGGAGAGGTCATCCATATTCTTGGGCTCTTCTTCTGACAGTGTTATCACGTGGCAGGTACGAGATCGTTTCCAAGATCGATGTTGATCTGGTTCTACTTGTTGGTTATAGTGCCGTCAAGGCAATTATCATAGTCGTGGACTTATGATCATGATGATTGAGTGAGGACCTATACCGATAAAACAGTCTTACTCAAGATGATAGTATGCTATCTGGTTTGTCTTTATCATCATGTTGATAAAGCCCATAGGTTCTTGCTTGACTGCCAGCATTATGATGGCGATCATATATGTGGGAGCTGGGGTCTATATGCACATCCTTAAATGTCCCTAGTCGTGGGAGTATCGAGACCGGGCATCGATACTCCAGTGACTAGTGTATACTGATCGAGACCCCGACGAGGGGCGGTGGCAAGGTCTCACAAGCTATTGGTGTTAGTTTGTTCACCTAAGATAGTATACAGGTGCTCATTGGGTTATGAGTACACTGGACGGACTCGCCGGGAACCTACTAGTTGGTATTATACCTATTGTCAGATAGCAGCTCCCAGGTGACATGTGTACAGGTTAGTCTGTCGACCTGAGATCGTCATTTGTCTCGTGTGAGTTCCCACTGTGCTTTGATTACTACCCTACCACGGCTCAAAGGAGTCGTGCAAACAGGTTTTAGTTGGGTACAGTCCCGAGCCACATGGAGGCAGTGATCGGATCGTCGAGGATTCGTCTCTCTCGGTATTGGGGGTTGATGTCGCGTTGTGTACGGATGGCCATCACCATAAATCCATGGCCACGATGGACGAGAATTATCGATCCAGGATCGATAGTTTCTCAGGTGGTGATGGGTTTCATACCGACACTAAATATCGCGTTGTTGGGGGTCTGACTTTATCCACCCCCTAGACTCGATATGCGATACTCTTAGACGAACAGACCGGACTGTACGGATATTGTCACTGTCAGGCTCAGTAGGGATTTTGCATGAGTTTAATCGTCGGCCTCCCTTTCGCTCAATACCTGGGTAGCCGTTACGTATAGCTAGTGCCGCTGACGTGCTTGTGGTTAAACCCACTGCCAGCGTATTGACGAGTCTTTAGAGTCCCACACAGAGGGTTTTTCACGGTTCAGGCGATATGGTGTACATGAGGTATGTTGATACATACAGATGTCCGATTAAATATGTGTACTTGCTGCGCAGATTTTAATTGGACGGTTGATAATACTAGCGGCTTAGGATTAAGCCAGTTTATTAAATCAGGTTTTGATTTAATAATTTATATATGTATTTGTATATACGTATTCTAGTATTATTGTTCACTATTCGTTTTCTCTTTCGGCTATTCGTATTTTGGTACGAATACGCGTATATGTATTTCGATACATGTACCGGAAAGTATTCCGTATTTTATACGGAATAGCTTCTAGAAGATGCCACCTCATTTATATGATTTTCCATTTATGGAAATTCATTTGTTTTTTATTAATGAGGTGGAAAAGGTGATGTGATTTGTGGCATGGGTTTTAGGCATGGTGCAAAGTATGGTGCTCATTTGTTTAATGGTTCACATTGTTTAATGAAATTAAACAAATGACATTTTTTGTGGATGAAAGAGGGGGGCCGGCAACATTTTAGATGGGGTTTTTTCATTTTTCAATTGCTACATTACACTCCCTCTCTCATACACACAAGAAAAGACTTAGCCAATTTCTTTTGCTCATGCCAAAGCTTCATCACCTCCATTCTTCTTCTTGAGTTTCTTATTGAGCTCATGGTTGAGAGAAAAATTGTAGTGACATATTCATACACCCCCACTTTTCATAGCTAGCGACTTTGGAGCGTCGGTTACCTCGTTTGTCGAGGTTGGAGCTTGCGCCGTTTCCCTCGGTGGATCATCGGAGACGAAGGAAGACCGGCAACCAAACATCATCAAAGGATCGCTAGGAGCTTGGAATGAAGACCGAAGGACTTGGATCATCTCGGTATAACCTTCCTAACTCTTAGTTAGCTCGCTAGTATAGGGTTTAAGGTCGATCCGGAAATCAGGTAGCGGTAGCGCCGGTTTAGAAAAATTTTGTTCCGCATTTTGGCCGCGTTTCGACGGACGGGACGCTGCCGGGACCCTTCATGGTATCAGAGCCACCCTTTAAACCCCTTACTAGCTTGTTTAGACGTGCTTAAAAGATCGATCGACGGATTTTACCGAAAACACGATTCCAATATTCTGTTTGCTGTCAATTTTCAAACGTGGTCAAAAAAATTATTTGCAGTATCTTAAAAATCCGTGCAGGCAAATACAAGGCTACAGAAAATATTTGAGCTCGTAAAGCCACTAAAGTGCCGCGGATCCGCCGCACTAACCCCTTTTGGCGGCGGATCCGCAGCCATTTATTGGCGACGTGCCTTCAAATTTTTACTGTAGCACAGAGACTTGGAATTGTGAATTTTTTCATATTCTGTTTTAGCCCAGGTTTCAGTGAAGTGTTGTTTTGCTATTGGGGCCAATTTGGAACTTTATCGATCGATATTTTAAGCATGCATTTGACAGTACATACATTATATTCTGCGACCATGAATGTCATTTGATCGGTAAACTCATCTAATTGCTATATGTCTTTTATACGGGTTTGCGAACGTGACATTCACGTTGATGTTCTGTGTTGTGTTGTGCTGTTGGTTGGATCGTTGTGGTGGATAGCAATGGTGCAATGACAGTACAGTTTTATTTCATTTGTACATTTGATATTGCGGGGCGAGCGTCCGATATGTGGACTGCCGTCACTGCCAGTTTGTATATTATTCTTTTGGGGCACGACCGGGATGAGGTCGATGTCACCCTTGTATATTATTTTATTTTCTGTACTAGGATTATCCCGCGGTGGGGTGCACGAATAGCCGGATTCTAGAGGGCAACTGGTCTGCATCTCAAGGCATTCAGACGGAGGGGACCTTACTCTAGAATTGGCGGGCTATTTGCCGCACTCGTAGGGGGTATAGGTTGACCCAGGAGGGGTGCTCAAGTTACCGTATTCCGTGAAGTGCTGGGTGGTCCATTCACGTTGCTGAAGGGGGCTGCCTCACTTCTGGTTTTGGCGGGTAACTTGCCGCGCTCGTAGGGATCTAGGTTTCATTGCACAGGCTATCCACACGACAGGGAACGTCGGGTCTCACTTGCGGCTCAAGTGAAACCCGGGGCTCCAGATTATCCACCACTCTGTATTGCTTCTGTGATGTTGATTTATATCATGCCTGGGACGATTGTTATATATTTTATATATACTAGTAGATGTTGTATATGTTTTGCACCCGCGCTAGCCCAGTCCCCGCTCTGTCGTTAGTTAAGTAACCTAACGGGTGATGACAGGACCCAGTGGCGAATGCGGATGGCATATACACACATTTTATTTTCGTTCTTTTCTGGTGTGATTAATTGATGGGACTGCATAGATTCTTATCAATGCAAGGATAAAACAAACCTATTTATGATGTTGTTGGAACCAAGTTTTTTATAAAAAAAAAACTGACATTACAGACGTACACTTTTGCTTTGCATCGTGGTATGCATTTGGAATATCCTGCACCTCATTCGACGAGGCAAGAGCCGAGATCCCTTCATCGGGAGTGACCCCTTGAGTAAAAGTTTGCGTCAACGTAATAACTTTACTATAGTCGATTATTTTTGCTTTGCATCGTGGTATTCATTTGGAATATCCTGCACACCATTCGACGGGGAAAGAGCCGAGATCCCTTCACCGGGAGTGACCTCTTTAGCAAAAGTTTTTCGCCACTATATATTTATAAAACCACTTGGATTCCTTCAACGATATCAAGTTCATTACTTTAAAGGTTTTTCTCCAAAAACCAGTCGTAGCCCTCCGTCATTTCTTACAGGTATTACTTAGTATTCATGCTGTGTATGTTGACCTCTGTCAAGGCACAGTGCTTGGTAGCTGGGTAATGCTTGTTTGTTGTATAAATATGCGATTATTTAGGACAGTCGCACGGTCATGTTGACCTCTATCAAGGGCTTGTGCGGGTGGGTCAAGTTAATCCAGGACAATGACGGGTTGAACTTGACTTGCGACTTATGATATGTTGACCTCTGTCAAGGTCATAAGCCGCGTGGGGTAAAAATAATATCGGGAGTTTCAAATATACAGGAAACTTGCCAGGCTTGCGCATACCTTCTGGAGTGTGGTGACTTGAGTGGCTTCCATCAAGTTATCATACGATGATAGTTGGATCCCGATTCCCACTGATGAGTAGGACTATTCCTCGGGTAATTCCGACTAATTCTCCTTTTGGGTTTGGAGGAGAATTCGAGAAAACAGTGGGAACCATCCAGATTAGATAAAATGATTAACATTTCTAATCTAGGTTAGAGTGCACGCTGAGTGTTTCTTTTCTCTCTCTCTGGCTGCGACTTTGACCCGACCCTAAACTAAAACTCATGAAACCAAGTTGACCGAACCTTCTTAAAACACTTTGGCTTTTGGAATGTAACGGTGTCGCAAACATCAATTGCCAATTCTCTATCACCTTTGCTTTTCTCCAGAACACCCCGTATTATTACGAACATCCACTTCCATTGGATAAATCGATCGTATAGTTATATACGAACTCGAAGGAACTTTTTCGGGGATGGATTCTGGTTCTGGAGAGAATGAATAGGATTATTCGGTTGTCTTTTCTCTTTACCTTCTCTCAGGTTGTGAGGGCTCCTAGGATTAGGAGAGGGTACACCTATTGAGCTTATTGGATAGTCTTCCTCCAAACCATAGGCAGGTGCCGAACGGTAGGGAAGGAAGAAAACCAACAAACTTAACTGTGGTGTACAGAAGGTAATAAGTAAAGACAAATAAAGGGATTAGAATAATGGCAAAGAAAATTGCGACCACCATCATTCATGACAAAGACGGTGTATACCCCTGCCACTCCTACATTCACTTTTCATTTCTTCAGAACACCTCGTATCACTACGAACATCCACTTCCATTGGATAAATCCATCGTATAGTTACATACGAACTCGAAGGAAATTTTTCGAGGATGGATTCTGGTTCAGGAGAAAAAGAATAGGATTATTCAGATGTTTTTTCCCATTACCTTCTCTCAGGTTGCGAAGGTTCCTAGGATTAGGAGAATACACCTATTATGCTTATTGGATAGTCTTCTTCCAAACCTTAGGCTGGTGCCGAAAGGTAGGGAATGAAGAAAACCAATTAGCGTAAAGGAGGTGTACAGAAGGTAATAAGTAAAGACAAAATAAAAGGATTGCAGTGAGGGCAGGTAAGCATATGGTTACTGTCATGATTCAGGATAATGGAAGAGGCGTTACTATGAATACCAGTTAACCCTTTTGAAACATTTTCATGTTTCGGTTTCACTGTGCGATGTTAATTGATAACTGTTTTCCCAATTGGAATCTAACTCCAGGGTATGTATTTACCAGATCAGTTTCTCACATCTGTATGTTATTACGGATGGTGAGTGGGAGTAAGATATTGGGAATTGGGTGATTAGATCTTCATTACATCGGAATTCGTTGTAATTGGTGATATTTGAGGAAATCATCTGGATTTTGCCGGATGGCAAATATTTGGTTTAGAACATCCGTTGTTATGCACCAATTTCAAACTGATATATCTGTACATTTATTTTATAAAGTGAGATATAACTTTTTGATATTGTGTCTATAACATTTACCTATATTAGTTGGTGATTAGGTAAGGTGCATTCAACAGCGGTGTAATTCTTCTTAACCATAGTACAGTTTTTCAACCTACAACGCACAGGGTTTGAGTTATTGAACTCAGGGGACTTATACAAAGTATTGTATGTTGTCCAATGTCCATTAGGACAAAGGGGTTGGTACTCGTACTATATTCTGTTTACTTATGACTTCTCCAGTTCTGGACATGTATTTCGTTGAAATGCAAGGTCCAGATATTCAGAAGTTATAGGTATAAAAATAATGTAGAGAACCATTTGTTGTAAGTATCAGGATTCTTCAAGGAAGTCGAAGATGTAGATACTTGTGTTTGGTATTCAGTTAATATTAATGGTTTTGAGAACTTGCTTCTCTTTCAGGTTACTCATATATGGATGCACTCCTAGATGAGTAATGTTGATTGTCCTCTTTCCATTTGGTTGATATGCACTGGAGACAGCTGCATGATTTTGAATCTGGTTCCAAATTAGATTAGTGCTTTTGTTTCTATATTAGATATATAGAATCAATTTATATCTTAACGATGTTAAGGTATAGGTAGTTGTCCGGCTGATACTTAAAACCAGAATCCGGATAAACTCAGGGCACGTTTCAGTAATGGTTGTTTGTGGGTTATCCCGGGTTTTGACGAGGGTTAACTTTCTACCATCAGGAAGATCAATATTTATATTGTTCTTGACCCGCCACAGTTTTAGTAAAATGGACTTTTTTCAGAAAAACACAAGTGGGAGTATGGTAAAACTGGAAGTGATTCCAGAACCACAAACGATTACTGAAGATTTAATAGAACCTATGGATTCAATTGTTTTTGACGTTCCATTAGCCACTCCGCAGATTTTGGTGGGTAACCTCAGGCACCCGAGAGGTACTTCGGTCTTCTTAGTAACGGTGACAGGAAGGTTCTTGTTTACCCAGACTTGCCATTGCTGCTGTTCTAGACTATAAGACCCGACAGAAGGATGAGTATAGCGTCGTTCTAAACTAGTTTTAGAAGTGCACGTGTATATGACTCTGCAAGAGGGTTGTTGTAGTCAGTGAGAGCAGCGGAAGCATAGTGGGCAAGTAGCTTATGTCTATTTATAAACTAAAACAGGTATAGCGGAAATAGATCATCTATATTTGATGTGACAGTCATAGTTTTTGACTTCATCAGAATAGGAGATGGATCTGGTAAGAAATTAGTAGGGTGTGATGCCCGAAGATTCGGGATGACATGCACTTAATAGGAAGAGATATTCCTATACTACGATCGGTTATATTGTGGTTGTCATAAAGTTGTTTCTCCACACAGGATATGGATGTAATATCTGGGTTTCTGGTTACTAGATCTATGGTTTTAGATCTAGATTTGGGAAGTATCCTAATCTGGGTATTTTGACATTAAATGGATGACTCCTGGCATGGTGGTCTACCTGCAGGTGATGGGGTCAACCTCTCTAAAGGTGTCTTACAGACTAAAGGGGAGAGGGATCTACATGATTAGCATATCACTTGCTTAGGCAATTGAGTTAATCATGAAATGTTAAGTACCACACCAGATATTGCTTTTGCACTAGATGCAATAAGCAGATATATTAATCCAATCCTGGAGAAACATTGGGAAGCAGTTTAATGAACATAAATGGATGTTCTAGGGATATGGTAACGGCAGCCTCCTTCAGGCGATGGTTATCATTTCAAGCTTCCCAGGTGACCTGGATAACAGAGTGACTGTCAGAGTTATAGTTTTTCCCTCTTCTGAGGGACAGTATGTTGGACAGGTGGTCCAAGCGGATACTGAGAAAAGGCATGGCGCAGGATACTGATTAAAGTCAGTGGACGATACAGTCTAAGCAGTTTGCTGGATTTGGAGTTCATTTATGAACTGGGTCCCATCAGATATCCAGACAAATTCTAAGACAAGTATTGCTCATTTCGGGAGATAGTTTTCTCTGCGAAGTTGAGATTAAGAGAGATACAGAAAGAAACATTAGAGCGGATCTACTCACTGAGGCTATTTCTCGAACGCAATCATTTTCGCAAACAGGCTTTGCGAAACTGATTAATAAAGAAGTTGGGTGTTCGGTATCACACGGGCTGTGAGTATGCGACAACACAATAATTGGCCTTAAGTGCAAGTGGGAGATTATTGGCTATAGTGCCCTCAAGGCAATTATCATAGTCACGGACTTGTGATCATGATGATTGAGTGAGGACCTATACCGATAAAACAGTTTTACTCAAGATGATAGTATGCTATCTGGTTTTTCTTTATCATCATGTTGATAAAGCCCATATGATTCTTGCTTGACTGCCAGCATTATGATGGCGATCATATATGTGGGAGCTGGGGTCTATAAGCACATCCTTAAATTTCCCTAGTCGTGGGAGTATCAAGACCGGGCATCGATACTCCAGTGTAGACTAGTGTATACTGATCGAGACCCCGACGAGGGGCGGTGGCCAGGTCTCACAAGCCATTGGTGTTAGTTTTTTCACCTAAGATAGTATACAGGTGCTCATTGGGTTATGAGTATACTGGACGGACTCGCCGGGAACCTGCTAGTTGGTATTATACCTATTGTCAGATAGCAGTTCCCAGGTGACATGTGTACAGGTTAGTCTGTCGACCTGAGATCGTCATTTATCTCGTGTGAGTTCCCACTGTGCTTTGATTACTACCCTACCACGGCTCAAAGGAGTCGTGCAAACAGGTTTTAGTTGGGTACAGTTCCGAGCCACATGGAGGCAGTGATCGGATTGTCGGGGATTCGCCTCTCCCGGTATTGGGGGTTGATGTCGCGTTGTGTACGGATGGCCATCACCATAAATCCGTGGCCACGGTAGACGAGAATTATCGATCCAGGATCGATAGTTTCTCAGGTGGTGATGGGTTTCATACCGACACTAAATATCGCGTTGTTGGGGTCTGACTTTATCCACCCCCTAGACTCGATATGCGATACTCTTAGACGAACAGACCGGACTGAACGGATATTATCACTGTCAGGCTCAGTAGGGATTCTGCATGAGTTTGCTCGTCGGCCTCCCTTTCGCTCAATACCTGGGTAGCCGTTACGTACAGCTAGTGCCGCTGACGTGCTTGTGGTTAAATCCACTGCCAGCGTATTGACGAGTCTTTAGAGTCCCACACAGAGGGTTTTTCACGGTTCAGGCGATATGGTGTACATGAGGTATGTTGATACATACAGATGTCCGATTAAATATGTGCACTTGCTGCGCAGACTTTAATTAGACGGTTGATAATACTAGCGGCTTAGGATTAAGCCAGTTTATTAAATCAGGTTTTGATTTAATAATTTATATATGTATTTGTATATACGTATTCTAGTATTATTGTTCACTATTCGTTTTCTCTCTCGGTTATTCGTATTTTAGTATGAATACGCGTATATGTATTTCGATACATGTACCGGAAAGTATTCCGTATTTTATACGGAATAGCTTCTAGAAGATGCCATCTCATTTATATGATTTTCCATTTATGGAAATTCATTTGTTTTTTATTAATGAGGTGGAAAAGGTGATGTGATTTGTGGCATGGGTTTTAGGTATGGTGCAAAGTATGGTGCTTATTTGTTTAATGGTTCACATTGTTTAATGAAATTAAACAAATGACATTTTTTTGTGGATGAAAGAGGGGGGCCGGCCACATTTTATATGGGGGTTTTTCATTTTTCATTTGCTACATTACACTCCCTCTCTCATACACACAAGAAAAGACTTAGCCAATTTCTTTTGCTCATGCCAAAACTTCATCACCTCCATTCTTCTTCTTGAGTTTCTCATTGAGTTCATGGTTGAGAGAAAAATTATAGTGACATATTCATACACCCCCACTCTCCATAGCTAGCGACTTTGGAGCGTCGGTTACCTCGTTTTTCGAGGTTGGAGCTTACGCCGTTTCCCTCGGGTGGATCATCGGAGACGAAGGAAGACCGGCAACCAAACATCATCAAAGGATCGCTAGGAGTTTGGAATGAAGACCGAAGAACTTGGATCATCTAGGTATAACCTTCCTAACTCTTAGTTAGCTCGCTAGTATAGGGATTAAGGTCGATCCGGGAATCGGGTAGCGGTAGCGCCGGTTTAGAAAATTTTTGTTCCGCATTTTGGCCGCGTTTCGACGGCCAGGGCACTGCCGGGACCCTTCACTATCTGGTTATACTCGTCGCTTTTGGTTCATGCTTCTGTGGCGGGCTTACCTTCCAACTGCTGGATAGAGCGAACCTACCTTGCTGATACTGGTCTTCTACCCAGTCTTTAAATATGAAGCAGTCTTCGAGAGAATGTCCTATTGCCCTGTGATAGGAGCAATAGTCCGGGTGAGAGACTTTGCCTGCTTGCTCGGGGTGCTTGGACACCGAGAGGGTAATCATTTGATGTTTTATGGCAAGATCAAGTATCTTCTGTGTTTTGTCCTGGTGAAAAGAGTATGCTCGACCCATCTTCTTTATAAGAGACGAATCGGAACCGCGGCCGCAGGCCAGGTTTGGCCGCGGTTCCGCGGCCAAAAGAGGAGCTTGTATCTTCAATTTTTCTGCTATGCTTCTGGGTGTCTTTGTCTTCCTATTTCTTTGGTTGTTTCTTCAGAATGTTTTCCATTTCTCTTCCAGATTTCCACAGTGAGTAATGTAGTGGACTTTTACCATTTGCTTCGTGTCGAAGTCTTGAACCTTGCGCTGCCTTGTATTTCGTGTAGGCTTGATCAAGATCCTTCTATTTGTTGGTCGTAGTCTCACTTTTGCATCGTCTTTTATCTTTTTCACTGTTTTTGTTCCGAGTACCTGTAACCTGTAACTATGTAGCAGACATGGGTCAAAAGCACCTGTTTATTTGTAAAATGTATAAGAATGGGGAATATAAGAATGCAATATTACGGTATGAACAAATACCCCCAAACTTATCTTTTGCTCGTCCTCGAGCAAATCTAGTTTTATTCTCGACAAAATCCTAACCTCACTTTCGCAGGGAATCGCGATTGCACTGAGCTCGTGCAACAAGCCGTTAAACCTCTAGGTGTCCCTAGTAGGAGGAGTGTTGTCTCCTGTAGGTTTTCAGCGGATACTACCCACAAAATCCTATCAATTAGGCCCATTGACTTTTATCTTCCAATTAGGTTTTCTAACAAGGAATTCTATTATCTTCTACTCGTAAATTATCCACCCATATTCTTCACGCTTCCTTATCATTTAACTTAAGATTATATATATTCTTGTGAATTTACTTAGCTTTTGGCATCTTTTAAGTTTTCCTTCTAAGGTTCCATCTCAACTTAGGAATTTTTATCATCTCTATTAAAGATATAAGTCCTATTCTTCATTCCTATCTCTCATCTAAACCCCAATCACATACCCCTACGTGTGTGTATATATCACCCCTATACTTGGAAATTCAAATCAAGCAATCATACTCTTGTCCGTTGTCCAAAGCACTTCTTAATTGGTGAATTTTTAGATGAATTTTTGCTTACATGTCCTTCATGCGACCGTTAATACTTCTTGAGGTACCAACGACCGATTACAAAATGTGTTTGCACATTAAGGCGTAATTCCTAGTCTTGTAATCCCTAAGGTTTTTAACAGTGACTCCCAAACCAGTTGGTCTAAGGCACTAGGTGATGAAGCACGCTCGCTAAATATTTTTCTATTTTTGCAGCCTTAAGTAATCACAAAAACTAGTGTTCATTTTTTTTATTATCTCTTTATTCACACTTGAATTTTTTATTTTATTTTCTTCGTACTAAGGACTTTAGACAAGAGCATTTCAAGGTCTCTCCTACTATTCTAAGTTTCAAGGTTCATGTTTATGCAATTTGTAGGGTATATATTTTCAGAATTTAGATTTAAGCTAGGATTTATTTTTGAAATTTATATTTTAATAAAAATATCAATACTTTTTCTTTGTTTTAACTTAGTCCAAGAAGTCAACTCGAAATTTGCCTATTTCTAAATAAACTACAAAGACATATACTTTCTACCGTTAATTTTAAGAAAGATTATTTTTAGGGTTTTTAATTTACTAAGTCTAAGATCTAGTTGTTCCTAGCTAGTTAACCTATTTGTCAAACTCAAGTCAAATAAGGCCAAAATTGAATACTTTAATTTTTATAATTTTTGAAATTTTCAATTTTTATGGTTTTTTTTCTTTTTCAAATTTTTTCTTCCCTATTCAAAATTTTCAATTTTTATGATTTTTATATAAGGATGCAATGCAGAATTTAAATATGCAAAGGAAAAAGAAAAATACAAACAAATAAAAAAAAATGCAATGCAAAAGATAACTATATACACTGCCATCTCCCCCAAACTTAAACAAAGCAGTGCCCTCACTGTCCGGCCCCACATCGCGCTCTCGAGCGTGAACGTGATCGCTCCTCCCTATTCAACAGGGTCTGAATACCCCTCTCAACCTCCGTCAGTCGACGGTCGTGCTCCCTTGCCATCGACCTAAATTCCTCCCTCAATGCATCAATTCCCCTCACAGCTCTCCTCAGTAATCGTGCATGCTCTTGAGGTGTCATTTCGCCCTCGCTCGCTGTCGAGCTAGAGCTAGGGTGGCGAGCGGGTACATTTTCCGCCGGTTCGGTTCTCGACCATATATCAGTCAATCGTGAGTAGGACGTAGAAATGCCCTCAATAAGAGGTCGGACCGGTATCCCTCCTATGTAATAATCGAATTCCTCAACGGGGAGGAAATATCGGCAAAGCTGTGTGACCAGCATCGGACAAGGGTAGTTTGCGGCCCGTTTTCCCGCACCTATAGAGTTTAGTAATACTGTGCACATATCAAAATGTGGGTTCTTCGTCATAAGTGTGTGCATAATATGTAAGGAGGGGGAGAAAAAAGTTGTATTGTGGGAGCTACCAAAAATGTTATTTTGTGCCCACCGGCACACGGTCAAAATATTCGCGAAAAGGGTTCGAGCTTGAATACCCTGTCGTGGCGCTCTAGAGCAATCGGTGCTCATCAGGGGCATGTAGTCCTCGAATTGTAGGGGTTGGTCGTGTGCAGGTATGCGAGGTATCAATGTGACCTAGTGAATTAAATCCCTATCGATTATGATTTCGCGATCGCCCCAGTTCAATTTTATATAACCCAATAAAGCGAGACACCCATCCTCCATAGATTCGTAAAATTGGTTAACTAAATCCGGTAATGCAAATGCAGAAGGGTGGTTATAGATCATAAAATTCCAACCCTTCCGCGCGATTTCATTCGCGAAATAGCTACCATAAACCTCGTGTGAGAAAACCTGTGAAAAATCCCTCTCTAATTGCATGCTGTGCGACATTGTGTGTTCTACAGATTTTAAAATTGAAAACAGAGAGGAATTGAGAGATTTTATCTCCCCTGAAAATTTCAGGGGGCGAAGCTGATGCGCGGCGTATGCAGGCTTCTGCGGCGGAATCGCGGCGAGATGGTGGCGGCACTCTGGTTTCTCTCTGTAGAAAGGTGCTTGTGGCGGCTAGGGTTTTGAGATGAAGAAAAGTTTAGGGTTTCGGAAAACAGGGGGCTCGGGCTTTTAAATAGGGCGAAAAGATGGAAATTTGCAGATAAAACCCTCCAAAAGGAGGAATTTATCTGCAAATAAAATTTTTATTTATTTATTCTGCAATTTTACAAAAAAGTACAAAAATATTTTTTTTTATTTTCAAAATTTTTTATGTTATTTTATTTGTTATTTCGTATTTATGTATTTACAAAAGATACACACCCCCAAACTTATTTGAAACCAAGTTTTGGCAAGAAGATTGGAAATTCGGGGGTGAAAGTGGAGGAGAATTAATCGGTGTAAATCGGCTCCTGCAAAAACAGGAGCTCCTCCGATGGGTCCGCTGTGAGGAACGGTTTCAATCGATGTCCATTTACTTTAAATAAAGTACCGTTTTCCTCAGGATTTTCAAGATCGACCGCACAGTGCGGATAAACGGTGCGAACTACGAATGGCCCTTTCCACCTAGAACAGAGCTTGCCGGGGTGATAATGTAACTGAGTGTCATAGAGTAAAACCTGATGACCAGGTTTAAATGTTTTTCTGTAACGTTTTAGAAATCGTTTTGCGAATTTTCCCGTTTTAGGGCAAAATTGTCGGTTTTTCCTGTTTTAACCCGATTTTGATCAAACGACCGTATAAACTTACCGACACCTAACTTAGCTAAAATAAAGCTTGTGTGTGAACTATGGGAGTATTTGGGAGGTTTTGGTTCAGATAGAATTTTTCCCAAATAAAATATTATTTTAAGCGGTATTTTGTGCACGTAAATCGGGAAATTTTTTCTCTTGTGAATAAATTAATTTTATCACTAGAATTATTTTAAAAACTTCTTTTTAAATATCTAGATATTTTTGGAGTGCAAAAGGAATTATTTTAAAAAGAAAAGAAAAGGTGTAAAGGTGGCAAAATGCATTTATTAGCTTTTATTACTCATTTTCCTAGCAATTTCTTCACCCAAAATTCACAAAAATACCCCAAACCTCCCCATGGCCGAGCCTTATCTCAAATTTCTGTCCAAAATATTTTCCAAGCTCATTTCTTCATTATTTCTTCAAAATTCTTCAAAAGAATTCCAAAAATAAATCCAAAAATAACTATATAAAAATTAAACCATCATTCTCTTCACTAAGCTTGTTTGGATCTTCAACAAAACATGGGTTTTGGTGGCTAGGGTTGATGAAGCATGTTGGTTTTGTGAGTTCTTGAAGTGGTATAAATTCTATCCTTAATCCTTAATTCATTGCTTTAATCTTAATCTAGCTATTTTAGCTAGCTAATTATGTATTTTGTATAGCTTTTAAATCATGATTAATTCATTTATTTTTGTTTTAAGAAATTCATGTTAGGGTTAAAGTTTGTTTAAGTGATTAGTATTCATTTAAAGTGTTAATTTGTGCTTGGAAAAGATTAACATAGTAGAAAATGTTAATTTTTGCTAATGAACACTTTGGTTTAATTATGCAAATTGCTTACTAGGTTTTTGCTAAAACATAATTAGCGAGTGTTAAAAATATAGGAATGGTTTAGATAGCTTAGTTAAGCTATTTTAAGGTGTTTGTAATCGCTAGATATACGTTAGCTTGAAACTAGTGCGAAACATTGCGATAGGTCGCTTACTAGGTTTCGGGGTTTTTCCGACGTAGGGTTCGTTTGGTCGTTGCGAGATTATATCTAGTGTATTCCTCGTAATTTTTGTGTTGTGTTGC
Source organism: Agapanthus africanus (assembly GCA_030015575.1). NCBI lineage: Eukaryota > Viridiplantae > Streptophyta > Magnoliopsida > Asparagales > Amaryllidaceae > Agapanthus > Agapanthus africanus. The sequence continues at coordinate 58,290,254 of CM057349.1, read as the reverse complement.
GCGATCGGGACGATCGGGGTCCAGACTTGGTGTTTTGTAGTTTAGCGACCCCAATTACGGTTTTGGCCGGTATCGTGTGCGATAGATGCGCTAAGCGCGCAGTGAAATTTTCCGGGCGTTTTCATCGCGTTCTGTTGTCTTTTCGTCATTATAGGATATTTAGCTTATGTGTTGTATTTATGAAATTTTAGGTTCGCAAGCAGGGATTTCAGGTGCTGCGGACAAGGAGAAGCAGGTGGTCGGATTGTCATAGCTCAAGACCATCGGTGAGTAGATTTAACATCTACGGGAAAATCGCCCGTATGGCGTTATGTGTCGGGGCGAATTTGATATCTTAGCTGCATAGTATTTGCATATTCTTTACTTTTATATGAATGTCATTGCATAGCATTATCTGTTGTACTTGACTCGTACCTTTAGATATAACACATTACTGACGGTTCATGTTGCACGAGCATTAAATATTATGCTACACCCACATCGTCAGTAATTGCCATGACACGCACAAGCCGATATATATTGTTGACACCTACATACGTGATACGGTAGTGGATAGGGATAGTTGTGGTAGTAGCCCTTATCCCATTGTGCATATGAGATATTGTTGATACTTACATACGCGACATTACTATGGGCAGGAATAGTTGAGGTAGTAACACTTATTCCATTTCATGTATATCTTACTATAGCTATATTGTACATCTTGCATACATATTGACATGTACACCCACATAGTCTATTATAGTTACATGTATATCATGCACTCATATTGACATGTACACCGCCTATTTTCGCTATAGTTGTATGTACCCCAAGTGGTATTGTTTGATATATGATATTGAGTTGTTGATCCTTGCACTTATGACTTGCATCATACATACTAGCTTACATGTAGATACTTAAACCTTGCTATAATTACATGTACACCTTATATGATGCTGCAATGTTTTCGGAGGTTTTGGGAACCGCAAGATATATTCTAAAAGGCTGGATTCATTTAAAGAGCGGTTTTCCCTTTATATGCTCATATTGATGTTTTATGTTGCATATATCAGTTTTACGTGAATTTTACGCATTGAGATATGGATTTCATGTGATTATGGATTTGAGGACCGTGGGGGATATTTTCAAGAAAACTATGTATTGTTTGAAAACCCGGTTTCTCTTGATATGATATTTCAGTGCGTCCACCATGTGATTTCTCGGTTCTGAGATTTGGCTTGTGATACCCGATTCGAGGAGTGGGAGGCACCATCTGCGGGTACATGGTGGACCCGGTATGGTACCCCGGGGCGAGTGGTGATTTCGTGGTGTAGACGATAAGCCTGGCGGTGGGACCACTACCTACCGGTGATTGTATTTAGACTCGGCGGTTATCATGGGGATACCGGCCGGAGTGAGTTATGACATATCGTCAGGGCCAGTCATGGTGACAGCGCCTGAGTTATGAGGATTTACGTGTCGATGCTAGATACGGGTTTCATGATGTTTCGAGTGTCGGTGTTTGACACTCAGGTTTTCGTGAGACTTACAGGATGTGAGGGCTGATCTGAGGATGCGGTGCCTGAGGATTTGGGATTTGATGTGTCAGTGAGGGACACTGGTGTTTTTCCATGCTGATGATTTTTGCATGAGATTTTATATTATATCATCCCACACTCCGGATTATGTTGATATGCATTGTTTCATATAGTTGTAGTACCCTGATGATTTACCTTTACATGATTGTTGCATATTCACTTATCATACTTATGCTATCGGATTACATGTGATAGATAGATCGCTGTTCATGCATACTTGCGATTACTGTATGATGTTATTTTCTATTCACGAGTTAGCAACTCACCCCCATTGTGCCACAGTGTTTTGCAGGACTTGCCCTCTGAGTAGTCGCGGCAGGGTGTCTTATCATCTCTACTTTTGCGGATATCGCTACGGTTGGCTGTGAGGCCTTGCTTTTTGGTAGGTTACGGTTATCTGTTTGTACATTGTAAATTTTTTTGTTGGATCTAGTATTCTCCATCTACTATAAGTCCACGTTGCCCACCCCGGTACTTGCGGGGAGGCGGAAAACGGAATAAAAATCGAATTTTTATGAGCTTAGGCAACATGGACTAGACAAAGAAGGATCTTTGCTAAACAAAAACAAGCTAAAACTAACTAGAAACTAGCTAAGTGCTAGAAAGGTTATACCTTGGGCTTTATGTCCTTCTCTCCTTGCTCCTTAGAGTGGTGGAAGGAGGTCACCTTAGTCGTCTTCTCACGTCGAAGAAAGATCCACCCGAAAGCCTCGACCTTTGGCTTCAACTCCAAGCTAGAAGTAACTAGGGTGCAAGAAGTGCTAATCCTTGGACCCTAGATGAGAGTAGAGATTATCAAGAGAGGGTTTTTCTCAAGCTCAAGTCTTTCTCAACACATGAGAGGGGAGAGCTTGAGGGAGAGGAAGAACAAGAGAGAGAATGTGAATAATAGAATGAGAGAATAATATGAAGCATTCTCTCATATATGTGAATTATTGTAATTAGATAATTAGTGAGATAATTGTCATGGCTAAATCAAGACATGACCATTATCATTTCATTATTAATGCAAATTGCAAGTATCAAAGAGCATCTTCCAAATGAAATGATGATGGTCAAAGTGTCAACCAAGGTCAACAAGTCAAGAAGGTCAAATGGTCAACAACTATAACCATGCACACTTATTAAACTAATATCAATTAACAATAATACACACATAATCATTAGGGTTAATAAAATGACAATAGTCATTAACCCTAATCAAAGTCCTCTCCCTATGTCTCGAGCAACTGTGCATACGCACTCGTATTCGTGATCCGAGGAACACGAATACAATGAGAAAAACCAATCCCAAATCATATACTAGGATCCGGCTTAAACCAAAGCCCGCTAGTATAAGCTGTCCGGACAGCAAACGTGCACAAGTGCACGGATGTGAACGAACCCTGTCGCAAAACCATGCGACCTCTACTCATTTTGCCTAAAGGCGAATAGCTCTCTGTGTGGGACTCTAAAGACTCGACACTGCGCTGGCAGTGGGTTTAACCACAGACCGCAAGCGGCACTAGCTGTACGTAACGGTCCCCAGGTAGATGTCGATAAGAAGACTGACGAGGTGAACCCCATTTGAACTCCTACTGAGCCTGTATGTGACAATCTCCGTACAGTCCGGTCTGTTCGTCTGATACATCGCATGGCGGGCCTAGGGGGCGGTGAACATCAGTCCCCTAATAGCGGCACAAGTCGTGTCGGAGTGTAGCCCAGAACACCCTGAGATAACACTGGAAACCTACCAGTATATCTCGCTTGCCCTGGCCAGGGACTACTCGTGTAATGGCTCTCCTGGACACAGCGCGATGTCAACCCCCAATACCGGGAGAGACGAATCCTGTCTAACCGTCACTGCCTCCAAGTGCTTCGGGACTGCACCCAAAAACTGCCTGTTTGCACGACTCCTTTGAGCCGTGGTAGGGTAGCAATCAAAGTGCAGTGGGAACACACTCGAGGCGAAATGACAGTGTCAAGTCAGCGGACTAAGTTGTACTCATGTCACCTGGGAACTGATAACTGACGATAGGTATAATACCAACCAACAGTTCCCGACGAGTCCTGTCCAGTGTACTCGTAACCTAACGAGCACCCGCATACTATCTCAAGTACGACGTACTGACGGCTGTGGGACAGACCGTCTCCCACGCTGGGATGAGAAGCGCATACGCTAGTTTACTCCGGAGTATCGATGCCCTGTCTCGATAGTCTAACGACTAGGGACCTGTATAAGGATGTGCTTATAGATCACCCAGCTCCCACGAGTGTGAGCGCCATCACAACGCTGGTAATCAAGCAAAGATCCTAAGGGCTCTACTAATATGTATATCAGCGATATGCTAAAAGAAACACATGCACATATTAAAGCAGAGACAAACCAAGTAGCATACTACCATTTCGAGCAAGATTGTATATACAACTGTGAATATCCCAAGCTTCCATCAAGTAATATACAAACTAGTATGATACAGTAATGGCCTCTAGGGCATATACACTAACAATCTCCCACTTGCACTAAGGCCATGTACTGGCGTATCGAAGACCTATCATCTCGATCAGCCGCTCGAACTGAGTCTGGGGCAAGGCCTTGGTGAATGGATCTGCTCTGTTATCTTCTGAAGCAACCCTCCGAACCTCGATCTCCTGGCGATCCACGATCTCCCTGATCAGGTGATACCGCCTCAAGATGTGTCTGGATTTTTGATGGGACCTGGGTTCCTTCGCTAAAGCTATAGCCCCGTTGTTGTCGCAATACAGAGGTATTGGGTCAACAATGGACGGAACCACCTGAAGTTCTCTTAAGAACTTCCTCATCCAGACAGCTTCTTTTGCGGCCTCAGATGCAGCGATGTATTCCGCTTCCATAGTCGAGTCAGCAACGGTTTCCTGTTTGGAGCTCTTCCAACACACCGCCCCTCCATTGAGGGTAAAGACAAAACCCGACATGGACTTGGAATCATCCTTGTCACTCTGGAAGCTGGAGTCAGCAAAGGCCTCAATCTGGAGGTCTTTTCCGCCATACACCAAGAACATCTCCTTAGTCCTTCTCAGGTACTTGAGAATGTTCTTTACTGCTATCCAATGTTTCTCCCCAGGGTTTGACTGATACCTGCTTACCACACTCAGTGCATAAGCCACATCCGGTCTAGTACACAACATTGCATACATTATAGAGCCTACCGCAGAAGCGTAGGGTATAATAAACATGCGATCCCTCTCCAAATCAGTCTTGGGAGACATCTCTTTGGAGAGGGTGATCCCGTGACAAGCCGGTAGATAACCGCGCTTGGAATCTTCCATACTGAATCTCTTCAGTATGGTGTCGATGTACCTGGACTGTGAAAGTCCTAATATCCTCTTGGATCTGTCACGGTAGATCCGGATACCCAGAATGTATGAGGCATCACCCAGGTCTTTCATGGAGAACCTGTGTGACAAGAACCCCTTGACAGATTGTAGCATAGGAATGTCATTTCCTATTAAGAGAATGTCATCCACGTATAAAACGAGGAATACTACAGTTCTCGCTACAAATCTATAATAGATGCATGGTTCATCTGGATTTTTGATAAAGCCAAATTCCTTGACCGTCTCATCAAAACAGATGTTCCAACTCCGCGATGCCTGCTTTAGTCCATAAATGGACTTAAGCAACTTGCACACCTTTCCGCTGCTCCCACTCTGAATGAAACCCTCTGGCTGGTCCATATAGACACACTCCTCTAAATGTCCATTTAGAAAAGCTGTCTTTACGTCCATTTGCCAAATCTCATAATCGTGGAAGGCAGCAATGGCAAGAAGGATCCGAATGGATTTCAGCATAGCTACTGGAGAAAAGGTTTCGTCATAGTCCAAACCAGGTCGCTGACGAAAACCCTTTGCTACCAGTCTAGCTTTATAGGTCTCAACCTGTCCATCTACACCAATCTTTCTTTTGAAGATCCACTTGCATCCTATGGGTTTTACCCCATCTGGAGCAATGTCCAACGTCCATACTTTGTTGGTGTACATGGACTCCATTTCGGTCCGCATTGCATCCAGCCATTTTACCGAGTCGACGCTCTGAATGGCTTGCTGGAAGCTAGTAGGCTCATCAAAGTCTATGATGCAATCCTCTCTATCCCCGTCAATGAGAAAACCGTAGTATCTCTCGGGCGGATGAGACTGCCTACTACTCCTGCGGAGTGGCGTGGGAATGTCCTGATCTTTCGAACCCTCTGGTTCTACTAAGCTTTCAGTAATAGCTCGTGGTTCTGGAATTTCTTCCAGTTCTATTGCGCTCCCACTTAATTCTTTTTCTATGAACTGGTGTTCTAGAAAGTGGGCATGGCGAGAAACAAACACCTTTTGTTTCTCTTCGCAATAGAAGAAATATCCCTTGGAGTTCTTTGGATATCCCACAAACTGGCACTGTACTGAGCGTGCCTCGAGCTTGTCCGCATGCTGCTTTTTTACAAAAGCTGGACATCCCCATGTCTTAATGTAATTAAGATAGGGTCTCTTCCCACACCACATCTGATATGGTGTAGTAGGCACAGTCTTAGTTGGAACTCGGTTCAAAAGGTATGCAGCTGATTCTAGTGCATATCCCCAGAACGATCGCGGTAACTCAGCGTTACTCATCATGGACCGTACCATATCCAATAGGGTTCGGTTCCGTCTCTCCGATACACCGTTATGTTGCGGAGTGTATGGAGGAGTAAGCTGAGAGAGAATTCCATTCTCTTTTAAGTAACCCAGGAACTCGGCACTCAAGTATTCACCACCTCGATCAGATCTCAGTGCCTTGATACTTTTGCCTGTTTGTTTTTCTACTTCATTCTTATATTCCTGGAATTTTTCAAAGGCCTCGGATTTATGTTTCATTAAGAAGACATAACCGTACCTTGAAAAGTCATCCGTAAAAGAAATGAAGTAAGAATAACCGCTTCGCGCATGTGTAGACATTGGACCGCACACGTCGCTGTGTACGAGTCCCAAGAGCTCGCTCGCTCTTACTCCGTGTCCAGTGAACAGAGTCTTTGTCATCTTTCCTTTGAGACAGGATTGACAAGTTGCATACGATTGATATTCGAACGAATTCAAATATCCTTCTGCATGTAACTTAGTCAACTTTCTCTCATTGATGTGACCCAGTCTACAATGCCATAAGAAAGTTTTATCGATTTCTGGAGACTTTCTTTTGTGTGTATTCTGGACATTGAAAATCTATGGCTGGTTTAATACGTATATACCGTTGTTCAATGTACCTGACCCAATCAAAACTTGATTAAGGTGAATGTTCACTACATTACTTACAAATGCAAATTCATAACCTTCTTTAGATAATAAAGATACAGAAATGATATTACAGGTTGCATTTGGTACATAATAACAACTACGTAAAACCAAAAAGTGTCCATCCGACAATCCCTGGTGATAGTCCCCCACGGCCTCAGCATCCATGCTAGCACCGTTTGCAACTCTGAGGGTCATGTCACCTGCCTTCAAAACTCTACGCTTTCTCAACGCCTGCAAAGAATTACAGATATGAGATCCTGATCCGGTATCCAATACCCAGGATGTAGAGTTTATTGATAGACAGTTTTCAATAACATACACACCTGAAGCTGAAGCTGCAACTCGCTTCAAATCCTGTGTTCTGGCCTTCCAAGCCTTGCAATCCTGTTTCCAGTGACCACTTTTGTGACAATAGAAGCATTCTTCCTTCCCCACCAGCTTTCCCGCTACCTTTGTTGCTTTTCCTTTTCCCTTCGTATCCACTTTACCGACACCGCCTCTTGGTTTGGCAGGGGCTTTCTTCTTCTTGCCCTTGGCTTTCGCCCTGGACCTAGAAGAGGAAGATCCTCCTACAAACAAAGTGGATGTCTCCCTACCCTTCTGTAGGGTGCCCTCAGCACTCCTCAACATGTTCAGAAGCTCGGAAAGTTCAACCTCCTTTCCTTGCATGTTGAAGTTAAGAATAAACTGGGCGTAAGTGGAAGGAAGGGACTGGAGAATCAAATCAGTATAGAGTTCATTCTCCAACGTGGTCCCAAGGTCCGCGAGCTCCTCAATGTAGCCAATCATCTTAAGCACGTGTTCCGCTACCGATGATCCGACGGCCAACCTTACCGAAAACAACTTCTTCGACACTTCGTATCTTGCGATACGAGACTGCTCTCCATACAGTTCTTTTGTATGAAGAAATATGGACTCTAGGTCCATATTCTCGTGCCTCCTCTGATGTTCGTTGTCCATCGAGGCTAGTATGAGGCATCTGGCCTTCGCGCAATCTATTTCCCAGGTCTTTTAGATTTCCCTATCTACGACACTGGTTTTGGGACCTGGGACAGGGGGAGCTTTGGTGGTAAGGACATACCCCAACTTGTCATAAGTGATTGCCATCTTGACATTCCTGAGCCAATCTTTGTAGTTTGGCCCTGTCAATATGTTTTTATCTAGTAATAACTTAAGTCCGGTCATGTTGAATGGTCGCTGCAATTAGGAGAGAGAAAAGAAACACTTTAGCATGATGCTCTTGCAAGTTTAGAGTGGTTTTTAGTTTGTCTAAACTGGATGGCTCCCACTGTCTCTCGAATCCCTTCTCAAACCGTAAAGAAAGGATTAGTCAGGATCAATCTCACCGTAAATACTTGCTTAACCGTTCAGCCAGGCCAGTGTCGGTACTTCAAGGAAGGTTTTCCAACGCTTTCGCGAAGTTCCTTAATTAAGTAACCTCTTTTCCCTGTGGGCGTAGCCCCGCTAACACCTTTCTAGACACCTACTAAGTTTATAGCATTGATTGTTAAGTGAGAGTTTTCCCGAGGAGTAGCATATACTCACAGTAGGATCGGGATCCAAATATCATCGCGTGATAAAACCGAAGGAATCCTACCAGAATTATCACACTCCAAAAGGTATGCAGCGCTAGCAAGTTTCAGTACTTATGAAACTCCCGATGTGGATTTTTGCCCCATGCTCTTATGACCTTGACTTTGGCCAAAATATCATAAGTCACATGTCAAGTTCTACCCGTCATTCTCCTGGTTAATTTGGACCCACCCGTACCTACCCTTGATTTTGGCCAAAATGGCAGCACGACTGTCCCAAACCAACGCATCTATCTATGCTGCACATGAATACCCAATAGCTACCAATCACTATGCCTTGACTTTGGCCAAAATACATAGCTTGAATACTTTTTGACCATTCATATGGAATGACGGAGGGCTACGAATGGTTATGGCGAAACCGTGAACGTAGTGAACTTGATATAATCGATGGAACGAGATAGCTTTTAAAAGGAGTGGTTCAAGCTCCGCGTTTAAAAGTTTAGTTTTGAAAGGAACAGAGTGGTTTTCAAAGTGTTCCAATTGACTTTTACTTGGTTTATTTTCTTGCATTAGTTCTTTTAATGCGTCCCATCAATTAATCCTACCATTGCAGAAAACAACCAAAATATGACGTACGCTTATGCCATTCGCATTCGCCACGGGGCCCCGTCATCACCCGTTAGGTTACTTAACTAACGACAGAGCGGGGGCTGGGCTAGCGCGGCTGTAAAACATAAGCAACGCCTAAATAGTTATCATATATAAATATATAGCAATGATAGACATTACAGATCACAGATGAATACATTGGATATACTAGGAATCCGCAATCCGTTCGAGCCTGCAACGAAAAGCGGATTACACGGTCGCGGTGAATAGCCAATACCCCACCCAAGACCCCTACGGGTGCGGCAAACTACCCGCCAAGTACCCGAAGCGAAGCAACCTCCCTCACCACCGTGAGTAGGCCACTCGGCACTTCGAGATACCCGGTAGTTTGTGCACCCCCTCCATGGGTCTATCCTAGGAGCAAAAACAGTAAAATGAATTATACAATGACGGCTACAACCCCGACCCGGTTGTGCGGCCTAACAAATAATAATATTACATCAATTTACATATTACAATGAATGAAAGAAAAAGAAACACTCATCTCACATCCACCCCGGCTATTCATCCGCGACAATCCAACCCATTCATATACACATACCATCATCAATCACAGATCACAGATATGTATAACCCCGACTAATCGACATATAGCGATTAACCGACGTTCAATACATATAAACATCACAGATATAACCTTTTAGTCAAAGTGTATTGAAGTTCGGAAAAAAATACGGATTTATAGGCCCCCAAAAACAAATTTCTATTCTGAAAACCTGGGCACATATAAACCATCTTAAAAATCCTAAAACCAAGCCAGAAATACACTGCACCAAACTCGACCCAGTGAAGAGCCAAGACGGCCGCGGTTGCGCGGCAATAGCTTGCTATTGCCGCGGAACCGCGGCTCTTTGGTCGAATCACTGGATCGTTTTTGGTGGCTTTCTTCACAAAACCCTGAGATGGTTTTTGGAGTACAATTTATTTTGTTTTGAACAGAAAAAAAATTAACAGAAACTTAGGGTTTTGAAAACTCGGTTTTTCGATTTTTCCGATTCGAACTTCGATACACTCTGCTACCTAGCTAGTTTATGTTTAGTTAGGCTCTGATACCACTGTAAGTCCACGTTGCCCACCCCGGTACTTGCGGGGAGGCGGAAAACGGAATAAAAATCGAAATTTTATGAGCTTAGGCAACATGGACTAGACAAAGAAGGATCTTTGCTAAACAAAAACAAGCTAAAGCTAACTAGAAACTAGCTAAGTGCTAGAAAGGTTATACCTTGGGCTTTATGTCTTTCTCTCTTTGCTCCTTGGAGTGGTGGAAGGAGGTCACCTTAGTCGTCTTCTCACGTCGAAGAAAGATCCACCCGAAAGCCTCGACCTTTGGCTTCAACTCCAAGCTAGAAGTAACTAGGGTGCAAGAAGTGCTAATCCTTGGACCCTAGATGAGAGTAGAGATTATCAAGAGAGGGTTTTTCTCAAGCTCAAGTGTTTCTCAACACATGAGAGGGGAGAGCTTGAGGGAGAGGAAGAACAAGAGAGAGAATGTGAATAATAGAATGAGAGAATAATATGAAGCATTCTCTCATATATGTGAATTATTGTAATTAGATAATTAGTGAGATAATTGTCATGGCTAAATCAAGACATGACCATTATCATTTCATTATTAATGCAAATTGCAAGGATCAAAGAGCATCTTCCAAATAAAATGATGATGGTCAAAGTGTCAACCAAGGTCAACAAGTCAAGAAGGTCAAATGGTCAACAACCATAACCATGCACAATTATTAAACTAATATCAATTAACAATAATACACACATAAGCATTAGGGTTAATAAAATGACAATAGTCATTAACCCTAATCAAAGTCCTCTCCCTCTGTCTCAAGCAACTGTGCATACGCACCCGTATTCGTGATCCGAGGAACACGAATACAATGAGAAAAACCAATCCCAAATCATATATTAGGATCCGGCTTAAACCAAAGTATAAGCTGTCCGGACAGCAAACGTGCACAAGTGCGCGGATGTGAACGAACCCTGTCGCAAAACCATGCGACCTCTACTCATTTTGCCTAAAGGCGAATAGCTCTCTGTGTGGGACTCTAAAGACTCGACACTGCGCTGGCAGTGGGTTTAACCACAGACCGCAAGCGGCACTAGCTGTACGTAACGGTCCCCAGGTAGATGTCGATAAGAAGACTGACGAGGTGAACTCCATCTGAACTCCTACTGAGCCTGTATGTGACAATCTCCGTACAGTCCGGTCTGTTCGTCTGATACATCGCATGGCGGGCCTAGGGGGGCGGTGAACGTCAGTCCCCTAATAGCGGTACAAGTCGTGTCGGAGTGTAGCCCAGAACACCCTGAGATAACACTGGAAACCTACCAGTATATCTCGCTTGCCCTGGCCAGGGACTACTCGTGTAATGGCTCTCCTGGACACAGCGCGATGTCAACCCCCAATACCGGGAGAGACGAATCCTGTCTAACCGTCACTGCCTCCAAGTGCTTCGGGACTGCACCCAAAAACTACCTGTTTGCACGACTCCTTTGAGCCGTGGTAGGGTAGCAATCAAAGTGCAGTGGGAACACACTCGAGGCGAAGTGACAGTGTCAAGTCAGCGGACTAAGCTGTACTCATGTCACCTGGGAACTGATAACTGACGATAGGTATAATACCAACCAACAGTTCCCGACGAGTCCTGTCCAGTGTACTCGTAACCTAACGAGCACCCGCATACTATCTCAAGTACGACGTACTGACGGCTGTGGGACAGACCGTCTCCCATGCTGGGATGAGAAGCGCATACGCTAGTCTACTCCGGAGTATCGATGCCCTGTCTCGATAGTCCAACGACTAGGGACCTGTATAAGGATGTGCTTATAGATCACCCAGCTCCCACGAGTGTGAACGCCATCACAACGCTGGTAATCAAGCAAAGATCCTAAGGGCTCTACTAATATGTATATCAGCGATATGCTAAAAGAAACACATGCACATATTAAAGCAGAGACAAACCAAGTAGCATACTACCATTTCAAGCAAGATTGTATATACAACTGTGAATATCCCAAGCTTCCATCAAGTAATATACAAACTAGTATGATACAGTAATGGCCTCTAGGGCATATACACTAACATCTACCACTGTTATATATGACTTAGAGACGACTGGTGAGGATTCAGTGTTATATTTTTTGGTGACTTTGGGTGACGTGCTCGTGGGAGCCGGTTTTATTGAAAAGTTTTACTTCTTTATGCAGTTTTTCTTTTATATTTCTTCGCTTCGGCGTCGTATATATGCTGTGGTGGTTGTCTCCGCCGTTGGGCGTGATCTGCTCCCATTTGGGATGCTTTTATTATTATCTATGTTGTACCCGTTTTCGGGGTTAGTTTTTACAAAGGAGGTGCTGCCGAAATTTTTAAGAACGAAAACTAAACTTAAAGATTTTTACTTGAAAATTTCTGAATGTTTAAAACTATGTTTTTTTTTCCGTTGATCCAGTTTTGGGTGGTTTAGATTTCTGGGTTTCGGCTTACTTGAGTTGCGTACGCCTGTAGACGTTACGTAGTTTAAGTGCCGGTCAAGGGCCAAATTTTGGATCGTGACAAAGTTGGTATCAGAGCGCTAGGTTTTTACCTTTCGGAGTGTAGGACGACCTTGGTATGATGGAGTAGGTAGCTTAAGCAAAGTGACGTAGCGTGTGTATGTTCCGCGACATACTTACGACACGGTACTCGGCCTAAGTGACCTTAGGACTTATTGATTGAAATTCCTTCCGTGATTGATATACATCTTTGTGATTCGATTTCCATTTCCTTATCGAATCTTGTTTCAATTTCCAGCCTATATGCCGCCGAAGACTACGAGGGCACAGAGAGCGGCCGCGAGGGCCGATGCCAGAGTCGACTCGTCCGAGGCGAGGGTTGATCAGGGCGATACGCCTGTGGTACCGGAGCACATTGCTATGATTGGGGTTGGTATGCAGGACCTGCGCCAGGTTGTGGGGACTTTAGTAAAACCATTCGAGCACAGGGGCAGGCTGTTGTTCCACCCGTTGCAGGGACCACGATGGTACCTACTGTTCCGGCAGTCGCAGTTGCAGCTCCAGAGGTTATTACCGTGTCACTAACGGAGTTCATGAGACTGAGGCCTCCGGTGTTTACTGGCACAGATGTTACTGAGGATCCGCAGTCGTTCATCGACCGGATGGCCAGGATTTTTCGCTCACTCCGATGTTCCGATGAGAGATGGGTTGAGTTTGCGAGTTTCCGGCTGGAGGGTATGGCCCAGAAGTGGTGTGAGTCGTTGGAGAGGGGCAGAGCCGCTGGTCTTGCTCCTATGACCTGGGCTGAGTTTGTGACGTCGTTTCTTGCCCGTTTTCTTCCACCAAGCATCAGGGATGCGCGAGCGCGCAGATTTGAGTCGTTACGTCAGACGCCGGGGATGACGGTGTCGGAGTATGATGTTTTGTTTATTGAGCTGTCGGTGTATGCTCCGTACCTGGTGGCGACTGAGGAGATGAGGGTGAAGAGGTTTGTTCGAGGCCTGCTTACCCAGTTGTTCCTAGCCATCAGCATTCAGCATTGCGACACGTATGCGGCAGCTGTCGATGCAGCCCTATTGGTGGAGGAGCGTCTAGCTGAGTCATCGGTTGTTCCAGAACCGAAGAGGACTCATACGGATGTACCAGCACGGAGACCGAGGTTTGTCCGCAGAGGCAGAGTTCCTTCAGACTCGGGGTGTAGCAGAGACGTGGGACGTGGCCAGTTATCCAGTTCTTATTCCCAGGAGGGCCAGCGACCGTCTTATGGATGCTTCGGTTGTGGCAGTTTACATCATCTTGTTCGGGATTGTACTGTGGTGCGTCAGAGAGGGCCAGCAGTACCGCAGGTTACCTTACCACCTTCTCCGCCTCAGGGAGCGTTGCCTCTTATTCCTGTTGTTGCGCCGCGTCAGACTCCTGCTCAGAGAGGTCATGGTCGCGGTTGTTTTGTGCCGAGAGGACGAGGTGGAAGAGGCAGAGGGCAGCCAGTAGCTGGTAGAGGGCAGGCACGGGTTTTTGCCTTGACTCACCAGGACGCTCAGGCGTCCAATGCTGTGGTTTCAGGTACCCTTTCTTTATGTTCTTTTGATGCACATGTTCTTTTCGATCCGGGATCTACGCATTTGTATGTTTCTACGCACTTCGCGCCGAGGTTAGGCCGAGAGTCGTGTTTGCTGGATCAGCCGCTGGTCGTGACTACTCCTGTGGGAGAGTCGTTTGTTGCGCGTCATGTGTTCCGATCTTGTGTTGTCCATGTTGGTGACAGAGATCTGTCCGTCGACTTGATCCTTCTTGAGATGTTGGACTTCGACGTTCTGCTGGGAATGGATTGGCTAGCTACTTGCTATGCGTCCATGGACTTCCGCGAGAAGACAGTTAGGTTTTGTTTTCCCGGCGAGTCAGTGTTTGTTGTGCAGGGGGACCGAGGTGCCGCTCCTCACAGTTTGATTTCTGTTCTGTGCGCTAGTCGGCTTTTGAGGAGGGGATGTCGGGGATTCTTGGGTTTCATTCATGATACTGGAGCCACTGTAGAGTCGTTGGACCAGGTTCCTACCGTGCGAGAGTTTCCCGATGAGTTACCTGGGTTGCCGCCAGAGCGCGATATTGAGTTTTGCATTTATCCGATTCCTGGCACGGAGCCTATTTCTATACCGACTTATCGGATTGCTCCGGCAGAGCTTAGAGAGCTTAACGATCAATTGCAAGAGTTGCTTGATTTGGGACTTGTGCGTCCGAGTGTTTCGCCGTGGGGAGCTCCTATTCTGTTCGTCAAGAAGAAGGACGGCAGTTTGAGGCTATGTGTGGATTATCGTCAGTTGAACCGAGTTACGGTACGGAACAGGTATCCTTTACCCCGCATTGACGATTTATTTGATCAGCTCCAGGGTGCGAAACATTTTTCGAAGATTGATTTGCGTTCGGGTTATCATCAGTTGCGGGTTCGGAATGATGACATTCCGAAGACTGCTTTTCGTATGCGCTATGGGCATTATGAGTTTTTGGTGATGTCGTTCGGACTCACCAATGCGCTAGCAGCGTTCATGGATCTGATGAACCGGATTTTCAGGCCGTTCCTCGACCAGTTCATTGTAGTGTTTATTGATGACATACTGGTCTACTCTAGGAGTCAAGAGGAGCATGAGCAGCACTTGAAGATTACTTTGCAGATATTGAGAGAGCACCAGCTGTATGCTAAATTCTCAAAGTGCGCATTTTGGCTTGATAGAGTTGACTTCCTGGGTCATGTGGTGACTGGTGATGGTATTCTTGTGGACCCGAGGAAGATCGAGGCTGTACAACATTGGCCCAGACCTGTATCGGTGACGGAGGTCCGCAGCTTTTTGGGCTTAGCTGGTTATTATCGCCGTTTTGTGCAGGATTTCTCGAGTATCGCTGCACTGCTGACTGGACTGACCCGGAAGGGAATTCCTTTTCTCTGGACTGATGCGTGCGAGCAGAGTTTTCAGCAGTTGAAGACTCGGTTGACGACAGCACCAGTTCTTTCTTTACCTTCTGGATCGGGCGGCTATGTTGTTTATTGTGATGCTTCTCGAGTGGGGCTCGGCTGTATTTTGATGCAGCATGATAGGGTGATTGCATATGCTTCTAGGCAGTTGAAGAAGCACGAGCAGAATTACCCCACTCACGATCTTGAGATGGCAGCGGTAGTCTTTGTGTTGAAGATTTGGAGACACTACTTGTACGGAGAGTCGTGTCAGATCTTCACGGATCACAAGAGTTTGAAGTATATCTTCCAGCAGCGAGATCTGAACCTGAGACAGCGCCGATGGATGGAGCTAGTGAATGATTATGATTGTGAGATCCTTTATCACCCGGACAAGGCGAATGTAGTAGCTGATGCTTTGAGTCGTAGGCCCGTGGGTATCTTATCCCAGTTGAGCGCAATTCAGTGTCAGTCTTCTGCAGATTGGCAGCTCTTGTGTGATAGTAGAGTGCAGTTCGAGTTCACTTCCGCTGGGGGACAGTTTGCTCATGTCCATGCCCGTCCACTACTATTTGATCGTATCCGTGAGGCGCAACCCAGTGATGCCCGTTTGTCTGAGATTCTTGAGCTTGTTCGGCAGGGAAGAGTTTCGGAGTTCATGGTTGATGACCAGGGTGTGCTACGATGCGGGACTCGCTTGTGTGTACCAGATGTTGATGGGTTGAGACGCGAGATCCTAGTGCAGGCACATCAGTTGTCCTTTAGCGTTCATCCAGGTTCCACCAAGATGTACTGTGACTTGAGAGACTTCTACTGGTAGGAAAGGATGAAGCGCGATATTTCGGACTTCGTTTCGAGGTGCCTGACTTGTCAGCAAGTCAAGGCTGAGTATCAGAGACCGGCTGGAGAGTTGTAGCCCTTACCCATTCCGGAGTGGAAATGGGAGCAGATTTCCATGGACTTCATTGTGGGTCTACCCAGGACCAGTCGAGAGTATGACTCCATTTGGGTTATTGTAGACCGGTTGACGAAAGCGGCTCACTTTCTTCCAGTGAAGACCACTTTCGGTTATGCTCAGTATGCTCAGTTGTACATAGATGAGATTGTGTGTTTGCACGGTGTTCCCACATGCATAGTATCCGACAGAGGCACCCAGTTTACTAGCCGTCTTTGGCAGAAGCTTCAGGAAGCTTTGGGTACCCGGCTGAGTTTTAGTACCGCTTTTCATCCACAGACCGATGTCCAGTCGGAGCGGACTATTCAGACTCTGGAGGATATGCTCCGTGCATGTGTGCTTGATTTTGGTGGCAGTTGGGATCGTCACTTGCCGTTGATTGAGTTCTCCTACAACAACAGCTTTCAGGAGACTATTCAGATGGCACCTTTTGAGGCTTTATATGGTAGGAAGTGTCGATCGCCAGTCTGTTGGACCGAGCTTAGTGAGAGTCTGGTTTTGGGACCCCAGCTAGTTCAGGAGACCACGGAGAAGATCCAGCTGATTCAGGATAGGATGAGAGCAGCCCAGTGCAGGCAGAAGTCTTATGCCGACCGTCGTCGTCGCAGACTTGAGTTCGCAGTGGGGGATCATGTATTCTTGAGGATTTCTCCGATGAAGGGCGTTATGCGATTTGGGAAGAGAGGGAAACTCAGTCCTAGATTTGTAGGTCCTTTCGAGATCCTTGAGCGAGTGGGTTCTGTTGCTTATCGTTTGGCGCTCCCGCCCAGTTTTCCGGATGTTCACCCTGTTTTTCATGTGTCGATGCTTTGTAGATACCTTCATGATCCTTCTCACACGATTCAACACGAGACCGTTCAGCTTGAGCGCGATCTTTCATTCACCGAGTAGCCGGTAGTTATTTTGGATCGGCAGATGAAGAAACTTCGATCAAAGGTCTTGCCATCTGTGAAGGTTCTTTGGCGTAGCCCGACTAGTGAGGAGATCACTTGGGAGGCCGAGAGCGAGATGCGGAAGAAATTCCCTCATTTTTTTGAAGGTACGCTTAGTATGAAATTTTAATTCGGGGACCGAATTTCTATAAGGAGGGGAGATTGTAACGTTTTAGAAATCGTTTTGCGAATTTTCCCGTTTTAGGGCAAACTTGTCGGTTTTTCCCGTTTTAACCCGATTTCGATCAAACGACCGTATAAGCTTACCGACACCTAGTTTAGCTAAAATAAAGCTTGTGCATGAACTTTGGGAGTATTTGGGAGGTTTTGGTTCAGATAGAATTTTTCCCAAATAAAATATTATTTTAAGCGGTATTTTGTGCACGTAAATCGGGAAAAATTTTCTCTTGTGAGTAAATTAATTTTGTCACTAGAATTATTTTAGAAACTTCTTTTTAAATATCTAGATATTTTTAGAGTGCAAAAGGAATTATTTTAAAAAGAAAAGAAAAGGTGTAAAGGTGGCAAAATGCATTTATTAGCTTTTATTACTCATTTTCCTAGCAATTTCTTCACCCAAAATTCACAAAAATACCCCCAACCTCCCTATGGCCGACCCTTATCTCAAATATCTGTCCAAAATATTTCCCAAGCTCATTTCTTCATTATTTCTTCAAAATTCTTCAAAAGAATTCCAAAAATAAATCCAAAAATAACTATATAAAAATTAAACCATCATTCTCTTCACTAAGCTTGTTTGGATCTTCAACAAAACATGGGTTTTGGTGGCTAGGGTTGATGAAGCATGTTGGTTTTGTGAGTTCTTGAAGTGGTATAAATTCTATCCTTAATCCTTAATTCATTGCTTTAATCTTAATCTATCTATTTTAGCTAGCTAATTATGTATTTTGTATAGCTTTTAAATCATGATTAATTCATTTATTTTTGTTTTAAGAAATTCATGTTAGGGTTAAAGTTTGTTTAAGTGATTAGTGTTCATTTAAAGTGTTAATTTGTGCTTTGAAAAAGATTAACCTAGTAGAAAATGTTAATTTTTGCTAATGAACACTTTGGTTTAATTATGCAAATTGCTTACTAGGTTTTTGCTAAAACATAATTAGCGAGTGTTAAAAATATAGGAATGGTTTAGATAGCTTAGTTAAGCTATTTTAAGGTGTTTGTAATCGCTAGATATGCGTTAGCTTGAAACTAGTGCGAAATATTGCGATAGGTCGCTTACTAGGTTTTGGGGTTTTTCCGACGTAGGGTTCGTTTGGTCGTTGCGAGGTTATATCTAGTGTATTCCACGTAATTTTTGTGTTGTGTTGCGCGATCGGGACGATCGCGATCCAGACTTGGTGTTTTGTAGTTTAGCGACCCCAATTAGGGTTTTGGCCAGTATCGTGCGCGATAGATGCGCTAAGCGCGCAGTGAAATTTTCCGGGCGTTTTTATCGCGTTTCGTTGTCTTTTCGTCATTATAGGATATTTAGCTTATGTGTTGTATTTATGAAATTTTAGGTTCGCAAGCAGGGATTTCAGGTGCTGCGGACAAGGGGAAGCAGGTGGTCGGATTGTCATAGCTCGAGACCATCGGTGAGTAGATTTAACATCTACGGGAAAATCGCCCGTATGGCGTTATGCATCGGGGCGAATTTGATATGTTAGCTGCATAGTATTTGCATATTCTTTACTTTCATATGAATGTCATTGCATAGCATTATCTGTTGTACTTGACTCATACCTTTAGATATAACACATTACTGACGGTTCATGTTCCACGAGCACTAAATATTATGCTACACCCACATCGTCAGTAATTGCCATGACACGCACAAGCCGATATATATTGTTGACACCTACATACGTGATACGGTAGTGGATAGGGATAGTTGTGGTAGTAGCCCTTATCCCATTGTGCATATGAGATATTGTTGATACTTACATACGTGACATTGCTTTAGGCAGGAATAGTTGAGGTAGTAACACTTATTCCATTTCATGTATATCTTACTATAGCTATATTGTACATCTTGCATACATATTGACATGTACACCCACATAGTCTATTATAGTTACATGTATATCATGCACTCATATTGACATGTACACCGCCTATTTTCGCTATAGTTGTATATACCCCAGGTGGTATTGTTTGATATATGATATTGAGTTGTTGATCCTTGCACTTATGACTTGCATCATTCATACTAGCTTACATGTAGATACTTAAATCTTGCTACAATTACATGTACACCTTATATGATGCTGCAATGTTTTCGGAGGTTTTGGGAACCGCAAGATATATTCTAAAAGGCTGGATTTATTTAAAGAGCGGTTTTCCCTTTATATGCTCATATTGATGTTTTATGTTGCATATATCAGTTTTACGTGAATTTTACGCATTGAGATATGGATTTCATGTGATTATGGATTTGAGGACCGTGGGGGATATTTTCAAGAAAACTATGTATTGTTTGAAAACCCGGTTTCTCTTGATATGATATTTTAGTGTGTCCACCATGTGATTTCTCGGTTCTGAGATTTGGCTTGTGATACCCGATTCGAGGGGTGGGAGGCACCGTCTGCAGGTACATGGTGGATCCGGTATGGTACCCCGGGGCGAGTGGTGATTTCGTGGTGTAGACGATAAGCCTGGCGGTGGGACCACTACCTACCGGTGATTGTATTTAGACTCGGCGGTTATCATGGGGATACCGACCAGAGTGAGGTATGACATATCGTCAGGGCCAGTCATGGTGACAGCGCCTGAGTTATGAGGATTTACGTGTCGATACAAGACACGGGTTTCATGATGTTTCGAGTGTCGGTGTTTGACACTCAGGTTTTCGTGAGACTTACAGGATGTGAGGGCCGATCTGAGGATGCGGTACCTGAGGATTTGGGATTTGATGTGTCAGTGAGGGACACTGGTGTTTTTCCATGCTGATGATTTTTGCATGAGATTTTATATTATATCATCCCACACTCCGGATTATGTTGATATGCATTATTTCATGTAGTTGTAGTACCTTGATGATGTACCTTTACATGATTGTTGCATATTCACTTATCATACTTATGCTATCGGATTACATATGATAGATAGATCGCTGTTCGTGCATACTTGCGATTACTGTATGATGTTATTTACTATTCACGAGTTGGCAACTCACCCTCGTTGTGCCACAGTGTTTTGCAGGACTTACCCTCTGAGTAGTCGCGGCAGGGCGTCTTATCATCTCTACTTTTGCGGATACCGCTACGGTTGGCTGTGAGGCCTTGCTTTTAGGTGGGTTGCGGTTATCTGTTTGTACATTGTATATTTTTTTGTTGGATCTAGTATTCTCCATCTATCACTATTGTATATGACTTAGAGACGACTTGTGAGGATTCAGTGTTATATTTTGTGGTGACTTTGGGTGCCGTGCTCGTGGGAGTCGGTTTTATTGAAAAGTTTTACTTCTTTATGCAGTTTTTCTTTTATATTTCTTCGCTTCGGCGTCGTATATATGCTGTGGTGGTTGTCTCCGCCGTTGGGCGTGATTTGCTCCCGTTTAGGATGCTTTTATTATTGTATATGTTGTACCCGTTTTCGGGGTTAGTTTTTACAAAGGAGGTGCTGCCGAAATTTTTAAGAACAAAAACTAAACTTAAAGATTTTTGCTTGAAAATTTCCGAATGTTTAAAACTATGTTTTTTTTTCCGTTGATCCAGTTTTGGGTGGTTTAGATTTCTGGGTTTCGGCTTACTTGAGTTGCGTACGCCTGTAGACGTTACGTAGTTTAAGTGCCGGTTACGGGCTAAATTTTGGGTCGTGACATTTTCGCAGAAGGTGTTTATCATGGAACACCTTAGTTCGGTTTTTAACAATTACGGCATTATCACAAATCTTATCCCGCAGCTCTTCTAGTTCGTTTAATTGCAGCTTTCGATTGCTGCCCGCATCTCCCATTGATAAATTCAACTCTTTGATCGCCCAAAATGCCTTGTGCTCAATCTCAACTGGGAGGTTGCAAGCCTTCCCATAAACAAGCCGGTATGGAGACATATCAAGATCGGTCTTGTATGCAGTACGGAAAGCCCATAGTGCATCGATCAGTGTGTGTGACTAATCTTTCCGGTTTTTAGAAACCGTTTTCTCCAAGATTTGCTTAATTTGCCGATTCGAAACCTCGGCTTGCCCACATGTTTGGGGATGGTATGGCGTTGACGGCTTGTGAGTAATAGAATATTTGCGCATTAAAGACTCAAAAGTCCTATTGCAAAAGTGAGATCCATTATCATTTATAATCGCTCGAGGGTGCCCAAATCGAGAAAAGATATGTTCTTTAAGAAATCAAACGACAACCTTGTTATCATTCGTTCGGCTAGGCACATCCTCGATCCACTTTGACACATAGTCAACAGCCAAAAGAATATACACATTCCCAAAGGAATTGGGAAATGGTCCTATGAAGTCAATTCCCCAAACATCAAAAATATCCACAACCAAAATTGGTTGGAGCGGTATTTCATTTCTCTGCGATATCCGGCCCAAGTGTTGGCACCGGGTGCATGTCTTGCAGTATTCATATGCATCCTTAAAGAGTCGTGGCCAATAGAAACCACACTGCAAGATTTTCTCGGTCGTCTTCTTTGGGCCAAAGTGCCTGCCACACGCTTGATCGTGGCAAAAAGACAGCACACTCTTAAACTCATTTTCAGGTACACACCGACGAATAATTTGGTCGGAACAGTATTTAAAAAGATACGGTTCATCCCAGTAAAAATGCTTTACTTGGGACAAGAATCGGAGTTTATCCTGTTTCGACTAATCTTTAGGTATCAAGCCGGCGGCCAAGTAGTTTACTATATCAGCGAACCATGGTTCGCATGACACGGTTAAGAGTTGCTCATCGGGAAAAACATCTTTGATTGGAATTTCAAGTGTAGGCGAAGAAGGAAGTCGTGAAAGGTGATCGGCCACTACGTTTTCACATCCTCTTTTGTCCCTTATGACAAGGTCAAACTCTTATAGCAAGAGGATCCAACGTATTAGCATCGATTTAGCATCCTTCTTCGCAAAAAGGTGGCGAAGAGCTGAATGGTCCGTATACACAATAACTGAAGAGCCGATTAAATAAGGCCGGAATTTTTCAAGTGCAAACACAACGGCTAAAAATTCTTTTTCTGTTGTTGTGTAGTTTAGTTGGGCCTCATTTAGTGTACGACTAGCGTAATAAATTACGTGCGGCATGTTATTAATGTGTTGTCCAAGAACAGCACCAATGGCGAAATCTGATGCATCGCACATAATTTCGAATGGATGCGTCCAGTCTGGAGATGAAAGAATGGGCGCAGAAATGAGAGAGTGTTTCAATGACTCGAACGCTTCCATGCAAGTTGAGTCAAAATCAAATGTTGTGTCCTTGGCCAATAAGAGAGTCAAGGGTCTAGCAATCTTGCTAAAATCCTTGATGAACCGTCTATAAAAACCGGCATGGCCAAGGAAAGCTCGGATGTCTTTGATGCATTTAGGAGGAGGAAGATTGGAAATGACTTCAATTTTGTCTCTATCAACCTCTATGCCGTTTTACAAGATGACATGTCCTAAGACAATGCCTTCTCGTACCATAAAGTGACACTTATCCCAATTTAAAGTTAGGTTCTTATCCCTACAGTGGGTAAGAACTGCGTCAAGGTGTAGCAAACACTCGTCGAAGGAGTCACCAAAAATGGAGAAATCATCCATAAAGATCTCCAAAAACTTTTCAACCATGTCTGAAAAGATCCCCATCATACACCGCTGAAATGTAGCGGGTGCATTGCATAACCCAAAGGGCATGCGACGATAAGCAAAAGTGCCAAAAGGACAAGTAAATGCGGTCTTGTCTTGATCCTCTTTGGCGATGGGAACTGGTTATAGCCGGAATAGCCGTCCAAAAAGCAATAGAACTCGTGCCCAGCCAATCGTTCTAGCATTTGGTCAATGAAAGGTAAAGGAAAGTGGTCTTTCCTTGTCGCGGCATTGAGTTTTCTATAGTCGATGCAAACTCGCCACCCAGTTTGGGTGCGAGTAGATATTAACTCATTTGCCTCATTGGTTATGACCGTAATACCTGATTTCTTTGGCACAACATGAATGGGGCTAACCCACTGGCTATCTGAGATAAGGTAAATGATACCACTATCAAGACATTTAACAATCTCCTTCTTGATAGCCTCTTTCATTATGGGGTTGAGGCGTCTTTGTGGATCCCTTACCGGCTTGGCATCATCCATCAAGTGTATATGATGTTCAACTATGAGGGGACTAATCCCCTTGATGTCCGCCATAGACCAGCCGAAAGCTTGCCGATTATTTTTTAAGACCATTAAAAGGACCTTCTCTTACTCGAGAGCGAAAGAGGCCGATATGATGACGGGAAGGGTCTCATTCTCACCTAGATAAGCATATTTAAGGTGCGGCGGAAAAAGCTTTAGTTCGAGTTTAGGAGGTGAAACAATTGATGGTAACAATGGTGTAACTGTTTCAAATTCGAAGGATTCCATCAACGGTTCAAATCGAGTGTATGCAACCGAGTCGGATAGTTCAACTAACTCATCCGAAAAAGCAAAAGACTCAAACTCGGGTGGTGACTCTTCAAAATCGTCTACAAAGGTGAAACACTCATAATCGTTGTCCGGCGTGAAAGCTGTGTCGGATTCTAGGAGGAATGCACTAGAGGCGTCAACACTGCTGTGGTCGAACATAAAATTTTTGAACTCACAGTCCTCCTCCGCGATCTCATTGATCGAGCAAACATCAAGTACGCTAGAATTAGGCTCGGAAGGCTGATTTCCCAACTTAAAAATGTAGAGTTCAATTGTCCTATTACCAAAAGATAGATTCATTGAACCATTACGACAATTGATCACCGCATTAGAAGTCGCAAGGAATGGTCGATCAAGTATCACCGGAATTTGACTCCGGGGGTTAGCTACAGGTTGTGTATCCATAACAATAAAGTCAACGGGGAAAATGAAATCCTCTACTCTAATTAACACATCCTCTAACTCTCCCCTAGGATGGGTGATGGATCGGTCGGCCATTTAGAGAGTGCAATGAGTGGGCTTAAGCTCTCTAACGCCTAATTGCTCGTACACAGAATAAGATAGCAAATTGACACTAGCACCAAGATCTAATAGTGCTCTATTGATATTCTTGTCCCCAATTGTTATCGAAATAGTAGGACAACCGGGGTCCTTGTGCTTTTGGGGTAAAGGTTGGACAAGAGCATCGCTAACAGCACTAGCCACGAAAAATTTCTTTGGTACTTGTGACTTCCTCTTCTTGGTGCATAAGTCCTTTAAGATTTTTCCGTATGAAGGAACTTGTTGGATTGCATCCAAGAGAGGAATATTTATGCTAACCTGTTTGAACAACTCTACAATATTCTCCATTTGTGGAGTTGGTTTATTGGATCTCAACCTATTTGGAAAAAGAACATTTTGAAAATTTGTTGAGTCCAATTTTTGTGGATCAGATTGTGGAGTTGGAACGGATCCCCGTATAGATGTGTTCGTGTTGTGAGAAGTGGGTCTGTTCGAGCTAGAAGAAGTAGAGCCTTATGAAGGATAGAGAATAGGCTCTAACGAAGAAGAAGAAGAAGGTGAAGAAGATGAAGAAGGACCACCGGCAGGGGTGTTATTGTTAATACCCACATTATTGGGCAACACTTTTCCGGATCTCAACGTGGTCATAGCATTTACGTTATGATTCTGCTGTTCATATGCAACATGTGCGTGACCGGGATTTGGCAGGGGTTGAGATGGAAGCTTTCCTTTTTCTCGCTCGCTCAACGCAGCATTGAGTTGTGCAATTTGTGCCTCAATAGATTTGATGCTTTGATTGTGTGAGGCACTGTTTTGCACCAAAGATTGAATAGAAGTCTCCAACTTTGCTGCGGATTGTGTAGATTGCTTTAGGAACGCATATAGACTTCTTTCTAGCGAGTTAACCTTATCATTATGAGGTTGAACAAAATTGTTTTGCGGGTAAGAATTGTTGGGTACAAAATTGTTCATTTGATTAGGGTAAGGTTGCGGTTGGAAAGGTTGCTGGAATTGAGTTTGTGGAGGTGCTTGTTGTTGTGGAGGAGGAGGCCTTTGAAAGTTGTTGTTTCCTTGGAATTGTTAATTTTGGTTCCAAGCGAAATTTGGGTGACTCCTCCAACCCGGATTGTATGTCGAAGAGTATGGATCATTTCTTTGTCGTTGCTGAAAGGCAGCATTGACTTGATCATGTCCTTGAGCAGATGGATTGTAAGGACACTCTTCGGTGAGATGCGATGGATCCGAACAACAAGCACAAACAGTTCGTGGGGGAAAAGCAGGGGCAGGAGAAGACGATGAGATTTTGATCTCAATCGCTTCTAGCTTTTTCGTAAGTGTGGCCATCTCGGACTTCATAGCAATCGACATATCTAATTGATGTATGCCTGCCCTAGACTGACCAATAGAAGAAGATGAGGTGGTCTTGGTGCTCTCCCACTGAAGTGTTTGTTCAACAAGATCATCGAGAAACTGCAACGCTTCCTCACTAGATTTGGTTAGAAAGTGACCTTGACAAATGGTTTCTAGCAACTGCTTCGTTGCCGGGTTCAATCCCTCGTATAATATTTGGCAAAGTTTCCAATTTTCGATCCCATGGTGAGGGCATTGAACAAGTAGGTCTTTGAATCTTTCAAAACACTTCCAAAATGGTTCGGAAGGAAGCTGGGAAAATTGTATAAACTCATTGCGTATTTTAGCAGTCTTGTGATGAGGATAGAACTTTTTAAGAAAAGCTTTCACAAACTCTTCCCAATTCTTAATTGAATGCGACGCTGTGCTGTATAACCACTTCTCGGCTAAGTCATATAAGATGAAAGGAATGACCCTTAGCCTTATAGCATCGTCTGATAATTGGGTTGTTTTCATCATTGCGCAAACGTTTTGGAATTTGTTGATAAAGATATAGGCATCTTCGGATTCCAATCCGTAAAATTTTGGCAGCATATTGATGAAGTGGGGTTTGATCTCAAAATTGTCCCTATTTGCCGGTGGGAGTGAAAGACAAGTAGGAAGGGCGGTGCGGATCGGGTAGAAAAGATCCTGGAGCGCGATTCGTTGGGGTGCTTCAACAGACGGGTGATTCGGGTTATTCGCACTTAACGGAGGTGGAATCAGTCCCGTGGGTAAGGTGTTGTTAGGATTATATCCCGACATACCTTCGGAAGAAGAATTTGAAGGTGAAAGTGAAGAAGTGGAAAGGATTTCGATTTCGGAGTCGAAAGGTTCGTCGGTCGGTACCAACAAAACACGGACTAATCGGGCGCTAGGGTCCCTAGTCCAACCGGACATACACTAAAGAGGTAGTGTAGTCAAAAAGGTGAAAACAAAATGTGGAGGTAAGAAAACGTCAATGAGAAGAAAGTGGTGTAAGTGGAGTGCAAGGATTTCTTTAGCGACAAGTTGCAAGTTTTTGTAAAAAATTTTCCTTTTTTTTATGTGGAGCTTTTTGAAAAAAGATTTTCCGATAAAAGGCTATGACACAAATGCAATCAACCACAAATGCACAATCAGGCCTAGATCTAGGGTCACCTAGGTCAGCTAGACAGCTCCTAACTGTTCCAAAGGGCTAGAAATAGGATCTCAAACCGCTTCTTCACCGCCAATTGCGGCCAGGTAAGTGCCAGGTGAGTGGGAGGCTCTCCACTACAAGTAGTGGCCCTAATTAAGTAACCACTCGCTTTAGATATACTTGCCTAGACACCGCAAAGTCAGGTTAGGATCAACGGCCGATGCCTACAACTAGTCCTCTGTCCTATTGAGCACGACGTTCTTAGGGCTGAGTCTAGTATTTTTTAATTAAATAATGGTCAATGCAAATGCCTTATGTGATTTCTGGGGTCCTGGGAAGGGTGATGAAATCCCCACCTAATTTGAATTGGTCTCAAGCCCCTTAAAGTCCGATTAAAATTATGCAAAGTAGTAACAATCACTTGCAATCAATTTTTTTATTTTTTTAGCGCGGCTCAAAGAATCCTGCACAAGATCAATTATTGGAAGGGGGGAGATTTTTTTTTAAGCGCAAAGAATTCTGCAGAAGATTTGACAGAAGATATATTGAGGTTGCAGAGGAGAGAAAAAGGGAACAAACAGAGGGAATCCACGTGCTGACGTCAGCAGGGAAGCCGCGGTCAGAGACAGGGTTCGGCGGCGCTTCCGCGGTCAAGTGGAGGGTTCAGATCCCGAGATTTTTTTCTGCTGTTCTATTGTTGAAATCCCCTTCTGTTCGGATCTTCCGTTTTCTGTTTCGCACTCTGGATTTTTCCAGATCCGTCGATCCTGCAAAGATTCACACAAGAAACCCTTCAAACAATAAAAGATAGAATTTTTATATTTTTTATTTTTCAGTTTTTTATGATTTTTATAATTTTATATTAACCCGAAATTGCAAAAAGGAAATATTACGCCATCTCCGGCAATGGCGCCATTTGATTAAAGTTGGATTTTAATGATAAAAAATAATATTACCGCAATCAAAAACGGCGTCGCTTGGTAGCTAGCCGGTGAATACGGGTCGGTCCACAGGGATGATGTGAATTTCCTAATTGTTCTAACGAGCTAATTCCAAATGGTGTTTTGATCTTTATCACTAAAACTAATTTGATTTAGACTAGGATTTAGGAAACTTGCTAGGGTTAGGTTTAGGTTAAGTTTGGTAAAATAAAATTTCCCATCTCTTTCAATGCCCTAAATTAGATCTTTTTAGGAGTTATGGTAATTATTAATAAAGGGGATTAGGATGGTCGGGAAGAAACGATGTTTCTTTCTCTAGATCCTTGTCCGTCCTTTTTTAATTCTTACCCTAACCTCCATGGAAGACATGCATATCCGGTCTTTTATACTACGGTATCACCGTTACCTCATGGGTAGGGTGCCGTAGGGAGCGGAATATGGATGTATGCATGGAGTCCTAATTATTAACGTGTGATGGGCAAGAAAGGGGTGAGAGATTTGCATCTCTCAAACCCTTCCCTATTCCTAACCCTAACAAGCGAGGAAACTACTCGCTCATTAAGGGGTCTAAGAAAAATATAATTTTTATTTTGGTTTTAGAGTTAAGAGATTAATTAACTACTGCAGATTAATAAAAAGTAAGATCTAGATTTAAAACTAAGGCAAAGAATAGATCTATCTAGGGCAGAAATTAAATTAAGAACTAAGGCAAAAAATAAAAACTACTTACAAATTGATGCTTTCCAAAACTTCAAGAGAATTCTGAATTTTTATTAATGAAAGGAGGCATGACCTAATACAAGAATTTGGGTCTCTATTTATAGGACGTAGAAAACCCTAGGTTTACAATCGCCGCATGTATGCTTTTACAAAAATACCCCTAGGAAGACTAGTCAGCGCCGCCAGAGATTATGGTAAAAACTTTCGCCACTACGGGCTCAGCACGGCCGCGGAACCGCGGCCGCAGGCCAAGTTTGGCCACGGTTTCGCGGCCAAAAGAGGAGCTTGTATCTTCAATTTTTCTGCTATGCTTCTGGGTGTCTTTGTCTTCCTATTTCTTTGGTTGTTTCTTCAGAATGTTTTCCATTTCTCTTCCAGATCTCCACAGTGAGTAATGTAGTGGACTTTTACAATTTGCTTCATGTCGAAGTCTTGAACCTTACGCTGCCTTGTACTTCCTGTAGGCTTGATCAAGATCCTTCTATTTGTTGGTCGTAGTCTCACTTTTGCATCGTCTTTTATCTTTTTCACTGTTTTTGTTCCGAGAACCTGTAACCTGTAACTATGTAGCAGACATGGGTTAAAAGCACCTGTTTATTTGTAAAATGTATAAGAATGGGGAATATAAGAATGCAATATTATGGTATGAACAGAATCCTCACGATTCCTAAGGAGAAAACACACCTATGAGATCCTCACGACTCGTAGGAAGAAATATCTTTTTGAGACCCCTACGGCTCACGAAGTTAAAAGCCTTAGTCGTCAGGTTCCTAACCCTGATTGCTAAGCCACCTTTGTTCGAACCGACAAAGGCAAATGATGATTCGCTCCTGACAATATCTCAGTGGTAGCGATGCTGATGCTTAAATCGATAACAAATTCCAAGTCCTTTCACGGTAAATGATGATTCGCTCCTGGAAACATCCCAGTGGCAGCGATGCTGATGCTAAGATTAGTATCAAGATCTCAAGTTCCAAACTCGCAATAAAAATCAGCGAGCCAAAAATGCATATAAAATAGCCGAAGTGATGGGGCAACTCGCAATAAAAATCAGCGAGTAAAATATGTGCATATAAAAATAGCCGAAATGTTTTGGCAACTCGCAATAAAAAGCAGTGAGTAAAAAGAAAAATAGCCGAAATGATTAGGCACCACGAAAATAGCTGAAATGATTGGGCAATCGCAACTTTCGCAATATAAAAGCTGAAATGATAGAGCGTCGCAGAAAGAAAGAAAAAAAATGAAAAAATGAAACTTTTGCCCTACAGGTGAGTCCATACTGACCCTGTATACAATCCATGGGCATAAACGAAAGGAACCACATTTCCCCACCAGACTCTGTCAAAGGGAAGCCAGATCTCGACGGCAACATCTACAGCCTAAAGATCACCACGATGTTTCTTCTTACTCCAATCGAATGCAGACGTAACATCAACAACCGACCTCAGGGTCACAACGAAACGGAGCCATGGCAAAGTCCCTAGTTCCAAATCTCAATGGCAACATTTACAGCCTAGAGATCAGCAACGGTGTTCCTCCTCATTCCAGCAGGATACGGACGCGACACCACCAATCGGAGCCATGACAAAATCCCCAGTTCTAAGACTTTACGGTTCACAGACAACCCAGAGTCAACCCCGACACCACAGAAAGCGGAGCAAATCAACCCCGACACCGCAGAAAGCGGAGCAAGTCAACCCGACACCGCAGAAAGCGGAGCAAGTCAACCCCGACACCGCAGAAAGAGAAGCAAGTCAAACCCGACACCGCAGAAAGCGGAGCAAGTCAACCCCGGACACCGCAGAAAGCGGAGCAAGTCAAACCCGACACCGCAGAAAGCGGAGCAAGTCAAACCCTGACACCGCAGAAAGCAGAAACAAGTCAACCAATGATCTCTCGATTCGTCTCGACTCATAGGGGAAAGCCTTAGGTAATGGGGATAAGGACCTGTTTCCTAAGCACTGGGGCCTTGCAAGTCGGTCCAAGATGAGCCATTGCATACTATTCACGGGCCACACTCTCCAATGTCGAATCTCGACAAGGAGGGAAACAACCACTTACGGATCCTATCGACTCGTAAAGGGAAAAATTCTCTTGTGAGATCCTTACAACTCTCGAGAGAAAATACACACTTAGGAATCCTTACGATTCATAAGGAGAAATTACACCTACGAGATCCTCTCGACTCATAGGGAGAAAATTCTTTATAAGACCCTCACGGCTCATAAAGTTGAAAAGTCTCGGGTAGCAGACCTGAACCTGCTTCCTAAGCTTTCGCTACCTGACAAAGAAGTCAAGATGGACTGTTATCTACCATCTACAGGCCACACTTGCCAAAGTTACATGCCACTGAAATGGAGGTTCTACTCAAGTATACATAAACTACTTTGCGCCAAGTCAAAACAAAAAGGTATAACCCATGGACATCAGCCACATACTATGCAAGGCAATAAAGAGAACATTCGACTCACATCCAATTAAGCGTTCGAAGCATACCCACTCATGTGTATGCGAAAAGGATTAATGCGTGAAATAAATGCATAGAGAGGGAAAATTTGTCATTCATACTTCAGAAAATTCTTACATTGATGAAAACAGTAAAACAAAAACGTCATTAAAATGTTTACAATGGTAAAACATTAAATCCTGGACATGGATTGATGAATTCAGAAGTAAGGCCGTCTAAAATGCTTCTGGCCTCTCTGACCATTTTCGTGTGCATCCTCTCACGAATACAAGCATCAGGATTCTCGTTGATATCATCCGCCCTTTGATAGGCAGAGATTATCGTTATATGTTGGAAAACTTGATGCAAGATATCAACAAGACTATCTCGCCGCCTCTTCGAGATCAAACCCATCAGATACACTGAGTGTACCTTGTCTTCAGCGTCATCAAGCGCCTCCACCATCATGGCTTCGTAAAATCCAGGAAGGGCTTCCCAAATCGCTCCCACGATGATCTTCAACAAAGCAGAACGACGGGGGAGCAGTCGACCGTTGTGTTCATTGAGGCGACGCATAACCTCAGCGCATTGAGCGTCCGTAAACTCCTGGTTTTGACAATGGCCTTGGACGCGAATGTCTTCATAGGAGATAATTTCGTCAAGATCATATAAATAAACCGCCATAATATTTGAGCAGGAAAATCAGCAAGAGTTTAGCAATCGAGATAATCAAGAAAACAGGACAATTATTATAAGAATCTAAAAAGATTCTCATTAAACGGACATAGGAGTTTTAAACAACTCTTTACATCCCTATAGAGAAAGCAAGTTTTGTTAAAGTACTCAACAAATTTGAATTTACGCAAGAAAGGAAAAATCCCTTGAAAAGATTTTCAAGAACACCGGGGAATCAAATTCCCAAAGGGCCCTCTTAATCTTTCAGAGATAAGCTTTTCGGTGAGGAATTAAATTCATTTAATGCAATGGAATTAAATTCCAGAAACCCTATAAAGAGGAAATGAAAAATCAAATGCCATGCCCAAAGCTTTGAGAATTATTACTCAAGAAAAATCACATCTTTGAATCTCTAAGAGATGAGTTTTAAAGGAGAGCAAAGCTCTTATGATGGATTTAAAATCCAGAGGCTTTCTTTAAGAAAAGGGTTCTCTAATGAAAGGAGAGCAAAGCTTTCATGATGGATTTAAAATCCAGAGGCTTTCTTTAAGAAAAGGGTTCTCTGATGTTCAAGATCTTTACATAAAAAAAGTTTTCTTTTTCCAACAGAGTTTAACTCAGGAATTGCAATGGCAGAGAACTAAGCTCTGAAGAGGAGAATTAAATTCTCAAAGAAAATAACCAAGGAAGAAGATGAAAGAAACAGTGTCTGCCTAAAAGACCAAACCCTTGCATTTATAAGACATGATGGGGAGCGGTTCATCTTCCCATTCCCCTAGACCATCCGACGGCTATAAAGATGACAGCGTTGCACTCACGTGCAAGCCACATGAGAACAACGCTATGGGGGCATTTGTTCCCTTATGAAAAATAAACAGAAATAAAAAGGCAATGGGAAGATTCCCTAAACAAAGCATCACGTGCCCACACGTGATGCGCTTTGAAGCCAAAATTATAAAGCGTTACACTTAACATATGGGACTGAACCTGGGCCTCACGTGCTACACGTGAGCACCTATATACAAAGTATATAAGCGCCTTTATAAAACAAATAGCAGACCAGAAGGCGCATCATGTGCCTACACGTGATGCTCTTCTCTGGGACTACTGCATATAGGCAAACCGGCCTAGTGCCGTTATGTCACGTGCTACATGTGAGGAGTCCTAAGATCTTCTGAGCCTATAGAATTAAATTCTATATAAAAGGGATCAGAACCCTATTTTGGAAATACTCCTCAAATCTTTCTGAACAAGAAAGATTGTGCTCTGTAAATCAGAGCACCGTTGGATCAAAGATCCAATGGTGATTAAAAATCACCAAGATACAGAATAAGTTCTATGTAGGAAAATATTTTTCCAATCTTGTTAAAAACAAGAAAAATTTCTTTTATAAAACAGAAGTCCTTGGATCAAAGATCCAACGGTGGATAAATTCCACAAATCAATTAAGAAATCTCTCAATAAGAGATTTCCTTAACTGAATTAATAAATCAGCCTACCCTATATAAAGGACCCAAGACTTCAAGTCTTGCACAGAGAAACCCCCTCATAAACTGCAAGTTCAAAAGAAAAGAAGAAACCCTAGGTAAGAAGAAACGAAAACACAGAGAACATCTTACTTCCCCTTCTTCGCCTCCACAAGAGTTTAACTCTTCCCAAAGAACTTAGTTCTTTCTTCTGGTGAAAAATCTGCAGAAGCAGATCTCCCCACAAGTTGAGAATTTAATTTTCATCAGGGAGATTCTGCCATGCAGATCCAAAACCTAGAGGAAGATCTAAATTCAAAGAATTTAATTCTCCCAAAAAGACATATAGGAATTTAATTCCTCTGATAAAACTAGGATTTAACCCTTCATATAAGAACTTAGTTCTTCCTTCTAGTGAAAGATCTGCAGAAGCAGATCTCCCCATAAGTTGAGAATTTAATTCTCATCGGGGAGACTCTGCCATGCAGATCCAAAACCTAAGAGAAGAACTAAGTCCAAGGAATTAAATCCTTATAAAAATATATATAAGGGATTTAAGATGTTTAAGACTTAGAGAAAGAATTCCATGCATATTGATGATCACGTGTTCACACGTGACCAACTGTGATGAACTTAAAAGAAAGATTAAAATAGGTCACATGTCCCCACGTGACCAAAAGTGCTTAGCACTTCAAAAAGAAAAGGGGAATAAACCCAAGACAGTTCCCATTTTGGGGCGCCTCACGTGATCCCACGTGACCCTCTGAAAGTGCTTAGCACTTCTAAAAGAAAAGAGGAATAAACCCAAGACGGTTCCCATTTTGGGGCGCCTCACGTGACCCCACGTGACCCCTAATAGGGCTGAGCATTTATAAAAGGAACAAGGGAATAAACCCAAAGAAATAATGCCCAATTCTTAGGCATCTCACGTGCCACATGTGAGCACTCCAAATTTCAGTGTTTAACACTGCTTTAGAGTCTCGCGTGGGAGCACGTGAGCGCCGAGCAAATGTTAGTGTTTAACTCTATGAGAGGCCAACCTTAGCACTAATTAGCTTAGTTTCCCGAGACTAAAACCTTTTTTGGTCACCAATCAAATGAACTCCTATACTCAAGTCTCCCCATGTCGATCTTAACTCCAAAGATGATTAGTGATCTTCTACAGATGGCATCTGAGATGATGTTCATCCCACATCTTCCCTCAATTTGAAATTTGGTTCAAGGATACATCTCTTCACACCTCTGATATATGTCATTGTAATTCTTCAACGTCTTCAGAGAGGCGGATGGTCCCAATAACCATTAACTCTTGGCTCACCCCTAAATTGATGAGCCAGAAACTAAACTCCATGGACTACGATATCCTTAAACTCCATGGACCGTAATGTCCCTAAACTAAACTCCATGGACTATGATGTCCTTAAACTTCATGAACTATGATGTCCTTAAACTTATGGACCGCAACGTCCCTAAACTAAACTCTATAGACTATGAAGTCCTTAAACTCCATGGACTATGATGTCCTTAAACCCAATGAACCGTAATGTCCCTAAACTAAAGCAATAGAGCCCAAATACTCTTTTGTTGGATCTAAATGATCCTAAATCTTGTTAAGTAGATCTTAGTCCAAAATTAGGCTAACGTATCCTTAAAAAACATTTAAGTTGATCTTAATCTCAAAACGAGGTTAACGAGCCCTAAATCAAACCAAACCCAAATCTAAGAAAATACGGATTTGGACTAATCCCCGCCCTACAGGCGACAACACAAAATAGTCTCCGTATACAATCCACGGGCAACCTAAAACAAAACAAACACACACGACACGAAGTGAACATCTGGAGCAGGAGAAAGTGGTTATCGCTACGTGGTAACGAAATTAACTGCAGGGGCTTGCGTCTGCAGGGAAGAGCGTCCCCACAATCAAAAAACCCTCGCAAACGAGGGGGAATCTGACGAAGTCTGCTACATCGGCCGCTCCGTTTAAACCTCCGATACACGGTGCCATAAATCAACTTGGAATCTTCGGAAAGGTGGACGGATAAAACCAAATAGCATCTTCCCCCTAAAATTCAGGCCAAACGTCCCTAACGTCCTGGTCGCGTCTTTCGACGGTAAACAGGCGGTGTCTGGTTTTCTGATGGGGATGGCCTCTATCCACTTTATAAAGTAGTCTACCGCGATGAGGATGTATTTGTGTCCGCCCGTGCCGGTGGGGAGTTGGCCCACCATATCCATCTCCCATTGTGCGAACGGCCAAGGGGAACTGAGGGTCGTTAGCTCGGTAGCGGGGTGACGGGGTATGCTGCCGTGGAGTTGGCAGCTTTTGCATCTTCGGACTAGTTTCTTAGCATCTTAGTGTATCCTCGACCAATATTATCCTTGGAGCAGCGTCTTTTTACCAGGGTGCGGGCCCCTTGGTGTGCCCCCCGACCCCTTCGTGTATCTCTTGTAGAATATAATCGGCTTCGTGGGGGTTGACGCATCGAAGAAGGGGCTGTGTGTATGACTTCTTTAAAAGTTCCCGTTACTACAGATAAAATGATGAGCTTTTGCCCGAAGGCGGCGTGCCTCTCCTCGGTCTTCCGGAAGCATACTATCTTTTAGGAATTCCACGAGAGGTTTTCTCCAATCTTGGCCTTCCTCCTGATCTGCGGTATGAACAGTTTGTTAACTAGGCGCTGATATGTAGCCGTATCATTCTTAAGACCGAAGGGCATCACTATGTAGCAGTATACCCCCCGATCCATGGTGAGTGTGGTGAATTCTTCATCTGTCGGGTTCATCCGGATTTGATTACAGCCGGAAAAAGCGTCCATGAAGCTTAGCGATTCATGGTTGGCCGAGCTGTCCACTAGCTGGTCTATCCGAGAGAGGGGATAGTTGTCTTTCGGGCAGGCCTTGTTCAGATCTGTGAAGTCGACGCACATGCGCCACTTCCCGTTCGCCTTTTTGACCATTACCTTGTTCGCTAGCCAATCTGAGTAATCTATATTTCTAATAAAGTTGGCTGCGAGCAATCTATCGACCTTTTCCTCAATCGTCTTTTGTTTGATCGGCGTGAAGCTTCTCTTCTTTTGTCAGACGGGTCTGGCCTTTTAGGTCGATCCCGAGCTTGTGTGATATAACTTTGGGGTCGATCCCGGGCATGTCCACCGGTGTCCAGGCGAATACGTCTGAATTTCCTCAAAGGAAGCGGATCAAGTCTTTGTGACGGTCTCGCGTCAAAAGAGATCCGATCTGAACGGTTCGTCCAATGACCCCCTCGACGAGAGGGACTTCTGTCAGCGCTTCCACCGGGGCTCCTCGGATTTCTTTCTGGTCTTCGTGCATATCCAAAGATCCTTGGAAATCGTTTGTGTCCTCAAAGTCGTCGCTCTGCTCTCCGGTGGGAGACATTAAGGAAAAGCAAATCTTGGCGATCTGCTGGTTCCCGTGAGCCTGGCCTATCCCCCCTTTCTCTAATGGAAATTTGACCGCATGGTGGTAGGTCGAGATTTGAGCCCGGAGGGCCTTTAATGTCGGGCATCCCAGGAGGATGTTATAGGACGAAGGGATCTTAGCGACGATGAAATCTACTGGTACGGTCCTCGTATGGCCTGCTTCACCAATGTTGAGGAGGAGGGTGACCACTCCCTCGGCCGAGATGGAGTGGTTGATAAACCCCGTAAGGACGTGGGAGGTGGGCCGTAGGTCAGACGGTCCCAGCCCCATACGCTTGAAACAGTCGTAAAATAGGATGTCTGCCGAGCTCCCAGAATCGACCAATATCCTATGTACCTCGTAATGGTAGACCCGGGCTGTTATAACGAGGGGGTCGTTGTGAGGCAAGGATATACCGTGGAGGTCTTCATCGGTGAAGATGATGGGCTCAATCGGCCTGCACTTCTTTTAGGGTGGATCGCTTGTACCCTCGACTGGTAGGAGTTGTTGGTTTTCGCCGGGTGTGCAAGCAGATTCCGAGGTGACGACCATGATTTGCCCAATCATTAACTCCCCGGGAGCGGGCCAGTTCTCTTTCTCCTGGTCTTCCTGTCGCTTGTCCCGCAGGTACTTCGCCAGGTGGACAGAGCGGATCAACTCGTCGATATAGTCACGGAGTTGTTTGCAGTTTTCGGTCGGATGACCCTGTGACCTATGGAAGGCGCAGTACGGTCCCCGGACACGCTTAGCCGCTCTTTGGATGACTGGCAGGAACTTGAAAAATCTCTCGCCATTCGCTTCCTCCAACAGCTCGGTCTGGGAGATGTTGAGAGGAGTGTACTCCTGGAACGTCGGGGAGTATGGTTTTGGCTGGTCGACCCTTTTCTTCTCTTCTTTGCCCCTCTTCTTCTTGTCAGATTGGTCGCCCCGGGGCAGGTTGGTGTTCACCTCCGACTCGAGTTGGATCTCCCGCTTGGTCCAAACTTTTACCTTGGCCATGGTCTTAGGTTGTGCTAATGCAAAAGAGAGGAGCCACTCTTTATTCCTAAGACCCGACCTTAGTGCGGTGATGACAGTTTCATCTCGGTGCTTGGAGACCTCTAAGGGAGCGTTGTAGAAATGAGTGATGTATCCCTTAAAGGATTCCTTGTCCCCACTCTTTATGGTGAACAAGTAGTTGACTGTTCTCTTTTGTCGTCGATTCCTGACGAAGTGGCCAAGGAATTGGGTGGCTAGCTCACCGAAGGTCAAGATAGAGCGTGGCGTGAGTCCTCGGAACCGGTCTCGGCCAGCCCGGATGAGGGTTATAGGGAAAGCTCGGTATTGGGCCGCGTCGGAGTTATCCTGGAAGCTCATGACCACCGTTAATGCGTCTAGATGGTCCTTCGAGTCGAATTTCCTGTCGAAGATGGCCACCTTGGGCGGTTTGTTCCTGGATGAGACGTGCTCGACCAGTAGTTCTTCCATAAAGGGTTTAGCCAGTGAATTGGCAGAGTATCCGGCCCCTTCACCGGACTCTTAGCCATCCCGGTGTACGCCCTCGATTTTCTTCTCAAGGGACTCGTGTCGGTGGTGGTAACTCGAGGATTCTGCACAGCCAGAGTGGTGACTATCCCCACTCCGGGTCTGTGCCAGTGTGCAGCTTCGATTCCGCTCTGTCAGATTTCGCAAATCCTCGGGCGAGGTCCTTCTCGAGTGGCCCCAGCGTTTGGCGTTCATGTGACCACAGTGGGAGGGAAGGTGTCGATCATGCCTGGAAGCAGGCGAGATGACCGATACCTCCTCGGGGGGCGAGAACGCACGATGGGCATTGGAACGACGGCCCAGCCTTCCCTGGAACCGTGGCGTGGAGCTGTTCGGCGCTTAACGGGTCATAGAATCAGTCACCGCGTGTAGGTTAAGGTGGCCGGAGTCGGCCCGCCGGCGCTCAGTGGAGCTGTGACGAGGATGAGGTAAATCGAGGGCTTAAGTGTGCCCGTCCGTCCTTCGGCGGACGTCGCTATCTCGATGAGGGGGAACTGCGGCCTGGTGGGTGTGGCCTGCTGCTTGGACGCGAACGAGAGCATCCACCAGCGATGTGATCCTGTTTATCCGAGCGGATAAGGCGCTGATAGCGTTAGGAGAGGGAGACAAGCCTGTGACATTTTAGAAAATAAAATATTATTTTTGGGAATTTAAATAATTAAAAAATGATAAATTTCATGAATATTAATAAATATGAGAATTATTTTTAATAAAAGGGTATAATTATATACCAATAGTTTGGAAAATTAATATAATTATTGATTTGGAAGGTGTTAAGTTGATTTAGATATGTTATAAATATTTATGCAATTACTTGTATACAAGTTTATTACTAAACTTGATTAATATTTACTAATTATGCATTAATCCAGTTTATGTGTATGACATGCACTATGTCATGTTACACAACTTGTCGCATTTTATTTTAACCATGGCTTCATTTGTATATGCATGTCTTTGTTTTGTTTTAAAATCAGCGAGTAAAAGAAAAGAAAAAGAAAATAAGTGAGAGAAAGAGTGATGGGACAAGTATCATGGATGAGAGAGAAAGAGAGAAGCTTCTACATTTTTCCAAGCTCTCTTCATCTCTTCATTTCCTCACCTCATTTCTTATCTATTTTATCTTCCTCCATCTCCTCTAACCTCCAT
The DNA here is from genome assembly GCA_030015575.1 of Agapanthus africanus. NCBI lineage: Eukaryota > Viridiplantae > Streptophyta > Magnoliopsida > Asparagales > Amaryllidaceae > Agapanthus > Agapanthus africanus. The sequence goes on along the minus strand of CM057349.1, from coordinate 58,250,944 downwards.
GGCCACCCTCAAATCCACCATCAAACTTCATGCATCCTTCATAAAAATTATGCTCAACCCCACTACAAACCCCTTAGACCAAACAAGTTGGGACTTTGAAGACTTTGGGCAACTCAAGAAAATTCTTGAGTTGCCAAATAAGGTAATTTCCTATACCCTTAGTGTAACTTTTAGTTCTCTTTATGTTTTAGTGTAGTTTAGAGTTAAACTTGTGGTGATTTGTGATGTGGAAATTTTCCAAGAAGAGATTTGGGAATTTTTATGACTTGTGAAGGTAGATTTGAGACTTGGTTAGGGACCACAACCTTTATAGTGCTAGAATCATGGACCAAAACAGAGACAAATCCAAGACTTGAGTTAGAAATATTTCAAATGTCGGTTTTGTGGATATTTTTGGGGACTACAGGGAATATGGGGCAATCTGAGACTCTTTTAGGATAATCAAACATCCCTAGACACCTAATTAGAACCTTAGGAGACCGCTACCAAAAGACGAGATCCCAATTCTTTATTATGGCTGGCGGCGCCGGGATGTTTCGCCTTCTCGCCGGATTTGTCGAGGTATTTGGTGTTATGGTTGGGTCTGTAGCTCAATTACCTTATAAACAACCCCATGTATTGTTTGTTTAGCCCCAAATTACCTAAGTTAAAATCTTGAGCTGGTTTTCTAAGTTGTTGTTTTGAGTTTTGTGGATTTTAATAACTTGAGTTTTGATGATGTGTTTTATCTACGTCGATGTCGAGGGTTATTTGGTTGTTTTGCATGCGTGGCCCGTTGGTTCTAACCTATGTGCATTTCGTGTGCCGTATCTGGTTTTCTTGTATTTGATTCTTGTTTTACGATATAACGTATTTGACACTGTAGGTACCTCCGCGTGGACTTCGGGACGATAAGGGAGAGAGTGGCGTCATCGACTTTGGCAAGCGAGGATCGAGGTAAGTAGATATATATCTACGGGGGAAGTTGGGTGGATGGCGTATAGCACCCTCGCAAATGTAGAATAGGGTTATTACTATATTATTATGAGTTTGGATGCGATATTGGATATTTAGCGAGTAGGGTATTTAGAAGACCTTAGGTTAGATTAGATTGATCTAGGAAGACCTATCCATAGGATGTTTACCTTGGTGGCGAATCGCAGGTTATATGTAGTCACACACACACACACGCACGCGCACACTTGATTTTGTGTGTATGTGTGTGTGTGTGTGTAAGTATGTGTATATGTGTGTGTGTGTGTATACATACATACATACATACATATACACGGGTAATGAGGATAGTATATGATACATGGAGATGAGTCGATATGATCGGGTTTGATGCCGTGAGATTTTGATATGTGTTTGAGTCGTGATATTATATATGATATGATATTATAATGAATCGTTGGGCGATATGTATTCATACATATGATAATATGTGAGTTGATAATAATTGAATGTACGAGACTTTAGAACCGTACCCATGATCATGATATTTTACGATGATGATACCGTACGAATGATGATATTATGTATGATTTTGACCCGTACCCTCGATTTTGAGGATACCGTACGATAGATATTACCGTACGAAACATATAAGATGATTGATCCACACTCTTGACTCAAGAATTTTGTACGACGTATTATTACCGTACGTGATGATATGAGGCTGGATCGCCGACTATTAGGTATATCGGCTCGGGATAATATAGATTTCATATTGTAGGGTTGCTAGGCATACGCACAAGGGTCTACGAGGCATCAACCATGCCCGATTTAAAATTTAGCCATGCCGAACAACCCAAAGCCGGATCTTTAAACTAGAGTTTAGGTGAAAACAAGCATGTTAAACTCTTTAACACTAAGTGAGAGGGATTACAACCTTTGTAGATCTGGTCCTTCAGTTCTTAAGCTCCGTGTTGAGGTCCCTTCACTGCGATCATCGTGTTCCGGACTCTCGTGAGGCTTCACGAAGAGAAAGATGCAGTCTTGCTTCCGATCTTCGATAACAAAGATGATCTACCTTGAAGTTTCATTAACACAAGCTAACACACACTAAATGAAGTGAACACTCTCATCTAAAGGGCAAGGATAGATGAGAGTGATGAAGTAGGATTTTCTCTCTCTTTTATTTTCTTATTCTCACTCATTTTCATCATAAAATCAAAAGCAAGAAAGCTTTTTCATGAAAAAAGAAGGAAGAAGAAGATGAATCAATAATAGAATCCTTTTGTGATGAATAATGTAAAGAAGATAATGATGAATAATGCAACCATGGTCGCTAAACCTTTGTAGAGAATTAACCAAGGGCTAGGGTTTGGGTTGGGTTAAAGCATGAGTCATTTGAAAATATCTTGCACAAAACAAAAAGAAACCTTCTAGAATCATCAAGAAGGAACTAACCCAAAACAAACCCTAACCTTGTTTAATCTCCACTAATCATGTTGCATTAGTTATCATATCATGTTACAATATTATATATCACATATATAATATTTATCGTAACAATATAAAATAATACAATTAACATATATCGCATATATATCAATGTATTACCCGAGTGAGAAAAAGAATCTTTTAGTGAGCTAATATTAGTTAATGTAATTTAATATATCATATATATTATTATACATTAAATTATCGAATCAACACTTGATCCGACAATCCGGCTATATCGCATATAACCGACTAATACGATGACCCGGCTATATCACATATACCCGGCCGATATCTCATATCGCGAGAATCCAATACGGTATCACATACCGCATTATCCTCGGTCCCGCACATATCACATATGTGCTCCTACTCCGTTTTGCCTGAGCCAAGAAACCTCTGTGTAGGACTCTAAAGAATCGTCAATACGCCGGCAGTAGGTGATGATCATATCAAACACCCACAAGCTGCAAGCGGTCAGCTAAACGTAATAGCCACCCAGATATTGAGCGCTCAGAAGATCAACAAGCAAGCCTGTACATTCTCCTGTGAATCCAATCAGTAACACTCCCGTACGGTCCGGTCTCGTCGTCTGATATGTCGCATATCTCGCATAGGGGTGGTAAATGTCAGACCCCAGTAGCTCGATAAGTCATGTCGATATGAGATCTATAACAGTTCGAGAAACTACTGATAACGCTTACCAGTAAATCTCAGCAATCTTGCCCAGGGATTTCCGGTTATAGCCAATCGAACACAGCACAACATCAACTCCCTATACCGGGAGAGACGAATCCCCTCCTATCGCTCATTGCCTCCATGTGATTCGGGACTGTACCCAAAATCCACCTTTTTGCACGCCTTCTTGGACGTAGTATAATGGAAATCAAAGAACAGTGGGAATCACACAAGACTCTATGACGATCTCGGGTCAACAAACTACTCTGTACTAGTGTCCCGGAGAACTGCCATCTGACGTGAGGTATAATACCATCTGGGAGTTCTCGCCGAGTCCGTCCAGTGTACCCAGTCTCTACTGAGCATCCGTACACCATTCTTGATGTCAAACACCGATGGATATGGGATCATCCATCGCCCATCATATGGGTCAAGATGCGTATACGCTAGTCTACTCTGGTGCATCGATGCCCTGTCTCGATACACCCTCGACTAAGAACAGTTATAGGATGTACTCGTCGACTACCGTGGCCCCACTAGTATGATCTCATCATAGTCCCAGTAGTCGAGTACATATCCAAAGGGCTTTATCAACATGTAACATAGAGACAATCAGAGTACATGTTAAGATAAAGTACAACCAGATAGCATACTATCATGTCGAGCAAGAAAGTCCTCCCTATATATGTCCAAGCATCCATTACAATATACATCGTATGTACAGTAATGGCCTCTAGGGCATACATATAACTAACACATATTACCTTTCGATTAGTTCCTTAGTTTAGTCTTTTAGTTGATTGAGTAGATGTTAGACTAGGCTCGAGTCATACCTATTTTCAAAACTAACGAATCGTGAGTATTTTCAAAAGACATTTCAAGGGATGCAACGGATTTTCAAAGGATATATCTTTTCTCAAAAAACACCGTAGCTCCTACTTTTCAAAAAACCACGATTCGTGCTATTTCAAAACTCTAAAATGGTATGACTCGTATACAGATATGTATACTTTATTATGTTGCGTTTACTATTCACTTTTCCGTTATATTCATGTTGCTCTCATTGCATTTCACATATACATGTGTCTTCTTTTTCTATTATGAGCTTGTATGTTAGGACACTAGCGCCATTACCGATGATGCGTATGTTGCACGTACACTTGCTTGCCGGCTCACACACATCATCATCGGTAATTGTCATGCCACATACACACTAGAGAATCTTTACTCCATTCATATAATCTGATAATCTATAAATGTAGCATTTTTTTACATTCATAATCTTAAAATGCTAGTGTAGACATTGTATCTCTTACTTAGAATACCTCATGCATTTGCATCCGTACATTCTAGTTATGAACTGATCATTGGCTTTATGTCACGACCTAAAGTTTGGCCCGTGACCGGCACTTAACCACGTAACTTCTACAGGCATAACGCGACTAAGTGAACCGAAAACCCAGAAATCAAACCAGTAAAAGTATAGAGTGTTATAAGTTTTAAATGAAAGCACTTACTAACATGTTAAGAAATCTAAGTAAACAATCACCAAGATAGCAATATACGACGCCGTAGCGAAGATCAAGATCCATAAGTGGGAACATCACAGATAGAATAAACTGCAAGTACAGTCGGCTCACAACGAGCTCGACACCAGAACACAAATAATATACATCATCGTCCTCACACCGTCTCTAAGTCAAATACATACATGGTAGATGGAGATTACTAGATACAATAATGTACATAACTGAAAGATAAACAGATACCGCACAAAACCCATCTATCAGCAAAAGAGCTAGTACACCAACTATGGGGGTATCTGCGTCAAAAGATGCAAAACGCAGCCTGCCGCGACTACTCCGAAGGGCAACCTGCAAACACTGTGGCACAACGGGGGTGAGTTGCCAACTCGTGAATAGAGATAACATATAAAGGTAATCGCGAGCATGTACGTACTGCGCTACTCTATCATATGCCAACAGATGATATCAATATGTGATAAGCAGTATGTGCAATAATCATGCAAGTGCTCTATCAGGTAATATAACTACAGGATGAGGTACAATAATAAATGTTGAGCATGGGCAATATAACATCTACACGGAATGTCAACGTGGAATATATAATCGGTGTCCATCAATGCACCCAGATCCCCCAAATAGCTCAGGCGCCGGCACTCTCATCGGCCCTCAAATCCTGTAAATCTCTGAGAATCTCGAGTGCCTAAAATTGGCACCCAAATATCATAAATACTCGTGTCCAGTATCGACACGCAAATCCTCATCCATCGGGCCCCATCAGTCCGGGTCAGCCCATGGGCTCCGTCTGCGGTATCGGCCCTCGGCCCCGGCAGTACGGATCATCCCGCATCCATCTATTGACTCTTATCAGTATCCTCCGGATAACTGTCAGGTCCAACCAATCACCGGTAGGTAGTAGTCCCTCTGCCAGGCTCACCGTCTACTACACAGCGAAACCGTTCTCGCCCCGGGGTACCATACCGGGTCCACTATGTACCCGTAATCGGTCTCAACCAGCTCCTCGATTCGGGTTCACATATATCACTCTAGCACCGAGGAAACACATGGTGGACGCACCGAAATATCATATCAAGAGAACCGGGTTTTTAAATGATTACATATTTGAAATAGCCACGGTTCCCAAATCCAGAAATCACATGTAATCCAAACCAATATGCAAGTCAATGATCCGATATGATATGTGCATCAAGTATGAATATCGTGTCAAGTCACATAAAGATGATCTACAACATAATGATCCGATGTGATATATGCATCAAGTATGAATATCGTGTCAAGTCACATAAAGATGAGCTACAACATAATGATCCGATATGATATATGTATCAAGTATGAATATCGTGTCAAGTCACATAAAGATGAGCTACAACATAATGATCCGATGTGATATATGCATCAAGTATGAAAATCGTGTCAAGTCATATAAAGATGAGCTACAACATAATGATCCGATGTGATATATGCATCAAGTATGAATATCGTGTCAAGTCACATAAAGATGAGCTACAACATAATGATCCGATGTGATATACTACAGTGTGAGTGTCATGGCAATTACTAACGGTGTGTGTGTAACATGCAGGATAGTGCTCGTGCAACATGAACCGTTAGTAAGAGTGCGGTGTCCTATCAATTCTAGTTTATATACATACATCAGGGAATGTGGTATGCACTAAATAGTAGCCATGAACAGTCAATGTATGAAAATGTAGCTATAAGATTCTATCAGCCCTTACGTAGAACGCCATGCGGGCGATATCCCCGTAGATATTAAATCTACTCACCGTAGTCTCTCGTTAGGTATAGCCGACGACTTGTTCCCCTCCTTCGCGGCGCCCGTCGCACTCGCCTGCGAATCCTAGAATTTCACATTATATCACTCATAAGCTCAAAACTGTACAAACACAACATTTAAAGCCAACTAGAAACCCGTGTCGCAAACCAAGCGCGCGTGTGCGCGATAAGCTAAAACGTGTGATTACGCGCCTGAAGCCACTCCGACGCGTCGCGATACGCAGAAACCCCAAACCCACACACATGTATCACACGTGTCGCGAAAGATTAAAAATACGCGAAATAGGGTATTCTACTCCAGATTTTGATACAGAACAGATATTATAAAAATATATATATCAAAATACTCCATATAGCAGCAAACTCCAGTAGACCAAACCCCAACCCCCATCTCACCCATCTGGCCGCAAATTGCGGCCAGAACGATTATTCCGGCGGCCTCACTTGGGAATTGGGCTCCCAGGTTTGGTGTGTGCACTCAATACCCCCTGTGTATGCTACAGTAATTCCAATTTCATTCTGAAATGACCCGGGTAGCAGCAGATCCAACAGAACCCTATTTCTAGTTAAAAACCCCACTTTCACACTAAATTGAAACTTTATGGTATTTTCCTAAAATCTGAAGCAAACCCAAGTCTAGAATCACACTAACAACTCATTACCAAGCTAATTGAGCCATAAAAATGCTAATTTTAACCTATCATCACTAAATCCCCTCAATACCACCAAACATGCACATAAAATATGATTTCTAGCTAAACTACTACAAGATATGGGAGAAGGGTGTTAAACAAGAGTTATATACCTTTAAAAGACCCTGAGAACACCAAAAGTTCCAGCTCCCTCTTCAAGTATGCAGATTTGCCTCCAAACACCTCAAAAGCTCATTTTTCCTAAGGTTTTGTGAAGGAAAAGAGTGGTTTTTGTGTAGGATTTGTGTAGAGATCAAAGAGAAGTGAAAAGGAGAGGGAAAGGTGAAGAAAAGCTAGGGTTTTGCTGCTGAATTTCTGCTGGATTCAGAATAGAGGAGAAGAGAGAGAAGAGAGAAAGAAAAAGGGGTCAAAAGTCAAGTTCTCACCTAACCACCATGCTTCATTTGTTTATTTGGATATTTGAATTCTAAAAAGGGTTTTGTTTTGATTAAAGGGTGGGGAATTAACAAGGAAACATGTAAGGAAAGAATGGCTAACACTTTAACCTAGGTTACAACATGGCTAAGTGTGCAAGTGTACACTACAAAATGGAAAATTTTCCAATTAGGGTAACCTGACTAAAAATAACTAATAAACCCAAGTACACATATAAAATAACACGCACAAATTGCTAATTAACACGAAAAACATTCTAACGAAATTTCAAAGTGTTACAATCTACCCCCCTTAAAGAAATTCGGTCCTCGAATTTAAAAATCTAACTATACGCACCTTCAAAAAGATGGGGATACCTCCTCCTCATCTCGCTCTTGGTCTCCCAAGTGACCTCCTCGCCGCTCTGGCCACGCCAAAGTACCTTGACGGACGATATCTCTTTCGACCTCAATTTCTTCATGTGTCGATCCAAGATCATCACCGGCTGCTCTGCATAGGAAAGGTCACGCTCAAGCTGGATCGTCGGGTGCTGAATCGCATGCGAAGGATCATGAAGATATCTGCGGAGCATCGAAACGTGAAATATGGGGTGCACGTCTGGAAAACTGGGCGGAAAGGCCAACCGATACGCAACTGCACCAACACGCTCGAGGATCTCGAAGGGGCCCACATATCTGGGACTAAGCTTCCCTTTCTTCCCAAACCTCATCACGCCTTTCATTGGGGAGACCCTCAAGAAAACATGATCACCAACAGAAAACTCAAGTCTGCGCCGACGACGGTCCGCATAAGATCTCTGCCTACTCTGGGCTGCTCTCATCCTATCGCGAATCAACTGGATCTTCGCAGTCGTCTCCTCCACAATCTGCGGCCCTAAAATACTGCTCTCGCTGAGCTCCGTCCAACAGGTGGGCGATATGCATCTCCTCCCATAAAGAGCTTTAAACGGTGCCATCTGAATGGTCTCCTGGTAGCTGTTGTTGTAGGAGAACTCTACTAAGGGCAAATGATGATCCCAGCTACCTCCGAAGTCTAATACGCATGCTCTGGGCATGTCCTTGAGAGTCTGAATAGTCCGCTCTGACTGTCCGTCGGTCTGCGGCTGGAATGCTGTGCTGAAACTCAAGCGAGTGCCCAAAGCCTCCTGAAGCCTCTTCCATAGCCGGCTGGTAAACTGGGTGCCTCTATCGGACACGATACATGTCGGAACTCCGTGCAGTCGTACAATCTCATCAATGTAAATCGGGGCATACTGAGCAAATCCGAAAGTCGTCTTCACCGGTAGGAAGTGAGCCGCTTTCGTCAGACGATCCACGATCACCCAGATGGAGTCATACCCTCGTTTAGTCCTGGGTAGATCCACAATGAAGTTCATAGAAATCTGCTCCAATTTCCCTTCCGGAATGGGTAACGGCTGTAGCTCTCCCGCGGCCTCTAGTGCTCAGCCTTGACTTGCTGACAAGTCAGGCATCCCGACACAAAATATGCGATATCTCTCTTCATTCCGTCCCACCCGTAAACACCTCTCAAGTCATGGTACATCTTGGTGGAACCGGGATGAACACTATATACCGATCGATGTGCCTCCTCAAGAATCTCGCGCCGCAATCCCTCAGCATCTGGTACGCACAGTCTAGTCCCAAATCGTAATATCCCCTGATCATCGATCACGAACTCGGAAAATCTGCCCTGTCCCATCTGTGTCCTGATCTCAGAACAGCGGTCATCACTGTGCTGTGCCTCATGTATACGGTCAAACAAATATGGGCATGCATGAACCTGCGCAATCTTTCCTCCGATCGGCGTAAACTCGAACTGTACCCGGCTGTCGCATAAGGTCTTCCAATCTGCCGACGACTGCCTCTGCACTGCACTCAAACAAGATAGACTACCCCCGGGCCTCCTGCTTAAAGCATCCGCCACTACATTCGCCCTGCTCGGGTGATACAAGATCTCACAATCGTAGTCCTTCGCTAACTTCATCCATCGGTGCTGTCTAAGGTTCAGGTCTCGCTGCTGAAATATATACTTTAAGCTCTTGTGGTCAGTGAATATCTGGCATGACTCTCCATACAGATAGTCGCCAGATCTTAAGTGCAAAGACCACTGCAGCCATCTCTAGATCATGAGTGGGGTAATTCTGTTCATGTTTCTTTAATTGCCGCGAAGCATACGCGATCACCTTGTCATGCTGCATCAAAACGCACCCTAGCCCCACTCGTGAAGCGTCACAGTAGACCACAAATCCGCCTGATCCTGAAGGTAATGATAGCACTGGTGTCGTAGTCAGTAGAGCCCGTAGCTGCTGGAAACTGTGCTCACACTCCTCCGTCCAATCGAACCGAACTCCCTTCCGGGTCAACCCGGTCAAAGGTGTAGCAATGCGAGAGAAGTCCTGCACGAATCGCCTGTATAGCCTGCCAGCCCTAGAAAGCTGCGAACCTCCGTCACTGACGTGTGTCTAGGCCAACTCCGAACGGCGTCAATCTTCCTCGGGTCTACACATATACCATCTCGTGTAATCACGTGCCCCAGGAAGTCTACGCTATCCAGCCATAAAGCACACTTGGAGAATTTGGCGAAAAGCTGATGCTCCCTCGAGGTCTGCAGTGAAACCCGCAGGTGCTGCTCGTGCTCCTCTCTACTCTGAGAATACACCAAGATATCGTTAATGAACACTATGATGAACAGATCAAAATACGGCCGGAAAATGCGGTTCATCAAGTCTATAAATGCTGCTGGCGTGTTGGTGAGTCCGAACGACATCACCAAAAACTCATAATGGCCGTAGCGCGTGTGGAAAGCTGTCCTAGAAATATCCTCCTGTCGAACCCGCAGCTGATGGTAGCCTGATCTCAAATCGATCCTCGAAAAGTATCCTGCCCCCTGAAGCTGGTCGAACAAATCGTCGATGCGTGGCAAAGGATACCTGTTCCGCACTGTCACCCTGTTCAGCTGGCGGTAGTCGATACACAAACGCATACTGCCGTCCTTCTTCTTGACAAACAGGACTGGAGCACCCCACGGAGAAACACTGGGTCGAATAAGTCCCTTATCCAGCAAATCTTACAACTGACCCTTCAATTCTCTAAGTTCCGCCGGGGCCATCCGATAAGACGGTACATAAATAGGCCCCGCGCCAGGAACCAAATCATTACAGAAAGAAATATCACGCTCGGGCGGTAGCCCAGGAAGCTTGTCAGGGAACACATCAGGGAACTCGCTAACAACCGGAACCTGATCCATCGGAACCTCTGTAGCTCTAGTATCGCAAACATAGGTGAGAAATCCCTGACATCCCTTCCTCAAAAGCTGTCCCGCGTGAAAAGAAGAAATCACACTGTGAGGGGTGGCCCCACGGTCCCCCAACACAACAAAAACCGACTCGCCGGGAAAATAGAATCTAACTGTCTTCTCGCGGCAGTCAACAGAAGCATAGCACGTGGCTAACCAATCCATTCCCTAAAGAACGTCGAAATCCAACATCTCAAGAAGGATTAAATCGACCGACAACTCTCTCTCGCCAATACGGACGGTACAGGATCGGAACACGTAACTAGCGACAAACGACTCTCCCACGGGAATAGTCACAACTAGCGGCTGATCAAGCAAACCGGACTCTCTACCCAAACTCGGCACAAAGTGTGTGGATACGTATGAGTACGTGGAAACATATGAGCACAAGGATCCGGATCAGACAATATGTGTGCAACAAAGGACATACTGAAAGAGTACCTGAAAGCTCTGCGTTGGACGCCCTCACGTCCCGATGAGTCGAAGCGAAAACTTGTGCCTGTCCTTCATCTGCGACTGACCGAACTCCTCCTCTACTAACCTGATCCCTCTGCGCGAACCCTCCGCGTCTACGACGTCTCAGAATACGACCCTGACGTGGTGTGAAGGAACACTGCCTGATGAGGTGTTGAAGGCTCCCACATCGTAAACATCTACGCACTGGCTGCCGTCCTCCCTGGTGATGAGAGTCAAACAACTGTCCTCGTCCTAAGCCTCTGCTCTGGGCTGGTATACCAATATGATTCCTCAACTGTTCTGGAACTCTCACAGTCTCTGGAAGACGTGTCCCGTAAACTGGGGTTGCTTCCACCGGTGTTATGTAGGGGACGGGATACTGTATGATGATCGCAAGGAACAACTGGGTAACAGGGGTGACAACCACCTGTCACTGCGCTCGAACGACCTCTACCAACGAGCTCATCGCCTGGCATAGGCCCTGCATCTCTACCACTAGTCTAGCGATCTGAGCTGTCGTAGGGGGAACAATCTGTCCTGGTACAAGAGGAGTACTACTCGGATTATTCCTCGTCTCAGATGAATCAACTTGAACCTCGGCTCTCACGGCCGCTCTCTACACCCTCATAGTCCTTGGCGGCATAATGGCTGAAAAGAAGGTAGGATTCGATGAGGATACAGAAATCGAATCGCAAGGATGTATACAATCATGAGGGAATTTCAATCAATAAGTCCTAAGGTCGCGTAGGCGGAGTATCGTGTCGTGAGTATGCCGCGGAACATACACACGCTACACTACCTTGCTGCAGCTACCTACTCCATCATACCAGGGTCATCCTACACTCCGAAGGTAAAACCTACGCTCTGATACCAACTTTGTCACGACCCAAAGTTTGGCCCGTGACCGGCACTTAACCACGTAACGTCTACAGGCGTAACGCGACTAAGTGAACCGAAAACCCAGAAATCAAACCAGTAAAAGTATAGAGTGTTATAAGTTTTAAATGAAAGCACTTACTAACTTGTTAAGAAATCTAAGTAAACAATCACCAAGATAGCAATATACGACGCCGTAGCGAAGATCAAGATCCATAAGTGGGAACATCACAGATAGAATAAACTGCAAGTACAGTCGGCTCACAACGAGCTCGACACCAGAACACAAATAATATACATCATCGTCCTCACACTGTCTCTAAGTCAAATACATACATGGTATATGGAGATTACTAGATACAATAATGTACATAACTGAAAGATAAACAGATACCGCACAAAACCCACCTATCAGCAAAAGAGCTAGTACACCAACTATGGGGGTATCTGCGTTAAAAGATGGAAAACGCAGCCTGCCGCGACTACTCCGAAGGGCAACTTGCAAACACTGTGGCACAACGGGGGTGAGTTGCCAACTCGTGAATAGAGATAACATATAAAGGTAATCGCGAGCATGCACGTACTGCGCTACTCTATCATATGCCAACAGATGATATCAATATGTGATAAGCAGTATGTGCAATAATCATGCAAGTACTCTATCAGGTAATATAACTACAGGATGACGTACAATAATAAATGCTGAGCATGGGCAATATAACATCTACACGGATTGTCAACGTGGAATATATAATCGGTGTCCATCAATGCACCCAGATCCCCCAAATAGCTCAGGCGCCGGCACTCTCATCGGCCCTCAAATCCTGTAAATCTCTGAGAATCCCGAGTGCCCAACATCGGCACCCAAATATCATAAATACTCGTGTCCAGCATCGACACGCAAATCCTCATCCATCGGGCCCCGTCAGTCCCGGTCAGCCCACGGGCACCGTCTGCGGTATCGGCCCTCGGCCCCGGCAGTACGGATCATCCCGCATCCATCTATCGACTCTGATCAGTATCCTCCGGATAACTATCAGGTCCAACCAATCACCGGTAAGTAGTAGTCCCTCTGCCAGGCTCACAGTCTACTACACAGCGAAACCGTTCTCACCCCGGGGTACCATACCGGGTCCACCATGTACCCGTAATCGGTCTCAACCAGCTCCTCGATTCGGGTTCACATATATCACTCTATCACCGAGGAAACACATGGTGGACGCACCGAAATATCATATCAAGGGAACCGGGTTTTTAAATGATTACATATTTGAAATAGCCACGGTTCCCAAATCCAGAAATCACATGTAATCCAAACCAATATGCAAGTTAATGATCCGATATGATATGTGCATCAAGTATGAATATCGTATCAAGTCACATAAAGATGAGCTACAACATAATGATCCGATGTGATATATGCATCAAGTATGAATATCGTGTTAAGTCACATAAAGATGAGCTACAACATAATGATCCGATGTGATATATGCATCAAGTATGAATATCGTGTCAAGTCACATAAAGATGAGCTACAACATAATGATCCGATGTGGTATATGCATCAAGTATGAATATCGTGTCAAGTCACATAAAGATGAGCTACAAAATAATGATCCGATGTGATATATGCATCAAGTATGAATATCGTGTTAAGTCACATAAAGATGAGCTACAACATAATGATCCGATGTGATATACTACAGTGTGAGTGTCATGGCAATTACTAACGGTGTGTGTGTAACATGCAGGATAGTGCTCGTGCAACATGAACCGTTAGTAAGAGTGCGGTGTCCTATCAATTCTAGTTTATATACATACATCAGGGAATGTGGTATGCACTAAATAGTAGCCATGAACAGTCAATGTATGGAAATGTAGCTATAAGATCCTATCAGCCCTGACGTAGAATGCCATGCGGGCGATATCCCCGTAGATGTTAAATCTACTCACCGTAGTCTCTCGCTAGGTATAGCCGACGACTTGTTCCTCTCCTTCGCGGCGCCCGTCGCACTCACCTGCGAATCCTAGAATTTCACAATATATCACTCATAAGCTCAAAACTGTACAAACACGACATTTAAAGCCAACTAGAAACCCGTGTTGCAAACCAAGCGCGCGTGTACGCGATAAGCTAAAACGTGTGATTAAGCGCCTGAAGCCACTCCGACGCGTCGCGATACGCAGAAACCCCAAACCCACACACACGTATCACGCGTGTCGCGAAAGATTAAAAATACGCGAAATAGGGTATTCTACTCCAGATTTTGATACAGAACAGATATTATAAAAATATATATATCAAAATACTCCACATAGCAGCAGACTCCAGTGGACCAAACCCCAACCCCATCTCACCCATCTGGCCGCAAATTGCGGCCAGAACGATTATTCCGGCGGCCTCACTTGGGAATTGGGCTCCCAGGTTTGGTGTGTGCACTCAATACCCCCTGTGTATGCTACAGTAATTCCAATTTCATTCTGAAATGACCCGGGTAGCAGCAGATCCAACAGAACCCTATTTCTAGTTAAAAACCCCACTTTCGCACTAAATTGAAACTTTATGGTATTTTCCTAAAATCTGAAGCAAACCCAAGTCTAGAATCACACTAACAACTCATTACCAAGCTAATTGAGCCATAAAAATGCTAATTTTAACCTATCATCACTAAATCCCCTCAATACCACCAAACATGCACACAAAATATGATTTCTAGCTAAACTACTACAAGATATGGGAGAAGGGTGTTAAACAAGAGTTATATACCTTCAAAAGACCCTAAGAACACCAAAAGTTCCAGCTCCCTCTTCAAGTATGCAGATTTGCCTCCAAACACCTCAAAAGCTCATTTTTCCTAAGGTTTTGTGAAGGAAAAGAGTGGTTTTTGTGTAGGATTTGTGTAGAGATCAAAGAGAAGTGAAAAGGAGAGGGAAAGGTGAAGAAAAGCTAGGGTTTTGCTGCTGAATTTCTGCTGGATTCAGAATAGAGGAGAAGAGAGAGAAGAGAGAAAGAAAAAGGGGTCAAAAGTCAAGTTCTCACCTAACCACCATGCTTCATTTGTTTATTTGGATATTTGAATTCTAAAAAGGGTTTTGTTTTGATTAAAGGGTGGGGAATTAACAAGGAAATATACAAGAAAAGAATGGCTAACACTTTAACCTAGGTTACAACATGGCTAAGTGTGCAAGTGTACACTACAAAATGGAAAATTTTCCAATTAGGGTAACCTGACTAAAAATAACTAATAAACCCAAGTACACATATAAAATAACACGCACAAATTGCTAATTAACACGAAAAACATTCTAACAAAATTTCAAAGTGTTACACTTTATGTCGGAATTTATTATCTCATTTTATACTACATATATTGTGATTCTCTTGGAGATTTCTGTATTCATGAGATTTCTGTATTTGGAGATAACAGCAAAGGAATTTCATAAAACTTATATTAATTTTCAAATAGAAATTGCGGTTTTCTCGTGACATGATGTGTGCGGCGTCCACCATGAGCTTTCTCGTTTCTTGCGCCACGTGTTTACACATACCCGATTCGAGGAGGGGATGCACCGTCTGCGGGTACATGGTGGACCCGGTGAGGTACCCCGGGGCGAGATGGACGTATTGAGAAGGCGTTGAGCCCGGCAGGGGAGCACTACCGACATGTGATATTTGACACGGCGGACATCCATAGGATACCGACCGTAGTCGTGTGATCAGATGATTTGTGCCGATACGGACTGACAGAGCCCGAGATTTACGAGGATTTTGTGTCGCTGATGGACACGGTTTTCATGATATTTTCGAGTGTCGATGCTGGGCACTCAGGTTTATCCTGATTTTTTTTTGTCGTTGCTGGACACGCTCATTTAGTGATGTGTTCATACATCATACATGTGACTTGTAGTTATTTTATGACACGGACACGAGTACCTGACCTTACACATATGTCTATATTGTCACTTCTACTGTTACTCGATGTTATCATGCTACTATTATTATTGTACTGTGATGTATGATCTAGGAGATCGTCATACATGCAATTTTTACTCGGTGATGTCTTCTACTCATGAGTTGGTAACTCACCCCGTTGTGTCACAGTTTCTTGCAGGTTTTCCGTACAGGTTTCGTAGCGGCTTTGCTGGCACACCGCTTTTTCTTTCGGGTAATTGCTTTGGTAGATGGGATCATTGGCATCGTGATCACCCTTGTACTTTATATTTCATTCTAGTTGTATCGAGTTAAAAGCTCCATCAACCATACTTTGTATATTTAGTAAACTTAGATAACCGCAGTTTGTATATTCTTTCGGCCTTAGAGTCGCGCTCTTGTATTCTTTATTGTTGGTATTTTCTTAATCATGCTTAGTTTTCTCACTTTTTTTTGAGTTTTGATCATCGCCCTTTGGCGTTGTATATTTATATTATCTTGCGTGGTTGTTTCCGCCAATTGACGAAGAGCTGGTTCTCGCTTGGGGATGCCCTATATATTATTGTTTGTATCGTTTTCGGGTTAAAAATTACAAAGGAGGTGCTGCCCAAATTTTCAATGACGAAAATGTTTTCAAGTAAAATACATTCAATGTGTATTCGTATACTATTATCTATGTTATGTAGAAGGAACTTGATTTCAATAAAACCTCATTTCAAACCGCACCTCCACTATTTTCCCTAAAAAGGTTTAGATTTTTGGGCTTTTGGCTTACTTGAATTATGTGGGGTCCTATAAACTTCACATGATTCAAGTGTTAGTCACGTGCCTTTTTCGGGTCGTGACAAAGTTGGTATCAGAGCGTTAGGTTTAACTTTGTTTCGAGTCTAGGTTTGACTATGCGGAATCTAGGGCGTATATTTATATTCGGAACCTAGGCTTGACCTTACGGAACTTAGACTTGGCCGAGAGGGTATTAGACCTGAACCTTCGTCGTGTAAATTGACCTTGGTTGATGGAGTAGGTGACTTAAGTAGAGTGACGTACCGTGTGTATGTTCCGCGGCATACTTACGTACGTTACTCCGCTTAAGAAGCCTTAGGATGTACATTTCTTAGGCACTGTATTTTTATTCGTTTCTATGATCTATCTTCATCGATATCGGATTTTGATTTCTGTTACCACGGTTACATGAGCAGAGAAAGCTGCGGCTAGAGGTGCGGTTAGCCCGAGCTCGTCATGAACGAGAACTAACCAGGATGTATTCCGGTGACACACGATTGCATTGATATATCGTTTTACTATATTTTCGTTGACGTGAGCGTTTCGATGTGTTGTTTTGCTAAGATTTCTTGTTGACGCAATAGCAGATCCACACCAGATGATCGGACTATTGCTAGAGGCCAACAAGATTGTGAAGATTATTAAGGTGTCGTCTACTCCAGATGATTGAGGCATTGTCTACCGTGTGAACAGATGAGCCAGCTGCTGCTGCGATTGATAAGATATAGCTCTCAGACGTTTGAAAGCTATTGTAACATGAGGTTACACTCAGGAATGTGATTGAAGGTCACTAGTCACCCTTGGATAAGACTAGGATCTTTTGTTCGTTGGATACTCCGATGCAAGATCATCAGATTGATTAACTTTGGCCAGAAGAGGACCTCACACATGCATGTTGTGAGTCGATCAAGACAGGACGAGCGTAAGCACATCACTCTGGTGATCTGTACGAGTTCCCAAGGATGTAATTGGCCAGATGCCTCTCACAGGATATTGGAGATGCCGTGTTCGCAGTTTCGAAAGAGACTCTAGATATGAGTGCGGCCGTTTGTAGCGCAGTCCACACTACTATGAAGAGATGATTCCGAATTGGTCTATACCGAAGGAAAGTGTGGTAAGAGATTTGTACGAGATTTTGACGAGATGATGTTCCACTCCGTTTACATCACAGACCGGATGCCTATGCAGAGGCGTTGAATGCAGCTATAATTCCAGAGAAAAGTCATGAAGAGAATGCAGCGGTTCCGGAACAAGAAATGGATTAAGTAAAGGGTGATAATTTCCGGGCAGTTCGGCAGAGACGAGATTTAGGAGAGGCCCCGATGGAATCTTTCGGGAATACTACACGATAAGGACTTGGACCCAGGATCGGTCATATTGCACCGGCACTTTTTGACACTGAAGGAGGGGCACATCGACGATAGTTAATTATGATATGCGACTTGGTGATTCGGATATCACGTTTTCCTTGTTTGATTTCAGTATTATGAAGATTTGTTTTATGATTGATATTTCTATGTGCACCATAGGGGCACATGATTCGTATTTCTACATATCAGTTGTGTTGATTTTTGTTTTGTGTATATTCTTTGCGCTCGATTTTATTTTATGCACTCCGGGATATTTGATTCGAATTCATGCATAGGGGTTGCAAATGATTTTGACTTATGCATTCAGTGTAATTTACACGAGCTTTCAGTACCTTGATATGATTTTGTGCACACAGATGCACGCGTTTACAAGTATATATACCATGGTATACCTGATTTGGATTGATGTATGTTGTATACCGTCGATTTCTCTTATGATATTCGATATTTGTTTTCGTGCACATTGTGCACATGATTTGGATTCCTGCGCACACTTGGCACACTAGATGTGATTTTGTGCACACCAAATGCACTTAATCGAGATTCTTTGTGCATATCAGATGCACCTGATATTGTTGTCGTATACACCCGTTGCACTGTATAGATGTTTTCGTGCACACCCGTTGTACTTGATTTTGTTTTTGTACACATTCGTGGCACCTGTATTTGGTTTCGATTTCCGGGCGCACCAGACGCACGTGGTATTCCTTGTTTACATTTTTGGGATGATTTCCTTTTGAGTATCATGTTTTCATGACTTATATACTATACGGTTTAGTAACCGAACAGGACTGATCTGAAGACAGTACCTGAGTATTTTTGCATGCATCGATAATTGCCGAGAGGATTTCCAAAAAGGAGCTATAGTCTCAATATTTTTTTACGTGTCCCTTATGACACGAAATTTTACGAAGGAAACCCTTCTAAATCAATTTCAAAAGGCGGAACGTATATGTTAAACAAAGGATATATATATAGCTATTTCTCCCATAATGAACGTCCGCTACTTGTGCCGTGATACGTGCATCGCACGGCGATTTGAAAAGGATTTTGCATGCATATCTATTGGGATGTTTTGACGATTTTGCAACGATGCGTGCTATATACATGTTATAGTTTTGAGTATCGTGTTGATTTTCGTATTGGATTTTGTTATTTGTATTTTCTCCATAACTCCAATGATTGCGTGATACTTGACGGAGTTTTGATTTGAGTTTTACACTCGTTTTCATTACGCATGCATTGCCCTACGATATGTTTTAAGTATTTATGATTTCGGAGCCCCGACGACTTGATCATTTTACTGAAATGTTTTAGTTTTTAGGGGGAGTTAAAATTTAAATTCGGGGACCAAATTTATTTAAAGGGGGAAGATTGTAACATTTCAGAAAATAAAATATTATTTTTAGGAATTTAAATAATTAAAAAATGATAAATTTCATGAATATTAATAAGTATGAGAATTAGTTTTAATAAAAGGGTATAATTATATACTAGTAGTTTGGAAAATATTTGGAAAATTAATATAATTATTGATTTGGATATATTATAAATATTTATACAATTATTTGTATACGAGTTTATTACTAAACTTGATTAATATTTACTAATTATGCATTAATCCGGTTTATGTGTATGACATGCACCATGTCATGTTACACAACTTGTCACATTTTGTTTTAACCATGGCTTCATTTGTATATGCATGGCTTTGTTTTGTTTTAAAATGAGTGAGTAAAAGAAAAGAAAAAGATAATAGGTGAGAGAAAGAGTGATGGGACAAGTATCATAGGTGAGAGAGAAAGAAAGAAGCTTCTCCATTTTTCCAAGCTCCCTTCATCTCTTCATTTCCTCACCTCATTTCTTATCTATTTCCTCTTCCTCCACCTCCTCTAACCTCCATGGCCACCCTCAAAACCACCATAAAACTCCATGCATCCTTCACAAAAATTATGCTCAACCCCTCTACAAACACCTTGGACCAAACAAGTTGGGACTTTGAAGACTTTGGAAAACTCAAGAAAATTCTTGAGTTGCTAAATGTGATAATTTCATATACCCTTAGTAAAGTTTTTAGTTCCCCTTATATTTTAGTGTAGTTTAGAGTTAAACTTGTAGAGATTTGTGATGTGGAAATTTTCCAAGAAGAGATTTGGGAATTTTTATGACTTGTGAAGGTAGATTTGAGGCTTGGTTAGGGACCACAACCTTTATAGTGCTAGAATCATGGACCAAAACAGAGACAAACCGAAGACTTGAGTTAGAAATATTTCAAATGTCGGTTTTGTGGATATTTTTGGGGACTACAGGGAATATGGGGCAATCTGAGACCCTTTTAGGATAATCAAACATCCCTAGACACCTAATTAGAATCTTAGGAGACCGCCACCAAAAGACGAGATCCCAAATCTTTATTATGGTCGGCGACGCCGGGATTTTTCACCTTCTCGCCAGTTGTCGAGGTAGTTGGTATTAGGGTTGGGTCTGTAGCTCAATTACATCATAAACTACCCCGTGTATTATTTATTTAGCCCCAAATTACCTGAGTCAAAGTCTGGAGCTAGTTTTCTAAGTTGCTGTTTTGAGTTTTGTGGATTTTAATAACTTGAGTTTTGATGATGTGTTTTATCTCGATCGATTAGCGTTCGTACGTCGATGTCGAGGGTTATTTGGTTATTTTGCATGCGTGGTTCGTAGGTTCTAACCTATGTGCATTCCGTGTGCCGTATCGGGTTTTCTTGTATTTGATTCTTGTTTTACGATATAACGTATTTGAAACTGTAAGTACCTTCGTGTGGACTTCGGGACAACAAGGGAGAGAGTGGCGTCATCGACTTCCGCAAGCGATGATCGAGGTGAGTAGATGTATATCTACGGGGGAAGTCGGGTGGATGGCGTATAGCACCCCCGCTAACGTAGAATAGGGTTATTACTATATTATTTTGAGTTTGGATGCGATATTGGATATTTAGCGAGTAGGGTATTTAGAAGACCTTAGGTTAGATTAGGTTGATCTAGGAAGACCTATCCATAGGATGTTTACCTTAGTGGTGAATCGCGGGTTATATGTAGTCACACACACATGCACACGCACTTGATTTTGTGTGTATATGTGTGTGTGTGTGTGTGTGTGTGTGTGTGTGTGTGTATGTGTGTTATATATATATATATATAAGTATGTATGTGTGTGTGTGTGTGTGTGTGTGTGTGTGTGTGAGTGTGTGTATACACATATACACGGGTGATGAGGATAGTATATGATACATGGAGATGAGTCGATAAGATCGGGCTTGATGCCGTGAGATTTTGACATGTGTTTGAGTCGTGATATTATATATGATATGATATTATAATGGATCGTTGGGCGATATGTATTCATACATACGATAATATGTGAATTGATAATAATTGAATGTACGAGACTTTAGAATCGTACCCATGATCATGATATTTTACGATGATGATACCGTACGAATGATGATATTATGTATGATTTTGACCCGTACCCTCGATTTTGAGGATACCGTACGACGGATATTACAGTACGAGACATATAAGATGATTGACCACACTTTTGACTCCAGGATGTAGTACGATGTATTATTACCGTACGTGATGATATGGGGTTGGATTGCCGACTATTAGGTATATCGGCTCGAGATAATATAGATTTCATATTACCTTTCGACTAGTTCCTTAGTTTAGTCTTTTAGTTGATTGGGTAGATGTTAGACTAGGCTCGAGTCTATCTATTTTCAAAACTAACGAATCGTGAGTATTTTCAAAAGAAATTCCAAGGGATGCAACGGATTTTCAAAGGATATATCTTTTCTCAAAAAACACCGTAGCCTTTACTTTTCTAAAAACCACGATTCGTGCTATTTCAAAACCATAAAATAGCATGACTCGTATACAGATATGTATATTTTATTATGTTGCATTTACTGTAACAACTCCATTTTTAATGTACAAAGAATTGATTTAAATTCAATGTATACTTGGAGTATTTATTGCAGCTGATATCTCTTTAAGTATTTATTTCACTCCATAATTACAAGAAGGAGCTTGTAGCTTATTGGTAATACCTTGCATTGCTGAACCAAGCCAGCGGAGTTCAAATCCCATGCCCCACATTATTTTTGTATTTATTTTGTTTTAATTTTTTTTGAAGTCAACGGTAAAAAGGCCATAACTCCTAAAATATGTACTGGACAACAAAAAGTAAATATACCAATTGTACCCCCGAAGAATCCCCGGCCATTGGACCCATGACTCGGCCCGACTCAGCGCCACCGGCCGGCGACTCGGCCGACTCGGTCCGCCGCCGCCGGCCGGACTTGGCCGGACGGCCGAGTCACCAACAGAGAAAAGTTGGGTCTTGACCTGGTCCACCCTCCTGCATACTCTAAATGCTTGGATCGGTTATCATTTGGCCAATAAATCCCTTTTACTCCTATGTTTAATGAATTTTTAATGATTTTGTATATTTTTTATAATTTTTTTTATTAAAAACCCTAACCCTAGCCTAACCCTATATAAACCCCCATACCCTCTACCCTCTCACCCTACATTCCTAAGTCCACTCTCTAAAAATTTCAAGAGAACTTGGTACGTCGGAAAACGAGCGAAAGGCGAAGCGCTGCCGAAATCGACGGAGAAATCCCGGCGATCGTACTAGGACCTCTTCACGACGTTTCGACGCACCGACAAACCCACTACCTTCCTATCACTCTCTAGCTTGTCCAAACCCGTAAGTCCTTCTTTTTCCACCTTTCTTACTTCCATTAAAATACGATTTTTCAAACCCGACGGAAATCGTAACAAACCGATTTCCGATTCGGTTTTTCTGTCAAAACTCACTTGTCACTAATTCCATAATGCTTAAACAAATTCATGTTGACTACTAATCACTTAAAAATCAATTTGGATAAAGTTTCTCACATGAAATGATAACTTTTGCAAAATACCGTATTTTCGCACTTAAATACCACCATGTTTAGTTTATCTTATTTAACCCTTTAATATTGCTATACCTTAAAATAGATCACGAGGTAATGACCAACCTCCACACATACGCAAATACAACCCTAATTGATACCATCAAAACTTAGAATACGATAATAAAAGATTTTACATTAAAATACCATTTTCTTTATAAACCTTTTCCGAAAGTTCTAAGTTGTATACAATTTTAAAACAAAATCTCTTAATAGGAAAATACGATATGTCATGGACATCGATCGTTTATCTAAACCTGACTTTGTGGTGTCTAGGCTAGGCAAGTGAGCTTAGGTAACTTTAAAAGGCCCGTCTCACGATTCGTGAGCGGATCCCTCCTTCCTCACTTGTACTTACCTGGCCACAATTGGCGGTGAAGAGGCGATTTGAGACTTCTAACAACATGTCGTTTAGACCATTTAGAAATAGGCTAGTTGGCTTAGGAAGCCCTAGAATCTAAAATACGGAAATTTACACCCTTCTACAAGTAAATACCTTATTTTTATAAAACCGTTTTCTAAATGATTAGTATTTATTAAATCTTTGCAAAGCGCCACTACAACCCACATTTGGGGAACCCGTTAGGGATTGTACGGTTTGTCGTGCACTCTCGGGCTTAGAAGTGCGAGATTCAGACCTCCGCAAGGAGCATTCGGTCTCAAAAGGTTTAAAATACGACATTTAAGAAAAATGAGATTTTGGAAATTAAAATATTTATTGAAAATTATTCTTGTATAAACATATGTATATTTATCATTTAAACACCTATTTTATTATAAGATAAAGTTTCCATCTTTTCCTAAAAATTACAAGATTAAAAGTTATATTAAAATACCATGAATTTCAAATAAATCAATATTACAAATTAATACCTTTATTTATGAAATTAGGATATTTTCACTAGAAATAACACAAAATAAAATTTACACTCATTATAACTATAAAGACGAATAATAATTACTTGGGGTGTGTCTTGAAAACTATACAAAAGTATTTTTTTACATAAAACCCCCTCAAGTTTTATAAATTACAATAATGACCATAACAATTATAGAACTTCAAATTACATTTCTTTTGGTCTGACTTGGGTTTGAGTCTGATTATTTCTGACTTGAATATGATTCAAGTCAATCTACATTCTTTAATATTCCAACTCAATATGAATACATGAATCCCAGAATCCAGTTAACAATCTATACAACTTGACTGAATCAAACCATGGATATACATCCATTATCCCGTTATACCATTTACCTGATTATGCAGTTACAACATGTTACTGATATCATGGTTTTGGTCTGTCATCCAACTTACACAATACAATACAACAATACTATCAAAACACTACGGGGTTTAAGGGGTAGATTGGTATGGAAGGTGTTAAAGGTGGCACGAGGTGGTCAGATTAAGACACCTAACCTATATTCCATTGCTGTTGTACCGTGGCTTAACAGTTCCTTGTACATCCCGTTTGCCCCGGTCTCTAGCATATAGAGACCCCTCTCGTATACACTGGTATCCTTCTGTACCAAACTACAAACAACAGCGTTAACACAATATTCCATAATATTCTACAACATAATACTTTAGAAAATGCTCTTATTCTGTCTTTCTAATTCTTCCTTATATTTGGGACTTACCGAGCGACCTGTTCGCTAACGACATTCTGTTTCTTTCTTCTTTGAATGTCGTCAGGTGCTTTGGACCTAGCAGAGATCGAGCCCACCGGTGAAGACTTGGAGCAATTCCACGAAGACCCCGAGCTCTAGATATTGTACCTTGTTCTATTCAGTATTTTCATTTCCTGTTATGCCACTGTTTAGGCATCGTTTTTCATTTCAGTTGTATTTACTTTTCATGCATTGTACAAAAGAATGTTATTAATAAAGTTGCTGTTATTTCTATATCTCTTGTCTCTTGTGATTTACTTTTATATTGCTTAGATACGCTTAGCGTATGTACTTCTGAGTACATACGTAGCGGACCTCGTCGCGTCTCCTTCGCCGTACACCAGGAAGTGGGGCGTGATGGGTTTTGTTGGTGGCCCATGCAGGTCAGAGCTGTATGAATCCCTGTCATGCAGTTCTGGTCTTCAATCCTGACGATATATCAGGTTTGCCTCCCGATCGAGCTCTTGAATTCAGTATTGATTTAGTACCAGGAGCACAATTGGTGATCAAAGCACCCTATCGTTTAAGTCCGGAAGGTTTGAAGGAAGTCCGAACACAGTTGGACGAATTACTGGCGAAAGGATGGATTCGTCCCAGCACTTCAAGTTCGGGATCACCTGTATTACTTGTGAAGAAGAAGGAAGGTTCATACAGAATGTGCATCGATTACAGAGCCTTGAACGAAATCACTATAAAAAACAAGTATACACTCCCGCGCATCGATGATTTATTCGATCAGTTAAGTGGATCTTGTGTTTTCTCTAAACTAGATCTTCGTTCAGGTTATCATCAAGTGAAGGTCAAGGAAGCTGATATTCACAAAACAGCTTTCAGAACTCGCTATGGACATTACGAATTTCTAGTTATGCCATTTGGAGTGACCAACGCACCCGCAATATTCATGAACCTTATGAATCAAGTTTTCCGGGAGTCCTTTGACAGGTTTGTTGTCATCTTCATCGACGACATCCTGGTGTATTCTAAGAGTCGGAAAGAACATGCAGAACATCTACGAATTGTCCTGGAAACTCTTCGACAACATCAGCTTTATGCCAAGTACAGCAAGTGCGAGTTTTGGCTAAATCAAGTTGGTTTTCTTGGATATTTCGTATCAGGAGAAGGAATCTCTGTAGATCCAGCGAAAGTTTCGGCAGTTAGCGAATGGCCTACACCAAAGTCAGTAAAGGACATTCGAAGTTTCTTGGGTTTAGCTGGATATTACAGAAGGTTTATTGAAGGCTTTTCGAAGATAGCAATGCCCCTGACCAAGCTCACACATAAAGATGAAGAATTTGTGTGGTCAGAAACATGCGAACAAGCTTTCGTAGAACTCAAGTTAAGGTTGACATCAGCACCTATTCTCGTCATACCGGATCAATCTGGAGGATTCGAAGTGCATTGCGATGCATCCGGTAAGGGATTAGGCTGTGTTCTACATCAGCACGGTAAGGTTGTGGCTTATGCTTCAAGACAGCTGAAGACTCACGAGCGCAATTATCCGACGCATGATTTGGAGTTGGCAGCCATCATCGTTGCTCTCAAGATTTGGCGTCATTACCTACTTGGTGAACGAGTGAACATCTACACAGATCATAAGAGCCTGAAGTACATGTTTACTCAGAAGAAGTTAAATATGCGGCAGAGAAGATGGTTAGAACTTATGGCGGACTTTGACATCAACTTGCAATATCACCCAGGGAAGGTGAATGTAGTACCTGATGCTCTTAGTCGCCAACCATTAACAATGAATCTCACCGCTCAGTGGAAGCTTCAACAAGACTTGTATCAGATGGAGATTGAAGTAGTCATACCAGGTAATGTTTCAAGTTTGATGAATTTACAAGTTCAATCAACCATTGTCAATCAGATCAAAGCAGCTCAAGCCAGCGATGCTAAGTTGCAAAAGATCAGAGAACAAGTGGAGAATGGACTCAGAACAGACTTCATCATCCATAAAGACAGATCTTTGAGATACGGCAGCAGATTGTGTGTACTAAAAGGTCCTGTTCGGGAAGAGTTAATGAAAGAAGCTCACAGCTCTCCCTATTCAGTACACCCTGGAGGTACCAAAATGTACAAAGATCTACGTCAGAATTATTGGTGGCATGGAATGAAGCGTGAAATAGCCAGAAGCGTCGCAAAATGCTTGGTGTGTCAGCAAGTAAAGGCTGAACATCACAGGAATGCTGGATTACTTCAACCGTTACCAATCCCAGAATGGAAGTGGCAAAACATCACGATGGACTTTGTGACTGCTCTTCCTCGCAGCACAAAGGGTAACGATGCCATATGGGTCATTGTGGATCGACTCACAAAGTCGGCTCACTTCATCCCATTTCGAGTTGGCCAATCAACTGAGACACTAGCAAAGAAGTACATGGAGGTAATAATCTAAGTTAGATTTAAAACTCTTCATAATGTACTATCTCTGATACTCATGAACTCATACAGGAAATTGTGAGACTCTGTGGAGTACCGGTCTGCATTGTCTCCGATCGTGACACCAGGTTCCGATCGCAATTTTGGCAGAGTCTGCAAGCAAGCTTGGGAACAAGTCTGAACTTCAGCACGGCTTATCATCCACAAACAGATGGTTAGTCGGAACGAACTATTCAGATCTTGGAGGATATGCTTAGAGCGTGTATGCTAGACTTTAAGGGATTGTGGGAAGATCACCTACATCTTGTGGAGTTTTCATACAACAACAGCTACCAAGCAAGCATAGGAATGGCACCTTTTGCAGCACTGTATGGAAGGAAGTGTCATTCGCCATTAAGTTGGGACGACATCGGAGATAGGGAACTTCTTGGACCAGAAATGATAGTAGCAACTGTTGATGTGGTTCGTACTATCAGGGAAAGGATGCGCATAGCCCAAGATCGACAGAAGAACTGGGCTGTGTAGGGTTCCTAGGCACACTAATGAGATTCCACAAGGCATCAACCATGCCAAATTCTAAAATCATATGCCGAGAAACCCTAATATAGATCGTTAACTAGAAATTAGGCGAAACAACAAGCTACTAAACTGCTTTAGTACTAAGTGAATGGAAATACAACCTTTGTAGATCCGATCCACCACTCCTTTAGCTCCGTGATGACGTCCCTCCGCTGCAACCATCGGAATCCTGGACTCTCGCGGTGGTTTCATCGAAGAAATGATCGGGCTAAGTCGATGACTTCGATACCGAAGATGATCTACGTCGAGGCGACTCTAACTTGAGCTCCAACTTCACCAAGTCATGAAACTTGTGAAGAAAACACCCTATACTACATGGCAAGTGGTAAAGGATGAAGAAATAGGAAGTGGGTTCACTTTGGATTTTGATTTCTCACTTGATTTCATCACTTGACATTTTTCAAGAAAGCTTTTCTTTTTCTTCATGAAGAAGATGAAGAAGAAGAAAGAAAAAGAATTATCAATGAATTATCTCAAAAAGAAAATGAAGTGATGGTTATCATAATGCAACCATGGGTGAGGCTAACTCATGTAGAGAGCAAACCCTAGTTTAGGTAATGGTTAGGTTTAAAGGATAAAACAAAATGGTTACCTTTTCAAAGCTTCATGAAGCTTCAACAACAAAACAAAGCAAGCCACCATTTCATTTTAAATAAAATGAATAAAGAAAATATAAACCCTAAAACCCTAACCATTAACTAAACATGGTTAAAAGCAAACACACCCAAGTTTGCATGTATCATCAAACATGATACAAACTAGTGCACAAAACTATATCATATATACAATGTACACATTCAAGTGAGAAAATAATCTTAAGTGAACAAATACTAGTTAATGTAAAATAATATATCAAATATATAATTATAGATTAAATCATTAAATCAACACTTGATTTAATGATCCGGTCATATCGCATATAACCGACTAATATCAAGTGTATCAATGTATCGAATCAACACTTGATTCGGTAACCCGGCTATATCACATATAACCATCCAATGATACAAATCGCGAGAATAGAATCCAGTATCACATACTGGTATTATTCTCGGTCCCTTACATATCTCATATGCGCTCCTATTTCATTTCGCTTGAGCCAGGAAACCTCTGTGTAGGACTCTAAAGACTCGTCAATACGCCGGCAGCAGGTGATGATCATATCAAACACCCACAAGCCGCAAGCGGTCTGCTAAACGTAACGGACACCCGGGTATTGAGCGATCAGAAGATCAACGAGCAAGCCCGCTCACACTCCTGTGAATCTAACCAGTAACACTTACCGTACAGTCCGGTCTCGTCGCCTGATATGTCGCATATCTCGCCTAGGGGTGGTAAACGCCAGACCCCGGTAGCTCGATAAGTCGTGTCGATATGAGGTCTATAACAGTTCGAGAAACTACTGGTAACACTTACCACTAAATCTCAGCAACCCTGGCCAGGGATTTCCGGTTATAGCCAATCGAACACAGCGCAACATCAACTCCCTATACCGGGAGAGACGAATCCCCTCCTATCGTTCATTGCCTCTATGTGATTCGGGACTGTACCCAAAAACCATCGTTTTGCATGCCCTCTTGGACTTGGTAAGGTGGAAATCAAAGCACAGTGGGAATCACACAAGACTCTATGACAATCTCTGGTCTATAGACTACTCTGTACCAGTGTCACCAGAGAACTGCCATCTGACGTAAGGTATAATACCATCTGGGAGTTCTCGGCGAGTCCGTCCAGTGTACCCAGTCTCCACTGAGCACCCGTATATCATCTCTGATGTCAAACATAAATGGATATGGGATCATCCATCGCCCATCTGTATGGATCGAGAAGGTATACGCTAGTCTACACTGGTATATCGATGCCCTGCCTCGACACACCCACGACTAGGGACCTTGAAGGATGTACTTATGGACTACCATGTCCCCACTAGTATGATCCGCATCATAGTCCAGGTAGTCAAGTACACATCCTAAGGGCTTTACCAACATGTAACAGAGAGACAATCAGTGTACACGTTAAGGTAAAGAGCAACCAGATAGCATACTATCATGTCGAGCAAAAAAGTCCTCCCTATATATGTCCAAGCATCCACTACAATTTACATCCTATGTATAGTAATGGCCTCTACGGCATACATATAACTAACAGGCTGATGCAAAGAGACGACACTTGGAGTTCCAGCCAGGAGATCACGTATTCCTAAAAATATCTCCGAACCGCGGAGTGATCCGATTTGGAAGACGGGGTAAGTTGAGTCCGAGATACATTGGACCGTTCGACATACTCGAACGAGTCGATGAAGTGGCATACCGCTTAGCGCTTCCACCTTCATTGGAAGGAGTGCATAATGTGTTCCATATATCCCAACTCAGAAAGTATGTGAGTGACCTCAATCATGTTCTCGATCATTCCGAGCTCACTATACAGCCCGACTTGTCTTGTGAGCAACAGCCCGTGGAGATCCTGGATAGGAAAGTGAAGACACTTCGGAACAAGGAAGTTAACTTGGTTCGAGTGATGTGGAGGAAAGACACTCCAGGAGAGTCCACTTGGGAAAGGGAAGATGAAATGCATACTAGATATCCACACCTCTTTGTAAACTAGTCCTCAAATAAAAGTTGTAAATTTCGAGGACGAAATTTTTTGTAAGGAGGGTAGACTGTAACAACTCCATTTTTAATGTACAAAGAATTGATTTAAATTCAATGTATACTTGGAGTATTTATTGCAGCTGATATCTCTTTAAGTATTTATTTCACTCCATAATTACAAGAAGGAGCTTGTAACTTATTGGTAATACCTTGCATTGCTGAACCAAGCCAGCGGAGTTCAAATCCTATGCCCCACATTATTTTTGTATTTATTTTGTTTTAATTTTTTTGGAAGTCAACGGTAAAAAGGCCATAACTCCCAAAATATGTACTGGACAACAAAAAGTAAATATACCAAATTGTACCCCCGAAGAATCCACGGCCATTGGACCCATGACTCGGCCCGACTCGGCGCCGCCGGCCGGCGACTCGGTCCGGCGCCGCCGGCCGGACTTGGCCGGACGACCGAGTCACCAACAGAGAAAAGTTGGGTCTTGACCTGGTCCACCCTCCTGCATACTCTAAATGCTTAGATCGGTTATCATTTGGCCAATAAATCCCTTTTACTTCTATATTTAATGAATTTTTAATGATTTTGTATATTTTTTATAATTTTTTTTATTAAAAACCCTAACCCTAGCTTAACCCTATATAAACCCCCATACCCTCTACCCTCTCACGCTACATTCCTAAGTCCAATCTCTAAAAATTTCAAGAGAACTTGGTACGTCGGAAAACGAGCGAAAGGAGAAGCGCTGCCGAAATCGACGGCGAAATCCCGGCGATCGTACTAGGACCTCTTCACGACGTTTCGACGCACCGAAAAACCCACTACCTTCCTATCACTCTCTAGCTTGTCCAAACCCGTAAGTCCCTCTTTTTCCACCTTTCTTACTTCCATTAAAATACGATTTTTCAAACCCGACGGAAATCGGAACAAACCGATTTCCGATTCGGTTTTTCTGTCAAAACTCACTTGTCACTAATTCCATAATGCTTAAACATATTCATGTTGACTACTAATCACTTAAAAATCAATTTGGATAAAGTTTCTCACATGAAATGATAACTTTTGCAGAATACCGTATTTTCGCACTTAAATACCACCATGTTTAGTTTATATCATTTAACCCTTTAACATTGCTATATCTTAAAATAGATCACGAGGTAATGACCTACCTCCACACACACGCAAATACAACCCTAATTGATACCATCAAAACTTAGAATACGATAATAAAAGATTTTACATTAAAATACCATTTTCTTTATAAACCTTTTCCGAAAGTTCTAAGTTGTATACAATTTTAAAACAAAATCTCTTAATAGGAAAATACGATATGTCATGGACATCGATCGTTTATCTAAACCTGACTTTGTGGTGTCTAGGCTAGGCAAGTGAGCT
Source organism: Agapanthus africanus (assembly GCA_030015575.1). Lineage (NCBI taxonomy): Eukaryota > Viridiplantae > Streptophyta > Magnoliopsida > Asparagales > Amaryllidaceae > Agapanthus > Agapanthus africanus. The sequence continues at coordinate 58,219,084 of CM057349.1, read as the reverse complement.
TAGGTAACTTTAAAAGGCCCGTCTCACGATTCGTGAGCGGATCCCTCCTTCCTCACTTGTACTTACCTGGCCACAATTGGCGGTGAAGAGGCGATTTGAGACTTCTAACAACATGTCATTTAGACCATTTAGAAATAGGCTAGTTGGCTTAGGAAACGCTAGAATCTAAAATACGGAAATTTACACCCTTCTACAAGTAAATACCTTATTTTTATAAAACCGTTTTCTAAATGATTAGTATTTATTAAATCTTTGCAAAGCGCCACTACAACCCTCATTTGGGGAACCCGTTAGGGATTGTACGGTTTGTCGTGCACCCTCGGGCTTAGAAGTGCGAGATTCAGACCTCCGCAAGGAGTATTCGGTCTCGAAAGGTTTAAAATACGACATTTAAGAAAAATGAGATTTTGGAAATTAAAATATTTATTGAAAATTATTCTTGTATAAACATATGTATATTTATCATTTAAACACCTATTTTATTATAAGATAAAGTTTCCATCTTTTCCTAAAAATTACAAGATTAAAAGTTACATAAAAATACCATGAATTTCAAATAAATCAATATTACAAATTAATACCTTTATTTATGAAATTAGGATATTTTCACTAGAAATAACACAAAATAAAATTTACACTCATTATAACTATAAAGACGAATAATAATTACTTGGGGTGTGTCTTGAAAACTATACAAAAGTATTTTTTACATAAAACCCCCTCAAGTTTTATAAATTACAATAATGACCCTAACAATTATAGAATTTCAAATTACATTTCTTTTGGTCTGACTTGGGTTTGAGTCTAATTATTTCTGACTTGAATATGATTCAAGTCAATCTACATTCTTTAATATTCCAACTCAATATGAATACATGAATCCCAGAATCCAGTTAACAATCTATACAACTTGACTGAATCAAACCATGGATATACATCCATTATCCCGTTATACCATTTACCTGATTATGCAGTTACAACATGTTACTGATATCATGGTTTTGGTCAGTCATCCAACTTACACAATACAATATAACAATACTATCAAAACACTACGGGGTTTAAGGGGTAGATTGATACGGAAGGTGTTAAAGGTGGCACGAGGTGGTCAGATTAAGACACCTAACCTATATTCCATTGCTGTTGTACCGTGGCTTAACGGTTCCTTGTACATTCCGTTTGCCCTGGTCTCTAGCATATAGAGACCCCTATCGTATACACTGGCATCTTTCTGTACCAAACTACAAACAACAGCGTTAACACAATATTCCATAATATTCTACAACATAATACTTTAGAAAATGCTCTTATTCTGTCTTTCTAATTCTTCCTTATCTTTGGGACTTACCGAGCGACCTGTTCGCTGACGACATTCTATTTCTTTCTTCTTTGAATGTCATCAGGTGCTTTGGACCCAGCAGAGATCGAGCCCACCGGTGAAGACTTGGAGCAGTTCCACGAAGACCCCGAGCTCTAGATATTGTACCTTGTTCTATTCAGTATTTTCATTTCCTGTTATGCCACTGTTTAGGCATCGTTTTTCATTTCAGTTGTATTTACTTTTCATGCATTGTACAAATGAATGTTATTAATAAAGTTGTTGTTATTTCTATATCTCTTGTCTCTTGTGATTTACTTTTATATTGCTTAGATACGCTTAGCGTATGTACTTCTGAGTACATACGTAGCGGACCTCGTCGTGTCTCCTTCGCCGTACACCGGGAAGCGGGGCGTGACATTTACTATTCACTTTTCCGTTATATTCATGTTGCTCTCATTGCATTTCATATATACATGTGTCTTCTTTTGCTATTATGAGCTCGTCTGTTAGGACACCAGCACCATTACCGATGATGCATATGTTGCACATACACTTACTTGCCGGCTCACACACATCATCATCGGTAATTGTCAGGCCACGTACACACTAGAGAACCTTTACTCCATTCATATAATCTGATAATCTGTAAATGTAGTATTGTTTTATATTCATAATCTTAAAATGCTAGTGCAGACATTGTATCTCTTACTTAGAATACCACATGCATTTGCATCCGTACATTCAAGTTATGAACTGATCATTGACTTTATGTCGGCATTTATTATCTCATTTTATACTGCATATATTGTGATTTTCTTGGAGATTTCTGTATTCATGAGATTTCTGTATTTGGAGATAACCGCAAAGGAATTTCATAAAACTTATATTAATTTTTAAATAGAAATTGCGGTTTTCTCATGACATGATGTGTGCGGCGTCCACCATGAGCTTTCTTGGTTCTTGAGCCACGTGTATACACATACCCAATTCGAGGAGGGAGATGCACCATCTGCGGGTACATGGTGGACCCGGTGAGGTACCCCGGGGCGAGATGGACGTATTAAGAAGGCGTTGAGCCCGGCAGGGGAGTGTTCCCCTTCGAATCACGGAGACGCGATAAATGTCTTGCCTGAAATTCGGGGCAGATGCTAATTGGTGCTATCCGTTCACCTCTCCGAAGATGCCAAATTGATTTATGGCACCATGTATCGAAGGTATAAACGGATGCGGCCGATATAGCAGACTTCGTCAGATTCCCCCTCATCTGAGGGGTTTTTGATTGTGGGGACGCTCTTCCCTGCAGGCGCAAGCCCCTGCAGTTAATTACGCTACCGCATCGCGGTAACAACTTTCTCCTTCTCCAGATAGTCACTTCGTATCGTGGGTGTTTGTTTTGTTTGTGGTTGCCCGTGGATTGTATACGGAGACTAATTTATATTATCGCCCGTAGGGCATGGACTAGTCCAAATCCGCATCTTTCTTAGATTTGGGTTTGGGGGTTGGGTTTAAGGATACGTTAGCCTCATTTGAGACTAAGATCAACTTAAACGTTTGTTAAGGATACGTTAGTCTAATTTTAGACTAAGATCAACTTAACGGGACCGTTTAGATCCGACAAGAGAGAGCAATTAGGCACTATTGTTTAGTTTAGTGACATTGCAGTCGATAATTAGTTTAAGGACATTACGGTCCATCGTTCGTTTAAAGACATCGCAGTCGAGGTTAAGGACATCATAGTCCGTGGGTTTAAGGACCCCACAGTCCGATGTTAGTTTAAAGACATCACGGTCGAGGTTAAGGACATCATAGTCCATGAGTTTAAGGACCCCACAGTCCGTTGTTAGTTTTAAGACATCACGGTCGAGGTTAAGGACATCATAGTCCATGAGTTTAAGGACCCCACAGTCCGTGAAATGTGTGGTTGTTGGGACCCGTCACCTCTTTGAAGACGTTGAGGAATTACAACGACGAATATCAAAGGAGTGAAGAGATGTACCCTTAAACCAAGGTGAGTTGGTTGAAAGAGCAGATGTGCTCAATTCGAGATAAGTTGAGGACTTATGGCCAGAATTGGGCTAAGTCCAATTAAAAATGTTTAACATTTTATTTTTGTTCTGGCTATTAAGCCTTTATTTGGGCTCGGCCCTTTTAATAATACTAAGCATTGAGTTCTGACATCTTTTGTCTTCATCAGAACAGATTGCGTTTTGACAATGCGCCACGTGGCGCGCCAGGCGCTTTGCGCCAATCAAAGAGCGCATTGCGCTTCTGTTAGGTAGCGCACACGAAGAGGACACGTGTCACGCTTAACGCTAAGTGTTAGTTTATTCACGCATTGTGCTTTTAATTTATAAGCACTTTGCGCTAGTCTGTTGGCGTGCCAGTGAGTGACACGTGGCGCACTTGGCGCTGAGCGCCAGCCCATGAGCACAGTGCGCTATTTCAGAAGCGCAAAGCGCAGATTGTGTCTTTGGTTGACACGTGGCATGTTTTGGCGCTGAGCGCCGGTCCAAGAAGCGCAAAAGCGCAATTCATGAGTGCAAGGCACTGTCTAATAGCGCAAAGCGTATTTGATCAATTTTAAGATCAAAGAACAAATTTATGTTCTTCTTAAAGGAAGCTTTGCCTCAAGATTCAAGAACAAAAGTTCTTGTTTTTATAAAAGGCTCTGCCTTTATAGATCAAAGATCTGTGAATGAAGTAAAATACTTCTTTTATATTTATATTTTTTTTTATGATTAGATCTTTTGATCTTTTGCTTTTTATTAAAGACCTTGGTCTTTTTTTTAGATCTATGATCTTTTTAGAAGATGGTTCTTCTTTTTACGAGATAGTTTCATCTTTGTTATTCAAGAACATAGTTCTTTACCTTGAAGATGAAGAAAAATCTTCTTTTTTCTAAGAGTTTGCTCTTCTTTTTCTCAAAGTTTGCAGAGGGTTTTTCTCTCTCTTTTCTGTATGTCAGACTTGAAGTCTAGGGGCCTTTATATAGGGCCAATTGATTTATTGAATCAGTTTTAAGAGATCTTTCTCTGATTGATTTGGGAATATTTCCTACCGTTGGATCTTTGGTCCTAAGGCTTCTGTTTTACAGAAAATAATCTTCTTGTTTCAATGAGATTGAAAAATCTTTCCATAACAGAATTTTAGTTCTGATTAATTAATAATTTATTATTAGTAAATCTTTTGATCTAACGGTGGGGGAATTTTAATTCCAGCGCTGGCAAATCTTGCGCTGGCGCACCTACGTTCGACACGTGGCGCGCAACGTAGAGCGCAGCGCAACTGCGCTAGCGCACCCGTGTTTGACACATGGCGTGCAGCGCAGAGCGCAGCGCAACTGGGCTAGCGCACCTGTATTTGATACGTGGCGCGCAGTGCAGAGCGCTGGATCTGAAGCGTTGCTTCAACTTTTAAATTTTGAATTTTAAAACAGAGCTTTGTTCTGATTGGGAGTGCGCCGCCTAGGGCGCAGCGCACCTGGCGCTGGCGCCTCTGCGTTTGACACGTGGTACGCAGCGCACAGCGCGCAGAATCTGAAGCGTTGCTTCAATTTTTGAATTTTGAAATTCAAAACAGAGCTTTGTTCTGATTGGGGGAAACAAATGCCCACCCACCATTGCGCTCACGTGGCGCACACGTGAGTGCAGCGGTGGCAACATCTGAGCCCTTGGATCAACTCAGAAGTTGAAGAGGCAGTTCAGTGCCTATAAATAGGACCTTTGGTCCTCAGATGATTATTATCTTCTTGAGAATTTTTATTCAGAGCGCAGCTCCTTTGTTAAGAACTTTCAAGAGTCAGAACTCTTTCCAAACTTAGGTAAAATTAATTTTTTTAAATAAATTAGGGTTTTTACCCATTAACAGAGCCTTGTTCTTCATAGATCTTTGATCTAAAGAAAACACATTTAGGGTTTCATTAATAGAGCCTTACTCTCATGAACCCATAGATCTAAAGAGATCTTTTCTTGGGGTTTCTTATCCCATGAATCAGAGCTCTGCTCTTTGATAATATGTGGATCTTTTGATCTTTGATGAAGAACTCTTAAAAGTTTTTTCATGGATCTTTAAGATCCCAGAATTTTAATTCTCAAAAATTAATTTTAATTAATCTTTGATGGATCATCATTACAGAGCCAGACTCCTTAAGGAATTTTATTCCTTCATGACCAGAGTTTGACAAGTGTCACTCTGTTATAGAGCTTTGCTCTCAAAGGAAGATTTTCTCCTATTCCTAAGGGATTTCTCATTTAATGAGAATTTCCTTGAGGATCTCCTCATTAATTGACAGTCTCATCCAATGATGAGGTTGTTTTATTAATTGATGCATTGCCATTTGGATTTTGTGGGTCCCCCTTTGGTCCCCTTTCCACTGCATTGCAGTGTAGTACAACTTTTAAAGTACCGAGTGTCAGAAATTTAGAATTAAATTATAGCATTGACAGTCGATTTCTGTCCCCCTTTTTGCAGGCAACATGTCTTTTGATGCTTCGTTTCCGTTTGTCCGTTCAGAGGGAGGATTTCCTGGAGCACCTGTAAACCGGGAGGTCCTAGCTTTGATCAGAGACCATGATCCGGAACATAAGAATCTTCACCTCTAGGGGTCATGGTACAATCAGATTATCAGGGGTCGACAAATCTTTTCGTGCGCGGTACCCTCGGAGCCCATCATGGCAATCCATTACGCCAGCTCACCCCCGGTGAACTACGCCGTGGATATGGTTAATTGGACTTCAGAAGGCCTTCTTCAGCCCGCTATAGCTTCGATTCCCGTTCAGCCTCCCATGATTTAGATACCTTAGGATGCCGTATTTGTCAAGGCGAGGCACGGCCGTGGGGGCAACCATATAACATATGTCTGATTCCTCGTCATCCGACCGGTTATCTGCAATGGGCCAGCTACATTCTGTCAGTGAAGCAGTCGCAGTTGATGAGGCTTAGGTTGTATACCGCCGTTTATGCTTCTCTTTTCCAGTATCCTACGCTTCCCACCTAGTGGGTTAAGGCCTTTTTGGAGCAGTGGAATATCCCTACTCACACCTTCCTTTCACTGGACCGGGAAGTGTCAATCTCTTTAGAGGAATTTGCAGAAGTTTCTGGCTTACCGGTCATAGGGGAGCATTATGAGGAGCTGCTTCCCACAGACGAATATGTCTTTGGTGCCAAGCCAGTGATAATGGGCCTTACCCCGGCGAATGCTGTTCAATACCAGTTTCCTAGTTTGATCAAAGTGTTGGATATCTATGAGGGCCTTTTTCTCGAGTCTGGGAGTCGCAGGGTTAGTTTCGAGGATTTCATCGCTCGCTTCCTTCACCTAAAAGTCTTTTCGAAGGAGGCCATTAAATTCGCCACGCTTGACGAACCTTTTGGTTTAGGTTTGGACAACCTGCCAGCGACGGAGGTAAATCAGAAGAGTTTCTTCCTTCCCAACTCTCCGGTTGTTCCTTTTACGGAGATTGCAGTCCCTGGGATGGATGAGGAAGCATTCTTTTTGGGATTTCTTGGGCTATGGTTGAGCTGGTTCGCGCTCCCGATGCACCTTCGCCGTATGAGACCATCTGTCTTTTACCCGGCTCACCGGATGACTATTGGGGTAAAAGTGGCTGTCAAGGTCGCCGGCTTAGCCCATCTGTATTACGGCCTTAGTCGAGCGGCAGATACTACTGAACCCGGAGTACAACATGTGAACTTCTCGATGCATTACTTCATATCATGGCTCGAGTTACATGCACTTGGCGTTTTTGGTATCCATAGAAGGCCTTCATTCTATGACAGGTGCAGCTTTTCCCGGATTATGCGATTAGTCGGCGCCTCAATTGTAAATCCGTCGCTGCTGGATGCTAGTGGTTTGCTCATTCGTCCCCGCATGGTTGGAGACGGGATTACCTTTACCGACAAGGTATTAACCGTCGGAAAAGAGTCTGCCACAACGGTGCGGCCCTTGCAGGACATTTTCAAAGATGGAGCCTCAGTTTTGACAGCTCGAGAGATCCTCCACTTATATTCTATCAGACCGGGCTTCCTGGTATTTAGGCAAAATGATGCGGCGCTTTTCATGAGATATAATCTGCATCGTTTTGCCCAACAATTGAGCTATAATCAAGGAGTGCCGCTGGAGGCTTTCTTGCTGGAACCCATTGGCACTGAAGAGGGGATGCGGAGTGCGCTGCATCACTTCATGCGTTTGAATACGGGCTCTCACTTCTTTATCAGCGAGCCGAGTTGCATCCTACGGATCCTTAATGTGTATACGGCATGGTACCAGCATTCGACGGGCGCCGTTATTAAGGAAGAAAGGCGGTTGCTGCTTGATCGCAAAAGTGCGCCCCTTGCCAGCGATCGTAAAGTCCTTTTGAAGCGACGGATCGTTGTCCCCCCTCCACTAAGAGAGGTTGTTGCAGTTGAGCCTCCACGTGTGCTAGGCCCTACGCGTGGATTGCCTCATGCTCCTGTGGAGATGGTGGATGTGCCATCGGTGCCCCGTGCTCCCGTAGAAACGGTAAATGTAGCTTCACCCGAATCTGGCGTGGGCTCGGACATCGAGACTCGCCATCCCAAAGTGGCCACTAAACGCAAGCTGGTACTGGCTGCGACCGGAGCTCGCGCACAGAAGAAGAAGTCGGTCCTCTCCCTTGATGTCGTACTCGACCTAGAGCCTCAAGCTCCTTATACCGAAGGCCTAAGTGAATATGGAACCAACGAGGGTCTCTTCGTAGTGCCAGAAGACACTGATCTCGATGCCGCTATTGCTACTTCTGCGCGACTCGCAAGTCACCAAGCGGAAATAGCCGCCCTCGTGCAATCAAGTAAATATTAGTCGCACTTTGTTTTTGCGTTATATCTTTATTTTTATTATCATGTCTTGACTGAAATTCTTCCTTTTGTAACAGGCTTTACTACTGAAGAGGCTCTGGCGGCTTCCCTCAGGACCTTCGAGGAGGAGGAGAGGAATCACGCTTTATTGGGCATTGGTATGTCTCGGCTCATTGAGTCTTCATTCTCTATTTTATGGACAATCTAACCCTTTCTTTATCTCATCGCAGGGACCTCAATGCCGGTCCCGCAAGGTGATTCGGAGACTCTTCCCGGGCCAGCTACCGAAGTCTCGGTCTCTTCGGTATTGCCGAAAGAGGCCTTGCTCAAACGACCGATGATGGAAGCCTTGACGGCTCCAGAGGTAACCCTGGGTGTGGATGATGACGCTCTGTTGGAGGAGGCTTCTAGAAGGTCTGCTTTGACGGCCCGGGAGGAAAGGAAGCGCCTGAGGCGCACCGCAAGGGAGCATAGTGCTGCTTTAGCTGTAGGTGTGGGTTTGAGCGCCGCTACCCCTGCTGCTACTCCTTCAGAGGAGTCTCCGGTCGCCTTGTCTACTGCTAACAGAAGGGTGGCGCGTGCGACTCGGGAAGTGAACGGTAAATCAACTCCAGGTAAAGTGCCGTGAGTTTCTGTTGTCAAAGTTTTAAACTATCAATTCTCATATATCTTGTTTTGCAGGGCCGAGCCTTACCGAAGAAGTGGTGGAGACCGCTGAGCCTGAGTTAGCGGTGGAGGAGTTAGTTGTGATTGTCGAACCCGGGGCGGTGGTAGGCGGGGTGGCTGCAATTGCCGGGCTCGAGGTAGTGGCTGACGAGACGGCTACCACGGCCGAGCCTAAGGCGGCGGTGGATGAGACGGCTACAATTACTGAGCCTGAGGTGGTGGCGAGCGAAATGGATACAATTGATGGGCCCGAGATGGCCGCTCTTTCTCAAGAGTCGGGCACCGCCCCGATCATCGCTTTTCCCGCCTACGGTTCTTTGCCGTCTCCTGGCGTCGCAAGCGTAACGACGGCTCTCGTAGAGTCAGAGGACGAGGCGACGGGAGGTGAGACCACCCCGATGGAGGAGGGAGACACCGTTGTTGTATCAAGTGACGCCCTCGTCACGGTTCCGGCTGGCGACTCATCAGGTAGATTTTAGGTCACCGCCCCCTTTTTTTTATTCCGCAATCTTTTTCAATCTTTCCTGACAGGGTTTATCTTGTTTCTAATGCAGGTGCGGCTAGTACTGGTGTCGCGCTACCCGAGGCAGCGCCGTCGGTTACCGCCCTGATGGTGACCCCCTCTCTACCTTATCTCGCACCGTCTCAGATACTGGAAGGTATGGATTTGTGACCCATCAGTCTTATCTCTAGGTTGTATAATTCATGTACTGACGTTGCGTCTTTGTAGGAGTCCTTTTTGACCACCTGTACCAGGTGCTGCACCTCCACTTCTCCTTCCCATTGGAGATTGCTTCATCCAGTGGCACTGGTGAATACAGCCTTCAGTTAATGTTCCTTCTTTTACCAACAGTGAAATCATTTCTGATTCTTTTTTTTGCCTTGATTGCAGTACTACAGATCGAAGGAGGAAATGAGAGAACAGTTGCGCCACTGGTCCTCCCGGCTTTGCCACCTGTTGCAGCTGGTATAATAAATCCCATTGTTCATGAACCTCTTATACCTCTTGATCCGTCATCTGATTGTGATTTGTTTTGCAGCGGTCGCTTCGACTCCGGCCTCTTTTGAGTCTCGCATTATGATGCCGGCAGGGCCCTTTTCCAGACGCCCATCCTCAAAAGGTGTTGTGACCAGTCTGCGTATGCTGAGCGAATAGGTCGAGGAGCTTGACGCGGAAGCTCCTACATCTGCCGTAGATTTCGCTGCCGAGGTCAATCCGATGCTGGCGATGCTTGCAAACTTCCATAATGAAGGCGTCGTCGAGTCTTGGGTTAATCACTACAGGAAGATCAAGGCCTGTCTGCATCAGCTTGAACTTATGCGTCTTGCCCCTGAGACTCAGGCTTTGAACTCCCAGCGGGCCTCATGGGTTGAGTAGAGTGTCCCGTTCCTTCGCCATTTCGAATGAGAGGCAACTCTTAAGCGAAAGGAACGTGAGGCGACTGCTGCTGAATCTGCCCAACTGCGCGCTGAGGTTGCAGCTAATGCTTCCCAGGTGAACACCATTTTTGAAAGCCTTCAACGATGTATCTCTGATGGACTGGTGTTAAGGAAGAAGCTTGATTTTAATGAGCAGGTCGTGCAGAGTCAGGAGGCTGCCCAGCAGGAAGTTGATCAGAAACTCTCATCCTGTTTGCAGCAACGGGCCCAAGTTGAAGCAGAGCTGGCCGCGGCGGCTGATCGTGAGGAAGAGTTGAGAAAAGTGCGTGAGCAGCTAGCTGGTCTATTGAAGGCGCCTCCCTCCCAATAGCTGCTTTTTTATAGATTGAACACTTGTAATCTTTGAACAACATGTATCCATTTTTTATTCTTTTATACGATTTGCCTTGTACTCAATTGAATTCAAGAATAAAAGATACACATTTTTTGTTATACTGTTGCTTTCTTCTCCTTGCTGTGTTGTTGCCATGTGATTTTAGCAAGTGCGGTCTGTAGATAGTATATAGCTGTCAATCTTGGATTCTTTGTAGAGTGGTGATGGCTTAGGGAACAGGGTTAGGATCTGTCACCTAAGACTTTTCAATTTTATGAGCCGTGAGGGTCTCATAAAGAATTTTCTACCTACCGGTCGAGAGGATTCCGTAGATATAATTTTTCTTAAGAATCGTGAGGATTCTTATGTCTGTTTTCTCTTGAAAGTCATAAGGATCTCACAAGAGAATTTACTCCCTTACGAGTCGTGAGGACCCGCAGGTGTTGGGTGAAGTTGTCCTTATCCATATTTCACGGAGTCAGGAGTTGCTCTGGATGCTTCCCACAGGTTCACTGCCGTGTTCTGTGAGGACCAGGCTCCGCTCTGGACGTTTCCCACGGGTCAGGGTTGACATTATCCGCGTTCCACGTAACCAGGAATTTTTCTCTGGATGCTTCCCACGGGTTCACTGCCGTGTTCAGCGAGGACCAGGCTCCACTCTGGATGCTTCATACGGGGTCATTGCTGTGCTCTGCGAGGACCAGGATCCGCTCTGGACGTTTCCCACAGGGTCAGGATTGATATAAGCCGCGTTCCACGTAGCCAGGAATTTTGCTCTGGATGCTTCCCACGGGTTCACTGCTGTGTTCGGTGAGGACCAAGCTCCGATCTGGATGCTTCACACGGGGTCATTACCGTGCTCTGCGAAGACCAGGATCCGCTCTGGACGTTTCCCACGGGGTCAGGATTGACATAAGCCGCGTTCCACGTAACCAGGAATTTTGCTCTGGATGCTTCCCACGGGTTCACTGTTGTGTTCGGCGAGGATCAGGCTCCGCTCTGGATGCTTCACATGGGGTCATTGCTGTGCTCTGTGAGGACTAGGATCCGCTCTGGACGTTTCCCACGGGGTCAGGATTGACATAAGCCGCGTTCCACGTAGCCAGGAATTTTGCTCTGGATGCTTCCCACGGGTTCACTGCCGTGTTCGGCGAGGACCGGGGTCCGCTCTGGATGCTTCACACGGGGTCATTGCCATGCTCTGCGAGGACCAGGATCCGCTCTGGACGTTTCCCATGGGGTCAGGATTGACATAAGCCGCGTTCCACGTAACCAGGAATTTTGCTCTGGATGCTTCGCATGGGTTCACTGCCGTGTTCGGCGAGGACCAGGCTCCGCTCTGGATGCTAACACGGGGTCATTGCCATGCTCTGCGAGGACCAGGATCTGCTCTGGACGTTTCCCACGGGGTCAGGATTGACATAAGCCGCGTTCCACGTAGCCAAGAATTTTGCTCTGGATGCTTCCCACGGGTTCACTGCCGTGTTCGGCGAGGACCAGGCTCCACTCTGGATGCTTCACACGGAGTCATTGCCGTGCTCTGTGAGGACCAGGATCCGCTCTGGACGATTCCCACGGGGTCAGGATTGACATAAGCCGCGTTCCACGTAGCCAGGAATTTTGCTCTGGATGCTTCCCACGGGTTCACTGCCGTGTTCGGCGAGGACCAGGCTCCGCTTTGGATGCTTCACACGGGGTCATTGCCGTGCTCTGCGAGGATCAGGATTCACTCTGGACATTTCCCACGGGGTCAAGATTGACATAAGCCGCGTTCCACATAGCCAGGAATTTTGCTCTGGATGCTTCCCACGGGTTCACTGCCGTGTTCGGCGAGGACCAGGCTCCGCTCTGGATGCTTCACACGGGGTCATTGCCGTACTCTGCGAGGACCAGGATCCGCTCTGGACGTTTCCCACGGGGTCAGGATTGACATAAGCCGCGTTCCACGTAACCAGGAATTTTGCTCTGGATGCTTCCCACGGGTTCACTGCCGTGTTCGGCGAGGACCAGGCTCCGCTCTGGATGCTTCACACGGGGTCATTGCCGTGCTCTGCGAGGACCAGGATTCACTCTGGACATTTCCCACGGGGTCAGGATTGACATAAGCCGCGTTCCACGTAGCCAGGAATTTTGCTCTGGATGCTTCCCACGGGTTCACTGCCGTGTTCGGCGAGGACCAGGCTCCGCTCTGGATTCTTCACACGGGGTCATTTCCGTGCTCTACGAGGACCAGGATCCGCTCTGGACATTTCCCATGGGGTCAGAATTGACATTATCCGCGTTCCATGTAGCCAGGAATTTTGCTCTGGATACTTCCCACGGGTTCACTGCCGTGTTCGGCGAGGACTAGGCTCCGCTCTGGATGCTTCACACGGGGTCATTGCTGTGCTCTGCGAGGACCAGGATCTGCTCTGGACGTTTCCCACGGGGTCAGGATTGACATAAGCCACGTTCTACGTAGCCAGGAATTTTGCTCTGGATGCTTCCCACGGGTTCACTGCCGTGTTCGGCGAGGACCAGGCTCCGCTCTAGATGCTTCACACGGGGTCATTGCCGTGCTCTGCGAGGACCAGGATCTGCTCTGGACGTTTCCCACGGGGTCAGAATTTACATTATCCGCGTTCCACGTAGCCAGGAATTTTTGACTCTCGGTTGTTTGTGCATCGTCGAGTCATGGAACTGGGAATTTTGCCGCAGCTCCGATTTGTTGATGTCATTTCTGTTGAAATAAGATGGATATTGAGATGATCTCCAGGCTGTCTGTGAACCATTGAGATTTGGCTTCTTCTTCTGATGAAACCTGGGGAGGAAAGGTGTGATTCCCTCTTTGTTTGCGCTCCTGGATTGTATGCATGGATTGATGTGATATCACCTGAAGGGCATAAATTTCATTTCATTTATTTAGTTCTTTCCGCGACGCTCTATCATTTCAGCTTTTATATCGCGAAGGTCGCGATTGCCCAATCATTTCGGCTATTTTTTCGCGGTGCCCAATCATTTCGGCTATATTTTTTTATTTTTACTCGCTGCTTTTTATTGCGAGTTGCCCAATCATTTCGGCTATTTTGCATGCATACATTTTTACTTACTTATTTTGTTTGCAAGTTGCCCCATCATTTCGGCTATTTCGTATGCATGTGTGGCTTGCTGGCTTTTTGCCGCAAGCTTGGATTTAGACACCGATTTTGGCATCAGCACTGCTACAACAGGGATATTGCCAGTGGCGAATCATCACTTGCCTCTGTCGATGACGAACAAAGGTGGCTTAGCGAACAGGGTTAGGATCCTGTCGAATAAGGCTTTTGACTTCATGAGCCGTAAGGGTCTCATAAAGGTATTTCTCCCTGCGAGTCGTGAGGATCTTGTAGGTGCGTTTTCTCCTTAGGAATCGTGAGGATCCCTAAGTGCATGGTCCCTTATAAGTCGTAAGGATCTTATAAGAGTGCTTTCTCCTTATAAGTCGAGAGGACTTACAAGGGTTGTTTGCTACGTAGACATATCCCTAGTCACGGATGGGACTTTATTAGGGAAATGTTTATTCGTGCCGTGGATTGTATACAAGGGTCAGTATTGAACCGCTTGTAGGGCAATATTGGAGGTTGGGGGGGCTGCTTAAGAACAGGTTCAGATCCCTATAGCTTAAGACTTTTGAATCTTATGAGCCGTGAGGGTCCCATAAGAGAGTTCTCCTTACGAGTCGTGAGGATATCGCAAGTGTAATTTCTCCTTAAGAATCATGGGGATCCCTAAGTGTGTTGCTCCTTTGTGAGTCGTAAGGATCTCACGCAGGTGGTTTCTCCTTACAAAGTCGAGAGGACCTTGCAAGTGTCTTTTAACGAGATTGTGCCCTTTCGGGTTTTCACAAAACTCGCCAGCAGCCCTGCTGTTTTTACTCACGGAGCCCTTTCGGGTTTTCATTCGTGCCCTTTTTTCTTGTGGACATACCGTTTTCTTTTTCTTTCTTTTTTTTATTTTAACGAAGCTACGCCCTTTTGGGTTTTCACAAAACTCGCAGGTAGCCCTGCTGTTTTTACTCACGGAGCCCTTTCGGGTTTTCATCCGTGCCCATTTTTCTTATGGACATACCGTTTTCTTTTTTCTCTTTTTTTTATTCTCTTTTTTATATCAGTTTTGGGATGCTGCAATCCACCGTAGTTTATCGACATCTCGGTCAACGGCTAGTTTTAGGACATAGTGGTCCGTTGTTAGTTTAAGGACGTTTTGGTCCGCGGTTACTTTAAGGACGTTTCGGTCCGTCGTTAGTTTTAGGATATTTCGGTCCGTTGTAAAGGAAGCCGGTTACTACTTATAGAGTTTGGGCTTAGTAAGATAGCGAGTGGATATAGTCGTCGTCATCTATCATTGACCTTGGCCGCGACTCGTCAGGCGTAGTACTTCTTCAGAAAGCGACCATTTATTGGCCTGAAAGGTCTTTCACCATGCATGTCTATGAGTAGATAGGCTCCACCCTGGTAAACTTTGTCTATGATATACGGGCCTTCATAGTTTGGCTCGAATTTCCCCCGCTTGGCGCGATTAGGGATCATAGGTCTTTTAACCACTAGCACGAGTTCGCCTTGGCGGAATGTTCTCGGCCTAGTCAATCTCTCGTATGAGCGCGTCACCTTTGCTTTATAAGCTTCCAGATTTTGTTGCGCTATGAGCCGGGTCTCATCAAGGGCATCGAGCTCCTCAAGCCGAAGGTGAGCATTCTCTTCATCCGTTAGCTCGTAATGAACTGCCACTCGTAGAGAGGATAGCTCTATCTCGATGGGAAGTACTGCTTCTATACCGAACACCAATGCGTACGGCGTTGTGTTCGTGGCCGTTTTGAACATAGTCCGGTATGCGCAGAGAGCTTCATGCAGTCTCTCGTGCCAGTCCTTTTTATTTCGAGACACCGTCTTCTTTACAATCTTCGTCAATATCTTGTTAAAAGCCTCAGCCAGACCGTTAGCTCGAGGATTATAGACTGATGAGTATCTCCAGTCTATGTTGTGTTGTTGTGCGAAGCGGCTGATTTTGTGGCTCCTGTAGGCCGGCCCATTATCGGAGATGATTCGTCTTGGAGTGCAAAACCGATAAATGATGTGCGTCTTAAAGAAGTGGAGGATATTCTCCGTCTTTACTTCCCTCAGCGGTACTGCCTCTGCCCACTTGGAGAAGTAATCAGTCGTCGCCAAAATGAACCGATGTCCTCTGGACGATGTTGGCTCGATGGGGCCGATTATGTCAGTCCCCCACATTTCGAACGGCCAGCTAGCTACCGTTGGATGCAGTGGATTTGGATGCTGATGGATGAAGTCCCCGTGACTCTGGTACGAGTGGCATTGCTTCGCATACTCGAGGCAGTCCTGGATCATCGTGGGCCAATAATAACCCATCCTTTCGATTTTCAGTTTCATCTTCGGCCCGGCTTGGTGAGAACCGCAGAGTCCGTCGTGAGTTTCTTGGACAACTCTTTTTGCTTCTTCAGGTCCCAGGCATCTTAGCCATAAAGAATCAAATGATCTCTTGTACAGAGTATCGTTGAAGAAGGCAAAAGATAGGGCACGCTTCATGAGCTGATGTTTTGAGGACGCATCTTCAGGCGTTCGACGGGATTTGAAGTAGTCTATAAAGACTTCTCTCCAATCTTCAACATTTTCTTGGTCTTTTACTTGTAGAGCCATTTGCTCGGTCGCTCCCTTTTCCTTGGACGTCTCTGGAAATATTTCTGCCGGTGTGAGGACTCGACGGCTTTGCACAACGATCCTCACGTCATCGAGGTTCTCATCAGCCAGTTCCTTAGCGAGCTTAGCTAATGCATCCGCCTTGCTATTTTCCGCACGCGGTATGCTTTCTAAGGTATAGGAAGGTATTTGGGTCAGCAGTTGCTGCACCCTCTCGCCGTATTTTACCAACTCCGGCTTACACATTTGGTAGTCGCCGTTTATTTGACTAACGACCAGTTGGGAGTCTCCGTATATGAGGAGGTCTTCAATTCCCATGTAGATGGCTATCTCGAGACCTGCTATCAAAGCTTCATATTCGGCTTCATTGTTTGTCCTCGGCTCTGTTAAGGAGAAGGCAAAGCGCATTATCCCTCCATGTGGAGTTACGAAGATGAGGCCTACCCCTGATTTGATTATGGGCGTGTTTTATTTATGCTTCTTCATGGAGGATGCTCCATCGATGTAAAGTTCCCACCGGGTATCACTCCAGTCGATCGTGTCAAACGCATGTTTGTCTGGCAGTTCGCAATTCAAAGGAGAATCGGCAGGTATCGGATGCTCAGCGAGGAAGTCGGCGATGGCTTGTCCTTTCATTGCCTTAAGAGGCTGATAAGTTATTGAGAACTCCATCAAGAGCAGGGACCATTTAGCGATTCGCCTCGTCAATATGGCCTTTGACATCAGATACTTGAGAGGATCCACCTTCGATATGAGACGGACTTCATGCGCCAACGCATAGTGTCTGAGCTTCGTTATCGCGAAGATCAATGCCAGGCAGTGTTTTTCGATGGGAGAATAATTGCTTTCTTCCCCCAGTAGAACTCGACTCAAATAGTAGAGGGTTTTCTCCTTCCCTTGGTCGTTCTCTTGTGCCCATAATGCGCCTAAGGAACCTTCGAGGGCCGTTGTATAAAGAATGAGAGGCTTTCCCTTGACCGGAGTGGCCAGTACTGGCGGATTCTGTAGGTACTGCTTGATTTCGTCCAGCGCGCTTTGGCATTTGCGATCCTAGATGAAAGGGGTTCCCATCTTCATCAGGTGACTGTAAGGGCGGCACTTGCTCGAAAGATTGGCTATAAATCGCTGGATATACGCGGGTTTTCCTTGGAGAGACCGCAATTGCTTGAGAGTCCTTGGCCGAGGCATTTCCATGATCGCCTTAATTTTTAACGGGTCTATCTTGATGCCTCGGTGTCGGACGATGAATTCTAGGAATTTGACTGAGGAAACACCGAACGCACATTTGAGAGGGTCCATCTTCAAGTTGTATTGCTGGAGGCGTTGAAACACGATATTCAGATGCTCTAGATGTTCCTCGTATGATTTGCTTTTCACCACAAGGTCGTCGATATAACATTCGACGATTTCATATTTGAGGTCATCGAAGATCTTTGTCATGGCCCTCTGATAGGTGGCACCGGCATTCTTTAGACCAAAGGGCATCACCTTGTAGCAGAATATACCCAAAGGGGTCCGGAAAGCGGTGTGCTTCTGGTCCTCGGGATGCATCTTTATCTGATTATATCCTGACGATCCGTCCATGAAGGAGAAGACTTCATGGGTGGATGTATTGTCTATTATCAGCTCGGTGACCGGTACCGGGAAGTCATCCTTCGGGCAGGCTTTATTGAGATCCCGAAAGTCCACACATATGCGCACTGTCCCATTTTTCTTCATCACTGGGAAGATGTTGGCGATCCAGTTAGGGTACTCGACCTCTTGGATGAAGCCAGAGTCGATCAGCTTCTTGACCTCGGCGTTAATGCTCATCTCAAGCTCGAGCCGCATTCTTCTCGGCGATTGTTTGATTGGCTTGGCGTCCGGAGATATCACCAATTTGTGTACAGCTATTTCTGGAGCTAGCCCCGGCATCTCGGATAGTTCCATGCGTAGCAATCTTTATGCTGCATAAGCACGTCTTTTAACGTAGCCACTCGTTCTTCAGACAGCAGCTCACTGACGAATGTTGGCCGCAGGTCACTTGTCGTCCCCAAATCAATTTTCTTGAGATCATCTGCAGTAGTATGTATTCCATCTTCCAGCTCTTTTGGTGCCGGTGTAAACTCTGAGATCACCCCGTCATCGTTGTTCTCAATGCACCAGGGGAGGTCATCCATATTCTCGGGCTTTTCTTTTGATAGCGTTATCATATGACAAGTACGAGCTCGCTTCCAAGACCGATATTGATCTGGTTCTGCTCTCTCTATATGCGTGGCTTTTGGTTCGTGTTTCCATGGCGGGCTTACCCTCCAACTGCTGGATAGTGCGAACTTGCCGAGCTGATATTGGTCTTCGACCCAGTTCTTGAAGGTGAAGCAGTCATTGAGAGGGTGTCCTATTGCTCGGTGATAAGAGCAATAGTCTGGGTGAGAGATCTCGTTGGTTTGCTCGGGATGTTTGGACTCCGGAAGTGTAATCATTTGATGTCTTATGGCAAGATCAAGTATTTTCTTTGTCTTGTCTTGGGCAAAAGAGTATGCTTGACCCATCTTCTTTATAAGAGATGAGTCATGGTTGCTTGGTTATTGATCGCGTGGCTTCTTGATCCCGCTTGGTCGCTGTCGAACGCCTTTCCCGTTCTTTGGTTTGTTTCTGCCCCTGCGTCGTGCCTTTTGTACAACGGGTTGACAGAGAGGAGCATTTTCATCTTTCGCAGCCTGTTGAAGAATGCGTTGCGTCCTGGATTTCTCGTAAATGGCCATTTCGCGATTATGGTCGTCTTGAACCTTTTGACCTGCTTCCCTTATAAACTTGTCCATTTGTTCTTCGAATGACGGACTGGGCATTTTCACGTCGGGAGCTCTTTTTGGTTCAGGGTTAGCATCTTCCCATAGAGCATCCCCTTCTTGATCAAAGTCATGTACGACGTAGCAGTCGCGGAGTAGCTCCCATTTCTTGGATTGAACATACCCAAGCCCGGTCGTTTCCATTTCCCGTTGGGCAATTTTGGCTGAGTTCCAGGGACGTTCCAGATCCTGTCAGAGAACTTAGCTTTCTGAGCGGTCTGTTTGAAAGGTATGCCTTGGTGCCTTAACAGCCTTTTTAGCCCGTTCGTATAATATCTGAGCAAACGGATGAGCTGGAGCCTATTAAGTATAGAATCGGCGCCATGTCATATTTCTTTCTCCACTTTGGTCTCCCCGGATCGGTAGAATAGGGTTACCTTTTCACCTTCTCGTCTGGGAGGGACATAGAGCGTCTGCAGCTCTTCCACACTATAGGTATCAAGTGTGTCTAGTTCTTTATGATGCTTTGGCGAAACCATGGCAACTTGCAAACTTTGATCTTCACCAGCGATGGTTTGTATTGATGGCCGAGCAGAGAATATGGCGTTGCCTCATCTTCTGAGCTGCTGCCGAAGATAAGCATAGGAGCGGAGGGTCCTGGTTTGTTATACTGGGGCGGACCTGAATAAACTATCTCTTCCTCCTCCTCAGTATCACTCCCGAAGATCGGAATGGTAGGGATAGCTCTGTTCTCTGGTTTGTGACATCTTTCCATTTCCTCAAAGTCTGGTTAAAAGTATTTTGCATCTTCGTACTTGCGGACTTCGTTCACGGAGAATGGGTTCAACTCCCCTGTCACAGTGTACTCAAGACCATCCTTGAAATACTTCATACACTGGTGTTGTGTAGAAGGTATGATGTTGTACTCGTGCAACCAGGGCCGACCGAGCAAAGCGTTGTAGCACGTCTTGGCGTCAATGATGAGGAACTTGATATCAGTGACGAGCAGCCCGAAGTGCAACATCAGTATCACGGACCCAAGCGTCCGTGATGACTGTGAGTCAAACCCGGAGATGGTGATCTTATCCCGAGCGAGGTGTTGAATACTCATGCAGATTTCCTTTAACACCCTCACGTTAAGGAGGTTGACGGAGGACCCATTGTCGACCAGGATTTTACCTATCTTGATATCATGACAGTATCCAGAGACATATAAGGGGCGGTTGTGCTCACATGTCCCAAGAAGGAGGTCTTCGTCGCCGAAAGTGATATCGGCTGTGTATACTTCTTCCAGCTCGTCTTTCATCCTTTCTTCGGTGAGGAAAGCTTGGAATTGCTCGGGCTCTTGCAGTTCCTTGATCAATGAGTCTCTTGCTTCTTTTGATAGTAAAAGAGCGTCGAGAATGCTGAGCTGTGAGGGTAGCTTCCTCAAGTGTGCCAGAATGTTGTAGTCCACCTTACTTTTCTTCGGCGGGTCCTTGGCGGTCAGCCCTTTTATGACTTGGTCATCTAGGGTGATATCCTCAGAGGCCTTTTCTTTTCCCTTATCTTTTCTGTTTGTGGGTCCGAGATTCTTTTCGGGCAGCGTACGATTGCGCAGCTGGATATTTTCACAGGTCTTCGACTCTTCCTCTTTCCCCGAGGTGGATTCTTTGAAGAGAGGGCCAAGAGTCATCTTCTCGTCGGAGTCGCTCCCGAAGGTGAGAACCTGCGATCCCCCGGCGTTGACTGTGCGACAGTTGCCGGTAATTCTTCCAAGCTCCTCGGTCGTACTTCTCTGCTCCCGACGAGTTTTGCATTTCATCCGCTTAAAATGTTGTCGGTGAGCAACATATCCCTGCCACCATCTTTTAAAAGCGTTGCACTCTTCGGTGGGGTGTGCAATCTTTCGATGATATAAGCAATAGCTAGGATGCATCTCTGCTTCACCAAGAGTGTTTCCTTCGGAAGGTGGTAGCTTCATTACCATTGATATGGCTTTAGCAAACCTTTTCCTCGTCTTGAACTTGTTTTCATTCACGACGGATGCCCCTTGATTCGGCGGGAGTGTCTCGACTCTTTCGTCTAGTCACCGGCGTTTGACCTTTTCAAATATGGCCATCTCACGCTCCCGATTAGCTTTACTTTTCAGAAGAGCTTTGTTCAGGAATGCGTCGATCATTTCGTCTGATGGCCCAGGAAGTTCCGGTTCAGGATCTTCCCCCAGTTTCTCTGTGTAAGGAGCTTCTTCATCGTTTATCGATGAGTGAGAGATCACATGGCAACTTGCTATGTAATCCTCAGATTTATACGACGAGTCTTCTCCATCATCTCCGTTTTCAAGGACGTGACCGAGGAACTCTTGGAGTGTGATTGGAGTCCGCGCCTTCTGGTTATATTCTTCCAGCGCATCGATCTGTTTCTGCAGGTCCGTGCGCTTGTCGCCAGGCTTCACGGGCTTTTTGGATTTCTTTTTCATTTTCGAAGATTTTGACAGCTGGGTGTGAGCACTTTGGCTATCACCACCAATCTTTGGAGTTGGGCACGGCTTCAGCATCCCTTCGATGATCTGGGGTTCCAGTAGATTCTTCCACCTGATTGCCGGGTATGTCTAGAGATCATTCAGCATCCTTTTGGTTTTGGTCGAAAGAGCCACCTCCCATGGAGCTTCTTCAACAAAAGAGCACGTTGCCCCCGGTGTGTCCATCTTCTTAGGAGTGTGCGGTTGTGGCGGGTTTACTTTCCACTTCTCAGACAGCGCAAACTTGCCTTGTAGGTACTGATCCTTGATCCATCCCTTAAAGATGAAGCAATCTTCAATTGGATGGCTTACCGTTTGGTGGTAAGGGCAATAATTGGGGTTATTTGCTTCGCCAGGTTGCAATGGCCACTTTGAATTCGGCAGATTGATAGGCCGGTTGCGCATTGCCAGCTCGAATAGTCTCTTCGTTTTGTCCCATGGGAACGAGTAAGGACACTTCATTTTCTCATTATAATAGCGCTGTCTTTCTTCCAGTTGATCCGTCAGTTTTGGGGCACTGGGCTGCCGTTGGGTATTCGCAACGAAGGTCGCCTTCCCTTTACCCTTTTCGTTCCGCAGTTCCGGTTTTGGAGGCGACGGTCTATGACCCATCTGATCCATCTGGGCTAGCTTGTCGATTAAAGCCGGGAATGTGGTCGGTTTGAAGAACATCATGAACTGTAAAATAGTTGCATGAGGGTCTAAGGTGCCTACGAACATGCCCACCGCTGGTGCTTCTTCGATGCGCTGTTCGCACTTCGACCGCAGATTCCGCCATCGGATTGCGTACTGAACCCATGTCTTGCCCGGCTTCACCCTGGCATTGATCAATGCCGTTATTGGGGTGCGTTCACTAGCACTTGCGAATTGCTGGGTGAACAACAACTCCATTTCCGCGAAAGTTTTGACAGAGTCGTTTGGAAGTTCGGAGTACCACTCAAATGCCGTCTCCGATAAACTGCCGACGAATTGGCGGAGCAAAAGCTTATCATCACCATCGGTGTTGTCGCAAAGAGCCCTGAACTGAGCGACATGTTGATGGGGATTGCCTGTCCCTTTGTACACGTGGAATTTCGGGATCGTTTAGCCCGGCGGATACTTTATCTGATCATACCAGCCTGGATACGGTCGCCCAGTTTTGACAACTTGGCCCGCCGCTTCATTCGCCTGGTGAACTCGTATCTGCTGAGCAATATAGTCATCCAGTGCAGCTTTGGAGATTGTCTCTTCCTTGGCTGTTGACAGAGCCGACAAAGGGTTTGATGTTTCTCCTCTATCATCTTCAATTATTACAGGAGGATCTTATGCTGGGGGATCTGGCTGGATCATCATGCCCACCATATCTTGGAATAGAAGGGCCATTTGCTTTATATTGGCCGCTTGTTCTGCGGCCTCTTTGTCCTTCTTCTCAAGCATTCTCCGAAGGAATTCAGCATTAGTTTCCTGCTCACGGCGCTGCTCCGCGGATGTTTCCGGGCTTTCTTTTGGCCCAGTGAGTGCGGCCATCGCAGTCATCATCTCCTGAAGCTTCTTCTGCTCCTCTTGGGCTTTTGTCACGGATCGCGTAAGCGGTCGATGACCTGTAGAGATACAGCTATCCTCTTTTTCGGATGCCATGTAGACGGTATGCACCACCATGCCCCCAGACTTAGGGCGTTTGGGCTCAGTGCCTTTGGCATTTGTCCCAGGCATGGGGATTTTCTCCGGCCTTCTCCTCTCATGGGTGGTCGAAGTTGAGGGGGGCGTTGCAGTGGGCACCCAAGTAGCCGTCGCCTTCTGTGGCTTAATAGGACGGTTTTCTTCCTGTCCGACCTTCAGCTTCTTCTGCCGGCGGGGATAGTCTTGGTCAACCACCGACTCTCGGATTTGTCGCCAGATTTTGTAAACTTTGGAAGATAGCCATTGAGGTACTGCTCCGGCTTTATTTCTGTGACAGTCTCCACCGGTGGCGGAGATCTTTTCAGTACGGCGGTAGGCGAGTTCCTGCGCACCTTGTCCAGCAGCTCAAAGTTGTTCCTAGTCGGAACAACAGCATTAACTTCCACCGTTGGAGCTGGTGGAGTTAGCCCAGAGGGGGAGTTGCCCCGAACCTTCCTTAGTCGGTGCCAGTGGCGACGTCGAGCATGTCGAGCTGTTGGGGTTGGTTCGGGGATGGGAATGGCTTTGTCTTGCCCCCTGTTCAGGTGAGACGCCGCCGATGCCAGCCTCTTGAAGACTGACGTCTTTTGAGTAGCGGTATCCAATCTGTCAAAGACAAACCTTTGAGCAGGAACGGGAGCCGGGGTGGGAGCTGGAACAGTCCGTCTTGTAAAGACCGACCCTTTGGCAGGCGAAGCCACCTTGACGACTTCGGGGGTAGGGTTGGTTACTCTTTTCGGAATAACCTTCTCTTGAATTGCAGGCTTCATCTTGAGCCTACAGGAACTTTGGCCCAATCTGGCGAAAACTGAGGCGCTAGAGCTGGACGACCCGTTGAGAGGGGCCGCAGTAGTTGTAAGCCGATCAAAGACCGACTTCTTGGGAGCTTCCGGCGTTGGCACAGGAGCGGTGAAGCTCATTGGCGGGAGAATGGTCCCGAAAAACAGTCCAGTAGTGGCCTGAGTCACCTGGTCTATCGGCATCGTGAACAGCGAAGCCGCTTGAGGCCCTTAAGCTACACCTCCAGGTGAGGCGGAGCGTGGGTTGCAGTTGCAGTTGGAACACTTTGCACAAGTGGACGCCATCGATCCTTCGCTTTCTGCACCAAGAAAAACGCCAAATCTTAGTATCTCGAAACCCAAGGGCAACCATTAGCAAACCGCGATTCGTTCGCGAACACGACACACGAAGTATGGAGTGGAAAAAGGAAAAGGTCCCACCGGGCGTGCCAGAATCTGTTCCCCTCCGAATCACGGAGACGCGATAAACGTATTGCCTGAAATTCGGGGCAGATGCTAATTGGTGCTATCCGTCCACCTCTCCGAAGATGCCAAATTGATTTATGTCACTATGTATCGAAGGTTTAAACGGATGAAGCCAACGTAGCAGACTTCGTCAGATTCCCCCTCATCTGAGGGGGTTTTGATTGTGGGGACGCTCTTCCCTGCAGGCGCAAGCCCCTGCGGTTAATTACGCTACCACATCGCGGTAACAACTTTCTCCTTCTCCAGATGGTCACTTCATGTCGTGGGTGTTTGTTTTGTTTGTGGTTGCCCGTGGATTGTATACGGAGACTAATTTATGTTGTGGCCCGTAGGGCGTGGAGTAGTCCAAATCCGTATCTTTCTTAGATTTGGGTTTGGGGGTTGGGTTTAGGGATATGTTAGCCTCATTTGAGACTAAGATCAACTTAAACGTTTGTTAAGGATACGTTAGTCTAATTTTAGACTAAGATCAACTTAACAGGACCGTTTAGATCCGACAAGAGAGAGCAATTGGGCTCTATTGTTTAGTTTAGTGACATTGCGGTCGATAATTAGTTTAAGGACATTACGGTCCATCGTTAGTTTAAAGACATCGCGGTCAAGGTTAAGGACATCATAATCTGTGGGTTTAAGGACCCTACAGTCCGATGTCAGTTTAAAGTCATCACGGTCGAGTTTAAGGACATCATAGTCCATGAGTTTAAGAACCCTACAGTCTGTTGTTAGTTTTAAGACATCACGGTCGAAGTTAAGGACATCATAGTCCATGAGTTTAAGGACCCCACAGTCCGTTGTTAGTTTTAAGATATCACGGTCGAGGTTAAGGACATCATAGTCCATGAGTTTAAGGACCCCACAGTCCGTGAAATGTGTGGTTATTGAGCCCCGTCACCTCTTTGAAGACGTTGAGGAATTACAATGACGAATATCAAAGGAGTGAAGAGATGTGCCCTTAAACCAAGGTGCGTTGGTTGAAAGAGCAGATGTGCTCAATTCGAGATAAGTTGAGGACTTATGGCCAAAATTGGGCTAAGTCCAATTGAAAATGTTTAACATTTTATTTTTGTTCTAGCTATTAAGCCTTTAATTGGGCTCAGCCCTTTTAATAATGCTAAGCATTGGGTTCTGACATCTTTTGTCTTCATTAGAACAGATTGTGTTCTGACAATGCGCCACGTGGCGCGCCAGGCGCTTTGCGCCAGTCAAAGAGCGCATAGCGCTTCTGTTGGGTAGCGCACACGAAGAGGACACGTGTCGCGCTTAGCGCTAAGCGCTAGTTTATTCGCGCATTGCGCTTTTAATTTATGAGCGCTTTATGCTAGTCTATTGGCGCGCCAGTGAGTGACACGTGGCGCACTTGGCGCTGAGCGCCAGCCCATGAGCGTAGTGCGCTATTTCAGAAACGCGAAGCGCAGATTGTGTGTTTGGTTGACACGTGGCATGTTTTGGCGCTGAGAGCCGGTCTAAGAAGCGCAAAAACGCAATTCATGAGTGCAAGGCACTGTCTAATAGTGTAAAGCGCATTTGATTAATTTTAAGATCAAAGAACAAATTTATGTTCTTCTTAAAGGAGGCTTTGCCTCAAGATTCAAGAACAAAAGTTCTTGTTTTTATAAAAGGCACTGCCTTTATAGATCAAAGATCTGTGAATGAAGTAAAATACTTCTTTTATATTTTTATTTATTTATTTATTTTTATGATTAGATCTTTTGATCTTTTGCTTTTTATTAAAGACTTTGGTCTTTTATTTAGATCTATGATCTTTTTAGAAGATAGTTCTTCTTTTTACGAGATGGTTTCATCTTTGTTATTCAAGAACATAGTTCTTTATCTTGAAGATGAAGAAAAATCTTCTTTTTTCTAAGAGATTGCTCTTCTTTTTCTCAAAGTTTGCAGAGGGTTTTTCTCTCTCTTTTCTGTATGTCAGACTTGAAGTCTAGGGGTCTTTATATAGGGCCAATTGATTTATTGAATCAGTTTTAAGAGATCTTTCTCTGATTGATTTGGGAATATGTCCCACCGTTGGATCTTTGATCCTAAGGTTTCTGTTTTACAGAAGATAATCTTCTTGTTTCAATGAGATTGAAAAATCTTTCGATAACAGAATTTTAGTTCTGATTAATTAATAATTTATTATTAGTAGATCTTTTGATCTAATGGTGGGGGAATTATAATTCCAGCGCTGGCGCACCTTACGCTAGCGCACCTACGTTCGACACGTGGCGCGCAGCACAACTGCGCTAGTGTACCTACGTTCGACACGTGGCGCGCAGCGCAGCGCACCTGCGCTAGCGCACCGGTGTTTGACACGTGGCGCGCAGCGCAGAGCGCTGGATCTGAAGCATTGTTTTAACTTTTAACTTTTGAATTTTAAAACAGAGCTTTTCTCTGATTGAGGGTGCGCCGTCTAGGGCGCAGCGCACATGACGCTGGCGCGTCTGCGTTTGACACGTGGCACGCAGCGCACAGCGCGCAGAATCTGAAGCGTTGCTTCAATTTTTGAATTTTGAAATTCAAAAATAGCTTTGCTTTGAATGGGGGAAACAGGGAGAACAACCGACCGATGATATTTGACGTGGTAGACATCCGGAGGATACCGACCGTAGTCGTGTGATCAGATGATTTGGTCCGATCCGGACAGACGGAGCCCGAGATTTATGAGGATTTTGTGTCGCTGATGGACACGGTTTTCATGATATTTTCGAGTGTCGATGCTGGGCACTCAGGTTTATCCTGATTTTTCTGTGTCGTTGCTGGACACACTCATTTAGTGATGTGTTTGTTTCCCCCAATCAAAGCAAAACTCTGTTCAAAATTCAAATTTTGAAATGAAGCAACGCTTCAGATGCAGCGCACCACGTGCAAAGCACGTGTGCGCTAGCGCTAGGTGCGCTGCGCTCTAATCAGCGCACCACGTGTAAAACACAGATGCGCTAGCGCTAAGTGCGCTGCGCTCTGAGCAGCGCACTACATGCAAAGTGTAAGTTCACGGCAGCGCCCCGGCCGTCATCCCAAGGCCAAAATGCGAAAACGATACTTTTCTAAAACATAGAAACTGGCGCTACCGCGAACTAAAAACCCGGATCGGGCCATTAACCTAATGCTAGCAAACTAGAGAATGGGTAGAGAGATATACAGAGCGATCCGTGTCCTTCGGTCTTCTCGTCGTCATCCCGATCTCCCCGCGGAATCTCCGGTCTTCACCTCCTCGTCGGAAGGGCACCACATCGCCGGGTTCTTTTATGGGCTCCCACCTCTGGACCGATGCAACTCGGGCACGAAGTTAGCGAGTCGACGTGTCCAAGGATGCCGTAGGCTAAGTGTAGAACACTGGGTCTCATGGGGTTATTGGAAGTTGCCATTTTGTGAAGGTGGAGGAATAGACTTTTGGAGATGGAGCTATAGGATTTTTGCAAGCCAAAAGAGATCAAAAATCCCACACAAAAATTTTGGACAGCCCCCCTAAGGAATGGCCGGCCATGCTTCATACAAAAAATGAGAGAGGAGAGAGAGTGGATCAATAATATAAGAAAGAATGATGAGTGATGATGAGAGAATCAAATGATCACAACAAAAGTCCACACTCATAAACAACCATCTCACATCTCATCACAAAAGTCAAGCAATGATGATGCACAATCATGAAGCAACCATGTGCCACTAAAAGTCTTCTCCATTATAAATTGCACAATTGCAAATAACCCCCTCCATGGAAATTTCAGCCAAGGAAAGAACATAGGAAAAATGGCCGAAACGGAAAGCAAACTGGCAACTTCAGAAAAACGATCCCGTAATAAATTACAGGAAAACCCCGCGACTGTATATACATACCTGCATTTGTATTGTGACCGAACACAAATGCAATGAGACAAAATCTATACTGTACAATACTAAGATCCGGCTTAAACCAAAGCCCGCTAGTATTATCCGTCCGATCATGATCCGTGCAATACCGCACGTACATGATCGAACCCTGCTATATCTCCATACGGCCTCTACAGCGTTTCGCCCGAAACTTGAGAAACTGTCTGTGGGAGACTCTAAAGACTCGTCAACACTTTGGCTGTGGATTTAACCACTAGCACGTCAGAGGTATTAGCCATACGTAACGTGCTACCAGGTATTTACCAAAAGGGACATCGATGAGCGAACTCATCCTGACACCCTACTGAGCCTGTCAGTGACAATATCCGTACAGTCCGGTCCGTTCGTCTATGAGCATCGCATGGCGGGCCTAGGTGGTTGGTAAAAGTCAGACCCCCAAAAGTGGTACAAGTCGTGTCGGAGTGTAGCCCAGAACACCCTGAGATACTACTGGAATACATACCAGTAAATCTCCTACCTTGGCCAAGGACTTCGTGCAATGGCTCTCCTAGACACAGCGCGACCTCACCCCCAATACCGGGAAAGACGAACCCCTGCAAATCCGCTCACTGCCTCCATGTGGCTCGGGACTGTACCCAACTAAAACCTGTTTGCACGACTCCTTTGAGCCGTGGTAGGGTAGTAATCAAAGTACAGTGGGAACACACACGAGACAAATGACGATCTCAGGTCGATGAACTAACATGTACACATGTCACCAGGAAACTGCTATCTGACGTCAGGTATAAGACCAACTAGCATGTTCCCGGCGAGTCCTGTCCGGTGTACTCATAACCCAATGAGCACCTGTATACATCTTAGGTGAACCAACTAACACCAGCGGCTTGTGAGACCGGCCACCGCCCCTCGCCGCGGTCTCGACTGTATACACTAGTCTATTCTGGAGTATCGATGCCCTGTCTCGAAACTCCCACGACTAGGGACCTTTTAAGGATGTGCTTGTAGACCCCAGCTCTCACGTATATGATCGCCATCATACTGCTGGCCGTCAAGAAAGAATCCTAAGGGCTCTATCAACGCGCAATAGTGACCTACAAGGTTACCTAAAGCAGTACACGATGATAAAGATAAACCAGATAGCATACTATCATCTTGAGTAAGACTGTCCTACCGGCATAGGTCCTCCCTCAATTATTGCAATCACATGCCTGTGATCCAATAATTGACTCTGAGGGCACTATATCCAACAATCTCCCACTTGCACTCAAGGCTAATTATTGCGATGTCGCATACTCACAGCCCGTGTGATACCGAACACCCAACTCCTCTACTAATCAGTCTCGCAAAACCCGTTTGCGAAATTATTGCGTTCGAGGAATAGCCTCAGTGAGTGGATCCGCCCTAATGTTTCTTTCTATGTCTCTCTTTATCTCAAGTTCGCGGAGAAAGCCATCTCCCGAAATGAGCAATAACTATCTTAGAATATGTCTGGATGTCTGATGGGACCTAGTTCACAAATGAACTCCAAATCCAAACTTCTTAGACTGTATCGCCAACTGAAACCAATCAGTATCCTGCGCCATGCTTCCCTCAGTATCCGCTTGGACCACCTGTCCAAAATACTGCCCCTAGTCAGAGGGAAAATTATAACTCTGGCAGTCACTCTGTCATCCAGGTCACCTTGGAAGCCTGGAATGATAACTGTCTCCCGAATGAGATTGTCGTTATCATATCCCTAGAACATCCACTTATGTTCTAAAACTGCTTCCGAACGTTTCTCCAGGATATGATTAATATCAACTTATTGCATCTAGTGCAAAAACAACATCTGGTGCGGCACTTGACATCTCATGATTGACTCAATTGCCTAAGCAAGTCATCTGCCAATCATGCGCATCCCTCTCCCCTTTAGTCTGTAAGATACCTTTAGAGAGGGTGACTCCATCACCTGCAGGTTCACTACCGTGCCAGGAGTCGTCCATTCTAAAACACCTTTAGAATGCTGTCTAAGTACCCAGATTGGGAAACTACCTAAATCTAGATCTAAAACCATAGATCTAGTAACCAGAATGTCTGATATAAGTCCTATGTGGAGAAACCACTGTGTGACAACCAAAGTATAACCGATCGTAGTATAGGAATTTCACTTCCTACTCTGTGTATGTCATCCAAATACCAGGACATCACACTCTACTACCTTCTTAACAGATCTATCTCCTATTCTGATAAAGTCAAGCCTATGACTGTCACATCAGAAACAGATGATCTTTCTCCGCTATATCTGCTTTAGTCTATAAATAGACATAAGCTACTTGTCCACTATGCTTCCGTTGCTCCCACTGACTATGACAACCCTCTGGTAGAGTCATATAGACGTACATTTCTAAAGCTAGTTTAGAACGACGCTATACTCATTCTCCTGCCGGGTCTCACAGTCTGGAACAACAGGAATGGCAAGTCTGGGTAAACAAGAACCTCCCTGTTACCGTCCTTAAGGCTACCAGAGTACCTCTCGGGTGCCTGAAGTTACCCACCATGGAGTGGCCAATGGAATGTCAAACCAGATTGAATCTTTAGGTCTTATCAAATTTTCAGTAATCGTTTGCGGTTCTAGAATCACTTCCAGTTCTACCATACTTCCACTACTGTTTTCTGAAAAAATCCATTTTTATTAAAACTATGGCGAGTCAAGAACAATATCACTATTGATCTTCCAGATGGTAGAAAATCAACCCTCGTCATAGCCTGGGTCAACCCATAAACAGTCATTACAGAAACGTGCCTTGAGTTATCCAGAGTCTGGTTTTAAGCATAAGCTGGACAACTCCCCGTACCTTAACAATGTTAAGATATGAACTATTCTATATCCAATATAGAAACAGAGGCACTGATTTAATTGGAACCAGATTCAAATCATGCAACTTTCTCCAGTGCATGCCAACTAAATGGAAGGAGGCCGATCAGCGTTACTCAACTTAGGAATGCTTCCAATTATGAGTAACCTGAAAGAGAAGCAAGTTCTCTTAATCATTACTATCAACTGAATACCATACACAAGTATCTACATCTTCGATCACCTTGAAGAGTCCTGATACTTGCATTACCTGGTTCTCTACTTTATTCATATACCTATAACTTCTCAAAACTTGGACCCTGTGTTTCTACGAAACACCTGTCTAAAAACTAGAGAAGTCATAAGTAAACCGAATATAGTACGAGAACCAACCCCTCTGTCCTCATGGACACTGGACAACATACAATACTCTGTATAAGTCCCCTGAGTCTAATAACTCATTCCCTGTGTGCCGTAGGTTGAAAACTGTACTTATGGTTAAGAAGAATTACACCGCTGTATTAATGCTCCTTACCTAACCATCCACCGATATAGGTAAATGTCATAGACATAATTTCAAAAAGTTATATCTCACTCTATAAAAATAGACGTACAGATATATCAATTTGAAATTGGTGCATAACAGCGGATATTCAAAACCAAATATTTGCCGTCTGGCAAACAACCCGGGTGGTTTCCTCAAATATCACCAATTACAACGAATTCCGATATAATGAGGACAATCACCCAATTCCCAATAACTTACTCCCACTCATCATCCGTAAAACCATACAGATGTGAGAATCAAACCTGGTAAATACATACCCTGGAGCAAGGACTAATTGGGAAATCAGTTTTCTTTTAACAGTACACAGTGAAACTGAAACATTGAAATGTTTCGTAGGGGTATCCGGATATTCCTAGTAATGCATCTTCCATTATCCAGATTCACAACTGTAACCGTATATTTTTTGCCATCTCTCCAAATCCCTTCATATGTCTTTAGTCATTACTTTCTGTACACCCTCTTAGGTTCATTGGTTTTCTTCCTTCCCTACCGTTCGGCACCAGCCTATGGTTTGGAAGAAGACTATCCAATAAGCGTAATGGGTGTACTTTCCTAATCCTAGGAGCACTCGCAACGCGAGAGAAGGTGAAGATAAAAGACACATGAATAAACCTTATTCCTATTTCTCCTGAACCATAATCTATCCCCGAACTGGAACAAGTTCCTTTCGAGTTCGTATATAACCATACGATAGAGTATCCAATAAACTATGGATCTTCGTAGTGATACGGAGTGTCCTGGAGAAATACAAAGGTGAAGTGGGAGTGGTAATGAAATACTTGGTTTGGTCGTGAATAGCAGTCGCAATTTACTTTGCCCTCCTTCTAATCCCTTTATTTGTCTTTACATAATACCTTCTGTACACTATCGTTAGACTAATTAGTTTTCTTCATTCCCTACCGGTCGTCACCTGCCTATGGTTTGGAAGAAGACTATCCAATTTGCGTAATAGGTGTACTATCCCCTAATCTAAGGGGCACTCGCAAGCTGAGAGAAGGTAAAAGGAAAAGACAACTGAATAGTCCTATTCGTTTTCTCCAGAACCGGAAACCATCCTCAAATAAATTCCTTCGAGTTCGTATATAACCATACGATGGTTTTATCCAATGGAAGTGGACGTTCGTAGTAATACGGGGTGTTCTGGAGAAAAGGGTAAGAGTAGGAGTGGCAATGAGGTATGCAACTCTGACAATCCAAAAGTCATTGTTTTAAGAAGGTTTGGTCAACTTGGTCACTGAGTCATAGTCAAGGGTCGGGTCATAGTCGCTGCCAAAGAGAGAGAGAGAAAAGAAACACTCAGCGTGCGCTCTAACCTAGATCAGAATGGTTATCACTTTATCTAATCAGGAAACCTCCCACTGTAACCTCAAATTCTCCTCCAAACATGAAAGAAGAATTAGGCGGGATCACCCGAGGAGTAAACCAACTCATCAGTGGGAATCGGGATCCAACTATCATCGCATGATAACGTGACGGAATCCACTCACGTTATCACACTCCAGAAGGTATGCTCATGCCTGGCAAGTTTCAGTTTCTTTAGAAACTTCCGATGTAAGTTTTTACCCCATGCTCTTATGACCTTGACGAAGGCCAACATATCATAAGTCACATGTCAAGTTCTACCCGTCATTTTCCAGGTTAATTTGAACCCACCCGTACATACTCTTGACGAAGGCCAAAATAGTAGTACGACTGTCCCAAACTAACGCATCTATCTATGCAGCAGAAAAGTAACAAATAGCTACCATACACTATGCCTTGACGAAGGCCAACATACATAACATGAATACTAAGTGCTACCTTTCTGAAATGACGGAGGGCTACGAATGGTTTTTGGCGAAAAACCTTTAACGTAATGAACTTGATATCGTTGAAGGAACCGGATAGCTTTTATAAAAATATAGTGGCGAAAACCTTTGCTAAAGAGGTCACTCCCGGTGAAGGGATCTCGGCTCTTTCCCCATAGAATGAGGTGCAGGATATTCCAACTGAATACCACGATGCAAAGCAAAAGTAATCGACTATAGTGAAGTTATTGCCCTGACGCAAACTTCTGTCCAAGGGTTCACTCCCAGTGAAAGGATCTCGGCCCTTGCCTCGTCGACTGAGGTGCTGGATATTCATAACCGAATACCACTGTGCAAAACAAAAGAGAACGCCCTTGTAATAACAGCATTTTGAAAAATGTTCCAACAACATCAGAATATGTTTGTTTAACTTGCATTGATCCGAATCAATGCAGTCCCATCAATTGATCACACCAATAAAGAACGAAAATAATGATGTACGTATATACCATCCGCATTCGCCAGTGGGTCCCGTCATCACCCGTTAGGTTACTTAACTAACGACAGAGCGGGGACTGGACTAGCGCGGATACAAAACATATACAACATCTACTAGTATATATATCAATATATAATATTCGCTCAAGGCGTGATAAAATGCAACATCACAGAAATATAATAAGCATCACAGAACAATACAGATATCTGGGATCCCCGGGTTTCATAGAGCCTCTACTGAAACCCGACGTTCCCCTGGTCGTGTGGATAGCCTGTGCAATGAAATCCTAGACCCCTACGGGCGCGGCAAGTTACCCGCCAAAACCTGAAGCGAGGCAGCCCCCTTCAACAACGTGAATGGACCACGCAACACTTCACGGAATCCGGTAACTTGTGCATCCCTCCTTGGGTCAACCTGTACCCCCTACGAGTGCGGCGAATAGCCCACCAATTCTAGAGTGAAGCCCCCTCCGTCTCAACGCCATGAGATGCGGGCCCGTTGCCCTCTAGAATCCGGCTATCCGTGCACCCCACCTTGGGGTATTCTTAGTACAGAAAGTAAAATATACATACAACGGGTACATCGACTGTAGGGTTCCTAGGCACACTCAAGAGGTTCCACAAAGCATCAACCATGCCAAATTCAAAAATTTATGTACCGAGAAACCCTAATGCAAGATCGTTAACTAGAGGATAGGCGAAACTACAAGCAAGCAAACTACTTTGCTACAAGTGAAAGGGATTACAACCTTTGTAGATCCGGTCCATCACTTCTTTAGCTCCGTGATGACGTCCCTCCGCTGCGATCATCGGGATCCCGGACTCTAGCGTCGGTTTCATCGAAGAAATGAGCGGGCTAGGTCGTTGACTTCGGTGCCGAAGATGATCTACGTCGAGGCGACTCAAACTCAAGCTCCATCTTCACTTGGTCATGAACCTTGTGAAGAAAACACCCTATACAACATGGCAAGTGGTAGAGGATGAAGAAATAGGAAGTGGGTTCACTTTTGATTTGGATTTCTCATTTGATTTCATCACTTGAAATTTTCAAGGAAGGTTTTCTTTTCTTCATGAAGAAGAAGAAGAAGGAAAAATGAAAAAAGAATTCACTTAAAAGAAAATTCAAGTGATGCTTATCATATTGCAACCATGGGTTAGTAAACTCATGTAGAGAATAAACTAGGGTTTAGGTAATGGTTAGGTTTAAGAACAAAACAAAAATGGTTTAGACTTTTCAAAGATGCTAGAAAACAACATGAAGCTTCTAGCAAAGAAAAGAAAGAAACCATTTTGTTTTTACAAAATAAATAAAGAAAACAAAAACCTAACCATTAACTAAACAAAGGTGTAAGTCACACAACCACCCATGTTTGCATGTATCATCAAACATGATACAAACTAGTGCACAAACATATATCATATATACAATGTGCACAATCTAGTGAGAAAAATAATCTTAAGTGAACCAATACTAGTTAATATAAAGTAATATATCAAATATATAATTATACATTAAATCATTAAATCAACACTTGATTTAATGATCCGGTCATACTGCATATAACCGACTAATATCAAGTGTATCAATGTATCGAATCAACACTTGATTCGGTAACCCGGCTATATCTTATATAACCGTCCGATGATACAAATCGCGAGAATAGAATTCAGTATCACATACTGGTATTATTCTCGGTCCCGCACATATCTCATATGCGCTCCTATTTCGTTTCGCTTGAGCCAGGAAACCTCTGTGTAGGACTCTAAAGACTCGTCAATACACCGGCAGCAGGTGATGATCATATCAAACACCCACAAGCCGCAAGCGGTCTGCTAAACGTAACGGCTACCCGGGTATTGAGCGATCAGAAGATCAACGAGCAAGCCCGCTCACACTCCTGTGAATCCAACCAGTAACACTTACCGTACAGTCCGATCTGATCGTCTGATATGTCGCATCTCTCGCCTAGGGGTGGTAAACTTCAGACCCCAGTAGCTTGATAAGTCGTGTCGATATGAGGTCTATAACAGTTCGAGAAACTACTGGTAACACTTACCAGTAAATCTCAGCAACCTTGGCCAGGGATTTCCGGTTATAGCCAATCGAACACAGCGCAACATCAACTCCCTATACCGGGAGTGACGAATCCCCTCCTATCGCTCATTGCCTCCATGTGATTCGGGACTGTACCCAAAAACCACCGTTTTGCACGCCCTCTTGGACGTGGTAAGGTAGAAATCAAAGCATAGTGGGAATCACACAAGACTCTATGACGATCTCGGGTCTACAGACTAACCTGTACCGGTGTCACCAGAGAACTGCCATCTGACGTAAGGTATAATACCATCTGGGAGTTCTCGGCGAGTCCGTCCAGTGTACCTAGTCTTCACTGAGCACCCGTATATCATCTCTGATGTCAAACACCAATGGATATGGGATCATCCATCGCCCATCTGTATGGGTCGAGAAGGTATACGCTAGTCTACTCTGGTATATCGATGCCCCGTCTCGATACACCCACGACTAGGGACCTTGAAGGATATACTTATGGACTACCATGTCCCCACTAGTATGATCCGCATCATAGTCCAGGTAGTCAAGTACACATCCTAAGGGCTTTACCAACATGTAACAGAGAGACAATCAGTGTACACGTTAAGGTAAAGAGCAACAAGATAGCATACTATCATGTCGAGCAAGAAAGCCCTCCCTATATATGTCCAAGCATCCACTACAATATACATCCTATGTATAGTAATGGACTCTAGGGCATACATATAACTAATAATCTCCCACTTGCACTAGGGCCATCTGATAGCAGTGGTTGTAGTATCTCATACTCAACCATCACATAAAATTCTCTCTCTGGGAAAAGGCCTTTGTGAGTGGATCCGCCGTGTTGTCCTCTGAGTCTACTCTCCTAACCTCGATCTCCTTGGAGATCAACCATCTCCATGATCAGGTGATACTGCCTTAGAATATATATGGATCACTGATGGGACGGACGTTCCTTAGCATAAGTCACAACTCCATTGTCACACAATGGGAGGAACTAAGTTCATCTCATGAACTAATATACACCCAGACAGCCTCTTTGGTAGCATCTTAAGTAGCGATGTATCCAGCCTTTATCGTCTAGTATGCCACGGTATCTAGCTTGGAACTCTTCCAACATACCGTCCCTTTACTGAGGGTAAAGACAATGCCTGTGACTGAGTTTCAGTCGTCCTTATCACCCTGGAACCTTTCCAGTGATTCTCCCCAGGATCTATTGATACCTTCTCACTACAACTAGTGAGTATCCTAACATCCAATTAGATCTATCTCATAGATCCAAAACCCAGGATTTAGAAGGTATCACTTTGATCCTATATGGAGAATCCTTGTGATAAGCGGAGATTGACCGAGCGTAGCATAGGAAACTCCTTCCCCATCAAGAGTATGTTATCCACGTACACTACGAGGATCATCACCATACTCCCTACTACCTTTTTGTTTATACAAGGTTCATCTACCATTTTGATGATGTCAAACTCTTTGACTAACACATCAAAAACAGACGTTCCAACTTCGCGATGCCTGCTTTATACTATAAAGCAACTTGCACACGTTTCCGCTGCTCCCACTGTTTACGAAGCCCTCTGGCTGTGTACTTATAGACGTTCTCTTCTAAATCATTATCTAGAAAAGTAGTCATGGTACCCAACCACCAGATATCGTAGTCATGGTATGTAGCAATGGCAGGTAGGATCCGGATGGACTTAAGCATAGCTACTGAAAAAGGTTTCATCATTATCCACGCCTGGTCGATGACGAAAACCTTTAACAAGTCTAGCTTTGAAAGTCTCAACTTTTCCATCTACACCAAGTAATCTTCTCAAGATATACTTGCTCCTGATGGGGATTTAACCCTTCAGATATAGCAACCAAAGTCCATATTTTGTTGGTGTACATGGATTCCATCTCAGATCTCTAAGCATCCAGCCATTCTTACAGAGTCCCTACTCTCGATGGCCTGCTCGAAACTAGTTGGGTCATCATCTCATGATGCATTCCTCGCTCCCACTGTTACCGAGAAACCGAAGTATCTCTCAGGCGGATGAGGAACCCGACCAGATCGGCAGAGAGGCTGAGGTTCGTCGGGGACTATTGAATCCTTTGGTTCTGTCAAATCATCAGCTGTAGTTTGTATAGCTGGAACATTTCCAGTTCTACAGAACTGACCTTGCCTCGATCTTGTCCGGATTTTGCTTTTGACATAGGCCGGACAATCCCAAATCTTAACTTACTTAAGAGATAGGCTCTTCCCATACCATATCTCATATGGAGTGGTAGGCACTGATTTGATTCGAACCCAATTCAATAGGTATGCATCTTCTCAAGTGCACAACCCACAAAAGGAAATAGGTAACTCAGTAGTACTCATCATAGAGCACACCATATCTAATATGGTGCGATTGCTCTGCCCCGATACACCATTGTGCTGTGGTGTATTCAGAGGAGTAACACCGAGAGAGAATCTCATTCTCCTTTGGAATAGTCCAGGAATTCTATGCACTCCTCCCTGATCTTATCATAGGACATAATACTTATACCCGGTTTTTGGTTCTCTACTTATAACTTATATTCTGTGAATATCTTAAAAGCTTCGGACTTGTGTTTCAACAGGAACATATGTCTGAATCTTGAGAGATCATCAAAGAATGTAATGAAGTACAAAGAACCAGTCCTGGCATGTGTAGACAGGGGACCTTACATACATCATCATGTATCAGTCCCAAGAGTTTACTAACTCTTTCTCTGTTTCCAATAAACAGAGCTGTGGTCATCTAATCTTTGTGACATGACTGGCAAGTTTCACAAGATGTAAATTCAAACTGATTTAAATATGCATCTACAACGTAACTTAAGCTAGTCGGGTCATATTGATATGACCTAGTCTACAATACCTCAAGAAGGAATCGTTCATTTCTGAACTCTTCCTCTTGTGTGTGTTCTGTATACTAGGAACTGTAGTTTGATTTAGAACGTCAATGCTTTTAGATAACGTGCCTGAACCGATCAACTTTTGAAATGTTCAATACAATATTCAACAATACAAAATTATATCCTTCTTTAATAAATAAAGAGATTGATATGATTTTGTATATCAGGTTCGGTATCTAATAGCATTTGTTCAGAATCAATGTATTGGTAATACAGGGTGACAGTGACCTACAGACTTGGCTGCAACGCTTGCAACGTTTTCTGTCTCATGAAACTTATCACCCGTTCTCAGTTCTTTACCTTTCTGTAGCCCATGTAACAAATTACATATATGGGATCCTGATCCGGTATCAAATACCCAGGACGCAGAGGATACTGAGAAACAGTTCTTTGTAATGAACACACCCGAAGAAGATGCATCATCATGTACTTTCTTCATTTGGGCGGCATGGAATCCTGGTATTCCCCTAATTCCTGCTCTGTCTTATAACAATTATAAGTTGGAGCGGGACCAACGTTCCCCAGTTCAGTATAACAAGCGGGTTCGGTCAATACTATCCGTATTATTATCTTGATTAAGGCGTGATATGGTCGCTACCTGGAGAGAGAGAGAAGAAAACACTCAGCGTATGCTCTTACAAGATCAGATTGGTTATTATTTTATCTAATCAGGATGTCTACCACTGTTTTAATCAAATCTTCCTTCAAACCCTAAAAGGAAAGACTAGCCGGGATTAATTACACGCTACAAGTTCGCCAATCTTTCAGCCAGGCCAGTGTCGGTATTTTGAGGGAGGTTTCCCGTGCTTTCGCACGAACCTAATTAAAGTAAATCTCGTTTTCCCAGAGGCGTAACCCCGTTAACACCTTTCTAGACACATACCTAATCGGCTAATTGCAATGTGTAAGACTCTCCCAGGAGTAACAATCACTCACAGTGGGTATCGGGATCCAACTATCTCATAGAAGGTATGCAATCTCATTGCAAATTTCAACACTTGAAATTCCCGATAATTTTGTCCCTAGCGTCTTATGACCTTGACAAAGGCCAACAAACCATAGGCTGCTAGTCAAGTTCAACCCGTCATTTCTTGATTGAATTAAACCCACCCGCACGGCCCTTGACAATGGCCAACAAGGTCGCACGACTACCCTAATCCAATCTGCATCATATGCATAAGCAGATAAGTACTATTCAGCTACCGCACACTACACCTTGACAAAGGCCAACAAACGCAGCACGAATACTAAACAGTCCTTATCTGAAATGACGGAGGGCTACGACAGGTTTTTCTGAAAACCTATTGCGTAATGAACTTGATATCGTTGTAGAATCAAATGATTTTAAAATGGAGTGTTTTTTAGGCTTTTCTAGTTTTGCTAAAGGGTTCACTCCCGGTGAAGGGATCGTCGGCCCTTTCCTCATCGAATGAGGTGCGGGATATATCATATATATCACTGTGCAAGCAAAAAACTATAGAAGCGATCAAAAAACAAACCGAGGGTTGTAGCATCTGCCAGTTATTGCTAAAGGGGTCACTCCCGGTGAAGGGATCTCAGCCCTTTCCTCATCGAATAAGGTGCAGGATGTTCAACAAGGGACACCACGATGCAAAGCAAGAACTGTAGCTACCTGTTTTTGAAAATTCGATTCCACAACATCTTTTAGGTTTCTTTTTCTTTCATTAATCATATTAATGAAGTCCCATCATTTAAATACCTAAACATCACAGATAAATACGACGTACACTTATGCCATCCGCATTCGCTTCGATGTCCCGTCTGCACCGTTAGGTTCGGTAACTAACGCCAGAGCGAGGCAGGGCTAGCGCGGGTGTAAAACATAAGCAATGTCTATATAATATATCATATATACTATATACAATATCTATCTGAACAAATCACATGATCACATCACAGATAACACAGCAGAAAATATCATATGAAATATTGGATATACTAGGACGTCCGTGTTTTATTTTGAGCCTCTATAGAACACGGATTCCACGGTCGTGATGAATAGCCAATCCCACACCGCTAGACCCCTACGAGAGCGGCAAGCAACCCTACCAATTCTAGGGTTAGAAGACCCGGACTCGACCCCTCGAGATGGTCTCCCACTGGACCCTAGAACCCGGTTACTTGTGCTCCCCTCCTTGGGTCTATCCTAATGCGGAAAAGTAAATAATATACATCAACGGTGACATCTTCCGCAACCTGGAAGTGCCCCAATAAAAGAATATTACATACAAGTTTTTACATTAATGAAAAAGAAAAACACTCATCTCACATAAAAAACCCCGGCCATTCAAACACGACGATCCAATATAACATATCCAGTAACACATAACATCACATGTCATCAACGTAAGTAAATATGCCCATCCCAATTGTCGTTGACATATAGCAACGAAACCGGCGATATCACATATTACACTTACGGTCAAAGAAAAGAAAGTGTAAAACTATAACAGTTGGAATCCGCAAACTCTTTAGACATCGCATGCCTAATCATATGAATTCCTTAGACATCACATGCCTAACAATTATAAACCCCGCATTTTAGTCTCATCATCGAAAACTCTTTTCAAATCAAGTCGGGCAATTCAACAAGATTCCCGACATTCTGATCAAATGCTCGTCGCAAACTTTAGTAGACGGCCGCATCCCCGATGCCGTCGACGAAGTGCACCAAGGCGGAACACCGCTGCCGCGAGCACCCGAACGGATGCTTTCGGCGACGAGGTTCTCCTACAGTCACTTGGTCGGGGCTATGGGGTGAGGCTGTCTATTAAGTTTACCCGGCGAGTATCCGCGTACGCAACGTGATAGCGACGGACTTTTGATCACATCAAAATCCCGTGGCAACCGATCAAGTGAGACTAAACTGCTAGATTTATAACATTCATATCAGTTATCTCATAACTACTTGTGGATTCCAAATTTTGTATCACATTCCAGATAAATAGAAAATGTTAAACTTTCCAATCGAACAATCAAACACCCAAGTTTTCCCGAAACAGCTCAACACATGAAATAAGTTTAAAAACATTCACTTCATGCCACAGTACCAACGGTCCAACCGTAGAAGGGTCAAGCCAACGCCTCACATGTGGCACGCCGTACTGCCCCAAACCCTAAGGTTCAAAGGGCAGTTCAAGACGGTCACATAATCGAGTAAAGGTTTGTTGTCTTCTAGAGGGTCCATCGCGTTACTTGCACTACTTAGACGTTTTCAAACTACGGAAAAATCCAACACTTGGAAATTTTCCGGCAGGGGAAAAAGTGGGTATTTATATCCGGTCGAACTTTTTAACATATTCTAAAATTACCCGGAAAAACACATAGACGAAGTTAGACTTCCCGATCGAAACACCGAGTCCCCAATACAACATAGAAAACTCAACTCTTGAGTAAAAGTTAAAAATTCCCAGAAAACACAGCAATTCCAAAAATAAATTACTGTGCAAACCACGTGGCCTAACTCACCAATATGGCCGCGGAACCGCCGCGCAAGCCAGGGTGGGGCCGCGGTTCTGCGGCGCATTGGTCGAGTTGGGGTCACGTGCTGCACAGTAATTCCTAAAATTTCCTGCTGAATTTTTTGGATATTTTTAATTCACAAAAATCACAGTTTTGAAAAATTGTACAGAGAAAGGTTTTCAATTAGGGTTCCGGGTTCGATCGGACTTCTAACATCGTCTACACTTCGCCTAAAGCTCTAGCTAGGCTCTGATACCACTGTAGGGTTCCTAGGCACACTCAAGAGGTTCCACAAGGTATCAACCATGCCAAATTCAAAAATTTATGTGCCGAGAAATCCTAATGCAAGATCGTTAACTAGAGGATAGGCGAAACTACAAGCAAGCAAACTACTTTGCTACAAGTGAAAGGGATTACAACCTTTGTAGATCCGGTCCACCACTTCTTTAGCTCCGTGATGACGTCCCTCCGCTGCGATCATCGGGATCCCGGACTCTAGCGTCGGTTTCATCGAAGAAATGAGCGGGCTAGGTCGTTGACTTCAGTGCCGAAGATGATCTACATCGAGGCGACTCAAACTTAAGCTCCATCTTCACTTGGTCATGAACCTTGTGAAGAAAATACCCTATACAACATGGCAAGTGGTAGAGGATGAATAAATAGGAAGTGGGTTCACTTTTGATTTGGATTTCTCATTTGATTTCATCACTTGAAATTTTCAAGGAAGGTTTTCTTTTTTTCATGAAGAAGAAGAAGAAGGAAAAATGAAAAAAGAATTCACTTAAAAGAAAATTCAAGTGATGCTTATCATATTGCAACCATGGGTTAGTAAACTCATGTAGAGAATAAACTAGGGTTTAGGTAATGGTTAGGTTTAAGAACAAAACAAAAATGGTTTAGACTTTTCAAAGATGCTAGAAAACAACATGAAGCTTCTAGCAAAGAAAAGAAAGAAACCATTTTGTTTTTACAAAATAAATAAAGAAAACAAAAACCTAACCATTAACTAAACAAAGGTGTAAGTCACACACCCACCCATGTTTGCATGTATCATGAAACATGATACAAACTAGTGCACAAACATATATCATATATACAATGTGCACAATCTAGTGAGAAAAATAATCTTAAGTGAACCAATACTAGTTAATGTAAAGTAATATATCAAATATATAATTATACATTAAATCATTAAATCAACACTTGATTTAATGATCCGGTCATACTGCATATAACCGACTAATATCAAGTGTATCAATGTATCGAATCAACACTTGATTCGGTAACCCGGCTATATCTTATATAACCGTCCGATGATACAAATCGCGAGAATAGAATTCAGTATCACATACTGGTATTATTCTCGGTCCCGCACATATCTCATATGCGCTCCTATTTCG
This sequence comes from Agapanthus africanus, assembly GCA_030015575.1. Classification (NCBI taxonomy): domain Eukaryota; kingdom Viridiplantae; phylum Streptophyta; class Magnoliopsida; order Asparagales; family Amaryllidaceae; genus Agapanthus; species Agapanthus africanus. The sequence continues at coordinate 58,175,307 of CM057349.1, read as the reverse complement.
TTTCGCTTGAGCCAAGAAACCTCTGTGTAGGACTCTAAAGACTCGTCAATACACCGGCAGCAGGTGATGATCATATCAAACACCCATAAGCCGCAAGCGGTCTGCTAAACGTAACGGCCACCCGGGTATTGAGCGATCAGAAGATCAATGAGCAAGCCCACTCACACTCCTGTAAATCCAACCAGTAACACTTATCGTACAGTCCAGTTTGATCGTCTGATATGTGGCATATCTCGCCTAGGGGTGGTAAACGTCAGACCCCAGTAGCTCGATAAGTCGTGTCGATATGAGGTCTATAACAGTTCGAGAAACTACTGGTAACACTTACCAGTAAATCTCAGCAACCCTGGCCAGGGATTTCCGGTTATAGCCAATCGAACACAGCGCAACATCAACTCCCTATACAGGGAGAGACGAATCCCCTCCTATCGCTCATTGCCTCCATATGATTCGGGACTGTACCTAAAAACCACCGTTTTGCACGCCCTCTTGGACGTGGTAAGGTGAAAATCAAAGCATAGTGGGAATCACACAAGACTCTATGACGATCTCGGGTCTACAGACTAACCTGTACCAGTGTCACCAGAGAACTGCCATCTGACGTAAGGTATAATACCATCTGGGAGTTCTCGGCGAGTCCGTCCAGTGTACCCAGTCTTCACTGAGCACCCGTATATCATCTCTAATGTCAAACACCAATGGATATGGGATCATCCATCGCCCATCTGTATAGGTCGAGAAGGTATACGCTAGTCTACTCTGGTATATCGATGCCCCGTCTCGATACACCCACGACTAGGGACCTTAAGGATGTACTTATGGACTACCATGTCCCCACTAGTATGATCCACATCATAGTCCAGGTAGTCAAGTATACATCCTAAGGGCTTTACCAACATGTAACAAAGAGACAATCAGTGTACACGTTAAGGTAAAGAGAAACCAGATAGCATACTATCATGTCGAGCAAGAATGTCCTCCCTATATATGTCCAAGCATCCACTACAATATACATCCTATGTATAATAATGGCCTCTAGAGCATACATATAACTAACATCGACCTCAGCCCGGTCGTGCCCCAAAAGAATAATATACAAACAGGCAGTGACGGCAGTCCACATGTCAGACGCTCTCCCCGCAATATCAAATGTACATAAATAACCAAACTGTACTAACATTGTATCCAGGCTATGCACCACGACAAATCCGCAACATCACAGCACAACACAAAACATCAACGTGAATGTCATGTTCGCAACACCAAATTTTCACAGAATGCATAAAAAACCCTGCACGTAATTTTACAATGTACCAAATAATTTTTAGAGCACTGGAAAAATTCGACAGAAACTTGACATGGAAACGCGGTTTTTGGAAAATTCGTTCGATCGAACTTGTAAACACGTTAGAGCAAGCTATAATAGGTTAATAGCGTGGCTCTGATACCAGTGTAAGTTCACGGCAGCGCCCCGGCCGTCATCCCGAGGCCAAAATGCGGAAACGATACTTTTCTAAAACATAGAAACTAGCGCTACCACGGACTAAAAACCCGGATCGGGCCATTAACCTAATGCTAGCAAACTAGAGAATGGGTAGAGAGATATACCGAGCGATCCGTGTCCTTCGGTCTTCTCGTCGTCATCCCGATCTCCCTGCGGAATCTCCGGTCTTCACCTCCTCGTCGGAAGGGCACCACATCGCCGGATTATTTTACGGGCTCCCACCTCTGGACCGAGGCAACTCGGGCACGAAGTTGGCGAGTCGACGTGTCCAAGGATGTTGTAGGCTAAGTGTAGAACACTGGGTCTCGTGGGGTTATTGGAAGTTGCCATTTTGTGAAGGTGGAGGAATAGACTTTTGGAGATGGAGCTATAGGATTTTTGCAAGCCAAAAGAGATCAAAAATCCCACACAAAAATTTTGGACAGCCCCCTAAGAAATGGCCGTCCATGCTTCATACAAAAAATGAGAGAGGAGAGAGAGTGGATCAATAATGTAAGAAAGAATGATGAGTGATGATGAGAGAATCAAATGATCACAACAAAAGTCCACACTCATAAACAACCATCTCACATCTCATCACAAAAGTCAAGCAATGATGATGCACAATCATGAAGCAACCATGTGCCACTAAAAGTCTTCTCCATTATAAATTGCACAATTGCAAATAACCCCCTCCATGGAAATTTCACCCAAGGAAAAAACAAAGGAAAAATGGCTGAAACGGAAAGTAAACTGGCAACTTCAGAAAAACGATCCCGTAATAAATTACAGGAAAACCCCGCGACTGTATATACATACCTGCATTTGTATTATGACCGAACACAAATGCAATGAGACAAAATCTACACTGTACAATACTAGGATCAGGCTTAAACCAAAGCCCGCTAGTATTATCCGTCCGATCATGATCCGTACAATACCGCACGTACATGATCGAACCCTGCCATATCTCCATACGGCCTCTACAGCGTTTCGCCCGAAACTTGAGAAACTGTCTGTGGGGGACTCTAAAGACTCGACAACATTTTGGATGTGGATTTAACCACTAGCACGTCAGAGGTATTAGCCATACGTAACGTGCTACCAGGTATTAACCAAAAGGGACGTCGATGAGCGAACTCATCCTGACACCCTACTGAGCCTGTCAGTGACAATATCCGTACAGTCCGGTCCGTTCGTCTATGAGCATCGCATGGCGGGCCTAGGGGGTTGGTAAAAGTCACACCCCAAAAAACGGTACAAGTCATGTCGGAGTGTAACCCAGAATACCCTGAGATACTACTGGAATAACTACCAGTAAATTTCCTGCCTTGGCCAAGGACTTTGTGTAATGGCTCTCCTAGACACAGCGCGACCTCACCCCCAATACCGGGAGAGACGAACCCCTGCAGATCCGCTCACTGCCTCCATGTGGCTCGGGACTGTACCCAACTAAAACCTGTTTGCATGACTCCTTTGAGCCGTGGTAGGGTAGTAATCAAAGTACAGTGGGAACTCACACGAGACAAATGACGATCTCAGGTCGATGAACTAAGCTGTACACATGTCACCAGGGAACTGCTATCTGACGTCAGGTATAAGACCAACTAGCATGTTCCCGGCGAGTCCTGTCCGGTGTACTCATAACCCAATGAGCACCTGTATACATCTTAGGTGAACCAACTGACACCAGCGGCTTGTGAGACCGGCCACCGCCCCTCGTCGCGGTCTCGACTGTATACACTAGTCTACTCTGAAGTATCGATGCCCTGTCTCGAAACTCCCACGACTAGGGACCTTTTAAGGATGTGCTTGTAGACCCCAGCTCTCACGTATATGATCGCCATCATACTGCTGGCCGTCAAGCAAGAATCCTAAGGGCTCTATCAACGCGCAATAGTGACCTACAAGGTCACCTAAAGCAGTACACGATGATAAAGATAAACTAGATAGCATACTATCATCTTGAGTAAGACTGTCCTACCGGCATAGGTTCTCCCTCAACCATTGCAATCACGTGCCTGTGATCTAATAATTAACTCTGAGGGCACTATATCCAACACAAAGCACGGGTGCGCTAGTGCTAAGTGCGCTGCACTCTAAAAAGCATGGGTGCGCTAGCGCTGGAACTAAAAGCTCCCCACCGTCAGATCAAAGATCTAATAATGATGATGAATCATTAATCAATCAGAATTAAATTCTGTTAAGGAAAGATTCCTCAAAATCTTTCCAAATAAAAAGATTGTGCTCTTTAAATCAGAGCACAGTTAGATCAATGATCCAATGGTGATTAAAAATCACTAAAAATACAGAATAATTTCTGTTTAGAAGATTTCCCAATCTTTATTAAAAACAAGAAGATTGCCTTCTGTAAATCAGAAGCCCTTGGATCAAAAATCCAACGATGGAAAATTCCCCAAATTAATTGGAGAAAAGATCTCCTCAACTAATTGAACTGATCAGCTTGCCCTATAAAAAGGCCTCTAGACTTCAACTCTGACAAAAAAAAGCATAGAGAGAAACCTCCTCATAAACTTTGAGAAATTCAAAGAAAAAGAGCAAACTCTCAGAAGAAGAAAACTTTCTTCAAGGTAAAAAAAATGAATGATGATGCACATAGAGATGAAATCATCTCATAATTGAGAAAGAAGAACTCACTTCTTTAAAGATCATAAATCTACAAAGACCAAGGTCTTTTCAAAAGAGATCAAAAGATCCCATCATAAAATAAAAAGAAGAATATAAATCTTCTCACAGATCATAGATTTACAAGACTAAGATCTTTTACAAAATGAGAGCAATACATCTTAAGGAGGGGGGGAGAATTATTCAATTCTCTTAGGATCATAGATCCATAAAGGCAAACCCTTTCACTAAAATAAGAGATTAATACAACTCCTAAAAAATAAGAACTTTTGTTTTTAGAATATTGAGACAAAGTCTCTTATAAACGAGAGTTTATTTCTCAGATCATAAAAACTGATCAAATGCGCTTTGCACCCTTGAATTGCGCTTCTGCGCTCTTGGACTGGCGCTCAGCGCCAAATGCGCCACGTGTCCCTCACGTGTGCGCCACTTAACAGATAGCACTTTGCGCTCTCGAAATAGCGCGCCGCGCTCATGGGCTGACGCTCAGCTCCAGGCGCACCACGTGTCAATTACGTGTGCGCCACTAAACTACTAGCGCAATGTGCTCATAAACTGGCGCAATGTGCCCATCATCTGGCACTTAGTGCCAAGAGCGACACGTGTCCTCACGTGTGCGCTACTCGTCAGAAGCGCATTGCGCTCTTTGACTGGCATAAAGCGCCAAGCGCATCACGTGTCACTCACGTGTGCGCTCATAGAATATAAATTGTTCTTTAATAAGCCCAGAGCTCTGATAAATGCTCAGCATTCAATAAAAGACAAAATATTGTCAGAATGCAAGTCAATGCTCAACATTGTTAAAAGGGTCAAGCCCAAATAGATGCTCAACAGCCCAAAATAAATGTTAAACATTTTTAACTTGATTGGACTTAGCCCAAGATTGGCTATAAGTCCTTAATTCAGATTAATTGAGCCCATATGCTCAAAAATCTTTTAACAGACCTTAGTCCCAAATTGGACTACAGATCTCCCAACCAACCTTGGTTCAAGGGTACATCTCTTCACTCCTCTGATATATGTCATTGTAATCCTTCAACGTTTTCAGAGAGGTGAGGGGTCCCGACAACCATACATTTCATAGGCTATAACGTCTTTAAACTGGACTGTAGGGTCCTTCAAGCCACGGACTATGATATCCTTAACCTTGGACTGTGGGGTCCCTTTAAACCCACAGACTATGACGTCCTTAAACTGGATTGTGGGGTCCTTAAGCCCATGGACTATGATGTCCTTAACCTCGGACTGTGGGGTCCCTTTTAACCCATAGACTATGACGTCTTTAAACTGGACTGTGGGGTCCTTAAGCCCATGGACTATGATGCCCTTAACCTCGGACTGTGGGGTCCTTTAAAACCCATGGACTATGACGTCCTTAACTTCGGACTGTGGGGTCCTTTAAAACCCATAGACTATGATGCCCTTAACCTTGAACCGAGATGTCCTTAAACTAACATCGGACCGAGATGTCCTTAAACTAACATTGGACCACCATGTCCTTAAATTGGTAATCGACCGCAATGTCCCTAAACTAAATAATAGAGCCCAAATGCTCTTTTGTTGGATCTAAATGATCTCATTGAGTTAATCTTAGTCTAAAATTAGACTAACGTATCCTCAACGAACGTTTAAGTTGATATTAGTCTCAAATGAGACTAACGTATCCTTAAACCCAACCCCAAACCCAAATCTAAGAAGATACGGATTTGGACTAATCCACGCCCTACGGGCGACAACATAAATTACTCTCCGTATACAATCCACGGGCAACCAAAATCAAAACAAACACCCATGACACGAAGTGACCATCTGGAGAAGGAGAAAGTGGTTACCGCGATGCGGTATCATAATTAACTGCAGGGGCTTGCACCTGCAGGGAAGAGCGTCCCCACAATCAAAAACCCCTTCAACGAGGGGGAATCTGACGAAGTCTGCTACATCGGCCGAATCTATTTAAACCTTCGATACATGGTGTCATAAATCAACTTGGCATCTTCGTAGAGGTGGACGGATAGCACCAATTAGCATCTGCCCCGAATTCAGGCAAGACGGACCTACACGGTCGCGTCTCCGTGTTTCGGCGGGGAACAGATTCTGGCATGCCCGGTGGGACCTTTTCCTCTTTCCACTCCACACTTCGGGTGTCGTGTTCGCGAACGAATCGCGGTTTGATATGGTTGCCCTTGGGTTCGAGGTACTAAGATTTGGTTTTGCTCCTGTGCAGAAAAAAGAACGTCAATGGCCTCCAACTGCAACTACAGCTTCCATTCCACCTCATCTGAAGGTGTAACCTACGGGCCCCAAGCGGCCTCACTGTTCAAGATGCCGGTGGAGCAAGTAACTCAGGCCACCACTGAGCTGTTCTTTGGGACCATGATCCCACCGATGAGCTTCAATGCCCCGTTGCTATCGCAAGAAGCCCCAAAGAAGTCGGTCTTTGATTGACTTACCACTGCCGCGGCCCCTCTCAACGGGTTGCCCAAATCCAATGTCTCGGTTTTCAACAGACTGGGCCAGAATGCCAACAAGCCCGCGATACCCGAAGCAGCCATCCCAAAGCGGATAGCCATTCCGGTTCAAGCGGACAAAATTATCAGAGAGGCTTCTTCTGCCAAGAAGTCGGTATTCACAAGGCTGGCCATTCCAGCTCCCCCTCCAGGCGAAGTCCTCAGAGCTACTTTCCCTGCCCAGAGGTCTGTCTTTGACAGATTGGACATTGCTTCTCAACGGACATCGGTCTTCAAGAGGCTGACGCCGACGACAACCCTTCGCCAAAACGGGGGGCATGATGAAGTCACCCCTACAGCCGAGACAATCCCAATGGCTCGACACACTCGACATCGCCACTGGCGCCGGGTAAGGAAGGCTGGGGGCAACTCTCCTTCCGAAATGACTCCGCCGACTCCAACGGTGGAAATCGATGTTGTTGTTCAAACTGGGAACAACATTGAACCGCTAAGGAGGGTGTGCAAAATCTCTCCGACTGCCGTGCTGAAGAGATCTCCTCCACCTATGGAGAATGCCCCAAAGGTGAAGCCGGAGCAGCCCCCTCAGCGGTTGTCCTCTAAAATTTACAAAGTTTGGTGACAGGTTCGGGAATCGGTGATTGATCAAGATTACTCTCGCCGACAAAAAGAGGTGAAAGTTAAGCGAGAAGAGAACCATCCTGTCAAGCCACAAAAGGCGACAGCAGCTTGGGTGTCCGCTGCAACGGCTCCCTCAACGTCAACCGCTCATAAGAGAAGGAGGCCAGAAAAAGCCCCTATGACCACGGCGAACCGCAAGGACGTTGAATCTAAATGCCCCAAGTCTGGGAGCATAGTAACACATACCGTTTATATGGATTTCGGAAAAGAGGAAAGCCGTACTTCTACGGGTCATCGACCGTTTACCCGATCGATAACAAAGGCTCAGGAGTAACAGCAGCAAAAACTTCAGGAGATACTGACTGCAATGGCCGCACTTACTGGGTCAAAAGAAAATCCAGAGACCTCAGAGCAGCGTCGGGAACAAGAAACTGATGCTAAATTCCTCCGAAGAATGCTCGAGAGGAAAGAAAAAGAGGCCGCGGAACAGGCAGCCAACATCAAAAGAACGGCTCTTTTTGTTCCAAGACATGGCCGGGATGATGTTACATCCGGAACCTCCAGCTGAAGACCCCCCGATTATCATTGAAGACGACATAGAGGAGACATCGAACCCTCCTCCAGCTCTTTCAGCAGCCAAGGAGGAGACCGTCTCCAAGGCCGCTCTGGATGATTACATTGCTAAGCAAATACGAGCTCACCATGCGAATGAAGCGGCTGGGCAGATCGTTAAGACTGGACGACCCTACCCAGGATGGTACGATCAGATCAAGTATCCGCCAGGATACACGATCCCCAAATTCCACGTATATAAGGGGACGGGAAATCCGCATCAGCACGTCGCTCAATTCAGAGCCTTGTGCGGCAACACTGGAGGTGATGATAAACTGCTACTTCGCCAGTTCGTCGGCAGCTTGTCGGAGACAGCGTTCGAATGGTACTATGAACTCCCGAACGACTCTATCAAGACATTTGCGGAGATGGAACTGCTGTTTATGCAGAGATTCGCGAGCGCTAGCGAGCGTACCCCGATCACCGCATTGATTAACGCCAGGGTAAAGCCTGGAGAAACATGGGTTCAATACGCAATACGATGGCGCAATTTATGGTCGAAATGCGAGCAACGCATCGAAGAAACGACCGCAGTAGGCATGTTTGTGGGTACTCTTGACCCTCAAGCGACCATCTCCCAATTCACGATGTTTTTCAAGCCGACCACTTTCCAGTCCTTGACTGATAAACTGGCCCAAATGGACCAGATGAGTTACAGGCCTTCCTCTTCGAAGCCGGAGCCGCGAAGTAAAAAGGGAAAAGGGAAAGCGACCTTTATCGCTAATGCTCAACAGTAGCCCAGTGGTCCAAAATTAACTGATCGTCTAGACGAGAGACGGCGATACTATAATGAGAAAATAAAGCGTCCTTATTCGTTTCCCGGGACAAAACGAGGAGGTTGTTCGAGCTAGCGGTGTGCAACAGGCTCATTAATTTGCCGAATCCAAAACGCCCATTGCAACCCGGCGAGGCTAATAGTCCCAATTATTGCCCCTACCACCAAGCGGTAAGCTATCCAATTGAAGATTGCTTCATCTTTAAAGGCTGGATCGAAGACCAATACCAACATGGCAAGTTCGCACTATCCGAGAATTGGAAAGTAAGCCCGCCGTAGCCGCACGCTCTCAAAAAGACGGACACACCGGGGGCATCATGCTCTTTTGTAGAAGAAGCTCCATGAGAGGTCGTTCTTTCAGCCAAGACGAAAAGAATGCTGAAGGATCTCCAAACATGCCCGGCAATCAGGTGGAAAAATCCACTGGAACCCGAGATCATCGAGGGAATGCTGAAACTGCGCCCAATTCCAAAAATTGGTGGTGATAGTCAAAGCGCCCACTCCCAGCCGTCAAAGTCTTCGAAGAAGAAGAAGAAGACCAAAAAGCCCGTGAAGCATGGTGACAAACGCACGGACCTGCAAAAACAAATTGACACGCTGAAGGAATACAACCAGAAGGCGCGGATCCCAGTCACACTCCAAGAATTTCTCAGCCACGTCCTTGAGGACGGAGATGATGACAATGGAGAAGACTCGTCGGATGAGCCTGAGGATTATGTGGCAAGCTGCCATATGATCTCTCACTCGTCAATGGACGATGAAGGAGTTCCTGACGCAGAGAAACTGGGAGCAAACCTTGAGCCAGAACTTCTAAGACCGTCAGATGAAATGATCGATGCATTCCTGAATGAAGCTCTTCTTAAAAGCAAAGGTGATCGAGAGTACGAGATGGCCATATTTGAAAAGGCCAAACGCCGGTGACTGCACGAAAAGGTTGAAACACTCCCACCAGATCAAAGTACATCCGCCGCAAATAAAAGCAGGTTTAGGACTAGGAAGAGGTTCGCCAAGGCCATAACAATGGGGATGAAGCTGCCACCCTCCGAAGGGAACACTCCTGATGAAGCGGATATACATCTTAACTACTGTCTATATCATCGAAGGATTGCGCACCCTACTGAAGAGTGCATAGCCTTTAAAAACTGGTGGCAGGGATATGTCGCTCACAGGCAACACTTCAAAAGGATGAAGCGTGAAGCTCATCGACAGCGGAAAAGCGCGACAAATGAGCACAAAAGAACTGTCGGCAACTGCCATATGGTTGAATATGAGGGATCACAAGTCCTCACTTTCGGGAGCGACTCTGACGAAGAAATGACTATCGGCCCTCTCTTCAAAGAATCCACCTCATGAAAAGAGGAAGAACTAAAGAGCTGTGAGAACATTCAGCTGCGCAATCGCACATTACCTGAAAAGAATCTCGGACCCATAAACAAGGGGTCGAACAAAAAGGATAAGGGAAAAGAAAAGGTCCCTGAGGATATCATCCTTGATGACCAAGCCGTCGAAGAGCTGACAGCCAAGGACCCTCCAAAGAAAAGTAAGGTGGACTACAACGTTCTGGCACACTTGAGAAAGCTACCTTCGCAGCTAAGCATTCTCGATGCCCTCTTGTTATCAAAAGAAGCAAGAGATTCTTTAATCAAAGCACTGCAAGAGCCCGAACAGTTCCAAGCTTTCCTCGCCGAAGAAAAAATGAAGGACAAGCTGGAAGAAGTGCACACAGCCGATATCACCTTTGGCGATGAAGATCTCCTCCTCGGGACGTGCGAGCATAACCGTCCCCTTTATGTCTCTAGATACTGTCATGATATATTGATAGGTATGATCCTAGTTGACAATGGGTCATCCGTCAATCTCCTCAATATAAGAGTGTTGAAGGAAATCTGCATGAGCGTTCAACACTTCGCTCGTGATAAAATCACCATCTCCAGTTTTGACTCCCAGTCATCACGGACACTCGGGTCTGTGATACTGACGCTGCACTTTGGGCTGCTAGTTACTGACATCAAGTTTCACACCATTGACGCTAAGACCTGCTATAACGCTTTTATCACGACCCAAGTTTGGATGTGGCCGGCACTTAGATTGTATCATATCTAAAGATATGCACACAGTCCAAGTAAGCCGAAAATGATCAAAATCCTTTTTTTTCGGAATTCTTTATATAGAAAATTTAGTTTTTTAAAGTAAAAATCACATGTTATGAAGTTAAAATATTAAACAAGTATAAGGTGTTAAGTTTGGTTGCATCCCTAGTTGGGATCAACAATATCAACAGCGGAAAATAAAATCTCAGTATATAGGACATCAATACGAATCCCAGACATAAAGAAAAGAGATACAATTTATAGAACTAAACGATCTCAACTGTCAAATAATATACATATCATTTCTCACTCTAAGTCATATACAGGTCTGATGGAGAACTTCTAGATACACAATACAATATCAAAAAAGAAGGTTACTACATATGTGACCCACCTATCAAAAGATGTGATAAAGCTGCAAACGTAGATCTGCACCGCAGCTAACCGTCCACTCTACCCCTGCAAGGAACTGTGGCACAACGGGGGTGAGTTGCCAACTCAGTGAATATAACTAACATATAACGGTTAATAATGTAAATATGATGATCATACTAACAGAAATGTGAACAAGTATGACGTATGATTATATGTGGAAATCATGAATCTATACTATGAATCTCATAGTCAAAACTCAAATCTCATCATTTATCCCCAATAAAATTCATTTCCCCGTGTCCATCATCGACACAAAACTTCCATTTCTCACAAGCATCATTTCTCGAATGATCCTGAAATCAACAAAGTCCACTATGTATCCAACTGTATTCCCCACCGACTCAGTCTGGATAAAACTGTAAATAACCGTATGTCCACCGACTCGGTTCGGAATAATACTATAAATCCGTAACCGTATATCCACCGACTCGGTTCGGAATAAAACCAAATCATAAAAATATCTCAGGGTGTACATGTCACATCAATCATGAAAATCACTGGATTTATGTAATAGTATTCAAAACTCAAAACCATAAATCTTCAATAATACCATTACCTCTTACATCAACATAGAATACTCAGATATTAAAAATGATATTAATGATGCAATTTACTACTATTATTGGGTGTAAGATACGATATGAATCATTTTTTTAAAAAAAATTGCTAAGTGTAAAAGTGACATGGTAATATCGACGAGGTGTGTGTAACATATAAGATGTGCACGTGGCACGACTCGTCGATACTTGTGTAGTGTTCTAGCAACTAAACAAGTATATGTGAATGATGAATGCATATTGTCAATTTGGCATAACAAAATAAAGCATTAAGTTAAATAAAACTACGGGCGTATCACGCCATCTTTACACAATTCCCCGGTAAATGTTTAGTCTACTCACGGGAAACGTCGAATCTATTCAGGAATTGCCAATCCTTTCCCTTTCCTCGCTGCCTCCGTAAATCCCGTATTCGAATCTAATATCACAATTTAATTTATATAAGGAAACGGCTACTCCGACATGACGGAAATGAAAAACACCCGTTCCCACGTACTAGTTATTGTATACGACTATATCGAGCTATTAACCACTTAACCTTACTGGATTTTTAACTCAAATCTGTATCGCGACAGAAAACAATTCGCGATACGCTTTAACCGTGTCGTATTTGGTCTTTTTAGATATCCTTTCCGATATACGCTTCCAGATTCTATCTGCAGTGAAACTAATTTATTTAAACAATACCAAAATGGCCAAAATGACCTACAGAAACCTACACAACCACCCAAAACACCCTAGCTACCCCAAAACCGGCGACGCCGGATTTCCTCTTTTGGTCGCCGACCCAAATCCGAGCCCTTTGGTTCGTGATCCTATGGTTTGCTCTAGGTGTTACATACATCATTTTAGCACTGTGTTGTTAAGTTTATTATCTTCCAAACAATAGCAGATTTCAACAGAGCCTATAATTAACTAGAATACGATATTATGGAAACCTTTTCAATTCGAACTAAATTAACTACAGAATTTAAATCCCTACTGTGGTTAAGAATTTTACCCCCTAAAAGTTGTTGGAATAACCCCTCCAAAATGCTAAGCCCCTTGTCCTAGCTTGATGGTGATGAAAACCAAGAACATAGCTTCCTTCATTTTCTTCTTCCTCTTGTTCTTTCTTTTTCTCTTTTAATGTTATTTTTCTTTCAGAAATTTTCAGAATTTTTATTAACTATTGATCTGAATCAGGTTTATATATGGCAAATGAAAAGGATAAGGTGAAGGAGGAGGTGCCATCAAGCTAGATGTGTTTGGTTCATGCAAGGAGGAGGTGGTGGATGTGTGTATGCATGCAAGTATGAGGTGTGCTAGCCTTATCTTCATAATTTGTTTTAATTTGAAGTTAAATTCTGAACTAAATGATTTTCCATCCCATTTTCATTTACACCCTTAACAATTTTCCATTTGCACAATAATCCCAAACTTTCCCTAAAAACCCCTCACAACTTAGTTTATTATAAAACACACATTTTATTAAAATGAAGCTAAATTTGTCACTAAAACTCTTATAACTTATTTATGTTGCATACTAAAATTTTAATTTAAATTGTTTTACATAGAACTTATGAAAATTGACTTATTTGTTTTTAACAACTTCGTGATTTATCATATTATTATTAAATTAAATTAACTCTATTTATTTCTAAATTTTCAGAATGCTACAATATTCCCCCTTAAGAAAATTCCGTCCCCGAATTTAAAATAATTAACTAGACATACCTTCGAAAAGATGTGGAAATTTTTTCCGCATCGCATCCTCGGTCTCCCAAGTAATCTCCTCGCGATTCTTTTCTTGCCAAAGAATCTTCACAGACGGAAGTACCCTCGATCGTAGTTTCTTTGCCTTCCTGTCAAGAATAGCGACTTGTTGCACTATGTAAGATAAATCCGTCTCAAGCTGTAAGGTCTGATGCTGGATCGCGTGAGATTGATCGTGAAGATACCTGCGAAGCATCGAAACGTGGAACACCGGATGCACATCGGGAAAACTTGGTGGAAGTGCTAAACGATAAGCTACAGCACCCACTCTCTTGAGAATCTCGTAAGGTCCGACATATCCGGGGCTGAGTTTCCCCTTTTTCCCGAAAAGCATCACACCTTTCATTGGAGATACTCGAAAGAACACATGATCTCTGATCAGTCGAAAATATTGCATCTTTTAACCAGCAATTTCCCTATCATTTGCATTCATATAGAAGTGTTCGGCATTCATATAGCACATATTAGCAAAACAGTCGTAAAATATCAGATTACATGTGTTAGACCTTAAAACCGGCATTTCTAGGGAAATTGACTGCATTTCATAGCATGGCATCATTTCTATATATATCGCAACTTGTGTTTCGAAGTCCGTGCAGGAAATCCAGAAGATCGGTCAATTTACAAAACAAAAGACGGCTAAAAGATACGCCAACTCAAGGATTTGGAATCTGGTAGTGATCTGTAAGGAATTAAGGGATTCAACATATCAGAAAATACAGAAGAAGACAAAAGAAGCCAACACTGAAAATATGCAGCCCCAAGGAGTCGACTTGGCCGCGGAACCACGGCCTAAGCCGCCTTGTGCCGCGGTTCCGCGGCGGTCTTGCCTCTTCATCACCTCTTCTTTGCATGATAACTCTTCTCTCTGCTTCCACACTGCATGAAGACACAACATTTTCCAGAAAGCCCCAGAAGCTTCTGCCAGATCAGCAAACCCTTGGGATCTACACTAAACTAGCCTCTCATTCTAGAAACTTCTCCTTAAAACCTAGCTTAAACCTTAAGCTAAGCCCCTAACTAACTACTTCTAGAAGTCTTTTAACAAACTTTTGGAGGGAACTTCTATTTCAAACTCAAAACCTAAGGTTTGGGAAACCTATAAATAGACCCCTAGGCTCACTTGTAAAAGGATCCCATTTTTTTTAGAATCTTAGAGAGCTAGATCCAAATCTCTCCCATTCTTCATCTTTCCCAAATTCCACCCACAAATCTAGTGACAAGGCTTGTGTCAAAACCCTAACCCTAATCCAATCTACAAATACCCAATTCAAGATTCATGGAGTTCAAGCCAAGCAAGTCTTCTACAACCCTTTAGAAGCAAAGCCGGACTTCATCGGAGCACGAGGTCGAAGCGATCCAAGACTCAAGAAGCCGAGCGATGCAAGATTCGACGAGCAAAGTTCCTTCCTCTTGTAATTCTTGAGAGTTGTAACTTCTTGTTGATGTAATAAAGGTGAAGATTCTTTATACTTGTTTACATTTTAATTCTAGCATCATGATTTCATTTCAATTCTTGAATGCATTCTTTGTGATGATGTGTGAATAAACTCCGCTCGTGGAGGAATCGAGATGATCGTAGAATGATGATGTTGATAAATCTTTAGACGTTTTCTTAAGTCCTATAGCGATTGTAAATTCTTGAAAATAGAATGATCGATGATCTAGATCGATGTGAAATGGGTTTTTGATTCTTTTCGCACGATCCAGAGAATCAACGATCGATCATTAGATTTTCAAGAAGCTATCTAAAGAATGTGATTCATCGAAAGGACAAAGGATAAGACGAAGAACCCTAATTCTTCGCAAGATCCTTAAACCTCGATCAATCGACATCGTGTTAGCATCAATTTGTTAATGGATAAGAAACGTTGATTTCTAATCTTCATCACATCTACAATCTAATCGATTCCTACGAGCTTTACATCAAATCTTGAAACCCAAATTGATTGGAATTATATTGAAACTCGATTCTCGATGTTTATCATTTTCTTGATTCTTGATTAGAATAGTGACACTTGAAACATTTGATAAAATCTTGAATCATGTTTTCTTTTCTTTTCTATTAACTTTTCAATTCAAAACAAAACAAATTAGAACGAATCGCACAATCCCTGTAGACGATCCGCACTTGCTAACGAAATCTATACACGACACCGTTATTGATTGCAGTCAAATAATTCTTTGATTGTGAATTCTATTCATTTTCCAAACCGACACAAAGATAAAGATCAATCAAATGGCGCCGTTGCCGGGGATCATTTGATTCGATACTACACAATCGGAAAATTTCAATTCAATCAAATGGCGCCGTTGCCGGGGATCGCGCGCTAATTCGTTTTATATTGAAGTTTGAATTGAAAGATTTATTCCATTAAATTTTTGAGATCAAAATTCGCACAAACCCTAAACGATTTGTTGTGGTTTATTGCAAGGAGATCTGGAGCTTGCTGTGAAAGTGAAATAATTTTTGGGATATACCAGATAGCAGAGGGAGTCAATAGAAGCTCCCTGGTGAAATTTAGTGCAGTGATCTCACCATTGAACCGCGATTCCACGGTCTAAGTACCCATATGCGGCGGAACCGCGGCATCTTGGAGGCTTCTCTGTGAAATTTTTGTCTCAGGTACCTTCTTACCTTCTCCTCTCTCCTCTTTTTAGCTCCAACTAATAAATTTCTGCAGGCTTCTTTGCAAGAATCGCAGCGCCGCAAAAAGCAATTTAAATTTGTGCGTGTTTTTGTTTCTTGGTTGTTTGCATAACTAATACGGACATTAAGGGGCAAAGTCCAAATCCAAATTAGGTGGGGAGTTCATTACCCTTCCTAGGCCCCGAAAATCGCAAAACTTGCATCCGCATTGACCCAAATTAACTAAAAAATATCTAGAGATGATTCTAAGGACCGTCGCGCTCACTTAGGACAGAAAAAGGCCGTGGGTAATTCATTGCTTATCCGCGTTTTCTTGTGGTGTCTAAGGCAAGTGTGTCGAAGGCTAGTGGTTATTAATTAGGCCCACTACTTACGTAGTGGAGTACCTTCCCACTTACCTGGCACTTACCTGGCCACAGGGGGACAAAGAGGCAGTGGAGAATTCTATCCTGCGACTTGTCTTTTAGCAGTTAGGAGCGGTCTAGAGCCGGACCTAGGTGACCACTAGATTCTAGGGTATTTGCTGCTGCATTTGTTGTGTCGCATCATTTTTTCAAAAATCCGTCCCTTTTTTAAAGCAAACACCGCATTCATTCATACCCCTAATTATAAGTCAACGCTGCCACTTTTACTAACCTTTTTTAGTGCAAGATAGGCTGGACACGGGATTCTAGTGCCCGTTTAGTTCGTGTACCTCCTATCGACTCCGAAGTCGATATTTCTACATTTACCTTTTCTTTACCCACTACCACACCCACATCGATAGATCCACCTCCATCGAACTTCTTTAACCCTAATCTGCCGCCGTCCGTTGGTGCGCAGAATCCACCTCGCATCTCTCTCCAGGAGAGGTGCTACCCTATTCGAGGTCCTCTTTCGACCTGCTTATCCACACCACCAGCCAACGGGGATAATTTTGAAATTAAACCCCAATACATCAATCTTTTACCCAAATTCCACGGACTCGAGACTGAGGACGCTTACGTTTTCATTACCAAATTTGAAAACGTATGCGCAATGATGGGTACGTCACAACTTTCAGTGGATACTATGCGTCTATGACTTCTTCCATATACTTTGTGCGATATAGCCAAGAAGTGGTTATATAACACTACCGCACACTCTATAACGAATTGGGAAGAATTCGTCGCGGCATTCCTTAAGAAATTTTACCCAATACAAAAGACAGCTCGAATCCGTAGCGAACTGAATCAATTTACCCAGCTCCCTACTGAACCATTTTCAAAATGCTTTGAACGTTTCAAGGATCTATTGGTTCAGTATCCTCATCACGGCATCCCGAGATGGGATCTTTGCCGAATCATATATGAGGGCATTAACCCAAACACTAAACAGAACCTTGAAAACATGTGTCAAGGCACTTTTATGACTAAGGATGATGGGGAAGCATGGAAATTTTTAGAAGAGTTCGCTGAAAAATCACTACAGTGGGAGAATGGAACCCAACCATTGAATAGGGGTGGCGTACACCAAATAGATGTGTCCATAGGTGTTCGAGCTGAGATGGCAGCAATGCAAAAGAAGCTCGAAGCTATGGAACACAAATTTGCAGCAGCCTCCCTAAACCCAGTGTCGCTCCCCAAAACTGTTTGTGGGTGCTGTTCTGATCCGTCTCACTTAACGGAAGAATGTCCATTAAAGTCTGCGTTTCAAGGTCACGAGCATACAAATGCCGCATTTCAAAGACCTCGAAACGATCCATATTCTTCCACGTACAATCAGGGTTGGAAGAATCACCCGAATTTTGCTTGGAACCAACAACAATCTCAAAACACGGTTCCAAGCCAAAATAATTTTCAAAGGGCCCTTCCACCACAACAGCAACCCCTTCAACTCACTCAGCACCCCTACCAGTCACAAAATTTCCACAACCAGGTCAACACTCCTGCACAGTCTAATCCTATGCAGTTGACCGGTTCTGACGAATTCTCTCAATTCACTCAAACCATGAAATCACTCTTGTCAAATTTCTTAGAGGTTTCGGCTGAGGTTAGAACTTCCGTCAGTAAGATAAAGAAAAACTCAGCGTCCCAAGCTGAGAGTATCAGATCGATGGAAGCTGAAATCGCATGACTTAAAACCGAAATGAGTGCGAGAGAAAAAAGGAAACTTCCGTCTCAACCCCTACCAAATCCTGGGCATTACAATGTAAATGCCATCACAACGTTGAGATCAGGAAGAGTGCTGAACAACCATGTTGGGGAAGAGGTTGATGATATTGGAAATCATATCAACACCCCGGCTGAGACCTTCCCTCACACACACACTTCTCCTTCTGATAATTGTTCTTCTACCCCACCGCCTTCTCGCGAGCTTATTCTCCATTTCCCACTAGGCTCGACACCTCAGTATAGCCCTTCTAGTTCTCCACAGACGATCCCCACACCTCTTTTGGGATCGCGTCTACCCCATCTTCCTTCTCGTATGATGGACCCGGCGCTTATTGCGAAAGCTCCTTACCCGAATCGGTTAAGGGGTAATAAAACGAGTCCACATATGGAGAAAATTATAGAAATGTTCAAACAGGTTAACATCAACATCCCTCTCCTAAATGCGATTCAACAAGTCCCCGCTTATGCGAAAATTCTTAAGGACTTATGCACTAGGAAGAGGAAGACTCAAGTGCCGAAGAAGGTCTTCATGTCTAATAATATTAGCACTGCTTTTATCCCCCAGCTACCAAAGAAACGTAAGGACCCAGGATGTCCTACAATATCGATTTCTATTGGGGGTAAAAATATAAATCGTGCTCTTTTAGACCTTGGCGCAAGTGTTAACCTACTTCCATATTCTGTATATGAGCAATTAGGGATTGGAGAGCTGAAACCTGCTCACTGCACTCTCCAAATGGCAGACCGTTCAATCACCAAACCAAGGGGTGAACTAGAGGATGTGTTGATAAAGGTCGGGGAATTTGTTTTCCCTGTAGACTTCATTGTACTTGACACACAGCCTGTAGCAAACCCCCGGGGCCAAATTCCGGTGATTCTGGGTCGTCCTTCCTTGCCACTTCCAACGCTGTTATAAACTGTAGAAATGGTTCAATGAACTTATCATTTGGAAATATGACCATTGAACTAAACATCTACAAAGTTGGAAGTCAGCCATCAGAACCCTCTGCTCATATTCTAGATGTGTGATCTGTCCACGAGATCGCTCCTGATAGTTGCGGAGCTGAGGAACTTTGCTTTACAGATCTCGACGACATTACCACATCTCTGTTTGACTTTACACATGTGAGGACACTTTTCCTACACTTGAGTCCTGCACTCCTGACTTTACTCCATCCGAGTCTGTATCTTTCACAGGCTATGAGCTTCTGTGTGACTCCGAGAATCACTCGATGATCCCTCCTTCTATTATTTCTCCGCCAGCTTTAGATCTCAAAATTTTACCTTCTCACCTTAAATATACATATCTAGGTGAGAATGAGTCTTTACCGGTTATAATATCCGCTTCTCTAGCATCAGAGCAAGAGAATACAGTTTTATCGGTATTGAGATCTAACAAAGAGGCGTTTGGTTGGACTATGGCGGACATCAAAGGGATTAGTCCCTTGATAGTTGAACATCATATACATGTGATGGATGATGCCAGACCAACCCGAGAACCACAGAGATGGTTAAATCCCGTCATGAAGGAAGCGGTGATGAAAGAGATCGTCAGATGCCTAGATAATGGTATTATATACCCCATCTCCGATAGCCAATGGGTGAGCCCTATACATGTTGTTCCTAAGAAATCCGGCATCACTGTTATAACCAATGAGGCAAATGAGTTGATTCAGACGCGCGCCCAAACTGGGTGGTGTGTATGTATTGATTATAGAAAACTCAATGCTGCCACGAGGAAAGACCACTTTCCTCTACCATTCATTGATCAATGCTGGAACGCTTAGCAGGACGAGAGTATTATTGTTTTATGGACGGATACTCAGGCTATAATCAGGTCCCCATCGCCAAAAAGGATCAAGATAAAACCACTTTTACTTGTCCTTTTGGTACCTTTGCTTACAGTCGCATGCCCTTTGGGTTATGCAATGCTCCCGCTACCTTTCAGCGGTGTATGATGGGGATATTCTCTGATATGGTAGAAAATTTCTTGGAGATTTTTATGGATGACTTCTCGATTTTCGGAGATTCTTTTTCTGATTGCATTTGGACATGTTATTTCACAGAAAGGCATTGAGGTTGATGTTCCCGCCAAAAATTTCTGCGCAGAAAAGTCCAAGGTATCAAATGGCAGCGATACGCTTAAGGAAATGCGAACCAGTATCTTTCGGCCTATATTTTGATAAACTCCCGAAGGAGGAACTATTAAATTCTGATGGTATTGGAAGCATCTCGAAAAACCCTTCGATTTGATATATTATGGGCTTCATAATTCATCCGGGATCAAAGGTTATGAGCAAATATGCTATGCACTGTTCCTTGATTAAAAATCAGGAATTACCTCAATGAGGTGTCACGTGCTCACACGTGACCAATGGTCACGTGTTGACACGTGATAGTTAAAACAAAAATAAAAAAACAACATAAACCATCGGCTGTTAAAGGAACCAATTTGGGGTTCACGTGCTCACACGTGACCAAGGGTCACGTGCGAGCACCTGACAGGCTTTGAAAGCCTTACAGTTTAATAGAATTAAAATTCTAAATTTCTCTAAAATCTTTCGAAATATAATTAAAATTCTAAATTTCACTAAATCTTTCCAAATGGAAAAAGATTATGAGGACCGTTGGATTAAAAATCCAATGGTGATTAAAGATCACCAATTTATGGAAAAATCTTGGACAAGGAAAGATTTCCCCTAAATCTCACCGAAAATAACAAACAGAATATCTTTGGATTTAAAATCCAACGGTGAATAAAATTCATTGTGTGATCTAAAGGATCATATTAGTGATGAAAACAAATCAAATATTTCAATGAGAGATTTGCTAAAGAAATTGATTGTTTTCTTTCTCTTATAAATAGGAGCCAAGAAGAGAAGAGAAGGGAGGGACTTTTTTTTTGGAGAGAAAAACAGAGAGAGGAGAATTTAATTCTCAAGAGGGAAGAAAAGAAAGGAGAATTTAATTCTCAACAAAGAATACCCTAGATGAGAAAAGAAAGGGAATCAAAACTTTAAAAAGAGAATTTAATTCTCAATCCAAGAGTTTAACTCTTATACAAAAAAGAACTTAGTTCTTCTTCTGGTTGAAGATCTGCACAGAGCACATCTCCCCATAAGTTGAGAATTTAATTCTCATCGGGTCGAGATCCTGCCATGCAAATCCTAAACCTAGAAGGGGAATTGAGTTTTGAGAATTTAATTCTCCCAAACTAATTGGAATTTAATTCCTACAGAATCATAATCGGGGTTTAATCCTACTTAAGAATTTAATTCTTTCACAATAGGAATTTAATTCCTCCAAAACAAAATTAGGGTTTAACCCTACAGAGAATTTAATTCTTAAAAAAGAGACTCGAAAGATCTCCATGCATGCAAAAGAACCAAGGTCACGTGTCCCCACGTGACCCCTGAAAAGATCCCAAAAAAATAAAAAGGAAACAGCTTTGAGGCAATACCTCACGTGCTCCCACGTGACTCCCAAAACGCAGAAAGAAAAAACAAGGGAAATCTAAGATTTGGGCACTCTCACGTGTTACCACGTGACCCCTTAGCAAACGTTTTAACAGTCAGCGCATAAATCCCCATCACGTGTCAACACGTGATGCTCAAAATAAAAATGAAAAGTGTTTAACACTTATTCGCAGATTTGAGGATAAAACAAAGGTGATCTGGCTCTACATTTAGGGCGCCCTCACGTGACCCCTAACAAACCCCTTTAATATCCAATGGATGGATGCCTATCACGTGCCCGCACGTGATGGCCAGAGAGTCAAAAAGTGTTTAACACTTATTTGCAGAACAAAGTAAAAGGAAATCTGGCCCCATCTTCAGATGCCTCACGTGCTCACACGTGATGGCCTTAAAGCTAAGTGTTTAACACTTATTTGCAGCCTTAAGGGTAAAATAAAGGAGTTTCGGCCAATCTCAGGCGCCTCACGTGACCCCACGTGACCACCCCATTTTTAGTGTTTAACACTATTTTTAAAGCGCATCACGTGGGAACACGTGATCGTCAAACACCTTCTAGTGTTAACACTATTTCGAAACCAACCTAGACCAAAATGGCTAAGTTTTTCCAGAGGCAGGATTCCCCTTTGACTGAACTTCAAATATACCCTTGTTTTCCAAACTTGATCATTTCACATGACATTCAAAGTAAACTCCAGAGCCATGATGAATGGTCAGTGCCTAATAAAAGCCAAAATGTTGTCAGAGCCCCCAAACCTCTGTTTAACACTGCTGAATGACGAGGGGCTGAACCCAGACAAATGTCTAATGGCCTAAAGGGCCAATATTTCAAACATAATTGGATTTAGCCCAAACTGGCCATAAGTCCTCAAATCATCTTGAACTGAGCACATCTGCTCTTTCAACCGACTTTGGTTCAAGGGTACATCTCTGAACTCCTCTGATATTTGTCGCTGTAATCCTTCAACGTCTTCAGAGAGGTGACGGGTCCCGACAACCACACATTAATACGGAATGTGGGGTCCTTAAACTCATGGACTAATGCGTCCTTAAACTAACATTTGTCCCCAAAACGGGAATGATGGACCACCATGTCCCTAAACTGGAACAATAGAGCCCAAATGCTCTTTTGTCGGATCTAAACGATCCCGTTAAGTTGATCTTAGTCTAGAACTGGACTAACGTATCCTTAACAAACGTTTAAGTTGATCTTAGCCTCAAATACGGCTAACGTATCCTTAAACCCTCAAACAGACTTTAGTCCCAAATTGGACTACAGGTCTACCAACCAACTTTGGTTCAAGGGTACATCTCTGAACTCCTCTGATTTCTGTCGTTGTAATCCTTCAACGTCGTCAGAGAGGTGACGGGTCCCGACGGCCATACATCCAATGGACCACCATGTCCCTAAACTGGAACAATAGAGCCCAAACGCTCTTTTGTCGGACCTAAACGATCCCGTTAAGTTGATCTTAGTCTCAAACTGGACTAACGCATCCTTAACAAACGTTTAAGTTGATCTTAGCCTCAAATACGGCTAACGTATCCTTAAACCTTCAAACAGATTTTAGTCCCAAATTGGACTACAGGTCTCCCAACCAACTTTGGTTCAAGGGTACATCTCTGAACTCCTCTGATATCTGTCGTTGTAATCCTTCAACGTCGTCAGAGAGGTGACGGGTCCCGACGGCCATACATCTAATGGACCACTATGTCCTTAAATTGGAACAATAGAGCCCAAATGCTCTTTTGTCGGATCTAAACGATCCCGTTAAGTTGATCTTAGTCTCAAATTAAACTAACGTATCCTTAACAAACGTTTGAGTTGATCTTAGCCTCAAATATGGCTAACATATCCTCAAACCAAAATCCCAAATCCAAATCTAAGAAAATACGGATTTGGACTAATCCACGTCCTACGGGCGACAACATAAATTAGTCTCCGTATACAATCCACGGGCAACCACAAACAAAACAAACACCCACGACACGAAGTGAAATTCTGGAGAAGGAGAAAGTTGTTACCGCGATGCGGTAGCGTAATTAACTGCAGGAGCTTGCGCCTGCAGGGAAGAGCGTCCCTACAATCAAAAACCCCTAGAGCGAGGGGGAATCTGACGAAGTCTGCTACATCGGACGCATCCGTTTAAACCTTCGATACACGGTGCCATAAATCAACTTGGCATCTTCGGAGAGGTGGACAGATAGCACCAATTAGCATCTGCCCCGAATCTCAGGCAAGACAGTCCGTCTTGGCCGCCATTCGGAGGGGAACAGATTCTGGCACGCCCGGTGGGACCTTTTTCTCTTTCCACTCCATACTTCGTGTGTCGTATTCGCGAACAAATCGCGGTTTGTTAATGGTTGCCCTCGGGTTTCAAGTTACTAAGATTTGGGCTCTTGCTTGGTGCAAAAAGCAAACAGCAATGGCGTTCAACTGCTCGAACTGCTCCAACTGCAATTGCAACCGACGCTCCGCCTCACCTGGAGGTGTAGCCTATGGACCTCAGGCGGCATCACTGTTCACGATGCCGGTGGAACAAATGACCCAGGCCACCACCGATCTATTCTTCGGGACCATGCTCCCGCCGGTGAACGTTAACATCCCAGTGCCCGTATCGAAAGCGCAAAAGAAGTCGGTCTTCGATCGGCTCACTACTACCACGACCCCACTCAACGGGTCGTCCAATGTCAAGCCGACAGCCTCGGTCTTTACCAGGCTGAACCTGAACTCTGATAGGCCTGCCAAGAAGTCCATGACCCCTGATGTGGCCATCGCGAAGAAGACAGCCATCTCTATTCCTGAAGTTGTCAAGACGGCTTCTCCTGCTAGAGAGTCGGTCTTTTCAAGGCTGACTGTTCCGGCTCCCGTTCCTGCTCGAAGATCTGTCTTTGACAGATTGGATACCGCTACTGAAAAGACAACATCAGTCTTTAAGAGGCTGGCACCAGCGGCGCCTCATCCGGACAGGGGGCAAGACGAAACCATCCCCATCACCGGACCAGCCCCAACAGCTCGACACGCTCGACGTCGTCACTGGCGCCGAGTAAGGAAGGCCCGGGGCAACTCTCCCTCAGGGCTAACTCCACCGGCTCCAATGGTGGAAGTTAATGCTGCTGTTCCAACTGGGAACATCTTTGAACCGCTAAGGAGGGTACGTAAGAACTCTCCGACTGCCATGTTGAAAAGATCTCTTCCACCTGCGGAGAGTGTTACAGAAGCGAAGGCGGAGCAGCCTCCTCAACGGCTGTCCTCCAAAATTTACAAGGTCTGGCGACGGGTTCAGGACTCGGTAATCATTCAAGATCACTCTCACCGGCAAAAGAAGGTGAAAGTTCAGGAAGGAAAGAACCATCCTGTCAAACAACAGAGGACGACAACCGCTTGGGTGCCCGCTGCAACGGCTCCCTCCACGTCGACTACTCAAAAGAGAAGAAGGCCGGATAGAGTCCCCACTCCTGCAGCAAATAGCAAGGACAATAAGCCTAAACGCCCTAAGTCTGGGGGCATGATGGTGCATACGGTATACATGGCGCTGGGAAAAGAGGACAGCCGTGCATCCATGGGTCATAGACCGCTTACACGTTCAGTGACCAAAGCTCAGGAGCAATAGCAGAAGCTCCAGGAAATGATGAACGCGATGGCCGCACTCACTGGGCCGAAGGAAGGCCCCAAAGCGTCCTCTGATCAACGCCAGGAGCAAGAAACTGACGCTGAATTCCTTCGCAGAATACTGGAAAAGAAGGATAAAGAGACTGCGGAATAAGCAGCCAATATAAAACAAATGGCCCTTCTGTTCCAGGACATGGTGGGTATGATGATCCAGCAAGATCCTCCTGCTGAAGATCCTCCGATCGTCCTTGAAGATGACAGGGGAGAGACATCGAATCCTCCTCCGGCTCTTTCAGCAGCCAAGGAAGAAACCATTTCCAAGGCCGCACTGGATGACTATATAGCTCAGCAAATACAAGCTCATCAGGCGAATGAGGCGGCTGGGCAAATTGCTAGAACCGGACGACCCTACCCGGGCTGGTATGACCAAATCAGTTCCCCGTCGGGATATACGATCCCTAAGTTCCATGTATACAAAGGGACGGGGAATCCACATCAACATGTTGCCCAGTTCAGGGCTCTTTGTGGCAATACCGACGGTGATGATAAATTGTTGCTTCGCCAGTTCGTCGCTAGCTTATCGGAGACGGCATTTGAGTGGTACTCCAAACTCCCAAATGATTCCATCAAGACCTTCGCTGAAATGGAGTTGTTGTTTACTCAGCAATTCACGAGTGCTAGTGAACGCACCCTGATAACAGCGCTGATCAACGCCAGGATAAGGCCAGGCAAAACGTGGGTCCAATATGCAACACGATGGCGGAACCTATGGTCGAAATGCGAACAACGCATCGAAGAAGCACCTGCGGTAGGCATGTTCGTGGGTACTCTTGATCCGCAAGCGACCATCTCGCAATTCATGATGTTCTTCAGGCCGACCACTTTCCAGGCCTTGATCGACAAATTAGCCCAAATGGACCAGATGGGCCATGGACCGTCTTCTCCAAAACCAGACTCTCGAAATGAGAAGAATGGAAAAGCGATCATTGTTGCCAATACTCAACAACAGCCAAGAAAATCAAAGCCGGTTGCTCGCCAAAACAACGTGCGTCCACGCCCATCCCTCGAGGAGAGACTAGGACGTCATTACTCGTTTCCTCAGAATAAAACAAGAAAACTGTTCAAGCTGGCCACGCGCAACGGACTCATCAATCTGCCGAGTCCAAAACGTCTGTTGCAGCCAGGCGATCTCAATAATCCCGATTATTGCCCTTACCACCAGACGGTAAGCCATCCGATCGAGGATTGCTTCGTCTTTAAGGGATGGATCGAGGATCAGTACCTACAAGGCAAGTTTGCGCTGTCCGAAAAGTGGAAAGTAAACCCACCACAGCCGCACACTCCTAAGAAGACGGACACACCTGAGGCAACTTGTTCTTTCATTGAAGAAACTCCGTGGGAAATCGTGCTTTCAGCAAAGATCAAAAAAACGCTGAATGAGCTTCAGACATGCCCGGCGATCAGGTGGAAGAACCCGCTGGAACCCCAAATTATTGAAGGGATGCTAAAGCCACGCCCAACTCCAAAAATTGGTGGTGATGGCCCAAGTACTCACACCCAGCCGTCGAAATCTTTAAAGAAGAAGAAGAAGAGGTCCAAAAAGCCCGTGAAGCCTGACGATAAGCGCACGGACTTACAGAAACAAATTGACGCGCTGGAAGAGTACAATCAAAAGGTACGGACTCCCATCACACTCCAAGAGTTCCTCAACCACGTATTTCAGGAGGAAGATGATGGAGAAAGCTCGTCGGATGAATCCGAGGGATACGTGGCGAGTTGTCATGTGATCTCCCACTCATTTATGGACGATGAAAAAACTCCTTGCACTGAGAAACTGGGGGCAGAGCCTGAGCCGGAATTCGTGTGGCCGTCAGACGAAATGATCGACGCTTTTCTAGATGAGATTCGTCTAAAATGTAAAGCTGATCGGGAGCGCGAGATGGCCATATTAGAAAAGGCAAAACGCCGGCGACTGGACAAAAGGGTCGAAACACTCCCACCAGATCAAAGTACATCCGCCGCAAATGAAAGCGGGATCAAGACAAGGAAACGATTCGCCAAAACCATATCAATGGGGATGAGGCCGCCCTCTTTCAGAGAAAATTCTCCTGGTGGTATACATCTTGATGAAGCGGACGTGCATCCTAACTTCTGCTTATATCATCAGAAGATCGCACATCCTACTGAGGACTGCGACTCCTTTAAGTGTTGGTGGCAAGGGTATGTCGCTCACAGGAAACACTTCAACAGGACAAAGCGTGAAGCTCGTAGACAGCAGAAAAATGCGACAGATAAGCGTAAAAGAATTGCCGGCAATTGTCATAGGGTTGATCCCGAGGGACCGTGAGTTCTCACATTCGGGAGCAATTCCGACGAAAAAGTAGCCCTCGGCCCTCTTTTCAAGGAGTCCATTTTAAAACGAAAGAGTTGAGGAGTTGCGAGAACATTCAGCCGTGCAATCGTACACTACCCGGAAAGAATCTCGGACCCGCAAACAAGAGATCGAACAAAAAGGATAAAGGGAAGGAAAAAACGGTTTTCGTCGCCAACGCTCAACAACAATCGAGTGGCCCTAGACCGGTTGTTCGCCAAAGCAACAAGCGGCAACCCCTCAATGAAAAGGTGAAACGTCCTTACTCATTTCCCCGGGATGAAACAAGGAGGCTGTTCGAACTAGCAGTGCGCGACGGGCTTATCACTCTACCGGAGCTGAAATGTCAGCTACAACTGAATGATGTCAACAATTCTAATTACTGCCCTTACCACCAAGTATTTGTAGGGTTCCTAGGCACTCTAATGAGGTCTCACAAGGCATCAACCATGCCAATTTCAAAATTTGCAAGTGCCGAGAAACCCTAATACGGATCGTTAACTAGATGTCTAGGCGAAAAGAGAAACAAGTTAACAACTTAACTACAAGAACGGAAATACAACCTTTGTAGATCCGGTCCTCCACCTCCATAGCTCCGCAATGAAGTCTCCTCGCTGTCCAAATCGAGTCCCGGGCTCTAGCGTCGGCTTCATCGGAGAAATGGGCGGGCTAGGTCGTCGACTACAATGCCGAAGATGATCTACGTCGAGGCAACACTAGATCAAGCTCCCACTTCACCAAGTCATAAAACTTGTGAAGAAAACACCCTATACTACTTGACAAGAGGTAGAGGATGAAGAAATAGGAAGTGGGTTCACTTTAGAATTGGATTTCTCACTCATTTTCTCAAGTTTCCATTGATGGAGGCAAGCTTCTTCTTGAAGAAGAAGAAGAAGAAGATGAAAAATGTTATGATAAGTCTATTTCAAAAAGAAAATAAAATGAATACTTATCATAATCCAACCATGGTTAAGTGTAGAGAATAAACTAGGGTTAGGTCAATGGTTAGGGTTAAGCATGAAGACAAAAATGATGACTTAGTCAAAGCTTCATGAAGCTTCAACATGCATCCAAAGAAAGCCACCATTTTTCTTTTCATTTGCCAAAAAGAAATAAATAAATAAATAAATCAATAAATATGAAAAACAAAACCCTAACCATTTAAATAACCATGGTTTAATCTTTACACAAACTCAAGTAAGCATGTATCATCAAACATGATACAATCAAGTGCACAAAAGTATATCACATATACAACTTGTGAACTTCAAGTGAGAAAATCCATTTAAAGTGAACCAATACTAGTTAATGCAAAGTAATATATCAAATATATAATTATGCATTAAATCATTAAATCAACACTTGATTTAACGATCCGGTCATATCGCATATAACCGACTAATATCCAATGTATCGACTTATCGAATCAATCCTTGATTCGATAACTAGGTTATATCGCATACAACCATATCGATACATTCATCACGAGAATAGAATACGGTATCACATACACGCATTATTCTCGGTCCCGCACATATCTCATATGCGCTCCTATTTCGTTTCGCTTGAGCCAGGAAACCTCTGTGTAGGACTCTAAAGACTCGTCAATACGCCGGCAGCAGGTGATGATCATATCAAACACCCACAAGCCGCAAGCGGTCTGCTAAACGTAACGGCCACCCGGGTATTGAGCGATCAGAAGATCGATGAGCAAGCCCGCTCATACTCCTGTGAATCCAACCAGTAACACTTACCGTACAGTCCGGTCTGTTCATCTGATATGTCGCATATCTTGCCTAGGGGTGGTAAATGTCAGACCCCAATAGCTCGATAAGTCGTGTCGATATGAGGTCTATAATATTTTGAGAAACTACTGGTAACACTTACCAGTAAATCTCAGCAACCCTGGCCAGGGATTTCCGGTTATAGCCAATCGAACACAGCGCAACATCAACTCCCTATACCGGGAGAGACAAATCCCCTCCTATCGCTCATTGCCTCCATGTGATTCGGGACTGTACCCAAAAGCCACCGTTTTGCACGCCCTCTTGGACGTGGTAAGGTGGAAATCAAAGCACAGTGGGAACCACACAAGACTCTATGACGATCTCGGGTCAACAGACTACTCTGTACCAGTGTCATCAGAGAACTGCCATCTGACGTAAGGTATAATACCATCTGGGAGTGCTCGGCGAGTCCGTCCAGTATACCCAGTCTCCACTGAGCACCCGTATATCATCTCTGATGTCAAACACCAATGGATATGGGATCATCCATCGCCCATCTGTATGGGTCGAGAAGGTATACGCTAGTCTACTCTGGTATATCGATGCCCTATCTCGATATACCCACGACTAGGGACCTTGAAGGATGTACTTATGGACTACCATATCCCCACTAGTATGATCTGCATCATAGTCCAGGTAGTCAAGTACACATCCTAAGGGCTTTACCAACATGTATCAGAGAGACAATCAATGTACACGTTAAGGTAAAGAGTAACCAGATAGCATACTATCATGTTGAGCAAGAAAGTCCTCCCTATATATGTCCAAGCATCCCTACAATATACATCCTATGTATAGTAATGGCCTCTAGGGCATACATATAACTAACAATCTCCCACTTGCACTAGGGCCATCTGATAGCAGTGGTTGTAGTATCTCATACTCAACCATCCCATAAAAGTCTCTCTCTGGGAAAAGGCCTTTGTGAGTGGATCCGCCGTGTTGTCCTCTGAGTCTACTCTCCTAACCTTGATCACCCTGGAGATCAACCATCTCCATGATCAGGTGATACTGCCTTAGAATATGTCTGGATCACTGATGGGACAGGCGTTCCTAGGCATAAGCCACAACTCCATTGTCACACAATGGGAGGAACGTAGTTCATCTCATGAACCAATATACACCCAAACATCCTCCTTGGTAGCATCTTAAGTAGCGATGTATCCTGCCTTTATCATCTAGTATGCCACGGTATCTAGCTTGGAACTCTTCCAACATACCGTCCCTTCACTGAGGGTAAAGACAATGCCTGTGACTGACATTCAGTCGTCTTTATCACCCTGAAACCCTTCCAGTGGTTCTCCTCAGGATCGATTGATACCATCTCAC
Source organism: Agapanthus africanus (assembly GCA_030015575.1). Classification (NCBI taxonomy): domain Eukaryota; kingdom Viridiplantae; phylum Streptophyta; class Magnoliopsida; order Asparagales; family Amaryllidaceae; genus Agapanthus; species Agapanthus africanus. The sequence goes on along the minus strand of CM057349.1, from coordinate 58,144,513 downwards.
TACAACTAGTGAGAATCCTAACATCCAATTAGATCTATCTCATAGATCCAAAACCCAGGATTTAGGAGGTATCACTTTGATCCTATATGGAGAATCATTGTGATAAGCGGAGATTGACCGAGCGTAGCATAGGAAACTCCTTCCCTATCTAGAGTATGTCATCCACGTACTCTACGAGGATCATCACCATACTCCCTACTACCTTTCTGTATATACAAGGTTCATCTACCATTTAGATGATGTCAAACTGTTTGACTACTTCATCAAAACAGATGTTCCAACTCCGCGATACCTGCTTTATCCTATAAAGTATCTTGTACACGTTTCCGCTGCTCCCACTGTCTACGAAGCCCTCTGGCTGTATACTTATAGACGCTCTCTTCCAAAACATCATTTAGAAAAGCAGTCATGACATCCAACCGCCAGATATCGTAGTCATGGTATGTAGCCGTGTCAAGTAGGATCTGGATGGACTTAAGCATAGGCACTTGAAAAGGTTTCATCATAATCCACGCCTGGTCGATGACGAAAAGCTTTAACAAGTCTAGCTTTGAAAGTCTCAACTTTTCCATCTACACCAAGTAATCTTCTCAAGATATACTTGCTCCTGATGGGGATTTAACCCTTCAGATATAGCAACCAAAGTCCATACTATGTTGGTGTATATGGATTCCATCTCAGATCGCTAAGCATCCAGCCATTCTTACAGAGTCCCACTCCCGATGGCCAGTTCGAAACTAGTTGGGTCATCATCTCATGATGCAATCCTCGCTCCCACTGTCATAGAGTAACCGAAGTATCTCTCAGGCGGGTGAGGAACCTTACTAGATCGGCGGAGAGGCTGAGGTTCGTTGGTAACTATTGAATCCTTTGGTTCTTTCAAATCATCAGCTGCAGTTTGTATAGCTGGAACATTTCCAGTTCTACATAACTGACTTTGCCTTGAGATTGTCCGGATTTTGCTTTTCAGACATAGACCGGACAACCCTAAATCTTAACTAGCTTAAGACATGGGCTCTTCCCATTCCATATCTCATATGGAGTGGTAGGCAGTGATCTGATTCGAACCCTATTCAATAGGTATGCAGCTTCTCAAGTGCATAACTCCCAAAAGGAAATAGGTAACTCAGTAGTACTCATCATAGAGCACACCTTATCATATAGGGTGTGAATGCTCCGCCCCGATATACCATAGTGCTATGGTATATACGGAGGAGTAATGCTGAGAGAGAATCGCATTCTCCTTTTGAATAGTCCAGGAATTCCGTGCTCAAGTATTCTCCTCCTTGATCTCATCAAAGGACATAATACTTATATCCGTATTGGTTCTCTACTTCTAACTTATATTCTGTGAATATCTCAAAAGGTTCTGACTTGTGTTTCAACAGGAACATAGGTCTGAATCTCGAAAGATCATCAGAGAATATAATGAAGTACAAAGAACCGATCCTGGCATGTGTAGACAGGGGACCTTACATACATCAACATGTATCATCCCAAGAGTTTACTAACTCTTTCTCTGCTTCCAGTAAACAGAGCTATGGTCATCGTATCTTTGTGACATGACTAGCAAGTTTCATAAGATGTAAATTCAAACTGATTTAAATATGCATCTATGTGAAACTTAGCTAGTCGGGTCGCATTGATATGACCTAGTCTACAATACCTCAAGAAGGATTCGTTCATTTCTGAACTCTTCCTCTTTAGTATGTTCCGTATACTAAAGAACTGTAGTTTGATTTAGAACATTTAATGCTTTTAGATAACGTGCCTGAACCGATCAACTTTTGATATAGGAAATGTTCAAAACATTATCCAACTATACAAAATTTTATCATTTCTTTACTAATAAAGAGATTGATATGATTTTGTATATCAGGTTCGGTATCTAATAGCATTCGTTCAGAATCAATGTATTTGGAATACAGGGTGACAGTGACCAACAGACTTGGCTGCAACACTTGCCCCGTTTTCTGTCTCATGAAACTTATCACCCGTTCTCAGTTTTTCTACCCTTTTGCAGCCCTATGTAACAAATTACATATCTGGGATCCTGATCCGGTATCACATACCCAGGACGTAAAGGATACTGAGAAACAGTTCTCTGTAATGAACACACCCGAAGATGATGCATCATCATGCACTCTCTTCGTTTGGGCGGCACGGGAATTCTGGTAATCCCCAATTTCCTGCTCTGTCTTATAATTATAAGTTGGAGCGGGACCAACGTTCCCCAGCTCAATATAACAAGCAGGTTCGGTCAAATATCCATATTATTATCTTGATTAAGGCGTGACATGGTCGCTACCTGGAGAGAGAGAGAAGAAGACACTCAGCGTGCGCTCTTGCAAGAATAGATTGGTTATTATTTTATCTAATCAGGATGGCTCCCACTGCTTTTTATCAAATCTTCCTTCAAACCCTGAAAGGAAAGACTAGCCAGGATTAATTACACACTACAAGTTCGCCAATCTTTCAGCCAGGCCAGTGTCGGTACTTTGAGGGAGGTCTCCCGTGCTTTCGCACGAACCTAATTAATGTAAACCTCATTTTCCCAGAGGCGTAACCTCGTTAACACCTTTCTAGACACCTACTTGATCGGCTAATTGTAATGTGTAAAACTCTCCCAGGAGTAACTCTTACTCGCAGTGGGTATCGGGATCCAACTATCTCATAGAAGGTATGCAATCTCATTGCAAATTTCAACACTTGAAATTCCCGATAATATTTTACCCCTAGTGTTCTATGACCTTGACGAATGCCAAACAACCCATAGTCCACTAGTCAAGTTCAACCCGTACATTTCTTGATTGAATTAAACCCACCCGCACGACCCTTGACGAATGCCAAACAACGCCGTACGAATACCCTAATCCAATCTGCATCATATGCATAAGCAGATAAATACTAGTTAGCTACCGCACACTACGTCTTGACGAATGCCAAACTACCGCAGCACGAATACTAACTAGTACTTATCTGAAATGACGGAGGGCTACGACGGGTTTTTCTGAAAACCTATTGCGTAATGAACTTGAAATCGTTGTAGAATCAAATGATTTTAGAAATGGAGTGATTTTGAGGCTTTTCTATTTTTGCTAAAGGGGTCACTCCCGGTGAAGGGATCGTCGGCCCTTTTCTCGTCGAATGAGGTGCGGGATATATCAGATATATCACTGTGCAAAGCAAAAACTCTTAAAAGCAATCAAAAGAAAAACCGAGTGTGTAGCATCTGCCAGTTATTGCTAAAGGAGTCACTCCCGGTGAAGGGATCTCGGTCCTTTCCTTATCGAATAAGGTGCAGGATATATCATATATACCGCTGTGCAAAGCAAGAACTGTAGCTACCTGTTTTTATTTTTGAAATTCGATTCTACAACATCTTAGGTTTCTTTTATTTCCTTAATCTCATTAATGAAGTCCCATCATTTCAATACCTAAACATCACAGATAGATACGACGTACACTTATGCCATCCGCATTCGCCTCGATGTCCCCTCGTGCACCGTTAGGTTAGGTAACTAACGGCAGAGCGGGGCAGGGCTAGCGCGGGTGTAAAACATAAGTAACGCCTATATAATATATCATATATACTATATAAAATATCCATCACAGAACATATCACATGATCACATCACAGATATCGCAGCAGAAGAACCATATGAAATATTGGATATACTAGGACGTCCGTGTTTTCAATACGAGCCAGTATAAAACACGGATTCCACGGTCATGATGAATAGCCAATCCCACACCCCCAGACCCCTACGAGAGCGACAAGCAACCCTACCAATTCTAGAGTTAGGAGACCCGGACTCGACTAGCCGAGTTGGTCTCCCACTGGACTCCAGAACCCGGTTACTTGTGCTCCCCTCCTTGGGTCTATCCTAGCGTGGAAAAGAAAATAATATACAAAGGGTGACATCTTCCGCAACCTGGAAGTGCCCCAATAAAAGAATATTACATACAAGTTTTTACATGAATGAAAATGAAAAACACTCATCTCACATAAAAACCCCCGGCTATTCAAACACGACGATCCAATATAACATATCCAGCAACACATAACATCACATGTCATCAACGTAAGTAAATATGTCCATCCCAATTGTCGTTGACATATAGCAACGAAACCGGCGATATCACATGTTACACTTACGGTCACAGAAAAGAAAGTGTAAAACTACAACAGTTGGAATCCGCAACATCCTCAAACATCGCATGCCTGACTAAATGAATTCCTTTAACATCGCATGCCTAACAATTATAAACCCTGCATTTTAGTCTCATTATCGAAAACTCTTTTCAATATCAAGTCGGGCAATTCAACAAGATTCCCGACATCCTGATCGAATGCTCGTCGCAAACTTCAGTAGGCGGCCGCACCCCCGACGCCGTCGACGAAGTGCACCAAGGCGGAACACCGCTGCCGCGAGCACCCGGACGGATGCTTTCGGCGATGGGATTCTCCTACAGTCGCTTGGTCGGGGCTATGGAGTGAGGCTGTCTATTAAGTTTACCCGGCGAGTATCCGTGTACACTACGTGATTGCGACGGACTTTTGATCACATCAAAATTCCGCGGCAACCGATCAAGTGAGACTAAAGTGCTATGTTTATAACATTCATTCAGTTATCTCATAACTACTTGTGAATTCCAATTATTGTATCACATTCCAGATAAATAGAAAATGTTAAACTTTCCGATCGAACAGTCGAATACCCAAGTTTTCCCGAAACAGCTCAACACATGAAATAAGTTTTAAAACATTCACTTCGTGCCTCAGTACCAACGGTCCAGCCGTAGAAGGGTCAAGCCAACGCCTCACATGTGGCACACCGTACTCCCCCAAACCCGAAGGTTCAAAGGGCAGTTCAAGACGGTCACATAATCGAGTTAAGGTTTGTTGTCTTCTAGAGGGACCATCGCGTTACTTGCACTACATAGAACGTCATTAAACTACGGAAAAATCCAACACTTGGAAATTTCCCGACAGGGGAAAAATTGGGTATTTATATCCGGTCGAACTTTTTAACATATTCTAAAATATCCGGAAAGCCACATAGATGAAGTCTGATAATCCGATCGAATCTACGAACTCCCAATGCAACCCAGAATATTCAACTCTTGAATAAATATTAAAAATTCCCAGAAAATCCAAAACCAGAAATGTGGAATTACTGTGCAAAAATTATAGGGCAATGTGATAATACGGCCGCGGAACCGCCGCATAAGCCTTGCTTATGCCGCGGTTCCGCCGCACTTTAAAGGAATCATGAGCTAAATTTTGCGCCGTAATTCTTAGAATTCCCTGCTGAATTTTTTAAGAATTTTTAATCTGGAAAAAACCCAGTTTTTGAAAAAAGTCCAGAGAGCATGATCGGGTTAGGGTTTCGGGTTTGTTCGGGTTTCAAACTTCGTCTACGCATCGCCTAAGGCTCTAGCTAGGCTCTGATACCACTGTAGGGTTCCTAGGCACTCTAATGAGGTCTCACAAGGCATCAACCATGCCAATTTCAAAATTTGCAAGTGCCGAGAAACCCTAATACGGATCGTTAACTAGATGTCTAGGCGAAAAGAGAAACAAGTTAACAACTTAACTACAAGAACGGAAATACAACCTTTGTAGATCCGGTCCTCCACCTCCATAGCTCCGCAATGAAGTCTCCTCGCTGTCCAAATCGAGTCCCGGGCTCTAGCGTCGGCTTCATCGGAGAAATGGGCGGGCTAGGTCGTCGACTACGATGCCGAAGATGATCTACGTCGAGGCAACACTAGATCAAGCTCCCACTTCACCAAGTCATAAAACTTGTGAAGAAAACACCCTATACTACTTGGCAAGAGGTAGAGGATGAAGAAATAGGAAGTGGGTTCACTTTAGAATTGGATTTCTCACTAATTTTCTCAAGTTGCCATTGATGGTGGCAAGCTTCTTCTTGAAGAAGAAGAAGAAGAAGATGAAAAATGTTATGATAAGTCTATTTCAAAAAGAAAATAAAATGAATACTTATCATAATCCAACCATGGTCAAGTGTAGAGAATAAACTAGGGTTAGGTCAATGGTTAGGGTTAAGCATGAAGAAAAAAATGGTGACTTAGTCAAAGCTTCATGAAGCTTCAACATGCATCCAAAGAAAGCCACCATTTTTCTTTTCATTTGCCAAAAAGAAATAAATAAATAAATAAATCAATAAATATGAAAAACAAAACCCTAACCATTTAAATAACCATGGTTTAATCTTTACACAAACTCAAGTAAGCATGTATCATCAAACATGATACAATCAAGTGCACAAAAGTATATCACATATACAACTTGTGAACTTCAAGTGAGAAAATCCATTTAAAGTGAACCAATACTAGTTAATGCAAAGTAATATATCAAATATATAATTATTCATTAAATCATTAAATCAACACTTGATTTAATGATCCGGTCATATCGCATATAACCGACTAATATCCAATGTATCGACTTATCGAATCAATCCTTGATTCGATAACTAGGTTATATCGCATACAACCATATCGATACATTCATCGCGAGAATAGAATACGGTATCACATACACTCATTATTCTCGGTCCCGCACATATCTCATATACGCTCCTATTTCGTTTCGCTTGAGCCAGGAAACCTCTGTGTAGGACTCTAAAGACTCGTCAATACGCCGGCAGCAGGTGATGATCATATCAAACACCCACAAGCCGCAAGCGGTCTGCTAAACGTAACGGCCACCCGGGTATTGAGCGATCAGAAGATCGACGAGCAAGCCCGCTCATACTCCTGTGAATCCAACCAGTAACACTTACCGTACAGTCCGGTCTGTTCATCTGATATGTCGCATATCTTGCCTAGAGGTGGTAAACGTCAGACCCCAATAGCTCGATAAGTCGTGTCGATATGAGGTCTATAACATTTCGAGAAACTACTGGTAACACTTACCAGTAAATCTCAGCAACCCTGGCCAGGGATTTCCGGTTATAGCCAATCGAACACAGCGCAACATCAACTCCCTATACCGGGAGAGACGAATTCCCTCCTATCGCTCATTGCCTCCATGTGATTCGGGACTGTACCCAAAAGCCACCGTTTTGCACACCCTCTTGGACGTGGTAAGGTGGAAATCAAAGCACAGTGGGAACCACACAAGACTCTATGACTATCTCGGGTCAACAGACTACTCTATACCAGTGTCACCAGAGAACTGCCATCTGACGTAAGGTATAACACCATCTGGGAGTTCTCGGCGAGTCCGTCCAGTGTACCCAGTCTCCACTGAGCACCCGTATATCATCTCTGATGTCAAACACCAATGGATATGGGATCATCCATCGCCCATCTGTATGGGTCGAGAAGGTATACGCTAGTCTACTCTGGTATATCGATGCCCTGTCTCGATATACCCACGACTAGGGACCTTGAAGGATGTACTTATGGACTACCATGTCCCCACTAGTATGATCTGCATCATAGTCCAGGTAGTCAAATACACATCCTAAGGGCTTTACCAACATGTATCAGAGAGACAATCAATGTACACATTAAGGTAAAGAGTAACCAGATAGCATACTATCATGTCGAACAAGAAAGTCCTCCCTATATATGTCCAAGCATCCACTACAATATACATCCTATGTATAGTAATGGCCTCTAGGGCATACATATAACTAACAGTATTGGGCCATCCGATCGATAACTGCTGCGTCTTCAAAAACTGGGTTGAAGACCAGTACCAACAGGGCAAGTTCGCGCTGTCCGAAAAATGGAAGGTAAACCCACCACAACCACATGCTCCGAAAAAGATAGACATGCCGGAGGCATCGTGCTCTTTCATAGAGAAAGCCCCATAGACCGAAACGTCGTTAAACTAACAATGGACCACTACGTCCTAAAACTAGATAATAGACCGAAACGTCGTTAAACTAACAACGAACCACTACGTCCTAAAACTGGATGTAGACCGAAACGTCGTTAAACTAACAATGGACTGCAATGTCCTAAAACTTGTAAATGACCGAAACGTAGTTAAATTACTCCCAACCCGCGGCATCTTTAGGCTGACGTGGTAAAAAATAAAAAACAAAAAAAAACGGTACGTCCACAAGCGAGATGGGCACGGATGAAAACCCGAAAGGGCGCCGTGAGTAAAAACAGCAGGACTATCGGCGATGTTTGTAAAAACCCGAAAGGACGCAGACTCGTTAAAAAAAAATAAACAAAAAAAACACAAAAAAAACAAAAACGGTATGTCCATAAGCAAAAGGGGCACGGATGAAAACCCGAAAGGGCTCCGTGAGTAAAAACAGCAGGACTACCGGCGAGTGTTTGTGAAAACCCGAAAGGGCGCAACCTTGTTAAATGACACTTACAAGGTCCTCTCGATCTTGTAAGGAGAAAGCACCCGCGTGAGATCCTTACGACTCACAGGGAAGCAACACACTTAGGGATCCTCACGATTCCTAAGGAGAAATTACACTTGCGAGATCCTCACGACTCGTAAGGAGAACTCTCTTATGGGACCCTCACGGCTCATAAGATTTGAAAGTCTTAAGTTACAGAGAGCTGAACCCGTTCTTAAGCAACTCCCACAACCTTCGATATTGCCCTACAAGCGGTTCAGTATTGACCCTTGTATACAATCCACGGGCGCGAATGAACATTTCCCTAACAGAGTCCCACCAGCGACTAGGAATATGCTCACATGGTGAACAAACACCTGTAGGTCCTCTCGACTTGCAAGGAGAAAACACACTTTTAAGATCCTTACGACTTATAAGAGAACACACACTTAGGAATCCTTACGATTCCTAAGGAGAAAATGCACCTACGAGATCCTCACGACTCGTAGGGAGAAGTACCTTTATGAGACCCTTACGGCTCATGAAATCAAAAGCCTTAGTCGACGGGATCCTAACCCTGTTTGCTAAGCCACCTTTGTTCGACATCGACAACGGCAAATGATGATTCGCTCCTGGTAATATCCCAGTTGTAGCGATGCATGCCTAAATCGGTATCAAATTCCAGGCCCTTTTATGGCAAATGATGATTCGCTCCTGGCAATATTCCAGTCGCAGCGATGCTGATGCTAAGATGAGCACCAGATCCCAAATCCTATACTCGCGAGAAAAAATTAGCGAGCCAAAAAAAAATGCATATGAAATAGCCGAAATGATGGGGCAACTTGCAACAAAATTAGCAAGTAAAGATGTATGCATACAAAAACAGCCAAAATGATTGGGCAACTCGCAATAAAAAACAGCGAGTAAAAAGAAAAATAGCCGAAATGATCGGGCACCGCGAAAAATAGCCGAAATGATCGGGCAATCGCGATTTTCGCGATATAAAAAGCTGAAATGATAGAGCATCGCGGAAGGAATAAAAAAATGATGAAAGAATGAAACTTTTTTCCCTACAGGTGAGATCATATCGATCCCTGTATACAATCCAGGGGCACAAACAAAGAGGGAACCATACCTTCCCGACATGCCCCAACAGAAAGCGAAGCCAAATCTCGACGGTTCATAGACAACCTAGAGACAAACTCGACATTTGTCGCAATATTGCAGACACAATGCCAACAAATGAAGTAAAGGAAGATCCCTAGACTCAGGGTCTCGACGTCAACATCGACAACTTAGAGATCACCAACGGTGTTTCTCCTCACTCCAACTAGATGCAGACATGACGTCAACAACCGACCTCAGAGTCGCAACGAAACGGAGCCATGGCAAAGTCCCTAGTTCCAAATCTCAATGGCCATATCTACAGCCTGGAGACCAACAATGGTGTGCCTCCTCATTCCAGCAGGACACAGATGTTACACTATCAAGCGGAGCGATGGCAAAATCCCAGCTTCACCTCAGCATTCGTCTCGATACAGTAGACGCAATGTCAACAACAACGTTCCTCCGCAGTCCAGCTGGATGCAGATGCAACGTCAACAAAAGAACTCACGGTCGAAACAAAGCGGAGTAACGGCAAAATCCCAACTCCACCTTAGCATTTGTCTCGTTACAGCAGACGCAATGTCAACAACGGCGTTCCTTCGCCGTCCAGCAGGATGTACATGCAAAGTTAACAAAAGACCCCATGGTCGAAACAAAGCGGAGTGACGGCAAAATCCCAGCTCCACCTCAGCATTCGTCTCGATACAGCAGACGCAGTGCGAGCAAATGAAGCGAAGGCCAAATTCCTAGCTTCAGGGTCTTTACGGCAAGTCATATAAAGCCTGAAAGACAATCGGAGGTCATCCCACACCAGCGCGGAGTGGTCACCACAACAACATTCATCTCAATACAGCAGATGAAATATCACCCCAGCGTTCTTCCCCCAGCAGGATTCGGACGCGCCAAAGCAAATGAAGCAAAAGGCCAAATTCCTAGCTTTAGGGTCTTGACGGCAACTCATATAAAGCCTGAAAGACAATCGGAGATCATCTCGCACCAGCACGGAGTGGTCACCACCTCGACGTTCGTCTCGATACAGCAGATGAGATGTCACTACGGCATCCTTCCTCCAACAGGATCCGGACACGCCAAAGCAAATGAAGCAAAAGGCCAAATTCCTAGCTTCAGGGTCCTGACGGCAACTCATATAAAGCCTGAAAGACAATCGGAGATCATCTCGCACCAGCACGGAGTGGTCACCACCTCGACGTTCGTCTCGATACAGCAGACGAGTTGTCACTACGGCACCCTTCCTCCAACAGGATCCGGACACGCCAAAGCAAACGAAGCAAAGGCCAAATTCCTAGCTTCAAGGTCTTAACGGCAAGTCATATAAAGCCTGAAGGACAACCGGAGATCGTCTCACACCAGTGCCGAGTGGTCACCATCTTGACCTTCATCTCGATAAAGCAGACGTGATGTCACCCCAGCGTTCTTCCTCCAACAGGATTCGGACGTGACAAAGCAAACGAAGCAAAGGCCAAATTCCTAGCTTCAGGGTCTTAACGGCAAGTCTTATAAAGCCTGAAAGACGATCGGAGATCATCTTGCACGAGTGCGGAGTGGTCACCATCTCGACGTTCGTCTCGATACAGCAGACGTGATGTCACCCCAGCGTTCTTCCTCCAACAGGATTCGGACGTGACAAAGCAAATGAAGCAAAGGCCAAATTCCTAGCTTCAGGGTCTTGATGGCAAGTCATATAAAGCCTGAAAGACAATCGGAGATCATCTCGCACCAGTACGGAGTGGTCACCACCTCGACGATCATCTCGATACAGCAGATGAAATGTCACCCCAGCGTTCTTCCTCCAGCAGGGTTCAGATGCGACACTCAAACAAACGGAGCCATGGCAAAATCCCTAGTTCCAAACCTCGACGGTTCACATGCAACCTAGAGAAAACCGCGACATTCGTCTCGATACAGTAGACGCGATGCCAGCAAACGAAGCAAAGGCCAAATTCCTAGCTTCAGGGTCTTAACGGTAAGTCATATAAAGCCTGAAAGACTATCGGAGATCATCCCACACTAGCGCGGAGTGGTTATGACTCATTGGGGCTCTCCAAAATGAGCCTAACCTCAATTAAAAAGCGGCATGGCAAATTCCTAACGCTTGCTCTTCCGACGGTCAAACTGCCAAGGAGGATTGCTTGAAGACGTCTTGCCCAGCCCCCGAAGGGATCAGAGACACGGCAGTCGCAAGGCTACTCGAACAACATGATTGCCTATCGAGGAATATATCAGCTGATGCGACGGTACGACGGCCAAAACCCTAAGTACCACAGACCCTAACGGACTTCTGTCGTAAAGAGCAGAGGTTAACTGTGACGTTAGGATATTCTTGCGAGAAATGCTCGATTCGTCTCGACTCGTGAGGAAATTGATGTCTTCGCGAGAACTGTTCGATTCGTCTCGACTCGTGAGGAAAATCCTTAGGCAGTAGGGATTAAGAAACCTATTTCCTAAGCACTGGGACCCTGCAAGTCGGCCCAAAATGGTCCCTTGCATACTATCCACGGGTCTCACTCTCTAAAGTCGAATCTCGACAAGGAGGGAAAAAACCGCTTACGGGTCCTCTCGACTCGTAAGAGGGAAAATTCTCTTGTGAGATCCTTACGACTCACAAGAGAAAACACACTTAGGAATCCTCACGACTCCTAAGGAGAAAAGACACCTACGAGATCCTCACGACCCGTAGGGAGAAAAGTCTTTATGAGACCCTCACGGCTCGTAAAGTTGAAAAGTCTTAGGTGGTAGATCCTACCCCTGTCTCCTAAGCCATCACTACCCTGCAAAGAGGTCAAGATGGACCATCTATGAGCCACACTTGCCAAAGCTATATGCCACTGAAATGGAGAAGTTACTCATGAGCATATAAACTACTTCACGCCAGAGTAAGACATAAAAAATGGAAGGGTGCGGCTCATGGGGATGAGGGTTTGGAACTATATCCCTTAAGAGTTGAGATTTGAGTCAATGATAAATGACGACGCTTGTGTCCGCTTGTTATCTTCTCAGATCAAGATTCTAAAAGTGATACACCAACCCGAAACTGGTCATACAACATGCATAACTATGCATAGCTTTGCACTACTTCACCCACGTACATACTTACGTGGGCAAAGTAGTGGGGGGCATTTGTTCCCGCCAAAAATTTCTGCGCAGAAAAGTCCAAGGTATCAAATGGCAGCGATACGCTTAAGGAAATGCGAACCAGTATCTTTCGGCCTGTATTTTGATAAACTCCCGAAGGAGGAACTATTAAATTCTGATGGTATTGGAAGCATCTCGAAAAACCCTTCGATTTGATATATTATTGGCTTCATAATTCATCCGGGATCAAAAGTTATGAGCAAATATGCTATGCACTGTTCCCTGATTAAAAATCAGGAATTACCTCAATGATGTGTCACGTGCTCACACGTGACCAATGGTCACGTGTTGACACGTGATAGTTAAAACAAAAATAAAAAAACAACATAAACCAGCGGCTGTTAAAGGAACCAATTTGGGGGTCACGTGCTCACACGTGACCAAGGGTCACGTGCCAGCACCTGACAGGCTTTGAAAGCCTTACAGTTTAATAGAATTAAAATTCTAAATTTCTCTAAAATCTTTCGAAATATAATTAAAATTCTAAATTTCTCTAAATCTTTCCAAATGGAAAAGGATTATGGGGACCGTTGGATTAAAAATCCAATGGTGATTAAAGATCACCAATTTATGGAAAAATCTTGGACAAGAAAAGATTTCCCCTAAATCTCACCGAAAATAACAAACAGAATATCTTTGGATTTAAAATCCAACGTTGAATAAAATTCATTGTGTGATCTAAAGGATCATATTAATGATGAAAACAAACCAAATCTTTCAATGAGAGATTTGCTAAACAAATTGATTGTTTTCTTTCTCCTATAAATAGGAGCCAAGAAGAGAAGAGAAGGGAGGGACTTTTTTTTTGGAGAGAAAAACAGAGAGAGGAGAATTTAATTCTCAAGAGGGAAGAAAAGAAAGGAGAATTTAATTCTCAACAAAGAAAACCCTAGATGAGAAAAGAAATGGAATCAAAACTTTAAAAAGAGAATTTAATTCTCAATCCAAGAGTTTAACTCTTATACAAAAAAGAACTTAGTTCTTCTTCTGGTTGAAGATCTGCACAGAGCACATCACCCCATAAGTTAAGAATTTAATTCTCATCGGGTCGAGATCCTGCCATGCAAATCCTAAACCTAGAAGGGGAATTGAGTTTTGAGAATTTAATTCTCCCAAACTAATTGGAATTTAATTTCTACAGAATCATAATCGGGGTTTAACCCTACTTAAGAATTTAATTCTTTCACAATAGGAATTTAATTCCTCCAAAACAAAATTAGGGTTTAACCCTACAGAGAATTTAATTCTTAAAAAAGAGACTCGAAAGATCTCCATGCATGCAAAAGAACCAAGGTCACGTGTCCCCACGTGACCCCTGAAAAGATCCCAAAAAATAAAAGGAAACAGCTTTGAGGCAATGCCTTACGTGCTCCCACGTGACTCCCAAAACGCAGAAAGAAAAAACAAGGGAAATCTAAGATTTGGGCGCTCTCACGTGTTACCACGTGACCCCTTAGCAAACGTTTTAACAGTCAGCGCATAAATCCCCATCACGTGTCAATACGTGATGCTCAAAATAAAAATGAAAAGTGTTTAACACTTATTCGCATATTTGAGGATAAAACAAAGGAGATCTGGCTCTACATTTAGGGCGCCCTCACGTGACCCCTAACAAATCCCTTTAATATCCAATGGATGGATGCCTATCACGTGCCCGCACGTGATGGCCAGAGAGTCAAAAAGTGTTTAACACTTATTTGCAGAACAAAGTAAAAGGAAATCTGGCCCCATCTTCAGATGCCTCACGTGCTTACACATGATGGCCTGGAAGCTAAGTGTTTAACACTTATTTGCAGCCTTAAGGGTAAAATAAAGGAGTTTCGGCCAATCTCAGGCGCCTCACGTGACCCCACGTGACCACCCCATTTTTAGTGTTTAACACTATTTTTAAAGCGCATCACGTGGGAACACGTGATCGTCAAACACCTTCTAGTGTTAACACTATTTCGAAACCAACCTAGACCAAAATGGCTAAGTTTTTCCAGAGGCAGGATTCCCCTTTGACTGAACTTCAAATACACCCTTGTTTTCCAAACTTGATCATTTCACATGACATTCAAAGTAAACTCCAGAGCCATGATGAATGGTCAGTGCCTAATAAAAGCCAAAATGTTGTCAGAGCCCCCAAACCTCTGTTTAACACTGCTGAATGACGAGGGGCTGAACCCAGACAAATGTCTAATAGCCCAAAGGGCCAATATTTCAAACATAATTGGACTTAGCCCAAACTGGCCATAAGTCCTCAAATCATCTTGAACTGAGCACATATGCTCTTTCAACTAACTTTAGTTCAAGGGTACATCTCTGAACTCCTCTGATATTTGTCGCTGTAATCCTTCAACGTCTTCAGAGAGGTGACGGGTCCCGACAACCACACATTAATACGGAATGTGGGATCCTTAAACTCATGGACTAATGCGTCCTTAAACTAACATTTGTCCCCAAAATGAGAATGATAGACCACCATGTCCCTAAACTGGAACAATAGAGCCCAAACGCTCTTTTATCGGATCTAAACGATCCCGTTAAGTTGATCTTAGTCTCAAACTGGACTAACGTATCCTTAACAAACGTTTAAGTCGATCTTAGCCTCAAATACGGCTAACGTATTCTTAAACCCTCAAACAGACTTTAGTTCCAAATTGGACTACAGGTCTCCCAACCAACTTTGGTTCAAGGGTACATCTCTGAACTCCTCTGATATCTGTCGTTTTAATCCTTCAACGTCGTCAGAGAAGTGACGGGTCCCGACGGCCATATAGCCAATGGACCACTATGTCCCTAAACTGGAACAATATAGCACAAATGCTCTTTTGTCGGATCTAAACGATCCCGTTAAGTTGATCTTAGTCTCAAATTAGACTAACGTATCCTTAACAAACGTTTGAGTTGATCTTAGCCTCAAATATGGCTAATATATCCACAAACCAAAATCCCAAATCCAAATCTAAGAAAATACGGATTTAGACTAATCCACGTCCTACGGGCGACAACATAAATTAGTCTCCATATACAATCCACGGGCAACCACAAACAAAACAAACACCCACGACACGAAGTGAAATTCTGGAGAAGGAGAAAGTTGTTTCCGCGATGCGGTAGCGTAATTAACTGCAGGAGCTTGCGCCTGCAGGGAAGAGCGTCCCCACAATCAAAAACCCCTCGAGCGAGGGGGAATCTGACGAAGTCTGCTACATCGGACGCATCCGTTTAAACCTTCGATACACGGTGCCATAAATCAACTTGGCATCTTCGGAGAGGTGGACGGATAGCACCAATTAGCATCTGCCCCGAATCTCAGGCAAGACACTCCGTCTTGGCCGCCATTCGGAGGGGAACAGTTGACAGAGCTAAGATAGATGTCATTCAAAACCTCCCTCATCCCAAAAGCGTCAAAGATATTCGGTCTTTGCTTGGCCATGCGGGCTTTTATAGGAGATTCATTAAGGACTTTAGCAAAATTGCTAGACCTTTAACTCTTCTCCTGGCCAAGGATATGACTTTCCATTTTGACTCGGACTGTGAGACAGCTTTTGACTCACTTAAACACTCACTCACTTCAGCCTCCGTTCTATCGTCTCCAAATTGGGACTACCCCTTTGAGCTAATGTGTGATGCGTCCGACTTTGCAGTAGGTGCAGTCTTAGGACAGCACATTGATAAGATGCCACACGTGATCTATTACGCAAGTAAGACCCTGAATGATGCACAAATCAATTATACAACCACCGAAAAAGAACTTTTAGCGGTTGTATTTGCATTAGAAAAATTCAGGCCTTACTTAATTGGCTCTCCTATAGTTGTCTGACCATTCCGCCTTAAAACATCTTCTGGCAAAGAAAGATGCAAAAGGTCGACTAATACGTTGGATCCTACTGTTACAAGAATTTGATCTTGTTATCAAAGATAAGAAAGGATGTGAAAACGTAGTAGCCGACCATCTTTCACGCATCTCTTCTTCCCTTGTGACCCTGCCGATCAATGATTCGTTTCCTGACGAACAACTCTTGAACGTATCCAATGAACCATGGTTCAGGGATATTATGAACTATCTTATCACGAGACTTATACCGAGCGATTGGTCAAAACAGGACAAATACCGTTTTCTTTCCCAAGTAAAACACTTTTACTGGGACGATCCATACTTGTTTAAGTATTGTCCTGATCAGATCATTCGCCGATGTGTCCCGAAAGAAGAGTTCAAGAGTGTTTTTTCTTTTTGTCATGATCAGGCCTGTGGGGGTCACTTCGGTCCTAAAAACACGGCGGAAAAGGTTTTGCAATGTAGTTTTTATTGGTCGACCTTATTCAAGGACGCATTTGAGTATTGCAAAACCTGTACACAATGTCAATACACGGGTAGAATCTCCCGGAGAAATGAAATGCCTCAACAACCCATTCTGGTAGTTGAAATATTCGATGTTTGGGGTATTGATTTTATGGGTCCCTTTCCTAACTCCTTTGGGAATTTGTACATACTGCCGGCGGTTGATTATGTCTCAAAGTGGGTTGAAGCCATTCCATGTCGCACTAATGACAGGAAAGTTGTCATTAAGTTCTTGAAAGAGAATATCTTTTCGCGATTTGGACACCCACGCGCTATTATTAGCGATAATGGGACACATTTCTGCAATAGGTCTTTCGAGACTCTGATGCGGAAATATGCAATCAACCACCGACTTTCTACACCCTATCATCCCCAAACGAGCGGGCATGCTGAGATCTCAAACAGACAGATCAAACTTATCCTGGAGAAGACTGTTGCAAAGAATAGAAAAGACTGGTCGACCAAACTGACGGATGCTCTTTGGGCATTCAGAATTGCATATAAAACCAACCTAGGGATGTCTCCATATAGGATAGTATTCGGGAAGGCATGTCATTTACCCGTCGAAATTGAGCATAAAGCATTGTGGGCTATTAAGGAAATCAACTTTGACCTAAACCAAGCCTGCACCTTTCGGAAGCTGCAACTAAATGAGCTAAGCGAACACCGCGATGAAGCTTATGATAACGCTGTAATCATAAAGAATAGGACTAAGGTTTTTCACGATAAAAACATTTTGAGGAAAACATTTTCACCTGGTCAACAAGTCCTTCTTTACGATTCACGATTACACCTTCACGCGGGTAAGCTTCGATCTCGGTGGAAGGGACCTTTTATTGTGCGGTCTGTATACCCGCACGGGGCAGTAGAAGTAAAAAATGTTAAAAACGGCACATTTTTCAAAGTACATGGACATAGACTAAAGCCGTATTTTTCCACTGACCCCACGGAGGAGCTCTTGTTCTTACAAGAGCCAGTTTATTTTGATTAAAATTCCTCCGTATCACATTCATGTCCTGTATATCACTGCATCATGTTTTGAATGAAGGTGAGTGAGAAGAATAAGTTTGGGGGAAGTTCTTCGCTTATATATTTTGCCCCCACTAATAATTCCTCCCAGGCTTACAGTTTTTGTAGGTATAGCGGTTGGAAACAGTGAGGACACTGTTGAAAACAAGTTTGGGGGAGGTTTGTGCTTATTTTTGCATCATTTGCATATCATTTGCATAAGCACAAAACATTTCTTTTTAAAAAAACTTATAAAATTTAAAATTTTCAAAACCCATAAAAATTTAAAAATTTTCAAGTATAAAAATATTTTAATATTTACGCTCTATTGTATATAAATAAGATAATGAAAGTTTAGATAGTGAAAAATTATATCCATGAGATTAGAAAAATTTAAGAAAACCAAGAAAATTAGAAGTTTTCTTATACGAACTAGTAATAAGTAGTTATGAGCCGTTGTCCCAAAGGTTAGTAAGATGAAGGACGTCACTAATCTGAGGATAAAACTAAATCTGAAAAATAGTTTCTATTCTGGAAGCCAAACATTTTGATCGTTGCTACCCTGCTATTCGCACTTACACACGTCTTGAAACCTGGGATAGTAGAGGATACCTTGAAATGCTCTTGTCTTAAAGCCGATGTATGAAGGAAATAAAAAGAAAAAGTGAATAAAATATATATATATATATATATAAAGTGGTGAGAAAAATTGACACTGGTTTTGTTATCGCCGAGGGCAATAAAAATGTATAGCGAGGGTGCTTCTTCACCTAGTGCCCTAAGGCCAACTGTTCTGGGAGTCACTGCTATGCCTGAGGTGGTGCAAGACGAGGAAAATACACCAAATAAGCAAGCACATGAGTAATCGGTCGGTTAGTACCTCAAGAAGTATTAACGGTCGCATGAAAGTGTGTGAGCAATCTCATCTAAATATTCATTAACTAAAAAGTACTGAGGCTGATGGGCAGGAGTATGATAGCTTGAATTGAATTCTCCGGGTGTAGGGATGTCTTTACACACACGCAGGGTGATATGATCGATGTTTGGAAGAAAGATAGGAATGAAGAATAAGGCGATGTTTTATTGAGGGAGGACGTGATTTCTGACATCTTTTCATGACTATTAAGATAGGGCTCATGACAACCGAAAAGCTAGCTTAGTTGGAAACCCTAATTTTCAAGGCTTTTCTTCTACGATTCTTTTCTTTAAATGTAATATTCATGATCTTTCTTTTATTATTGGATTTTGTGGGTGCAATCCGCTGAAAACCCTCAGGAGACAACACTCCTCCTACAAGGAACACCTAGAGGTTTAAAGGCTTGTTGCACGTGCTCAGTGCAATCGTGTTGCCTACGAAAGTGTGCTAGTTAGTTTTTTCTCTTTCTTTATTTTCTCCTTCTCTTTTTAATAAAAAGTTCGCTCGAGACGATCGAAATTAAGTTTGGGGGAATTTGATCAGTCGAAAATATTGCATCTTTTAACCGGCAATTTCCCTATCATTTGCATTCATATAGAAGTGTTCGGCATTCATATAGCACATATTAGCAAAACAGTCGTAAAATATCAGATTACATGTGTTAGACCTTAAAACCGGCATATCTAGGGAAATTGACTGCATTTCATAGCATGGCATCATTTCTATATATATCGCAACTTGTGTTTCGAAGTCCGTTCAGGAAATCCAGAAGATCGGTCAATTTACAAAACAAAAGACGGCTAAAAGATACACCAACTCAAGGATTTGGAATCTGGTAGTGATCTGTAAGGAATTAAGGGATTCAACATATCAGAAAATAAAGAAGAAGATATAAGAAGCCAACACTGAAAATATGCAGCCCCAAGGAGTCAACTTGGCCACGGAACCGCGGCCTAAGCCGCCTTGTGCCGCGGTTCCGCGGCGGTCTTGCCTCTTCATCACCTCTTCTTTGCATGATAACTCTTCTCTCTGCTTCCACACTGCATGAAGACACAGCATTTTCCAGAAAGCCCCAGAAGCTTCTGCCAGATCAGCAAACCCTTAGGATCTACACTAAACTAGCCTCTCATTCTAGAAACTTCTCCTTAAAACCTAACTTAAACCCTAAGCTAAGCCCCTAACTAACTACTTCTAGAAGTCTTTCAACAAACTTTTGGAGGGAACTTCTATTTCAAACTCAAAACCTAGGGTTTGGGAAACCTATAAATAGACCCCTAGGCTCACTTGTAAAAGGATCCCATTTTTTTTAGAATCTTAGAGAGCTAGATCCAAATCTCTCCCATTCTTCATCTTTCCCAAATTCCACCCACAAGTCTAGTGACAAGGCTTGTGTCAAAACCCTAACCCTAATCCAATCTACAAATACCCAATTCAAGATTCATGGAGTTCAAGCCAAGCAAGTCTTCTACAACCCTTTAGAAGCAAAGCCGGACTTCATCGGAGCACGAGGTCGAAGCGATCCAAGACTCAAGAAGCCGAGCGATGCAAGATTCGACGAGCAAAGTTCCTTCCTCTTGTAATTCTTGAGAGTTGTAACTTCTTGTTGATGTAATAAAGGTGAAGATTCTTTAAACTTGTTTACATTTTAATTCTAGCATAATGATTTCATTTCAATTCTTGAATGCATTCTTTGTGATGATGTGTGAATAAACTCCGCTCGTGGAGGAGTCGAGATGATCGTAGAATGATGATGTTGATAAATCGTTAAACGTTTTCTTAAGTCCTATAGCGATTGTAAATTCTTGAAAATAGAATGATCGATGATCTAGATCGATGTGAAATGGGTTCTTGATTCTTTTCGCACGATCTAGAGAATCAACGATCGATCATTGGATTTTCAAGAAGCTATCTAGTGAATGTGATTCATCGAAAGGACAAAGGATAGGACGAAGAACCCTAATTCTTCGCAAGATCCTTAAACCTCGATCAATCGACATCGTGTTAGCATCAATTTGTTAATGGATAAGAAACGTTGATTTCTAATCTTCAGCACATCTACAATCTAATCGATTCCTACGAGCTTTACATCAAATCTTGAAACCCAAATTGATTGGAATTATATTGAAACTCGATTCTCGATGTTTATCATTTTCTTGATTCTTGATTAGAATAGTGACACTTGAAACATTTGATAAAATCTTGAATCATGTTTTCTTTTCTTTTCTATTAACTTTTCAATTCAAAATAAAACAAATTAGAACGAATCGCACAATCCATGTGGACGATCCGCACTTGCTAACGAAATCTATACACGACACCGTTATTGATTGCGGTCAAATAATTCTTTGATTGTGAATTCTATTCATTTTCCAAACCGACACAAAGATAAAGATCAATCAAATGGAGCCGTTGCCGGGGATCATTTGATTCGATACTACACAATCGGAAAATTTCAATTCAATCAATCTCCCACTCCAAACTTGAGTCTAAGACGCCGTCGATCTGCATACGATTTCTGTTTGCATTGGGCCGCCTTCATTCTATCCCGTATCAACTAAATCTTCTCTTTAGTCTCCTGTACTATCTGCGGTCCCAAGATGCAACTCTCGCTCAGTTCCGTCCAGCAAACGGGTGATCGACATTTCCTCCCATACAAAGCTTCAAAGGGTGCCATCTGGATTGTCTCCTGAAAACTGTTTTTGTACGAGAATTCTATCAAAGGTAGGTGACGATCCCAACTACCACCGAAATCAAAGCTACAAGCCCGAAGCATATCCTCTAGTGTCTGAATGGTCTGCTCCAACTGACCATCTGTCTGTGGGTGAAAAGCTGTGCTAAAACTCAACCGTATACCCAAAGCATCTTGAAGTTTCTGCCATAGCCTGCTAGTAAACTGGGTACCCCTATCTGAAACTATGCACGTCGGAACTCCATGCAGACGTACAATCTCATCGATATAAATCTAGGCATACTGTGTAAAATCATACGTCGTCTTCACTGGGAGAAAATGAGCTGCCTTTGTCAATCTATCAACAATCACCCAAATGGAATCGTACCCTCTGCTAGTCCTGGGTAGACCCACCACGAAATCCATAGAAATCTGTTCCCATTTCCACTCTGGAATGGGTAATAGCTGCAACTCTGCGGCTGGTCTCTGGTGTTCTGCTTTGACTTGCTGACAAGTCAAGCATCTCGAAACATATTCTGCAACATCCCTCTTCATTCCTTCCTACCAGTAAACATCCGTCAGATCATGATACATCTTGATGGAACCAGGATGAATACTGTATGTTGACCTATGGGCCTCCTCTAAAATCTCACGCCTCAATCCGTCAGAATCTGGCACACAAAGACGAGTCCTAAAACGTAATACTCCATGATCATCAATCATAAACTCCGTCTCCCTGCCCTGCCTAACATGATCCATAATCTCCATCATACGAGTATCTGCGGGCTGT
Organism: Agapanthus africanus; assembly: GCA_030015575.1. Lineage (NCBI taxonomy): Eukaryota > Viridiplantae > Streptophyta > Magnoliopsida > Asparagales > Amaryllidaceae > Agapanthus > Agapanthus africanus. The sequence continues at coordinate 58,122,202 of CM057349.1, read as the reverse complement.
GCCTCTCGAATGCGGTCCAATAACTGAGGTCGGGTCCGAACATGTGCTAGCTGGCCTCCTGCCGATGTGAACTCAAACTGTATACGACTATCACATAAGATCTGCCAGTCTGTAGAAGACTGTCTCTACAAGACGCGCAAATGAGATAAGCTACCTCCAGGTCTCCGACTCAAAGTATCTGCTACAACATTCGCTTTGCCTGGATGATACAAGATCTCACAATCGTAATCTTTCACCAGTTCCATCCATCTACGCTGCCTTAGGTTCAGATCTCTCTGCTGAAAAATATACTTTAAGCTCTTATGATCTGTGAAGATTTAACACGACTCTCCATACAAGTAATGTCTCCAAATCTTCAATGTGAATACCACAGCAGCCATCTCTAGATCATGAGTGGGGTAGTTTTGTTCGTGCATCTTCAACTGTCGAGAAGCATAAGCTACTACTCTGCCGTGCTGCATGAACACACAGCCTAAACCCATTCTAGAAGCATCACAATACACCACAAAATCACCTGACCCGGAAGGTAAAGATAAGACAGGTGTAGTCGTCAAGCGCGTCTTCAACTGCTGGAAACTCTGCTCATATGCATCTGTCCACTGAAATGGAACCTCCTTCCTAATCAATCCGGTCAAAGGTGTAGCGATCCGTGAAAAATCCTGCACGAAGCGTCGGTAATAACCTGCCAGACCTAAGAAACTCCGAACCTCTGTAACTGACACAGGTCTGGGCCAGTGCTGTACCGCTTCAATCTTCTTTGGGTCCACACATATACCATCTCTCGTAACTACGTGACCCAAGAACTCCACACTATCGAGCCAAAAAGTACACTTAGAGAATTTTGCAAACAGCTGATGCTCTTTCAAAGTCTGCAACATAATACGCAAATGCTGCTCGTGCTCCGTCCGACTCCGAGAATAAACAAGAATGTCATCTATGAACACTATAATAAATTGATCGATAAAAGGGTCTGAATATACGGTTCATCATATCCATAAAAGCTGCTGGAGCGTTGGTGAGTCCGAACGACATCACCAGAAATTCATAGTGCCCATATCTCGTGCGAAACGCAGTCTTCGGAATATCGTCTTTCCGAACCTTCAACTGGTGATACCCTGACCGTAAATCGATCTTTGAGAAGTAACCAGCTCCCTACAACTGATCGAATAAGTCATCTATACGTGGTAGTGGATACCTGTTTCGCACAGTGACGCGATTCAGCTGTCGGTAGTCGATGCACAGTCTCATACTACCGTCCTTCTTCTTTTCAAATAAGGCAGGAGCTCCCCACGGTGATACACTGGGACGAACAAGCCCTATATCTAACAACTCTTGCAACTGGCTTTTGAGTTCCTTCAACTCCGTCGGTGCCATTCGATAGGGTGGTATAGAAATAGGCCCCGCACCCGGAATCAAGTCAATGCAAAATTCAATGTCACGATCGGGTGGCAATCCTGGTAACTCAGCAGGAAACACTTCAGGAAATTCTCGTGTGATCAGATCCTGGTCCAATGGAATCTCAGCGACCCCTAAGTCCTGAACAAAAGCCAAGAACCCATGACAACCCTTCTTTAAGAGTCGCCCCGCACAAAGAGCAGAAATCATGTTGGCAGGAGTTATTTTACAATCCCCCTGCACAACAAACACCCGTTCACCTGGAAAACAAAATCTAACCGCCTTTCCCCGACAATCTACATAGGCATGACAGGCGGCCAACCAATCCATACCAAGGAGTATATCAAAATCTAGCATATCCAGGAGAATCAGATCAACTAGCGAATCTCTATCACCAATACGCACAGAACATTACCTGAATACGTGCCGAGCTATAAAAGAATCTCCCACCGGGGTAATCACTACTAATGGTAACTTTAACAACGATGACTCGTTCCCCAAAGAATGTGCAAATCGTGAAGATACATAAGAATGTGTAGAACCGGGATCAAATAAAACATGTGCCTCTAACGAGCATACTGTAAGAGTACATGTCACGATTGCATTTGATGCCTGGGCATCCTGTGGAGTCAGCGCAAATACACGTGCCTGGCCCCTGCCCGCATCCTGTCGTCCTCTACCTCTATCTCCTCGACCTCTTTGAGAACGTCCCGTAAAGCCTCGACCTCGTGGTGCAACTGCCTGGCGTGTAATGCCAACTGGGAGAGGAAGTAAAGCCATCGGCATAGAAGGTGGAAGGGGTAAAGCAGCCTATGGAGTAACAGTTCCACTATAACGTGTACACCCTCTAGCCGTATGCCATGGACGCCCGCAATTATAACATGTAAGTGGGGTCCCCTGATCATCGGGGTATGAACTGAACATCTGGCCCTGAGTCCAACCTCGTCCGAAACTGCGGCCTGGAGTATATCTTCCTCTACATCCACCAAACTGTCTAGCCAGTGGCCCGGTCGGCCTACTCCTCTTTGGCTCCGGAACAACCATTGCCTCTCTCAACCGCTCCTCTACTCATATTGCTGCATCCATGGCCTGTGCATACGTATCAAAATACTGGGAGCCTATAGCCAGATACAACTGCGTGTCCAGACTCTTTAGGAACCTCTTCACCCTAAGCTCCTCCGTAGGTACTAAGTATGGAGTATAGCGCGACAACTGGGTGAATCATAAATCATAATCTGCCGCCGACATACTTGCCGATTTCCGCAACGCTTCAAAACTGCTAGCTCTAGCGTCCCTCACACTCTCGGGAAGAAATATGGAAAGAAAGACCATGGAAAACTCGGTCCACGACATCGGAGGAAGACTCGTGGCTCGCCCTCTCTCCATCGACTCACACCACTCCTGTGCAAGTCCCTCCAAACGAAAGCTAGTCAGCTCAACTGACCTCGCATCAGAACATCGCAATGATCTACCAATTCTCGCCATCCTATCAAGAAAGGACTGAGGATCTTCCGCTACATTGGTCCCCGTAAATACCGGAGGTCTCAATCTCATAAACTCTGCAAGTGATACCTCCATCACTCTCGTATCTACAAGTGCTACCGTCTGCGTAGGCTGTACCTCGGACTCTGCTACGGTCGGTGCCGGATACTATCTCAGTACTCGAGTGGCCTCAGCTAACTGTCCGACCACTCGCTGCAATCCCAACATGCCCTCCTCAATCCTATTCATGCGATCTGGAGGAGGAGGATCAACATGCTTATGCACCGCCGGAACGTCCGGTGTACCAGTCGTCGTCACAGGCGGACTCGCCCTAGCTGCATCTCTGGCTGCGGCTCGTCTAGCCCGCGTAGCCATAGCAACTGGAATAAGAAACGAGAGTTGATAAAGCGTAGGAATAGGAACAATCAATAACAGAGAATCAACGGAAGAATAGATCAAGATATACATCCTAAGGTTAGTTAGGCTGAGTATGGTAACGTAAATATGCCGCGGAACATACGTACGGTACTGCACTCATCCTAATTCACCTACTCTATCAAACCAAAGGTCATCCTAAATCACAGACTCACGTCAACCTATTTTAATTCCCTACTCGATTCCGTAAGGTTATTCCTAAGCTCTGATACCAACTTTGTCATGACCCAAGTTTGGATGTGACCGGCACTTAGATTGTCTCATATCTAAAGATATGCACATAGTCCAAGTAAGCCGAAAACCAAGATCAAAATCCTTTTTTTTCGGAATTTTTTATATAGAAAATTTAGTTTTTTTAAAGTAAAAATCACATGTTATGAAGTTAAAATATTAAACAAGTATAAGGTGTTAAGTTTGGTTGCATCCCTAGTTGGGATCAACAATATCAACAGCGGAAAATAAAATCTCAGTATATAGGACATCAATACGAATCCCAGACATAAAGAAAAGAGATACAATTTATAGAACTAAACGATCTCAACTGTCAAATAATATACATATCATTTCTCACTCTAAGTCATATACAGGTCTGATAGAGAACTTCTAGATACACAATACAATATCAAAAGAGAAGGTTACTACATATGTAACCCACCTATCAAAAGATGTGATAAAGCTGCAAACGTAGATCTGCACCGCAGCTAACCGTCCACTCTACCCCTGCAAGGAACTGTGGAACAATGGGGGTGAGTTGCTAACTCAGTGAATATAACTAACATATAACGGTTAATAATGTAAATATGACGATCATACTAACAGAAATGTGAACAAGTATGACGTATGATTATACGTGGAAATCATGAATCTATACTACGAATCTCATAGTCAAAACTGAAATGTCATCATTTATCCCCAATAAAATTCATTTCCCCATGTCCATCATCGACACAAAACTTCCATTTCTCACAGGCATCATTCCTCGAATGATCCTGAAATCAACAAAGTCCACTATGTATCCAACTGTATTCCCCACCGACTCAGTCTGGATAAAACTGTAAATCCGTAACCGTATGTCCACCGACTCGGTTCGGAATAATATTATAAATCCGTAACCGTATATCCACCGACTCGGTTCGGAATAAAACCAAATCATAAAAACATCTCAGGGTGTACATGTCACATCAATCATGAAAATCACTGGATTTATGTAATAGTATTCAAAACTCAAAACCATAAATCTTCAATAATACCATTACCTCTTACATCAACATAGAATACTCAGATATTAATGATGCAATTTACTACTATTATTGAGTGTAAGATACGATATGAATCATTTTAACAATAAATTTGCTAATTGTAAAAGTGACATGGTAATATCGACGAGGTGTGTGTAACATATAAGATGTGCACGTGGCGTGACTCATCGATACTTGTGTAGTGTTCTAGTAACTAAACAAGTATATGTGAATGATGAATGCATATTGTCAATTTCGCATAACAAAATAAAGCATTAAGTTAAATAAAACTACGGGCGTATCATGCCATCTTTACACAATTCCCCGGTAGATGTTTAGTCTACTCACCGGAAACGTCGAATCTATTCAGGAATTGTCAATCCTTTCCCTTTCCTCGCTGCCTCCGTAAATCCCGTATTCGAATCTAATATCACAATTTAATTTATATAAGGAAACGGCTACTCCGACATGACGGAAATGAAAAACACCCGTTCCCATGTACTAGTTATATTGTATACGACTATATCGAGCTATTAACCACTTAACCTTACTGGATTTTTAACTCAAATCTGTATCGCGACAGAAAACAGTTCGCGATACGCTTTAACAGTGTCGTATTTGGTGTTTTTAGATATCCTTTCCGATATACGCTTCCAGATTCTATCTGCAGTGAAACTAATTTATTTAAACAATACCAAAATGGCCAAAATGACCTACAGAAACCTACACAACCACCCAAAACACCCTAGCTACCCCAAAACCGGCGACACCGGATTTCCTCTTTTGGTCGCCGGCCCAAATCCGAGTCCTTTTGTTCGTGATCCTATGGTTTTCTCTAGGTGTTACATACATCATTTTAGCACTATTTTGTTAAGTTTATTATCTTCCAAACAATAGCAGATTTCAACAGAGCCTATAATTAACTAGAATACGATATTATGGAACCCTTTTCAATTCGAACTAAATTAGCTACAGAATTTAAATCCCTACTGTAGTTAAGAATTTTACCCCCTAAAAGTTGTTGGAATAACCCCTCCAAGATGCTAAGCCCCTTGTCCTAGCTTGATGGTGATGAAAACCAAGAACATAGCTTCCTTCATCTTCTTCTTCCTCTTGTTCTTTCTTTTTCTATTTTAATGTTGTTTTTCTTTCAGAATTTTTCAGAATTTTATTAACTATTGATCTGAATCAGGTTTATATATGGCAAATGAAAGGGATAAGGTGAAGGAGGAGGTGCCATCAAGCTAGATGCGTTGGTTTCATGCAAGGAGGAGGTCGTGGATGTGTGTATGCATGCAAGTATGAGGTGTGCTAGCCTTATCTTCATAATTTGTTTTAATTTGAAGTTAAATTCTGAACTAAATGATTTTCCATCCCATTTTCATTTACACCCTTAACAATTTTCCATTTGCACAATAATCCCAAACTTTACCTAAAAACCCCTCACAACTTAGTTTATTATAAAACACACATTTTATTAAAATGAAGCTAAATTTGTCACTAAAACCCTTATAACTTATTTATGTTGCATACTAAAATTTTAATTTAAATTGTTTTACATAGAACTTATGAAAATTGACGTATTTGTTTTTAACAACTTCGTGATTTATCATATTATTATTAAATTAAATTAATTATATTTATTTCTAAATTTTCAGAATGCTACAGCTTTGCTCGGCCGGCCTTGGTTACACGATTACAACATTATCCCTTGTACACAACATCAGTGTATGAAGTACTTCAAAGATGGTCTCGAGTACACTGTGACAGGGGAACTAAACCCATTCTCCATGAACGAAGTCCGCAAATATGAGGATGCCAAGTACTTCCTGCCAGATTTCGAAGACAGGGAAAGATGTCGCAAACCAGAAAACAAGAACAAAGCTATCACCATAATTCCGGTCTTCGGGAGTCATACCGAGGAGGAAGAAGAAATAGTTTATTCAGGGCCGTCCCAATGCAACAAGCCGGGACCGTCCACCCCTATTCTGGTCTTCGGCAGCGATTCGGAAGATGAGGTCAATGCCGTATTCTCTACTCGGCCATCGAGGCAAGCCTTCACTGATGAAGATCAAAGTTTGCAAGTTTCCATGGTTCCGCGGGAGCATTACAAAGAGCTCGATGCACATGAAACTTATAGTGTGCAAGAACTGCTGTAACGTTTCCAAAATAATAAAATATTATTTTCGGGAATTTTTATAATTTAATATTATTTTAATGAATATTTTAATATTTGGGTATAATTAAATACAAATAAATGGAGAAGATTATGGAAAATTCTAAAAATAGGGAATTTTATGGAATTATGCCATTTTAAAGTTTTTAAGATTAGTTATATGCTAATATAGTGCTAATCGCGATTAAAATCGCTAATTGGATTTTTAGCATTTTGTGCAAAAATATGCACATATCATTTTCTACACTTGTGTTGCTTGTGCATTTCTACCATGGCTTTTCTTTTGGGTCTACTATTCAAGTGAGAAGAGTTTAGTGAAGAAAAGAAAAGAAAAAGTAGTATGATGAGAGAGAGAAAGGGACCAAGTCAACCTTCACCTCTTTTGACCCATGCCCCCCCATCATTTCCCTTCTCATTTTCTCTCCCTTCCCTTGTTGGAGCTGCTGCTGCTCTCTCTCCCTCTCTCACCCTCTTCACTAAAACCCTAGATCCACCATGAAAACAAAGCCAAAACCCCATTCCCACTTCACAAAACTTACTCCTAAGCTCACTAGCTACACATTGAACCAAGCAAGATTGGATTTGGAGAACTTTGAGCAACTCAAGAATTTTCTTGAGTTGCCAAAGGAGGTAATTTCTGCACCCTCTTGTAGTATTTCAAATTCCTTGTGCATCAATTCTAGTTTCATATCGATATTGTGTCGTTTTGTGGACTTTAGAGAATTCAAGTTAGGGTTTAGGGTTAGACCTGAAATCAAAGTGGAATTGAGGCTTGTTGTGACCTTAGAACCCCTTGTGTGATGCTAATTTGGACCCAAACCTGAACTTGAAACCAGAATACGGAATTACGGAATCGATATCGGGGAAAACTGTAAATCTGGAAGTGTTTTGTGTAATCTGCTATTACCCCGAGACCCCAAAAATAAAACAGAGTTGACAGTAAGATGTGCAGGCACCATGGAACCACCACACCAAACCCTAGCCCCCAACTCTAAACTGAGGCCGCCGATTAATTCCTTCTGGCCGCAAATTGCGGCCAGAGCAGGAGGGAATTGCCTCGATTTTTGTGCATGGCCCCATTTCCTATATTCTTGACCCTGGGTATGTCTAGTTTTGACTGATTCCATCTAGGGTGAAATCTGGGTTGATTTTCCTATGTTGGTGTATGGTTTACGACTTGTGTTAGTGTGGATTTTGGTATTTGGTGTTTCGTTCCTGTCGGGTGGCGTTTGGACGTCAACGACAAGTGGATATTGATCGTGTTTGCATGCGAGGTTATAGGTTTTTACCTATAGGCGTAGCGTGTGCCGTTTTGTAGTGCGAAACCCTAGAGTAGTGGGTGCACTCACACATACACAAATACTTGCATACATCCTTTCATATATCTGTGCGCATATGATGGTGTGTATATCTACACATGGGTATGGGACTATGTGTTTATATGCGGGTTTTGAGGATGATACGTGGGATTAAGATGAGTCGATGAGATTCGATTGAGGCCGTGGGATTTGGCGACATGACAGAGTTCGTATTGGAGATGCGATATGATGGTAGTGATACCTGTCATGCGATGAGATAGTGTGATATCAACTCAGATTTAGGTGGTTTCCATACCCCTCTCTATTGGCTTGATTGTCGGGTTCGTAGTTCGCATAGTAGGCGTTAGGCTAGACCCGAGTCATACCTATTTCAAAACTAACGAATCGGGGATATTTTAAAGATATGCAGAAGGGTTTATACGGGTATTTTCAAATGATGTATCTTTTCTTAAAACACCGTAGCCCTTGTTTTACCAAAAGCCCTGATTCGTCTTATTTCAAATGGCACCACTGCATGACATGTACAGATTGGTGTAGATTCTTTACCTTTGCGTTGATTATTCAATTCCGCATATTCATGCTATTTGCATTGCATCTCTTGTACTGTGGTTATATTTCAGTCATGCTGCTAGGACACCAGCACCATTATCGATGATGCGTATGTTCCACATACACTTGTTTGCCGGCTCACACACTTCATCATCGATAATTGCCATGTCACTACACTGTAGTACTATTGCATTCAGTATATGATCCTTGCATGAATTGATGATGTGCATACCTTCCTTTACATGTCGCACACTTCATGCTTTTGATTATACGCATTGAGATATGTTGTTTCTATGATATTTCTGGATTTGGGAACCGAGGGTGTTTCGAAAGGGAATATGTCATTGCTTTAAAAACCCGGTTACCCTTGATATGATATTTCAGTGCGTCCACCATGTGTTTTCTCGGTGCTGGGAGCGACATGTGAAACCCGAATCGAGGAGTGGACGAGCCGATTGCGGGTACATGGTGGACCCGGTATGGTTCCCCTCGGCAAGATGATCGATGAGCTTTGCCGATTGAGCCTGGAGGCGGGCGAGTACCTACCGGTGATTGGTTGGACCTGGCGGTTATCCGGAGGATACTGACCAGTGTCGATAGATGGATATGGGCATACTGCCGGGGCCGAGGGCCGATACCGCAGACAGAGCCCACGGGCCGATCCGGACTGACGGAGCCCAATATATGAGGATTTACGTGCCGATGCTGGGCACAGTTTTCATGATGTTTTCGAGTGTCGATACTGGGCACTCCGGTTCCATGATTTTGACGTGTCGCGAGGGACACAGATGGTTTATATCCTCATATTATTCCCATGCACATGATTTATGATATTTACATGCATGGTGGCTATTGTCAGTGGGTGACGAGTGGACGGGATCCACGTGTGTGCAGATTTGATTATATTGATCATACCTCACATTCATGATATGCTATTACCTGAGGCACTAGCACGAGCACTTGGCACTACACTCATGTATAGAGATTACATTGCCAGTTTAGCATGCTTCAGCTTTATTCATATTGAGGTTTATTTATATCTGATCGTATTGACCTAGGATGGGTCATGCATTCGACCTCTGCTTGTAGATATTTTCTATTCACGAGTTGTCAACTCACCCCCGTTGTGCCCCAGTTCTTGCAGGTTTGCCGTACAGATTCCATAGCGGCATTTCTGGCACATTGCTTCCTTATGGGTGATTTGCTTGGATAGGTGGGTTCTTTTGTATCAGAACTGCCATTGTTCATGTTTTATTTATTGTATCTAGAATTTCCATCAACCAAAACTTGTATATTGCTTCAGACTTAGAAAACAGTGTTGTATTATTTCGACCTTAGAGTCGCGCTTGTAGTATTACGGTTTTCTGGCTGTTTTGAGTTCTTTTGGGTTTTGATCCTCGCCCTTCGGCGTTGTATACTATTATTGCTTGCGTGGTTGTAACCGTCGTTTGACGAAGAGCTAGCTCCCGCTTGGAGATGCCTTTTATCATTTCACATATATTATTCTTGTCGTACCCCGTTCGGGGCCAGTTTTTACAAAGAAAACTCTGCCGAAATTTTCAGGAAAGGTTACACATTTTAAAAATACATATTCGGCTTAGTTATTTAAAAACTTGGATTTTCGAAACACGATTTCTTTACTTCTTAAAACTAGTTTTCCTTATTTACTCTTTAAATGGTTTTAGATTTCTGGGCTTTTGGCTTACTTGGATCAGATGGAGTCCTATAGACTTCATAGGATTCAAGGGCCAGTCACGTGCTCTTTCGGGTCGTGACAAAGTTGGTATCAGAGCGCTAGGTTGACCTTGGTTCGAGTCTGAGTTTGACTATGTGGAGCCTAGGGCGTTATTTATATACGAAACTTAGGCTTGACCTTACGAAACTTAGACTTAGTCGAGGGGGTATTAGACCCGAACTTTCGCCGTGTAGGATGACCCTTGGTTGATGGAATAGGTGACTAAAGTAGAGTGACGTACCGTGGGTATGTTCCGCGGCATACTTACGACACGCCACTCCGCTTAAGAAACCTTAGGTTGTACATTTCCTTGCACCGTATTATATTCCTTCCTATGATCTACCTTCATCGATACTGGTTATGGTTTTGCTACCGCGATTGCACGGGCAGAGTGAGCTACGGCTCGAGTTGTGTCAGCATGAGCTCGTCGGGGACGAGGGCTGACCGGGGCGTGATTCCAGAGACATACGGTTGCATTGAGGCTTCGTATTTTGTGTTTCCGCACTATGAGCGTTTGACAGATCGCTGTTGCGAGATTTTTCGGATGTACCGGTCGGTACCAGAGGATTGAGCCACTGATAGAGGCCAGCCAGGATGTGGTGACTGTTGATATATCGCTTATTCATGATGGTTGAGGCGCTGCTTAGCGTACCGACGATTGAGCCAGTTGTTGCTGCGAATGATGAGATATCGCCCAGATGATTGGAGCTACTGCAGCATGAGCATATTCTTAGAGATATGATAGTGAGTCGCTAGTCACCGAGGATTAATGACTAGGACATGTGGTTCGTTCGCTTACCCCGATGCGAGGCCATCAGATAGATTGATTCCAGCTAGAGACGACTTCACGCAGATTCGTTGAGAGTCGATTGAGACGATCGAATGTCAGGAACCCATTTTCCAAGTTTAAAGCATTCGGAAAGACATGCAAGCGATTCTATGGACCCTCTAGAAGAATGAAACCCTAACTCGACATAATGACCGTGTGAAAGCCTTTGAATCTTAGGGTTTGCGGCAGTTCCGCGGCACCATTTGTGAGGCTTGGGTTTGCCCTTCTACGGCTGGACCACCGATGCTGTGGTATGTACTCGATACTATTAAACTGTACCCGAGATGTTGAGCTCTTGGGGATTATGAGGTTCTGACAAGCCGATCGGACGACTCGACATCATTCGGATATCATGTGATGGGACACTGCTTGGGAGACTCCAGATACGAGCATAGCCGTTGGAGCACAGTCTGTGTAGCCACGATGAGATGAGTCCGAATCAGTCGATATTGGAGCAAGGTGGAGTAAAGAGTTTGCACGAGATTTCGACGAGATGACGTTTCACTCCGCTGACATCAGAGATGTGATATGCACGCTGAGGACGTGTTCGGCTAGATATCTCCTACTGAGTGATGAAGATACTGAGTTCGGGATTTCGAGTCCGTGTTAGAGACTTCGGAGGGAACGTAGCCGATGGCATTGAAGTGCGCAAATAGAGACGCGATGTCGAAATGGTCGATGATACCGATAAGCGGGGCAAGAAGTTCGTGCGAGAAGCAGACGAGCTGCTACTACACCCTGTTAAGATTAAAAGTCGGATATGCATACAGAGGCACAGGGATGCGACCGGCTTCCGAGGAGATGTTGTACTAAGGACGCAGATGTCCAGAGAGTGAGAAAAGATTATGCCAGAGTACCAGCCCTGTACAGTTTGGCCTAGGCAAAATCAGAAGAGACCTTGAGCAGGGATTCCTTCCAATACACTGCTGCAATAAGATTTGCACCAGGAGCAGATGCGTGATGTGCATTCAGAGGACCCGAGGTCGGCGCCAGAGATGTGCTGCTTTACGAGCGGTCGTGAGGATTGACCGAGAGATGACCAGGGAAGTGCCAGGACGGAATCGTCCCTGTCAGCACACCTGACCGGGCCGATGAGCCGATGGATTGCGAGATTGGTAATCTACAGGAAAGATCAGGAACCAGAGGCAGAGGGCGCCAGCCGCGAGCAAGAGGCAAGTAGATATCTTGCGTCGCTAGCATTGGATGTACCGGCACTTTCTCGACTTCGAAGGAGGATATACCGACGACGGTATTTATGAATTATGATTTTGTGATTCGACTATCACGTATCCGTCACTTTGGGATTTCGGTATTTTGGCGATCTATTTGCATGATTTAGTCTTGATGACTGAGTTCTATGATATTTGATTTTGTGCACTATGGTTGCACCTACTGGATATTTATACCTTGCACATAGTTATTACTCTTGAGGTATTGATTGTGATTTCATGCCTATTTTATGTCGGTGATTTGATTTACGCTTCCAGCATAGTTTCATGTACCTTTAGTGTTTTGATTTGTGCACGCTGATGCACACGGTTGTGAGTTTTTCCATCGCGGTACACATGATTTTGATTGAGCCGCGTTGTATATCGTTTCGTGCCTTGGCTGCACCTGCTTATGACTTTATGGATTTCATACGGTTGATTTGATGTTGTGCATATGTTACGCACACGATTTGATTTTTGCACTCGGTATAGCTTATATGTGCTTTTAGTGCATTGATATGTGTTTTGTGCACGCAGTTGCGCACGTCTATGATTTTCTTTATATCTGGGTACACTTGGTGTTGCTGCTTACGCATTTGAGTTATTGCTGGTATTTGTGTATGGGATGCACCAGTTCTATACTTCGTGCGTTTGTCGCACCAGTTTTATGTTTCTTGCGTTTATCGCATTAGATTTATATTTCGTGCCTTTGTTGCACCAGATTTACATTTTTGTGCATTACGGTTGCACCTGACTTCGATCTGATGTCTTTCGATATGTCGATTTTGATTGTGATATTGATGTGGATTCTTGCACTCCGTGCTTTTGACTGGACTTACGCATGTTCGGCGTTGCTATTGGATTTTGTGATTCCGTGCATGTTGAGTGCGCAGGGTTTAGATTTTCATTCGTGCACGATGGATGCACCGATTTGGATTTTCGCGCATGTTGGGCGCATGTTTTGAGATACGATTTTGGGGCACACCAGATGCACTAAATCGAGATTCTTCGTGCATGTCAGATGCACATGTTTGGGCTGTCAGGCACACACGTTGCCTATGACAGATGTTTCGTGCACACCCGTTGCACCTAGATGTTGTTTTGTGCACCTGTATGGCACATATATGGATTTTGATTTCCGTGCGCACCAGACGCACAGGGTGGTGTTATGTGCAATTTGGGATTTATTCCTTTTGGAGCAGTACATTTTTATGATATTTGATATTCGTTTTGTACCGAGCAGGACTAGTCAGAGGACAGTACCTGGATATATTTTGCATGCATTGATAGTTCGAAGGGATTTCCAAAGAGCGAGCTATAGTCTCGGTATGTATATACCTACGTGTCCGATATGACACGGAACGTTTTAAAAACAAGGAAACCCTTCTAAATTGTTTTCAAAACGGCGGAACGTACCTATTAAACAAAGGATATATATATACATATATAGTTATTTTCTTGTGAAAAACGTCCGCCACTGTGCAGTGTTACGCGCATCGCACAGCGACTTAAAAAGATTTGGCATGCATTTACATCAGCTATTTACATGTATAGATTGGATGTCTATATGTATAGTTCTGATCTATATCATATTGGTTTTGTATTGGATTTGACATTGGTGTCTTTACCATGACTCCGATGATTGCGGGATGCTTGATGGAGTGTTACTTTTGAGTTATCTGCTCAGTACTCATGCGCATGCATTGCGCTATGATGTTTTATGTATTGATGATTTCGGAGCCCCGATGACTTGGAATTGGTATCGAAATATTTTAGTAATTGGGGGTTTAAATTTAAATTCGGGGACCGAATTTCTTTAAGGGGGTAGATTGTAACGTTTCCAAAATAATAAAATATTATTTTCGGGAATTTTTATAATTTAATATTATTTTAATGAATATTTTAATATTCGGGTATAATTAAATACAAATAAATGGGGAAGATTATGGAAAATTCTAAAAATAGGGAATTTTATGGAATTATGTCATTTTAAAGTTTTTAAGATTAGTTATATGCTAATATAGTGCTAATCGCGATTAAAAATCGCTAATTGGATTTTTAGCATTTTGTGCAAAAATGTGCACATATCATTTTCTACACTTGTGTTGCTTGTGCATTTCTACCATGGCTTTTCTTTTGGGTCTACTATTCAAGTGAGAAGAGTTTAGTGAAGAAAAGAAAAGAAAAAGTAGTATGATGAGAGAGAGAAAGGGACCAAGTCAACCTTCACCTCTTTTGACCCATGCCCCCCCATCATTTCTCTTCTCATTTTCTCTCCCTTCCCTTGTTGGAGCTGCTGCTGCTCTCTCTCCCTCTCTCACCCTCTTCACTAAAACCCTAGATCCACCATGAAAACAAAGCCAAAACCCCATTCCCACTTCACAAAACTTACTCCTAAGCTCACTAGCTACACATTGAACCAAGCAAGATTGGATTTGGAGAACTTTGAGCAACTCAAGAATTTTCTTGAGTTGCCAAAGGAGGTAATTTCTGCACCCACTTGTAGTATTTCAAATTCCTTGTGCATCAATTCTAGTTTCATATCGATATTGTGTCGTTTTGTGGACTTTAGAGAATTCAAGTTAGGGTTTAGGGTTAGACCTGAAATCAAAGTGGAATTGAGGCTTGTTGTGACCTTAGAACCCCTTGTGTGATGCTAATTTGGACCCAAACCTGAACTTGAAACCAGAATACGGAATTACGGAATCGATATCGGGAAAAACTGTAAATCTGGAAGTGTTTTGTGTAATCTGCTATTACCCCGAGACCCCAAAAATAAAACTGAGTTGACAGTGAGATGTGCAGGCACCATGGAACCACCACACCAAACCCTAGCCCCCAACTCCAAACTGAGGCCGCCAATTAATTCCTTCTGGCCGCAAATTGCGGCTAGAGCAGGAAGGAATTGCCTCGATTTTTGTGCATGGCCCCATTTCCTATATTCTTGACCCTGGGTATGTCTAGTTTTGACTGATTCCATCTAGGGTGAAATCTGGGTTGATTTTCCTATGTTGGTGCATGGTTTACGACTTGTGTTAGTGTGGATTTTGGTATTTGGTGTTTCGTTCCTGTCGGGTGGCGTTTGGACGTCAACGACAAGTGGATATTGATCGTGTTTGCATGCGAGGTTATAGGTTTTTACCTATAGGCGTAGCGTGTGCCGTTTTGGTTTCCGATGTGATTTTCATGTGCTTTAGCGTTGTGATATACTTGTAGGTACCCTACGAGATGTGAGGCAAAGAAGATGAAGATGGCGACATCAACACCGACACATGAGACGCAAGGTGAGTAGATTTATATCTACGGGGACAAGTCGGGTGGATGGCGTATAACACCCCCGCAGTCCGTGGTGATGTATACGAATACGTATACACACATATAATTATTATGTGTTGTTTAGGATTATTGATGGTAATAATGGATTATTGACAATAAGGATGTATTGGTTTAGTAGTGCGAAACCCTAGAGTAGTGGGTGCACTCACACATACACACATGCTTGCATACATCCTTTCATATATCTGTGCGCATATGATGGTGTGTATATCTACACATGGATATGGGACTATGTGTTTATATGCGGGTTTTGAGGATGATACGTCGGATTGAGATGAGTCGATGAGATTCGATTGAGGCCGTGGGATTTGGCGACATGACAGAGTTCGTATTGGAGATGTGATATGATGGTAGTGATACCTGTCATGCGATGAGATAGTGTGATATCGACTCAGATTTAGGTGGTTTCCATACCCCTCTCTATTGGCTTGATTGTCGGGTTCGTAGTTCGCATAGTAGGCGTTAGGCTAGACCCGAGTCATACCTATTTCAAAACTAACGAATCGGGGATATTTTAAAGATATGCAGAAGGGTTTATACGGGTATTTTCAAATGATGTATCTTTTCTTAAAACACCGTAGCCCTTGTTTTACCAAAAGCCCTGATTCGTCTTATTTCAAATGGCACCACTGCATGACATGTACAGATTGGTGTAGATTCTTTACCTTTGCGTTGATTATTCGATTCCGCATATTCATGCTATTTGCATTGCATCGCTTGTACTGTGGTTATATTTCAGTCATGCTGCTAGGACACCAGCACCATTATCGATGATGCGTATGTTCCACGTACACTTGTTTGCCGGCTCACACACTTCATCATCGATAATTGCCATGTCACTACACTGTAGTACTATTGCATTCAGTATATGATCCTTGCATGACTTGATGATGTGCATACCTTCCTTTACATGTCGCATACTTCATGCTTTTGATTATACGCATTGAGATATGTTGTTTCTATGATATTTCTGGATTTGGGAACCGAGGGTGTTTCGAAAGGGAATATGTCATTGCTTTAAAAACCCGGTTACCCTTAATATGATATTTCAGTGCGTCCACCATGTGTTTTCTCGGTGCTGGGAGCGACATGTGAAACCCGAATCGAGGAGTGGACGAGCCGATTGCGGGTACATGGTGGACCCGGTATGGTTCCCCTCGGCAAGATGATCGATGAGCTTTGCCGATTGAGCCTGGAGGCGGGCGAGTACCTACCGGTGATTGGTTGGACCTGGCGGTTATCCGGAGGATACTGACCAGTGTCGATAGATGGATATGGGCATAATGCCGGGGCCGAGGGCCGATACCGCAGACAGAGCCCGCGGGCCGATCCGGACTGACGGAGCCCGATATATGAGGATTTACGTGCCGATGCTGGGCACAGTTTTCATGATATTTTCGAGTGTCGATGCTGGGCACTCCGGTTCCATGATTTTGACGTGTCGCGAGGGACACAGATGGTTTATATCCTCATATTATTCCCATGCACATGATTTATGATATTTACATGCATGGTGGCTATTGTCAGTGGGTGACGAGTGGACGGGATCCACGTGTGTGCAGATTTGATTATATTGATCATACCTCACATTCATGATATGCTATTACCTGAGGCACTAGCACGAGCACTTGGCACTACACTCATGTATAGAGATTACATTGCCAGTTTAGCATGCTTCAGCTTTATTCATATTGAGGTTTATTTATATCTGATCGTATTGACCTAGGATGGGTCATGCATTCGACCTCTGCTTGTAGATATTTTCTATTCACGAGTTGGCAACTTACCCCCGTTATGCCCCAGTTCTTGCAGGTTTGCCGTACAGATTTCATAGCGGCATTTCTGGCACATTGCTTCCTTATGGGTGATTTGCTTGGATAGGTGGGTTCTTTTGTATCAGAACCGCCATTGTTCATGTATTATTTATTGTATCTAGAATTTCCATCAACCAAAACTTGTATATTGCTTCAGACTTAGAAAACAGTGTTGTATTATTTCGACCTTAGAGTCGCGCTTGTAGTATTACGGTTTTCTGGCTGTTTTGAGTTCTTTTGGGTTTTGATCCTCGCCCTTCGGCGTTGTATACTATTATTGCTTGCGTGGTTGTGACCGTCGTTTGACGAAGAGCTAGCTCCCGCTTGGGGATGCCTTTTATCATTTCACATATATTATTCTTGTCGTACCCCGTTCGGGGCCAGTTTTTATAAAGGAAACTCTGCCGAAATTTTCAGGAATGGTTACACATTTTAAAAATACATATTCGGCTTCGTTATTTAAAAACTTGGATTTTCGAAACACGATTTCTTTACTTCTTAAAACTAGTTTTCCTTATTTACTCTTTAAATGGTTTCAGATTTCTGGGCTTTTGGCTTACTTGGATCAGATGGAGTCCTATAGACTTCATAGGATTCAAGGGCCAGTTACGTGCTCTTTCGGGTCGTGACAACTGCAGGCATTCTATGTCCCCCCCAGGGGAAAGGGTGAAAAGGAGATCTTATTCTAACGATCCGGAGAAACCAAAGTGGAGAAAGAAATTTGGCATGGTTCGGATTCTACACTTGACAGGCTCTAGCCCACCCGTTTGCCCAGATACTACATAGAAGGATTGAAGAGGCTCTTGAGACGCCAAGGTGTACCCCTTAAGCAAACTGCGCGACAAGCTCGGTTCTACAACAGGATCTGGAACGTCCCCGGAACTCAGCGAAAGTTGCCCAATGTTAGAATAGAAACTATTAGGCTTGGGTATGTTCAATCCAAGGAACGAGAGCGATTCCGCGGCTGCTACGTCATACATGACTTCGATGAAGAAGGAGATACTGTAGGAAGATGCTAACTCTGAACCAAAACGAGCTCCCGTCGTGAAAATACCAAGCCCGTCGTTCGAAGAACAAATGGACAAGCTTATAAGGGAAGCGGGTCAACATGTTCGAGACAATCATAATCGCGAAATGGCCATCTACGAGAAAGCCAGGACGCAGCGCCTCCTTCAGCAGGCTACGGAAAATGACGATGCTCTTCGTCGCCAGCCCGTCATACAAAAGACCCGACGCAGAGGCAAAAATAAACCAAAGAACGGGAAAAGCGTTGGACAGTGACAAAGCGGGACAAAGAAGCCACGCGATCGAGAATCGAGCAATCAGGATTCGTCTCTTATAAAGAAGATGGGTCGAGCGTATTCTTTTCCCCAAGACAAGACACAGAAGATATTCGATCTTGTCATAAAACATCAGATAACGCTCCCGGAGTCTAAGTACCCCGAGCAAGCAGGTGAGGTTCATCATCCAGACTATTGCTCCTATCACTGAGCGATAGGACATCCTCTCGAAGACTGATTCACATTCAAAGACTGGGTAGAAGACCAGTATCAGTAAGGCAAGTTCACTTTATCCAGTAGTTGGAGGGTAACCCCGCCGCAGAAGCATGAACCAAAAGCCACGTATGCAGCGAGAATGGAACCAGATCAATATCGGTCTTGGAAGCGATCTCGTACCTGCCACGTGATAACGCTGTCAGAAGAAGAGCCCGAGGATATGGGTGACCTCCCCTGGTGCTTCGAAAATGATGATGGCGAGGTGATCTCAGAGTTTCCACCGGCGCCAAAAGAGCTGGAAGATGGAATACATACTACTGTAGATAACCTCAAGAAAATTGATTTGGGGACGACAAGTGACCGGCGGCCGACATTCGTCAGTGAGCTGTTGTCTGAAGAAAGGGTGGCTACGCAAAAGGACGTGCTCATGCAGCATAAAGATTACTTCGCATGGAACTATTCCGAGATGCCAGGACTAGATCCAGAGATTGCTGTCCACAAATTGGCAATATCCCCGGACGTCAAGCCGATCAAACAAGCACCGAGAAGAATGCGGCTCGAGCTTTAGATGAGCATCAATGCCGAGGTCAAGAAACTAATCGACTCCGGCTTCATCCAAGAGGTTCAGTACCCTGACTGGATCACTAATATCGTCCCAGTGATGAAGAAAAATAGGACGGTGTGCATATGCGTAGATTTTCGGGATCTCAATAAAGCCTGCCCAAAGGACGACTTCCCAGTACCAGTCAGCTGATGATAGATAATACGTCCACTCACGAAGTTTTCTCCTTCATGGACGACTCATCGGGATACAATCAGATAAAGATGCATCCCGAGGATCAGAAGCATACCGCTTTCCGGACCCCTTTGGGCATATTCTGCTACAAGGTGATGCCCTTCGGTCTAAAGAACGCCGGTGCTACCTATCAGAGAGACATGACGAAGATCTTCGATGATCTCATACATGAAATCGTCGAATGCTATATCGACGACCTCGTAGTAAAAAACAAATCATAAGAGGAACATTTAGAGCATCTGAAGATCGTGTTTCAGCGCCTTCGGAAATACAACTTGAAGATGAACCCTCTCAAGTGCGCGTTCGGAGTTTCCTTGGGCAAGTTCCTGGGATTCGTCGTCCGACACCGAGGCATCGAAATAGACCCATAGAAGATCAAGGCAATCATGGAAATGCCTCCGCCAAGGACTCTCAAGCAATTGCAGTCTCTCCAAGGGAAACTCGCATATATCCGACGATTCATAGCTAATCTCTCCGGCAAGTGCCGTCCTTACAGTCACCTAATGAAGAAGGGGACCCCGTTCATCTGGGATCGCAAATGCCAAAGCTCACTGGACGAAATCAAGCAATACCTGCAGAATCCTCCAGTACTGGCCGCTCCCGTTAAAGGAAAACCTCTCGTCCTATATACAACAGCCCTCGAAGGTTCCTTATGTGCGCTGTGGGCACAAGAGAATGACCAAGGGAAGGAAAGAGCCCTCTACTATTTGAGTCGAGTTCTACTGGGGGCAGAAAGCAATTATTCTCCTATCGAAAAACACTGCCTGGCGTTGATCTTCGCGATAACGAAGCTCAGACACTACGCGTTGGCACATGAGGTCCATCTCAGATCAAAAGTGGATCCTCTCAAATATTTGATGTCAAAGGCTATATTAACGGGACGGCTCGCTAAGTGGGCCCTACTCTTGATGGAGTTCTCGATAACTTATCGTCCTCTCAAGGCAGTGAAAGGCCAGGCCATCGCCGACTTCCTCGCTGAGCATCCGATACCTGCCGAATCTCCCTTGAACTGCGAATTGCCAGACGAGCACGCGTTTGACACGATCGACGGTGAGAGAAGAGAAAATGATACCCAGTGGGAACTTTACTTTGATGGAGCATCTTCCATGAAGAAGCGCAAGAAAAGCACCCCCATAATCAAATCCGGGGTAGGCCTCATCTTCGTGACGCCACAAGGAGGGATAATGCTCTTTGCCTTTTCCTTAACAGAACCGAAGACAAACAACAAAGCCGAATACGAAGCTTTGATAGCAGGTCTTAAGATCGCTGTCGACATGGGAATTGAAAACCTCCTCATATACGGAGACTCCCAACTGATCATTAGTCAAGTAAATGGCGACTATCAGACGTACAAGCCTGAGTTAGTAAAGTACGGCAAGAGAGTACAGCAACTGCTGACTCGAATCCCTTCCTACACACTGGAAAGCATACCGCGTGCGGAAAATAGCAAGGCGGACGCATTGGCCAAACTCGCTAAAGAACCGGCCGACGAGAACCTCGATGACGTGAGGATCGTTGTACAAAACCGTCGGGTTCTTGCACCGGCAGAAATATCTCCGGAGTCGTCCGAAGAAAAGGAAGCTACCGAGCAAACGTCCCTACAAATAAAGGACCAGGAAAAGACTAGGTATTGGAGAGAAGTCTTTATAGACTACTTCAAATCCTGTCGAACACCTGAAGACACGTCCGCAAGACATCAGCTCATGAAACGAGCTCTATCCTTCGCCTTTGTCAATGATACTCTGTATAAGAGATCATTTAATTCTCTGTGGCTAAGATGCCTGGGACCTGAAGAGGCAAAGAGAGTCGTCCAAGAAACACACGACGGACTCTGCGGTTCTCACCAAACCGGCCCGAAGATGAAGCTGAAGATCAAAAGGATGGGCTACTATTGGCCCACGATGATCCAGAACTGCCTCGAATACGCAAAGCAATGCCACCCATTCCAGATTCACGGAGATTTTATCCATCAGCATCCGAATCCACTACATCCAATGGTTGCTAGCTGGCCATTCGAAATGTAGGGAACCGACATAATCGGGCCCATCGAACAGGCATCATCCAGACGACATCGATTCATTTTGGCAACAACCGGTTACTTCTCCAAGTGGGCAGAGGCCATACCGCTAAGAGAAGTGAAGACGAAGAATATTCTCCATTTCTTCAAGACACACGTCATTTATCGGTTTGGTACTCCGCGACGGATTATCTCCGATAACGGGCCATCCTGTAGAAGCCACAAAATCAGCCGCTTCGCACAACAGCATAACATAGACTGGAGATATTCTTCGGTCTATAACCCCCGAGCCAACGGTCTAGCTGAGGCTTTCAACAAGACATTGACGAAGATCGTGAAAAAGATGGTGTCCAAGAATAAAAAGGACTGGCACGAGAGACTGCATGAAGCTTTCTGGGCGTATCGAACTACGTTCAAAACAGCCACAAATACAACGCCGTATGCATTGGTATTTGGCACAGAAGCGGTACTCCCCCTCGAGATAGAGTTACCCTCTCTACGAGTGGCGGTTCACTATGAGGTAACAGACGAAGAAAATACTCACCTTCAGCTTGAGGAGCTCGATGCCCTTGACGAAACAAGGCTCATGGCGCAGCAAAATCTGGAGGCTTATAAAGCAAAGATGACACGCTCATATGAGAGATTGACTAGGCCGAGAACATTCCGCCAAGACGAACTCATGCTAGTGGTCAAAAGACCTATGATCCCCAATCGTGCCAAGCGGGGGAAATTCGAGCTGAACTATGAAGGCCCTATAACATAGACAAAGTCTACCAAGGTGGAGCATATCTACTTATGGACATGCATGGTGAAAGACCTTTCAGGCCAATAAACGGTCGCTTCCTAAAAAAATACTATGCCTGACGAGTCACGACCTAGGTCAACGATAGATGACGACGTCTATGTCCGCTCGCTATCTTCCTAAGCCTAAACTCTATAAGTAGTAGCAGACAATGGACCGAAATATCCTAAAACTAACAACGGACCGAAACATCCTTAAACTAATGATGGACCGAAATGTCCTAAAACCATAAACGGACCGAAACGTTCTTAAACTAACGATGGACCACTATGTCCTAAAACTGGCTGTTGACCGAGACGTCGATAAACTACTACGGACCGCAGCATCCCAAGGCTGACAAAAAAAGGGGGGTATGTCCATAAGCAAAATGGGCACGGATGAAAACCCAAAAGGGCTCCGTGAGTAAAAACAGCAGGACTGCCGGCGAGTTTGTGAAAACCCGAAAGGGCGCAATCTCGTTAAAAGACACTTGCAAAGTCCTCTCGATCTTGTGAGGAGAAACCACCTGCGTGAGATCCTTACGACTCACAAGGGAGCAACACACTTAGGGATCCCCACGATCCCTAAGGAGAAATTACACTTACGAGATCCTCACGACTCGTAAGGAGAACCTTCCTTTGAGACCCTCACAGCTCATAGGATTCAAAAGTCTTAAGCTACAGGGATCTGAACACGTTCTTAAGCCATCACAATGTCTCGACCCTTGTATACAATCCACGGGCGCGAATAAACATTTCCTTAACAAAGTCCCACCAGAGACTAGAGATATGCTCGCACAGCAAACGACACTTGTAATTCCTCTCAACTTACAAGGAGAAAATACTCTTGTAAGATCCTTACGACTTATAAGAGACCATACACTTAGGAATTCTCACGATTCTTAAGGAGAAAACGCACCTACGAGATCCTCGAGACTCACAGGGAGAAATACCTTTATGAGACCCTTACGGCTCATAAAGTTAAAATCCTTAGTCGACAGGATCCAAACCCTATTCGCTAAGCCACCTTTTTTCAACATCGACAGAGGTAAATGATGATCGCTCCTGACAATATCCCAGTTGTAGCGATATTGATGCCTCAATCGGTGTCAAATCCCAAACTCGCAACAAAGAGCCAGCGATCCACAAATGCATATGAAATAGTCGAAATGATGGGGCAACTTGCATAAAAATCAGCAAGTAAAAATATATGCATACAAAATAGCCGAAATGATTGGGCAACTCGCAATAAAAAGCAACGAGTAAATAAAACAAATAGCCGAAATGATTTGGCACCGCGAAAAAATAGCCGAAATGATTGGGCAATCGTGACTTTCGCGATATGAAAGCTGAAATGATAGAGCATCGCGGAAAGAAAAATATATAAAATGAAACTTTCTGCCCTATAGGTGAGATCACATCGATCCCTGTATACAATCCAGGGGCATAAACAAAGAAGGAACCATACCTTCCCCCTAGGCTTCATCCGAAAGAAAACCAAGTCTCGACTGTTCATAGACAGCCTGGAGATCTTCTCAACATTCGTCTCATTACCACAGACGCAACATCAGCAAAGCGGAACCGCGGCAACTCCCAGTTCCATGACTCGGCGGTGCACAGACAACCGAGAGTCAACCCCGACTCCATGAAATGCGGATAAATTCAACCCTTCCTTGTCACGTGGAACACGGCCTATGTCAATCCTGACCCTGTGGGAAGCGTCCAGAGCAGAACCTGGTCCTTGCGGAACACGGCTATGTCAATCCTGACCCTGTGGGAAACATCCAGAGCAAATCCTGGTCATGTGGAACACGGCCTATGTCAATCCTGACCCCGTGGGAAACGTCCAGAGCGGAACCTGGTCCTCGCGGAAGACGGCTATGTCAATCCTAACCCCGTGGGAAGCATCCAGAGCAAATCCTAGTCATGTGGAACACGTCCTATGTCAATCTTGACCCCGTGGGAAACGTCCAGAGCGGAACCTGGTCCTTACGGAACACGGCTATGTCAATCCGACCCCGTGGGAAGCATCCAGAGCAAATCTTGGTCACGTGGAACATGGCCTATGTCAATCCTGGCCCTGTAGGAAGCGTCCAGAGCGGAACCTGGTCCTTGCAGAACACGGCTATGTCAATCCTGACCCCATGGGAAGCGCCCAGAGCAACTCCTGACTCTGTGAAATGTGGATAACGTCAATCTCATCAAACACTTACGGGTCCTTTCGACTTGTAAGAAAGAAAACTCTCTTGTGAGATCCTTACGACTCCCGAGAGAAAACACACTTAGAAATCCTCATGATTCCTAAGGAGAAAATACACCTACGAGATCCTAACGACTCATAGGGAGAAAAATC
Source organism: Agapanthus africanus (assembly GCA_030015575.1). Classification (NCBI taxonomy): domain Eukaryota; kingdom Viridiplantae; phylum Streptophyta; class Magnoliopsida; order Asparagales; family Amaryllidaceae; genus Agapanthus; species Agapanthus africanus. The sequence continues at coordinate 58,097,244 of CM057349.1, read as the reverse complement.
TTTATGAGACCCTCACGGCTCATAAAGTTGAAAAACCTTAGGCAGCAGATCTGAACCTACTTCCTAAGCCATCACTACCTTTCAAAGAATTCAAGACGGAATGTTCTCTATCATCTACAGGCTACGCTTACTAAAGTAACTTGCCGGTAACAAAGAAAAAAAAAGAAAGCAAGAGATGACACAAGATAGTGTGAAAGAAATGTATCTTTTATTCATAAATTCAGTTGGGTACAAAATACATCATATGAAAGAATAAAAGGTGGGTACATATTATTCAAAATTTACAAATTGGTACAAGAACAACTATTGGGAGGGAAGCGTTTTCAATAGGCCAATCAGTTGCTCGCGCACTCCCCTCAGCCCCTTTTCACGGTCGGCTGCCGCGGCCAACTCTGCTTCAACCTGAGCTCGTTGCTGCAAATAAGATGAAAGGTGCTCATCTACGACCCGTTGAGCTGCCACACGACTCTGAGCATCCCTCTCAATTCGGTCGAACTTCTGCCTCAGCGTTAGCCCGTCGGAAATATATCGTAGAAGGCCCTCAAAGATAGCTTTCAGCTGTGCTGCGTTTGCATCAACTTGAGCATGCAATCGAGCAGATTCGCTTGAAATCTCTTCGCACTCCTTACGCTTTAAGGCCGTTTCTTGTTCAAGATGGCAGAAGTAGGGAATGCTCTGCTCGGCCCATGCGGCCTACTGGGAGTTCACCGCCAGGACCTCGGGAGCAGGACGTCCGACCTCGAGCTCATGCAGACAAGCCTCAATTTTCCTACAGTGATTAACCCAAGACTCAAAAACGCCCTCGCTATGAAAGTGCATGAGCGTCGCCAGCATGGGATTAACCTCAGCAGCAAAATCTGCAGCAAGGGCAGGAGTCTCCGCGTCAAGTTCCTTGAGGTGATCACTCAACATACGCAGACTATTCACAGCGCCTTTTGAAGATAGACGTCTAGAAAAGGGGCCCGCTGGTATTATGATTCTAGACTCGAATGAAGCTAAAGTCGGTGTCACTACTGCAAAATAAATCGTAGTTAAATAACGGTTCAAGAGATAGATACGCGACATGAACAATAGAGTTTACTATACCAGCTGCGACAGGAGGCAAGGCTGGGAGTACCGGTGGCACAACTGTTCTTTCGTCTCCTCCATCAATCTATAATGCTGCAGTCAAGACAAAGAAGAATTAGAAACGATTCGGCCGCCCATGAAAGAAAAGACATTAGCTAAAGACTGTACTCACCAGCGCTACTAGGTGAGACAATCTCTGACTGGAAGGGAAAATGTGGGTGCAGCACCTGATACAGGTGATCAAAAAGGACTCCTGCAAGGATGTAATAATGCAATGTCAGTACATAAAGTATACAGCCTACAATGAAACTGATGGGTCACAATCCGTACCTTCCAGCATTTGAGAGGATATGAGAGAGAGCAAAGGGGCGGCCACCGTCAAAGCAGCAACTGGAGATACTTTCTCGGGTGGCACAATCTCAATGCTCACCACACCTGCACCCAAAACAAGAGAAGTACTGTCAGAAGAGATTGAAAAGGGATTGCAGAATGAAATGGAAAGCAATGACCCAAAATCTACCTAGTGAATCGCTGGTTGAAACCGCGACAAGGGCGTCATTAGATGTAGCGCCTGCTTCACCCTCCTCCACCGGAATGGTTTCGCCACCCGTGGTCTCATCCCCTGGCTCCACGAGAGCCGTCGTAACACTCGCAACGCCAGAAGATAGCAGAGAACCGCAGGCGGAAAGAATGACGATTGGGGCAGTACCAGACTCTTGAGAAAGAGTGGCTACCTCAGGCTCGGTGGTCACCGCCATCTCGCCTACCGCTTCCCCATCAAGACTCAGTCCTGCAGGATAGGACATATGAGAATCTGAAGATTAAAACTTTGATGAAAGAACTCAATGTCACGTTACCTTGGGTCGGTCTTTCGACTGCTTCCCAAGCCGCACGTGCTGCCTGTCTGTGGGCGGTAGACAAGGCGGCCGAAGCATCCTCTGAAGGAGTAGGGGCAGGGGTAGCGGCGCTCGAACCTGCACTCGCGGCCAAGGCGGCGTTGCGCTCCCTTGCTGCGCGCATTCTACGCTTCATTTCCACCCGGGCTATGAGAGCGGATCTTCTCAAGGTCTCCGTCAATGGGACTTCATCGTCCGCGTCAAGAGTTACCTCTGGAACCGTTATGGCATTCGTTATCGGTCGCTTAAGTAAAGCCTCTTTTGGCAGTGCTGAGGAAGCCGGGATTTCGATAGCCGGCCCTGGAAGCATCTCCGCATCATCCTGCGGGATTGGCATTGTAGTCCTTACGATAAGATAAAAGGAATCAGATTGTCTATAAGAAAGGCGAATGAAGGCACAATGAGCCGAAATATACCAACGCCCAACGAAGCGCGAATCCTTTCCTCCTCCTCAAAGGTCCTAAGGGAAGCCGCGAGAGCCTCTTCAGTGGAAATTCCTGTTAAAGAAGGAAAAGTGTCAGTCAAAACATAATAATAAAATATAATGCAACGACAAAAATTACGGCCGATGTTTACTTGATTGTGCAAGGATAGCTAATCCCGCTTTGTGGCTTGCTGATCGCACAGAAGCTGCAATAGCAGCCTCCAGATCAGTATCGTTCGGCGCTAGGAATAGACCCTCGTTGGTCTCATATTCGCCCAGGCCCTCACTATAAGGAGCATGAGGTTCCTGACCAAATACAACGTCAGCAGAGAGGATCGACTTCTTCTTCCTCTTCTGCGAGCGAGCACCGGTCGTAGCTAGCACAAGCTTACGCTTGGTGGGTACCTTGGGACGACGAGTCCCGATATCAGAACCCACGCCAGACTCGGGGGAAGCTACAGTCACCGTTTCCACGGGAGCACGAGGTATTGGTAGCTCGGGCCTATCATGCGGGACTTCGACCGCAGCAACTTCTCTTAAGGGAGGACGGACAATGGTCCGTCGCTTCAGAGGAACATTTGGATTACCGGCCGGAGCAGTACCCTTGCGATCAAGCAGCAATCGCTTCTCCTCTCTGATGACGGCGCCTATTGAATGTTGATACCAGGCCACATACACATTGAGGGTCTTCGGAACACAGCTCGGTTCACTAATAAAGAAGTTGGACCACGTGTTCAGACGCATGAAATGATGCAGCGCGCTTCGCATCCCCTCTTCGGTAGCAGCGGGTTCTGCCAAGAAGGCCTCAAGCGGAACACCCTGATTATAGCCCAGCTGCTGGGCAAAACGATGCGGATTGTATCTCATGAATAGAGCTGCATCATTTTGCCTAAATACGAGAAAGCCCGGCCTGATGGAGTACAGATGAAGAATCTCCCGAGCTTCCAATACAGAGGCCCCGTCTTTAAAAATGTCTTGCAATGGCAGCACCGCTGTTAAAGATTCCTGGCCGACCGTCAAGATTTTGTCAGTGAAAGTGTTCAGTTGATAAAACTGAACATTTGTTATTACATTTTTCCTACCATTTCCATATTTAAAAAGGTCTTTATTATGATATATCATACATATGAGGGTTTATGTGTAAAAATACTATTTTCCATGTGTTGATATATTATAATTAGTATTTGGTAGGAAAATGTATGCAAATATTATCATTGACCTAATCCCAGTAGAACTAAGTCTACTAAATATTATTTAAGTTGTGCAGAATTTTTAGGTCTTAAATCAAGGAAATCAAGTTGTTAAAGCCAACCTGCCTAATTAAGAAATCAAAATTAATAAATCAATTCTGGCAGAAGAAAAGAAAAGATTTCCAGATTCTGAAGGTTCCAAGGATCGCCACATGTCACAAGGAGCAAAGCATAAAAAATTGATCAAGGGATCTGATCATCAGGCCGCAGATCCGCGGCCCAAGCCCCTTGATGCAGCGGATCCGCCGCGTGATAGTGGAGTCAAAGGCTGGGATTTCTCTGGTGGAATCATAACTGAAGGTTGCCAATTTAGGAGAATACATTTCTGGCCTTTGGACTATAAATAGAGACCGAGAGCCTCTTGGAAAATTTATCAAGTCGACACGATCACGAAGTCCAAGACGGCTCATGCATCCAGGCTGGTCATCAACTGTTCGTCTACCTCCTTGGAAGAGATCGAGAAGCAAACTAGTCTTTGTAATCATTTTCTAAGGAATCAAAGTGTAATGAATATTGTTGATTAATAAAGGTAGCTTTCTTTTTCTTATTCTATTTCTTCGTAGTTTAATTATGCAATTTCTTTCCATCTCTTTTTCTCCCAACATGCGCGAGTAATTCTCCGCTTGTTAGGGTTCGTAGGATTAGGGTAGGTTAATGGATGATGAAAATACCTAAACTCTTTTTAAGTCCTATAAAGTTTATGAACTTTATCAAAAGAATCATTAACATCCTAATCGGGCACGCTAACAATTCTTTGCTAGGTCCGACCGCGATTAGAGATTAGATTAATGATTGTTTTGGTAAAGGTTAGATATGAACGGAGTTCCATGTCGAGATAAGGGTTAAGAGTGGGATTCCTTTTCCCTCCAGAAACCCTAATCTACACGCATCACCGTCGTTCTAGTTTTAAATCTATTAAAGGATAAAAAGGGTAACTATTAATTAATCGTCCATAACTACTAAATCCTAACGAACCCTACAAGCCCTCTTATTATATTAACTACATCCCTAAAATAATCTAGATCTATATTTTTGCATTAGTGCTTAACGTAGATCTAGAAACCTTTCTACAACAATTCTTTATCCCTCCTCTCTTTTTCAACACATCTAAAGTAAGAATAAAAGGTTCCACGTTTCCCAGAGGACGACCCGTACTCATCTCGGTCTAGCTACACACGACACCGTTATTGATTGCGGTTAACTACTACAAACACACTTTTTCGCATCAATCAAATGGCGCCGTTGCCGGGGTTACGTGCGTAATTTTTAATTCTTACTATTTGTGTTGAATTCTTAGACGATTCATATCATTATTAAAACAAAACTGCAAATTGCATATTTAACGATTTGTGCATGAATTTTTGCAAGGAGATCTGGAGTCACAGAATTGAGGAAAACAGGAAACAGAGACATTTTTAGAGATCCAGAGGAGCACAGAAGGCTGTAAAAAAAATTTCATCAAGTGATCCCTCTGCCACGCGGCGGATCCGCGGCAAAAACACCCTTGTGGCGGCGGAAACACAGCACATCAGAGGAGTTAGGGTTTCAGTCTTCTCTGGTATCTGTCTCAACTCCTTCTCTCTCCTCTCAAGTCCAATAAAATCTATTTTCTGCAGGATTCTTTGCAAAATAGCGCCGCTCAAAAATCTTTTTGCAAAAGTTTTGTGATTGGTTTTGTTTAGCATATTTTTATACGGACTTTAAGGGGTAAATACCAAATCAAGATTAGGTGGGGATTTCATCACCCTTCCTAAGCCCCACAAATCACAAACCGAGCATCTAGATCAACCCTTCATTAATTTAAAAAATATCTAGACCAGACTCTAAGGACTGTCGCGCTCAATAAGGACAGAGGAAGGTCGTAGGTAATCTATCGTTTATCCGCATTACTTTTGTAGTGCCTAGGCAAGTGTGTCAAAAGCTAGTGGTTTTTAATTAGGCCAACTACTGTGGTTCCTTCCCACTTACCTGGCACTTACCTGGCTACAAGGGTAGTACGGAGGCGGTAGAGGATTGATCCCGCGGCTTGTCCTTTGGAAGTCTAGGAGCGGTCTAGAGACTGGACCTAGGTGACCTTAGTTCTAGGGTTGCTTGTGCATTTTAGAGTGATTTGTCTTAAGTCCCACTTTTTTCAAAACAAGCCAATTTTAAATCACACACACGCTGCCACTTGCACTAAACCCGCTTAGTACATGCTCAGCTGGACACGGGATCCTAGTGCCCGTCTTGTCCGCGTTCCTGCTATCGATGCCGAAGTCGGTACTTCTTCATCTTCTTTTCCCCCACCACACACCACAACCGAGATGGACGGCACTCCATCAGATTATAACACCACGCTGCCACCACCCGTAGGTGCGCAGAATCCACCGCGCATCTCTCTCCAAGAGAGATGCTATCCTATCCGTGGTCCTCTTCCCACTTGTCTATCTCTTCCACCACCTAACGGGGATAATTTCGAAATTAAACCCCACTACATCAATCTGCTGCCCAAATTTCACGGGCTTGAGTCGGAAGATGCATACGTTTTCATTACCAAATTCGAAAACGTATGCGCAATGATGGGTACTTCACAGTTGACTGTCGATGCTATGCGCTTACGTCTTCTCCCATTCACATTGTGCGACTTGGCAGAAAAATGGCTTTATAATACTGCCACACACTCTATCACTAATTGGGATGAATTCGTCATAGCATTTCTTAAGAAGTTTTACCCAAACCATAAGACTGCCCGTGTTAGGAGCGAGATCAACCAGTTCACCCAGCTTCCCAATGAACCATTTTGGAAGTGCTTTGAACGTTTCAAAGATCTGCTTGTCCAATGTCCTCATCATGGAATCAATAGATGGGATTTATGCCGAATTATTTATGAGGGCATTAATCCAGCGACAAAGCAGATGCTTGAAACAATGTGTCAATGCAATTTCATGTCTAAAGATGACGGTGAAGCTTGGAAGTATCTGGAAGACCACGCTGAACACACTTTGCAGTGGGAAAGCGTAAGACCACCTTCATCTAGGGGAGGTGTTCACCAGCTCGATGTTTCTATCGCAGTAAAAGCCGAAATGGCAGCGATACAGAAGAAACTCGACGCTATTGAGAACAAATTTTCATCATTCTCCCTAAATCAGGTCACGCTTCCTAAGACCATCTGTGGTTGCTGTTCAGATCCTTCACACTTAACGGAAGAATGTCCTATGAATGCATCGTTCCAAGCTAATGCTGCTTTTCAGCAGCGACCTAGAAACGACCCTTATTCTTCCACGTACAATCAAGGATGGAGGAATCATCCTAACTTTGCTTGGAACCAAAACCAACAAAGCAATTATCAAAGACCTCCTCCACATCAACCACAACCACAGAATCAGCCCCCCTTTCAGTCACAGAATTTCCAAAATCCTCAAACTTCCCGAGTGGTTCTTCCTACCCCTTCCCGTCAAAACCGGGTCGAGAAGCCCGAGGCCAACATTTCTACACCACAAGTGGCCGGTACTGACAACTCACTTGCACAAACTTTGGATATGTTCATGAAACAATCCATGCAATTGTCGGCTGAGATGAAGTCTTCTATTGATACCATAACGAAAAACTCCGCCTCCCATGGTGAGAGTATTAAATCATTAGAAAACCAAATCGCACAGTTAAACCCCGCAATGAGTGCGAGAGAGAAAGGGAAACTCCCATCTCAACCCCTACCGAATCCTGGCCATTCACAAAATCATAATGTGAATGGCGTCACTACGTTGAGATCGGGGAGAGTGCTGAATAGCTGAGTGGGGGAGCAATTTGATGTTAGTGACACCATTGATACCACAGCTTCTTCTTCTTCTTCCCCTAATTCGTCTAGTCTCCCACCTTCATCCGAGCCTATTCTCCGTTTTCCCCAAGGCTCGAACATTTCTCCAAATCTATCTAAGTCGATTCCCACTCCAATTTTGGGATCGAATCCGTCCCCACGGTCTTCTCCACAAACGTTGGACCCAAAACTTATTGATCGAGCTCCATTTCCAAACAGATTAAGGGCCAACAGACCTAACCCTCAAATGGAGAAGATTGTGGAAATGTTTAAGCAAGTTAGCGTGAATATTCCTCTCCTAGATGCTATTCAAAAAGTCCCATCTTATGCAAGAATCCTTAAAGACTTGTGCACTAGGAAGAGAAAAACTCAAGTGCCTAAGAAGGTTTTCATGACGAGTAATGTTAGCACAGCTTTTACCCAACAAATACCAAAGAAACATAAGGACCCCGGCTGTCCTACAATCTCTATTTCTATTGGGGGTAAAAATATCAATCGTGCTCTACTCGATCTAGGTGCTAGTGTTAACTTGCTTCCGTATTCTGTTTATGAACAATTAGGGATCAGAGAGTTAAAACCTGCGCATTGCACTCTTCAGATGGCCGATCGATCTATCACCCAACCTAGGGGTGAGCTAGAGGATGTGTTAATCAAAGTCGGGGAATTCATATTCCCTGTGGACTTTATCGTTATAGATACATAACCTGTGGCAAACCCACGCAATCAAATCCCGGTGATACTCGGTCGACCCTTTTTGGCCACTTCCAACGCAGTAATCAATTGTAGAAACGGCTCTATGACCCTATCCTTTAGAAAGAAGTCAATTGAGCTTAACATTTACAAGTTGGGAAGTGAACCCTCCGAACCTTATGCTCATGTGTGTTCTGTCGAATTAATGGATGTCGACAGCAGCGAATTTGATCAACCTCATGATACTGACTCTTTTCATATGTTGTTGTTTGACCTAACCATGTACTCTTCCACCGAGTTGTCCGGATCAATATCTAACGCTGATGAGAAACTTCTTATAGAGTCTTACGATCACCCCATTTTTTCTGATGACATTATTCTTCGGGGTATCGATGAAAGCTTTGAGGAAATTTTCGCTGATGAACTCGCATTTTTAAAAGGTACGGGTGTTGAGATAAATCAACTCCAAGATGCAAAAATTGGACCTCCATCCCTTCTTTTGGACAATCATGATAATGCGAGTAATCCATCATCTCTATCACTGTGTCGTCTCTCCAAATTGAGACGCAATCCTTTTCCATTACACCTCTTAACACCTCCCCACTTCTTCTTGTCAAAAGGTGACATGTTCTTCCACCAACCTTGGTACTTCATCGATAAAATTTTTGAATGGTTGGTGTTGACCTTCGGTCTTTGCAAAGCTTGGCATTGACCAATAATCTTGACCTCCTCGTGTGATTTTAAAAGATTAAAATTGTTTAACTCAAGTTTGGGGGGGTATATTTTGGCTCTTGAAAGAAAATGATTTTTACAAAATTGTGAGCCAAAAATAAGTTTAGGGGAGGATTTTTACTTTCATATATTCTTGCCCCCGTTAATAATTTCCTCCCAAGTCTACAGGTTTTTTTGAGCTTAACGGATGACATCAGTGAGGACACTGCTGTAAACAGGTTTGGGGGAGGTTTGTGCTTATTTACACATCAATTTGCATCATACTTTGCATAAGCACAACATTTTCAAAAAAAAAATGTTTTAAAAATTTTCTTTGATAATAAAAGAATAGAAAGTGAAAAATTACATCCAAAAGATAGAAATAGTTTAAGAAAACCAAGAAAATTAGAAGTTTTCTTAAACGAACTGATAATAAGTAGTTATGAGCTGTTGTCCCAAGGGTTAGTAAGATGAAGGAAGCCACTAATCTGAGGATAAAAATAAGCCTGAAAAATAGTTTCTATTCTGGAAGCCAAACATTTGAATGTTGATACCCTACTATATGCACTTACACACGTCTTGAAACTCGGGATAGTAGAGGATACCTTGAAATGCTCTTGTCTAAAAGCCAAAGAATGAAAAAAAATGAAGAAAATATAAAAATGGTGAAAAGAAAAATGAACACTGGTTTTGTTATCGCCAAGGTAGCAATAAAAAAATATAGCGAGGGTGCCTCTTCACCTAGTGCCCTAAGGCCAACTGGTCTGGGAGTCACTGCTAAGCCTTAGGTGGTGCAAGACGAGGAAAATATTATCACCTAATCAGCAAGAACATGAGTAATCGGTCGGTTAGTACCTCAAGAAGTATTAACGGTCACATGAAAATGTGTGAGCAATCTAAATATTCATCAAATTAAAAAGTACTGAGGTAGATGGACAAGAGTATGATAGCTTGAATTGAATTCTCCGAGTGTAGAGATGTTCTTTACACACACGTAGGGTTATATGATCAATGTTTGGATGAAAGATAGGAATGAAGAATAAAGACGATGTTTTATTGAGGGATAATGTGATTTCTAATATATTTTCATGACTATTAAGATAGGGCTCATAACAACTGAAAAGCTAGTATAGTTGGAAACTCTTATTTTTAAAGTCTTTCTTTTATGGTTCTTATCTTTATATGTAAATTTCACCGTCTCTCTTTTGTTATAGGATTTTGTGGGTGTAATCCGCTGAAAACCCTCAGGAGATAACACTCCTCCTACTAGGGACACCTAGAGGTTTAAAGGCTTGTTGCACGTACTCAGTGCAATCGTGTTTGCCCACGAAAGTGTGCTTAGTTTTCTCCTTTCTTTTTTCTCCTCCTCTTGAATAAACTAGTTTGCTCGGGACGATCAAAGATAAGTTTGGGGGTATTTGTTCAGTTGATAAAACTCCACATTTGTTATTACATTTTTCCTACCATTTCCATATTTAAAAAGGTCTTTATTATGATATATCATACATATGAGGGTTTATGTGTAAAAATACTATTTTCCATGTGTTGATATATTATAATTAGCATTTGGTAGGAAAATGTATGCAAATATTATCATTGACCTAATCCTAGTAGAACTAAGTCTACTAAATATTATTTAAGTTGTTGTGCAGAATTTTCAGGTCTTAAATCAAGGAAATCAAGTTGTTAAAGCCAACCTGCCTAATTAAGAAATCAAAATTAATAAATCAATTCTGGCAGAAGAAAAGAAAAGATTTCCAGATTCTGAAGGTTCCAAGGATCGCCACATGTCACAAGGAGCAAAGCATAAAAAATTGATCAAGGGATCTGATCATCAGGCCGCAGATCCGCGGCCCAAGCCCCTTGATGCAGCGGATCCGCCGCGTGATAGTGGAGTCAAAGGCTGGGATTTCTCTGGTGGAATCATAACTGAAGGTTGCCAATTTAGGAGAATACATTTCTGACCTTTGGACTATAAATAGGGACCGAGAGCCTCTTGGAAAATTTATCAAGTCGACGCGATCACGAAGTCCAAGACGGCTCACGCATCCATGCTGGTCATCAACTGTTCGTCTACCTCTTTGGAAGAGATCGAGAAGCAAACTAGTCTTTGTAATCATTTTCTAAGGAATCAAAGTGTAATGAATATTGTTGATTAATAAAGGTAGCTTTCTTTTTCTTATTCTATTTCTTCGTAGTTTAATTATGCAATTTCTTTCCATCTCTTTTTCTCCCAACATGCGCGAGTAATTCTCCGCTTGTTAGGGTTCGTAGGATTAGGTTAGGTTAATGGATGATGAAAATACCTAAATTCTTTTTAAGTCCTATAAAGTTTATGAACTTTATCAAAAGAATCATTAACATCCTAATCGGGCGCGCTAACAATTCTTTGCTAGTTCCGACCGCGATTAGAGATTAGATTAATGATTGTTTTGGTAAAGGCTAGATATGAACGGAGTTCCGTGTCGAGATAAGGGTTAAGAGTGGGATTCCTTTTCCCTCCAGAAACCCTAATCTACACGCATCACCGTCGTTCTAGTTTTAAATCTATTAAAGGATAAAAAGGGTAACTTTTAATTAATCGTCCATAACTACTAAATCCTAACGAACCCTACAAGCCCTCTTATTATATTAACTACATCCCTAAAATAATCTAGATCTATATTTTTGCATTAGTGCTTAACGTAGATCTAGAAACCTTTCTACAACAATTCTTTATCCCTCCTCTCTTTTTCAACACATCTAAAGTAAGAATAAAAGGTTCCACGTTTCCCAGAGGACGACCCGTACTCATCTCGGTCTAGCTACACACGACACCGTTATTGATTGCGGTTAACTACTACAAACACACTTTTTCGCATCAATCAGAAAGACATACCATCTCCAACCGTGCGTGGACGAAGGAGTAAACCCCTAGCTTCCCGCGGTGTCGGACTTATGATGGAAGCGTCGACCAGCCGCATTATCCGAGGGAATTTACATCTGTCGTAAAAAGAAGGTCTTTTGTGGATACCGAAGACCCCAAGCATGTGCAACTCTAGCCATGAGGTGAAGTAATGCATTGAGAAGTTGGCGGGCTGTACCCCTAGTTCAGTGGTTTCCATTGCCAAGCTGAGGCCGTGATATAGGTGGGCTAATCCGGCGATCCCGATGGTCACTTGTATTCCAGCAACCATTCGATGTGCAGGGTAGAAGACAGAAGGCCTCATGTAGCGAGGGTGCATAGGAAGCGCGAACCAGCTTAACCATAAACCGAGGAACCCGAGAAAGAACGCTTCCTCATCAATGCCTGGAGCGGCACTTTCTGACAGGGGGACGATCGCGATGACAGGAAGAAAGAAATCCTTGTGATCGGCTTCCAATATTGGCCGACGATCCAAGCCAAAGCCGAAAGGATCATCAAGTTTAGCAAACTTTTCACCTTGTCGCGACAAAATTTCTGGGCGAAGAAAACTGGCAATGAAGTCCGCAAAGCTGACCCCCGGCCTCCTGATTCAAGAAAGAGGCTCTCATACATATTCAACACCTTTATCAAACTTGGGAACTGGTGCTGAATGGCGTTCTTTGGAGTAAGACCCATTACCACTGACTTGGCGGCAAAAACATACTCATCCGGAGGGAGCAGCTCCTCATAGTGCTCTCCCCTAACTGGTAATCCAGAGATCTCAGCAAATTCCTCCAAGGAAATGGAGACCTCTTGATCCAATAGGAGGAAGGTATGGGTCGGAATGTTCCACTGCTCTAAAAATGCCTTGATCCACCATATGGGCGGTGCAGAATACCAAAACAAGGAAGCGTAGATCGCAGGGTATAAGCCAAGCTTCAGCAGCTGCGATTTCTTTGCCGATAAGATATATCGGGCTCACTGTAAGTATCCGGCCGGATGACGGGGAGTTAGTCCGATATTGTAAGGTTGTCCCCAAGGGCGCGACTCGCCCTGACATATGCACCGCCCTAGGGTGTCCAAAGCCACCGGCGGCTGCACGGGTACTTCGGCAATAAAAGGCCAAAGGAGACCTTCTGAAGTCCAATTTACCTCCTCCATAGTATAATTGATCGGGGGTGCATCTGCATAAAGGATTGCAGAAATAGGCTCCGAGAGTGTCGCACAAGAAAATCTCCGGCGGTCTCTGATAATTTAATCATACCATCTACCCCATAGGTGAAGATTCTTGTGCTCCGGGTCATGGTCCTTGATCAGCGCAAGAACCTCTCGGTCTACGGGCGCCTCAGGAAATTCACCTTCTGAGTGGACGAATGGAAAAGAAGTGTCAAAAGATATGTCACATGCGCGAAAAAGAACAAAGTCAACCATCAGTGCTATAATTTAAACTCTGACACTTGAAACTTTAAAATTCTTGCCGCACTGCAATGTAGTAAAAAGGGGACCAAGCGGGGACCCACAAAATCTAGATGTCAGTTCATCATTAATAAAACATCATCATTTGATGAGAATGTCAATTAAATGAAGAAATCCTCAATTGATTCTCATTTAATGAGAAATCCCTCGGGCTAAGCAGTAAATCTCCCCTTGAGAGCAGTGCTCTGTGACAGAATGACACCTGTCAAGTTCTAATGATAAAGGAATAAAAATTCCTCAAGAGCCTGGCTCTGTAGAAATGATGGAAAAAACCCATCAGAAAAATTGAAACCAATTTTTTATATGAATTAAAATTCTAAGATCTCCAAGACCTATGAACAAACTCTGTGAGTTCTTCATAAGATATTAACAAATCTCCGTTATTCAAGAGAACAAAGCTCTGTTAATGGGTCAAGAAACCCTCAAAAGGTTTTATTTAGATCTAAGATCTATGAAGAGTAAAGCTCTGTTAACGGGTAAAACCCTAATAACATTTTTTAGATCTAAGATCTATGAAGAGCAAAGCTCTGTTAATGGGTGAAACCCCAGATTATTAAAAATTTCTTTAAAAAGATTTAATCTTTACCTAAAAATTTTGACAGAGTTCTATCTTTAAGAAAGTTCTTAAGCCAAAGAGCTATGCTCTGCAAGAGAATAAAGTTCTCAGAAGGAGGAAGATGAACAGAAATCATCCTAAGGGCCAAGGGTCCTATTTATAGGCACTGAGATGCCTTTTCAACTTCTGAGTTGATCCAAGGGCGCAGATGCTCCCACCGCTGCATTCACATGTAGGCCACGTGAGCGCAACGGTGGGGGGCATTTATTTCCCCCAATCAGAGCAAAGCTCTGTTCAAAATTCAAATTTTGAAATGAAGCAATGCTTCAGATGCAGCGCACCACGTACAAAGCACGTGTGCGCTAGCGCTAGGTGCGCTGCGCTCTAAGCAGCGCACCACGTGTAAGATACGGACGCGCTAGCGCTAAGTGCGCTGCGCTCTGAGCAGCGCACCACGTGCAAAGCACGGGTGCGCTAGCGCTGGAACTAAAAGCTCCCCACCGTCAGATCAAAGATCTAATAATAATGATGAATCATTAATCAATCAGAATTAAATTCCGTTAAGGAAAGATCCCTCAAAATCTTTCCAAATAACAAGATTGTGCTCTGTAAATCAGAGCACCATTGGATCGATGATCCAATGGTGATTAAAAATCACTAAAAATACAGAATAATTTCTGTTTAGAAGATTTCCCAATCTTTGTTAAAAATAAGAAATTGCCTTCTGTAAATCAGAAGCTCTTGGATCAAAGATCCAACGATGGGAAATTCCCCAAATCAATTGGAGAAAAGATCTCCTCAACCGATTGAACTGATCAGCTTGCCCTATAAAAAGGCCCCTGGACTTCAAGTCTGACAAAAAAAAAGTATAGAGAGAAACCTCCTCATAAACTTTGAGAAATTCAAAGAAAAAGAGCAAGCTCTCAGAAGATGAAAGCTTTCTTCAAGGTAAAAAAAATGAATGATGACGCACATAGAGATAAAATCATCTCATAATTGAGAAAGAAGAACTCACTTCTTTAAAAATCATAGATCTACAAAGACCAAGGTCTTTTTAAAAGAGATCAAAAGATCCCATCATAAAATAAAAAGAAGAATATAAATCTTCTCACAGATTATAGATCTACAAGATCAAGGTCTTTTACAAAATAAGAGCAATACATCTCAAGGAGGAGGGAGAATTATTCAATTCTCTTAGGATCATAGATCCATAAAGGCAAAGCCTTTCACTAAAATAAGAGATTAAAACATCTCCTACAAAATAAGAACTTTTGTTCTTATAATCTTGAGACAAAGTCTCTTATAAACGAGAGTTTATTTCTCAGATCATAAAAATTGATCAGATGCGCTTTGCGCCCTTGAACTGCGCTTCTGCGCTCTTGGACTAGCGCTCAGCGCAAAATGCGCCACGTGCCCCTCACGTGTGCGCCACTTAACAGATAGCGCTTTGCGCTCTCGAAATAGTGCACCGCACTCATGGGCTGGCGCTCAGCGCCAGGCGCACCACGTGTCAATTACTTGTGCGCCACTAAACTATTAGCGCAATGCGCTCATAAACTGGCGCAATGCGTCCATCATCTGGCGTTTAGCGTGTCACGACCCGAAATTGGCCCGTGACGGCCCTAGTACTACGCAACACCTAAAGACGTAACGCAGTAAAAGAAAGCCAAAACCCAGAAATCTAAACCAAGAAAATACGGAAAAGATAATATAAGTTTTTGAAACATTTGAAATTGCAACCCAAATTCTTTAAAAGTCTTACTTTCTTTCTTTAAAATTTTAGCAACACCCCTTTTTGTAAAAAGTGGCCCAAAGGCGGAAAACAATCTCATCACAAATATACGACGCCGTAGCGAAGAAATAAGAGACAATAGAAAGGAAACTGTTTATAAAAGGCAACAAATCCACAAATAATATACAATATCGTCCTCACCAAGTCTCTAAGTCAACAACATACTAGTAGATGGAGAGTACAAAATACAACGAATGTACAATATGAAATACAGATAATCATCCAACCCACCTAAGCAAAATAGTACTGTGAGCTGATGCGGTATCTGTAGCAAAAGATGAATAGCTGAATAGCCTGCCTCGACTACTCTGGGGGAACAACCTGAAACACCTGTGGCACAACGAGGGTGAGTTGCCAACTCGTGAATAGAAGATAACATATGCAGGTAATCGCAGGAATGTACGTACAGCATGAATCTAAGATATGCGATTACAGTAATAACATGTCCTGTGAATGCAAGGTAATGGAAATGTACACTAGCAGGTACAATCAATATATGAAGTAATGATGACATGATAATAGTATACAATAACTATGCAATAGGGATATGAGAAAGAAAATATGCAACTATCATATGGGTACACTAACAGGTACTACCAATATATGAATCTGTGCAAAGAATAGATAAATGTGAGGTATGGGATGGAATATGTCATTTCCACGGAAACCTGACATCGTGGGCGGATCACAATCCATCAAGACATTCAAATCCCAAATCCTCAAATCAGCCCCCAAGTCGGGCTCTCAAATCATATAAGTCTCACATCTCCTTAATGTACAATATCGAATAGATCTCCTATATCCCGAATGTACAAATCAGCAATCTCTTTCATATCTAATATCCAATCTCAATGAATCGCCTAATAACCTAAGTCAAATCTCCAGTAAGAATCTAACATCCTAAACGTATATATATACAGAAATAAATATGATGGGGGCAATACACATATATTAGCGTCCCATTGCACTAATATTGGTGTAAGGGTATATATAACAACGGCTAATCCCCTGTTATATATACAAAGGTGTTTAAAAGAAATATCATGAAAACAATGTGCCAAGCATTGACACAGAAATCCTGATCACGTATCATACGCTATCTCGAAAGCACGAGTGCCTAGCTCTGACCCTCGCCTTTCGACGTATGCATACGTACATGACTCCCAGCGGTGTCTCCGTGATCCCCCGCCGAGTCATGGGTACTGTCACCGGTAGGTACTCGCCCGCCTCCAGGCTCAATCGGCAAAATCCATCGATCTTCTTGCCGAGGGGAACCATACCGGGCCCCACCATGTACTCTCATATGGCAACCACACCTCGTATGGAGTATATAATCAGCACCGATAAAACTCATGGTGGACGCGCAAATATCATATCAAGGAAACCGGGTTTTTCAATGTATGCATAATTTCATAAACTCCCACGGTTCCCAAATCCAGAAAACACCATGTAAAATCCAAATAAACAATGAGCAAATCCAGGAACAAATAAATGCGATATATCTGAATGTGAGCATATAAATGAGAACATGTAGCTGAAACCAGATGTATGCGAAATCAATAAGGTACAGCTAAGTATAGGTATCTACTTATAAGTAAAATATGTGCATGGTATACCTGTAGCTGTATCGCAAGGTGTATATATACCTATCACTAATGGTAAGATACACTACAGGTATACCGATAAGCTAGATGTCATATGTGAAAAGCAATAGAATCTATAAGGGTTTGTGTGTGACATGGCAATTATTGACGGTGTGTGTGTAGCATATAATCCGTGCTCGTGCAACATGAACCGTCAATAATATGTGCAGTGTCCTACGGCTGCTAATCACAGTATAACTATATCAAGGAAATAAAGTAAAGGTGCAATTCTAACATTGACGTAGAATGTGCGACAGGTATTTAAATCCTAGCCCAGACGCATAACGCCATGCGGACGATTCCCCTGTAGATGTTAAATCTACTCACCTACGCTCCACGCTAGGTGAATCCTACCATCGGCTCCCCCATGTATCAGTGTCCGTAGTCCCTGCCTGCAAACCTGCAAATAAGACATGGAAATCATATATAAGCCAAATATTCCGCAAAACGCGACATCAAACCCAAAACGAGAAACTCGCGTCGCGAACTAAACGCGCGTGTGCACGATATGCTGAATCGTGTGTGTACGCGTCTAAACTATCGCGACACGCCGCGATACGCTGGATCACAGAACCCACTCACGTATCGCGCGTATCGCGCAAACACAACGGACATGCAAAACGATATTTGATCCCAGATTTTCCTACAGGTCAAATCTTACAAAACTAGGCATGCCAAAACACTAGACAACCCTACAGACAACCCTAGCCAAGACCCCAACACCCCAGCCCCCTACTTGGCCGCAATTTGCGGCCAAACACATTAAATCTGCGGCCTGGGTAGGGAAATAGGGGCTCGTGTTTTGGTAGTGGTGTCTATACCTAGTGTACATGCCCCAGTTTCCTCAATTTTGTCCTGAAGGCCCCGGGTCAAAAGCAGATTCCAGATTGCTAATATATCGCTTTAAAATCACCAATTTGCACAATTTAGAAACCTTATAGTATTTTAGTGAAATCTGGGGAGTTCTCAGTTGGAGTGACCCTAACAGCACTTAAATGGGTAGGGTTTTCCAACACAATCACCAATTTACCACCACATCTCTCAAATCACCAAAACTAGCACCAAACTAGCTAATTAACATAAATCGAAGCTAATCGATGCACAACCTAAGCAACTAGGAACTTGGGTTCAGAAAGTATACCCTATAGAGCCCTAGAAGGCAGGTGAAGAAGTGTATGGAGGAGGTGAGAGCTTGCTACGACTGCTAAAGCTCCTTCTGCTGCTGCTCTTGCCTCTGCTGCTGCTTGCTGCTACTGCTGATGGAGTTGCTGCTGATGCTGATGCTGCTGTTGCCTCTTCTGCTGCTGCTGCTTCACTTGTTGTTGTTGTTGTCGTCTTTGCTGCTGCTGTGCTGCTGTGTGGGTGTGTTTGTGTGTGTGAGTGTGTTTGAGAGTGAGAGGATGAGAGAAATGAGTGAGAATGAGAGAACACTAACAAGTCAACCCCCTCCTCTCTCTCTCTCTTCATTAAATGAAGGTATGGGCAAGCCATCATGCCTCATAATGCACACTCTCTCTCTCTCTCACCAAGTCAACACCCAAAACAAAAATTCAAAATAAAACCCTTTTTATTTTAACAACCATGCACACTTAAAACCCATAACACTTAAAACAAAACTAAAAGCTAGATTAGAGAAAATGGTTAGTTAACCATGATTGCTAATCATGTTTAACCCCAAAAACAACCCTAGTTATCATGCACAAGTGTGTGCAAGCCTAGGAAAAATCTAATAAAATACTTATTAAATAGGATAAAATATTTGAAAACTAATTTGGTAAACTTTTTATTAAAACCCATATATATAAAATATAATTAACCACAAAACACATTCTAAGGTGTTACAATCTCCCCCCTTAAAAGAAATTCGTCCCCGAATTTAAAAAAAATACTATACATACCTTCAAAGAGAAGATTACAACTCTCAATCTCGCTCGCAGCCTCCCAAGTGATTACCTCACTATACGGCTACGTCCAAGAAAAACCCTTCACAGATGGCAAGGCCCTTGACCGATGCTCCTCCACCTGCCGAGCCATTAACACAATGGCTGCCAGTGAGCGAAACGATCGCGCCCAAGCTAATTGGTCTGGTGCCAAATCATGTGAGAAAGGTCAAGAAGGTAATTATAAAGTATCATCACAAGGAATACGGGGTGAAAATCCAATAATCTGGACGGAAGTGCCAAATTAAAGGCAACGAAACTAACTCGCTTATAGGATCTCAAAAGGACCTAAATCCTGGGACAAGCTTCCTAAAATCCAATACGTCATTCATCGGAAAGTCCATAAGAATACATGATCTGTCCCTGCGATCTCGAGTCTATGACCAACACAGTAGGCATAAGACCTCTGTTCGCAATGGACAATTCCCATCCTGACCTAACACAACTGGACCATCTCCGAAGTCTCTAGACATAGCTGGGGTCCAAAATCCTACTTACGTAGAGTCAGAAAAACAACAGACTGGTGATCGACACTACCTAACCCCTACCTAAAGGTGGCCAATTGGAGTGTCTCCTGATAACAGCTATCGAAGGAGAACCCTAACGATGGCGAGTGACGATCCCCAACTGCCGACAACAATCAAAACAAACACACCACTTAACAAAACAACTGAGCAAACTGAGTATAACCGGATGACAAGAATCCGAATGGAGTCACACCCTGACTAAACTTGGGTAGAAACCATAACGAAATTCGTGGAGATCTGCTCCCACTCCTACTTCGGAACGGTTAAAGATTGCAACTCTCCAGCCGGTCTCAGATGCTCAACCCAAGCACACAACAAGACAGACACCTTGAAACGAAACCTGAAACTTCTCTTTACATCCCTGTCCACCAGTAACTATCTCACAAGTCACGCTAAATGTTGGTGGAACTTGAATGCATACAGAGAGTTGACAGATGTGCATGTTCTAGGATTACACGTCTCTACCCGATGATACCAGGTACACAAACGCGTCCCTAACTTAGCACGTCATTGTCACAAATCAAGGTCTCCGAATCATTACCTAGCCGAGTATGCTCAAGTATCACTGACGAACGAGTATCGGCGGGCAGTGTCTCGCGAAAACGATTTAAGGAAGGTGGTCGGGCGCGGACATGAGCAAGCTATCCCCTCCATAGAGACGAACTTAAGCTGTACTCAACGATCACACAAGAACTGTAAATCTGCAGAAGGCTATCACAACAATCAAAATCCGCTGCAGGAAGATGTTCATTAAGCTCTAGTGGTTCGTGGAAAATCTGACATGACTCTCGAACAAGTAGTGTCTCCAAATCTCCAACGCAAAACCACCGCGGCCATCTCCAGATCATGAGTGGAATATCCTTCTCGTACTTCCTCTAAATGTAGGGAAGTAAAAGCGATAACTCTATAGTGTCACCTCAGTACACAATCGAGCCCACTCAAGAAACATTACAGTTAAACAACAAAGTCGCCCGAACCAAAAGCAAAGAAAGGACTAATGCAGTTGTTAACCGAATCTTCAACTGCTGAAAATTCCGTACACATGCCTCAGTCCACAGAAAAGAAACCTCCCTTCCGGTCCATTCAGTCGACGATGCAGCACTACTCTAGCAATCCTGCACGAAACGGCGGTAAGAACCTGCTAAGCCCAAAAATCTGTGGACCTCCGTCCTGCACACAAGTCTGGGCCTAAGATGTACGGCCACGATCTCCTTCGGAACCATACGAAACCGTCTCCCATGATTACAAGACCTAGGAGTCAAACAAAACAAGCCTGAAGAAACACTCCGAAAATCTAGAAAACTGCTGGTACTCTCCTAGTATCTGCATAACAAATCCTCAAGTGCTACTACTGTCCCTCAAGACATATTAGATAGACCAGAATGTCGTAAATAACACAACAAAAACTGGTCGAGGAACGGCCTGAAGAAATCCGGTTCATCACATTTACAAATGCTGCCAGGGCACTGGTGAGTCCAATGACACACCAAAACACACAAAGCCCGTAGCACGCACAAGGCAGTCTTCAGAATGCCGTCACTCCGAACCCGCAATAATGATGACCTGATCCCAAGCAAACTTAGAAAATGTCTCGCACTCTGGAGCTGATCGAAGAAATCGTCAATGTGAGGTAAGGGATACCTATTCGCACCGTAAGCCGGTTCAATTGACGATCCGTCGATACACATCCTCAAACTGCCGTGTTTCTCCTTGACGAACAGGAATAGGAGCTTCCAAAAGCGAAACACTCAGACGCACAAAACTCCCCAACAAAACTCTGCAACTGATCCTTAAGCTCCCAAGCTTCGCCGGCTCATCCGGAACAACGTCGGAAAAACTCTCGCACGAAAGGAACCCGGTCCAACAACCTTCTGTGGCTACAGTATCACGAAGGAACGCCAAGAATCCACGACATCTCCTCAGAAGCCGACTAACGAAAAAGGCTGAATTCAAGTTGTGAGAGGCGGCACATCTATCCACCTACACAACAAGAACTGACTTGCCGGGGAAACAAACCTGACTGTTTCCTCACGATAGTCCACAGACGCCTAGCACGTAGTTAACCAGTCCGTGCCCAGGAGAACGTCAAATCCAACATCTCTAGAAGGACCGAAACGACGGACGAATCTCTATCTCCTATCCGATTGGCATACAAATGAATACGTGTCGCGCAACAAAAGAATCGCTGACAGAAGTTAACACAAACTACTACCAATCTACCCAACCATGGTACAAGCAAGAAAAGAAACGAATACGTCAAAAGAACATATAAATAAAAGATACCTGAAAACTCCACATTGGACGTCTGCGCGTCCCGATGAATAGAAGCAAACTCTTGTGTCTGCCCTCTACAAGCAGCTGGATGAACTCCTCTGGTAGACTGAGCCCTCTGAGCGAACCTTCCACGTCCACGGCCTCTCTGAGTACGATCCTGACGATGTGCTAAGGAACAATCCCTGACGAAGTGCTGAAGGCTTCCGCATCGAAAACATCCACGCGCTGACTGCTGACCATTTTGGGGATGAGAGCTGAACGACTGTCCTCGTCCTAAGCCTCTGCTACTCCCGCGACGGCCACGAAATCTGTCTCGATGACCAAACCTCTGCCTCTGAGCTGGTACGCTGGTACGAGTCCTCCATTGTCCTGGAATATGTGTCTCGTCAACTGGAGCTGCAACCACTGGTGCTATGTAGGTGACGGACTGCTGCATGCTGATCGCAAGTGACAACTGAGTAACAGGGGTGACAACCTCCTGTCGTAGCTCCCGAAGACATTAACCAAAGAACTCATAGTCTGGCGGAAGTCCTGCATCTCTGCCAAAAGTCTATCGATGGTATAAGTAGTAGGTTGATCCGTCTGCACCGGTGCAATTAGAGTGCCATCCTGGTCAGTACTCGTCTTACCCGAGCCAACTCTGACCTCGGCCCTCGCTGCATCACTCTAAGTCCCCATAGTCATCGGTGGCAAGGCTATAATTAGATATAAGATTCGATGAGAATAAGGAATCGAATCTCAAGGATATGAATCATCAAGGAAGGAATTTCAAGCAAATTGTACTTAGGTTACTTAATGCAAGGTACCGCATCATGGGTATGCTGCAGACATACACGCACTACGTTACTCTGCTTAAGCTACCTACTCTATCATACTAAGGTCATCCTACACTCCGAAAGGTAAAACCTAGCGCTCTGATACCAACTTTGTCACGACCCGAAATTGGCCCGTGACGGCCCTAGTACTACGCAACGCCTAAAGACGTAACGCAGTACAAAACCCAGAAATCTAAACCAAGAAAATACGGAAAAGATAATATAAGTTTTTGAAATATTTGAAATCGCAACCCAAATTCTTTAAAAGTCTTACTTTCTTTCTTTAAAATTTTAGCAACACCCCTTTTTGTAAAAAGTGGCCCAAAGGCGGAAAACAATCTCATCACAAATATACGACGCCGTAGCGAAGAAATAAGAGACAATAGAAAAAAACTGTATATAAAAGGCAACAAATCCACAAATAATATACAATATCGTCCTCACCAAGTCTTTAAGTCAACAACATACTAGTAGATGGAGAGTACAAAATACAACGAATGTACAATATGAAATACAGATAATCATCCAACCCACCTAAGCAAAATAGTACTGTGAGCTGATGCGGTATCTGTAGCAAAAGATGAATAGCTGAATAGCCTGCCTCGACTACTCTGGGGGAACAACCTGAAACACCTGTGGCACAACGGGGGTGAGTTGCCAACTCGTGAATAGAAGATAACATATGCAGGTAATCGCAGGAATATACATACAGCATGAATCTAAGATATGCGATTACAGTAATAACATGTCCTGTGAATGCAAGGTAATGGAAATGTACACTAGCAGGTATAATCAATATATGAAGAAATGATGACATGATAATAGTATGCAATAACTATGCAATAGGGATATGAGAAAGAAAATATGCAACTATCATAAGGGTACACTAACAGGTACTACCAATATATGAATCTGTGCAAAGAATAGATAAATGTGAGGTATGGGGTGGAATATGTCATTTCCACGGAAACCTGACATCGTGGCCGGATCACAATCCATTAAGACACTCAAATCCCAAATCCTCAAATCAGCCCCCAAGTCGGGCTCTCAAATCATATAAGTCTCACATCTCCTTAATGTACAATATCGAATAGATCTCCTATATCCCGAATGTACAAATCAGCAATCTCTTTCATATCCAATATCCAATCTCAATGAATCGCCTAATAACCCAAGTCAAATCTCCAGTAAGAATCTAACATCCTAAAGGTATATATATATACAGAAATAAATATGATGGGGGCAATACACATATATTAGCGTCCCATTCCACTAATATTGGTGTAAGGGTATATATAACAACGGCTAATCCCCTGTTATATATACAAAGGTGTTTAAAAGAAATATCATGAAAACAATGTGCCAAGCATCGACACAGAAATCCTGATCACGTATCATACGCTATCTCGAAAGCACGAGTGCCTAGCTCTGACCCTCGCCTTTCGACGTATGCATACGTACATGACTCCCAGCGGTGTCTCCGTGATCCCCCGCTGAGTCATGGGTACTGTCACCGGTAGGTACTCTCCCGCCTCCAGGCTCAATCGGCAAAATCTATCGATCTTCTTGCCGAGGAGAACCATACCGGGCCCCACCATGTACTCTCATACGGAAACCACACCTCGTATGGAGTATATAATCAGCACCGATAAAACTCATGGTAGACGCGCAAATATCATATCAAGGAAACCGGGTTTTTCAATGTATGCATAATTTCATGAACTCCCACGGTTCCCAAATCCAGAAAACACCATGTAAAATCCAAATAAACAATGAGCAAATCCAGGAACAAATAAATGCGATATATCTGAATGTGAGCATATAAATGAGAACATGTAGCTGAAACCAGATGTATGCGAAATCAATAAGGTACAGCTAAGTATAGGTATCTACTTATAAGTAAAATATGTGCATGGTATACCTGTAGCAGTATCGCAAGGTGTATATGTACCTATCACTAATGGTAAGATACACTACAGGTATACCGATAAGCTAGATGTCATGTGTGATAAGCAATAGAATCTATAAGGGGTTGTGTATGGCATGGCAATTATTGACGGTGTGTGTGTAGCATATAATCCGTGCTCGTGCAACATGAACCGTCAATAATTTGTGCAGTGTCAAATGGCTGCTAGTCACAGTATAACTATATCAAGGAAATAAAGTAAAGGCGCAATTCTAACATTGACGTAGAATGTGCGACAGGTATTTGAATCCTAACCCAGACGCATAACGCCATGCGGGCGATTCCCCTGTAGATGTTAAATCTACTCACCTACGCTCCACGCTAGGTGAATCCTACCATCGGCTCCCCCCTGTATCAGTGTCCGTAGTCCCTGCCTGCAAACCTGCAAATAAGACATGGAAATCATATATAAGCCAAATATTCCGCAAAACGCGACATCGAACCCAAAACGAGAAACTCGCGTCGCGAACTAAACGCGCGTGTCCACGATACGCTGAATCGTGTGTGTACGCGTCTAAACTATCGTGACACGCCGCGATACCCTGGATCACAGAACCCACTCACGTATCGCGCGTATCGCGCAAACACAACGGACATGCAAAACGATATTTGATCCCAGATTTTCCTACAGGTCAAACCTTACAAAACTAAACATACCAAAACACTATACAACCCTACAGACAACTCTAGCCAAGACCCCAACACCCCAGCCCCCTACTTGGCCACAATTTGTGGCCAAACACATTAAATCTGCGGCCTGGGTAGGGAAATAGGGGCTCGTGTTTTGGTAGTGGTGTCTATACCTAGTGTACATGCCCCAGTTTCCTCAATTTTGTCCTGAAGGCCCCGGGTCAAAAGCAGATTCCAGATTGCTAATATATCGCTTTAAAATCACCAATTTGCACAATTTAGAAACCTTATGGTATTTTAGTGAAATCTGGGGAGTTCTCAGTTGGAGTGACCCTAACAGCACTTAAATGGGTAGGGTTTTCCAACACAATCACCAATTTACCACCACATCTCTCAAATCACCAAAACTAGCACCAAACTAGCTAATTAACACAAATCGAAGCTAATCGATGCACAACCTAAGCAACTAGGAACTTGGGTTCAGAAAGTATACCCTATAGAGCCCTAGAAGGCAGGTGAAGTAGTGTATGGAGGAGGTGAGAGCTTGCTACGACTGCTGAAGCTCCTTCTGCTGCTGCTCTTGCCTCTGCTGCTGCTTGCTGCTACTGCTGATGGAGTTGCTGCTGATGCTGATGCTGTTGTTGCCTCTTCTGCTGCTGCTGCTTCACTTGTTGTTGTTGTTGTCTTTGCTGCTGCCGTGCTGCTGTGTGGGTGTGTGTGTGTGTGAGTGTGTTTGAGAGTGAGAGGATGAGAGAAATGAGTGAGAATGAGAGAACACTAACAAGTCAACCCCCTCCTCTCTCTCTCTCTCTTCATTAAATGAAGGTATGGGCAAGCCATCATGCCTCATAATGCACTCTCTCTCTCTCTCTGACCAAGTCAACACCTAAAACAAAAATTCAAAATAAAACCCTTTTTATTTTAACAACCATGCACACTTAAAACCCATAACACTTAAAACAAAACTAAAAGCTAGATTAGAGAAAATGGTTAGTTAACCATGATTGCTAATCATGTTTAACCCCAAAAACAACCCTAGTTATCATGCACAAGTGTGTGCAAGCCTAGCAAAAATCTAATAAAATACTCATTAAATAGGATAAAATATTTGAAAACTAATTTGGTAAACTTTTTATTAAAACCCATATATATAAAATATAATTAACCACAAAACACATTCTAAGGTGTTACATAGCGCCAAGCGCGACACGTGTCCTTCACGTGTGCGCTACTCAGCAGAAGCACATTGCGCTCTTTGACTGGCGTAAAGCGCCAAGCGCATCATGTGTCACTCACGTATGCGCTCATAGAATATAAATTGTTCTTTAATAAGCCCATAGCTCTGATGAATGCTCAGCATTCAATAAAAGGCAAAACATTGTCAGAATGTAAGTCAATGCTCAGTATTGTTAAAAAGGCCAAGCCCAAATAGATGCTCAACAACCCAAAATAAATGTTAAACATTTTTAACTTGATTGGACTTAGCCCAAGATTGGCTATAAGTCCTTAATTCAGATTAATTGAGCTCATATGCTCACAAATCTTTTAACAGACCTTAGTCCCAAATTGGACTACAGATCTCCCAACCAACCTTGGTTCAACGGTACATCTCTTCACTCCTCTGATGTATGTCGTTGTAATCCTTCAACGTCTTCAGAAGGGTGATGGGTCCTGACAACCATACATTTCATAGACTATAACGTCTTTAAACTGGACTGTGGGGTCCTTAAACCCACGGACTATAATGTCCTTAATCTCGGACTGTGGGGTCCCTTTAAACCCACAGACTATGACGTCTTTAAACTGGACTGTGGGGTCCTTAAGCCCATGGACTATGATGTCCTTAACCTCGGACTGTGGGGTCCCTTTAAACTCACAGACTATGACGTCTTTAAACTGGACTGTGGGGTCCTCAAGCTCATGGACTATAATGTCCTTAACCTCGGACGGTAGGGTCCTTTAAAACCCATGGACTATGATGTCCTTAACCTCGGACTGTGGGGTCCTTTAAAACCCATGGACTATGATGTCCTTAACCTTGGACCGAGATGTTCTTAAACTAATATCGGACCGAGATGTCCTTAAACTAACATTGGACCACCATATCCTTAAATTGGTAATCGACCACAATGTCTCTAAACTAAACAATAGAGTCCAAATGCTCTTTTGTTGGATCTAAATGATCCCGTTGAGTTGATCTTAGTCTAAAATTAGATTAACGTATCCTCAACGAACGTTTAAGTTGATCTTAGTCTCAAATGAGATTAACGTATCCTTAAACCCAACCCCAAACCCAAATCTAAGAAGATACGGATTTGGACTAATTCACGCCCTACGGGCGACAACATAAATTAGTCTCCGTATACAATCAACGGGCAACCAAAAACAAAACAAACACCCACGACACGAAGTGACCATCTGGAGAAGGAGAAAGTGGTTACCACGATGCGGTAGCGTAATTAACTGCAGGGGCTTGCGCATGTAGGGAAGAGCGTCCCCACAATCAAAAAACCCCTCAACGAGGGGGAATCTGACGAAATCTGCTACATCGGTCGCATCTGTTTAAACCTTCGATATATGGTGTCATAAATCAACTTGGCATTTTCGGAGAGGTGGACGGCTAGCACCAATTAGCATCTGCCCCGAATTCAGGTAAGACGGACCTACGCGGTTGTGTCTCCGTATTTCGGCGGGGAATAGCGTTCATACATCATACATGTGACTTGTAGTTATTTTATGACACGGACACGAGTACCTGACCTTACACATATGTCTATATTGTCACCTCTACTGTTACTCGATGTTATCGTGCTTCTATTATTATTGTACTGTACTGTATGACCTAGGAGATCGTCATAGATGCGATTTCTACTAGGTGATGTCTTCTACTCATGAGTTGGCAACTCACCCCGTTGTGTCACAGTTTCTTGCAGGTTTGCCGTACAGGTTTCGTAGTGGCTTTGCTGGCACACCGCTTTTTCTTTCGAGTGATTGCTTTGGTAAGTTGGATCACTTGCAACGTGATCACCCTTATACTTTATATTTCATTCTAGTTGTATCTAATTAAAAGCTCCATCAACCAGACTTTGTATATTTAGTAAACTTAGATAACCGCAGTTTGTATATTCTTTTGGCTTTAGAGTCGTGCTCTTGTATTCTTTATTGTTGGTATTTTCTTAATGATGCTTAGTTTTCTCGCTTTCTTTCTGAGTTTTGACTCTCGCCCTTTGACGTTGTATATTTATATTATCTTGCGTGGTTGTTTCCGCTAATTGACGAAGACCTGGCTCCCGCTTGGGGATGCCCTATTTATTATTGCGTGTATCATTTTCAGGTTAAAAATTACAAAGGAGGTACTGCCCAAATTTTCAATGACGAAAATGTTTTCAAGTAAAATAAATACAATGTGTTTTCAAGTAAAATACATACAGTGTGTTTTCGTATACTATTATCTATGTTATGTAGAAGGAACTTGATTTCAGTAAAACCTCATTTCAAACCGCACCTCCACTATTTTCCCTAAAAAGGTTTAGATTTCTAGGCTTTTGGCTTACTTGAATTAGGTGGGGTCATATAGACTTCACATGATTCAAGTGTCAGTCACGTGCCTTTTTCAGGTCGTGACAGAGCCGCTTCCGCCTCCATTGTGGCGGCTTGTATTTGGATCGTTGCGGTCATCGCTCGCCATTGGATCGAGGGCGGAGGATCAACTTTTGTTGGTGAAACAAGATAAGTCTTTCAATACCACAAACGGCGCCAACTGTTGGAGGCATTGATCTCCTTCAGATGCTGTCCTCCGTTGATCTATCGTGAGCGTTGCTGGACGGTTGAGATTGGATTCGGAGGTTGCCTCTTTGAGTGCGTGGATCTCAATGGGTTGAGTTTGAGGTGGAAGCTAAGCTACCTGCAAAGAAGTCCCGGGGTGGGTGGCCACAGGATCCTCCGACGATCAAGTTAGCCGAGAAATTTGAGCAGAGTAACTACTTATAGGAGTCAAGTTGCCCTTACATGTGTAGTCTGAGAGAGGGGTTTTATAGTGGTCCCATGGAGTGAGCAGGCGCGAGATCTTTGCCTTCGGTTACGCTCCTGACATTACGCGGGCGTGAACGACGGGATTCCCTGATTAATGACGGGATACGCTCATTACTGGGGGAACGTGCCAGCGTGAGACGCGGGACGTGGGGCGGCGGTTATCTCGCTTTGGCGAGATACGTGGAGCCGTTGCGGGACACATGGGATCCACGCTCTTGGTTGATCGGGGGAGGCCGAGGAAGCTCGGCACGCCAGGAGCTCGGAGACGGGCTGGGAGGCCAAGGAGGCTCGGCATGTCAGACGGCTCAGAGACGAGCTGGGAGGCCAAGGAAGCTCGGCACGAGAGATGGTTCGGAGATGAGCGAGGAGACCGAGGAAGCTCGGAGACGAGCTATTGACAGTCTCCTAGATGAAGGTGAAATGTCTTCATGGGGGTCTCCCGATAGGTCGGGTACGTCCACCAAGAAGGAGCCCCGGAGAATGTCCCCGATGCGGCTCATTTATTCCACCCCCGTAGAGTCCAGGACACGTCATTTGTCACGTGTCGTAATCTTAAAAGACACCACTTGTGAGCATCATCAATTTTTCTTTTCATATTAGAGAGAGAAAGAGAGAGCCCGAAAACAGTTTATTTTGAAAGGCATAACTCACAAAATATATTCATGGAAAAAATTACAAAATTTGTGAATATTATTTTAGAGAGAATTTAAGGGCATAGTATAACCAAATTAAAATGTTAAAACACTTTTGAGTCTAGGATCTTTTAGTCTAGTGGCATCGAAGAAAAGTTACTGACTTTAGCATCATCAAAACTTTTAGTAAATCCAACGAAAATTAGAGCATGAAAGAAAAAAAGAATAGGAAAGAGGATATTGGAGATGAGTTTTCGTGTTTTTAAGAAGCAGGAAGAGCAAGGGGATAATTTTTTCATTTTTTCATAAAAATTTTAAGTAAATCCGTTGGAGACAAGGGCATGAGAGAAAAATATTAGAAGGGTTTTCATGTTTTTAGATAAAAGAATGATGATCAGATGTGGTTTAATGATTTCATATAATAATTTCATTAGATCCATTGAAATTAGGGCTAGAGAAAAAAAAGATTAAGCAAGAATATTTAATTTAGATGGATTTTCATTTTTTTTAGAATGGCGGAGTTTCATGTTTTCATCAAAATTTCAAGTAAATCTGTTCGAGACAAGGGCATGAAAGAAAAATATTAGAAGGGTTCTCATGTTCTTAGATAAAAGAATGATGATGAGATGTGGTTTAATGATTTCATATAATAATTTCATTAGATCCATTGAAATTAGGGCACGATAGAAATAAGATTAAGAAAGAATATTTAATTTAGATGGATTTTCATTTTTTTTTCAGAAAGACGGAGTTTCATGTTTTCATCAAAAATTTAATTAGATTCAGCGGAGATTAGGACAAAAGAGGTGGAAAAACTTGGAAGAGGAATTATTTTATGTTAGAGGGATTTTCATAATTTTAGAAGAACAAAGGGCAACGGTGTCAATTTTTGTAACAAAATAATGAATACACTAGAATACGTATTAAAAAGTGGATCCGGGTTTTAAATATAAATAGATAAGCGTATAATAGGGTTTTTTTAGCGATTTTGGAAATACATAGATTTAAAAATAAATCACATGCTATATTTGGGGATGGAAACAATTTTCCCATGTTAAAAATGTTTATTTAATGGTTACTGATATGGACTTTCAAGACTTTTTGAAGCATTTCATAAAACCAAAAATATGTAGATTTGAAAATTTTATCTATGATCCTCTAAACTAATATTAGAGTAGATAGAGAACTCATGATTTCTAAAAGGAAAAAAATTACAGTAAGAACGAAGCCTTTTTATATATTTTAGAATATGTTACTAGATCCAAATTAGAGGACAAATTTATCTATCCGTCCCTGAACATGTACTCCTTCAAATATGGCCATGAGGCCCACGGGTGTCAACAACTTGCATCTTCAAACCCATGTTCTTGAATACGGACTGCCTAGTAAAGCCGATAATATTCAACCAAGATTCTTGATCTTAGTCAGGTATGATTTTGGGTTTCAGAATTACTTTTCAGCCTTATGACCAGCCAAAAATATCGGCGTTCTATCGGCTATCTTTGTAGCCGAATTTAGACGCAAACAAAGACATATTACATGTAGGAGGGGACACAACAGTTTGCTCAAAATAAATGAATAAACGAAAAATTTACTCTGAGAATTTTGCATCAGTTGACAATGGATATTATAAACTTTTACCAAATGAGATCTCAAGATGATGAACAACTACATTAAAGATGCCAATTAGTTTAATTTTCTACTCTTCCTAAGTTATTAATAACCCCATATGCAGCAGCAACCATATACATATTACTTAAGAAAGAAGGTATGTTTCGTACTAAAGATCTCCTTTCCCATTTTTTATTTTTATTTTGTGGAGGGTGGAAATATCAGCAATATTAAAAGACAAATTTTCTTTATATATATATACATATATGCACCCTCTCTTAGCTTAAGGTTTGACCTTTCTATTTATTGTTCAATATCATATTTTTTAAAAAATAAATTGTTTTCGATATGTGACCACATAAGTTGCTTGGATAGCAGAGAAACCATCAATATTTACTTAAGTCTTCAAATTCACCGAGTTAATAAATTGTTTTAAATCATGACAGTCGGTTAGAGTTGACCATAAATTAGAAATTATGGGATGTTTCTGTTGTCTCTAATTAAATGTGGCATAACCCAAGCTAATCCATCGATATGTAAGTTTTGAACATATCTTAATATTCAACCATTGCTTTAGTATGGTGTTTGGTTTTTAAATTAACTGAAGGTTGCTCTTAAAATATACACAGATGATGATGTTAATATTTTCCAACACTTAAATAGGGGTGCAGCCAAGCCGAGGTTGAACGAGCTCGGCTCGGCTTAGTTTATGCTAGCTCAAGCTCGGCTCGAGTTCGTCTCGAGCTGAGCAGTTTTGGTTCGTGTTCAGCTCGTTAGCTTACCGAGTCATAAACGAGCCAAAGTCAAACTCGGATTTATCTTCTATTAGGCGATCTCTGAAAAGAAAAAGACAAAGAGGCATTTGGTGGAGGCTGAGAATAGGTCAATGACCGTTATAGGGGTTTCAGAAGAGAACATGAAAGTATTTTATAACAGGTTCGGCTGGGGACAACAATCATAGAGCCGAAGACCCAGGGCTTTGAGATATGGAAAGATTAAAAAAATTAACATCTAGAGCATGAAATGGGTCTAAGTGCTGGATTTTATATTCACCTTAATAGCACTTTATATACCGTCCCTTAATTGAATTAAGTGTCCTGAGAGTTTGATAGAATCGCTTTATATTACATATTACTGTTTTTTTAAATTGTGTAACAGAGACGAACTCGGGTCAATACCGAACGAGCCTGACTGAGCTCGAGTTCGGCTCGTTTAATAAATGAGCCAGGTTTTCTGGCTCATGTTCAGCTCATTAATAAATGAACTGAGCTTAAACGATACCAAGCTGAACTCCAGTCGAACATGAGCTGGCTCGTTCAATTGCCACCCCTACACTTAAACTGTTTAATAATTTTGAATTGATGACCATAACAATATAGCTTTTAGGAAAAAACTTTTTGAGTATATTGTTCGCTCTAAAATTAGATTTGCACTAAAAACAAATTAATCAGCGCAACAAAGTCTCCCTAAACAGTTGGGCGGTCGTTATAGAAAGGGAAGAACCTTCTTCCTATAAAATAAATTAGACGTAGGTTGCATGAGTAAACTAAAAACAACAAAGATACAAGACATCTAGCCATCATATTTTATTGATAAAACTTGAAGTACGGTAACATATGATTTGATTTGATGATTATAACTAACTTTCAACCCTTAGATCACAATTTCATCTTGAAGACCGAATGTAAGAGCATGGATGGACATCTAAATCTCTTACACATCGAGCCTCAAGCCGAGTTACGATCCATCGGCTACAACGTTTGGCCTGCTCTCAATATCCAAGTGTGGGGATGGACGTCTAAATCGCTCGGTCGTTTGTTATCGGATCGAGCAGGTGTCGATCGCTTCACATAGACCAAGACTGATCTTAGAGTCACAACACAAGGACAGGGATGGACGTGTAAATCCCTTGATTACAACCACGAAGCTTGACACGGTCGGAGACCGGGATCGGTTATATTATCATGATACAGGAGCAGGGATGGACGTCTAAACCTCCCGTGATCGTGATAACAGCCCCGATTCGGTCATCGACGCCCTCGGCCATACCCTGATCGGCATCATATATGTGCTGGCGCGCCGAAAGGATGGTCGAGAGGTGTTCCTTCTATAGGGTTACGGAAGTGCCCCGGCCATCAATCCGTGGCCAAACGCGGAACAAAAACTTTTTAAAAACGGCGCTAACGGAACCGTAATCGACGGATCATACCATTAACCCTATACTGTTTCTATAAGAAAGAGTTTGGAGAGGTTATACCGATCGATCCGTGTCCTTCGGTCTTCAACCTCTGCCCCAAGCTCCTCGCGGCTTCCTCGATCAAGTTCGATCTTCGGTCTCCCTCGTCGAAGACGATTCACGTCGAGGATTAGTAATACAGGCTTCCGCCTCAAAACTGAAGCAACTCGGGTATCTAATTTGCTAGCCTAGATACCCAGGATGAAGTAGAGTGTGTGTGTGGTTACTTTGTCTCAATTCACCCAAGAATTTTCAACTCATGAGAGGGAATGGGTGGAGGTTGAAGAAGTTGCCATGAGGGAAAGAAGCGTGAGCTCAAGACTTAGCCCAAAGAAAAAGCAAGTGAAGAATATGTTCTGCTCTTTTTCTTGTGTGTATGTGTTGTGAGATATTGTGTAGGCAACTAAAGAAAAACATCACCAAAAAAATATCTGCCTCTACTCACAATAATATCTCACAAGACCCAACACCATGAGTCACCAAGACCACATGCACCATTCAATGCCAAATGCCAAGACTTGCACTCACAATTTCCATCAAATAAATATTAATCCAAATGCTTAAAGAAAGAAAAAGAAATGGCAACCTCAAAACTAAACTCATAACGGATTACAAGAATACCCCTCATCCGTAGATACATACCTGCATCCGTATTCCGACTGAATACGAATACAACGAGATAAAAATAATCCAACAATATAATACTAGAATCCGGCTTAAACCAAAGCCCACTAGTATTATCCGTCCGATCATGATCCGTGCACAAGTGCACGTATATGACCGAACTCTGCCATAAAACCATACAGCCTCTACAACGTTTCTCCTGAACCAGGGAAACTCTCTGTGTAGGACTCTAAAAACTCGTCAATACGCTGGAAGTGGGTTTAACCATAAGCACGTCAGTGGCACTAGCTTTACGTAACGGCTGCCCAGGTATTGAGCGAAAGGGAGGCCGACGAGCAAACTCATCCTGAAACCC
Source organism: Agapanthus africanus (assembly GCA_030015575.1). NCBI lineage: Eukaryota > Viridiplantae > Streptophyta > Magnoliopsida > Asparagales > Amaryllidaceae > Agapanthus > Agapanthus africanus. Next base: position 58,062,419 of record CM057349.1, on the reverse strand, counting down.
TACTGAGTCTGACAGTGACAATATCCGTACATTCTGGTCTGTTCGTCTATGAGTATCGCATATCAAGTCTAGGAGGTGGATAAAGTCAGACCCCTAATAACACGACATTTAGTGTCGGTATGAAACCTATCACCAACTGAGAAACTACCGATCATAGATCGGTAATTCTCGTCTACCCCGGCCGAGAATTTCTGGTGATGGCCACCCGTGCACACCGCGACATCAACCCCCAATACCGGGAGAGACGAATCCCCTGACGATCCGCTCACTGCCTCCAAGTGGCTCGGGACTGTACCCAACTAAAATCTGTTTACACGACTCCTTTGAGCCGTGGTAGGGTAGTAATCAAAGCACAGTGGGAACTCACACGAGACAAATGATGATCTCAGGTCAATAGACTAACATGTACACATATCACCAGGGAATTGCTATCTGACAATAGGTATAATACCAATTAGTAGGTTCCCGGCGAGTCCGTCCGGTGTACTCATGTCACGACCCGAAATTGGCACGTGACGGCCCTAATACTACGCAACGCCTAAAGACGTAACGCAGTAAAAGAAAGCCAAAACCCAGAAATCTAAACCATTAAAAGACAGGAAAAGATAATAAAAGTTTTTGAAACATTTGAAATCACAACCCAAATTCCTTAAAAGTCCAAATTTTTCTTTCTTTAAAATTTTGGCAGCACCCCCTTTGTAAAAACTAACCCCAAAATGGGTACAACAGATAAAGATAAATAAAGCATCCCAAACGGGAGCAAATACATGCCCGAAGGCGGAAAACAATCACCACCACAAATATACGACGCCGTAGCGAAGAAATAAAGACAATAGAGATAAAGCTGTGTAAAAGACAACAAATCCACAAATAATATACAATATCGTCCTCACCAAGTCTCTAAGTCAACAACATAATAGTAGATGGAGAGTACAAGATACAACGAATGTACAATACAAAATACATATAACCACCAAAACCCACCTAAGCAAAATAGCACACTGTGAGCCGATGCGGTATCTGTAGCAAAAGATGATAGATGAATAGCCTGCCTCGACTACTCTGGGGAACACCCTGCAATACCTGTGGCACAACGGGGGTGAGTTGCCAACTCGTGAATAGTAAATAACATATGCAGGTAATCGCAGGTATATACGTACAGCATGAATCTAAAATATGCAATTAGCAGTAATAACAGGTCATATGAATGCAGAATAATGGAAAGTACACTAACAGGTACAACCAATATATGAAGCAATAATGATATGACAATAGTATGCAATAATCATGCAATAGTGATATGAGAATGTAGATATGCAGAAATCATGAAGGGTATACTAACAGGTACTACTAATACATGAAACAGTGCATAAATAGATAAGTGTGAGGTGTGGAGTGAAATATGTCATTTCCACGGAAATCTGACATCGTTGTAGGATCACAATCCATCAAAACACTCAAATTCACAATTCCTCAAATCAGCCCCCAAGTTGGGCTCTCAAATCATATAAGTCTCACATCTCCCCAATGTACAATATCGAGTAATCTCCTATATCTCGAATGTACAAATCAGTAATCTCATATGTATCCGGTATCCACTCTCAATGGATCACCTAATATCCCAAATCAAACTCAAGTAAAATTCTAACATCCTAAATATATATATATATATATATATATATATATATATATATATATATATATATATATATTTGCAGAAATAAATATGATGGGGTCGATACACATATATTAGCGTCCCACTCCACTAATATTGGTGTAAGGGTATATATAACAACGGCTGAATCCCCTGTTATATATACAAAGTAATTAGAAATATCATGAAAACCAATGTGTCAAGTATCGACACAGAAATACTGATCTATCAGATGCCGTCACTAAGACTAGCATCCTGATAGGTACGTATCATACGCTATCCCGAAAGCACGAGTGCCTAGCTCTGACCCTCGCCTTTCGACGTATCCATACGTACATGACTCCCGTCGGTATCCCCATGATCCCCGCCGAGTCATTGGTACTGTCACCTGTAGGTACTTGCCCATCTCGAGGATCAATCGGCAAAGTCCATCGATCATCTTGCCGAGGGGAACCATACCGGGCCTCACCATGTACCCTCATACGGCACCCACTCCTCGTATGGAGTATATAATCAGAACCGATAAATCTCATGGTGGATGCGCAAATATCATATCAAGGAAACCGGGTTTTTCAAATAATGCATAATTTCGTGAACTCCCGCGGTTCCCAAATCCAGAAAACATCATGTAAAATCCAAATAACAATGTGCAAATCCAGGAATAAATATGTGCGATATATCTGAAATGCGAGCATATAAAGGAAAATATGTAGCTGAAACCAGATGTATGCGAAATCAATAAGGTACAGCTAAGTATAGGTGTCTACCTATAAGTAAATGATGTAGTATACCACTCCTGGGTATAAGTAAAATATGAGCACGGTATACCTGTAGCTGCATCGTAAAGTGTATATGTACCTATTACTAATGGTACGATACTCTATAGGTATACATGTATGGTAAATGTCATATGTGATGAGCAGTACGAATCAATGTCACAAGGTCCCTAACCAAGCAATATAGTATCTATAAGTGGTTTGTGTGTGACATGGCAATTATTGACGGTGTGTGTAGCATACAATCAGTGCTCGTGCAACAAGAATCATCAATAATTTGTGCAGTGTCCTACGGCTACTAGTCCAAGCATAACATCTAAGTAATAGGGTAAATGCGCAATTCTAACTATAATGTAGAATATGCGACAAGTATTAGAATTCTATCCCAGACGCATAACGCCATGCGGGCGATTCCCCTGTAGATGTTAAATCTACTCACCAGTGCTCCACGCTAGGTGAATCCTACCACCTGTTTTTCCCTGTAGCTGTGTCCGTAGTCCCCGCCTGCAAACCTGAAAATTAGACAAGAAAATCATATATATAAGCAAATATCTCGCAAAATGCGATATCGACACTAAACGAGAAGCTCGCGTCGCGAACTAAACGCGCGTGTGCACGATATGCTGAAACGTGTGTATACGCGTCTAAAACTACCGCGACACGCCGCGACACGCTGGATCACAGAACCCACTCACGTATCGCACGTATCGCGCAAACACAACGAACTAGAAATACGATAAATTGTCCCAGATTTTCCTACAGGTCAAATCTCACAAAACTACACATGCCAAAACACTATAGAACACTGCAGACAACCCTAGCCAAGACCCCAAGACCTGACTCCCCTTCCTGGCCGCAATTTGCGGCCAGATTGAATAAATTTGCGGCCAAGTTTGGGAATGGGTGGCTCATGTTCTGGTGGTATGTTCTAGACCTAGTAAACACGCTCCATTCTTCTCAATTTTGTTCTGAAGGATCCGGGTCAAAAGCAGATTACAGAATGCCAAAATATCGCTTAAAAACACCAATTTCCACTAAAAAGGAAACCCTATGGTATTTTTGTGAAATCCAGGGTTAAACTCAGTTAAAGTGACCCTAATAACACTTAAATGGGTAGGGTTAACCAACAAAATCATCACTTAATCAAAAGTCCACATAAATCACCTTAATTAGCACAAAACTAACTATTTAACACAAACCGAAGCTAAATCTACACAAGCTTAACAAAAAAGGGAATTGGGTTCAGAAAATATACCCTATAGAACCCTATGAAGCAGTAGAAGAAGTGTATGGAGGAAGAAGAGCTGCTGCAAGCTGCTGGAGCTGCTGCTGTTGCTATCTGCTGATGCTGCTGCTACTGCCTGCTGCTGATGCTGCTGTTCTGTTGTTGTTGCTGCTATAGTTGCTTGCTGCTGCTGATGTTTCTGCTGGTGTGGGTGTGAGTGTATTGAGAGAATGAGAGAATGAGGGAAATGAGAGTAATGAGGGAAAACAATTCAACCCCCCCTTCTCACTCTCTCTCACTTCATTTAATGAAGCATGGCACAAGCCATGTTGCCCCATGCTCACCTCTCTCATGGTCAACAAAGAAAGTCAAATTTAAATCCTTTTTCATTCATTTTTTTAAAACAACCATATAAGGTTAAAACCCAAAACACTTAATATAATTATTAAAAACTAGATTAAGGAAATGATTAGCGCACCATGCTTGCTAATCATGGCTAAACCCCAAATTAACACCCTAGTTAACATGCACAAGTGTGTGTAAGGTTAGGAAAAAATCTAATAAAATATTCATTAAATAGGATAAAATAATTAAAAATCAATCTGGTAAACTTTTTATTAAAAACCATACATTAAAATATAATTATCCCCAAAACACATTCTAAGGTGTTACAATCTTCCCCCCTTAAAAGAAATTCGTCCCCGAATTTAAAAAATATACTGCTACGCGTACCTTCAAAGAGAAGATTACAACTCTCAAATCTCGCTCGCAGCCTCCCAAGTGATTACCTCACTATACGGCTACGTCCAAGAAAAACCCTTCACAGATGGCAAGACTCTTGACCGACGTTTCTCCACCTGCCGAGCCATTAACACAAATGGCTGCCGGTGAGCGAAACGATCGCGTCCATGCCAAATGGTCTGGTGCCAAATCATGTAAGAAAGGTCATGAAGGTAATCGTAAAGTATCATCATAAGGAATACGGGGTGAAAACTCAATAATCTGGGCGGAAGTGCCAACCTAAAGGCAACGAAACTAACTCGCTTATAGGATCTCGAAGGACCTACAATCCTGGGATAAGCTTCCCAAAACTCAACACGTCATTTATCGGAAAAATCCGCAGGAATACATGATTTACCACTGCGCACTTAAGTCTACGACCAACACAGTCGGCATAAGACCTCTATTTGCACTGGGCTACTCTCATCCTGACCTGAATCAACTGGATCATCTCCGAAATCTCTAGACTAGCTGGGGTCCAAAATCCTACTTACGCAGAGTCAGAAAAACAACAGACTGGTGATCGACACGACCTAACCCCTAAACCTAAAGGTTGCCAATTGGAGTGTCTCCTGATAACAGCTATCGAAGAAGAACCCTAACCATGGCGAGTGACGATCCCCAACTGCCGACACAGTTTACACAAACACACAACTTAACAAAGAACGACTGAGCAAACTGAGTATAACCGGACGACAAGAATCCGAATGGAGTCACACCCTGACTAACCCTGGGTAGACACCATAACGAAATTCATGGAGATCTTCTCCCGCTCCTACTTCGGAACAGTTAAAGGTTGCAACTCTCCAGCCGGCCTCAGATGCTCAACCCAAACACACAAAAGACAGACACCTTGAAACGAAACCCAAAGCTTCTCTTTACATCCCTGCCCACCTGTAACTATCTCACAAGTCACGTCAATGTTGGTGGAACTTGAATGAATACAGAGAGTTGACTGATGTGCCTGTTCTAGGATTTCACGTTTCTACCTGATAACATCAGGTACACAAACGCGTCCCTAACTTACCACACCCGTGTCACAAATCAAGGTCTCCGAATCATTACCCGGCCGAGTATGCTCAAGTATCTCTGACGTACGAGCATCGGCGGGCAGTGTCTCGCGAAAGCGATTAAAGAAAAGTAGTCGGGCGCGGACATGAGCAAGCTGTCCCCTCCGTAGAGACGAACTTAAGCTGTACTCAACGATCGCACAAGAACTGTAAATCCGCAGAAGACTATCGTTACAATCAAAATCCGCTGCAGGAAGATATACATTAAGCTCTGGTGGTCTGTGAGAATCTGACACGACTCTCGAACAAATAGTGTCTCCAAATCTCCAACGCAAAACCACCACGGCCATCTCCAGATCATGAGTGGAATATATTTCTCGTACTTCCTCTAAATGTAGGGAAGCAAAAGCGATAACTCTATAGTGCTACATCAGTGCACAATCGAGCCCCACTCAAGAAACATTACAGTTAAACAACAAGGTCGTCCGAACCAAAAGCAAAGAAAGGACTGATGCAGTTGTTAACCGAATCTTTAACTGCCGAAAACTCCGCACACATGCCTCAATCCAAAAAAAAGAAACCTCCCTTCCGGTCAATTCAGTCAACGGTACAGCACTACACCAGCAGTCCTGCACGAAACGGCGGTAAAAACCTGCTAAGCCCCAAATCTGCGGACCTCCGTCCTGCACACAAGTCTGTGCCTAAGCTGTACGGCCACGATCTTCCTCGGAACCATACGAAACCGTCTCCCGTGACTACAAGACCTAGGAGTCCACACGAACAAGCCTGAAGAAACACTCCGAGAATCTAGCAAACTGCTGGTGCTTTCCCAGTATCTGCATAACAAATCCTCAAGTGCTACTCCTGTCCCTCAAGGCACATTAAATAGACCAGAATGTCGTAAATAACACAACAATAACTGGCCGAGGAACGGCCTGAAGAAATCTGGTTCATCATATCTACGAATGCTGCTAGGGCATTGATTGTTAGTGATTTCACGATCAAAAATATAATTACCGCAATCAGGAACGGCGTCGCTTCGCAGCTAGCCGGTGAGTGCGGGTCGATCCACAGAGACGGGTAAATTCCTTTATTGTGTTTTAACGAGTTGATTCTATTTGTCGTTTTGGTTTTATAAAAATCTAGATCTAAAACTTAATTAATCTAATTTAAATTCTTGCTAGGGTTAGGCTTAGAGGAAGTTTTGGAGATTGATGTTTCCTTCACCGCTTTCAATGCCGTATTTTAGATCCATTAGGTGTTATAGTAATTATCGATAAAGTGGATACGACTCTTTTGGGAAGATGTTTTCTTCCTCTAGATTCGTATCCTTCCTTTATCGTTAATTACCCTAACCCCCATGGAAAACGCGCGCAACCGGCCCTTTATACTGCGGTTCACCGTTACCTCGAAGGGTAGGGTGCCGCAGGGAGCGGTTGTGCGCGCATGCATGGAGTTCTTAATGGGTTAGGCATTGAAAGGGGTGAGAGATCTCATCTCTCAACCCTTTCCCTAAGGCTAACCCTAACAAGCGAGGAGACTACTCGCTCATTAGGGGATGAGAAGACATTATAATTAAAATAAAATACTTACTAATGGTGATGGCTCCCTCCAAGCGATAAAGAACAGATCTGAATGTCACGTCCAGAATTTCTGAATTTTATTTATTGAAAAGAGGCATACAATTTTTAGATCTAAGATTACAATTTATAGGAAAATAGAAAACCTAGGGCTACAGACTCTCGCACATGTGAATTTACAGATTTGACCCCTAAGAATCCCAACACCCACAACGTCGCAACAGCAGAAGAAAAATCCACCGTCACGCGCACTATATGGCCGCGGAACCGCGGCGCGAGGTAGGGTTTGGCCGCGGATCCGCGGCCAAAGAAAGGAGTTGGGCCATGAGACTTTTGGGCTTCCTTCTCTGCTTCTTGGGCTCTGTATTTTTATATGTATTTTCTCTGTTGGGCTTCTGGTTCTTCTCCAGATTTTTAGTGAAGACTTGTATTGGGCTTTTTAACCGTTTCACTTGACTTTTTGGACCTTGCACTGTTCTTCGACTAGGCTTGACTGAGATCCGTCTAATTGTTGGTCAAAAGTCCCTTTTTCTGTTGTTTTGTGTCTTTCTCACTATATTTGCTCCAGAAACCTGTAACCTGTAATATGCAACAAACGTGCGTCAAGAGTACCTGTTTATTTATAAAAAGATAAGAAATAGGGGAATGATAAATGCAATATTATGGTCTGAACAAATACCCCCAAACTTATCTTTTGCTCGTCCTCGAGCAAACTTATTATTTTATTCACTAAAATTCTAACCACACTTTCGCAGGGAAACGCGATTGCACTGAGCACGTGCAACAAGCCGTTAAACCTCTAGGTGTCCCTAGTAGGAGGAGTGTTGTCTCCTGAGGGTTTTCAGCGGATTACACCCACAAAATCCTATCAACTCGGCCCATTGATTTTAGTTCTCCAATTAGGTTTTCCAATAAGGAATTCTATTATCTTCTACTTGTAAATTGTCCACCCATATTCTTCACGCTTCTTCATTATTTAACTTAAGATTATATATGTTATGTAGACTTACTTAGCTTTTGGCATTTCTTAAGTTTTCCTTCTAGGGTTACATCTCCACTCAGGAATTTCTATCAACTCTATTAAAGATACAAATTTTATCTTTCATTCCTCTCTCTTATCTAAATTCCAATCACGTACCCCTACGTGTGTGTATAGATCACCCCTACACTTGGAAATTCAATTCAAGCAATCATGCCCTTGTCCGTTGTAAAAAGTACTAATTAGTTAGTGAATGAAATTTGCTTATACATCCTTCATGCGACCGTTAATACTTCTTGAGGTACCATCGACCGATTACAAAATGCGCTTGCACTTTAAAGCGTACTTCCTAGTCTTTGCAACATCCAAGGCTTTAGCAGTGGCTCCCAAACCAGTTGGTCTAAGGCACTAGGTGATAAGGCACCCTCGCTAAATATTTTTCTATTTTTACAGCCTTAAGTAATTACAAAAACCAGTGTCCATTTTTTCTTTATTCACTTTTTTTTTCTTTTTATTTTCATTGTACTAAGGACGTTAGACAAGAGCATTTCAAGGTCTCTTCTACTATTCCAAGTTTCAAGGTGCGTGATTGTGCAATTTTGTAGGGTATACATTTTCAGAATCCAGACATAAGCTAGGAACTATCTTTCAAACTTATACTTTAATTAGAACATCAATACTCTTCCCTCATTTCGACTTAGTCCAAGAAGTGAAACCAAAATATGCCTATTTCTAAATAAACTACAAGGCATATACTTTCTACCGTTAAACTTTAAGGAATGTTATTTTTAGGGTTTTTAATTCACTAAGTCTAAGATGTAGTTTTTCCTAGCTAGTTAACCTATTTGTCAAACTCTAGTCAATTAGCCAAAATTGAATACATTAATTTTTATAATTTTTGAAATTTTTCAAATTTTTATGGGTTTTCAAATAAGTATGCAAATGCAAAAATATGTACAAATGAATGCGAAGGAAGAAGACGTACCGAGCATAAATACCCCCAAACTTGAACTTGACAGTGTCCTCACTGTCATGCTAAACCAAGAGGGTCAAAATACCGATACTCCCCTATTTATTTATTTATGGGTTTTTTTTTTATGGTTAAGAAAAACAAATATATACAAAAAGACCCTCCCCCCAAACTTCAATTAAACTATGTTAGACAATACTGCCAAACCTTGCATCGGCCAAAAGTCAACACCAACCAGTTGAAAAATTTATCAGTAAAGAATATTGGGTGGTGGAAAAATAAGTTGTGGTGGTCCGCAAAGAATTGGGGAAGATAGAAGTAGTGGTATGGGAGGTGTGGAGGGAAATATACAGGTGATGGTGATGCATCGATACGAGAATGTAAGTGATCAGCAATCAGTGGAGTGTTGGCATTCTCGTACCTTATTAAAAGAAATGGGGGTATTTCAACTTCTAAGGGAGGAAGTTGGCTCTCCACAATACCCCCAAGATGTTCCCGTGTGTCCTCTATTGACATGGCATCATCCATCAATTGTGTATGATATTCAATTATGAGGGAACTGATCTCCTCGATGTCCGCCATAGTCCTACCGAAAACTTGCCGCCTATCTTGTAAGACTTTTAAAATAGCGTTCTCTTGCTCGAAGGCTAGAGAGGCTGATATGATAATGGGAAAAGTCTCATTCTCACCTATGTAAGCATATTTAAGGTGAGGCGGTAAGGACATTAGTTCGAGTTCCGGAGGCGTAAGAATCATTGCGGAATCTACCTCGAACTTAAAGGACTCCAACACAGGTTCGAAATCACTGCAAACAACCGATTCGGATGGTTCGACTGACTCATCCAAAAATTCAAACGACTTATATTCGGGCTGTGAGTTGTCGTCATCCGAAAAAGTGAAACATTCATAATCAGCATCGGTTGTGTCAACGGTAGTAGGCTCAAGGAGGGACGCACTAGTGGCGTCAAAACTGTTTTCATCAAATAGAAATCTTTCAAGCTCGCAGTCCTCCTGCGTGATTTCGTGAATAGAGCAAACTTCTCGTGTACTACTTTTAGGTACGGGGGGCAGACTTCCCATCTTATAAATATTGAACTCACTAGACCTCTTTCCGAAGGATAGGGTCATGGAGCCATTGCGACAATTTATTACGGCATTGGAAGTGGCCAAAAATGGTCGACCAAGAATCACCGGAATTTGGTTTATTGGGTTAGCAACAGGTTGTGTATCCATAACGATAAAATCAACGGGGAATATGAATTCCCCGACTTTAATCAACACATCCTCTAGCTGACCCCTTGGATAGGCGATTGATCGATCAGCCATTTGGAGAGTGCAACGAGTGGGTTTCAACTCTCCAACCCCTAATTGTTCGTACACGGAGTAAGGAATCAGGTTAACACTAGACCCAAGATCTAAAAGTGCTCGATTAATTTTCTTATCCCCAATTGTAATGGAAATCGTAGGACTACCGGGGTCCTTTCGTTTTTGGGGTAAGGTTTGATGGTGGTTAATAGCATTGCTCACTGCACTAGCCACTAGCACTTTCTTGGGTACTTGAGATGCTTTTCTCTTTGAAGTGCATAATCCCTTTAAGATTTTCGCGTATGAAGGGACTTGTTGGATAGCATCCAAGAGAGGTATATTTATGCTAACCTGCTTAAATATCTCCACAATCTTCTCCACTTGTGTATTTGGTTTATTAGGACTCAACCTGTTTGGAAATGGTGCATTTTGAAAATTAGTTGAGTCAAATGTTTGTGGAGCAGACTGTGGATTAGGAACGGATCCCGGTATAGATGTGTTCGTGTTGTGAGAAATGGGTCCGTTAGAGCTAGAAGAAGTAGAGCCGTGTGAAGGGTGGAGAATAGGCTCTAAAGAAAAAGGTGAAGAAGGAAGTGAAGAAAATGAAGAAGGGGAAGAAGAAGAAGAACCACCGGCGGGGATGTCATCACTAGTTTCCACATTATTTTGCAACTCTCTTCCGGATCTCAACGTGGTCACCGCATTTACATTGTGATTGTGATATGCGTTTTGTGCGTGACCGGGATTGGGCAATGGTTGAGATGGAAGCTTTCCCTTTTTTCTCTCGCTCAACGCAGCAGTTAATTGTGCAATCTGTGCCTCAATAGATTTGATACTTTGATCGTGTGAGGCATTGTTATTCATTAAAGATTGCACATAACTTTCAAATCTTGCTGCGGATTCTGTAGTTTGCTTGAGAAATGCTTCAAGACTTTTCTCGAGCGAGCTAACCTTATCATCATTAGGTTGAACCAAATTGTTCGTTTGATTTGTATAAGGTTGTTGTTGGAAAAGTTGCTGGTTTTGAGTTTGTAAGGGTGCTTGTTGTTGTTGTGGAGGAGGTCTTTGAAAATTATTATTCCCTTGGACTTGTTGATTTGGGTGACTCCTCCACCCCTGATTGTATATCGAAGAGTACGGATCATTTCTTTGTCGTTGCTGGAATGCAGCATTGACTTGATCCTGTCCTTGAATAGGTGCATTATAAGGACACTCTTCGGTTAGATGTGATGGGTTCGAACAACAAGCACAAACAGTTCGTGTGGGTAGAGTAGGGGCAGGAGAAGTCGATGAGATTTTTGTCTCAATGGCTTCTAGCTTTTTCATAAGTGAGGCCATCTCGGCCTTCATAGCTATCGACATATCTATTTGATGTATGCCTGCCCTAGATTGACCACTAGAAGAAGATGATGTGGTCTTGGTACTCTTCCATTGAATTGTTTGCTCACTTAGGTCCTCAAGAAACTGCCAAGCTTCGTCGCTAGACTTGGAGAGAAAATGACCTTGACATATTGTTTCTAGCAACTGCTTCGTTGCTGCGTTCAATCCCTCGTATAAAGTTTGGCAAAGTTGCCAATTTTCTATCCCATGATGAGGGCATTGAACAAGTAGGTCCTTAAATCTCTCGAAGCACTTCCAAAATGGTTCGGAAGGAAGCTGTGAAAATTGTATGATTTCGTTTCTGATTCTAGCAGTTTTATGGTGAGGATAGAACTTTTTCAGAAAAGCTCTCACAAACTCGTCCCAATTTCTAATGGAGTGTGATGCGGTGCTGTATAGCCACTTCTCGGCTAGGTCACATAAGGTAAAAGGAATGACCCTTAGCCTTATTGCGTCATCACTTAATTGGGTTGTCTTCATCATGGCGCAAACGTTTTGGAATTTATTAATGAAAATATATGCATCTTCGGATTCCAAACCATGAAACTTAGGCAGCATATTGATGAAGTGTGGTTTTATTTCAAAATTATCCCCATTTGCCGGTGGGGGTGAAAGACATGTGGGTAAAGAAGTGCGGACGGGGTAGAAGAGATCCTGGAGCGCAACTCGTGCGGGCGCTACAACAGGCGGTAGATTCGGGTTATTCGCACCTGGCGGAGGTGGAATCATTCCCGTCGGCAAGGTATCGTTGGGGTTGAATCCCGACATACCTTCGAAAGAAGAATTTGAAGATGGAGGTAAGGAGATGGGGGGAACGTCGACGAAGGGTGCGTCGAAGGGTTCGTCGGTCGGTACCAACGAAACACGGACTAATCGGGCGTTAGTATCCCTAGTCCAAAATGACATACACTAAAGGGTAGTGCAGTCAGAAAAAAGAGAAAAACAGAATGTGGGGGTAAGATAACGTCAGTGAGAAGAAGTGGTGGAAGTGGTTTGCAAGTTTTCTTTAGCGGCAAGTTGCAAGTTTTTGAAAAGATTTTTCTTTATATTTTTTTTTATTTGTGAGTTTTGCAAGGAGGTTTTTTGAAAACGGACTCGTGACACAACTGAATCAACCACACATGCACAATCAGGCCTAGATCTAGGGTCGCCTAGGTCTACTAGACAGCTCCTAACTAGGGCTAGAAATAGACCTCAAACCGCCTCTTCACGGACAAATACGGCCAGGTAAGTGGGAAGGAACCACCACTACAGTGGGCCTAATTAAAAACCACTAGCCTAGACACCGCAATGTCGGTTAGGATAAACGGCCAATGCCTATCCTAGTCCTTTTCCTATTGAGCTCGCTGTCCTTAGGTCTGAGTCTAATCTTTTTTAATTAAAGGCGGTTGATGCAAAATGCTTAGGTGTTTTCTGGGGTCCTGGGAAGGGTGATGAAATCCCCACCCAATCTGGATTTGGTCAAATAGCCCCTTAGAGTCCGGTTAAATTATGCAAAACAAATAAAATTTCACTTGCAATCAGAATTTTTTAGCGCGGCGCAAAAAAACCTGCAGAAATCTGTTATTTAGAAGGGGGAGAAAGACTCTTTACGCAAAGAACCCTGCAGAAAATTTTTACAGATAGAGATATGGAGATTGACAGAGGGAAGAAGGAGGAACCAACTCACAAAATTTAGTGCGCTGACGTGGCAGTCAAGGCGCGGATCCGCGGCGGGAGGCCCACTTAGGCGGCGGAAAAGCGGCAAACTTAGGGTTTCAGCTTCAGAAAAAATTTGGACTGCTCTGTGCCTTTATTTCCTCTCTGTTCTTATATTCAACTTTCTGATTTCCTCTCTGTAAATTTCCAGATCTTCGATTCTTCGCTGTTCCTGCAAGATTCAAAAGATATACCCTTCAAACAGATCAAATTTGATAATTTTTTGTATTTTTTTTATTTTTTCAGATTTTTATGATTTTTAAAATTTATATCAACCCGAAAATTCACAAAAAGAAATATTACGCCGTCCCCGGCAACGGCGCCATTTGATTGGTAGAGATTTCACGATCAAAAATATAATTACCGCAATCAGGAACGGCGTCGCTTCGCAGCTAGCCGGTGAGTGCGGGTCGATCCACAGAGACGGGTAAATTCCTTTATTGTGTTTTAACGAGTTGATTCTATTTGTCGTTTTGGTTTTATAAAAATCTAGATCTAAAACTTAATTAATCTAATTTAAATTCTTGCTAGGGTTAGGCTTAGAGGAAGTTTTGGAGATTGATGTTTCCTTCACCGCTTTCAACGCCGTATTTTAGATCCATTAGGTGTTATAGTAATTATCGATAAAGTGGATACGACTCTTTTGGGAAGATGTTTTCTTCCTCTAGATTCGTATCCTTCCTTTATCGTTAATTACCCTAACCCCCATGGAAAACGCGCGCAACCGGCCCTTTATACTGCGGTTCACCGTTACCTCGAAGGGTAGGGTGCCGCAGGGAGCGGTTGTGCGCGCATGCATGGAGTTCTTAATGGGTTAGGCATTGAAAGGGGTGAGAGATCTCATCTCTCAACCCTTTCCCTAAGGCTAACCCTAACAAGCGAGGAGACTACTCGCTCATTAGGGGATGAGAAGACATTATAATTAAAATAAAATACTTACTAATGGTGATGGCTCCCTCCAAGCGATAAAGAACAGATCTGAATGTCACGTCCAGAATTTCTGAATTTTATTTATTGAAAAGAGGCATACAATTTTTAGATCTAAGATTACAATTTATAGGAAAATAGAAAACCTAGGGCTACAGACTCTCGCACATGTGAATTTACAGATTTGACCCCTAAGAATCCCAACACCCACAACGTCGCAACAGCAGAAGAAAAATCCACCGTCACGCGCACTATATGGCCGCGGAACCACGGCGCGAGGTAGGGTTTGGCCGCGGATCCGCGGCCAAAGAAAGGAGTTGGGCCATGAGACTTTTGGGCTTCCTTCTCTGCTTCTTGGGCTCTGTATTTTTATATGTATTTTCTCTGTTGGGCTTCTGGTTCTTCTCCAGATTTTTAGTGAAGACTTGTATTGGGCTTTTTAACCGTTTCACTTGACTTTTTGGACCTTGCACTGTTCTTCGACTAGGCTTGACTGAGATCCGTCTAATTGTTGGTCAAAAGTCCCTTTTTCTGTTGTTTTGTGTCTTTCTCACTGTATTTGCTCCAGAAACCTGTAACCTGTAATATGCAACAAACGTGCGTCAAGAGTACCTGTTTATTTATAAAAAGATTAGAAATAGGGGAATGATAAATGCAATATTATGGTCTGAACAGGCATCAGTGAATCCAATGACTCACTAAAACACACAAAGGCCATAGCACGTATAAGGCAGTCTTCGGAATGCCATCACTCCGAATCCGCAATAATGATGACCCGATCCCGAACAAACTTAGAAAATGTCTCGCACTCTGGAGCTGATCGAAGAAATCGTCAATGCGAGGTAAAGGATACCCATCCGCACCGTAAGCCGGTTCAATTAACGATCCGTCGATACACAACCTCAAACTGCCGTCTTTCTCTTTGACGAACAGAAATAAGAGCTTCCAAAAGCGAAACACTCGGACGCATGAAACTCCCCAACAACAACTCTGCAGCTGATCCTTAAGCTCCCTAAGCTTCGCCGGCTCATCTGGAACAATGTCGGAAAACTCTCGCACAATAGAAACCCGGTCCAACAATCCCACTGTGGCTCCGGTATCACGAATGAACGCCAAGAATCCTCGACATCTCCTCAAAAGCCGACTAGCGAAAAGGCTGAATTCAAGCTGTGAAAGGCGGCGCAACTATCCACCTGCACAACAAGAATTGACTCACCGGGAAAAACAAAACCTAACTGTTTTCCTCACGGTAGTCCACAGACGCCTAGCACGTAGCTAGTCAGTCCATGCCCAGGAGAACGTCAAATCCAACATTTCTAGATGGACCAAAACGATGGACGAATCTCTATCTCCTATCCGATTGGCACACAACTGAAATACGTGTCGCGCAACAAAAGAATCGCTGACAGAAGTTAGCACAACAAACGGCTAAACTACCTAACACGACTCTCGTCCCAACCACGACACAAGTGTGGAAAGCAAATAAATACATCAAAAGAACATACGAATTAAGGATACCTGAAAACTCTGCATTGGACGCCTGTGCGTCCCGATGAGTAGAAGCAAACTCCTGTGTCTGCCCCCTACCCGCAACTGGCTGAACTCCTCTGGTAGACAGAGCCCTCTGAGCGAACCTTCCACGTCCACGACCTCTCTGAATATGACTCTGACGAAGTGCTAAGGAACAATGTCCGACGAAGTGCTGAAGGCTCCCGCATCGAAAACATCCACGTGGTGACTGCTGACCCTACTGGGGATGAGAGCTGAACGACTGTTCTTGTCCTAAGCCTCTGATACTCCCACGACGGCCATGAAATCTGTCTTGACGACTAAACCTCTGTCTCTGGCCTGGTACACTGGTACGAGTCCTCCACTGTCCTGGAACTCTCAGCGTCTCTGGAATATGTGTCTCGTCAACAGGAGCTGCAACCACTGGTGCTATGTAGGTGACGGACTGGTGCATGCTGATCGCAAAGGACAACTGAGTAACAGGGGTGACAACCTCCTGTTGTAGCGCTCGAACGACATCAACCAATGAACTCATAGTCTGGCGGAAGTCCTGCATCTCTGCCACAAGCCTATCGATACTATCTGTCGAAGGCTGATCCGTCTGAACCTGTGTAACTAGAGTGTCATCCTGGTCAATGCTCGTCTCACCCGAGCTAACTCTGACCTCGGCCCTCGCTGCATCACCCTGAGTCCCCATAGTCATCGGCGGCAAGGCTATAAATAGAGATGAGATCCGATAAGAACACGGAAATCGAATCACAAGGATATGAATTATCAAGGAAGGAATTTCAAGCAATTTGTACTTAGGTCACTTAAGGCGAAGTAACGCATCGTGGGTATGCTGGAGACATACACACACTACGTTACTCTGCTTAAACTACCTACTCCATCATACCAAGGTCATCCTACACTCCGAAAGGTAAAACCTAGCGCTCTGATACCAACTTTGTCACGACCCGAAATTGGCACGTGACGGCCCTAATACTACGCAACGCCTAAAGACGTAACGCAGTAAAAGAAAACCAAAACCCAGAAATCTAAACCATTAAAAGACAGGAAAAGATAATAAAAGTTTTTGAAACATTTGAAATCACAATCCAAATTCTTTAAAAGTCCAATTTTTTCTTTCTTTAAAATTTTAGCAGCACTCCCTTTGTAAAAACTAACCCCAAAATGGGTACAACAGATAAAGATAAATAAAGTATCCCAAACGGGAGCAAATACATGCCCGAAGGCGGAAAACAATCACCACCACAAATATACGACGCCGTAGCGAAGAAATAAAGACAATAGAGATAAAGCTGTGTAAAAGACAACAAATCCACAAATAATATACAATATCGTCCTCACCAAGTCTCTAAGTCAACAACATAATAGTAGATGGAGAGTACAAGATACAACGAATGTA
Source organism: Agapanthus africanus (assembly GCA_030015575.1). Classification (NCBI taxonomy): domain Eukaryota; kingdom Viridiplantae; phylum Streptophyta; class Magnoliopsida; order Asparagales; family Amaryllidaceae; genus Agapanthus; species Agapanthus africanus. The sequence continues at coordinate 58,045,218 of CM057349.1, read as the reverse complement.
CAATACAAAATACAGATAACCACCAAAACCCACCTAAGCAAAATAGCACACTGTGAGCCGATGCGGTATCTGTAGCAAAAGTTGATAGATGAATAGCCTGCCTCGACTACTCTGGGGAACACCCTGCAATACCTGTGGCACAACGGGGGTGAGTTGCCAACTCGTGAATAGTAAATAACATATGCAGGTAATCGCAGGTATGTACGTACAGCATGAATCTAAGATATGCAATTAGCAGTAATAACAGGTCATATGAATGCAGAATAATGGAAAGTACACTAACAGGTACAACCAATATATGAAGCAATAATGATATGACAATAGTATGCAATAATCATGCGATAGGGATATGAGAATGTAAATATGCAGCAATCATGAAGGGTACACTAACAGGTACTACTAATACATGAAGCAGTGCATAAATAGATAAGTGTGAGGTATGGAGTGAAATATGTCATTTCTACGGAAACCTAATATCATGGTAGGATCACAATCCATCAAGACACTCAAATTCATAATTGCTCAAATCAGCCCCCAAGTTGGGCTCTCAAATCATATAAGTCTCACATCTCTCCAATGTACAAGATCGAGTAATCTCATATATCCTGAATGTATAAATCAGTAATCTCATATGTATCTGGTATCCACTCTCAATGGATCACCTAATATCCCAAATCAAACTCAAGTAAAATTCTAACATCCTAAATATATATATATATTTGCAGAAATAAATATGATGGGGTCGATACACATATATTAGCGTCCCACTCCACTAATATTGGTGTAAGGGTATATATAACAACGGCTGAATCCCCTGTTATATATACAAAGTAATTAGAAATATCATGAAAACCAATGTGCCAAGCATCGACACAGAAATACTGATCTATCAGATACCGTCACCAAGACTAGCATCCTGATAGGTACGTATCATACGCTATCCCGAAAGCACGAGTGCCTAGCTCTAACCCTCATGGTGGATGCGCAAATATCATATCAAGGAAACCGGGTTTTTCAAATAATGCATAATTTCGTGAACTCCCGCGGTTCCCAAATCCAGAAAACATCATGTAAAATCCAAATAACAATGCGCAAATCCAGGAATAAATATGTGCGATATATCTGAAATGCGAGCATATAAAGGAAAATATGTAGCTGAAACCAGATGTTTGCGAAATCAATAAGGTACAGCTAAGTATAGGTGTCTACCTATAAGTAAATGATGTAGTATACCCCCTGGGTATAAGTAAAATATGAGCAAGGTATACCTGTAGCTGTATCGTAAAGTGTATATGTACCTATTACTAATGGTACGATTCTCTATAGGTATACAGGTATGGTAAATGTCATATGTGATGAGCAGTACGAATCAATATCATAAGGTCCCTAACCAAGAAATATAGTATCTATAAGTGGTTTGTGTGTGACATGGCAATTATTGACGGTGTGTGTAGCATACAATCAGTGCTCGTGCAACAAGAATCGTCAATAATTTGTGCAGTGTCCTATGGCTACTAGTCCAAGCATAACATCTAAGTAATAGGGTAAATGCGCAATTCTAACTATAACATAGAATATGCGACAAGTATTAGAATCCTAGCCCAGACGCATAACGCCATACGGGCGATTCTCCTGTAGATATTAAATCTACTCACCAGCGCTCCACGCTAGGTGAATCCTACCACCTGTTTCCCCTTGTAGCTGTGTCCGTAGTCCCCGCCTGCAAACCTGAAAATTAGACAAGAAAATCATATATATAAGCAAATATCTCGCAAAACGCGATATCGACACTAAACGAGAAACTCGCGTCGCGAACTAAACGCACGTGTGCACGATACGCTGAAACGTGTGTATACGCGTCTAAAACTACCGCGACACGCCGCGACACGCTGGATCATAGAACCCACTCACGTATCGCGCGTATCGCGCAAACACAACGAACTAGAAATACGATAAATTGTCCCAAATTTTCTTACAGGTCAAATCTCACAAAACTACACATGCCAAAACACTATAGAACACTGCAGACAACCCTAGCCAAGACCCCAAGACCTGACTCCCCTTCCTGGCCGCAATTTGCGGCCAGATTGAATAAATCTGCGGCCAAGTTTGGGAATGGGTGGCTCGTGTTCTGGTGGTGTGTTCTAGACCTAGTAAGCATGCTCCATTCTTCTCAATTTTGTTCTGAAGGATCCGGATCAAAAGCAGATTACAGAATGCCAAAATATCGCTTAAAAACACCAATTTCCACTAAAAAGGAAACCCTATGGTATTTTTGTGAAATCCAGGGTTAAACTCAGTTAAAGTGACCCTAATAACACTTAAATGGGTAGGGTTAACCAACAAAATCATCACTTAATCAAAAGTCCACATAAATCACCTTAATTAGCACAAAACTAACTATTTAACACAAACCGAAGCTAAATCTACACAAGCTTAACAAGAAAGGGAATTGGGTTCAGAAAATATACCCTATGGAACCCTATGAAGCAGGAGAAGAAGTGTATGGAGGAAGAAGAGCTGCTGCAAGTTGCTGGAGCTGCTGCTGCTACAGCTGCTGCTGTTGCTATCTGCTGATGCTGCTGCTACTGCCTGCTGCTAATGCTGCTGTTTTGTTATTGTTGCTGCTGGAGTTGCTTGCTGCTGCTGATGTTTCTGCTGGTGTGTGTGTGAGTGTATTGAGAGAATGAGAGAATGAGGGAAATGAGAGTAATGAGGGAAAACAATTCAACCCCCCCTTCTCACTCTCTCTCACTTCATTTAATGAAGCATGGCACAAGCCATGTTGCACCATGCTCACCTCTCTCATGGTCAACAAAGAATGTCAAATTTAAATCCTTTTTCATTCATTTTTTTAAAACAACCATATAAGGTTAAAACCCAAAACACTTAATATAATTATTAAAAACTAGATTAAGGAAATGATTAGCTCACCATGCTTGCTAATCATGGCTAAACCCCAAATTAACACCCTAGTTAACATGCACAAGTGTGTGCAAGGCTAGGAAAAAATCTAATAAAATATTCATTAAATAGGATAAAATAATTAAAAATCAATTTGGTAAACATTTTATTAAAAACCATACATTAAAATATAATTATCCCCAAAACACATTCTAAGGTGTTACAACTCATAACCCAATGAGCACCTGTATACAGATTAGGTGAACCAACTGACACCAATGGCTTGTGAGACCAGTCACCGCCCCTCGTCGGGGTCTCGATCCGTATACACTAGTCTACTCTTGGAGTATCGATACCCAGTCTCGAAACTCCCATGACTAGGGACACTTTAAAGATGTGCTTATAGACCACCCAACTCTTACGTATATAATCGTCATCATACTGCTGGTAGTCAAGCATGAATACTAAGGTCTCTATCAACATGTAATAGTGATCTGTAATGTCACCTGAAGCATGTACACGATGATAAAGACAAACCAGATATCATACTATCATCTCGAGTAAGACTGTTCTACCGATACAGGTCCTTCCTCAATCATTGCAATCACGTGCCTGCGATCCAATAATTGACTTGAGGGCACTATAGCCAATAATCTCCCACTTGTACTTAAGGCTAATTATTGCGGTGTTGCATACTCACAGCCCGTGTGATACCGAGCACCCAACTTCTCTACTAATCAGTTTCACAAAGCTCGTTTGTAAAACTATTGCGTTCGAGAAATAGCCTCAGTGAGTGGATCCGCTCCAATGTCTCTTTCTATGTCTCTCTTTATCTCAAGTTCGAGGAGAAAGCCATCTCCCGAAATGAGCAATACCTGTCTTAGAATATGCCTAGATAACTGATGGGACCCAGTTCACAAACGAACTCCAAATCCAGTAAACTTCTTAGACTGTATCGTCAACTGAATTTAATCAGTATCCTGCGCCATGCCTCCCTCAGTATCCGCTTTGACCACCTGTCCAAACAACTGGGCCTCGTCAAGAGGGAAAACTATAACTCTGACAGTCACTCCGTCATCTAGGTCACCTTGGAAGCCTGGAATGATAACCGTCTCCCGAAGGAGGCTGCCGTTACCAAATCCCTAGAACATCCACTTATGTTCTAAAACTGCTTCCGAACTTTTTTCCAGGATTGGATTAATATCAACTTATTGCATCTAGTGCAAAAACAACATCCGGTGTGGTACTTGACATCTCATGATTGACTCAATTGCCTAAGAAAGTGATATGCCAATCATGCGCATCCTTCTCCCCTTTAGTCTGTAAGACACCTTTAGAGAGGGTGACTCCATCACCTGCAAGTACACCACCATGCCAGGAGTTTTCCATTCTAAAACACATTTAGAATGCTGTCTAAGTACCCATATTGGGAAACTACCCAAATTTAGATCTAAAATATAGATCTGGTAACCAGAATGTCTTATATATTATACATATCCTATGTGGAGAAACAACTGTGTGACAACCACAGTATAACCGATTGTAGTATAGGAATTTCACTTCCTATAAAGTGTATGTCATCCAAATACCAGGACATCACACCCTACTACATTCTTAACAGATCCATCTCCTATTCTGATAAAGTCAAAAACTATGACTGTCACATCAAAAATGGATGATCTATCTCCGCTATACATGCTTAAGTCTATAAATAGACATAAGCAACTTGTCCACTATGCTTCCGCTACTCCCACTGACTACAACAACCCCCTAGCAGAGTTATATACACGTGCACTTCTAAAGCTAGTTTAGAACGACGCTATACTCATCCTCATGATGGGTCTCATAATTTAGAACAGCAGTAATGTCAAGCCTGGGTAAACAAAAACCTCCATGTCACCGTCTTTGAGGATACCGAAGTACCTCTTGGGTGCCTGAGGTTACCCACCATATTTGTGGAGTGGCTAATGGAATGTCAAACCCGATTGAATTTTTAGGTTCTATTAAATTTTCAGTAATCGTTTGTGGTTCTGAAATCACTTCTAGTTCTACCATACTCCCACTACTGTTTTCTGAAAAAGTCAATTTTGCTAAAACTGTGGCAAGTCAAGAACAATATCACTATTGATCTCCCAGATGGTAGAAAGTTAACCCTCGTCATAACCCGGGATAACCCACAAACTGCCATTACTGAAACGTGCCTTCAGTTATCCAAAGTCTGGTTTTAAGCATAAGCCGGACAACTCCATTACCTTAATATCGTTAAGATATGAACCATTCTATATACAATATAGAAACAGAGACACTGATTCAAATCATGCAGTTGTCACCAGTGCATGTCAACTAAATGGAAGAAGGTCGATCAGCATTACTCAACTAGGAGTGCATCCAAATATGAGTAACCTGAAAGAGAAGCAAGTTCTCAAAACCATTACTATCAACTGAATACCAACCACAAGTATCTACATCTTTGATCACTTTGAAGAATACTGATACTTGCAACATATGGTTCTCTACTTTATTCTTATACCTATAACTTGTCATAACTTGGAGCTTGTATTTCTACGAAATACTTGTCTAAAACTGGAGAAGTCACAAGTAAACAGAATACAGTATGAGGACTAACCCATTTGTCCTAATGGATACTGGACAACATACAATACTTTGTATAAGTCCCCTGAGTTAAATAACTCAAACCCTGTGCGTCATAGGTTGAAAACTGTACTATGGTTAAGAAGAATTACACAGCTGTTTAATGCTCCTTACCTAACCATCAACTGATATAGGTAAATGTCATGGACATAATTTCAAAAGGTTATATCTCATTTTATAAAATAAACGTATAGATATATCAGTTTGAAATTGGTGCATAACAACGGATATTCAAAACCAAATATTTGCCGTTAGGCAAAACCCCAGGCGATTTCCTCAAGTATCACCAATTACAACGAATTCCGATATAAAGAGAATATAATCACCTAATTCCCAATAATTTACTCCCACTCATCATCTGTAAAACCATACAGATGTGAGAATCAAGTCTGGTAAATACACACCCTAGAATAAGGATCTGATTGGGAAATCAGTTTTCAATTAACAATGCATAGAGAAACTGAAACATGAAATTTTTTCGAAAGGGTGTCCGGGTATTCCTAGTAATGCCTCTTCCATTATCCAGATTCATGACTGTAACCGTATATTTCCTTGCCATCTCTCCAAATCCCTTTATTTGTCTCTACTCAGTACCTTCTGTACACCACCCTTAAGCTAAATGGTTTTCTTCCTTCCCTACCGTTCGGTACTAGCCTATGGTTTGGAAGAAGACTATCCAATTAACGTAATAGGTGTACTCTCTTAATCTTAGGAGTATTCGCAACTTGAGAGAAGGTAAAGATAAAAGACAACTGAATAAACCTTATTCTATTTCTCCTGAACCAGAATCCATCCTCGAACTGGAACAAGTTCCTTCGTAGTGATACAACTATACGATGGATTATCCAATAAATGCGGATCTTCGTAGTGATACGGGGTATTCTGGAGAAATGCAAAGGTGAAGTAGGAGTGGCGATGAAATACGTGGTTTCGTAATGAATAATAGCAGGCGCAATTTACTTTGCCCTCTTTCTAATCCCTTTATTTATCTTTACTTATTACCTTCTGTACACCACACTTAAGCTAATTGGTTTTCTTCCTTACCCACCTTTCGGCACCTGCCTATGGTTTGGAAGAAGACTATCCAATAAGCGCAATAGGTGTACCCTTTCCTAATCCTAGGAGCCCTCACAACCTGAGAGAAAGTAAAAAGAAAAGACATCTGAATAGTCCTATTCAATTTCTCCAGAACTGGAAACCATTCTCGAATCTGAAACAAGTTTCTTCGAGTTCGTATGTAACTATACGATGGTCATATCCAATAAATGTGGATCTTCGTAGTGATACGGAATGTTCCAGAGAAAAGCAAAGGGTAAAAGTAGGAATGGCAATGAAGTATGCAACTCAGAAAATCCAAAAGTCAATGTGTTTTAAGAAGGTTCGGTTAACTTGGTTACCGAGTTATAGTCTAGGGTCGGGCCATGGTCGCTGCTAAAGAGAGAGAGAAAAGAAACACTCAGCGTGCACTCTAACCTAAATCAAAATGGCCAATCACTTTATCTAATCAGGATGTCTTCCATTGTATCCTCAAATTCTCCTCCAAATCTAAAAGAAGAATTAGTCGGGATCATCTAAAATCACCCAAGGAGTAAACCAACTCATCAGTGGGAATCAGGATCCAACTATCATCGCATGATAAGCTGATAGAATCCACTCAAGTTATCACACTCTAGAAGGTATGCACATGCCTGGCAAGTTTCCTATATGTTTGAAACTCCCGATGTGATTTCTACCCCCATGCACTTATGACCTTGACGAAGGCCAACATATCATAAGCCACATATCAAGTTCTACCCGTTATTGACCAGGTTAATTTGAACCCACCCGTACATACCCTTGACGAAGGCCAAAATAGTAATACAACTATCCCAAACCAACACATCTATCTATGCAACAGAAAAGTAACAAACGACTACCATACACTATGCCATGACGAAGGCTAACAAATATAGCATGAATACTAAGTGTTACCCGTCTGGAATGACGGAGGGCTACGAATGATTTTTGGAGAAAAACCTTTAACGTAATGAACTTGATATCGTTGAAGGAACCGAAGAGCTTTTTACAAATATATAGTGGCGAAAAACTTTGCTAAGAGGTCACTCCCGGTGAAGGGATCCCGTCTCTTTCCTCGTGGAATGAGGTGCAGGATATTCCAACTGAATACCTCGACGCAAAGCAAAAAAGTAATCGACTATAGTGAAGTTATTACCCTGACATAAACTTCTGCCCAAGAGGGCACTCCCGGTGAGGGGATCTCGACTCTTGCCTCGTCGAATGAGGTGTTGGATATTCATAACCGAATACCTCTGTGCAAAACAAAAGAAAACTCCCTTGTAATAACAGCTTTTGAAAATTGTTCCAACAACATCGAATAGGTCTGTTTTCATTGCATTGATCAGAATCAACGCAGACCCATCAATTAATCACACCACAAAAGAACGAAAATATGATGTACGTATATGCCATCCGCATTCGCCACTGGGCTCCGTCCTCACCCATTAGGTTACTTAACTAACGACAGAGCGGGAGCTGGAGTAGCGCGGGTGTAAAACATATACAACATCTACTAGTATATATATAACAATATATAATAATCGCTCCAGGTATGATAAATGCAACATCACAGATAAGCAATAAGTATCACAGAACAATACAGATAATCTGGGAGCCCTGGGTTTCCTTTGAGCAGTAAGTGAAACCCGACGTTCCCCTGGTCGTGTGGATAGCCTGTGCAATAAAAACCTAGACCCCTACGAGCGCGGCAAGTTACCCGTCAAAACCAGAAGTGAGGCAGCCCCCTTCATCAAAGTGAATGGGCCACCCAGCACTTCACGGAATCCGGTAACTTGAGCACTCCTCCTTGGATCAACCTGTACCCCTACGAGTGCGGCGAATAGCCCACCAATTCTAGAGTGGGGCTGTCACGACCCGAAATTGGCACGTGACGACCCTTAAACTACGCAACGTCTACAGGTGTAACGCAATTTAAGTAAGTCGAAAACCCAGCAATCTAAACCATCAAAAGTAGTAAGAATAAGAATATTTTTAAAACCTTTGAAATCGCAACCCAAATTCTTTAAAAGTCCAACTTTTCTTTCCTTTAAAATTTTGGCAGCACCCCCTTTGTAAAAACTAACCCCAAAAATGGGTACAACATAAATATAAGTAAAACATCCCTAAACGGGATTAAATATACGCCCAAAGGCAGAAAACAACCACCACAACAGATATACGACGCCGTAGCGAAGAAATAAAAGACGATATAAATAAAACTGCATAAAAGAACACCAAGTCACAAAATAATATACAATATCGCCCTCGCATCAAGTCTCTAAGTCAACATGAAAGTAGTAGATGGAGAGTACAAGGATACAACGAATATACAATACAACAATGAATAACCACAAAACCCACCTAAAGCAAAACTGCACACTGTGAGCCGATGCGGTATCTGCAACAAAAGATAATAAGATAGATGAATAGCCTGCCTCGACTACTCTGGGAAGCAACCTGCAAAACAAACTGTGGTACAACGGGGTTGAGTTGCCAACTCGTGAATAGTAAATAACATATGCAGGTAATCGCAAGTATGCACGTACAACGCGAATCTAACATATGTAAGCTAAAAGCAATAAAAGGTCATATGAATGCAATAATCATGAAAGGTACACTAACGGTTACTACAACTACATGAAGCAATAATATGACAATCGGTATGCAATAATCATGCAATAATGATATGAAAATGTATATATGCAACAGTCATGAAAGGTACTCTAGCAGGTACAACTAACACATGAATCCATGCATATAAATAAAGGTATGTAAATGCAATAGTCATGAAAGGTACTCTATCAGGTACAGCTAATACATGAAGCAGTGCATAAACAATAAATATGGAGTATGGAATGAAACATGTCATTTCCATGGAATCCTGATATCGTGGTAGGATCAAAATCCATCAAGACAATCCAAATCCCAATTTCTCAAATCAGCCCCCAAATTGGCTCTCATATCATATAAGTCTAACAAATCCTGAATGTACAATATCGAATAAATCTCAAATATCCTGAATGTACAAATCAGCAATCTCATATATATCCTTTATCCAATCTCAAATAAATCTCCTGTATCCCAAATCTAATATCAAGTAAATATCTAATATCCTAAGTAAATTTTCATGAATAATTATGATGAACTATATGAATTTATATGTATACATATATATTAGCGTCCCATTTCACTATTATATATATATATATATATATATATATATATAACAGCGTCCCATTCCACTGTTATATATACTTAGGAGTAAAAAAAATATCATGAAAACAAGTGTCTAGTATCGACACATAAACACTCATATCCATATGTTCCTCGAATCGTAAGTGTCCGGCATCGACACCCGTGATCCACGTATCGGCCTTTCTCATATTTATACGTTTCTCGAATCGTAAGCGTCCGGTATCGACACCCGTGATCCACGTATCGGTATATACGTTCCTCGAATCGTAAGTGTCCGGTATCGACACCCGTGATTCAGGTATCGGTATAAAACAAATTTCAGAGTGGATGCATCCAAATATCAAGTAAAAAATAAGAAATACTTGCATAATTTCATGAAAAATCCATATCTCAATGCGAAATCCATGAATATAATATATGCAACATAAAACTGAAATGCGAGCATATAAATGAAAAGTCGCTATTTAACTGCAACAAGTTAATATAAATATAATGCGGTTCCTAATTTCTCCAATTCTAAATAACATCAAGTAAAGTAAACATGTAGCTTTAGCTGATATATGTGTAAACATAAAGGTATAGAAAGATATAGGTATCTACCTATCAGTAATGATGTAATATACCCTTCAGGTATAAGTGTAAATGTGTATGCAAGGTATACCTGTAGCTATATCATTATGTGTGTATGTACATATCACTAATGGTACAATACTCTATAGGTATACAGGTAACTAGAATGTAAGTATGTCAAGACATATGTGTAAGCATGTAGGTATACAGGTATGCTATATGTCATATGCAATAAGAAATATGAATCAATGTCCCTAACCAAACTATATCATATCTATAAGTGGGTTGTGTGTGTCATGGCAATTATTGATGGTGTGTGTGGCATACAATCAGTGCTCATGCAACATGAGCCGTCAATAATAGTGCAGTGTCCTAAATAGACTAGTCCAAGCACAATAATTAACTAAGCAGTAGGGTGTATGCGCAATTCTAAATATGAAATAGAATATGCGACAAGTCAAGTCATCTCTAGCCCAGACGCATAACGCCATGCGGGCGATTCCCCTGTAGATGTTAAATCTACTCACCAACGCTCCTGGCTAAGTGAAGCCTACCACCTGTTTCCCCTTTGTCGCAGCGTTCGAAGTTCCCGCCTGCGAACCTGTAACATAAAACAATATAACAGAAAATATATATTAGCAATAGACCCAAAACACGTACAATCTATATGGACCAACATGACAAAACATATGTACTCTTAAGTGTTCGTATTGTAACTAACGTGTAAAGCGACAGTACGAAATTAACTCAGAGCAACAGCAATACAGAACACGCACCGTATCGGATAACGTATCGCATGAAACGAAACACTAAAAATACGCAAAGTGTCCCAGATTTTTCTGTACCAAAAATTTGTAAAAGTTGCAAGTACCATGAGACTACATACAACCCTAGAGACCCCTACACAAAAATCCACACCCCAACTCCCCAGTCTGGCCGCAATTTGTGGCCAGAACTAATTAATTTGCGGCCGTACGGAAAGGAATTGGGCTCGTATTTTGAAGGTAGGTTCTAGGTCACTACACTAGGTCACTGTGATGGGAACTTTTGTAACAAATACCTGGTTTGATAGCAGATCACCCGAGACCCAAATTTACACTAAAAATACAATATTTACCTAAAACGATACGATACGCGATAAAAGCTGAAACTAACAAGCTAAGTTACACAAAACGAACTTAAAGAACAGAAAGAGATCATTACCTAACCCAAAGAACTCAAAGATCCAAGCTTTGCAAACTCCAAGACATCCAAGAGGAAAAAGGTGGTAAAAGATGTGATTTTTGTGAGATTTGTGAAGTTTTTGATGAAGTTTTGTGATGGAGAATGAGAGTGTTCAGTTGTGAGGTGAGAGATATGAAAGAATAAACGAGATAGAGAAATGAGAGAGTGTGTGAGGATGAGAGTGTGTGAGGATAAGAGAGAGGGAGGTGAGTGCAGGGTAAGAGATGAGGTGAGTGTAACCATTAGCATTAACTCACCATTAATGCTTTCACACCTCACCTTGCCACCTCTTCACTCGACAAAAGAAATATCTCTCTCACACAAATATCTTGAATTAGGGTTAAGGATTAAAGCAAAGATTAGGATAAAAGCAAAGGATTAGATAAATGGTTAAGTATCATGGTTACTAATCTAAATTAGTACAAACAAACCCTCACATTAACGTGCACACATGCGTGCATGTCCATAACAAATAATAATAAATTATTAATTAAATATTATAAAATGTGAGGAAGCCGAATTGGTAAACTTTTTTATAGTAAACCCGCATTAACGTCTAAACGAACACTAACCGAAATCTAAGGCGTTACAATCTCCCTCCTTATAAAAATTCGTCCCCGAATTTAAATTTCTCACTAAGCGTACCTTCAAAGAGAAGATTGCAAACTCTCATATCTCGCTCGTAGCCTTCTAAGTGATCACCTCACTATACGGCTACGCCCAAGAAAAACCTTTCACAGATGGCAAGAACCTTGACCGAAGTTTCTCCACCAGCCGAACCACTAACACAATTGGCTGCCGGTGAACAAAAAGATCGCGTCCAAGCTACATGATCTGGTGCTGAATCATGTGAGAAAGGTCATGAAGGTAATTGCAAAGTATCGACACAAGGAATACGGGGTGAATACTCAATAATCTGGGCGGAAGTGCCAAATTAAAGGCGAGGGAACTAACTTGCTTTAAGGATCTTAAAAGGACCTACAATTCTGGGATAAGCTTCCCAAAACTCAACACGTCATTCATCGGAAAGTCCGTAGGAATACATGATCTCCCACTGCGAACTCAAGTCTGCGACCACCACGGTCGGCATAAGACCTCGGTCTGCACTGGGTTGTTCTCATCCTAACCTAAAACAACTGCATCATCTCCGAAGTCTCTAAACTAGCTGGGGTCCAAAAATCCTACTTACGCAGAGTCAGAAAAACAGACTGGAGATCGACACGTCCTAACAACTAACCCTAAAGGTTGTCAATTGGAGTGCCTCCTGATAACTGCAATTGAAGGAGAACCCTAACAATGGCAAGTGACGATCCCAACTGCCGACAACAATTAGTACGCACGCACAAGCATATCCTCCAGAGTCGGTATAGCCTGTTCTCACAAAACCATCATCCTGCGGATGGAAAGACGGAGCTAAAGCTCAACCAGTACGCATGGCTTCCTGAAACTCCTACCCAAGATGGCAAGCGAACAGGATGCCCTCATTGGATACTACCCATGAAGGAACTTCGTGCAACGCACAAACTTAACAAGGACAACTGAGCAAACTGAGCATAACCGGACAACAAGCATCCGAATGGAGTCACACCCTAACTAAACCCGGGTAGACTCCACAACGAATATTCATGGAGACCTGCTCCCGCTCCCACTCCGGAACAGTTAAAGGTTGCAAATCTCCAGCCGGTCTCAGATGCTCAACATTAGCACACAACAAGACAGACATCTTGAAACGAAACCCGAAACTTCTCTCTACATCCCTGCCCACCCATAACTATCTCACAAGTTACGTCAAATGCTGGTGGAACTTGAATGAGTACAAAGAGTTGACAGATGTGCCTACTCTAGGATTTCGCGTCGCTACCCAATAGTATCAGGTACACAAACGCGTCCCTAAACTTAGCACACCCTTGTCACAAATCAAGGACTCCGGATCATTACCCAGCCAAGTATGCTCAAGTATCTCTAACGAACGAGCATCGGCGGGCAGTGCCTTGCGAAAGCGATTAAGGAAAAGTGGTCGGGCGTGGACATGAGCAAGTTGTCCCCTCAGTAGAGGCGAACTTAAGCTGTACTCAATGATCGCACAAGAACTGTAAATCTGCAGAAGACTATCTCAACAATCAAAACCCGCTGCAGGAAGATGTTCATTAAACTCTGGTGGTCCGTGAAAATCTGACACGACTCTCCGAATAAGTAGTGTTTCCAAATCTCCAACGCAAGACCACCGCGGCCATCTCCAGATCATGAGTGGGATATCCTGCTAGTACTTCCTCCAAATGTAAGGAAGCAAAAGCGATAACTCTATAATACCGCATCAACACAAAATCGAGCCCCACTCGCGAAACATCACAGTTAAACAATAAGGTCGCCCGAACCAGAAAGCAAAGAAAAGACTGATGCAGTTGTTAACCGGGTCTTCAACTGCCGAAAACTCCGCACGCATGCCTCAGTCCAAAGAAAAGGAACCTCCTTTCTGGTAAGTCCAGTCAACGGTGCAGCGATACACTAATAATACTGCATGAAATGGCGGTAAAAACCTGCTAAGCCCAAAAATCTGCGGACCTCCGTCCCGTACACAAGTCTGGGCCAAAGCTATACGGTCTCGATCTTCCTCGGGACCATACGAAAATCGTCTCCCGTAACTACAAGACCTAGGAGTCAACACAAACAAGCCTGAAGGAACACTCCGAGAATCTAGCAAACAGCTGGTGCTCTCCCACTCCCAGTATCTACAAAACAAATCCTCAAGTGCTGCTCATGTTCCTCACGACACATTGAATAGACCAGAATGTCGTCAATAACACAACAATAACTGGTCGAGGAACGGCCTAAAGAAATCTGGTTCATCATATCTACGAATGCTGCTAGGGCATTGGTGAGTCCAATGACACCACCAAAACACACAAAGCCCATAGCACACGCAAAAGCAGTCTTCCGAATGTCATCACTCCGAACCCGCAACAATGATGACCTGATCCCAAACAAACTTAGAAAAATTCTCGCACTCGCGAGCTGATTGAAGAAATCATCAATGCGAGCTAAAGGATACCTATCTACACCATAAGCCAGTTCAATTGACGATCAATCAATACACAACCTCAACTGCCGTCCTTCTCCTTGAAGAACAGAAATAGGAGTTCCCCAATGCGAAACACTTAGATGTACAAGCCCCCCAACAAACAACTGTGCAGCTGATCCTCAAGCTCCCTAAGCTTCGCCGGCTCATCTGGAACAACGTCAGAAAACTCTCGCACGAAAGGAACCCGGTCCAACAAACCCACTATGGCTCCAATATCACGAATGAACGCCAAGAATCCCCGTCATCCTCTCCTCAAAAGCCGACTAGCGAAAAAGGCTGAATTCAAGCTGTGAGAGGCTGCACCACTGTCCCCATGCACAACAAGAATTGACTCGTCGGGAAAACAAAACCTGACTGTTTCCTCACGGTAGTCCACAGACGCCTAGCACGTAGTTAACCAGTCCGTGCTCAGGAGAACATCAAATCCAACATCTCTAGAAGGATCAAAACGACGGACGAAATAAAGCCTGTTTTTAATCATAAAACAGGGCTCTGCGGTCTTTTTAAAGACCGACAGTAGCCCGATTCTTTAGTCTCTATCTTCTATCCGATTGGCACACGACCGAATTACGTGTCGCGCAATAAAAGAATCGCTGACAGAAGTTAACACAAAAACGGCTGATCAACATAACATGACTCTCGTCCTAACCATGGCACAAAGTGTGTAAAACAAACAAGTACATCAAAAGAACATACGAATTTAGAATACCTGAAAACTCTGCATTGGATGCCCACATGTCCCAATGAGTAGAAGCAAACTCTCGTGTCTTCCCCCTACCCGCAACTGGTTGAAATCCTCCACTGCTAACCCGTCCCCTCTGAGCGGATCCTCTGCGACCACGACCTCTCTGCACATAAGCCTGACGTGGTGCTAAGGAACAATGTCTGATGAAGTGTTGAAGGCTCCCACATCGAAAACATCTACGCAATGACTGCAGACCCTCCTGGGGATGAGAGCTGAACGACTGTCCTCGTCCTAAGCCTCTGCTACTCCCGCGACGGTTATGAAATCTGTCTCGACGACTAGGCCTCTGTCTCTGGGCTGGTACACCGGTACGAGTCCTCCACTATTCCGGAACTCCTAAAGTCTCTGGAAGGCGTGCCTCGTCAACTGGGGCTGTATCCACTGGTGCTATGTAGGTGACGGAATGCTGCATGATGATCGCAAGGAACAATTGGGTAACAGGGGTGACAACCTCCTGTCGCTGCGCTCGAACGGCCTCAACCAATGAACTCATCGTCTGGCGCATATCCTGCATCTCTGCCATAAGCCTAGCGATACTATCTTTCGAAGGTGGATCAATCTTCTCCTGTGCAACGAGCATGCCATCCTGGTCAGTCCTCGTCCTACCCGAGTCAATCCTGACCTCGGCCCTCGATGCATCGCTCTGAGTCCCCATAGTCATCGGCGGCAAGGCTATAAATGGAAATAAGGGTCGATAAGAACACGGAAATCGAATCACAAGGATATGTCATCAAGGAAGGAATTTCAAGCAATTTGTACTTAGGTCACTTTAGGCGGAGTACCGCGTCGTGAGTATGCCGCGGACATACACACACTACGTTACTCTGCTTTAAGCTACCTACTCCATCATACCAAGGTCATCCTACACTCCGAAAGGTAAAACCTAGCGCTCTGATACCAACTTTGTCACGACCCGAAATTGGCACGTGACGGCCCTTAAACTACGCAACGCCTACAGGCGTAACGCAATTTAAGTAACCCGAAAACCCAGCAATCTAAACCATCAAAAGTAGTAAGAATAAGAACATTTTTAAAACCTTTGAAATCGCAACCTAAATTCCTTAAAAGTCTCTTTCCTTTAAAATTTTGGCATCACCCCCTTTGTAAAAACTAACCCCAAAATGGGTAAAACATAAATATAAGTAAAGCATCCCCAAACAAGAGCAAATACACGCCCAAAGGTGGAAAACAACCACCACAACAGATATACGACGCCGTAGCGAAGAAATAAAAGACGATATAAATAAAACTGCATAAAAGAACACCAAGTCGCAAAATAATATACAATATCGCCCTCACATCAAGCCTCTAAGTCATATGAAAGTAGTAGATGGAGAGTACAAGGATACATCGAATATACAATACAACAACGAATAACGACAAAACCCACCTAAAGCAAAACTGCACACTGTGAGCCGATGCGGTATTCGTAGCAAAAGATGATAAGATAGATGAATAGCATGCCTCGACTACTCTGGGGAGCAACCTGCAAAACAAACTATGGCACAACGGGGGTGAGTTGCCAACTCGTGAATAGTAAATAACATATGCAGGTAATCGCAAGTATGCACGTACAGCGTGAATCTAGCATATGTAAGCTAAAAGCAATAAAAGGTCATATGAATGCAATAATCATGAAAAGTACACTAACAGTTACTACAACTACATGAAGCAATAATATGACAATCGGTATGCAATAATCATGCAATAATGATATGAAAATGTATATATGCAACAGTCATGAAAAGTACTCTAACAGGTACAACTAACACATGAATCCATGCATATAAATAAAGGTATGCAAATGCAACAGTCGTGAAAGGTACTCTATCAGGTACAGCTAATACATGAAGCAGTGCATAAACAATAAATATAGAGTATGGAATGAAACATGTCATTTTCACGGAATCCTGACATCGTGGTAGGATCAAAATCCATCAAGACAATCCAAATCCCAATTCCTCAAATCAGCCCCCAAACTGGCTCTCATATCATATAAGTCTCACAAATCCTGAATGTACAATATCGAATAAATCTCATATATCCTGAATGTACAAATCAGCAATCTCATATATATCCTTTATCCAATCTCAAATAAATCTCCTGTATCCCAAATCTAATATCAAGTAAATATCTAATATCCTAAGTAAATTTTCATGAATAATTATGATGAACTATATGAATTTATATGTATACATATATATTAGCGTCCCATTTCACTATTATATATATATATATATATATATATATAACAGCGTCCCATTCCACTGTTATATATACTTAGGAGTAAAAAAAATATCATGAAAACAAGTGTCTAGTATCGACACATAAACACTCATATCCATATGTTCCTCGAATCGTAAGTGTCCGGCATCGACACCCGTGATCCACGTATCGGCCTTTCTCATATTTATACGTTTCTCGAATCGTAAGCGTCCGGTATCGACACCCGTGATCCACGTATCGGTATATACGTTCCTCGAATCGTAAGTGTCCGGTATCGACACCCGTGATTCAGGTATCGGTATAAAACAAATTTCAGAGTGGATGCATCCAAATATCAAGTAAAAAATAAGAAATACTTGCATAATTTCATGAAAAATCCATATCTCAATGCGAAATCCATGAATATAATATATGCAACATAAAACTGAAATGCGAGCATATAAATGAAAAGTCGCTATTTAACTGCAACAAGTTAATATAAATATAATGCGGTTCCTAATTTCTCCAATTCTAAATAACATCAAGTAAAGTAAACATGTAGCTTTAGCTGATATATGTGTAAACATAAAGGTATAGAAAGATATAGGTATCTACCTATCAGTAATGATGTAATATACCCTTCAGGTATAAGTGTAAATGTGTATGCAAGGTATACCTGTAGCTATATCATTATGTGTGTATGTACATATCACTAATGGTACAATACTCTATAGGTATACAGGTAACTAGAATGTAAGTATGTCAAGACATATGTGTAAGCATGTAGGTATACAGGTATGCTATATGTCATATGCAATAAGAAATATGAATCAATGTCACAATATCCCTAACCAAACTATATCATATCTATAAATGGGTTGTGCGTGTCATGGCAATTATTGACGGTGTGTGTGGTATACAATCAGTGCTCATGCAACATGAGCCGTCAATAATAGTGCGGTGTCCTAAGGATACTAGTCCAAGCACAACAATTAACTAAGCAGTAGGGTGTATGCGCAATTCTAAATATGAAATAGAATATGTGACAAGTCAAGTCATCTTTAGCCCAGACGCACAACGCCATGTGGGCGATTCCCCTGTAGATGTTAAATCTACTCACCAACGCTCCTAGCTAAGTGAAGCCTACCACTTGTTTCCCCTTTGTCGCAGCGTCCGAAGTTCCCGCCTGCGAACCTGTAACATAAAACAATATAACAGAAAATATATATTAGCAATAGACCCAAAACACGTACAATCTACACGGACCAACACGACAACACATACGTACTCTTAAGTGTTCGTATTGTAGCTAACGTGTAAAGCGACACTACGAAACCAACTCAGAGCAACAGCAATGTTGGATATAGTGCCCTCAGAGTCAATTATTGGATCACAGGCACGTGATTGTAATGATTGAGGGAGGACCTATACCGGTAGAACAGTCTTACTCAAGATGATAGTACGCTATCTGGTTTATCTTTATCATCGTGTACTGCTTTAGGTGACATTACTGATCACTATTGCACGTTGATAGAGCCCATAGGATTCTTGCTTGACTACCAGCAGTATGATGGCGATCATATATGTGGGAGCTGGGGTCTATAAGCACATCCTTAAAAGGTCCCTAGTCGTGGGAGTTTCGAGACAGGGCATCGATACTCCGGAGTAGAATAGTATATACAGTCGAGACCCCGACGAGGGGCGATGGCCGGTCTCATAAGCCACTGGTGTCAGTTGGTTCACCAAAGATGTATACAGGTGCTCATTGGGTAATGAGTACACCGGACAGGACTCGCCGGGAACATGCTAGTTGGTATTATACCTAGCGTCAGATAGCAGTTCCCTGGTGACATGTGTACAGGTTAGTTCATCGACCTGAGATCGTAATTTGTCTCGTATGAGTTCCCACTGTACTTTGATTACTACCCTACCATGGCTCAAAGGAGTCGTGCAAACAGGTTTTAGTTGGGTACAGTCCCGAGCCACATGGAGGCAGTGAGCGGATCCGCAAGTAGTATCTCAAGGTGTTCTGGGATACACTCCGACATGACTTGTACCGCTTTTGGGGGTCTGACTTTTACCAACCCCCTAGGCCCGCCATGCGATGCTCATAGACGAACGGACCAGACTGTACGGATATTGTCACTGACAGGCTCAGTAGGGTGTCTGGATGAGTTCGCTCATCGACGTCCCTTTTGGTCAATACCTGGTAGCCCGTTACGTATGACTAATACCTCTGATGTGCTAGTGGTTAAATCCACATCCAAAGTATTGACGAGTCTTTAGAGTCCCCCACAGACAGTTTCTCAAGTTTCGGGCGAAACGCTGTAGATGCCGTATGGATATATGGCAGGGTTCGATCTTATACGTGCGGTATTGCACGGATCATGATCGGACGGATACTACTAGCGGGCTTTGGTTTAAGCCGGATCCTAGTATTGTACAGTGTAGATTTTGTCTCATTGCATTTGTATTCGGTCAGAATACAAATGCGGGCATGTATATACAGTCGCGTGGTTTTCCTGTAATTTATTACGGGATCAGTTTTTTTGAAGTTGCCAGTTTGTATTCTGTTTCGGCCATTTTTCCTTTGTTCCTTCTTTGGCTGAAAATTGATGGAGGGGCTAATTTGCAAATGTGCAAATTAGCAATTTGGAGGATGGTTTTTGTGGTGGCTTTTTCTCCCCTTGCACATGGATGCTTCATGAGTTTTCTAGCATCTTTAGATTCCATTTTGTGCACATGGCTTGAATTAAATGAAAAAGGATTTGGATTAGAAATTGATGTGATCCTTTTATCTTGTTATCACCCATTTCTCTTTCTTGCTTTTATTTTTTTCTTCTCTCTCTCATTTAGAGTAGGGGCCGGCCACAAAAGAGAAGGGGGAGGGTTCATTTTGGTGATGAGGAAAAATTATTCATCTCATTCTTTGCTTGCTACAAAAATTCATAACCCCTCTCCAAAGTTCATTTTTCTTCTCCAATCAAAAATGGAAACTTCATAAACCCTTGAGGCAAACCGATTCTACACTTAGTCTACAACATTCTTGGACACATCGGCTTGCCAACTTCGTGTCCGAGTTGCATCGGTCCAGAGGTGGGAGCCCGTAAAAAGACTCGGCGATGTGGTGCCCTTTCCGACGAGGAGATGAAGACCGGAGATTCCGCGAGGAGATCGGGATGGAGGCCGAAGACCGAAGATTCCGCGAGGAAATCGGGATGGAGGCCGAAGACCGAAGAACACGGATCGCTCGGTATAGCTTTCTACCCATTCTCTAGTTTGCTAGCATTAGGTTAATGGCCCGATCCGGGTTTTTAGTACGCGGTAGCGCCATTTTTAAAGTTAAAGAAAAGTTTCGTTTCCGCATTTTGGCCTCGGAAAGACGGCCGGGGCGCTGCCGTGCACTTACATTGGTACCGGAGACAGGCCATTAACCTATTCTAGCTTGCTCTAACGTGTTTACAAGTTCGATCGAACGGATTTTCCAAAACCGCGTTTTCATGTCCAGTTTCTGTCGAATTTTTCCTGTGCTCTAAAAATTATTTGGTACATTGTAAAAATACGAGCAGGGTTTTTAAAGAAGACTGCAGAAAATTGGTGGCTTGAAGGCACTGTATAGCCGCGGAACCGCAGCCATAACCCTCTTTTGGCCGCGGTTCCGCCGCCGCACAGTAGCTGCGCTGCACCAAATTTCTACAGTGGGTCTTGGACATGGAAATAGGGTTTTTGGAATATTCTTTTTGGGCCCAGATTTATTTTGAGTGCTACAGTTGTGCTTGGGGCTCACTTTGGAAATTTAGTCGATCGAAAATTTTAAACATGTTAGTTCACAGTATTTACATTATATCTGCGACCGTGAATGTCACTTGATCGGTAAATCCTGTCAACTGCTATAGCCCTTTTAGACGGATTTGCGAATGTGACATTCACGTTGATGTTCTGTGTTGTACTGTGTTGTTGCGGATTTGTCGTGGTGGATAGCCTGGATGCAATGGTAGTACAGTTTGGTTGTATATGTGTAAGTGCACGGCGGCGCCCCGGCCGTCATTCCGAGGCCAAAATGCGGAAGCGATGGTTAACTTTAAACTTTTGATCCGGCACCACCGCGAACTAAAATCCCGGATCGGGCCATTAATCTAGTCCTAGCTATCAAGAGAAGGGGTAGAGAGATATACCGAGCGATCCGTGTCCTTCGGTCTTCTCGTCGTCGTCCCGATCTCCCGCGGAATGTCCGGTCTCCACCTCCTCGCCGGAAGGGCACCAGGTCGCCGGCTTCTTTTACGGGCTCCCACCTCTGGTCCGAGGCAACTCAGGCACGAAGTTGGCGAGTCGACGTGCCCAAGGTTTGTTGTAGAATGTGTAGTGCTCTTTGTCTCTATTGGGGTAGAGGTAGTTGCCATATGGTGGAGGTATGAGATATAAGCTTTTGGAGGAGGAGCTAAAAATGATTTTTGCCAAGCCAAAGGAGTGTAAATCCCCACTACAAAATTGGGACAGCCCCAACTTTTCCTTTGGCCGGCCATGACAAGAGAGGAGAGGAAAAAAATATCAAGAGAGATGTAGCCTCAAAAGCAAGAGAGAAAAAGGAGTTGTGATAATGAACAATGATCACAAAACCAACCTCACACTCCATCAACCTAATCAACTCCCATCTATCATCATAACATCCAAAAGCCATGCAATGATGGTACAATTATCATGAAGCAAAAGAAAGTCAAGGGTGGGAGAAACATCATGATACAACAATATGCAAAGACAACCCTCCAAAATACTTATTTGCACAAATGCAAATAAGCCCTCCTCCACCAAACTTCAGTCAATGAAAGATACAAAAAAATATGGCCGAAACGGAAAACAAACTGGCAACTCCAAAAAACTGATCCCGTAATAAATTACAGGAAACCCCGCTACTGTATATACATACCCGCATTTGTATTCCGACCGAATACAAATGCACTGAGACAAAATCTACACTGTGCAATACTAGGATCCGGCTTAAACCAAAGCCCGCTAGTATTATCCGTCCGATCATGGTCCGTGCAATACCGCACGTATCTGATCGAACCCTACCATATCTCCATACTGCCTCTACAGCGTTTCGCCCGAAACTTGAGAAACTGGTCTGTGGGGGACTCTAAAGACTCGTCAACACCTTGGTTGTGGATTTAACCACTAGCACGTCAGAGGTATTAGCCTATACGTAACGGGCTACCGGGTATTGACCAAAAGGGACGTCGATGAGTGAACTCATCCTGACACCCTACTGAGCCTGTCAGTGACAATATCCGTACAGTCCGGTCCGTTTGTCTATGAGCATCGCATGGCGGGCCTAGGGGGTTGGTAAAAGTCAGACCCCCAAAAGCGGTACAAGTCGTGTCGGAGTGTAGCCCAGAACACCCTGAGATACTACTGGAATACCTACCAGTAAATCTCCTGCCTTGGCCAAGGACTTTCATATACTGGCTCTCCTAGACACAGCGCGACCTCACCCCCAATACGGGGAGAGACGAACCCCTGAAGATCCGCTCACTGCCTCCATGTGGCTCGGGACTGTACCCAACTAAAACCTGTTTGCACGTCTCCTTTGAGCGTGGTAGGGTAGTAATCAAAGTACAGTGGGAACTCACACGAGACAAATGACGATCCTCAGGTCGATGAACTAAGCTGTACACATGTCACCAGGGAACTGCTATCTGACGTCAGGTATAAGACCAACTAGTATGTTCCCGGCGAGTCCTGTCCGGTGTACTCATAACCCAATGAGCACATGTATACATCTTAGGTGAACCAACTGACACCAGTGGCTTGTGAGACCGGCCACCGCCCCTCGTCGGGGTCTCGACTGTATACACTAGTCTACTCTGGAGTATCGATGCCCTGTCTAGAAACTCCCACTACTAGGGACCTTTTAAGGATGTGCTTATAGACTACTAGCTCCCACGTATATGATCGCCCTCATACTGCTGGCAGTCAAGCAAGAATCCTAGGGGCTCTATCAACGTGCAATAGCGACCTGTCAGGTCACCTAAAGCAGTACACGATGATAAAGGTAAACCAGATAGCATACTATCATCTTGAGTAAGACTGTCCTACCGGAATAGGTCCTCCCTCAATCATTGCAATCACGTGCCTGTGATCCAATAATTGACTCTGAGGGCACTATCTCCAACAATCTCCCACTTACACTCAAGGCTAATTATTGCGATGTCGCATACTCACAGCCCGTGTGATACCAAACACCCAACTCCTCTACTTGTCAGTCTCACAAAGCTCGTTTGCGAAACTATTACGTTCGAGGAATAGCCTCAGTGAGTGGATCCGCTCTGATGTTTCTTTCTATGTCTCTCTATATCTCAAGTTCGCGGAGAATGTCATCTCCCGAAATGAGCAATACTTGTCTTAGAATGTGTCTGGATGTCTGATGGGACCTAGCTCATAAATGAACTCGAAATCCAAACTTCTTAGACTGTATCGTCAACTGAACTTAATCAGTATCCTGTGCCATGCCTCCCTCAGTATTTCCTTGGACCACCTGTCCAAAATACTGCCCCTCGTCAGAAGGAAAACTATAACTCTGACAACCTCCCTGTCGTCCAAGTCACCTTGGAAGCCTGGAATGATAACTTCTCCCGAATGAGGCTGTCGTTATCGTATTCCTAGAACATCCACTTATGTCCTAAAATTGCTTCCGATCGTTTCTCCAGGATTGGATTAATATCAACTTATTGCATCTACTGCAAGAACAAAATCTGATGTGGCACTTGACATCTCATGATTGACTCAATTGCCTAAGCAAGTGATCTGCCAATCATGCACATCCCTCTCTACTTTAGTCTGTAAGACACCTTTAGAGAGGGTGACTCCATCACCTGCAGATACACTACCGTGCCAGGAGTCGTCCATTCTAAATACTCATAGAATGCTGTCAAAGTACCCAGATTGGAAAACCACCCAAATCTAGATCTATAGATCTAGTAACCAGAATGTCTTGATATTATATCTAAATCCCATGTGGAGAAACCACTGTGTGACGACCAAAGAATAACCGATTGTAGTTTAGGAATTTTACTTCCTACTCTGTGTATGTCATCCAATATACCTGGACATCACACCCTACTACCTTCTTAACAGATCCATCCTCTATTCTGATGAAGTCAAACCTATGACTGTCACATCAGAAATAGATAATCTATCTCCGCTATATCTGCTTTAGTCTATAAATAGACATAAGCCACTTGTCCACCAATGCTTCCGCTACTCCCACTGACCACGACAACCCTCTGGCAGAGTCATATACACGTACACTTCTAAAATTAGTTTAGAACGACGCTATACTCATCCTCCTGCCGGGTCTCACAGTCTGGAACAGCAGCAATGGCAAATCTGGGTAAACAAGAACCTCCCTGCCACTGTCCTTGAGCATACCGAAGTATCTCTCGAGCGCCTGAGGTTACCCACCATATCTGCGGAGTGGCCAATGGAATGTCAAACCAGATTGAATCTTTAGGTTCTTTATCAAATCTTCAGTAATCGTTTGCGATTCTGGAATCACTTCCAGTTCTACCATACTCCCACTACTGTTTT
The DNA here is from genome assembly GCA_030015575.1 of Agapanthus africanus. Taxonomy (NCBI): domain Eukaryota; kingdom Viridiplantae; phylum Streptophyta; class Magnoliopsida; order Asparagales; family Amaryllidaceae; genus Agapanthus; species Agapanthus africanus. The sequence continues at coordinate 58,020,004 of CM057349.1, read as the reverse complement.
CTGAAAAAATCCATTTTTGTTAAAACTATGGCGAGTTAAGAGCAATATCACTATTGATCTTCCAGATGGTAGAAAGTCAACCCTCGTCATAGCCTGGGTCAACCCACAAACAGCCATTACAGAAACGTGCCTTGAGTTATCCAGATTCTGGTTTTAAGCATAAGCCGGACAACTCCCCGTACCTTAACATCTTTAAGATACGAACTGTTCTATATCCAATATAGGACCAGAGGCACTGATTTAATTAAACCAGATTCAAATCATGCAGCTGTCTCCAGCGCATGTCAACTAAATGGAAGGAGGCCGATCAGCGTTACTCAACTTAGGAATGCTTCCAATTATGTGTAACCTAAAAGAGAAGCAAGTTCTCTTAATCATTACTATCAACTGAATACCACACAAAAGTATCTACATCTTCGATCACCTTGAAGAATCCTGATACTTGCAATACCCGGTTCTCTACTTTATCCATATACCTATAACTTCTCAAAATTCGGACCTTGTGTTTCTACGAAATACTTGTCTAAAAACTAGAGAAGTCAAAAGTAAACCGAATATAGTACGAAGACCAACCCCTCTGTCCTAATGGACACTGGACAACATACAATACTCTGTATAAATCCCTTGAGTCTAATAACTCATTCCCTGTGTGTCGCAGGTTGAAAACTGTACTTATGGTTATGAAGAATTACACCGCTGTTTAATGCTCCTTACCTAACCATCCACTGATATAGGTAAATGTCATAGACATAATTTCAAAAAGGTACATCTCACTCTATAAAAAATAGACGTACAGATATATCAATTTGAAATTGGTGCATAACAGCGGATATTCAAAACCAAATATTTGCCGTCCGGCAAACAACCCAGGTGACTTCCTCAAATATCACTGATTACAACGAATCCCGATATAATGAGGATGATCACCCAATTCCCAATAACTTACTCCCACTCATCGTCTGTAAAACCACACAGATGTGAGAATCATACCTGGTAAATACATACCCTGGAGCAAGTGTCTAATTGGGAAATCAGTTTTCTATTAACAGTATACAGTGAAACTGAAACATTGAAATGTTTCGTAGGGGTATCTGGGTATTCCTAGTAATGCCTCTTCCATTATCCAGATTCACGACTGTAACCGTATAATTCTTCGCCATCTCTCCACATCCCTTCATATGTCTTTAGTCATTACCTTCTGCACACCCCTTTAGGCCAAATGGTATTCTTCCTTCCCTACCGTTCGGCACCAGCCTATGGTTTGGAAGAAGACTATCCAATAAGCATAATGGGTGTACTGTCCTAATCCTAGGAGCACTCGCAATGCGAGAGAAGGTGAGGATAAAAGACAACCGAATAAACCTTATTCCTATTTCTCCTGAACCAGAATCCATCCCCGAACTGGAACAAGTTCCTTTCGAGTTCGTATATAACCATACGATGGAATATCCAATAAACTGTGGATCTTCGTAGTGATACGGAGTGTCCTGGAGAAATGCAAAGGTGATGTAAGAGTGGTAATGAAATATTTGGTTTGGTCGTGAATAGCAGTCGCAATTTACTTTGCCCTCCTTCTAATCCCTTTCTTTGTCTTTACATAATACCTTCTGTACACTATCGTTAGGCTAATTGGTTTTCTTCATTCCCTACCGGTCGGCACCTGCCTATGGTTTGGAAGAAGCCTATCCAATTTGCGTAATAAGTGTACTATCTCCTAAACCAAGGAGTACTCGTAACTTGAGAGAAGGTAAAAAGGAAAAGACAACTGAATAGTCCTATTCGTTTTCTCCAGAACCAGAAACCATCCTTGAATAAATTCCTTCGAGTTCGTATATAACCATACGATGGTTTTATCCAATAGAAGTGGACGTTCGTAGTAATACGGGGTGTCCTGGAGAAAAGGGTAAAAGTAGGAGTGGCAATGATGTCTGCAACTCTGATAATCCAAAAGCCAGTGTTAAGAAGGTTCGGTTAATTTTGGTCTCTGAGTCATAATCTAGGGTCGGGTCAATGGTCGCTGCCAAAGAGAGAGAGAAAAGAAACACTCAGCGTGCACTCTAACCTAGATCAGAATGGTTACCAATTTATCTAATCTGGAAACCTCCCACTGTAACCTCAAATTCTTCTCCAAACCCGAAAGAAGAATTAGTCGGGATCATCCGAGGAGTAAACCAACTCATCAGTGGGAATCGGGATCCAACTATCACCGCATGATAACGTGACGGAATCCGCTCACGTCATCACACTCCAGAAGGTATGCGCATATCTGGCAAGTTTCAGTTTCTTTAGAAACTCCCGATGTGATTTTTGCCCCATGCTCTTATGACCTTGGCGTGAGGTCAAAATATCAAAAGTCACATGTCAAGTTCTACCCGTCATTGTCCAGGTTAATTTGAACCTACCCGTACATACCCTTGACGTAGGCCAAAATAGTAGTACGACTGTCCCAAACCAACGCATCTATCTATGCAACAGATAAATACCCGGCAGCTACCAATCACTATGCCTTGGCATGAGGTCAAAATACATAGCTTGAATACTACCGAATATTTAACTGAAATGACGGAGGGCTACGAATGGTTTCTGGCGAAAACCTTTAACGTAATGAACTTGATATCGTTGAAGGAACTGGATAGCTTTATAAAAATATAGTGACGAAAACCTTTGCTAAAGAGGTCACTCCCGGTGAAGGGATCTCGGCTCTTTCCCCGTAGAATGAGGTGCATGATATTCCAACTGAATACCACGATGCAAAGCAAAAGTAAACGACTATAGTGAAGTTATTGCCCTGACGCAAACTTCTGTCCAAGGGGTCACTCCCGGTGAAGGCATCTCGGCCCTTGCCTCGTCGACTGAGGAGCAGGATATTCCAACTGAATACCACTGTGCAAAACAAAAGAGAACGTCCTTGCAATAACAGCTTTTTGAAAAGTGTTCCAACAACATCAGAATAGGATTGTTTTTAACTTGCATTGATCCGAATCAACGCAGTCCCATCAATTGATCACACCACAAAGAACGAAAATATAATGATGTACGTATATGCCATCTGCATTCGCCACTGGGTCCCGTCATTACCCGTTAGGTTAGCTAACTAACGACAGAGCGGGGACTAGACTAGCGCGGATGCAAAACATATACAACATCTACTAGTATATATATCAATATATAATATTTCGCTCAAGGCGTGATAAAATGCAACATCACATAAATGTATAGCATCACAGAACAATACAGATATCTGGGATCCCCGGGTTTCACAGAGCCGCTACTGAAACATGACGTTCCCCTGGTCGTGTGGATGGCCTGTGCAATGAAATCCTAGACCCCTACGGGCGCGGCAAGTTACCCGCCAAAACCTGAAGCGAGGCAGCCCCCTTCAGCACCGTGAATGGACCACCCAGCACTTCACGGAATCCGGTAACTTGGGCACCCCTCCTGGATCAACCTATACCCCCTACGAGTGCGACGAATAGCCCGCCAATTCTAGAGTGAAGCCCCCTTCATCTCAATGCCATGAGATGCGGGCTCGTTGCCCTCTAGAACCCGGCTATCCGTGCACCCCTCCGCGGGGCAATCCTAGTACAGAAAGTAAAATATACATACAGCGGGTACATCGACCGCAACCTGGTCGTGCCCCAAAAGAATAATATACAAACGGGCAGTGACGGCAGTCCACATGTCGGACGCTCGCCCCGCAATAACAAATGTACATAATACAATAAAAACTGTACTAGCATTGCATCCAGGCTATCCCCCACGACCAATCCGCAACATCACAGCACAATCACAGAACATCAACGTGAATGTCACGTTCGCAAATCCGTCTAACCGGGCTACAGCAGTTAGACAGGATTTATCGATCAAGTGACATTCACGGTCGCAGATATAATGTAAATACTGTGAACTAATGTGTTTAAAATTTTCGATTGATCAAATTTTACCAAGTGGGCCCCAAGCACTACTGTAGTACTCAAAGAAATCAGGGCCCAAAAAATAATATTCCAAAAACCCCATTTTCCATACAGGAGCTCTCTGTAAAAGTTTGGTGCGCTGAACAGTTAAAACAGCGGCGGAATCGTGGCCCAAGCATGGGTTTGGCCGCGGTTCCGCGGTGGGGTAATGAGATCGCGCGACCAAATTTTTACAGGAAGTTTATAATCCCCTGCACATCATTCTGAAACAACCTGAAAAATTTTTGGAGTTCAAAAAATTTCGACAGAAACTGATGCTATTGTAAACGCGGGTTTTTGGAATTTTGTTCGATCGAAAGTGTAAACATACTAGACCAAGCTAGACTAAGTTAATGGCGTAGCTCTAATACCACTGTAAGTGCACGGCGGCGCCCCGGCCGTCATTCCGAGGCCAAAATGCGGAAGCGATGGTTAACTTTAAACTTTTGATCCGGCACCACCGCGCACTAAAATCCCGGATCGGGCCATTAATCTAGTCCTAGCTATCAAGAGAAGGGGTAGAGAGATATACCGAGCGATCCGTGTCCTTCGGTCTTCTCGTCGTCGTCCCGATCTCCCGCGGAATGTCCGGTCTCCACCTCCTTGCCGGAAGGGCACCACGTCGCCGGCTTCTTTTACGGGCTCCCACCTCTGGCCCGAGGCAACTCGGGCACGAAGTTGGCGAGTCGACGTGCCCAAGGTTTGCTGTAGAATGTGTAGTGCTCTTTGTCTCTATTGAGGTAGAGGTAGTTTCCATATGGTGGAGGTATGAGATATAAGCTTTTGGAGGAGGAGCTAAAAATGATTTTTGCCAAGCCAAAGGAGTGTAAATCCCCACTACAAAATTGGGACAGCCCCACCTTTTCCTTTGGCCGTCCATAACAAGAGAGGAGAGGAAAAAAATATCAAGAGAGATGTAGCCTCAAAAGCAAGAGAGAAAAAGGAGTTGTGATAATGAACAATGATCACAAAACCAACCTCACACTCCATCAACCTAATCAACTCCCATCTATCATCATAACATCCAAAAGTCATGCAATGATGGTACAATTATCATGAAGCAAAAGAAAGTCAAGGGTGGGAGAAACATCATGATACAACAATATGCAAAGACAACCCTCCAAAATGCTTATTTGCACAAATACAAATAAGCCCTCCTCCACCAAACTTCAGCCAATGAAAGATACAAAAAAATATGGCCGAAACGGAAAACCAACTGGCAACTCCAAAAAACTGATCCCGTAATAAATTACAGGAAACCCCGCTACTGTATATACATACCCGCATTTGTATTCCGACCGAATACAAATGCACTGAGACAAAATCTACACTATGCAATACTAGGATCCGGCTTAAACCAAAGCCCGCTAGTATTATCCGTCCGATCATGGTCCGTGCAATACCGCACGTATCTGATCGAACCCTGCCATATCTCCATACGGTCTCTACAGCGTTTCGCCCGAAACTTGAGAAACTGGTCTGTGGGGGACTCTAAAGACTCGTCAACACCTTGGTTGTGGATTTAACCACTAGCACGTCAGAGGTATTAGCCTATACGTAACGGGCTACAGGGTATTGACCAAAAGGGACGTCGATGAGCGAACTCATCCTGACACCCTACTGAGCCTGTCAGTGACAATATCCGTACAGTCCGGTCCGTTTGTCTATGAGCATCGCATGGCGGGCCTAGGGGGTTGGTAAAAGTCAGACCCCCAAAAGCGGTACAAGTCGTGTCGGAGTGTAGCCCAGAACACCCTGAGATACTACTGGAATACCTACCAGTAAATCTCCTGCCTTGGCCATGGACTTTCATGTACTGGCTCTCCTAGACACAGCGCGACCTCACCCCCAATACCGGGAGAGACGAACCCCTGAAGATCCGCTCACTGCCTCCATGTGGCTCGGGACTGTACCCAACTAAAACCTGTTTGCACGTCTCCTTTGAGCGTGGTAGGGTAGTAATCAAAGTACAGTGGGAACTCACACGAGACAAATGACGATCCTCAGGTCGATGAACTAACCTGTACACATATCACCAGGGAACCGCTATCTGACGTCAGGTATAAGACCAACTAGCATGTTTCCAGTGAGTCCTGTCCGGTGTACTCATAACCCAATGAGCACCTGTATACATCTTAGGTGAACCAACTGACACCAGTGGCTTGTGAGACCGGCCACCGCCCCTCGTCGGGGTCTCGACTGTATACACTAGTCTACTCTGGAGTATCGATGCCCTGTCTCGAAACTCCCACGACTAGGGACCTTTTAAGGATGTGCTTATAGACTACCAGCTCCCACGTATATGATCGCCCTCATACTGCTGGCAGTCAAGCAAGAATCTAGGGGCTCTATCAACGTGCAATAGCGACCTGTTAGGTCACCTAAAGCAGTACACGATGATAAAGGTAAACCAGATAGCATACTATCATCTTGAGTAAGACTGTCCTACCGGAATAGGTCCTCCCTCAATCATTGCAATCACGTGCCTCTGATCCAATAATTGACTCTGAGGGCACTATCTCCAACAATATGTACATTTGATATTGCGTGGCGAGCGTCCGACATGTGGACTTCCGTCACTGCATGTTTGTATATTATTCTTTTGGGGCACGACCGGGCTGAGGTCGATGCACCCGTTGTATGTATATTTTACTTTCTGTACTAGGATTACCCCGCGGAGGGGTGCACGGATAGCCGGGTTCTAGAGGGCAACGGGCCCGCATCTCATGGCGTTGAGACGGAGGGGGCTTCACTCTAGAATTGGCGGCCTATTCGCCGCACTCGTACAGGGTACAGGTTGATCTAAGGAGGGGTGCCCAAGTTACTGGATTCCATGAAGTGCTGGGTGGTCCATTCACGTTGTTGAAGGGTGCCTCGCTTCAGGTTTTGGCGGGTAACTTGCCGCTCCCGTAGGGGTCTAGGATTTCTGTAGGGTTACTAGGCATACTCAAGAGGTTCCACAAGGCATCAACCATGCCAAATTCAAAATTTAGGTGCCGAGAAACCCTAATATAGATCATTAACTTGAGGATAGGCGAAACTATAAGCTAGCAAACAACTTTACTAACAAGTGAAAAGGATTACAACCTTTGTAGATCCGGTCCTCCACTTCTTTAGCTCCGTGTTGACATCCCTCCGCTGCGATCATCGGAATCCTGGACTCTAGTGATGGTTTCGTCGAAGAAATAATCGGGCTAGGTCGTTGACTTCGAGGCCGAAGATGATCTACGTCGTGGAGACTCAAACTCAAGCTATTCCTTCACTTGGTCAAAAACTTTGTGAGTAGAACACCCTATACTACATGGCAAGTAGTAGAGGATGAAGAAATAGGAAGTGGGTTCACTTTAGAATTGGATTTCTCACTCTTTTTCTCATGGCACCATTGGAGCCAGCAAGCTTTTGTGGAGCTTGATGATGAAGAAGAAGAAGAAAAGAATCAATAGAATAAATATCCAAATGAAACTTATCCTTTTAATTATGGTACCATGGTTGAGTTAAGCCCTCATGCTTAACTCATGTAGAGAATTAACCAAACCATTAGGTTAAGGGTTGGGTTAACTAATATCCTAAGGAAATGACAAAAGATTTGACTTTGTTAAAGTTTCTTCAAGCTTCATAAAGCTTGATAACTTTGACCAAAGTCTCACTCTTTTGTTATTTGTTAGGAAAATAGTAAACCCTAATTTAACCTTGATTTGGTATAAGTCTTATACACACAACTTGTTTGTATCATCAAGCATGATACAAACATGTACACTTGCATATATCACATATAAAAAATGTGCACAATCAAGTGAGAAAATCAATCTTAAGTGAACCAATACTAGTTAATGTAAAGTAATATATCATATATATAATTATACATTAAATCATTAAATCAACACTTGATTTAACGATCCGGTCATATAACCGACTAATATCAATAGTAACAACTTATCGAATCAACACTTGATCCGATAACCCGGCTATATCGCATACAACCGATTAATGTCACAAATCGCGAGAATGGAATACAGTATCTCATACTGGTATTATTCTCGGTCCCGCACATATCTGATATGCGCTCCTATTTCGTTTCGCTTGAGCCAGGAAACCCCTGTGTAGGACTCTAAAGACTCGTCAATACGCCGGCAGTAGGTGATGATCATATCAAACACCCACAAGCTGCAAGCGGTCTGCTAAACGTAACGGCCACCCGGGTATTGAGCGATCAGAAGATCAACGAGCAAGCCCGCTCACACTCCTGTGAATTCAATCAGTAACACTACCGTACAGTCAGTCCGGTCTGTTCTTCTGATATGTCGCATATCTCGTCTAGGGGTGGTAAACGTCAGACCCCAATAACTTGATAAGTCGTGTCGATATGAGGCTCATAACGGGTCGAGAAACTACTGGTAACACTTACCAGTAAATCCCTAAAGCAGGCTTGGCCAAGGACTTCCTGTTATAGCCAATCGAGCACAGCGCAACATCAACTCCCTATACCGGGAGAGACGAAACCCCTCCTATCGCTCATTGCCTCCATGTGATTCGGGACTGTACCCAAAAGCCACCTTTTTGCACCCCCTCTTGGACGTGGTATGATGGAAATCAAAGCACAGTGGGAATCACACAAGACTCTATGACAATCTCGGGTCTACAGACTAACCTGCACCAGTGTCACCAGAGAACTGCCATCTGACGTAAGGTATAATACCATCTGGGAGTTCTTGGCGAGTCCGTCCAGTGTACCCAGTCTCCACTGAGCATCCGTATATCATCTCTGATGTCAAACACCAATGGATATGGGATCATCCATCGCCCATCTATATGGGTCGAGAAGCTACACGCTAGTCTACTCTGGTATATCGATGCTCCGTCTCGATACACCCACGACTAGGGACTTTGAAGGATGTACTTATGGACTACCATGTCCCCACTAGTATGATCCGCATCATAGTCCAGGTAGTCAAGTACACATCCTAAGGGCTTTACCAACATGTAACAGAGAGACAATCAGTGTACACGTTAAGGTAAAGAGTAACCAGATAGCATACTATCATATCGAGCAAGAAAGTCATCCCTATATATGTCCCAGTATCCACTACAATATACATCCTATGTACAGTAATGGCCTCTAGGGCATACATATAACTAACAATCTCCCACTTGCACTAGGGCCATCTGTAGCAGTGGTTGTAGTATCTAATACTCAACCATCCCATATAAGTCTCTCTCTGGGAAAAAGCCTTTGTGAGTGGATCCGCCGTGTTGTCCTCTGAATCTACTCTCCTAACCTCGATCACCCTGGAGATCAACTATCTCCATGATCAGGTGATGCTGCCTCAGAATATGTCTGGGTCACTGATGGGACCAGGGTTCCTGGGCCAAAGCCACACTTCCATTGTCACACAATGGTAGGAACCTAGTTCATCTCATGAACCAGTATACACCCAAACTGCCTATTTGGTAGCATCTTTGGTAGCGATGTATCCAGCCATTATCGTCTAGTATGCCATGGTATCTAGCCTGGAACCCTTCCAACATACCATCCCTCCACTGAGGGTAAAGACAATGCCTGGGACTGACAATCAGTCGTCTTTATCACCCTGGAACCTTTCCAGTGATTCTCCCCAGGATCGATTGATACCATCTCACTACAACTAGTGAGTATCCTAACATCCAATTAGATCTATCTCATAGATCCAAAACCCAGGATTTAGGAGGTATCACTTTGATCCTATATGGAGAATCCTTGTGATAAGCGGAGATTGACCGAGCGTAGCATAGGAAACTCCTTCCCTATCATGAGTATGTCATCCGCGTACTCTACGAGGATCACCACCATACTCCCTACTACCCTTTTGTATATACAAGGTTCATCTACCATTTTGATGAAGTCAAACTCTTTGACTTCCATATCAAAACAGATGTTCCAACTCCGCGATACCTGCTTTATCACATAAAACATCTTGCACACGTTTCCGCTGCTCCCACTGTCTACGAAGCCCTCTGACTGTGTACTTATAGACTCTCTCTTCTAAATCTTTATTTAGAAAAGCAGTCATGACACCCAACCGCCAAATATCGTAGTTATGGTATGTAGCCGTGGGAAGTACGATCTGGATGGACTTAAGCATAGGTACTTAGAAAAGGTTTCATTATAATCCATACCTGATCAATGATGCAAACCTTTAACAAGTCTAGCTTTGAAAGTCTTAACTTTTCCATGTACACCAAGTAATCTTCTCAAGATATACTTGCTCCTGATGGGGATTTAACCCTTCAGATAAAGCAACCAAAGTCCATACTTTGTTGGTGTATAAGGATTCCATCTCAGATCGATAAGCATCCAGCCATTCTTACAGAGTCCTACTCCTGATGGCCAGCCCAGAACTAGTTGGGTCATCATCTCATGATGCAATCCTTGCTCCCACTGTCATAGAGAAACCGAAGTATCTCTCAGGTAGGTGAGGAACCCTACTAGATCGGCGGAGAGGCTGAGGTTCGTTGGTTGCTATTGAATCCTTTGGTTCTACCAAATCATCAGCTGCAGTTTGCATGGCTGGAACTCTTTCCAGTTCTACCTCATATCCACTAATTTCTTCATAAGAAATTCCCTTTCACAAAGGTGGCATGCTGAGTAACAAAACATCTTTTGTTCCTCGGTTAGGTAGAAGATATTCCCTTGCGTATGCTTGGGATATCCAACAAACTTCTACAGTACTGACTTTGCCTCGAGCTTGTCCGGATTTTGCCTTTTAGACATAGGCTGGACATCCCCAAATCTTAACTGACTTAAGAGATGGGCTCTTCCCTTTCCATATCTCATATGAAATGGTAGGCATCTGATTTGATCGGAACCCTATTCGATAGGTATGCAACTTCATAAGTGCATAACTCCCTAAAAGGAAATAGGAAACTCAGTAGTACTCATCATAGAGCACACCATATCACATAGGGTCCTATTGCTCCGTCCCGATATACCATCGTGCTATGGTGTATACGGAGGAGTAATGCTGAGAGAGAATCTTATTCTTAGAATAGTCTAGGAATCCCGTGCTCAAGTATTCTCCTCCCTGATCATATCAAAGGACATAATACTTATACCCGTTTTTGGTTCTCTACTTCTAACTTATATTCTGTGAATATCTCAAAAGGTTCGGACTTGTGTTTCAACAGGAACATATGTCTGAATCTTGAGAGATTATCAGAGAATTTAATGAAGTACAAAGAACCGGTCTTGGCATTTGTAGACAGGGGACATTCATACATCAATATGTATCATCCCAAGAGTTCACTAACTCTTTCTCTGTTTCTAATAAACAGAGCTATGGTCATTTTATCTCTGTGACATGACTGGCAAGTTTCACAAGATGTAAATTCAAATTAATTTAAATATGCATCTTAATGTAACTTCAGCTAGTCAGGTCGCATTGATATGACCTAGTCAACAATGCCTCAAGAAGGATTCGTTCATTTCTGAACTCTTCCTCTTGTGTGTGTTCTGTATACTAAGAACTGTAGTTTGATTTAGAACATTAATGCTTTTAGATAACGTGCCTGAACCGATCAACTCTTGATATAGGAAATGTTCAAAACATTATCCAACAATACAAAATTATATCCTTTCTTTACTAATAAAGAGACCGATATGATTTTGTATATCAGGTTCGGTATCTAATAACATTTGTTCAGAATCAATGTATTCTGGTAATACAGGGTGACAGTAACCAACAGACTTGGCTGCAACACTTGCACCGTTTTCTGCCTCATGAAACTTATCACTCGTTCTCAGTTATCTACCTTTCTGCAGCCCATGTAATTTATTACATATGTGGGATCCTGATCCGGTATCATATACCCAGAACGTAAAGGACATTGAGAAACAGTTCTCTGTAATGAACACACCCGAAGATGATGCATCAGTATGCACTTTCTTCGTTTGGGTGGCACGGGAATTCTGGTAATCCCCAATTTCCTGCTCTGTCTTATAACAATTATAAGTTGGAGCGGGACCAACGTTCCCCAGCTCAGTATAAAAAGCAGGTTAGGTCAATATATCCGATTTATTAACTTGATTAAGGCGTGACATGGTCGCTACCTGGAGAGAGAGAGAAGAAAACACTCTGCGTGCGCTCTTGCAAGATCAGATTGGTTATTATTTTATCTAATCAGGATGGCTCCCACTGTTTTTATCAAATCTTACTTCAAACCCTAAAAGGAAAGACTAGCCGGGATTAATTACACGCTACAAATTCGCCAATCTTTCAGCCAGGCCAATGTCGGTACTTTGAGGGAGGTTCCCCGTGCTTTCGCACGGACCTAATTAAAGTAAACCTCGTTTTCCCAGAGGCGTAACCCCGTTAACACCTTTCTAGACACCTACTTGATCGGCTAATTGTAATGTGTAAAACTCTCCCAGGAGTAACTCTTACTCGTAGCGGTATCGGGATCCTACTATCTCATAGAAGGTATGCAATCTCATTGAAAATTTCAACACTTGAAATTCCCGATAATATTTTGCCCCTAGCGTTCTATGACCTTGACGAATGCCAAACAACCCATAGTCCACTAGTCAAGTTCAACCCGTACACTTCTTGATTGAATTAAACCCACCCGCACGACCCTTGACGAATGCCAAACAACGCCGTACGAATACCCTAATCCAATCTGCATCATATGCATAAGCAGATAAGTACTAGTTAGCTACCGCGCACTACGCCTTGACGAATGCCAAACTACCACAGCACGAATACTAAGTAGTACTTATCTGAAATGACGGAGGGCTACGACAGGTTTTTCTGAAAACCTATTGCGTAATGAACTTGATATCGTTGTAGAATCAAATGATTTTAAAAATGGAGTGTTTTTTAGGCTTTTCTAGTTTTGCTAAAGGGGTCACTCCCGGTGAAGGGATCGTCGGCCCTTTCCTCATCGAATAAGGTGCAGGATATATCATATATACCGCTGTGCAAAGCAAGAACTATAAGAGCGATCAAAAGACAAACCGAGGGTTGTAGCATCTGCCAGTCATTGCTAAAGGGGTCACTCCCGGTGAAGGGATCTCGGCCCTTTCCTTATCGAATAAAGTGCAGGATGTTCTACAAGGAACACCACGATGCATAGCAAGAACTGTAGCTACCTGTTTTTGAAAATTCGATTCCACAACATCTTTTAGGTTTCTTTTATTTCATTAATCGTATTAATGAAGTCCCATCATTTAAATCACCTAAACATCACAGATAAATACGACGTACACTTATGCCATCCGCATTCGCCTCGATGTCCCCTCGTGCACCGTTAGGTTAGGTAACTAACGACAGAGCGGGGCAGGGCTAGCGCGGGTGTAAAACATAAGTAACGTCTATATAATATATCATATATACTATATACAGTATCTATCACAACATATCAAATGATCACATCACAGATATCGCAGCAGAAGAAACATATGAAACATTGGATATACTAGGACGTCCGTGTTTTCAATACGAGCCTGTATAAAATACGGATTCCACGGTCGCGATGAATAGCCAAACCCACACCCCTAGACCCCTACGAGAGCGGCAAGCAACCTTACCAATTCTAGAGTTAGGAGACCCGGACTCGACTCCACGAGATGGTCTCCCACTGGACCCTAGAACCCGATTACTTGTGCTCCCCTCCTTGGGTCTATCCTAATGCGGAAAAGTAAATAATATACAATGGTGACATCTTCCGCAACCTGGAAGTGCCCCAATTAAAAGAATATTACATACAAGTTTTTACATGAATGAAAATGAAAAACACTCATCTCACATAAAAAAAAACCCGGCTATTCAAACACGACGATCCAATATAACATATCCAGCAACACATAACATCACATGTCATCAACGTAAGTAAATATGCGCATCCCTATTGTCATTAACATATAGCAACGAAACCGGTGATATCACATATTACACTTACGGTCGCAGAAAATAAAGTGTAAAACTACAACAGTTGGAATCCGCAACCTCCTTAGACATCGCATGCCTAATCAAATGAATTCCTTAGACATCGCATGCCTAACAATTATAAACCCCGCATTTTAGTCTCAATATCGAAAACACTTTTCAATATCTAGTCGGGCAATTCAACAAGATTCCCGATAAACTGATCGAATGCTCGTCGCAAACTTTAGACGGCCGCACCCCCAGATGTCGTCGACGAAGTGCACTAAGGCGGAACACCGTTGCCACGAGCATCCGAACGGATGCTTTTGGCGACGGGGTTCTCCTACAGTCACTTGGTCGGGGCTATGGGGCATGGCTGTCTATTAAGTTTACCCGGCGAGTATCCGCGTACGCTACGTGATTGCGACGGACTTTTGATCGCATCAAAATTCCGTGGCAACCGATCATTCGAGACTAAACTGCTACGTTTATAACATTTAAAACAGTTATCTCATAACTTCTTGTGGATTCCAAATATTGTATCACATTCCAGATAAATAGACAATGTTAAACTTTCCGATCGAATGATCAAATACCCAAGTTTTCCCGAATGGTTCTCAACACTTGAGGGGAGTTTAAAAACATCCATCACATGCCACAGTACCAATGGTCCAGCCGTAGAAGGGTCAAGCCAACGCCTCACATGTGGCACGCCGTACTGCCCCAAACCCTAAGGTTCAAAGGGCAGTTCAAGACGATCACATAATCGAGTTAAGGTTTGTTGTCTTCTAGAGAGTCCATTGCGTAACTTGCACGATCCAGACGTTCTCAAACAAACGGAAAAATCCAACACTTGGAAATTTTCCGGGTCGGGGAAAAAGTGAGTTATTGATATCGGATCGAACTTTTTAATATTTTCTAAATATCCGGAAAATATTACGAAATTAAATATTCCGATCGAATCATCGAATACAAAATAAACCCCAAAAATACTCAACACTTGAGTCACTGTTAAAAATACCCAGAAAATAGAAACAACAGAGGAAAGTATTACTGTGCAAAAAACCGTCACTAATACCCTTACATTGCCGCGGAACCGCCGCTAAAAGTGGCTTGTTGCCGCGGTTCCGCGGCCATGTAGAGGTATTGGGTGACCGTTTTTCATGGTAATTCTAATGAAACCCTGCTGAATTTTTTAGGCATTTTTAATTGAGAAAAATCCCAGATTTCAAAAAATTTCTAGAGAAGGGGTTAACTTTGACACGTCGGGGTTCGATCGGAGTTTTAACATCGTAAACACTTCGCCTAATGCTCTAGCCAGGCTCTGATACCACTGTAGGGTTACTAGACACACTCAAGAGGTTCCACAAGGCATCAACCATGCCAAATTCAAAATTTAGGTGCCGAGAAACCCTAATATAGATCGTTAACTAGAGGATAGGCGAAACTATAAGCTAGCAAACAACTTTACTAACAAGTGAACGGGATTACAACCTTTGTAGATCCAGTCCTCCACTTCTTTAACTCCGTGTTGACGTCCCTCCACTGCGATCATCGGAATCCTGGACTCTAGTGATGGTTTCGTCGAAGAAATAATCGGGCTAGGTCGTTGACTTCGAGGCCGAAGATGATTTACGTCGGGGAGACTCAAACTCAAGCTATTCCTTCACTTGGTCAAAAACTTTGTGAAGAGAACACCCTATACTACATGGCAAGTAGTAGAGGATAAAGAAATAGGAAGTGGGTTCACTTTAGAATTGGATTTCTCACTCTTTTTCTCATGGCACCATTGGAGCTAGCAAGCTTTTGTTGAGCTTGATGATGAAGAAGAAGAAGAAAAGAATCAATAGAATAAATATCCAAATGAAACTTATCCTTTTAATTATGGTACCATGGTTGAGTTAAGCCCTCATGCTTAACTCATGTAGAGAATTAACCAAACCATTAGGTTAAGGGTTGGGTTAACTAATATCCTAAGGAAATGACAAAAGATTTGACTTTGTTAAAGTTTCTTCAAGCTTCATAAAGCTTGATAACTTTGACCAAAGTCTCACTCTTTTGTTATTTGTTAGGAAAATAGTAAACCCTAATTTAACCTTGATTTGGTATAAGTCTTATACACACAACTTGTTTGTATCATCAAGCATGATACAAACATGTACACTTGCATATATCACATATAAACAATGTGCACAATCAAGTGAGAAAATCAATCTTAAGTGAACCAATACTAGTTAATGTAAAGTAATATATCAAATATATAATTATACATTAAATCATTAAATCAACACTTGATTTAACGATCCGGTCATATAACCGACTAATATCAATAGTAACAACTTATCGAATCAACACTTGATCCGATAACCCGGCTATATCGCATACAACCGATTAATGTCACAAATCGCGAGAATGGAATACAGTATCTCATACTGGTATTATTCTCGGTCCCGCACATATCTGATATGCGCTCCTATTTCGTTTCGCTTGAGCCAGGAAACTCCTGTGTAGGACTCTAAAGACTCGTCAATACGCCAGCAGTAGGTGATGATCATATCAAACACCCACAAGCCACAAGCGGTCTGCTAAACGTAACGGCCACCCGGGTATTGAGCGATCAGAAGATCAACAAGCAAGCCCGCTCACACTCCTGTGAATTTAATCAGTAACACTACCGTACAGTCAGTCCGGTCTGTTCGTCTGATATGTCGTATATCTCGTCTAGGGGTGGTAAACGTCAGACCCCAATAACTCGATAAGTCGTGTCGATATGAGGCTCATAACGGGTCGAGAAACTAGTGGTAACACTTACCAGTAAATCCCTAAAGCAGCCTTGGCCAAGGACTTCCTGTTATAGCCAATCGAGCACAGCGCAACATCAACTCCCTATACCAGGAGAGACGAAACCCCTCCTATCGCTCATTGCCTCCATGTGATTCGGGACTGTACCCAAAAGCCACCTTTTTGCATGCCCTCTTGGACGTGGTATGATGGAAATCAAAGCACAATGGGAATCACACAAGACTCTATGACGATCTCGGGTCTACAGACTAACCTGCACCAGTGTCACCAGAGAACTGCCATCTGACGTAAGGTATAATACCATCTGGGAGTTCTCGGCGAGTCCGTCCAGTGTACCCAGTCTCCACTGAGCACCCATATATCATCTCTGATGTCAAACACCAATGGATATGGGATCATCCATCGCCTATCTATATGGGTCGAGAAGCTACACGCTAGTCTACTCTGGTATATCGATGCCCCGTCTCGATACACTCACGACTAGGGACTTTAAAGGATGTACTTATGGACTACCATGTCCCCACCAGTATGATCCACATCATAGTCCAGGTAGTCAAGTACACATCCTAAGGGTTTTACCAACATGTAACAGAGAGACAATCAGTGTACACGTTAAGGAACGAGTAACCAGATAGCATACTATCATATCGAGCAAGAAATTCATCCCTATATATGTCCCAGCATCCACTACAATATACATCCTATGTACAGTAATGGCCTCTAGGGCATACATATAACTAACAATTTCATTGCACAGGCTATCCACACGACCAGAGGAACGTCGGGTTTCAGTAGCGGCTCTATGAAACCCGGGGATCCCAGATATCTGTATTGTTCTGTGATGCTTATTACATTTCTGTGATGTTGCATTTTATCACGCCTTGAGCGAATATTATATATTGATATATATATACTAGTAGATGTTGTATATGTTTTACATCCGCGCTAGTCCAGTCCCGCTCTGTCGTTAGTTAAGTAACCTAACGGGTGATGACGGGACCCAGTGGCGAATGCGGATGGCATATACGTACATCATTATTTTCGTTCTTTATTGGTGTGATCAATTGATGGGACTGCATTGATTCGGATCAATGCAAGCTAAACAAACCTATTCTGATGCTGTTGGAACAATTTTCAAAAAGCTGTTATTGCAAGGACGTTCTCTTTTATTTTGCACAGTGGTATTCGGTTATGAATATCCAGCACCTCAGTCGACGAGGCAAGGGCCGAGATCCCTTCACCGGGAGTGACCCCTTGGACAGAACTTTGCGTCTGGGTAATAACTTCACTATAGCCGATTGCCTTTTACTTTGCATCATGGTATTCAGTTAGAATATCCTGCACCTCATTCTACGGGGAAAGAGCTGAGATCCCTTCATCGGGAGTGGCCTCTTTAGTAAAGGTTTTCGCCACTATATTTTTATAAAAGCTATCCGGTTCCTTCAACGATATCAAGTTCATTACGTTAAAGGTTTTTCGCCAAAAACCATTCGTAGCCCTCCATCATTTCAGACGGGTAGCACGTAGTATTCATGCTATGTTTGTTGGCCTTCGTCAAGGCATAGTGTATGGTAGCTGCTTGTTACCTTTCTGCTGTATAGATAGATGCGTTGGTTTGGGACAGTCGTACAGCCTTGTTGGCCCTAGTCAAGGGCTTGTACGGGTGGGTTCAAATTAACCTGGACAATGACGGGTAGAACTTGACATGTGACTTATGATTTGTTGGCCTTAGTCAAGGTCATAAGAGCATGGGGCAAAAATCACATCGGGAGTTTCTAAAGAAACTGAAACTTGCCAGATATGCGCATACCTTCTGGAGTGTGATAACGTGAGTGGATTCCATCATGTTATCATGCGATGATAGTTGGATCCCGATCCCCACTGATGAGTTGGTTTACTCCTCGGGTGATCCCGACTAATTCTTCTTTCAGATTTGGAGGAGAATTTGACGTTACAGTGGGAGGTTTCCTGATTATATAAAGTGATAACCATTCTGATCTAGGTTAGAGTGCACGCTGAGTGTTTCTTTTCTCTCTCTCTTTGGCAGCGACCATGGCCCGACCCTTGACTATGACTCAGTGACCAAGTTGACCGAACATTCTTGAAACACTGGCTTTTGGATTGTCTGAGTTGCAGACCTCATTGCCACTCCTACTTTTACCCTTTTCTTCAGGATACCCCGTATTACTATGAACATCCACTTCCATTGGATAAAACCATCGTATGGTTATATACGAACTCGAAGGAATTTATTCGAGGATGGTTTCTGGTTCTGGAGAAAACGAATAGGACTATTCAGTTGTCTTTTCCTTGTACCTTCTCTCAGGTTGCGAGTGCTCCTTGGATTAAGACAGTACACCTATTACGCTTATTGGATAGTCTTCTTCCAAACCTTAGGCTGGTGTCGAACGGTAGGGAATGAAGAAAACCAATTAGCCTAACGATGGTGTACAGAAGGTATTATGTAAAGACAAATAAAGGGATTAGTAAGAGGGCAAAGTAAACTGCGACTGCTATTCATGACCAAACCAAGTATTTCTTCGCCAATCCTACATCACCTTTGTATTTATCCAGAACACTCCGTATCACTACGAAGATCCACAGTTTATTGGATACTCCATCGTATGGTTATATACGAACTCGAAGGAACTTGTTCCAGTTCGGGGATGGATTCTGGTTCAGGAGAAATAGGAATAAGGTTTATTCAGGTGTCTTTTATCTTTACCTTCTCTCGGGTTGCGAGTGCTCCTAGGATTAGGACAGTACACCCATTATGCTTATTGGATAGTCTTCTTCCAAACCATAGGCTGGTGCCGAACGGTAAGGAAGGAAGAAAACCATTTAGCCTAAGAGGGTGTACAGAAGGTAATGACTAAAGACATATGAAGGGATTTGGAGAGATGGCAAAAAAATATACAGTTACAGTTGTGAATCTGGATAATGGAAGAGGCATTACTAGGAATACCCGGATACCCCTACGAAACATTTCAATGTTTCAGTTTCACTGTGTACTGTTAAAAGAAAACTGATTTCCCAATTAGCCCTTACTCCAGGGTATGTATTTACCAGATTTGATTCTCACATCTGTATAGTTTTACAGATGATGAGTGGGAGTAAGTTATTGGGAATTGGGTGATCATCCTCATTATATCGGAATTCGTTGTAATTGGTGATATTTGAGGAAGTCACCTGGGTTGTTTGCCGGACGGCAGATATTTGGTTTTGAATATCCATTGTTATGCACCAATTTCAAATTGATATATCTATAAGTCTATTTTTATAGAGTGAGATATAAATTTTTGAAATTATGTTGATGACATTTACCTATAGCAGTGGATGGTTAGGTAAGGAGTATTAAACAACGGTGTAATTCTTCTTAACCATAAGTACAGTTTTCAATCTACGACACACAGGGATTGAGTTATTAGACTCAGGGGACTTATAAAGAGTATTATATGTTGTCCAGTGTCCATTACGACAGAGGGGTTGGTCCCCGTACTATATTCGGTTTACTTATGACTTCTCTAGTTCTTAGACAAGTGTTTCGTAGAAACACAAGGTCTGAGTTTTGAGAAGCTATAGGTATATGAATAAAGTAGAGAACCAAGTATTGCAAGTATCAGGATTCTTCAAGGTGATCGAAGATATAGATACTTGTGTATGGTTGATTTAGAGAGATTTTATCGATCAAAAATATATTATCGCAATCAAGAACGGCGTCGCTTTGCAGCTAGCCGGTGAGTACGGGTCGGTCCACAGGGATGTTGTGAATTTTCTAATCGCTCTTACGAGTTAATTCCAAACGGTGTGAATGGATTAATTAAATCTAAAAACTAAATTAATTTATGGCAATTGAATTAAAGATCTAACTATCTAACCAGGGCAAGGAATTAAATTTATACTAGGGCAGAGAATGAAAAATTACCTAGGGCAAGAATTGAAATTACCTACTTACTTTACAGATGGCTCTCTCCAAACATCAACATAAGATTTGTCAGATCTGAATTTCTGAATTGAAAAGAGGCATCGATGCTCTCCAAAAGATTTTTAAATTTTATTGATAAAAAGAGGCATAGGGAGGCATAGCCTTTACAATGATTTAGAGTTCCTATTTATAGAGGATAGGAAACCCTAGATTACAATTGATCCGCATGTCTACAGTTACCAAAATATCCCTAAGAAGACCTAGTCAAAGTAGACTCCAAGCTTTGGTAAAATTTTATGTCTCTGTCTCTTTAAAAGGAAGTATTGGGCCTTGAAATTTCCTTTGTTGGCTTTTCTGTTTTTGGGCTTCCTTATTATTTGGTTCTTTTATTAAAATAGCTTCTATGTTTCTTCTAGATCTCCAGTGAACAATTGCGATGGACTTTTAACCGTTCGCTTTGTAATCTTGGACCTTGCATTACCTTGTACTTTGTGAATTTTATCTTTGATGTAGGCTTGATCAAGAGTCTTCTGTTTGTTGGTCAAAGTCCACTTTTGCATCGTCTTTTCATCGTTTTCACTGTTTTCTGTCCAAGAGCCTGTAACCTGTAATATGTAGCAGACATGCGTCAAAAGCACCTGTTTATTTATAAAACAAATAAGAATGGGGAATATAATAATACAATATTATGGTGTGAACAAATACCCCCAAACTTATCTTTTGCTCGTCCTCGAGCAAACTTATTTTTTATTCTCTATAAAAACCTAACCGCACTTTCGCAGGAAAACGCGATTGCACTGAGCACGTACAACAAGCCGTTAAACCTCTAGGTGTCCCTAGTAGGAGGAGTGTTGTCTCCTGAGGGTTTTCAGCGGATACTACCCACAAAATCCTATCCATTTGGCTTTTTCGATTTTAATTCTCCAATTAGGTTTTCTAACAAGGAATTCTATTATCTTCGACTCGTAAATTATCCACCCATATTCTTCACACTTCCTCATCATTTAACTTAAAATTATATATGTTCTATAGACTTACTTAGCTTTCGGCATTTCTTAAGTTTTCCTTCTAAGGTTCCATCTCCACTTAGGAATTTTTATCATCTCTATTAAAGATACAAGTTCTATTCTTCATTCCTCTCTCTTATCTAAATCCCAATCATATACCCCTACGTGTGTGTATATATCACCCCTACACTTGGAAATTCAAATCAAGCAATCATACCCTTGTCCGTTGTCCAAAGTACTTATTAGTAGGTGAATTTAAATGAATTTTGCTTACACATCCTTCATGCGACCGTTAATACTTCTTGAGGTACCAACGACCGATTACAAGATGTGTTTGCACATTAAAGCGTAATTCCTAGTTTTGCAACACCCAAGGCTTTAGCAGTGACTCCCAAACCAGTTGTTCTAAGGCACTAGGTGATGAAGCACGCTCGCTAAATATTTTTCTATTTTTTAGCCTTAAGTAATCACAAAAACCAGTGTTCATTTTTTTTTCTCTTTATTCACACTTTTTTTTCTTTTATTTTCTTTGCACTAAGGACTTTAGACAAGAGCATTTCAAGGTCTCCTCTACTATTCCAAGTTTCAAGATGCGTGTTTGTGCAATTTGTAGGGTATACATTTTCAGAATCTAGACTTAAGCTAGGAATTATTTTTCAAACTTATACTCTAATAAAAATATTAATACTTTTCCTTCGTTTTGACTTAGCCCAAAAAGTGAACTCAAAATTTGCCTATTTCTAAATAAACTACAAAGACATATACTTTCTACCGTTAAACTTTAAGGAAGGTTATTTTTAGGGTTTTTTAATTTACTAAATCTAAGATCTAGTTGTTCCTAGCCAGTTAACCTATTTGTCAAACTCAAGTCAAATACGGCCAAAATTGAATACATTAATTTTTATAATTTTTGAAATTTTCAATTTTTATGGGTTTTAAAATAAGTATGCAAATGCAGAAATATGTACAAATGAATGCGAAGGAAGAAGACGTACCGAGCATACCCCCAAACTTAAACTTGACGGTGTCCTCACTGTCATGCCACACCAAGAGGGTCAAAATTATCGGCACTCCCCTGTTTATTTATTTATAAAAAAAAATTATTTTATTTTTAAATTTTTTTTTATTTTTTATTTTTATTGTTAAAAGAAAAACAAAAATATATATACAACAAGGTTCCCCCCAAACTTAAGCTTGGCCTTACACAAGCCAAAGGTTAGCACCAACCATTCAAAAATTCTATCGTGGTAATGGTAGAGTTGGTGAAAGAATGGAGTGGAAAGAAAAGAAATGAGAAGCACACGAGACCATGTGGAGGTAGAAACGGTATACGGTCTCGGTGGAGGAGAAGAATGACGGAAGGGAAAAAGAAATGGTAGTGGTTCTACTTCTTCAAGTGGAGGTTGATTAATCACAAAATTCGTATCGTTTAAGAATGCGAGTTAGTCGGCGAAAATATCTTCGAAACTTTCATCGAAGGTCCAATTGAAAATTACCGAACTCAAAATATCGGGTTGTAATTCATCAACACTCGGTGTCATTAAAGGAAGATTAGAAGAACCAAAGAAAGTGGGAATACGAACTTGAGGGTGGGGATGGAGTGTATAAATTAGCACAATTTATAATGACCGATGTGTAGAAAGCGATTGTGCTAATCTATCAACCCGCAGAAAAATGAGATTAAATCCCTCAAGATTCGTGAGCAAACATGTGTACGTCGAACTTGGTATTGGAGATGAAAGCGTAACGGTCTCTCGCAAGGTCGGAACGAGGACGGAGGGAAGTGAGTGAGGAAGGGTATCAGTTAAAGACTTAAGAGGGTGTACACAATCAGTGGAAGGGACATTATGAATTGGGAAATCCGACTCATCAACTAAAACTAGTTCATCCTCAATAATTTCCTCAATATTCTCCTCAATACTATCCTCATAATTCTCCTCAATATTTAACTCATCCATGCTATTATCATCAAAATCAAGACGCATATGAAGTTCGGGAGAAACATCTAATGACCCGGGATGATGAATTGGACATAAAATTTCAATCAAATCGACAGGTGCGTCATCCGAAATATTCCCGGCGTCTATATCCTCAATCAAGTGAAAATCAATTTTTTCTGACACCTCATCAAAAGCATGGATATTTATCGATTTAGGTTCTAGAGTGGAGGTGTAAAGATCGAAAGGATTAAGTGTGGTTTCACTTGAAAGGGGTTCTTCACAATTTGGCAAATCAAGCACTACAAAATCACACAACTCGTTTTTATTTTGAACTTGTGAATCATTTAGGAAATTCGATGGAAAACTAGAGTTGTGGGCTTCAATTGGGTAAAGGTGGGTTTGATTTGGAAATGTGTAGAACTCACTCGCTCTTCTCAAATTCTCACTATATCCAACCGCCTCCTCATACATTGAAAAATTTGAAGCTAGTTGGAAACTAGCTACCGGTTTACTAGGTTGTCTAAGAGCGGCAATGGACGCATCCACATTCCTTACCATTTTGTTTGTTGCTGCAATGTATGCCTCCAACGACTATTCCAAACTAGACATGGGTTATGAAGGGGTTTTGGTAAAAGATTCGAAATTGTTTGGATACGTGAAACTCCCAAATGGCTGTGGAGAAGCAATGTCTAGTGTAGGTGGGAAAGTCGAGTAGGACTGGTAGGAATTGGATGGTTGGACAGGAGTAGGGTCAACATGTGGATAAAAAGGTGAATGGACTTGTTGATCCCTAGAACTAGATGTGTGGAGAGGGGTGAAAGATCGACTACGAGATTGAGCAATATGCTCAGCAGTGGACATCGGTTTAGGAGTTACAGCAGGACTTGAAAAAGTGGTATCAACATATGAAGGTGGTAAAGATTGACTTGGTTGGCACAAAGTGGGTTGCAAAGTCAAACTGTTTCTCCTAGACGCTTCTATTTAATCTTTCAAAGAAATTTTAGGCAAGGAGGTATCTTCCTTAAATCGGCCGAAACAATTGACGTACGAGGCAAAGTTAGGTTCGGGATACCAACGTTCGGTAAGAGATTTATGATGTGGGGTACCCATGTTAGAAGAAAGGGGAAAAGAAAGAAGGTTGGGTGGTGCAAGGATTTATTTGCAGCTAAAGTTGGCAAGTTTTCTAATTAAAATTTTCCTTTTTCCACTTGCTCTTTATTTGGAAATTTTGCAAAAAGATATGCAACGCACAAATCCTGCACAAGACTTATTATTTGGAAAGGAAAAGATTTTTTAAAGCGCACCAAATTCTGCAGGCATTTTTCAGAAGATATATAGAGATTTTTGCAGAGAAAGAACAGAGGATCTTACAGAAATTTTTTCAGAAGATGATGTAACCAGCGCGCCGCCCTTCCGCGGCAAAAGAGGGTTCCCACCGCGGTTTCGCGGCGAGGAAGTCGGCATGGATCCCCAAAAATTTTATCAAGCGACAATTCGTCAAGGCGGCCGCGGTTCCACGGTCTTAAGTAGGTTACGGCCGCGGTTCAACGGTCCGATGGAGTTTGCAGATCGCTGGAAAAATTCTATTTTTCTGTTTTGAACATCCCCCTCTGTTCTGATCTTTCGATTTCTGTTTCGCTTTCTGGAAATTTCCAGATCCGTCTTTCGATTGTAGATCCTGCAAAATTCACACAAAAATACCTTTCCAAAAATAACAGATGATATATTTTTATAATTTTTTGTATTTTTCAGATTTTTATGATTTTTCTAGTTTATATTAACCCGAAATTGCAAAAAAGAAATAACACGCCATCCCCGGCAATGGCGCCATTTGATTTAGAGAGATTTTATCGATCAAAAATATATTACCGCAATCAAGAACGGCGTCGCTTTGCAGCTAGCCGGTGAGTACGGGTCGGTCTACAGGGATGTTGTGAATTTCCTAATCGCTCTTACGAGTTAATTCCAAACGGTGTGAATGGATTAATTAAATCTACAAACTAAATTAATCTAGGACAATTGAATTAAAGATCTAACTATCTAACTAGGACAAGGAATTAAATTTATACTAGGGCAGAGAATGAAAAATTACCTAGGGCAAGAATTGAAATTACCTACTTACTTTACAGATGGCTCTCTCCAAACATCAACACAAGATTTGTCAGATCTGAATTTCTGAATTGAAAAGAGGCATCGATGCTCTCCAAAAGATTTCTAAATTTTATTGATAAAAAGAGGCATAGGGAGGCATAGCCTTTACAATGATTTAGAGTACCTATTTATAGAGGATAGGAAACCCTAGGTTACAATTGATCCGCATGTCTACAGTTACCAAAATATCCCTAGGAAGTCCTAGTCAAAGTAGACTCCAAGCTTTGGTAAAATTTTATGTCTCTGTCTCTTTAAAAGGAAGTATTGAGCCTTGAAATTTCCTTTGTTGGCTCTTCTGTTTTTGGGCTTCCTTATTATTTGGTTCTTTTATTAAAATAGCTTCTATGTTTCTTCTAGATCTCCAGCGAACAATTACGGTGGACTTTTAACCGTTCGCTTTGTAATCTTAGACCTTACATTGCCTTGTACTTTGTGAATTTTATCTTTGATATAGGCTTGATCAAGAGTCTTTTGTTTGTTGGTCAAAATCCACTTTTGCATCGTCTTTTCATCGTTTTCACTGTTTTCTGTCCAAAAACTTGTAACCTGTAATATGTAGCAGACATGCGTCAAAAGCACCTGTTTATTTATAAAACGAATAAGAATGGGGAATATAATAATACAATATTATGGTGTGAATAATGGTATTCAGTTGATAGTAATGGGTTTAAGAGAACTTGCTTTTCTTTCAAGTTACTCATAATTGGAAGCACTCCTAAGTTGAGTAATGCTGATCGGCCTCTTTCCATTTAGTTGACATGCACTGGAGACAGCTGCATGATTTGAATCTGGTTCCAATTAAATCAGTGTCTCTGTTTCTATATTGGATATAGAACAATTCATATCTTGACATTGTTAAGGTATGGGGAGTTGTCCAGCTTATGCTTAAAACCAGACACTGGACAACTCAAGGCACGTTTCTGTAATGGCTGTTTGTGGGTTGACCCGGGCTATGACGAGGGTTAACTTTCTACCATCTGGAAGATCAATAGTGATATTGTTCTAGACTCGCCACAGTTTTAATAAAAATGGATTTTTTCAGAAAACAGTAGTGGGAATATAGTAGAACTGGAAGTGATTCCAGAACAGCAAACGATTACTGAAAATTTAATAAGAACCTACAGATTCAATCTGGATTGACATTCCATTGGCCACTCCGCAGATATGATGGGTAAGCTCAGGCACGCGAGAGGTACTCCGTTAGCCTCAAGGACGGTGACAGGAAGGTTCTTGTTTACCCAGACTTGTCATTGTTGTTGTTCCAGACTATGAGACCCGGCAGGAGGATGAGTATAGCGTCGTTCTGAACTGGCTTTAGAAGCGTACGTGTATATGACTCTGCCAGAGGGTTGTCGTAGTCAGTGGGAGTAGCGAAAGCATTGGTGGAAAAGTAGCTTACATCTATTTATAGACTAAAGCAGATATAGAGGAGAAAGATCATCTATTTCTGATGTGACAGTCATAGGTTTGACTTCATCATAATAGGGGATGGATCTGTTAAGAAGGTAGTAGGGTATGATGTCCTGGTATTTGGATGACATACACACAGTAGGAAGTGAAGTTCCTATACTACGATCGGTTATACTTTGGTTGTCACACAGTGGTTTCTCCACATAGGACTTGGATATTATATCTAAGATTCTGGTTACTAGATCTATGGTTTTAGATCTAGATTTGGGTAGTTTCCCAATCTGGGTACTTAGACAGCATTCTAAAGTGTTTTAGAATGGACGACTCCTGGCATGGTAGTACACCTGCAGGTGATGGAGTCACCCTCTCTAAAGGTGTCTTACAGACTAAGAAGGAGAGGGATGTGCATGATTGGCGGATCACTTGCTTAGGCAATTGAGTCAATCATGAGATGTCAAGTACCACACCAGTTGTTTTTGCAGTAGATGCAATTGTTAGTGTATATGCCCTAGAGGCCATTACTGTATCATACTAGCTTGTATATTACTTGATGAAAGCTTGGGATATTCACAATTGTATAGACAATCTTGCTCAAAATGGTAGTATGTTATTTGGTTTGTTTCTACTTTAATATGTGCATGTGTTTCTTTTAGCATATCGCTTATACATATTAGTAGAGCCCTTAGGATCTTTTCTTGATTACCAGCATTGTGATGGCAGTCACACTTGTGGGGGCTGGGTAATCTATAAGCACATCCTTATACAGGTCCCTAGTCATAGAACTATCGAGACAGGGCATCGATACTCCGGAGTAGACTAGCGTATGCGCTTCTCATCCCAGCAGGGAAGACGGTCTGTCCCACAACCGTCAGTACGTCGTACTTGAGATAGTATGCGGGTGCTCATTAGGTTACGAGTACACTGGACAGGACTCGTCGGGAACTGTTGGTTGGTATTATACCTATCGTCAGTTATCAGTTCCCAGGTGACATGAGTACAGCTTAGTTCGCTGACTTGACACCGTCACTTCACCTCGAGTGTGTTCCCACTGTACTTTGATTACTACCCTACCACGGCTCAAAGGAGTCGTGCAAACAGGTAGTAGTTGGGTGCAGTCCCGAAGCACTTGGAGGCAGTGACGGTTAGACAGGATTCGTCTCTCCCAGTATTGGGAGTTGATATCGCGCTGTGTCATGGAGAGCCATTACACATAGTCGTCCCTGGCTAGGGCAAACGAGATATACTGGTAGGTCTCCAGTGTTATCTCAGGATGTTCTGGGCTACACTCCGACATGACTTGTACCGCTATTAGGGGACTGACGTTTACCGCCCCCTAGGCCCGCCATGCGATATTCTCAGACGAACAAACCGGACTGTACGGAGACTGTCACATTCAGGCTCAGTAGGAATTCCGATGGGTCCACCTCATCAGTCTTCTTATCGGCATCTACCTGGGGGCCGTTACGCACAGCTAGTGCCGCTTGCGGTATGTGGTTAAACCCATTGCCAGCGTAGTGTCGAGTCTTTAGAGTCCCACACAGAGAGCTATTCTCCTTTGGGCAAAAAGAGTAGAGGTCGCATGGTTTTGCGACAGGGTTCGGTCACATCCGCGTACTTGTGCACGTTTGGTGTCCGGGCAGTTATTACTAGCGGGCTTTGGTTTAAGCCAGATCCCAGTATACGTTTTGTGATTGGTTTTATCTCGTTTGTATTCGTGTTCCTCGGAACACGGATGCGGGTGTGTATGCACAGTTGACAGAGACAGAGGCAGAGGATTCTCATTAGGGTTGTTGACTGTTGACTTTTTCTAAACCCTAATGAGAATAGGAAATATGATTAATGATAATATTAATTAAGTATTATTGTGCCATGTTTGGGTTGAAAGTTTGACTTTGTTGACTTGTTGATTTTGTTGACCGGTTGACTAGTTTGGACTTATTGACCATCATCATTGCATGGCTATCATTTCATAGCTATGACTTTTGGCTTGCTTGTTGTTCTTTACAAAATGAGTGCATGAAATGATAATGCCATTGACATGAACCATCACAAAATACTTAATTATTATTATCATGATGATTATTTTTCCTTTTGAGAGCATGGTTGTAAAAGTCCTCTCTCATTCTATCATATTGTTTCTCTCTCATCCTCAAGCTCTCTCTCTTCCTCTTGCTCATGGTTCTCTTGTCTCATGAGTTGAGAAGCAAGAACCATTGAGATAAAACCCTAAAACACTTCTCCACTCATCCTAGAATATAAGGTCTAGCAAGCCAAATATTTTAGTTTCCTCTAGATTGAGGTTGGAGCCAAATGTAGAAACTTTCGGGTGGATCCATCTTCGGCACAAGGAGACGACGAGGTGAGGCCGATCCGACCATCACAAGGAGTTGAAGAGAAGAAGTTCAAGATTAGGTATAACCCCTAACATAGTAGCTAACCTCTTAGTTAGTTTGTTAGATAATTTGTTTAGCAAAGATCCGGTTTAGAGTCCATGTTACCCTCCACCTAAAAATCGTTTTTCACCATTTCTGCAACCCCGAAAGAACCGGGGACGGGCAACGTGGACTTACAGTGGTATCAGAGCCTAGCTAAACACTATCTAGCATGTTAGCAAAGTAACTAGAAGTTCGATCGGAGAAAAAATCACAAAACTTGCCCGAAAACCAAACTTTCTGTCGATTTTTAAACTGCTCAAAAAATAATTTGGCATATCTTAAAAATCGTCTCAGGCTTTTCTGTAAACACCCAAGAAAAACGATCCAGCGAGTCGACCAAGTCGCCGCGGATCCGCGGCCGAGTTGACTCGGCCGTGGATCGGTTTTCCTGCAGAGTGTTTAAAAGTGTGTTTTGGGATTTTTACAATATGTTGTTTCTGCCCAGATTTTCCAGAAAACAAATTTGTGTTTTGGGGTGGTTACAAATCCGTATTTTGATCAAACTTCTATAGACTTTAGCTAACGGGTTATATCTGTGATGTGATATATGTATTGAACGTCTGCTAATCGCTATACGTCGATTAGTGGGGGTTATACATATCTGTGTTCTGTAATGTTGATGGTATGTGTATATGAATTCGTTGGATTGTTGATCGCATGCTTTTGGCATGTCGGATGTTCAAACTTCTAAAGTTATAACCGCGATCAGGACGGTGTCGCTTCGCAGCTAGCCGGTTGAGCACGGGTCGATCCACAGGGAGATGGTTGTATGTCCGTTCGTGTTTTAGACGAGTCAATAAAGAATGTGTATATGTTTGTTCAATTCTATCCTAAGTGATATATATAAGTATAAAGTTGTTAAGAAAAAGATACGAAAGTGTAAACTAAGGAAATCCGCACTCAAAACCTTTGAGCCGAATCTTGACCAATTGAAGCTAGAGCAATCGGCAACAACGTGGATTAAGGGATTTAAGCACGGTATTCGTGGAATCCGGCTTATTGACCCTTGTTCTTCCGTTCTTGTCTCTTGCTTTTGCCTCCGGCCAAACCGAACGCAACCGGTCAGGGTTAGGAATCACCTTTACCTTGGTAGGGTAGGGTGCCTAACGGAGCGCTTGCGTAACGTTTGGGCGGAGTTCAAAGGAAAATAACGAGAAAAGGAAATGAGCAAAGAAACATTAACTTACAATATCGTATTTATTCTTAACAACAACATATTACAACCATTCACAAAACGAACCAAAAAGAGAAAAAGAAAAGATAAACAAAGAAAAGAAAAGATTACAAACAAGTAATTAAAAGTTCATGGAATTTAAGTGCGTGAAAGTAAAGCAAGTATTAAAGTGAAAGAAAGTAAATGAGCAAGAAATGAAACTAGGAACCATAGAACCAAATACAAGACATGGGTTCAATAACCAAATCTTAAACTTGCAAGCTCACTTAAGAGGTTGCAAGATCAAGAAAAGGCAAA
This sequence comes from Agapanthus africanus, assembly GCA_030015575.1. Lineage (NCBI taxonomy): Eukaryota > Viridiplantae > Streptophyta > Magnoliopsida > Asparagales > Amaryllidaceae > Agapanthus > Agapanthus africanus. The sequence continues at coordinate 57,989,011 of CM057349.1, read as the reverse complement.
GAACTCATGGAGAATGAAGCACAAAAGAAAGAACAAAATGATACAACCCCTTGAGATCAATGACCAAAGCTTAAACTTGCAAGCTCACTTAAGAGGTTGCAAGATCAAGTTAAGGTAGAGAGCTCAATGGGGAAGCTAAGCAAAAAGAATGATACAAAAACCCTCATCTTCATTTAACATCCACTCAAAAGCTCTCACAACAATTTAATGGAGGAAAGATGAAGAAGAAGAAGAAGAAGAAGAAAACTAAAAGCTAACAAAAAGAGGGCATGAGAATGAACACCATTGGCTTGGCAAGTTCTGGGCTATTTATAGGCAGGAAAAAGAGAACCTAGGGCAACATTCTGGCACTATATGCAATTACCAAACAGCCCCTGAAATTTTGTACACTGACGAGCCTATACGGCCGCGGTTCCACGGCCGAAGCGCGCTTATGCCGCGGTTCCGCGGCCCTTTAGAAGGATTGTGCCTTCATATTTTGTCGTATCCCCTAGTTCTCTGTACTCTTCAGTGTGGTATATGTTGTTTCTCAGAATCTTTTCACAATTCTTCCAGAATTTCAGTAGAACAAAAGGTGATGTGATGTGGATCTTTTGCCATGATTTCCTCAAGCTCCGCGTAGATTTCTTGGATTTTGTGTTGCCATTGTGCTTTGTGCATGAAAATGACAACCGATTTGCCATTTTATCCCTTAAACTGGTGTGCGGCAACATACGGATAGAGAGCGGAGACCCGTGTTTTATCTGTTGTTGGCAGTAATCCGGAATTTATCGTACTTTTCCATGAATTTCACTGTTTAGAGCTGAGAACCAGTATCCTGCAATTAACTAGCAAACATGGCTCAAAAGTACCTACCGATAAATCAACGAGCGTAAAAATGGGCGGTATAAAATGCAATATTCTGGTATGAACAATTGTCGCGGATGAATAGCCGGGGGGTTGTGAGATGAGAGTTTTCTTTATCTTTCAATTCATGTAATTTATAATTGATGTAATATTATTTATATGGCCGCACATCCGGGATGAGGTTGTAGCCGCCATTGTATAATTTCTTTTATTGTTTTTGCTCCTAGGATAGACCCAAGGTAGGGTGCATAAACTACTGGGTACCTCGAAGTGCCGAGTGGCCTACTCACGTTGTTGAGGGGGGTTGCTTCACTTCGGGTATTTGGCGGGTAGTTTGCCGCACCCGTAGGGGTCTAGGGTGGGGTATTGGCTATTCATCGCGATCATGTAATCCGCTTTTCGTTACAGGCTCGAACGGAATGCGGATTCCTAGTATATCCAATGTGTTCATCTGTAATCTGGAATGGCTATCATTGCATCTGACGAATGTATATATCTATATATGATATCTATTTAGGCGTTGCTTATGTTTTGCATCCGCGCTAGTCCAGCCCCCGCTCTATCGTTAGTTAAGTAACCTAACGGGTAATGACGGGGCCCCATGGCGAATGCGGATGGCATAAGCGTACGTTATATTTTCGTTGTTTTCTGCAATGGTAGGATTAAATGATGGGACGCATTAAAATTAATGCAAGAAAATAAACCAAAGTTAAAGTCGTTGGAACAATTTCAAAACCACTCGGTTTCTTTTCAAAAACAACTTTTAAACGCGAAGCTTAAGCCACTCCCTTTAAAAGCTATCAAGGTTCCATCGATTATATCAAGTTCACTACGTTCACGGTTTCGCCAAAACCATTCATAGCCCTCCATCATTTCAGTTAAATATTCGGTAGTATTCAAGCTATGTATTTTGACATACGCCAAGGTATAGTGATTGGTAACTGCCGGATATTTATCTGTAGCATAGATAGATGCGTTGGTTTGGGACAGTCGTACTACTATTTTGGCCTACGTCAAGGGTATGTACGGGTGGGTTCAAACTAACCTGGATAATGATGGGTAGAACTTGACATGTGACTTATGATATTTTGGCCTACGTCAAGGTCATAAGAGCAAGGGGCAAAAATCCACATCGGGAGTTTCTAAAGAAACTGAAACTTGCTAGCGCTGCATACCATTTGGAGTGTGATGATTCTGGTAGGATTCCTTCAGTTTTGTCACGCGATGATATTTGGATCCCGATCCTATTGTGAGTATATGCTACTCCTCGAGAAATTTCTCGCTTAACGATCAATGCTATAAACCAAGTAGGTGTCTAGAAAGGTGTTAGCGGGGCTACGCCCCCAGGGAAAAGAGGTTATTTAATTAAGGAACTTTGCGAAAGCGTTGGAAAACCTCCCTCGAAGTACCGACACTGGCCTGGCTGAACGGTTAAGTAAGTATTGTACGGTGAGATTGATCCCGACTAATTCTTCCTTTTTGGTTTGAGGAGGGATTCGAGAAACAGTGGGAGCCATCCTGTTTAGATAAATTAAAAACCAATCTAAACTTGCAAGAGCATCATGCTGAGTGTTTTCTTCTCTCTCTCTTAATTGCAGCGACCCTGTGACCACACATAGGTTACTTCTAGATAATTAAATGACTGAATCTGACTGTTATGATTGGCAAAGGTCTGTCCAGATATCCATTACCCATGACAAGCTGGGACACCTCATAACTAATCAAACTCCTGCCGTCTCAGGACCAGTTTCCCCTGTTGCGGATATTGACATCCGTAAGACATCGGAAAAGGACTGTGCGAAAGCCAACTGCCTCGTGTTAGGCTCAGTTGATGGTGCATACCAGAGGAAGCACGAGAAGATGGACTTAGTTTCTATCGTCCTCCATAACAAAGATTTATATGGAGAGCAATCTCATATCGCAAGATATGAGACCTCGAACGAATTGCTTCAAGCGAGGTTGGCTATCGGGTCATCTGTAGGGGGCAACGTCCTTATAGAGACCAGCTATTTTGAGCACATGGACCTGAAGACCACGTTGAAAAACGGGTCAAATGCTGACTTGATTCTACAGTCTCTGCCCTCTACCCTGAAGGAAACCAGGGATGTAGAAGGAAAAAGAAGGGCAAAAGTTTCGGGACTGGATGTAGTAAAAAAGGGACGTTCCTATTGTTACGGGAATGAACATTGGCAGAAGGATTGCAGGGCTAGCAAAGCCAGTAGCCAGGATTCAAAGCATGTTGTGGCTTTGTCTTCGGGTGTGTTTGTAATAGAGAACTGTATGTCAATTAACCCTACTTCCTGGGTATTGGATACCGGATCAGGATCTCACATCTGTAATTCGTTACAGGCTCTGAGAAGCCATAGGGTTATCAAGATAGGTGATATGACTCTCAGGGTTCCTAACGGAATGAGCATGAACGCTGAATCCGTAGGGGAATATCATCATGGACTGATAACTGGGCAGATATTGATTTTGCGTAATTGTTTGTATGTACCAGGTGCGACTTGTAATATCATATCTGTATCCTTACTTTCTAAGGAAGGATATGATTTTACTTTTGTAAGCGATGTGGTCTACATCCACCTAAATCAAGTTCTGATTGGGTCAGGTACATTAAATAACGGGATATACGTATTGAATCAAGCTCAGATTTTCAGTATCCAGAACACACTTAAAAGAAAGTCTCCGGAATTAAATCAGGCTTTCTTATGGCATTGTAGACTGGGTCACATCAATGAGAGAAGGTTGACGAAGTTACACACAGAAGGATATTTGGATCCGTTCGAATATCAATCATATGCAACTTGTCAATCCTGTCTCAAAGGAAAGATGACAAAGACTCTGTTTACTGGACACGGAGTAAGAGCGAGCGAGCTCTTGGGGCTCGTACACAGCGATGTGTGCGGACCAATGTCTACACATGCACGAAGCGGTTATTCTTACTTCATTACTTTTATGAATGATTTTTCAAGGTTCGGGCATGTCTTCTTAATGAAGCAAAAATCTGAAGCCTTTGAAAAATTCCAGTAATACAAGAATGAAGTAGAAAAACAAATAGGCAAAAGTATCAAGACACTGAGATCTGATCGAGGTGGTGAATACTTGAGTGCCGAGTTCCTGGATTACCTAAAAGAGAATGGAATTCTCTCTCAGCTTACTTCTCCATACACTCCACAACATAACGGTGTATCGGAGAGACGGAACCGAACCCTATTGGATATGGTGCGTTCCATGATGAGTAACGCTGAGTTACCGCGATCATTCTGGGGATATGCACTAGAATCAGCTGCATATCTTTTGAACCGAGTTCCAACTAAGACTGTGCCTACCACACCATATCAGATATGGAGTGGGAAGAAACCCTTATTTTCAATATCTGAAGATTTGGGGATGTCCAGCTTTTGTCAAAAAGCAGCATGCGGACAAACTCGAGGCACGCTCAGTACAGTGCAAGTTTGTGGGATACCCAAAGAGCTCCAGAGGGTATCTTTTCTATTACGCAGAAGAACAAAAGGTCTTTGTCTCTCGTAATGCCCACTTTCTGGAACATCAGTTTTTAGAAAAAGAAATAAGTGGGAGCACAATAGAACTGGAAGAAATTCCAGAACCACAAACTATTACTGAAAGCTTAGTAGAACCAGAGGGTTCGAAAGAACAGGACATTCCTACGCCGCTCCGCAGGAGTAGTAGGCAGTCTCATCCACCCGAGAGATACTACGGTTTTCTCATAGACGGGGATAGAGAGGATTGCACCATGGATTATGATGAGCCTACTAGCTTCCAGCAAGCCATTCAGAACGGTGACTCAGTAAAATGGCTGGATGCAATGCGGACCGAGATGGAGTCCATGTACACCAATAAAGTTTGGACTTTGGACTTTGCTCCAGAAGGGGTAAAACCCGTAGGCTGCAAATGGATCTTCAGAAAGAAGATTGGTGTAGATGGGCAGGTTGAAACCTATAAAGCTAAACTTGTTGCAAAGGGTTTTCGTCAAAGACCTGGTTTGGACTATGACGAGACCTTTTCTCCAGTGGCAATGCTCAAATCCATTCGGATCCTTCTTGCCATTGCTGCCTTCCACGATTATGAGATCTGGCAGATGGACGTAAAGACGGCTTTCCTAAATGGAAATTTGGAAGAGTGCGTCTATATGGATCAGCCAGAGGGATTCATTCAGAGTGGGAGCAGCGGTAAAGTGTGCAAGTTGCTCAAGTCCATCTATGGACTGAAGCAGGCATCGCGGAGTTGGAACATCTGCTTTGATGATACTGTCAAAGAATTCGACTTTATCAAAAACCCAGATGAACCATGCATTTACAGTAAGATTGTAGGGAGAACTGTAGTATTCCTCGTCTTGTACGTGGATGACATTCTCCTAATAGGAAATGATATTCCTATGTTACAGTCAGTCAAAGGATTCTTGTCACAGAGGTTCTCCATGAAGGACCTGGGCGATGCCAACTACATTCTGGGGATCCAGATCTATCATGATAGATCTAAGAGGATGTTAGGACTTTCACAGTCCAGGTACATAGACACCATACTGAAACGATTCAGTATGAAAGATTCCAAGTGCGGTAATCTACCGGCTTGTCACAGAATCATCCTCTCCAAAGAGATGTCTCCTAAGACTGATTTGGAAAGGACTCGCATGTCATCAATACCCTACGCATCTGCGGTAGGCTCTATAATGTATGCGATGTTGTGTACCAGACCAGATGTAGCATACACATTGAGCGTTGTAAGCCGGTATCAGTCGGACCCAGGGGAGAAACACTGGATAGCAGTAAAGAACATTCTCAAGTACCTGAGAAGGACTAAGGAGATGTTCTTGGTGTATGGCGGAAAAGACCTCCAGATCGAGGCCTTTGCTGACTCCAGCTTCCAGAGTGACAAGGATGACTCCAAGTCCATGTCAGGTTATGTCTTTACCCTCAATGGAGGGACGGTTTGCTGGAAGAGTTCCAAGCAGGAGACCGTTGCTGACTCAACTATGGAAGCGGAGTACATAGCTGCTTGCGATGCCGCAAAGGAAGCTGTCTGGATGAAGAAGTTCCTCACGGAGCTTCAGGTGGTTCCAACGATTGTTGGTCCAAAAACGTTGTATTGTGACAACAACGGCGCTATAGCTTTAGCGAAGGAACCCAGGTCTCATCAGAAGTCCAGGCACATTTTGAGGCTGTACCACCTGATCAGGGAGATCGTAGATCGCCGGCAGATCGAGGTGAAGAGAGTAAATTCAGAAGATAACACTGCAGATCCACTCACGAAGGCCTTACCCCAGAGTCAGTTCGAGCGGCTGATCGAGATGATAGGTCTCCGATACGCCAGTATATGGCCTTGGTGCATGTGGGAGATTGTTAGTGTATATGCCCTAGAGGCCATTACTGTATCATACTAGCTTGTATATTACTTGATGGAAGCTTGGGATATTCACAGTTGTATAGACAATCTTGCTCAAAATGGTAGTATGCTACTTGGTTTGTTTCTACTTTAATATGTGTATGTGTTTCTTTTAGCATATCGCTTATACATATTAGTAGAGCTCTTAGGATCTTTGCTTGATTACCAGCGTTGTGATGGCAGTCACACTTGTGAGGGCTGGGTAATCTATAAGCATATCCTTATACAGGTCCCTAGTCGTAGGACTATCGAGACAGGGCATCGATACTCCGGAGTAGACTAACGTATGCGCTTCTCATCTCAGCAGGGGAGACGGTCTGTCCCACAGCCGTCAGTACGTCATACTTGAGATAGTATGCGGGTGCTCGTTAGGTTACGAGTACACTGGCAATGACTCGTCGGGAACTGTTGGTTGGTATTATACCTATCGTCAGTTATCAGTTCCCAGGTGACATGAGTACAGCTTAGTCCGCTGACTTGACACCGTCACTTCGCCTCGAGTGTGTTCCCACTGTACTTTGATTACTACCCTACCACGGCTGAAAGGAGTCGTGCAAACAGGTAGTAGTTGGGTGCAGTCCTGAAGCACTTGGAGGCAGTAACGGTTAGACAGGATTCGTCTCTCCTGGTATTAGGAGTTGATATCGCGCTGTGTCACGGAGAGCCATTACACATAGTCGTACCTGGCCAGGGCAAACGTGATATACTGGTAGATCTCCAGTGTTATCTTAGGGTGTTCTGGGCTACACTCTGACACGACTTGTACCGCTATTAGGGGACTGACGTTTACCGCCCCCTAGGTCCGCCATGCGATATTCTCAGATGAACAGACCGGACTGTACGGAGACTGTCACATTCAGGCTCAGTAGGAGTTCCGATGTGTTCACCTCATCAGTCTTCTTATCGGCATCTACCTGGGGGCCGTTACGCACAGCTAGTGCTGCTTGCGGTCTATGGTTAAACCCACTGCCAGCGTAGTGTCGAGTTTTTAGAGTCCCACACAAAGAGCTATTCGCCTTTGGGCAAAAAGAGTAGAGGTCGCAAGGTTTTGCGACAGGGTTCGTTCACATCCGCGCACTTGTGCACGTTTGGTGTCCGGGCAGTTATTACTAGCGGGCTTTGGTTTAAGCCAGATCCTAGTATACGTTTTGGGATTGGTTTTATCTCGTTTGTATTCGTGTTCCTCGGAACACGGATGCGGGTGTGTATGCACAGTTGACAGAGGCAGAAGCAGAGGATCTCTTTGTATTCGTATTCCTCAGAACACGGATGCGGGTGTGTATGCACAGTTGACAGAGACAGAGGCAGAGGATTCTCATTAGGGTTGTTGACTGTTGACTTTTTCTAAACCCTAATGAGAATAGGAAATATGATTAATAATAATATTAATTAATTATTATTGTGCCATGGTTGGGTTGAAAGTTTGACTTTGTTGACTTGTTGACTTTGTTGACCGGTTGACTAGTTTGGACTTGTTGACTATCATCCTTGCATGGCTATCATTTAATGGCTATGACTTTTGGCTTGCTTGTTGTTCTTTACAAAATGAGTGCATGAAATGATAATGCCATTGACATGAATCATCACAAAATACTTAATTATTATTATTATGATGATTATTTTTCCTTTTGAGAGCATGGTTGTAAAAGTCATCTCTCATTCTATCATATTGTTTCTCTCTCATCCTCAAGCTCTCCCTCTTCCTCTTGCTCATGGTTCTCTTGTCTGATGAGTTGAGAAGCAAGAACCATTGAGATAAAACCCTAAAACACTTCTCTACTCATCCTAGAATACAAGGTCTAGCAAGCCAAGTAGTTTAGTTTCCTCTATATTGAGGTTGGAGCCAAAGGTAGAAGTTTTCGGGTGGATCCATCTTCGGCACAAGGAGACGACGAGGTGAGGCCGATCTGTCACGACCCGAAGGTACGGAACGTGACCGGCACTTAAATTACGAAGCGTCTAGAGGCGCAACGTAATCTAAGAAAGCCGAAGCCCAGAAATCTAAACCATTTAGAGAAGAGATAAAGGAAAACATGTAGGAAAACAAGTTTAAAAACAAGATCAAATTTTCTCCAAAATTTCGGCAGAGTCTCCTTTGTAAAAACTGGCCTCAAACGGGTACAAGCAAGAATAATATATATACAAACATTAAAAAGGCATCCCCAAGCGGGAGCTAGCTCTACGCCTACAGGCGAAAACAACCATACCAAGCACAATAATATACAACGCCAAAGGGCGAGGCTCAAAACTCAAAAGAAAACAAATCCACCATATACCATAATAATACAAGCGCGACTCTAAGGTCAAAATAAATAACTGGTCCATTAAACTTATCAAGTAATACAAGTCTGGTTGATGGAGCTTACTAGATACCAATGAAATAATAAAAGTACAACGGCGGTCCTGATACAATTGAACCAACCTACCAAGCAAATCACCCTGAATGAAATGATATGCCAGCAAACTGCCAAGGAAACCTGTACATCGAACTTGTAATAAAATTTGGCACAACGGGAGTGAGTTGCCAACTCGTGAGTAGAAGACATCTACGAAAAAAAATCGAATGCACGACTCTATCCTAGGTCATAATAATATACTAATATATCACTAGTCATCTATTAGTGCAGGGTAATAAACTATGCGTAAGTGCAAATGCTCCGTGCTCGTGTCAGTGCCTCAAATAGTAATATGTCGTGTGAATGAGTATGCATGCACCATGAATGTAAAACAATCAACCCAGAAATCTGGATATATCTGTATAAAAAGTCTTTAACTTTCACCATAGTAAAATTTGTATAGAAGTCTGAAACATCATCAATGAAATCCATGGAAATCTGTGTCAAGCATCGACACAAAACATGTAAATCTCAAGTCTCAATACCTCATAGTCTCAATATCTCGGGCTCCGTCAGTCCGGATCGGCCCATACATCAAATCCCACGACAACGGTCGGTACCCTCCGGATATCCGCCGCGCCAGACATCACCGGTAGGTAGTCTTCCCCTGCTAGGCTCATCGTCTACAACTCGATCTTCTTGCCCTGGGGTACCATACCGGGCCCACCATGTACCCGAGACAGTTCATCCACTCCTCGAATCGGGTCTCGAAATCCAACAGAAAACATGAAATCTCATGGTGGACGACACATACATCACGAGTAAACTGCAACTTATATTTTAAAAAGAGAGGGAGAAAAAGAGAGAAGTTTTTATATATATTCTTGCGGTTTTCCCCAAAATCCAGAAATCTCATAGAAATCCAAAATCCCAAAATCATGAGTAAGTAAATGGTAAGTGTCGGCATAAGCCCCATAATACTGCATGATAACATGAAAATGTGAATGCATGAAATGTCTAAGTAATAAATGCAATGTCTAGACTAACACCTGAGAGTAATCACAATACTATATTGATCTAGCCTTTAGCTGATTCTATCATAAAAGATAATATGTTTTAAAGTGTACGTGACATGGCAATTACCGATGATGTGTGTGTGAGCCGGCAAATAAGTGTACGTGGGACATGCGCATCATCGGTAATGGTGCTGGTGTCGTAACAGGCAGAGTTTCATACTGACTAAAGAAACATATGTATGAACATGCAACTTGATGATTTCAATCTGAATGTAAAGGTAAAATGTGTACTAAACACTCATTTGGAATATACATATCTAACTACAACTATATGACTCGAGCCTCAACTAGTATCTATCTAACCCCCTAAGGAACTAAACTAAAGGAACTAGTCGATAGGAAATAAGAATCCGCCTAAGGTCTGAGTCCATATCTGTAATAGTCAGCGATCCGGCCTCAATAGCGTCACATACGTAGTACGGCTTCCTCGAATCAAGAGCGCGGATCAATCATCACATCTATGCCTCGTACGGTAAAACCCATCGTACGGCATCCCAATATCGGGGTACGGGTCAAGTATCACCTACGTACATCATCATTCGTATAATATCCTCATCAAACAATGTCATGATCAAAGGTACTATACTATAGTCGCATACATCCCAATATCATCAATCATATATCATTGTCTGCGAACATATACGTCGTCAATTGTTCCTCAGAAATATCATGTCATATATATCATATCGTAATCAGGTCACACATATATCATATCGTAATCAAGTCACACATATATCATATCGTAACCAAGTCACACATATATCATATCATAACCAAGTCACACATATATCATATCGTAATCAAGTCACAGGTTACGGTCTGGGTTCTATTCTAGAGTCTCGTATATCTCAATGTCATCATCACCTATTATCGTTTATGTATACATATCCATTCTCTCATTTTCCAACAATCCGCTAAGATCATAATATGACTGTATAGCCAAGAGATCACGGCATCAAGCCCAGTTATATCGTCTCATCCCCATGTATCCTATAACATCCTTATATCACATATACATGTTGTGTATATATACACTTACACACATTCCTACTTATATATACACATACACATATACACCAAGCCAAGTTTCTGTGTGTGCGTGTGTGTGTGTCTACCTGAAACCTACGAATTTCCTCCAAGACATTCCTCCTCTGGTAAAGTTTATCTAAATCACTCTAGTCCAACCTAAGGTCTTTAATAGGGTCCTACTCGCCAAGAATCTAAGGTCACGTCCGACTTTCTAATGACAATAAGCAATATTCCTATTCTACGTTTGCGGGGGGTGCTAAACGCCATCCACCCGACTTCCTCCGTAGATATACATCTACTCACCTGGTCCTTGTCTGCCGAAGACGATGTCGCCCTCCTCTTCTTCCTCGTCCAAAGTCCACGTGAGGGGTACCTATACGCAAACATATATAATTTCGTAACTGAATCACGGATAAAACCAAAACGACGCACGAAACGCGTATAGGTTAAAACCTATGACCCGCTCATGTAAAGGAACCAATATCGCTCGATATCGGCGTACAAACGCCGATTGATCGAGATAAAACACCAACAAACAACTTGTAGTTTCAAAACTCATTATTTATAATATAAAACATGGTTTAAATCATCGAAACCCTAAAATCGATCAAATCGTCCGATTTCGTAAAAACCTGAAAATGCCAATTTACCGTTTTACTTCAAAACTCGATGTTTAAATGAAACTAATGGTCATAATATTCATTAAACAACATAACTAGATTATAGAAACCATTACTATATTTTTCTCACACCATTTTGTCTTAATTTAAAATTTCTAGTTTGCAAATTAGCCAAAATTAACACTTGTTAAGCAAAAATTCATAATTCCACTACTAAACTTGATTTTGCATATATTAAAGTGTTAAACCACTCCATGAAACCTTAAGAATGATCTAAAGCCCTAATTAGATTTTTAATACTACATTTTAAATTAATTTCTAAAGCCTAGTTTACCGAAATAGCATATTTATCACATTATATTAACTAACAATTTGAAACTAATAATTAGATTAGGTCTTTCATTCATTTAACATGTTAATATTCGCATTAAAACCACAAGATAATGATAAAAACCTTAATTAGAATTTTAACACACCAATATATATAATTTATAAAAATCTAGTTAGCAAAATTGCTTAATTTAAACAATTTTGAATGCACAAATTATAATACATCAACCATGCTAGATTTTTCCCTTCTAAAAATGTTAAGCTACTTATTATAACCCCACTTAATTAATAAAAACCCTAACTTGATTTTAGAAACCCTATCTTGAATTTTAAACTTGCAAATAGAATTAATTAAGAAAATCTAAATATGCTAAATAAAAGCATTTAACAACAATTAATCATAAAAATAAAAATTATACCTTCAAAGCATGAGATCCAAACATGAAAATATGCTTCCAAAATAATGGTTTCCAACTCCAAATTCCATGCTAAATAGGTCAAAGGAAAATGGTAGAGGTTGAATGTTGATTTTTGAGGTTTATTTTTGGAATTTTTGATGAATTTTGATGATTTTTAATGCAAAAATGAGGGGGGGGGGAATTTTGGGGCTGCCCATGGAGGTGAGGCCGGCCATGAGGTGAGAAAAAGAGAGGAAGAAGGAATGAAGAATAGTGTAGAACATTCTCCAAAGAAATACACCTTTTATGTTTTTTCATAATTTCTTTATTTATTAATTTTCTTAATTCAATTCATCATAGAAAACTCTAGAATTTTAAAGACAATTCAAGAAGAGATTAGCATACTAAAAACCTAATTCTAATATGTCATGGTTCACTTTTGAAAAAATAAACCCATTGCAAATTGTAATTTACACTAATTTAATGTATATTTAAAAGCTTATGTTAATATTTAAAATAATTAATTTAGGAAAAATATTTCATTAAACTAAAAATTTATAAGTGACTAAATAAACACTATTTACTAGTAATTACATGATTAAAATAGGTCTTTTAAATTTATAATGAAAAATAATTATGGTTAAATTTTACGAAAAATACTTTTTATTTTACCGAAAATCAGAAAATTCACTTAAAGGGTTTTATTTATCTAATTTTTTTTTAATTATTTTTAAAACGTTACAATCTTCCCCCTTTTAAGAAATTCGGTCCCCGAATTTAAATTAAAACTCCCCCTAATTACTAAAACATTCAGCCAAAACACTCAAATCGTCGGGGCTCCGAAATCATCAATACATAACAAAAATCAACTCTGTCAAGCATAACGCAATTATCGGAGTTATGGTGAAAATAGAATATCCAAGACCAATACGAAAATCAACATAATATACATCAAATCTATAACTTATATATAGTGCGCATCGTAGTAAAATCGTCTAAACATCTTAATAAAGAAGCATGCAAAAATCTCTTTTTAAAATCGCCGTGCGATTCACGTGTCACGGCATAAGTAGCGGACGTTTATTTTAAAAAAAATAGCTATACATATATATATATATATATATATATATCTTGTAATTAACCTACACGTCCCGCCTGGTTACTAAACCAAATAGTAATCATAATAAAAACATACTGTTCAAAATGAAATCAATCCCAATCACAGTATAAAAATATCATGTGCGTCCGGTGCGCACGAAAACCGAAACCAAATACAGATGCCTCGAATAAGCACAGAACAAAACTGAGTGCAACAGGTGTGCACCAAAAACATCTGTCAAGTGCAACGGGCGTGCACGACAATAATATCAGGTGCATCTAATCTGCACAAAACCCCGATTTAGTGCATCTGGTGTGCACAAAATCGCATCAAGTGCACCAAGTGTGCGCAAAAATCTCAATCAAGTGCACATGGTGTACGAAAAACATGCACCGAATATAAAAATCGAAATCACGGTACGAAAAAAATATGCATGAAAACTATGTCGAAGCATACGTCAAAATCATGTGCAACCCATATGCACGAAACCAAATCAATATCTCAAAAGGTATAAAACCAAATCGAGTGCACTGGGTATGTACAAAACAACATCAATACAACTGACATATGAAACACGAATAGAGTGTAATGAATGTACACATAAGAAATACCAATCGTAGAACAAAATCCTAAAAATACCAAAATCCAAACAACGGAAATATGAAATTTAAATCACCAAATCACAATCGTAAACACTATCGTCAATGTGCGCCTTTCTAATGTCAACTGATTCGGACTCGTCTCCTCATAGAGGTGCTGACTGCGCTGCAAACGGCTATGCTCATATCGAGAGCCTCCCACATAATCTATCCCTTCACCTGATATCCGGACTACGTTAAACTTTTCGATCGATTCATCAAAATCCCATAATTCCCCGAGAGCTCAACACTCAAGTACAGTTTAATCGAGCTCTCACGCATATCTCATAAGCACACCACATCGTTTTACCTAAGCTAGGAAACTTCTGTGTGGGACTCTAAGACTCATCAATACGCCAGCAGTAGGTGATGATCACATCAAACACCTACAAGCCGCAAGCGGTCAGCTAAACATAACGGCCACCCAGATATTGAGCGATCAGAAGAAGAACAAGCGAACCTGTCAAAATTCCCGTCAATCCAACTGGCAACACTTACCGTACAGTCCAGTCTCTTCGTCAGATATACTGCATATCGAGTCTAGGGATGGAATCGTCGAACCCAATAACTCAATAATTCATGCCGGTATATGGTCTACAACAGATCGAGAAACTACTGATAACACTTATCAGTAATATCTCAGCAGCCCTGGCCAGGGACTTCCTGTTATAGCCAATCGTGCACAGCACAGCATCAACCCCCAATACCGGAAGAGACGAAACCCCTCCTATCGCTCATTGCCTCCATGTGCCTCGAGACCGTACCCAAAATCCACCAGTTTATACGACTCAGTAGAGCCGTAGTGAGGTGGAGATCAAAGTACAGTGGGAGGACACACAAGACTTTATGGCGATCTTGGGTCTACAGACTAACCTGTACCAGTGTCACCTGAGAACTGCTATCCGACGTATGATATAATACCATATAGGAGTTCTCGGTGAGTCCGTTCAGTGTACCCAGTCTCACTGAGTACCCGTATACAATCTTTGGTGTCACCACACCAGACGGATATGGGATCATCCATCGCCCATCATATGGAACAAGAATGGTATACGCTAGTCTACTCTGGAATATCGATGCCCTGTCTCGATATACCTACGACTAGGAACATTTCAAGGATATGCTTATAAACTACAGGTGTCCCACTAGTATGATCCATATCATAATCCCAGTAGTCAAGCCAATATCCTTAGGGCTTTATCAACATGTACCAAATGAGTAAAAACATGATCAAGTGAACATATGATAAAGAGAAACCAGATAGCATACTATCATGTCGAGCAAGACTGTCCTCTGAATACACACACACACACACACACACACATCAGTAAATACACTATCATATAATGGCCTCTAGGTCATGCATATATCCAACAATCTCCCACTTGCACTAAGGCCAATTATTGGCGTATCTCATACCCAACATCTCAAAAAGTCGCTCATGCTACGGCTGAGGGAGGGCCTTGGTGAATGGATCCGCAGTGTTGTTCTTTGTATCTACTCTCTTAATCTCAATCTCGTGGCGATCAACTATCTCCCGGATCACATGATATCGCCTCAGGATGTGTCTGGACTTCTGATGGGACCTGGGCTCTTTGGCCAATGCCATAGCCCCATTATTGTCATAATACAAAGGTATTGGATCAATAATGGTTGGAACTACTCCTAACTCCGATATGAACTTCCTCATCCAGACGGCTTCCTTGGCAGCATCATTTGCAGCAATGTACTCAGCTTCCATCGTTGAGTCTGCAACGGTATCATGTTTGGAACTCTTCCAACTTACCGTCCTTCTATTGAGGGTAAATGCAAACCCTTAGATAGACTTGCTATCATCTTTGTCACTCTGGAAGCTCGAATCGGTAAAGGCCTCCATTTGGAGATCCCCGTTACCATACACCAAGAACAATTCTTTAGTCCTTCGTAAGTACTTAAGAATGTTCTTCACAGCAGTCCAGTGATTCTCCCCTGGGTTTGACTGATACCTGCTTACTACACTAAGTGCATAAGCTACATCAGGACGTGTACACAACATCGCATACATTATCGATCCTACGGTCGAGGCATAGGGAATAATGCTCATGCGAGCTCTCTCTTTATCAGACTTTGGGCAATCTTTCTTGAAGAGAGTGACTCCGTGGCAAGCGGATAAGGCACCCTGCTTGGAGTCTTCCATACTAAACCTCTTTAGGATGGTGTTAATGTACTTGGTTTGGGACAATCCCAACAACCGTTTGGATCTATCCCTATAGATCCGTATGCCCAATATGTACGTGGCATCACCCAGGTCCTTCATGGAGAACCTTTGTGATAAGAATGATTTGACCGACTGTAGCATAGGAATGTCATTTCCTATCAGAAGTATGTCATCCACGTACAATACGAGGAATGCGACAGTTCTCCCTATAGTCTTCTTATAAACACAAGGTTCATCTGGATTTTTGATGAAATCGAACTCTTTGATAATATCATCAAAACAGATGTTCCAACTCCGTGATGCCTGCTTTAATCTATAAATGGATTTAAGCAACTTACATGCTTTTCCGCTGCTCCCACTGTCAATGAAGCCCTCTGGCTGATCTATATAAACGCATTCATCTAAATCACCATTTAGAAATGCAATTTTAACGTCCATCTGCCAGATTTCATAGTCGTAGTGAGCAGAAATAGTAAGTAGGATCTGAATGGATTTAAGCATGGCTACCGGAGAGAAAGTCTCGTCATAGTCCAAACTTGGTCTTTGACGAAAGCCTTTCGCTACCAACCTTGCCTTATAGGTCTCCACATGTCCATCTACACCGATCTTTCTTTTAATGATCCATTTGCAGCCTACAGGTTTTATCCCGGAGGGTACATCCTCCAAAGTCCATACTTTGTTGGTGTACATGGACTCCATTTCGGATCTCATGGCATCCAGCCATTTTACAGAGTTACCACTCGTGATAGCTTGATGAAAACTGGCAGGATCATCATCATTCATGATGCAATATTCTCTATCACCATCAATGAGAAAACCGTAGTATCTCTCCGGTAGGCGAGAAGTCCTACCAGATCTACGGAGTGGCTGAGGTTCATTAGATTCTGTTACAACATCAGGTTCAGCCAAGTCGTCATTTGTAACTTGTGTTTCTAGAACCTCTTTTAGATCTACCACATTGCCATCAGTATCATTTGGAAAAATCTCATTTTCTAAAAATGTGGCATACTGAGAAACAAACACCTTTTGTTCCTCCTTGTGGTAGAAAAGATACCCAAACGAATATTTTGGATATCCCACAAATATATATTTGACCGATCGTGTCTCTAGTTTGTCTAGATTCTGCTTTTTGACAAAAGCCGGACAACCCCAAATCTTAACTCGTTTAAGAGATGGTCTCTTCCCATACCATATCTTATATCGAGTGGTAGACACAGTCTTGGTTGGAACTTTGTTTAACAAAAAAGCTGCAGTTTCCAATGCATGCCCCCAAAAGGAGAGGGGTAACTCAGAATCATTCATTATGGATCGTACCATATCTAATAAGGTACGATTCCGCCGCTCTGACACACCGTTGTGCTGTGGTGTGTAAGGGGAGTGAGCTGAGAGAGAATCTCATTCTCTTTTAGGAAGTCCAAGAACTCAATACTTAAGTACTCTCCATCTCGATCTGATCGAAGTATCTTGATTCTCATTCCTGTTTGGTTTTCTATTTCAACTTTGTACTCCTTGAATTTCTCGAAAGCTTCAGACTTATGCTTTATCAAAAACACATGACCGAATCTTGAGAAATCATCAGTAAAAGTTATGAAGTAAAAAAAACCGCCTCTTGCATGCATAGACATTGGCCCACATACATCACTATGTATGAGGCCTAGGAGCTCAGTAGCTCTTTCTACGTGTCCAATAAACGGAGTTTTGGTCATTTTACCTTTGATACAAGACAAGCAAGTTGTATAAGATTTATACTCAAAAGAATTTAAATATCTATCTTTATGAACCTTGTTTAGTCTTATTTCATTGATATGACCAAGTCTACAATGCCAAAGAAAAGGTTCATTTATATCTGAAAATTTTCTTTTACTTGTGTGTTGAATGTTGAAAACTGTGTGTTGATTAAGAACGTATATCCCGTTATTTAGTGTACCACAACCAATTAACTTTTGATTAAGTCTAATGTTCATAATATTGTATTGCACAGCAAAATGATATCCTTCATTGTCTAACAAAGAAACGGATATAATATTACAAAGCATACTTGGCACAAAATAACATGGGTTCAAAACCAATATACAACCCGACGGCAACCCTAGGTGATACTCTCCCACTGAAACTACATTTACATTGGAACCATTTCCAACCTGGAGAGTATGATCACCTATCTTTAAAACTTTGCTATTTCTCAACGCCTGCACAGAATTGCAAATATGAGAACCTGAACCGGTATCTAATACCCAGAAAGCAGAGTTAATAGAAAAACAGTTTTCAATTACGAACACACCTGAAGCTGAAGCATCACCATGCTTCTTTTTGAGTTCAAGGTACTCAGTACAGTTCCGCTTCCAGTGTCCCGTCTTCTTGCAGTGGAAACATTCTCCTTTCCCCGATTCCCCAACCTTGGACTTGTCTTTCCCCTTAACCTTTTTGACTCCACCTTTAGGTTTGGTGGGTTTCTTCTTCATCTTTCCCTTGGCCTTAGCCTTCGGGCGAGAGGAGGAAGATGGCCCAACACTCAAAATGGGAGTCTTCACTGACTTCAGCGTGCTCTCTGCACTCCTTAACATATTAAGGAGTTCAGGTAGTTCCTTCTCCATGTTGTGCATGTTGAAGTTAACTATAAATTGAGCAAAGGTGGAGGGGAGAGACTGCAGAATAATATCTGTATATTGCTCATTGTCCATTGTCCACCGTCCACCCAAGGTCCTCAAGCTCTTCTATGAGAGCTATCATCTTCAGAACATGGTCTCCTACTGGTGTGCCAGGGGCCACTCGCATCTGAAACAGCTTTTTGAATGCTTCGTATCGTAATACGCGAGATTGCTCTCCATACAACTCTTTTGTATGGAGGAATATGGCTTTGACGGACATATTCTCGTGCTGCTTCTGATGTGTATTATCCATCGATGCAAGCGCGGGGTATTTGGCCGTGTCACAGTTAGCGTCCCATGTCTTGCGGATTTCCTTATCCGCAACTGAAGGTTTAGGACCTAGGATGGGCGGGGTTGGAGCCGTGAGGACATATGATACCTTATCATAAGTCAAGGCAATGTTGAGATTTCTCAGCCAGTCTTTATAATTGGTCCCATTCAGTTTATTTTTATCTAGTAGAAGCTTGAGTCCTGACATTGGTATCTGCCATTAAGAGAGAGAAAAGAATACACTCAGTGAAAGCTCTTGCAAAGATCAGATTGGTTATTATCTTCTCTAATCGATGTCTCCCACTGTTTTTATCAAATTTTCTTTAAAACCTTTTAAAAAGAAAACTAGCCGGGATTAATTACAATCTATAACTTCGCTAACCGTTCAGCCAGGCCAGTGCCGGTACTTTGAGAGAGGTTCCCCGTGCTTTCGCACGGACCTAATTAAAATAAATCTCGTCTTCCCAGAGGCGTAGCCCCGTTTGACACCTTTCTAGACACCTAATGGGTTAGCTAATTGTAAAGTGCAAAACTCTCCCGGGAGCAACTCTTGCTCACAGTAGGATCAGGATCCTACTATCATATAGAAGGTATGTAATCTCATTGCAAATTTCAACTCTTGAAATTCCCGATATTGTTTTTACCCCTAGTACTCATGACCTTAATTATGGTCAACATATCATAAGTACTAGCCAAGTTCTTCCCGTTATTTCATGATTAACTAGACCCACCCACATGACTCTTAACTAAAGTCAACATAATCATATGAATGTCCTAACTAATCTGCATCATATGCAGTGTAGGAAGACATCACTTGGCTACCGTACACTACGCCTTAACTAAATTCAAAATACACAGCACGAATACTAAGTACTCTACTTCCTAAAATGACGGAGGGCTGCGGATAGTTTTTAAGAAAAATTTTAACGCTTTGAACTTGATATCGTTGTAGAATCCGATGTTAGTTATATGTATTCCCTAGAGGCCATTACTGTACATGCAATGTATATTGTAGTGGATGCTTGGACATATATAGGGAGGACTTTCTTGCTCGACATGATAGCATGCTATCTGGTTGTACTTTATCTTAACATGTACTCTGATTGTCTCTATGATACATGTTGATAAAGCCCTTAGGATATGTACTCGACTGCTGGGACTATGATTAGATCATACTAGTGGGGCCACGGTAGTCGGCGAGTACATCCTATAACTGTTCCTAGTCGAGAGTGTATCGAGACAGGGCATCGATACACCAGAGTAGACTAGCGTATACGCATCTTAACCCATATGATGGGCGATAGATGATCCAATATCCATCGGTGTTTGACATCAAGGATGGTGTACGGTTGTTCAGTGGAGACTGGGTACACTGGACAGACTCGCCGAGAACTCCCAGATGGTATTATACCGCACGTCAGATGGCAGTTCTTCGGTGACACTGGTATAGAGTAGTCTGTTGACCCGAGATCGTCATAGAGACTTGTGTGATTCCCACTGTGCTTTGATTTCCATCATACCACGTCCAAGAGGGCGTGCAAAAAGGTGGTTTTTGGGTATAGTCCCGAATCACATGGAGGCAATGAGCGATAGGAGGGGATTTGTCTCTCCCGGTATAGGGAGTTGATGTTGCGCTGTGTTCGATTGGCTATAACTGGAAATCCCTAGCCAGAGTTGCTGAGATTTACTGGTAAGTGTTATCGATAGTTTCTCGAACTGTTATAGATCTCATATCGACACGACTTATCGAGCTACTGGGGTCTGACGTTTACCACCCCTAGGCGAGATATGCGACATATCAGACGACGAGACCGGACTGTACGGGAGTGTTACTGATTGGATTCGCAGGAGAATGTACAGGCTTGCTTGTTGATCTTCTGATCGCTCAATACCTGGGTGGCTGTTACGTTTAGCTGACCGCTTGCAGCTTGTGGGTGTTTGATATGATCATCACCCACTGCCAGCGTATTGACGATTCTTTAGAGTCCTACACAGAGGTTTCTTGACTCAGGCAAAACGAAGTAGGAGCACATATGTGATATGTGCAGGACCAAAGATAATGCGATATGAGATACCATATTCTATTCTCGCGATATTTGATATCAGCCGGGTCATCGGATCAAGTGTTGATTCGATGAATCGGTAAATGAGATATTAGTCGGTTATATGCGATATAGCCGGATTATCGGATCAAGTGTTGATTTGATAATTTAATATATAATTATATATTTGATATATTAAATTACATTAACTAATATAAGCTCACTTAAAGATTCTTTTTCTCACTCGGGTAATACATTGATATATATGCGATATATGTTAATTATATTATTTTATTTTGTTACAATAAATATTATATATGTGATATATAATATTGTAACATGATATGATTACTAATGCAACATGTTTAGTGGAGATTAAACAAGGTTAGGGTTTGAATTGGGTTTGTTCTTTCATGAACATTCTAGAAGGTTTCTTTTTATTTTGAGTTAAGATATTATGCTTGATATTTTGTAATGACTCATTCTTAACCCAACCCAAACCCTAGCCCTAGTTAAATCTCTACAAAGGTTTAGATGACCATGGTTACATTATTAATCATATATTATTTCATTATTCATCACAAAATGATTTTTATTGATTATTCATCTTCTTCTTCCTTGAGTTCTTTCATGGAAAAGCTTTCTAGCTTTTTCAAAGGTGATGAAAATGAGTGAGAAATAGAAAATAAATGAGAGCAAAAATCCTACTTCATCATCCTCATCTATCCTTGCCATTTAGATGAGGGTGTTCACTTCATTTAGTGAGTGAGAGCTTGTGTTAAAGAAACTTCAAGGTAGATCATCTTAGTTATCGAAGATCGGAAGTAAGCTTGCATCTTTCTCTTCGTGGAGCCTCTCGAGAGTCCGGAACTTGATGATCGTAGCGAAGGGACTACAACACGGAGCTTATGAAGTGAAGGACCGGACTACAAAGGTTGTAATCCCAAACTCTTAGATGTTAAAGTGTTTAACATGCTTTGTTTCGCCTAATCTCTAGTTTAAAGATCTCGTTTAGGGTTGTTCGGCACGGCTAAATTTTAAATCGGGCATGGTTGATGCCTTGTAGAACCTTGTGCGTGTGCCTAGCATCCTTACAGTGGTATCAGAGCCAAGCTAGAGCTTTAGGCAAAGTCTAGGCGAAGTCTAAAGTCTGATCGAACTCCGAATACCCGATAAAACCTAGTTTCTGGAAAAATTTTAAAAATGTTGATTTTTTCGTATTAAAAATATTCAAAAAATCATGCAGGGAAATATAGGAATTATTGTGAAGTACGGACTACTGAATCGATCACGTGACCACGGAACCGCGGCTAAACCACGCACGTGGCCACGGTTCCACGGCTGAATAGTGACATTGGGGCCCGCTACTTCACAGTATTATTCCTGGGTTCTTTTGCACAATTCTGGGAATTTTTAATTCCACTCAAGTGTTGAGTTTTCTAGGTTGTATTGGGAGCTCATTGATTCGATCAGAAAGTATAACTTCATTTAGTTTGTCCGGATAATTTTTTAGAACGTGTTAAAAAGTTCGAACGGATATCAATAACTCACTTTTTCCCCTACCGGAAAATTTCCAAGTGTTGGATTTTTCCGTAGTTTAAGAACGTTCTAAGTCGTGCAAGTAACGCGGTGGACCCTCTAGAAGACAACAAAGCTTAACTCGATTATGTGACCGTCTTGAACTGCCTCTAAACCTTAGGGTTTGTGGCAATACGGCGTGCCACATGTGAGACGTTGGCTTGACCCTTCTATGGCTGGACCATTGGTACCGTGGCATATGATGGATGTTTTTAAACTAATTTCAAGTGTTGAGAACTATTTGGGAAAACTTGGGTGTTTGATTATTCGATCGGAAAGTTTATCTGAAATGTGATACAATATTTGGAATCCACAAGTAGTTATGAGATAACTAATTTGAATGTTATAAATCTAGCAATTTAGTCTCAGATGATCGGTTGCCATGGAATTTTGATGTGATCAAAAGTCTGTCGCAATCACGTAGCGTACGCTGATACTCGCCGGGTAAACTTAATAGACAGCCACGCCCCATAGCCCCGACCAAGTGACTGTAGGAGAACCCCGTCGCCAAAAGCATCCGTTCGGGTGCTCGCGACAGCGGTGTTCCGCCTTAGTACACTTCGTCGACGGCATCGGGGGTGCGGCCGTCTACTAAAGTTTGCGACGAGCATTCGATCAGAATGTCAGGAATTTTGTTGAATTGCCCGACTTGATATTGAAAAGAGTTTTTGATAATGAGACTAAAATGCGGGGTTTATAATTGTTAGGCATGCGATGTCTAAGGAATTCATTTGGTTAGGCATGCGATGTCTAAGGTGGTTGCGGATTCCAACTGTTGTAGTTTTACACTTTCTTTTCTGCGACCGTAAGTGTAGTATGTAGTTGTATCGCCGGTTTTCGTTGCTATACATCGACGACAATCGGTGTATGCATACTTACTTACGTTGATGACATGTGATGTTATGTGTTGTTGTGATATATTATATTGGATCGTCGTGTTTGAGTAGCCGGGGGTTTTATGTGAGATGAGAGTTTTTTCATTTTCATTCATATAAAATTCATTTGTATGTAATATTCTTTTATTGGGGCACTTCCGGGCTGAGGATGATGTCACCATTTTATATTATTTACTTTTCCGCATTAGGTGGACCCAAGGCGGGGAGCACAAGTAACCGGGTTCTAGGGTCCAGTGGGAGACCATCTCGAGGAGTCGAGACCGGGTATCCTAACCCTAGAATTGGCAGTGTTGCTTGCTGCTCTCGTAGGGGTCTAGGGATGTGGGTTTGGCTATTCATCACGACCGTAGAATCCGTGTTTTATACAGGCTCGTATTAAAAACACGGACGTCCTAGTATATCCAATATTTCATATATGTTCTTCTGCTGCAATGTTCTGTGATGAGATCATATTACTGCCTGAAACGAATGTTTATATTATATATATGAGATATATATTATATATTGTTGATTTCGTTTCATATATGATGCTTGTGAAGCATAATTAAAATTGGACTTCATTAATGAGATTAATGAAATAAAAGAAACCTAAAGATATTGTAGAAACTTGTTTAAAAACTGGTAGCTCTGCTTCTTGCTTTGCATAGCGGTGTTCCTTGTAGAACATCCAGCACCTTATTCGATAAGGAAAGAGCCGAGATCCCTTCACCGGGAGTGACCTCTTTAGCGGAACTAGCAGATGCTGCATACTCGGTTTGTCTTTTGATTGCTTCTATAGTTTTTGCTTTGCATAGTGGTATTTGTGAAATATCCTGCTCCTTATTCGATAAGGAAAGAGCCGACGATCCCTTCACCGGGAGTGACCTCTTTAGCAATACTAGAAAATCCTCAAAAACACTCCATTTAAAATCACTCGATTCTACAACGATATCAAGTTCATTACGCAAAGGGTTTTCTTAAAAACCTGTCGTAGCCCTCCATCATTTCAGATAAGTAATAGTTAGTATTCGTGATGCGTTTGTTGACCTCTGTCAAGGCGTAGTGTGCGGTAGCTGATTAGTTCTTATCTGTATAAGCATATGATGTGATTGATTTAGGGTAGTCGTGCGACCTTGTTGACCTCTGTCAAGGCTCGTGCGGGTGGGTTTACTTCAATCAAGAAATGACGGGTTGAACTTGACTAGCAGCCTATGGTTTGTTGACCTCTGTCAAGGTCATAGGACGCTTGGGGCAAAATATTATTGGGAATTTCAAGTGTTAAAATTTGCAATGAGATTGCATACCTTCTATGAGATAGTTGGATCCCGATACCCGCTGCGAGCAAGAGTTACTCCTGGGAGAGTTTTACACATTACAATTAGCCGATCAAGTAGGTGTCTAGAAAGGTGTCAACGGGGTTACGCCCTTGGGAAAACGAGGTTTACTATAATTAGGTCCGTGCGAAAGCACGGGGAACCTCCCTCAAAGTACCGACACTGGCCTGGCTGAAAGATTGGCGAACTTGTAGCGTGTAATTAATCCTGGCTAGTCTTTCCTTTTAGGGTTTGAAGGAAGATTTGACTAAAACAGTGGGAGATGTCCTGATTAGATATATTAGATAACCAATCTAATCTTGTAAGCGCATACGCTGAGTGTTTTCTTCTCTCTCTCTCCAGGTAGCGACCATATCACGCCTTAATCAAGATAATAAAATAGATATATTGACCGAACCCGCTTGTTATACTGAGCTGGGGAACGTTGGTCCCGCTCCAACTTATAATTGTTATAAGACAGAGTAGGAAATAGGGGATTACCAGAATTCCCGTGCCGCCCAAACGAAGAAAGTGCATGCTGATGCATCTTCTTCGGATGTGTTCATTACACAGAACTGTTTCTCAATATCCTTTACGTCCTGGGTATTTGATACCGGATCAGGATCCCACATATGTAATTTGTTACATGGGCTACAGATAGGTAGAGAACTGAGAACGGGTGATAAATTTCATGAGATAGAAATGGTGCAAGTGTTGCAGCCAAGTCTGTTGGCAGTTATCACCCTGTATTAGAAAATACATTGATTCTGAACGAATGTTATTAGATACCGAACCTGATATACAAACATCATATCAGTCTCTTTATTAGTAAAGAAGGATATAATTTTATATTGTTGGATAATGTTTTGAACATTTCCTATATCAAGAGTTGATCGGTTCAGGCACGTTATCTAAAAGTATTGACGTTCTAAATCAAACTACAGTTCTTAGTATACGGAACACACACAAGAGGAAGAGTTCAGAAATGAACGAATCCTTCTTGAGGCATTGTAGACTAGGTCATATCAATGCGACCCGACTGGCAGAAGTTACATTTAGATGCATATTTAAATTAGTTTGAATTTACATCTTGTGAAACTTGCTGGTCATGTCATAAAGATTAGATGACCATAGCTCTATTTATTTGAAACAGAGAAAGAGTTAGTGAACTCTTGGGATTGATACATGCTGATGTATGAAGGTCCTCTGTCTACATATGCCAAGACCGGTTCTTTGTACTTCATTACATTCTCTGATGATCTCTCAAGATTCCGACATATGTTCCTGTTGAAACACAAGTCCGAAGCTTTTGAGATATTCACAGAATATAATTTAGAAGTAGAGAACCAAAAACGGGTATAAGTATTATGTCCTTTGATGAGATCAAGAAGGAAAATACTTGAGTACGGAATTCCTGGACTATTCTAAAGGAGAATAAGATTCTCTCTCAGCATTACTCCTCCGTATACACCATAGCACGATGGTATATCAGGGCGGAGCAATAGCACCCTATGTGATATGGTGTGTTCTATGATGAGTACTACTGAGTTTCCTATTTCCTTTTGGGAGTTATTCACTTGAGAAGCTGCATACCTATTGAATAGGGTTCAAATCAAATCAGTTGCCTACCACTTCATATGTGATATGGAAAGGAAAGAGCCCATATCTTAAGTTGGTTAAGATTTGGGGTTGTCCGGCCTATGTCTGAAAAGCAAAATCCGGACAAGCTCGAGGAAAAGTCAGATCTGTGGAAGTTTGTTGGATATCCTAAGCATACGCAAAGGAATATCTTCTATCTAACCGAGGAACAAAATGTTTTGTTTCTCAACATGCTACCTTTGTGAAAGGGAATTTCTTGTAAAAAAATCAGTGGTCATGAGGTAGAACTGGAAGGAGTTCCAGCTATACAAAACCACAGCTGATAATTTGGTAGAACCCGAAGGATTCAATAGTTTCCAACGAACCTCAGCCTCTCCGTCGATCTAGTAGGGTTCCTCACCGACCTGAGAGATACTTTGGTTTCTCTATGACAGTGGGAGCGAGAATTGCATCATGAGATGATAACCCAACTAGTTTCGAGCTGGCCATCAGGAGTGGGACTCTGTAAGAATGGCTGGATGCTTAGTGATCTGAGATGAATCCTTATACACCAACAAAGTATGGACTTTGGTTGCTTTATCTGAAGGGTTAAATCCCCATCAGGAGCAAGTATATCTTGAGAAGATTACTTGGTGTACATAGAAAAGTTGAGACTTTCAAAGCTATGCTTAAGTCCATCTAGATCCTACTTGCCACGGCTACATACCATGACTACAATATCTGGTGGTTGGGTGTCATGACTGCTTTTCTAAATATTTATTTGGAAGAGAGCGTCTATAAGTACACAGCTAGAGGGCTTCATAGATAGTGGGTGCAACGGACACGTGTGCAAGATGTTTTATATGATAAAGCAGGCATCGCGGAGTTGGAATGTCTGTTTTGATGTGGTAGTCAAAGGGTTTGACTTCATCAAAATGGTAGATGAACCTTATATATACAAAAAGGTAGTAGGGAGTATGGTGGTGATCCTCGTAGAGTACCTGGATGACATACTCTTGATAGGGAAGGAGTTTCCTATGCTACGCTCGGTCAATCTCCGCTTATCACAAGGATTCTCCATATAGGATCAAAGTGATACCTCCTAAATCCTGGGTTTTGGATGTATGAGATAGATCTAATTGGATGTTAGGATTCTCACTAATTGTATTGAGATGGTATCAATAGATCCTGGGAAGAATCACTGGAAAGGTTCCAGGATGATAAGGACGACTGAATGTCAGTCGCAGGCATTGTCTTTACCCTCAGTGGAGGGACGGTATGTTGGAAGAGTTCCAAGCTAGATACCGTGACATACTAGACGATTAAAGGCAAGATACATCGTTACCAAGGATGCTACCAAAGAGGCAGTCTGGATATATATAAGTTCATGAGATGAACTTCGTTCCTACCATTGTGAGACAATGGAGTTGTGGATTTCGCCAAGGAACCCCCCGTCCCATCAGATATCCAGATATAATTCTTAGGCAGTATCACCTGATCATGGAGATGGTTGATCTCCAGAGAGATCGAGGTTAGGAGAGTAAACACAGAGGACAACAGTGCGGATCCACTCACAAAGGCCTTTTTCCCAGTAGAGACTTTTATGGGATAGTTGAGTATGAGATACTTCAACCACAGCTAATTGTTGGGTATGTGATACCACAACAGATGGCCCTAGTGCAAGTGGGAGATTGTTAGTTATATGTATGCCCTAGAGTCCATTACTGTACATGCGATGTATATTGTAGTGGATGCTTGGACATATATAGGGAGGACTTTCTTGCTCGACATGATAGCATGCTATCTGGTTGTACTTTATCTTAACATGTACTCTGATTGTCTCTATGATACATGTTGATAAAGCCCTTAGGATATGTACTCGACTGCTGGGACTATGATGAGATCATACTAGTGGGGCCACGGTAGTCGGCGAGTACATCATATAACTGTTCCTAGTCGAGGGTGTATCGAGATAGGGCATCGATACACCAGAGTAGACTAGCGTATACGCATCTTGACCCATATGATGGGCGATGGATGATCCCTTATCCATCGGCGTTTGACATCAAGGATGGTGTACGGGTGCTCAGTGGAGACTGGGTACACTGGACGGACTCGCCGAGAACTCCCAGATGGTATTATACCGCACGTCAGATGGCAGTTCTCCGGTGACACTGGTACAGAGTAGTCTGTTGACCCGAGATCGTCATAGAGTCTTGTGTGATTCCCACTGTGCTTTGATTTCCATCATACCACGTCCAAGAGGGCATGCAAAAAGGTGGTTTTTGGGTACAGTCCCGAATCACATGGAGGCAATGAGCGATAGGAGGGGATTCGTCTCTCCCGGTATAGGGAGTTGATGTTGCGCTGTGTTCGATTGGCTATAACTGGAAATCCCTAGCCAGGGTTGCTGAGATTTACTGGTAAGTGTTATCGATAGTTTCTCGAACTGTTATAGACCTCATATCGACACGACTTATCGAGCTACTGGGGTCTGACGTTTACCACCCCTAGGCGAGATATGCGACATATCAGACGACGAGACCGGACTGTACGAGAGTGTTACTAATTGGATTCGCAGGAGAATGTACAGGCTTGCTTGTTGATCTTCTGATCGCTCAATACCTGGGTGGCTGTTACGTTTAGCTGACCGCTTGCAGCTTGTGGGTGTTTGATATGATCATCACCTACTGCCGGCGTATTGACGATTCTTTAGAGTCATACACAGAGGTTTCTTGACTCAGGCAAAACGAAGTAGGAGCACATATGTGATATGTGCGGGACCGAGGATAATGCGATATGAGATACCGTATTCTATTCTCACGATATTTGATATCAGCGGGGTTATCGGATCAAGTGTTGATTCGATGAATCGGTAAATGAGATATTAGATGGTTATATGCGATATAGCCGGATTATTGGATCAAGTGTTGATTTGATAATTTAATGTATAATTATATATTTGATATATTAAATTACATTAACTAATATAAGCTCACTTAAAGATTCTTTTTCTCACTCGGGTAATACATTGATATATATGCGATATATGTTAATTGTATTATTTTATTTTGTTACAATAAATATTATATATGTGATATATAATATTGTAACATGATATGATTACTAATGCAACATGTTTAGTGGAGATTAAACAAGGTTAGGGTTTGAATTGGGTTTGTTCAATCATGGACATTCTAGAAGGTTTCCTTTTGTTTTGAGTTAAGATATTATGCTTGATATTTTGTAATGACTCATTCTTAACCCAACCCAAACCCTAGCCCTAGTTAAATCTCTACAAATGTTTAGATGACCATGGTTACATTATTAATCATATATTATTTCATTATTCATCACAAAAGGATTTTTATTGATTATTCATCTTCTTCTTCCTTGAGTTCTTTCATGGAAAAGCTTTCTAGCTTTTTCAAAGGTGATGAAAATGAGTGAGAAATAGAAAATATATGAGAGCAAAAATCCTACTTCATCATCCTCATCTATCCTTGCCATTTAGATGAGGGTGTTCACTTCATTTAGTGAGTGAGAGCTTGTGTTAAAGAAACTTCAAGGTAGATCATCTTAGTTATCGAAGATCGGAAGTAAGCATGCATCTTTCTCTTCGTGGAGCCTCTTGAGAGTCCGGAACTTGATGATCGCAGCGAAGGGACCACAACACGGAGCTTATGAAGTGAAGGACCGGACTACAAAGGTTGTAATCCCAAACTCTTAGATGTTAAAGTGTTTAACATGCTTTGTTTCGCCTAATCTCTAGTTTAAAGATCTCGTTTAGGGTTGTTCGGCACGGCTAAATTTTAAATCGGCCATGGTTGATACCTTATAGAACCTTGTGCATGTGCCTAGCATCCCTACATCCAATGGGTTTAAAAGGAGTGGCTTAAGCTCCGCACTTTGAAAACTTGCTTTTTCATAAAAGGCCGAGTGTGTTTCAAATCCGATTCTACAATATCTTTTTAGGTTCATTTTTCTTTACATTAATCTCATTAATATAGTCCCGTCATTTAAGTCCTAAAGCCATTATAGAAAGAAACGAAAATATAACGTACGCTTATGTCATTCGCATTCGTCACGGTGTCCCGTTATGCACCGTTAGGTTACTTAACTAACAGCATACCAGTACGGGGCTAGCGCGAGTGCAAAACATAAGCAACGTCTATTATATATCATATATATAATATTTCATTCGTCTCAGATATATTAAATGATTACATCACAGAATATAAGCAGAAGAAGCACATTTAATATAGGATATCTAGGAGGTTCGTATATTGTATTTAGCCATCAATATAAAATATGGATTCCACGGTCGCGATGAATAGCCAAACCCACACCCCTAGACCCCTACGAGAGCGGCAAGTGACCCTACCAATTCTGGAGTTTAGGAGACCCGGTCTCGACTCCTTGAGATGGCCTCCCACTGAACCCTAGAACCCGGTCACTTGTGCTCCCCTCCTTGGGTCTATACTAATGCAGAAAAGTAAATAATATACAACAATGGTAACATCATCCTCAACCCGGAAGTGCCCCAAATAAAAGAATATTATATACAATTGAATTTTACATGAATGAAAAAAAAACTCTCATCTCACATAAAACCCCCGGCTATTCAATCACGACAATCCTGCACAACATATCTCAGCAACACATAATATCATATATCATCAACGTAAGTAAGTATGCGTATCCTGATTGTCGTTGATGTATAGCAACGAAACCGGCGATACACCATATACTACACTTACGGTCACAGAGAAATAAAATGAAAAACTACAACAATTGGAATCGTAACTGCCTTTATACAACACAAACCCGGAATATCACATATCCAAGATTTCATGCCTAATAATGTAAAGCTCGCATTTAGGTCTCACCCATGAAAATACCTTTTCAAAATAAGTCGGATAATTCAACAAGATTTCCGATTACTCCCGAGACCGAAATGCTAGATTTACACGCAACAAAAAAATTTGTAGATTCCAATTCTTGTATCACATTCACATAAACTAGGCGCAGTTAAAACATTCGATCGAACGATTGATCACCCAAAGACTTCTCAGAAAGCTCAACGCTTGAGCAGTTTTAAAATCAACCAAAAACTGCTACAAATACATACGGGCCAGCGCAAGAAGGCACAGTCCAAGCCTCACCAACGGCGCGGCGGAACCGCCGCAAAATGACCATTTTGGCCGCGGTTCCGCTGTCGTATAGTCGAGTTAGGGATTCATTCTTCTTATGGGCCCATAAAATACCCTGCACGATTTTTTGAGTATTTTTAATATGAAAAAATCTACGTTTTTGAAAAATGTCCAGAGAGCACCCTTCGGGCGTCGTTTTTCGTTCGTTCGAGATTTTTAACGTCGTCTAGGTTACTCTAAAGCTCTAGCTTGGCTTTGATACCACTGTAGGGTTTCCTTATCACCTCATATAGGGTTTGGAAGCATCACACATGCCACAACTTTGATTTTAAGAGGTGCTAAGCAAACTTAACTAGGAATCGAACTAGAAATATAGGGTAACAACTAATAGTATCGCATACAAAAGATAATCTATGACTAAGTGGAAAGACTACAACCTTTGTAGACCACTTAGGGTGACTCCATAAATCTCCTTGAGTTTGGAACGGCTTGCTTGAATACTTTCGAGTCCACGGCGATCCACCCGAAGTCCTTCGCTCAAAGCTTGTTGCTTCACTTGGTCTTTCAAATCCGTGGAGCAAACACCCTACACAAAAGAGCTAGAGAAGTGTAGGATGATGAAGTGGTTTATGTTCTCACTTAAAAACCCTCTCTTTTTCTTTTCCTCACTCTAAACAAATCTCAAAAGAGCTTGAAGAAGGAGGAAGATGAAGATGGCAAAGCTTTTTGAAGATAATGATAATTGTTATGTTTTAAAAATAAAACAAAAGGATATATATGTGAGACACTCTCACAACAAACCATGGTTAATATAAATATTTAGATATTTTGTGATGAGTTAAAGAACAAAGGAAACTAACCAAGGTTTAGTCAAAGGTCAAACAAAGAAGAGTGTGGAAACTATGAGTCATTTGGAAAGAATGAGTCATTAGTTAATTTCCTTTATCTTTTATCTTAAAAAAAATCTGTATATTAATATGAACCATGTGAGTCTTGCATTGCCATCTTCAATATATCAACAACCATGATACATATGCATGCATGTATGGATGCATTCACATCAACATGTGAATGTATATACATGCATACATCCAAAAGAAAAGGGTTTAATAAAAGTGAGCTAAAAGTCATTATTAAATCAACATTTGATTTAATAAACCGGTCATATCACATACGATCCGACCAATAGTAAACACCCGATTAACATACAGTATCTCATACACACATTTAATCGAGCTCCCGCGCATATCTCATAAGCACACCACATCGTTTTACCTAAGCTAGGAAACTTCTATGTAGGACTCTAAGACTCGTCAATACGCCGGCAGTAGGTGATGATCACATCAAACACCTACAAGCCGCAAGCGGACAGCTAAACATAACGGCCACCCGGATATTGAGCGATCAGAAGAAGAACAAGCGAACCTGTCAAAACTCCCGTCAATCCAACTGGCAACACTTACCGTACAGTCCGGTCTCTTCGTCAGATATGCTGCATATCGAGTCTGGGGATGGAATCGTCGACCCCAATAACTCAATAAGTCATGCCGGTATATGATCTACAACAGATCGAGAAACTACTGATAACACTTATCAGTAATATCTCAGCAGCCCTGGCCAGGGACTTCCTGTTATAGCCAATCGTGCACAGCACAGCATCAACCCCCAATACCAGGAGAGACGAAACCCCTCCTATCGCTCATTGCCTCCATGTGCCTCGGGACCGTACCCAAAATCCACCCGTTTATACGACTCAGTAGAGCCGTAGTGAGGTGGATATCAAAATACAGTGGGAGGACACACAAGACTCTATGGCGATCTTGGGTCTACAGACTAACTTGTACCAGTGCCACCTGAGAACTGCTATCCAACGTATGATATAATACCGTATAGGAGTTCTCGGTGAGTCCGTTCAGTGTACCCAGTCTCACCGAGCACCCGTATACAATCTTTGGTGTCACCACACCAGACGGATATGGGATCATCCATCGCCCATCATATGGAACAAGAATGGTATACGCTAGTCTACTCTGAAATATCGATGCCCTGTCTCGATATACCTACGACTAGGAACATTTCAAGGATATGCTTATAAACTACAGGTGTCCCACTAGTATGATCCACATCATAATCCCAGTAGTCAAGCCAATATCCTTAGGGCTTTATCAACATGTACCAAATGAGTAAAAACATGATCAAGTGAATATATGATAAAGTGAAACCAGATAGCATACTATCATGTTGAGAAAGACTGCCCTCTCAATATACACACACACACACACACACACACACACACACACACACACACACACATCAGTACATACATTATCATATAATGGCCTCTAGGGCATACGTATATCCAACAAGTGTAGGGTGAGAGATGAGGTGAGTGTAACCATTAGCATTAACTCACCATTAATGTTTTCACACCCCACTTTGCTACCTCTTCACTCAACAAAAGAAATATCTCTCTCTCATACAAATATCTTGAATTAGGGTTAAAGATTAAAGCAAAGATTAGGATAAAAGTAAAGGATTAGATAAATGGTTAAGTGTCATGGTTACTAATCTAAATTAGCACAAACAAACCGTCACATTAACGTGCACATGTGCATGCATGTCCATAACAAATAATAATAAATTATTAATTAAATGTTATAAAATGTGAGGAACCCGAATTGGTAAACTTTTTTACAGTAAACCCGCATTAACGTCTAAACGAACATTAACCAAAATCTAAGGCGTTACAGAGGCCCCCTCCTTCTCAATGCCATGAGATGCGGACCCGTTGCCCTCCAGAACCCGACTATCTGTGCACTCCATCACAGGGTAATCCTAGTACAGAAAAGAAAAAAAATGTACAATGGTGACATCGACCTCAATCCGGTCGTGCCCCAAACAAATAACATACAAGTAGGCAGTGATTACCGTCCACATGTCGGACTCTTACCCACGATATCTGCAGGGTTTTCTAGTGCGGCAACAAGGTTTTGGGAGGCATCATCCAGGCCATATTTAAATTTTTGCCGTTCTAGCTAACCCTAACCTTAGAATCGAAATTAGAAAATCCGACGAGACTAAATGCAAACACTTTACATCTAAGTGAATGAGGGAATACAACATTTGTAGACCGGTCCTTCACTTCTAAAGCTCCATGTCATAGTCCATTCGCTGCAAGTTGTGAAGACCCGGACTCTAGTAAGGGTTCACATGAAAAAATGAACAAGCTTGCTCAATGACTTCGAGGCCGAAGATGATCTACGTCGAGAAGACTCGAGCTCATGCTACCTCTTCACTAATGATGTAATTAGTGAAGCAAACACCCTAAACTAAATGGCTAATAGTAGAGGATGATGAAATAGAAAGTGGGCTCACTTTAGATTTATTTTTCTCACACTTTTTCATCACTTAGAAAAATCTAGCAAGCTTTTTCTCTTGAGAAAGAAGAAGAAGTGATGAAGAGAGATGAATGAGAGTTAGGTTAGAATTGCAATCTTGGTTAGTTAATGTCATACGCTAACCATTGTAGAGACTTAACCATGGCATAGGATAAAGGTTGGGTTAACAAAATATCTTAAAGTAAAACAAATTTGGTGGACTTAGTCAATGGTTAGCAAGCTTCTCCAAGATTCTAGCCATGACAATTTCCAACCAATTTCGTTAATTACTAAGATAAATAAAACCCTAATTTTATCATGGTTATGGTGAAAGTCTTCACACCCAAGTTGCATATATAACCTAGCATGATACATAATATATATCACATATATATAATGTATGCAAAATGAGAAAAATAAATGGTCAAGTGAGCAATATTGGTTAATGTAAATTCATATATTAAATATATAAATATACATTAAGTCGTTAAATCAACACTTGATTCAATGATCCGGCTATATCACATATAACCGACTAATATCAATAATATCAACTTACCGAATTAACACTTGATTCGATAACCCGGCTATATCACATATACCCGGCCGATATCACATATCGCGAGAATACAATACGGTATCACATACTCGTATCAATCTCGGTCCCGCACATATCACATATGTGCTCCTACTTCATTTCGCATGAACCAGGAAACCTATGTGTAAGACTCTAAAGACTCGTCGATACGTCGGCAGTAAGTGATGATCATATCAAACACCCATAAGCCGCAAGCGGTTTGCTAAACGTAATGGTCACCCGGGTATTGAGCGATCAGAAGATCAACAAGTAAGCTTGCTCGTACTCCTGCGAATCCAATCGGTAACACTACCGTACAGTCCGGTTTCGTCAGATATGTCGCATATCACAGCCTGGGGGTGGTATAACGTCAGACCCCAATAGCCTGATAAGTCATGCCGATGTGAGGTCCATAACGGTTCGAGAAACTACTGATAAAACTTACCGGTAAATCTCAGCAACCCTGGCCAGGGATTTCCTGTTATGGCTAATCGAGCATAGCGCAACATCAACTCCCAATACCGGGAGAGACGAAACCCCTCCTATCGCTCATTGTCTCCATATGACTCAGGACTGTACCCAAAAACCAAATTTTTGCACAATCTCTTGACAGTGGTATGGTGGAAATTAAAGCACAATGGGAATCACACAAGACTCTATGATGATCTCGAGTTTACAGACTAACCTGTACCAGTGTCACCAGAGAACTGCTATCCGACGATAGGAATAATACCATCTAGGAGTTCTCGGCGAGTCCGTTCAGTGTACCCAGTCTCCACTAAGCACTCGCATACCTTCTCTGATGTCAAACACCAATGGATATGGGATCATCCATCGCCCATCATATGGGTCGAGAAGCGTATACGCTAGTCTACCCTGGAGTATCGATGCCCTGTCTCGATACTCCCACGACTAGGAACATTTGAAGGATGTACTTACCGACTACCACTGCCCCACTAGTATGATCTGCATCATAATCCTGGTAGTCAAGTACTCATCCTAAGGGCTTTATCAACATGTAATAGAGAGACAATAAGTGTACATGTTAGGATAAAGTGCAACCAGATAACATAGTATCATGTCGAGCAAGAAAGTCCTCCCTATATATGTCCAAGCATCCACTATAATATACATCGCATGTACAGCAATGGCCTCTAGGGCATACATATAACTAACAATCTCTCACTTGCACTAAGGCCATCTATTGTAGTATCCAATACCCAACAATATAGCAGTGGTTGTAATATCCCATACTCAACCATCCCATAGAAGTCTCTCTAGGGGTAAGGCCTTTATGAGTGGATCCACTATGTTATCCTTCATGTATACTCTCCTAACCTTGATCTCTTGGAGATCATCCATCTCCCTGATCAGGTTATACTTGCCTCAGAATATGTCTGGAACGCTGATGGGACCGGTGTTCCAAGGCCTAAGCCACAACTCCATTGTTGTCACAATAACAGTTATTGAACACTCAATGGTAGTAATTTTGTTCATCTTATGAACAAGAAATGTCCAAACAGCCACTTTGGCAGCATCATTGGTAGCGATGTATTCAGCCTTCATCGTCTAGTATGTCACGGTATCTAGCTTGGAACTCTTCCAACATACCGTCCCTCCACTGAGGGTAAAGACAATGCTTGTGACTGACTCTCAGTCGAACTTATCATTCTGGAAGCTGGAACCAAGAACTTTCTTTTAGTGCTTCTCAAGTACTTAAGAATGTCCTCCACAGCTGTCCAGTGATTCTCCCAAGATCCGA
Organism: Agapanthus africanus; assembly: GCA_030015575.1. Taxonomy (NCBI): domain Eukaryota; kingdom Viridiplantae; phylum Streptophyta; class Magnoliopsida; order Asparagales; family Amaryllidaceae; genus Agapanthus; species Agapanthus africanus. Next base: position 57,951,863 of record CM057349.1, on the reverse strand, counting down.
TTGATTCCTGATCACTACACCTAGTGAGTCATTTACATCTGGTCTGGTACATAACATCGCACACTCTGATAGAGCCTACTGCCGAAGCATAGGGTATCCCTTGCACGTGAGCTCTCTCCAAATCAGTCTTGGAAGACATCTTTTTGGAGAGAGTGATTCCTGAGTAAGTAGACGAACCACCACGCTTAGAATCTTCCGTACTAAACCCCTTCAATATGGTGTTAATATACCTGGATTTGAGACACTCCCAACATCCACTAAGACCTATCATCATAGATCGTAATCCACAAGATGTAGTAGGTATCATCCAGATCTTCTATGGAGAATCCTCGTGATAAGAGGAGCTTGACCGAGTGTAGCATAGGAAACACTTTCCTATCAAGAGTATGTCATCTACGTATAATACGTGTAAGACAACCTCACTCTCTATAACCTTCTTGTATATACAAGGTTCATCTACCATTTTGATGAAGTCAAACTCTTTGACTGCCACATCAAAACAGATGTTCCAACTCCACGATGCGCGCATTGATCCTGATGGACTTAAGCATAGCTTTAAAAGTCTCAACTTTTCCATCTACACCAAGAATCTTCTCAAGATCCATTTGCTCCCAATGGGTTTTACCCCTTCAGGTGCAACATGCAAAGTCATATTTTGTTGGTGTACATGGATTCCATTTTTGATCGCATAGCATCAAGCCATTTCACTAAGTCGCCACTCGTGATGGCCTGCCTGAACCTAGTTGGGCCATCCTCAACCATGATGCAATCATCGCTCCCACTGTCACCGAGAAGACCGTAGTATCTCTCAAGTGGATGAGGAACCCTACCAGATTCGTGGAGAGGCTGAGGTTCGTTGGAGACTATTGAATCCTTTGGTTTCATCAAATCATCAGCTGTTAGTTTGTCTAGCTGGAACAACTTCCAGTTCTACCTCATGACCACAAATTTCTTCATAAGAAATTCCTTTTCTAAAAAAGGTGGCATGATGAGAAACAAAACACCTTTTGCTCCTCAGTGTGGTAGAAGATATACCCTCGCAGATGTTTGGGATATCCAACAAACTTACATAGAACTGACCTTGCCTCGAGCTTGTCCAGATTTTGCTTTTCAATATAGGCCGGACAACCCCATATCTTAACTCGTTTAAAACATGGTCTCTTCCCATTCCATATCTCATATGTAGTGGTAGGCACTGATTTGGTTGGAACCCCATTCAATAGGTATACAGCTTCTCAAGTGCATAACACCAAAAGGAAACAGGTAACTCAGCAATACTCATCATAGAGCGCTCCATATCTCATAGGGTGCGATACCTCCGTCCCGATATACCGTTGTGCTGTGGTGTATACGAAGGAGTAAGCTGAGAGAGAATCTCATTCTCCTTTTAGAAACTCCAGCAACTCCATGCGCAAGTATTCTCCTTACTCAATCACATCGAAGGACTGTAATACTTATACCCGTCCGGTTCTTAACTTTAGCTTATATTCTCTGAATTTCTCAAAAGTTTCAGTCTCGTGTTTCAACAGGAACACATGTCTGAATCTTAAGAGATCGTCGATTAATGTAATGAAGTACGAAGAACCAACCTTGGAATTTGTAGATATAGGACCGTATACATCATCATGTATCCATCCCAAGAGTTCAATAACTCTTTCTCTGTTTCCAGTAAACGGAGTATCGGTCATTTTACCTTCGAGACAAGACTAGAAAGTAGCATAAGATGAAAATTCGAACAGATTCTCATATTCATCCTTATGTAACTTAGTTGGTCGTGTCGCATTTATATGACCTTGTCTACAATACCTCAAGAAGGATTCGTTCATTTCTGAACTGATCCGCTTGTGTGTGTTTTACATACTTTAAACTGTGGTTTGATTTAGAATGTATATGATATTATATAACGTGCCTGATCCAATCAACTCTTGATTCAGGAAAATATTCACAACATTATCCTCCAATACAGAATTATATCCTTCTTTAACTTAATAAAGAATCCGATGTAATGTTGTATATCAGGTTCGGTATGTAATAACATTCGTTCAGAATCAATGTATTAATACAAGGTGATATCTGCCAACCGATTTGGCTGCAACACTTGCACCATTCTCTACACTTAGAGACATATCACTCATTCCCAGTTCTTACCTTTCTGTAGCCCATGTAACATATTACATATGCAGGATCCTGATCCGGTATCACATACCCAGGACGTAGAGAATACTGAGAAACAGTTCTTGGTAATGAACACACCCGAAGAAAATGCATCAACATGTACTTTCTTTGTTTGGGTGGCATGGGAATCCGGATATTACCCTATTTCCTGCTCGGACTTATAACAATTATAAGATAGAGCGGAACCAACTTTCCCTAGCTAAGTATAATAAGCAGGTTCGGTCAATGCATCAATATTATTATCTTGATTAAGGCGTGACGTGGTCGCTACCAGGAGAGAGAGAGAGAAGAAAACACTCTGCGTGCGCTCTTGCAAGATCAGATTGATTATTAATTTATCTAATCAGGATGGCTCCCACTGTTTTTATCAAATTTTCCTTCAAACCCTAAAAGGTAAGACTAGCCGGGATTAATTACACCCTACAAGTTCGCCAATCTTTCGGCCAGGCCAGTGTCGGTAATTTGAGGGAGGTTCCCTGTGCTTTCGCACGGACCTAATTATAATAAACCTCGTTTTCCCAGGGGCATAACCCTGTTAACACCTTTCTAGACACCCACTTGATCGGCTAATTGTAATGTGTAAAACTCTCCCAGGAGTAACTCTTACTCGCAGTGGGTATCGGAATCCAACTATCTTATAGAAGGTATGCAATCTCATTGCAAATTTCAACACTTGAAATTCCCGATAATATTTTGCCCCTAGTAACTTATGACCTTAACAAGGTCAACAAATCATAAACGCTAACCAAGTTCAACTCGTCATTTCCTGATTGAATTAAACCCACCCGCACGACCCTTAATAAGGTCAACAAAGTTGTACGACTACCCTAATCCAATCGCATAAGCACTAATCATCTACTTCACACTACGCCTTAACATGGTCAACAAACGTAGCACGAATACTAAGTAGTACTTATCTGAAATGACGGAGGGCTACGTCAGGTTTTTAAGAAAAAATTTTGCGTAATGAACTTGATATCGTCGTAGAATCAAGTGATTTTGTAAAAAAGTGTTTTTGAGGCTTTTATTAGTTTCGCTAAAGAAGTCACTCCCGGTGAAGGGATCTCGGCTCTTTCCTTATCGAATAAGGTGCAGGATATTTCACAAATACCACTATACAAAGCAAAAACTATAAAAGCAATCAAAAGACAAACCGAATTTGTAGCATCTGCTAGTTTCGCTAAAGATATCACTCCCGGTGAAGGGATCTCGGCTCTTTCCTTATCGAATAAGGTGCTGGATATTCTACAAGGAATACCGCTATGCAAAGCAAGAACTAGAGCTACCAGTTTTTAAACAAGTTTCTACAACATTTTTTAGGTTTCTTTTATTTCATTAATCTCATTAATGAAGTCCCATCAATTTATGCTTCCTAAGCATCACATAAGAAACGAAAACAGCAATATTTATTATATCTCATATATATAATATAAGCATTCGTCTCAGAACATATCAAGTGATCACATCACAGAATATCAGCAGCAGAAGAATCACATATGAAATATTGGATATACTAGGAATTCCGTGTTTTATTTAAGCCAGTAAAAACGCGGATTCCACGGTCGTGATGAATAGCCAAACCCACATCCCTAGACCCCTATAAAAGCGGCAAGCAACCCTACCAATTCTAGAGTTAGGAGACCCGGTCTCGGCTCCTCGAGATAGTCTTCTACTGGACCCTAGAGCCCGGTTACTTGTGCTCCCTGCCTATGGTCTATCCTAATGCAGAAAAGTAAATAATATATATCAATGGTGACATCATCCTCAACCCGGATGTGCCCCAATAAAATAATATTACATACAAGATTTTACATGAATGAAAATGAAAAATTCTCATCTCACATAAAAAAAACCCGGCTATTCAGAACACGACGATCCAATATAACATATCACAATAACACATAACATCGCATGTCATCAACGTGAGTAAATATGCGTATCCCAGTTGTCGTTGACATATAGCACCGAAACCGGCGATACACCACGTATTACACTTACGGTCGCAGGAAAGAAAGTGAAAAACTACAACAGTTGGAATCCGCAACCACCTTAGGTATTATAAACCCAATGTATCACATACTTTGGATTTCATGCCTAACCAAATGAATTTCTTAGACATCACATGCCTAACAATTATAAACCCCGCATTTTAGTCTCGATATTGAAAACACCTTCCAATAACATGTCGGGTAATTCAACAAGATTCCCGATAACTTGATCGAATGCTCGTCGAAAACTTTAGTAGACGGCCGCACCCCCCGGCGCCGTCGACGAAGTGCACTAAGGCGGAACACCGCGGCCGCGAGCACCCGAACGGATTCTTTTGGCGATGGGGTTCTCCTACAGTCACTTGGTCGGGGCTATGGGGCGTGGCTATCTAGTAAGGTTACCCGGCGAGTATCCACATACACTACGTAATTACGACGGACTTTTGATCCACATCAAAATTCCGTGGCAACCGATCAAATGAGACTAAACTGCTAGATTTATAAAATTCAAACTAGTTATCACATAGCTACATTTTTGGATTCCAAATATTGTATCACAATCACAGATAACTAGACGAAATTAAACTTTTCGATCGAATAAGCAAGCACCTAAAATTTCCCAACAAGCTCAACACTTGAGCGGAGTTCAAAAGTACCCAGAACATGCCACAGCTCCTATGAACCATACGTAGAAAGGTCAACCAATGCCTCACCTGTGGCACCGCTGAACTACCACAAACCCTAGGGTTTGATAGCAATTCTGACGGTCACAGAATCGAGTTAGGGTTTCGTTCTTCTAGAGGGTCCACAGAATCGCTTGCAAGATTTTCTGAAAATTTTAAACTCGGAAAAAATCCAACTCTTGAAAAATTTCCAGCGGGGGAAAAATTGGGTTATTGATATACGTTCGAACTTTTTAACATCGTCTAAATAACCCGAATACATGATAGAATTACGATTACGAAACACTCCGAATTGCTTTTGCAGAAAGTTAGCATCACATGAAAATTTAGCAAAAACAAACAACACCTGAAACACCAAAACCCAGAGACTGGAACACAGTGCAAAACTCAACCCTCAACACCCTCACAAAACCGAGCACGCCGGTTTTCTAGGCTATCTGGTCGACCAAAATCTAAGGAATGGGGTTCAGTTTTGTACTGTGTTCATATTATATCTCATACAACATTCTGCAGTTGTTTAAAAAAAATTTAAATCCCTTTAAAAATTCGACAGAAACTTGGTTTGAATATTGGATGTTTCGGAGTTGTTTCAGTTTCGTAATCCTAGCAAACATTGTCTAATTTTCTAGCATGGCTCTGATAACACTGCAGGGTTTTCTAGTACGGCAACAAGGTTTCGAGAGGCATCATCCATGCCATATTTAAATTTTTGTCATTCTAGCTAACCCTAACCTTAGAATCGAAACTAGAAAATCCGACGAGACTAAATGTAAACACTTTACATCTAAGTGAATGAGGGAATACAATCTTTGTAGACCGGTCCTTCACTTCTAAAGCTCCATGTCGTAGTCCATTCACTGCAAGTTGTGAAGACCCGGACTCTAGTAAGGGTTCACATGAAGAAACGAACAAGCTTGCTCAATGACTTCGAGGCCGAAGATGATCTACGCCGAGAAGACTCGAGCTCATGCTACCTCTTCACTAATGATGTAATTAGTGAAGCAAACTCTCTAAACTAAATGGTTAATAGTAAAGGATGATGAAATAGGAAGTGGGCTCACTTTAGATTTATTTTTCTCACACTTTTTCATCACTTAGAAAAAGCTAGCAAGCTTTTTCTCTTGAGAAAGAAGAAGAAGTGATGAAGAGAGATGAATGAGAGTTAGGTTAGAATTGCAACCTTGGTTAGTTAATGTCATATACTAACCATTGTAGAGACTTAACCATGGCATAGGATAAAGGTTGGGTTAACAAAATATCTTAAAGTAAAACAAATTTGGTGGACTTAGTCAATGGTTAGCAAGCTTCTCCAAGCTTCTAGCCATGACAATTTCCAACCAATTTTGTTAATTACTAAGATAAATAAAACCCTAATTTTATCATGGTTATGGTGTAAGTCTCACACACCCAAGTTGCATATATAACCTAGCATGATACATAATATATATCACATATATATAATGTATGCAAAATGAGAAAAAGAAATGGTCAAGTGAGCAATATTGGTTAATGTAAATTCATATATCAAATATATAATTATACATTAAATTATAAAATCAACACTTGATTCAATGATCCGGCTATATCACATATAACCGACTAATATTAATAATATCAACTTACCGAATCAACACTTAATTTGATAACCTGGTTATATCACATATACCCGGCCGATATCACATATCGCGAGAATACAATACGGTATCACATACTCGTATCAATCTCGGTCCCGCACATATCACATATGTGCTCCTACTTCGTTTCGCATGAACCAGGAAACCTCTGTGTAGAACTCTAAAGACTCGTCAATACGCCGGCAGTAGGTGATGATCATATCAAACACCCACAAGCCGCAAGCGATCTGCTAAACGTAACGGCCACCCGGGTATTGAGCGATCAGAAGATCAACAAGCAAGCCTGCTCGTACTCCTGAGAATCCAATCAGAAACACTACCGTACAGTCCGGTCTCTTCATCAGATATGTCGCATATCACAGCCTGGGGGTGGTATAACGTCAGACCCCAATAGCCTGATAAGTCATGCCGATGCGAGGTCCATAACGGTTCGAGAAACTACTGATAACACTTACCAGTAAATCTCAGCAATCCTGGCTAGGGATTTCCTGTTATGGCCAATCGAGCATAGCGCAACATCAACTCCCAAAACCGGGAGAGACGAAACCCCTCCTATCACTCATTGCCTCCATGTGACTCGGGACTGTACCCAAAAACCACCTTTTTGCACAATCTCTTGACCATGGTATGGTGGAAATCAAAGCACAGTGGGAATCACACAAGACTCTATGACGATCACGGGTCTACAAATTAACCTGTACCAGTGTCACCAGAGAACTGTTATCTGACGATAGGTATAATACCATGTAGGAGTTCTCGGCGAGTCCGTTCAGTGTACCCAGTCACCACTGAGCACCCGCATACCTTCTCTGATGTCAAACACCAATGGATATAGGATCATCCATCGCCTATCATATGGGTCAAGAACCATATACGGTAGTCTACTCTAGAGTATCGATGCACTGTCTCAATACTCCCACGATGTCACGACCCGAAAAGTACGTGGCTGGCCCTTAAATCATATGAAGTCTATAGAACCCCATCTAATCCAAGTAAGCCAAAAGTCTAGAAATCTAAAACCATTTTTAAGGAGTAAATAAGGAAAACTAGTTTTAATAAGTGAAGAAAATATGTTTTAAAAACAAGGTTTTTAAATAAGTAAGCCGAATGTGCATTTTTAAAATCTATAGTCTTTTCTGAAAATTTCGGCAGAGTTTCTTTTGTAAATACTGGCCCTGAACGGGGTACAACAAGAATAATATATATGCAATGATAAAAGGCATCCCCAAGCGGGAGCTAGCTCTTCGTCAATCGACGGTCACAACCACGCAAGCAGTATAATATACAACGCCGAAGGGCGAGGATCAAAACTCAAAAGAAAACTCAAAATCAGCATGAAAACCATAATACTACAACGCGCGACTCTAAGGTCGAAATAATACACAACTGGTTTTCTAAGTCTGAAACAATATACAAGCTTGGTTGATGGAATTTCTAGATACAACTGAATAATACATATACAATGGTGGTTTTGATGCAAAAGAAACCACCTACCAAAACAATCACCCAGAAAGGAAGCAATGTGCCAGAAAAGCCGCAATGGAACCTGTACGGCAAAACCTGCAAGAACTGTGGCACAACGGGGGTGAGTTGCCAACTCGTGAGTAGAAAACATCACAGAGCAGAAATCGTATGTATGAAACAATCCTAGGTCAATACGATCAGATATATATATAAACCTTAAATGAATAAGTCTGAAGCATGATAAGGTGGCAATGTAACATCTATACATGAGTGTAGTGCCAAGTGCTCATGCCGGTGCCTCAGATAATAACATATCATCAATATGAGGTATGATCAATGTCGACTATATCATGAAGTCTATAAGTATGTGGATATCATCCAACTATGTAATCAATGTCATCATGTATGTGGATCTCGTCCAACTATGTGATCAATGTCATCAATATCAGCTATATGTATGTGGATATCGTCCACATGTCACCCAATGACAATAAACATCATGCATGTAAATATCATAAAGCACATGCATGGAAGTATGAGGATGTAAATCAACATGTGTCGCTCGCGACATATCAACTCATGGAACCTGAGTGTCAAGCATCGACACTCGAAAACATCATGAAACATGTGCCTAGCATCGGCGCGTAAATCCTCATATATCGGGCTCCGTCAGTCCGGATCGGCCCATATCATCTCTCGACTCCGGTCGGTATCCTCCGGATATCCGCCGAGCCCAAAACTGTCACCGGTAGGTATTAGTCCCTCTGCCAGGCTCACCGTCTACCACACAGCGATCCGTTCTCGTCCCGGGGTACCATACCAGGTCCACCATGTACCCGCAATCGGTCTCATCCGCCTCCTCGAATCGGGTTTCACATGTCGCTCTCAGAACCGAGAAAACACATGGTGGACGCACTGAAATATCATATCAAGGGTAACCGGGTTTTTAAAACAATTACATACTCTCTTTTGAAATACTCACGGTTCCCAAATCCATAAATATCATGGAAACAACATATCTTAATGCGTATAATCAAAAAGCATGATGTATGCGACATGCAAAAGAAATGTAAGCATATCAGTATGAATGTACAATATGTAGGTGCACAAGTATGAATGTACAATAGGTATGTGCACAAGTATAAGTGTACAATAGGTATGTGCACAACTATGAGTGTACAATAGGTATGTACACAAGTATGAGTGTACGGTATGTGTGTATACAAGTATGCCATGCAAAGGATCATATCCTGAATGCAACAGTCTAACAATGTAGTGACATGGCAATTATCGATGATGAAGTGTGTGAGCCGGCAAGCAGGTGTACGTGGAACATATGCATCATCGATAATGGTGCTGGTGTCCTAACAGCATGGTTTTGATATAACGATAAACATATTTCAACATGCCATGCAATGCGAAAAGCAAGAATATGCGGCAAATGAATAATAAACACAACAGTGCAGTATCTACATCAATATATCTATGTCATACTGTTTTGCCATTTGAAAGAAGATGAATCGGGGTTTTTAGGAAAATAAGGGCTACGGTGTTTTTAAGAAAAGATGCGTCTTTTGAAAATATCCGTAGAATCCCTTTGCCTGTCTTTAAAATACTCCCGATTCGTTAGTTTTTGAAATAGGTATGACATCGGTCTAGACTAACATCTACTAAGCAAACTACATATCTAACTAACAAACTAATCGGGAGGGGTATGAAAACCACCTAAATCTGAGTCGATATATATATACATAAATATAATAGTCGGTGATCCCGCCTCAAGGTACCGCGTACAATACAATATCATATGACATCCTCGAGTCATGAGTGTGGATCTATCATCAATATAAAGCTCGTACGGTAAATCATCGTACGACATCCTAAATCTGGGTACGGGTCAATATCACATTCATCTCATCAATTATCTGGTATTCTCATCATCATATCTCATGATCTGGGGTACTGATCTATGTCTAGTACAAATCGATACCATCTATATAAATATAAATGCGTGTGTAAAACACACGTCTAAAAGCCCGCTAAAATCTCATGTCGTATCCCAAATACGAATCGCATCATATCACCAATATCACGGCACTATGCCCAAAGTCATCGACTCATCTCCAAATATCATCCACTATCCTCATCATCCAGGTATAGGTATAACAAGCAAGCATGTGTGTGTGGGTGTGGGTGTAAACCTATTCTAGGGTTCGCAACTAGGAAACTATACTAGTTTACTTCTAAATCCGAATCTATCCATAATACACCTAATCACATCTAGAATATCCATAACATACTTAACGCTATCATACGTATATATATATAGTATATATATAGTATACTAAGTATCGAACTGCGGGGGTGTTATACGCCATCCACCCGACTTCCCCCGTAGATATAATCTACTCACCTTGATCTTGCTTGCCGATGTCGATGTCGCCACCATCTTCTTCATCATCTCGGATCACCGTGGGGGTACCTACATGTCACACGTATCGCATCGCATTAAAACCAAATCGAAACCAAAATGACACAAGAAAACCAAAACGATACGCTTAAAAGCCTATAGATTAGAACCTATGGTTAGCTCTCGCAAATCAACCCGATATCACTCGAGACAGACTTACAAACGTCACATGATCGAGGTAACGCACAAATACAAAAATCTTGAAATCGAAATACGGAAAACCATAACTCAAATCAAAGCAGCAACTAGAGAAAGTGGTCCCAGATTTTGACTCAGGCCAAAACAAGGCAAGCAAACAACTCTGGGGTGATATATAGGGTGCATATGACCTACTGAAGCAATCTGGGCACCTACTTCTTCAGGGGGCCCGGCCACATCCATGAAAAATCCGGCCAGGCCGGTTTGGACAGGGAGTTAGGGGCTCATATTGGTAGGGTGTCTTCCTACGGGTCCCACTAGATTTCTGGTATTGTTTACTTTTCTAGTGTTGTCCACGGATCACTCCAGATTTCCCTGCACGCTCCAATTCCTCACAAACCGACATGAAAGTTCTGAAATTCCGTATTTTTGGGTTTCAGGTTTTGTATTGTGTTGGATCTGGGTATATAGCACTGAGGGGGGTTTAAGGGTCACCACTAAGGCTTAATTACACTAACACAACTCAATTTAAACTTAACCCTCTCTAGGTTTTTCCAAAGCTCACCAAATTAATACCAAACTTGAAATGAGGCTAAAGCAACCTAAACACTACACTATTTGTGATAGGATATACCTCGCTTAGCACCCATGAATCTTCTACAGCGCCAAAATCACATTTTTCTTGGTCCAACGGGTAGCTTGTGAGCTTGTGCACCATTTTTGTGAAAAGAGAATGGGGTTTTGAGTTGTTTATTAAGATGATTTGAGGAGGTAGAGAGGGGGAGAGAATGAGGCAGCAGCAACTGCAGCAAGGAGAGAGAAGAAGGAGAGGAAAATGAGTGAACAAAAGAAGAGGGGATGGCTCAAGACAGAGGGTTGACCCCTTACCCACTCTTTCTCTTTCTTTATCATACCTCCATATAATACTCTTTTCTTTTCTTTTCTAATTCCCTTAACTTAAAAACAATAACCATGGTAAAAGAACATGAAGTCAAGCCATGGAAATAAATGTAACAAGTGTAAAAATGATACGGTGCAATGTTTTGCACAAAATACGCTTAAAGCGCAATTAGCGATTTTTAATCGCGATTAGCACTAAATTAGCATGTAATTAATCATAAAAACTTAAAATTTGCATAATTCACATAAAACACCCTCTTTTAAGTAATTTCTATAATTTTCAAAAAATTTCCCCAATTCATCGGTATTTAATTATACCGCCTTATTAAAATATTCGATATTTTGTTATTAAATTATAAAAATTCCCAAAAATAATATTTTATTTTTTTAAATGTTACAATATTCCCCCCTTAAAGAAATTCGGTCCCCGAATTTAAATTTAAACCCCAAATTCTTAAAACATTTCTATAAAAGTCCAAGTCGTCGGGGCTCCGAAATCATCAATACGTAAGACGCATCATAGCGCAATGTATGCGCATGAACAATGAGCAGATAACTCAAAAACAAAGCTCCGTCAAGTATCCCGCAAAATGTCAAATCCAAAACAAAACCCATATGATATATCTCAAAACCATACATGTAGACATCAAGTCTATACGTGTAAATATCTGAAAGAAATGCATGCCAAACCTTTCATGTTGCTGTACGATGCGCATAGCACTGCATAGTGGCGGACGTCTAATGTAAGAAAATAACCATATATGTATATATCTTTTGTTTAATATGTACGTTCCACCGTTTTGAAAACAATTTAGAAGGGTTTTCTTGTTTTAAACGTTTCGTGTCATATCAGACACGTAGGTAAATACTGAGACTATAGCTCGCTTTTTGGAAATCTCTTCAATAACTATCGATGCATGCAAAATATATCCAGTACTGTCCTCTGACTAGTCTTGTTCAGTACGAAAATAAATAGCAATATCATAAAAACGTACTGGTCCATAAGGAATAAATCCCAAAATGTATATAAGAATACCCTGTGCGTCTGGTGCGCACGAAAATCAAAATCCATATATGTGCCATACATGTGCACAGAAACAATATCTAGGTGCAACGGGTGTGCACGAAACATCTGTCATGGGCAACATGTGTGCCTGACAGCAAAATCAGGTGTATCTGACATGCACGAAGAATCCCGATTTAGTGCATCAGGTGTGCACCAAAATCGTATCTCAAAACATGCGCTCAATACGCGCGAAAGTCCAAATCAGGTGTATCCATCATGAACGAAATCACGAAATCCAATATCAGAATCAAAATCGACGGTATACAATACGGCTTAATCGAAATCAGGTATACCGTGGTATATAATCTCACAACCATGTGCATCAACGTGCACTAATCAAATCAAAACACTAAAAGTGCATGTAAACGATGCCGAAGGCATAAGTCAAATCGCATGCATAACATAGGCATGAAATCCATGAAGTCATAAGCATGTGCAGCCAAGGCACGAAAACGATATCAGGTGCAATAACTGTGCACAAATCATAAATCAACACAACGGTGTATAAAGCAGATCTCAAGTGTAATAACTATGCGCAAGATATAAATGCCCAGTAGGTGCAACCATGGTGCACGAAAACAAATATCATGGAACTCGGTCATCAAGACTAAATCATGCGAATAAATCGCCCAAAATACTAAAATCCAAGGTGACGGATACGTGATAATCAAATCACAAAATCACAAATCATAAATATCGCCGTCGATATTTCCTCCTTCGCAGTCGAGAAGGTGTTGGTGCATCCGATGCTAGCAGAGCAAGGTATCTACTTGCTGCTTGCTCACGGTCTGGCGTCCTCTGTTTCTGGGCCCTTATCTTCTCTGTGGATTACCAATCTCGCAATCCATCGGCTCATCGGCCCTATCAGGTGTGCTAACGGGGACGATTCCGTCCTGGCACTTCTCTGGTCATCTCTCGGTCAATCCTCACGACCACTCGTGAAGCAGCACGTCACTAGCGTCGGCCTCTGGTCCTCTGAATGCACATCATACATCTGCTCCTAGGTGCAAATCTTATTGTAGCAGTGTCCTGGAAGGAATCCTGCTCAAGGTCTCTTCCGATCTTGCCTATGCCGAACTATACGGAGGCTGGTACTCTTGCATAATCTTTTCTCGCTCTCTGGACATCTGCATTCTCAGTACAACATTTACTCGGAAGCTGGTCGCATCCCAACGCCTCTGTAGACATATCCGACCTTGAATCTTGACAGGGAGTAACAACAGCTCGTCGGCATCTTGTACGAACCTCTTGTCCCGCTTGTCTGTATCATCGTCCACTTCGATGTCACGTCTCTATCTGCGCACTGCAAATGTTCTCGGCTACAGTCAATCCGAAGTCTCTCACGCGGACTCGAAATCATGAACTCGGTATCTTCATCACTCTGTGGAAGATATCTAGTCGAACACGTCCTCAGGAACTCGTCCCAATCTGTGGAGATATACTCCATACCCGTCCGTTCTTGACCAATTCACAACGCATCTGGGTGAGGTCCTCTATCCGAACTTGGTCAACTATCTCGTCGACGATGCCGAACTCTGGCTTGCTGGGTGTGCGCAATATGACCACTCCTGGGTCTAAGTCTTCTCGTATAGTATCTCAGAAAGGTCCTGTCGAGGTCTTTCTCAAATCTCGCATTTACCGAATTGCCCGGAAATTACCACCCTTACTATATCTGTTTCTTGTTCCGGAATGGCTGTATGCTCATCGTGACTCCTTCTGGAAGATATATCCTTATACAACGCATCTGCATGCGTATCGCATATTTGATGTCAGCGGAGTGGAACGTCATCCCGTCGAATTCTCGTGCGACCTCTTTACACCACTCTGTTCCAATGTCGACTGATTCGGACTCGTCTTCTCGTGGCTGCATGGACTGCGCTCCAACGGCTATACTCGTATCTGGAGTCTCCAAGCAATGTATCCCATCACATGATATCCGAATGATGTCGAGCCATCCGATCGATTTGTCAGAACCTCATAATCCCCCAAGAGATCAATATCTTGAGTACAGTTTAATAGTATTCCGGTACATACCACAGCACCTGTGGACCAACCGTAAAAGGGCAAACCCAAGCCTTACAAATGGCACCGCTAAACTGCCGCAAACCCTAAGGTTCGGAGGCGTTCCATGGTCATTACGTTGAGTTAGGGTTTCATTCTTCTAGAGGGTCCATAGCATTACTTGCATTGTCTTCCGAATACTTTAAACTTGGAAATGGGTTCCTGACATTCGACCGTCTCTATCGACTCTCAACGAATCTGCGTGAAGTCGTCTCTAGCTGGAATCAATCTATCTGATGACCTCGCATCGGGGTAAGCGAACGAACCATATGTCCTAGTCATTCATCCTCGGGTGACTAGCGACCTTCCATCGTATCTCATAGCATATACTTATGCTGCAGTAGCTCCAACATCTGGGCGATATCTCGCCATTCGCAGCAGCAACTGGCTCATTCGTCTGTATACTGAACAGCGCCTCAATCATCATGAATAAGCGATATATCAATGGTCATCACATTCTGGCTGGTCTCCAGCAGTAGCCTGATCCTCTGGTGCCGATCAGCACATCCGGGAAATCTCGTAAAAGCGATCTGTCAAACGCTCATGGCGCGAAAACGCAATAAAACGAAGCCTCTTTGCAATCGTACGTCTCTGGGATCACGCCCTGGTCAGTCCTCGTCCATAACGAGCTCGTGCTGACGCAACTCTAGCCGTACCTCTCTCTGCCCGTGTGATCGTGGCAGCAAAATCATAACCAGTATCGATGAGGATAGATCATAGGAATGAATATAATACTATGCAAGGAAATGTACATCCTAAGGTTTCTTAAGCGGAGTAGCGCATCGTAAATATATCGTGGAACATACGTACGGTACGTCACTCTACTCAAGCTACCTACTCCATCAACCAAGGGTCATCCTACGCGACGAAAGTTCGGGTATAATACCGCATCGACTAAGTCTAAGTTCCGTAAGGTCAAGCTTAACTTCCGTATATATATAAACGCTCTAGGCTCTATATAGTCAAATTTAGACTCGAACGAAGGTTAACCTAGCGCTCTGATATCAACTTTATCACGAACCGAAAAGCATATGACTGGACCTTGAATCATATGAAGTCTATAGAACCCCATCTAATCCAAGTAAGCCAAAAGCCCAGAAATCTAAAACCATTTTTAAGAAGTAAATAAGGAAAACTAGTTTTAAGAAGTGAAGAAAACATGTTTTAAAAACAAGGTTTTTAAATAAGTAAGCCGAATGTGCATTTTTAAAATCTATAGTCTTTTCAGAAAATTTCGGCAAAGTTTCCTTTGTAAATACTAGCCCTGAACGGGATACAACAAGAATAATATATATGCAATGATAAAAGGCATCTCCAAGCGGAAGCTAGCTCTTCGTCAATCGACGGTCATAACCACGCAAGCAGTATAATATACAACGCCGAAGGGCGAGAATCAAAACTCAAAAGAAAACTCAAAATCAACATGAAAACCATAATACTACAACGCGCGACTCTAAAATCGAAATAATACACAACTGGTTTTCTAAGTCTGAAACAATATACTGTTCCCCTCCGAAAGACGCGGCCAAGACATGGATGTCTTGCCTGAGGTTCGGGGCAGATGCTATTTGGTTTTATCCGTCCACCTCTCCGAAGATGCCAAGTTGATTTATGGCACCATGTATCGGAGGTTTAGACGGATGCGGCCGATGTAGCAGACTTCGTCAGATTCCCCCTCGCTTGAGGGGGTTTTTTATTGTGGGGACGCTCTTCCCTACAGGCGCAAGCCCCTGCAGTTAATTACGCTACCGCATCGCGGTAACAACTTTCTCCTTCTCCGAAATTTCACTTCGTGTCGTGGGTGTTTGTTTTGTTTGTGGTTGCCCGTGGATTGTATATGGAGACTAATTTATGTCGTCGCCCGTAGGACGTGGATTAGTCCAAATCCGTATTTTCTTAGATTTGGGTTTGGGTTTTGGTTTAAGGATACTTTAGCCATATTTGAGGCTAAGATCAACTTAAACGTTTGTTAAGGATACGTTAGTCCAATTTGGGACTAAGATCAACTTAACGGGATCGTTTAGATCCGACAAAAGAGCATTTGGGGGCTCGATTGTTCCAGTTTAGGGACATAGTGTTCCATTTGACATATGGCCGTCGGGACCCGTCACCTCTCTGACGTCGTTGAAGGATTACAACGATAGGTGTCAGAGGAGTTCAGAGATGTACCCTTGAACCAAAGTTGATTAGGGGATCTATAGTTCGATTTGGGACTAAAGTCTGTTTGAAGGTTTAAGGATACGTTAGCCATTTTTGAGGCTAAGATCAACTTAAACGGGATCGTTTAGATCCGTCAAAAGAGCATTTTGGGGCTCTATTGTTCCAGTTTAGGGACATAGTGGTCCATTGGTAGTTTAAGGACATTGCGGTCCATTGGTTTAAGGACGCTTAAGTCCGTGAGTTTAAGGACGCTTAAGTCCATAGGTTGGTTTAAGGACGCTTAAGTCCGGGAGTTGGTTTAAGGACGCTTGAGTCCGGGAGTTTAAGGACGCTTGAGTCCATGAGTTTAAGGACGCTTGAGTCCATGAGTTTAAGGACGCTTGAGTCCGGGAGTTGGTTTAAGGACGCTTAAGTCCGGGAGTTTAAGGACGCTTGAGTCCATGAGTTTAAGGACGCTTAAGTCCATATTGATGTGTGGTTGTCGGGACCCGTCACCTCTCTGACGTCGTTGAAGGATTACAACGATAGGTGTCAGAGGAGTTCAGAGATGTACCCTTGAACCGGATGTAAATTGATTTAAGAGAGCAGTCTTGCTCATTCAATTTAATTTGAGGACTTACGGCCATGATTGGGCTAAGTCCAGTTGAGAATATTCAACGTTTTTATCTTTGGCCTATTAGGCCTGTGCTAGGGCTTTGCCCCTGTTTAATAATGCACTGCATTTTCTTTTGGCCTGCTAGGCCTTTTTTATTTGGGCTCTGTCCCTTTTAAATGATGCGCAGCATCTGTTTCTGTTTGGGCTCTGCCCTTTTTTTTAAAATAATGCATTGCATTTTATTAGGCCTGTTAGGCCTTTTTCAATTGGGCTTGGCCCTTCTGTAAATAATGCAGTGCATTAATCAAACTGACAGTAGCCATGTGGCCTGTCAGGCGCTTTGCGCCAATTATTGAGCGCAAGCGCATGTGGAGGTGACACGTGTCACGCTATGGTGAGCGCAAGCGCAGTGCGCTGCGCTGCTGACACGTGGCGCGCTCTGGTGAGTTGCGCCAATTTCAGAGAGCAATGCTCTATTTTAAAAGCGCATAGCGCAAGTGGTCTTGGAGCTGACACGTGGCGCTCTCTGGTGGCTTGCGCCAATCCAGGAGCGCAACAGTGCAGACTTACAAGTGCAAGGCACTGTTCTTATATCTTAATCCAATTTTTGGATTCAAGAAAAGAATCTTTAAGATTCCAGAACCAATGGTTCATAAAAAAGGCAATGCCTTTGTTATTTATTATATTTTTTATTGAAGATCCTTGATCTTGTTCTTAGATCAATGATCAATTCAGAAGAAATTCTTCGTTTTATAAAGGTTTTACCTTCTTTTTCCTTTCTGAATTCTTCTCAAAACTCTTTAGAGGAGTTCTCTCTTTATTTCTGTGTTTTTGTCTCTCTGTCTTGTTGTTGTGTTTTGAATTGGGGTCTAGGGGCCTTTATATAGTGCCCATTAATTTGTTAAATTTGTTAAAGAGATCATTCTCTGAGTGATTTGGGGATTTTTCCCCACCGTTGGATCTTTGATCCAAGGGCTTCTGTTTTACAGAAGACAATCTTTTTGTTTTAACAAGAACAGAAAGATCTTACTGGAATTTTAATTCTGATTGGCGCAAGCGCACCTACGCTTGACACGTGTCGCGCAGCGCAACTGCGCTGCCATGTGTCGAGCAGCGCAGAGCGCAGCGCAACTGCGCTAGCGCATGTCGCGCAGCGCAGAGCGCAAATCAGCTGAAGCGTTGCTTCCTTTATAGAGCCTTGCTCTGATTGAGTGCGCTGCCTTGGGCACTGCGCTCCCTGCGCTGGCGTGTCTAATTTTGACACGTGGCGTTCTGCGCGCAGCGCAGGGGATCTGAAGCGTTGCTTCATTTATTTTAATTCTAATCTTCACTTTAGTTTTCAAAACAGAGCGTTGCTCTGATTGGGGGAAACAGAAGCGTTGCTTCATTTCCCGTCTTGGAATTTGAACAGAGCTTTGCTCTGATTGGGGTAAACATATACAAGTTTGGTTGATGGAATTTCTATATACAACTGAATAATACATATACAATAGTGGTTCTGATGCAAAAGAAGCCACCTACCAAAGCAATCACCCAGAAAGGAAGCAATGTGCCAGAAAAGCCGCAATGGAACCTGTACGGTAAAACCTGCAAGAACTGTGGCACAACGGGGGTGAGTTGCCAACTTGTGAGTAGAAAACATCACAGAGCAGAAATCGTATGTATGACACAATCCTAGGTCAATACGATCAGATATATATATAAACCTCAAATGAATAAGTCTGAAGCATGATAAGGTGGCAATGTAACATCTATACATGAGTGTAGTGCCAAGTGCTCGTGCCAGTGCCTCAGGTAATAACATATCATCAATATGAGGTATGATCAATGTCGTGTTAGTTATATGTATGCCCTAGAGGCCATTACTGTACATTGGATGTATATTGTAGTGGATGCTGGGACATATATAGGGAGGACTTTCTTGCTCGATATGATAGTATGCAATCTGGTTGAACTTTACCTTAACGTGTATACTGATTGTCTCTCTGTTACATGTTGGTAAAGCCCTTAGGATGTGTACTTGACTATCTGGACTATGATGCGGATCATACTAGTGGGGACATGGTAGTCCATAAGTACATCCTTCAAAGTCCCTAGTCGTGGGTGTATCGAGACGGGGCATCGATATACCAGAGTAGACTAGCGTATACCTTCTCGACCCATACAGATGGGCGATGGATAATCCCATATCCATTGGTGTTTGACATCAGAGATGATATACGGGTGCTCAGTAGAGACTGGGTACACTGGACGGACTCGCCGAGAACTCCCAGATGGTATTATACCTCACGTCAGATGGCAGTTCTCTGGTGACACTGGTACCGGGAGTGACTCCTTTAGCAATAACCGGCTGATGCTACACACTCGGTTTGTCTTTTGATTGCTTTTAAGTGTTTTTGCTTTGCACAGTGATATATATGATATATCCCGCACCTCATTCGACGAGGAAAGGACCGACGATCCCTTCACCGGGAGTGACTCCTTTAGCAAAACTAGAAAAGCCTCAAAAACACTCCATTTCAAAATCATTTGATTCTACAACGATATCAAGTTCATTACGCAATAGGTTTTCAGAAAAACCTGTCGTAGCCCTCCGTCATTTCAGATACATAGTAGTTAGTATTCGTGCTGCGGTTGTTTGGCCTCCGTCTAGG
Source organism: Agapanthus africanus (assembly GCA_030015575.1). Lineage (NCBI taxonomy): Eukaryota > Viridiplantae > Streptophyta > Magnoliopsida > Asparagales > Amaryllidaceae > Agapanthus > Agapanthus africanus. The sequence continues at coordinate 57,931,875 of CM057349.1, read as the reverse complement.
CATAGTGTACGGTAGCTAACTAGTGCTTATCTGCTAGCATATGACGCGATTGGATTAGGGTATTCGTACGGCGTTGTTTGGCCTCCGTCAAGGGTCGTGCGGGTGGGTTTAATTCAATCAGGAAATGACGGGTTGAACTTGACTAGCGGACTATGGGTTGTTTGGCCTCCGTCAAGGTCATAGGACGCTAGGGGCAAAATATTATCGGGAATTTCAAGTGTTGAAATTTGCAATGAGATTGCATACCTTCTATGAGATAGTTGGATCCCGATACCCGCTGCGAGTAAGAGTTACTCCTGGGAGAGTTTTATACATTACAATTAGCCGATCAAGTAGGTGTCTAGAAAGGTGTCAACGGGGTTACGCCTCTGGGAAAACGAGGTTTACATTAATTAGGTTCGTGCGAAAGCACGGGGGACCTCCCTCAAAGTACCGACACTGGCCTGGCTGAAAGATTGGCGAACTTGTAGTGTGTAATTAATCCCGGCTAGTATTTCCTTTTAGGGTTTGAAGGAAGATTTGATAAAAAGCAGTGGGAGCCATCCTGATTAGATAAAATAATAACCAATCTATTCTTGCAAGAGCGCACGCTGAGTGTTTTCTTCTCTCGCTCTCTCCTGGTAGCGACCATATCACGCCTTAATCAAGATAATAATATGGATAATTGACCGAACCCGCTTGTTATACTGAGCTGGGGAACGTTGGTCCCGCTCCACCTTATAATTGTTATAAGACAGAGCAGGAAATTGGGGAATACCAGAATTCCTATGCCGCCCAAACGAAGAGAGTGCATGCTGATGCATCATCTTCGGGTGTGTTCATTACAGAGAACTGTTTCTCAGTATCCTTTACGTCCTGGGTATGTGATACCAGATCAGGATCCCAGATATGTAATCTGTTACATAGGGCTACAGAAAGGTAGAGAACTGAGAACGGGTGATAAGTTTCATGAGGCAGAAAACGGGGCAAGTGTTGCAGCCAAGTCTGTTGGTCACTGTCACCCTGTATTCCAAATACGTTGATTCTGAACGAATGTTATTAGATACCGAACCTGATATACAAAATCATATCAGTCTCTTTATTAGTAAAGAAATGATAAAATTCTGTATTGTTGGATAATGTTTTGAACATTTCCTATATCAAAAGTTGATCGGTTCAGCCACGTTATCTAAAAGCGTTGATGTTCTAAATCAAACTACAGTTCTTTAGTATACAGAACACACACAAGAGGAAGAGTTCAAAACTGAACGAATCCTTCTTGAGGTATTGTAGACTAGGTCAGATCAATGTGACCCGACTAGCTAGAGTTACATGAAGATGCATATTTAAATCCTGTTTGAATTTACATCTTGTGAAACTTGCCAGTCATGTCACAAAGATAAGATGACCATAGCTCCGTTTACTGGAAACAGAGAAAGAGTTAGTGAACTCTTGAGATGATACATGTTGATGTATGGAGGTCCCCTGTCTACATATGCCAGGACTGGTTCTTTGTACTTCGTTACATTCTCTGATAATCTCTCAAGATTCAGACATATGTTCCTGTTGAAACACAAGTCTGAACCTTTTGAGATATTCACAGAATATAAGTTAGAAGTAGAGAACCGATAAGGGTATAAGTATTATGTCCTATGATAAGATCAAGGAGGAGAATACTTGAGCATGGAAATCCTGGACTATTCTAAACGAGAATGAGATTCTCTCTCAGCATTACTCCTCCGTATACACCATAGCACGATGGTATATCGGGGCGGAGCAATCACACCTTATATGATAAGGTGTGCTCTATGATGAGTACTGCTGAGTTGCCTTTTTCCTTTTGGGAGTTATGCACTTATGAAGTTGCATACCTATTGAATAGGGTTCCAATCAAATCAGTTGCCTACCATTTCATATTTGATATGATAAGGGAAGAGCTCATCTCTTAAGTTAGTTAAGATTTGGGGTTGTCCAGCCTATGTCTAAAAAGCAAAAACCGGACAAGCTCGAGGCAAGGTCTGTAATGTAGAACTGGAAAGATTCCAGCTATGCAAACTACAGCAGATGATTTGATAAAACCAAAGGATTCAATAGTTACCAACGAACCTCAGCCTCTCCGTCGATCTAGTAGGGTTCCTCACCCACCTGAGAGATACGTCTGTTTCTCTATGACAGTGGGAGCGAGAATTGCATCATAAGATGATGACCCAACTAGTTTCGAGCCAGCCATCAGGAGTAAGACTCTGTAAGAATGGCTGGATGCTTAGTGATCTGAGATGGAATCCATGTACACCAACAAAGTATGGACTTTGGTTGCTATATCTGAAGGGTTAAATCCCCATCAGGAGCAAGTATATCTTGAGAAGATTACTTGGTGTAGATGGAAAAGTTGAGACTTTCAAAGCTAGACTTGTTAAAGGTCTTCGTCATCGACCAGGCGTGGATAATGATGAAACCTTTTCCAGTACCTATGCTTAAGTCCATCCAGGTACTACTTGCCACGGCTACATACCATGACTACGATATCTGGTGGTTGGGTGTCATGACAACTTTTCTAAATAATATTTTAGAAGAGAACGTCTGTAAGTACACGGCCAGAGGGCTTCGTAGACAGTGGGAGCAGCGGAAACGTGTACAAGATGCTTTATAAGATAAAGCAGGTATCGCGGAGTTGGAACATCTGTTTTGATGAAGTAGTCAAACAGTTTGACATCATCAAAATGGTAGATGAACCTTGTATAAACAAAAAGGTAGTAGGGAGTATTGTGACGATCCTCGTAGAGTACGTGGATAACATACTCTTGATAGGGAAGGAGTTTCCTATGCTACGATCGATCAATCTCCGCTTATCACAATGATTCTCCATATAGGATCAAATTGATACCTACTAAATCCTGGGTTTTGGATCTATGAGATAGATCTAATTCGATGTTAGTATTCTCACTAGTTGTAGTGAGATGGTATCAATCGATCCTGGGGAGAATCACTGGAAGGGTTCCAGGGTGATAAAGACGACTGAATGTCAGTCGCAGGCATTGTCTTTACACTCAGTAAAGGGACAGTATGTTGGAAGAGTTCCAAGCTAGATACCGTGGCATACTAGACGATTAAGGCTGGATACATCGCTACTTAAGATGCTACCAAAGAGGCAGTCTGGGTGTATAATAGTTCATGAGATGAACTTTGTTCCTTCCATTGTGTGACAATGGAGTTGTGGCTTATGCCAAGGAACGTCCGTCCCATCAGTGATCCAGACATATTCTATGGCAGTATTACCTCATCATGGAGATGGTTGATCTCCAGGCGATCGAGGTTAGGAGAGTAGACTCAGAGGACAACACAGCGGATCCACTCACAAAGGCCTGTTCCCAGAGAGAGATTATGGGATGGTTGAGTATGAGATACTACAACCACTGCTATCAGATGGCCCTAGTGCAAGTGGGAGATTGTTAGTTATATGTATGCCCTAGAGGCCATTACTGTACATTGGATGTATATTGTAGTGGATGCTGGGACATATATAGGGAGGACTTTCTTGCTCGACATGATAGTATGCTATCTGGTTGAACTTTACCTTAACGTGTATACTGATTGTCTCTCTGTTACATGTTGGTAAAGCCCTTAGGATGTGTACTTGACTACCTGGACTATGATGCGGATCATACTAGTGGGGACATGGTAGTCCATAAGTACATCCTTCAAAGTCCCTAGTCGTGGGTGTATCGAGACGGGGCATCGATATACCAGAGTAGACTAGCGTATACCTTCTCGACCCATACAGATGGGCGATGGATGATCCCATATCCATTGGTGTTTGACATCAGAGATGATATACGGGTGCTCAGTGGAGACTGGGTACACTGTACGGACTCGCCGAGAACTCCCAGATGGTATTATACCTTACGTCAGATGGCAGTTCTCAGGTGACACTGGTACAGAGTAGTCTGTTGACCCGAGATCGTCATAGAGTCTTGTGTGGTTCCCACTGTGCTTTGATTTCCATCTTACCACGTCCAAGAGGGCGTGCAAAACGGTGGTTTTTGGGTACAGTCCCGAATCACATGGAGGCAATGGACGATAGGAGGGGATTCGTCTCTCCCGATATAAGGAGTTGATGTTGCGCTGTGTTCGATTGGCTATAACCGGAAATCCCTGGCCAGGGTTGCTGAGATTTACTGGTAAGTGTTACCAGTAGTTTCTCGAACTGTTATAGACCTCATATCGACACGACTTATCAAGCTATTGGGGTCTGACGTTTACCACCCCTAGGCGAGATATGCGACATATCGAACGATCAGACCGGACTGTACGGTAGTGTTACTGGTTGGATTCACTGGAGTGTGAGCGGGCTTGCTCGTCGATCTTCTGATCGCTCAATACCCGGGTGGCCGTTACGTTTAGCAGACCGCTTGCGGCTTGTGGGTGTTTGATATGATCATCACCTGCTGCCGGCGTATTGACGAGTCTTTAGAGTCCTACACAGAGGTTTCCTGGCTCAAGCGAAACGAAATAGGAGCGCATATGAGATATGTGCGGGACCGAGAATAATGCGTGTATGTGATACCGTATTCTATTCTCGGGATGAATGTATCGAATGGTTGTATGCGATATAACCTAGCTATCGATTCAAGCGTTGATTCGATAAGTCGATACATTGAATACTAGTCGGTTATGTTCGACATGACCGGATCATTGAATCAAGTGTTGATTTAATGATTTAATGTATAATTATATATTTGATATATTATTTTACATTAACTAGTATTGGTTCACTTTAAATGGATTTTCTCACTTGGATTGTGCACATTGTATATGTGATATACTTTTGTACACAAGTTTGTATCATGTTTGATGATACATGCTTACTTGAGTTTGTGTAAAGATTAAACCATGGTTATGTAATGGTTAGGGTTTTCATTTAATTATCTATTTATTTATTCTTTATTCTTTTTAGAAAATAATTAGCATAATGAGAAAATGGTGGCTTTCTTTGTATGTATTATGAAGCTTCATGAAGCTTTGACTAAGTGACCATTTTGTCTCATGCTTAACCCTAACCATTCCACTTAACCCTAGTCTATTCTCTACACTTTACCATGGTTGAATTATGATAAGTATTCATTTTATTTCCTTTTTAAAAACAACTTATCATAATATTCATCTTCTTCTTCTTCTTCTTCACTTGAAGAAAGCATGCCTTCATCAATGGCAACTTGATGAAATGAGTGAGAAATCCAATTCTAAAGTGAACCCACCTCCTATTTCTTCATCCTCTACCTCTTGCCAAGTAGTAGAGTGTGTTTTCTTCACAAGTTTCATGACTTGGTGAAGTGGGAGCTTGATCTTGTGATGCCTCGACGTAGATCATCTTCGGCACGAAGCCGACGACCTTGCCCGCCCATTTCTCCGATGAAGCCGACGCTAGAGCCCGGGATTTCATTTGGACAGCGGAGAGGACTTCATCACGGAGCTATGGAGGTGGAGAAACGGATCTACAAAGGTTGTATTTCCGTTCTTTTAGTTTAGTTGTAAACTAGTTTCTTTTTCGCCTAAATTTCTAGCCAACGATCCGTATCTAGGGTTTCTCGGCACCGCAAAATTTGAAATTGGCATGGTTGATGCCACGTGAGACCTCTTGGGAGTGCCTAGGAACCCTACATGTCGACTATATCATGAAGTCTATAAGTATGTGGATATCATCCAACTATGTAATCAATGTCATCATGTATGTGGATCTCGTCCAACTATGTGATCAATGTCATCAATATCAGCTATATGTATGTGGATATCGTCCATGTGTCACCCAATGACAATAAACATCATGCATGTAAATATCATAAAGCATATGCATGAAAGTATGAGGATGTAAATCAACATGTGTCGCTCGCGACATATCAACTCATGGAACCTGAGTGTCAAGTATCGACACTCGAAAACATCATGAAACCTGTGTCTAGCATCGGCACGTAAATCCTCATATATCGGGCTCCGTCAATCCGGATCGGCCCACGAGCTCCGTCAGTCCGGATCGGCCCATATCATCTCTCGACTCCGGTCGGTATCCTCCGGATATCCGCCGAGCCCAAAACTGTCACCGGTAGGTATTAGTCCCTCTGCCAGGCTCACCGTCTACCACACAGCGATCCGTTCTCGCCCCGGGGTACCATACCGGGTCCACCATGTACCCGCAATCGGCCTTATCCGCCTCCTCGAATCGGGTTTCACATGTCGCTCTCAGAACCGAGAAAACGCATGGTCGACGCACTGAAATATCATATCAAGGGTAACCGGGTTTTTAAAATAATGACATACTCTCTTTTGAAATACCCACAGTTCCCAAATCCAGAAATATCATGGAAACAACATATCTCAATGCGTATAATCAAAAAGCATGATGTATGCGATATGTAAAAGAAATGTAAGCATACCAGTATATCATGCAACGTGGAATAGTAATATGCACATATTGAGGGAAACCGCTCTTTTAAAATGAATCAGTTTTAAAGAATATCTTGTGGTTCCCAAATCTCCAAATCAAGCCGGAATCATCTATGTATGTGCAGATACATATGTATGCACGTATGTGTAGGGTTCCTAGGCACACTAGTGAGGTCTCACAAGGCATCGAACATGCCAATTACAAAAATTCTAGGTGCCGAGAGACCCGACTACGGATCGTCGGCTAGAAGTTTAGGCGAAAAACAATCTAGTTAACAACTTAACTAATGGGTTATCGGAAATACAACCTTTGTAGATCCGGTGCTCCACCTCCATAGCTCCGCAACGAAGTCCTTTGCTGTCCAAAAAGAATCCGGGCTCTAGCGTCGGCTTCGTCGAAGAATAAGCGAGCTAGGTCGTCGATGTCCATGCCGAAGATGATCTACGTCGAGGCATCGCTAAATCAAGCTCCGACTTCACCAAGTCAAGAAACTTATGAAGAAAACACACTCTACTACTTGGCAAGAGGTAGAGGATGAAGAAATAGGAAGTGGGTAGACTTTAGATTTGGATTTCACACTCTTTTTCATCACTTTCCATTGATGGAGGCAAGCTTTCTTCACTTGAAGAGATGAAGAAGAAGATGGTAAAATGTTATGATAAGTTATTAGAAAATATAAAATAAAAGAATGCTTATCATAATCTTTAACCATGGTAATGTGTAGAGAATCAATCATGGTTAAAGGAATGGTTAGGGTCAAGCTAGAGACAAAATGGTCACTTAGTCAAAAGATCAAGAAGCTTCAACTAGAATCCAAAATTAGCAACCATTTCATTTCATTTTCTTTTATTCATTTATCATAAATAAATGGATAATTAAATAAGATAAATGAATAACAAATAATAAACCCTAACCTCTTCATTAACCAAGGTTTAACACTTTACACTTAACCAAAAAGCATGTATCATCAAACATGATACAAGCTAGTGCACAAAATCATATCACATATATAATGCGCACATCCGAGTGAGAAAATCCGTCTTAAAGTGAACCAATACTAGTTAATGCAAAGTAATATATCAAATATATAATTATACATTAAATCATTAAATCAACACTTGATTTAACGATCCGGTCATATCGCATATAACCGACTAGTATCCTATGTATCGGCTTATCGAATCAACCTTTGATTCGATGACTAGGGTATATCGCATATAACCTAATCGATACATTCATCGCGAGAATGGAATACGGTATCACATACACGCATTATTCTCGGTCCCGCACATATCTCATATGTGCTCCTATTTCGTTTCGCTTGAGCCAGGAAACCTCTATGTAGGACTCTAAAGACTCGTCAATACCATGGCAGCAGGTGATGATCATATCAAACACCCACAAGCCGCAAGCGGTCTGCTAAACGTAACGGCCACCCGGGTATTGAGCGATCTGAAGATCGACGAGCAAGCCCGCTCACACTCCAGTGAATCCAACCAGTAAACACTACCGTACAGTCCGGTCTGATCGTCTGATATGTCGCATATCTCGCCTAGGGGTGGTAAACGTCAGACCCCAATAGCTCGATAAGTCGTGTCGATATGAGGTCTATAACTGTTCGAGAAACTACTGGTAACACTTACCAGTAAATCTCAGCAACCCTGGCCAGGGATTTCCTGTTATAGCCAATCGAACACAGCGCAACATCAACTCCCTATACCGGGAGAGACGAATCCCCTCCTATCGCTCATTGCCTCCATGTGACTCGGGACTGTACCCAAAAACCACCGTTTTGCACGCCCTCTTGGACGTGGTAAGATGGAAATCAAAGCACGGTGGGAACCACACAAGACTCTATGACGATCTCGGGTCAACAGACTAACCTGTACCAGTGTCACCAGAGAACTGCCATCTGACGTGAGGTATAATACCATCTGGGAGTTCTCGGCGAGTCCGTCCAGTGTACCCAGTCTCTACTGAGCACCCGTATATCATCTCTGATGTCAAACACCAATGGATATGGGATCATCCATCGCCCATCTGTATGGGTCGAGAAGGTATACGCTAGTCTACTCTGGTATATCGATGCCCCGTCTCGATACACCCACGACTAGGGACTTTGAAGGATGTACTTATGGACTACCATGTCCCCACTAGTATGATCCGCATCATAGTCCAGGTAGTCAAGTACATATCCTAAGGGCTTTACCAACATGTAACAGAGAGACAATCAGTGTACACGTTAAGGTAAAGAGCAACCAGATAGCATACTATCATGTCGAGCAAGAAAGTCCTCCCTATATATGTCCCAGCATCCACGACAATATACATCCTATGTACAGTAATGGCCTCTAGGGCATACATATAACTAACAATCTCCCACTTGCACTAGGGCCATCTGTAGCAGTGGTTGTAGTATCTCATACTCAACCATCCCATAAAAGTCTCTCTCTGGGAACAGGCCTTTGTGAGTGGATCCGCTGTGTTGTCCTCTGAGTCTACTCTCCAAACCTCGATCTCCTTGGAGATCAACCATCTCCATGATCAGGTAATACTGCCTTAGAATATGTCTGGATCACTGATGGGACGGGCGTTCCTTGGCATAAGCCACAACTCCATTGTCACACAATGGTAGGAACGTAGTTCATCTTATGAACCAATATACACCCAAACATCCTCTTTGGTAACATCTTAAGTAGCGATGTATCCTGCCTTTATCGTCTAGTATGTCACGGTATTTAGCTTGGAACTCTTCCAACATACCGTCCCTTTACTGAGGGTAAAGACAATGCCTGCGACTGACACTCAGTCGTCTTTATCACCCTGGAACCTTTCCAGTGATTCTCCCCAGGATCGGTTGATACCATCTCACTACAGCTAGTGAGTAGCCTAACATCCATTTAGATCTATCTCATAGATCCAAAATCCAGGATTTAGTAGGTATCATTTTGATCCTATATGGAGAATCATAGTGATAAGCGGAGATTGATCGAGCGTAGCATAGGAAACTCCTTCCCTATCAAGAGTATGTCATCCACGTACTCTACGAGGATCGTCACCATACTCCCTACTACCTTTTTGTTTATACAAGGTTCATCTACCATTTTGATGATGTCAAACTCTTTGACTAACTCATCAAAACTGATGTTCCATCTCCGCGATGCCTGCTTTATCCTATAAAGCATCTTGCACACGTTTCCGCTGCTCCCACTGTCTACGAAGCCCTCTGGCTGTGTACTTATAGACGCTCTCTTCTAAATCATTATTTAGAAAAGCAGTCAAGACACCCAACCACCAGATATCGCAGTCATGGTATGTAGCCGTGACAAGTAGGATCTGGATGGACTTAAGCATAGCTACTTGAAAAGGTTTCATCATTATCCGTACCTGGTCAATGATGCAAACTTTTAACAAGTCTAGCTTTGAAAGTCTCAACTTTTCCATGTACACCAAGTAATCTTCTCAAGATATACTTGCTCCTGATGGGGATTTAACCCTTCAGATATAGCAACCAAAGTCCATACTTTGTTGGTGTATAAGGATTCCATCTCAGATCGCTAAACATCCAGCCATTCTTACAGAGTCTTACTCCTGATGGCCAGCTCGAAACTAGTTGGGTCATCATCTCATGATGCAATCCTCGCTCCCACTGTCATAGAGAAACCGAAGTATCTCTCAGGTGGGTGAGGAACCCTACTAGATCGGCGGAGAGGCTGAGGTTCATTGGTAACTATTGAATCCTTTGGTTTTATCAAATCATCTACTGTAGTTTGTATTGCTGGAACATTTCCAGTTCTACATAACTGACCTTGCCTCGAGCTTGTCCGGATTTTGCTTTTCAGACATAGGCCGGACAACCCCAAATCTTAACTAGCTTAAGACAAGGGCTCTTCCCTTTCCATATCACATATGAAGTGGTAGGCACTGATTTGATTCAAACCCTATTCAATAGGTATGTAGCTTCTCAAGTGCATAACTCCCAAAAAGGAAATAGGTAACTCAGTAGTACTCATCATAGAGCACACCTTATCATATAGGGTGTTATTGCTCCGCCCCGATATACCATCGTGCTATGGTGTATTCAGAGGAGTAATGCTGAGAGAGAATCTCATTCTCCTTTAGAATAGTCCAGGATTTCCGTGCTCAAGTATTCTTCTCCTCGATCACATCAAAGGACATAATACTTATACCCGTATTTTGGTTCTCTACTTCTAACTTATATTCTGTGAATATCTTAAAAGGTTCGGACATGTGTTTCAACAGGAACATAGGTCTGAATCTCGAAAGATTATCAGAGAATGTAATGAAGTAAAAAGAACCGGTCTTGGTATGTGTAGACAGGGGACTTACATACATCAACATGTATCATCCCAAGAGTTCACTAACTCTTTCTCTGCTTCCAGTAAACAGAGCTGGTGTCATTATATCTTTGTGACATGACTGGCAAGTTTCACAAGATGTAAATTCAAACTGATTTAAATATGCATCTGAATGTAACTTCAGCTAGTCGGGTCGCATTGATATGACCTAGTCTACAATACCTCAAGAAGGATTCGTTCATTTCTGAACTCTTCCTCTTGTGTGTATTCTGTATACTAAGAACTGTAGTTTGATTTAGAACATCAATGCTTTTAGATAACGTGCCTGATCCGATCAACTTTTGATATAGGAAATGTTCAAAACATTATCCAACTATACAAAATTTTATCATTTCTTTACTAATAAAGAGATAGATATGATTTTGTATATCAAGTTCGGTATCTAATAACATTCATTCAGAATCAATGTACTGTAATACAGGGTGACAGTGACCAACAGACTTGGCTGCAACTCTTGCCCCGTTTTCTGCCTCATGAAACTTATCACCCGTTCTCAGTTCTCTACCTTTCTGTAGCCCTATGTAACATTTTACATATCTGGGATCCTGATCTGGTATCACATACCCAGGACGTAAAGGATACTGAGAAACAGTTCTCTGTAATGAACACACCCGAAGATGATGCATCAGCATGCACTCTCTTCGTTTGGGCGGCACGGGAAATCTGGTATTCCCCAATTTCCTGCTCTGTCTTATAACAATTATAAGGTGGAGCGGGACCAACGTTCCCCAGCTCAGTATAACAAGCGGGTTCGGTCAAATATCCGTATTATTATCTTGATTAAGGCGTGATATGGTCGCTACCAGGAGAGAGAGAGAAGAAAACACTCAGCGTGCACTCTTGCAAGAATAGATTGGTTATTATTTTATCTAATCAGGATGGCTCCCACTGCTTTTTATCAAATCTTCCTTCAAACCCTAAAAGGAAAGACTAGCCGGGATTAATTACACACTACAAGTTCGCCAATCTTTCAGCCAGGCCAGTGTCGGTACTTTGAGGGAGGTCCCCCGTGCTTTCGCACGAACCTAATTAATGTAAACCTCGTTTTCCCAGAGGCGTAACCTCGTTAACACCTTTCTAGACACCTACTTGATCGGCTAATTGTAATGTGTAAAACTCTCCCAGGAGTAACTCTTACTCGCAGCGGGTATCGGGATCCAACTATCTCATAGAAGGTATGCAATCTCATTGCAAATTTCAACACTTGAAATTCCCGATAATATTTTGCCCCGAACGATCTATGACCTTGACAAGGTCAACAAACCATAGACCGCAAGTCAAGTTCAGCCCGTCATTTCTTGATTGAATCAAACCCACCCGCACGACCCTTGACAAGGTCAACAAGACCGCACGACTACCCTAACCCAATCTGCATCATATGCATAAGCAGATAAATACTGGTTAGCTACCGCACACTGCGCCTTGACAAGGTCAACAAACGCAGCACGAATACTAAACAGGATTTATCTGAAATGACGGAGGGCTACGACAGGTTTTTCTGAAAACCTATTGCGTAATGAACTTGATATCGTTGTAGAATCAAATGATTTTTAAAATGGAGTGCTTTTGAGGCTTTTCTAGTTTTGCTAAAGGAATCACTCCCGGTGAAGGGATCGTCGGTCCTTTCCTCGTCGAATGAGGTGCGGGATATATCATATATATCACTGTACAAAGCAAAAACTCTTAAAAGCAATCAAAAGACAAACCGAGTGTGTAGCATCTGCCAGTTAATGCTAAAGGAGTCACTCCCGGTGAAGGGATCTCGGTCCTTTCCTCATCGAATAAGGTGCAGGATATATCACATATACCGTTGTGCAAAGCAAGAACTGTAGCTACCTGTTTTAATTTTGAAATTCGATTCTACAACATCTTAGGTTTCTTTTATTTCATTAATCACATTAATGAAGTCCCATCATTTAAATACCTAATCATCACAGATAAATACGACGTACACTTATGCCATCCGCATTCGCCTCGATGTCCCCTCGTGCACCGTTAGGTTAGGTAACTAACGGCAGAGCAGGGCAGGGCTAGCACGGGTGTAAAACATAAGTAACGTCTATATAATATATCATATATACTATATACTGTATCTATCACAGAACATCACATGATCACATCACAGATATCGCAGCAGAAGAATCATATGAAATATTGGATATACTAGGACGTCCGTGTTTTCAATACGAGCCAGTATAAAACACGGATTCCACGGTCGTGATGAATAGCCAAACCCACACCCCTAGACCCCTACGAGAGCGGCAAGCAACCCTACCAATTCTGGAGTTAGGAGACCCGGACTCGACTCCTCGAGTTGGTCTCCCACTGGACTCCAGAACCCGGTTACTTGTGTCCTCCTCCTTGGGTCTATCCTAGTGCGGAAAAGTAAATAATATACAAAGGGTGACAACTTCCACAACCTGGAAGTGCCCCAAATAAAAGAATATTACATACAAGTTTTTACATGAATGAAAATGAAAAACACTCATCTCACATAAAAAACCCCGGCTATTCAAACACGACGATCCAATATAACATATCCAGCAACACATAACATCACATGTCATCAACGTAAGTAAATATGCGCATCCCAATTGTCGTTGACATATAGCAACGAAACCGGCGATATCACATATTACACTTACGGTCACAGAAAAGAAAGTGTAAAACTACAACAGTTGGAATCCGCAATCACCTCAGACATCGCATGCCTGACCAAATGAATTACTTAGACATCGCATGCCTAACAATTATAAACCCCGCATTTTAGTCTCATTATCGAAAACACTTTTCAATATTCAAGTCGGGCAATTCAACAAGATTCCCGACATCCTGATCGAATGCTCGTCGCAAACTTCAGTAGGCGGCCGCACCCCCGATACCGTCGACGAAGTGCACCAAGGCGGAACACCGCTGCCGCGAGCACCCGAACGGATGCTTTCGGCGACGGGGTTCTCCTACAGTCACTTGGTCGGGGCAATGGGGTGAGGCTGTCTATTAAGTTTACCCGGCGAGTATCCGCGTACGCTACGTGATTGCGACGGACTTTTGATCATATCAAAATTCCGTGGCAACCGATCAAGTGAGACTAAAGTGCTATGTTTATAACATTCATTTAGTTATCTCATAACTTATTGTGAATTCCAATTATTGTATCCCATTCCGGATAAATAGAAAATGTCAAACTTTCCGATCGAACAATCGAACACCCAAGTTTTCCCGATACAGCTCAACACATGAAATAAGTCTAACAACATTCCGTTCGTGCCTCAGTACCAACGGTCCAGCCGTAGAAGGGTCAAGCCAACGCCTCACATGTGGCACGACGTACTGCCCCAAACCCGAAGGTTCAAAGGGCAGTTCAAGACGGTCACATAATCGAGTTAAGGTTTGTTGTCTTCTAGAGAGTCCATCGCGTTACTTGCACTACTTAGAACGTCGTTAAACTACGGAAAAATCCAACACTTGGAAATTTCCGGACAGGGGAAAAATTGGGTATTTATATCCGGTCGAACTTTTTAACATATTCTAAAATTTATCCGGAAAGCCACACAGACAAAATTTGATAATCCGATCGAACAATCGAATCCCCAAAACAACCCAGAAAAATTCAACTCTTGAAAAAATATTAAAAATACCCAGGAAAACCAGCACAGTCAAATAGGAGTTACTGTGCAAACATCACCTCATAATACGACAAACAGGCCGCGTTTCCGCCGCACGAGCCATGCTCGTGAAGCGGAAACGCGACGCTTTAATGGAATTAGGGCACACGATTTCACAGTAACTCTTAGATTTTCCTGCATGTTTTTCTGCATATTTTTAATATGGAAAACCTCACTGTTTTCAAAAAAGGACAGAGAGCATGTTAGAAATGGGTTTTCGGGTTCGTTCGGACTTCAAACTCCGTCTGGACTTCGCCTAAGGCTCTAGCTAAGCTCTGATACCACTGTAGGGTTCCTAAGCACACTAGTGAGGTCTCACAAGGCATCGAACATGCCAATTACAAAAATTCTAGGTGCCGAGAGACCCGACTACGGATCGTCGGCTAGAAGTTTAGGCGAAAAACAATCTAGTTAACAACTTAACTAATGGGTTATCGGAAATACAACCTTTGTAGATCCGGTGCTCCACCTCCATAGCTCCGCAACGAATTCCTTTGCTGTCCAAAAAGAATCCGGGCTCTAGCGTCGGCTTCGTCGAAGAATAAGCGAGCTAGGTCGTCGATGTCCATGCCGAAGATGATCTACGTCGAGGCATCGCTAAATCAAGCTCCGACTTCACCAAGTCAAGAAACTTGTGAAGAAAACACACTCTACTACTTGGCAAGAGGTAGAGGATGAAGAAATAGGAAGTGGGTAGACTTTAGATTTGGATTTCACACTCTTTTTCATCACTTTCCATTGATGGAGGCAAGCTTTCTTCACTTGAAGAGATGAAGAAGAAGATGGTAAAATGTTATGATAAGTTATTAGAAAATATAAAATAAAAGAATGCTTATCATAATCTTTAACCATGGTAATGTGTAGAGAATCAATCATGGTTAAAGGAATGGTTAGGGTCAAGCTAGAGACAAAATGGTCACTTAGTCAAAAGATCAAGAAGCTTCAACTAGAATCCAAAATTAGCAACCATTTCATTTCATTTTCTTTTATTCATTTATCATAAATAAATGGATAATTAAATAAGATAAATGAATAACAAATAATAAACCCTAACCTCTTCATTAACCAAGGTTTAACACTTTACACTTAACCAAAAAGCATGTATCATCAAACATGATACAAGCTAGTGCACAAAATCATATCACATATATAATGCGCACATCCGAGTGAGAAAATCCGTCTTAAAGTGAACCAATACTAGTTAATGCAAAGTAATATATCAAATATATAATTATACATTAAATCATTAAATCAACACTTGATTTAACGATCCGGTCATATCGCATATAACCGACTAGTATCCTATGTATCGGCTTATCGAATCAACCTTTGATTCGATGACTAGGGTATATCGCATATAACCTAATCGATACATTCATCGCGAGAATGGAATACGGTATCACATACACGCATTATTCTCGGTCCCGCACATATCTCATATGTGCTCCTATTTCGTTTCGCTTGAGCCAGGAAACCTCTGTGTAGGACTCTAAAGACTCGTCAATACCATGGCAGCAGGTGATGATCATATCAAACACCCACAAGCCGCAAGCGGTCTGCTAAACGTAACGGCCACCCGGGTATTGAGCGATCTGAAGATCGACGAGCAAGCCCGCTCACACTCCAGTGAATCCAACCAGTAAACACTACCGTACAGTCCGGTCTGATCGTCTGATATGTCGCATATCTCGCCTAGGGGTGGTAAACGTCAGACCCCAATAGCTCGATAAGTCGTGTCGATATGAGGTCTATAACTGTTCGAGAAACTACTGGTAACACTTACCAGTAAATCTCAGCAACCCTGGCCAGGGATTTCCTGTTATAGCCAATCGAACACAGCGCAACATCAACTCCCTATACCGGGAGAGACGAATCCCCTCCTATCGCTCATTGCCTCCATGTGACTCGGGACTGTACCCAAAAACCACCGTTTTGCATGCCCTCTTGGACGTGGTAAGATGGAAATCAAAGCACAGTGGGAACCACACAAGACTCTATGACGATCTCGGGTCAACAGACTAACCTGTACCAGTGTCACCAGAGAACTGCCATCTGACGTGAGGTATAATACCATCTGGGAGTTCTCGGCGAGTCCGTCCAGTGTACCCAGTCTCTACTGAGCACCCGTATATCATCTCTGATGTCAAACACCAATGGATATGGGATCATCCATCGCCCATCTGTATGGGTCGAGAAGGTATACGCTAGTCTACTCTGGTATATCGATGCCCCGTCTCGATACACCCACGACTAGGGACTTTGAAGGATGTACTTATGGACTACCATGGCCCCACTAGTATGATCCGCATCATAGTCCAGGTAGTCAAGTACATATCCTAAGGGCTTTACCAACATGTAACAGAGAGACAATCAGTGTACACGTTAAGGTAAAGAGCAACCAGATAGCATACTATCATGTCGAGCAAGAAAGTCCTCCCTATATATGTCCCAGCATCCACGACAATATACATCCTATGTACAGTAATGGCCTCTAGGGCATACATATAACTAACAGTATGGGTGTACAATATGTATGTACGCAAGTATGAGTGTACAGTAGATATGTGCACAAGTATGAGTGTACAGTATGTGTGTACACAAGTATAAATGTACAATATGTAGGTGCATAAGTATGAGTGTACAATAGGTATGTGCACAACTATGAGTGTACATAGGTATGTGCACAACTATGAGTGTACGGTATGTGTGTACACAAGTATGCCATGCAAGGGATCATATCCTGAATGCAACAGTCTAACAATGTAGTGGCATGGCAATTATCGATGATAAAATGTGTGAGCCGGCAAGCAGGTGTATGTGGAACATATGCATCATCGATAATGGTGCTGGTGTCCTAACAGCATGATTTTGATATAACGATAAACATATTTCAACATGCCATGCGATGCGAAAAGCAAGAATATGCAGCAAATGAATAATAAACACAACAGTGCAGTATCTACATCAATATATCTATGTCATACTGTTTTGCCATTTGAAAGAAGACGAATAGGGGTTTTTATGAAAATAAGGGCTACGGTGTTTTTAAGAAAAGATGCATCTTTTGAAAATATCCGTAGAATCCTTTTGCCTGTCTTTAAAATATTCCCGATTCGTTAGTTTTTGAAATAGGTATGACATCGGTCTAGACTAACATCTACTAAGCAAACTACAGATCTAACTAACAAACTAATCGGGAGGGGTATGAAAACCACCTAAATCTGAGTCGATATATATATATACATAAATATAATAGTCGGTGATCCCGCCTCAAGGTACCGCGTACGATACAATATCATATGACATCCTCGAGTCATGAGTGTGGATCTATCATCAATATAAAGCTCGTACGGTAAATCATCGTACGGCATCCTAAATCTGGGTACGGGTCAATATCACATTCATCTCATCAATTATCTAGTATTCTCATCATCATATCTCATGATCTGGGGTACTGATCTATGTCTAGTACAAATCGATACCATCTATATAAATATAAATGCGTGTGTGAAACACACGTCTAAAGACCCGCTAAAATCTCATGTCGTATCCCAAATACGAATCACATCATATCACTGATATCACGGCACTATGCCCAAAATCATCGACTCATCTCCAAATATCATCCACTATCCTCATCATCCAAGTATAGGTATAACAAGCAAGTATGTGTGTGGGGGGGGAGGTTTGTAAACTTATTCTAGGGTTCGCAACTAAGAAACTATATTAGTTTACTTCTAAATCAGAATCTATCCATAATACACCTAATCACATCTAGAATATCCATAACACACTTAACGCTATCATACGTATATATATAGTATATATATAGTATACTAAGTATCAAACTGCGGGGGTGCTATACGACATCCACCCGACTTCCCCCGTAGATATAATCTACTCACCTTGATCTTGCTTGGCGATGTCGATGTCGCCACCATCTTCTTCATCGTCTCGGATCACCATGGGGGTACCAACATGTCACACGTATCGCATCGCATTAAAACCAAATCGAAACCAAGACGACACACGAAAACCAAAACGATACGCTTAAAAGCCTATAGGTTAGAACCTATGGTTAGCTCTCGCAAATCAACCCGATACACTCGAGATAGACGTACAAACGTCACATGACCGAAGTAACGCACAAATACAAAAATCTAGAAATCGAAATACGGAAAACCATAACTCAAATCAAAGCAGCAACTAAAGAAAGTGGTCCCAGATTTTGGCTCGGGCCAAAACAAGGCAAGCAAACAACTCTGGGGTGATATATAGGGTGCATATGACCTACTGAAGCAATCTGGGCACCTACTTCAACAGGGGAGCCGGCCACATCCATGAAAAATCCGGCCAGGCCAGTTTGGACAGGGAGTTAGGGGCTCATATTGGTAGGGTGTCTTCCTACGGGTCCCACTAGGTCTCTGGTATTGTTTACTTTTCTGGTTTGGCCCCGGATCACTCCAGATTTTCCTGCACGCTCCAATTCCTCACAAACCGACATGAAAGTTCTGAAATTCCATATTTTTGGGTTTCAGGTTTGGTATTGTGTTGGATCTGGGTTCATAGCACCAAGGGAAGTTTAAAGGTCACCACTAAGGCTTAATTACACTAACACAACTCAATTTAAACTTAACCCTCTCTAGGTTTTTCCAAAGCTCACCAAATCGCACCAAATTAATGCCAAACTTGAAATGAGGCTAAAGCAACCTAAACACTACACTATTTGTGAAAGGATATATCTCGCTTAGCACCCATGAATCTTCTACAGCGCCAAAATCACATTTTTCTTGGTCCAACGGGTAGCTTGTGAGCTTGTGCACCATTTTTGTGAAAAGAGAATGGGGTTTTGAGTTGTTTATTGAGGTGATTTGAGGAGGTAGAGAGGGGGAGAGAATGAGGCAGCAGCAGCAGCAGCAAGGAGAGAGAAGAGGGAGAGGAAAATGAGTGAACAAAAGAAGAGGGGATGGCTCAAGACAAAGGGTTGACCCCTCACCCACTCTTTCTCTCTCTTAATCATACTTCCATATAATACTCTTTTCTTTTCTAATTCCCTTAACTTAAAAACAATAACCATGGTAAAAGAATATGAAGTCAAGCCATGGAAATAAATGTAACAAGCGTAAAAATGATACGGTGCAATGTTTTGCACAAAATACGCTTAAAGCGCGATTAGCGATTTTTAATCACGATTAGCACTAAATTAGCATATAATTTTAATCATAAAAACTTAAAATTTGCATAATTCACATAAAACTCCCTCTTTTAAGTAATTTCTATAATTTTCAAAAAATTTCTCCAATTTATCGATATTTAATTATACCGCCTTATTAAAGTATTCAGTATTTTATTATTAAATTATAAAAATTCCCAAAAATAATATTTTATTTCTTTGAAATGTTACACACGACTATGAATGTTTAAAGGATGTACTTACCGACTATCTTTGCCCCATTAGTATGATCTGCATTATAATCCTGGTAGTCAAGTACTCATCCTAAGGGTTTTATCAACATGTAATAGAGAGACAATAAGTGTACATGTTAGGATAAAGTACAACCAGATATCATACTATCATGTCGAGCAAGAAAGTCCTCCCTATACATGTCCAAGCATCCACTACAATATACATCGCATGTATAGCAATGACCTCTAGGGTATACATATAACTAACAATATCAAATGTACAAATAAAACCAAACTATACTAACATTGTACCCAAGTTATCCACCACGACAAATCCGCAACAACACAACATAACACAGAACATCAACGTGAATGTCACGTTCGCAAACCCGTCTAAAAGAACTATAGCATTTAGACAAGTTATACCGCTCTAATGACATTCACGGTCGCAGATAGTAATATAAGTACTGTAAACTTTAAACAGTGTTAGAAATATCGACTTCGAAATAACCCCGAATAGCCCCAAACAACTAAATAAAACCATATCAAAACTGGGCTAAACTAGCAATACCACTGAACCAATATTCCAGAGACTGGACCACACCCAAAACACGAAGTTCCGACTCATGAAAATGGTCGGCCAGATCGGAATTTTTGTACATGTGGCTGGTCCAAAACGGATGGAATGGGTTCGTATTTGGGGAGTGTTCTAGTGGTCACCTAAATAGTCTTCTGCAGCTGCTAAAATAATTTTAGAAGACTCGGAAAAAAATGACAGAAACTAGAATATATCGGGTATTGTTTCGGAGTTGTTTCGGTTTTGATACTTTAACATCGTCTAAACCAACTAGTATGTGGTTAATGGTTTGGCTCTGATACTATGTAGGGTTACGGCAGCGCCCCGACCATCAATCCGTGGCCAAACGCGGAACAAAAACTTTTAAAAAAACAATGCTAACGGAACTCTAATCGACGGATAGTACCATTAACCCTATACTAGTTCTATAAGAAAGAGTTTGGAGAGGTTATACCGATCGATCCGTGTCCTTCGGTCTTCAACCTCTGCCCCAAACTCCTCACGGCTTCCTCGATCAAGTTCGATCTCCGATCTCCCTCGTTGAAGACGATCCGTGTCGAGAATTAGTGTTCAGTTGATAAAACTGCACATTTGTATTACATTTTTCCTACTATTTTTATATTAAAAAAGGACTTTATTTTAATATATTATACATATAAGGGTTTATGTGTTAAAACACCATTTTCCATGTGTTAATATATTTTAATTATCATTTGGTAGGAAAATGTATGCAAATAAATCTATTGACTAAATCCTAGTAGAACTAAGGCTACTAAATATTATTTGAGATTATTGTGCAGAATTTTCCAAGTTGTTATGCAGAATTTATCAAACAAATCAAGTTGTTGAAGAAATCTTGCCAAATTAAGAAGCAAAACTTGGAGACCAAGTCTGGAAGCAACCGAGAAAAGATTTTTGAATTCTGAAGATGCCTAGGATTGCCACATGTCACAAGATGCAAGCACAAGAAAATTGATCAAGAGATCTCACCCATTGGCCGCGGATCCGCGGCCATACCCCCCCTTTGGCCGCGGATCCGCCGCAATATTATGGAGTTGGAAGGAAAGATTTTAGGGCATGATTCTCTACTATATTTTACCAACTTTTGAAGCAAAAGATTCTGGCTTTGCACTATAAAAAGGCACCGAGAGCCTCTTGGAAAAGCTATCAAGCCGAAGAGATCACGAAGCTCCCGACGCTCACGCATCCAGGCTGATCATCGACTGTTCGACTACCTCCTTAGGAAAGATCGAGAAGCAACTAGTTGTAATCATTTTCTATGGATTAAAAGTGTAGTTTGAAGAAGTCGATTAATAAAGGTAGTTATTTTTATTTAATTGTCTTTGCACTTTACATTATGTTTTCCCTCGATTTCTTTTCATCTTCTTCTCCCAACATGCGCGAGTAATTCTCCGCTTGTTGGGTTCGTAGGATTAGGGTAGGCTAATGGACGATGAAAATAACTAAACCCTTTTTAAGTCTTATAAAGTTTAGGAACTTTATCAAAAGAATCACTAACATCCTAATCGGGCACGCTAGCAATTCTTTGCTAGTTCCGACCGCGATTAGAGATTAGATTAATGATTGTTTTGGTAAAGGTTAGATATGAACGGGGTTCCGTGTCGAGATAAGGGTTAAGAGTGGGATTCCTTTTCCCTCCAGAAACCCTAATCTACACGCATCACCGTCGTTCTAGTTCTAAATCTACTAATGGATAAAAAGGGTAACTTTTAATTAATCGTCCATAACTACTAAATCCTAACGAACCCTACAAGCCCTCTTATTATATTAATTACATCTTTAAAATAATCTAGATCTATATTTTACATTCTTGTTTAACGTAGATCTAGAAATCTTTCTATAAAATTCTTTATCCCTCATCTCTTTCTCAACACATCTAAAGTAAAAGTAAAAGGCTCCACGTTTCCCAGAGGACGACCCGTACTCATCTCGGTCTAGCTATACGCGACACCGTTATTGATTGCGGTTAAGTACAAACAAACACACTCTCACGAATCAATCAAATGGCGCCATTGCCGGGGATACGTGCGTAATTTTTATTTTTACTATTTGTGTTGAATTCTTAGACGAGCCATATCATTATTAAAACAAAACTGCAAATTGCATATTTAACGATTTGTGCGTGAATTTTTGCAAGGAGATCTGGAGTCACAGAATTAAGGCGAACAGGAAACAGAGACATTTTTAGAGATCCAGAGGAGCACAGAAGGCTATACAAAAAATTTCATCAACTGTTCCTTCTGCCACGCAGCGGAACCGCGGCAAAAGCACCCCTTATGCGGCGGAATCGCGGCAATTTGGAGGAATTAGGGAATCAATCTTCTCTGGTATCTTTCTCAACTCCTTCTCTCTCTCCTCAAATCCAATAAAATCTATTTTCTGCAGGATTCTTTGCAAAAATTGCGCCGCTCAAAAATCTTTTTGCAAAAGTTTTGTGATTGGTTTTGTTTTGCATATTTAATACGGACTTTAAGGGGCAAAGACCAAATCAAGATTAGGTGGGGATTTCATCACCCTTCCTAAGCCCCACAAATCACAAACTGAGCATATAGATCAACCCTTCATTAATTTAAAAAATATCTAGCCCAGACTCTGAGGACTGTCGCGCTCAATAAGGACAGAGGAAGGTCGTGGGTAATCTATCGTTTATCCGCATTACTTTTGTAGTGCCTAGGCAAGTGTGACAAAGGCTAGTGGTTTTTAATTAGGCCCACGACGTGGTTCCTTCCCACTTACCTGGCACTTATCTGGCTACAAGGGTAGTACGGAGGCGATAGAGGATTGATCCTACGGCTTGTCCTTTGGAAGTCTAGGAGCGGTCTAGAGACTGGACCTAGGTGACCTTAGTTCTAGGGTTGCTTGTGCATCTTAGGGAGATTTGTCTTGAGTCCCACATTTTTCAAAACAAGCCAATTTTAAATCACACACACGCTGCCACTTGCACTAAACCCGCTTAGTGCATGCTCGGCTGGACACGGGATCCTAGTGCCCGTCTTGTCCGCGTTCCTGCTGTCGACGCCGAAGTCAGTACTTCTTCATCTTCTTTTCCCCACCACACACCATGACCGAGATGGACGGCACTCCATCAGAATATAACACCACGCTGCCACCGCCCGGAGGTGCGCAGAATCCACCGCGCATCTTTCTCCAAGAGAGATGCTATCCTATTCGTGGTCCCCTTCCTACTTGTCTATCTCTTCCACCACCTAACGGGGATAATTTCGAAATTAAACCCCACTACATCAACCTGCTGCCCAAATTTCACGGGCTTGAGTCGGAAGACGCGTACGTTTTCATCACCAAATTCGAGAACGTATGCACAATGATGGGTACTTCACAATTGACTTTAGATGCTATGCGCTTACGTCTTCTCCCATTTACACTGTGCGACTTGGCAGAAAAATGGCTTTATAATACTGCCGCACACTCTATCACTAATTGGGATGAATTTGTCATAGCATTTCTTAAGAAGTTTTACCCAAACCATAAGACTGCACATATTAGGAGCGAGATCAACCAGTACACCCAGCTTCCCAATGAACCATTTTGGAAGTGCTTTGAACGTTTCAAAGATCTGCTTGTCCAATGCCCCCATCACGGAATACAAAGATGGGATTTATGTCGGATTATATATGAAGGCATTAATCCAGCGACAAAGCAGATGCTTGAAACAATGTGTCAATGCAATTTCATGTCTAAAGATGATGGTGAAGCATGGAAATATCTAGAAGATCTTGCTGAACACACGATGCAGTGGGAAAGCGTAAGACACCCTTCAATTAAGGGAGGTATTCACCAGCTCGATGTTTCTATCGCAGTAAAAGCCGAAATGGCAGCGATGCAGAAGAAACTCGATTCTATTGAGAACAAACTTTCATCAGTCTCCCTAAATCAGGTCACGCTTCCCAAGACTGTCTGTGGTTGCTGTTCGGATCCTTCATACTTAACGGAAGAATGTCCTATGAATGCATCGTTTCAAGCTAATGCTGCTTTTCAGCAGCGACCTAGAAACGACCCTTATTCTTCCACGTACAATCAAGGATGGAGGAATCATCCTAACTTTGCTTGGAATCAAAACCAACAAAGCAATTATCAAAGACCTCCTCCACAGCAACCACAACCACAGAATCAGCCCCCCTTTCAGTCACAGAATTTCCAAAATCCGGCCAACATTTCTACACCACAAGTGGCCGGTATTGACAACTCACTTGCACAAACTTTGGATATGTTCATGAAACAATCCATGCAAAA
Organism: Agapanthus africanus; assembly: GCA_030015575.1. Taxonomy (NCBI): domain Eukaryota; kingdom Viridiplantae; phylum Streptophyta; class Magnoliopsida; order Asparagales; family Amaryllidaceae; genus Agapanthus; species Agapanthus africanus. The sequence continues at coordinate 57,907,158 of CM057349.1, read as the reverse complement.
TTCGGCTGAGATGAGGTCTTCTATTGATGCCCTAACGAAAAACTCCTCCTCCCATGGTGAGAGTATCAAATCAATAGAAAACCAAATCACACAATTAAACGCCGCAATAAGTGCGAGAGAGAAAGGGAAACTCCCATCTCAACCCCTACCGAATCCTGGCCATTCACAAAGTCATAATGTGAATGCCATTACTACGTTGAGATCGGGGAGAGTGCTGAATAACCGAGTGGGTGAGCAATTTGACGATAGTGACACATTTGATACCCCAGCTTCTTCTTCTTCCCCTAATTCGTCTAGTCCCCCACCTTCATCCGAGCCTATTCTCCGTTTTCCCCAAGGCTCGAACCCTTCGCCCATTTCGCCAAATCTATCTAAGTCGATTCCCACTCCACTTTTGGGATCGAATCCGTCCCCACAGTCTTCTCCACAAACGTTGGACCCAAAACTTATTGATCGAGCTCCATTTCCAAACCGATTAAGGGCCAACCGACCTAACCCGCAAATGGAGAAGATTGTGGAAATGTTTAAGAAAGTTAGCGTGAATATTCCTCTCCTAGATGCCATTCAACAAGTCCCATCTTATGCAAGAATCCTTAAAGACTTGTGCACTAGGAAGAGAAAAACTCAAGTGCCTAAAAAGGTTTTCATGACGAGTAATGTTAGCACAGCTTTTACCCAACAAATACCAAAGAAACGTAAGGACCCCGGCTATCCTACAATCTCTATTTCTATTGGGGGTAAAAATATAAATCGTGCTTTACTCGATCTAGGCGCTAGCGTCAACTTGCTTCCTTATTCAGTATACGAGCAGTTAGGAATTGAAGAGTTAAAACCCGCCCATTGTACTCTCCAAATGGCAGACCGATCTATCACCAAACCTCGGGACGAACTAGAGGATGTGTTAATTAAAGTCGGGGAATTCATATTTCCCGTGGACTTTATTATTTTAGATACACAACCTGTGGCAAACCCACGCAATCAAATCCCGGTGATACTTGGTCGACCCTTCCTAGCAACTTCTAACGCTGTAATTAATTGTCGTAACGGTTCTATGAACTTATCCTTCGGGAAAATGACAATTGAGCTTAATATTTACAAGCTAGGAAGTCAGCCATCAGAACCTTCTGCTCAATTGCTGGATGTTTGTTTCATCCACGAGATAGCTTCCGAAAGCTGCATGGATGAGGAGCTTTGCTTTGATGTTCTCGACAACATTAATGAGACATCGTTCGATCTTGCACCACTTTACAGTGAGGATATGTTCAATGAGTCCGACCTTGAGATTGAACCCGTTGACTCGTTGCAAAAGTCAGCAGCACTTTCCGAGTCAATATCTTATGCAAGTTTTGAACCTCTTCAAGAGTCCGAATATCATCCGCTTACCCCACCTTCTATAGTCTCTCCGCCAATTCTTGATCTCAAACCGCTACCTTCTCATCTTAAATATGCATATTTAGGAGAGAATGAGACTTTGCCAGTGATTATTTCCGCTTCTCTAGCCTTAGTGCAAGAGAATGCACTTTTGGCAGTGTTGAGATCGAATCGGGAAGCATTTGGTTGGACTATGGCTGACATCAAAGGGATTAGTCCCTTAATTGTTGAACATTACATACATCTGATGGATGAAGCCAAACCAACCCGAGACCCACAAAGACGGTTAAATCCCGTTATGAAGGAGGCGGTAAAGAAAGAAATCGTCAAGTGCCTTGATAGTGGAATAACTTACCCCATATCTGATAGTCAATGGGTAAGTCCAATTCATGTGGTCCCTAAAAAGTCTGGCATCACGATCATCACTAATGAGGCTAATGAGTTAATCCAAACACGCACCCAAACTGGGTGGCGCGTATGTATCGATTACAGGAAACTCAATGCCGCGACGAGGAAAAATCATTTCCCTCTACCTTTTATTGACCAGATGTTAGAATGATTAGCGGGACACGAATACTACTGTTTCTTGGACGGATACTCTGGTTATAACCAGGTCCCCATCGCCGAAAAGGATCAAGATAAAACCACTTTTACTTGTCCTTTCGGAACTTTTGCTTATAGACGCATGCCCTTTGGGTTATGCAACGCTCCCGCTACATTTCAGCGGTGCATGATGGGGATATTTTCAGATATGGTGAAAAATTTTCTAGAAATTTTTATGGACGATTTCTCCATTTTTGGGGACTCCTTTGAGGACTGCCTTCGTAATCTTGACGCTGTTCTTACCCGCTGTAAGGATAAGAACTTGACTTTGAATAAGAAAAAATGCCATTTTATGGTCCAAGAAGATATTGTACTTGGACATATAATTTCACATAAAGGCATTGAGGTTGACAGAGCTAAAATAGATGTCATTCAAAACCTCCCTCGTCCCAATTGCGTCAAAGATATACGATCCTTCCTTGGTCATGCAGGATTTTATAGGAGATTTATTAAGGACTTTAGCAAAATTGCTAGACCCTTAACCCTTCTATTGGCCAAGGACACTACTTTTCACTTCGATTCGGATTGTGAGGCTGCTTTTGAATCGCTTAAAGAATCACTCACTACAGCCCCCGTTCTATCATCTCCGGATTGGAACCACCCGTTCAAGCTTATGTGTGACGCATCAGATTTTGCTATTGGTGCGGTCTTAGGACAGCATATTGATAAGATGCCACATGTAATTTACTATGCAAGTAGGACCTTGAATGATGCACAAATAAATTACACAACTACCGAGAAAGAACTCTTGGCAGTTGTCTTTGCATTGGAGAAATTCAGGCCCTACTTGATTGGCTCGCCTATTGTGGTTTACACAGATCACTCCGCCCTACGACATCTTTTATCGAAGAAGGATGCGAAGGCCAGGCTAATACGTTGGATCCTATTGTTACAAGAATTTGATCTTGTCATCAAAGACAAGAGTGGATGTGAAAACGTTGTAGCCGACCATCTTTCACGCATCACTTCTTCGCCAACTGTGACCGTGCCGATAAATGACTCATTTCCCGACGAACAGCTCTTGAATGTATCCTACGAACCTTGGTTTGTGGATATCGTGAACTATCTTATGACGGGACTTATACCTAGCGATTGGTCGAAACAAGACAAACTTCGGTTTTTATCCCAAGTAAAATATTTTTACTGGGATGAACCATATCTATTCAAGTATTGTTCTGATCAAATCATTCGCAGGTGTGTCCCTAACGATGAATTCAAGAGCGTGTTATCATTTTGTCATGATCAGGCATGCGGCGGTCATTTTGGACCTCGAAAAACGGCGGAGAAAGTTTTGCAATGTGGCTTTTATTGGCCAACATTATTTAAAGATGCATTTGAACATTGCAAAACTTGTCCGCGATGTCAGCATTTGGGTCGGATTTCACGAAGGAATGAGATGCCGCTCCAACCTATATTGGTTGTGGAAATATTTGATATTTGGGGTATTGATTTTATGGGCCCTTTTCCCAACTCCTTTGGGAATCTATATATCTTGTTAGCGGTTGATTATGTCTCGAAGTGGGTGGAAGCTGTACCGTGTCGCACTAATGACAACAAAGTTGTCATTAAGTTCCTTAAAGAAAATATCTTTTCGCGATTCGGACACCCTCGCGCTATCATTAGCGACAACGGGACACATTTCTGCAATAGGTCTTTCGAGGCCTTGATGCGGAAATATTCAATCACTCACAAGCTTTCTACGCCCTATCACCCCCAAACAAGCGGGCAGGCTGAGATCTCAAATAGGCAGATCAAACAGATATTGGAGAAGACGGTTTCGAAAAACCGTAAGGATTGGTCAACCAAATTGACGGATGCTCTTTGGGCATTCCGCACCGCTTATAAGACCGATCTTGGTATGTCTCCATACCGTCTTGTGTTTGGGAAGGCATGCCACCTCCCTGTCGAGATTGAACATAAGGCAATGTGGGCTATTAAAGAGCTTAATTTTGATCTTGATCATGCAGGCAGCTATCGGAAGCTGCAATTGAATGAGCTAAGCGAACTACGTGATGAAGCTTACGATAATGCGGTGATAGTAAAGAATAGGACTAAAGTATTCCACGATAAAAATCTTTTTAGAAAAACCTTCACATCAGGGCAACAAGTCCTTCTTTACGATTCCCGTCTCCATCTTCATCCGGGTAAGCTTAAATCTCGTTGGAAAGGACCTTTTGTGGTGCAGTATGTACACCCGCACGGAGCAGTTGAAATCGAAAATTTAAAAAACGGTTCGATTTTTAAAGTGAATGGGCATAGATTAAAACCGTACTTTTCTGCTGACCCCGCGGAGGAGCTCCTGTTTTTACAGGAGCCGCTTTATCAAAACTAAATTTTCTCCGCCTCACCTCCATGTTTTTATATCATTTTCTCATTTTAAAAATGGAGGTGAGTAAAAAATGGATTTGATTGAATATCTGTGCGTGTCAAAGAATAAGTTTGGGGGAATTTTTCATTTAACTATTATTTTACCCCTTGTATCTCTCCCTTAGTATACAGGTCCATGTTCTCAAAAGGCTACATCAGTGAGGACACTGCTGAAAACAGGTTTGGGGGGGAGGTTTGTATTTCACCGAATTATCTTTGACACCGGGCATTAAATTTTTGTAGTTAACAAAAGAATAGAAAGTGAAAAATTACATCCAAAAGATTGGAATAGTTTAAGAAAACCAAGAAAATTAGAAGTTTTCTTACACGAACTAGTAATAAGTAGTTATGAGCTGTTGTCCCAAGGGTTAGTACGTGAAGGAAGTCACTAATCTGAGGATAAAAATAAGTCTGAAAAATAGTTTCTATTCTGAAAGCCAAACATTTGAATGTTGATACCCTACAATATGCACTTACACACGTCTTGAAACTCGGGATAGTAGAGAATTCCTTGAAATGCTCTTGTCTAAAAGCCAAAGTATGAAGGAAATGAAAAAAAAATGAAGAAAATATAAAAATGGTGAAAAGAAAAAAATGAACACTGGTTTTGTTATCGCCAAGGCAGCAATAAAAAAATATAGCGAGGGTGCCTCTTCACCTAGTGCCCTAAGGCCAACTGGTCTGGGAGTCACTGCTAAGCCTTAGGTGGTGCAAGACGAGGAAAATATTATCACCTAATCAGCAAGAACATAAGTAATCGGTCGGTTAGTACCTCAAGAAGTATTAACGGTCGCATGAAAATGTGTGAGCAAATCTTTAATATTCATTAAATTAAAAAGTACTAAGGTAGATGGACAAGGGTATGATAGCTTAAATTGAATTCTCCGAGTGTAGGGATGTCCATTTCACACACGTGGGGTTATATGATCAATGTTTGGATGAAAGGTAGGAATGAAGAATAAAGACGATGTTTTATTGAGGGATGATGTGATTTCTAACATTTTTTCATGACTATTAAGATAGGGCTCATGACAACTGAAAAGCTAGCATAGTTGGAAACTCTTCTTTTCAAAGTATTTCTTTTATGGTTCTTGTCTTTATATGTAAATTTCACCATCTTTTTTTTGTTATAGGATTTTGTGGGTGTAATCCGCTGAAAACCCTCAGGAGACAACACTCCTCCTACTAGGAACACCTAGAGGTTTAACGGCTTGTTGCACGTGCTCAGTGCAATCGTGTCTGCCTACGAAAGTGTGCTTAGTTTTCTCCTTTCTTTTTCTCCTCTTTAATAAACTAGTTTGCTCGGGACGATCAAAAATAAGTTTGGGGGTATTTGTTCAGTTGATAAAACTGCACATTTGTATTACATTTTTCCTACTATTTTTATATTAAAAAAGGACTTTATTTTAATATATTATACATATGAGGGTTTATGTGTTAAAACACCATTTTCCATGTGTTAATATATTTTAATTATCATTTGGTAGGAAAATGTATGCAAATAAATCTATTGACTAAATCCTAGTAGAACTAAGGCTACTAAATATTATTTGAGATTATTGTGCAGAATTTTCCAAGTTGTTATGTAGAATTTATCAAACAAATCAAGTTGTTGAAGAAATCTTGCCAAATTAAGAAGCAAAACTTGGAGACCAAGTCTGGAAGCAACCGAGAAAAGATTTTTAAATTCTGAAGATGCCTAGGATTGCCACATGTCACAAGATGCAAGCACAAGAAAATTGATCAAGAGATCTCACCCATTGGCCGCGGATCCGCGGCCATACCCCCCTTTGGCCGCGGATCCGCCGCAATATTATGGAGTTGGAAGAAAAGATTTTGGGGCATGATTCTCTACTATATTTTACCAACTTTTGAAGCAAAAGATTCTGGCTTTGCACTATAAAAAGGCACCGAGAGCCTCTTGGAAAAGCTATCAAGCCGAAGAGATCACGAAGCTCCCGACGCTCACGCATCCAGGCTGATCATCGACTGTTCGACTACCTCCTTAGGAAAGATCGAGAAGCAACTAGTTGTAATCATTTTCTATGGATTAAAAGTGTAGTTTGAAGAAATCGATTAATAAAGGTAGTTATTTTTATTTAATTGTCTTTGCACTTTACATTATGTTTTCCCTCGATTTCTTTTCATCTTCTTCTCCCAACATGCGCGAGTAATTCTCCGCTTGTTAGGGTTCGTAGGATTAGGGTAGGCTAATGGACGATGAAAATAACTAAACCCTTTTTAAGTCTTATAAAGTTTAGGAACTTTATCAAAAGAATCACTAACATCCTAATCGGGCGCGCTAGCAATTCTTTGCTAGTTCCGACCGCGATTAGAGATTAGATTAATGATTGTTTTGGTAAAGGCTAGATATGAACGGAGTTCCGTGTCGAGATAAGGGTTAAGAGTGGGATTCCTTTTCCCTCCAGAAACCCTAATCTACACGCATCACCGTCGTTCTAGTTCTAAATCTATTAATGGATAAAAAGGGTAACTTTTAATTAATCGTCCATAACTACTAAATCCTAACGAACCCTACAAGCCCTCTTATTATATTAATTACATCTTTAAAATAATCTAGATCTATATTTTACATTCTTGTTTAACGTAGATCTAGAAATCTTTCTATAAAATTCTTTATCCCTCATCTCTTTCTCAACACATCTAAAGTAAAAGTAAAAGGTTCCACGTTTCCCAGAGGACGACCCGTACTCATCTCGGTCTAGCTATATGCGACACCGTTATTGATTGCGGTTAACTACAAACAAACACACTCTCACGAATCAATCAATTAGTAATACGGGCTTCCGCCTCAAAACCGAAGCAACTTGAGTATCTAGTTTGCTAGCCTAGATACCCAAGATGAAGTAGAGTGTGTGCGTGATTATTTTGTCTCAACTCACCCAAGGATTCTCAACTCATGAAAGGGAATGGGTGGAGGTTGAAGAAGTTTCCATGAGGGAAAGAAGTGTGAGCTCAAGACTTAGAGAAAAGAAAAAGCAAGTGAAGAATATGTTCTGCTCTTTTTCTTGTGTGTGTGTGTGTTGTGAGATATTGTGTAGGCAACTAAAGAAAAACATCACCAAAAAAATATCTGCCTCTACTCACAATAATATCTCACAAGACCCAACACCATGAGTCACCAAGACCACATGCACCATTCAATGCCAAATGCCAAGACTTGCACTCACAATTTCCATTAAATAAACATTAATCTAAATGTTTAAAGCAAGAAAAAGAAATGGCAACCTCAAAACTAAACTCGTAACGAATTACAAGAATACACCTCATCCGTATATACATACCTGCATCCATATTCCGCTTGAATACGAATACAACGAGACGAAAATAATCCAACAATATAATATTAGGATCCGGCTTACTAGTATTATCCGTCCGATCATGATCCGTGCACAAGTGCACGCATATGACCGAACCCTGCCATAAAACCATATGGCCTCTACAACGTTTCGCCCGAACCAGGGAAACCCTCTGTGTGGGACTCTAAAGACTCGTTAATACGCTGGCAGTGGGTTTAACCACAAGCACATCAGTGGTGCTAGCTGTACGTAACAGCTGCCCAGGCATTGAGTGAAAGGGAGCCCGACGAGCAAACTCATCCTGAAACCCCACTGAGCCTGACAGTGACAATATCCGTACAGTCCGGTCCGTTCGTCTATGAGTATCGCATATCGAGTCTAGGGGGTGGATAAAGTCAGGCCCTTAATAACGCGACATTTAGTGTCGGTATGAAACCTATCACCAACTGAGAAACTACCGATCCTAGATCAGTAATTCTCATCTAACCCGGCCGAGGATTTCTGGTGATGGCCACCCGTGCACACTGGGACATCAACCCTCAATACCGGGAGAGACGAATCCCCTGACGATCCGCTCACTGTCTCCTTGTGGCTCGGGACTGTACCCAACTAAAACCTGTTTGCACGACTCCTTTGAGCCGGGGTAGGGCAGTAATCAAAGCACAGTAGGAACTCACACGAGACAAAATGACGATCTCAGGTCGATAGACTAACCTGTACACATGTCATCAGGGAACTGCTATCTGAAAATAGGTATAATACCAACTAGCAGGTTCCCGGCGAGTCCGTCCGGTGTACTCATAACCCAATGAGCACCTGTATATATGTTAGGTGAACCAACTGACACCAATGGCTTGTGAGACCAGCCACCGTCCCTCATCGAGGTCTCGATCCGTATACACTAGTCTACTCTTGGAGTATCGATGCCCAGTCTCAAAACTCCCACGACGAGGGACACTTTAAGGATGTGCTTATAGACCGCCCAATTCTCACGTATATGATTGCCATCATACTGCTGGTAGTCAAGCATGAATCCTAAGGGCTCTATCAACATGTAATAGTGATCTGTAATGTCACCTGAAACATATATACGATGATAAAGGCAAACCAGATAGCATACTATCATCTCGAGTAAGACTGTTCTACCGGTACAGGTCCTCTCTCAATCATTGCAATCACGTGCCTGCGATCCAATAATTGTCTTGAGGGCACTATAGCCAACACCTTCATCTTGATGCTTTGCTTTTTATAGATCTAAATAAACGTGGAGGCTTACCTGATTGAGAAGGGATGGCTATCTCAAGTCTCGACAGGGCCTTGATGGAGATGCTTTGATCATCGAAGACCTAAATTACATTAACTAAGGGATGGCTGAGAAGCCTTAGATAGAACTGCGAAATTGATAATTGGTCGATTGAGAGATTGATACCTTCTTCCGTTTCAGTTCTATACTTTTATAGTTTTCTAACCATGGTTTTAACTTAGTCCTTAAGTAACACGATCTTTTTGCATGTCACTAATTTGTTAATGTTCTTCTCAAATCTTTCCAATCCGCCGGTAACCACTTGCACCGACTTCCATCAAGATTTTATTAATTTTTTGCGGATCTCCTCTTGATTTTGTGTGTGACTAATGAGCCGAATCCTCTTTTCTCTGGGCTTGTCTTTTCTCACTCAGCCCGGCCTAATATTATTTTCTTGTGCAAACAGATAAGTTAGAGATCATTGGTGTTAGAAGATTAGTGGTATATGAAAGAACAATAGGGTTTGAGATATATATGATACACTTTAGAAGATATTACCCCCACTGTGTGGAGTATAACAGTGAGAAGAAATACAAAACTTGTGAGGAGAAATGTTTCTCTTATAGAGCTGAAAATACACAACTGCTTGGAAAGTTATAATTGTTTGAGAAAACTGTGAGTGACGATTTTCAGACAATCTTAGAATTCGAATTTCAAAGAGGAAGTAAGAACATAAAAGAAATCGAATTTAAAAGGGAAGAGTCGAGAACAGCAAAATGCAAAATCAAAGACCATAAACAATAAATAAATAACATTGGCCCAATCCCACAAGAAATGAGACCCAATGTATACATTGCCCATTTCACTGAAGTTCCCATGTGTTTTGATATCTATTTAATAGACTATGACTTTCATCTCTATATTGGATGTGGGACTATCACCCACATCCAAGCTCTCCCAATACTTGAACAAACTACCAACAAGCAGGGCCATTAAACGTGCAGAAATAGCCAACCTTGAAGTTGTTCGGCTTCATTCAATTATTTAAATAAACTTATAAATTCCGTTCAAGTTATTTGTTGAACAAGCCCAAAGGAACTTTCATCGAGTGTGAGCCGAGCTCGACATATTGATCCTATTTAAATATTAAATAATGGCTACAATTAATTACAAGAATACATGAAACAACAGATAAAATTATAAATATTCAATCTTGTTTTTGACAAAATAACCAGGATATATTGTTTTAATTACTAGACGAATGGGCTATTGCTTTTTTAAACCTTACCTAAATCTAGAGTCTCTGATATTTCAAGTATACCAATATTTTACTAAATATTTATTATGATCCTGAGTTTCGAGTTAATATTGATCATGAGATAAAAATATGATCTAAATTTATGAATAAGTAATTACTTTATTGTTACCGCTTATACTAAAAAAGCTATTAAATATCCGAGCCTATACGAGGCCTAACAAGCCGAATCCGAACACGAGTCGAATTCAAGCATGTTGTGTTCATACTTGTTCCTTTATTTTATTCAGTTTTAACTATGTTCAAATTCGGCTCATTAAACTTATAAAACAAGCTTTTATCAAGCCGATCCGAGTCTCCGATCTTCAAGGATTTTCAATGGCCCTACCTAGAGACAATGGAATTTGGATATGAAGACTTATTACTATCTGTAATATTTAATTTCCATTAAAAATTTACTCTCGTCCATTCACATCGATGAAATTAAAGCAATCAAGATCTAGCAAAAAAAAAATCATATAAATAAAATATAACATTTCAAAATTTCAAAATTATAAATAAAAAAACAATAAAATAAAAGCCAGCATCTTCAGCAAGTCAACTGTAGTCCTGAGTCACTGTCAAGCAACACCAACTCCACATACTATCAGACAAAAAAATATCACAAAATCCCCAAAATACCCCTCTCCACTCTCAATAGATCCCCACCCTGTCATCCTTCATTTTTCCCCAAACCCCCAAGCACTCCGCTATCGGATCCGACCCAGCAATGCACCCGGACCCTCCCTCCCAAACCCGACCCGACAACGAGCCCGGGCCCGGTCGGGTCTCGGATCCGAGGGCCTCCGCTTTCGGAGCTCCGAATGGGGCGAGATACAAGATGATGTCGCCGGCGAAGCTCCCGATCTCGCGATCTCCTTGCCTCACTGTACCCGCTGGCTTCAGCCCTAGCGCTCTGCTTGAATCGCCAGTGCTTTTAACTAACATAAAGGTTCGATTTTTATTTTTTTCCGATTTTGGGGCTGGAATTTTCTTTTCAGTGGTTGCTTGTTGAAATGTCGAGATTTAGGGATTCGGTTATCTAGATTGCAAGTATCGGTACTGTTCTAGTGAATCGTCTGTGTTCGCAGTAACATAAAGGTCCGATTTTTATCGATTTGGGCCTTTTTTCAGTGGCTGTTTGGTGAAATGTCGAGATTTTGGCTTTCGCTTCTTTACATTGTGAGTGTCGATACTGTTTTGTTGAATCGTCTGTGCTTCTCACTGACATAAAGGTTCGATATCTATCGATCTGCGGCTTTTTTTTCCCAAGTGGTTGTTTGTTGAAATGGCGAGATTTTGGGGTTCGGTTCGTTAGATTGCAACTATGGGTACTGTTCCATTGAATCGCCCGTGCTTCGCAGTTGTGTAGAGTTCGAATTTGCTTGATGGGGAGTTTTTTTTTCTTTCGATGCCGAGATTTAGGTTTACCTTACTTTGGATGAAATTTTTGGTGCGAACTTAAAGGTTCAAATTTGATTGATTTGGGATTGCTTTTTGGTGTTATTTGTTAGAGTGTCAAGATTTAGGGTTTTGTTTCTTTAGATTGAACGTTGGTTTGTATCGGTGTTGCTTTTCTTTAGGATTAAGGTGGGATGTGAGTTTAGTTGGTCTCTGTCTACTTTATGAGCTTCTGAAGGAGATTATTTGAAGTTTTAGTTTTGATATCTCAGAGCTTGCCCACAATCCTGGAATTTTTGTGTAATTTTTGAAAGTTGCAGTACTGTTACATTGATTCTCAGTGAAAGTTACATTGATTCTCGGTGAAAGTTACATTGATTTTATATATTGTTTTGCCGTAGTTATGATTCAAGATATATATGTAGGAGGTACTTATGAGGTTATAGTTTTGGTATCTTATTATTCACAATGTTTGCTTGAGATGATTTGTTTATAATGTAAGCAATTAATGTGTAGGTGTTGAAAGTCATGATACTGTTTCATTGCTTGGGTGAGAGGTTTGTGTTTGACCATTATCAATCATTTCTTACTGATGATTCGAGCTCATGTATGAGAGTTTGATGTGTTGGTTGTGGCATCTCAGCACTAAGAATCTTTGCGAAAGTTGATTAGTGCAATCATTCATTAGCAGAAAATTTGGGTCGTTAGGGAGAACAGGACTCCATATTTGACGAAGTTTTACCATCTGGCTAAAGAACTTCATACGAGAATGCATTGTCATAATCTTAAAGACAAACTGGCGTCTAAATAAAGCTAGGGGCCTAACAAACATAAGGCAGCATAAGGGATGAAATTTGGGGTGCACATTTCTTACTGCAGTAGTTGCTTTGGCCTTTGAATGGATTCTGATGCTCACTTTAAGTTATTCTGTTTCTGGGCCTTTATGCTGGTACATGTGATGTGGAAACTATATCAAAATGCTTGCTTTTGATATTGGCTTGGATTGGGAATGTCTTTCTCTCGAAGCTCTCCACTTTTCCCCCACTTTTTGGATGGAAATATGGAGTCTGGAGTCTGTTGGTGTTTGCTTTGTCTTGGTTTTTTGGCGTTTTGATAAAGATAATGAGGTCACCAGGATAGGGATATGTTCTGTGTTTCTTTTTGTGTGTTAGTGGAACTTGAATATGGATACCGGAATTTAAGGATATTAGGTTGAAAGTTGAAGCGGGGAACTATTATGAGTGATACTTATAGCGCTTCCACAAAGTTTCCTTAAGAAATGCTTTTGGAAATGTATGCTTGGAGTTTTCTTCAGTGATTATGTTGGAGAATGTGGAGGACACCCATCGTCTATGGGTATTATATAATTTAGTTTATCTGCATAATTCGATTTACTCTGTATTATATAAAATGGCCTGATTTCATGTGTGCCAAGTATATGCCACTCAATTTTTTGTTTAAAGAATATTTCATTTTAGTTTTGTTATGGTTTAACTTCGGAACTTGGACATTATAAACTTATGAAAGTATTGCAAGGAGAATAGAGATTAAAGAAGTGGGAACAGGGATGTTAACATTATTAAGCTGGTTTGGGCAATTTGTTATAATTACTTCATTGTGGTTTTATTGCCTCTTGGCACCTCTCCAATTTATTTTGCTTTAAAATCCCCAGTCTCATATGAAAGAAATGTTATGCATTTTATACCGAACAACGGACCTAGTATTGTTCCTAATTTAGCACTTAGTTCATGTATGAGACACTGACACATGCCTAAAATGCTTGGTTACTTTTAGGCTTTTTTTTCTATATATTTCCGAGTTTCTGATTTCAGTTTTCTCTTGCTTCTCCAGGCCGAGCCCTCTCCAACCACTGGTACCTTCTCCTTGCACTCATTTATGAACGAAACTGTCGGTTCAAGCTCATTACGTTCTCCAAGGGGAACTTACAGAAACAGTTCACATGATGGGGGGAGCTCTGGTAATTTTGAGTTCAAACCACATGTCAGGACATCCTCGCGTTCAGGCTTATCCTCATTGGGACATATGGTAACTACAACATCTTTGTTGTTGTTATTGTTTCATCAAATCATATTATAATATGGATCATTCTTTTCGCTTCATTTTACTTTGAGGCTCACGGATCAGTGCATGCAAAAATCAAAGGTTATTTTTCATATACTGAATTCTACGCGAGTATACACAACCATGCATGATTTCAACTATTTCAGACAAGAAGTTGCATCTGAATGTGACTACGACCATGACACATTTAATTAAATCATGCCCGACCTGCTGCGTGGTGCAATTACTGAATTAGATACCATCATTATAACATGTTTATATAGTTGATCATAACATATACAGGTAACTAATTTGCTTTGGATGAAAATTCTGTTACTCTTTATCAGCCTACAGTCTGAAGATCACATTTTTCTAGATCAGATGCTTGTTGTATATATTATTGAAAAAGACAAACCAATCATAATAATCATGGCCAGCCATGGTCTTACCCACTATATCCATAAACAAGCATTATACAACTCTCCAACTTCATCCTTGAAACAGAGTGAAGACTGAAGGGCATGCATGATCTTAATTTTCTTTTATCATGAGACTCTGTTGTGATTAATTGTGTAGTCATAAACTGTTCATTAATGATGCTCTCTAGTTGGCCTCCATAATGCTGTTCTTTTTTCCGTCAAGAATCAAAACCACCATATGACCTCTAATTAGGTAATAAAAATAATGATATCGTGCAAACCTACTTCTACCTTTTTGTCTGTCACCCTTTGTTTGTAATACCTTTTCCATAATTTGATATTCAAGATCTTTAGTATGGGGATTATAGATGGTCATGCAACCATGTTAAGCCAAGAAGCTATCTGGTTTTATGTAGAAGGGTGAAAATATGAAGTGGAATGACCATTACAGTTTTAAAGGCGGTTGATCACAAGTAGTCCGCGTTTTGTCGAACTAGAGAGAATTTGACAGGCTTTGCGCTGTATGCTACAATTACAAATTGAAAATCATTTTGCTGGCACTTATTTCTTCAAGTTGTAAATTTCAAATTTCGAATAAATATACCATTTGAATTGAAATTGCTGGTGGTATGAAATTTAGACCCTGAAAATGCTGGAATAGTTGATTTGTAGTCTAGAATAAGTTAGAAAATATGGAAACAGCCAGAACAAGGCAGGACATATTTGTAGAATGCAATGATATTCTATCATAAATTGAAATTATGAATAATTAGGTAGGGATTGAATAGAATATTTAGTTGGATGGACAAGACATATCAAGTAGAATCAACAAATTGGTGTAATATGAAGAGTAAATGTTAATAGTATAGTATGGAATGGGTAGGGTGTTTTTAGGAGAACTGGTGTAGGCTAATATAGTTAGCTTTAGTTATCTACTTAATTGAGTTTGTCATCAGATTTTAGAATTTAATCATGTTGGTAGTAGCTTGAATATGAAATTTAAGCCCATGTGTCGCAAATGTTTATACCAAACTTTGATCGATATAATTGTTTTAAGGAACACAAATAATCTTGGATTTGGTGGACTAGCTTAGATTCTATTTAGATGGTTATGTTTGAGTTAAGGATTTGGCTGATTTGTTTCTATCTCGAGATCGCTTCTTATGATTTTCTATATTAAAACTTTCTGATAACCATCATTTTCCTAGATTTTCCATAAAGAAATCTTCAGTTAGGTGAACTTAGATAAGTTTGGTGTGGTTTGACCATGACTCTGTGACTGGTGACCTGATTTATTCCTAAGAGGCCAAACTCGACTACGATAGTTCTCGTCTCAATAAGAGTCAAGTATATCTAAGGTGCTGTACATCTCAGATTTGGAGCCCCCTTACCCCTTCTCATACTTTGCTAATATGTTTAGGTTGCTAAGATTTTCTTTTCTGTTGTTGAAATAAAATGATACACTGGTTTGGATATTCTCCGGAGGCAATGAACTTGTTCAGATGATGAACGAGGCACATGATTTTCTGTTACATTGTGCTGCAATTATTATTTATAGTACCTTCCTATGAAGTTGGTGGACATAATTCGTGTGATGTGATTCAAAATTTTATGCATTTAGCTCATATCGGAATGTTGCATTAGAAACGGTCATGATACAGTACAAGGATAAAAAATGGTTTAGTGCTTTCTAACAAGGTATTCACTCATGGTGGTCCTTCAGCTTGCAAAATTACCCTGAAAGTACTGATTCTTTAAATGTTACTTGGGCCACAATTTTACTTGCACTAAACTTTCACATCGCCTTATAGTCACACTGGTCTTTACCAGAATGTTGCACTAGAAATATTTATGGAGTAAGGAAATTTTCATGTATTTCCCAAGAAGGTTTTCATAGTCTGTGGATCCTTCTGGTTTAACTTCACTCTTTCCTTGGCCATAGAATATAACTATTCAGTTTGAACACATGATAACAACTTGGCTTACTATTCTAGTAACAAGGCAACCGTTGCAGGTAATTACGTACTTCCTAACAAGGCAGAGTTACCCTCGGCCTTGGGTTCTAGTAGATGATAAAACTGCATTATTAATCCAGTTTGTTCTGGGATTTGAGGGAGTGTCGCACTTAATAAACGGTAATGGCTAAAATTGGAAAACAAAAAGGCCTTTACTTGTTTTCCATGTTGTATCTTGGATCAATCAAATACCAGCATGTTTGTTCATGAAATACTATTGATGAAGCCACACTGTTAAAATGACACTGAACTTGTATTCTGAAAATACGTCTCAATGATGTCTTGATAAATGAGTTAGTGTTTGGTCCTAAAGCAACTAAATCTTCCCTGTTTGACCTTCTGTTCCTTCTGTTACATGGCGCACAAGCCACATTATATGCCCATTTCGATATAAAAAGAATTAGGCTTATTTCCAAAAAAAAAAAAACTATCAAAAATTTTGGGCATTTTTGGCAGGAAACGACCAAAAAGTTTGTTATCTCCAAAAATCTACCATGGCAAGGTTGTCGTCTCCAAAAATAAATCCGAAAAGCTACAATGACTTGAGTTTCCATATCAACGCCGTCGCTAAGTAGTTAAGTTGCTATGTCATCCTAAAATATTCAGAAAACCTAAAAAACACTCTTCTTCATCCTCCATCTTCTCTGACACTACAGCTACATTCACTCGCAACTGCCGCTACCATCGCCGCCGCCGCCCTCCTTCTCTATCAAACCCTGAAACTAATAGTAACCCCACCCCCAACTCCGCCTTCACCTCCCCTCCTCCCCAATCTTCCTCTTCTGGCCCAAATTAAAGTCCCTGCCTTCGTGCTCCGCCCCAATCTCCACCCTCTGCCCCCATCTCCCTCCTTTTTCCTCCACCTTCACCCACCTCCACACCCTCCCACCTGTCTCCCCCATTCACCGTCTCCATCCATACTAAATAAATAATAATTATTTAACAATTATCAAATTTCTTAATAATATTAATAGGGTAAAATGGTCTTTCAATACCCACAATTAACACCATTTAATGCTGACCCTGTTGACCGTTTGTCATGGTATTTTTTTGTGTGTGGAGATTTTGAACTTTTTGGTAGTTTGTTGGCAAACGCCAATACTTTTTGTAGGTTTTCTGAAAATAAGTCAAAAAATTGTAGTATTTGTCATATTACTCTTCCATAATTTCCACTTCATTACCATTCTATAATATGCTGACATAATTTTCATGCTATTGTCTTGCAGTCTTCAGTTAACCCAACCCAACAAGAACATGAAACTTGCAGACAAATCCAAAGCCAATCGCAAATTCAGACATCAGAGCCATCTCAATTAGTTCAAGCTCGGAACTCAGCTCAGTTGACTCTATCAGCAACAGCTTTAGATCCCCATATTGAAACATCACCATCTGAGGCTAATCCACCCGATGAAGCAGCCTCTAATGAATTGCAACAGGCAAAAGGCTCTGATGTCGAGAAGTCATCAGAAGATGGATATAACTGGCGAAAATACGGACAAAAACATGTCAAAGGGTGTGAATTTCCTCGGAGCTATTATAAATGCACGCACCCCAATTGCCAAGTAAAAAAGCAACTGGAACGCTCTCATGATGGTCAGATTACAGAGATTGTATACAAAGGTCAACATGATCATCCTAAACCTGAGCCTAACCGTCGATTAGCTGTTGGTACAATGTCTACTGGTCAAGGAGAGGAAAGGCCTTTAACAATTGAAGGTAGGAATTTTTCTTCTGGCATCTTTGGCCCTGCTTGGGAATGGAGTTTTGTTTTCTATGCAGTTCCATAAAGTTAGCAAACCTTAACTCCAAAATGCTAACTTTTCCTTGTTTGGCAACCATTTTGGAGTTGAGACAAGTACAGTTATCTCAGCCCAAAACTTGAGACAAGTACAGTTATCTCAGCCCAAAACTTGAGACAAGTACAGTTATCTCAACTCCAATCTGACCAAAGTTTTGTAAACTCCATTTTTGGAGTTTGGGGCTTGCAAACCACAGGTTGCTCCTCTCTACCCTCCACCCCCACTTAAAAATAAACCACACTTTTCCTAACTCTATATCCAAACGAGGCCTTATACATTAATGAGTAGGGCCAAATTACACTAAATTACCCGTTATAATCAGTAGGAATTTTGAAAAGAAAGGAACAATCGAATTTTAGGTCACAATGTAGGTCTAAGGAGACTGTACTTTGTGATATTTTTTCCGATCCTTCTGTTAGGATGACTTAGTTCCTTGATGCTACCGATCGTGGTAGCCAATTGCTCACAATTGCAATGCATTATCTTTACCTTTTGGAAGTTTGATTGGTGGACAGATCAATTTATAGAATTCCTATAGGGAGGTGCGGGGGGACTATTGTCCTTTTAGTAACTATCTTTTATTTAAATGTCTTCGCTGTTGGCAAAAATACCCTCAACTAACACTATTTTCAGTTGAGTACCATAAAGTATCAAAAAATTACATTAAGCTCCCTAAGTGCTACATTTGAGAGTACAGCGAAATATTCCCTTAAAACCAAAGCTCAAGGCAGTCGACTGTAACAAAATAAAATTTTAGGTGGTTTGGTGAAAAACAACAATAATTAAGGGTTGGTGGTGCAATTTAACCTATAAACATGTACTCTTGTTATATTGATGCAATGATGCTCTCACAATCTGCAGACAAATTATCAATTGCACCCTACATGGTTCCTAATGGTAACACTGAGCTTTCTCCCATATCTGCAAGTGATGAGGATGCAGAAGCTGAAGTTGGAGGATCCAATCACAATGGAGATGAGGTTCCCGATGATGATGATCCAGAATCAAAGCGCAGGTGGTCAAATTTTATTTATTTGATTTAGAACGATCTGCAAAAGATGTCGTATTATGTGTATTTGATTTCTGATCGTGAAAACAACCGTAAACAGGAAGATGGACAATGCTACTTTTGATGCGTCTCAGATTGGTAAAAACATTAACCATGAACCCCGAGTTGTTGTGCAAACGATCAGTGAAGTTGATATCCTAGATGATGGGTACCGTTGGCGCAAATATGGACAGAAAGTCGTGAAAGGGAATCCAAACCCAAGGTAAGCATCCTCGTATCTTTTTGCGGTGTAAGCAGTGGCAGACCTAAGAATTTTGGCCGATAGGGGGCACAAAAAATGTTCCATATATCAAAATATAGAATAATAAGCCTTGACTCCCGTTATAACTTTGGAGTTGAGGTGCAATGGAATGTGCATTAAGATAATTTATAAGAAATCCATGTTCAAAATCCCTCCAAGCGTGTATTCAAAAACAGATTAGTTAAGAAGAAAATACCACTTCACAAAAACTCAGGTCTCGACTCAAAAAGCCTTTGATCTGGTAAACCATCTAAATTCATTAATAGAGAGTTAATGAACCACAAAAATTGTGCAAGCATCCCTACACAATAATACATGTCCCAAGCATGATCCACTAAAGCAAAATACAGACGTCCAAGCATCACCATCGGTGCTTTATAGTTGCGAGTCAAAAACCTAAAATTTTAACTAATAAAATAATTCAAAATATGAAGGATAGAAAAAAGGGATGCAGCGTGGACTTGAAGACATGGAGATGTAAGGTGGACCTGGCCTTGGCTTAGTTAGGTAAAATTAGTAGGAATCTGTGGGGGAAAGGAAACGAGAATCATTAGAGTGGTGCATGGAAATATATGAGCTGGAGTGTTAGGCTATTAGCTAGGGGTATAGTTTCTCTAAGAAGTCAGTGGGGACACGATCCCCTGTATTAGGCTATTAGCCAGGGGTATAGTTTCTCAAAGAAGTCAGTGGGGGGCACGATCCCTCACAGCTCCCAACATGGGTCCGCCATTGAGCGTGAGTATATATATGCATTAGGAAATATTGTTTCAGAATTTTTTTTAATGATTTTAGTTAAATAGGAGAGATTTATAAAGATTATCAGTCGAGATTTTACGTTATATTTGATAAGATTTGAACAGTTCAAATTTGGGAAATATATTTGTTATTTTTTCTCAAAATTAAGAAAATTTTCTTGCCACCTGTCATGATGAGAATCAAAAGTCAAATTGAGATTTCAATTTAAGACCCCATCTTTGAGTTAGAGTAGCAGAGTTTTGCCTTAGGACTTATTTCCCATTCCTTAATTTATACAGTAATATTACCAGTTTTTGGTGTATCTCAGTTGTACAAACAACATAATCAAGGCATAAAGAGATATTCAAGGAATCTAGATTTGATCATACTTTTAGAATATCAGTATTGGAGACTCTTCAAGCTTGTTCTTAGAGCTATAGAAACACTGGGTGGAAAAAGGTCTACCGCCCAAGGTGCTCTAGTCCGTATGGCCTCCGTTGCACTACATTTGAGTTTCCTCTGCAATTTTAAATATGAGTTAAATTAGGCTAAAACCCTATTCATAAGTTGCAGATAATCAGTCAGATTTTTTTTATAGGTTTCTCTTGCTTGTATTGCCCTTGTTCGTCATACATAGGTTATCCATATGCTTTAATATGCGTATGTAATGATGTTCTTCGTTCCTCTACACTTCCATTCATGATCTATGATTCTATGCTGTTCATCTTCATGTATGAAAAAGAAAATTGCTGTCTAACTATATTTGTAAATGCTAGAATAGAGTACGAGTACAGGGGTGTGAAGGATGACACTTTTAGGTGAGCGGTAAGTGGTTGTATCACCAATATATTTTTTCCAATTACCACAACTCCACTTGTAGACATGATTTTGGAGAAAATCGTCGAAAATCACTCCCTACTAGGGTTGCATTCGGATCGAATATGGAGCGGCTATAAAAGGCTATAAGCATCTTTCACAATTCATAGATTTTTGAGCTTTCTACCGTTAAGTTAGTAGTCATGTGAATATGTAGATATTTTATTTTTGCAGATTCTTCACTTATAAACCATCATTATCTTTCCAAAATTGCCAAATGCAAGTTAGAATTTTTTATCCATTTCAAAGTATTCTTTTTGCTTGATCATAGGAGCTACTACAAATGCACCAATGCTGGATGTTCCGTCCGAAAACATGTAGAGAGAGCATCACATGATCCAAAGGCCGTGATAACAACATACGAGGGAAAGCACAACCACGACGTGCCCGCCGCAAGAAACTCGAGCCACGACACAGCTACTCCTATGATCACAGATAACAGCAGCTCTCAAATTTCTCAGATGCCTACAGCTTTTAATGGGGGCATGTTAAGGACTAGTTATGACTCGTTCATGAGCTCTCACCGCTACACTAGGCCTAAACAAAATGACATTGTTAGCCTCGGCCTCGGAGTTGGAATCAGCGCAAATCACAATAGCGATGGAGAAGGATTTTCTTTCGCAGCTCCAGCTTCTGAGCATTATTACCCAAATTCAGGAAATTTGGTGATGGGACCATAAATTCTGTATCTTTGCAAATTGTGTACCATGTTGTACAATAATTTATCTGCATTATGCTGAAAATTTGCTGCACAATTTGGTGGGCACTTGCTGGAAGCCACCATGCGAGTTGCGAGCCAAGACTGGGCCGAAATTTCCTGGATATGTTGTAACCTGTGAGATGCCTTAGAAAACGAGTGGAGATGAGAAAGGGATCTGACAACTTCAACACAGAAGTGAACTGGGCCTCATGTAATATAAATTCAGTTCTTGGCTTCTTGACCTCCCTTGTTGTAAAAGATATTTCTGTTAACTGAAGCAAGAATGTGCTGTTACAATAATATGTTTCTTATATTGGCTCCAATATTCCTTTCTGAAACAAGAAAAATCGCATCATGGTTGAGTTCTATTTTAAGTGGTATTTAACTGTTTCTGATATTTTGTTCCCTTAATTTGGTGATTCATGACTATTGACCTTTTGTCACATTAGTTTTGATGCGATATTTGAGTTTTATGGGGTTGCAATCGTGCATAGTCTGGAGCCCCAAGAGGGTAAACCGGGAGTGGGTGGGCCTTTGGGTTTAAGTTGAATCCGGCATCACCCTTGGTGCGGGGGCACTGGAGCACGCGCTCGATCCTAGCCCAATTGAACTATTTCTTCAGTGTTTGAACTTGTCTGCACCCTTGATGCACAACAGATGCAAAATGTTTGGTACCCTAAGTTTTATGCAATAAACTTAAAATAGAACAGAATGCGAGCATTACTTATGTTGATTGTTCCTTGATGAAGATGAAAAATGTTGATTGGATATATAGTTAGGATAACTAGAGTTTATTTTTAAGTGGAGGCAGAGAGATGCAAACGCTAGTTTGCAAGGCACAATCTCTACTTTAAATTTTAACTTTAATGAAGTATTTGGCAATGGAGTTATTTAAACTCCAAAGTTTGGTTTTGGAGTTTTCTAATCTCCAAAATCAATGTTTTCTTTTTACCTTTTTGGAGTTTAGAAAAATCTTGTGGATTGGAGTTTAGTTAACTCCGGTTATCTTCTAACCAAACATTGCATAGTTAATATTTTGGAATTAAATTTAGATAACTTTACGAAACTCCAGTTATCTATATGCTGAATCCCATTGACAACCTGGGCCTACAAGTTCAAAAAAAGAATTTATAAGAAGATGAGGGCTCACTGAAAAGGAAATAAAGATTCGAAGCCTGTTCAGTGTTTTGGCTGTCAAAAGTACACCGAGTAACAAACACAAAAAGTCTGATAAAAAAAAGTGCTAAAAGAGAAAAAGAGAAGGAAAGCATAGAAAAGACCAGAAAAGACCAGAAAAGAAAAGGAATCTAATCATCTCGCTTCACTGTTACGTCTCCCCATCCTAATCGCTACAACTATCACACCTGACACCTCTCTCCCACAATTTCCTCCAATGTGGTGGAAAAAATACAACAACGGTCATTTTTTCGACATTTGACACTTACTGTCTCCATCTTTATCATCTTAGATCTTAGACGTGGATACACCAAATTTCATATGGCTCCACCACCTTTTCACTGTTGATTTAGCGGATGCAAAATTAATGGTTTACCACCAATAAAACTTTTTACATTGCTAATTCAACGGTGAAAAGGTAGTGGAATCACGTGAAATTTGGTATATCCATGTCTTAGATGACAAAGATGGAGGAGATAACCGTCGAAAAAAATAGAGGTTGTATTTTTTCGACATCATAGGACCCTATGAGGCTTTTCGCTAGGTGGCATAAAAAATCTTTAACCTCCACGATATTTTCCGATGACCGGCACCCATTATCATCTTTATCATGTAAGATGTAGATACACCATATTTCATGTGATTCCGCAACTTTTTTACCATTGAATTAACAATGCAAAAAGTTCTGTTGTCGGTAAACCGTTAATTTTGCACCAACTAAATCAACGGTGGAAAAGTCCGTTGCTCTAGTGGGTGCAAAATTAACGACTTAATCAACGGTGAAAAAGTAGTGGAATCAAATGAAATTTGGTGTATCCGCATTTTACATGGTAAGGAGGATGGTGATGGGTGCAGATCGTCGAATAAAATCGTGGAGGATATATATTTTTGACGTCACCTAACGAAAAAGCCTCTTAAGGCCTCTCTTCTTCATCACGCTCTCTCTCTATATATCTATATCTATATCTATATCTACACACACACGGGGGAGTGATCCATTGCAAACCAGTCCACATGTTTTAAAAACGGGAACTCCCGATCTATGACATATTTTAACGATCCAATCCATTCAAGTTGATCGTCCTACTCTCAAATGTATGTGCATGAAAAATCAAAGAATTTAAAGACCTCTATCTAATAGCCTAATACTTTACATGACATACCAGTCCACGTTTTTTAGAAAGTGTTGTGCATCGGATGAAATACATAAGCTAAAGGTCTTCAAATCCTTTGATTTTTCATATACATATATTTGAGGGTAGATTGATCAAATTGAAAAGGATCGGATCATTAAAATATGTTATAGATCGAGAGTTTCCGTAGTTTGCAATAGTCACTCCCCCATCCCCATCCCCCACCCCCATATATATATATATATATATATATATATATATATAAACAAACCAAAAATACCCAGATGGATTGGACAATTCTTTACATGACACAAATATTGATATAATATAAAACCCAAATGGATTGGACAATTCTTTACATGACACAAATATCGATATGATATAGTCCGGTTTAGCTATGAAGGGAAACTAGAGTTCATTTTAAGCGGAGGTAAACCCTATGCAAACTATAGTCTGCAAAGTCCTATATCCATTCTTAAAACTTAACTTTGATAGATATTTGGCTTTCGAGTATTTTAAATCCAAAATGTTGTGATGCTTAACTCCAAAATAAATGTTATCTTCACACTTTTTTGAAGTTTAGAAAACTTCGATGTGGATTGGAGTTCGGTAAACTCCAGCCATCTCAACTTTAGAGTTTAGATTGCCAGCGTTTTCCAAACTCTAAAATGAAAGCCAAATATGACATAGTTAGGATTTTAAAGTTAAGTTTACTTAACTTTATTGAACTCCGGTTATCTAAATGTAACATTTCATAATTTTAAAAGATTATTTTAGAATTTAAATAATGACATTATGGGTTTTATTAAGATTATAATAATTATGGAATTGATTTATCATAAATTAGCATATATAAATGTACCTATGCTATTGGTAATGATAAAACCAATATTTTCTTACTCTAATTAACATTTAGTTTAGGCATGGCAAACATTTCTTTTATGTAAATGTCTTCATTTCATTTTCTAATTAGAAAATGAGGATTTATATTATTATAGGCATGGTTGTTATAAAATATTTGAAGAGAGAGAGAGTGAGGCATGGGCTTACCATGTCTTAACCCTTATGCCTCCTCCTTTATGCTACAGTACTAATATATGTAGTAGGAGTAAGACTTGCCATGCTTATACATGTATTAACAACGATACGAGGACTTGCCATGCTATACCTGCTAGAGAATGATCCACGATATGTCCGTACACATGACTAGATGTTCGTACTAATAATATTCCATTGTTGTGTGTGTGTACGTAGACTAGATATCCGTACTATTTAAACTATGTGCTCGGATACGTAGACTAGATGTCCGTACCGACAATTATGATTTGATTAAATAAAATATTTGTTGTCATTGTACCAAGGGAGATTTCATACTGGACGAGATGAGAAAGTTGGGCCGGATACGGCCTTCTATTATATTGACTCGCGGAGACTTACTATTTATCTCTATTTAGATATTCCGTAAATATAAAGGTTTTTACCCATTTTCAAATAACAATTCGTTCATGTTTTAAAAGCGATAATACCAAGAATGTGCTGGTTGGATTTCAAAATGATATATATATTTTAAACGCCGCAGCCTCCTTATTTTCAAAACAGCGTTTCGTTATACTTTAAAATATATTTATATATGAGATTATTCAGAAGTATTTATTTATCTACTTTGTTTGTTCACGCTATGTTTATTTTAGTTGTTCTCCGTTTACGTTATCCGTTTCCTTTACGATTATATTATTAGTCCTGCTACGTTTGCGTTATCCGTTTACTTTACGATTATGTTATCAGTTTTTGCTACGCTTTATGATTTCGTTCGCGCTATGATTATGATACTGAATTGTACTGTATTATGATACATGTCTATACTATGCTTATTTTACACAAATTAAAAGGGTACGAATTAAACGGGATTTATATTATTATGGAAATGATATAATATCAATCCTATGAAAGAGGATATATATGGAGAGAGAAAATTAAAGTGTGATGAGTGATTGAGGCAAGAAGACATAAGATATCTGCGGTGGATATATTTATACGTGTGATCAATTCGTGAGTGATTAAGACAAGGAGACACAAGATGTCAGCGGTTGTTATATATATGTGTGTGAGTGATCGATATAGATGCCTTGCAAAGAATGAGATGGATTATGCTGTATAGTAGCCAAACAGAACTGGTCCAAGAGACGGTATTTGAATATTATTTTTATATCGATGTGTATTAAAGGGATTTTCAAATAAGCTATAGTCTTATTATTTTCCACGTGTTTATGATCGACACAAGATTTTTTCAAAAGAAAACCCTTTTAAATCATTTTCAAAAGGCGTGACAGATACTTTAAACAAAATGCTTATATTGCTTTACAAATTAACTTCCGCTACTTATGCCGTGATATATACACTATACGGCTATATTGAAAGGATTTACATACTTACATGTTTCGGCTACTTTTATATAATTACATATGGAATGCGTGCTGTATATGTATTATAGTCTTAATTGTGTTTATATTTGATCGCGTGCTATAAATATTGCACTATGGCTACGGTTATTGTGATTTGACACCGTTATATATATATATATATATATATATATATATATATATATATATATATATATATATATATATATGTTTGTGCGCGCGCTGTTGAGTTATTAACGATTGACGATTGTTATTGTTTCATTGCGCGATTATGCATGCTGCTTTGGTGACCCGCATACTTTCTTATACTTGTGATTATGTTATGCCCGAATAGGGCGAGATATAGATTATTTGACGATGCCACGATAACCACACGTATTGGTAGACTTCACATGCTAGGATAGTGGTATACGATTTGGACATGAGGGTTATTATTATTGTTGTTATTCATCGTTCGAATTCTAGATTGGACGCATGCTTATTTACCCTTCTAGATGTACACATTTATCATATTTAGTTGTTTCACCGTTTATCCATACGACTCATATCTTGTTATACAAATTCTACTCACAAATTGGCAACTCATCCCCGTTGTGCCATGATTTCTTGTAGATTTAACCGCTTGGATCAGTAGCGGCTCCGTTGGCACACTTATCTTCTTGTGGGAATGGTTGCTTATCTTTTTGTGCTAGGTGGGTTAGAATTTGTATCGGTATTTGCCTTGTACTTTTTATTGTATCTGGATATACTCCATCAAAATCAAGTCTAGTGTATTGAACCGAGACCTTAGATGTTGTATTATTTGTTGTTTGTCGAGCTCGTATGGAGTTGACTTGATCTTTTTGTATATCGTGTTTACTGCTTCCCGCTTATTGTCTTCATCTTTAGGTGCATCATATTATTGCGTTGTTTGGTCTCCGTCGTTGGGCGTCGAGCTAGCTCCCATGTGGGGATATTTTTATTTATATTCTATCATTATACATGGTTTTCATTCAAAATTCACAAAGGAGGTGGTTATCCGTTTTTCAAATATCTTTACAAAACAAGCTTTACTTCTTTCTATAAAAACTTTTCTTAAAATTTCATCTCCATTTTAGTATATATTACCTAATTCTCTCTTATATATGATTTAGATTTTTGAATTCAGCTATCCACATGACTTCTTGTGATCCTTGTTCCGGTCATGCGCCCTTTTCGGATCGTGACACTAAACATCTTTCGCAAGCAGAACCTAAACATAATTATAAAAAGCTATTTCCATTAGTATAACCTAGTACAAGAGCAATTTAGATTGAGCGCAAAATATTCAACGCAACTCCTAAATTCAATTCATTCTCCCATAGAACAGATCACGATCAATAAAGGGACCATATATGACAATTAAGCACTTCGTTACAAGTTTCATAGGCTACAATTTAAGATACATATTACAAAGTTGGAGAGGCTCCATTTCAAATATTACAAAGATGAAGCACACACTTTGCATTGCACAGGATATGATATGAACTCAAGTTTGACATAAAAAGTAACAAAACAACATTTTAGACACTGCAAAGAGCTGCATACACATTTCAACCAAAAGCATTATAGTTGGAGGTAAATTTTCTGAACCTCAACCATCATCTCCATGCACATGAACCAACCAAAGCTCTATCCCTCCACCCGAGATAAAGTGCGCCATCTTTCTCCTCGAGGCTAAACTTGTCCGAATAACTGTCAAGCAACGATTTGATAGTCGCGTTCACCAACGGACTCAACGGTACCGGAGTAAACCCCGCCATTGTAAACCTCGACTTCCACTTCCCCAAAAGCTCATGCCTTTCGACTCTCTCGGCCCCTTCGCATGCAATTATATTCACGATGTCCCTCGCCAAGCAGTGTTGTTCAACATTAATCCGCTCCTTATCCTCTCTCGCTAGCCTCACGTCTATCGATTCGAATATTGCGGTATAGTAATTCATAGTCTCGACAAATCTTGGAAAAAATGGTGCGGTGTTTGTGTTTGACTCTTGCTCAACAAGTGTCACAACCTTCGGGGACAAGCTCTTCACCATTCTTAAAACTCGATCGCGAGGATTCATCGTGCTCACGCTCTCGTCGGGTAAATGATGAAGTTGAAATGCAAAATTCACTGCCAAAGCCTCACCTGGTCGGGTCCAGAGATCAACAGGGTGCACTTCGGAACCCGATATGACCGCAGGGTGGAATTCGAGATGCACGCCGCACGATTTCGCAAAGTTAGACAGTCGTTGACCTACGATATTGAGCCCGCCCCCTCTCGCATATGCAGAGACAGAATCATCGATGCCAGTTATTCTGACGTGTGGCGACCCCCCAGGCCTTTTCGCTAGGGCTTGGATCAAAGTGACCCATTGGGTCCCTTGTGCAATTTGGAAGTCGATAATGTGAACGTTATCTTCGTTTTTAAAAGCTTCGGCGATTGCACCATTTGCTGACAGATAGCCGAATTTGAAGTACGGGCACGCTTCGTAAAGCAAGTGCATGTAAGAGAGTAAATCGGAGCTTGCCGGTTCTTTACACCTCAAAGCCTTGTAAATAGAACTACCCGATGAAGATAAGCGAGCAACAATGCCTTCCAACATATATGCACCCAATCTTTGAGCTGGGTCCCCAGAAACCGAAACCATCTTTCTCAACTCCGTAATCAACCACGCAGCCAATGATATTTCATTCTCTTCAACCGCTCGTGCACAAGCTAAGAGCACTTGCTTCATGTCACCACGAGGTATGCCCATAATTTCCATCCATGCTTCAGGGTTCAATGAAATTTGGGTTTGAAAGGCGCTTTCAATACTTTCGACTTGATTGTCTAGCTCGGGACCAAGCATTGCGTTCTCCAGCTCCCTTAGTTTGTGTCGGATATCGTTTGGGTCTTCGGTTATGCACGAAACGCTTAGAGGAGACTCATAGGTGTTTTCAGAGAAAGGGCTTTCGCTTGTGGGGGAGACACTGATAGTTGATGGAGAGTCGTAGGCAGTGTTGTAAGACGAGGAGTCGAGCGTACAATATTGAAGTTGAGTGGTTTGAGACCCGTTATCGGAGCACAAGGGACCTAGAGATTGGTAGTTTTCAGGGATGCAGTGGGATTTGGATTGTCTTGTAGGCATTGAATTGAGATGGTTTTTATAGAGTTTGGAAGCTTGCATAGTAAGCGGTTTACCTCAGTTTCAGGAACCAGAGGTCATCACATACACTGTATGATTTGTCGAGTGATTACTTCGTCATATCTTCTTCTGTTTTAGATTTCTTTCTTCTTTTTAGTCAGGAGGAAGCTAAATCTGCAAATAGAAACGATTCATAATTTTAGAAATTTTGAATTTAGTAAGCAAAATCAGTATTGCATATAATGAGTATAAAGGACAATGTAAAATACAAACAATAAAAGAATTGCCAGATATTAAGCCCCGTATTATACGTAGAAAACAATGGCTTTTAAGGCGATCTTTGTGATATAGGCGGCATTACAAAATTGTTATCTTTCAAACAAAAATAGAAAAAATTGCTATCGAAAGCCGCATCTTGATTGTAAATTCATTTTCTAAGCTAATTGAAGTAAAACATCCTTGAATCGGCTCTAGCTATTCATATGGGAATATGAAATGATCGATTGCCTATCATAACCATCCTAATCATTATAACGCCTTTCATCTATCCTACAATAACATTAGCCAAAGCTTCATCAACCCAAGTTGAATTTTATTAAGTAAGATATCCAATCTTCTGTTTTATTACACTGGTCTTTTTCATATTATTTAGGAATTTGAAATTCATTTTATGTAGAATCAAATGTAAATGTACGAGACATACGCCTTGACAAACAAATCAAACGGAATTATGTACATGATGATCTATGAACCACTATTAAGGAATTCCTCTTTCACTAAGATAAATGATTCATTGCCAATTAAGATGCTAAGTGCATCATGTTGTAAGGATTACGTATCAACGTGAAACGGAACTCCGAGACCGTTGTTTTAGGGTATGACGAAAAAGATACCTACAGATACCAAATCACATGCCGGTATCTTTTTCAGCATACCCTAAAACTATTGTCTTGGATTTCCGCTGCACGTCGATTCGTAATCCTTTCGGCAAGTGGTATCAGAGCATCAAGTTCACGTTTTGGAGTTGATAGGGAAAATCTAGTGTCTATTCTGTTGTGGTGTGCTTTTCGTGTGATTTGGTATCTGTCGGTATCTTTTTCATCGTAGCCTAAAACAACGGTCTTGGATTTCCGCGGAGCATCGATACGTAATCATTACAGCACATCAAGCCTAGAAGCACACCGAAGAATCTGGAAGGGGGTGAACTATTTTCCCTTGATGACCACCATAATTGCTATTTCAAGTACCTACCAAATTTAAAGCAGAGCATGTTCCCCATAGCAAATATTCACCAAATACATACCAATCAATTTTATAACCCATGATGGCAACGAAAGAAATAATTAAAATTTCAACAAAACTAAGAAATTAGTATACCCAAGCTACATATTTCCAAACATGTCCCATAGAAGAGGAAAACAATGAACTTTCCATACAGTCCTAACAACATAGAAAAGAATAATTCTGTAATAAACAAAATACCTTTATTCCTCTAACAAATTCCCACAAAGTAAATTTCAAAACCCATGAAGTACCATGGATTTCAACAATGAAAAGGGTGGATCTATCAAAATAATGGATGAATTCAGTTCATAATCTCATAGATCTAGAAACATCAACACATACATATGAAAAAGGAAAATCACAACACGAATTTATCAAAGATTACAACTTTATGGTTAACTAAAGGAACCCAAATCAATTTTTTCACATACCTGTTGATGGAAAAATCGCAGGTCGCAATTATCTGGAATTCAAAGGGAAAAAGAGAAGTGAGAGAGAGAGAGAGAGAGCGAGAGTCCTGCAAGTATTCGGAAATGAAGAGGAAAAAGACAACAAAGTCATAAATAGGGTGTTGAGCCTACAAACATGACCCACACATTAAAGACCCTTCATTGCTCTCTTAAATTACTTTGGCTGCCACCCTATTTTATTTTCCCCTTCTAGAAAGAGAAAATGAAAATAAAATACATCCACCACCATATCTTCATGCATATCTAGTAGTGCATTCTTAAATTTACTTGCTTTTGACTTGATATAGTTATAATTTAAATTATCTTCCATTTGCAAAAGGTAAACTTAGAAAAGTCTAAATTGGAGGAAATTTCTCATGTTACGTGGCAATGGAGTGTCTAAACGAAACAGAGTTTACGGTGCAGAAACAGATAAAAAGAAGTCCGAAAATAACAGATACCGGCTTTCTATATACGTTTATGATAGCACGATATCATGTTTTGTTTTCAAAAATTACATAATAATTTCAAATACTAAACTATAATGTTCGTGGTGAAATAAGTGAAAGAATTATATATGCAAAATCTTTTAGAAATAATATAATTGGAGAAACAAACAAATTTAGTGCTAAATAGAATATGTTAGGCACACTTAAAAAACATACCATGTTGATGTACGAAATATGTGAAATAGGTTTTTTGCAATTTAGCCTTTAGAAAATCCATCGATGTATAGCTTTTACATGAACAGTTTAATTGAAGTTTATCTTCCTTTTATAAAATCTTATGTTTAGCCAATCTTGAGGGCTGCATGATTGATTATTTAGCAATATTCATATGATACCTAAAGAAGGAAAGCACCGAAACAAAATTCTTATTTTAAGCCCGCGGTTGTCTACAATTTGAAACATTTTGAAACAGGAAACTTATGCATATTTTTCTTCAATACTTCAATTTTTCTTTGTAAATTCTGGGATGTAAATAACCTGAGAAGTGAGGGCAGGCAAGGTAATTAGTGAGGTTGAGAGGGAGAAATTATTCGGTGTGTCCAGTGTGATACATATGGATAAGGGTGAAAGAAAGGGGGAAGTTTCGGACGGTATCGGGCAGCGTGTGGAGCCCGCACTTCTATTTCTTCACTCTCTTATAGGGATGTATTCTGGGCCGGCATATGGAATAATTTTTGCTCAAGGGATGATAGGTACACGTGGGGTAACAGTAGAGGGTAGGATCTCCAAAAACCAGGGGCGGATTTAATGTTTTTCTAGAAAACCGAAGGGGTGTTTTGAATGTTGACCCAAAAAGTCAGAGGAATCAAAGCAGGTCATTTTGGCTTCCTATTTTATTAATATATATTTTGGTGTGAGCTCTGACCCACACGGTTTCGTTGAGTGCACCTGAGACACTAGCACATAAATTTTTGTGCCTTGCTAGATTTTATATATGCACATTTCTTTTAATAAAGGTTTCTTTTACCTGGGAATTATTCTTGCCTCATTGCATGTTTTAGGAAAATTAATAACATGTTGATTATAAATTTCTACCTAAATTTATATAAGAGATAAACATCATAGACTTATCTGTCCCAATATCTAAGTTTTGTGGGTTTGAACCCTAAAAAACCCAGAGGGCAAGTGGCCACAAATCAACGTTTTCGGGGCAAATTCGTGGGTCCTCTGGATACGTGTGTGTTATGTGCTTGACGCGACCTGGATCGCGCCAAGATGTTACCTTCCGTTGATCTGTTGATGGCGGCGATGGATGGATGAGATTGGATCGGGAAGCAGGCTCCTGAAGCGTATGGATCTCAATGGGGTTGAGGTTAGTTGTCGCCGGATTACCTGCAAGGAAGCCCCGGGATGGTTGTACCACCGAGGACCCTCCGACGATCAAGTTAGAGGGGAAATCCGAGCAGAGTAACGGCTTGGTGGAGTAAAAATGACTTACTTGAACCGTCTGAAAAAGGGGTTTAAATAACGGTGGCAGCAGGCAGGGCAAGCGCGAGAATTACGCCGGCCGTTACGCTCCCGACGTCATGCCCGCGAGATGAGCGGGATCTCCCATTAATGGCGAGACATGCTCGTTAATAGGGAATCGTGATGGCGTGGAATGTGGGATGTGGCCGGCGGAAATCTCACGCATGGCGAGATTCGCGGGATGGCGGTTGCGCCTGTGAGCTGTGCCGTTGGTCGGTTGTTCACACCATAATATTGTATTATTATATTCCCCATTCTTATTCGTTTTATAAATAAACAGATGCTTTTGACGCATATCTGCTACATATACAGGTTATAGGTTTTTGGAGCGAAAACAGTGAAAAAGACAAAAGACGACACAAAAAAGGGACTTTGACCAACAAATAGAAGGATTTTAATCAAGTCTACACAAAAGATCAGTACAAGGCAACGCAAGGTCCAAGATTATAAAGCAAACGGTTAAAAGTCCACTGCAATTGTTCACTGGAGATCTGGAAGAAATAGAGAAGCCAAATTGAATAAAGATCCAAAGAAATAAAAAGCCCAAGAATCCCAGAATCAGTTCCAAAATTTCCAGACATAAAATTTTACCAAAGCTTAGAGTCTACTTTGACTAGGTCTTCCTAAGGATATTTTGGTAAATACAGACGTGCGAATCAATTGTAACCTAGGGTTTTTATGTCTTATAAATAGAAGCCCAAATCATTGATTTCTTTTCATGCCTCCCTATGCCTCTTTTTATCAATAAAATTTAGATTTCTTTTGGAGAGCATCGATGCCTCTTTTCATTTCAGAAATTCAGATCTGACAAGTCTTGTGTTGATGTTTGGAGAGAGCCATCTGTAAAGTAAGTAGGTAATTTCAATTCTTACCCTAGGTAATTTTTCATTATCTGCCCTAAATTAAATTTAATTTCTTGCCCTAATTAGATAGTTAGATCTTTAATTCAATTGCCCTAAATTAATTTAGTTTTTAGATTTAATTAATCCATTCACACCATTTGGAATTAACTCGTAAGAGCGATTAGGAAATTCACAACATCCCTGTGGACCGACCCGTACTCACCGGCTAGCTACCAAGCAAAACCGTTCTTGATTGCGGTTAATAGATAATTTTGAGATCAAATCAAATGGCGCCGTTGCCGGGGATGGCGTGTTATTTTCTTTTTACAATTTCGGGTTAATCTAAAATTAAAAAATCATAAAAACTGTAAAATCATAAAAATATAAAAATATATCATCTGTTATTTTTGGGAGGGTATTTTTTTTGAATCTCTGCAGGATCGACGGATCTGGAAAAATCTAGAGTTCGAAACAGAAAAAGATACATCAGAACAGAAAGAGGTTGGAAAAGTAGAACAACTCAATTTTTTGGAGACCTGAAGCCTCCGTACCGCCGCTAATCCGCCGCTCAAGCGCTCTCCCGCCGAGGTTCCGCGGTCCATCTGCCATGTCGGCTCGCGAATTTTGCACTGTTTGCTCCCCTTTTCCCTCTTCTACCAATCCCTATATATCTTTTGTCAAATCTTCTACAGGATTCTTTGCGCTTAAAAAAATCTTCCCTTCCAAATAACAAATCTTGTGCAGGATTCTTTGCGCCGCGCATAAAATAAAAAAGATTTGATTGCAAGTGATTTACTGTTTTGCATATCTTTAATCGGACTTTAAGGGACTTTTGACCAATTCAGATTGGGTGGGGGATTTCATCACCCTTCCCATGACCCCAGAAATCACATAAGGCATTTGCATTGACCAAATCTTTAATTAAAAAAATACTAGACTCAGCCCTAAGGACGTCGCGCTCAATAGGACAGAGGACTAGTTATACGCATCAATCGTTTATGCTAACCTGATTTTGCGGTGTCTAGGCAAGTGTGTCTAAGGCAAGTGGTTACTTAATTAGGACCACTACTTTTGTAGTGGGGAGCCTCCCACTTACCTGGCACTTACCTGGCCGCAATTGGCGGTGAAGAGACGGTTTGAGGTTCTATTTCTAGCCCTTTGGAACAGTTAGGAGCTGTCTAACTGACCTAGGTGATCCTAGATCTAGGCCTGATTGTGCATTTTTTGTTGATCGAAAGTGTGTCTTAGCTCTTTTCTCGAAAATCTTTTTGCAAACAGTTCTAAATAAAGAGAAAAAAGGAAAAAGGAAATTTTTTTAAAAAGAAGACGTGCAACTTTTATCGCTAAGAAATCCGTGCACCCCAACCTTCTTTCTCTTCTCATTCTTACATAATGGGTACCCCACATCACAAATCTTTTGCCGAACTTTGGTATCCCGAACCTTACTTTGCTTCATACGTCAATTGTTTCGGTCGATTTAAAGAAGATCCCTCCATGCCAAAAATATCTTTGAAAGATCAAATAGAAACGTCTAGGAGAAATAGTTCGATTTTGCAACCCATTTTGTGTCAACCAAGTCAACCTTTACCACCTTCATATGTTGATACCACTTTTTCAAGTCCTGCGGTAACTCCTAAACCGATGTCCATTGCTAAGCATATTGCTCAATCTCGTAGCCGATCTTTTACCCCTCTCCACTCATCTAGTTCTAGGGATCCATAAGACTATTCGTCTTTTTATCCACATGTTGACCCTACCCCTGTCCAACCACTCACTTCCTACCAGTCCTACCCGACTTTCCCACTGTCACCAGACACTGTTTCTACACAGCCTTTTGGGAGTTTCATATATCCCAACAATTTCGAATGTTTTACCGAAACCCCCTTACCACCCAAGTCTAGTTTGGAACAGTCGTTGGAAGTTTATATTTCAGCAACAAACAAAATGGTTAGGAATGTGGATGCGTCCATAGCCGCCCTTATGCAACCTACTAAACCGGTAGCTAGTTTCCAAGTAGCTTCAAATTTTTCAATATATGAGGAGGAGGTTGGACAGAGGGAGAATTTGAGAGGAGCGAGTGAGTTCTACACATTCCCAAATCAGACTTACACATACCCTATTGAAGCCCACAACTCCGGTTTTCCATCGATTGTCCCAAATGATTCACATGTTGAAAATAAAAACGAGTTGTGTGATTTTGTAGTGCTTGATTTGCCAAATTGTGAAGAACCCCTTTCGAGTGAAACCGCACCTAATCCGTTTGATCTTTACACCTCCAATCTAGAACTTAAATTGATAAATATCCATGCTTTTGAGGAGGTGTCAGAAAAAATTGATTTTCACTTGATTGAGGATATAGACGCCGGGAATATTTTGGATGATGAACCTGTCGATTTGATTGAAATTTTATGTCCAATTCATCATCCCGAGTCATTAGATGTTTCTCCCGAACTTCACATGTGTCTTGATTTTGATGATAATAGCATGGATGAGTTAAATATTGAGGAGAATTATGAGGATAGTATTGAGGAGAGTATTAAGGATAATATTGAGGTTGAACCATTTTTGTTTGATGTGTCGGATTTTTCAATTCATCCTCTTGAACCTTTAACTAAATCACCCTCCCTCCTTTCCATCGTTCCGACCACGCAAAAGATCACGCTTGAAGACTGTGAGCTTGAAAAATTTCCCTTTGAATCTGACACAGTTCTCATAGCCGATAACACTTACGAGTGTTTCACTTTTTCGGACGATGTTGATGACTCACCGCCCGAGTTTGAGACCTTTGAATTTTCAGATGAGTTAGTTGAACCATCAGACTCGGTTGTTTACAGTCGTTTCGAACCATTGATAGAATCTTTCAAGTTCGAGACAGTTTACTACGGTGAGAATGAGACTATCCCTAATTTACTCCCTTTCGTCCTTCCTATCATTCCGACCTTGCAAGGGACCGTTACGCTTTCATCTCCAATACCAAGTTCGACGTACCCATGTTTGCTTCCGAATCTTGAGGGATTTAATCTCAATTTTCCGCGGGTTGATAGATTAGCACAATCGCTTTTTACACATCGGTCATTACAAATTGTGCTAATTTATACACTCGATCCTCACCCTCAAGTTTGTATCCCCACTTTCTTTGGTTCTACTAGTCCTCCTTTAATGATCCCAAGTGTTGATGAATCACAATCCGATATTTTGAATTCGATAATTTTCAATTGGACCTTCGATGACAGTTTCGAAGATATTTTCGCCGACGAACTCGCATTCTTAAATGATACGAATTTTATGATTAATCAACCTCCACTTGAAGAAGTGGAACCACTACCATTTCTTTTCCCCTTCCGCCATTCTTCTCCTCCACTGAGACCGTATACTGCTTCCATCTCGACACGGTCCCGTGTGCTTCTCATCTCATTTCTCTACACCCCATTCTTTCACCAACTTTACCATTATCACGATAGAATTTTTGAATGGTTGGTGCTAACATTTGGCTTGTATAAGGCCTTGCTTAAGTTTGGGGGGAACCTTGTTGTATATATGTATATATATTTTTTGTTTTCTTTTTCTATAAAAAATAACAAAAAATTTCAAAACAATAAAATAAAAAAAAAATTATAAATAAATAAACAGGGGAGTGCCGGCAATTTTGACCCTCTTGGTGTAGCATGACAGTGAGGACACTGTCAATGTTAAGTTTGGGGGTATGCTCGGTAAGTTTTCTTCCTTCGCATTCATTTGTACATATTTTGCATTTGCATACTTATTTTAAAACCCATAAAAAATTAAAAAATTTCTAAAATATTAAAAATTAATGTATTCAATTTTGGTTATATTTGACTTAAGTTTGACAAATAGGTTAACTGGTTAGGAACAACTAGATCTTAGACATAGTAAATTAAAAACCCTAAAAATAACTTTCCTTAAAGTTTAGCGGTAGAAAGTATATGTCTTTGTAGTTTATTTAGAAATAGGCAAATTTTGGGTTCACTTCTTGGGCTAAGTCGAAACAAAGGAAAAGTATTGATGTTCTTATTAGAGTATAAGTTTGAAAAATAGTTCCTAGCTTAAGTCTAAATTTTGAAAATGTATACCTTACAATTTGCACAATCACGCACCTTGAAACTTGGAATAGTAGAGGAGATCTTGAAATGCTCTTGTCTGAAGTCCTTAGTACGAAGAAAATGAAAATAAAAATACAAGTGTGAATAAAAAAATGAACACTGGTTTTTGTGATTACTTAAGGCTGCAAAAATAGAAAAATATTTAGCGAGGGTGCTTCATCACCTAGTGCCTTAGACCAACTGGTTTGGGAGTCACTGCTAAAAGCCTTAGGTGTTGCAAGACTAGGAATTACGCTTTAAAGTGCAAACGCATTGTTGGGGTAAAAATTTACACCCCGGTTGACCAAGTCAAAATCAAAGTCAACCCCAGGCCAGGTGGGCCCAAGCCCAGGTCAAGCGGGCCCATGCCCAAGTCGAGCCCGCAGCCAGCCTTCCCATGCCAACAACAAAATCATGTAATAAATAATTTTTATGTAATTGTTTATGCATGAATGTAAACAAAACGGGCATAAAGCCAATATTTTGTAAGCCCATGGCTTATGTGCAAAAATGAAATGGCAAATGAGCCATGGGATGGCTAAAATGCCATTTTTGTAAAGCCCATGGAGCTATATATAAATATGTAAGCCTATATAAGGCAACATGATGATGAATAAAAAGATAGACATTTTCATTCCCCCAAAAACTAGGGTTCTTTGTGCCTCCTGATCCTTCTCCAAGGTTCTAAACCTTCTCAATTCTTTTGACTTAAATCAAGAGTTTTACTCTTTCTTTTCCAAAACTAAGTAGTTTTCCACCACAGAACCCACAAAGGGGAACTCAGATCTCCCATCAGATCTCAAAAAGGAGTGATTTTTAAAATCTCCTACTTCTTGATCTTCAAGATCCGGCCAAACAACAGGAGGAAGAAGAAGAACCCCCTTTATCAGCTCCAAAACATCCCAGGAGTTTAACTCCATACATTTATACATAACAAATATTTCCTTTCTGAAGCATAGCTTCTGTTTCTTAGGCTAAAAGCCACTTTTTCTCGCCGGCGCTCAAGCGCAGAGCGCCCACGTGCCGCACTTGCGCTCAAGCGCAAGCGCCCGAGCGCAAGGCGCCCACGTGCCGACACGTGGCGCGTTTGCGCTCAAGCGTAAGCGCCCGAGCGCAAGTCGCCCCCGGTGCCGACACGCGGCGCGCTTGCGTTCAAGCGCAAGTGCCCGAGCGCAAGTCGCCTCGGTGCCGACACGTGGCGCGCTTGCGTTCAAGCGCTTGAGCTCGAGCGCAAGTCGCCCACGTGCCGACACGTGGCGCGCTTGCGCTCGAGCGCAAGCGCTCGAGCGCAAGTCGTCCCGGTGCCGACACGTGGCGTGCTTGCGCCCAAGCGCAAGCGCTCGAGTGCAAGTCTCCCCCGTGCCGACACGTGGCGCGCTTGCGCTCAAGCGCAGGCGCTCCAGCGCAAAGCGCCTACGTGCCAACACGTGGCGCGCTTGCGCTCAAGCGCCCAGCGCTCAAGCGCAGAGCGCCCACGTGCCGACACGTGGCACTCTAGCGCCTGAGCGCACAGCACCTAGGCACACAGCGTCCAAGGTGCTGCCCCCACACATCCTTTGGATGCCTTTTCCCCCTTTCTTTCTTTTATATATATACATATATACATATATATACACATATGTATACATATTTGCACGTGCTCCACGACACTGTCCCTGTTAGAAAAAAATTTCTAACGGATAGCGGGACCCCCGTAAAAACTCTGCGTGGCTCCCGATATATCCAAACCCCCCCTTTCAAAACACAACACACGTACACTGCACATTGAGTTCGCATGACCAGTTTAACCCGTTAATCGGAGGTTCCCTCGTCCCAAAGGCGAGGGGTAATTAACGGCAGCTTAGTCCGCGGCTGCCGGAGATTCGGATCCCCACAATCAATAAACCCCCACCTACCCTAGGTAGGGGGAATCTGTAGTACGCCTGACAAGCGCGCGCGTATTCCCATCTCAACGGGGTGACGAAAAACACCCTACAGATTCTGGCACGCCCGGTGGGACCAATCCCTCCTCCCATATTTCTGGTTAAGCGTTCATGCGAACTCAATCTATATACATGTCTATACTTATACTAAAATAATGCTTTTTCATACAGGTTTTCAAGCAATCACTTTCCAACAATGTCTCCGATGATGAACTCAGCTCTCAGCACGGCTCCCGTCTCCTACACGATGAGGATAGACTCTAGGACGGTCCTCCCGGCCAGTCTCGGGCGACAATGGGAGGAGGAGCCGCTACCATTTGGCACTATTATGTTCGTGTCAGCTAACGCCGTCCCAGCTCCTTAAGCTCCTGTAACAGACAAACCGGTCTCAAAGGGGAAAAGGCCGAATGTCGTGGTCGCGAGGGCGCCCCAACACAAACGCAAGTCGGTGTTTGAACGACTTTCCTCGGCCCCAGCTGGGGGCAAGGCCATCAACACCAGCAAAGAAACAAGGCATCTCGGGCAAACTCCAGCGACGCCTCTGACAACTGCTCGATTGGGTGTCTTCTCAAGCCTCCCCATCACTCAGCCTATGGCGGCTTCCCGAAGAGCAGAAGCCTGCCAGACGCTCAAGGCAGAGAAACTGAAGAAGAAGCGGCTCGGACACAGAGCCAACAAAAGGGCCATGGCTCCGGCCATGTTAGAATTTATGAATTTCCAAAGCCCGGACTGCTCCGCGAAATCAGCCGCCAAAGATAAAGAGATGGCTGGGTACATGGTCCACACTGTCTACATGGCCGGACAAGAAGAAACGAACCCTCCTCTTCTTCACAGCCATGGTGATGATATGGTTGACGCTACCCAGCATCGACTCGATCTAAATGTTGAAGAGCCCGATCACGCCGATAAGCTAGAGGAGCCCATGGTTCCTACGGAATTGAGTTCAGGCAATAAAGATTACCCGGTTGTCATAGCCGGAACTACAGAACAAGCATTATTCCAATGGCTTCAAAGGCAATTTCAGGACAGGGATGAGAAGATGGCCGAGGTCTATTCCAAAGTCGACGAGCTGGCAAACGTCGTGGCAGATCTCGCGACCCAAGTCGCCCGGTTGCAATTACAGCAGAATCAAGTTTTGGTTCATGAGCCAGGGATTGATACCCGGGGGCAGCCAACTGATATCCCTTTCAACTTAAAAGCGGAGCGCCTTCGTGAAAAACGGCCGCAATCAGCCTCCAGTCCCTCCGATACATACGTCGGTGGGGAGTCGCCTCTGAAAGAGAAGCTGGAAAATGTCTATTCCTTCAAGAGGGAAAAGGTCCACAAGATATTCAGGGACGCCCTAAGAAACGGTCTACAACTGCCAGAATCAAAGAGACCGCAAGAAGAGAATATGACCGACGACCCAAAATATTGCCCCTATCATAGGGTGATAGGTCATGCCATTGAGGACTGCTTTGTCTTCAAAGATTGGGTCGAAAGGCAATACAAGATGGGAGAGATATAACTGTCTAAAGGCGTGTTAGCGAACAGTCAAGCTACGATCACCGATTTCATGCAAATGGAGACCGAAGCCTTTCGGGAACCTAATCCTCCCAGACATGTGCCTCGAGGACCAGCATCAGTAAAGGCACCCACTCCAATGGAGGGAAAGAAGAAGGTATACTCCTTCAGGAGGGATGAAGTCCGCAAAATATTCATGGACGCCCTGAACAGCGGTCTGCAACTGCCTGTTCCAAAGAGGCCACAGGAAATGAACATGACCGGCAATCCCATATACTGCCCATATCATAGAGTGGTGGGTCATACCATCGAAGACTGCTATATTTTCAAAGATTGGGCAGAGGACCAATATAAGCTTGGAAAAATCTCACAATCCTCGGATGTATCGGCAAGCCACAGAGCTAGGTCATCAACACAGCTCCGCCAAGATCAAAGTTCAAGGAGCTGGGATAAGCAAAAAAGACCACCACGTCATTAAACTGGGAACAATCGACCACCATGTCATTAAACTGGGAACAGTCGACCTCTAAGTCGTTAAACTGGGAATGTACAAAATATATATATATATATGTGTAAATAAACAAAAAAAAACGTGTAAATAAAAGAAAAATAAAGAAAAGCCGAAATGATAGGGCAACTCGCAATAAAAATCAGCGAGTAAAAATAAAAATGAAAATAAAGCCGAAATGATGGGGCAACCGCGAATAAATAGCCGAAATGATAGGGCAATCGCGACCTTCGCGATAAGAAAAGCTGAAATGATAGAGCAATCGCGGTAAAACAAAAACAAAAAAATAACAAAAAAACGGCGAATGATGAGTCGCTCCTGGTACTATATTCCAGTGCAGCGATGCAGACGCCGACCAAAGTCCAGTTTTCCAAAATTCTTCCGGCCCTACGGTTAGTCCCCAAATTGACTACCGTATACAATCCACGGGCTCAAATAATTCTCATCATACCCATGCCCCACCGTAATCACCAGTTACGCGGCTGGTCTCCGCCTTTAGAGTTATGCACCATTGAGAAGACCCACTCATGTGTCCTCACGATACATGAGGAGAACAAACCTTTGTGGGATCCTTACGACTCACAAAGGAAAAACACACTTAGGAGTCCTCACGACTCCTAAGGAGAAAATACACCTGCGGGATCCTCACGACTCGCAGGGAGAAAATGCTTTTATGGGACCCTCATGGCCCATAAAAATTGAAAAACCTTAGGCGATAGGGACCTAAACCCGTCTCCTAAGCCATCGCTCCGCCAACAAGAGTAGGCAAATGATGAATTGCTCCTGGCACCTCTGCTTCAGTGTTAGCAACGCTGATGCCGGCCCCCACCCCAAAATTCCAAGCTCGCCATCAATAGACCCCTAAGTCTTTAAACTGGAAACAGATGACCTCCAAGTCGTTAAACTGGAAACAACTGACCTCTAAGTCGTTAAACTGGAAACAGATGACCACCAAGTTGTTAAACTGGAAACAGATGACCACCAAGTCGTTAAACTAGAAACAGATGACCTCCAAGTCGTTAAACTGGACACAGATGACCTCTCCGTCGTTAAACTGGAAACAGATGACATCCAAGTCGTTAAACTGGAAACAGATGACCTCCACGTCGTTAAACTGGAAACAGATGACCACCAAGTCGTTAAACTGGAAACAGATGACCTCTACGTCTTTAAACTGGAAACAGATGACCACCAAGTCGTTAAACTGGAAACAGCAGACCCCTAAGTCTTTAAACTGGAAACAGATGACCGCTAAGTCGTTAAACTGGAACAGATGACCACTACGTCGTTAAACTGGAAACAGATAACCTCTAAGTCGTTAAACTGGAGACAGATGACCTCTACGTCTTTAAACTGGAAACAGATGACCTCTAAGTCGTTAAACTGGAAACAGTCGACCTCTAAGTCATTAAACTGGGAACGAGGGAAATCCACTCATGTGTCCTCACGATACATGAGGAGAACAAACCTTTGTGGGATCCTTACGACTCACAAAGGAAAAGCACACTTAGGAGCCCTCACGACTCCTAAGGAGAACATACACCTGCGAGATCCTTACGACTCGCAGGGAGAAAATGCTTTTATGGGACCCTCACGGCCCATAAAATTGAAAAGCCTTAGGTGATAGGGATCTAAACCTGTCTCCTAAGCCATCGCTCTCCAATCCCCAAGTGGCGAATGATGAGTCGCTGCTGGTACTACATTCCAGTACAGCGATGCAGACGCCAACCAAATTCCAACTCCCATACCCCAACGGCGAATGATGAGTCGTTGCTGGTACTACATTCCAGTACAGCGATGCAGACGCCAACCAAATTCCAACTCCCATACCCCAACGGCGAATGATGAGTCGCTGCTGGTACTACATTCCAGTGCAGCGATGCAGACGCCAACCAAATTCCAACTCCCATACCCCAACGGCGAATGATGAGTCGCTGCTGGTACTACATTCCGGTGCAGCGATGCAGACGCCAACCAAATTCCAAATCTCATACCAACGGCGAATGATGAGTCGCTCCTGGTACCATATTCCAGTACAGCGATGCAGACGCCAACCAAATTCCAAATCCCATACCCCAACGGTGAATGATGAGTCGCTGCTGGTACTACATTCCAGTGCAGCGATGCAGACGCCAACCAAATTCCAACTCCCATACCCCAACGGTGAATGATGAGTCGCTGCTGGTACTACATTCCAGTGCAGCGATGCAGACGCCAACCAAATTCCAAATCTCATACCAACGGCGAATGATGAGTCGCTCCTGGTACCATATTCCAGTGCAGCGATGCAGACGCCAACCAAATGCCAAATCCCATACCCCAACGGCGAATGATGAGTCGCTCCTGGTACCATATTCCAGTGCAACGATGCAGACGCCAACAAAGTCCTGAAATGTTTCTGGCCCTACGGTCTGGATCATACATCCTGCAAAACCGTATACAATCCACGGGCGTAAAACGATCCCAATCTCTCCCAAGTCCTACCGGCGAGACCACATTCAAAGTCCACCGGCAGGGAAGATTCAAAAAAAAAGAGAGAAGAAAAAAAAGAGGAGAAGAAAAAAAAAAGAAGGTATGTCCACAAGCAAAATGGGCACGGATGAAAACCCGAAAGGGCTCCGTGAGTAAAAACAGCAGGACTGCCGGCGAGTTTGTGAAAACCCGAAAGGGCGCAAACTCGTAAAAGAAAAAAAGAAATGAAATGCACTCGCAAAGTCCTCTCGACTTTGTGAGGAAAAAAGTCCCGCGTGAGATCCCTACGACTCACAAAGGAGCAACACA
Source organism: Agapanthus africanus (assembly GCA_030015575.1). NCBI lineage: Eukaryota > Viridiplantae > Streptophyta > Magnoliopsida > Asparagales > Amaryllidaceae > Agapanthus > Agapanthus africanus. The sequence continues at coordinate 57,862,425 of CM057349.1, read as the reverse complement.
CTTAGGAGTCCCCACGACTCCTAAGGAGAAAATACACCTGCGGGATCCTTACGACCCGTAGGGAGAAAATGCTTTTATGGGACCCTCACGGCCCATAAAATTGAAAAGCCTTAGGTGATAGGGATCTAAACCTGTCTTCTAAGCCACCAATTCCCAAATCCTTTCGGTGCAAATGATGATTCGCTCCTGGTACCATATTCCAGTGTAGCGATACTGATGCCAAACAAACCCAATCCAAATCCTCCCGAGGCACATGATGAGTTGCTCCTGGCATTATTCCAGTGCAGTGATGCAGATGCCGACAGAAAACCAACTCCCACATCCTCTCAAGACAGATGATGATTCGCTCCTGGTACCATATTCTAGTGTAGCAATGCTGAAATCAACCCAAATCAAATCAAACCAACAACTTCTATGGCGGAATCATGCTCCGTCCCAGAATTTACCCCGTGTCGAAATCATGCTTCGCTTCGGGATATCTACCTTCCCTGCCGGAATTATGCTCCGCCTCGGACTCAAATCAACCCGACACTCCGCGCCGGGGAAAAGTCGATCAGCGACACTCCGTGCCGGGAAAAAGTCAACCCGACACTCCGCGCCGAGGAAAAGTCCATCAGCGACACTCCGTGCCGGGGAAAAGTCAACCCGACACTCCGCGCCGGGGAAAAGTCGATCAGCGACACTCCGTGCCGGGGAAAAGTCAACCCGACACTCCGCGCCGGGGAAGAGTCCATCAGCGACACTCCGTGCCGGGGAAAAGTCAACCCGACACTCCGCGCCGGGGAAAAGTCCATCAGCGACACTCCGTGCCGGGGAAAAGTCAACCCGACACTCCGCACCGGGGAAAGGTCCATCAGCGACACTCCGTGCCGGGGAAAAGTCAACCCGACACTCCGCGCCGGGGAAGAGTCCATCAGCGACACTCCGTGCCGGGGAAAAGTCAACCCGACACTCCGCGCCGGGGAAAAGTCCATCAGCGACACTCCGTGCCGGGGAAAAGTCAACCCGACACTCCGCACCGGGGAAAGGTCCATCAGCGACACTCCGTGCCGGGGAAAAGTCAACCCGACACTCCGCGCCGGGGAAAGGTCCATCAGCGGCACTCCGTGCCGGGGAAAAGTCAACCCGACACTCCGCGCCGGGGGAAAAGTCGATCAGCGACACTCCGTACCGGGGAAAAGTCAAACAACGACACTCCGTGCCGGGGAGACGTCAAGCAGACACTCCGTGCCGGGGACACGTCAGCAAGCGACACTCTGCATCGGGGAAACGTCCAACATAGACACTCCGCATCAGGGATACGTCCAACAACGACACTCCGCCTCGAGGAAACGTTTACCACGGACACTCCGTCTCGGAGACGCGTCAAGCGTCGACCGTCCACGTCGCAAAACGGGCAGTGCAGGCTCCCCACAAATCGGGAACCAAATCACTCCGGGTCAGGGAAACGTCTACCACGGACACTCCGTCTCGGAGACGCGTCAAGCGTCGACCGTCCATGTCGCAAAAAGGGCAGTGCAGGCTTCCTACAAAGCAGGAACCGGATCGCTCCGGGCAAGGGAAACGTCTACCACGGACACTCTGTCTCGGAGACGCGTCAAGCGTCGACCGTCCATGTCATAAAAAGGGCAGTGCATCCCAAAAAGTGGGAACAAAAGCAAGTCGCCTCCACGTGAAAGAAGATCCATCAATTTCATGCACACGACCTACATATGCTGTGTGCATTTATTGATAGGGGGCAATTTGTTGGGGTAAAAATTTACACCCCGGTTGACCAAGTCAAAATCAAAGTCAACCCCAAGCCAGGTGGGCCCAAGCCCAGGTCAAGCGGGCCCATTCCCAAGTCGAGCCCGCAGCCAGCCTTCCCATGCCAACAACAAAATCATGTAATAAATAATTTTTATGTAATTGTTTATGCATGAATGTAAACAAAATGGGCATAAAGCCAATATTTTGTAAGCCCATGGCTTATGTGCAAAAATGAAATGGCAAATGAGCTATGGGATGGCTAAAATGCCATTTTTGTAAAGCCCATGGGGCTATATATAAATATGTAAGCCTATATGAGGCAACATGATGATGAATAAAAAGATAGACTTTTTCATTCCCCCAAAAACTAGGGTTCTTTGTGCCTCCTGCTCCTTCTCCAAGGTTCTAAACTTTCTCAATTCTTTTGAATTAAATCAAGAGTTTTACTCTTTCTTTTCCAAAACTAAGTAGTTTTCCACCACAGAACCTACAAAGGGGAACTCAGATCTCCCATCAGATCTCAAAAAGGAGTGATTTTTAAAATCTCCTACTTCTTGATCTTCAAGATCCGGCCAAACAACAGGAGGAAGAAGAAGAACCCCCTTTATCAGCTTCAAAACATCCCAGGAGTTTAACTCCATACATTTATACATAACAAATATTTCCTTTCTGAAGCATAGCTTCTGTTTCTTAGGCTAAAAGCCACTTTTTCTCGCCGGCGCTCAAGCGCAGGGCGCCCACGTGCCGACACGTGGCGCGCTTGCGCTCAAGCGCAAGCGTCCGAGCGCAAGGCGCCCACGTACCGACACGTGGCGCGCTTGCGCTCAAGCGCAAGCGCCCGAGCGCAAGTCGCCCCCGGTGCCGACACGTGGCGCGCTTGCGTTCAAGCGCAAGCGCTCGAGCGCAAGTCGCCCACGTGCCGACACGTGGCGCGCTTGCGCTCAAGCGCAAGTGCCCGAGCGCAAGTCGCCCCGGTGCCGACACGTGGCGCGCTTGATTTCAGGCGCTTGAGCTCGAGCGCAAGTCGCCCACGTGCCGACACGTGGCGCGCTTGCGCTCCAGCGCAAGCGCTCGAGCGCAAGTCGCCCCGGTGCCGACACGTCGCGTGCTTGCGCCCAAGCGCAAGCGCTCGAGCGCAAGTCTCCCCCGTGCCGACACGTGGCGCGCTTGCGCTCAAGCGCAGGCGCTCAAGCGCAAAGCGCCTACGTGCCAACACATGGCGCGCTTGCGCTCAAGCGCAGAGCGCCCACGTGCCGACACGTGGCACTCTAGCGCCTGAGCGCACAGCACCTAGGCGCACAGCGCCCAAGGTGCTGCCCCCACACATCCTTTGGATGCCTTTTCCCCCTTTCTTTCTTTTATATATATACATATATACATATATATACACATATATATACACATATGTATACATATTTGCACACACACGTGCTCCATGACACTGTCCCTGTTAGAAAAAATTTCTAACGGGGCGCTGCCCCGCACCCCGCAAGGGGGCTGCTAGCCCCCTTGACCCCCAGCCCGCTATCCGGGTAGCGGGACCGCCGTAAAAACTCTGCGTGGCTCCCGATATATCCAAACCCCCCTTTCAAAACACAACACACGTACACTGCACATTAAGTTCGCATGACCAGTTTAACCCGTTAATCGGAGGTTCCCTCGTCCCAAAGGCGAGGGGTAATTAACGGCAGCTTAGTCCGCGGCTGCCGGAGATTCGGATCCCCACAATCAATAAACCCCCGCCTACCCTAGGTAGGGGGAATCTGTAGTACGCCTGACAAGCGCGCGCGTATTCCCATCTCAATGGGGTGACGAAAAACACCCTACACGCATTTTGTAATCGGTCGTTGGTACCTCAAGAAGTATTAACGGTCGCATGAAGGATGTGTAAGCAAAAATTCATTTAAAAAATTCACCAATTAATAAGTACTTTGGACAACGGACAAGAGTATGATTGCTTGATTTGAATTTCTAAGTGCAGGGGTGATTTATACACACACGTGGGGATATGTGATTGGAGTTTAGATAAGAGATAGGAATGAAGAATAGGACTTATATCTTTAGTAGGGATGATAAAAATTCCTAAGTTGAGATAGAACCCTAGAAGAAAAACTTAAGAGATGCCAAAAACTAAGTAAGTCTACAGAACATATATAATCTTAAGTTAAATGATAAGGAAGCGTGAAGAATATGGGTGGATAATTTATGAGTCGACGATAATAGAATTCCTTGTTAGAAAACCTAATTGGAGAATTAAAGTCGAAAAAGCCAAATTGATAGGATTTTGTGGGTAGTATCCGCTGAAAACCCTCAGGAGACAGCACTCCTCCTACTAGGGACACCTAGAGGTTTAACGGCTTGTTGCACGAGCTCAGTGCAATCGCGATTCCCTGCGAAAGTGCGGTTAGGATTTTGTAGAGAATAAAAAATAAGTTTGCTCGAGGACGAGCAAAAGATAAGTTTGGGGTTATTTGTTCACACCATAATATTGTATTATTATATTCCCCATTCTTATTCGTTTTATAAATAAACAGGTGCTTTTGACGCATGTCTGCTACATATTACAGGTTACAGGTTCTTGGAGTGAAAACAGTGAAAAAGATAAAAGACGACACAAAAAAGGACTTTGACCAACAAATAGAAGGATCTTAATCAAGCCTACACAAAAGATCAGTACAAGGCAACGCAAGGTCCAAGATTATAAAGCAAACGGTTAAAAGTCCACTGCAATTGTTCACTGGAGATCTGGAAGAAATAGAGAAGCCAAATTGAATAAAGATCCAAAGAAATAAAAAGCCCAAGAAGCCCGGAATCAGTTCCAAAATTTCCAGACATAAAATTTTACCAAAGCTTGGAGTCTACGTTGACTAGGTCTTCCTAAGGATATTTTGGTAAATACAGACGTGCGAATCAATTGTAACCTAGGATTTCTATGTCTTATAAATAGAAGCCCAAATCATTGTATTCTTTTCATGCCTCCCTATGCCTCTTTTTATCAATAAAATTTAGATTTCTTTTGGAGAGCATCGATGCCTCTTTTCATTTCAGAAATTCAGATCTACAAGTCTTGTGTTGATGTTTGGAGAGAGCCATCTGTAAAGTAAGTAGGTAATTTCAATTCTTGCCCTAAGTAATTTTTCATTCTCTGTCCTAGATTAAATTTAATTCCTTGCCCTAGTTAGATAGTTAGATCTTTAATTCAATTGCCCTAGATTAATTTAGTTTTTAGATTTAATTAATCCATTCACACCGTTTGGAATTAACTCGTAAGAGCGATTAGGAAATTCACAACATCCCTGTGGACCGACCCGTACTCACCGGCTAGCTACCAAGCGACGCCGTTCTTTATTGCGGTTAATAGATAATTTTGAGATCAAATCATCGGTCGATGAGACCGAGGAAGATGACCTCGGCGGGAGAGCTCGCGGACGAGCGGGAGAGCCGAGGTATCTTGGTTCTACGGTAGCCCGGGGACGAGTTCAAAGGCCGAGGAGGCAGATTGTGCTGGGGGCTCGGAGGCGAACCAGCTTTGTTGTAGGACGGGCATAGGAGCGGTCTGGTCGGCCACTGTAGGTCCTTTCTTGCATGCTCTGGGACACGTCATCTGCCACGTGTCATAATCTGGGAGATCACTGATATCGAGCATCATCATTAGCCCCCCACTCTCGTCCCGACCAGCTGACGGGTCGGGTCGAGAGTGGTCTGCTGGATCACCTGAGGTGAGCTTCTTTTCGAAAATATCGTCGGGCGTGTCCCTGAGCAATCCGTTGTATTTTCTGGACGATGCCAGCGAATCAGGACGAGACCTTTTGCATTAAAGAGGGTGCGTCAGATCGTGCGCACTTTCGCTGAAATGAAAGCCCTCGTGTCGGGCGCCGGTTGGCTGATGTGACGGGCCGCAGATTTCAGGTGTCTGATAGGATCCGGCCAATGTGCGTGCAGCAGGTGGAGCGATCGTGGCCGTTGAACGTGAAGAGTTGTTTTTAGCGGGAGCCGACCGTCGCTGTTGGATGAGGACGCCGGTGGTTATAAATAGAGGTGGGGTCCTCATCAGGGCCCATCTCTCTTCATATCTTCCTCGTTCTTTGAACTTGTAAGCTTAGCGCTCTTCTTTTAGCAGGACCAATGGTTCGATCCGCGACTCTTTGTGCCTTCGGCGCTCTGTCCCAGAGGGGGGCCGGCGGTGCGGCCGTGCCTCCGGCTGACCCGAGGCCTGCACCAGATGTGCCTCCGAAGGCGGGGTCATCTGTCCCGTCATGAGCCTTTGACGATTGTTCCGGCGGTGGTCGAAGGCTTCAACGGGTTCCCGAGCCCCAGACGAGGGATGCAGGAGAGGACGAAGACGGGGTTCCTCTTAAGAGGAAGAGGACGGTCTCTCGCGTACCGCCGACGGAGATTCCGGGGGGGATTCCCGTGCAGGAGGGGGACGTCCATTTCACGGTCCCGTCAGGGCTATCCATTGCTGCCAGCCTTCTTGCTGGTATGGAGGAGTCGGCCGGGGGCAAAATGCCGCAGGGGACCCTGAGGGCTTAAATGGCGGCCATTGCTCAGGAGGCGGTTCAGGTATGTATTCCCTCATGTGTAATTTCGCGCGCCCTCTCTTTAGTTCGGGCGTCCCTAAGTCTCTCTGTCGTTTTTCGCCAGGTCCTTCAGCACTGCGCCTTCATTACTCGTATGGAGGCCGAGGGGGCTATTCATGCTGCGAGGTCAGAAGAAGAGTCTTCTTTGGAGGTCGAGGACCTGCGACTTGAGCTGCGTCTGGAGAGGGAGAGGATGGCCATCCTTGAAACCCGGTCGGCTGCCGTAGAGCTCGCCGTTTCAAAGTGCCGGGAGTCTTATCACCGCGTGAGTGAGTCCCACCAAGTCATTGAGGTGAAGTTGGGGGAACTGGCCGATCGCTTCGCAACCATGAAGAGGGCGAGGGATGCTAGCAGGCGGGATGCCGAGGCGGCGCTTCGGGCGGCAGAGGTTGCCAGATCCGAGCTAGAAAGGCGGTGGCTGATTATAAGGGGTCAGACCGGTTTTACGTCGACCTCGGTGAGGCCTCCGCCATTGCTTTGAATAAATCTCTCGATTCCGTCAAGGAGAAGTTTCTGGGGTTTGCCGACGTTGAGCTTCGTGCTCGGGTCCCACTTTCACTGGTCATGCCTTCGGCCAATGGTGATGAGGGAGGTGAGGTCTAGGCTGGGCTTGCGGCCCGAACCTTTTGGCTTTTCCTTCTCTCCCCTTTGTAAGGCTGAGGAGCCCACAATACCTTTGTAAAGACTTTAACTTTGTGAATAAAGGTTTTTTCTTGCAGTCTTGTTTGCACGCGTATTTTCCTTTTGTCGGTAGACACTTGCATCTGCATAGTACTGCCTTCGTGTTGTGTCGTTTCTTTGTCTAGTGATCACGCGTCGACTTGAATCTATTCACTTGCCAAGTGTTCAAATACCGGGGGGAAGACGGTGTCTACATAGCCCCGAAGTCGAGGTGTAGATCGTGCAAGCGTAGATAGACCGGATGCCTCTTGGTGAGGTCATGTTCCTTAGTATGGGATGAGCCGTGCAAGGCCTGCTAAGGATGGACCAAGCATTGAAACTGTTCGATTGCCTCTTGGCGAGAGCTTTGGTCCCTGGTTTGTTGGGGTAGGTGGCTTTCAGCCAGGGAAAGTCGGGCAAGGTCGGGTCCAGCTGTCTCTTGTGAGGGCTTTTGATCCTTAGTGCGGGAGGGGCCGAAAGGGGCCTAATAAGGACGGGGCCGAGCAAGGTAGCTGCTCGGTGCCTCCTGGTGAGGGCTTTGATCCCTGTTGCGTTGGGGTAGGGAGCTACCCGCCAGGGATAACAGAGCAAGGGCGGGCCCGGTTGCCTCTTGCGAGGGCTTTGATCCCTGGTGCGTTGGGGTAGGAAGCTACCAGCCAGGGATAACCGAGCAAGGGCAGGCCCGGTTGCCCATTGTGAGGGCTTTGATCCCTGGTGCGTTGGGGTAGGGAGCTACCGGCCAGGGATAACCGAGCAAGGGCGGGCCCGGTTGCCTCTTGCAAGGGCTTTTGATCCTTAAGGACTGGCCGAGCAGGGTTACTGCTCGGTGCCACTTGGCGAGGGCTTTGATCCCCGGTGAGTTGGGGTAGGGAGATACCAGCCAGGGATAACTGAGCAAGGGCGGGCTCGGTTGCCTCTTGCGTGGGCTTTTGATCCTTAGTGCGGGAGGGGCCGTAAGGGGCTTACTAAGGATGGGCCGAGCATGGTTAATGCCCGGTGTCTCTTGGCGAGGGCTTTTTGGGTCCTTAGGATGGGCGAGCAGGGTTGCTGCTGGGTGCCTCTTGGCGAGGGCTTCGATCCCTGGCGTTGTGGGGGTAGGGTAGCTATCGGCCAAGGATAGCCAAGCATGGTAGCTGCTGGGCTGCCTCTTTGTGAGGGCTTAGATCCCTGGCGTTGTGGGGTAGGGAAGCTACCGGCCAGGGATAGCCAAGCCGGGTAGCCGCTCGGCTGCCTCTTAGTAAGGGCTTAGATCCTTAGCACGGGAGGGGCCATAAGTGGCCTACTAAGGATTGACCGAGCAGGGTTGACGCCCAGTTGCACCAGAATTTAACGACCCCCGAATGCGCGAACGTCGGGTGAGAATTTTAGGAAGCTGTGTCAGTATCGCCGTGTGGCGGCATGGCATTGGGGCAGTTGCCGTGGTCCCCAAGATTCGCGCTAGTACACGCGAGAATCTAGGTCCTTGAAGATTCGCTTGGGGTTATAAACAGAGAGGGAGATGGCAGCTCCTTCGGCATCGCTTTCTTTGAGATGACCGAATGCGTGTATTTGATCGAAGAGATCGTCTCCCTCGATGATGTTGCTTTGTATGATCATTCTCTGACCGAGGGTGGGTACCGGGGAGCGGTTCAGCACTTCGAGGATCATTTTGGCCGTCTTCTCCCTCGTCGGTCGTCCTAGCTTCAGATGTTGATGTACGCGATCTGGAGGAGGTCCCCGGGTCTGGATAACCCATTCACCGAGGAGCTTCTGGACGAGGCCCTCTCCAAGGTACGTTTGATCTTCCTGTTTGGTCTTATCTCTAAGTCCAGGCACGATCGATCCTTGGGTATCATCCTAGAATGTTTCATGATGGGTACATCGTGGGGCAAGGCTCAGAGAGCGGTGCGTCGGGTGCTTCTGTGGTGTCCCGGGTCCACGTGCGGCGTCGATGGGAGCGGTCCATGGAGGCGAGGACCAGGCTAAGGGAAATCTAGTCCGAGTATTACCAGGAGTACTTCCTTGATCCCGTTCCGCCTTTGTTGTAATCTTCCCTCTTCTTTTTTGTAAGGTTGAGGAGCCCATAGTACTTTTGTGAACGAATAAGACTCTTCTTTTGCGACGTTCTAGCGTTCCCTTATTGTTATTTGAATGGAAAGGACTTTCTAGAAAAATTTACATTGCCTTTGTGAAAGGAGAGGTACACACTCGTTGGTATTCATTTTACTGGTACACTTGAGCTTCTCGGTGTTGTAAGGCCGTGGGAACTTGCGCCCGTCCGCGTTTTGCAAGCGGCAGGCTCTACCGGGAAGCACCTCGGAGATGAGGAAATGACCATCCCATTTCGGGAAAAACTTGTGCAGCCTGCCTTGGTTGCCGAACTCATTCCGCTGTAGGACCAGATCTCCGGTCCTGAAGGAGCGACGCTTGACCCGCGCGTTGTAGTATCGGGCAGTTTGCTGCTGATAGGCGGCAGCCCTGATCTGATCCCGGTCCCGCTTCTCCAACAAGATATCCAGATTGGTCCGTAGTGCCGTAGTGTTTGATTCGTCGTTGAAGTGTTCGACCCGGTGACTGGGTAGCCCGATCTTCGCTGGGACCATCGCCTCGGTCCTGTAGCAGAGGCTGAAAGAGGTTTCCCCGGTGGGGGTCTTCTTTGACGTGCACAGGGCCTATAAGACCCGGGGCAACTCCTCAACTCAACTACCTTGGCGTCCTTCTAGGCGGATCCGGAGACCTCGGAGGACGTCCCGGTTAGCAACTTCGGCATGCCCGTTGCATTGGGGATGTGCGACCGCGGCAAACTTCATGAGGATACGATATTCATTGCAGAAATCCATTACTTTCTCATTTTCGAAGTTCGTCCCGTGGTCGGTGATGATACACCTCGGGATGCCGAACCAGAGTATCATGTTGTTCTGCAGGAACTTGATGGTCGTGGCGGCATCCGGTTTCCTGACGGGGACGTCCTCGACCCACTTCATGAAGTAATCTACCGCGATGAGGATGTACTTGTGCCCTCCCGTGCCGGTCGGGAACTGGCCTATCATGTCCAATCCCTACTGGGCGAACGACCACGGGGAGGTTAAAGTGGTCAGATCGGTAGCTGGAAGGCGAGGTATGCTTCCGTGGAGCTGGCAACTTTTGCATCTCTTGACGAGCTTCTGGGCGTCTTCGTGGATAGTGGGCCAGTAGTACCCCTAGAGCAGTGCCTTCTGGATTAAGGTTCGGGCCCTTGGTGTGCGCCGCCGACCCCTTCATGAATTTCATGGAGGACGTAGTCGGCTTCGTGGGGGTCGACGCACCAGAGCAGGGGCTGAGTGAAGGATTTCTTGTAAAGGTTCCCAATGCTCCAGACGAAGTGACGGGCTTTGGCCCGGAGACGGCGGGCTGCTCCCCGATCTTCTGGGAGCGTACCATCCCTTAGGAATTCCACGAGGGGCTTCTGCCAGTCTTGATCATCTGCTTGCGCCGTGCATACATGGAGCATTGTCGCCCCGTCTTCCACGCTGGGCCGTGGCAAGGTCTTGAAGAGGATATATCGTTTGTTGTTAGTCGAGTAGGATGAGGCCAGCTTGCTCAGGGCGTCGGCTTGGGCATTGAGCTGCCTGGGTATTTGCTCCACTTGGACTTCGTCGAAATTATTTCGAAGTTTCCTTACCTCGGACAGGTATTTCACCATTAGAGGTTCCCAAGCTTCGAAGTGGCCAGTCACTTGGCCAACGACTAAGGCTGAGTCACTGCAGATTAGAATTATTTTCAGCCCCAGCCCGGAGGCCATGCGCAGTCCAGCCAGTAGGGCCTCGTATTCTGCCGCGTTGTTTGAGGCTTTGAATCCAAGCTTTAGAGAATACTCCATTTCTACCTCGTTCGGACCCCGAATGATGAGGCCGGCGTCACAGCCTTCCTCGGTTGAGGACCCGTCGACATAAATGACCCACTCAGGGACCGAATCGGGTCTTCCCGCGGCCGGGTGTTGAGCCGCGAGGGTCGGCGCAGACTCCAGTTCTTTGCTGGGGATGGTGCACTCGACGATAAAATCGGCCAGGGCTTGTGCTTTGATGGTCTGCCTCAGGCGGTATTTTATGTCAAACTAAGACAGCTCCCACCTCCACTTCTTTAAGCGGCCCGAGGATTCGGGTGAGGCGGGGATAGTCCCCAGCAGGCGCTCAGTGAGGATGGGGATGATGTGCACCTGGAAGTAGTGCTGCAGCTTCTTTGAGGCCATAATGAGTGCCAAGACAATCTTCTCAATGGCCGGTTACCTCGTTTCTGCGTCTTTGAAGACGTGGCTCACGTAGTACACCGGCTTTTGCGCTCCGTCGATCTCTTGTATGAGCACGGAGCCTGCCGCTTGGCCGGATACTGCCAGATACAGTGATAACTCGTCTCCTTCAACTGGTCGGGTGAGCAGTGGCGGCGTTGCAATGTGTTTTTTTAACTGGTCAAAAGTGGTCTGGCATTCTTCTGACCACTCGAACTTCAGAATTTTCCTTAGAGCTTTGAAGAATGGGAGGCACTTTCCCCAGACCTCGACATGAAACGGCTCAGAGCGGCTACTCGCCCCGTCAGTCGCATGATCTCGACGTTCGTCTTGGGAGTGGTCATGTTGAGGATAGCGTCGATTTTTTCCGGGTTGGCCTCGATCCCACGGTGGGTGACCATGAAACCAAGGAACTTTCCCCCGGTGACCCCGAACACGCACTTGGCGGGGTTCAGCTTCATCTTGAACTTGCGGAGTACCTCGAAGGCTTCGCCGAGTTCTTTGGCATGGTCGGTTGACGAGACTGATTTGACGAGCATATCGTCGACGTAAACTTCCATGTTCGTGCCGATCTGTGGCTTGAACATGCGGTTGACCAACCTTTGGTACGTAGCCCAGGCGTTCTTGAGGCCGAAGGGCATCACCTTGTAGCAGTATACCCCCCGGTCCGTGGTGAATGCGGTGAGATCTTCATCTGCTGGATTCATACGGATCTGATTGTAGCCGGAGATGGCATCTATGAAGCTCAACAGCTCGTGGCCTGCCGAGCTGTCGACGAGCTGATCTATCCGAGGTAGGGGATAGTTGTCTTTGGGGAAGGTCTTGTTGAGGTCGGTGAAGTTGACGCACATGCGCCACTTCCTGTTTGACTTCTTGACCAGGACTACGTTCGCTAGCCACCCTAAATAGGGCACATTCCGAATGAAGTTGGCAGCGAGGAGCCGATCTACCTCGTCCTCGATTGCCTTCTGTTTGACTGGGGCGAAGCTTCGATTCTTCTGTCTGACGGGTCGGGCCATAGGATCTACCCCGAGCTTGTGAGATATAACTTTGGGGTCGATCCCAGGCATGTCAGCAGGCGCCCAGGCAAACACGTCGGAGTTGTTTCTGAAGAAATGAACCAGGTCATCTGCTGAGGTACTGTCAAAAGCGACCCGATCTGGACGAGTTTTTCGTAGTTCCCTTCTACAAGGGGGACCTCTGTCAGAGGCTCCACTGGGGTCCCTCGGACCTCCTTTTGCTCGTCTCGAGTGTCCAGAGAACCCCCGATGTCACCCTTACCTTCGACATCATTGACCGGCTTCTCCGATGAAGATGTTGCAGTGAAGTAAATCTTTGCAATTTGCTGGTCTCCATAGACCCGACCTATACCACCTTGGTCGAGAGGGAACTTCATCGCCAGGTGGTAGGTCAATATTTGGGCCCGGAGGGAGTTTAGCGTCGGGCGGCCGAGGAGAATGTTGTAGGCCGATGGAATTCTCGATACGATGAATTCCACTGGCACTGTCCACGTATGGCCGGCCTCCCCAACATTGAACTGTAGAGTGATAACTCTTTCCGCCGGGATGGAGTGGTTGGTGAATCCTGAAAGGACGTGGGAGGTCGGCCTCAGGTCTGCTGCGGTGAGCCCCATGCGCAGAAAGCAGTCGTAGAAGAGAACGTCTGCCGAGCTTCCCGAGTCGACCAGGATTCTGTGCACCTCGTATTGATGGACCCGAGCCGTAATCACAAGGGGGTCATTGTAGGGCAGGGATATGCCGTGAAGGTCCCCGTCGTCAATGGTGATTGGCTCGGTCTCCCTGGCCTTTTTCCTCGGGCAACTTTCGACCTCTCCCGTGGCTGGCCTGGGGCGTTGAGTCTTGTAGGTTCCCGGCGTACCCCCCGCCGTCGCCGTCATGACCATGATTTTTGGTGAGCCTCAGTTCATTTCGGTGAGGTTCCTTAGTTCCCCCGGTGGGGTTGTATTTGAGCCGCCGTGGAGAGCCTCGCGTGCGCGACCTCGTCGAGGGAGGGGGTGCCGGTCAGGCCTGCGGACAAACGGGCTGGCCGCCACCGCCTCGGGAGGGACTGGGGCGTGACGAGACTTGGGGCGAAATTCTCTGGCATAAGACCTCGGAGCCAAACGAAACGGCGCCCACCGAGTTTTTTCATATGTAGGCCCGGGGGATCCGGGGCCATGGGAGGTAGCGAGGCGGTGGTCGGTGGTGCCGACGCGGGCAGAGTCTTCCCGAAGTGGAGGAGCAGCGACTTGGGGACCTTGCCCTGCCGTCTGGACGCGGATGAGCGCCTCCACGAAGGACGCGAATCTGTCTATTCGACCGGCAAGGGCGTTGGAGGCGTTCGGTGGGGAGGTTCGTCCGCGCCTCCGTTGAGGGGGAGGCGGTGGCTCTTGCCTGGATCGTCGTGATGATCGCTCACCATTGGATTGGGATCGGAAGATGAACTTTTGTTTTTGTGGAATCAAGGAGTTCCCACAGACGGTGCCAGCTGATGCGGCCTGGATCGCTCTAAGATGTTACCTTCCGTTGATCTGTTGATGGCGGCGATGGATGGATGAGATTGGATCTGGAGGCAGGCTCCTGAAGTGTGTGGATCTCAATGGGTTCAAGGTTGGTTGTTGCCGGACTACCTGCAAGGAAGCCCCGGGGTGGTTGTACCACCGAGGACCCTCCGACGATCAAGTTAGAGGGGAAATCCGAGCAGAGTAACGGCTTAGTGGAGTAAAAATGGCTTACTTGAACCGTCTGAAGAAGGGGTTTAAATAACGGTAGCAGCAGGCAGGGTAGGCGCGAGAATTACGCCGGCCGTTACGCTCCCGACGTCACGTCCGCGAGATGAGCGGGATCTCCCATTAATGGTGAGACAGGCTCGTTAATGGGGGATTGTGATGGCGTGGAACGTGGGATGTGGCCGCGGGAAATCTCGCGCATGGCGAGATTCACGGGATGGCGGTTGTGCCTGTGAGCGGTGTCGTTGGTCGGTCGATGAGACCGAGGAAGATGACCTCGGTGGGAGAGCTCGCGGACGAGCGGGAGAGCCGAGGTATCTTGGTTTTGCGGTAGCCCGGAGACGAGCTGTGAGGCCGAGGAGGCCGATTGTGCTGGGGCTCGGAGGCAAGCCAGCTTTGTTGTAGGACGGGCATAGGAGCGGTCTGGTCGACCACTTTAGGTCCTTTCTTGCATGCTCTGGGACATGTTATGTGCCACGTGTCATGATCTGGGAGATCACCGATATCGAGCATCATCAGTGCTTGTGTATGATGTGCGTGGGGTGTGTTGTGTGTATCGTGTTGTCACGCTCCGCTTCCCAAACTACGGAATACGAGGGCTGACAAGGCTGGCCATGCTCCTACGGTCAAGGAAATATCTTGCCGTAGTCACACTTTGGCCTCTAGCTTTACGTGGTAATCAGTAAAACACAGCACGGATAAAGAGAAGGACAATCACTAGAACTATCAGATGTAAAGAAACCGAGCGCAACGGATACAAACCAAGGAGACAACTAACCAGTGATATCAGAGGAATGATACCGTTGGCTCACTGGTCTGGATCTTTACAATCTTCTCGAATTTAGTCAGGACCACTTCTTCCTCTGAGCATGCAAACTCAGGTCGTCAGAGCGACACAATAGCAATATATACATATATAATGTGCAATGATGATAAGCATAAAGCAGTAAGTCTAGAGTAATGACATGAGCATGAAATAACCAGTACATGTAACGGTAAAGCAGGTGTATCAAAACAATAATCAATGTAATGTTCTATCAGTCTCACAGTCTCAATGTCCAAGTCACTAAACTTATCGTCAGTTTAAGTGTGAGCGTCAACCACCGTAGGAGTATTCCCAACCCAAGGGTAAATCCCAGGGGCAAGGAAACACGGGCCCGAATGACGATCAGTAAGAACCAATAATACGATCAGTAACAATATCATGAAATCACGAAATATGCCGACAATAAGACTCCTGAGATTCCGTTGATCAAACTCACACTCAAACTACCCCACACCCCATGGTATATATCAAACACCGACCATGAATCTAAATATTAGTCTCTCCATGACAAGTCTACGCGAGAATTGGAGGCAGGGTCTCCATCAAGCATGTCTCGACTGGTATCCAAGATAAGTGGGCAGTCCTCGATGTCTTACCTATGACACTAATATAAATGCTTCCATACCCGTCCCGTACCAGTTATAGTTACACTTATATAAGCCCCATAGGCGTCGACAATGCAACAACTAAATGGTTCTGCTGATTGTGTATAAGTACGTATCACTTCCACTATTCAATATGTCTTTATACTAAAGTACTTGCCACAATCCAATCACTAACACTTGTCATTTCGTAATGTAACACGGTCACCAGGTTATCAATGTATATGAGCACTATTCAATGAGGGTATAACCGCTACATGATATGATAAGAATGCAATCAATTATGATACGAATAAAAATATAGCAGCCAGTGTCATACAACTTGCAAAATTCACTTTAAATCACACGTGCAGAATTGAGTAAAACAATATAAAAGGGTAAGCAATATATTTAATTATTTGTACATCAAAATTGGTTTCGAGTCAAACAGGTTTTAGGTTTGCGAGTTACGGTCATTCTATTTTCAGTGTTTGCTGCTGGAAATCCAGTTTCTGAACCAGAGGTCTGTTTCGTAACACGTTTTACCCCCTCATAGGATCATAATTAGGCGATATTACAGTTAGATAATATTTAGATTTTTCTGTTATGTTTCCAACGCACCAGGAGGATCGATAATATCCACTGTAATCAGGGAGATATGCACTGTTTAAGGTTAAGATATACATTCTGTCTCGGCATGAAACTACAGTACACATCGACAGTTTAAAAGATGTTATAAATATCAAACGACACTGGAATGCAATGAGACCAGTACCGTAGAAAGCTAATTCAATTCTCCACACTTCCATATATGGTTCCACATACTTGCGCACTTAAACAGTGAAAGTATACGTTCTAAAACAGGTAAAGGTCGAGATTCTTGCTCTGGACTGCAGTCCAGAGCCATGAATCGCCTCAGTTTTTATTGGCATAACTTATTAAAATACAGAGATGAACTATGGGGTGCTGTAGGTTTATCTTTTGGCTTCGATACGTGCCATATAATGCTAAGATCTGATATATAAATGATATATTATGATTTTAACCGTTCAGCTTGTCCGGGAAAATTCAGCTTTTGCAAAGGTTATCGAGGGTAACGTTTTATGGGTGAAACGGCGTCGTTTTGCTGTCCGATTTCTACAAAGTAAACATTAATAGTAATAGGGTATAATGATCATGGGCTCCACTATATTCGCTTAAGTTATCGCATAGGGTTCTATATCGAACACTTAGACTATGCAAACGGTTATCGACCGAAATATCGATTTCTTTTACCCGATCGACACGAAATTAATTCATGAGTTACTTTGTGATATTACTACGGTGTAATCGACCAAAGTCAGGTCTCAAACACTAAAGTTTATGATGATGGTGCTTGTTCGATATTGCTTCGCAAACAATGTATACGTAAAAATATTTATACCTATACATATATCATCATATATCATATCTAGCGATTACTATAGCATGATGAACAAGTGAAGGGGTTCATTTTCCTTCGGTCGCTTGATATAGAAGTGACACCACGCGCGGGATCCGTCTCGACACACGAGACGATACGATGCTGGACACGGTGCATGACGCGGGCGCGATGCACGGTGACCCGGTACTGGACACGGTAACAACGCGGGGGTGACACGGTAGTGGGCGCGGTGATGACGCGGGCGTGACACAGTACTGGACACGGCCTTGGCTCGGTGCGTTGTGCGGGCACGGCACGGCGTGGCACATCACTGGACGCGATGCTGGTGTGGGAGAGGGCACGGTGTGTGCACCGGATCAGGGCACGGATGGCACGGAGGCTGGCACGGCGTGGTACGGAGGCTGGTTGTAGGGTGTTTTTTGTCACTCCATTGAGATGGGAATACGCGCCGCTTGTCAGGCGCATTATAGATTCCCCCTGCCTAGGGTAGGCTGGGGTTTATTGATTGTGGGGATCCGAATCTCCGGCAGCCACGGACTAAGCTACCGTTAATTACCCGTCGCCTTTAGAGCGAAGGAATCTCCGATTGACGGGTCAAACTGGTCATGCGAACTCAATGTGTAGTGTGCGTGTGTTGTGTTTTGAAGGGTCTTGGGTATATCGGAGACCTCACAGAGTTTACAAGGGTCCCGCTACCCAGATAGCGGGCTGGAGGTCAAAGGGGGTAGCAGCCCCCTTACGGGTGCGGGGCAGCGCCCCGTTAGAAATTTTTTCTAACGGGGAAAGTGTTATGGAGTTTGTATATGTATAAAAAAGTGGGGAAAATAGCGTCCAAAGGACACGCGGGCGCTGGGCGCCTCACGTGCTCGGCACGTGGACACTGGGCGCCTCACGTGCTCGGCATGCGGGCGCTGGGCGCCTCACGAGCTCGGCACTCGGGTGCTGGGCACCAGTGGGAAAAAGGGGCTTGGCCCCTATATTGGGAGTTATATTCCCAATTGACTTTTGGAGTTAAACTCCAAAAAAAGGACAAAGGGGCTTAGCCCCTGCACTAGGAGTTGTACTCCCGATTGACTTTTGGAGTTGAACTCCTAAAACGAAAGATTTATTATTATATATATATATATATATATTATTTTGTGGAGTTAAACTCCCAAGATATTTTCGAAGATGATGAAAGGGGGGCCCTTTCTTTTCTCTTGAGCTCTGGGTTTTCTCTTGAGTCTTGGATCTTTCCAAAGTGGGATTTTTAGGGATGGGTCTCCTTCTTCCTCATCTCTATTGGCTGGATCTTGGAGAACAGAGGGTGGGATTTAAAAATCTCCCTTTTTGGAGATTTAAAAATCTCTCCTTTTGGAGATTTGATGGACGATCTGTGTTACCCTTCAAGGTTTTTGTGGTGAAAAACTATTTCTTTTTGGAAAAAGAAGAGTGAAACTCTTAATTTAATTCAAGAAAGGGGAGAAGGTTTAGAACCTTAAGGAAAGAGAAGGAGGCACACAAACCCTAGCTTTTGAGGGAATGAATTATTTTTTTTCATTTCATCATCATGTTGCTTTATATAAGCTTACAAATTTACATATAGCCCATTGCGCTTTACAAAATGGCATTTTCCCCATCCCATGCCTCATGTGCTCATTTCTTTTGCACATGAGCCACGGGCCTCACAAAAATTTGGCTTTATGCCCATTTATTTTACATTCATGTATGAAAATTACATCAAACTTACTTATTACATAATTTTCTTCTTGGCATGGGGGAGGTCGGCCGCTTCATGTTCGGGCTTGACTTGGGCATGGGTCTACTTGGCCTGGGCTTGGGCCTAATTGGCTTGGGGTTGACTTTGATTTTGACTTGGTCAACCGGGATGTAATTTTTGACCCCAATGAAGTGCCCCAATCAATAAATGCACACCGCGTATATGAGTTGTGTGCATGAAATTTATGGATCTTGGAGTTGGACTTCAAGGTGGAATATCATTCCGGGGGCGGAGCATTATTCCGGGGAGCGGAGCATAATTCCGGAGGTCAGAGAATTGTTCCGGTTTGCGGAGCATAATTCCAGTATATTCTGAGACGAAGCATAATTCCGGTGCAGGGGTAAACATTTCGAACGAAACATAGTTCTGATGCAGATGTTGATTTCAGGATGAAACATGATTCCAACATGGAAGGCGGACACTCCGAGGAGAAGCATGATTTCGACACGGGGTATATTCTGAGACGAAACGTGATTCTGACGCAGAGGTTGCTGGTTAATTCTGAGGTGGAGCATAATTCCGACAGGGCGGTTGATACTGCCTTTTTTGTGACTTGGACGGCCGGTGCTCGACGTGTCTCCGAGATGGAGTGTCGCTGGTTGACTTGTCCTCGGTACGGATTATCTCTGGTTGACTTGCCCCCGGCATGGAGTGTCGCTGGTGGACGTTTCCCCGGCACGGAGTGTCTGGTTGACTTGCCCCCGGCACGGAGTGTCTGGTTGACTTGCCCCCGGCATGGAGTGTCTGTTTGACGTTTCTTCGACACGGAGTGTCACTGGTTGACTTATCCCTGGCACGGAGTGTCACTGGTTGACTTGTCCCCTGCACGGGATGTCACTGGTTGACTTGTATCCGGCAAGGAGTGTCGCTGGTGGACGTTTCCCTGGCATGGAGTGTCTGGTTGACTTGCTCCTGGTACGAAGTGTCTGTTTGACGTTTTCCCAGCACGGAGTGTCGTTGGTTGACTTGTCCCCTGCACGGGGTGTCACCGGTTGACTTATCCCCGGCAAGGAGTGTCGCCGGTGGAAGTTTCCCCGGCACGGAGTGTATGGTTGACTTGCCCCCAGCACGGAGTGTCTACTTGACTTGCCCCCGGCACGGAGTGTCTATTTGACGTTCCCCCAGCACGGAGTGTCACTGGTTGACTTTTCCCAGGTATGGAGTGTCTATTTGATAATTTCCCGGCACGGAGTGTCGCTGGTTGACTTGTCCCCGGCACGGAGTGTAACTGGGTTACTTGTCCCCGGCAAGGGGTGTCACTGGTTGACTTGTCCCCGGCATGGAGTCTCGCTGGTGGACGTTACCCCGGCATAGAGTCTTGCTGGTGGACGTTTCCCCAGCACGGAGTGTCTGGTTGACTTTCCCTCGGCACGGAGTGTCTGGTTGACGTTTTCCCGGCACGGAGTGTCGCTGGTTGACTTGTCCCCGGCATGGAGTGTCCCTGGTTGACTTGTCCCCGCCACGGAGTGTCGCTGGTTGACTTGTTCCCAGCATGGAGTGTCTGTTTGACGTTTCCCCGGCACGGAGTGTCGCTGGTTGACTTTTCCCCGGCACGGAGTGCGCATGGAGTGTCACTGGTTGACTTATCCCCGGCATGGAGTGTGCTGGTTGACTTGTCCCCAGCACGGAGTGTCACTGTTTTTGATGTAGAGGCCGTTGTCTGAATTGGTTGGCCTTATTTGTTTTGGAGAGGCTCCAATCTGTTCGGCGGGACTTTTGAGCTTGGATGCGCTTCTGGATTGGACTTTAGTTTGATTTGCCCGATTCCTGCCTTGTTTGGCGGGACCCTTGAATTCGAGGCATTGCAGCGTGAGATTTGGAATTTGGAATTTGGATTTTTGTTTAGCATCAGAATCGCTACACTGGAATGTGGTACCGGGAGCGAATCATCATTTGCCATGAGAGAATATAGGGATTTTGGTTTAGCATCAGCATCGCTACACTAGAATGTGGTATCGGGAGCGAATCATCATTTCCCATGAGAGAATTTAGGGATTTTGGTTTTAGTTTGGCATCAGCATCGCTACACTAGAATGTGGTACCAGGAGCGAATCATCATTTGCCATGAGAGAAATTGGGGATTTTGGTTTTGGTTTGGCATCAGCATCGCTACATTGGAATGTGGTACCAGGAGCGAGTCATCATTTTCCATGAAAGAATTTGGGGATTTTGGTTTTGGTTTGGCATCAGCATCGCTACACTGGAATGTGGTACCAGGAGCGAATCATCATTTACCATGAGGGGATTTCCCTCGTTCCCGGTTTAACAACTTAGGAGTCATCTGTCCCCAGTTTAACGACTTAGAGGTCATCTGTTCCTAGTTTAAAGACTTAGGGGGTCTTCTGGATCAAAAATTTGGAATTTTGGGGTTAGGGTCGGCATCAGCGTTGTTAACACTGAAGCACAAGTGCCAGGAGCAATTCATCATTTGCCTTTACCTGTTGGGGAGTGGTGGCTTAGGAGACAGGTTTAGGTCCCTATCACCTAAGGCTTTTCAATTTTATGAGCCGTAAGAGTCCCATAAAAGCATTTTCTCCCTACAAGTCAAAAGGATCTCGTAGGTGTACTTTCTCCTTAGGAGTCATGGGGACTCCCAAGTGTGTTTTTCCTTTGTGAGTCGTAAGGATCCCATAAAGATGTTTTCTTACGAGTCGAAAGGATCTCGTAAGTTATTTCTCCTCATGTATCGTGAGGACATGATTGTTGCGAAAGAGTGTGTTTGTAGTTAAACCGCAATAAATAACGGTGTGGCGTGTAGCTAGACCGAGATGAGTACGGGTCGTCCTCTGGGAAACGTGGAAC
Source organism: Agapanthus africanus (assembly GCA_030015575.1). Classification (NCBI taxonomy): domain Eukaryota; kingdom Viridiplantae; phylum Streptophyta; class Magnoliopsida; order Asparagales; family Amaryllidaceae; genus Agapanthus; species Agapanthus africanus. The sequence goes on along the minus strand of CM057349.1, from coordinate 57,841,074 downwards.
CTTTTATTTTTACTTTAGATGTGTTGAGAAAGAGAGGAGGGATAAAGAATTTTATAGAATGGTTTCTAGATCTACGTTAAACAAGAGTGTAAAATATAGATCTAGATTATTTTAAGGATGTAGTTAATATAATAAGGGGGATTGTAGGGTTCGTTAGGATTTAGTAGTTATGAACGATTAATTAAAAGTTACCCTTTTTATCCATTAATAGATTTAAAACTAGAACGACGGTGATGCATGTAGATTAGGGTTTCTGGAGGGAAAAGGAATCCCACTCTTAACCCTTATCTCGACACGGAACTCCGTTCATATCTAGCCTTTACCAAAACAATTATTAATCTAATCTCTAACCGCGGTCGGAACTAGCAAAGAATTGTTAGCGCGCCCGATTAGGATGTTAATAATTCTTTTGATAAAGTTCATAAACTTTATAGGACTTAAAAAGGGTTTAGGGATTTTTATCGTCCATTAGCCTACCCTAATCCTACGAACCCTAACAAGCGGAGAATTACTCGCGCATGTTGGGAGAAAAAGAGATGGAAAGAAATTGCATAATTAAACTACGAAGAAATAGAATAAGAAAAAGAAAGCTACCTTTATAAATCAACAAAATTCATTACACTTGAATCCTTAGAAAATGATTACAAATCTAGTTGCTTCTCGATCTCTTCCAAGGAGGTAGACGAGCAGTTGATGACCAGCCTGGATGCGTGAGCCGTCTTAGACTTCGTGATCGCGTCGGCTTGATAACTTTTCCAAGAGGCTCTCGGTGCCCTTTTATAGTGCAAAGCCAGAATCTTTACGTTGGAAACTTGGTAAAATTCAGCAGTGATTGATCTCCCAAAATTGTAGCAAAAGATCTCTCTAGATTGCCGCGGATCCGCGGCCAACAGGGGGGTTTGGCCGCGGTTCCGCGGCCAATGGTGAAGATCATTTCATCATTTTTCTGGAGCTCTGTCTTTGGGACATGTGGCAATCCTAGGCACCTTCATAATTCAGAAATCTTCTCTCGGTTGCTTCCAGACTTGGTCTCCAAGTTTTGCTTCTTAATTTGGCAAGTTTTCTTCAACAACTTGATTTGTTTGATAAATTCCGCATAACAACTTGGAAAATTCTGCACAATAATCTCAAATAATATTTAGTAGGCTTAGTTCTACTAGGATTTGGTCAATAGATTTATTTGCATATATTTTCCTACCAAATACTAATTAAAATATATTAACACATGGAAAATAATGTTTTTACACATAAACCCCCATATGTATAATATATTATAATAAAGTACTTTTTTAATATGAAAATGGTAGGAAAAATGTAATATAAATGTGCAGTTTTATCAACTGAACAAATACCTCCAAACTTATCTTTGATCGTCCCGAGCAAACTAGTTTATTCAAGAGGAGAAAAAGAAAGGATAAAACTAAGCACACTTTCGTAGGCAGACACGATTGCACTGAGCACGTGCAACAAGCCGTTAAACCACTAGGTGTCCCTAGTAGGAGGAGTGTTGTCTCCTGAGGGTTTTCAGCGGATTACACCCACAAAATCCTATAACAAAAAAGAGATGGTGATATTTACATATAAAGATAAGAACCATAAAAGAAAGACTTTGAAAATAAGAGTCTCCAACTACACTAGTTTTTCAGTTGTCATGAGCCCTATCTTAATAGTCATGAAAAAATGTTAGAAATCACATCATCCCTCAATAAAACATCGTCTTTATTTTTCATTCCTACCTTTCATCCAAACATTGATCATATAACCCCACGTGTGTGTAAAGAACATCCCTACACTCGGAGAATTCAATTCAAGCTATCATACTCTTGTCCATCTACCTCAGTACTTTTTAACTTAATGAATATTTAGATTTGCTCACACATTTTCATACGACCGTTAATACTTCTTGAGGTACTAACCAACCGATTACTCATGTGCTTGCTAATTAGGCGATAATATTTTCCTCGTCTTGCACCACCTAAGGCTTAGCAGTGACTCCCAGACCAGTTGGCCTTAGGGCACTAGGTGAAGAGGCACCCTCGCTATATTTTTTTATTACTGCCTTGGCGATAACAAACCAGTGTTCATTTTTCTTTTCACCATTTTTATATTTTCTTCATTTTTTTTTCAATTCCTTCATACTTTGGCTTTTAGACAAGAGCATTTCAAGGTATCCTCTACTATCCCGAGTTTCAAGACGTGTGTAAGTGCATATAGTAGGATATCAACATTCAAATGTTTGGCTTCCAGAATAGAAACTATTTTTCAGACTTATTTTTATCCTCAGATTAGCGACTTCCTTCATCTTACAAACCCTTGGGACAACAGCTCATAACTACTTATTACTAGTTCGTTTAAGAAAATTTCTAATTTTCTTGGTTTTCTTAAACTATTCCTATCTTTTGGATGTAATTTTTCACTTTCTACTCTTTTGTTATAAAAGAATTTTTTTGAAATTTCTGAAAATGTTGTGCTTATGCAAATTGATGCGTAAATAAGCACAAACCTCCCCCAAACCTGTTTACAGCAGTGTCCTCACTGATGTCATCCGTTAAGCTCAAAAACCTGTAGACTTGGGAGGAAATTATTAATGGGGGCAAGAATATATGAAAGTGAAAATCCTCCCCCAAACTTATTTTAGGCTCACAATTTTATAAAAATCATTTTCTTTCAAGAGCATACCCCCCCAAATTTAAACAATTTTAATCTTTTAAAATCACACGAGGGGGTCAAGGTTATTGGTCAATGCCAAGCTTTGCAAAGACCGAAGGTCAACACCAACCATTCAAAATTTTTATCGATGAAGCACCAAGGTTGGTGGAAGAACATGTCACCTTTCGACAAGAAGAAGTGGGGAGGTGATACGAGGTGTAATGGAAAAGGATTGCGTCTCAATTTGGAGAGACGACACAGTGATAGTAATGATGGATTACTCGCATTGTCATGATTGTCCAAAAGAAGGGGTGGAGGTCTAATTTCTTCATCTTGGAGTTGATTCATCTCAACACCCGTGTCTTGTAAAAATGCGAGCTCATCAGCGAAAATTTCCTCAAAGCTTTCATCGATACCCCGAAGAATAATGTCATCAGGAAAAACAGGATGATCCTCAGACTCTATAGACAGTTCCTCATCAGCGTTAGATGTTGACTCGGACAACTCGGTGGGAGAGTCCGTGTCAAGCAACAACATATGAAAAGAGTCAGAATTATGAGGTTGATCAAATTCGCTGCTGTCGACATCCATTAATTCGACAGAACACACATGAGCATAGGGTTCGGAGGGTTCACTTCCCAACTTGTAAATGTTAAGCTCAATTGACTTCTTTCCAAAGGATAGGGTCATAGAGCCGTTTCTACAATTGATTACTGCGTTGGAAGTGGCCAAAAAGGGTCGACCGAGTATCACCGGGATTTGATTGCGTGGGTTTGCCAAAGGTTGTGTATCTATAACGATAAAATCTACGGGAAATATGAATTCCCCGACTTTAATTAACACATCCTCTAGCTCACCCTTAGATTGGGTGATAGATCGATCGGCCATCTGAAGAGAGCAATGCGCAGGTTTTAACTCTCCGATCCATAATTGCTCATAAACAGAATACGGAAGCAAGTTAACACTAGCACCTAGATCGAGTAGAGCACGACTGATATTTTTACCCCCAATAGAAATTGAAATTGTAGGACTTCCGGGGTCCTTTCGTTTCTTGGATAGTTGTTGTGTAAAAGCTGTGCTCACATTACTCGCAAGGAAAACTTTTTTAGATACTTGAACTTTTCTCTTCCTAGTGCACAAGTCCTTTAATATTTTTGCATATGACGGAACTTGTTGAATAGCATCTAGGAGAGGAATGTTTATATTAACTTGCTTAAAAATTTCCACAATCTTCTCCATTTGTGGACTTAGTCTGTTGCCCCTTAACCTGTTTGGATAAGGTGCTTTATCAATAAGTTTTGGGTCCAACGTTTGTGGAGAAGACTGTGGGGATGGATTCGATCCCAAAATTGGAGTGGGAATCGACTTAGATAGATTTGGCGAAATGGGCGAAAGGTTCGAGCCTTGGGGAAAACGGAGAATAGGCTCGGGTGAAGGTGGGAGACTAGACGAATTAGGGAAAGAAGAAGAAGCTGGGGTATCATGGGTGCCACTATCATCACATTACTCACCCACTCGGTTATTCAGCTCTCTCCCCGATCTCAACGTAGTAACGGCATTCACATTATGATTTTGTGAATGGCTAGGATTCGGTAGGGGTTGAGATGGGGGTTTCCCTTTCTCTCTCGCTCTCATTGCGGCGTTTAACTGTGCGATTTGGTTTTCTAATGATTTAATACTCTCACCATGGGAGGCGGAGTTTTTCGTTATGGTATCAATAGAAGACCTCATCTCAGCCGAAATTTGCATGGATTGTTTCATGAACATATCCAAAGTTTGTGCAAGTGAGTTGTCAGTACCGGCTACTTGTGGTGTAGAATTGTTGGCCGGATTTTGGAAATTCTGTGACTGAAAGGGGGGCTGATTCTGTGGTTGTGATTGCTGTGGAGGAGGTCTTTGATAATTGCTTTGTTGGTTTTGATTCTAAGCAAAGTTAGGATGATTCCTCCATCCTTGATTGTACGTGGAAGAATAAGGGTCGTTTCTAGGTCGCTGCTGAAAAGCAGCATTAGCTTGAAACGATACATTCATAAGACATTCTTCCGTTAAGTGTGAAGGATTCGAACAGCAACCACAGACGGTCTTAGGAAGCGTGACCTGATTTAGGGAGAATGATGAGAATTTGTTCTCAATAGCGTCGAGTTTCTTCTGTATCGCTGCCATTTCGGCTTTCACTGCGATAGAAATATCGAGCTGGTGAATACCTCCCTTAGTTGAAGGTGGTCTTAAGCTTTCCCACTGCAAAGTGTGTTCAGCGAGGTCTTCCAGATACTTCCAAGCTTCACCGTCATCTTTAGACATGAAATTGCATTGACACATTGTTTCAAGCGTCGGCTTCGTCGCTGGATTAATGCCCTCATATATAATCCGACATAAATCCCATCTTTGTATTCCGTGATGGGGGGCATTGGACAAGCAGATCTTTGAAACGTTCAAAGCACTTCCAAAATGGTTCATTGGAAAGTTGGGTGAACTGGTTGATCTCGCTCTTAACACGTGCAGTTTTATGGTTTGGGTAAAACTTCTTAACAAATGCTATGACGAATTCATCCCAATTAGTGATAGAGTGTGCGGCAGTATTGTAAAGCCATTTTTCTGCTAAGTCGCACAGTGTGAATGGGAGAAGACGTAAGCGCATAGCATCTAAAGTCAATTGTGAAGTATCTATCATTGCGCATACGTTTTCGAATTTGGTGATGAAAACGTACGCGTCTTCCGACTCAAGCCCGTGAAATTTAGGCAGCAGATTGATGTAGTGGGGTTTAATTTCGAAATTATCCCCGTTAGGTGGTGGAAGAGATAGACAAATAGGAAGAGGACCACGGATAGGATAGCATCTCTCTTGGAGAGAAATGCGCGGAGAATTCTGCGCACCTTCGGGCGGTGGCAGCGTGGTGTTATAATTTGATGGAGTGCCGTCCATCTCGGTCGTGGTGTGTGGTGGGGGAAAAGAAGATGAAGAAGTACCGACTTCGGCGTCGACAGCAGGAACGCGGACAAGACGGGCACTAGGATCCCGTGTCCAGCCGAGCATGCACTAAGCGGGTTTAGTGCAAGTGGTAGCGTGTGTGTGATTTAAAATTGGCTAGTTTTGAAAAGTGGGACTCAAGACAAATCTCTCTAAGATGCACAAGCAACCCTAGAACTAAGGTCACCTAGGTCCAGTCTCTAGACCGCTCCTAGACTTTCAAAGGACAAGCCGCAGGATCAATCCTCTACCGCCTCCGTACTACCCTTGTAGCCAGGTAAGTGCCAGGTAAGTGGGAAGGAACCACAGTAGTGGGCCTAATTAAAAACCACTAGCCTTTGACACACTTGCCTACGCACTACAAAAGTAATGCGGATAAACGATAGATTACCCACGACCTTCCTCTGTCCTTATTGAGCGCGACAGTCCTTAGAGTCTGGTCTAGATATTTTTTAAATTATTGTAGGGTTGATGCAGATGCTCGGTTTGTAATTTGTGGGGCTTAGGAAGGGTGATGAAATCCCCACCTAATCTTGATTTGGTCTTTGCCCCTTAAAGTCCGTATTAAAATATGCAAAACAAAACCAATTACAAAACTTTTGCAAAAAGATTTTTTGAGCGGCGCGATTTTGCAAAGAATCCTGCAGAAGATAGATTTTATTGGATTTGAGAGGAGAGAGAAGGAGTTAAGAAAGATACCAGAGAAGTTCGGAACCCTAGATCTCCTGTTTCCTCAAGTCCGTGACTCCAGATTTCCTCGCAAAATTCACACACAAATCGTTAAATATGCAATTTGCAGTGTTGTTTTAATAATGATATGAATCGTCTAAGAATTCAACACAAATAGTAAGAATAAAAAATTACGCACGTATCCCCGGCAACGGCGCCATTTGATTGTTGCTAAAGAGTGTGTTTGTAGTTAAACCGCAATCAATAACGGTGTCGCGTGTAGCTAGACCGAGATGAGTACGGGTCGTCCTCTGGGAAACGTGGAACCTTTTATTTTTACTTTAGATGTGTTGAGAAAGAGAGGAGGGATAAAGAATTTTATAGAATGGTTTCTAGATCTACGTTAAACAAGAGTGTAAAATATAGATCTAGATTATTTCAAGGATGTGGTTAATATAATAAGGGGGCTTGTAGGGTTCGTTAGGATTTAGTAGTTATGGACGATTAATTAAAAGTTACCCTTTTTATCCATTAATAGATTTAAAACTAGAACGACGGTGATACATGTAGATTAGGGTTTCTGGAGGGAAAAGGAATCCCACTCTTAACCCTTATCTCGACACGGAACTCCGTTCATATCTAGCCTTTACCAAAACAATTATTAATCTAATCTCTAATCGCGGTCGGAACTAGCAAAGAATTGTTAGCGCGCCCGATTAGGATGTTAATAATTCTTTTGATAAAGTTCATAAACTTTATAGGACTTAAAAAGGGTTTAGGGATTTTTATCGTCCATTAGCCTACCCTAATCCTACGAACCCTAACAAGCGGAGAATTACTCGCGCATGTTGGGAGAAAAAGAGATGGAAAGAAATTGCATAATTAAACTACGAAGAAATAGAATAAGAAAAAGAAAGATACCTTTATAAATCAACAAAATTCATTACACTTGAATCCTTAGAAAATGATTACAAATCTAGTTGCTTCTCGATCTCTTCCAAGGAGGTAGACGAACAGTTGATGACCAGTCTGGATGCGTGAGCCGTCTTGGACTTCGTGATCGCGTCGGCTTGATAACTTTCCCAAGAGGCTCTCGGTGCCCTTTTATAGTGCATAGCTAGAATCTTTACGTTGGAAACTTGGTAAAATTCAGCAGTGATTGATCTCCCAAAATTGTAGCAAAAGATCTCTCTAGATTGCCGCGGATCCACGGCCAACAGGGGGGTTTGGCCGCGGTTCCGCGGCCAATGGTGAAGATCATTTCATCATTTTTCTGGGGCTCTATCTTTGGGACATGTGGCAATCCTAGGCACCTTCATAATTCAGAAATCTTCTCTCGGTTGCTTCCAGACTTGGTCTCCAAGTTTTGCTTCTTAATTTGGCAAGTTTTCTTCAACAACTTGATTTGTTTGATAAATTCCGCATAACAACTTGGAAAATTCTGCACAATAATCTCAAATAATATTTAGTAGGCTTAGTTCTACTAGGATTTGGTCAATAGATTTATTTGCATACATTTTCCTACCAAATACTAATTAAAATATATTAACACATGGAAAATAATGTTTTTACACATAAACCCCTATATGTATAATATATTATAATAAAGTACTTTTTTAATATGAAAATGGTAGGAAAAATGTAATACAAATGTGCAGTTTTATCAACTGAACGAGACACATGAGTGGGTCTTCCTAAATGGAGCATAATTCCGAGGGCGGAGACCGGCCGCGTGACTGGTGATTATGGTGGGGTATGGATGTGATAAGAATTATTTGAGCCCGTGGATTGTATACGGTAGTCAGTTTGGAGACCACCCGTAGGGCTGGGAGAATTTTGGGAAATTGGATTTTGGTTGGCATCTGCATCGCTGTACTGGAATATGCTATCAGAGGCGACTCATCATTTTCCGTTTGGAGGTTTGGGGATTTGGAAATTGGTCGGCGTCTGCATCGCTGCACGGGAATATGGTACCAGGAGCGACTCATCACTCCCCATTGGGAATTTAGGGATTTGGAATTTGGTTGGCGTCTGCATCGCTGCACTGGAATATGGTACCAGGAGCGACTCATTATTCACCGTGGGGAATTTGGGGATTTGGAATTTGGTTGGCGTCTGCATCGCTGCACTGGAATATGGTACCAGGAGCGACTCATCATTCGCCATTTGGGGATTTGGATTTTGGTCGGCGTCTGCATCGCTGCACTGGAATATGGTACCAGGAGCGACTCATCATTCGCTATTTGGGGATTTGGATTTTGGTCGGTATCTGCATCGCTGCACTGAAATATGGTAGCAGGAGCGACTCATCATTCGCCTTTAGAGGGTTTTTTTTACCGCGATTGCTCTATTATTTCAGCTTTTCTTATCTCGAAGGTCACGATTGCCCTATCATTTCGGCTATTCATTCGCGGTTGCCCCATTATTTCGGTTGTTTATTTTCATTTTTATTTTATTCGCTGATTTTTATTGCGAGTTGCCCCATCATTTCGGCTTTTTTTCATTTACATACATTTTTTTTTACATTCCCAGTTTAACGACTTAGAGGTCGTTTGTGTTAGGAATATGTATGCCCTAGAGGCCATTATTGTACATTGATGTATATTATAGTGGATGCTTGGACATATATATAGAGGTATGCTATCTGGTTACTCTTTATCTTAACATGTACAATTAGTATTATTATACCGTCTCTCAGAACACATAAAATTGTTGTTTGGCCGGCAAGAATGCCCAAATGGCCAGTGTCGCCGGTTCTTTAGTGAAAGAATGGGTTCGTTTTTTTTGGTGTTCTGTGGTGTTGGGTTTAGGGTTTGATAGTTATGTTTGATTAGCCCAGTTTGCATATGATGTTAACTTTCATATTGGGGCTAATACGGAGTGTTTTGTAGTCGTAATTTTTATATCGTTTCGAGTTTACGTTTGATATGTGATACAGTAGTTGGAATTCACATTAAATTAGTTTTGTGAAAACTAGTTTGATTGTAAATCTAGTATGTTAGTCTCTATTGATCGATTGTCATGAAGTTTCGATTCGGATCGAAAACTCCGTCGCAATCGCACATCGTACGTGAATACTCGTCAGATAACTTTACTAGGTAGCCACGCCCCATAGCCCCGACCAAGTGACTTTAGGAGAACCCCGTTGCCAAAAGCATCCACTCGGGTGCTCGCGGCCACGGTGTTCCGCCTAAGTGCACTTGGTTGACGGCATCGTGGGTGCGGCCATCTATTAAAGTTCCCGACGAGTATTCAATTGGGTGGTCGGGAATCTTGTTGAATTACCCGTCTAAGTTATTGAAAAGTGTTTTCGATATGAGACTAAAATGCAAGGTTTATAGGTTAGGCATGAAATTCGGCATATGAGATATTCCGGGTTTATGATGTCTAAGGAAATGCGGATTCTAATTATTGTAGTTTTTCATTTCTTTTCTGCCACCGTAAGTGTAATATGTAGGGTATCCCAAATCTCGTTGCTATATGTCAACGGAATTTGGGATACGCGTATTTACTTACGTTGATGACATGCGATGTTATATGTTGCTGTGATATGTTATATTGGATCGCCGTGAATGAATAGCCGGGGGTTTTATGTGAGATAAGATTTTTACAATTTTCATTCATGTAAAATTTGTATATAATATTCTTTTATTAGGACACTTCCGGGTTGAAGATGATGTAACCATTGATATATATTATTTACTTTTCTGCATTAGGATAGACCCAAGGCGGGGAGCATAAGTAATCGGGTTCTAGAGTCCAGTGGGAGACCATCTCGAGGAGTCGAGACTGGGTCTCCTAACTCTAGAATTGACAGGGTTGCTTGCCGCTCTCGTAGGGGTCAAGGGACATGGGTTTGGATATTCATCACGACCGTGGAATCCGTGTTTTTCATTACTGGATGAATTTAAAACACGGACCTCCTAGTATATCCAATATTTCATATGTTGACTTCTGCTGCTTGGTTCTGTGATGTGATCATATAACTGCATGAGACGAATGCTATATATATATATGATATATGTAATAAACGTTGCTTATGTTTTGCACCCGCGCCAGTCCAGCCCCCGCTCTGCCATTAGTTAAGTAACCTAACGGTGCATGACGGGGCCCCATGACGAATGCGGATGACATAAGCGTATGTTCTATTTTCGTTTCATTTTCTGTGATGTTTAGGAAATATTAAATGATGGGACTTCATTAATGAGATTAATGAAAAGAAAAGAAACCTAAAGATGTTATAGAATCGAAATTTTAAAAAGATAGCTCTAGTTTTTGCTTTGCATAGTGGTATTCCTTGATGAATATCCAGCACTTCATTCGATGAGTAAAGAGTCGAGATCCCTTCACTTGGAGTGACCTCTTTAGCAAAACTAGCAAATGCTACAACCCATTCGGTTTTGTTTTAATAGCTTCTCTAGTTCTTGTTTTGCATAGTGGTATTCCTTGATGAATATCCAGCACCTCATTCGATGAGGAAAGAGCCAAGATCTCTTCACCGGGAGTGACCTCTTTAGCAAAACTAGCAAAAGATACAAAAACACTCCTTTTCAAAACACTAGATTCTACAACGATATCAAGTTCATTACATTAAAGGTTTTCTTAAAACCAGTCGTAGCCCTCTGTCATTTCAGATAAGCGTTATTTAGTATTCATGCTGCGTTTGTTGACCACAGTCAAGGCGTAGTGTGCGGTAGCTGATTAGTGCTTATCTGCCGCATGTGATGCGATTGGATTAGGGTAGTCGTACGGTTTTGTTGACCATAGTTAAGGGTCGTACGAGTGGGTTTAATTCAATCACGAAATGACGGGTTGAACTTGGCTAGCGCTTATGATTTGTTGACCATAGTTAAGGTCATAAGTTGCTAGGGTTAAAAAGAGATATTGGGGATTTCAAGTGTTGAAATTTGCAATGAGATTGCGTACCTTCTATGAGATAGTTGGATCCCGATACCCACTGCGGGTAAGAGTTACTCCTGGGAGAGTTTTCCACTTTACAAGTAGCCGATCCATTAGGTGTCTAAGAAAGGTGTTAACGGGCCCTTGCGGAAATGAGATTATTTAATTAGTTCCATGCGAAAACATGGGGAGACTCACTCGGAGTACCAATACCTGCCTGGCTGAACGATCGGCGAACTTGTAGGGTGTAATTAATCCCGGCTAATCTTATCTTTTATGGTTTGAAGGAAGATTTGATAAAAACAGTGGGAGCCATCCTGATTAGATAAGATAATAACCAATCTAATCTTGCATAGAGCGCACGCTAATGCCTTTCCTTCTCTCTATCTCCAGGTAGCGAACAATGACATGCCTTAATCAAGATAATAATATGGATGTATTGACCAAACCTACTTATTATACTGGGCTAGGTTCCGCTCTATCTTATGACTGTCATAAGTCTGAGCAAGTAATATGGCAATACCCGGATTCCTACGCCACCCGAACGAAGAAGGAGCATACTGATGCATCTTCTTCGGGTGTGTTGGTTACCGAGAACTGTTTCTCAATTTGCTCTACGTCCTGGGTATTGGATACCGGATCAGGATCCCACATATGTAATTTGTTACATAGGCTAAAGAGAGGTAGACAACTGGGGATGGGTGATAAGTCTCTAGTAGTAGGTAATGGTGCAAATGTTGCAGCCAAAGCAGTTGGCGAATATCACCTAGTGTTATCAACTGGTATTATATTGATTCTGAATGACTGTTACTACGTACCAAAGATGATGTGCAATATTATATCAGTTTCTTTGCTAACTAAAGAAGGATATAATTTCATATTAGAGGATAATGTTATGAACATTTTTCTCAATCAAGTGTTGATTGGGTTTGGCACGTTATGTAATGGTATACACGTTCTAAATCAAACGACAGTTCTAAACGTACAGAACACACACAAGAGGAAGAGTTCAGAAATGAACGAAGCCTACTTATGGCATTGTAGACTAGGTCACATCAATATGACAAGACTAGCTAAGTTACATAAAGATGGATATTTGAATCCGTTCGAATTTACATCTTATGAAACTTGCGAGTCATGTCTCAAAGCTAAAATGACCAAAACTCCGTTTACTGGACATGGAGAAAGAGCTACTGGACTCTTGGGACTGATATATAGTGATGTATGTAGTCTGTTTACCGCCGAAAATGGGGAAGACAAACGTCTTGCCTGAATTTGGGGCAGATGCTATTTGGATTTATCCATTCACCTCTCCGAAGATACCAAGTTGATTTATGGCGTCGTATATGAGAGGTTTGGACGGATGCGGCTGTTGTAGCAGACTTCGTCAGATTGCCCCCCGTTGTGAGGGGTTTTTTTTATTGTGGGGACGCTCTTCCCTGCAGGCGCAAGCCCCTGCAGTTAATTACGTTACCGCATCGCGGTAACCACTTTCTCCTGCTCCAGAAGGTCACTTCGTGTCGTGTGTGTTTGTTTTATTTTTGGTTGCCCGTAGATTGTATACAGAGACTAATTTATGTTTTTGCCCGTAGGGCGTGAATTAGTCCAAATCCGTATATTCTTAGATTTGGGTTTGGGTTGATTCAAGAATCGTTAATCTCGTTTGAGATTAAGATCAACTTAAATGTTTGTTGAGGATACGTTAGTCTAATTTTAGATTAAAATCTACTCAACAGAATTTTGGGATCATTCAGACCCAATAAAAGAGCATTTGGGCTCCATTGTGTTAGTTTAAGGACGTTGTGGTCCGTTGCTAGTTTAAAGACATTGTGGTCCGTATTGGGATGTGCCCATCAATTTGGGAGTGCACCAAAGAGTTATTGGTCATTAGGACCCACCACTTCTCTGAAGATGCTGAAGAATTACAACGACATGTATCCGAGGTGTAAGGAGATGTACCCTTGAACTAATGTCCGTTGGGAGATCAGTGGTCGTGTTTGGGACTAAAACCAATTTGGAAAATGATGCGCACATAGGCTCGGTTGATCTGAATTAGGGATTTGGTCAACTTGGACTCAGCCCACTCAGTCTTTGAATAAAGTGTTAAACACTTGCTTGGGCTCAGCCCCTTTTCTGTCCAAACAATGCTGAGCATTCATATGGGTTCTGACACTCATACTTTGCTTTACTTTCCCCTCTTTTTTTGTTTTTATGGAGCGTTAAACACTCTTTATGGTGCCCACGTGCGGAGCACGTGAGGCGGTTGGCGCTGAGTGTTGGGTATAGTGCCCTCAAGGCAATTATCATAGTCGAAGGCGGGTGATTATGATGATTGAGGGAGGACCTATACCGGTAGAAAAGTCTTACTCGAGATGATAGTATGCTATTTGGGTTGTCTTTATCATTGTTTTCCCCAATCAGAGCAAAACTCTGTTTTGAAATTCAAAATTCAAAACTTGAAGCAACGCTTCAAGTCCAGCGCTAGGCGCGCTGCGCGCCACCTGTCAAACATGGATGCGCTAGCGCCAGGTGCGCTGCGCCCTAGGCAATGCACCATGTGTGCGCTAGCGTAGGCGTGCTGCGCGCTACGTGTCAAACACGTGTGCGCTAGCGCAGGGTGTTGGATCTAGTGCCCTCAAAGTCAATTATTGGATCACAGGCACGTGATTGCAATGATTGAGGGAGGACCTATGCCGGTAGGACGGTCTTACTCAAGATGATAGTATGCTATCTGGTTTATCTTTATCATCGTGTACAGCTTTAGGTGACATTACAGGTCACTATTACACATTGATAGAGCCCTTAGGATTCTTGCTTGACTACCAGCAGTATGATGGCGATCATATACGTGAGAGTTGGATAGTCTATAAGCACATCCTTAAAGTGGTCCCTAGTCATGGGAGTTTCGAGACTGGGCATCGATACTCCATTAGTAGACTAGTGTATACAGTTGAGACCCCGACGAGAGGCGGTGGCCGGTCTTACAAGCCATTGGTGTCAGTTGGATCACCTAAGATGTATACAGGTGCTCATTGGGTTATGAGTACACCGGACATGACTCGCCGGGAACATGCTAGCTGGTATTATACCTGACGTCAGATAGCAGTTCCCTGGTGACATGTGTACAGGTTAGTTCATCGACCTGAGATCGTCATTTATCTCGTGTGAGTTCCCACTGTACTTTGATTACTACCCTACTACGGCTCAAAGGAGTCGTGCAAACAGGTTTTAGTTAGGTACAGTCCCGAGCTACATGGAGGCAGTGAGCGAATCGGCAGGGGTTTCGTCTCTCCCGGTATTGGGGGTGAGATCGTGCTGTATCTAGGAGAGCCATTACACGAAGTCCTTGGCCAAGGCAGGAGATTTACTGGTAGGTATTCCAGTAGTATCTCAAGGTGTTTTGGGCTACACTCCGACACGACTTGTACCGCTTTTGGGGGTCTGACTTTTACCAACCCCCTAGGCCCGACATGCGATGCTCATAGACGAACGGACCGGACTGTACGGATATTGTCACTGACAGACTCAGTAGGGTGTCAGGATGAGTTCGCTCATCGACCTCCCTTTTGGTCAATACCTGGTAGCCCGTTACGTACGGCTAGTACCTCTGACGTGCTAGTGGTTAAATCCACAGCCAAAATATTGACGAGTCTTTAGAGTCCTCCACAGACAGTTTCTCAAGTTTCGGGCGAAACGTTGTAGAGGCCGTATGATATATGGTAGGGTTCGATCATATACGTGCAGTAGTGCACGGATCATGATCGGGCGGATCATACTAGTGGGCTTTGGTTTAAGCCGGATCCTAGTATTAGATTTGTTGGATTACTTTAGTCTCATCGCATTCGCATTCAGTCGGAATGCTGATGCAGGTATGTATATACAGGTGAGGGGTATCCTTGTGATCCGTCACGAGTTTACTTTAGATGTTGCTATATCTTTTTATTGTTGTAAACATTTGGGTTAATGTTTACAAATGGAAATAATGAGCTCAAAGTCATGATTACGAGCATTAATTGTGACACATGCACAAGTGATGACTCATGGTCACTTTCTTTGTGCATGTGTCACATTATTGATTGATTTATGAGTTGATATGATAAGAAGAGAGAGAGAGGGCAGCCAAGGGGAGGGGTTTACTCTTGTGTTTATGAATCTATCTCACTCTCATTTTTGATTATACAACACAAAAAGAAAGCTCTCCTTCTTCCTCCTTCTTTCTTGAGCTCACTATCTCCATTAAAGGCATCATCTTCAACCTTCATCCATACACTCTCATGTATTGAGAATCAATGGATGCTTGAGACAAACTTATCACACACATTCTCTACATCACCTTGGACACGTCGGCTAGCAAACTTCGTGTCCGAGTTGCTTTGGACGAAGCGGGAGACCGTAAAAGGATTCGAAGATGTGGTGCCCTTTCCGACGAGGAGACCGGAGATCGGAGATGCCGCGAGGAGCTTGGGTTGGTGGCCAAAGACCGAAGGACATGAATTGATCGGTATAGCTTTTCTAACCCTTCTCTAGTTTGCTAGTTATAGGTTAATGGTTCGATCCGGGATTAAAGTCTGTGATAGCGCCAGTTTCAAGTTTAAGAAAAGTTTTCGTTTTCGCATTTTGGCCTCGGATCGACGGCCGGGGCGCTACCGTAGACTTACACAGGGCGTGCTGCGCTCTGAGCAGCGCACCACGTGTCAAACACGGGTGCGCTAGCGCAGGGTGGGCTGCGCTCTGAGCAGCGCACCACGTGCAAAGCACGGGTGCGCCAGCGCTGGAATTATAAAATTCCCCACCGTTATATCAAAAGATCTAATAATAATGATAAATCATTAATTAATCAGAATTAAAATTCTGTTATGGAAAGATTTTCCAATCTTGTTAAAAACAAGAAGATTGCCTTCTGTAAAACAGAAGCCATAGGATCAAAGATCCAACGGTGGGAAACATTTTCAAATCAATCAGAGAAAGATCTCTTTAACCGATTCAACAAATCAACTTGCCCTATATAAAGGCCCCAAGACTTCAAGTCTGAGATAGAGAAACCCCCCATAAACTTTGAAAAATTCAAAGAAAGAGAGCAAGCTCTTGAAAGAAGATTATTTTTTCAAGGTAAAGATGATGAATAATGAACACAGAGATGAAATCATCTCATAAAAAGAATAATTATCTTCTTAAAAGATCATAGATCTACAAAGACTAAGGTCTTTCATAATAAAGATCAAAAGATTTCATCACATAATAAAAGAAGAATATATTCTTCACACAGATCATTGATCTATAAAGGCAAAGCCCTTTCAAAAATAAGAACTGTTGTTCTTGAATCTTGAGACAAAGTCTCTTATAAAAGAACAAAAATTTGTTCATAGTTCATAAAAATTGATCGAATGCGCTTTGCGATATTGAAATGCTCTTTGCGCTATTGAACTGCGCCTTGCGCTCTTGAACAGCGCTTCTGCGCTCTCTGGACTGGCGCTCAACGCAAAATGCGCCACGTGTCAACCACGTATGCAACTTGTGCTTTGCGCTTTTGAAATAGCGCACTGCGCTCATGGGCTGGCGCTCAGCGCCAAGCGCACCACGTGTCACTCAGGTGTGCGCCACTAAATTGAAAGCGCAATGCGCTCATAAATTAGCGCTCAACACTCATAAGCTGGCATCATCTGGCGCTCATCATCTGGTGCCTAGCATAGAACGTGACACGTGTCCCTTACATATGCGCCACGTGGCAGAAGCGCACTGCGCTTTTTGATCGGCGCAAAGCGCCTAGCGCACCATAGGTTGCGCTGACAGAACATAAATTGTTCTTTAATAAGCCAGAGCTCTGATGAATGCTCTGCATTCAATACAAGACAAAATTTTTGTCAAGATATAATACTCAGCATTATTAAAAGGGCCAAGCCCAAATAAAGGCTCAATAGCCAGAATAAAAATGTTAAACATTTATTGGACTTAGCCCAATATTGGCCATAAGTCCTCAACTTATATTTAATTGAGCACATCTGCTCATGAATATTTCAACATATCTTAGTACCAAATTGGACTACAGATCTTCCGACCAACTCACACCGGTTCGAGGGTACATCTCTTCACTCCTCTGATATTTGTCGTTGTAATCCTTCAACGTCTTCAGAGAGGTGACGGGTCCCGACAACCATATATTTTATAGACTATGACGTCTTTAAACCGGACTGTGGGGTCCTTAAACTCATGGACTACGATGTCCTTAACCTGGACTGTGGGGTCCTTAAACTCACGGACTATGATGTCCTTAACCTTGGACCACCATGTCCTTAAACTGGTAATGGACCACCATGTCCTTAAACTGGTAACCGACCGCAATGTCCCTAAACTAAACAATAGAATTCAAATGCTTTTTTGTTGGATCTAAATGATCCTGTTAAGTTGATCTTAGTCTAAAAATTAGACTAACGTGTCCTTAATAAACGTTGAGTCGATCTTAGTCTAAAACTAGACTAATGTATCCTTAACAAACGTTTAAATTGATCTTAGTCTCAAATGAGACTAACGTATCCTTAAACCCAAACCAAAACCCAAATCTAAGAAGATACGAATTTGGACTAATCCACGCCCTACGGGCGACAACATAAATTAGTCTCCGTATACAATCCACGGGCAACCACAAACAAAACAAATATCCACGACACGAAGTGACCATTTGGAGAAGGAGAAAGTTGTTACCGCGATGCGGTAGCATAATTAACTGCAGGGGCTTGCGCCTGCAGGGAAGAGGGTCCCCACAATCAAAAACCTCTCAAACGAGAGGGAATCTGACGAAATCTGCTACATCGGCCGCATCCGTTTAAACCTTCGATACATGGTGGCATAAATCAACTTGGCATCTTCGGAGAGGTGGACGGATAGCACCAATTAGCATCTGCCCTCGAATTTCAGGCCTGACGTCCCAACGTCCCGGTCGCGTCTTTCGGCGGGGAACAGATTCTGGCACGCCCGATGGGACCTTTTCCTCTTTCCACTCCACACTTCGTGTGTCGTGTTTTTCCCATGATCAGATAATCGTGGTGTGTATGTTTATGGTTGCCCTTAGGGGAGTGGATACTGAAGCCGACATTTCGTCTTTTCTGAGAATGGAGTTTTCTTTTACTCACACCAACTCAGGCTCTGTCACATCTGGTGGAGTCAAGTATGGGCCACTTGCAGCCTCAAATCCCTGCAATCCGGCTCTTCAAGAAATCAACAGGCTTCTCTTTTGATCGGTGCTCCCACCTCCCACCCTTGGTGCCTCAACGCCGATGGAGGAAGCCCAGGGGAAGTCTGTCTTCCACAGGCTGGTTCCCCAAGCTGCAACTTTGCCGACGAAATCAGTCCTTAAACAACTGGCACCTGCCAAAGACCAAGGTCGACGCAGGGGGCAGAATATTCAAGCTCTCAAAGGAAACATGGGGCAGGCTCGACAAAATCCTGAACCTAATCCCGGCCGTCAGAAACGGTCAACGTCGATATCAGCGTCATGCAAATGAGATGGGGGCAGTTCTCCGTATGGTTCTGTTTCAACCCCAGTGGTGAATGTTGTTGTTCCAACAGCTTCAAATTGTTGTGAAGGGTCAGACAAAGTTCTCCTACCGCAATATTGAAGAAGTCTCCACAGCCCATGGAGATCCCACAAGAGCAGAAACCAGTTCACTCCCTGAGAAGACTTTCCTCATATATATATATAAGGTGTGGAAGCAGGTGAAGGGGACTTACCCCAAGACGGATCCTGATACATCGGTTCCTCCCAAAACCAAAGCGGCTTTTCACAACAAGAGGCCCAATAAAGCTCAAGTGCCTAAGGGTATGGCTGACCTCTCTTGGTGCTTTGAAAACGATGAAGATGAGCTGATCTCAGAATTTCCACCGGTGCCAATAGAGCTGGAAGATGGGATACATACTACTGCAGATGACCTCAGAAAAATTGACTTGGGAACGGAAAATGACCCACGGCCGACGTTCATCAGTGAACTGTTGTCTGAAGAAAAGGAGGCTACTCTTAAAGACGTGCTCATGCAGTATAAAGATTGCTTCGCATGGAACTATTCAGAGATGCCGAGATTCGATCCAGAGATTGCCGTCCACAAGTTGGCGATTTCTCCAGACGTCAAGCCAAACAAACAATCACCGATAAGAATGTGGCTCGAGCTTGAGACGAGCATCAACGCCGAGGTCAGGAAGCTAATCGACTCTGGATTCATCCAAGAGGTTCAGTATCCTGACTGGATCTCCAACATCGTCCCGGTGATGAAGAAAAATAGGACAGTGCGCATATGTATGGACTTTTGGGATCTCAACAAAGCTTGCCCTAAGGACGACTTTCCAGTACCGGTCACTGAGTTGATGATAGATAATACGTCCACTCACGAAGTTTTCTCTTTCATGGACGGCTCATCAGGATACAATCAGATAAAGATGCATCCCGAGGACCAGAAGCATATCGCTTTCCGGACCCCTTTGGATATATTCTGCTACAAGGTAATGCCTTTCGGTCTAAAGAACGCCGGTGCTACCTATCAGAGGGCCATGACGAAGATCTTTGATGATCTCATACATGAAATCGTCGAATTCTATATCGATGACCTCGTAGTTAAAAGCAAATCATACGAGGAACATTTAGAGCATCTGAAGATCGTGTTTCAGTGCCTTTGGAAATACAACTTGAAGATGAACCTTCTTAAATGCGCGTTCGGAGTTTCCTCGGGCAAATTCCTAGGATTCATCGTACGACATCGAGGCATCGAGATAGACCCGTCGAAGATCAAGGCGATCATGGAAATGCCCCCGCCAAAAATTCTCAAGCATCTGCGATCTCTCCAAGGAAAGCTCGCATATATCCGGCGATTCATAGCCAATCTTTCCGGCAAGTGCAGCCCCTACAGCCACTAGATGAAAAAGGGAACCCCGTTCGTCTGGGATCACAAATGCCAAAGCGCACTGGATGAAATCAAGCAATACCTGCAGAATCCACCAGTGCTGGCCGCTCCCGTTAAAGGAAAACCTCTCGTCCTGTATACGACAGCCCTCAAAGGTTCTTTAAGCGCGCCATAGGCACAAGAGAATGATCAAGGGAAAGAAAGAGCTCTCTACTATCTGAGTCGAGTTCTCCTGGGGGCAGAAAGCAACTACTCCCCTATCGAAAAACACTGCCTAGCGTTGATCTTCGCGGTAACGAAGCTCAGACACTACGCGTTGGCGCATGAGGTCCATCTCATATCAAAAGTGGATCCTCTCAAGTATTTGATGTCAAAAGCCATATTAACAGGGCGTCTCGCTAAATGGGACCTACTCTTGATGGAATTCTCGATAACTTATCGGCCTCTTAAGGCAGTGAAAGGCCAGGCCATCGCCGACTTCCTCGCTGAGCACCCGATACCCACCGATTCTCCTTTGAACTGCGAATTGCCAGACGAACATGCGTTTGACACGATCGACGGGGATGATACCCAGTGAGAACTCTATTTTGATGGAGCTTCTTCCATGAAGAAGCACAAACAAAGCATTCCTATAATCAAATCAGGGGTAGGCTTCATCTTCGTGACTCCACAAGGAGGGATAATGCGCTTTGCCTTCTCCTTAACAGAGCCGAGGACGAACAACGAAGCCGAATATGAAGCTTTGATAGCAGGTCTTGAGATCGCCGTTGATATGGGAATTGAAAACCTCCTCATATACGGAGACTTCCAGCTGGTCGTTAGTCAAGTAAACGGCGACTATCAAACGTGCAAACCAGAGTTAGTGAAATACGGCGAGAGAGTGCAGCAACTGCTGACTCAAATTCCTTCCTACGTCCTGAAAAGCATACCGCGTGCGGAAAATAGCAAGGTGGATGCGTTAGCCAAGCTCGCTAAAGAACTGGCTGACGAGAGCTTCGATGACGTGAGGATCATTGTGCAAAGCCGTCGGGTTCTTGCACCGGCAGAAATATCTCCGGAGTCGTCTGAAGAAAAGGGAGCGACCGAGCAAATGGCTATGCAAATAAAAGACCTGGAAAAGGCTGAGGATTGGAGAGAAGTCTTTATAGACTACTTTAAATCCCGTTGAACACCTAAAGATGCGTCCTCAAGACATCAGCTTATGAAACGAGCTCTGTCTTTCGCCTTCGTCAATGATACTCTGTATAAGAGATCATTTGATTCTCTGTGGTTAAGATGCCTAGGACCTGAAGAGGCAAGGAGAGTCATCCAAGAAACTCACGACGGACTCTGCGGTTCTCACCAAGCCGGGCCGAAGATGAAGCTGAAGATCAAACGGATGGGTTATTATTGGCCCACGATGATCCAAGACTGCTTAGAATACGCGAAGCAGTGCCACTCGTGCCAGATTCATGGGGACTTTATCCATCAGCATCCAAATCTACTACATTCAACGGTGGCTAGCCAGCCGTTCGAAATGTGGAGAACTGACATAATCGGCCCCATCGAACCAGTATCGTCTAAAGGACATCGATTCATTTTGGCGACAACTGATTACTTCTCCAAATGGGCAGAAGCAGTACCGCTGAGGGAAGTGAAGACGGAGAATATCCTCCATTTCTTCAAGACACACGTCATTTATCGTTTCGGCACTCCGCGATGGATTATCTCCAATAACGGGCCAGGCTATAGAAGCCACAAGATCAGCCGCTTCGTACAACAGCATAATATAGACATGAGATATTCTTCGGTCTATAATCCCTGAGCTAACGGTCTAGCTGAGGCTTTCAACAAGACCTTGACGAAGATCGTGAAAAAGACGGTGTCTCGAAATAAGAAGGACTGGCATGAGAGACTGCATGAAGCTCTCTGGGCGTATCGAACTACGTTCAAAATGTCTACGAACACAACGCCGTATGCATTGGTGTTCGGCACAGAAGTGATACTCCCCCTTGAGATAGAGTTACCCTCTCTACGAATGGCGGTTCACTACGAGCTAACAAACGAAGAAAATGCTCACCTTCGGCTTGAGGAGCTAGATGCCCTTGATGAAGCTCGTCTCATGGCGCAACAAAATCTGGAGGC
This sequence comes from Agapanthus africanus, assembly GCA_030015575.1. Classification (NCBI taxonomy): domain Eukaryota; kingdom Viridiplantae; phylum Streptophyta; class Magnoliopsida; order Asparagales; family Amaryllidaceae; genus Agapanthus; species Agapanthus africanus. Next base: position 57,818,880 of record CM057349.1, on the reverse strand, counting down.
TTATAAAGCAAAGATGACGCGCTCATATGAAAAATTAACTAGGCCGAGAACGTTCCGCTAAGGCGAACTCGTTCTAGTGGTCAAAAGACCTATGATCCCCAATCGCGCCAAGCAGGGGAAATTCGAGCCGAACTATGAAGGCACGTATATCATAGACAAACTACTAGGGTGGAGCCTATCTACTCATGGATATGCATGGTGAAAGACCTTTCAGGCCAATAAATGGTCGCTTCCTAAAGAAATACTATGCCTGACGAGTCACGGCTTAGGTCAACGATAGATGACGATGACTATGTCCACTCGCCATCTTCCTGAACCCAAACTCTATAAGTAGTAGCCGGTCCGGACCGAAACGTCCTTAAACTAACGATGGACCACTATGTCCTAAAACTAGCTGATGACCGAAACGTCGTTAAACTACTACCAACCCGCGGCATCCTCAGGCTGACGTGGTTAAAAAAATGGAAAAAATGGTATGTCCATAAGCGAAAAGGGCACGGATGAAAACCCGAGAGGGCTCCATGAGTAAAAACAGCAGGGCTACCGGCGAGTTTTGTGAAAACCCGAAAGGGCGCAATCTCGTTAAAAAGACACTTGCAAGGTCCTCTCGACCCTGTAAGGAGAAACCACCTGCGTGAGATCCTTACGACTCACAAGGGAGCAACACACTTAGGGATCCTTACGATTCCTAAGGAGAAATTATACTTGCGAGATCCTCACGACTCGTAAGGAGAACCCTCCTATGAGACCCTCACGGCTCATAGGATTCAAAAGTCTTAAGCTACAGGGGGTCTGAACCTGTTCTTAAGCAGCCATCACAACCTCCGATTTTGCCCTACAAGCGGCCCAATATTTACCCTTGTATACAATCCACGGGCGCGAAAAAACATTTCCCTAACAAAGTCCTACCCGCGACTAGGGATATGTCTACATGGTGAACAACCCTTGTAAGTCCTCTCGACTTATAAGGAGAAAACACTCTTGTAAGATCCTTATGACTTATAAGATAACATGCACTTATGAATCCTCACGATTCTTAAGGAGAAAACACACCTACGTGATCCTCACGAATCGTAGGGAGAAATATCTTCATGAGACCCTTACGGCTCATGAAGTCAAAGCCTTAGTCGATAGGATCCTGACCCTGTTCACTAAGCCACCTTTGTTCGACATCGACGGAGGCAAATGATGATTCGCTCCTGGCAATATCCTAGTTGTAGCGGTGCTGATGCCGAAATCGGTGTCTAATTTCAAGCTTGCAGCAAGAAGCTAGCGAGCCACATATGCATACAAAATAGCCGAAATGATGGGGCAACTTGCAACAAAATCAGCGAGTAAAAATATATGCATGAAAAATAGCTGAAATGATTGGGCAACTCGCAATAAAAAGCAGCGAGTAAAAATAAAATAAATAGCCGAAATGATTGGGCGCTGCGAAAAATAGCCGAAATGATTGGGCAATCGCGATATAAAAAACTGAAATGATAGAGCATCGCGGAAAGAAATTAAAAAAAATGAAAAAAGTGAAACTTTATGCCCTACAAGTGATATCACATCAATCCCTGTATACAATCCAAGGGCGCAAACAAAGAAAGAATCACACCTTCCCTCCCCAGGCTTCATCAGAAAACGAAGCCAAATCTCGACGGTGCAGGGATAGCCTAGAGATCATCAAAAGCGTTCCTTCCAGTTCCGGCAGGATTCAAACGCTATAATCAACCCTGGAGCTACGGCAAAGTCCCTACTCCAAATCTCGATGGTTCCCAGACAACCTAGAGACCACCTCGACATTCGTCTCGTTATAGCAGACGCAACGTCAGCAAGGCGGAGTGATGGCAAAATCTCAATTCCACCTCAGCATTCGTTTCATTACACCAGACGCAATGTCAACAACGGTGTTCCTTCGCAGTCCAGCAGGATGCAGATGCAACGTCAACGAAAGACCTCATGGTCAAAACGATGGAGCCACGGCTTAGTCCCTAGTTCCAAATCTCGATGGTTCACAGACAACTTAAAGATCACCTTGACATTCGTCTCGTCACAGCAGACGCAACATCACCAAACGGAGCCACGGCAAAATCCTTAGTTCCAAGCCTCGACGGTTCACCAACAACCTAGCGACAACCGCGACATTCGTCTCGATACAGCAGACGCAATGCCAGCAAACGAAGCAAATGCCAAATTCCTAGCTTCAGGGTCTTGATGGCAACTCATATAAAACCTGAAAGACTATCGGAGTGTTGGATATAGTGCCCTCAAAGTTAATTATTAGATCACAGGCACATGATTGCAATGATTGAGGGAGGACCTATACCGGTAGGACAGTCTTACTCAAGATGATAGTATGCTATCTGGTTTATCTTTATCATCGTGTACATACTTTAGGTGACATTACAGGTCACTATTGCACGTTGATAGAGCCCATATGATTCTTGCTTGACGGCCAGCAGTATGACGGTGATCATATACGTGGGAGCTGGGATCTATAAGCACATCCTTAAAAGGTCCCTAGTCAAGGGAGTTTTCGAGACAGGGCATCGATACTCCAGAGTAGACTAGTGCATACAGTCGAGACCCCGACAAGGGGCGGTGGCCGGTCTCACAAGCCATTGGTGTCAGTTGGATCACCTAAGATGTATACAGGTGCTCATTGGGTTATGTCACGCCTCGCTTCCTGGTATACGACGAAGGGGACGCGACGAAGCCCGCTACGTATTTACTCAAAAGCAAATACGCTAAGCGTAACTAAGCAATATAAAAGAAAATACACAAGAGACAAGATATAATGAAAACATCAATTTTTATTTATTAACATTATTTTGTACAATGCATGAACAGGTAATACAACTGAAATAAAAAGATGCCTAAATAATGGCATAACAGGAAATGAAAAGTACCGAATGGAAAAGTGTACAATGAAACTACAGTGCCGGATCTTCGGCAAACTGGTCCAAGTCTCCTGCAAATGGCTCGATCTCCGCCGGGTCCAAACCACCTGACGACATTCAAAGAAGAAAGAAATAGAATGTCGTCAGCAAACAGGTCGCTCGGTAAGTCCCAAAGATAAGGGAGAAATTGTCACGCCCCGCTTCCCAGAGTACGCTAAGTTGGGCACGTGACATAGCTAACCATGCTACCTGTGGATAGGAAAAAGTCCTTCCACAGTCACATTACGGCTATAGAGATATCAAGAACAGGAAAATAAACTAAACTATCTAGTACATGTCCATGAGCCTGAATAAATGAGTCAAGAAATGATAATATGCGGAAGCAAAAGATACAATAAATGAAACACCTGGAAAGTAAAACTGCATACCAACAGGATCTTCACCGCTCGGTCTAACAGAGGCAATACTCCTGATTAGTCTGCAACAAAGGTAGAGGATCTGGGCCATGCAAAACCCAGACGTCAGCACGTCATAACATCAAGCGATAATATAAACAGAGGTAGCAATACATGCAAGTATGAGTATAAATAATAAAACAAGCATAACGGTGATATAAGTACGGACAGTGGGGTAATGTGCAGTGAGAAATCTAAACTAGTCTATTGGGTTAACTACTCTCAAGTCTTTGAAATCAATTTGATGAATCATCGATGTAACTCAATAGTATCCCGTGCGTGCCCGAGATCACGGTCTATGACTCTCGGGCTGAACCCGAGACGTGTCGCAAGGCAGTAAAGGATAGTAGGTAATGACGAGTGATGTCCATAGCATCACTCCGGGGCTGGCCTAGCCCGTAAGACTGAATAGAACTGTCGAGTTACAAGTCAGGTTTCATCATTGATTGTTTCATCATTGATTTCCCCATACCCCCAGGTAGTGTATTCAAGTTAGGTATTAAGTAATCTAGAGCTAATGCCAACACAGGATCAGGCAGGTACAGGTTTGTCTGGATAGACAACAGGAACGGTCCGTAAGGACAACAGGTCAGGTTTGTTAGCATTAGACACAAGATCAGGTAACGGGTAATGCCATGGTACATCAGGTCAAGCTAGGTAGTATAGGTATCATGTCATGTCAAGAGGTGCACGGTACCATGTCGTGTCAGGTAGTAGGTGTAACAAGTCATGTCAGGGTGCACAAGATGTCATGTGGGTGCTCAAATAATCCAACTAACATAAGTATGGGTATACAAACAAGCATGGGTACTAATAAAACGATAAAATGAAATATTGTAATGTGATATGCAAAAAGGTACAGATTCAAACATATGGTTACACGGTTATCAGTTTGGGTTTAAGGGATAGTTTCAACAATACTTAAATACAATATAACAAATATGGATGTTAAAATCCTGTGAATATGTACTAAATAATCTAAAGATGCAATTGAATATAAATTAGGCTAGATGTATGCAAACGGTCGTCCGATGGAGTATAAACTATAAAAGGGGTACTGTGGGTTATACAAATAATTGTTATTTGATTTACATATGGATGTTGGTACTATGTATAGTAAAACTAAATGCAACATGGTATGTTCCGAGCTATAAATCTAAAATGATATAATGGACATCGAAATGTTAACATGGAACAAGCGGCATTAAATTCAATCTACCAATACAATATGCAGTTGAATAAGTATATAATAATACAATAGCATGTAGCAAGTTTTACTTGCCTTGATCGGATCACGAAGCGGTATACGGAACGTCACGCGTCGGCGGGAAAAGTCGCGACGCGCGCACGGTACACGGAATGAGTCCAAACAACGCACTAGGGAAACACACGGGTCAGAGATGCTTGCTGGGTCATCGTGATCGTCGCCGGCACGGTCGGATTCTGGCAACAAAACAACAGCGAACATATCAAGAGAAATGCACAAAGAATATGAAGAATAAAAGAAGAAGAAGGTCTCACTGTGGCTAGGGGTTCTGGGACTTCAGGGGAGTCGGTAAGGGGCGACGACGACGAGGGTTGCCGGCGGGGGGTTTCCCGGCGAAGGGTAGTGGCTACGGTGGCAAGGAAGGGTGCTCGGTTCATAGGTTTATAGGGCCAGAGAAAGAGAGAGGGGAGAAGATAGGGAGGTGGTGACCAAAGGGAGGCCGATGCTTTGGTCGACGGAGACGGGAAGTGGAGGCGGCGGCGATGGGTGTGCAGGTGTTAGGGTCGGTTGGTGCAGGGAGCTTGCTCGGGGTTTGGAGAGAGGTGTGTGCGAGGTTGAGGAGAAGAAGGAATAGAGATGAGGTTGAAGTGATGGCGAGGGAGGTGATGGGGTGACGACGGTGAGGGAGGCAGGGTCATGGGTTAGTGTTGTTGGTGCAAGCGGAGTTGGGTTAGATGTTGGGTCGAGGGGTTTGTAGAGGAGGAGAGAAGGGAAGAGGGAAGAGAGAGATGAGCGGAGGAAGAGATGAGGAGAGGAGAGAAAGGTGGAGGAGATGGTGGTCGCAGGGGTGACACGACTCATGCTCACCGCGAGAGGAGAGAGGGAGAGATCGCGAGAGGAGAGAAGGAGAAAAAGAGAGAGAAAGAGAAAGGAAGAGAGAGGTGGGGTCGGCTCAAAGAAAAGAGAAAGAATGATTGGCTTGTGGGGAAAGGAAGAAAGAAAAAGAGAGAGAGAGCCGAGGAAAAAAAATAGTGAAAGATTTTAAAGATTGAAAAAGATTTTAGCTGTTAAAATTAAGTTTAAACTGTCGATTTAAAAAAATAAATATTATATTAAATAAAATTGGATTTTCAGGTAAATACAAATTTAGTCCAAAATACGCCCGGGTCGGGTCTAAAATTTCAGTTTTAAAATATGAAAAATATATATGCGACGTCCAAATTTTAAAATGAATGCTCAGGTAACGAAAATGCATACCCTCAAGAACGGATGCACGTACGTGCGCGTAGCCATCCAAACACGTCTGTTTCACTGAACGGGACGAGAACAAGATGCGCGAATGCTACCACGGGTTAGGGGTATCATGCAGGCCATGAAATGTAATTTTTAAATTATTTTCTATGACTTAAAAGTTATATGATAAACATGCGATGTCAGATGAAATGCCAATATGTAGTTTATACTAGATGCACGTGTCAATGCAGCAAGTCAGGGTAACCTATAAACATAAATCAATCAAGTTCAAGCAAGCGGGCCGGGTCGAATGCAATGTAAAATATAAACTACTATTTGCACCCAAACACGATAAATCAAGAATTATTACGAATAAGGAATACGAGAACTGGAATTGGTATAAATGAACTCGGGTGTTACATTATACCCAACTACAAAAAGAATTTCGTCCTTGAAATTCCAAGAACAAGAAAGGATAAACAATCAAGAAACTACAAGAATAGATGTGGAAACTTCTGGCGGATTTCATCTTCTCGTTCCCAAGTTGATCCTCCATGCGAGTGATTTCCTAAAGAAACAAATGCAAGAGGGATAACCTTGTTTTTAAGAACCCTTTTTCCTTCGATCCACAATCGACATTGGTTGCTCCTCAAAAGTAAAATCTTCACGTACAGTCAGCTCCGAATGATCCTACACATGTGTTTCATCTCGAACATACCTACGGAGTTAAGGTACGTAACACACGTCATGAACATTCTCCAAAGATTGTAGTAACGCCAAACGATATGCTACTTCTCCAACACGCTCCAAAATCTCGAAAGGTCCGACGAATCGAGGACTAAGCTTGCCTCGACTCACGAAACGAATAACTCTTCTAGTTGGTGGTATCTTCTAGTTGGCGGTATCTTCAAAATTCCAAATCACTAACCACGAACTCCAGAGATCTTCTCGATATATCTGCCCTACTCTTCTGTCGGTCTTGTGCTGCTTTTATATGATTCCGGATGGTGTTAACCTTCTCAACTGTTTGCACTACTAAATCTGGTCCCAACAGTCTTCGTTCACCAATATCGTCCCAACAAACTGGTGAACGACACTTGCGACCATACAAAGCTTCGAATGGAGCCATCTGAATAGTCGCCTGGAAACTGTCGTTGTAAGAAAACTCCACCAAATGTAGATGATCCTCCCATGAACCCTTGAAGTCTAACATGCAATCTCTCAATATATCTTCAAGAGTTTGGATCGTTCTTTTCGACTGGCCATCTCTTTGAGGATGATAAGCTGTGCTAAACTTCAAACGAGTCCCCAACTTTCCTGTAAACTCCTCCAAAAGTGTGTTAAGAAACGAGTGCCACGGTCAGACACGATACTCACATACTCCATGCAATCTCACAATCTTCTGCATGTACCATTTTGCCAAAGTTTCTGTTGATTAACCAACTCGAAAAGGAATTAAATGAGCTGCCTTGGTCAAACGATTAATAATCACCCAAACTGCATTGTTGCCCTTTGGACTCCGCGGTAAAGCTGTCACGAAGTCCATGGTTATATGTTCCTACTTCTATTGAGGAATCGGAAGTGGTTGCAATAAACCAGCAACCCTTTGATGTTCAGCCTTAAATTGCTGACACACCAAGCACTTTGCTACAAAGCGGGCAATCTCCCGTTTCATGCCTTTCCACCAGAAATGCTGTCGTAGATCTCGGTACATCTTTATGCCTCCTGGATGTACGGAATATGCGGAACTGTGCACCTCCTTCATAACTTCTTCGTGAATGTCTCCCTTTGGCACACGCAAACGACTACCATATCGCAACGAACCATCTTCATGAACCAATAAGTCCATTCGAAGTCCAGCTTCAACCTGTTCTCGAAATTTCTGCAATCTTGGGTCCCGCAATTGCGCTGCTTTAATATTCTCGATCAACGACGACTGTACTTGCAGCTGCATCAACTGTCCTGAAGAATGCGGTAGCACAACTTCCAAATCGGATCTCCGAAAGTCTTCAACAAGTTCCTTCTGTGCAGTCAACATCTGAATTGCTGGCAACCGACTAAGCGCATCCGGCACAACATTGACTTTCCCCGGATGGTATTCAAGATCAAGATCGTAGTCAGCCATCAGCTCCAACCATCTACGCTGCCTCATATTAAGCTCCTTCTGTGTGAACACGTACTTTAGGCTTTTGTGATCGGTGAAAACTTCGCCCCTTTCGCCCAATAAGTAGTGTCTCCAAATCTTCAAAGCGAAAATCACCGCTGCTAGCTCCAAGTCATGAGTTGGGTAATTCTTCTCATGGGTCTTCAACTGTCTCGATGCGTAAGCTATAACCTTCCCATGCTGCATCAAAACACATCCCAATCCTTTCTCAGATGCGTCGCTGTGAATCACCAATCCTCCAGAACTGTCTGGCACGATTAAAATAGGAGCGGTTATCAATCTCTGCTTCAATGCCTCAAAAGCTGACACACACTTATCCGTTCATACAAACGGTACTTCCTTGCGCGTAAGCTTGGTCAAGGCTCAGCCAAACGAGCAAAATTCTCCACGAACCTTCTGTAGTATCCTGCAAGTCCAAGAAAACTTTTGATCTCTACAACCTTCTTCGGAATAGGCCAATCTTGAACTGCTGCAATCTTTCGGATCAACGGCGATTCCATCTCCAGCCACAACGTGCCCCAAAATTCACTGCTTCAAGCCAAAACTCGCACTTACTCATCTTTGCATACAATTTCCTTGCCTCAATGTCTGCAGTGCAATCTTCAAGTGTTCTACATGCTCTTCCTTGCTCCCTGAGTAGACCAGAATATCATCAATGAAGACCACAATAAACTGGTCCAAGAACGGTGAAACATTCGGTTCATCAAGTCCTTAAATATTGCCAGCGCATTCGTTACTCCGAAGGGCATCACCAAATACTCGTAATGTCCATACCGAGTTCTGAACGCAGTCTTGCAAATATCCTCTGACTTAACTCGGACATGATGATATTCGGATCACAAATCCATCTTCGAGAATACCCTCGCGCCACTAAGCTGCTCCAATAATTTACCAATGCGAGGGATCGGGTACTTGTTCTTAATAGTCACCCGGTTTAATTTTCGATAATCGATGCACATCCTCCTTGTGACATCATCTTCTTTACTAGAAGAATTAGAGTTCTCCAAAGTGAGTTGCTGCTGCGAATCCATTCCTTCTCAAGCAATTCTGCAATCTGCTTCTTGACTTCCTCCATCACCACTGGTGCCATTGGATAGTACGCCATAGAGATTGGAGCTGCACCAGGAACAAGATCAATCCTGAACCCCACATCTCGTTTTGAGGTAAACCCGAGATGTCCTCGAACACTTCCATGAACTCTCGAAATATAGCCGGCGCTTCCTCCTTAACAACCTCCATCGACGAAAGAGCATTATTTGTCGGCCTAGCCCTAAACTCGACTGGCCCGACAGAACTGCTTCCTCCAGCAAAGACGAACTCCGGATGTCCAGGAATCTGGAAAATCACTTTCTTCGCCCTACAATCAATGTGAGCGTAGAAAGTACCGAGAAAATCCATTCCTAAGACAACAACAAACAAAGGGATGCACCAGAATTGAAGAATTCCAATGTGGGGAAAACATGAACAAGTAAGATACCGAGATGACTTCATCCGAAGTCAAGATACGGAAGAGGATTAAGCACAGTAAACATGATTCAAGCTGGCGATGAAACAATAACTGGTAAGCAATGAAACCGAGAGAAGCAAGGTATTATAACGATCATGGAATAAGGAAGTGAATCAAGACCAGGACTCCAAGTTACTTAAATAGAGTACCGCATTGTAACCATGCTGCAGTTCATGGGTACAATTACATAACTCCACTCAAGTCACCCAAATCCTAGTATCGGAATCAAGGAATATGGAGAAACAATAGTGAACCAAAAGGTTTCAAGTCGAGATGCAAGTGGTTTGCATATCGTCAAGGCGAAGGATAAAAGAAGGATATGATTCAAGAATCACGATAACAAGGTGGCAGGACATGTTCCTAATCACGAGTATTCTGATTCGTGTATTGGGTCCAATATCCAACTACAAAAGAATCAAACTCGATTAACCTATATCCTATGGCTCTAATACCAAAAGAACCATGTCACGCCTTGCTTCCCAGAGTACGCTAAGTTAGGCACGTGACATAGCCAACCATGCTACCTGTGGATAGGAAAAATCCTTCCACAGTCACATTACGGCTGTAGAGATATCAAGAACAGGAAAGTAAACTAAACTATCTAGTACATGTCCATGAGCCAGAATAAATGAGTCAAGAAATGATAATATGCGGAAGCAAAAGATACAATAAATGAAACACCTGGAAAGTAAAACTGCATACCAACAGGATCTTCACCGCTCGGTCTAACAGCGGCAATACTCCTGATCAATCTGCAACAAAGGTAGAGGATCTGGGCCATGCAAAACCCAGACGTCAGCGCGTCATAACATCAAGCGATAATATAAACAGGGGTAGCAATACATGCAAGTATGAGTATAAATGATAAAATAAGCATAACAGTGATATAAGTAAGGACAGTGGGGTAATGTGTAGTGAGAAATCTAAACTAGTCTATTGGGTTAACTACTCTCAAGTCTTTGAAATCAATTTGTTAAATCATCGATGTAACTCAATAGTATCCCGTGCGTGCCCGGGATCACGGTCTATGACTTTTGGGCTGAACCCGAGACGTGCCGCAAGGTAGTAAAGGATGGTAGGTAATGACGAGTGATGTCCATAGCATCACTCCGGGGCTGGCCTAGCCCATAAGAATGATCAGAACAGGTATAGAACTGTCGAGTTACAAGTCAGGTTTCATCATTGATTTCCCCATACCCCCAGGTTGTGTATTCAAGTCAGGAATTAAGTAATCTAGAGCTAATGCCAACACAGGATCAGGCAGGTACATGTTTGTCTGGATAGACAACAGGAACGGTCCGTAAGGATAACAGGTCAGGTTTGTTGGCATTAGATATAAGATTAGGTAACAGGTAAAGCCATGGTACATCAGGTCAACCCAGGTAGTATAGGTATCATGTCATGTCAAGAGGTGCACGGTACCATGTCGTGTCAGGTAGTAGGTGTAACAAGTCATGTCAGGATGCACAATATGTCATGTGGGTGCTCAAATAATCCAACTAACATAAGCATGGGTATACAAACAAGCATGGGTACTAATAGAACGATAAAATGAAATATTGTAATGTGATATGCAAAAAGGTACAGGTTCAAACATATGGTTACGCGGTTATCAGTTTGGGTTTAAGAGATAGTTTCAACAATACTTAAATACAATATAACAAATATGGATGTTAAAATCCTGTGAATATGTACTAAATAATCTAGAGATGCAATTGAATATAAATTAGGCTAGATGTATGCAAACGGTCGTCCGATAGGGTATAAACTATAAAAAGGGTACTGTGGGTTATACAAATAATTGTTATTTGATTTACATATGGATGTTGGTACTATGTATAGTAAAACTAAATGCAACATGGTATGTTCCGAGCTATAAATCTAAAATGATATAATGGACATCGAAATGTTAACATGGAACAAGCGGCATTAAATTCAATCTACCAATACAATATGCAGTTGAATAAGTATATAATAATACAATAGCATGTAGCAAGTTTTACTTGCCTTGATCGGATCACGAAGCGGTATACGGAACGTCACGCGTCGGCGGGAAAAGTCGCAACGCGCGCACGGTACACGGAATGAGTCCAAACAACGCACTAGGGAAACACACGGGTCAGAGATGCTTGCTGGGTCGTCGTGATCGTCGCCGGCACGGTCGGATTCCGGCAACAAAACAACAGCGAACATATCAAGAGAAATGCATAAAGAATATGAAGAATAAAAGAAGAAGAAGGTCTCACTGTGGCTAGGGGTTCTGGGACTTCAGGGGAGTCGGTAAGGGGCGACGACGACGAGGGTTGCCGGCGGGGGTTTCCCGGCGAAGGGTAGTGGCTACGGTGGCAAGGAAGGGTGCTCGGTTCATAGGTTTATAGGGCCAGAGAAAGAGAGAGGGGAGAAGATAGGGAGGTGGTGACCAAGGGGAGGCCGATGCTTTGGTCGACGGAGACGGGAAGTGGAGGCGGCGGCGATGGGTGTGCAGGTGTTAGGGTCGGTTGGTGCAGGGAGCTTGCTCGGGGTTTGGAGAGAGGTGTGTGCGAGGTTGAATAGAAGAAGGAATAGAGATGAGGTTGAGGTGATGGCGGGGGAGGTGATCGGGCGACGGGTTAGGGTTGTTGGTGCAAGCAGAGTTGGGTTAGATGTTGGGTCGAGGGGTTTGTAGAGGAGGAGAGAAGGGAAGAGGGAAGAGAGAGATGAGCGGAGGAAGAGATGAGGAGAGGAGAGAAAGGTGGAGGAGATGGTGGTCGCTGGGGTGACGCGACTCATGCTCACTGCGAGAGGAAAGAGGGAGAGATCGCGAGAGGAGAGAAAGAGAGAAAGAGAGAGAAAGAGAAAGGAAGGGAGAGGTGGGGTCGGCTCAAAGAAAAGAGAAAGAATGATTGGCTCGTGGGGAAAGGAAGAAAGAAAAAGAGAGAGAGAGCTGAGGAAAAAAAATAGAGAAAGATTTTAAAAATTGAAAAAGATTTTAGCTGTTAAAATTAAGTTTAAACTGTCGATTTAAAAAAATAAATATTATATTAAATAAAATTGGATTTTCAGGTAAATACAAATTTAGTCCAAAATACGCCCGGGTCGGGTCTAAAATTTCAGTTTTAAAATATGAAAAATATATATGCGACGTCCAAATTTTAAAATGAATGCTCAGGTAACGAAAATGCATACCCCCAAGAACGGATGCACGTACGTGCCCGTAGCCATCCAAACACGTCTGTTTCACTGAACGGGACGAGAACAAGATGCGCGAATGCTACCACGGGGTTAGGGGTATCATCCAGGCCATGAAATGTAATTTTAAAATTATTTTCTGTGACTTAAAAGTTATATGATAAACATGCGATGTCAGATGAAATGCCAATATGTAGTTTATATTAGATGCACGTGTCAATGCAGCAAGCTAGGGTAACCTATAAAGATAAATCAATCAAGTTCAAGCAAGCGGGTCGGGTCGAATGCAATGTAAAATGTAAACTACCATTCGCACCCAAACACGATAAATCAAGAATTATTACGAATAAGGAATACGAGAACTGGAATTGGTATAAATGAACTCGGGTGTTACAGAAATAGACAGAGAGTAAGAGAGAGAGAGAGAGAGTAGCTTTTAATGTTGTATTATAATATTGTAATGTTGTATTAACGCTGTTGTTTGTAGCCTGTTACTGAAGATGCCAGTGTATACGAGGGGAGTCCCACTTATACCGGGGACCTTGGTAACCTGTAGTATAAGGCTCCATCGATAATACCACGGAACAACGGTATGGATGTAATTACGTCTTAAGTGACCACCTCGTGCCACCTTTAACATATTCCGTACCAGTCTACCCCTTAAACCCAGCAGTGTTTTGATTGTATTGTTTGTCTTGTAAATTGTATTGATTGTATAATTGATTGACTGACCGAAACCATGATATCGGTAAACGGATATAACTGTAAAGTCATGTAAATGGAATAACTGGAGAATCATATAAGTGGAATATATCCATGGTTCGGTTCAGTCAAGTCATATAGATTGATAATTGAATTCATGAATTCATATTGTGTTGTAATATTGAAGATTGTAGATTGTACTTGAATCATATTCAAGTCAAATATAATTAGACTCAAACCCGAGCCAGACAATTAAAAATGTAAATCGAAGTCTTGATTAATTCTTACCTATAATTTGCTAGGGTCCTTAGGGAAATTTATAAAACTTGAGGGGGTTTTATGTAAAAATACTTTTATATACTTTTCAAAATACACCTCAAGTATTCATTATTCGTTTTTAGAATTGTAATGAATGTGGATTTTATATTGAGCCATTTCTAGTGAAAATATCCTAGTTAATAAATAAGGTATTTATCTGTAATATTGATTTATTTGAAGTTCATGGTATTTTAGTGTAAAATTTATTCTTGTGATTTTTAGAAAAAAATGTGGAATATTTATATCATAATAAAATAGGTATTTTAATGCTAAATATACATATATTTATACAAAAATAATTTTAATATATATTGTATATTCCAAAAATCTCATTTTCTTAAAATATCGTATTTTAAACCTTTCGAGACCGAATGCTCCTTGTGGAGCTCTGAATCTCGCACTACTAAGCCCGAGAATGTGTGATAATCCGCACCATCCCGAACGGGTTCCCCAAGGTGGTTTGTAGCGGCGCTTTGCAAAGATTATAAAATACTAAATCCTTTAGAAAACTGTTTTATAAAGTAAAAGGTATTTATTTGTAAAAATGTCAATTTTCTGTATTTTAGATTCTAGGGTTTCCTAAGTCAACTAGCCTATTTCTAAATAGTCTAAACGACAAGTTGTTAGATACCTCAAATTGCCTCTTCACCGCCAATTGTGGCCAGGTAAGTACAAATGAGGAAAGGAGGGATCCAGTCATGAATCACCGTGAGACGGGCCTTTTAAAGTTAGCTTTCTCACTTGCCTAGCCTAGATACCATAAAATCAGGTTTAGATAAACGACTGATGTCCATAACTAATCGTATTTTCCTAATAAGAGGTATTTATTTAAAAGTGTGTCAACTCTAAATCTTTTATGATAGTTTTATTAAGTATATGCTATTTAAATGTAAATTCTTGTTTTCTCGTATTCTAAGGTTTCAATGGTATCGTGTTAGGTTGTATGTAAGTGTGTGAGGAGTTAGGTCGTTAGCTCATGATCTACTATAAATGTATAGCAAGTTGATGGTGTTAAATGAAAGAGTGAAATATTGTGGTATTTAAGCGAAAATACGGTAAATTGAGAAAGTTATCATTTCATGTGGTGAAACTTGTTTAAATTCTTTGATTAGTGTTTAGTAGTCAACATAAGGATGTTTAATTATGATTGTAATAGTGAGAAGTGAAATTTATAGAAAACCGAATCAGAAATCGGATTTGTTCCGATTTCGTCGGGTTTGTAATTTCGTATTTTCTTGAATAGGGAAGAGAGAGATAGAAAGGGACTTACGGGTTTTCGATTACACTAGAGTGAGGGGGAACTAAAGGGATTGCCGATGAGTTGTGTCGTCGCCGGTAGTTCCTAAAAACGTCGCCGGAATTTCCACCGGAATTTCGTCGGAGCTTCGCCGCGAGCTTGTTTTCAAAGTACACAACTCTTGGAAAATTTTGAGAGAGTGAGCTTAGGATTTTGGGATGAGAGGGTAGAGGGGAGGGGGTGTATTTATAGGGTAGGCTAGGGGTAGGGTAGGTGAAGGGTTTTTAAATAATAAAAAAATATAGAAAATATAGAAAATTCATTAAAACTTGGAGTAATTAGGTGTTAATGGACATTCTGGAACCGATCTGAAGATTTAAAGTGTGCAGGGGGGTTAGGAAGGCGAAGAGCCCCAACTTTCATGTTGAGGACTCGGCCGTCCGGCCGGCGGCGCCGGCCCGAGTCAGCCGGTCCGCCGGCCGACGCGACCGAGTCGGGCCGAGTCAGTTGGTCGGGGGGTAGGGTGTCTCCTGGTGTAGCCTCTGGTGCATTTAAGTTTTCAGGTGCAGTTCAAGTTTTAGGAGTTATGGTGTTTGGACTGTTGGGCTTCCAAAGAATTTAAAACAAAATAATATTAAAAATAATGTGGGGCAGGGGATTTGAACTCTGGTGGCTTAGTTCAGCAATGCAAGGTTTTACCAATAAGCTACAAGCTCCTTCTTGTAATTAAATTGCTAATTAATTACTTAAGTCTTGTGCTCAGGGAATAATTACCCCTTTATGAATTTTTGAAAAAATATTTTAAAAATTTGTATAGGGAAAAGTGTATAAGAAAATTAGGGTTGTTACATTCTACCCTCCTTATAAAAAATTCGTCCTCGAAATTTGTAAATGGAAAGTATAACAAATCCAAGGAAAGTTTAGTGCTGGTGTATTGACAGTATGCGAAAAATAATAAGGTGGTGCAAGGGTTTTAAAAATATGAAGAATGTGTGAAGGAATGAAAGGATGAGAAGATTTTGGTAAAATTGTAAAAGAGGTGAGGGAATTTTGGGTTAGGACAGATTCAAGATATATGATTCAAAGAATAAGAAATGATGGGATTAAAGGAACATGATTGTAAAGAATGTTTTAGTTGCTGGTTCTTGTGTTTTATATTGCTTAGGGTTCCATACAGCTCTGACCTACATGGTCCACCAACAAAACCTGTCACGCCCCACTTCCCGGTATACGTCGAAGGGGACGCGACGAGGCCCGCTACGTATTTACTCAAAAGCAAATACGTTAAGCGTAACTAAGCAATATAAAAGAAAATACACAAGAGACAAGATATAATAAAAACAACAACTTTTATTTATTAACATTTTTTTGTACAATGCATGAAAAGGAAATACAACTGAAATAAAAAGATGCCTAAACAGTGGTATAATAGGAAAAGTACTGAATGGAAAAGTGTACAATGAAACTACAGTGCTGGATCTTCGGCAAACTGGTCCAAGTCTCCTGCAGATGGCTCGATCTCCGCCGGGTCCAAACCGCCTGACGACATTCAAAGAAGAAAGAAATAAAATGTCGTCAGCGAACAGGTCGCTCGGTAAGTCCCAAAGATAAAGGAGAAATAGACATAGAGTAAGAGAGAGAGAGAGTAGCTTTTAATGTTTTATTATAATATTGTAATGTTGTATTAACGTTGTTGTTTGTAGCCTGGTACAGAAGATGCCAGTGTATACGAGGGGGGTCCCACTTACACCGGGGACCTTGGTAACCTGTAGTACAATACTCTGTCGATAATACCACGGAACAACGGCATGGATGTAATTACGTCTTAAGTGACCACCTCGTGCCACCTTTAACATATTCCGTATCAGTCTACCCCTTAAACCCCGCAGTGTTTTGATTGTATTGTTTGTCTTGTAAGTTGTATTGATTGTATAATTGATTGACTGATCGAAACCATGATATCGGTAAATGGATATAACTGTAGAGTCATGTAAATGGAATAACTGGAGAATCATATAAGTGGAGTATATCCATGGTTCGGTTCAGTCAAGTCATATAGACTGATAATTGAATTCATGAATTCATGTTGTGTTGTAATAGTGAAGATTGTAGATTTTACTTGAATCATATTCAAGTCAAATATAATCAGATTCAAACCTGAGCCAGACAATTAAAAATGTAAATCGAAATCTTGATTAATTCTTACCTATAATTTGCTAGGGTTCTTAGGAAAATTTATAAAACTTGAGGGGGGTTTATGTAAAAATACTTTTATATACTTTTCAAAATACACCTTAAGTATTCATTATTCGTCTTTAGAGTTGTAATGAATGTGGATTTTATATTGAGCCATTTCTAGTGAAAATACCCTAGTTTTATAAATAAGGTATTTATCTGTAATATTGATTTATTTGAAGTTCATGATATTTTAGTGTAAAATTTATTCTTGTGATTTTTAGAAAAAAATGTGGAATATTTATATCATAATAAAATAGGATATTTTAATGCTAAATATACATATATTTATACAAAAATAATTTTAATATATATTTTATATTCCAAAAATCTTATTTTCTTAAGATGTCGTATTTTAAACCTTTCGAGACCGAATGCTCATTGCGGAGGTCTGAATCTCGCACTACTAAGCCCGAGAATCTGCGATAATTCGCACCATCCCGAATGGGTTCCCCAAGGTGGGTTGTAGCGGCACTTTACAAAGATTGTAAAGTACTAAATCCTTTAGAAAACGGTTTTATAATTTAAAAGGTTTTATTTGTAAAAATGTCAATTTTCCGTATTTTAGATTTTAGGGTTTCCTAAGTCAACTAGCCTATTTCTAAATAGTCTAAACGACAAGTTGTTAGATGCCTCAAATCGCCTTTTCACCGCTAATTGTGGCCAGTGTAAGTACAAATGAGGAAAGGAAGGATCCGCTCACGAATCACCGTGAGACGGGCCTTTTAAAGTTACCTTTCTCACTCTCCAAGCCTAGACACCACAAATTCAGGTTTAGATAAACGACCAATGTGCACAACTTATCGTATTTTCCTCATAACAGGTATTTATTTAAAAGTGTGTCAACTTTAAATCTTTTATGATAGTTTTATTAAGTATATGATATTTAAATGTAAATTCTTGTTTTCTCGTATTCTAAGATTCAATGGTATCGTGTTAGGTGTATGTAAGTGTGTGAGGAGGTAGGTCGTTATCTCGTGATCTACTATAAATGTATAGGCAAGTTGATGGTGTTAAATAAAAGAGTGAAACATTGTGGTATTTAAGCGAAAAATATGGTAAATTGAGAAAGCTATCATTTCATGCGGTGAAACTTGTTCAAATTCTTTGATTAGTGTTTAGTAGTCACATAAGGATATTTAATTATGATTGTATTAGTGAGAAGTGAAATTTATAGAAAACCGAATCGAAAATCGAATTCGTTCCAATTCCGTCGGAATTGTAATTTCGTATTTTTTGAATAGGGAAGAGAGAGATAGAAAGGGACTTACGGATTTTCGATTACATTAGAGTGAGGGGGAACTAAAGGATTGCCGATGTGTGCGTCGTCGCCGGTAGTTCCTAAAAACGTTGCCGGAATTTCCGCCGAAATTTCGTCGGAGTTTCGCCTGCGAACTTGGTTTCAAAGCACACAACTCTTGGAAAATTTTGAGAGAGTGAGCTTAGGATTTTGAGATGAGAGGGTAGAGGGGAAGGGGGTATATTTATAGGGTAGGCTAGGGATAGGGTAGGTGAAGAGTTTTTAAATAATAATAAAAATATAAAAATATAGAAAATTCATTAAAAATGGAGTAATTAGGTGTTAATGGCATTCTGGAACCAATCTGAAGATTTAAAGTATGCAGGGGGTTAGGAAGGCGAAGAGCCCCAACTTTCATGTTGGGGACTCGGCCGTTCGGCCGAGTCCGGCGGGCAGCGCCGGCCCGAGTTGGCCGAGTCAGGCCGAGTCAGGTGGTCGGGGGGTGGGGTGTCTCCTGTGTAGCCTCTGGTGCATTTTACTTTTCAGGTGTAGTTCAAGTTTTGAGAGTTATGGTGTTTGGACTGTTGGGCTTCCAAAGAATTTAAAACAAAATAATATTAAAAATAATGTGGGGTAGGGGATTTGAACTCTAGTGGCTTGGTTCAGCAATGTAAGGTATTACCAATGAGCTACAAGCTTCTTCTTTTAATTAAATTGCTAATTAATTACTTAAGTCTTGTGCTCAGGCAATAAATACCCCTTTATGAATTTTTGAAAAACATTTCAAAAT
Source organism: Agapanthus africanus (assembly GCA_030015575.1). Classification (NCBI taxonomy): domain Eukaryota; kingdom Viridiplantae; phylum Streptophyta; class Magnoliopsida; order Asparagales; family Amaryllidaceae; genus Agapanthus; species Agapanthus africanus. The sequence goes on along the minus strand of CM057349.1, from coordinate 57,799,736 downwards.
TTTGTATAGAAAAAGTGTATAAGAAAATTAGGGTTGTTACATTCTACCCTCTTTATAAAAATTTCGTCCTCGAAATTTGTAAAAGAAAAGTGTAACAAATCCAAGGAAAGTTTGGTGCTGGTGTACTGACAGTATGCGAAAAATAACAAAGTGGTGCAAGGGTTTTAGAAATGTGAAGAATGTGTGAAGGAATGAAAGGATGCGAAGGTTTTGGTAAAATTGTAAAAGAGGTGAGGGAATTTTGGGTTAGGACAGATTCAAGATATATGATTCAAAGAATAAGAAATGATGGGATTAAAAGAACATGATGTAAAGAATGTTTAGTTGCTGGTTCTTGTGTTTTATATTGCTTAGGGTTCCATACAGCTCTGACCTGCATGGGCCACCAACAAAACCTGTCACGCCCCACTTCCCGGTATACGTCGAAGGGGATGCGACGAGGCCCGCTACGTATTTACTCAAAAGCAATACGCTAAGCGTAACTAAGCAATATAAAAGAAAATACACAAGAGACAAGATATATAAAAAACAAAAACTTTTATTTATTAACATTCTTTGTACAATGCATGAAAAGGAAATACAACTGAAATAAAAAGATGCCTAAACAGTGGCATAACAGGAAATGAAAAGTATTGAATGGAAAAGTGTACAATGAAACTACAGTGCTGGATCTTCGGCAAACTGGTCCAAGTCTCCTGCAGATGGCTCGATCTCCGCCGGGTCCAAACCGCCTGACGACATTCAAAGAAGAAAGAAAATAGAATGTCGTCAGCGAACAGGTCGCTTGGTAAGTCCCAAAGATAGGGAGAAATAGACAGAGAGTAAGAGAGAGAGAGAGAGTAACTTTAATGTTGTATTATAATATTGTAATGTTGTATTAACGCGTGTTGTTTGTAGTCTGGTACAGAAGATTCCAGTGTATACGAGGGAAGTCCCACTTACACCGGGGACCTTGGTAACCTGATACGTAAGGCTCCGTCGATAATACACGGAACAACGGCATGGATGTAATTACGTCTTAAGTGACCACCTCGTGCCACCGTTAACATATTCCGTACCAGTCTACCCCTTAAACCCCGCAGTGTTTTGATTGTATTGTTTGTCTTGTAAATTGTATTGATTGTATAATTGATTGACTGACCGAAACCATGATATCGGTAAACGGATATAACTGTAAATTCATGTAAATGGAATAACTGGAGAATCATATAAGTGGAATATATCCATGGTTCGGTTCAGTCAAGTCATATAGATTGATAATTGAATTCATGGATTCATGTTGTGTTGTATATTGAAGATTGTAGATTGTACTGAATCATATTCAAGTCAAATATAATCAGACTCAAACCCGAGCAGACAATTAAAAATGTAAATCGAAATCTTGATTAATTCTTACCTATAATTTGCTAGGGTCCTTAGGGAAATTTATTAACTTGAGGGGGTTTTATGTAAAATACTTTTATATACTTTTCAAAATACACCTCAAATATTCATTATTCGTCTTTAGAGTTGTAATGTATGTGGATTTTATTGAGCAATTCTAGTGACAATTTAATAAATATCCTACTTTTTAATAAGGTATTTATCTGTATATTGATTTATTTGAAGTTCAAGATATTTTAGTGTAAAATTTATTCTTAGTGATTTTTAGATAAAAATGTGGAATATTATATCATAATAAAATAGGTATTTTAAAGCTAAATATACTATTATTTATACAAAAATAATTTTAATATATATTTTATATTCCAAAAATCTCATTTTCTTAAGATGTCGTATTTTAAACTTTTCGAGACTGAATGCTCCTTGCGGAGGTTCGAATCTCGCACTACTAAGCCCGAGAATGTGCGATAATCCACACCATCCCGAACAGATTCCCAAGGTGGGTTGTTAGCGCGTTTACAAAGATTGTAAGATACTATATCCTTTAAAAAACGGTTTTATAATGTAAAACGTATTTATTTGTAAAAATGTCAATTTTCCGTAGTTTAGATTTTAGGGTTTTCTAAGTCAACTAGCCTATTTCTAAATAGTTAAACGACAAGTTGTTAGATATCTCATATCTTCTTTTCACCGCCAATTGTGGCCAGGTAAGTACAAATGAGAAAAGGAGGGATATCCGCTCACGAATCACCGTGAGACGGGCCTTTAAAATTACCTTTCTCACTTGCCTAGCCTAGACACCACAAAGTCAGGTTAGATAAACGATCGATTACCACAACTTATCGTATTTTCCTAATAAGGATATTTATTTAAAAGTGTGTCAACTCTAAATCTTTTATGATAGTTTTATTAAGTATATGCTATTTAAATGTAAATTCTTGTTTTCTCGTATTCTAAGGTTTCATGGTATCGTGTTAGGTGTATGTAAGTGTGTGAGGAGGTAGATTGTTAGCTCGTGGTCTACTATAATGTATAGCAAGTGATGGTGTTAATGAAAGAGTGAAACATGTGGTATTTAAGCGAAAATACGGTAATTGAGACAAGCTATCATTCATGTGGTGAAACTTGTTCAAATTTTTGATTAGTGTGTTTGTTGTCAATATAAAGATGTTTAATTATGATTGTATAGTGAGAAGTGAAATTTATAGAAAACCGAATCGGAAATCGGATTTGTTCGATTGCAGTCGGGTTTGTAATTCGTATTTTCTTGAATAGGGAAGAGAGAGATAGAAAGGACTTACGGGTTTTCGATTACACTAGAGTGAGGGGGAACTAAAGGGATTGCCGATGCGTTGCGTCGTCGCCGATAATTCCTAAAAACGTCGCCGGAATTTCCACCGGAATTTCGTCGGAGTTTCGCCGCGACCTTGTTTCAAAGTACACAACTCTTGGAAAATTTTAAGAGAGTGAGCTTAGGATTTTGGGATAAGAGGGTAGAGGGGGAGGGGTGTTATTAGGTAGGTAGGGGAGCTAGGGTAGGAGAAGGGTTTTAAATAATAAAAAAAATAAAAAAATATAGAAAATTAATTAAAAATTGGAGTAATTAGGTGTTAATGGGCATTCTGGAACCGATCTGAAGATTTAAAGTGTGCAGGAGGGTTAGGAAGGCGAAGAGCCCTACTTGTCATGTTTGGGGACTCGGCCGTCGGCCGAGTCCGGCGCGGCCGAGTCGGGCCGAGTCAGGTGGTCTGGGGGTGGAGTGTCTCCTGGTATAGCCTCTGGGCATTTAACTTTTCAGGTGTAGTTCAAGTTTTGGGAGTTATGGTGTTTGGAGTTTTGGGTTTTCAAGAATTTAAAACAAAATATATTAAAAATAATGTGGGGCAGGGGTTATGAACTCTGGTGGCGTTAGTTCAGCATGCAAGGTATATCTCATTGAGCTACAAGCTCTTTCTGTAATGTAAATTGCTATTAATTACTTAAGTCTTGTGCTCAGGCATTAAATACCCCTTGAATTCGCCATTTTGCAATAAATACCCCTTTATGAATTTTTGAAAAAACATTTCAAAAATTTGTATAGGAAAAAGTGTATAAGAAAATTAGGGTTGTTACAGGTTATGAGTACACAGGACAAGACTCGCCGGGAACATACTAGTTGGTATTATACCTGACGTCAGATAGCAGTTCCCTGGTGACATGTGTACAGGTGAGTTTATCGACCTGAGATCGTCATTTGTCTCGTGTGAGTTCCCACTGTGCTTTGATTGCAACCCTACCATGGCTCAAAGGAGTCGTGCAAACAAATTTTAGTTAGATACAGTCCCAAGCCACATGGAGGCAGTGAGCGGATCGGCAGGGTTTTCGTCTCTCCCGGTATTGGGGGTGAGATCGCGCTGTGTCTAGGAGAGCCATTACATGAAGTCCTTGGCCAAGGCAGGAGATTTACTGATAGGTATTCCAGTATTATCTCAGGGTGTTCTGGGCTACACTCCGACACGACTTGTACCGCTTTTGGGGGTCTGACTTTTACCAACCCCCTAGGCCTGACATGCGATGCTCATAGACGAACGGACCGGACTGTACAGATATTTTCACTGACAGGCTCAGTAGGGTGTCAGGATGAGTTCGCTCATCGACCTCCCTTTTGGTCAATACCTGGTAGCCCGTTACGTACGGCTAGTACCACTGACGTGCTAGTGTTTAAATCCACAGCCAAACTATTGACGAGTCTTTAGAGTCCCCCACAGACAGTTTCTCAAGTTTCAGGCGAAACGTTGTAGAGGCCGTATGATATATGGCAGGGTTCGATCATATACGTGCAGTAGTGCATGGATCATGATCGGGCGGATCGTACTAGTGGGCTTTGGTTTAAGCCGGATCCTAATATTAGATTTGTTGGATTACTTTAGTCTCATCGTATTTGCATTCAGTCGGAATGTAGATGCAGGTATGTATATACAGGTGAGGGGTATCCTTGTGATCCGTCACGAGTTTACTTTAGATGTTGCCATATCTTTTTATTGTTGTAAACATTTGGGTTAATGTTTACAAATGGAAATAATGAGCTCAAAGTCATGATTAGGAGCATTAATTATGATACATGCACAAGTGATGACTCATAGTCTCTTTCTTTGTGCATGTATCACATTATTGATTGATTTAAGTGTTGATATGATAAGAGGAAAGAGAGAGGGCAACCATATGATGGGGTTTGCTCTTGTATTATTCTTGATCTCACTCTCATTTTTCATACAACACAAAAAGGAAAGCTCTTCTTCTTCCTCCTTCTTTCTTGAGCTCACAAGTTCCACCATTGGCATCAACTTCAACCTCCATCCATACACTCTCATGTGTTAAGAATCAATGGATGCTTGAGACAAAATGATCACACACATTCTCTACTTCGCCTTGGACACGTCGGCTAGCAAATTTCGTGTCCTAGTTGTTTCGGATGAAGCGGGAGCCCGTAAAAGGATTCGAAGATGTGGTGCCCTTCCGACGAGGAAATCGAAGATCGGAGATGCCGCGAGGAGCAAGAGATGGTGGCAAAAGACCGAAGGACACGAATCGATCGGTATAGCCTTTCTAACCTTTCTCTAGTTTGCTAGTTATAGGTTAATGGTTCGATCCGGGATTAAAATCTGCGATAGCGCCAGTTTCAAGTTTAAGAAAAAGTTTTCGTTTCCGCATTTTGGCCTCGGGTCGACGGCCGGGGCGCTACCGTAGACTTACACGGAGACAGAGCCACGCCATTAAACTTTACTTGCTTGTTTTAACGTGTTTAAAATATCGATCGAACGAAATTTCCAAAACCACGATTCCAATTTATGCAGTTTCTGTCGAAATTTTTTTGTCGTCGAAAAATTATTTTGAGTGTTTCAGAAAATCAGGCAGGCTTTTTTAAGACATCTGTGAAAATTTGGTAGCATGATGCTACAGTGCCGCCGCGGAACCGCGGCCATACCCTTGTTTTGGCCGCGGTTCTGCCGCCACTATGTGTCATCTCTGCACCAATTTTTTTACAGTGGTCTTAATCTTGGAGTTGGGGTTTTTGGAATATTTTGTTTGGGCCCAGATTTGTTACAGTACTGGATTTGTGCTTGGGGCCCATTTCGGGAAATTTTGTCGATCGAATATTTTAAATACGTTAGTTTACAGCACTTACATTATATCTGCGACCGTGAATGTCATTTGATCGGTAAATTTTGTCTAATTGCTATAGCCCTTTTAGACAGATTTGCGAAAGCGACAATCATGTTGATATTCTGTGTTGTGCTGTGATGTTGCGGATTTGTCGTGGTGGATAGCCTGGTTGCAATGGTAGTACAGTTTGATATTATTTGTACATTTGATTTTGCAGGGCGAGCGTCCGACATGTGGACTGCCGTTACTGCCTGTTTGTATATTATTCTTTTGGGGCACGACCGGGCTGAGGTCGATATACTAGGATTACCCCAAGGTGGGGTGCACGGATAGCCGGGTTCTAGAGGGCAACATGCCCGCATCTCATGGCTTTGAGACGGAGGGGGTTTCGCTTTAGAATTGGCGGGCTATTCGCCGCACTCGTAGGGGGTATAGGTTGACCCAAGGAGGGGTGCTCAAGTTACCGGATTCCCTGAAGTGCTGGGTGGTCCATTCACTTTGTTGAAGGGGGCTGCATCGCTTCAGGTTTTGGCGGGTAACTTTCCGCACCCATAGGGCTGTAGGACTTCATTGCACAGGCTATCCACACGTCCAGGAGAACGCTGGGTTTCACTTGCGGCTCAAAGGAAACCCGGGGATCCCAGATTATCTGTATTGTTCTGTGATACTTATTACTCTCTGTGATGTTGCATTTATCATGCCTGGACAATTATTATATATTGATATATATATATACTAGTAGATATTGTATATGTTTTACACCTGCGCTAGTCCAGTCCCCGCTCTGTCGTTAGTTAAGTAACATAACGGGTGATGACGGGACCCAGTGGCGAATGCGGATGGCATATACGTACATCATATTTTCGTTCTTTTGTGGTGTGATTAATTGATGGGATTGCATTGATTCGGATCAATGCAAGCTAAACAAACCTATTCTTATGTTGTTGGAACATTTTTCAAAAAGCTGTTATTGCAAGGACGTTCTCTTTTGTTTTGCACAGTGGTATTCGGTTATGAATATCCAGCACCTCAGTCGACGAGGCAAAGGCCGAGATCCCTTCACCGGGAGTGACCCCTTAGGCAGAAGTTTGCGTCAGGGTAATAACTTCACTATAGTCGATTACTTTTTGCTTTGCATCGTGGTATTCAGTTGGAATATCCTGCACCTCATTCTACGGGGAAAGAGCCAAGATCCCTTCACCGGGGGTGACCTTTTTAGCAAAGGTTTTCGCCACTATATTTTTATAAAAAGCTATCCGGTTCCTTCAACGATATCAAGTTCATTACGTTAAAGGTTTTTTGCCAAAAAACATTCGTAGCCCTCCGTCATTTCAGACGGGTAGCACTTAGTATTCATGCTATGTTTGTTGGCCTTCGTCATGGCATAGTGTATGGTAGCTATTTGTTACTTTTCTGCTGTATAGATAGATGCGTTGGTTTAGAACAGTCGTATAGCCTTGTTGACCTTCGTCAAGGGCTTGTACGGGTGGGTTCAAATTAACCTGGACAATGACGGATAGAACTTGACATGTGACTTATGATTTGTTGACCTTCGTCAAGGTCATAAGAGCATGGGGTAAAAATCACATTGGGAGTTTCTAAAGAAACTGAAACTTGCCAAATATGCGCATACCTTCTGGAGTGTGATAACGTGAGTGGATTCCATCACGTTATCATGCGATGATAGTTGGATCCCGATTCCCACTGATGAGTTGGTTTACTCCTCGGGTGATCCCGACTAATTCTTCTTTCAGGTTTGGAGGAGAATTTGAGGATACAGTGGGAGGTTTCCTGATTAGATAAAGTGATAACCATTCTGATTTAGGTTAGAGTGCACACAGAGTATTTCTTTTCTCTCTCTCTTTGGCAGCGACCATGGCCCGACCCTAGACTATGACTCAGTGATCAAGATTAACCGAACTTTCTTAAAACACTGGCTTTTAGATTGTCAGAATTGCATACCTCATTGCCACTCCTACTTTTACCCTTTTCTCCAGAACACCCCGTATTACTACGAATGTCCACTTCCATTGGATAAAACCATCGTATGGTTATATACGAACTCGAAGGAACTTGTTCCAGATTCGAGGATGGTTTCCGGTTCTGGAGAAAATGAATAGGACTATTCAGTTGTCTTTTCCTTTTACCTTCTCTCAGGTTGCGAGTGCTCCTTTGATTAGGACGGTACACCTATTATGCTAATTGGATAGTCTTCTTCCAAACCATAGGCAGGTGTCGAACGGTGGGGAATGAAGAAAACCAATTAGCCTAATGATGGTGTACAGAAGGTAATAAGTTAAGACAAATAAAGGGATTAGAAAGAGGGCAAAGTAAACTGCGACTGCTATTCACGACCAAACCAAGTATTTCATCGCCACTCCTACTTCACCTTTGTATTTCTCCAGGACACTCCGTATCACTATGAAGATCCACAGTTATTTGGATATTCCATCGTATGGTTATATACGAACTCGAAGGAACTTGTTCCAGTTCGGAGATGGATTCTGGTTCAGGAGAAATAGGAATAAGATTTTATTCAGTTGTCTTTTATCTTCACCTTCTTTCAGGTTACGAGTACTCCTAGGATTAGGAGAGTACACCTATTATGCTTATTGGATAGTCTTCTTCTAAACCATAAGCTGGTGCCGAACGGTAGGGAGGGATGAAAACCATTTAGCCTAAAGGGGTGTGCAGAAGGTAATGACTAAAGACATAAAAAGGGATTTGGAGAGATGGAAAAGAAATATACAGTTACAGTTGTGAATCTGATAATGGAAGAGGCATTACTAGGAATACTCGGATACCCCTTCGAAACATTTATATGTTTCAGTTTCACTGTGTATTGTTAAAAGAAAACTGATTTCCCAATTAGCCCTTGCTCCAGGGTATGTATTTACCAGGTTTGATTCTCATATCTGTATGGTTTAACAGATGATGAGTGGGAGTAAGTTATTGGGAATTGGGTGATCATCCTCATTCTATCGGGATTCGTTGTAATTGGTGATATTTGAGGAAATCGCCTGGGTTGTTTGCCGGACGGCAAATATGTGGTTTTGAATATCCGTTGTTATGTACCAATTTCAAATTGATATATCTGTACATTTATTTTTATAAAGTGAGATATAACTTTTTGAAATTATGTCTATGACATTTACCTATATCAGTGGATGGTTAGGTAAGGAGGATTAAACAGCGGTGTAATTCTTCTTAACCATAAGTACAGTTTTCAACCTAAGACACACAGGGAATGAGTTATTAAACTCAGGGGACTTATACAGAGTATTGTATGTTGTCAAGTGTCCATGAGGACAGAGGGGTTGGTACTCGTACTATATTCTGTTTACTTGTGACTTCTCTAGTTCTTAGACATGTGTTTCGTAGAAATGCAAGGTCTAAGTCTTGAGAAGTTATAGGTATATGAATAAAGTAGAGAACTACATATTGCAAGTATCAGGATTCTTCAAGGTGATTTTAGATATAGATACTTGTGTATGGTATTCAGTTGATAGTAATGATTATGAGAACTTGCTTCTCTTTCAGGTTACTCACATTTGGATGTATTCCTAAGTTGAGTAATGCTGATCAGCCTCTCTCCATTTAGTTGACATGCACTGGAGACAGCTGCATGATTTGAATCTGGTTCCAATTAAATCAGTTCCTCTGTTTCTATATTAGGATATAGAATAGTTCATATCTTAACAATGTTAAGGTACAGGGATTTGTCCGGCTTATGCTTAAAAGCAGACTCTGGATAACTCAAGGCACATTTCTATAATGGCTGTTTGTGGGTTGACCCGGGCTATGACGAGGGTTGACTTTCTACCATCTGGAAGATCAATAGTGATATTGTTCTTGACTCGCCACAGTTTTAGTAAAATGGATTTTTTTTCAGAAAATAGTAGTGGGAGTATGGTAGAACTGGAAGTGATTCCAGAACCGCAAACGATTACTGAAAATTTAATAGGACCTAAAGATTCAATCTAGTTTGACATTCTATTAGCCACTCCGCAGATATGGTGGGTAACCTCAGGCACCCGAGAGGTACTCCGGTAGCCTCAAGGACGGTGACAGGGAGGTTCTTCTTTATCCAGACTTGCCATTGCTATTGTTCCAGACTGTGAGACCCGGCAGGAGGATGAGTATAGCGTCGTTCTAAACTAGTTTTAGAAGTGTACGTGTATATGACTCTGCCAGAGGGTTGTCGTAGTCAGTTGGAGCAGCAGAAGCATAATGGACAAGTAGCTTATGTCTATTTATGGACTAAAGCAGATATAGCAGAGATAGATCATCTATTTCTGATGTGACAGTCATAGGTTTGACTTCATCAGAATAGGGGATGGATCTGTTAAGAAGGTAGTAAGGTGTGATGTCCTGGTATTTGGATGACATACATAGAGTAGGAAGTTAAACTCCTATACTACGATCGGTTATAATTTGGTTGTCATACAGTGGTTTCTCAACATAGGACATGAATATAATATCAGACATTCTGGTTACTAGATCTATGGTTTTAGATCTAGATTTGGGTAGTTTCCCAATCTGGGTATTTAGACAGCATTCTAAAGGTGTTTTATAGAATGGACGACTCCAGGCACGGTAGTGTACCTGCAGGTGATGGAGTCACCCTCTCTAAAGGTGTCTTACAGACTAAGAGGGAGAGGGATATGCATGATTGGCAGGTCACTTGCTTAGGCAATTGAGTTGATTATGAGATGTCAAGTACCACACCAGATGTTGTTTTTTGCACTAGATGCAATAAGTTGATATTAATCCTATCCTGGAGAAACGTTCGGAAGCAGTTTTAGAACATAAGTGGATGTTCTAGGGATATGATAACAACATCCTCTTTAAGGAGACGGTTATCATTCCAGGCTTCCAAGGTGACCTAGATGACAGAGTGACTGTCAGAGTTATAGTTTTCCATCTGACGAGGGGAAGTGGTTTGGACAGGTGATCCAAGCGGACACTGAGGGAGGTATGACGCAGGATACTGATTAAGTTCAGTTGACGATACAGTCTAAGAAGTTTGGATTTAGAGTTCATTTATGAACTAGGTCCCATCAGATATCCAAACATATTCTAAGACAGGTATTGCTCATTTCGGGAGATGGCTTTCTCCGCGAACTAGAGATAAAGAGAGACATAGAAAGAAACATTAGGGCGGATCCTCTTACTGAGGCTATTTCTCGAATGCAATAGTTTCGCAAACGGGCTTTGTGAAACTGATTAGTAGAGGAATTGGGTGTTCGGTATCACACGGACTGTGAGTATGCGACATCGCAATAATTAGCCTTGAGTGCAAGTAGGAGATTGTTGGATATAGTACCTTCAAAGTCAATTATTGGATCACAGGAACGTGATTGCAATGATTGAGGGAGGGCCTATGCCGGTAGGACAGTCTTACTCAAGATGATAGTATGCTATCTGGTTTATCTTTATCATCGTGTACATGTTTTAGGTGACATTACAGGTCACTATTGCACGTTGATAGAGCCCATAGGATTCTTGCTTGACGGCCAGCAGTATGATGGCGATCATATACGTGCGAGCTGGGGTCTATAAGCATATCCTTAAAAGGTCCCTATTCGAGGGAGTTTTCGAGACAGGGAATCGATACTCCAGTGTAGACGAGTGTATACAGTCGAGATCGCGACGAGGGGAGGTAGCCGGTCTCACAAGCCATTGGTGTCAGTTGGATCACTTAAGATGTATACAGGTGCTCATTGGGTTATGAGTACACTGGACAGGACTCACCGGGAATATGCTAGTTGGTATTATACCTGACATCAGATAGCAGTTCCCTGGTGACATGTGTACAGGTTAGTTCATCGACCTGAGATCGTCATTTGTCTCGAGTGAGTTCCCACTGTGCTTTGATTGCTACCCTACCACAACTCAAAGGAGTCATGCAAACAGGTTTTAGTTGGGTACAGTCCCGAGCCACATGGAGGCAGTGAGCGGATCGGCAGGGGTTTCGTCTCTCCCGGTATTGGGGGTGAGATCGCGCTGTGTCTAGGAGAGCCATTACACGAAGTACTTGGCCAAGGCAGGAGATTTACTGGTAGGTATTCCAGTAGTATCTCAGGGTGTTCTGGGCTATACTCCGACACGACTTGTACCGCTTTGGGGGGTATGACTTTTACCAACCCCCTAAGCCTGACATGTGATTCTCATAGATGAACGGACCGGACTGTACGGATATTGTCACTGACAGGCTCAGTAGGGTGTCAGGATGAATTCTCTCATCGACCTCCCTTTTGGTCAATACCTGGTAGCCCGTTACGTACGGCTAGTACCACTGACGTGTTAGTGGTTAAATCCACAGCCAAACTATTGACGAGTCTTTAGAGGCCCCCACAGACAGTTTCTCAAGTTTCGGGCGAAACGTTGTAGAGGCCATATGTTATATGGCAGGGTTCGATCATATACGTGCAGTAGTGCACGGATCATGATCGGGCGGATCGTGCTAGTGGGCTTTGGTTTAAGCCGGATCCTAGTATTAGATTTGTTGGATTACTTTAGTCTCATCGCATTCGCATTCAGTCGGAATGTGGATGCAGGTATGTATATACAGGTGAGGGGTATCCTTGTGATCCGTCACGAGTTTACTTTAGATGTTGCCATATCTTTTTATTGTTGTAAACATTTGGGTTAATGTTTACAAATGGAAATAATGAGCTCAAAGTTATGATTAGGAGCATTAATTGTGACACATGCACAAGTGATGACTCATGTCTCTTTCTTTGTGCATGTGTCACATTATTGATTGATTTAAGTGTTGATATGATAAAAGGAAAGAGAGAAGGCAGCCATATGATGGGGTTTGCTCTTGTATTATTCTTGATCTCACTCTCATTTTTCATACAACACAAAAAGGAAAGCTCTTCTTCTTCCTCCTTCTTTCTTGAGCTCACAAGTTCCACCATTGGCATCAACTTCAACCTTCATCCATACACTTACATATGTTGAGAATCAATGGATGCTTGAGACAAAATGATCACACACATTCTCTACTTCATCTTGGACATGTCGGCTAGCAAGTTTCGTGTCCGAGTTGGTTCGGATGAAGCGGGAGCCCGTAAAAGGATTCGAAGATGTGGTGCCCTTCCGACGAGGAGACCAGAGATCGAAGATGCCGCGAGGAGCAAGAGATGGTGGCAAAAGACCGAAGGACATGGATCTATCGGTATAGCCTTTCTAACCTTTCTCTAGTTTGCTAGTTATAGGTTAATGGTTCGATCCGGGATTAAAGTCTGCGATAGCGCCGGTTTCAAGTTTAAGAAAAAGTTTTCGTTTCCGCATTTTGGCCTCGGATCGACGGCCGGGGCGCTACCGTAGACTTACACGGAGATCATCCCACACCGGCGCGGAGTGGTCACCATCTCGACGTTCATCTCGATACAGCAGACGAGATGTCATCACAACGTTCTTCCTCCAACAGGATTCGGACACGCTAAAATAAACGAAGCGAAAGCTAAATTCCTAGCTTCAGGGTCTTGACGGCAACTCATATAAAACCTGAAAAACTATCAGAGATCATCCTACGCTAGCGTGGAGTGGTCACCACCTCGACGTTCATCTCAATATAGCATACAAGATGTCATTACAGCGTTCTTCCTCCAGCAGGATTCAAATGCGACAATCAAACAACGGAGCCACGGCAAAATCCCTAGTTCCAAACCTCGACAGTTCACCAACAACCTAGAGACAACCGCGACTTCTTCTCGATACAGCAGACGCAATACCAGCAAACGAAGTGAAGGCCAAATTCCTAGCTTCAGGGTCTTGACGGCAACTCATATAAAACCTGAAAGACTATCGGAGATCATCCCACACCAGCGCGGAGTGGTCACCACCTCGACGTTCATCTCGATACAGCAGACGAGATGTCATCACAGCGTTCTTCCTCCAACAGGATTCGGACACGCTAAAACAAACGAAGCGAAGGCCAAATTCCTAGCTTCAGGGTCTTGACGGCAACTCATATAAAACCTGAAAGACTATCAGAGATCATCCTATGCTAGCGTGGAGTGGTCACCACCTCGACGTTTGTTTCAATACAGCATACGAGATGTCACTACAGCGTTCTTCCTCCAGCTGGATTTAGACGCGACAATCAAACAACAGAGCCATGGCAAAATCCCCAGTTCCAAACCTCGACGGTTCACCAGCAACCTAGAGACAACCGCGACATTCGTCTCGATACAGCAGAAGCAATGCCAGCAAACGAAGCGAAGGCCAAATTCCTAGCTTCAGGGTCTTGACGACAACTCATATAAAACCTGAAAGACTATCGGAGATCATCCCACACCAGCACGGAGTGGTTATGACTCATCGGGGCTCTCCAAAATGGGCCTAACCTCAAGTAAAAAGCGACATGGCAAAATTCCTAACGCTTGCTCTTCCGACGGTCAAACTGCCTAGGAGGATTGCTTGAAAAAGTCTTGTCCAGCCGCCGAAGGGATCAGAGACACGACAGTCGCAAGGCTACTCAAACAGCAAGATTACCTATCGAGGAATACATCTGCCAACGCGACGGTACGACGGACAAAACCCTAGTACCACAAACCCTAACGGACCTCTGTCATAAAGTGCAGAGGTTAACTGTAACGTTAGGATATTCTTACAAGAACTGCTCGATTCGTCTCGAGTCGTGAGGAAATTAGTGTCTTTGTGAGAACTTCGCGATTCGTCTCAACTCGTAGGGAAAAGCCTTAGGCAATGGGGATAAGAACCGGTTTCCTAAGCACTGGGGCCATGCAAGTCGGTCCAAAATGGACTCTTGCATACTATTCATGGGCCACACTCTCCAAAGTCAAATCTCGACAAGGTGGGAAACAACTGCTTGCGGTTCCTCTCGACTTGTATGAGGGAAAATTCTCTTGTGAGATCCTTACGACTCTCAAGAGAAAACACACTTAGGAATCCTCATGATTCTTAAGGAGAAAATACACCTACGAGATCCTCTCGACTCGTAGGGAGAAAAGTCTTCATGAGACCCTCACGGCTCATGAAGTTGAAAAGTCTTAGGTAGCAGATTTGAACCTGCTTCCTAAGCCATCACTACCTCTCAGAGAGTTCAAGATGAAATATTCTTTATTATCTACAGGCCACACTTGCCAGAGAAATATACCAACAATACAGCAAAGAGAGTTATGCTCTGTGGGAGAATGAAATTCTCAGAAAACAAGAAGGAGATGAAAATCATCTAAGAGACCAAAGGTCCTATTTATAGGCATTGAAACGCCTCTTCAACTTCTGAGTTGATCCAAGGGCGCAGATGCTGCCATCGCTGCACTTACGTATGGGCCACGTGAGCGCAATGGTGGGGGGGAATTTGTTTCCCCCAATCAGAGCAAAGCTCTGTTTTGAAATTCAAAATTCAAAAGTTGAAGCAATACTTCAGGTCCAGCGCTAGGCGCGCTGCGCGCCACGTGTCAAACACGGATGCGCTAGCACCAGGTGCACTGCGCCCTACACAGTGCACCATGTGTGCGCTAGCGCTAGGCGTGCTGCGCGCCACGTGTCAAACACGGGTGCGCTAGCGCAGGGCACGCTACGCTCTGAGCAGCGCACCACGTGTCAAATACGGGTGCGCTAGTGCAAAGTGCGTTGCGCTCTGAGCAGCGCACCACGTGCAAAGCACGGGTGCACCAGCGCTGGAATTATAAAATTCCCCACCGTTAGATCAAAAGATCTAATAATAATGATAAATCATTAATTAATCAAAATTAAAATTCTGTTATGGAAAGATTTTCCAATCTTTTTAAAAACAAGAAGATTGCCTTCTGTAAAACAGAAGCCATAGGATCAAAGATCCAACGGTGGTAAACATTCCCAAATCAATCAGAGAAAAATCTCTTTAACTGATTTAACAAATCAACTTGCCCTATATAAAAGCCCCAAGACTTCAAGTTTGAGATAGAGAACCCCCCCCCCCTAAACTTTGAAAAATTCAAAGAAAGAGAGAAAGCTCTTGAAAGAAGATTATTTCTTCAAGGTAAAGATGATGAATGATGAACACAGAGATGAAATCATCTCATAAAAAGAAAAATTATCTTCTTAAAAGATCATAGATCTACAAAGACCAAGGTCTTTCATAATAAAGATCAAAAGATTTCATCACATAATAAAAGAAGAACATATTCTTCACACAGATCATTGATCTATAGAGGCAAAGCCCTTTCAAAAATAAGAACTGTTGTTCTTGAATCTTGAGACAAAATCTCTTTTAAAAGAACATAAATTTGTTCACAGATCATAAAAATTGATCGAATGCGTTTTGCGCTATTGAAATGCGCTTTGCGCTATTGAACCGCGTCTTGCGCTCTTGAACAGAGCTTCTGCGCTATCTGGACCGGCGCTCAACGCAAAATGCGTCACGTGTCAACCACGTATGCAACTTGCGCTTTGCGCTTTTGAAATAGCGCACTGCGCTCATGGGCTGGCGCTCAGCGCCAAGCGCACCACGTGTCACTCACGTGTGCGCCACTAAATTGAAAGCGCAATGCGCTCATAAATTAGTGCTCGGCGCTCATAAGCTGGCATCATCTGGCGCTCATCATTTGGCGCCTAGCGCAGAACGTGACACGTGTCCCTTACATATGCGCCACGTGGCAGAAGCGCACTGCGCTTTTTGATCGGCGCAAAGCGCCTAGCACACTATAGGTTGCGCTGACAGAATATAAATTGTTCTTTAATAAGCCAGAGCTCTGATGAATGCTCTGCATTCAATACAAAATAAAATTTTTGTCAAGATATAATGCTCAGCATTATTACAAGGGCCAAGCCTAAATAAAGGCTCAATAGCCAGAATAAAAATATTAAACATTTATTGGACTTAGCCCAATATTGGCAATAAGTCCTCAACTTATATTTAATCGAGCACATCTGCTCTTGAATATTTCAACAGATTTTAGTCCCAAATTGGACTATAGATCTTTCGACTAACTCACACCGGTTTGAGGGTACATCTCTTCATTCCTCTGATATTTTCCGTTGTAATCCTTCAACGTCTTCAGAGAGGTGACGGGTCTCGACAACCATACATTTCATAGACTATGACGTCTTTAAACAGGACTGTGGGATCCTTAAACTCATGGACTACGATGTCCTTAACTTGGACTGTGGGGTCCTTAAACTCACGGACTATGATGTCCTTAACTTTGGACCACCATGTCCTTAAACTGGTAATGGACCACCATATCCTTAAACTGGTAACCGACCGCAATGTCCCTAAACTAAAAAATAGAATTCAAATTCTCTTTTGTTGGATCTAAATGATCCTATTAAGTTGATCTTAGTCTAAAAATTAGACTAACGTGTCCTTAACAAACGTTGAGTCGATTTTAGTCTAAAATTAGACTAATGTATCCTTAACAAACGTTTAAGTTGATCTTAGTCTCAAATGAGACTAACGTATCCTTAAACCCAAACCAAAACCCAAATCTAAGAAGATACGGATTTTGACTAATCCACGACCTACGGGCGACAACATAAATTAGTCTCCGTATACAATCCACGGGCAACCACAAACAAAACAAACATCCACGACACGAAGTGACCATCTGGAGAAGGAGAAAGTTGTTACCGCGATGCGGTAGCGTAATTAACTGCAGGGGCTTGCACCTGCAGGGAAGAACGTCCCCACAATCAAAAACCCCTCAAACGAGGGGGAATGTGACGAAGTCTGCTACATCGGCCGCATCCGTTTAAACCTTCGATACATGGTGCCATAAATCAACTTGGCATTTTCGGAGAGGTGGACAGATAGCACCAATTAGCATCTGCCCTCGAATTTCAGGCCTAATGTCCCAACGTCCCGGTCGCGTCTTTCGGTGGGGAACAATCATCATGTACATGCTTCAGGTGGTATTACAGATCACTATTACATGTTGACAGAGCCCATATGATTCTTGATTGGCTACCAGCATTATGATGGCGATCATATACGTGGAAGCTGGGTGGTCTATAAGCATATCCTTAAATTTACCTAGTCGTAGGAGTATCGAGACTGGGCATCAGTACTCCGGAGTAGACTAGTGTATACTGATCGAGACCCCAACGAGGGGCGGTGGCCAGGTCTCACAAGCCATTGGTGTTAGTTTGTTCACCTAAGATAGTATACATGTGCTCATTGGGTTATGAGTACACTGGACGGACTCGCCGGGAACATGCTAGTTGGTATTATACCTATTGTCAGATGGCAGTTCCCTGGTGACATGTGTACAAGTTAGTCTGTCGACCTGAGATCGTCATTTGTCTCGTGTGAGTTCCCACTGTGCTTTGATTACTACCCTACCACGGCTCAAAAGAGTCGTGCAAACAGGTTTTAGTTGGGTACAGTCCCGAGCCACATGGAGGCAGTGAGCAGATCGTCGGGGATTCGTCTCTCCCGGTATTGGGGGTTGATGTCGCGCAGTGCACGGGTAGCCATCACCAGAAATCCTTGGCCAGGTAGTCGAGAATTACTGATCTAGGATCGGTAGTTTCTCAGGTGGTGATGGGTTTCATGCCGACACTAAATGTCGCGTTATTAGAGATCTGACTTTATTTACCCCACTAGACTCGATATGCGATACTCTTAGACGAACAGACAGGACTGTACGGAGATTGTCACTGTCAAGCTCAGTAGGGGTACGGATGAGTTTAATCGTCGGCCTTCCTTTCGCTCAATACCTGGGTAGCCGTTACGTACAGCTAGTGCCGCTGGCGTGCTTGTGGTTAAACCCACTGCCAGCATATTGACGAGTCTTTAGAGTCCCACACAGAGGGTTTTCACGGTTCAGGCGATATGGTGTAGATGACGTATGTTGGTACATATAAGTGTCCGATTGAATATGTGTACTGGCTGCACAGACATTAATCAGACGGTTGATAATACTAGCGGCTTAAGAATAAGCCGGATTATTAAATCAGGTTTTGATTTAATAATTTATATATGTATTTATTTATATGTATTCTAGTATTATTGTTCACTATTCATTTTCTCTCTTGGCTATTCGTATTTTTGTACGAATACGCGTATATGTATTTCGATACGTGTACTGGGTTGCATTTCGTATTTATATGGATTAGCTTCTAGAAGATGGCCACCTCATTAATTGATTTTCATTTTAGAAAATCATTTTGGAAATGAGGTGGAGGGTGAGTTGGCATGAGCATGGGCTTGAGCATCTAGAGAGGTATGGCATGAATTTGTTTATTGGAAAATTGAGATGAGATATTTTTGTGTGTGTGTGCATGAGAGAGAGAGAGAGAGAGAGAGAGAGAGGTAGCCACCATTCTCCACATGCCATGCTAAGTTTTTCTTCACTTGATTTTCTTGATTTGCTCTCTTCACTTGATCACTCATTCTCACTTGGAAAAACACTTAGCATATTTTCTTTAGTTGCTCATGCCACTTGTTTCCTCACCCCCTTCATTTTTTAAGGTTTCTCTTTGAGCATTTGCGATGAGAGAAAAACAAGGGTTAGATAATCCTACACCTCCATTCTCCATTACTAGCAACCTTGGAGCGTCGGTTGCCTCGCTAGGCAAGGCTAGAGCTTGCATCGTTTCCCTCGGGTGGATCATCGTAGATGGAGGAAGACCGGCAACCAAATTAGATCCACGACCACAAGGAGCTTGGGATGATGGTTGAAGACCTAAAGGACTTGGTTCATTCGGTATAACCATCTAACTTCTCTTTATATGTTTGCTAGTATAGGGTTAAGGGTGTTAGTTATATGTATGCCCTAGAGGCCATTACAGTACATGAGATGTATATTGTAGTGGATGCTGGGACATATATAGGTAGGACTTTCTTTCTCGACATGATAGTACGCTATCTGGTTGCTCTTTATCTTAACATGTATACTTATTGTCTCTCTGTTACATGTTGATAAAGCCCTTAGGATGTGTACTCGACTTGCAGGACTGTGATGTAGGTCATACTAGTGGGGCCTGGGTAGTCCATGAGTACATCCTTCAATGTTCCTAGTCGTGGGAATATCGAGACGGGGCATCGATATTCCAGAGTAGACTAGCGTATATCTTCTCGACCCATGTGATGGGCGATAGATGATCCCATATCTATTGGTGTTTGACATCAGAGATGGTATGCGGGTGCTCAGTGGTGACTGGGTACACTGAACGGACTCGCCGAGAACTCCCAGATGGTATTATACCTTACGTCAGATGGCAGATCTCTGGTGACACTGGTACAGCTTAGTCTGTTGACCTGAGATCGTCATAGAGTCTTGTGTGTCTCCCACCGTGCTTTGATTTCCACCCTACCACGGCTCTACTGAGTCGTGCAAACAGGTGATTTTTGGGTACAGTCCCGATTCACATGGAGGCAATGAGCGATAGGAGGGGATTCGTCTCTCCCGGTATTGGGGGTTGATGTTGCGCTATACTCGACTGGCCATAACTGGAAATCCCTGGTGAGGGTTGCACTGATTTACTGGTAAGTGTTATCAGTAGTTTCATACTTGTTATGGACCTTACATCGGCATGACTTATCAAGCTACTGGGGTTTGACGTTTGCCACTCCTAGGCGAGATATGCGACATATCAGACGAGCAGACCGGACTGTGCGGTAAGTGTTACTGGTTGGATTCGCAGGAGTGTGAGCAAGCTTGCTCGTTGATCTTCTGATCGCTCAATACCCGGGTGGCTGTTACGTTTAGCAGACCGCTTACGGCTTGTGGGTGATTGATATGATCACCACCTACTGCCGGCGTATTGACGAGTCTTTAGAGTCCTACACAGAGGTTTCCTGGCTCAAGCGAAACGAAATAGGAGCGCATATGAGATATGTGCGGGACCGAGAATAATACCAGTATGTGATACTGTGTTCTATTCTCGCGATTTGTATCATCGGTCGGTTATATGTGATATAACCGGGTTACCGAATCAAGTGTTGATTCGATATATTGATACACTTGATATTAGTCGGTTATATGCGATATGACCGGATCATTAAATCAAGTATCGATTTAATGATTTAATGTATAATTATATATGTGATATATTACTTTACATTAACTAGTATTTGTTCACTTAAGATTGATTTTCTCACTTGATGTGCACAAGTTGTATATGTGATATATGTTTGTGCACTAGTTTGTATCATGATTGATGATACATGCAAACTTGGGTGTATGTATGACTTACACCATATTTAAGTTAATGATTTAGGTTTTTAATTATTTTGGTAAAACAAAATGGTGGCCTTCTTTGTCTTTGCTTGAAGCTTCATGAAGCTTTCAAGCATCTTTGACAAAGTCCAACCATTTTGTTTTGCATGAGATTTTCATTAACCTAACCATTAACTTAAACTAGGGTTTAGTCTCTACAAAGGTTAACTCACCCATGGTTGCATTATGATATACTTCACTTGATTATTCATTTTAGTTAATTCATTATTCATTCTTATTCTTTTCTTCTTCATCATCTTCTTCAAGTGAAGAAAAACCTTGCTAGAATTTTTCAAGTGAAGATTAAGAGTGAGAAATCCAAATCTAAAGTGAACCCATTTTCTATTTCATTATCCTTTACTACTTGCCATTTAGTTTAGGGTGTTCTCTTCACAAAGTTCTTGACCTAGTGAAGATGGAGCTTGGGTTTGAGTCTCCTCGACGTAGATCATTTTCGGCCTCGAAGTCAACGACCTAGCCCGCTCATTTCTCCGAAGAAACCATCGCTAGAGTCCGGGATTCCGATGATCGCAGCGAAGGGACGTCAACACAGAGCTTTAGAAGTGAAGGACCGGATCTACAAAAGTTGTAATCCCTTTCACTTAGTAGTAAAGTAGTTTGCTTTCTTGTTTTTCGCCTTACCTCTAGCAAATGATCTAGATTAGGGTTGTTCGGCACATATAAAAATTTTGATTTGGGCATGGTAGATGCCTTGTAGAACCTTGTTAGTATGCCTAGGAACCCTACAGTGGTATCAGAGCCTAGCTAGAGCTTTAGGCGAAGTGTAGACGAAATTAGAAACCCGATCGAACCCCGAAAGCCTAATCAAAACCCTTCTCTGTACATTTTTTAAAACTGTGGATTTTTCCTAATTAAAAATACTCAAAAAATTCAGCAGGGTTTTCTAGGAATTACTGTGCAGCATGTGACCCCAATTCAATTAAGGGGCCGCGGAACCGCGGCCGTACCCTTGGTGGAGCGGCGGTTCCGCGGCCATTCTGTAGCTTTATGCTACACTGTTTGCACAGTAATGTTCTTGTATAGTTCCTGTGTTTTCTGGGAATTTTTAATTTATACTCAAGAGTTGGGTTTTCTGGGTTGTATTGGGGACTCGATAATTCGATCAGAAAATTTAACTTCGTCTATGTGTTTTTCCGGGTAATTTTAGAAAGTGTTAAAAAGTTCGACCGGATATCAATAACTCACTTTTTCCCGACCCGGAAAATTTCCAAGTGTTGGATTTTTTCGTTGTTTAAGAACGTTCTAAGTCGTGCAAGTAACGCGATAGACCCTCTTGAAGACAACAAATCTTAACTCGATTATGTGACCGTCTTGAACTGCCTTTTGAACCTTAGGGTTTGGGGCGTACGGCATGCCACATGTGAGGCGTTGGCTTGACCCTTCTACGGCTGGACCGTTGGTACTGTGGCATGAAATGGATGTTTTTAAACTTATCTCAAGTGTTGAGCTATTTGGGAAAACTTGGGTGTTTGATCATTCGATCGGAAAGTTTAACATTGTCTATTTATCTGGAATGTGATACAATATTTGGAATCCACAAAAAGTTATGAGATAACTGATTTGAATATTATAAACATAGCACTTTAGTCTCAATTGATCGGTTGCCACGGAATTTTGATGCGATCAAAAGTCCGTCGCAATCACGTGATACTCGCCGGGTAAACTTAATAGACAGCCACGCCCCATAGCCCCGACCAAGTAACTGTAGGAGAACCCCATAGCCGAAAGCATCTGTTCGGGTGCTCGCGGCAGCGGTGTTCCGCCTTAGTGCACTTCGTCGACGGCATTTGGGAGTGCGGCCGTCTACTAAAGTTTGCGACGAGCATTCGATCAGGATGTCGGGAATCTTGTTGAATTGCCCGACTTGATATTGAAAAGAGTTTTCGATGATGAGACTAAAATGCGGGGTTTATAATTGTTAGGCATGCGATGTCTAAGGAATTCATTTGGTTAGGCATACGATGTCTAAGGAGGTTGCGGATTCCAACTGTTGTAGTTTTACACTTTCTTTTCTGCGACCGTAAGTGTAATATGTGATATCGCCGGTTTCGTTGCTATATGTCAACGACAATTGGGATGGGCATATTTACTTACGTTGATGACATGTGATGTTATGTGTTGCTGGATATGTTATATTGGATCGTCGTGTTTGAATAGCCGGGGGTTTTTATGTGAGATGAGTGTTTTTTCATTTTCATTCATATAAAAAAAAACTTGTATGTAATATTCTTTTATTAAGGCACTTCCGGGTTGATGATGATGTCACCATTGTATATTAGTTACTTTTCCACATTAGGATAGATCCAAGGAGGGGAGCACAAGTAACCGGGTTCTAGGGTCCAGTGGAAGACCATCTCGAGGAGTCGAGTCCGGGTCTCCTAACTCTAGAATTGGTAGGGTTGCTTGCCGCTCTCGTAGGGGTCTACGGGTGTGGGATTGGCTATTCATCACGACCGTGGAATCCGTGTTTTATATAGGCTCAAAATAAAACACGGACGTCCTAGTATATCCAATATTTTCATATGATATTTTCTGCTGCGTTATCTGTGATGTGATCATGTGATATGTTCAGATTGATACTGTATATAGTATATATGATATATTATATAGACGTTGCTTATGTTTTGCACCCGCGCTAGCCCTGCCCCGCTCTGCCATTAGTTACCTAACCTAATGGTGCAGACGGGACATCGAGGCGAATGCGGATGGCATAAATGTACGTTGTATTTATCTGTGATGTTTAGGTGGACTTAAATGATGGGACATTCATTAATGAGTTTATGAAAGAAAATAAACCTAAAATGATGTTGTGGAATCGAATTTCAAAAATCAGGTAGCTCTAGTTGTTGCTTTGCATAGCGGTGTTCCTTTTAGAACATCCAGCACCTTATTCGATAAGGAAAGAGCCGAGATCCCTTCACCGGGAGTGACCTCTTTAGCAATAACTAGCAGATGCTGCAACCTTCGGTTTGTCTTTTGATTGCTTTTCTAGTTCTTACTTTGCATAGTGGAATTGTGAATATCCTGCACCTCATTCGACGAGGAAAGAGCCGAGACCCCTTCACCGGGAGTGACCTCTTTAGCGAAACTTGCAAAAGCCTCAAAAGCACTCCATTTAAAACCATTTGATTCCGCAACGAGATCAAGTTCAAAGCGTTAAGGGTTTTCTTAAAAACCATTCGCAACCCTCCGTCATTTTAGGAAGTAGTGTACTTAGTATTCGTGCTGCGTTTGTTGACCATAGCCGAGGCGTAGTGTATGGTAGCTAAGTGATGTCTTCCTACACAACATATGATGCGATTAGTTAGGACAGTCATGTGACTTTGTTGACCTTAGCCAAGGGTCATGTGGGTGGGTCTAATTAATCACGAAATGACGGGTAGAACTTGACTTGTGCTTATGATTTGTTGACCATAGCCAAGGTCATAAGTGCTAGGGGTAAAAACCATTATCGGGAGTTTCAAGTGTTGAAATTTGCAATGAGATTGCATACCTTCTATATGATAGTTGGATCCTGATACCCACTGCGAGTAATTGTTACTCCTGTGAGAGTTTTGCACTTTACAATTAGCCGATCCAGTAGGTGTCTAGAAAGGTGTCAACGGGGTTACGCCCGTGGGAAAACGAGGTTTATTTTAATTAGGTCCGTGCGAAAGCACGGGGAACCTCCCTCAAAGTACCGGCATTGGCCTGGCTAAAAGATTGGCGAACTTGTAGAGTGTAATTAATCCCGGCTAGTCTTTCCTTTTAAGGTTTGAAGGAAGATTTGATAAAAACAGTGGGAGCCATCCTGATTAGATAAAATATATAACCAATCTAATCTTGCAAGAGCGCACGCAGAGTGTTTTCTTCTTTCTCTCTCCAGGTAGAGACCATGTCACGCCTTAATCAAGATAATAACATGGATGTATTGACCGAACCCGCTTGTTATACTGAGCTGGGGAACGTTGGTCCCGCTCCAACTTATAATTGTTATAAGACAGAGTAGGAAATTGGGGATTACCAGAATTCCCGTGCCACCCAAACGAAGAAAGTGCATGATGATGCATCTTCTTCGGGTGTGTTCATTATATAGAACTGTTTCTCAGTATCCTTTACGTCCTGGGTATGAGATACCGAATCAGGATCCCGTATATGTAATGTGCTACATGGGCTACATATAGGTAGAGAACTGAGAACGGGTGATAAATTTCAAGAATTAGAAACAGTGCAATTGTTGCAGCCAAAGTGTTGGCAGTTATCACTCTGTATTACCAGAATACATTGATTCTGAACGAATGTTATTAGATACCGAACCTGATATACAATATCATATCAGTCTCTTTATTTACTAAAGAAGAATATAATTTTGTATTGTTGGATAATGTTTTGAACATTTCCTATATCAAGAGTTGATCGGTTCAGGCATGTTATCTAAAAGCATTGACGTTCTAAATCAAACTACAGTTCTTAGTGTACAGAATACACACAAGAGGAAGAGTTCAGAAATGAACGATTCCTTCTTGAGGTTTTGTAGACTAGGTCATATCAATGTGACCCGACTAGCTGAAGTTACATTTAGATGCATATTTAAATCAGTTTAAATTTACATCTTATGAAACTTGCCAGTCATGTCACAAAGATAAGATGACCATAGCTCCGTTTACTGGAAATAGAGAAAGAGTTAGTGAACTCTTAGGACTGATACATAGTGATGTATGAAGGTCTCCAGTCTACATATGCCAGGACTGGTTCTTTGTGCTTCCTTACATTCACTGATGATCTCTCAAGATTTGGACACATGTTCCTGTTGAAACACATGTCTGAAGCTTTTGAGAAATTCAAAGAAGATAAGTTAGAAGTAGAGAACCAAAAACGGGTATAAGTATTATGTCCTTTGATGTGATCAGGGAAGAGAATACTTCGGCATGGGATTCCTGGACTATTCTAAATGAGAATGAGATTCTCTCTCAGCATTACTCCTCCGTATACACCACAACACGTCGGTGTATCGGGGCGGAGCAATCACACCCTATATGATATGGTGCGCTCTATGATGATTACTGCTGAGTTACCTGTTTCCTTTTGGGGGTTATGCACTTAAGAAGCTGCATACCTATTGAATTAGGTTCGAATCAGACCACTGCCTACTTCTCCATATGAGATATGGTATGGGAAAAGCCCATCTCTTAAGCAAGTTAAGATTTGGGGTTGTCCGGCCTATGTCAAAAGCAAAATCCGGACAAGCTCGAGGCAAGATCAGTTCTGTAGAACTGGAAGGAGTTCCAGTTATACAAACTACAGCAGATAATTTAATAGAACCAAAGGATTCAATAGATTCCGACAAAGCTCAGCCTCTCCGCTGATCTAGCAGGGTTCCTCATCCGCCTGAGAGATACTTCGGTTTCTCGATGACAGTGGGAGCGAGGATTGCATCATGAGATGATGACCCATCTAGTTTCGAGCAGGTTATCGAGAGTGAGGACTCTGTAAGAATGGCAGGATGCTTAGCGATCTGAGATGGAATCCATGTACACCAACAAAGTATGGACTTTGGTTGCTATATCTGAAGGGTTAAATCCCCATCAGGAGAAAGTATATCTTGAGAAGATTACTTGGTGTAGATGGAAAAGTTGAGACTTTCAAAGCTAGACTTGTTAAAGGTTTTCGTCATCGACCAGGCGTGGATAATGATGAAACCTTTTCCAGTGGCTATGCTTAAGTTCATCCGGATCCTACTTGCCTTTGCTACATACCATGACTACGATATCTGGTGGTTAGGTGTCTTGACTATTTTTCTAAATACTGATTTAGAAGAGAACGTCTATAAGAACACAGCCAGAGGGCTTCGTAAACTGTGGGAGCAGCGGAAACGTGTGCAAGTTGCTTTACAGGATAAAGCAGGCATCGCGAAGTTGGAACGTCTGTTTTGATGTGGTAGTCAAAGAGTTTGACTTCATCAAAATGGTAGATGAACCTTGTATATACAAAAAGGTAGTAGAGAGTAAGGTGGTCATCCTCGTATTGTACGTGGACAACATACTCTTAATAGGAAAAGAGTTTCCTATGCTACGCTCGATCAATCTCCTCTTATCACATGGATTCTCCATATAGGATCGAAATGATACCTCCTAAATCCTGGGTTTTGGATCTATGAGATAGATCTAAATGGATATTAGGATTCTCACTAGGTATAAAGAGATGGTATCAATCGATCCTGGGGAGAATCACTGGAAAGGTTCCAGGGTGATAAGGACGACCGAATATCAGTCGCAGGCATTGTCTTTACCCTCAGTGGAGGGACGGTATGTTGGAAGAGTTCCAAGCTAGATACCGTGGCAAACTAGACGATAAAGGCTGGTGACATCGCTATCAAAGATACTACCAAAGAGGCAGTTTGGGTGTATATTAGTTCATGAGATGAACTAGGTTCTTACCATTGTGTAACAATGGAGGTGTGGCTTTGGCCCAGGAACCCTGGTCCCATCAGTGACCCAGACATATTCTGAGACAGCATCACCTGATCATAGAGATAGTTGATCTCCAGGGTGATCAAGGATAGGAAAGTAGACTCAGAGGACAACACGGCGGATCCACTCACAAAGGCTTTTTCCCAGAGAGAGACTTTTATGGGATGGTTGAGTATGAGATACTGCAACCACTGCCACAGATGGCCTTAGTGCAAGTGGGAGATTGTTAGTTATATGTATGCCCTAGAGGCCATTACTGTACATGCGATGTATATTGTAGTGGATGCTGGGACATATATAGGTAGGACTTTCTTGCTCGACATGATAGTACGCTATCTGGTTGCTCTTTATCTTAACATGTATACTTATTGTCTCTCTGTTACATGTTGATAAAGCCCTTAGGATGTGTACTCGACTTGCAGGACTGTGATGTAGATCATACTAGTGGGGCCTGGGTAGTCCATGAGTAAATCCTTCAATGTTCCTAGTTATGGGAATATCGAGACGGGACATCGATATTCCAGAGTAGACTAGCGTATATCTTCTCGACCCATGTGATGGGCGATAGATGATCCCATATCTATTGGTGTTTGACATCAGAGATGGTATGCGGGTGCTCAGTGGTGACTGGGTACACTGAACGGACTCGCCGAGAACTCCCCGATGGTATTATACCTTATGTCAGATGGCAGTTCTCTAGTGACACTGGTACAGCTTAGTCTGTTGACTCGAGATCGTCATAGAGCCTTGTGTGTCTCCCACTGTACTTTGATTTCCACCCTACCACGGCTCTACTGAGTCGTGCAAACAGGTGGTTTTCGGGTACAGTCCCGATTCACATGGAGGCAATGAGCGATAGGAGAGGATTCGTCTCTCCCGGTATTGGGGGTTGATGTTGCGCTATGCTCGACTAGCCATAACTGGAAATCCCTGGCCAGGGTTGCACTGATTTACTCGTAAGTGTTATCTGTAGTTTCATGCTTGTTATGGACCTTACATCGGCATGACTTATCAAGCTACTGGGGTCTGACGTTTACCACTCCTAGGCGAGATATGCGACATATCAGACGAACAGACCGAACTGTACGGTAAGTGTTACTGGTTGGATTCGCAGGAGTGTGAGCAAGCTTGCTCGTTGATCTTCTGGTCGCTTAATATTCAGGTGGCCGTTACGTTTAGCAGACCGCTTGCGGCTTGTGGGTGATTGATATTATCACCACCTACTGCCGGCGTATTGACGAGTCTTTAGAGTCCTACACAGAGGTTTCCTGGCTCAAGCGAAATGAAATAGGAGCGCATATGAGATATGTGCGGGACCGAGAATAATACCAGTATGTGATACTGTGTTCTATTCTCGCGATTTGTATCATCGGTCGGTTATATGTGATATAGCCGAGTTACCGAATCAAGTGTTGATTCGATATATTGATACACTTGATATCAGTCGGTTATATGCGATATGACCGGATCATTGAATCAAGTATCGATTTAATGATTTAATGTATAATTATATATGTGATATATTACTTTACATTAACTAGTATTTGTTCACTTAAGATTGATTTTCTCACTTGATGTGCACAAGTTGTATATGTGATATATGTTTGTGCACTAGTTTGTATCATGATTGATGATACATGCAAACTTGGGTGTGTGTATGACTTACACCATATTTAAGTTAATGATTTAGGTTTTTAATTATTTTGGTAAAACAAAATGGTGGCCTTCTTTGTCTTTGCTTGAAGCTTCATGAAGCTTTCAAGCATCTTTGACAAAGTCCAACCATTTTGTTTTGCATGAGATTTTCATTAACCTAACCATTAACTTAAACTAGGGTTTAGTCTCTACAAAGGTTAACTCACCCATGGTTGCATTATGATATACTTCACTTGATTATTCATTTTAGTTAATTCATTATTCATTCTTATTCTTTTCTTCTTCTTCATCTTCTTCAAGCGAAGAAAAACTTTGCTAGAATTTTTCAAGTGAAGATTAAGAGTGAGAAATCCAAATCTAAAGTGAACCCATTTCCTATTTCATCATCTTTTACTACTTGCCATTTAGTTTAGGATGTTCTCTTCACAAAGTTCTTGATCTAGTGAAGATGGAGCTTGGGTTTGAGTCTCCTCGACGTAGATCATCTTCGGCCTCGAAGTCAACGACCTAGCCCGCTCATTTCTCCGAAAAAACCATCGCTAGAGTCCGGGATTCCGATGATCGCAGCGAAGGGACGTCAACACGGAGCTTTAGAAGTGAAAGAACGGATCTACAAAGGTTGTAATCCCTTTCACTTAGTAGTAAAGTAGTTTGCATGCTTGTTTTTCGCCTTACCTCCAGCAAACGATCTAGATTAGGGTTGTTCGGCACATATAAAAATTTTGATTTGGGCATGGTAGATGCCTTGTAGAACCTTATTAGTGTGCCTAGGAACCCTACAAAGGGCAGATACGGGCATCGGGTTGTGGTAGCGCCAGTTTAGAAAAATTTTGTTCCACATTTGGTCACGGTTTGATGGCCGGGGCGCTGTCGTAACCCAACACTGAGCGCCAACCACTGAGTGCTAGGCACTCTTTATTGAGCAGCGCCCACATGCGGGGCACATGAAGCGCTTGGCGCTGAGCGCCAACCATTGAGTGCTAAGCACTCTTTATTGAGCAGCGTCCACGTGAGGGATACGTGAAGCGCTGAGCGCCAACCATTGATTGCTAAGCACTCTTTATTGAGCAGCGCCCATGTGAGGGATCCATGAAGTGCTTGGCGCTAGGTTTTCTTTGTGTATTCTGTTCTGAAGAGTTCAATTCTATTTTCTTTTATGGATCTTTAATCCCAAGAACAAGTTCATCCCTATGAGAATTAAATTCTCATTTGTGGGAGACTTGTCTCATGGATCTCAGATCCAGGGAAAGAACTAAGTTCTTTTATGAGGGTTAAACCCTTTGATATGCAGATGAGATGTTCTGATCTCTATTATTATTTTTATTTACCTCAAAGAGAGGTATTCTTCTTTCTTCTCTCTTAAATCTTTCTTCTTGCTTGCTCTAAAACTTAAGGGGGGGTTTCTCTATACAAGACTTGAAGTCTTGGGTCCTTTTTATAATAGATACTAGTGTGTTTATTTAGTTAAAGAAATCACTCATTGAGAGATCCTGATTGATTTGCGGATTTTATCCACCGTCGGATCTTTGATCCAAGGACTTCTATTTTACAGAAGATATTTTTCTTGTTTTTAACAAGATTAGGGAAATATTTCCCCATACAGAATTTATTCTGCAGATAGATAGGTGATTTTTTAATCACCATTGGATTTTTTAATCCAGCGGTGCTCTATTTTATAGAGAGTAATCTTTCTTGTTTAGAAAGATTTGAGGAATATTTTCTCAGCAGAATTTAATTCTGCACTTTGGTGATTTGTCACCTCCGTTGAATCTTTGATCCAACGGCTCTGTTTAATCAGAGAGCTTTTAGTTCTGGCGCTGGCGCCCTCGTGCAAGGCACGTGAGGCGCTGCCTCATAATTTTTAACTCTTGGCGCTGGCGCCTTCATGCAAGGAACGTTAGGCGCTGCCTCAGAGTTTTTTAACTCTTGGCGCTGGCGCCCTCGTGCAAGGCACATGAAGCGCTGCCTTAGAGTTTTTAACTCTTAGCTCTGTCTTTCAAATTTTGAACAGAGCTTTTCTCTTTTATTGGGGAAACAAATGCTCCCCACCGTTGCGCTCACGTGGCTCACACGTGAGTGCAGCGGTGGCAGCTTTTCCACCGTTGGATTTTCTTGGAAGTTGAATCCACTTTCTATACCTATAAGTAGGGCCTTTGGCCTTTGAGATGACTGCTGTTCATCTTCTCTTGTTCTTCTTTTTTTTCTGAGAATTTAGTTCTCCTTTCAGAGCTTAGATCTCTGCCAAAGAAATCCTTTCTAGAGTTATAACTCTGCCCAAAAATTTGGTAAGGATCATAATCGAACCCCTTAACAGAGCTTGGCTCTTCTTAGATCGTAGATCTTAAGATGTATTATAGGGTTGCTTAATCCATTAATTAGAACACCGTCCATCTTCCATGAAGAACTCTTAGAGTTTGTTGTGCATATCTTAAAGATCTTGGGGTTTTACCCTGTTAAAAGCTTTGCTTTTGAGGGTTCTGGTATATTACCCCATCGTCTTTACAGAGCATAGCTCTTTAGAAATTTTTGGGAAATTTTATTCCCTTCTTAATTAAAGTTGACAGATGTGAATTCTTTTTGTAGAGCACAGCTCTCGAGGGAGTTTAACTCCTCAGCCCAATGCAGTTTCTCATTAAATGAGAGTCCTTCTAGGATTCCATTCTTAATGAGTGACTGCCCCATAAATGATGGGACGTCAACACCGTTTTTATTTTAGACTCTAAGAATCTTGATATTTAATTACTAATATTTTATTGAATTTTCTTTCCAGATACGATGGCTGCTTATCTGTATGATCTTGACGAAATTATCTCATATGAAGACATTCATGTCCAAGTCCGCTGTCAAGACCAGGAGTTTACGGATGCCCAATGTTCTGAGGTGATGCGTCGCTTCGATGAATACAACGGTCGACTACTCCCCCGTCGTTCCGCTCTTTTGAAAATTATCATGGGGGCGATTTAGGAAGCACTTCCTGAATTTAACGAGGCTATGCTGCTTGAGGCACTTGATGATGCCGAAGACAAGGTACACTCAGTATATCTGGTGGGCCTGATCTTGAAGAGGCGGTGAGATGATCTTGTCGATATTTTGCATCAGGTCTTCCAACAGACGGCGATAATCTTTGCCTACCAGAGGACGGACGATATCAACGGGAATCCCGACGTTTGTATTCGTGAGAAAATGCATAAGAAAATGGTCAGAGAAGCCAGAAGCATTTTACTCGGACTTGCTTCTGAATTCTTAAATCCATGCCCATGATTCAGTTTCTTGCCATTGTAAACATTTTGATGATATTTTTGTTTTGTTGTCATCACTGATGTATAAATTTTCTCAAGTATGAATGGCAAAATTTCCCTTTCTTTTATACTATTTCTCATAGGTGCCTCATGTGAAGTAGTAGTTACTCGTATAAAAAATGCCGAGGCCCCCGTGTTATACGTGTGAGGCACGTGAGGCGCTGCCATAGAGTTTTTAACTCCCGGCGCTGGCGCCCTCGTGCAAGGCACGTGAGGCGCTGTCTCATTACTGAAGGTGCCTTTTCACCTTCTTTCTCTGCTTCCTATGGGTCAACTATCTTGTTCCTCATGCCTTTTTTTCCGGCCTTGGAAATAGTTCCACCATGCACAAAATTTTCCGTGCGTAGATTTGAACGTTTCTCTTTATAACCAGAAGCTATGTCTTCCTTCTTCTCTTCAAAGAGAAACCCATTTCTACTAACAGAACTCAAACAAACCAAGAGCTATGGCTTGCAATCGTCCTCACGCTTGTCGGCAACCATGGAAGGTACCCATCAAGGAAACGATTCCTCGCTTTGCTACATGGCTAGTAGACCCACTTCTTACCGATGCTCAGTGTGACGTGGTGATATATGAGCTCCTGACTCGTAGGTGCTCTCCTCTTCCTATGGGCTCCATTTGGCTCCGGATGATCTTTCTATCCGTGCATGCCGACATCCCTCCTCATCCGGCAGAGATTACTCCAGCGATTCTTGATGCGGCGTAGGATAAGATCGAAGGCTTCACGAGGCACGTTTGATTACCCAGTCTTTGAGGGACGGATCAATTCAGCTGCTAAGCCAAATACGGGCTCAACGGGCTATCATGTCCGCCTTCGCTGATGAGCACAGTGCTAATCGATGGGGAGCAATTTCTTGCGAAGCCCACCGCTTCAACATGGTGGAGAGGGCAGAGAGGGAATTGGAGGACTTTGTGTTTTGTTTTGTCAACTCATGTATCTCTGATCACATATTTGGTGATCTCTTCCCCGTAGAGTAGTATGTTACATCAATATATTTCTCTTATTATTGACTGTTGAATGTTTCCTATTGAATGCTTCCTTTTCATTACGTATTCATACATGTATCTCGCCTCTGTGTATGAGCTTTATACTTTACCCTTAGGAATTTTTGTTAAGTGCGTGCGGCATTGTAGTGTCGTACATAAATCAGCACGTTTTGGACACCATTCTTATTTAAGCAGGCACGCAGTCGTGAATGAATGCTTAGTGAAGCTTGAACCAAAAACTCTCCTTACTACCTTACACAGTACATGGTTGGTGCTCGTGGGTTGCGCCTTTCTGTCTTGACTGGACGTGAAGTAGTTTATATACTCATTTCGGAGTTTGTTTATTTTACCTCTCTTGGGTTTGTAGGCAAACTTGTCCTAACATAACAATTAACCTTTGCTCTTTATGACAGAGGTTCGTTAAGGTGTGTGATACTAAGGAATTCCCGATACGCAGTCTTGTTGTTGTGTCTCTGCTTCCTTCGGGGCTGGACAAGGCATCCTTAAATCATCTCCCAGGTCATATTACCATCGGAAGAGCACATCCTCCCTAGAAATCGTGAGGATTTCCAAGCGTTCATCGCCTCCTTGAGTCGCCAGGATCTCACTCGGCTTTTTTTTACAAATCTTGAGGACTCATGAGTAGCTTATTTATTTCAGTGGCATGTAACTTTGGTAAATGTGTCCCGTAGATTGTCCATCTTGACCTCCTTGTAGGGCAGCGATGGCTTAAAAAATAGGTTCGGATCTGCCGCCTAAGACTTTTCAACTTTATGAGCCGTGAGGGTCTCATAAAGACTTTTCTTCCTACGAATCGAGAGGATCCCGTAGGTGTATTTTCTCCTTAGGAGCCGTGAAGACTCCTAAGTGCGTTTTTTCTTAAGAGTCGTAAGGATCTCACAAAATAATTTTCCCCCTTACAAGTTGAGAGGACCCGTAAGTGGTTTTTTTCCTCTTTGTCGATATTCGACTTTGGAGAGTGTGGCCCGTGGATAGTATACAATACTTCATCTTGGACCTACTTGCAGGGCCCCAGTGCTTAGGAAACAGATTGATATCCCCGTTGCCTAAGGCTTTTCACCTCATAAGGATTTCGTGAAGATGTTTTTCCCTACGAGTCGAGACGAATCGAGAAGCTATCGCAGGAACATTGTTTTCCCTACGAGTCAAGACGAATCGAGAAGTTCTTGCAAGAATGTCCTAACGTCAC
This sequence comes from Agapanthus africanus, assembly GCA_030015575.1. NCBI lineage: Eukaryota > Viridiplantae > Streptophyta > Magnoliopsida > Asparagales > Amaryllidaceae > Agapanthus > Agapanthus africanus. The sequence continues at coordinate 57,765,406 of CM057349.1, read as the reverse complement.
AGTTAACCTCTGCTGATAGAAGTCCGTTAGGGTCTGTGGTACTAAGGTTTTTGTCCATCGAACCGTCGTGTTGGCTGATGTATTCCTCGATACGCAATCTTGTTGTTTGAGTAGCCCCGTGACTGTTGTGTCTCTGATCCCTTCAGGGGCTGGACAAGATGCCTTCAAGTAGTCTCCCAGGTCATATTACCGTCGGAAGAGCAAGCGTTAGGGATTTTCCATGCCGCTTTTTACTTGAGGTTAGGCTCAATTTGGGAGCCCCGATGAGTTATAACCACTCCGCGCTGGTGTGGGATGATCTCCGATAGTCTTTTAGGTTTTATTTGAATTGCCGTCAAGACCCTGAAGCTAGAGATCTTCCTTTACTTCGTTTGTTGACATTGTGTCTGCAATATTGCGACGAATGTCGAGGTTGTCTCTAGGTTGTCTGTGAACCGTCGAGGCTCGAAACTAGGGACTTTGCCATGGCTCCGTTTCTTTGATCCTGGGGTCGGTTGTTGACGTCGCGTCTGCATCCCGTTAGAGTGAGAAGGAACGCCGGGGTGATCTCTAGGCTGTAGATGTTGCCGTCGAGACTGGGAACTAGAGACTTTTCCATGGCTCCGTTGTTTTGACGCTGGGGTCGGTTGTTGACGTTGCGTCTGTATCCTGCTGGAGTGAGAAAGAACGCCGTTGTTGATGTTTAGGCTGTCTGTGAACCGACGAGATTTGGAACTAGGGACTTTGCTATGGCTCCGTTTGCTGACATTGCGTCTGCATCCTGCTGGAATGAGGAAAAAGCCGTCGTGGATCTCTAAGCTGTCTGTGAACTGTCGAGATCTGGCTCTCCTTCTGATGGAGCATGGTGGGAACATATGGTTCCCTTTTCATTTATGCCCATGGATTGTATACAGGGGTTGATGTGGACTTACCTGTAGGGCAAAAATTTCATTATTTTTTATTTATTTCTTTCCGCGATGCTCTATCATTTCAGGTTTTTATATCGCGAAAGTCGCGATTGCCCAATCATTTCGGCTTTTTATCGCGGTGCCTAATCATTTCGACTATTTTTTTCTTTTTACTCACTGCTTTTTATTGCGAGTTGCCCAAACATTTCGGTTGTTTTTATATGTATATATTTTGCTCGCTGATTTTTATTGCGAGTTGCCCAAACATTTTGGCTATTTCATAAGCATTTTTTTGCTCGCTGATTTTTTATTGCGAGTATGGAACTCGAGATCTGATACAAATCTTAGCATCAGTATCGCTGCGACTGGAATATTTTCAGGAGCGAATTATCATTTGCCATGAAAAGACTTAGAATTTGATACCGATTTAGGCATCAGCATCGCTACAACTGGGATATTTCTAGGAGCGAATCATCATTTGACTTTGTTGATTTGAACAAAGGTGGCTTAGCAAACAGGGTCAGGATCCTGTTGAGTAAGGTTTTTTGACTTTACGAGCCGTAAGGGTCTCATAAAGGTGTTTCTCCCTACGAGCCGTGAGGATCTCGTAGGTGTATTTTCTCCTTAGGAATCGTAGGAATCCCCAAGTGTGTGTTCTCTTATAATTCGTAAGGATCTCATAAGAATATTTTCTCCTTATAAGTCGAGAGGACTTACAAGTGTTGTTCACCATATGAGGTCATTCCTCGTCATTGGTGGAACTTGGTGAGGGAACGTTTATTTGTGCCCGTGGATTGTATACAAGGGTTGCTATTGGACCGCTTGTAGGGCAATTTGGGGAGTGTGATGGCTTAAGGACAAGTTTAGGTTCCTGTATCTTAAGGCTTTTGAATCTTATGAGTCGTGAGGGTCTCATAGGGGGGAATTCTCCTTACGAGACGTGAGGATCTCATAAGTGTAATTTCTCCTTAGGAATCGTGGGGATCCCTAAGTGTGTTGCTCCCTTGTGAGTCGTAAGGATCTCACACAGACGTTTTCTCCTCACAAGGTCGAGAGGACCTTGCAGGTGTCTTTATTTTAACGTGATTGCGCCCTTTCGGGTTTTCACAAACTCGCCGGTAACCCTGCTGTTTTTACTCACGGTGCCCTTTCGGGTTTTCATCCGTGCCCATTTTGCTTGTGGACGTACCTTTTTTTTTACCCATGGAACGTATGGGAAACTTCGCCACTGGGGTTGTTGCGTGTCTAGCGGAACTTAAGTTGCAGTCCTCACCACTAGGACTTGTGGACTTGAATCCCACTATCGCCGTGTTTGAGGCGACGTATTTAGTTTAAAGAAATTACGGTCCATTGTTAGTTTAGGGACATCTCGGTCCATTGTTAATTTCGAGACAAAGTTTTGCCGGATACTACTTATAGAGTTTGGACTCAGGAAGACAGCGAGCGGACACGAGTGTCGTCATCTATTATTAACCTGAGCCGTGACTTGTCAAGTATAGTATTTCTTAAGGAACCGGCTGTTTATTGGCCGGAAGGGTCTTTCGCCATACATATCTATGAGAAAGTAGGCCCCACCTTGGTAGACCTTATCTATGATGTATGAGCCTTCATATTTTGGCTCGAATTCCCCCTCTTTGCATGGTTGGAGATCATAGGTCTTTTTACGACTAGCACGAGTTCACCTTGGTGGAATGTTCTCTGCCTGGTCAGTCTTTTGTATGAGCGCGTCATCCTTACTTTGTAAGCTTTCAGGTTTTGCTGCACCATGAGACGAGTTTCATAGAGGGCATCGAGCTCCTCAAGCCAAAATGGGCATTTTCTTCATCCGTCAGCTCATGTCGAACTGCCACTCGTAGAGAGGGTAGTTCTATCTCCAAGGGAAGTACCGCTTCCGTGCTGAATACTAACACGAATGGCGCTGTATTCGTGGCTGTTTTAAACGTGGTTCGATAAGACCAGAAAGCTTCATTGCAGTCTCTCGTGCCATTCTCTGTCCCTCGTCCTGGAGTCCTTTTTGTTTCTGGACACTGTTTTCTTTATGATCTTCGTCATAGTCTTGTTGAAAACCTCAGCTAGACCATTAGCTCGGGGATTATAGACTGAAGAGTATCTCCAATCTATATTATGTTGCTGTACGAAGCGGCTGATCTTATGGCTTCTGTAGGCCGGCACATTATCCAAGATGATTCATCGTGGAGTGCCGAACCGATACATGACATGCGTCCTGAAGAAATGGAGGATGTTCTCCATCTTCACCTCCCTTAGCGGTATTGCCTCTGCCCACTTAGAGAAGTAATCGGTTGTTGCCAATATGAATCGATGTCCCTTGGACGATACTGGTTCAATGGGTCGATTATATCGGTTCCCTACATTTCGAAGGGCCAGCTAGCCAATGTTAGGTGGAGCGGATTTGGATGCTGGTGGATGAAATCCCTGTGAATTTGGCACGAATGACACTGCTTCGCATATTCAAGGTAGTCCTGAATCATCGTGGGCCAATAGTAACCCATTCTCTTGATCTTTAACTTCATCTTCGGTCCGGCCTGATGAGAACCGCAGAGTCCGTCATGAATTTCTTGGACGACCCTTTTTGCTTCTTCTGGTCCCAGGCATCTCAGCCACAGATATTCGAATGATCTCTTATAAAGAGTATCATTGATGGAAGCTAAAGATAGAGCTCGCCTTATGAGCTGATGTCTTGACGACGCATCTTCGGGTGTTCGATGGGATTTGAAGTAGTCTATGAAGACTTCTCTCCAATCCTTAGTCTTTTCTTCGTCTTCTATTTGGCAGGCTGCTTGTTTGGTCGCTTCCTCTTCTTCAGACGTCTCCGGAGATATCTCTGCCGGCGCGAGAATCCGGAGGTTTTGCACAATGATCCTTATGTCATCGAGGTTTTCGTTGGCCAGTTCTTTAGCGAGCTTGGTTAATGCATCCGCCTTCCTATTTTCCGCACACGGTATGCTTTCCAGGATGCAGGAGGGGATTTGTGTCAGCAATTGCTGCACTTACCAACTCAGGTTTACACGTCTGATAGTCACCGTTTACTTGGCTAAAGACCGGCTGGGAGTCTCCATATATGAGGAGGTTTTCGATCCCCATATCGACAGCGATCTTAATACCTGCTATCAAAGCTTCATATTCCACTTCGTTGTTTGTTCTTGGCTCTGTTAAGGAAAGAGCAAAATGCATTATCCCTCCTTGTGGAGTCACAAAGATAAGGCCTACTCCAGCTTTGATTATGGGGGTGTTTTGCTTTCGCTTCTTCATGGAAGACGCTCCTTCGAAGTAGAGTTCCCATTGGACATTATTTTCCTCCGTCTTTCCTTCGATTGTGTCGAACGCGCGTTCGTCTGGCAATTCATAATTTAAGGGAGAATCGGCTGGTATCGGATGCTCAGCAAGAAAGTCGGCGATGGCCTGACCTTTTACTGCCTTGAGGGGTCGATATGTTATCAAGAACTCCATCAAGAGGAGGGCCCGTTTGGCAAGCCTTCCTGTTAGTATAGCTCTTGACATCAAATATTTGAGAGGATCCACCTTTGATATGAGATGGACCTCATGTGCCAATGCATAACGTCGAAGCTTCGTTATCGCGAAGATCAGTGCAAGGCAATGCTTTTCGATGGGGGAGGGTAGTTGTTTTCTGCCCCCAGGAGAACTCGACTCAAATAATAGAAAGCTCTCTCCTTCCCCTGGTCGTTCTCCTGTGCCCATAGTGCTCCTAAAATACTTTCAAGGGCTGTTGTATACAGGATGAGAGGTTTTCCCTTGACCGGAGCGGTCAGTACTGGCGGGTTCTGCAGGTATTGCTTTATTTCATCCAGTGCACTCTGGCATTTACGATCCCAAATGAATGGGGTCCCCTTCTTCATTAGATGGCTGTAGGGGCGGAATTTGCCGGAGAGGTTAGCTATGAACCGTCGGATATACGCGAGCTTCCCTTGAAGAGACCGTAGTTGCTTATGATTTCTTGGCGAAGGCATTTACATAATCGCTTTGATCTTTGATGGATCTATTTCGATGCCTCGGTGTCGTACGATGAATCCTAGGATTTTTCCTGAGAAGACTCCAAACGCGCATTTTAGGGGGCTCATCTTCAGATTATATTTCCGAAGGCGCTCGAACACTATTTTCAAATGCTCCCAGTGCTCCTCGTATGATTTGCTTTTCACCACGAGGTCGTCGATATAACATTCGACAATCTTGTGTATGAGGTCATCAAAGATCTTTGTCATGGCCCTCTGGTAGGTAGCGCCGGCGTTCTTCAGACCGAAGGGCATTACTTTATAGCAGAATATGCCCAGCGGAGTCCGGAAAGCAGTGTGCTTTTGGTCTTCAGGATGCATCTTTATTTGATTATACCCCAAAGATCCATCCATGAAGGAGAAGACTTCATGGGTAGATATGTTATCGATCATCAGCTCGGTAACAGGCATTGGGAAGTCATCCTTCGGACAAGCTTTGTTGAGATCCCGAAAATCTACGCAGATGCGTACTGTCCCATTTTTCTTCATTACCGGAACGATATTGGCGATCCAGTGAGGGTATTGAACTTCTTGGATGAAGCTGGAGTTGATTAGCTTCTTGACTTCGGCATTGATACTCATCTCAAGCTCAAGCCGCATTCTTCTTGGTGCTTGTTTGACTGGCTTGACGTCTGGTGATATTGCCAGTTTATGCACGGCTATTTTTGGATCTAGTCCTGGCATCTCAGAATAGTTCCACGCGAAGCAGTCTTTATACTGCATAAGCACATCCTTTAGCATGGCCACCTGCTTTTCAGACAGCAGCTCACTGACGAACGCTGGCATTGGCTTGTTTGCCGTCCCCAAGTCAATTTTTCTCAGGTTCTCGGCCGTGGCGTGTATCCTATCTTCCAGCTCTTTTGGCGCCGGTGGAAATTCTGAGATCACCCCGTCCTCATCTTCATTTACGAAGCACTGGGAGAGGTCGTCCACATTCTCATGCTCTCCTTCCTTTGAGAATGTTATCATGTGGCAGGTACGAGCTCGTTTCCAAGCTTGATGTTGATCTGGACTTTTCCTCGCAGTATAGGTTGCTCTTGGCTCATGCTTTCGTGGTGGGGCTACCCTCCAATTGTCGGACAGAGCAAACCTGCCTTACTGATACTGGTCTTCAACCCAGTCTTTGAAGGTGAAGCAATCTTCAAGAGGATGTCCTATTGCTCGGTGGTAGGAGCAATAAGCCAGATGATGGACCTCATTTATTTGCTCAGGATACTGAGACTCCGGGAGCGTCATCATTTGATATTTCATGACAAGGTCGAAGATTTTTCTTGTCTTGTCTCATGGGAAAGAGTATTCCCGACCCATTTCTTTCATAAAAGATGGATTCCAGCTGACTTTTTCTCAATCGCGTGGTTTCTTAGATCCGCTTTGCTGTTTTTGAACGTCATTCCCGTTCTTCACCTTGTTGTTGCTTCTGCGTCGGGCTTTTTTTTTGCCACAAGAGCGCACAGCGGGCTGAGGCTGAAGGGCATCGTCGTCTTCTCTTTCCATAGCATGCTGAATGATACGTTGCGTCCTGGCTTTCTCGTAAATGGCCATTTCGCGGCTGTGGTCATCCTGAACCTTTTGACCCGCTTCCCTAATTAGCTTGTCAATCTGTTCTTCGAATGACGGGCTTGGTATTCTCACGGTGGGATCTCACTCTAGTTCGACATCAACACTATCTGGAAATGCATTCGCTTCTCTACTGGAGTTATTTATGACATGGCAGCCATGGAATCGCTCCCGTTTCTTGGACCGAACGTATCCAAGTCCCGTTGTCTCTATCCTCCCGTTGGGCATTTTTCGCTGAGTCCCGGGAATGTCCCAAATCTTGTTGTAGAACTGGGCTTGTCGAGCAGTTTATTTGAAGGGTATGCCTTGGCATCTTAACAGCCTTTTCAATCCCTCTGCGTAATATCTGGGCAGACGGATTGGTTGGAGCCTATCGAGCACAAAATCGGCACCATGCCTGACTTCTTTTTCCACTTTAGTCTCCGTAGATTAGTAGAAGATGATCGCCTTTTCACCTTTTCGCGTAGGAGGAACGTAGAAGGTCTGCAGCTGTTGCACCCCGTATGTATCGAGCCATCAAGTTCTCTGTAATGCTGCTGCGGACCCATGGTCACTTGTAAACTCTGATCAGCTCCAGTGACGGTTTGTATTGATGGACGAACAGAGAATACTGTGTTGACCTCGTCTTCAGAGTCGCTGCCAAAGACCAAAATAGGGGTAGATGGTCCAGATCTGTTGTATTGGGACTGCCCTGAATAAATCATCTCTTCATCCTCCTCGGTATCACTCCCGAAGATCGGGATAGTAGCGACGGTTTTTTGCTTATTCTCCGGCTTATGATATCTTTACGTGTCTTCGAAGTCTGGTAGGAAGTACTTTGCATTTTCATATTTGCGGACTTCATTTAAGGAGAATAGGTTTAGCTCCCCTGTAACCGTGTACTCGAGGCCGTCTTTGAAATACTTCAACACTGATGTTGTGTAGAAGGTATGACGTTGTACTCGTGTAACCAAGGCCTACCGAGCAAAGCGTTGTAGCAATTCTTGGCGTCAATGACATGAAATTTGATATTAGTGATGAGCAGCCCGAAGCGTAGTGTGAGTATTACAGACCTGAGCATTCATGATGACCGGGAGTCAAACCCGGAAATGGTAATTTTATCCCGAGCCAGGTGCTGAACGTTCATGCAAATCTCCTTCAACACTCTCACATTGAGAAGGTTGACGGAGGACCCGTTGTCAACTAGGATCTTCCCGATCTTGATGTCGTGGCAGTACCCGGTTACATACAATGGATGGTTGTGCTCACACGTTCTGAGGAGGAGATCTTCATTGCCGAATGTGATGTTGGTTGTATGAACCTCTGCCAGCTCGTCCTTCATCTTTTCTTCCGTAAAGAAAGCTTAAAACTGATCAGGCTCTTGCAGTACATTGATTAGAGAATCTCGTGCCTCTTTAGACAGGAGAAGGGCATCCAAAATGCCCAATTATGAGGGTATCTTTCTCAGATGTGCTAGAACATTGTAATCCAGCTTGTTCATCTTAGGCGGGTCCTTGACTGTGAGCTCTTTGACGACTCTATCATCGAGGGTAATCTCCTCAGGGAACTTTTCCTTCCTTTTGTCTATTTTGCCCGAACCTTTGTTTGAGGGTCCGAGATTCTTTTCAGGCAACGTATGGTTGCGCAGCTAAATGTTCTCACAGTTCTTCACCCCTTCATCTTTTCTAGAGGTGGATTCCTTGAAGAGAGGGCCGAGAGCTATTTCTTCATCAGAATCGCTCCCGAAGGTAAGAACTTGAGATATTCCTTTTGTCGAAATAGCATCAACCATATAATAGTTGCCAGTCGTTTTTCCACGCTCATCTGTCGCACTTTTTCACTGTCGACGAGCTTCGCGCTTCATCCTATTGAAGTGTTGTCGGTGGGCAACGTATCCCTGCCACCACTTCTTGAAGGCATTGCACTCTTCGGTGGGGTGTGTAACCTTCCGATAGTATGAGCAGTAGTTCGGATGTACATTCGCTACATCGAGGCACGTACTCCCTGGAGTTTTTTCTTCGAAAGGTTGTAGTTTCATTCCCATTGATAGGGCTTTGGCGAACCATTTCCCCGTTTTAAACTTGCTTTTGTCTGCCGCGGGTGTGCTTCGATCCAGTTGAAGTACTTTGTGACTCTTTCTTGCCGCAGCTTCCTCATCCTGACGCCGACGCTTAGCCTTTTCGTATATGGCCGTTTCACTCTCTTGGTTAGCTTTGCTCTTCTGAAGGGCTTCGTTTAGCAACCTGTCAATCAAGTCGTCTGACGGCTCCAGGGATTTTTGCACTGGTCTTTCCCCAGCTTCTCTACGCCGTTTTCTGACTCCGAGGGGGTCTATTCATTTTTTAATGATGAATGAGAGACCATGTAGCAACTCGCTACATAATTCTCGGGCTCTTCTGACGAGTCGTTCCCCTCATCATTGTCACTGTCTCCGTTCTCGAGGATATGGTCGAGAAACTCTTCGAGTGTGACTAGGGTCCGCACCTTTTGGTTATGCTCCTCCAGTGCGTCGATATATTTTTGCAGGTCCGTACGCTCATCGTCAAGCTGCACGGGCTTCTTGGTCTTCTTCTTTTTCTTCGAAGATTTTGAAGGCTTGACCTGGGTGTTTTGCCCATTACTACCAACTTTCGGTGTTGAGCGCGGTTTAAGCATCCCCTCAATGATCTCGGGCTCTAGCGGGCTTTTCCATTTGATCACCGGACATGCTTGAAGATCTTTCAGCATTATCTTAGTTTTAATCGAAATGACAACATCCCACGGAGCTTCTTCTATAAATGAGCATGATGCCCCCGGCGTATCCATCTTTTTAGGAGAGTGCTACTATGGTGGGTTTACCTTCCAGTTTTTGGATATCGCGAACTTGCCTTTTTGGTACCGGTCCTCGACCCAATTTTTGACGACGTAGCAATCTTCGATTGGGTGGCCCATTACTCTATGGTAGGGACAGTAGTTAGGACTGTTGACATCACCAGGCTGCAGTGGGCGTCTTGGATCCGGCAGAGTGATGAGCCTGTTGCGCACCGCCAGTTCGAACAGTCTCCTCGTTTTATCCCGGGGAAACGAGTAAGGACGTCTCGACTTCTCTTCAAGGGATCGTGGTTTGTTGCTTTGGCGAGCAACCGGTTTCGGATCACTCGGTTGTTATTGAGTGTTAGCAACGAAGGTCGCTTTCCCTTTGCCCTTTTCATTCTGGGGATCCGTTTTCGAAGAGGACGGCCTATGGCCCATCAGTTCCATTTGGGCCAGCTTGTCGATCAAGGCCTGGAAGGTGGTCGGCATGAAGAACATCATAAATTAGGATATAGTTTCCTGAGGATCAAGGGTCCCCACAAACATGTCCACGGTAGGAGCTTTTTTGATGCGTTGTTCACATTTTGACAATAGGTTCCGCCACCGAATTGCGTATTGAACCCAGGTCTCCTCTGGCTTCATCCTGGCATTGATTAATGTCATGATTTGGGTGTGCTCGCTTGCGCATGGGAACCGCTGTATGAATAGTAGTTCCATCTCCGTGAATGTTTTGATGGAGTCATTCGGAAGCTCCGGGTACCATTCAAATGCTGTCTCCGCCAAGATGCCAACAAACTGGCAAAGCAACAGTTTTTCGTCGCCTCCAGTATTACCGCACAAAGCTCTGAATTAAGCAATGTACTGATGTGGACTTCCCATCCTCTTATACACATTGAACTTAGGGATCGTTTATCCCGGCGGGTACTTGATTTGATCGTACCAGCCTGGATAAGGTCGCCCAGTTCTGACGACTTGGCCAGCCGCTTCGCTTTCCTGATGAGCTCTTATTTGTTGAGCTATGTAGTCGTCAAGGGAAGCCTTCGAGATCGTTTCTTCCTTGGCTACTGAGAAAGTCGGTGGAGGATTTGACGTTTCCCCTCTGTCGTCTTCGATAATTATCAGAGGGTCTTCGGCTGGAGGTTCCGGCTGGATCATCATTCCAACCATGTCTTGGAACAGAAGCGCCATCTGCTTTATATTAGCGGCCTGTTCCGCGACCTCTTTATCCTTTCTTTCGAGCACCCTCCGCAGAAACTCGGTGTCGGTCTCTTGTTCCTGGCGCTGCTCAGACGTTGATTCCGGGCTTTCTTTTTGCCAAGTGAGTGTTGACATTTTCATCAGCATTTCTTGGAGCTTTTGTTGCTGCTCCTGAGCTTTTGTCAATGAATGAGTGAGTGGTCGATGACTTACGGAAGCACGGCTTTCCTCTTTCCCGGAAGACATGTACACCGTGTGTACTATCATGACCCCAGACTTGGGGCGTCTGGGTTCATTGCCTTTAAAATTTGTTGCAGGAATGCAGATCTTCTCCGGCCTTCTCCTCTTGTGGGAGGTCGAAGTTGAGGGGCTGTTGCAACAGGCACCCATGTGGACGGGGCCTTTCATTGTATGGCGGAGGGGTGGTCCTCCTCCTGCCGAGCCTTCTTTTTCTTTAGTCAGCGAGAGTAATTTTTGTTAATTACAGAGTCTTGGACTTTCTGCCAGACCCTGTGGATTTTGGAGGACAGCCGCTGATGGGGCCGTTCCGGTTTTTCTTGCGTTGTGTTTTCAACAGGCGGAGGAGACTTCTTTAGTACAGCGGTTGGAGAGTTCTTGCGCACCCTCCTGAGCAGCTCGAAACTGTTCCCGGTTGGAACAGCGGCGTCAATTTCCACCATTGGAGCTGGTAGGGTTAGTCCAAAGGGGGAACTGCCTCCAGGTTTCTTCATTCGGCGCCAATGGCGACGTCGAGCATGTCGTGCAGACGGGACTATCTCTGTCGTGGGAGCGGCTTCGTCATGCCCCCTGCTTTGAGGAGAGGCCGCCATTTGTGTCAGCGTGTTGAAGACTGACGTCCGTTGAGAGGGGACGATCAATCTTGCAAAGGCCGACCTTTTGATAGGGGAAGCTGTCTTGATGACTTTGCCGGAAGCAGGAGTTGGAACGGCCAGTCTTGCGAAGAACGATCCTTTAGCAGGAGAAGCCCCTTTGACGACTTCGTCTGCCAGAACTGGAGTGGCTATCCATTTCGGGATAACCACCTCAGGTATTGCGAGCCTGTTTGCGGGCCTACATGAGCTGTGGTTCATCCTGTTGAAGACTGAGGCATTAGAATTGGACGACTCGTTGAGAGGGGCCGTGGTGGCTGCAAGTCGATCGAAGACCGACTTCTTTGGAGCTTCTTGTGGTAGCATCGGGATGCTGAAGCTTGTCGGTGGGAGCATGGTCCCGAAGAACAGTCCAGTGGTGGCCTAAATCACCTGTTCCACTGGCATTGCAAAGTTGGAGGCCGCTTAGGGCCCATAAGTCACTCCTCCGCGGGGACGGGATGGGAGTTGTTGTTGCAGTTGGTGCAGCTGGAAGCCATCGATGTTATCTTCTCGACAAGAGCAAGACGCCAAATCTTAGTACCTTGAATCCAGGGCCAACCATATTAAACCGCGATTTGTTTGTGAACACGACACACGAAGTGTGGAGTGGAAAGAGTAAAAGGTCTCACCCGGCGTGCCAGAATCTGTTTACCGCCGAAAACGGGGAAGAAAAATGTCTTGCCTGAAATTGGGGCAGATGCTATTTGGATTTATCCATTCACATCTCCGAAGATGCCAAGTTGATTTATAGCACCGTATATCGGAGGTTTGGACGGATGCGGCCGTTGTAGCAGACTTCGTCAGATTCCCCCTCGTTGTGAGAGGTTTTTGATTGTGGGGACGCTCTTCCCTGTAGGTGCAAGCCCCTGCAGTTAATTACGTCACCGCATCGCGGTAACCACTTTCTTCTGCTCCAGATGGTCACTTCGTGTCGTGTATGTTTGTTTTATTTTTGGTTGCCCGTAGATTGTATACGGAGACTAATTTATGTTTTCGCCCGTAGGGCATGAATTAGTCCAAATCCGTATATTCTTAGATTTGGGTTTGGGTTGATTCAAGGATCATTAATCTCGTTTGAGATTAAGATCAACTTAAATGTTTATTGAGGATATATTAGTCTAATTTTAGACTAAGACCTACTCAATAGGATTTTGGGATCATTCAGACCCAACAAAAGAGCATTTGGGCTCCATTGTGTTAGTTTAAGGACGTTGCGGTCCGTTGCTATTTTAAGGACGTTGCGGTCCGTATTGGGATGTACCCGTCAATTTGGGAGTGCACCAAAGAGTTATTGGTTATCAGGACCCACCACCTCTCTGAAGACGCTGAAGAATTACAACGACATGTATCAGAGGTGTGAGGAGATGTACTCTTGAACTAATGTCCGTTGGGAGATCAGTGATCGTGTTTGGGACTAAGACCAATTTGAAAAATGATGTGCATATAGGCTCGGTTGATCTGAATTAGGGATTTGGTCAACTTGGACTCAACCCACTCAGTCTTTGAATAAAGTGTTAAACACTTGCTTGGGCTCAGCCCCTTTTCTGTGCAAACAATTCCGAGCATTCATATGGCTTCTGACACTCATACTTTTCTTTACTTTCCTCTCTTTTTTTTGTTTTCATGGAGCGTTAAACACTCTTTATGGCGCCCACGTACGGAGCATGTCAGGCGTTTGGTGCTGAGCGCCAACCACTGAGTGCTAGGCACTCCTTATTGAGCAGCGCCCACCTGCGGGGCACATGAGACGCTTGGCACTGAGCGCCAACCATTGAGTGCTAAGCATTCTTTATTGTGCAGCGCCCACATGAGGGACACGTGAGGCGCTTGGCGCTGAGCGCCAACCATTGAGTGCTAAGCACTCTTTATTGAGCAGCGCCCATGTGAGGGACCCGTGAGGCGCTTGGCGCTAGGTTTTCTTCGTGTATTCTGTTCTGAAGAGTTCAATTCTCTGTTCTTTTCTGGATCTTTGATCCCCAACAACAAGTTCATCCCTATGAGAATTAAATTCTCATTTGTGGGAGACTTGTCTCATGGATCTCAGATCCAGGGAAAGAACTAAGTTCTTTTATGAGGGTTAAACCCTTGGATATGCAGATGAGATTCTCTGATCTCTATTATTATTTTTATTTACCTCGAAGAGAGGTATTCTTCTTTCTTCCCTCTTAAAGCTTTCTTCTTGCTTGCTCTAAAGCTTATGGGAGGGTTTCTCTGTACAAGACTTGAAGTTTTGCGTCATTTTTATAGTAGAGGCTAATCTGTTGATTTAGTTAAAGAAATCTCTCGTTGAGAGATCCTGATTGATTTGGAGATTTTATCCACCATCGGATCTTTGATCCAAGGAATTCTGTTTTACAGAAGATATTTTTCTTGTTTTTAACAAGATTAGGGAAATATTTACCCATACAGAATTTATTCTGCAGATATGTGATTTTTTAATCACCATTGGATTTTTTAATCCAACGGTGCTCTGTTTTACAGATAGTAATCTTTCTTCTTTAGAAAGATTTGAGGAATATTCTCTCAGCAGAACTTAATTGTTAGTTATATGTATGCCCTAGAGGCCATTGCTGTACATGAGATGTATATTGTAGTGGATGCTGGGACATATATAGGTAGGACTTCTTGCTCGACATGATAGTACGCTATCTGGTTGCTCTTTATCTTAACATGTATACTTGCTGTCTCTCTATTACATGTTGATAAAGCCCTTAGGATGTGTACTCGACTTCCAGGACTGTGATGTAGATCATACTAGTGGGGCCTGGGTAGTCAATGAGTACATCCTTCAATGTTCCTAGTCGTGGGAATATCGAGACGGAGCATCGATATTCCAGAGTAGACTAGCGTATATCTTCTCGACCCATGTGATGGGCGATGGATGATCCCATATCCATTGGTGTTTGACATCAGAGACGGTATGCGGGTGCTCAGTGGAGACTGGGTATACTGAACGGACTCGCCGAGAACTCCCAGATGGTATTATACCTCACGTCAGATGGCAGTTCTCTGGTGACACTGGTACAGCTTAGTCTGTTGACCCGCGATCGTCATAGAGTCTTGTGTGTCTCCCACTGTGCTTTGATTTCCACCCTACCACGGCTCTACTGAGTCGTGCAAACAGGTGGTTTTTGGGTACAGTCCCGATTCATATGGAGGCAATGAGCGATAGGAGGGGATTCGTCTCTCCCGGTATTGGGGGTTGATGTTGCGCTATGCTCGACTGGCCATAACTGGAAATCCCTGGCCAGGGTTGCACTGATTTACTGGTAAGTGTTATCAATAGTTTCATGCTTGTTATGGACCTTACATCGGCATGACTTATCAAGCTACTGGGGTCTGACGTTTACTACTCCTAGGCGAGATATGCGACATATCAGTCGAACAGACCGGACTGTGCGGTAAGTGTTACTAGTTGGATTCGCAGGAGTGTGAGCAAGCTTGCTCGTTGATCTTCTGATCGCTCAATACCCGGGTGGCCGTTACGTTTAGCAGACCGCTTGCGGCTTGTGGGTGATTGATATGATCACCACCTACTGCCGGCGTATTGACGAGTCTTTAGAGTCCTACACAGAGGTTTCCTGGCTCAAGCGAAACGAAATAGGAGCGCATATGAGATATGTGCAGGACCGAGAATAATACCAATATGTGATACTGTGTTCTATTCTCGCGATTTGTATCATCGGTCGGTTATATGTGATATAGCCGGGTTACCGAATCAAGTGTTGATTCGATATATTGATACACTAGATATTAGTCAGTTATATGCGATATGACCGGATCATTAAATCAAGTGTTGATTTAATGATTTAATGTATAATTATATATTTGATATATTACTTTACATTAACTATTATTGGTTCACTTAAGATTGATTTTCTCACTTTTTGTGCACATGTTGTATATGTGATATGTTTGTGCACTAGTTTGTATCATGATTGATGATACATGCAAACTTGGGTGTGTGTATGACTTACACCATGTTTAAGATAATGGTTTAGGTTTTTATTTATTTTGGTAAAACAAAATGGTGGCTTTCTTTGTCTTTGCTTGAAGCTTCATGAAGCTTTCAAGCATCTTTGACAAAGTCCACTAATTTGGTTTTGCTTAAGATTTTCATTAACCTAACCATTACCTCAAACTATGGTTTAGTCTCTACAAAGGTAAACTCACCCATGGTTGCAAGATAATAGACTTCACTTGATTATTCTTTTGTGATAATTCATTATTCATTATTATTCTTTTTCTTCTTCTTCTTTTTCAAGATGAAGAAAGCTTGCTAGAAAAATTTTCAAGTGAAGATTTAGAGTGAGAAATCCAAATATAAAGTGAACCCACTTCCTATTTCATCATCCTCTACTACTTGCCATTTAGTTTAGGGTGTTCTCTTCACAAAGTTCTTGACCTAGTGAAGATGGAGCTTGAGTTTGAGTCTTCTCGACGTAGATCATCTTCAGCCTCGAAGTCAACGACCAAGCCCGCTCATTTCTCCGAGGAAACCATCGCTAGAGTCCGGGATCCCGATGATCGCAGCGAAGGGACGTCAATACGGAGCTTTAGAAGTGAAGGACCGGATCTACAAAGGTTGTAATCCCTTTCACTTGTAGTTAAAATGTTTAACTTGCTTGTTTTCGCATAATCTCTAGTATACGATCTTGGTTAGGGTTGTTCGGCACAGCTATTTTTTTTTGAATCGGGCATGGTTGATGCCTTGTAGAACCTTGTTAGAGTGCCTAGGAACCTTACAGTGGTATCAGAGCCAAGCTAGAGCTTTAGGCGAAGTGTAGACGAAGTTAGAAGTCCGATCGAACCCCGAAACCCTAGTTTTTACCCTTCTCTGGAAAATTTTCAAAACTGTGATTTTTTGTGAATTAAAAATACTCAAAAAAATCAGCAGGGTTTTCTAGGAATTACTGTGCAGCACGTGCCCCCAATTCAATCAAACCGCCGTGGAACCGCAGCCGTACCATGGCTTGCGCGGCGGTTCCGCGGCCTAACTGTAGCAACAGGGACAGTGCTTTGCACAGTAATAACCGTAGTTGCTTCCTGATTCTTCTGGGAATTTTTAATTTGTACTTAAGTGTTGAGTTTTCTGGGTTGTATTGGGGATTCATTGATTTGATCGGATAATTTAACTTCGTTTAAGTTTTTCCGGGTAATTTTAGAACGTGTTAAAAAGTTCGACCGGATATCAATAACTCACTTTTTCCCAACCCGGAAAATTTCCAAGTGTTGGATTTTTCCGTAGTTTGAAAACGTTCTAAATCATGCAAGTTACGCGATGGACCCTCTAGAAGACAACAAAGCTTAACTCGATTATGTGACCGTCTTGAACTGCCTTTTGAACCTTAGGGTTTGGGGCAGTACGGCGTGCCACATGTGAGGCGTTGGCTTGACCCTTCTACGGCTGGACCGTTGGTACTGTGGCATGAAATGGATGTTTTTAAACTCCCCTCAAGTGTTGAGCTATTGGGAAAACTTGGGTGTTTGATCATTCGATCAGAAAGTTTAACATTGTCTATTTATCTGGAAAGTGATACAATATTTGGAATCCACAAGTAGTTATGAGATAACTAATTTGAATGTTATAAATCTAGCACTTTAGTCTCATTTGATCGGTTGCCACGGAATTTTGATATGATCAAAAGTCCGTCGCAATCACGTAGCGTACGCGGATACTTGCCGGTAAACTTAATAGACAGCCACGCCCCATAGCCCCGACCAAGTGACTGTAGGAGAACCCCATCGCCAAAAGCATCCGTTCGGGTGCTCGCGGCAGCGGTGTTCCGCCTTAGTGCACTTCGTCGACGGCATCCGGGGGTACGGCCGTCTACAAAAATTTGCGACGAGCATTCGATCAGGATGTCGGGAATCTTGTTGAATTGCCCGACTTGATATTGAAAAGAGTTTTCGATAATGAGACTAAAATGCGGGGTATATAATTGTTAGGCATACGATATCTAAGGAATTCATTTGGTTAGGCATGCGATGTCTAAGAAGGTTGCGCATTCCAACTGTTGTAGTTTTACACTTTCTTTTCTGCGACCGTAAGTATAATATGTGATATCGCCGGTTTCGTTACTATATGTCAACGACAATTGGGATGGGTATATTTACTTACGTTGATGACATGTGATGTTATGTGTTGCTGGATATGTTATATTGGATCGTCGTGTTTGAATAGTCGGGGGTTTTTATGTGAGATGAGTGTTTTTCATTTTCATTCATGTAAAAACTTGTATGTAATATTCTTTTATTGGGGCACTTCCAGGCTGAGGATGATGTCACCATTGTATATTATTTACTTTTCCGCATTAGGAGAGACCCAAGGAGGGGAGCACAAGTAACCGGGTTCTAGGGTCCAGTGGGAGATCATCTCGAGGAGTCAAGTCCGGGTCTCCTAACTCTAGAATTGGTAGGGTTGCTTGCCGCTCTCGTAGGGGTCTAGGGGTGTGGGATTGGCTATTCATCACGACCGTGGAATCCGTGTTTTATACATGCTCAAAATAAAACACGGACGTCCTAGTATATCCAATATTTCATATGATGTTTTCTGCTGTGTTATCTGTGATGTGATCATATGATATGTTCAGATAGATATTGTATATAGTATATATGATATATTATATAAACGTTGCTTATGTTTTACACCCGCGCTAGCCCTGCCCCGCTCTGCCGTTAGTTACCTAACCTAACGGTGCAGATGGGATATCGAGGCGAATACGGATGGCATAAGAGTACGTTGTATTTATCTGTGATGTTTAGGTGGACTTAAATGACGGGACATTCATTAATGAGATTAATGAAAGAAAATAAACTTAAAATGATGTTGTGGAATCGAATTTCAAAAATCAGGTAGCTCTAGTTGTTGCTTTGCATAGCGGTGTTCCTTGTAGAACATCCAGCATCTTATTCGATAAGGAAAGAGCCGAGATCCCTTCACCGGGAGTGACCTCTTTAGCAATAACTAGCAGATGCTACAACCTTCGGTTTGTCTTTTGATTGCTTTTCTAGTTCTTGCTTTGCATAGTGGTATTGTGAATATCCTGCACCTCATTCGACGAGGAAAGAGCCGAGATCCCTTCACCGGGAGTGACCTCTTTAGCAAAACTAGCAGAAGCCTAAAAAACACTCCATTTAAAACCATTTGATTCAGCAGCGAGATCAAGTTCAAAGCGTTAAAGGTTTTCTTAAAAACCATCCGCAACCCTCCGTCATTTTAGGAAGTAGAGTACTTAGTATTCGTGCTGTGTTTGTTGACCATAGTCAAGGCACAGTGTACGGTAGCTAAGTGATGTCTTCCTACACAACATATGATGCGATTAGTTAGGACAGTCATGTGACTTTGTTGACCTTAGCCAAGGGTCATGTGGGTGGGTCTAATTAATCACGAAATGACGGGTAGAACTTGACTAGTGCTTATGATTTGTTGACCATAGCCAAGGTCATAGGTGCTAGGGGTAAAAACCTTTATCGGGTGTTTCAAGTGTTGAAATTTGCAATGAGATTGCATACCTTCTATATGATAGTTGGATCCCGATACCCACTGCGAGTAATTGTTACTCCTGGAAGAGTTTTGCACTTTACAATTAGCCGATCAAGTAGGTGTCTAGAAAGGTGTCAACGGGGTTACGCCCCTGGGAAAACGAGGTTTATTTTAATTAGGTCCGTGCGAAAGCACGGGGAACCTCCCTCAAAGTACCGGCACTGGCCTGACCGAAAGATTGGCGAACTTGTAGAGTGTAATTAATCCCAGCTAGTCTTTCCTTTTAGGGTTTGAAGGAAGATTTGATAAAAACAGTGGGAGCCATCCTGATTAGATAAAATATATAACCAATCTAATCTTGCAAGAGCGCACGCAGAGTGTTTTCTTCTCTCTCTCTCTCCAGGTAGTGACCATGTCACGCCTTAATCAAGATAATAATATGGATGTATTGACCGAACCCGCTTGTTATACCGAGCTGGGGAACGTTGGTCCCGCTCCAACTTATAATTGTTTTAAGACAGAGCAGGAAATTGGGGAATACCAGATTTCCCGTGCCGCCCAAACGAAGAAAGTACATACTGATGCATCTTTTTCGGGTGTGTTCATTACAGAGAACTGTTTCTCAGTATCCTTTATGTCCTGGGTATGAGATACCGGATCAGGATCCCGCATATGTAATCTGTTACATGGGCTACAGAAAGGTAGAGAACTGAGAACGGGTGATAAGTTTCATGAGACAGAAAATGGTGCAAGTGTTGCAGCCAAGTCTGTTGGTCACTATCACCCTGTATTACCAGAATACATTGATTCTGAATGAATGTTATTAGATACCGAACCTGATATACAACACCATATCAGTCTCTTTATTAGTAAAGAAAGGATATAATTTTGTATTGTTGGATAATGTTTTGAACATTTCCTATATCAAGAGTTGATCGGTTCAGGCACGTTATCTAAAAGCATTGACGTTCTAAATCAAACTACAGTTCTTAGTATACAGAACACACACGAGAGGAAGAGTTCAGAAATGAATGAATTCTTCTTGAGGCATTGTAGACTAGGTCATAAAAAAAAGTTACATTTAGATGCATATTTAAATCAGTTTAAATTTACATCTTATGAAACTTGCCAGTCATGTCACAAAGATAAGATGACCATAGCTCCGTTTACTGGAAACAGAGAAAGAGTTAGTGAACTCTTGGGACTGATACGTAGTGATGTATAAAGGTCCCCAGTCTACATATGCCACGACTAATTCTTTGTACTTCCTTACATTCACTGATGATCTCTCAAGATTCGGACACACGTTCCTGTTGAAACATAAGTCCGAAACTTTTGAGATAATCACCGAATATAAGTTAGAAGTAGAGAACCAAAAACGGGTATAAGTATTATGTCCTTTGATCTGATCAGGGAGGAGAATACTAGTGCACGGGATTCCTGGACTATTCTAAAGGAGAATGTGATTCTCTCTCAGCATTACTCCTCCGTATACTCCACAGCTCGTCGGTGTATCGGGGAGAAGCAATCACACCCTATTTGATATGGTGCGCTCTATGATGAGTACTACTGAGTTTCCTTTTTCCTTTTGGGAGTTATTATGCACTTGAGAAGATGCATACCTATTGAATAGGGTTCCAATCAAATCCATTGCCTACCACTTCATTTGTGATATGGAATGGGAAGAGCCCATATCTTAAGTTTGTTAAGATTTGGGGTTGTCCGGCTTATGTCTAAAAGCAAAATCCGGACAAGCTCGAGGCAAAGTTAGTTCTGTAGAAGTTTGTTGGATATCCCAAGCATTCGCAAGGGAATATCTTCTACCTATCAGAGGAACAAAATATGTTTTGTTTCTCAACATACCACCTTTGTGAAAGGGAATTTCTTATGAAGAAAGTAATGGTCATGAGGTAGAACTGGAAGGAGTTCCAGCTATACAAACTACAGCAGGTGATTTGGTAGAACCAAAGGATTCAATAGATTCCGACAAAGCTCAGCCTCTCCGCCGATCTAGCAGGGTTCCTCATCCGCCTGAGAGATACTTCGGTTTCTCGATGACAGTGGGAGCGAGGATTGCATCATGAGATGATGACCCAACTAGTTTCGAGCAGGACATCAAGAGTGGAGACTCTGTAAGAATGGCTGGATGCTTAGCGATCTGAGATGGAATCCATGTACACCAACAAAGTATGGACTTTGGATGCTAT
This sequence comes from Agapanthus africanus, assembly GCA_030015575.1. Lineage (NCBI taxonomy): Eukaryota > Viridiplantae > Streptophyta > Magnoliopsida > Asparagales > Amaryllidaceae > Agapanthus > Agapanthus africanus. The sequence continues at coordinate 57,744,400 of CM057349.1, read as the reverse complement.
ATCTGAAGGGTTAAATCCCCATCAGAAGCAAGTATATCTTGAGAAGATTACTTGGTGTAGATGGAAAAGTTGAGACTTTCAAAGCTAGGCTTGTTAATGGTTTTCGTCATCGACCAGGCGTGGATAATGATGAAACCTTTTCCAGTGGCTGTGCTTAAGTCCATCCAGATCCTACTTGCCACGGCTACATACCATGACTACGATATCTGGCGGTTAGGTGTCATGACTGCTTTTCTAAATATTGATTTAGAAGAGAGCGTCTATAAGTACACAGCCAGGGGGCTTCGTAGACAATGAGAGCAGCGAAAATGTGTGCAAGTTGCTTTACAGGATAAAGCAGGCATCGCGGAGTTGGCACGTCTGTTTTGATGTGGTAGTCAAAGAGTTTGACTTCATCAAAATAGTAGATGAACCTTGTATATACAAAAAGGTAGTAGAGAGTAAGGTGGTCATCCTCGTATTATACGTAGACAACATGCTCTTGATAGGAAAAGAATTTCCTATACTATGCTCGGTCAATCTCCTCTTATCATATGGATTCTCCATATAGGATCAAAGTGATACCTCCTAAATCCTAGGTTTTGGATCTATAAGATAGATCTAAATGGATATTAGGATTCTCACTATATGTACTGAGATGGTATCAATCGATCCTGGGGAGAATCACTGGAAAAGTTCCAGGGTGATAAGGACGACTGAATGTCAGTCGCAGGCATTGTCTTTACCCTCAGTGGAGGGACAGTATGTTGGAAGAGTTCCAAGCTAGATACCGTGGCAAACTAGACGATAAAGGCTGGTGACATCGCTATCAAAGATACTACCAAAGAGGAAGTTTGGGTGTATATTAGTTCATGAGATGAACTAGGTTCCTACCATTGTATGACAATGGAGGTGAGGCTTTGGCCCAGGAACCCTGGTCCCATCAGTGACCCAGACATATTCCAAGGCAGTATCACCTGATCATTGAGATAGTTAATCTCCAGGGAGATCAAGGTTAGGAGAGTAGACTCAGAGGACAACACGGCGGATCCACTCACAAAGGCCTTTTCCCAGAGAGAGACTTATATGGGATGGTTGAGTATGAGATACTGCCACCACTGCTACAGATGGCCTTAGTGCAAGTGGGAGATTGTTAGTTATATGTATGCCTTAGAGGCCATTGCTGTACATGAGATGTATATTGTAGTGGATGCTGGGACATATATAGGTAGGACTTTCTTGCTCGACATGATAATACGCTATCTGGTTGCTCTTTATCTTAACATATATACTTGCTGTCTCTCTATTACATGTTGATAAAGCCCTTAGGATGTGTACTCGACTTCCAGGACTGTGATGTAGATCATACTAGTGGGGCCTGGGTAGTCAATGAGTACATCCTTCAATGTTCCTAGTCGTGGGAATATCAAGACGGGGCATCGATATTCCAGAGTAGACTAGCGTATATCTTCTCGACCCATGTGATGGGCGATGGATGATCCCATATCCATTGGTGTTTGACATCAGAGACGGTATGCGGGTGCTCAGTGGAGACTGGGTACACTGAACGGACTCGCCGAGAACTCCCAGATGGTATTATACCTCACGTCAGATGGCAGTTCTCTGGTGACACTGGTACAGCTTAGTCTGTTGACCCGAGATCGTCATGGAGTCTTGTGTATCTGCCACTGTGCTTTGATTTCCACCCTACCACGGCTCTACTGAGTCATGCAAACAGGTGGTTTTTGGGTACAGTCCCGATTCACATGGAGGCAATGAGCGATAGGAGGGGATTCGTCTCTCCCGGTATTGGGGGTTGATGTTGCGCTATGCTCGACTGGCCATAACTGGAAATCCCTGGCCAGGGTTGCAGTGATTTACTCGTAAGTGTTATCAGTAGTTTCACGCTTGTTGTGGACCTTACATCGGCATGAATTATCAAGCTACTGGGGTCTGACGTTTACCACCCCTAGGAGAGATATGCGACATATCAGACGAATAGACCAGACTGTGCGGTAAGTGTTACTGACTGGATTCGCAGGAGTGCGAGCAGGCTTGCTCGTTGATTTTCTGATCGCTCAATACCCGGGTGGCCGTTACGTTTAGCAGACCGCTTGCGGCTTGTGGGTGATTGATATGATCACCACCTACTGCCAGCGTATTGACGAGTCTTTAGAGTCCTACACAGAGGTTTCCTGGCTCAAGCGAAACGAAATAGGAGTGCATATGAGATATGTGCGGGACCGAGAATAATACCAGTATGAGATACTGTATTCTATTCTCGCGATTTGTATCATTAGACGGTTATATGAGATATAGCCGGGTTATCGAATCAAGTGTTGATTTGATACATTGATACACTAGATATTAGTCGGTTATATGCGATATGACCGGATCATTAAATCAAGTGTTTATTTAATGATTTAATGTATAATTATATATTTGATATATTACTTTACATTAACTAGTATTGGTTCACTTAAGATTGATTTTCTCACTTTTTGTGCACATGTTGTATATGTGATATGTTTGTGCACTAGTTTGTATCATGATTGATGATACATGCAAACTTGGGTGTGTGTATGACTTACACCATGTTTAAGATAATGGTTTATGTTTTTATTTATTTTGGTAAAACAAAATGGTGGCTTTCTTTGTCTTTGCTTGAAGCTTCATGAAGCTTTCAAGCATCTTTGACAAAGTCCACTAATTTTGTTTTGCATAAGATTTTCATTAAGCTAACCATTACCTCAAACTATGGTTTAGTCTCTACAAAGGTAAACTCACCCATGGTTGCAAGATGATAGACTTCACTTGATTATTCTTTTGTGATAATTCATTATTCATTATTATTCTTTTTCTTCTTCTTCTTCTTCTTCTTTAAGAAGAAGAAAGCTTGCTAGAAAAATTTTCAAGTGAAGTTTTAGAGTGAGAAATCCAAATCTAAAGTGAACCCTCTTCCTATTTCATCATCCTCTACTACTTGCCATTTAGTTTAGGGCGTTCTCTTCACAAAGTTCTTGACCTAATGAAGATGGAGCTTGAGTTTGAGTCTCCTCGACGTAGATCATCTTCGGCCTCGAAGTCAACGACGGAGCTTTAGAAGTGAAGGACCGGATCTACAAAGGTTGTAATCCCTTTCACTTGTAGTTAAAATGTTTAACTTGCTTGTTTTCGCATAATCTCTAGTATACGAACTTTGTTAGGGTTGTTCGGCACATCTTTTTTTTAATCGGGCATGGTTGATGCCTTGTAGAACCTTGTTAGAGTACCTAGGAACCCTACATTAATTCTGCACTTTGGTGATTTATCACCTCCATTTAATCTTTGATCCAATGGATCTATCTAATCAGAGAGATTTTAGTTCTGGCACTGGCGCTTGGGTGCGAGGCACGTGAGGCGCTGCCTCAGAGTTTTTTTAACTCTTGGCGCTAGCGCCCTTGTGCAAGGTACGTGAGGCGCTGCCTCAGAGTTTTTTTAACTCTTGGCGCTAGCGCCCTCATGCAAGGCACGTGAGGCGCTGCCTCAGAGTTTTTAACTCTTGGCGCTGCCTTTCAAATTTTGAACAGAGCTTTGCTCTTTTATTGGGGAAACATGGTCCTCTGTCTACTCATGCCAGGAATGGTTACTCGTACTTTATTACATTCACCGATGATCTCTCTAGATTTGTACGTGTGTTCTTGTTGAAACACAAGTCTGAAGCTTTTGAGAAATTCAAGGAATATAAGAACGAAGTAGAGAATCAGACGGGTAAAAGTATTAAAATCCTTCGATCTGATCGGGGAGGAGAATACTTGAGCACGGAGTTCCGGGACTATTTAAAATAGAATGAGATTCTCTCTCAGCTTACTCCTCTATATACATCAAAGCACAATGGAGTATCAGAGCGGAGAAACCGCACCCTATTAGATATGGTGCGCTTTATGATGAGTGTTGCTGAGTCACCGATTTCTTTTTGGGGTTATGCACTTGAGACAGCTGCATACCTATTGAATAGGGTTCTAATCAAATCCGTGCCTACCACTACATATGATATATGGAATAGGAAGAGACCATCTTTTAAACGAGTTAAGATATGGGGTTATCCGGCCTATGTTAAAATGCAGAATCCGGACAAGCTCGAAGCAAGGTTTGTTTTGTGCAAGTTTGTAGAATATCCAAAGGATTCATATGGATATATCTTCTACCATACTGAGAAACAAAAGGTGTTTGTTTCTCAATATGCCTCTGTTCCCCGCCGAAAACGCGTGAGACGCGGCGAACGTCTTGCCTGAATTTCGGGGCAGATGCTAATTGGTGCTATCCGTCCACCTCTCCGAAGATGCCAAGTTGATTTATGGCATCATGTATCGAAGGTTTAAACGGATGTGGCCGATATAGCAGATTTTGTCAGAATCCCTCTCATTTGAGGGGTTTTTGATTGTGGGGACGCTCTTCCCTGCAGTCGCAAGCCTATGCAGTTAATTACGTTGCCGCATCGCGGTAACCACTTTCTCCTTCTCCAGATGGTCACTTCGTGTCGTGGGTGTTTTGTTTTGATTTTTGGTTGCCCGTGGATTGTATACGGAGACTAATGTATGTTGTCGCCCGTAGGGCGTGGATTAGTCCAAATCCGTATCTTCTTAGATTTGGGTTTGGGGGTTAGGGTTTAAGGATACGTTAGCCTCATTTGAGACTAAGATCAACTTAAACGTTTGTTAAGGATACGTTAATCTCATTTTAGACTAAGATCAACTTAACGGGATCGTTTAGATCCAACAAGAGAGCAATTGGGCTCTATTGTTTAGTTTAGGGACATTGCGGTCAATTAGTTTAAGGACATTGCGGTCCAATGTTAGTTTAAGGACATTACGGTCCAAGGTTAAGTACATCATAGTCCGTGAGTTTAAAGACATCACAGTCAAGGTTAATGACATCGTAGTCCGTGAGTTTAAAGACCTCATAGTCAAGGTTAAGGACATCATAGTCCATGGGCTTAAGGACCCCACAGTCCAGGTTAAGGATATCATAGTCCGTGAGTTTAAGGACGTCACAGTCCTGTTTAAAGACGTTATAGTCTATGAAATGTATGGTTGTCGGGACCCATCACCTCTCTGAAGACGTTGAAGGATTATAACGACAAATATCAGAGGAGTAAAGAGATGTACCCTTGAACCGGTGTAAGTTGGTTGAAAGATCTGTAGTCCAATTTGGGACTAAGATCTTTTAAATATTCATGAGCAGGTGGGCTCAGTTAACATAAGTTGAGGACTTATGGCCAATATTGGGCTAAGTCCAATAAATGTTTAACATTTTTATTCTGGATATTGAGCCTTTATTTGGGCTTGGCCCTTTTAACAATGCTGAGCATTGATCAGAGCTCTGGGCTTATTAAAGAACAATTTATGTTCTGTTGGCGCGACACGTGGCACGCTAGACGCTTTGCGTCAGTCAAAGAGCACGGTGCGGTTTTGCCAAGTAGCGCACATGTGAAGGACACGTGTTGCTCTTGGCGCTAAGCGCCAGATGATGGGCGCATTGCACCAGTTTATGAGCGCTGAGCGCTAATTTATGAGCGCATTGCGCTTTTAATTTAGTGGCGCACACGTGAGTGCCACGTGGTGCGCTTGGCGTTGAGCACCAGCCCATGAGCGCAGTGCGCTATTTCAGAAGTGCAAAGCACAAGTTGCATACGTGGTTGACACGTGGCGCACTTTGGCGCTAAACGCCGGTCCAGAGAGTGCAGAAGCACTGTTCAAGAGCGCAAGGCACAGTTCAGTAGCGCAAAGCGCATTTGATCAAATTTTATGATCAGAGAACAAATTTATGTTCTTCTTTTTTTAAAGAGACTTAGTCTCAAGATTCAAGAACAATAGTTCTTACTTTTGAAAGGCTTTGCCTTTATAGATCAATGATCTGTGTGAATAATATTTCTTCTTTTCTTATGTGATGAGATCTTTTGATCTCTTTTATGAAAGACTTTGGTCTTTGTAGATCTATGATCTGTGAACGAAGTAAGTACTTCTTTGTTTTTATGATGAGATCTTTTAATCTTTTTATAAAAGACCTTGGTCTTTGTAGATCTATGATCTTTTAAGAAGATAATTCTTCTTTTTATGAGATGATTTCATCTCTGTGTTCATCATTCATCATCTTTACCTTGAAGAAATAATCTTCTTTCAAGAGTTTGCTCTCTTTCTTTGATTTTTTCAAAGTTTATGGGGGGTTTCTCTATCTCAGACTTGAAGTCTTGGGGCCTTTATATAGGGCAAGTTGATTTGTTAAATCAGTTAAAGAGATCTTTCTCTGATTGATTTGGGGATGTTTCCCACCGTTGGATCTTTGATCTTAGGGCTTATGTTTTACAGAAGACAATCTTCATGTTTTTAACAAGATTGGAAAATCTTTCCATAACAGAATTTTAATTCTGATTAATTAATGATTTATCATTACTATTAGATGTTTTGATTTAACGGTGGGGAATTTTATAATTCCAGCTCTAGCGCACCCGTGCTTTGCACGTGGTACGCTGTTCAGAGCGCAGCGCACCTTGCGCTTGCGCACCTGTGTTTGACACGTGGTGCGCTACTCAGAGCGCAACACGCCCTGCGCTAGCGCACCCGTGTTTGACACGTGGTGCGTGGCTCGCCTAGCGCTACCGCACACATGGTGCACTGCCTAGGGCGCAGCGCACTTGGCGCTAGCGCATCCGTGTTTGACAAGTGGCGCGCAGCGCGCCTAGCGCTGGATCTGAAGCGTTGCTTCAATTTTTTGAAAGTCAAATTTCAAACAGAGTTTTGCTCTGATTGGGGGAAACAAATGTCCCCCTACCGTTGCGCTCACGTGGTCCACATGTGAGTGCAACGGTGGCGACATCTGCGCCCTTGGATCAACTCAAAAATTGAAGAGGCGTTTCAATACCTATAAATAGGATCTTTGGTCCTTTAGATAATTTTCATCTTCTTGTTTATTTTTTCTGAGAATTTTATTCTCTCACCGAGCATAGCTCTCCATCTTAAGAAATTTAAGAGTCAAAATTCTGCCAAAATTTTAGGTAAAAATTAACTCTTTTAATAAATTAGGGTTTTACCCATTAACAGAGCCTTGCTCTTTATAGATCTTAGATCTAAAGAAAACCCTTTTAGGGTTTCATTAACAGAGCTTTGCTCTTCTGAACCCATAAATCTAAAGAGATCTTTTCTTGGGGTTTCTTGGCCCATGAACAGAGCTCTGCTCTTTTGATAATATGTAGATTTTTTAATCTCTTGTGAAGAACTCTTAAGAGTTTGTTCATGGATCTTGAAGATCCCAGAATTTTTTAATTCATAAAAATTGATTTTAATTAATTCTTTTCTGATGGATTTTTCCATCATCATTACAGAGCTAGGCTCTTCAGGAATTTTATTCCTTCATGATCAGAGTTTAACATGTGTCACTCTGTCATAGAGCATTGCTCTCAAAGAGAGATTTTCTCCTTTTCCCGAGGGATCTCACATTTAATGAGAATTTTCTTGAGGATTTCCTCATTTAATTAACAGTCTCATCCAATGATGAGGCTGTTTTATTAATTATTAATTGATTAATTGTCATCCAGATTTTGTGGGCCCCCTTTGGTCCCTCTCCACTGCAAAATTTTAAAGTACCAAGTGTTAGAATTTAAAATTAAATTATAGCACTGACAGTTGACTTCTGTCCCTTTTTTGCAAAGGCGACATGTCTTTCGATCCCTTTTTCCCGTTTGTTCGTTCAGAAGGAGGATTCTCTGGAGCACCTGTAGACCGGGAAGTCCTAGCTTTGATCAAGGATCATGATCCAGAATATAAGAATATTCACCTTTGGGGGACATGATATAACCAGATTATTAAGGGTCGGCAAAGCTTTTCGTGCGCGGTACCCTCAGAGCCCATCATGGCGATCCATTACGCAGACCCGCCCCCGGTGAACTATACCGTGGAAGATGTGAATTGGACTTCGGGTGGTCTTCTCCAGCCTGGTATGGCTTCGATACCCGTTCAGCCTCCCATGGCTTTGGATACCTTGGGACGACGTATTTGTCAAGGCGAGGCGCGACTGTGGGGACAACCATATTTGATTGGCCTAATTCCTCGTCATCCGACTGGTTATCTGCAGTGGGCTCGCTACATTCTGTCAGCGAAGAAGTCGCAGTTGTTGAGGCTTGGGTTGTATCCTACCATTTACGATTCTCTCTTCCATTATCCTATGCTTTCCGCCTGGTGGGTTAAGGCCTTTCTGGAGTAGTGGAATATCCTTACCCACACCTTTCTTTCGCTGGACCGAGAAGTATCAATCCCCTTAGAGGAATTTGCAGAAGTCTCTGGCTTACTGGTCATAGGGGAGCATTATGAGGAACTGCTTCCTACGGATGAATACGTTTTTGGTGCTAAGCCAGTAATGACAGGCCTTACCCCGGAGAATGCCGTTCAACACCAGTTTCCTAGTTTGATCAAAGTGTTGAATATTTATGAGGGCCTTTTTTCTTGAATCTGGGAGTCGCGGGATTAATTTTGAGGATTTCATCGCTTGTTTTCTTCATCCGGAAGTCCTTTCGAAGGAGGCTGCTAAATTCGCCATGCTTGACGATCCTTTCAGCTTAGGTTTAAACAACCTGCCAACGGCGGAGGTAGATCAGAAAAGTTTTTTCCTTCCCAATACTCTAGTTGTTCCTTTTGCGGAGATCGCAGTCTCTGGGATTGATGAGAAAACATTCTTCTTGGGATTTCTTGGGCTATGGTTGAGCTGGTTTGCGCTCCCAATGCACCTTCGCCGTATGAAGCCATCTGTCTTCTATCCGGCTCACCGAATGACTATTGGGGTGAAAGTGGCTGTCGGGGTCGCCGGTTTAGCCCATTTGTATTACGGCCTTAGTCAAGCGGCGGATACTACTGAACCCGGAGTGCAGCATATGAACTTCTCAATGCATTACTTCATGTCATGGCTCGATCTACAAGAACTTGGCGTTTTTGGTATCCATAAAAGGCCTTCATTTTATGACAGATGCGGCTTCCCCCAGATTATGCGATTAGTCGGCGCATCTATTGTAAATCCGTCACCGCGGGAAGATAGAGGTTTGATCCTTCGTCCTCGCACGGATGGAGATGGCATGTCCTTCAACGACAAGATTTTGACCATCGGAAAAGAGTCCTCAACAACAGTGCAGCCATTGCGGGACATTTTCAAGGATGGAGCCTCTGTTTTGAAAGCTCGGGAAATCCTCCATTTATATTCTATCAGACCGAGCTTCTTAGTGTTTAGGCAAAATTATGCGGCATTATTCATGAGATACAATCCGCATCGTTTTGCCCAACAATTGAGCTATAATCAGGGTGTTCCACTGGAGGCTTTCTTGCTAGAACCCACTGCCACTGAAGAGGGGATGCGAAACGCGCTGCATCATTTCATGCGCTTGAACATGGGGTCCAATTTCTTTATCAGCGAACCAAGCTGTGTCCCGAAAGCCTTTAGTGTGTACGCGGCGTGGTACCAGCATTCAATGGGCGCCGTTATCAAGGAAGAGAAAGGCTGCTGCTCGATCGCAAAGGTGCACCCCTTGCCGGCGATCTTAACGTCCCTTTGAAGCGATGGTCCCCCCTCCGCTAAGAGAGGCTGCCGTGATCGAAGTCCCGCACAACAGGCCTGAGCTACCGCTGCCTCGTGCTCCCATGGAGATAGTGAATGTGCTACCGGCGCCCCGTGCTCGCATGGAGATGGTGAATGTAGCTTCCCCGGTGTCTGGCGTGGGTTCAGATATCGAGACTCATCGTCCCAAAGTGCCCACCAAGCATAAACTCGTGCTTGGGGCGACTGGAGCTCGCTCGCAGAAGTGGAAGAAGAATTCGATCCTCTCTGTCGACGTTGTACTTGACCAGGAGCCTCACGCTCCTTATGGGGAGGGCCTGAGCGAGTATGGGACAAACGAAGGTTTATTCATGCCGCCGGATGATACTGATCTGGCGGCTGCCATTGCAGCTTCTGAGCAATTGGCAAGCCATGAAGCGGGACTGGCTATCCTCGCGCGATCAGGTACCCATTAACTGTATCTTTTGTCATTGCATCATATTTCTATCATCATGTTTTGACTAACACTTTTCCTTCTTTAACAGGCATTTCCACCGAAGAAGCTCTCGCGGCTTCTCTCAAGACTTTTGAGGAAGAGGAAAGACTTCGAGCGTCCTTAGGCATCGGTATGCTTCGGCTCACCGTGTTCCTGCTCCCGTTTCTTATGGGTAATCTGACCCCCCCATTTTTTTTATCACAGGAACTATCTCTACTCATGTTATTCCGAGCGTGGCACCGACTTTGCAGGGCGGTGCGGAGACGCTCCCTGGGTCGGCTATCTCAGTTCCACCGGCATTGCCGAAAGAAGCTTCACTTAAGTAACCGATGATAGATGCTATAACGGCTCCAGAGATAAATATTGATGCAGACGAGGATGTCCTGTTGATGAAGGCTTCTAGAAGATCCGCTCTCACGGCCCGAGCGGAGAGGAAGCATAGAATGCGCACGGCAAGGGAGCGTAGTGCTGCCTTGGCCATGGGTGCAGGTTCGAGCACCGCTACCCCTGCCCCTACTCCTTCAGAGGATGCTCCGACTGCCTTGTCCACCGCCGACAGACAGGCAGCATGTGCTGCTCGGGAAGCAATCGGAAGACCAACTTAAGGTAACGTGACATTGGGTTCTTTTGTTAAGGTTTTTAATTTTCAGGTTCTCATAAATCCTATCTTGCAGGGCCGAGTCTTACCGAAGAAGTGGCGGCAACCACTGAGCCTGGGGTAGCGGTAGAGGAGGTAGTCATGATCACCGAACCCGAGGCAGCGGTAGGAGAGATGGTTACAATCGCCGAGCTCGAGGTAGCGGTGGGTGAGATGACGGCAACCATTGAGCCTGAAGTGGCCACCCTTTCTCAAGAGTCTGGAACTGCTCCAATCGTGGCTCTTTCCCCTTGCGGCTCCCTACCGTTGCCGGGCGCTGCGAGTATCACGATGATTCTCATGGAGTCGGGGGATGAAGCCACGGGCGGCGAAACCATTCCGATGGAGGAGGGTGAAGCAGCCGCTATATCAAGTGACTCTCTTGTTGCGGTTCCGACCGGCGACTCACCAGGTAGATTTTGGGTCATTGCTTTTCTTTTTATTCTGCAATCCCTTTTAATATTTCCAGACAGTATTTATCTCGTTTCTAATACAGGCGTGGCGAGCGTTGAGGTTGCGCTACCTGAGGCAGCGCCATCAGTTACCGCTTTGACGGTGACCACTCCTCCACTTCTCTCGTACCATCTCAGATATGGGAAGGTGCGGATATGTGACCTATCGGTTTTATTTCTAGGCTGTATAATTTATTTACTGATATCGCATTACTGCGTCCTTGCAGGAGTCCTTTTTGATCACCTGTATCAGGTGTTGCACCCACACTTCTCTTTCCAGTCAGAGATTAGCCCGCCCGCTGGTGTCGGTGAGTGTCTTTTCTAACCGACGTCCTTTCTTTAACGGGCAGTCATATTATTGCTAATTCTTCTTTGCATTGCTTGTAGCCTTACAAATTGAAGGAGGGGACGAGGGTATCGTTGCGCCACCAGTACTCCCAGCTATGCCCCATGTTGCGGCCGGTATAGTAGAGTCTATTGTTCGTGTATTTTCTTTATTTCTTGAGCCGGCATCTGACTATGATTTATTTTGCAGCAATCACGTCGACTCCAGCCCCGTTCGAGTCTCGCATCATAATGCCAGCAGGCCCCTTTTCTCGACGTGCATCCTCGAAAGGCGCCGCGAATAGTCTGCGCATGTTGAGCGACTACATTAAGGAGCTTGACGTGGAGACTCCCACATTCACTGCGGATTTTGCCGCGGAGGTAAACCCTATGCTGGGGACACTCATGAACTTTCATAGTGAGGGCGTCATTGAGTCTTGGGTTGATCACTGCAGGAAGATTGAGGCCTGCCTGCGTGAGCTTGAGCTTAGGCTTCCTGCTCCAGAGGTCCTAGCTGTGAACACTCAACGGGCTGCATTGGTCGAGCAGAGCACTTCTTATTTCCGCCATCTTGAACAAGGAGTGGCCTTAAAGCATAAGGAATGTGAAGAAACTTCAAGCGAATCTGCCCGACTGCATGCTCAGGTTGATGCAAATGCTGCACAGTTGAAAATTATGTTTGAAGGCCTTCTGCGATGCATCTCTGACGGGTTAACACTGAGGCAGAAGCTCGACGTCGTCGAGCGGGATGCACAAAATCGTGAGGCAGCTCAGCGGGCCATCGAAGAACAACTTTCGTCTTACTTGCAGCAACGAGCCCAGGTCGAAGCAGAGTTGGCCGCGGCAGCTGATCAAGAAAAGGGGCTGAGGGAAGTGTGCGAGCGGCTGATCGGACTATTGAAAGCGCTTCCCTCTCAATAATTGTTTCTTGTACCATTTTTAATTTTTAATAAAATGTATTCAGTTTTTTATTCTTTCATATGATGTATTTTGTACCCAATTGAATTCATGAATAAAAGATACATTTCTTTCGCAATGTCTTATGTCATCTCTCTGCTTTCTTCTTTCTTTTGTTATCAGCATGTCACCTTAGCAAGCATAGCCGGCATATGATAGAGTGAGCATCTTGTTTTGGCTTCTTCGAGGGGTAGTGATGGCTTAGGAAGCAGGTTCAGATCTGCTACCTAAGACTTTTCAACTTTATGAGCCGTGAGGGTCTCATAAAGACTTTTCTCCCTACGAGTCGTGAGGATCTCGTAGGTGTCTTTCCTCCTTAGGAGTCGTGAGGATTCCTAAGTGTGTTTTCCCTTATAATTCGTAAGGATCTTATAAGAGAGTTTTCTTCCTTACGAATCGAGAGGACCCGTAAGTGTTTAATGAGATTGACGTTATCCGCATTTCACGGCGTCATTTGGTGACGTATTTCTGACGCGGGGTCATGTGGATGATGTATTTCCGAAACGGGGTCATGTGGATGACGTATTTCCGAGACGGGGTCATGTGGATGACGTATTTCCGAGACGGGGTCATGCGGATGACGTATTTCCGAAATGGGGTCAGGTGGATGAAGTATTTCCGCGACGGGGTCATGTGGATGACGTATTTCCGAGATGGGGTCATGTGGATGACGTTGCGTCTTTTGTAATGAGACGAATATTGAAGTGGTCTCTAGGTTGTCTGTGAACCGTTGAGATTTGGCTTCTTCTTCTGATGGAGCCTAGGGATAAAAGGTGTGATTCCTTCTTTGTTTGCACCCCTAGATTGTATACAGGGATTGATGTGATATCATCTATAGGGCATAAATTTTATTTATATTATTATTTTTATTTCTTTCCGCGATGCTTTTTCATTTCAGCTTTTATATCGCGAAGGTCGCGATTGCCCAATCATTTCGGCTATTTATTTTATGTTTACTCACTGCCTTTTATTGCGAGTTGCCCAATCATTTCGGCTATTTTGCATGCATACATTTTTACTTGCTGATTTTGTTGCAAGTTGCCCTATCATTTCGGCTATTTTGCATGCATGTGTGGCTCGCCGACTTTTTTGCTGCAAGCCTGGAATTAGACACCGATTTCGGCATCAGCACCGCTACAACTGGGATATTGCCAGGAGCGAATCATAATTTGCCTCTGTTGATATCGAACAAAGGAGGCTTAGCGAACAGGGTTAGGATCCTGTCGACTAAGGCTTTTGACTTTATGAGCCGTAAGGGTCTCATAAAGGTATTTCTACCTGCGAGTCGTGAGGATCTCGTAGGTGCATTTTCTCCTTAAGAATCGTGAGGATTCCTAAGTGCATATTCTCTTATAAGTCGTAAGGATCTTACAAGAGTGTTTTCTTCTTATAAGTCGAGAGGACTTACAAGGGTTGTTCACCATGTAGACATATCCCTAGTCACGGATGGGACTTTGTTAAGGGAATGTTTATTCGCGCTCGTGGATTGTATACAAGGGTCGATATCGAGCCGCTTGTAGGGCAGTATCGGAGCTTGTGGTGGCCGCTTAAGAAGAGGTTCAGATCCCTGTAGCTTAAGACTTTTGAATCTTATGAGCCGTGAGGGTCTCATAAGAGGGTTCTCCTTACGAGTCGTGAGGATTTCGCAAGTGTAATCTCTCTCTAGGGATCATGGGGATCCCTAAGTGTGTTGCTCCCTTGTGAGTCGTAAGGATCTCACGCAGGTGGTTTCTCCTTACAAGATCGAGAGGACCTCGCAAGTGTCTTTCAACGAGATTGCGCCATTTCGGATTTTCACAAAATTCTCCGGTAGCCCTGCTATTTTTACTCACGGAGCCCTTTTGTGTTTTCATCCTTGCCCTTTTTGCTTATGGACATACCGTTTTTCCTTTTCCTTTTTCTCTTTTTTTTATTCTTCTTTTTTTTGTATCAACCTTGGGATGCTGCAATCCATCGAAGTTTATCGACATCTCGGTTAACAGCTAGTTTTAGGACATAGTGGTCCATTGTTAGTTTAAGGACGTTTCGGTCCGTCGTTAGTTTAAGGACGTTTCAGTCCGTTGTTAGTTTAAGGACGTTTCGGTCCGTTAGCCGGCTACTACTTATAGAGTTTGGGCTTAGGAAGATAGCGAGCGGACATAGTCGTCGTCATCTATCATTGACCTAGGCCCTGACTCATCAAGCGTAGTACTTTTTCAGGAAGCGACCATTTATTGGCCTGAAAGGTCTTTCACCATGTATGTCCATGAGTAGGTAAGCCCCACCATGGTAGATCTTGTCTATGATATACGGGCCTTCATAGTTCGGCTCGAATTTTTCCCGCTTGGCGCGATTAGGGATCATAGGTCTTTTGACCACTAGCACGAGTTTGCCTTGGCGGAATGTTCTCGGCCTAGTCAATCTTTCGTATGAGTGCGTCATCTTTGCTTTATAAGCCTCCAGATTTTGTTGCGCTATGAGCCGGGTTTCATCAAGGGCATCGAGCTCTTCAAACCGAAGGTGAGCATTCTCTTCGTCCGTTAGCTCGTAATGAACTGCCACTCGTAGAGAGGGTAACTCTATCTCGAAGGGGAGTACCCCCTCCGTACCGAATACCAATGCGTATGGAGTCATGTTCGTGGCCGTTTTGAACGTAGTTTGATACGCCCAGAGAGCTTCATGCAGTCTCTCGTACCAGTCCTTCTTATTTCAGGACACCGTCTTTTTCACGATCTTCGTCAAGGTCTTGTTAAAAGCCTCAGCTAGACCGTTAGCTCGGGGATTATAGACTGAGGAGTATCTCCAGTCTATGTTATGCTGTTGTGCGAAGCGGCTGATCTTGTGGCTTCTGTAGGCTGGCCCGTTATCAGAGATGATCCGTCGCGGAGTTCCAAACCGATAAATGACGTGTGTCTTGAAGAAATGGAGGATATTCTCCGTCTTCACTTCCCTCAGCGGTACTGCTTCTGCCCATTTGGAGAAGTAATCAGTTGTCGCCAAAATGAATCGATGTCTTCTGTACGATGCTGGTTCGATGGGACCGATTATGTCAGTTCCCCACATTTCAAACGGCCAGCTAGCCACTGTCGGATGTAGCGGATTCGGATGCTCATGGATAAACTCTCCGTGAATCTGGCACGAGTGGCATTGCTTCGCGTATTCGAGGCAGTCTTGGATCATCGTGGGCCAATAGTAGCCCATCCTTTTGATCTTCAGGTTCATCTTCGGGCCGACTTGGTGAGAACCATAGAGTCCGTCGTGAGTTTCTTGGACGACTCCCTTTGCCTCTTCAGGCCCCAGGCATCTTAGCCATAGGGAATCAAATGATCTTTTATACAGAGTATCATAGACGAAGGCGAAAGACAGAGCTCGTTTCATAAGCTGATGTTTCGAGAACGCATCTTCAAGTGTTCGACGGGATTTAAAGTAGTCTATAAAGGCTTCCCTCCAATTCTTAGCCTTTTCCTAGTCTTTTATTTGTAGAGTCGTTTGCTCGGTCGCTCCCTTTTCTTCGGATGACTCCGGAGATATTTCTGCCGGTGTGAAAACCCGACGGCTTTGCACAACGATCCTCACGTCATCGAGGTTTTCGTCAGCCAGTTCTTTAGCGAGCCTGACTAATGCATCCGCTTTGCTATTTTCCGCAGTCGGTATGCTTTTTAGGATGTAGGAAGGAATTTGAGTCAGCAGTTGCTGCACCCTCTCGCCGTACTTCACCAACTCTGGTTTGCACGTTTGATAGTCGCTGTTTATTTGACTAACGACCAGTTGAGAATCTCCGTATATGAGGAGATTTTCAATTCCCATGTCGATGGCGATCTCGAGACCTGCTATCAAAGCTTCATACTCAGCTTCGTTGTTCGTCCTCGGCTCTGTTAAGGAGAAGGCAAAGCGCATTATCCCTCCTTATGGAGTCACGAAGATGAGGCCTACCCCTGATTTGATTATGGGTGTGCTTTGTTTGCACTTCTTTATGGAAGACGTTCCATCAAAATAGAGTTCCCACCGGGTATCACTTTCTCTTCTCTCCCCGTCGATCATGTCAAACTCATGTTCGTCTGGCAATTCGCGGTTCAAAGGAGAATCGGCGGGTATCGGATGCTCAGCGAGGAAGTCGGCGATGGCCTGGCCTTTCACTGCCTTAATAGGACGATAAGTTATCGAGAACTCCATCAATAGCAGGGCCCATTTAGCGAGTCGTCCCGTTAATATGTCCTTCGACATCAAATATTTGAGAGGATCCACCTTTAATATGAGATGGACCTCATGTGCCAACGCGTAGTGTCTGAGCTTCGTTATTGCGAAGATCAACGCTAGGCAGTGTTTTTTGATGGGAGAATATTTGTTTTCTGCTCCCAGGAGAACTCGACTCAGATAGTAAAGAGCTCTTTCTTTCCCTTGGTGATTCTCTTGTGCCCACAGCGCGCCTAAAGAACCTTCGAGGGTTGTTGTGTACAGGACGAGAGGTTTTCCTTTAACGGGAGCGGCCAGCACTGGCGGATTCTGCAGGTATTGCTTGATTTCGTCCAGTGCGCTTTGGCATTTGCGATCCTAGACGAAAGGTGTTTCCTTCTCCATCAGGTGACTGTAAGGACGGCACTTGCCTGAGAGATTGGCTATAAATTGCCGGATATACGCGAGCTTCCCTTGGAGAGACCGCAATTGCTTGAGAGTCCTTGGCGGAGGCATTTCCATAATCGCCTTGATCTTTGGTGGATCTATTTCGATACCTCGGTGTCGGACGATGAATTCTAGGAATTTGCCTGAGGAGACTCCGAACGCGCATTTGAGAGGGTTCATCTTCAAGTTTTATTGCCGAAGGCGTTGAAATACGATCTTCAGATGCTCTAAATGTTCCTCGTATGATTTGCTTTTTACCACAAGGTCGTCGATATAGCATTCAACGATTTCATGTATAAGGTCGTCGAAAATCTTCGTCATGGCCCTCTGATAGGTGGCATCGGCGTTCTTTAGACCAAAAGGCATCACCTTGTAGCAGAATATGCCCAAAGGGGTCTGGAAAGCGGTGTGCTTCTGGTCCTTGGGATGCATCTTTATCTGATTGTATCCTGACGAGCCGTCCATGAAGGAGAAAACTTCATGAGTGGACGTATTGTCTATCATCAGCTCGGTGACCGGTATTGGGAAGTCGTCCTTCGGGAAGGCTTTATTGAGATCCCAAAAGTCCACGCATATGCGCACCATTCCATTTTTCTTCATCACCGGGACGATATTGGCGATCCAATCAGGATACTGAACTTCTTAGATGAAGCCAGAGTCGATTAGCTTTTTGACCTCAGCATTGATGCTCATCTCAAGTTCGAGCCGCATTCTTCTCGGCACTTGTTTGATCGGCTTAACGTCCGGAGATATCGCCAATTTGTGTACAGCAATCACTGGATCGAGTCCCGGCATCTCTGAATAGTTCCATGCGAAGCAATCTTTATGCTGCATGAGCACGTTCTTTAGCGTAGCCACCCTTTCTTCAGACAATAGCTCACTGACGAACGTCGGCCGCGGGTCACTTGCCGCCCGCAAATCAATTTTCTTGAGGTTATCTACAGTAGTATGTATTCCATCTTCCAGCTCTTTTGGTGCCGGTGGAAATTCTGAGATTACCTCGCCATCATTGTTTTCGAAGCACCGAGGGAGTTCATCCATATTCTCGGGCTCTTCTTCTGACAACATTATCATATGACAAGTACGAGATTGCTTCTAAGACCGATGTTGATCCGGATCTACTCTCGTGGCTTTGGATTCATGCTTCTGCGGCGGGGTTACCCTCCAGCTGCTGGATAGAGCGAACCTGCCTTGCTGATACTGGTCTTCTACCCAGTCTTTAAATATGAAGCAGTCTTAGAGAGGATGTCCTATTGCCCTGTGATAGGAGCAATAGTTCGGATGGGAGACTTCGCCTGCTTGCTCGGGGTGCTTGGACTCCGGGAGTGTCATCATCTGATGTTTTATGACAAGATCGAATATCTTCCTTGTCTTGTTTTGGGGAAAAGAATATGCTCGACCCATCTTTTTTGTAAGATACGAATCCAGACTGCTCGATTCCTGATCGCGTGGCTTCTTGGACCCGCTTTGTCGCTGTCGAACGCCTTTCCCGTTCTTTGGTTTGTTTCTGCCTCTGCGTCGGGCCTTTTGTACAACGGGTTGACAAGGAGGAGCATTTTCATTTTTCACAGCCTGCTGAAGGAGGCATTGTGTCCTGGCTTTCTTGTAGATGGACATTTCGCGATTATAGTCGTCTCAAACCTTTTGACCTGCTTCCCTTATAAGCTTGTCCATTTGTTCTTCGAACGACGAACTGGGCATTTTTACAGTGGGAGCTCTTTCTAGTTCAGGGTTAGTATCTTCCCACAGAGCATCTCCTTCTTCATCAAAGTCATGTATGACATAGCAGTCATGGAGTAGCTCCCATTTCTTGGATTGAACACACCTAAGTCCGGTCATTTCCATTCTCCCGTTGGGCAACTTTCGT
Organism: Agapanthus africanus; assembly: GCA_030015575.1. Lineage (NCBI taxonomy): Eukaryota > Viridiplantae > Streptophyta > Magnoliopsida > Asparagales > Amaryllidaceae > Agapanthus > Agapanthus africanus. The sequence goes on along the minus strand of CM057349.1, from coordinate 57,725,534 downwards.
TGAGTTCCGGGAACGTTCTAGATCCTGTTATAGAATCGTGCTTGTCGCGCAGTTTGCTTAAGGGGTATACCTTGGCGTCTCAAGAGTCTCTTCAGTCCGTCTGTGTGATACCTGGGCAAGCAGATGGGATGGAGCCTGTCAAGTGTAGAATCCACGCCATGCCACATTTCTTTCTCCACTTTGGTTTCCCCGGATTGGTAGAATAGGATTTCTTTTTCATCTTTTCACGTGGGAGGGACGTAGAATATCTGCAGTTCTTCCACACTGTAGGTATCAAGCGTGTCTAGTTCTTTAAGATGCTTGGGTGGAACTATGGCAACTTGCAAACTTTGCTCTTCATCAGCGAAGGCTTGTATTGATGGCCGAGCAGAGAATACGGCATTGACCTCATCTTTCGAGTCGCTGCCGAAGATCAACATAGGAGCGGACGGTCCCGGCTTGTTGTATTGGGGCGGCCCTGAATAAACTATCTCTTCTTCCTCCTCGGTGTCACTCCTAAAGACCGGAATAGTGGTGATAGGTTTGTTCTTCGGTTTGTAACATCTTTCTATGTCCTCAAAGTCTGGTAAGAAGTATTTTGCATCTTTGTACTTGCGGACTTCGTTCACGGAGAATGGGTTTAGCTCTCCTGTCACAGTGTACTCGAGACCATCTTTGAAATACTTCATGCACTGATGTTGTGTAGAAGGGATGATGTTGTACTCGTGTAACCAGGGCCGGCCGAACAAAGCGTTATAGCATGTCTTGGCGTCAATGACATGGAACTTGATATCAGTGACGAGCAGCCCATAGCGTAATGTCAGTATTACAGACCCAAGCGTCCATGATGACTGGGAGTCAAATCCGGAGATGGTGATTTTATCACGAGCGAGGTGTTGAACGCTCATGCAGATTTCCTTTAGCACCCTTACATTAAGGAGTTTGACAGAGGACCCATTGTCGACCAGGATTTTACCTATCTTGATGTCATGACAGTATCTGGAGACATATAAGGGACGGTTGTGCTCGCATGCCCAAGGAGGAGATCTTTATCGCCGAAGGTGATATCGGCTGTGTGTATTTCTTCCAGCTCGTCTTTCATCTTTTCTTCGGCGAGGAAAGCTTGGAATTGCTCGGGGTCTTGCAGTGCCTTGATCAAAGAATCTCTCGCCACTTTGGATAGCAGAAGTGCGTTGAGAATACTAAGCTGCGAGGGTATCTTCCTCAAGTGTGCGAGAACGTTGTAGTCCACCTTACTTTTCTTTGGCGGGTCCTTGGCTGTCAGCTTTTCCACGGCTTGGTCATCAAGGATGATATCCTCAGGGATTTTTTCTTTTCCCTTATCTTTTCTATTTGACCCACTATTCGAGGGCCCAAGATTCTTTTCGGGCAGCGTACGGTTGCGCAGCTGAATATTTTCACAGGTCTTCGGTTCTTCCTTTTTTCCCAAGGTGGACTCTTTAATGAGAGGGCCAAGAGTCATTTCTTCGTCAGAGTCGCTCCCGAAGGTGAGAACTTGTGATCTCCCGGCGTTGACCATGCGACAGTTGCCGATAGTTCTTTTACGCTCCTCGGTCGTATTTCTTTGCTCCCGACGAGTTTTGTGTTTCATCCGCTTGAAATGTTGCCGGTGAGCAACATATCCTTGCCACTATCTTTTAAAAGCATTGTACTCTTCGGTGGGGTGCGCAGTCTTTCGATGATATAAGCAGTAGCTAGGATACATTTCCGCTTCACCAAGAACGTTTCCTTCGGAAGATGGCAGCTTCATTCCCATTGATATGGTTTTGGCGAACCTCTTCCTCATCTTGAACCTGCTTTTATTTGCGGTGGATGTACTTTGATATGGCGGGAGTGTTTCAACTCTATCGTCCAGTCGCCGGCGTTTGGTTTTTTCAAATATGGCCATTTCACGCTCTTGAGCGGCTTTGCTTTTAAGAAGAGCTTCTTTCAGGAATGCATCAATCATTTCGTCTGACGGCTCTAGAAGTTCCGGTTCAGGATTTGCCCCCAGTTTCTTTGTGTAAGGAGCTTCTTCATCGTCTATCGACGAGTGAGATATCACATGTCAACTTGCCACGTAATCCTCAGATTCATCCGACGAGTCTTCTCCATTGTCATTCTCCCCGTCCTCAAGGACGTGGCTGAGAAACTCTTGAAGTGTGACCAGAGTCCGCGCCTTCTGGTTATACTCTTCCAGCGCGTCAATCTGCTTTTGCAGGTCCGTGCGCCTGTCACCAGGCTTCACGAGCTTTTTGGATTTCTTCTTCTTCTTCGAAGATTTCGACGGCTGGGTGTGAGTGCTTTGGCTATCACCACCGATCTTTGGAGTTGGACGCGGTTTTAACATTCCTTCGATGATCTCGGGTTCGAGTGGATTTTTCCACCTGATCGCCGGGTATGTTTGGAGATCTTTCAGCATTCTTTTCGTCTTGGCTGAAAGAGCGACCTTCCATGGAGCTTCTTCTACGAAAGAGCATGATGCCCCCGGTGTATCCGTCTTCTTGGGAGTGTGTGGCCGAGGCGGGTTCACCTTCTAATTCTAAGATAATACGAATTTGCGCTGCTGGTACTGATCTTCTATCCAGCTTTTGAAGATGTAACAATCCTCGATCGGATGGCCCAACATTTGGTGATAAGGGCAATAGTTAGGATTGCTAATGTCGCCTAGTTGCGCTGGGCGTCTTGGCTCCGGCAGAGTGATGAGCCTGTTACGCAGTGCAAGCTAGAATAAGCTCTTCATCTTGTCTCGAGGGAACGAGTAAGGGCATCTCATTTTATCTTCGAGAGATCGAGTTCTATTATTTTGGCGATCAACTGGTCTTAGACCACTGGGCTGCTGTTGAGCATTGGCGACAACGATCGCTTTCCCCTTCCCCTTCTCGTTCCGAGGCTCCGGCTTTGGAGGAGACGGTCTATGACCCATCTGGTCCATTTGGGCTAGCTTGTCAATCAAGGCCTGGAAAGCAGTCGGCTTGAAAAACATCATGAACTGGGAGATGGTCGCTTGCGGATCAAGAGTGCCCACGAACATGCCCACCGCTGGCGCTTCTTCGATACGCTGTTCGCATTTCGACCACAGATTCCGCCATCGTATTGCGTATTGAACCCATGTTTCACCTGGCTTCACCCTGGCATTGATCAATGCCGTTATTGGGGTGCGTTCACTAGCACTCGCGAATCACTGGGTGAATAATAGCTCCATTTCTGCGAAAATCTTGACAGAGTCGTTTGAAACTTTAGAATACCATTCGAATGCCGTCTCTGACAAGCTGCCGACAAATTGGCGAAGTAGCAATATATCATCACCTCCGGTGTTACCACATAGAGCCCTGAACTAGGCGACATGCTGGTGGGGATTGCCCGTCCCCTTGTATACATGAAATTTAGGGATCGTATATCCCGGCGGGTACTTTATCTGGTTATACCAGCCAGGATATGGTCGTCCGGTTTTAACGACTTGGCCGGCCGCTTCATTCGCCTGGTGAGCTCATATTTGCTGAGCAATATAGTTATCCAGAGCGGCCTTGGAAATGGTTTCCTCTTTGGCTGCTGAAAGAGCCGGAGGAGGGTTCGATGTCTCCCCTCTGTCGTCTTCAATGATGATAGGAGGGTCTTCAGCTGGAGCTTCTGGTTGTAAAATCATCCCGACCATGTCTTGGAAGAGAAGCGCCATTCGTTTTATATTAGCCGCTTGTTCTGCTGCTTCTCTGTCCTTCTTTTCGAGGACTCTGCGGAGGAAGTCAGCATCGGTTTCTTGTTCATGATGCTGCTCTGATGACGCCTCCAGGCTTTCTTTTGGCCCAGTGAGTGCGGCCATTTGCGTTAGCATTTCCTGAAGCTTCTGTTGTTGCTCCTGGGCTTTTGCCACGGATCGGGTGAGCGGTCGGTGAACCTAAAAGCGCGGCTTTCCTCTTTTCCGGAAGTCATATAAACAGTATGCATCGTTATGCCCCCGGACTTGGGGCATATCAGCTCAGCGTCTTTGCGGTCTGCCGTAGTCACAGGGGCTTTCTCCGGCCTCCTTCTCTTTTAAGTGGTTGACGTTGAGGGGGCCGTTGCAGCGGGCACCCAGGTAGTTGTCTTTTGTGTCTTGGCAAGATGGTTCTCTTCTTGTTGAACCTTCACCTTTTTCTGTCGGCGAGGGTAATCTTGATCAATCACTGACTCCTGGACCTATCGCCAGACTTTGTAAATTTTGGAGGACAGCCGCTGAGGGGGCTGTTTCGGCTTTGTTTCTGTAATATTCTCCACGGGTGGAAGAGATCTTTTCAGTACGGCGGTGGGTGAATTCCTGCACACCCTGTTAAGCAGCTCGAAGCTGTTCCCAGTTGGAACAGCAGCATTGGCTTCCACTGTTGGGGCTGGTGGAGTTAGCCCGGAGGGGGAGTTGCTCCCAGCCTTCCTTACTCGGTGCCAGTGGCGACGTCGAGCGTGTCGAGCCATTGGGATTGATTCAGCTTTAGGGGTAACTTAGTCATGCCCCCCGTTCTGGTGAGGCGCTGCTGGTACCAGCCTCTTGAAGACCGACATTTGTTGAGCAGCAGTATCCAGTCTGTCAAAGACAGACTTTTGAGCAGGAACGGGAGCTAGAGTGGCCAACCTCGTAAAGACTGATCCCTTGACGGGAGAAGTTTCTTTAGTGACCTCGAGAGCAAGAATGGCTATCCGCTTTGGGATGGCCGCTTCAGGTATCATGGGCTTCTTGACAGGCCCATTGGAGTTCAGGCTCAGCCTATCGAAAACTGATGCAGTTGGCTTGACATCGGATGACCCGTTGAGAGGGGCCGTGGTAGTAGTGAGTCGATGAAAGACCGACTTCTTTTGCGCTTCTTGCGGCAGCAGGATGTTAATGTTCATTGGTGGGAGCATGGTCCCGAAGAACAATCCGGTGGTAGCCTACGTCACCTGCTCTATCGGCATTGTAAACAGGGAGGCTGCCTGGGGCCCGTAAGCTATACCTCCAGATGAGGCAGAACGTGAGTTGCAGTTGCAGCTGGAACACTTCGTGCAAGTAGACACAATTAATCTTTCGTTTCTTGCACCAAGCAAGACACCAAATCTTAGTACCTCGAACCCAAGGGCAACCATTAGCAAACCGCGATTCGTTCGCGAACACGACACACGAAGTGTGGAGTGGAAAGAGGAAAAGGCCCCATCGGGCGTGCCAGAATCTGTTCCCCACTAAAAACGCGCGAGACAAGGCGAACGTCTTGCTTGAATTTCGGGGCAGATGTTAATTGGTGCTATCCGTCCACCTCTCCGAAGATACCAAGTTGATTTATGGCATCATGTATTGAAGGTCTAAACGAATGTGGCCGATGTAGCAGATTTCGTCAGAATCCCTCTCATTTGAGGGGTTTTTGATTGTGGGGACGCTCTTCCCTGCAGGCGCAAGCTTATGCAGTTAATTACGCTACCGCATCGCGGTAACCACTTTCTCCTTCTCCAGATGGTCACTTCGTGTCGTGGGTGTTTGTTTTGTTTTTTGGTTGCCCATGGATTATATACGGAGACTAATGTATGTTGTCGCCCGTAGGGCGTGGATTAGTCAAAATCCGTATCTTCTTAGATTTGGGTTTGGGGGTTGGGGTTTAAGAATACGTTAGCCTTATTTGAGACTAAGATCAATTTAAACGTTTGTTAAGGATACGTTAGTCTCATTTTAGACTAAGATCAACTTAACGGGATCGTTTAGATCCAACAAGAAAGCAACTGGGCTCTATTGTTTAGTTTAGGGACATTGCGATCGATTAGTTTAAGGACATTGAGGTCCAATGTTAGTTTAAGGACATTACTGTCCAAGGTTAAGAACATCATAGTCCGTGAGTTTAAAGACATCACAGTCAAGGTTAAGGACATCGTAGTCCGTGAGTTTAAAGACCTCATAGTCAAGGTTAAGGACATCATAGTCCATGGGCTTAAGGACCCCACAGTCCAGGTTAAGGACATCGTAGTCCGTGAGTTTAAGGACCTCACAGTCCGGTTTAAAGATGTCATAGTCTATGAAATGTATGGTTGTCGGGACCCGTCACCTCTCTGAAGACGTTGAAGGATTATAACGACAAATATCAGAGGAGTAAAGAGATGTACCCTCGAACCGGTGTGAGTTGGTTGAAAGATCTGTAGTCCAATTTGGGACTAAGATCTTTTAAATATTCATGAGCAGGTGGGCTCAGTTAACAAAAGTTGAGGACTTATGGCCAATATTGGGCTAAGTCCAATAAATGTTTAACATTTTTATTCTGGCTATTGAGCCTTTATTTGGGCTTGGCCTTTTTAACAATGCTGAGCATTGATCAGAGCTCTGGGTTTATTAAAGAACAATTTATGTTCTGTTGGCACGATACGTGGTGCGCTAGGCGCTTTGCATCAGTCAAAGAGCACAGTGCGCTTATGTCAAGTAGTGCACATGTGAAGGACACGTGTCGCTCTTGGCGCTAAGCGCCAGATGATGGGCACATTGGGCCAGTTTATGAGCGCATTGCGCTTTCAATTTAGTGGCGCACACGTGAGTGAACGTGGTGCGATTGGCGCTGAGCGCCAGCCCATGAGCGCAGTGCGCTATTTCAGAAACGCAAAGCGCAAGTTGCATACGTGGTTGACACATGGCATACTTTGGCGCTAAACGCCGGTCCAAAGAGCGCAGAAGCGCTGTTCAAGAGCGCAAGGCATAGTTCAGTAGCGCAAAGCGCATTTGATCAAATTTTATGATTAGAGAACAAATTTATGTTCTTCTTTTTTTAAAAGAGACTTAGTCTCAAGATTCAAGAACAATAGTTCTTACTTTTGAAAGGCTTTGCCTTTATAGATCAATGATCTGTGTGAAGAATATGTTCTTTTTTTATTATGTGATGAGAACTTTTGATCTTTTTTTTATGAAAGACTTTGGTCTTTGTAGATCTATGATCTGTGAACGAAGTAAGTATTTCTTTGTTTTTATGATGATATCTTTTGATCCTTTTATAAAATAGCTTGGTTTTTGTAGATCTATGATCTTTTAAGAAAATAATTCTTCTTTTTATGAGATGATTTCATCTCTGTGTTCATCATTCATCTTCTTTACCTTGAAGAAATAATCTTCTTTCAAGAGTTTGCTCTCTTTCTTTGAATTTTTCAAAGTTTATGAGGGGTTTCTCTATCTCAGACTTGAAGTCTTGGGGCCTTTATATAGGGCAAGTTGATTTGTTAAATCAGTTAAAGAGATCTTTCTCTGATTGATTTGGGGATGTTTCCCACCGTTGGATCTTTGATCCTAGGGCTTCTGTTTACAGAAAGCAATCTTCATGTTTTTAACAAGATTGGAAAATCTTTCCATAACAGAATTTTAATTCTGATCAATTAATGATTTATCATTACTATTAGATCTTTTGATCTAACGGTGGGGAATTTTATAATTCCAGCGCTAGCGCACCCGTGTTTTGCTTGCTTGTTGATCTTCTAATTGCTCAATATCTGGGTAGCCATTACGTTCAGCTAGTTCCGCTGACGGCTTGTGGGTGACTGATGTGATCATTACCTAATACTGGCGTATTGACGAGTCTTTAGAGTCTCGCATAGAAGTTTCCCGGTTCAAGCGAACGAAGTAGGGCACATATGCTGATATGTGCGGGGGCCTGATTAAATACGAGTATGTGATATCGTATTCTAATCTTGCGGTTATTTGATATCAGTTAGGTTATATGTGATGTAACCGGATTATTGAATCAAGTGTTGATTTGGTAATGTGATATACAGATAAATGATATCAGTTGGTTATATGTGATATAACCGGATTATTAAATTAAGTGTTGATTTAATAATATGATAAATATTTATATTTGATATAATTGTATATTGACTAATATTATTAGCTCACTAATTATTCTTCATATATATATATATATATATATATAGAGAGACACACACACACACACACACAAAGCATGGCATGGATTTTCTATTTTTAGAAAATAGAAAATGAGGTGGAAAATGGGGAGATTTTTTGTGGAATGGGCAAGCATGGCTTTGTTATTTATTTTATTCATTTTCTTGCACTATTGAAGCATGATTACGATTTTTGATGGTTAAAAATTGTATGCTTCAATAATGTGTGAGCTTTGAAGAGCCATTCTACACTTCATTCTTCACTTGAGTCATTTGCTACACTTGAGCTCGTTGCTCTCTAGCTCTCTCCATTTTCTTCACCTCCTCCTCCAAGCTCAATCCCTCACATGAGTTGTGAAACTTTGAGCTTGTGAGAACCCTAGAGAGCAAACAAAACCCCTACTTCATCATCCTACACTAGATTAGCGTTTTGGTGTAGTGTGTTTCCTTCACTAAAGAGTTTAGTGAAGAGCTATCTTGTATTAGCGGACTTCGGGTGGATCATCTTCGGTATGAAGGTCATCGAAGCAAGTTCGTTCAACCTTCAAGTGGAGCCTAGTGGAGTCGCGTAGACTACAACATGAAGCTTTAGAAGAGAAGGACACGGTCCATAAAGGTTATAGCCACCTTTCTCTTAGCTAGTTTTTATGATATCATAGTTAAACCCTAATCATCTAGTTTATGATCTTGGTTAGTGTTGATTAGCACCCCGAAATTTTTTAAAATGGCATGCTTGATGCTAGTAAAACCCAGTGGTGGTGCTAACAAACACTTTCATGTTCCCAGTTTAACGACGAGTTATCCTGTGTGTTTGCTTATCCCAGCTCCTCGAACTTTGATCTTGGCGGAGTTGTGTTGATGGCCGTAGCTCTGTGGCTTGTCGGTACATCTGACGACTGTGAGGCTTTCCTAAGTTTGTATCGGTTCTCCACCCAATCTTTGAAAACACAGCAGTTTTCAATGGTATGACTCACCATTCTATGATATGGGCAGTATATGGGATTGCCGATCATGTTCATTTCATGTGGCCTCTTTGGAATAGGCAGTTGCAGACCGTTGTTCAAGGCGTCCACGAATATTTTGCAGAATTCATCCCTCCTGAAGGAGTATACCTTCTTCTTTCTCTCCATCAGAGTAGGTGCCTATACTGATGCTGGTACTTGAGGCCAATCAGTCTTTGGTTCACTTGCTGTCCGGTTAGCCCATTCAGTGTACGTATCGGAGAGACTGGAAGCTGATCGCGGCCGTTATTCGCAAAAGTGTTCCGCTCTTAGGCTGGAGGGAGTATCGGTTGGCTGCTTCCGGATATCAATCCCTGGCTCATGAACCAAAATTTTATTTTGCTGTAATTGCAATCGGGCGACTTGGGTCGTGAGATCTGCCACGACGTTTGCCAGCTCATCGACTTTGGAATGGACCTTGGCCATCTTCTCGTTCCTGTCCTGAAGCTACTTTTGAAGCCATTGGAATAATGCTTGTTCTATAGTTCCGGGTATAACAACGGGGTCATCCTTACCGCCTGAGCTTGATTCAGCAAGAACCACGAGTTCCTTTGGCTCAATGGCCTGAGCGGGCTCTTCATCATTTGGATTGAGCCGGTGTTGGATGGCAACAACCACGTCATTGTCATGGCTATAAGGTGTAGGAGGACTTGTTCCTCTGAGCTCCATCATGTAGAACGTATGGGTTGTGTACCCGTCTATTGCTTCTTCATTGGCAATATTGCTCGCTTGGATCTTAGCTTGTTGCCTTGGTCCGCTCTTTTCAGATAATGGTAGATGTCTGAGAGAATCAAGTTCCCGAAGGACTTCGGTCTCCGTTTATATGAAATTGGCGGTCGCAGCTTGTCTGTTTGCTAACACGCCTTTAGACAGTTCTATCTCTCCTGCATTGTATTGCTTTTTGACCCAATCTTTAAAGACAAAGCAGTCCTCAATGTCATGACCTATCACTCTATGATAGGGAAAATATTTGGGGTCGTTGGTTATATTCGCTTCTTGAGGTCTTTTTGATTCTGGCAATGGTAGACCGTTTCTTAGGGCGTCCTTGAATATCTTATGGACTTTGTCCCTTCTAAAGGAATAGACCTTATCCAGTTTCTCTTTCAGAGGCGATTCTCCTCCTTCTCCAAACACTGGCTTCCGAGGCTGGTCGGCATTAGGCCTGCCTGTTCCTCGCCTGCTTTGGTCGGCAGATCTTTCGGACCATCGTCGTGGCCCGTCCTCTTCTGGAAAGGACATGTGACTGAAGACTGTTGGTCTGACCGGGTCCTTAGATGGCGCTTTCTGGATCACCATTTTCTTGACTCTTACAGTCATGGCATTCTTCTGGACTAATTTCAGTGGTTCAAAAGAGCCAGCGAGCTTTACAGCTGATTCAGCTGTTGTTGCGGGGTAACCCTGTTCTTGGAACCTCATGAAGTTCAGCCTAGCAGGAGCCCTAGCCCTTTTGTTGGCTCTGTATCTGAGCCTTTTCTATCTTAGTTTCTCGATTTTGAGGGCTTGACGGGCATCCGTCATCCAGGAAGCCATCGTAAGTCGATTGACGGGGAGCTTAGAGAAGATACCCGATCGAGCAGTTATCAAGGTACCGCTGAAGCTTGCCCAAGATGCCTTATTGCTTTGTTGGTGTTGATGGCCTTGCCCCTAGCTTGAGAAATGGAGAGTCGTTCGGAAACAGATTTGTGATTGGGCTGAGGTGCTTTCGCGACCATGACATTCGGCCTTTTCCCATTTGAGGCTGGTTTATCCATCACCGGGGCTTAAGGAGCAGAGATGGCGTTAGCTGGCATGAACAAAATAGAGCTGAATGGTAGCAGCGGCTCCTTCCATTGTCGCCCGAGACTGGCCGGGAGGACCATCATGGCGTCCATCTTCATCGTGTAGGAGATAGGAATTGTGTTGAGAGCTGAGATTGTCCTTGGAGACATTTTATTGTGTCCGAAGATTGCAGTCGAAAGTCGTTAACCTGCAAGTAGAAGCATAATTTCAGTATAGGCAATCAATGTATATGTTGATTGAGTTCGCATGGATATTTAACCCAAAATATGGGAGGAAAGATAGGTCCCACTGGGCGTGCCAGAATCTGTAGGGTGTTTTTCATCACCCCATTGAGATAGGAATACGCGTCGCTTGTCAGGCGCATTACAGACTCCTCCTGTCTAGGATAGGCTGGGGTTTATTGATTGTGGGGATCCGAATCTCCGGCATCCGCGGACTAAACTGCCGTTAATTACCCCTCACCTTTGGAGCGAAGGAACCTCCGATTGACGGGTCAAACTGGTCATGCGAACTCAATGTGTAGTGTGCATGTGTTGTGTTTTGAAGGGTCTTGAATATATCGAGGGCCTCGCAGAGTTTACGGGGGTCCCGTTACTCGGATAGCGGGCTGGGGGTCAAGGGGGCTAGCAGCCCCCTTACGGGGTGTGTGGAAGCATCCCGTTAGAAATGTTTTCTAACGGGGAAAGTGTTGTGGAGACTGTATATATATAAAAAAAAAGAGGGGGAAATAGCGTCCAAAGGACGCGTGGGCGCCAGTGCCTCACATGCTCTACACGGGGGGTGCCGGGCGCCTCACGTGCTCGGCACGCGGGCGCCGGGCGCCAGCGGGAAAAAGGGGCTTAACCCCTACACTGGGAGTTGTACTCCCAATTGACTTTTGGAGTTAAACTCCAAAAAAAGGACAAAGGGGATTATCCCCTGCACTAGGAGTTGTACTTGTAAGTCGATGTCACGCACCCCGCGGGTTCGCGGGGAGACGGAATATTTAAAAAACGATATTTACAAAGCTCGCAACACCGACTTGAACCCCAGGATTGATACTAAACCCTAACTAGCAAACTTGTATAAGGTTAACTACTCGGAAAGAAGTTTATACCTCATGATTTCAAGTCCTTCGGGTCTTCTTGTCGCTGTCCTTCTCTTCGTCATAGGCTCCATGGATCGTTTAGATTAGGCCTCCTCGTCGGTCCTCTCATGTCAAAGACGATCCACCCGAGAGTCTGTAGATCGAGCTCCCACCTCAAATCTGAAGTAACTAGGTGACCTAGTTCGCTACACTAGATGACCTAGATGATGTAGAGAATATAGATGGAATGGTTTGTCTCTCATTGTTTTAGGTTTCTCATCTCATGAGACATGAAAGGCTAGAGGTAGAAGAAGAACTCTTGAGGAAAAAGCTAGTGAAGCTTTTTGCATAACAAAGAGAATGAGCTCCCTTGTCTAAATCTGAACCATACTCATTTCCCACTAGAATAAAACTAATTAGAAAGCAAATATAGTTCATATTCAACTTGGTGAGTCATAGCGTGAAAACCCCCCATGTGTCACCAAGAGCCATGCTCCAATTTATGCAAAAATCCACCTTATTTCCTCCACCTCATAATGCAATAAACATTTAACCTAGAATGATAAATACAAAATATGATGTGTCTTCTTCTAGAAGTATCTTTGAACAAATTACAAAAATGCCCCTCATCCGTATATACATACCCGTATCCGTATTCCGAAAAATACGAATACAAAAGAGACGAAAATAATCCATCAGTATAATACTAGGATCCGGCTTAAACCAAAACCCACTAGTATTATCTGTCCAAATCATCATCCATTCATAAGTACACGTACGTGATCGAACCCTGTCGTAAAACGATACGACATCTACATCTTTTGCCCGATGCAAGGAAACCCTCTGTGTGGGACTCTAAAAACTCGACACTACGCCGACAGTGGGTTTAACCACTGTAATAATCGGTCTAACTTTGTATTTAAATTCTTATTTAAATAAATATTTTTTCCTAACAAATTTTTCTCTGACTCTTTTACTACCAAACTTAATGCTTAAAACCCTTAGCCCAAGTTCATCTTTAATCCCACTCTTTTTTCCTTCTAAATTTTTCTTGAGCCCAAGCTCAACAAGCCTAATAACCCTTCACTTCCTTTTACCCAACAGATATTTTCTCCCTTTTCAAATTAAAAAACTTATTCTAATTAAAAATCCAAATGCCACCCAATCAATTTCTTTAAATCCCTAATTAAAACCTAATTAATATATGTTAATTATTCCTCATTACTCTCTCCTTTATATTTTCCTTTCAATTATTATTTTAAAACCCTCACGTTTTCTCTCTCTCTCTCTCTCTCACACTCCCACGCTCTCTCTCTCTCTCTCCCTCGTCCTCACTCTTTCTTGTTCTCCCTCTCTTTCCCCCCGACGTCTCTTCTTCTTCTTCATTATTTTTCCCGCTGTCACTTTTGCTCGAACCCACGCTCATCGCCGCAGGCACCGCCTCCATTTTCTCCTCCTATCCCCTTCACCTACTTCCCGACGAGGTCCCCGACCCAAGCAAGAACCCCCCGTAAATCTATCACCCCGACCTCCCTGTGACCCTCGCCTACATGCCCATGTCGCCGGAGCTCGACCCCTCATCGTCATCACCACTCCGCACTCGCCTGCACCTCCTTCTTCTTCCCCGACAAGAACCCATCTCCCCACAATAACCCCACTGCAAACTCCTACACCTATCACCACGATACCCATGATACCCTCATCGGCGACCCCATCCACTCTCCTCTACCTTCAACTCGCCCTCGCCGCCGGCCCCGTGCCACCCCCTCGTCTTCACCCTTCCTACTCCCTCGCCATCACCACAGCAACCCACACCTTCTTCCTCTTACCCTCCAAGATCCAAGCCGAGACCTACTTTTGCCTGAGCTCCCCACCTCGTCGGAACCATCTCTGTACCGCCGATGACCTTACCAACGTCACACCGTGCTCATCGTCACTGCCACCGTTGCATCACCCGACCCCTAGTCACTGCCGAGCCGTCGAACCCAAGTTTGAGACCAGGTCGAGTTAGCCGTGTGTAGCCATGCGCATGTCGCTGTGCTAACCATGCCATTGTTTTATTTCGCCGCCATCATCGCCTTCGTGACCAGCGACAATCGTCAGGCAAGTTCAAATATTTGCTACATGCTATAGTATATTCATTTTGGCTGCGAATCAAATGTTCATATAGGTGCTCTATGAAAACCCTAAGCTAAAAACCCTCTTAAAATGATGGAACTTAGGTATAACGGATTACCCTTGTGATAATGAATGCTGTTTTAAGAGTTGTCTTGAAAATACGGACCCTAACACCGTGAAATGCCATCCCCTTTTAGATCCGTCAAATCTGAAACCTTCCGTACCTGAAATTTGTGAAAATCATAGTAAATTGCTTACACATAGGAATATGGTGTTAGAGGGCTCGTATAGAATCCGACTCGACAACTTAGAACCCCATATAATTTATATTTTGTTTCTATTTTAGAGAGGTGACGGAAACTGTTCGGGAGTGCGGCTCTGGACTGCAGTCCAGAGCAGCACTGCTTGTCAATACTTGATTTGAAATGCTTTTACATCTCACTGTGAAAATGGTATTATGTGTAGCCCTATACCGTTGTGAAGTTTATTCTGTTAGATAACCATTGAATATGGTTTCATTCTATTTTACCGTCGTTTGCTATTTTAATCACATTTTAAATTATCAGTACATACTGCAGTCCCAAGCAGGGATGGTACGTATATCCCGATATAAAATAATGCATAACTCCCATCACACAGCGGATAGTATCAATCCATCTAGTGAGTTGGAAACTTAACCAATAAACCTAAATATTATCCAACTGTAGCGTTGCCTAATTATGATCCCAATAGGGTGAAAACTGTTTTACGAAATGGACTTTCAATTCAGGAACTGAATTTCCAGCAGAGAACACTTAAAAGGAAATGACCGTAATTCGCGAACCTGAGACCCGATTGACTTGAAACTAATTTCGTTGAACTTCTGGTTAAATTTATTTTTTACCGCTTTTGTATCATTTTACTTAATTCTGAACGTACGATTTAATGTGATTTTTCCAAATTTATAAGACGCGAAATGACTTGTATTGCATATGATTTGTTTAGCGATATAATTCACATTTTTATCCGACTGCAATAACTCTAGCGATAATGAACGTACTTATTAACTCTCTGTGTATAATGCATTGTCGAACATGAATGGTATCGGTTCAGTTGTGTCGAGTACGCCGGTAAAAAGTGAATGATTCGTGATAATGAACCACATAGTGAATAGTGAATAAAGCAGTGTTATTGTACTTGTACACTCCTAGCCATACTCATAGATAGTGAAACCTGGGGAAAAAGGGAAAATCGAAATTGAAAGGAACTTGTATTTAGTGAGGTTAGCGATTTTAGAAGATGATCATTCGAATATCGACTCTTATATATATTAGGTTTGGACCTAGCGGTTCGGATGACAGGGTTATGTCCCGAGCAACAGTAGGCCGTAGTCTCGGGTACGTACGAGACCCTCGTTAAAAATGACCACTCCTTTCTACAACTCGATTTCAAAAGTGATTTAGAGACCGATAGGGACACAGATCATATATTGCATTGTTTATTGACATATCGATTACCTGCATTTATCGTCTCCATCATTATTACTTTATTTTCTTGCCTTATTGTTATTATTATATATTGCTATTGCGTCGCCCTGACGACCTGAGTATGCATGCTCAGTGATAGAAGTGGATCCATCTGATCTCGAGGAGACCGCGAAGATCCAGACCAGTGAACCAGTTGTATCTTTCCCTTGATATCCCTGATTAGTTGCCCTCTTGTTTACTTCCATTGCGCTCAGTTTTCTTTATACCCGATAGTTCCAATGACTGCATTCTCTTTATCTGTGTTGTATTTTACTGAATACCATATAATACTAGAAGCCGAAATGTGACTAGGCAGAATTTTTCCTTGATCATAGAAGCATGGCTGGCCTAGTCACCCTCGTATTCCGTATTTTGAGAAGCAGGGCGTGACAACCACAAGCCGCAAGCGGTACTAGCTGCACATAATGACTACCCAGGTATATGTCGATAAGAAGGCCAATGAGAATAACTCATCCGAACTTCTACTAAGCCTATCTGTGACAATCTCCGTACAGTCCGGTCTGTTTGTCTAAGAGTATCACATATCGGGTCTAGGGGGGCGGTAATCATCAGACCCCTAATAGAGTAATAAGTCGTGTCGGAGTGTAGCCCAAAAAACCCTGAGAAACTACTGGAGTATCTATCAGTAAATCTCGCTTGCCTTGGCCAAGGACTTCGTGTAATGGCCTTCCGAACACAGCACGATATCATCCCCCAATACCAGGAGAGACGAATCCTATCTAACCGCCACTGCCTCCAAGTGCTTAGGGACTGCACCCAAGTAATACATGTTTCCACGACTCCTTTGACCCGTGTCAGGGTAGTAATCAAAGAACAGTGGGAACACACTCGAGACGAAGTAGTAGTGTCAAGTTTACGGACTAAGCTGTACTCATGTCACCTGGGGACTGCTACCCGACGATAGGTATAATACCCACCAGCAGTTCCCGACGAGTCCTGTCCAGTGTACTCATAACCCAATGAGCACCTGCATACTATCTCCAGTACGACATACTAATGGCTGTGGGACAGACCATCTCCCCTGCTGGGATGAGAAGCGTATACACTGATTTACTATGGAGAATCGATGCCCCGTCTCGATAATCCTACGACTAGGGACCCTTATAAGGATGTGCTTATAGATTACCCAGCCCCCACTAGTGTGACTGCTATCATAATGCTGGTAATTAAGCAAAGATCCTAAGGGCTCTACCAATATGTATAAGCGATATGCTAAAAGAAACACATGCACATATTGAGGTAGAAACAAATCAGGTAGTATGCTACTATTTCGAGCAAGACTGTTACTATATCCGTGTATATCCCAAGCATCGATTAAGTAATATACAAACCAGTATGATACAATAATGGCCTCTAGGGCATATATCCCTTACAATCTTCCACTTGCACTACGGCTATATATTGGCGTATCGCAGACCAATGTTCTCGAATAGCCTCTCGAACAGTGTCTGAGAGATGGCTTTTATGAGTGGATCTGCATTATTGTTCTCCGAATCTACTCTCCCCACCTCGTTCTCCCGGCAATCAACGATCTCCCCGATCAGGTGGTACCGCCTCAAGATATGTTCGGATCTCTGATGGGACATGGGTTCCTTCCCTAAAGCTATAGCGCCGTTTGTTGTCAATACAAAAGTATTAGAACAACAATGGTCGGAACCCTCTGAAGTTATGGTAAGAACTTCTTCATCCAGACTGCCGCTTTTGCGGCGTCACAAGAAGCGAAATACTCCGTTTCCATCGTCGAGTCTGCAACGGTGTCATGCTTGGAGCTCTTCCAATAGACCGCCCCTCCATTGAGGGTAAATACATAACCTGACATGGACTTGGAGTCATCCTTATCACTCTGGAAGCTGGAGTCAGCAAAAGGCCTCGATCTGGAGGTCTTTTCTGCCATACACCAAGAACATCTCCTTAGTCCTTCTCAGGTACTTGAGAATGTTCATTACTGCTATCCAGTGCTTCTCCCATGGGTTTGACTGATACTGTCTTACCACGCTGAGTGTGTAAGCAATATCTGGTCTGGTACACAACATCACATACATTATAGAGCCTACCGCAGAAAGCGTAGAGTATAATCGACATGCGAGCCCTTTCCAAATCAGTCTTGGAAGACATTTCTTTGGAGAGGGTAATTCCTAATAAGCCAGTAGAGTACCACGCATTAAATCTTCCGTACTAAATCTTTTCAGTATGGTGTCGTTGTACCTGGACTGCCAAAGTCCCAACATCATCTTAGATCTATCACGATATATCTGGATCGCCAGAATGTTGTTGGCATCACCCAGGTCTTTCATGGAGAACCTCTGAGACAAGAATCCCTTGACTGATTGTAGCATAAGAATGTCATTTCCTATCAAGAGAATGTCATCCACGTACTAGATGAGGAATCGCACAGTTCTCGCTACAATCTTACTATAAATGCATGGTCCATCCGGATTTTTGATAAAGTCAAATTCTTTGACCAGCTCATCAAAACAGATGTTCCAACTCCGCGATGCCTGCTTTAGTCCATAAATATACTTAAGCAACTTGCACACAATCCTGCTGCTCCCACTCTGATTGAAACCCTCTGGCTGATCCATATAGACGCACTCTTCCAAATGTCAATTTAGAAAAGCGGTCTATACGTCCATCTGCCAAAACTCACAATCATGAAAGGCATCAATGGCAAGAATGATCCAAATGGATTTGAGCATAACCACTGGAGAAAAGGTTTCATCATTGTCCAAACCGGGTCTTTGACAAAATTCTTTTGCAACAAGTCTAGCCTTATAGGTTTCAACCTGTCTATCTACACCAATCTTTTTTCTGAAGATCCATTTGCAGCCTACGGATTTTACCCCTTCTGGAGCAATGTTCAAAATGCATACTTTGTTGGTGTTAGATGGACTCCATTTCGGTCCGCAATACATCCATCCATTTTACCGAGTCTCTGCTCTAAATGGCTTGCTGGAAGCTAGTTGGCACATCATATACAATGATGCAATCCTCTCTATCCCCGTCAATGAGAAAATTGTAATATCTCTCAGGCAAATGAGATAGCCTACTACTCCTGCGGAGTGGTGTGGAGATGTCCGGTTCTTCTGAAACCTCTAGTTCTATCATGCTTTCAGTAATAGTTTGTGGTTCTAGAATTTCTTCCAGTTCTATTGCGCTCCCACTATCCTTATTCCAAAAAATGATTTTCTAAAAAAAATGGGCATGACGAGAAACAAAAAACCTTTTGTTCCTCTCCGTAATAGAAAAGATACCCCCTGAAGTTCTTTGGGTATCCCACAAACTTACACAGTATTGAGCGTGCCTCAAACTTGTCCGCATGCTAGTTTTTCACAAAAGCTGGACATCCCTATATCTTTAGATGCTGAAGATAGGGTTTCTTCCCACTCCACATCTGATATGGTGTGGTAGGCACAGTCTTGGTAGGAACCTTATTCAAAAGATATGCAGCTGATTCTAGTGCATAATCCCAGAAGGATCGCGGCAACTCAGCGTTACTCATCATGGAATGAACTATATCCAATAGGGTTCTGTTCCGCCTTTCCGATACACCGTTGAGTTGTGGTGTGTATGGAGGAGTATGCTGAGAGAGAATTCCATTCTCTTTTAAGTAATCCAGGAACTCGGCACTTAAGTATTCACCACGTCGATCAGATCTCAGTGTCTTGATACTTTATGCCTGTTTGTTTTTCTACTTTATTCTTATATTCTCGGAATTTCTCAAAGGTCTCGGATTTATGTTTCAACAAGAAAACATTTCCATACCTAGAGAAATTATCCATAAAACTAATGAAATAGGAATAACCACTTCTTGCATATGTAGACATTGGACCACACACGTCACTGTGTATGAGTCCCAAGAGCTCACTCGCTCTTACTCCGTGCCCAGTGAACGGAGTCTTTGTCATCTTTCCTATGAGACAAGATTGACAAGTTGCATAAGACTGATATTCGAACAGATCCAAATATCCCTTTCTATGTAACTTCGTTAACCGTGTTTCATTGATGTGATCCAGTCTACAATGCCATAAGAAAGTCATATTTAATTCTGGAGACTTTCTTTTAAGTGTGTTCTGGACGTTGAAAACTTGAGCTTGATTTATTACGTATATACCGTTATCTAGTATACCTGGCCCAATCAAACTTTGATAAAGGTAGATGTAGACCACATCGCTTACAAATGTAAAATCATATCCTTCTTTAGAAAGTAAAAATACAGATATGATATTACAAGCTAGACTAGGTACACACAAACAGTTATGTAAAATCAATATCTGCCCACTTGTCAATCCTAGGTGATATTCCCTTACGGATACAACGTCTACGCTCATTCCGTTAGCAACCCTGAGAGTTATATCACCTGCCCTGATAACTCTACGGTTTCTCAAAGCCTGTAAGGAATTACAGATACGAGATCTTGATCCGGTATCTAGTACCCTGGATGTAGAGTTAATTGACAGACAGTTTTCAATCAAAAACACACCCGAAGCCGAAGCCACAACATGCTTCGGATCCTGGATTCTGGCTTTCCAAGCCCTACAGCCCTTCTGCCGAAGCCCTTTCCCGTAACAATAGGAACAACCTTCCTTCCCTACTGTTAGCCATGAAACTTTTGCCCTGCCCTTTCCTTCTACCTTACTGACACTGCCTATCGGCTTTGTGGAGGCCTTCTTCTTCTCTCCCTTGGCTTTCGCCTTAGATCCAGAAGAGGAAGATTCCCCAATAAGCAGAGTGGGTGTCTTCCGTGTTTCCTTCAATGTGCCCTCAACTGGAAGTATAACTTTCTTCCCCTGGGCGTAAGTAGACGGTAGGGACTATAGAATTAAGTCGGCATATGACTCATTCTCCAATGTGGTCTCCAGGTCCGTGAGCTGTTCAATACAGCTGATCATTGTAGGGACGTGGTCCCCTACAGATGACCCGACAGCCAACCTCGCTTGAAGCAATTCTTTCGAGGTCTCATATCTTGCGATACGAGATTTCTCTCCACATAAATCTTGTTATGGAGGAAGATGGAAGCAAAGTCCATCTTCTCGTGATCTCTCTGGTATACACCATCAACTGAGACCAACATGAGACACTTGGCATTCACACAGTCTTTTTCCCTTGTCTTAAGGATATCATCCGTGATGGTGGAATCTGAACCTGGGACGACGGGGGCTTTAGTAGTAATGAGGTGGTCCAGCTTGTCACAGGTAATGGACATCTGGCCAAACTTTGCTAGTCAGCATAGAAAAACTCAGTCATTTTATTATCTAACTGTAACCTAATCTTGATTACCTGGTTGCTGCAATTAGGAGAGAGAGTAGAAACACCCAGCATGATGCTCTTGCAAGTTTAGATTGGTTTTTAGTTTATCTAAACAGGATGGCTCTCACTGTTTCTCGAATTCTTCCTCACACCATAAAAGAAGAATTAATCAAGATTAATCCCACCCTACAATACTTGCTTAACCTTTCAGCCAGGCTGCTGTTGGTACTTCGAGGGAGGTTTTCCAACGTTTTCGCGAAGTTCCTTAATTACATAACCTCTTTTCCCTGGAGGCGTAGCCCTACTAACACCGTCCTAGACACCTACTTTGTTTATAGCATTGATTGTGCTAGTGAAAAAAATCTCCCGAGGAGTAGCGGATACTCACAGTAAGATCGGGATCCATATATCAATGTATGATAATCCTGAAGAAATCCTACCAACATTATTACACTCCAAATAATATGTAGCACTAGCAAGTTTCAGTTATTTTAGAAATTCCCGATGTGGATTTTTGCCCCATGCTCTTATGACCTTGACGAAGGCCAACATATCATAAGTCACATATCAAGTTCTTCCCGTCATTGTCCGGATTAATTTGAACCCACCCGTACATATCCTTGACGAAGACCAAAATAGTAGTACGACTGTCCCAAACCAACGCATCTATCTATTCTACAGATGAATATCCAGCAATTACCAATCACTATGCTTTAGCGAAAGTCAAAATACATAGCTTGAATACTACTGAATATTCAACTGAAATGACGGAGGGCTGCGGATGGTTTTGGCGAAACCGTGAACGTAATGAACTTGATTTAATCGAAGGAACCTGATAGCTTTTAAAGGAGTGGTTTAAGCTCTGCATTTAAAAGTTTCTGTTTTTAAAAAACCGAGTGGTTTTAAAATTTGTTCCAACGATTCAACTTTGGTTTGTTTTCTTTGCATTTATCTAATACAGTCCCATCATTTACACTTATCATTACAGAGAGAAACGAAAATATAACATACGCTTATGCCATTCGCATTCACCACTGGGCCCCGTCTTACACCGTTAGGTTACTTAACTAACGCCGGAGCGGGGGCTGGACTAGCGCGGATGCAAAACATAAGCAACGTCTAATATATAGCATATATATAATAATCATCCATCTCACGCAATAATAGGCATTCCAGATCACAGATGAACATATTGGATATACTAGGAATTACGCGTTTCGTTTAAGCCTGTAACGAAAGACGGATTCCATGGTCGTGATGAATAGCCAAACCGCACCCCAGACCCCTACGGGTGCGGCAAACTACCCGCCAAATTCCCGAAGTGAAACAACCTCCCTCAGCAAAGTGAGTAGTCCACTCAGCACTTCAAAAAATCTGGTAGTTTGTGCACCCCATCATGGGTCTATCCTGGGAGCAGAAAAATAGTAAAAGAAATAATACAACGGTGGCTACAACCTCAACCCGGATGTGCCCCGCAAAATAATATTACATCAAATTACAATTTACATCAAATGAAAGAAAAACAACTCTCTTCTCACATTCCCGGCTATTCATCCACGACGTTCCAACAAAGTTTATATACACAAACCAACAGATATGTGCACTAACCGACATATAGCAATTAGCTGAAATTTAAAAACACATATAACAACACAGAAGATCCGATTAGCCAAGAACATTTAGAATTTCGATCGAAATATATTTTCTGTGTCTACCCCAAGTGCAAACTAGCACACCAAAAAATACTGGGTAGAAACCAAATATTTCAGAAGACAATACACCAAAAATAAGAAATGACAGAAGAAAAATGACCTGAATCGACCTCGACTCGGCCGCGGCTCCGCGGCGGAACGGACCGTTCCGCCGTGCTTCCGCGGCCGTCTTGGTGATTCATGGGCTCATTTTTCTTCTGCCTTCTTAGAATACCCTGCACTATTTTTAATACATCTAAAATAATTTTTCTGGCACTTTTAAAAATCGATAGAAAGTTAGGGTATTGGTGTTTCGTTTTCCGGTTTTTCCGACGATCGAAGTTCTAACACTTGCTAACGAGCTAGTAAAGGGTTTAGTAGGCTCTGATACCATTGTAAGTCGATGTCGCGCACCCCGTGGGTTCGCGGGGAGGCGGAATATTTTAAAAACGATATTTACAAAGCTCGCAACACCGATTTGAACTCCAGGATCGATACTAAACCCTAACTAGCAAACTTGTATGAGGTTAACTACTCGGAAAGAAGTTTATTCCTCATGATTTCAAGTCCTTCGGGTCTTCTTGTCGCTTTCCTTCTCCTCATCATAGTCTCCATGGATTGTTTGGATCGGGCCTCCTCGTCGGTCCTCTCATGTCAAAGACGATCCACCCGAAAGTCTGTAGATCGAGCTCCCACATCAAATCTGAACTAACTAGGGTACCTAGTTCGCTATACTAGATAACCTAGATGATGTAGAGAATATAGATCGAATGGTTTATGTCTCATTGCCTTAGGTTTCTCAACTCATGAGACATGAAAACCTAGAGGTAGAAGAAGAACTCTTGAGAAAAAGCTAGTGAAGGTTTTTGGATAACAAAGAGAATGAGCTCCCTTGTCTAAATTTGAACCATACTCATTTCCCACTAGAATAAAACTAATTAGAAAAACAAATATGGTTCATATTCAACTTGGTGAGTCGTGGCTTGAAAATCCCCCATGTGTCACCAAGAGCCATGCTCCAATTTATACAAAAATCCACCGCATTTCCTCCACCTCATAATGCAATAAACATTTAATCTAAAATGATAAATACAAAATATGAGGTGTCTTCTTCTAGAAGCATTTTTGAACAAATTACAAAAATGCCCCTTATCCGTATATACATACCCGTCTCCGTATTCCGAAAAATACGAATACAAAAAAATGAAAATAATCCATCAGTATAATACTAGGATCCGGTTTAAACCAAAGCTCACTAGTATTATCTGTCCGAATCATCATCCGTGCACAAGTACACGTACGTAATCGAACCATGTCGTAAAAACGTACGTGATCGAATCCTATCGTAAAACCATACGACCTCTACATCTTTTGCCTGATGCAGGGAAACCCTCTGGGTGGGACTCTAAAAACTCGAAACTACATCAGCAGTGGGTTTAACCACAAGCCGCAAGCGGTACTAGCTGCACATAATGGATATCCAGGTATATGTCGATAAGAAGGCCGATAGGAATAACTTATCTGAACTCTTATTGAGCCTATCTGTACAATCTCCGTACAGTCCGGTCTGTTCGTCTAAGAGTATTGCATATCGGGCCTAGGGGACGGTAATCGTCAGACCCTTAATAGCGCAATAAGTCATGTCGGAGTGTAGCCCAAAATACCCTGAGAAACTACTGAAGCACCTACCAGGAAATCTCGCTTGCCTTGGCCAAGGACTTTGTGTAATGGCCTTCCGAACACAGTGCGATATCAACCCCCAATACCGGGAGAGACGAATCCTATCTAACCGCCACTGCCTCCAAGTGCTTCGGGACTGCACCCAACTACTACCTGTTAGCACGACTCCTTTGAGCCATGGTAGGGTAGTAATCAAAGAACAGTAGGAACATACTCGAGGCGAAGTAGCAGTGTCAAATCGACAGACTAAGCTGTACTTATGTCACCTGAGAACTGCTGCCCAACGATAGGTATAATACCCACCAGCATTTCCTGATGAGTCCTGTCTATTGTACTTATAACCCAATGAGCACCTGCATACTATTTCCAGTACGACGTACAGATGGCTGTAGGACAGACCATCTCCCCTGCTGGGATGAGAAGCGTATACACTAGTCTACTCTGGAATATCGATGCCCCGTCTTGATAATCCTACGACTAGGGGTCTTTATAAGGATGTGCTTATAGACTACCCAGCCCCACTAGTGTGACTGTCATCACAATGCTGGCAATCAAGCAAAGATCCTAAGGGCTCTACCAATATGTATAAGCAATATGATAAAAGAAACACATGCACATATTGAGGTAGAAACAAACCAGGTAGCATACTACCATTTCAAGCAAGACTATTACTATATCTGTGTATATCCCAAGCTTCCATTAAGTAATATATAAACCAGTATGATATAATAATGGCCTCTAGGGCATATATCACTAACAGTACTCTCGATTGATTTTTGGAGTTGAACTCCTAAAAAGAAAGATTTATTATATATATATATAAATATATATATATATATTATTTTTTTGTGGAGTTAAACTCCCAAGGTATTTTCGAAGATGATGAAAGTGGGGGTCATTTTCTTCTCCCTTAAGCTCTGGGTTTTCTCTTGAGCCTTGGATCTTCCCAAAGTGTGATTTTTGGGGATGAGTCTCCTTCTTCCTCCTCTCTATTGGCTGGATCTTGGAGAAAAGAGAGTGAGATTCAAAAATCTCCCCTTTTAGAGATTTGATGGAAGATCCACGTTCCCCTTCAAGTGTTTTATGGTGAAAACTATTTCTTTTTGGAAAAAGAAGAGTGAAACTCTTGATTTAATTCAAGAAAGGGAAGAAGATTTAGAACCTTGAGGAAGGAGAATGAGGCATACAAACCCTAACTTTTGAGGGAATGAATTATTTTTTTCATTTCATCATCATATTGCCTTATATAGGCTTACAAATTTATATATAGCCCCTTGGACTTTACAAAATACCATTTTTGCCCATCCCATACCTCATATGCTCATTTCTTTTGCATATGAGCCATGAGCATTACAAAAATTTGGCTTTATGCCCATTTATTTTACATTCATGCATGAAAATTACATCAAACTTATTTATTACATAATTTTCTTCTTGGCATGGGAGAGGCCGGCCGCTTCATGTTCGGGCTTGACTTGGGCATGGGCCCACTTGGCTTGGGCTTGGGGTTGACTTTGATTTTGACTTGGTCAACCGGGATGTAATTTTTGACCCCAATACTGGTGAGGTGGGGTCGACGGCGACTAACGGTGGTGGTCGACCTGGGGTGTTATCTCGGCTCGAAGCTCTATGGAGCTAGAGTTCGGCTAGACTGTAGATGGGGAGGACGGAGAAGTAGGCGGCGGCCGCGTGATGGATTCAGGAGGCTCGATGTCGATGATGGAGGAGTTGGTGGTGGAGTTGTGGGATCTTATGGTGGTGTTTGGAAGCTCGTTGACGGTGACGGTGGTCGCGACGAAGATGAGGATGGCTCCGGTGAGGTGTAAGGAAGAGAAGGGAAGAGGAGTTGGCAGCTCGGGTTAGGGTGGTTGACGATGTTGATGGGTGAAGGGAATGGAAGAAGGAAGAGAGGGACTGGCGGCGGCGGCGGCGGTGTCGATGTTGATGGGTGGAGGGTTCGGGGACTGGTGGGGTCACCGGTGAGATGCTTAGGAAGGTCGGTGGTATGGTGGATGTGGATGGGCAAAAGTTGTAAGGGGGGAAAGAGAGATAACGAGAGAGAGAGAGAGAGGAAGGGATGGAGAGAGGGGAGCTCGGTTGAGGGAAGGGAGAGAAGAAGCGATGGGGGATGGAGGAGATGGCCGCGGAAATTGCGGGGGTCGTTGGCGCGGCGAGGACGAGTTCGGGGTGAGTGCGAGAGAAAAGGAAGGGGCGCCGTTGGGGAGAAAGATGGGCATCAAGGATCACGGGGGTTGTTGAGATCGGGGTAGGGTCGTCGTGGAGGTGGGCACGGGTCACGAGGCGGCGGTCGCGATGAAGGGGGGAGACGTTGGATGATTTGGAAGGAAAGGAAAAGAAAAAGAAGAAGAAGAAGAAGAAGAAGAAGTGGGAGTGGGGGAAGTCGGGTCGAGTCGGGTTGGGTTGGGTTTAAAGGTTAGGGATTGGGTTTGGGTTTAGGGGAAAAAATAATAAATAAAAAAATAGAAAAATATAAAAAATGAAAAATATAGGAATTTTTTTTTGGGAAAAATATACAAGGATCTGCAGATTTACACGTGTACTTAAGTTAGGATTTATGGGCCAGTGCCAAAAAAAATATCTAAGTTTTGTGGGCCCCGCCGTTATATCTCTTGGGTAGATTTAGGTAGGATTTCAAATGGATAGGTATATTACTAATGTTTTAAAGGCCATATTACACTAAAATATCCTTAACTTCCATGGTTTTTAACTAAAATACCTTTAAGTATGTTATTATCATAAAATGCGCTACCTTTGACGGTATTTTAGTGAAATGGTCCTTTAAAAGCTATAGTTTAAGGTATTTTATTGTATTAAAAGTATTTTAAGGTGTTTTAGTGAAAAACTTTGATAGTTAAGGGTATTTTAATGCAACTTACCCTTTTTGAAACCATGGTTTGGGAAAATTTATCAAGCTAATGTTGGTATCCTTTGAATAAGGGATTCCTTTTATTTTTTATCTTAGCATTTTTCTTTTCTTGCGCCAAATTATAACAGTGTACTAGATTTTATGCACGCATGCTAAATTATAGTTAAATAGAGAGAAAAATAAAGGTTTGATACTATGATGTGGATATCTTTATTATCTTAGCTAAAATTCTCTAAGAAAAATATATAATCTTAGCTAAAAGTTATCAAGAATTTTTTCAGATGTTATAAATTTTTACAGCGAATTAAAGTGATAAATCATTTATTTATTTAAACTAAAGAACTAACAAATCCTTTTATTTTTATATCTTATTAATCTAATCATGTGCATCGCACATGCCTTAATAAGTTAATATGTCGGCAAATCATAGGGTTGTTTTTTCACTTGCTTTCTATACCTTTCCTTTGGGCATTTTTAAATTAGAGGATGGTTTTCGATGCTAAAAGGCATCAAAACCAAAATTTATGAAGCTTCATTACAATTTAAAACTTATGTTTGAATGCTTACAAATCTAAGTTTTGTTTTTTTAATTTTTATTTATACTTAAAACAACTTTGATTTTGGAATTTAGGTTGTTAAATGTTCCTACTAGCTCCAAGAAAAGTTAAGATATTATGCTTGTTTGTTGATGATGAAATTTGAGCCAATCAAAAGATTGACAAGATATTTTAATCACACTCGAAATGATATAATATGAAACCAAATGGAATAAAAGTCAAACCAAGAGATTAGGAAATCTCTAATAGCACTAAATTAAACTATATACAATAAGTAAAAGCTTCTATAGATCTAATAAGCTCGATTCCTTTAGGGCGCCATACGATATTTTCTTTTGAGATGCCGAGCCGTAGCTCATTTTGATGATATATTAAGATCTAAATACATTACAGCCGAACGCCTTACAATATAATATAAGCACAGCAAAATTGTTAATTAATGCGCCGCTAATTATCCATTAATTAGTAAGTGATTCACTGCATGCATTCATCATATAACACAAAGTAGCTTGAAATTTTCTAATGATTCAGACATAGGAACCAAGAAAGGACGAAATGTAGGACTTGTATCGAATAAAAGTTGTCTATTAAATGTCCTGTGATTTCAACTCTTTTTGTACTGGATGGCGATATAAATTGTTTTTGTCTCTATCAAAATTTCAAAGGTCGTGTGCAAAACTCGAATTTTTAAAGAACCCATAATTGGCTCCATTTTCATATGTCATGATTACATCGTTGAGTTGTCACCTCTGGTAAGGGTTGCATTGATATTTATTTGGATCCTGATCGGATATTTTTGGATACGGATATGAAATTTCGGATTCGTTAGAATACGGATACGGATATGTATTTTCGGTTCTAGCCGGATACAGATATTTTTCAAATTTTTCGGATACGAATTCGGATAACCGGATATCTGAATTCGGATACGGATACGGATATCCGCATACACGTTAAGTTAAAAATAGCATTTTTAATTAAATTTCTAATGTTTTTATCCTTAATTAATTAATACTTTATCGCAAAATTAAAATTAAATAATATATTGGTTTGTTTATTTTATATTTATTATAAATGATGCACTTAAAATATTATTTTATTATTTTTATTTTAAAATATAAATAATAGGAAAATATATATGTATAATTATTTGTTAATATATTCTGTTAGGTGTATTTATTCATTTCAAATATTTTAAGCACTCATACTTAATTTGTACTCAATTTTTTGTAGCATGTATGGGTTGCAAGCATATTTTCACTTCACATTCACTTATTTTATGTTTTAGATATTTATTTTATCAATATCCGATTTGTATCCGCCGTTTATCTCATTTCGATCTGTATTCATATTCGATTTTGTCAAATATGAATATGAATATTTTTTATCGGATTATATCCGTATTCGTATCCGTGTACGTGTCAGAAAACAAAAGGCGAATATGGATACAGTAATTCCTATATCCGATTCGTATCCGATCCGAATGCAACCTTACTCTTTAGGGTCTTGGGGACAGTGTGGGGATTTGATCCTCAGTGGGGAAGGTGGCCACAATTTAACGGTTTTAGGGCAAAACTCCTGGGTATCCTGGTGTGTGTGTGTGTGGGTATACGTGGGGACTTATGAGCCAGTGTCAAAAGAATAAGACAATGGGGCCTGTCAAAATGGGTTGTTTGCATGGGCCCAATAAAATAGGCTCTCTATTGGACCACTCGGCAAGGAATTAGTTTAGGGGACAAAATTTGATTTTAAGGAAAATTTTAACACTAGTTTAAATAGGAGGCGAAGTGCGGGTCTTGAAATGGGAGGAATATCTCTTGCTATATGACTAAAAATAAGTATTTCCAGCAATTTATCTTTACAAGAAAAACAAATGTTTATTTCAAACTTTTGTATCGATGCGGTTTAGTTGTTAGATTTTGTGCTCCTTAAATTAACATCTATTATATCTTCTTCCAATTCTCTTCTTTCAAGATTACTTCTCACAATCTCACTCTATCAGAATCCCATATGAGAATAATGGTGGGCAAAGGCAAAGATGTAGATATCCACCATGAGTAGAGAATCCTCCTGTGAGTAGAAAGAAATGTATCCTTCACTGTTTTTTCGACGATCGTTACCCACCATCTTCATCGGCAAAAGGGTAGATACACCATATTTCATGTGATTCAATTACTTTTTCATAATTGATTTATTGTGGGCAAAATTAACGGTTTTCTTATAATTGAACATTTTAAGGATTTTTATACTACTAAACCAACAGTGAAAAGGTTTTAGAATCATATGAAATTTTTGTGTATCTGCATCTTAATGATAACAATCAAGACGGATGATGTCGATTATCAAAAAAATGGATGGATGATAGACTTTTTTTGATACCGTAAGAGAATTTCTCTCTTAAGGCCTTTGTCACTCTTTTATTCTCGTCCCTCCCTTCCATCACTCCCCACAACACACACACTACATTGGCACGTTTGGAAATTACATATATTGGCGATTCTAGAAGTCGACCTCCATCGATTTTTTCACCGAGCAGGCGATATTGATGAATTGATCCTCATCTCCGAAGCTCTGGATACACCGACTTTCATATCGTTTGCATACTCTTTTCCCATTCATCGACCTTGTGAAATGTACTATTGTTGGTAAACCGTTAATTTTACAATAATATAATGCAAGGGCAAAAAGTATCCAAGCGACATGAAACTGGTATATCCAAAGTTTAGGACATAATACTCAATAGGGCCTGCGCGGATCTGTCTCAAGACTCTCAACATGTGAAACTTTAAAAACATTCCATATTGAAATTTGAATCTTCAGTTTAGTTCATTTCTCTCTTCATACAATCAGATTGAAGATATTTTCAAAGATTTTTTCTAAATCGTTTGAAATGCAAAAGTTGAATCAAATTAGACTATATAATAGTAATTTGAGCCATCTATGTGGACAAATCCAAATTAATTTGCAAATTAGAAGCATGACATGCAAACCAAGATGGCTTTCGATTAAATCATACAGTTACCTAATTCAAATGAACTACTTATTACTTCCTTACACCAAAGAAGGGAAAAAGCGGAGAGGCCGACAAAGGAGAGCGAGAATCCGGGAGAACAAGTGAGAAGGGAGAGTCATTATTATTATTATTATTATTATTATTATTATTAGCAAAGGCGGCATCATCCGACTCGTAGCGATATGCCCTGTTATCTTTGAGGCTATATGCGCCCATGTTGTAGCCTGTGCCTTTCATGCTTTTGTTTGCAGTGATACAAGCTGTCATCGGTGAAATAGACGCAATTCTTCAGGCAACTCATGACCTCCGACGCATTTGCCGACTTGGAAGCAGTGGAACCTAAGAAGAATGAGCGCTCTTCCAAGCTTGTCACCTTCTCCCACGCGACCGTCCCTTGTGACGACGTGTGTAGCTTGAACATGTCGAACATGGTAGTCTGGTGCAGCGGCTCATCATTCTGATCTTCTATTCCTGCATTGAGGCGGGTCTGGGTCCGGAACGCGTAGAATAAATCTCCCTAGGATTCCACAAAGTGATGTGCATTGCTCCAAGATTGGACGAGACACGGATCGAAAGTAAGATAATACTTTTCCCTTAGAGGGGCAAGAGCAAACAACACGGCTTCTTTGGCGGCATGATCGATTCTCCAGATTTCACCATGGCTATTAACGACATAGAATCGACCCCCGTATGATATGACGCTTTCAAACGGCCAGCATTGTTGATGATCGGCGGCACCTGCGGTTACTAAAGTGATGCTACTCCATGAGCTGTCCCCAGGCCTCGCAACCGCCAGCCTAATATTATTTCCATATAAAGCGCGGGCGGCGCATCCTTGGGACAAGGTTCTGCATGACAGGCAGACGAGTTTGTGTTGGATTTTTTTAAAAAATGCTAGTTTAAAAAACGCTTACAGTTTTGGTGTTTCCGCTGCTGTTTTGAGAAGAATCCAGCCCTAATTTTTGAAATCGTTGGGTGTCTGTGGCTGATTGTTTAACTTGTACATCTTCACGGATCGGGCATTAGTAAAGAATGCAGCGGGCGGGAAGAGAATCTTGTTTTGGGTTTAATCTCTATTTAAGTTTATCATTTCCTAATCTATTCATTTATTGATTTTGTGAGGCTTAAACGAGGGAAACCACCCTCATGCTATTGGCCCAAAAAACCTTTGAAAACCTGCACTATGCCGTACTCGTTTAACTCCCATTAAATTTTTCATTCAAAATTTTTGTGATCCGACAAAAACACCCTTGACTTTGTCTAAATGCTATTTATGTTCCTTTTTTTTTGTAGGGCATTTTGGTTAAGTCATGTAATTTTTCGATGAAAATTCCAACGGGAGTTAAGTGAGAGAGGGCAAAGTGGAGGTTTTCGAATGTTAAGATAGTTTTCTGCTTTTAGGCCAAATATGAGGGGTTTCCTGTATTTAAACCATTTTGTGACACACATGATTGGAGGTGTCAAATAAACGGGTTGGTCATTACGGTTAGCGGGTAAAACATGCGCGGATAAAAATGCACAGATAAAAATGGGTGTTAAATTTCATGCTCATCACCTGACCTGTAATGGACGGACGAGTGTGCGGGTAACCCTTGGACAGATAAACGAGTCATCAATGCAGTCATTGGCTTCCTACTTTCACTTTCTTTTTTCAGAACCCTCTGTATCACATACGGGGATTCATAGTGTTTGGAAAGGACATCCCATATAGATACATACGAACTCGAAAAAATTGTTTCAGTTCGAAAATGACCACTGGTTCTGAAGAAAATGAATCGTTCAGTTGTCTTTGCCATCCACCTTATCTCAAGTTTGAGAGCTCATTTAAAAAAAAGAATATACTAGTTGCGCTTGTTGAATAGTTTTCTTTCAATTCCGAGGCTGGAGCTGAAAGAAAGGGTAAGAAA
Organism: Agapanthus africanus; assembly: GCA_030015575.1. NCBI lineage: Eukaryota > Viridiplantae > Streptophyta > Magnoliopsida > Asparagales > Amaryllidaceae > Agapanthus > Agapanthus africanus. Next base: position 57,693,217 of record CM057349.1, on the reverse strand, counting down.
AAAACCAACTAGCATAAATTTGGTATACAGAAAATAAGAAGAAGAGACATCAAAAGCGGTTGAAGTGAGGGAAAGAAAATTGTAACTACTATCGTGAGCATGAACAGTGAAAGCGGCATTATTTGGAATACCCGGCCATCCCTTAAAAACATTTTCTATGTTCCAGTTTTCCTGTGCAGTTGTAATTAAAGACAGTTTCTCAATTTGTAACTTTAGAATGTGGTTAGTGTTAATTAAGCGATAATGCGGGTTTTTAATGAAATTTAACCAATAATTATTTTAATATATTTTATTATTTTATATTAATATTTTATTATTATTTTTAAAACTTGCACCCATTTATGCATGTTAACCATATTTTTGTAACATGACACCTTAATGTATATTTATATATGTTTGTTTTAATTAGTAAAAGGTTTTTGCTTTTGAAAAATAAAAGAAATGAGTTGGAGAGGGAATGATGAGGCTAGGAGACATGGGGGACAAAGCATGGGATGAATTAATAGAGGAGAGAGAGAGAGAGGACCATGGCTTACTCTCACCCTCACTCTCTCACTCTCTCAATCTCACCTCACACACACACTCTCTCTCTTATTCTTCATTTCCTTCAATAATCCCTTCACTTGAAAATCTTTTCCCACAAATCCTAGCCTAAACCTTCATAAAACCTCACTAAAACCCTTCACAAAGTCAAGTTAAACCTCTTGTGATGACTTGGAGCTTGGAAAGCTAGGGTTTTCAACTAAGTTTGGTGAGGTAGTAATCTCTAACTGTTAATTAGGCTTTAAAGATGTTGTGTTACTTATTAGTTTTTGTTTTAAACCTTAAAGTTTTAGTTTCGAGCGAAATATCGTATTTTGGTTAAGTTTGTGTCTCTATTGAATCTGCTATTGAACCAGGTTATTGTTTAGAAAGTTTCCATCACTGAGAGGTGTATATGAGACTTAGAACCCACCACCAAAGCCTGAGCCTTCCCCCTCATTTATTGGCCGCAAATAAACTCATTCTGGCCGCAATTTATGGCCAGAGTCGATTGGGTCGGGGTGAATCTTGGTCGTGGAGTCTCTGGGGTTATTTGTAGGCTCATGGAACTTGTAGCTTTCACTAATTCTTTGTGTAGAAAAATCTAGGACTGTTTAGCTAGAATTCAAGCGTTTCAGCAACGTGCGATACAGATTTATCCGATATTCGTTTAAGTGTTTCGTACGTTTAGTAGCCGTAGGGTTGGTCTAGGATGTCGCTGCACGCGTTTAGTTCACTAAGCGAACACTTGGTAGCATATGGGAGTCGGTTTGTTTGTTCCCGTTGTTTGCGTGTGTTATCGGAAGGTTTCTAATTTGCACTTGTTATGTTGTTGTATGATATTAGGATCGATTGCAGGGACTTCAGACGCTACAAGGAAAGGGAAGCAGGTGGTTGGATTCACCTAGCTTGAGATCTTCGGTGAGTAGATTTAACATCTACGGTGGAATCGCCCGTATGGCGTTATGCGTCGAGGGTTAGATTCAGTGATATGACTTTATACTTATATGTATATATATCGATTGTGCATGAGTACCATTGTTGCACATCCCATTACTTATTGTATATGGACATAGTATTAATTAGATATATCACTATTACTAACGGTTCATGTTGCACGAACACCAAATTGTATGCCACACACACCCCGTTAGTAATTGCCATGACACGCACACTATAGAAATTACCATGGATAATATATTGCACCGCTTTCTTTATCATTAACAGTTAGATATTAATTCTTGTTCTATTGCGCATATGAATTGCATCATACATGTTTGCATACATACATATATTTATATAGTCACCTATTTACTTTCACAAGACGTTGCATTTCGATTTCGTGGATTTTGGGGAAACCGCAAGATATCTTTGAAACTTGATATATTTAAAAAGAGTGGTTTTCCATTGATATGCTCACATTATTGTTCCGTGTTGGCATACATCTTATTTCATGGATATATACATTGATATACTAATTTCATGTGATTTCTGGATTTGAGAACCGCGATTATATTTAAAAAGGGAAAATATATATTGCTTCAAAAACGTGGTTTCTTGTGATATGATGTTTCAAGACGTCCACCATGAGTTTTCTCGGTTCTGAGCTTGTTTTCGATACCCGATTCGAGAAGTTGGCGGATGCCGTTTGCGGGTACATGGTGGACCCGGTATGGTACCCCTGGGCAAGAAATGATTTTTGTGGTGTAGACGATGAGCTTGGCAGAGAGAGCACTACCTGCCGGTGATTGTATAGAACTCGACGGATATTCGGAGGATACCGTTTTGGAGTTATGATATGAGATGGATATGAGAGCCGATCTGAGTATGCGGCGCCTGAGATAAGATATATATGAGGGCCAATCTGAGAATGACGGCGCCTGAGATATTGGGATTTGGGGTGTCATTGATGGATACCGGTTTTCTATGATGATGATTCATACATGAGGTTTTATGTGTTATCCCATACTCAGGATTTATTTGACATGCACTGTTTCATGTAGTTGTTGTACCCTAGTGGTGTGCCTTGATCATGATTTTACTGCATATCCGTATTGTTATACTTATGCCATCAGATTACATATTTCAGACTATCGTTTTTGTGCATACTTGCGATTATCTGTATGATATTATTTACTATTCACGAGTTGGTAACTCACCCCCGTTGTGCCACAGTGTTTTGCAGGATTGACCTTCAGTGTAGTCGCGGCAGGGCTTCTCATTGCATCTACTTCTGCGGATACCGCTACTGTTGATCATGATTTTGGATAGGTGGGTGGTTTTGCGGGTATCCGTATGATTCTATTATATACCTTATTTTGTATCTAGTACTCTCCATCTACCACTTTCATGTATTTGACTTAGAGACGAGATTTGTGAGGATCGATATTGTATTATTCGTGACTCTGGGTGTCGAGCTCGTGTGAGCCGGCTTTTTATTTATGTTGTGACGTTGTTTTCACTTCTTTATTGCTTATTCCTTCGCTACGGCGTCGTATATAAACTTGTTATGGTTGTGTTCTGCCTTTCCCGTGAGTTGCTCCCGTTTTGGGATGCCTTTTATATATTCTATGTTGTACCCGTTTGGGGCTAGTTTTTACAAAGGAGATGCTGCCTAAATTTTTAAGAAAGTAAATTTAAGTTGAGATTTTATAATGTTTTCAACTACTGTTTTATCGCTTTTCTTCTTTTCCGGGTTTATATTTCTGGGTTTTCGGTTTACTTGAATTAAGTTACGCTTTTAGACGTTGCGTGATTTAAGTGCCGGTCGCGTCCCTAATTTAGGTCGTGACAAACTTGGTATCAGAGCGCTAGGTTTTACCTTTCGGAGTGTAGGATGAACTTGGTATGATGGAGCAGGTGGCTTAAGTAGAGTGACGTAGCATGTGTATGATCCGCGGCATACTTATTGTAGGGTGTTTTTCATCACCCCATTGAGATGGGAATGCGCGCACTTGTCAGGCGTATACAGATCCCCACTGTCTAGGATAGGCCTGGGTTCATTGATTATGTGGATCCGAATCTCCGGCAGCCGCGGACTAAGCTGCCGTTAATTACCCTTCGCCTTTGGAGCGAAGGAACCTCCGATTGACGGGTCAACTAGTTATGCAAACTCAGTGTGTAGTGTGCGTATGTTGTGTTTTGAAAGGGTTTTGGATATATCGGGGGCCCCACAGAATTTTACGGGGGTCCTGTTATTCGGATAGCGGGCTGGGGGTCAAGGGGGCTTGCAGCCCCCTTGCGGGATGCGGGGCAGCGTTCCGTTAGAAATTTTTTCTAAACGGTGGTTAGTGTTTAGTGTGGAGTGCATATAAAATGGAGGGAGGAGGGGTGTCTTAAATACGCATGCATGGCATGTGGGCGCCGGGCTCCCACGGGTCACGTGCCTGGCGCGTGGGCGCTGGCGCCCGCGAATCACGCGCCTGGAGCATGCGCGCCTGGCGCCTGGCGTGTGCACGTGAGGCGCACGTGGGCGCTTAGCGCCCGCGGGCTACGTGCCTTGCACGCGACCGCGGGGCGCCCGAGGGTCACGTGCGCTGCACGCGACCGCTGGGCGCTGAGCGCCCGCGGGTCACGTGAGCCGCACGCGACAGCTTTAGCGCCCGTGGGTCACGTGCCATGCACGCGACCGCTGGGCGCCCGCGGGTCACGTGCACGGCACGCGACTGATTGAACGAGGGTTTTATGCGTGCGTGCTCTTTTAAAAGATGAATCAAAGAATATTAACTGCAATCAAGAACGGTGCCGCTTGGTAGCTAGCCGGTTGAGTACGGGTCGGTCCACAGGGAGATGGATTCCTATTCTTTGTGTTTTAACGAGTTAAATCAAAAAGATTTTGGTTTTTATTTTAAGATCTAAGAATGAGATAAAAGTTTATAAAAAACTTGCTAGGGTTAAGATTAGATTAGTTTGGAAAATCAATTATTCTCACCGCTTTCTTTGCCCTAATTAAGAACTTTTAGGTGTTAAGGTAATAATTAACAAAGGGGATTAGCACGATCGGGAAGAAACTAGGTTTCTTCCTCTAGGTCCTTGTCCGTCCTTTCTTAACTCTTAGCCCTAACCTCCATGAAAATGATACACAACCGGTCTTTAACTATGGTATCACCGCTACCTCGTGGGATAGGGTGCCGTAGTGAGCGGTGTGTGTATGTATGCATAGAGTCCTATTTAAAATATGTGATGGGCAAGAAAGGGGTGAGAGATTTTCATCTCTCAAACCTTTCTTATTCCTAACCCTAACAAGCGAGGATCTACTCACTAATTAGGGAATTGATAAACATGTTCTAAACTAATTAACTAGGGCAGATAATAAAAGTTATGCTAGGGCAGATAATAAAAGTTATACTAGGGCAGAAAGAAAATTAACTAGGGCAATAAAACGAAAACTTACTCTAATTTTTATTTGATGCTCTCTTCAATCATTACAGGAATTGAATTCTGAATTTTGATTGATAAAATGAGGCACAAGAAGAGGGATACCTCAGAGAGGTTTAGGATTTCTATTTATAGAGCATAGCAACCCTAGGGTTACAATCGGTTCATATCTGCATTTACAATTTTACCCCTAAAAAGACTAGTCAACGCACCGCTGCACCGATACGAAGTTGCACCGACACGGGCTTCATATGGCCGCGGAACCGCGGCCAAGAGCCATGTTTGGCCGCGGATCCGCGGCCATGTTGGGAGCTTGTTGGTTGCTGCTTCTCTGGTAATTCTCCTGTTGCTTTTTCCTTGGCTTTTCTTCACTTGGTTTCTCAGATTGTCTTCTAGTTTTTTTCCAGATTTCCACAGTGAATAATGTCGTGGACTTTACCGCTTGCTTCGTGTCGAAGTCTTGAACCTTGCGCTGTCTTTATTCTTTGTGAAATTGTCCATTGATTTTCGTTTAGTCTTCAAACTGTAGGCATAATCAAGATCTTTCCATTTGTTGGTCGTAGTCTCACTTTTGTATCGTCTTTTCATCGTTTTCACCGTTTTTGTTCCGAGAACCTGTAACTTGCAACTATATAGCAGACATGGATCAAAAGCACCCGTTTATTTGTAAAATGAATAAGAATGGGGAATATAATAATGCAAAATTATGATATGAACAAATACCCCCAAACTTATCTTTTGCTCGTCCTCGAGCAAAACTAGTTTTATTCTCGAAAAAGACCCAGCCTCACTTTCGCAGGGAAACGCGATTGCACTGAGCTCGTGCAACAAGCCGTTAAACCTCTAGGTGTCCCTAGTAGGAGGAGTGTTGTCTCCTAAGGATTTTTAGCGGATACTACCCACAAAATCCTATCAATTTGGCCTACTGACTTTTATTCTCCAATTCGGTTTTCTAACAAGAAATTCTATTATCTCCAACTCAGAAATTATTAACCCGTATTTTCACGCTTCCTTATCATTTAACTTAAGATTGTATATGTTCTGTAAATTTACTTAGTTTTTAGCATCTTTTTAGTTTTCCTTCTAAGGTTCCATCTCAACTTAGGAATTTTTATTATCTATACTAAACATATAAGTCCTATTTTTCATTCCTATCTCTCATCTAAACCCTAATCATATACCCCTACGTGTGTGTATGTATCATCCCTACACTTAGAAATTCAATTCAAGCTCTTATACTCTTGTCCATCGTCTAAAGTATTTTTAATTGGTGAATTTTTAGATGAAATTGCTCACACATCCTTCATGCGACCGTTAATACTTCTTGAGGTACTAACGACCGATTACAAAATGTGTTTGCACATTAAGGCGTAATTCCTAGTCTTAAGTAATTACAAAACCAGTGTTCATTTTTTTATTTTACGCAGTGACTCCCAAACCAGTTGGTCTAAGGCACTAGGTGATAAAGCACCCTCGCTATATTTTTTATTTTACACAGCCTTAAGTAATTACAAAACCAGTGTTCATTTTTTTATTATATCTCTTTATTCACACTTATAATTTTATTTTCCTTCATAGTAAGGATTTTAGACAAGAGCATTTCAAGGTCTCCTCTACTATTCCAAGTTTCAAGGTTCATATTTGTGCAAGTTGTAGGATATATATTTTCAGAATTTAGACTTAAGATTAGGAATTATTTTTCAAACTTATACTTTAATAAAAATATCAATACTCTTCCCTTATTTTACTTAGCCCAAGAAGTGAACTCAAAATTTGCCTATTTCTAAGTAAATTACAAAGACATATATTTTTCTACCGTTAAATTTTAAGAAAGGTTATTTTTAGGGGTTTTAATTTACTAAATCTAAGATCTAGTTGTTCCTAGCTAGTTAACTTATTTGTCAAACTCAAATCAATTATGGTCAAAATTGAATGTTTTAATTTTTATAATTTTTTCAAATTTTTCAGTTTTTATAATTTTTGAAATTTTTCAATTTTTATGGGTTTTAAAATAAATATGCAAATGCAAAAATATACATATGAATGCGAAGGAAGAAGGCTTACCGAGCATACCCCCAAACTTAAACTTGACAGTGTCCTCACTGTCATGCCACACCAAGAGGGTCAAAATGTCGGCACTCCCATGTTTATTTTTTTATATTTTTTTTATTGTTAAAAAAAATAAAATATATATACAAAAAGCCCCCCAAAACTTAAGTGAGACAGTATTTCTACTGTTTTAAGCGTTAAAGTTTAGAGTTAGGGAGGAGAAAAATCAAATTATATAAGGCCTTACACAGGCCAAAGATTAGCACCAACCATTCAAATTTTTTTTCGTTATAATGGTAGGGTTGGTGGAAGAATGGAGTGTAGAGAAAGGAGTTGAGAAACACACGAGACCGTGTGGGAAGAAAGGTGGAATATGGTCTCGGTCTATTAGGAGAAGAATGGCGGAAGAGAGAAAGAAGTGTAGTACGAACTTGAACGCGTAAATCGAGTGAATAAATTAGCGCAAATTGTGATGACCGATGTGTTAAAAGCGATTGTGCTAATTTATCAACCCGTCGAGAAATGGGGTCAAATCTCTCAAGATTCGCAAGAAAACATGGATACATTGAACTTGGTAAACCATCCATTGAAAATTGAAGCGTGACAGATTCTTGCGCGGTCGAAACGATGGATTCCATCAATGGTTCGAAATGACTTGGCTTGTGTTCGAGTTTCAGAGGTGAAACAATTGAAGGTAAAATTGGTGAAACTGTCTCGAACTCGAAGGATTCCATCAATGGTTCGAAATCACTGTAAGCAACCGATTCGGATGGTTCAACTGACTCATCCGAAAATTCAAAGGACTCGAACTCGGATAATAAGTCTTCAAAATCGTTCGAAAAAGTGAAACACTCATAATCATTATCGGTTGTGCAAACTGTGTCAGATTCAAGGAGGAACGCACTAGTGGCGTCAAAACTGCTGTGATCGAACAGAAATTTTTCAAGCTCACGGTCCTCCTGCGTGATTTCTTGCATGGTCGGAACGATGGAAAGGATGGAGGGGGATGATTTAGGAAGTATAACAGTTAAAGGTTCAGGAGGATGAATTGGAAAATCCGACTCATCAAACAAAACTGGTTCATTCTCAATACTATCCTCAATACTCTCCTCAATACCATCCTCATAATTTTCCTCAAAAGTTATCCCATCCATGCAATTATCATCAAAATCAAGACGCATATGAAGTTTGGGAGAAACATTTAATGACTCGGGATGATGAATTGGAGAGAAAAATTCAGTCAAATTTGCGGGTTCATCATCCAAAATATTCCCTGCGTTTATATCCTCAATCAAGTGAAAATCAATTTTTTTGGACACCTCATCAAAAGCATGGATATTTATCAATTCAGGTTCTAAATTGGAGGTGTAGAGGTCGAAAGGATTGGTGATGGTTTCACTCGAAAGGGACCCTTCACAATCTGGCAAATCAAGCACTACAAAGTCGCACAACTCATTAAAAGTTTTATTTTTAACTGGTGAATCATTTGGGACACTTGTTTGAAAACCGGAGTTGTGGGATTCAATTGAGGATGGGTAGGTTTGATTTGGAAGTGTATATAACTCACTCTCACCACTCAAATTCTCACTCTGTCCAACCGCCTCACCATACATTGGAATTTTTGGAGCTAGTTAGAAACTAGCTACCGGGTCACTAGGTTGCATAAGGGCGGCAATGGACGCATCCAAATTCCTCATCTGTCGGTTTGTTGCTGCAATGTACGCTTCCAACGACTTTTCCAGACTAGACATGGTTTGTGAAGGGGTTTCAGTAAGAGATTCAAAATTGTTTGGATAAGTGAAACTCCCAAATGGTTGTGTAGAAGCAATGTCTAGGGATGGTGCGGAAGTTGGGTATGACTGGTAGGAATTGAATGGTTGGATAGGAGTAGGATCAACATTTGGATAAAAGGGTTAATGGACTTTTTGATCCCAAGAACTGGAAGTGTTGAAAGGAGTGAAAGATCGGTTACGAGATTGTTCAATATGTTCAGCGATAGACTTAGGTTTCGGAGTTACAACAGGACTCGAAAAAGTAGTATCAACATAAGAAGGTGGTGAAGGTTGAAAGGGTTGATACAAAGTGGATTGTGGAGTCGAACTGTTTCTCTTAGACGCTTCTATTCGATCTTTCAAAGAAATTTTGGGCATGGAGGGGTCGTCCGTAATTCGACCAAAACAATTCGCGTATGAAGCAATGTTTGGATGAGGGTACCAAAGTTCGGCAAGAGTTTTGGGAGTTGGGGTACCCATGATGTAAGAAAGGAGAAGAAAAAGAATGTGGTTGTAAGTGGGGTGCAATGGATTTCTTAGCGACAAGTGGCAAGTTTTTATAAAAAAATTTCTGTTTTGTGTTTTTTTTATATAAGGAGCTTTTTGCAAAAAGATTTTCAATAAGAAGCTTAGACACACGTTCAATCAATCATAAAGTGCACAATCAAGCCTAGATCTAGGGTCACCTAGGTCAACTAGACTGCTCCTAATTGTTCCAAAGGGCAAGATGTGAGGACCTCAAACCGCCTCTTCACCGCCAATTGTGGCCAGGTAAGCACAAGTAGAGAAAGGATGGATTCGCTCACGAATCACCGTGAGACGGGCCTTTTAAAGTTACCTTTCCCTACCTGTCTAGTCTAGGCACCACAAAGTCAGGTTAGGATCAACGGTCGATGCCTACAACTATTCCTTTGTCCTATTGAGCGCGAAGTCCTTAGAGCCGAGTCTAATCTTTTTTAATTAGATTGATGGTCAATGCAATATGCCTTATGTGATTTTTGGGGTCCTGGGAAGGGTGATGAAATCCCCACCCAATCTGAATTGGTGTTCAAGCCCCTTAAAGTCAATTTAAAGTATGCAAAGCAGTAAACACATTCAAACACTTGCAAACAATTTTTTTTAGCGCGGCGCAAAGAATCCTGCACAAGATCAAGTTATTGGAGAAGGGGAGAAATTTTTGCGCAAAGAATCCTGCAGGAAATTTTTGCGCAAAGAATCCTGCAGGAAATTTTTTCAGAGGATATTAGAGGGTTTAGAAGAAGAAAAGAAGCTTACAGAGAGATTTTCTCGTGCTGACGTCAGCAGAGAGCGGCGGATCCACGGCAATAAGTGGCTTCGGGCGGCGGTTCCACGGTCAAGAAGAAGGATCAGGCCTCCAGACTTCTTCTGTTGCTCTGTTGTGGTATTCCTCTATCTGTTCAGATCTGATGTTTGCTGTTTCGATCTCTGGATTTTTCCAGATCTGAATTCGTTCTTCGATCCTGCACAATTCGAAAGAAAACACCCTTCAAAGAATAACAAGATGATAATTTTTTTTATTTTTTATATTTTTCAGTTTTTATTATTTTTCAATTTTTATATTAACACGAAATTACAAAAAGAAAATAACTACGCCATCCTCGGCAACGATGCCATTTGATTGAACGAGGGTTTTATGCGTGCGTGCGCTTTTAAAAGATGAAGCAAAGAATATTAACCGCAATCAAGAACGGTGTCGCTTGGTAGCTAGCCGGTTGAGTACGGGTCGGTCCACAGGGAGATAGATTCCTATTCTTTGTGTTTTAACGAGTTAAATCAAAAAGATTTTGGTTTTTATTTTAAGATCTAAGAATAAGATAAAAGTTTATAAAAAACTTGCTAGGGTTAAGATTAGGTTAGTTTGGAAAATCAATTATTCTCACCGCTTTCTTTGCCCTAATTAAGAACTTTTAGGTGTTAAGATAATAGCTAACAAAAGGGATTAGCACGATCGGCTAGGTTTCTTCCTCTAGGTTCTTGTCCGTCCTTTCTTAACTCTTATCCCTAACCTCCTTGGAAATCATACACAACCGGTCTTTAACTATGGTATCACCGCTACCTCGTGGGATAGGGTGCCGTAGTGAGCGGTGTGTGTATGTATGCATAGAGTCCTATTTAAAATATGTGATGGGCAAGAAAGGGGTGAGAGATTTTCATCTCTCAAACCTTTCCTATTCTTAACCCTAACAAGCGAGGATCTACTCACTCATTAGGGAATTGATAAGCATGTTCTAAACTAATTAACTAGGGCAGATAAAAAGTTATGCTAGGGCAGATAATACAAGTTATACTAAGGCAGAAAGAAAATTAACTAGGGCAATAAAAAGAAAACTTACTCTAATTTTTATTTGATGCTCTCTTCAATCATTACAGGAATTGAGTTCTGAATTTTGATAGATAAAATGAGGCACAAGAAGAGGCATACCTCAAAGAGAGGTTTAGGATTTCTATTTATAGAGCATAGAAATCCTAGGGTTACAATCGGTTCATATCTGCATTTACAATTTTACCCCTAAGAAGACTAGTCAACGCACCGCTGCACCGACACGGGCTTCATATAGCCGCGGAACCGCGGCCAAGAGCCATGTTTGGCCGCGGATCCGCGGCCATGTTGGGAGCTTGTTGGTTGTTGCTTCTCTGGTAATTCTCCTGTTGCTTTTTCCTTGGCTTTTCTTCACTTGGTTTCTCAGATTGTCTTCTAGTTTTCTTCCAGATTTCCACAGTGAATAATGTCGTGGACTTTACCGCTTGCTTCGTGTCGAAGTATTGAACCTTGCGCTGCCTTTGTTCTTTGTGAAATTGTCCATTGATCTTTGTTTAGTTTTCAAACTGTAGGCATGATCAAGATCTTTCCATTTGTTGGTCGTAGTCTCACTTTTAGACTAAGATCGACTTAACGGGATCGTTTAGATCCGACAAGAGAGCAATTGGGGGCTCTATTGTTTAGTTTAGTGACATTGCGGTCAATAAGTAGTTTAAGGACATTGCGGTCCAATGTTAGTTTTAAGACGTTGCGGTCAAGGTTAAGGACATCATAGTCCGTGAGCTTAAGGACCTCACAGTCCGATGTTAGTTTTAAGACATCGCGGTCAAGGTTAAGGACGTCATAGTCCGTGAGCTTAAGGACCTCACAGTCCGATGTTAGTTTTAAGACATCACGGTCAAGGTTAAGGACGTCATAGTCCGTGAGCTTAAGGACCTCACAGTTCGATGTTAGTTTTAAAACATCACGGTCAAGGTTAAGGACATCATAGTCCGGTATTAGTTTTAAGACATCACGGTCAAGGTTAAGGACATCATAGTCCATGAGTTTAAGGACCCCATAGTCCGTTGCAGTGTGTGGTTGTCGGGACCCGTCATCTCTCTGACGACGTTGAGGGATTACAATGACGGATGCTAGGGGAGTAAAGAGATGTACCCTCGAATCGGGTGTAAATTGATTGGGAGAGCAGTTGTGCTCAGTTCGATTTATATTGAGGACTTATGGCCAGAATTGGGCTAAGTCCAGTTGAAAATGTTCAACATTTTATTTATCTTTGGCCTGTTAGGCCTTTGCTTGGGCTCTGCCCTTTTTTAACAATGCATAGCATTGGGCTTTTTAATAATGCATAGCATTTAAAATTGGCCTGCACAGCATTTGAATTGGTCTGTTAGACTTTTAATTGGGCTCTGCCATTTTTAAACAATGCATAGCATTTAATAATCCGACAGTGCGCCACGTGGCCTGTCAGGCGCTTTGCGCCAATTAAAGAGCGCAAGCCGCCAGAGCATGTAGAGGTGACACGTGTCACGCTCTGGTGAGCGCAAATCTGTTAGCGCAGTGCGCTGCTGACACGTGGCGTGCCCTGGTGCAGTGCGCCATTTCAAGAGCGCAGTGCGCTATATTTAGGAGCGCAGAGCGCAGATTGTCCTGTGATTGACACGTGGCGCTCTCTGGCGCAGTGCGCCAATCCAAGGAGCGCAAAGGCTCATTTCAAAAGTGCAAGGCACTGTCCAATAGCGCAGAGCGCATCTTGATCCAATTTAGATCAAAGAAACAAGTTTTTCTTGTTCTAAAGAGGTTCTACCTCATGATTTAAGAACCAATGGTTCATTAAAAGGCTGTGCCTTTATATAGATCAAAAGATCTAGAAATGAAGTAAATTACTTCTTTAATCTTTTATGATTGGATCTTTACGATCTTTTTCTTTTTTATATTGAAGATCTTGATCTTGTTCTTAGATCTTTGATCTTTTTAGAAGAAATTCTTCTTTTTATGAGGTGTTTTCATCTCTGTTCTTCCAAGAATTTAATTTTTTACTTTGAAGAAGATGATCTTCTTTCTTCAAAGGCTTGCCTTTCAAATTTTTCAGAGTTCTCCCTTTTCTGTATCTTTTTATATATGAGACTTAGAGTCTAGGGGCCTTTATATAGGGCCAATTGATTTGTTAGGTTAGTTACAGAGATCTTTCTCTGATTGATCTGGGATATTTCTCCACCGTTGGATCTTTGATCCGAAGGACTCTGTTTTACAGAAGATAATCTTCTTATTTTAATAAGATTGGAAAGATCTTTCTAGAATTTTAATTCTGATTAATTAAATAATTTATTATTTAAATTTTAGTGCTGGCGTAGTTGGCGCTAGCGCGCCTGCGCTTGATACGTGTCGCGCAGCGCAGAGCGCAGCGCAACTGCGCTAGCGCGCCTGCGCTTGACACGTGTCGCGCAGCGCAGAGCGCAGCGCAACTGCGCTAGCGCACCACTGTTTGACACGTGGCGCGCAGCGCAAAGCGCAAGTTATCTGAAGCGTCGCTTCTTTTAATTTGAATTTTAAAACAGAGCCTTGCTCTGATTGGGGGTGCGCTGCCTTGGGCGCAGCGCTCTTTGCACTGGCGTGTCTGCTTTTGACACGTGGCGCTCTGCGCACAGCGTAAGGGATCTGAAGCGTTTCTTCACCTTTTGAATTTTGAAATTCAAACAGAGCTTTGCTCTGATTGGGGAAACAAATGCCCCCCACCGTTGCGCTCACGTGGTGTACACGTGAGTGTAGCGGTGGCAACATCTGATCCATCGGATCGATTCAGGAGTTGAAGAGGCGCTTGAGCGCCTATAAATAGGACCCTTGGTCCTCAGCAGATGATTATCATCTTCAAGAATTTTATTTTCAGAGCCTTGTTCTTGTTTTCAAGAACTTCAGAGTTAGAACCCTAGAAAATTTTAGGTAAAAATTTAAACTTAATTAAATTAACTTTAATTAATAGAGCCTTGCTCTTATAGATCTTTTGATCTAAAGAAATCCCCTTTGGGTTTTCACAAACAGAGCTTTGCTCTCAAGAATTTGTTTCAGGGTTTCTTAACCCATGAACAGAGCTTTGCTCATTGATAGAATATAGGTCTTTTGATCTTCTGATGATGAACTCTTAAGAGTTTTTCATGGATCTTTAAGATCCCAAAACTTTGATTTTTAGGAATTAATTAATTTTTTTTCCTTTGATGGATTTTTCCATCATTATTACAGAGCTAGGCTCTTTAAGGAATTTTATTCCCTTGTGACCAGAGTTTGACGAGTGTCACTCTGTGACAGAGCTTTGCTCTGAAAAGGGAGATTTTCTCCTTGTCTCAAGGGATTTCTCATTTAATGAGAATATTCTTTTGAGAATCTCCTCATTAATTGACAGTCTCATCCAATGATGAGGCTGTCTTATTAACTGATGCATTGTCATCTGGATTTTGTGGGTCCCCCTTTGGTCTCCTTTCCACTGCATTGCAGTGTGGTATAAATTTTAAAGTACCAAGCGTTGGAATTTTTAAAATTAACTTATGATGCTGATAACTGAATTTCGCTTTTTCTTACAGGCAACATGTCTGCTGATCTTTCATTCCCGTTCTTCCGCTCAGAGGGATGATTCCCAGAGGCGCCGGTGGACCGGGAGGTTCTTGCTCTTATTAAGGATTTCGACCCGGAGTATAAGAACCTTCACCTGTGGGGTAGATGGTACAGTGAAATCATCAAGGATCGCCGAAGCTTCTCTTGTGCGTCGCCGTCAGAGCCGATCTCATCGATCCCATATGCAGATGCACTCTTGGTGAACTATGCCGTGGAGGTCGTAAATTGGAATTTGGAGGATCTTCTTCAGCCTTCGATTGCTGCCATTCCCGTGCAGCCGCCGGCAGTCGTAGATATTTTGGGGCGGCGCATATGCCAGGGTGAGTCGCGCCCTTGGGGACAACCTTATAACATTGGATTGACCCCTCGTCATTCGGCCGAGTATTTGCAGTGGGCTAGGTACATTTTGTCAGCAAAGAAGGCGCATTTGCTGAAGATCGGTCTGTACCCTGCAGTGTGCGTCTCGCTCTTCGAGTACCCTGCTCCTCCGACGTGGTGGGTTAAGGCATTCGTGGAAGAACATCCCCACGCATACCTTTCTTCTGACGGGCAGGGAAGTCTCCATCCCCGTAGAAGAATTTGCTGAGATTTCCGGTTTGCCGGTGAGGGGGGAGCATTATGAAGAGCTACTTCCTCCTGATGAATATGTCTTCGCCACCAAGCCGCTGGTAATGGGCCTAACGCCGGAGAATGCTATTCAACACCAGTTCCCGAGTCTGGTAAAGATGCTGAATATGTATGAAAGTCTCTACTTGGAGTCGGGAGGCCGGGGAGTTAGTTTCGCCGACTTCATCGCCCACTTTCTTCGACCGGAGATTCTATCACAGCGGGGCGAAAAATTCGCCAAGCTCGACGACCCCTTCGGCATTGGCTTGGATCGTCGACCAGCACTGGAAGACGACCAAAAGGGTTTTTACCTCCCCGATGCTGCAGTCGTTCCCTTATCGGAAATCGCCGCTCCGGGCATCGACGAGGAGACCTTCTTTCTCGGGTTTCTGGGGTTATGGCTGTGCTGGTTCGCGCTCCCCATGCACTCCTGCTACATGAGGCCGTCCGTCTTCTACCCAGCGCATCTGATGGTGGCTGGCATACAATTGTCGATTGGAATCGTTGGGTTGGCTCACCTGTACCATGGTCTCAGCGTGGCGGCGGACGCAAATGAACCAGGGGTGCAACCCGCCAATTTCCCGATGCACTATTTTACTTCATGGATGGAAATGCATGTGCTCGGGGTTTTTGGTATTCACAAGAGGCCCTTGTTCTACGAGAAGTGCAGACTTCCGAGAGTCATGCGGTTGGTCGGCGCTTCTATTGTGAATCCGCCTTCGCGGGAAGCTAGGGGGTTGCTTCTTCGTCCGCGCACGGTCAGAGCAGGCATTTCTTTCATGGACAAGGTCATGACCATCGGCTCGGAGACCTCCAAGTCGGTGTTGGCGTTGCGTGATAGTTTCAAGGACGGGGCCTTCGTATTGAAAGCCCGGGAGATTCTTCAATTATACTCTATCCGGCCGGGCTTCCTGGTGTTCAGGCAGAATGATATGGCGCTTTTTATGAGGTACAACCCCCATCGGTTTGCTCAACAGCTAAGCTATAACCAGGGGGTCCCACTGGAGGCGTTTTTGGAAGAGCCCGCAGCCATCAGGGAAGGGATACGGAGTGCACTACATCATTTTATGCGGCTGAATACGGGCTCCCACTTCTTTATTAGCGAGCCGACTTTCATTCCAAGGGACCTTAACGTATACGGGGCTTGGTATCAGCACGCGATGGGCGCTGTTATCCGAGAAGAGAAGCGGCTGCTGATTGACCGCAAGGGTGCGCTCCCCGCCAGTGACCGCAAAGTCCCCCTAAGGCAAAGGATCCCTGTCGTTCCTCCACTGAGAGGAGATGCTGGAGATGAGCCTCCGCGCTTGCTAAGCCCTTCGCGCAGATTGCCCCGTGATACCATGGACGTGCCCCCAGCGCCCCGTGCTCCGGTGGAGATGGTGAATGTGGTTTCGCCTGAATCCGGCGTGGGTTGGGATATCGGGACCCGCCGTCCCAAGGTGCCCACGAAGCGTAAGCTTATTTTGGGTGTGGATGGAGTTCATGCGCAGAATAGGAAGAAGAAGTTGATCTTCTCTGCCGACGTTGCATTTGGTCAGGAACCTCATGCTCCTTATAGCGAGGGCTTGGGCGAGTACGGGACCAACGAGGGCTTATTTATGCCGCCAGACGACACTGATCTGACGGCCGCCATCGCAGCTTCTGAGCGATTGGCAAGGCGCGATGCGTGGTTGACTAAACTTGCACTATTAGGTAATCACTAATTGTATTTTTCGTCATTGCATCATACTTCTATCATCGTTTTTTGGACTAACGCTTTTCCTTCTTTAACAGGCATTTCTACCGAAGAAGCTATCGCTGCTTCCCTCAAAACTTTCCAGGAGGAGGAACGACTCAGAGCATGCTTAGGCCTTGGTACATTTCGGTTTACT
This sequence comes from Agapanthus africanus, assembly GCA_030015575.1. Classification (NCBI taxonomy): domain Eukaryota; kingdom Viridiplantae; phylum Streptophyta; class Magnoliopsida; order Asparagales; family Amaryllidaceae; genus Agapanthus; species Agapanthus africanus. Next base: position 57,676,136 of record CM057349.1, on the reverse strand, counting down.
ATGTCTCCGCTTCCATCTCTTATGAATAATCTGACCTTCTCTTTGTTTCATCGCAGGTACCGCAAGGCCTATCCCACAAACCGATGCAGGAATTCTCTCCGGGCCATCTACTAATATTCCGGCCTCTTCGGGATTGCCGCAAGAGATCCAACTCAAAAAGCCGATGATGGATGCCTTGAAGGCTCTGGAGGCAACTCTGAACGCTGACGACGACGCCTTACTGAAGAAGGCTTCCAAGAGGTCCGTCGTGATGGCCCGGGAGGAGAGGAAGCGCTTGAGGCGCGCAGCGAAGGAGCGTAGAGCTGCTTTGGCCGTAGGAGCGGGCTCAAGCGCCGTTATTCCCGCTGCTATTCCTTCAGAGGAGCCGCCGGTCGCCTTGTCTACTACTCACAGACGGGCGGCGCGTGCATCTCGGGAAGCTAACGGTCAATCCACCTCAGGTAATGTGTTTTTCGAGGCTTTGTTGTAAAAGTTGTAAAACTATCGGTTCTTATATGTCTTGTCCTGCAGGGCCGAGTTCTACTGAAGGAGCGGCGGCGACTGTCGAGCCCGAGGGGACGGTGGAGAAGGTAGCAGCTGATCCTGAGGCGACGGTAGGCGGTACAGCCGTAGTTGCCGGGCCCGAGCTAGTGGCTGACAAGACAGTCACGCCTACTATGCCCGAGACGGCCACCACTGCCGAGTGCGAGGTAGCGGCAGATGAGACGGCTGCTACAACCGTGCCTGGGGCAGCAGCGGATGGGGCGGCTGCGACCGATGAGCCCGAGGGGGTAGCGGGCGAAACGGGCATGATCGCTGAGGACGAGACGGCCGCTCTTTCTCAAGAGTCGGGCACCGCTCCGATCATCGCTTTCCCTGCTTACGGTCCTTCGCCGTCTCCTGGCCTTGCGAGCACGACGACGACTCCTGTAGAGTCTGGCGATGAGGCAACAGGAGGTGAACCCATGCTAATGGAGGAGGGAGACGCCGCCATTTCGACTGGCGACTCATCAGGTAAATTTTGGGTTACCGTTCCCCCTTTTTTTTATTTTTTAATCCTTCCTGACAGGGCTTATCTTGTTTTCTAATGCAGGTGCGGCTAGTGCTGATGCCACTTTACTTGAGGGAGCGCCGTCAGTTACCGCCCTGACGGTGGCCACCTCTCTACCCTCCTTCATACCGTCGCAGATGTTGGAAGGTATGGATTCATGACCCATCAGTCTTATCTTGCCTGCATAATTTATGTACTGATGTTGTACTATTGCGTCCTTGCAGGAGTGCTTTTTGATCACCTGTACCAGGTGCTGCACCCACACTTCTCCTTCCCGTCGGAGCTTGCTTCCTCCAGTGGCGCTGGTGAGTATAGTTTTCAATTAATGCCCTTTATTTTTTCGATAATGGAATTATTTCTGATTCTTCCTTGCCCTGATTGCAGTGCTACAGATCGAAGGAGGAGATGTAAGATCAGTCGCGCCATCGGTCCTCCCGGCTCTGCCACCTGCTGCAGCTGGTATAGTAGATTCCGTCATTAATGATCTTTCTATATTTCTTGAACCGTCATTTGATTGTGTTTTGTTTTGCAGCTGTCGTTCCGATTCCGGCCCCTTTCGAGTCTCGCATCATGATGCCGGCAGGCCCATTTTCCAGACGTCCATCCTCAAAGGGTGCTGTGATGAGTCTGAGCATGCTGAGCGGATGCATCGAGGAGCTTGACGCAGAAGCTCCCATCTCTGCTGCAGATTTCGCTGCCGAGGTTAATCCGATGCCGGCGACGCTTGTAAACTTTCATAATGAAGGCGTCGTCGGGTCTTGGGTTAATCACTGCAGGGAGATCGAGGCCCGTCTGTATCAGCTTGAACTTATGCGTCCGGCGCCTGAGATTTTGGCCACGAGCACTCAACGGGCGGCATGGATCGAGCAGAGCGCTTCCTATTTCCGCCATCTTGAACAAGAAGCGGATTTAAAGCGGAGGGAATGCAAAGAAACCTCTAGCGAGTCTGCTCGACTGCGTGCTGAGGTTGACGTGAACGCTGCCCGGGTGAAAGTTATCTTTGAGGGCCTTCTGCAAAGTATCTCTGATGGGTTATCATTGAAGCAGAAGCTCGATGCCGTTGAGCGTGATGCCCAAGGTCGTGAAGCAGCTCGGCGAGCCGTCGAAGAACAACTTTCATCCTACTTGCAGCAGCGAACCCAGGTGGAAGCAGAGTTGGCAGCGGCAGCCGATCAAGAAGAGGCGTTGAAAGAAGTGCGAGAACAGCTTGCGAATTTGTTAAAAACGCTCCCTTCTCAATGACAATCTTGTATCATTTATAATAGTGAATAAGATGTATTTGTTTCTTTTATTCTTTAACACAATGTATCTTGTACTTAATCGAATTATTGAATAAAGGATATACATTCTTCATAATGTTTTGTGTCATTTCTCTGCTTTCTTCTTTCTTGCTGTGTTGTTTGCCATGCGATTTTAGCAAGTGCGATCCGTAGATAGTATATAACTATCAATCTTATGCTTTTTGTAGAGTGGCGATGGCTTAGAAAACAGGGTTAGGGTCTGTCACCTAAGACTTTTCAACTTTATGAGCCGTGAGGATCTCATAAAGTATTTTCTCCTTACGGGTCGAGAGGATCCCGTAGGTGCATTTTCTCCTTAGGAATCGTGAGGATTCCTAAGTGTGTTTTCTCTTGAGAATCGTAAGGATCTCACAAGAGAATTTACTTCCTTACCAGTCGTGAGGACCCGCAGGTGATGGGTGAAGTTACCCTTGTTCGTTGTTAGTTTTAAGACATTACGGTCGAGGTTAAGAACATCATAGTCCGTGGATTTAAAGACTCCACAGTTCGTCGTTAGTTTTAAGACATCACGGTCGAGGTTAAGGACATTATAGTCCGTGGATTTAAGGACTCCACAGTCCAATGTTAGTTTTAAGACATCATGTTCGAGGTCAAGGACGTCATAGTCCGTGGATTTAAGGACTCCACAGTCCAATGTTAGTTTTAAGACATCACGGTCGAGGTTAAGGACATCATAGTCCATGGGTTTAAGGACCCTACAGTCCGTGAAGTGTGTGGTCATTGGGACCCGTCACCTCTTTGAAGACGTTGAGGAATTACAACGACAAATATCAAAGGAGTGACGAGATGTACCCTTGAACCAAGGTAAAATCAGCTTAAAATCATTTTCTTTGATTGTTAGTTTTAAGACATCACGGTCAAGGTTATTGTTAGTGTATATGCCCTAGAGGCCATTACTGTATCATACTAGTTTGTATATTACTTAATGGAAGCTTGGGATATTCACCTTGTATAAACAATCTTGCTCAATATAGTAGTATGCTACTTGGTTTGTTTCTACTTCAATGTGTACATGTGTTTATTTTGCGATATCACCTATACGCATTAGTGGAGCCCTTAGGATCTTTGCTTGATTACCAGCGTTGTGATGGCAGTCACACTAGTGGGGGCTGGGTAATCTATAAGCACATCCTTATACAGGTCCCTAGTCGCAGGACTATCGAGACAGGGCATCGATACTCCGGAGTAGACTAGCGTATGCGCTTCTCATCCCAGTGTGGGAGATGGTCTGTCCCACAGCCATCAGTACGTCGTACTGGAGATAGTATACGAGTGCTCGTTGGGTTACGAGTACACTGGACAGGACTCGTCGGGAACTGACAGGTTGGTATTATACCTATCGTCAGTTATCAGTTCCCAGGTGACATGAGTACAGCTTAGTCCGCTGACTTGACACTGCCACTTCGCCTCGAGTGTGTTCCCACTGTACTTTGACTACTACCCTACCACGGCTCAAAGGAGTCGTGCAAACAGGTGGTAGTTGGGTGCAGTCCCGAAGCACTTGGAGGCAGTGGCAGTTAGACAGGATTCGTCTCTCCCGGTATTGGGAGTTGACATCGCGCTGTGTCTAGGAGAGCCATTACACAAGTAGTCCCTGGCCAGGGCAAGCGAGATATACTGGTAAGTTTCCAGTGTTATCTTAGGGTGTTTTGGGCTTCACTCCGACACGACTTGTACCGCTATTAGGGGACTGACGTTTTACCGCCCCCTAGGCCCGACATGCGATGTATTAGACGAACAGACCGGACTGTACGGAGACTGTCACATTCAGACTCAGTAGGAGTTCAGATGGGGTTCACCTCGTCAGCCTTCTTGTCGGCATCTACCTGGGGACCGTTACGCACAGCTAGTGCCGCTTGCGGTCTGTGGTTAAACCCACTGCCAGCGTAGTGTCGAGTCTTTAGAGTCCCACACAGAGGGTATTCGCTTCTAGGCAAAACAGAGTAGAGGTCGCATGGTTTTTGCGGCAGGGTTCGTTCTCATCCGTGCACTTGTGCACTTTTGGAGTCCGGACGGATTATACTAGCAGGCTCTGGTTTGAGCCAGATACTGGTATATGTTTTGGGGTTGCTTTTATCTCTCAGTATTCTTGTTCCTCGGAATGAGAATGCAGGTGTGTATGCACAGTTGTTTGAGGCGGAGGAAGAGGTTTTTCATTAGGGTTTCGGAACGGGTGCGTATGCACAGTTGACAGTCGTCTTTTTCCAAACCCTAATGGATTTATGAAATATCAATTAATAATAGTAATTAAATGAAATTGTGTCATGGTTGATTTTGTTGACTTGTTGACCATGGTTGACTTGTTGACCATGGTTGAATGTTTGACCATCATCATTGCTTTGCAAGGATACTCCTTGATTCTAGCTTACATTCATTTAATGAAGTGATGATAATGGTCATTCCAAAGACAACCATCAACTATTTCATTTGAATTATTATTATTAATTAGATAATTCTTTTTCCTTTTGTTATGGTTGCAAGAAGGAAAAGAGCTCATTCTATCATAACCATTCTCTCTCCTCATTTCATCTTCTTCTTCCTCAAGCTCAAGGAGAATCCTTCTCATGTGTTGAGAATCTCTCTCCTTGAAAAGAAAACAACCCCTAGAAAATCTCTACTCTCTCTAGGATCAAAGGTTTAGCAAGCCGAAGATTCTAGTTCTCTCAAAGTTCGAGAAAGAGCCCGAAGGTTGAACCCTCAGGTGGATCCATCTTTGACGGAAGAAGGCAACGAGGAAAGCACCATCAACCTCTACAAAAGTTTAAAGAAGAAGGAGTTCAAGTTTAGGTATAACCATCTTTCCGAGTAGCTAACTCTCTTTAGTTTGTTTGCTAGCTTTAGTTTAGGAAAAGATCCCGACTTTGTTAGTCCATGTTGCCCCTTGCGCTAAAAATTTGATTTTTATACCGTTTCCGCCTCCCCGTAAGAACCGGGGGTCGCAATGTGGACTTACAGTGGTATCAGAGCCTAACTAAACTTAAACTAGCTTGGTAGCGAAGTGTATGGAAGTTCGAAACCGAAAAATCACAAAAACCGGAAATCAAAAACCCTAAGTTTCTGTTGAAATTTTTTGTGCTCTAAAAGTAAAACTTTTTACTCCTAAAATCGGCTCAGGGTTTTGTGAGAACACCCACCAAAAACGATACCATGAATCCTTCAAACCGCCGCGGATCCGCGGCCTTAGCTATTCATGTCGCCGCGGATCCGCCGCCGTTTGGGCTCTTCATGTGATCGTGTTTTGTGCAGTGTTCTTCTGGTAGGGTTTTGGGATTTTTCAAATATGTTATATGTGCCCAGATTTTCCAGAAAAGAAATTTACTTTTGGGGTCCTATAAATCCGTATTTTTTTTCGAACTTCGCTACACTTTGGCTATATTGGTTATATCTGTGATGTTTGTATGTATTGAACGTCGGCTAATCGCTATAAGTCGATTAGTCGGGGTTATACATCTCTGTGATCTATGTTTGATGTTGGAATGTGTATATGAATGTGTTGGACTGTCGCGGGTGAATAGCCGGGGTGGATGTGAGATGAGCTTTTGTTTTTCTTTCATTCATTTGTAATATGTAAATTGATGTAATAATATTATTTGTATGGCCGCACAACCGGGTCGGGGTTGTAGCCGTCATTGTATAATTCTTTTTACTGTTTTTGCTCCTAGGATAGACCCATGGAGGGGTGCACAAACTACCGGGTACTTGGCGGGTAGTTTGCCGCACCCGTAGGGGTCTTGGGTGGGGTTTTGGCTATTCACCGCGACCGTGTAATCCGCTTTTCGTTGCAGGCTCAAACGTATTGCGGATTCCTAGTATATCCAATGCATTCATCTGTGATCTGTAATGTCTATCATTGCTTTATATTTAGGCGTTGCTTATGTTTTACAGCCGCGCTAGCCCAGCCCCCGCTCTGTCGTTAGTTAAGTAACCTAACGGGTGATGACGGGACCCCGTGGCGAATGCGAATGGCATAAGCATACGTCATATTTTGGTTGTTTTCTGCAATGGTAGGATTAAATGATGGGACGCATTAAAAGAACTAATGCAAGAATATCACGCATTAAAAGAACTAATGCAAGATAATAAACCAAGTTAAAATCGTTGGAACACTTTCGAAAAACCACTCGGTTCTTTTCAAAACTAACTTTTAAATGCGGAGCTTGAGCCACTCCTTCTAAAAGCTATCTCGTTCCATCGATTATATCAAGTTCACTACGTTCACGGTTTCGCCAAAACCATTCGTAGCCCTCCATCATTTCAGTTAAATATACGGTAGTATTCAAGCTATGTATTTTGACCTCACGCCAAGGCATAGTGATTGGTAGTTGCCGGATATTTATCTGTTGCATAGATAGAATGCGTTGGTTTGAGACAGTCGTACTGCCATTTTGGCCTACGTCAAGGGTAGGTACGGGTGGGTTCAAATCAACCAGGATAATGATGGGAAGAACTTGACATGTGACTTATGACATTTTGACCTCACGCCAAGGTCATAAGAGCATGGGGCAAAAATCCACATCGGGAGTTTCATAAGTACTGAAACTTGCTAGATTTGCATACCATTTGGAGTGTGGTGATTCTGGTAGGATTCCTTCAGTTTCGTCACGCGATGATATTTGGATCCCGATCCTACTGTGAGTATATGCTACTCCTCGGGAAATTTCTCACTAAACGATCAATGCTATAAACCTAGTAGGTGTCTAGAAAGGTGTTAGCGGGGCTACGCCCCCAGGGAAAAGAGGTTCTTAAATTAAGGAACTTCGCGAAAGCGTTGGAAAACCTCCCTCGAAGTACCGACACTGGCCTGGCTGAACGGTTAAGCAAGTATTGTGCGGTGGGATTGATCCCGGCTAATTCTTCCTTTGTGGTTTGAGGAGGGATTCGAGAGACAGTGGGAGCCATCCTGTTTAAACAAATTAAAAACCATTCTAAACTTGCAAGAGCATCGTGCTAAAGTATTTCTTCTCTCCCCCCTGCAGCGACCAAATCGAAATGACTGGACTTAAGTTACTTCTAGATAAAAACATACTGACAGGGCCAAACTATAAAGATTGGCTCAGGAATGTCAAAATGGCAATCACTTACGACAAGCTGGGGTATCTTCTTACCACCAAAGCTCCCCCCGTCCCAGGTCCCACCTCCAGCGTCGCGGATAAGGAAATCCGTAAGACTTGGGAGATTGATTGCGCGAAGGCCAGGTGCCTCGTGCTTTCCTCTATGGACAACGAACATCAGAGGAGGCATGAGAATATGGACCTCGAGTCCATATTTCTCCATACAAAAGAACTGTATAGAGAGCAGTCTCGTATCGCAAGATACGAAGTGTCGAAGAAGTTATTTTCGGCAAAGTTGGCCGTCGGATCATCGGTAGCGGACCACGTGCTTAAGATGATTGGCTACACTGAGGAGCTCGCGGAACTTGGGACCACGTTGGACAGTGAACTCTATACGGATTTAATTCTCCAGTCCCTTCCATCCACTTACGCCCAGTTTATACTGAACTTCAACTTACAAGAAAAGGAAGTTGAACTTTCAGAACTCCTCAACATGCTGAGGAGCGCAGAGGGCACCCTACAGAAGGGTAGGGAAACACCCGCTTTGTTTGTAGGAGGATCTTCTTCCTCTAGGTCCAAGGCGAAAGCCAAGGGAAAGAGGAAGAAAGCCCCCGCCAAACCAAAAGGCGGTGTTAGTAAAGTGGGTGCGAAGGGAAAGGAAAAGGCAACAAAGATTGCGGGGAAGCTTGTTGGAAAGGAAGAATGCTTCTATTGTCATAAGAGTGGACACTGGAAGAAAGATTGCAGGGCTTGGAAGGCCAGGACACAGGAACTGAAGCAGGTTACGGCTTCAGCTTCAGGTGTGTATGTTATTGAAAACTGTCTTTCTATAAACTCTACTTCCTGGGTATTGGATACCGGATCAGGATCTCATATCTGTAATTCTTTGCAGGCGTTGAGAAACCGTAGGGTTTTGAAGGCAGGTGACATGACCCTCAGAGTTGCGAACGGAGCTAGCATGGATGCTAAAGCCGTGGGGGACTATCACCCGGGAATGTCAGATGGGCATGTTTTGGTTTTGCGTAATTGCTTTTTTTGTACCCAACGCAACTTGTAATATCATTTCTGTATCTTTGGTTTCTAAAGAAGGTTATGAATTTGCGTTTGTAAGTAATGTTGTAAACATTCACCTTAATCAAGTTCTGATTGGGTCAGGTACACTGAGCAATGGTATATACGTATTAAACCAACCACAGATTTTCAATGTCCAGAATACACACAAAAGAAAGTCTCCAGATATCAATCAGACTTTCTTATGGCATTGTAGACTGGGTCACATCAATGAGAAAAGGTTGACTAAGTTACATACAGAAGGATATTTAGATCCGTTCGAATATCAATCGTATGCCACTTGTCAATCCTGTCTCAAAGGAAAAATGACAAAGACTCCGTTCACTGGACACGGAGTAAGAGCGAGCGAGCTCTTGGGACTCGTACACAGCGACGTGTGCGGTCCAATGTCTACACATGCGCGAAGCGGTTATTCTTACTTCATTACTTTCACGGATGATTTTTCAAGGTACGGTTATGTCTTCTTAATGAAACATAAGTCCGAAACCTTTGAAAAGTTCCAGGAATATAAGAATGAAGTAGAAAAACAAACCGGCAAAAGTATCAAGATTCTAAGATCGGATCGAGGTGGAGAATACTTAAGTGCCGAGTTCCTGAATTACTTAAAAGAGAATGGGATTCTCTCTCAGCTTACTCCTCCATACACTCCGCAACATAACGGTGTATCGGAGAGACGGAACCGGACCCTATTGGATATGGTACGGTCCATGATGAGTAACGCTGAGTTACTGCGATCATTCTGGGGGTATGCGCTAGAAACAGCTGCATACCTTTTGAACCGAGTTCCTACTAAGACTGTGCCTACCACACCATATGAGTTATGGAGTGGGAAGAAACCCTATCTTCAGTACCTGAAGATTTGGGGATGTCCAGCTTATGTCAAAAAGCAGCATACGGATAAGCTCGAGGCACGCTCAGTACTGTGCAAGTTTGTGGGATACCCAAAGAACTCCAGGGGGTATCTTTTCTATTACGCAGAGGAACAAAAAGTCCTTGTTTCTCGTAATGCCCATTTTCTGGAACATCAGTTCTTAGAAAAGGAAGTAAGTGGGAGCGCAATAGAACTGGAAGAAATTCCAGAACCTCAGACTATTACTGAAAGCTTAGTGGAACCAGAGGGTTCGAAAGAACAAGACATTCCTACGCCGCTCCGCAGGAGTAGTAGGCAGTCTCATCCGCCCGAGAGATACTACGGTTTTCTCATAGACGGGGATAGAGAGGATTGCATCATAGATTATGATGAGCTTACTAGCTTCCAGCAGGCCGTTCAGAGCGTTGACTCGGTAAAATGGCTGGATGCAATGCGGACCGAAATGGAGTCCATGTACACCAACAAAGTATGGACGTTGGACATTGCTCCAGACGGGGTAAAACCCGTAGGATGCAAGTGGATCTTCAAAAGGAAGATTGGTGTAGATGGATAGGTTGAGACCTATAAAGCTAGACTTGTAGCAAAGGGTTTCCGTCAAAGACCTGGCTTGGACTATGACGAAACCTTTTCTCCAGTGGCTATGCTGAAATCCATTCGGATCCTTCTTGCCATTGCTGCCTTCCACGATTATGAGATTTGGCAGATGGACGTAAAAACCGCTTTTCTAAATGGAAATTTAGAGGAGTGTGTCTATATGGATCAGCCAGAGGGTTTCATTCAGAGTGGGAGCAGCGGAAAGGTGTGCAAGTTGCTTAAGTCCATCTATGGACTAAAGCAGGCATCGCGGAGTTGGAATATCTGTTTTGATGAGACGGTCAAGGAATTTGACTTTATCAAAAATCCAGATGAACCATGCATCTATAGTAGATTTGTAGCGAGAACTGTAGTATTCCTCGTTTTATACGTGGATGACATTCTCTTAATAGGAAATGACATTCCTATGCTACAATCTGTCAAGGGTTTCTTGTCACACAGGTTCTCCATGAAAGACCTGGGTGATGCCTCTTACATCCTGGGGATCCGGATCCATCGTGATAGATCCAAGAGGATATTAGGACTTTCACAGTCCAGGTACATCGACACTATACTGAAGAGATTCAGTATGGAAGATTCCAAGCGCGGTAACCTACCGGCTTGTCACGGGATCACCCTCTCTAAAGAGATGTCTCCCAAGATTGATTTGGAGAGGGATCGCATGTCTATTATACCTTACGCTTCTGCGATAGGCTCTATAATGTATGCGATGTTGTGTACCAGACCGGATGTAGCTTATGCACTGAGTATAGTAAGCCGGTATCAGTCAAACCCTGGGGAGAAACACTGGATAGCGGTAAAGAACATTCTCAAGTACCTGAGAAGGACTAAGGAGATGTTCTTGGTGTATGGCGGAAAAGACCTCCAGATCGAGGCCTTTGCTGACTCCAGCTTCCAGAGTGACAAGGATGATTCCAAGTCCATGTCGGGTTTTGTCTTTACCCTCAATGGAGGGGCGGTGTGTTGGAAGAGTTCCAAACAGGAAACCGTTGCAGACTCGACTATGGAAGAGGAATACATCGCTGCATCTGATGCCGCAAAAGAAGCTGTCTGGATAAGGAAGTTCTTAAAAGAACTTCAGGTGGTTCCGTCCATTGTTGACCCAATACCTATGTATTGCGACAACAACGGGGCTATAGCTTTAGCAAAGGAACCCAGGTTCCATCAGAGATCCAGGCACATCTTGAGGCGGTATCACCTGATCAGGGAGATCGTGGATCGCAAGGAGATCGAGGTTCGGAGGGTTGCTTCAGAAGAAAACACTGCAGATCCATTCACCAAGGCCCTACCCCAGACTCAGTTCGAGCGGCTGATCGAGATTATAGGTCTTCGATACGCCAGTACATGGCCTTAGTGCAAGTGGGAGATTGTTAGTGTATATGCCCTAGAGGCCATTACTCTATCATACTAGTTTGTATATTACTTAATGGAAGCTTGGGATATTCACCTTGTATAAACAATCTTGCTCAATATAGTAGTATGCTACTTGGTTTGTTTCTACTTCAATGTGTACATGTGTTTATTTTGCGATATCACCTATACGCATTAGTGGAGCCCTTAGGATCTTTGCTTGATTACCAGCGTTGTGATGGCAGTCACACTAGTGGGGGCTGGGTAATCTATAAGCACATCCTTATACAGGTCCCTAGTCGCAGGACTATCGAGACAGGGCATCGATACTCCGGAGTAGACTAGCATATGCGCTTCTCATCCCAGTGTGGGAGATGGTCTGTCCCACAGCCATCAGTACATCGTACTGGAGATAGTATACGAGTGCTCGTTGGGTTACGAGTACACTGGACAGGACTCGTCGGGAACTGACAGGTTGGTATTATACCTATCGTCAGTTATCAGTTCCCAGGTGACATGAGTACAACTTAGTCCGCTGACTTGACACTGCCACTTCGCCTCGAGTGTGTTCCCACTGTACTTTGACTACTACCCTACCACGGCTCAAAGGAGTCGTGCAAACAGGTGGTAGTTGGGTGCAGTCCCGAAGCACTTGGAGGCAGTGGCGGTTAGACAGGATTCGTCTCTCCCGGTATTGGGAGTTGACATCGCGCTGTGTCTAGGAGAGCCATTACACAAGTAGTCCCTGGCCAGGGCAAGCGAGATATACTGGTAAGTTTCCAGTGTTATCTCAGGGTGTTTTGGGCTTCACTCCGAAACGACTTGTACCGCTATTAGGGGACTGACGTTTTACCGCCCCCTAGGCCCGACATGCGATGTATTAGATGAACAGACCGGACTGTACGGAGACTGTCACATTCAGACTCAGTAGGAGTTCAGATGGGGTTCACCTCGTCAGCCTTCTTGTTGGCATCTACCTGGGGACCGTTACGCACAGCTAGTGCCGCTTGCGGTCTGTGGTTAAACCCACTGCCAGCGTAGTGTCGAGTCTTTAGAGTCCCACACAGAGGGTATTCGCCTCTGGGCAAAACAGAGTAGAGGTCGCATGGTTTTTGCGGCAGGGTTCGTTCTCATCCGTGCACTTGTGCACTTTTGGAGTCCGGACGGATTATACTAGCAGGTTCTGGTTTGAGCCAGATACTGGTATATGTTTTGGGGTTGCTTTTATCTCTCAGTATTCTTGTTCCTCGGAACGAGAATGCAGGTGTGTATGCACAGTTGTTTGAGGCGGAGGAAGAGGTTTTTCATTAGGGTTTCGGAACGGGTGCGTATGCACAGTTGACAGTCGTCTTTTTCCAAACCCTAATGGATTTATGAAATATCAATTAATAATAGTAATTAAATGAAATTGTGTCATGGTTGATTTTGTTGACTTGTTGACCATGGTTGACTTGTTGACCATGGTTGAATGTTTGACCATCATCATTGCTTTGCAAGGATACTCCTTGATTCTAGCTTACATTCATTTAATGAAGCGATGATAATGGTCATTCCAAAGACAACCATCAACTATTTCATTTGAATTATTATTATTAATTAGATAATTCTTTTTCCTTTTGTTATGGTTGCAAGAAGGAAAAGAGCTCATTCTATCATAACCATTCTCTCTCCTCATTTCATCTTCTTCTTCCTCAAGCTCAAGGAGAATCCTTCTCATGTGTTGAGAATCCCTCTCCTTGAAAAGAAAACAACCCCTAGACACTCTCTACTCTCTCTAGGATCAAAGGTTTAGCAAGCCGAAGATTCTAGTTCTCTCAAAGTTCGAGAAAGAGCCCGAAGGTTGAACCCTCAGGTGGATCCATCTTTGACGGAAGAAGGCAACGAGGAAAGCACCATCAACCTCTACAAAAGTTTGAAGAAGAAGGAGTTCAAGTTTAGGTATAACCATCTTTCCGAGTAGCTAACTCTCTTTAGTTTGTTTGCTAGCTTTAGTTTAGGAAAAGATCCCGACTTTGTTAGTCCATGTTGCCCCTTGCGCTAAAAATTTGATTTTTATACCGTTTCCGCCTCCCCGTAAGAACCGGGGGTCGCAACGTGGACTTACAGTTAAGGACATAATAGTCCGTGAGTTTAAGGACCTCACAGTCCGATGTTTGCTCTGGATGCTTCCCACGGGTTCTCTGCCGTGTTTGGCGAGGACCGGGCTCCGCTCTGGACGTTTTCCACGTGGTCAGAGGTGACGTTATCTACGTTCCACGTAACCAGGAATTTGCACTAGATGCTTCACACGGGTTCACTGCCGTGTTTGGCGAGGACTAGGCTCCACTCTGGATGCTTCACACGGGTCACTGCCGTGCTCTGCGAGGACCAGGATCTGCTCTGGACGCTTTCCATGGGGTCAGAAGTGGCGTTATCCGTGTTCCACGTGACCAGGAATTTGCACTAGATGCTTCACACGGGTTCACTGCCGCGTTTGCCGAGGACTAGGCTCCGCTCTGGATGCTTCACACGGGTTCACTGCCGTGCTCTGTGAGGACCAGGATCCGCTTTGGATGCTTTCCACGGGGTCAGAAGTGACGTTATCCGTGTTCCACGTAACCAGGAATTTTGCACTAGATGCTTCCCACGGGTTCACTGCCGTGTTCGGCGAGGACTAGGCTCCGCTCTGGATGCTTCACACGGGTTCACTGCCGTGCTCTGCGAGGACCAGGATCCGCTCTGGACGTTTTCCACGGGGTCAGAAGTGACGTTATCCGTGTTCCACGTAACCAGGAATTTGCGCTAGATGCTTCACATGGGTTCACTGCCGTGTTCGGCAAGGACTAGGCTCCGCTCTGGATGCTTAACACGGGTTCACTGTCGTGCTCTGCGAGGACCAGGATCCGCTCTGGACATTTTCCACGGGGTCAGAAGTGACGTTATCCGTGTTCCACGTAATCAGGAATTTGCGCTAGATGCTTCACACGGGTTCACTGCCGTGTTCGGCGAGGACTAGGCTTCGCTCTGGATGCTTCACACGGGTTCACTGCCGTGCTCTGCGAGGACCAGGATCCGCTCTGGACGTTTTCCATGGGGTCAGAAGTGACGTTATCCGTGCTCCACATAACCAGGAATGGTTGAGTTTATCCGCATTTAACGGAGTCGGAATTTGACTCTTGGTCATCTGTATACCGTCGAGTCATGGAATTGGGGGTTGCCACTGTTCCGCTTTGCTTGATGTTGTGTCTGCTGAGACAAATGCTGAGATAATTTCCAGGCTACCTGTGAACCTGGGGGAGGAGGAGTGTGATTCCTTCTTTGTTTGCGCCTCTGGATTGTATACAGGGACTGCTGTGATATCACCTGTAGGGCATAAATTTCATTTTTATTTTTCAATTCTTTCTGCGATGCTATATCATTTCAGCTCTTTATATCGCGAAGGTCGCGATTGCCCAATCATTTCGGCTATTTGTTTTATTTTTACTCGCTGCTTTTTATTGCGAGTTGCCCAATCATTTCGGCTATTTTGCATGCATACATTTTTACTTGCTGATTTTGTCTGCAAGTTGCCCCATCATTTCGGCTATTTCGTATGCATGTGTGGCTTGCTGGCTTTTTGCCGCAAGCTTGGGATTAGGCACCGATTTCGGCATCAGCACCGCTACAACTGGGATATTGCTAGGAGCGAATCATCATTTGCCTCTGTCGACGTTTGAACAAATGTGGCTTAGTAAACAGGGTTAAGGTCCTGTCGCCTAAGGCTTTTGACTTCATGAGCCGTAAAGGTCTCACAAGGGTATTTCTCCCTACGAGTCGTGAGGATCTCGTAGGTGTAATTTTCTCCTTAAGAATCGTGAGGACTCCTAAGTGCATGTTCTCCTGTAAGTCGTAAGGATTCTACAAGAGGGTTTTCCCTTTATAAGTCGAGATGACTCACAAGGGTTGCTCACGGTGCGAACATATCCCTAGCCACAGGTGGGACTTTGTTAGGGAAATGTTTATTCGCGCCCGTGGATTATATACAAAGGTCAGTATCGAGCCGCTTGTAGGGAAATATCGGAAGTTGTGGGGGTTGCTTAAGAACAGGTTCACGTCTCTGTAATTTAAGACTTTCAAATCTTATGAGCCGTGAGGGTCCCATAAGAGAATTCTCCTTACGAGTCGTGAGGATCTCGCAAGTGTAATTTCTCCTTAGGAATCGTGGGGATCCCTAAGTGTGTTGCTCCCTTGTGAGTCGTAAGGATCTCACGCGGGTGATTTCTCCTCATAAGGTCAAGAGGACCCTATAAGTGTCTTTTAACGAGGGTGAACCTTTCGGGTTTTCACAAACACTCGCCGGTAGCCCTGCTGTTTTTACTCACGGAGCCCTTTCAGGTTTTCATCCGTGCACATTTTGCTTATGGACATACCGTTTTCTACTTCTTTTCTCTCTCTCTTTATTTATTCTTTTTTTTATTCTAACGAGGTTGCGCCTTTTCGGGTTTTCACAAACACTCGCCGGTAGCCCTGCTGTTTTTACTCACGGAGCCCTTTCGGGTTTTTCATCCGTGTCCATTTTTCTTATGGACATACCGTTTTTTTTTCTTTTTCTTGTATCAGCTTTGGGATGCTGCAATCCACCATAGTTTCTCGGCGTCTCGATCAACAGTTAATTTTAGGACGTAGTGGTCCGTCGTTAGTTTAAGGACGTTTCGGTCCGTTAACCAGCTACTACTTATAGAGTTTTGGGCTTAGGAAGATAGCGAGCGGACATAGTCGTCGTCATCTATCATTGACCTAGGCCGTAACTCGTTAGGCGTAGTATTTCTTCAGGAAGCGACCGTTTATTGGTCTGAAGGGTCTTTCGCCATGCATGCCCATGAGTAGATAAGCTCCACCCTGGTAGACCATGTCTATGATGTACGGGCCTTCATAGTTCGGCTCGAATTTTCCTCGCTTGGCGCGATTGGGGATCATAGGTCTTTTGACCACTAGCACGAGTTCTCCTTGGCGGAATGTTCTCGGCCTGGTCAATTTTTCATATGAGCGCGTCATCTTTTCTTTATAAGCCTCCAGATTTTGTTGCGCTATGAGCCGGGTTTCATCAAGGGAATCAAGCTCCTTAAGCCGAAGGTGAGTGTTTTCTTCGTCCGTTAGCTCGTAATGAACTGCCACTCGTAGAGAGGGCAACTCTATCTCGAGGGGGAGTACCGCTTCTGTACCGAATACCAACGCGTACGACGTTGTGTTCGTGGCCTTCTTGAACGTAGTTTGATACGCCCAGAGAGCTTCTTGCAGTCTCTCGTGCCAGTCCTTCTTATTTCGAGACACCGTCTTCTTCACGATCTTCGTCAAGGTCTTGTTGAAAGCCTCAGCTAGACCGTTGGCTCGGGGATTATAAACTGAGGAATATCTCCAGTCTATGTTGTGCTGTTGTGCGAAGCGGCTGATCTTGTGGCTTCTGTAGGCTGGCCCGTTATCGGAGATGATCCGTCGCGGCGTTCCAAACCGATAAATGACATGCATCTTAAAAAATGGAGGATATTCTCCGTCTTCACTTCCCTCAGCGGTACTGCTTCTGCCCATTTGGAGAAGTAATCAGTCGTCGCCAAAATGAATCGATGTCCCCTGGACGATGCTGGTTCGATAGGGCCGATTATATCAGTTCCCCACATTTCGAATGGCCAGCTAGCCACTGTCGGGTGTAGTGGATTTGGATGCTGATGGATAAAGTCCCCATGGATTTGGCATGAATGGCATTTCTTCGCATATTCGAGACAGTCCTAGATCATCATGGGCCAATAATAACCCATTCGTTTAATTTTCAGCTTCATCTTCGGTCCGGCTTGGTGAGAACCGCAGAGTCCGTCATGAACTTCTTGAACGACTATCTTCGCCTCTTCAGGTCCCAGGCATCTCAACCACAGAGAATCAAATGACCTCTTGTACAGAGTATCATTGACGAAGGCGAAAGATAGGGCTCGCTTCATGAGCTGATGTTTTGAGGACGTATCTTCAGGCGTTCGATGGGATTTGAAGTAGTCTATAAAGACTTCTCTCCAATCCTCAGCCTTTTCCTGGTCTTTTATTTGCAGGACCGTCTGCTCAGTCGCTTCTTTTTCCTTGGATGATTCCGGAGATATTTCTGCCGGAGCAAGAATCCGACGGCTTTGCACAACGATCCTCACGTCATCGAGGTTCTCATCGGCCAGTTCTTTAGCGAGCTTAGCCAGTGCATCCGCTTTGCTATTTTCTGCACGCGGTATACTTTCTAGCATGTAGAAGGGGATTTGGGTTAACAGTTGCTGCACTTTTTCGCCGTACATCACCAGCTCTGGTTTGCATGTTTGGTAGTCGCCATTTACTTGACTGACGACCAGTTGAGAATCTCCATATATGAGGAAGTTTTCAATTCCCATGTCGATGGCGATCTCGAGGCCTGCTATCAAAGCTTCATACTCGGCTTCATTGTTCGTCCTTGGCTCTGTTAAGGAGAAAGCAAAGAGCATTATCCTTCCTTGCGGGGTCACGAAGATAAGGCCTACCCCTGATTTGATTATAGGCGTGTTTTGTTTGCGCTTCTTCACGGAAGATGCTCCATCGAAATAAAGTTCCCACCGGGTACCACTTCCGTCGATCGTGTCAAACACATATTTGTCTGGAAGTTCGCAATTTAAGGGAGAGTCGGCCGGTATCGGATGTTCAGCGAGAAAATCGGCGATGGCCTGGCCTTTCACTGCCTTAAGAGGCTGATAGGTTATTGAGAACTCCATCAAGAGCAATGCCCATTTAGCGAGCTGACCTGTCAATATGGCCTTTGACATCAAATATTTGAGAGGATCCACCTTTGATATGAGACGGACTTCATGCGCCAATGCATAGTGCCAGCGTTTCGTTATCGCGAAGATCAACGCCAGGCAGTGTTTTTCGATGGGAGAGTAATTGCTTTCTGCCCCCAGTAGAACTCGACTCAAGTAATAGAGAGCTCTTTCTTTCCCTTGGTCGTTCTCTTATGCCCATAATGCGCCTAAGGAACCTTCAAGGGCGGTTGTATAAATAATAAGGGGCTTTCCCTTGACTGGAGCAGCCAGCACTGGCGGGTTCTGCAGGTATTGCTTGATTTCGTCCAACGCGCCTTGATATTTGTGATCCCAGACGAACGGGGTTCCCTTCTTCATCAAGTGACCGTAGGGCCGGAACATGCCTGAAAGATTGGCTATAAATCGCCGGATGTATGCCAGCTTCCCTTGAAGAGACCGCAACTGCTTGAGAGTCCTTGGCGGGGGCATCTCCATGATCGCCTTGATTTTTGACGGATCTATCTCGATACCTCGGTGTCGGACGATGAATCCTAGGAATTTACCTGAGGACACTCCGAACGCACATTTGAGTGGGTTCATCTTCAAGTTGTATTGCTGAAGACGTTGAAATACGATCTTCAGATGCTCGAGATGTTCCTCGTATGATTTGCTTTTCACCACGAGGTCGTCGATATAGCATTCGACGATTTCATGTATGAGGTCATCGAAGATCTTCGTCATGGCCCTCTGATAAGTGGCACCGACGTTCTTTAGACCGAAGGGCATCACCTTATAGCAGAATATACCCAAAGGGGTCCGGAAAGCGGTGTGCTTCTGGTCTTCGGGATGCATCTTTATTTGATTATATCCTGATGAGCCGTTCATGAAGGAGAAAACTTCGTGTGTGGACGTGTTGTCTATCATCAGCTCAGTGACCGGTACTGGGAAATCGTCCTTCGGGCAGGCTTTATTGAGATCCCGAAAGTCAACACATATGCGCACCGTCCCATTCTTCTTCATCACCAGGACGATGTTGGCGATCCAATCAGGGTACTAAACCTCTTGGATGAAGCCAGAGTCGATTAGCTTCTTGACCTCAGCGTTAATGCTCATCTCAAGCTCGAGCCACATTCTTCTCGGTACTTGTTTGATTGGCTTGACGTCCGGGGATATTGCCAATTTGTAGACAGCAATCTCTGGATCTAGTCCTGGCATCTCGGAATAGTTCCATGCAAAGCAATCTTTATGCTGCATGAGCACGTCTTTCAGCGTAGCCACCCTCTCTTCAGACAATAGCTCACTGATGAATGTCGGCCGTGGGTCACTTACCGTCCCCAAATCAATTTTCTTGAGGTTATCTGCAGTAGTATGTATTCCATCCTCCAGCTCTTTCGGTGCTGGTGGAAACTCGGAGATTACCTCGTCATCATTGTTTTCGAAGCACCAAGGGAGGTCATCCCTATCCTCAGGCTCTTCGTTTGATAGTGTTATCATATGACAAGTATGAGCTCGCTCCCAAGACCGAGGTTGATCTGGTTCTATTCTCACGGCTTTGGGTTCATGTTTCTGCGGCGGTGTTACCCTCCAACTGTCGGATAGAGCGAGCTTGCCGAGCTGATACTGATCTTCGACCCAGTTCTTGAAGGTGAAGCAATCTTCGAGAGGATGTCCTATTATTCGGTGATAAGAGCAATAGTCTGGGTGAGAGACTTCGCCTGCTTGCTCGGGGTGTTTAGACTCTGGCAGTGCAATCATTTGATGTCTTATAGCGAGATCAAGTATCTTCTTTGTCTTGTCTTGAGGAAAAGAGTATGCTTGACTCATCTTCTTCATAAGGGAAAAATCCGGACCGCTCGATTCCTGCCCGCGTGACTTCTTGGTCCCGTTTTGTCGTTGCTGAATGCCTTTTCCGCTTTTTGACTTGTTTCGGTCTCTGCGTCGGGCCTTTGGCACAACGGGTTGACAGGGAGGAGCATTTTCATCTTTCGCAGCCTGTTGGAGAAGGCGTCGCGTCCTGGCTTTCTCGTAGATGGCCATTTCGCGATTGTGGTCGTCTCGAATTTTTTGACCAGCTTCCCTTATAAGCTTTTCTATTTGTTCCTCGAACGACGGATTGGGCATTTTTACGTCGGGGTCTTTTTCTGGTTCAGGATTAGCACTCTCCCATTGAGCATCTCCTTCTTCATCAAAGTCATGTACGACATAGCAGTCACGGAATAGCTCCCGTTTTTTGGACCGAACATATCTAAGCCCGATTTCTTCCATTCTCCCATTGGGCAACTTGCGTTGAGTTCCGGGAACATTCCAAACCCTGTCATAGAACTTGGCTTTTCGAGCGGTCTGTTTGAAGGGTATCCCTTGGCGTTTCAATAGCCTTTTCTGTTGCGCCACGGCAGCGCCCCGGCCGTCTATCCGAGGCCAAAATGCGGAATCAAAATTTTCTTAACTTTTAAACTGGCGCGACCGCAGACAATAAACCCGGATCGTAACCATTAACCGATACTAGCAAACAAGAGAAAGGGTGAGAGATATTCCGAGTGATCCGAGTCCTCCGGTCTTCTCGTCGTCGTCCCGATCTCCCGCGGAAACTCCGGTCGTCGCCTCCTTGCCGGAAGGGCACCACATCGTCTGCATCTTTTACGGGCTCCCACCTCAATACCGAGGCAACTCGGGCACGAAGCTGGCTAGTCGACGTGCCCAAGGTTTGCTGTAGAATGTAGTGTAGATGAAGCTTGTCTCATTTGGGGTTTGTAGTTGCCTTGATGGAGGAATAAGGTTAAGGAAAAATGGTGCTTTCATTTTTCCAAAACTAGAAGAATGAGATGAAGAAATATGTGCCACACCAAAATGGAAATTTCTCTCATCCTCAAACTAAAGTGGCCCGGCCATTCAAGCTAGGAAATGGTGGAGGGAAAAGCATAAATCATGAAGGGAGGTGAGTGTAGGATAAAGAGAAGAGGTTACCATATCCAAAAACATCATCATAACAAACTTACATCCAAACCTTAACCTTTCAAATCTCATTTAAAGCAAGTGATGGAGGAAAAGAAAAGATGCCATCATAATCAAAGCATTTGCAAGAAACCCCTCCACAATGTGTTATTTGCAAACTTGCAAATAACACCCTCCATCAAAAGGTCCGGCCGGGAAAGAACAAAGGAAAACCGGCCGGAACGGAATGCAAACTGGCAACTCCAGAAAACTGGTCCCGTAATAAATTACAGGAAAACCCCGATACTGTGCATACACACCCGCATCTGTATTCCGACCGGATACAAATGCAATGAGACAAAATCTACACTGTACTAAACTAGGATCCGGCTTAAACCAAAGCCGGCTAGTAATGTTCGTCCGATCCTGATCCGTGCAATACCGTACGTATCTGATCGAACCCTGCCATATAACCATACGGCCACTAGTACTAACCGTCCGATCCTGATCCGTACAATACCGCACGTATCTGATCGGACCCTGCCATATCTCCATACGGCCTCTACAGCGTTTCGCCCGAAAGCTTGAGTAACTGTAAGTGTGGTGGACTCTAAAGACTCGTCAATACTATGGCTGTGGATTTAACCACTAGCACGTCAGAGGTATAAGCCAATACGTGACGGGCCACCAGCTATTGACCAAAAGGGACGTCGATGAGCGAACTCATCCTGACACCCTACTGAGCCTGTCAGTGACAATATCCGTACAGTCCGGTCCGTTCGTCTATGAGTATCGCATGGCGGGCCTAGGGGGTTGGTAAAAGTCAGACCCCCAAAAGCGATACAAGTCGTGTCGGAGTGTAGCCCAGAACGCCCTGAGATACTACTGGAATACCTACCAGTAAATCTCCTGCCTCGGCCGAGGGCTTTGCGTAATGGCTCTCCTAGACACAGCGCGACCTCACCCCCAATACCGGGAGAGACGAACCCCTGAAGATCCGCTCACTGCCTCCATGTGGCTCGGGACTGTACCCAACTAAAACCTGTTTGCACGACTCCTTTGAGCCGTGGTAGGGTAGTAATCAAAGTACAGTGGGAACTCACACGAGACAAATGACGATCCCCAGGTCGATGAACTAACCTGTACACATGTCACCAGGGAACTGCTATCTGACGTCAGGTATAAGACCAACTAGCATGTTCCCGGCGAGTCCTGTCCGGTGAACTCATAACCCAATGAGCACCTGTATACATCTTAGGTGAACCAACTGACACCAGTGGCTTGTGAGACCGGCCACCGCCCCTCGTCGGGGTCTCGACTGTATACACTAGTCTACTCTGGAGAATCGATGCCCAGTCTCGAAACTCCCACGACTAGGGACCTTTTAAGGTTGTGCTTATAGACCCCAGCTCCCACGTATATGATCGCTATCATACTGCTGGTCGTCAAGCAAGAATCCTAGGGGCTCTATCAACGTGTAATAGCGACCTGTCAGGTCACCTAAAGCAGTACACGATGATAAAGATAAACCAGATAGCATACTATCATCTTGAGTAAGATTGTCCTACCGGGATAGGTCCTCCCTCAATCATCGCAATCACATGCCTGTGATCCAATAATTGACTCTGAGGGCACTATCTCCAACAATCTCCCACTTGCACTCAAGGCTAATTATTGCGATGTCGCATACTCACAGCCCGTGTGATACCGAACACCCAACTCCTCTACTAGACAGTCTCACAAAGCTCGTTTGCGAAACTATTGCGTTCGAGGAACAGCCTCAGTGAGTGGATCCGCTGTGATATTTCTTTCTATGTCTCTCTATATCTCAAGTTCGCGGAGAAAGCCATCTCCCGAAATGAGCAATACCTGTCTTAGAGTATGTCTGGATATCTGATGGGACCTAGCTCATAAATGAACTCCAAATCCAAACTTCTTAGACTGTATCGATAACTGAACTTAATCAGTACCCAGCGCCATGCCTCCCTCAGTATTGCCTTGGACCACCTGTCCAAAATACTGCCCCTCGTCAGAAGGAGAAACTACAACTCTGACAGCCACTCTACCATCCTTGTCACCTTGGAAGCCTGGAATGATAACCGTCTCCTAAAAGAGGCTGTCGTTATCACATCCCTAGAACACACACTTATGTCCTAAAACTGCTTCCGATTGTTTCTCCAGGATTGGATTAATATCAACTTATTGCATCTACTGCAAGAACAACATCTGGTGTGGTACTTGACACCTCATGATTGACTCAATTGCCTAAGCAAGTGATCTGCCAATCATGCGCGTCCCTCTCTATTTTAGTCTATAAGACACCTTTAGAGAGGGTGACTCCATCACCTGCAGGTACACTACCGTGCCAGGAGTCGTCCAATCTAAATACTCATAGAATGCTGTCAAAGTACCCAGATTAGGAAACCACCCAAATTTAGATCTAAATCATAGATCTAGTAACCAGAATGTCTGATATAATAACCCAGTCCTGTGTAGAGAAACCACTGTGTGACAACCAAAGTATAACCAATCGTAGTATAGGAGTTTCCTTTCCTACTCTGTGTGTGTCATCCAAAACCAGGACATCACACCCTACTACCTTCTTAACAGATCCATCCCCTATTCTGATGATGTCAAACCTATGACTGTCACATCAGAAATAGATGATCTATCTCCGCTATATCTGCTTTAGTCTATAAATAGACATAAGCCTGATGTCCACCAATGCTTCCGCTGCTCCCACTGACTACGACAACCCTCTGGCAGAGTCATATAGACGTGCACTTCTAAAGCTAGTTTAGAACGACGCTATACTCATCCTCCCACCGGGTCTCGCAGCCTGGAACAATAGCAATGGCAAGTGTGGATAAACAAGAACTTCCCTGTCACCGTCCTTGAGGCTACCGGAGTACCTCTCGGGTGCCTGAAGTTACCCACCGTATCTGCGGAGTGGCCAATGGAATGTCAAATCAGATTGAATCTTTAGGTTCCTTTATCAAATCTTCAGTAATCGTTTGCAGTTCTGGAATCGCTTCCAGTTCTACCATACTCCTACTACTGTTTTCTGAAAAATAACCATTTCTTTTTAAAATGTGGCGAGTTAAGAACAGTATCACTATTGATCTTCCAGATGGTAGAAAGTCAACCCTCGTCATAGCTGGGTCAACCCACAAACAGCCATTACAGAAACGCGCCTTGAGTTGTCCAGTGTCTGGTTTTAATCATAAGCCGGACAACTCCCCGTATCTTAACATCGTTAAGGTATGAACTGTTCTATATCCAATATAGAACCAGAGGCACTGATTTAAATGAACCAGATTCAAATCATGCAGCTATCTCCAGTGCATGTCAACTAAATGGAAGGAGGCCGATCAGCGTTACTCAACTTAGGAATGCTTCCAATTATGAGTAACCTGAAAGAGAAGCAAGTTCTCATTACTATCACAAGTATCTACATCTTCGATCACCTTGAAGAATCCCGATACTTGCAATACCTGGTTCTCTACTCTATTCTTATACCAATAACTCCTCAAAAACCCAGACCCTGTGTTTCTACGAAACACATGTCTAAGAATTAGAGTAGTTAAAAGTAAACAGAATAAAGTATGAGGACCAACCCCTCTGTCCTAATGGACACTGGACAACATACAATACTCTGTATAAGTCCGCTGAGTCTAACAACTCTTTCACTGTGTGTCGTAGGTTGAAAACTGTACTTATGGTTAAGAAGAATTACACCGTTGTTTAATGCTCCTTACCTAACCATCCACTGATGTAGGTAAATGTCATCGACATAATATCAAAAGGTATATCTCACTCTATGAAAATAGACGTACAGATATATCAATTTGAAATTGGTGCATAACCACGGATATTCAAAACCAAATATTTGCCGACCGGCAAACAACCCAGGTGGCTTCCTCAAATATCACCAATTACAACGAATCCTGATATAATGAGGATGGTCACCTAACTCCCAATAACTTACTCCCACTCATCATCTGTAAAACCATACAGATGTGAGAATCAAATCTGGCAAATACATACCCTGGAGCAAGTGTCTAATCAGGAAATCGGTTTTCTTTTAACAGTACACAGTTGAACTGAAACATTGAAATGTTTCGATGGGGTATCCTGGTATTTTTAGTAATGCCTCTACCATTATCCAGATTCACAACTATAACCGCATAATTCTTTGCCACCTCTCCAAAATCCCTTTATATGTCTTTAGTCATTACCTTCTGCACACCCCTTAGGCCAAATGGTTTTCTTCCTTCCCTACCGTTCGGCACCAGCCTATGGTTTGAAAGAAGACTATCCAATAAGCATAATTGGTGTACTGTCCTAATCCTAAGAACACTCGCAATGCGAGAGAAGGTGAAGATAAAAGACAACCGAACAAACCATATTCCTATTTCTCCAGGACTAGGATCCATCCCCGAACTGGAACAAGTTCCTTTCGAGTTCGTATATAACCATACGATGGATTATCCAATAAACTTGGGATCTTCGTAGTGATACGGAGTGTCCTGGAGAAATACAAAGGTGATTTGGGATTGGCGAAGAAAAACTTGGTTTGGTCGTGAATAGCAGTCGCAATTTACTTTGTCCTTATACTGATCCCTTTCTTTGTCTTAACTTAATACCTTCTGTACACCGTTTAGGCTAACTGGTTTTCTTCATTCCCTACCGTTCGGCACCAGCCTAGGGTTTGGAAGAAGACTATCCAATTTGCGTAATAGGTGTACTATCTCCTAAACCAAGGAGTACTCGCAACCTGAGAGAAGGTAAAAGGAAAAGACAACTGAATAGTCCTATTCGTTTTCTCTAGAACCGGAAACCATCCTCGAATAAAGTCCTTCGAGTTCGTATATAACCATACGATGGTTTTGTCCAATGGAAGTGGACGTTCGTAGTAATACGGGGTGTCCTGGAGAAAAGGGTAAAAGTAGGAGTGGCAATGAGGTCTGCAACTCTGACAATCCAAAAGCCAGTGTTAAGAAGGTTCGGTCAACTTGGTCACTGAGTCATAGTCCAGGGTCGGGTCAATGGTCGCTGCCAAAGAGAGAGAGAAAAGAAACACTCAGCGTGCACTCTAACCTAGATCAGAATGGTTATCACTTTACCTAATCTGGAAACCTCCCACTGTAATCTCAAATTCTCCTCCAAACCTGAAAGAAGAATTAGTCGGGATCACCCGAGGAGTAAACCAACTCATCAGTGGAAATCGGGATCCAACTATCATCGCATGATAACTTGACGGAATCCACTCAAGTCACCACACTCCAGAAGGTATGCGCATGCCTGGCAAGTTTCAGTTCTTTTGAAACTCCCGATGTAATTTTTACCCCTAGGACCCAAGTGACCTTGACTGAGCCAACATATCAAAGGATCCTAGTCAAGTTCAACCCGTCATTATCTTGATTGCATTAGACCCACCCGCATGAGTCCTTGACTGAGCCAAAATGACCGCACGACTGTCCTAACCAATCACATATCCATGCAACAGAAAAGCACTACATAGCTACCGAACACTACGCCTCGGCTAAGCACGACATACGTAGCACGAATACTAAGCAATACTAATCTGAAATGACGGAGGGCTACGACTGGTTTTTGGCGAAAAACCTTTAACGTAATGAACTTGATATCGTTGAAGGAACGACATAGCCTTTTTAGAAAAATATAGTGACGAAAACCTTTACTAAAGAGGTCACTCCCGGTGAAGGGATCTCGGCTCTTTCCCCGTAGAATGAGGTGCAGGATATTCCAACTGAATACCACGATGCAAAGCAAAAGTAATCGGCTATAGTGAAGTTAATGCCCTGACGCAAACTTCTGTCCAAGGGGTCACTCCCGGTGAAGGGATCTCGGCCCTTGCCTCGTCGACTGAGGAGCAGGATATTCCAAATGAATACCACGATGCAAAACAAAAGTGAACGTCCTTGCAATAACAGCTTTTTGAAAAATATTCCAACAACATCAGAATAGGTTTGTTTAGCTTGCATTGATCCGAATCAACGCAGTCCCATCAATTGATCACACCACAAAGAACGAAAATATACTGATGTACGTATGTGCCATCCGCATTCGCCACTGGGTCCCGTCATTACCCGTTAGGTTAGCTAACTAACGACAGAGCGGGGACTGGACTAGCGCGGATGCAAAACATATACAACATCTACTAATATATATACCAATATATTATATTTCGCTCAAGGCGTGATAAAATGCAACATCACATAAATATACAGCATCACAGAACAATACAGATATCTGGAAGCCCCGGGTTTCACAGAGCCGCTGCTGAAACCCGACGTTCCCCTGGTCGTGTGGATAGCCTGTGCAATGAAAACCTAGACCCCTACGGGCGCGGTAAGTCACCCGCCAAAACCTGAAGCGAGGCAGCCCCCTTCAGCACCGTGAATGGACTACCCGGCACTTCACGGAATCCGGTAACTTGGGCACCCCTCCTGGGTCAACCTGTACCCCCTACGAGTGCGGCGAATAGCCCGCCAATCCTGGAGTGAAGCCCCCTCCGTCCCAATGCCATGAGATGCGGGCTTGTTTCTCTCCAGAACCCGGCTATCCGTGCACCCCACCGCAGGGCAATCCTAGTACAGAAAGTAAAATATACATACAACGGGTACATCGACCGCAACCAGGTCGTGCCCCAAAAGAATAATACAGACAGGCAGTGACGGCAGTCCACATGTCGGACGCTCGCCCCGCAATATCAAATGTACATATAAAACAAAACTGTACTAACATTGCATCCAGGCTATCCCCCACGACCGATCCGCAACATCACAGCAAAAACACAGAACATCAACGTAAAAATCACGTTCGCAAATCCGTCTAACCGGGCTATAGCAGTTAGACAGGATTTACCGATCAAGTGATATTCACGGTCGCAGATATAATGTAAATACTGTGAAAAAATGTGTTTAAAATATCCGATCGATCAAAAATTAACAAGTGGGCCCCCAAGCAATACTGTAGCACTCACAGAAATTCTGGGCCCAATTTTAATATTCCAAAACCCCTAAAATCAGCCCAGAAGCCCACTGGAAAATTTTAACCCATTGATCCCTCAAACCTGCGGCGGAACCGCGGCAACAAGGGGGGTTTTGCCGCGGTTCCGCGCCCTACCTGAGAGATCAATGTCTCGAATTTTCCCAGATCTCTTAGAACTTCTTGTACATCAGTTTTCTACAACCTGAAAAATTTTTAGAGCCTGGAAAAAATCGACAGAAAACTGATGCATGCAAAACGCGGATTTTGGAATTTTGGTCGATCGGATAAGTAAAACGCATTAGAACAAGCTAGGCAAGGTTAATGGCGTGGCTCTGATACCATGTTGCGCCACGGCAGCGCCCCGGCCGTCTATCCGAGGCCAAAATGCGGAATCAAAATTTTCTTAACTTTTAAACTGGCGCTACCGCGGACAATAAACCCGGATCGTAACCATTAACCGATACTAGCAAACAAGAGAAAGGGTGAGAGATATACCGAGTGATCCGAGTCCTCCGGTCTTCTCGTCGTCGTCCCGATCTCCCGCGGAAACTCCGGTCGTCGCCTCCTTGCCGGAAGGGCACCACATCGTCTGCATCTTTTACGGGCTCCCACCTCAATACCGAGGCAACTCGGGCACGAAGCTGGCTAGTCGACGTGCCCAAGGTTTGCTGTAGAATGTAGTGTAGATGAAGCTTGTCTTATTTGGGGTTTGTAGTTGCCTTGATGGAGGAATAAGGTTAAGGAAAAATGGTGCTTTCATTTTTCCAAAACTAGAAGAATGAGATGAAGAAATATGTGCCACACCAAAATGGAAATTTCTCTCATCCTCAAACTAAAGTGGCCCGGCCATTCAAGCTAGGAAATGGTGGAGGGAAAAGCATAAATCATGAAGGGAGGTGAGTGTAGGATAAAGAGAAGAGGTTACCATATCCAAAAACATCATCATAACAAACTTACATCCAAACCTTAACCTTTCAAATCTCATTTAAAGCAAGTGATGGTGGAAAAGAAAAGATGCCATCATAATCAAAGCATTTGCAAGAAACCCCTCCACAATGTGTTATTTGCAAACTTGCAAATAACACCCTCCATCAAAAGGTCCGGCCGGGAAAGAACAAAGGAAAACCGGCCGGAACGGAATGCAAACTGGCAACTCCAGAAAACTGGTCCCGTAATAAATTATAGGAAAACCCCGATACTGTGCATACACACCCGCATCTGTATTCCGACCGGATACAAATGCAATGAGACAAAATCTACACTGTACTAAACTAGGATCCGGCTTAAACCAAAGCCGGCTAGTAATGTTCGTCCGATCCTGATCCGTGCAATACCGCACGTATCTGATCGAACCCTGCCATATAACCATACGGCCACTAGTACTAACCGTCCGATCCTGATCCGTACAATACCGCACGTATATGATCGGACCCTGCCATATCTCCATACGGCCTCTACAGCGTTTCGCCCGAAAGCTTGAGTAACTGTAAGTGTGGTGGACTCTAAAGACTCGTCAATACTATGGCTGTAGATTTAACCACTAGCACGTCAGAGGTATAAGCCAATACGTGACGGGCCACCAGCTATTGACCAAAAGGGACGTCGATGAGCGAACTCATCCTGACACCCTACTGAGCCTGTCAGTGACAATATCCGTACAGTCCGGTCCGTTCGTCTATGAGTATCGCATGGCGGGCCTAGGGGGTTGGTAAAAGTCAGACCCCCAAAAGCGATACAAGTCGTGTCGGAGTGTAGCCCAGAACGCCCTGAGATACTACTGGAATACCTACCAGTAAATCTCCTGCCTCGGCCGAGGGCTTTGCGTAATGGCTCTCCTAGACACAGCGCGACCTCACCCCAAATACCGGGAGAGACGAACCCCTGAAGATCCGCTCACTGCCTCCATGTGGCTCGGGACTGTACCCAACTAAAACCTGTTTGCACGACTCCTTTGAGCCGTGGTAGGGTAGTAATCAAAGTACAGTGGGAACTCACACGAGACAAATGACGATCCCCAGGTCGATGAATTAACCTGTACACATGTCACCAGGGAACTGCTATCTGACGTCAGGTATAAGACCAACTAGCATGTTCCCGGCGAGTCCTGTCCGGTGAACTCATAACCCAATGAGCACCTGTATACATCTTAGGTGAACCAACTGACACAAGTGGCTTGTGAGACCAGCCACCGCCCCTTGTCGGGGTCTCGACTGTATACACTAGTCTACTTTGGAGAATCGATGCCCAGTCTCGAAACTCCCACGACTAGGGACCTTTTAAGGATGTGCTTATAGACCCCAGCTCCCACGTATATGATCGCCATCATACTGCTGGTCGTCAAGCAAGAATCCTAGGGGCTCTATCAACGTGTAATAGCGACCTGTCAGGTCACCTAAAGCAGTACACGATGATAAAGATAAACCAGATAGCATACTATCATCTTGAGTAAGATTGTCCTACCGGGATAGGTCCTCCCTCAATCATCGCAATCACATGCCTGTGATCCAATAATTGACTCTGAGGGCACTATCTCCAACATTTTCAAGCCTTCTGTGTAATATCTAGGCAGAAGAATGGGCTGAAACCTGTCAAGTGTAGGATCTGCGCCGTGCCAGATTTCTTTCTCCACTTTAGTTTTCCCGGAGCGGTAGAATAGGATCGCCTTTTCGCCTTCTCGCCTAGGAGGGACATAGAATGCCTGCAGCTCTTCCACACTGTAGGTATCAAGCATGTCCAGTTCTTTATGATGTTTAGGTGGAACCATGGCAACTTGCAGACTTTGCTCTTCATCAGCGAATATTTGTATTGGAGGCTGAGCAGAGAATATAGCATGGACCTTATCTTCCGAATCGCTGCTAAAGATCAATATAGAAGCGGACGGTCCCGGCTTGTTGTACTGGGGTGGGCCTGAATAAACCATCTCTTCCTCTTCCTCAGTATCACTCCCAAAAATAGGAATGGTGGCGATAGATTTATTCTCCGGTTTATGACATCTCTCCGTGTCTTCGAAATCTGGTAAGAAATATTTTGCATCTTCATACTTGCGGACTTCGTTTACGGAGAATGGATTCAGCTCTCCTGTTACGGTATACTCGAGACCATCCTTAAAGTATTTCATACACTGATGTTGTGTAGAAGGGATGATGTTGTACTCGTGTAATCAAGGTCGGCCGAGCAAAGCGTTATAGCATGTCTTGGCTTTAATGACATGAAATTTAACATCCGTGACAAGTAGCCCGAATCGTAATGTCAATATCACAGACCCGAGGGTCCGCGATGACTGGGAATCAAAACCGAAGTTGGTGATTTTATCACGAGCGAGATGCTGGACGCTCATGTAGATTTCCTTCAACACCCGCACGTTAAGGAGATTAACGGAAGACCCATTGTCGACCAGGATTTTGCCTATCTTTATATCGTGGCAGTACCCTGAGACATAAAGGGGACGGTTGTGCTCGCACGTCCCGAGGAGGAGGTCTTCGTCACCGAAGGTGATATCGGCTGTGTGTACTTCCTCCAGCTCGTCCTTCATCTTTTCTTCGGCGAGAAAAGCTTGGAATTGTTCTGGCTCTTGCAGCGCCTTAATCAATGAATCTCTCGCTTCTTTGGATAGTAAAAGGGCGTTGAGAATGTTGAGTTGCGAGGGCAATTTCCTCAAGTGTGCCAGAACGTTATAGTCCACCTTATTCTTCTTTGGCGGGTCCTTGGCAGTCAGCTCTTTCATAACTTGGTCATCCAGGGCGATATCCTCAGAGACCTTTTCTTTTCCCTTATCTTTCCTATTCGTGGATCCGAGATTCTTTTCTGGAAGCGTGCGATTGAGCAGCTGGATGTTTTCATAGGTCTTCGGTTCTTCCTCCCTTCCCAATGCGGATTCTTTAAAGAGGGGGTCAAGAGCCATTTCTTCGTCAGAGTCGCTTCCGAAAGTGAGAATTTGAGATCCCCCGGTATTGACCATGCGACAGTCACCGGTATCTCTTTTATGCTCCTCAGTCGCACTTCTTTGCTCCTGCCGAGTTTTGCATTTCATCCGCTTAAAATGTTGCCGGTGAGCGACATATCCCTGCCACCATCTTTTAAAAGCATTGCACTCCTCGGTTGGGTGTGAAATCTTTCGATGATAAGAGCAGTAGCTGGGATGCATCTTTACTTCATCGGGAGAGTTTCCTTCGGAGGGTGGTAGCTTCATTCCCATTGATATGGCTTTAGCAAACCTTTTCCTCGTCTTGAATTTGTTTTTGTCCGCAACGGATGTCTTTTGATTTGGCGAGAGTGTTTCGACTCTTTCGTCTAGTCGCCGGCGTTTGGCTCTTTCAAATATGGCCGTCTTGCGCTTCCGATTGGCTTTACTTTTCAAGAGAGCTTCGTTGAGGAATGCATCAATTGTTTCATCTGATGGCCCCAGAAGTTCCGGCTTAGGATCTGCCCCCAACTTTTCAGTGCAAGGAGTTTTCTCATCATCTGTAAACGAGTGGGAGATCATATGACAACTTGCTACGTAACCCTCAGATTCATCCGACAAGCTTTCTCCATCATCTTTCTCCTGAAAGACGTGGCTGAGGAACTCTTGGAGCGTGATGGGAGTCCGTGCCTTCTGATTATACTCCTTCAGCGCGTCAATATGTTTCTGCAGGTCCGTGCGCTTGTTGCCAGGCTTCACGGGCTTTTTGGATTTCTTTTTCTTCTTCTTTGAAGATTTTAACGGCTGGGTGTGAGTGGTTGGGCTATCACCACCGATCTTTGGAGTTGGGTGCGGTTTCAGCATCCCTTCGATGATCTGGGGTTCTAGCGGGTTCTTCCACCTGATCGCCGGGCATGTCTGAAGATCATTCAGCATCCTTTTGGTTTTGGCTGAAAGCACGACTTCCCATGGAGCTTCTTCAACAAAAGAACACGTTGTCCCCGGTGTGTCCGTCTTCTTTGGAGTGTGTGGCTGTGGTGGGTTTACCTTCCACTTCTCGGACAGCGCAAACATGCCTTGTAGGTATTGATACTCGATCCATCCCTTGAAGACGAAGCAATCCTCGATCGGGTGACTTACTGTTTAGTGGTAAGGGCAGTAATTGGGATTATTCACTTCGCTGGGTTGCGGCGGTCGCCTGGGATTCGGCAAACTGATAAGCCTGTTGCGCATAGCCAGCTCGAACAGCCTCTTCGTCTTGTCCCGTGGGAATGAGTAAGGACGCTTCATTTTCTCATTATAATAGCGTCGTCTCTCCTCCAGTTGATCTGCTAGCTTTGGGGCACTGGGCTGTTGTTGGGTGTTCGCAACAAAGGTCGCCTTCCCTTTACCCTTGTCATTTCGAGGTTCCGGCTTCGGAGGAGACAGTCTGTGACCCATTTGATCCATCTGGGCTAGTTTATCGATTAAAGTCTGGAATGTGGTCGGTTTAAAGAACATTATGAACTGTAAAATAGTTGCATGAGGATCTAGAGTGCCCACGAACATGCCCACCGCTGGTGCTTCTTCGATGCGCTGTTCG
The DNA here is from genome assembly GCA_030015575.1 of Agapanthus africanus. Classification (NCBI taxonomy): domain Eukaryota; kingdom Viridiplantae; phylum Streptophyta; class Magnoliopsida; order Asparagales; family Amaryllidaceae; genus Agapanthus; species Agapanthus africanus. The sequence goes on along the minus strand of CM057349.1, from coordinate 57,642,679 downwards.
CACTTCGACCACAAGTTCCTCCATCGGATTGCATATTGAACCCATGTCTCGCCCGGCTTCACCCTTGCATTGATCAAAGCTGTTATCGGGGTGCGTTCGCTGGCGCTCGCAAATCGCTGAGTGAATAGCAACTCCATCTCTGCGAAAGTTTTGACGGATTCATTTGGAAGCTCGGAGTACCACTCAAACGCCGTCTCCGATAAGCTGTCGACGAATTGGCGAAGCAAGAGCTTATCATCGCCGCCGGTGTTGCCACAAAGAGCCCTGAACTGGACGACATGTTGGTGGGGATTGCCTGTCCCCTTGTAGACATGGAATTTCGGGATCGTGTAGCCCGGCGGGTACTTTATCTGATCATACCAGCTCGGATATGGTCGCCCCGTTTTGACGACTTAGCCGGCCGCTTCAGTTGCCTGGTGAACTCTTATTTGCTGAGCAATATAGTCATCCAGGGCGGCCTTGGAAATTGTTTCCTCCTTGGCTGTTGAAAGAGCTGGAGGTGGATTTGACATTTCTCCTCTGTCGTCTTCGAGGATAATCGGAGGATCTTCAGCTGGGGGATCTGGCTGGATCATTAAGCCCACCATGTCTTGGAAGAGAAGAGCCATCTGCTTTATATTGGCTTCTTGTTCCGCAGCCTCCTTGTCCTTCTTTTTAAGGATTCTATGAAGGAATTCAATATCGGTCTCGTGTTCGCGACGTTGCTCCGATGACAACTCCGGGATTTCTTTTGGTCCGGTGAGCACGGCCATCGCAGTTAGCATCTCCTGGAGCTTCTGCTGCTGCTGTTCCTGGGCTTTCATGATGGATCGGGTAAGCGGCCGGTGGCCCGTCGAAGCGCGACTATCTTCTTTCCCAGATGCCCTGTAAACGGTATGGACCACCATGCCCCCAGACTTAGGGCGTTTGGGTTCAGTGCCTTGGACTTTTGCTGCAGGCATGGGGGTCTTCTCCGGCCTTCTTTTCTTATGAGCGATTGAAGTTGAGGGGGCCGTTGCGGTGGACATCCAAACAGCTTTTCGTGGCTGGGCAGGATGGCTTACTTCCCGTTGGACCTTCAGCTTCTTGTGTTGGCGGGAGAAATTTAGATCGATCACCGAGTCTCGGGCCTGCCGCAAGACTTTATAGATTTTGGAGGACAGCCATTGAGGGGATTGGGGCTGTTCTGGCTTCGCTTCCACAACCTTCTCCAGTAGAGGGGGAGACCTTTTCAGTACGGCGGTAGAGGAATTCCTACGCACCTTATTCAACAGCTCAAAGCTGTTCCCAGTTGGAACAGCAGCATTAATTTCCGCCGTCGGGGCTGGTGGAGTTAGCCCGGAAGGGGAGTTGCCTCCAGACTTCCTCACTCGGCGCCAGTGGCGACGTCGAGCATGTCGAGTTATGGGAATTGGCTCGGTGACGGAGATGGCCTTGTCCTGCCCCCTATTCAGGTGAGGGGTTATTGCCGGTGTCAGCCTATTAAAGACTGATGTCTTCTGAGCAGCAGGAGCGGGAGTGGGAGTTGGGACGGTTAGTCTTGTAAAGACCGATCTCTTAGCAGGAGAAGCCGCCTTGACAACTTCAGGAGTAGGTTTGGCCACTTTCTTTTGAATAACCTTCTCTGGGACAGCAAGCTTCATCGTGGGCCCGCAGGAGTTTTGGCCTAGTCTGGAGAAGACCGAGGCATTGGTGTTGGGCGACCAGTTGAGAAGGGCCGTAGCAGCTGTAAGTCGATCGAAGACCGACTTCTTAGGAGCTTCTGGTACGGGCACCGGGGCAGTGAAGCTCATTGGCGGGAGAATGGTCCCGAAAACATTCCAGTAATAGCCTGGGTGATTTGTTCTACCGGCATCGTGTACAGTGATGCCGCTTGAGGTCCATAGGCTACACCTCCATGTGAGGCGGAGCGTCGGTTGCAGTTGCAGTTGGAGCAGTTCGAGCAGGTGAATGCCATTGCTGTTTGCTTTCTGCGCCAAGCAAGAGATCAAATCTTAGTAACTTGAAACCCGAAGGCAACCATTAACAAACCGTGATTCGTTCGCGAATACGACACACGAAATGTGGAGTGGAAAGAGAAAAAGGTCCCACCGGGCGTGCCAGAATCTGTTCCTCTCCGAAAGACGCGCAAGACAGACGTCTTGCTTGAGATTCGGGGCAGATGCTAATTGGTGCTATCTGTCCACCTCTACGAAGATGCCAAGTTGATTTATGGCACCGTGTATCAAAGGTTTAAACGGATGCGTCCGATATAGCAGACTTCGTCAGATTCCCCCTCGCTTGAGGGGTTTTTGATTGTGGGGACGCTCTTCCCTGCAGGCGCAAGCCCCTGCAGTAAATTACGCTACCGCATCGCGGTAACAACTTTCTCCTTCTCCATATGGTCACTTCGTGTCGTGTGTATTTGTTTTGTGTTTGGTTGCCCGTGGATTGTATACGGAGACTAAGTTATGCCGTCGCCCGTAGGACGTGGATTAGTCCAAATCCGTATCTTTCTTAGATTTGGGTTTGGGGGTGTGTGTTTAAAGATACGTTAGCCTTATTTGAGAATAAGATCGACTTAAACGTTCATTAATGACACATTAGTCTAATTTTAGACTAAGATAAACTTAACGGGATCGTTTAGATCCGACAAGAGAGAAATTGGGGGCTCTATTGTTTAGTTTAGTGACATTGCGGTCGATAACTAGTTTAAGGACATTGCGGTCCAATGTTAGTTTTTAAACGTTGCGGTCAAGGTTAAGGACATCATAGTCCGTGAGCTTAAGGACCTCACAGTCCGATATTAGTTTTAAGACATCGCGGTCAAGGTTAAGGACGTCATAGTCCGTGAGCTTAAGGACTTCACAGTCCGATGTTAGTTTTAAGACATCACGGTCAAGGTTAAGGACGTCATAGTCCGTGAGCTTAAGGACCTCACAGTCCGATGTTAGTTTTAAGACATCACGGTCAAGGTTAAGGACATCATAGTCCGGTATTAGTTTTAAGACGTCACGGTCAAGGTTAAGGACATCATAGTCCATGAGTTTAAGGACCCCACAGTCCGTTGCAGTGTGTGGTTGTCAGGACCCGTCACCTCTCTGACGACGTTGAGGGATTACAACGACGGATGCTAGAGGAGTAAAGAGATGTACCCTTGAACCGGGTGTAAATTGATTGGGAGAGCAGTTGTGCTCAGTTCGATTTATATTAAGGACTTATGGCCAGAATTGGGCTAAGTCCAGTTGAAAATGTTCAACATTTTATTTATCTTTGGCCTGTTAGGCCTTTGCTTGGGCTCTGCCCTTTTTAAACAATGCATAGCATTGGGCTTTTTAATAATGCATAGCATTTAAAATTGGCCTGCACAGCATTTGAATTGGTCTGTTAGACTTTTAATTGGGTTCTGCCCTTTTTAAACAATACATAGCATTTAATAATCCGACAGTGCGCCACGTGGCCTGTCAGGCGCTTTGAGCCAATTAAAGAGCGCAAGGTGCCAGAGCATGTAGGGGTGACACGTGTCACGCTCTGGTGAGCGCAAGTCTGTTAGCGCAGTGCGCTGTACCAGTGCGCTGCTGACACGTGGCGCGCCCTGGTGCAGTGCGCCATTCCAAGAGCGCAGTGCGCTATACTTAGGAGCGCAGAGCGCAGATTGTCCTATGATTGACACGTGGCGCTCTCTGGCGCAGAGCGCCAATCCAAGGAGCGCAAAGGCTCATTTCAAAAGTGCAAGGCACTGTCCAATAGCGCAGAGCACATCTTGATCCAATTTAGATTAAAAAAAACAAGTTTTTCTTATTCTAAAGAGGTTCTACCTCAAGATTCAAGAACTAATGGTTCATTAAAAGGCTGTGCCTTTATATAGATCAAAAGATCTAGAAATGAAGTAAATTACTTCTTTAATCTTTTATGATTGGATCTTTATGATCTTTTTCTTTTTTATATTGAAAATCTTGATCTTGTTCTTAGATTTTTGATCTTTTTAGAACAAATTCTTCTTTTTATGAGGTGTTTTCATCTCTGTTCTTCCAAGAATTTAATTTTTTATCTTGAAGAAGATGATCTTCTTTTTTGAAAAGCCTGCCTTTCAAATTTTTCAGAGTTCTCCTTTTTCTGTATCTTTTTATATGTGAGACTTAGAGTCTAGGGGCCTTTATATAGGGCCAATTGGTTTGTTAGGTTAGTTACAGAGATCTTTCTCTGATTGATCTGGGGATATTTCCCTACCGTTGGATCTTTGATCCTAAGGCCTCTGTTTTACAGAAGATAATCTTCTTATTTTAATAAGATTGGAAAGATCTTTCTAGAATTTTAATTCTGATTAATTAAATAATTTATTATTTAAATTTTAGTGCTGGCGCAGTTGGCTCTAGCGCGCCTGCGCTTGACACGTGTCGCGCAGCGCAGAGCGCAGCGCAACTGCGCTAGCGCACAACTGTTTGACACGTGTCGCGCAGCGCAGAGCGCAAGTTATCTTAAGCGTTGCTTCCTTTAATTTGAATTTTAAAACAGAGCCTTGCTCTGATTGGGGGTGCGCTGCCTTGGGCGCAGCGCTCCTTGCGCTGGCGTATCTGCTTTTGACACGTGGCGCTCTGCGCTCAGCGTAAAGGATCTGAAGCGTTGCTTCACCTTTTGAATTTTGAAATTCAAACAGAGTTTTGCTCTGATTGGGGAAACAAAGCAGGTGGTTGGATTCACCTAGCTCGAGATCTTCGGTGAATAGATTTAACATCTACGGGGGAATCGCCTGTATGGCGTTATGCATCGAGGGTTAGATTCAGTGATATGACTTTATACTATATGTATATATATCGATTGTGCATGAGTACCATTGTTGCACATCCCATTACCTGTTGTATATGGACATCGTATTAATTACACACAACATTATTACTAACGGTTCATGTTGCACGAGCACCAAATTGTATGCCACACACACACCGTTAGTAATTGCCATGACACGCACACTATAGAAAATACTATAGATAATATATTGCACCACTTTCTTTATCATTAACAGTTAGATATTAATTCTTGTTCTATAACACATATGAATTGCATCATACATGTTTGCATACATACATGCATACATACATACATTGATATAGTCACCTATTTACTTTCATAAGACGTTGAATTTCGATTTCGTGGATTTTGGGGAAACCGCAAGGTACTTTTGAAACTTGATATATTTAAAAAGTGCGGTTTTCCTTTGATATGCTCACATTACTGTTCCGTGCATACATCGTATTTCATGGATATATGCATTGATGTACTGATTTCATGCGATTTCTGGATTTGAGAACCGCGATTATATTTAAAAAGGGAAAATATATATTGCTTCAAAAACGTGGTTTCTCTTGATATGATATTTTGAGACGTCCACCATGAGTTTTCTCGGTTTTGATCTTGTTTTCGAGACTCGACTCGAGGAGTTGGCGGATGCCGTTTGCGGGTACATGGTGGACCCGGTATGGTACCCCCGGACAAGAAATGATTTTTGTTGTGTAGTCGATAAGCATGGCAGAGGGAGAACTACCTACCGGTGTTGTATAGAACTCGACGGATATCTGGAGGATACCGTTTTGGAGTTATGATATGAGATGGATGTTCTCCGCCGAAAACCGGGAAGACAAACGTCTTGCCTGAATTTGGGGGCAGATGCTATTTGGTTTTATCCGTCCACCTCTCCGAAGATGCCAAGTTGATTTATGGCACCGTGTATCGGAGGTTTGGACGGATGCGGCCGTTGTAGCAGATTTCGTCAGATTCCCCCTCGTTTGAGGGGGTTTTGATTGTGGAGACGCTCTTCCCTTCAGGCGCAAGCCTCTACAGTTAATTACGCTATCGTATCGCAGTAACCACTTTCTCCTTCTCCAGATGGTCACTTCGTGTCGTATGTGTTTGTTTTATTTTTGGTTGCTCGTGGATTGTATACGGAGACTAATTTGTGTTGTCGCCCGTAGGGCGTGGATTAGTCCAAATCCGTATTTTCTTAGATTTGGGTTTTGGGTTGGGTTTAAGGATCGTTAATCTCATTTGAGACTAAGATCAACTTAAACATTTGTTAAGGATATGTTAGTCTAATTTTAGACTAAGATCAACTTAACAGGATCATTTAGATCCAATAAAAGAGCATTTGGGCTCTATTGTTTTTGTTTAGGGACTCTGCGGTCCATAAGTTTAAGGTCATCATAGTCCATGGAGTTTAAAGACATCATAGCCTAGTTTAGAGACATCATACTCTGTAGGGTTTAGTTTAGGGACGTTGCGGTCCATAATTAGTTTAAGGACATTACGGTCCAGTTTAAAGACGTCATAGTCTGTAAAATTTAAAGATATCATAGTCTATGAGTTTAAAGACCTCACAGTCCATAAAGTTTAAGGACATCTTAGTCCAGTTTAAAGACATTATAGTCTATGAGTTTAAGGACCTCACAGTCCATAAAGATTAAGGACATCATAGTCCATGAGTGTAAGGACCCCATAGTCCATAAAGTGTAAGGACATCTTAGTCCAGTTTAAAGACGTCATAGTCTATTTGGATTTGGTTTAACCGTTTGGAGATGCACCAAAAGTTATCGGTTATTGGGACCCTCCACCTCTCTGAAAACGTTGAAGAATTATAACGACATATATCAGAGGTATGAAGAGATGTACCCTTGAGCCAATATTGATTGAAAGGCTCCGGGAATTACTTTGAATGTCATATGGGATGATTAATTTTGGGAGACAAGAGTATAGTTGGGGTTCAGTTTCAGGGGATCTTGCCTCTTGAAGACTTAGCTAATTTGGGCTAAGATTGGCTCGAATATAGTGTTAAACACTAGAGTACATTCGGCGCTCACGTGCTCCCACGTGAGGCGCTTAAACTAGTGTTAAACACTAAAACTGAAGCGCTCACGTGGGATCACGTGAGGCGTCTGAAGATTGGGCCTTGCTTCTTTTATTTTACTCTCAGAATATGCATATAAGTGATAAACACTTGACCTTTATGACCATCATGTGTGGGCACGTGATGGGTATCCATGCGTTGGATATTAAAAGTATTTGTCAGGGGTCACGTGGGAGCACGTGATACACCCTAAAAGAGAAACTGTCTTGGCTTTACTCCCTTTTGTTTTGAGGAGCTTTTTAAGGGTCATGTGGGAGCACGTGATACACCCTAAAAGAGAAAATGTCTTTATTGTTTTCCCTTTTCCCTTTTAAATAAGTGTTAAACACTTTAGGAAATCTCTTTTTCTGGTTCAAAGAAAGGGGGTCACGTGTTACAACGTGATCATCAATATGCATATAATTCTGAGTTTCAAGTCCCTTACTAACTTCTCTTCTCTTCTTTTTTTATAGGAATTTAATTCCTTGGAAATTTGTATGGCAGAATCTCCCCAATGAGAATTAACTTTTTAATTTTATGGGGAGATCTGCTTCTACAGATTTATCACCATAAGGAAGAACTAAGTTCTTATATTAGGGGTTAAACCTTATCCTTGTTGGATGAATTAAATTCCTATATGTTTTTGTGGGAGAATAGAATTCTCTGAACTTAGGTCTTCCCTTAGGTTTTAGATCTGCATGGCAGAATCTCCTCGATGAGAATTAAATTCTCAACTTATGGGGAGATCTGCTTCTGCAGATCTTCCACCAGAGGAAGAACTAAGTTCTTATTTAGAAGAGTTAAACTCTTGGTTTTGAGAATTAAATTCTCTTTTTTTTATGGAATGATCTCCTTCCTTCTCTTACCCAGAGTTTTTTTCTTCTCTGAAGAGATCTTCTTCTCTATGGAGAATTAAATTCTCTTTTTTTTGTTTTTAGGGAGAGGTTTTTCTCTTTTTCTCTGTTCAATCCTCTCTTCTGTATTATTCTCTTTCTCTTCCTTCTTGGCTCCTATTTATAGGAGAAAAAAAAATCAGTTTATTCAGTCCATCTCTCATTGAGAGATTTTGATTGATTTTATAACCAACGTGATCTTTAGATCACTCGGTGAATTTTATTCACCATTGGATTTTTAATCCAAAAGATATTTTATTTGTTGTTCCCGGCAAATTTTAGGAAAATATTTCCTTGTATAGAATCTTTCTATAAATTGGTGATTTTTAATCACCATTGGATTTTTAATCCAACGGTGCTCCCTTTTACAGAGTGCAATCTTTTTTGTTTGGAAAGATCTAGGGAAATATTTTTCCAATTAGGGGTTTTGATTCCTTTTAATTAGAATTTAATTCTATTAGTTTAGAGGGTTTAAGAGTCTATCACGTGTTAGCACGTGACCTTACCAATTAAGTATTTAATTAGAATTAATTCTTTCGGTTCAGACTTCAGAGGGATCAGGAACCCATCACGTGTTGGCACGTGACCCCACTGATTAAGCATTTAATTAGAATTTAATTCTATTAGTTCAAAGGGTTCAGAAACCCATCATGTGTTGGCACGTGACCCCACTGATAAAGCATTTAATTAGAATTTAATTCTATTAGTTCAGAGGGCTCAGGAACTCATCACGTGTTGGCACATGACCCCACTGATTAAGCATTTAATTAGAATTTAATTCTATTAGTTCAGAGGGCTCAGGAACCAATCACGTGTTGGCACATGACCCGACTGATTAAGCATTTCCAATTGTTTATTTCATTCAGCGCCTATAGGCTTTGCCTGTAAAAGGTCACGTGCCTGCACGTGAGACCCGATCACGTGTGGGCACGTGATGCCCCCTTTGGGGGTTTTCCTTGATACTTTATTTGTATTTTATTCAGTTCCCATGAGAGAACAAATGCTTTTAATTCCTTTTAATTAGAATTTAATTCTATTAATTCAGTGGGTTCAAGAGCCCATCACGTATGGGCACATGATTTTATCAATTAGGCATTCAGGCGTAGATAGAATCTGCCCATAAATGGTCACGTGTTTGCACGTGATGCCCCATTTAGGGGTTTTTCTTGCTGCTTTATTTGTATTTTATTCAGTTCCCATAAGAGAACAAATGCTCCCACAGCGTTGTTCTCATATGTTTGCACGTGAGTGCAACGCTGTCATCTTTGTGGCCGTTGGATTTGTCTAGGGAACGGGGAAGATGAACCGTTTCCTATCACGTCCTATAAATGCAGCGGTCTCATCAGTAACGCCTCCATTCCTTCATCTTCTTCCTTCTTCATTTTCTTTGAGAATTTAATTCTCTTCCTCAGAGCTCAGTTCTCTATTCAACAAAACAAAATCCAGAGTTTAACTCTGTCAACAAAAAAGAATCATTTTTCAGGTAAGGATCTTGAACGGCCGAGGAACTTTTTATAAAATTCTCTTTGGATTTTAAATCCACACCAAGGGTTTTTCCCTTTAATAAAAACTCATCTTTCCAAGTTCTAAGAATGCACGATCTTTAGGTAGTAACCCCCCAATGTTAGGCATTTTTCTGCTCTTAGGGGATTGATGATGGTACTTGTTTTCTTCTGGCATTTAATTCCATTCCAAAGAGCTCAGCTTTGAAAATTTTCTTGGAATTTAATTTCTCTGTTCAAAAGGAATTTAATTCCCTCAGAGAACTTAGTTCTAACAAGAAGACCTCTTAGGATTTTTATCCTCAGTTGTCTTTGATAAAAATTTTTAGGAGAGATTCTGTTTGATTTGCACAGAGTTCATGATGGGCTTTTCCTTGGGGGAATGTGCAGAGATGTTTGAACTCCACTATTCATTTATTGAGAATCTTCCTTTTGTTCTCATAATAATTACCCTACCTCATCATTAGTGAGCCGCCATATTGATTTTGTAGGGCCCATACGTTTTGCACCCAAGAGTCCCATGAAATAAACTGCTTGTCGTTTTCTTTCATTGTCTTTACACACACACACACATGTGGGGTTTCATTGACAGTTTTCCCTTCCTTTATTTCAGGAACAATGGCTTCTCTTCCATACTTTCCTTTTACCCGTTTGGAGGCTGCTTTTCCTCAGTCACCGTCTGACGAAGAAGTGATGGCATTGATTAGGGCTCATGACCCGGATTGCACCAATCTGCTTTTGTGGGGAACCTGGTACGGGCATATCATTCGGGGACACCACAGCTTTCTTTGCGAGGTGCCAACAGATCCTCTCCACCTATTCTTGCCGATGGAGCGTCCGCAGACTGCCTTTGCCGTGGAGGTGCTGGATTGGACTCCTACGGATCGGCTTGAGCTATCGACAACTGGGATACCAAACCACCCTTTGCCAGCCATAGACATCTTGGGGCGTCGTATTTGCCAAGGTGAAGCCCAGCCCTAGGGACAAGTCTATAAGATAGGGCTTACCCCTCGCCATCCAATGGGCTATCTTCTCTGGGCTCGTTATATCTTGTCTGCCCATCGTGCGCGACTGCAGAAGGTCGGGCTTTATCAGGCGGTGTACGCGTCTCTCTTTCATTATCAGTCTCCCCATGTTTGGTGGGTTAAAGCTTTCCTAAATCAATGGAATCTTCCCACCAACACTTTCTTGTTAGGGGATCGCGAAGTTTCGATTTCTTTGGAAGAGTTTCGCGAGATCTCCGGATTGCCGATCAGGGGAGTGCCCTATAAAGAATTGCTGCCTCCTGATGAGTATGCATTCGCAACTGTGCCTGCTACGCTTGACGGCTTGTCGACCGAAAATGCCGTCCGTCATAAGTATCCAAGTCTAATCAAGACTCAGGGTATTTTCGAGAAGCTGTTCGCAGAGTCAGAGGAACCGGGCGTCACTTTTAAGAGTTTTATCGCTTGCTTCCTTCGTGGAGACGTCTTATCAAAGGAGGCTCCAAAATTCATGAATATTAACGACCCCTTCAGGTTTGGGCTAAATAAGCTACCGGCCAGAGAAGAATATTTGCCACAATTTTACATCCCAATCTTGTCGGCCGTACCTTTTGAGTCGATTGCGGCTCCCGGTATGGATGAAGAAACTTTCTTCGTCGGTTTTATCATCCTTTGGCTCAGTTGATTTGTCGTTGCAACGCATCGTCGATTTATGAGATCCTCGGTCATTTATCCTGCTCATCGCATTGCCGAAGGGACATGACTAGCCGTAGGCATTGCAGGGTTATCGCACTTGTATCATGGGCTGAGTACTGCGGCCAATACCTCGACCCTTGGTGTGGATGTGGTGAGTTTCTCTCTTCATTATTTTACGTCGTGGATTGAGATGCACATGTTAGGGGCATTCTCTACGCACAAGAGACCAGCTTTTTATGATGCTTATACCTTCCCGCGGCTCATGAGGTTGGTGGACACTTCTGCTCCTGATCCGACTCAGTTAGGGGCTCTTCGTGTGCTGCTTAATCCTTATGCCAATAAAGGCGAGATGGTATTCAATGATCGAGTCCTCTTTGCTCCTTCGGGACCTATTCAGCAGCTGTTTGATTTATCGAAAGAGAGAGCACCATCCTTGAAGCCTAGGGAAGCCATGCACCTGTATTCGATAAGACCAGGTTATTTGGTGTTCCGTCGAAACGATGCGGTTCTTTTTATGCGGTATAATCCACACCGCTTTGCCCAGCAATTGGGTTATAACCAGGGTGTTCCCTTCGAAGCATTCATAATGGAGCCCAGCTCATCTTTGGAAGTTATTCATGACGCCACTCATCACTTCATGCGGCTGAACACCGGCTCTCGCTTCATGATCCCTGAGGCTGACTACATTCCGTATGTGGGGGCTTTTACGGGTCGGTACCGCCACCGAGTTGGTCCCATCATTGCTGAGGAGAAGATGATACTTTTTGGATATAGAGCTCCCACCCCGATCCAGGCTATGGGAGTCCCGCCACGACCGCGGGCAATGGTTCTCTCTCCCTTGAGGGGTACTGGTGCTTTACTTATTCCTGAGGCGGTGGATGCGGGCCTGACTCCACCCACAGTTGGTATGTCGAAGTGCACTAGAGCTCAGGCAAGGACTTTTGATGAGGTGTCGGTAGCAGTTCCATCAGTTGCGGCATCATCGATGGCAGTGTCATCATTGGTAGCACCGCCAAAAGAGGATACTGGAGGCCAGGTTGGGCAACGTCGCACCAAAGCGCCAAAAAGATGGAAGCGATCATCTTCCAGCACCAGTTCCGGGTTAAAGTGGAGGAAGAAGACAGTCACCAGTCTGCTTGACTTTTTAATGGAATCCGAGCTTATCGTTTAAGACGAACCAATATCTATGCAAGAGCCGGATGATGGTCTTCTTTTTCCAGGTTCATCTGCCGAGGAAGCCACACAATTGGTTGAGGCTATAAGGCGTTCCCAGAATGAGATTGAGAACGTGCGCGTCTCAAAGAGTTCCTATCCTGCCGTAATATTCTACGAAGATCCTCCATCTATACGGTGAGTATTTATAGGTCCTCTGGAGCAGGGGGGCGAGATAGCCCTAAAAAAACCTATCTCAGCCGCTTCTGAAGATGAGTTGTCGTTGTGGACCGGCGGTCATGAATCTACCCTAAAACCCCGGTGAGCATACCTTCTTAGGAAGGAACGTTGGCTTGAAAAAGCTATACTCGAGGCATCTTGGCATATCGGTATGCACGTTTTCTGTATTTTCCCTTTGGCAAGTAATTTGTTTTGCTTTCTATGTCTTCTTATCTTCGTAAAACTTTGCAGGGACTTCGGCCATGGCAGAGAATCTGAGCTTGAGTAGCGTATTGACCATGGATTCTGTAAATATCCCCGATGAGACATCAGTAGGTGTGGAGGGGGTCGTTACAGTTGTTATTCCTGCTGTAGAGCTTCCATTGGCGGCTTCTGTTCCCCCTGCGCCCGTTCATGCTGAAGAGGTGTCTTTACCGGCCGTGGATTTAATGGACCTTTCTGGTGATGGCCTGGAGATGGTGGAACAGGTAATTGAGATCGCCGTCCCTAAAGTGGTGGCCGCTACCTCTCGACTGATAGCCATCACACCAGCAAATGTCTCCGATGATGTGCTTGAGGGTATGGAGGAGGCTGTCGAAGCTGCTATCCCTCCTGTTCAAAGCGGGAGGAGTATCGAAGGTATTCTTCTATCTTTTGTTTTAATGATCTCTTCATTATATGAATCCTTCCGTCTTTTCAGAATTACGAGGATTGGCGGCGTCCATCGCGGACCTATCCCCCAGAAAATCTTTCCAGCGTTTGCCCGAGATGGCCGCCCCACAGGCAATATCCCTGCAACGCATCATCCTCTCTTCTGGGCAAGGTTAGTGTTATTTTCCCCCTCTCATTGCATTATTATTATTTCGTATAACGATACTATTGTCTTCTGTAGTTTTGGAAGCTGACGACGAAGTTAAGATCCTCGACGGGCTTGGGGATCTTTTAAATCCCCCTTGCATGATTGTGGGTAAGTAAAGTTTTGACGTTGCTCCATCTATTCTTTGTTTGCAAATCTAGCTGATTATTTATGAATCTTGACAGCTTTGCCCATTCTTACCCCGCTGGAATCTCGCATCATTATGCCACCTGGCCCTTATGCCCTACGCACGTCTAAACGGATGGCGAAGCAAAGCCTTCACTCTTTGTCGGCTCTTGATTGGTAGCGATTCTGCGTGTTCGAGTTTAGTTAATTACCGCAATCAAAACGGTTTCGCTTGTAGCTAGCCGGTTGAGTACGGGTCGTCCGCAGGGAGATGGGAATCTTTTTCTATGTGCTTTAACGAGTTAAGTCTAGTTTTCCAGATTTGTTTGTGATTATCTAAGTGTTAAAATGATATGTAAAGAGAGCTTGTTAGGGTTAGGATTAGGTTAGTTTGAGTTAGGAGTCCCTCACTTCTTTCATTGCCACTCTTAATATCGGTGTTACGGTAATCGGCAACAACGGGGATTAGCACGACTAGGAAGGAACTTGCGAGTATAAGCTAGGCTTTCCAACGCTTAAGTTCTTCCTTTTGGTTCTTGTCCGTCCGTTCTTGGCTCTTAGCCATAACCTCCGGTTAATTCAACCACAACCGGTCTCACTACGGAATCACCGCTATCATGTAGGATAGGGTGCCGTAAGGAGCGGATTGTGGTTCAATTAACGGGAGTCGATTTAAGATGTTGGGCAAGGAAAGAGTGAGAGAGATTTCCTTCTCTCAAACTTCCCTTATCCTACCCTAACAAGTATGAAACTACTCACACATCATAATGAAAAGAAAACAAAACAAAAGAGGAAGATAGAAAGAAGGAGATTAGAAGATAACAACTAGCTATTTGCGACCTGTAAGTGCACGGCGACGCCCCGGCCCTCAATCCGACGGCCAAATGCGGAAGCGGTGATAAACTTTAAATTTTACTTGAACTGGCAAACCGCCGCGCACTAATACCCGGATCGAACCATTAATTAGTCCTAGCTAACTACAAGATGAGGGAGAGAGATATACCGACAGATCCGAGTCCTCCGGTCTTCTCGTCATCGTCCCGATCTCCTGCGGAATGTCCTGTCTCCAGCTCACCGCCGGAAGTGCACCACATCGCCTACTTCTTTTACGGGCTCCCACCTCAATGCCGAGGCAACTCGGGCACGAAGCTGGCTAGTCGACGTGCCCAAGATTTGCTGTAGAATATTGTGTAGAACTTGTGTCTCATTTTGGAGTAGTGGATGTTGCCTTTTGAGATGGTGGAGGAATTGATTTTTGAGATGAACTAGAGAGCTTTTCTTAGCACTCTTAGAAAGCCAAAATGCCACACCAAAATGAAAAATCCCTCTCCTACAATAGTGGCCGGCCCAAACCAATGTGAAGGGTGAGAATGGAGAGAAAGACAAGGGAGTGGGTGAGCTATCATGCAAGCATGGATAAAGAGTGATGATTAAAACAAAATCATCACAAACATAAACAAACACTCCAAAACAACCATGATGACTCCAAATGGTCAAGCCATCATGAAGAGGTCAAGAAGTCAAGGTCAAAGGAGCAACCATGATGATCCAACCAATATGCAAAGAACCCCTCCACAAATACTTATTTGCAACAATGCAAATAAGCCCTCCTCCACCAATCTTCGGCCAATGAACGATACAAAGGAAATCGGCCGAAACGAAAAACAAACTGGCAACTCCATAAAACTGGTCCCGTAATAAATTACAGGAAAACCCCCGATACTGTGCATACACACCCGCATCTGTATTTCGACCGAAATACAAATGCAATGAGACAAAATCTACACTGTACTATACTAGGATCCGGCTTAAACCAAAGCCGGCTAGTAATATCCGTTCGATCCTGATCCGTGCAATACCGCACGTATCTGATCGAACCCTGCCATATATCCATACGGCCTATAGTACAAACTGTCTGATCCTGATCCGTGCAATACTGCACGTATCTGATCGGACCTTGCCATATCTCCATACGGCCTCTACAACCTTTCGCCCGAAAGCTGAGTAACAGAATGTGGGGGACTCTAAAGACTCGTCAACACCTTAGTTGTGGATTTAACCACTAGCACGTCAGAGGTATAAGCCATTACGTAACGGGCTACCAGGCATTGACCAAAAGGGATGTCTGTGAGCGAACTCAGCCTGACAACCCTACCGAGCCTGTCAGTGACAATATCCGTACAGTCCGGTCCGTTCGTCTATGAGCATCGCATGGCGGGCCTAGGGGGTTGGTAAAAGTCAGACCTCCAAAAGCGGTACAAATCGTGTCGGAGTGTAGCCCAGAACACCTGAGATACTACTGGAATACCTACCAGTAAATCTCCTGCCTTGGCCAAGGACTTCGTGTAATGGCTCTCCTAGACACAGCGCGACCTCACCCCCAATACCGGGAGAGACGAACCCCTGAAGATACGCTCACTGCCTCCATGTGGCTCGGGACTGTACCCAACTAAAACCTGTTTGCACGACTCCTTTGAGCCGTGGTAGGGTAGTAATCAAAGTACAGTGGGAACTCACACGAGACAAATGACGATCCCCAGGTCGATGAACTAACCTGCACACATGTCACCAGGGAACTGCCATCTGACGTCTGGTATATGACCAACTAGCATGTTCCCGGCGAGTCCTGTCCGGTGTACTCATAACCCAATGAGCACCTGTATACATCTTAGGTGATCCAACTGACACCAGTGGCTTGTGAGACCGGCCACCGCCCCTCGTCGGGGTCTCGACTGTATACACTAGTCTACTCTGGAGTATCGATGCCCTGTCTCGAAACTCACACGACTAGGGACCATTTAAGGATATGCTTATAGACCCCAGCTCCCACTTATATGATCGCCCTCATACTGCTGGTGGTCAAGCAAGAGTCCTAGGGGCTCTATCAACGTGTAATAGCGACTTGTCAGGTCACCTGAAGCAGTACACGATGATAAAGGTAAACCAGATAGCATACTATCATCTCGAGTAAGACTGTCCTACCGGGATAGGTCCTCCATCAATCATTGCAATCACGTACCTGTGACCTAATAATTGACTCTGAGGGCACTATCTCCAACAATCTCCCACTTGCACTCAAGGCTAATTATTGCGATGTCGCATACTCACAGCCCGTGTGATACCGAACATCCAACTCCTCTACTAGTCAGTCTCACAAAGCTCGTTTGCGAAACTATTGCGTTCGAGGAATAGCCTTAGTGAGTGGATCCGCTTTGTTGTTTCTTTCTATGTCTCTCTATATCTCAAGTTCGCGGAGAAAGCCATCTCCCGAAATGAGCAATACCCGTCTTAGAATATGTCTGGATGTCTGATGGGACATAGCTCATAAATGAACTCCAAATCCAAACTTCTTAGACTGTATCGTCAACTGAACTTAATCAGTATCCTGCGCCATGCCACCCTCAGTATTGCCTTGGATCTCCTGTCCAAAATACTGCCCCTCATCAGAAGGAAAAACTATAACTCTGACAACCTCCTTGTCGTCCAGGTCACCTTGGAAGCCTGGAATGATAACTGTCTCCCGAATAAGGCTGTCGTTATCATATCCCTAGAACATCCACTTATGTTCTAAAACTGCTTCCGACTGTTTCTCCAGTATTGGATTAATGTCAACTTATTGCATCTAGTGCAAGAACAACATCTGGTGTGGTACTTGACATCTCATGATTGACTCAATTGCCTGAGCAAGTGATCTGCCAATCATGCACGTCCCTCTCCCCTTTAGTCTGTAAGACACCTTTGGAGAGGGTGACTCCATTACCTGCAGGTACACTACCGCTCTTAGAATGCTGTCAAGTACCCTGATTGGGAAACTACCCAAATCTAGATCTAAAACCATAGATCTAGTAACCAGTATGTCTGATATAATATCCAAGTCCCATATGGAGAAACTACTGTGTGACGACCAAAGTATAACCGATCGTAGTATAGGAGTTTCTTTTCCTACTCTGTGTATGTCATCCAAATACCAGGATATCACACCCTACTACCTTCTCAACAGATCCATCCCTTATTCTGATGAAGTCAAACCAATGACTGTCACGTCAGAAATAGATGATCTATCTCCGCTACATCTGCTTTAGTCTATAAATAAACATAAGCTACCTGTCCACCAATGCTTCCGCTGCTCCCACTGACTACGACAACCCTCTGGCAGAGTCATATAGACGTCCACTTCTAAAACTAGTTTAGAACGACGCTATACTCATCCCCCCGCCGGGTCTCGCAGCCTGGAACAACAGCAATGGTAATTGTGGGTAAACAAGAACTTTCCTGTCACCGTCCTGGAGGCTACCGTAGTACCTCTCGGGTGCCTGAAGTTACCCACCTTATCTGCGGAGTGGCCAATGGAATGTCAATCCAGATTGAATCTTTAGGTTCCTTATCAAATCTTCAGTAATCGTTTGTGGTTCTGGAATCACTTCCAGTTCTACCATACTCCCACTACTGTTTTTCTGAAAAAATCCATTTTTAATAAAACTGTGGCGAGTCTAGAACAATATTGCTATTGTTCATCCAGATGGTAGAAAGTCAACCCTCGTCATAGCCTGGGTCAACCCACAAACAGCCATTACAGAAACGTGCCTTGAGTTGTCCAGCGTCTGGTTTTAATCATAAGCCGGACAACTCCCCGTACCTTAACACCGTTAAGATATGAACTGTACTATATCCAATATAGAACCAGAGGCACTGATTTAACTGAACCAGATCCAAATCATGCAACTGTCTCCAGTGCATGTCAACTAAATGGAAGGAGGCCGATCAGCGTTACTCAACTCAGGAATGCTTCCAATTATGAGTAACCTGAAAGAGAAGCAAAATCTCTTTATCATTACTATCAACTGAATACCATACACAAGTATCTACATCTTCGATCACTTTGAAGAATCCCGATACTTGCTACACCTGGTTTTCTACTCTATTCAAATACCTATAACTTCTCAAAATTCAGACCCTGTGTTTCCGCGAAACACCTATCTAAAAACTGGAGAAGTCATAAGTAAACCGAATATAGTACGAGGACCAACCCCTCTGTCCTGATGGACCCTGGACAACATACAATACTCTGTATAAGTCCCTTGAATCTGATAACTCATTCACTGTGTGTCGTAGGTTGAAAACTGTACTTATGGTTAAGAAGAATTACACCGCTGTTTAATGCTCCTTACCTAACCATCCACTGATATAGGTAAATGTCATCGACATAATATCAAAAGGTATATCTCACTCTATAAAAATAGACGTACAGATATATCAATTTGAAATTGGTGCATAACAGCGGATATTCAAAACCAAATATTTGCCGACCGGCAAACTACCCAGGTGACTTCCTCAAATATCACCGATTACAACGAATCCCGATATAATGAGGATGATCACCCAATTCCCAATAACTTACTCCCACTCATCATCTGTAAAACCATACAGATGTGAGAATCGTACCTGGTAAATACATACCCTGGAGTAAGTATCTAATCGGGAAATCAGTTTTCTTTTAACAGTACACAGTGAAACTGAAATATTGAAATGTCTCGATGGGGTATCCTGGTATTCCTAGTAATGCCTCTTCCAGATTCACAACTGTAACCGTATAGTTCTTTGCCACCTCTCCAAATCCCTTCATATGTCTTTAGTCATTACCTTCTGCACACCCCTTTAGGCCAAATGGTTTTCTTCCTTCCCTACCGTTCGGCACCAGCCTATGGTTTGGAAGAAGACTATCCAATAAGCATGATGGGTGTACTGTCCTAATCCTAGGAACACTCGCAATGCGAGAGAAGGTGAGGATAAAAGACAACCGAATGAACTTTATTCCTATTTCTCCTGAACCAGAATCCATCCCCGAACTGGAACAAGTTCCTTTCGAGTTCGTATATAACCATACGATGGAATATCCAAATAAACTGTGGATCTTCGTAGTGATACGGAGTGTCCTGGAGAAATTCAAAGGTGATTTTAGGATTGGCGAAGAAATACCTGGTTTGGTCATGAATATCTGTTGCAATTTACTTTGCCCTCTTACTAATCCCTTGCTTTGTCTTAACTTAATACCTTCTGCACACCATCGTTATGCTAATTGGTTTTCTTCATTCCCTACCGGTCGGCACCAGCCTAAGGTTTGGAAGAAGACAATGCAATTTGCGTAATAGGTGTACTACCCCTAAACCAAGGAGTACTCGTAACCTGAGAGAGGGTAAAAGGAAAAGACAACTGAATAATCCTATCCGTTTTCTCCAGAACCTGAAACCATCCTCGAATAAATTCTTTCGAGTTCGTATCTAACCATACGATGGTTTTGTCCAATGGAAGTGGACGTTCGTAGTAAAACGGGGTGTCCTGGAGAAAAGGGTAAAAGTGGGAGTGGCAATGAGGTCTGCAACTCTGACAATCCAAAAGCCAGTGTTTAAGAAGGTTCGGTTAATTTGGTCACTGAGTCATAGTCTTAGGGTCGGGTCAATGGTCGCTGCCAAAGAGAGAGAAAAAAGAAACACTCAGCGTGC
Source organism: Agapanthus africanus (assembly GCA_030015575.1). Classification (NCBI taxonomy): domain Eukaryota; kingdom Viridiplantae; phylum Streptophyta; class Magnoliopsida; order Asparagales; family Amaryllidaceae; genus Agapanthus; species Agapanthus africanus. The sequence continues at coordinate 57,622,917 of CM057349.1, read as the reverse complement.
ACTCTAACCTAGATCAGAATGGTTACCAATTTATCTAATCAGGAAACCTCCCACTGTACCGTCAAATTCTCCTCCAAACCTAAAAGAAGAATTAGTCGGGAACACCCGAGGAGTAAACCAACTCATCAGTGGGAATCGGGATCCAACTATCATCGCATGATAACGTGACGGAATCCGCTCACGGTGTCACACTCCAGAAGGTATGCGCATATCTGGCAAGTTTCAGTTCTTTTGAAACTCCCGATGTGATTTCTGCCCCATGCTCTTATGACCTTGACGAAGGCCAACAAATCATAAGTCACATGTCAAGTTCTACCCGTCATTCTCCAGGTTGATTTGAACCCACCCGCACAAGCCCTTGACGAAGGCCAACAAGGCTATACGACTGTCCCAAACCAACGCATCTATCTATGCTGCAGAAAGGCAACAAGCAGCTACCATACACTATGCCTTGACGAAGGCCAACAAACATAGCATGAATACTATGTGCTACCCGTCTGAAACGATGGAGGGCTATGAATGGTTTCTGGCGAAAACCTTTAACGTAAAGAACTTGATATCGTCGAAGGAACGGATAGCTTTTTAGAAAATATAGTGGCGAAAACCTTTGCTAAAGAGGTCACTCCCGGTGAAGGGATCTCGGCTCTTTCCCCGTAGAATGAGGTGCAGGATATTCCAACTGAATACCACGATGCAAAGCAAAAGTAATCGGCTATAGTGAAGTCATTGCCCTGACGCAAACTTTTTGTCCAAGGGGTCACTCCCGGTGAAGGGATCTCGGCCCTTGCCTCGTCGACTGAGGAGCAGGATATTCCAACTGAATACCACGATGCAAAACAAAAGTGAACGTCCATGCAATAACAGCTTTTTGAGAAGTGTTCCAACAACATCAGATTAGGTTTGTTTTTAAACTTGCATTGATCCGAATCAACGCAGTCCCATCAATTGATCACACCAAAAAGAACGAAAATATACTGATGTACGTATATGCCATCCGCATTCGCCACTGGGTCCCGTCATTACCCGTTAGGTTAGCTTACTAACGACAGAGCGGGGACTGGACTAGCGCGGATGCAAAACATATATTACATCTACTAATATATATACCAATATATTATATTTCGCTCAAGGCGTGAAAGAAATGCAACATCACAGAAATGTACAGCATCACAGAAACAATACAGATATCTGGGATCCCCGGGTTTCACAGAGCCACTACTGAAACCCGACGTTCCCCTGGTCGTATGGATAGCCTGTGCAATGAAATCCTAGACCCCTATGGGCGCGGCAAGTCACCCGCCAAAACCTGAAGCGAGGCAGCCCCCTTCAGCATCGTGAATGGACCACCCAGCACTTCACGGAATCCGGTAACTTGGGCACCCCTCCTGGGTCAACCTGTACCCCCTACGAGTGAGGTGAATAGCCCGCCAATCCTAGAGTAAAGCCCCTTCCGTCTCAATGCCATGAGATGCGGGCTTGTTGCCCTCCAGAACTCGGCTATCCGTGCACCCCTCCGCGGGGCAATCCTAGTACAGAAAGTAAAATATACATACAACGGGTACATCGACTGCAACCAGGTCGTGCCCCAAAATAATAATACAAACAGGCAGTGACGGCAGTCCACATGTCGGACGCTCGCCCCGCAATATCAAATGTACATAATACAACAAAACTGTACTAGCATTGCATCCAGGCTATCCCCCACGACCAATCCGCAACATCACAGCAAAAACAGAACATCAACGTGAAAGTCACGTTCGCAAATCCGTCTAACCGGGCTATAGCAGTTAGACCGGATTTACCGATCGAGTGACATTCATGGTCGTAGATATAATGTAAATACTGTGAAATAATGTGTTTAAAATATCCGATCAATCAAATTTTAACAAGTGGGCCCCCAAGCATTACTGTAGCAGATCAAGAAATTCTGGGCCCAATATTAATATTCCAAAACCCCAATTTTAACCCCAGAAAGATACTGTAGAAATTTGGTGCAGGAATCTCCACAGTGTGCTGCGGAACCGCGGCGAGAAGGGGGTGTTTGCAGCGGTTCCGCGCTCCCACAGTGGAGTCACTTCATCGAATTTTTACAGAGCTCTTATATTTTCCAGTACATCACTTTTCTGTAACCTGAAAAATTTTTCGACACCAAAAAATTTCAACAGAAAACTGATGTGAACAAAAGTGTAGATTTTGGAATTTTGGTCGATCGGAAATGCAAAACACATTAAACAAAGCTAGACTAAGTTAATGGCGAGGCTCTGATACCACTGTAAGTGCACGGCGACGCCCCGGCCGTCAATCCGACGGCCAAATGCGGAAGCGGTGATAAACTTTAAATTTTACTTGAACTGGCAAACCGCCGCGCACTAATACCCGGATCGAACCATTAATTAGTCCTAGCTAACTACAAGATGGGGGAGAGAGATATACTGACAGATCCGAGTCCTCCGGTCTTCTCGTCATCGTCCCGATCTCCTGCGGAATGTCCTGTCTCCATCTCGCCGCCGGAAGTGCACCACATCGCCTACTTCTTTTACGGGCTCCCACCTCAATGCCGAGGCAACTCGGGCACGAAGCTGGCTAGTCGACGTGCCCAAGATTTGCTGTAGAATATTGTGTAGAACTTGTGTCTCATTTTGGAGTAATGGATGTTGCCTTTTGAGATGGTGGAGGAATTGATTTTTGAGATGAACTAGAGAGCTTTTCTTAGCACTCTTAGAAAGCCAAAATGCCACACCAAAATGAAAAATCCCTCTCCTACAATAGTGGCCGGCCCAAACCAATGTGAAGGGTGAGAATGGAGAGAAAGACAAGGGAGTGGGTGAGCTATCATGCAAGCATGGATAAAGAGTGATGATTAAAACAAAATCATCACAAACATAAACAAACACTCCAAAACAACCATGATGACTCCAAATGGTCAAGCTATCATGAAGAGGTCAAGAAGTCAAGGTCAAAGGAGCAACCATGATGATCCAACCAATATGCAAAGAACCCCTCCACAAATACTTATTTGCAACAATGCAAATAAGCCCTCCTCCACCAATCTTTGGCCAATGAACGATACAAAGGAAATCGGCCGAAACGAAAAACAAACTGGCAACTCCATAAAACTGGTCCCGTAATAAATTACAGGAAAAACCCCGATACTGTGCATACACACCCGCATCTGTATTTCGACCGAAATACAAATGCAATGAGACAAAATCTACACTGTACTATACTAGGATTCGGCTTAAACCAAAGCCGGCTAGTAATATCCGTTCGATCCTGATCCGTGCAATACCGCACGTATCTGATCGAACCCTGCCATATATCCATACGGCCTATAGTACAAACTGTCTGATCCTGATACGTACAATACTGCACGTATATGATCGGACCTTGCCATATCTCTATACGGCCTCTACAACCTTTCGCCCGAAAGCTGAGTAACAGAATGTGGGGGACTCTAAAGACTCGTCAACACCTTGGTTGTGGATTTAACCACTAGCACGTCAGAGGTATAAACCAATACGTAACGGGCTACCAGGTATTGACCAAAAGGGATGTCTGTGAGCGAACTTAGCCTGACAACCCTACCGAGCCTGTCAGTGACAATATCCGTACAGTCCGGTCCGTTCGTCTATGAGCATCGCATGGCGGGCCTAGGGGGTTGGTAAAAGTCAGACCCCCAAAAGCGGTACAAGTCGTGTCGGAGTGTAGCCCAGAACACCTGAGATACTACTGGAATACCTACCAGTAAATCTCCTGCCTTGGCCAAGGACTTCGTGTAATGGCTCTCCTAGACACAGTGCGACCTCACCCCCAATACCGGGAGAGACGAACCCCTGAAGATACGCTCACTGCCTCCATGTGGCTCGGGACTGTACCCAACTAAAACCTGTTTGCACGACTCCTTTGAGCCGTGGTAGGGTAGTAATCAAAGTACAGTGGGAACTCACACGAGACAAATGACGATCCCCAGGTCGATGAACTAACCTGCACACATGTCACCAGGGAACTGCCATCTGACGTCTGGTATATGACCAACTAGCATGTTCCCGGCGAGTCCTGTCCGGTGTACTCATAACCCAATGAGCACCTGTATACATCTTAGGTGATCCAACTGACACCAGTGGCTTGTGAGACCGGCCACCGCCCCTCGTCGGGGTCTCGACTGTATACACTAGTCTACTCTGGAGTATCGATGCCCTGTCTCGAAACTCACACGACTAGGGACCATTTAAGGATATGCTTATAGACCCCAGCTCCCACTTATATGATCGCCCTCATACTGCTGGTGGTCAAGCAAGAGTCCTAGGGGCTCTATCAACGTGTAATAGCGACTTGTCAGGTCACCTGAAGCAGTACACGATGATAAAGGTAAACCAGATAGCATACTATCATCTCGAGTAAGACTGTCCTACCGGGATAGGTCCTCCATCAATCATTGCAATCACGTACCTGTGACCTAATAATTGACTCTGAGGGCACTATCTCCAACACGACCTCACCTTGGCAAGGATCAAGCGTAAGCATCATGGTTGTTTTAAGGATAAAGAAAAAGAGAATGAAAGAAACAACAATAAATAACAACAACTACTTATCAATTAACGATTACAAGCGATTAACATAAAAAGAGCAAGACAAGTATAATAACAAAATGAACTTCTTTATTCATCATTCTTCACTCACAAAAGCTCACTACAAGTTTTTCAATGGAGAAGAGATGAGAAGAGGAAGAAGAACAAGTATTCTAAACCCTAAAAAATACAAGATTATGCACCCTTGGCTTCACAAGGTTCTGGGCTATTTATAGGCTGGAGAATGAAATCCTAGGGCAAAATTCTGGACCCTCATAAAAAGACCAACATACCCCTAAAATCCCAACTGCTGCCGCCACCGTACGGCCGCGGTTCCGCGGCCTAAGCATGCTTAGGCCGCGGTTCCGCGGCCTAATAGAGCAGTTGGCTCCTAGGTTTTCTTGTGCTTCCCTGGTTCTGTGTGCCCTTTATTCTGGTATATGTATTTTCTCATATTTTCTTCACGATTTTTCCAGAATTTCTGTTGAGCAAAAGGTGATTTGATGTGGATCTTTTTGTCATGATTTCCTCGAGCTCTGTGTAGATTTCTTGGATCTTGTGCTGCCATTGAGCCTTGTGCATGAAAACGACATTGATTTGCCATTTTGTCTCTTAAACTGGTGTGTGGCAACAGACGGATAAAGAGTGGAGATCCGTGTTTTATCTGTGGTTGGCAGGAACCCGGGTTTTGTCGTGTTTTTCCATGAATTTCACCGTTTAGAGCCGAGAACCTGTATCCTGCAATTGACTAGAAAACACGGCTCAAGAGTATCTACCGATATGCAATGTGATAAAAATTGGGCGGTATGAAAATGCAAAAATCTGATATGAACAAATACCCCCAAACTTATCATTTGCTCGTCCCGAGCAAAGCCAATTTATTCACAAAAAAAAAAAATTCCTAACCTCACTTTCGCAGGGAACGCGATTGCACTGAGCATGTGCAACAAGCCGTTAAACCTCTAGGTGTCCCTAGTAGGAGGAGTGTTGTCTCCTGAGGGTTTTCAGCGGATACTACCCACAAAATCCGGTCAAGCTAGTTTTGCAAAATAACTATGATTCAAATCCTAAAGTTTTGTTTCAGAAAATAACAATTCTATGATCCCAAGTCTAGATTATCAAACCCTTATTTTTCACACCTCACTTCTTATTTAACTACAGATTTTATATGTCTTTACGTGCAGTGCAAATAGTGTCGTTAGGTTTCCAGAAGGATCGATTTACGTCATCATGTCACACAATAAAGCCCAGATAAAAATTTTGAAAGGATCACATAAGTTTTATAAAGAGTTAAGCATTTTTCAAGTTTCGTTTTCCAGTAAAGTTTCAACTTTAGAATTTCTATCTTCCTTAACAGGAAACTAGGTCTTATTTTTCACTCCACCTTTTTCTTGTTTTCATTTCATACACACCTCTGTGAACGTGCAATAGTCTTTATCATAGAATAAAACCTTCATATCTCCGCTAATTTTTTTTTTATAAAAGCCTGTCTTTTATCAAGATTATTCTCACACAAAGAACCGTTAGGAATTTTAACTCGGAGAGAACACTTGCTTGACTTTGTTTTAATCTGGACTTTCTAGGCTTCTTAGCGAGTTTTGGGCCAATGCACCCAAACCAGTTGGCTTTAGGGCATTAGGTGTAGAAACACCCCAGCGGACTTAATTACTCAAGTTACCTAGGTCCACAAACAAAAGACAGTTTGGCGTGAAAATCATGATGATTTAATACGAACGGAGATATAGCCGGCAGTTCAATTATTTTTTTGGATAAAAGACGTGTTTAGTGGGTTTTGGTGTGTAATTATTCCAATCAAGTTCCAGATGGGTTATTTTTCAGACTTAGTTCCAATTAAGGCATCAATAACATTCCTTCATATTCACTCACTTCATAAACTATTCTTGATATTACTTATTTCCGAACAAACCTATTTGATCCTCAGAAAATCATTTATACATTTAAAAGTTTTTAGACATAAAAGACTTGTCATCTAATTCCTAAAAACTCACGACACGTGTAGTGTGATGTAAAGACGTATATCAGCTATAGTTAACTTCAAAGGAGAGTTATCTTTCAGGTTTTCAAAATCTAAAAATAAGATTTAGTTATTTTTATTTTATCAAACAAAACCGTCGAAATGTTGAATCAGAGTCCTCCCACTAGCTAACTTGACAGAAAAGTTTTTATATTTTTATATTTTTATGGATTTTATGGATTTTAATATGCAGATGCAAAATATACATATGAATGCGAAGGTTAGAGATGCATACCGAGCGTACCCCCAAACTTAAACTGGACAGTGTCCTCACTGTCATTGCTTGAAGAGATCATTTGAAGGGTCAAAATTGTCGGTTAGCGATGCACAATTTTTTTTTTTGTTTTTAAGGAAAAGAAAAAGAAAAAGAATATCCACAAATATATACAAAATGGTTTATACATACCCCCAAACTTATTTGGAACAGTGTCCACTTGTTCTTGGCTGGATAACCGAAGTTTGGAGGTAGGCAGAGGAAGATTAGGCAGGGTAAACTGGCTCCTGTAAGAACAGGAGCTCCTCTGTTGGTTCGGCGCTAAGGTACGGTTTAAGTCGGTGTCCGTTCACTTTGAAAAATGAACCGTCCTTCGGATTCTCCAAATCCACAGCGCCCTGCGGATACACATTCCGCACAAAATACGGCCCTTTCCAGCGAGATCTGAGCTTTCCTGGATGGAAGTGAAGTCGGGTGTCGTAAAGCAGTACCTGCTGACCAGGTACGAAAGTTTTGCGCAAAAGGTGTTTATCGTGAAACACTTTCGTTCGGTTCTTAACGACAACCGCGTTATCGTAAACCTCATCCCTAAGCTCGCTCAGTTCGTTCAACTGCAGCTTCCGATTGCTACCCGCATCTTCAAGAGACAGATTCAGCTCCTTTATCGCCCAAAATGCGCGATGCTCTATTTCGACAGGTAGGTGGCAGGCTTTTCCGTATACAAGCCGATAGGGAGACGTGCCAAGGTCAGTCTTATAAGCGGTTCGAAATGCCCAAAGGGCATCAGTGAGTTTCAGCGACCAATCCTTACGGTTCTTGGAAACCGTTTTCTCCAGTATCTGCTTGATATGCCGATTTGAAACTTCGGCCTGCCCGCAGGTTTGAGGGTGGTAGGGCGTAGAGAGCTTGTGATTAATGGAATATTTCCGCATCAAGGCCTCGAAAGTCTTATTGCAGAAATGACTTCCATTGTCACTAATGATCGCTCGGGGGTGCCCAAACCGGGAAAAAATGTTTTCCTTAAGAAACCTAACGACAACCTTGTTGTCGTTAGTCCGGCTGGGCACAGCCTCGACCCATTTAGAGACGTAATCAACAGCGAGAAGGATGTACAAGTTCCCAAAAGAGCTGGGAAACGGCCCCATGAAATCTATCCCCCAAACATCGAAAATCTCCACAACCAAGATTGGTTGGAGCGGCATCTCGTTCCTCCGGGATATCCGGCCCAAGTGTTGGCACTGGGAGCAAGTCTTGCAATAGTCATGAGCTTCTTTGAAGAGTTGTGGCCAGTAGAAACCACATTGCAAGATCTTCTCAGCTGTCTTTCTGGGGCCAAAATGCCCGCCACACGCTTGATCGTGGCAAAATGACAGCACACTCTTGAATTCCACATCAGGGACACACCGACGAATAATCTGGTCGGGACAGTACTTGAACAGATAGGGTTCATCCCAGTAAAAGTGTTTTACTTGGGATAAGAAGCGAAGTCTGTCCTGACTTGACCATTCAGTCGGTAGTAATCCCGTGGCCAAATAGTTCACAATATCTGCGAACCAGGGTTCGCAAGATACTGTCAAGAGCTGTTCATCCGGGAAAACGTCATTGATCGGAATTGGAAGCGAAGGCGAAGAAGGAAGTCGTGAGAGATGGTCGGCAACTACGTTTTCACATCCTCGTTTGTCCTTAATGACAAGGTCAAACTCTTGAAGCAAGAGGATCCAACGTATTAACCGAGATTTTGCATCTTTCTTCGCAAAAAGATGGCGCAGAGCAGAATGGTCGGTGTAGACAATGACTGGAGAGCCGATGAGGTAGGGCCTGGACTTTTCTAAAGCAAATACAACAGCCAAGAATTCCTTCTCAGTTGTTGTATAATTGAGTTGGGCATCGTTCAGGGTTCGGCTCGCATAATAGATTACGTGCGGCATCTTGTTGATGTGTTGTCCAAGGACAGCACCAATGGCAAAGTCGGATGCATCGCACATAATCTCAAATGGGTGCGTCCAGTCAGGTGAAGAAAGAACGGGAGCAGAAGTGAGTGAGCTTTTCAATGACTCAAATGCAGTCACACAGCTCGAGTTGAAGGCGAATGGCGTATCCTTGGCCAGCAAAAGAGTCAAGGGCTTAGCAATCTTGCTAAATTCCTTGATGAACCGTCTATAGAAACCGGCATGGCCAAGGAAGGCTCGGATATCTCTGACGCATCGGGGAGGAGGTAGATTGGAAATGACCTCAATCTTTGCTTTGTCAACCTCTATGCCATTTTGCGAGATGATATGTCCTAAGACAATACCTTCGCGCACCATGAAGTGGCACTTCTCCCAATTCAAAGTGAGATTCTTGTCCTTACATCGGGTAAGGACAACGTCAAGATGCAGCAAACACTCGTTGAAGGAATCGCCGAAGATGGAGAAATCATCCATGAAAATCTCCAGAAATTTTTCCACCATGTCTGAGAAGATTCCCATCATACACCGCTGGAAGGTAGCGGGCGCATTGCATAACCCAAAGGGCATGCGACGATATGCGAACGTGCCGAAAGGACAAGTGAAAGTGGTCTTGTCCTGGTCTTTTTCGGCGATGGGAATTTGATTATAGCCGGAGTAGCCATCAAGAAAACAGTAGTACTCGTGTCCGGCCAATCGTTCAAGCATCTGGTCAATGAAAGGTAGCGGAAAGTGGTCTTTCCGCGTTGCGGCGTTGAGTTTTCTGTAATCAATGCATACTCGCCACCCAGTTTGGGTGCGAGTAGGGATTAACTCGTTCGCCTCGTTGGTTATGACCGTGATGCCCGACTTCTTGGGGACAACATGAATGGGGCTCACCTACTGGCTATCAGAGATAGGGTAAATGATACCACTATCTAGACATTTTACGATCTCCTTCTTCACAGCCTCTTTCATGACTGGATTGAGCCGTCTTTGTGGATCCCGGGCTGGTTTGGCTTCATCCATCAGATGAATGCGATGTTCAACGATCAGGGGACTAATCCCCTTGATGTCCGCCATGGACCAGCCAAAAGCTTGCCTGTTGCTGTGCAAGACCGCGAGAAGGGCTTTCTCTTGCTCTGGAGATAGAGAAGCCGAGATGATGACAGGGAGGGTCTCGTTCTCACCTAAGTAAGCGTACTTAAGGTGAGACGGCAAAGGCTTGAGTTCGAGCGTTGGAGGTGAAACGATGGAAGGCAAGATTGGTGAAACGGTCTCGAACTCAAAAGATTCCAGCAAACGTTCAAAACGAGTGTAAGCGACCGAGTCGGATGGTTCAGGTAACTCATCCGGAAATTCGAAGGATTCAAACTCGGGTTGCGAGCGGCTAAGATCGTTCAAGAATGTGAAACACTCGTAGTCGTTGTCGGGCGCAGAAACAACAGCAGGTTCGAGGAGGAACGCACTAGTGGCGTCAAGATTATCGTGATCAAACAGAAACTCCTCGAATTCACATTCTTTTGGGGTGATCTCCTGGATCGAGCAGACGTCCAGTATATGAGCATTAGGTTCGGAGGGCTGATTCCCTAACCTAAAAATGTTGAGTTCAATCGTCATGTTTCCAAAAGAGAGGTTCATCGAACCATTGCGACAATTGATCACAGCATTTGAGGTTGCAAGGAATGGGCGACCGAGTATCACCAGAATTTGATTCCGGGGGTTAGCTACAGGCTGTGTGTCTAATACAATGAAGTCAACGGGGAATATGAAGTCCCCGACTTTGATTAACACATCCTCTAGCTCACCCCTAGGATGGGTGATCGATCGGTCGGCCATTTGGAGAGTACAGTGTGTGGGTTTCAGCTCTCCTACGCCTAATTGCTCGTATACTGAGTACGGAAGCAGGTTAACACTGGCACCAAGATCTAATAGTGCGCGGTTGATGTTCTTATCCCCAATGGTAATAGAAATCGTAGGACAGCCAGGGTCCTTCCGTTTTTGTGGTAAAGATTGGGTAAGGGCATCACTCACAGCACTAGCCAAGAAAACTTTCTTGGGTACCTGAGACTTCCTCTTTTTCGTGCACAAGTCCTTTAAGATTTTCGCGTAGGACGGGACTTGTTGGACAGCATCTAAAAGAGGAATGTTAATGTTAACCTGCTTAAATAACTCCAGAATCTTCTCCATTTGAGGATTTTGTTTATTAGACCTCAACCGGTTTGGAAATGGGACGTTTTTAAAATTGGTTGAGTCTAATGCTTGTGGAGGAGATTGTGGAGTAGGAACGGATCCCAGAACAGGTGTTTTCGTGGAGTGAGAAGTGGGTCCATTCAAAGCAGAAGAAGAGGAAGGAGAGCCTTGTGAAGAACGGAGAATAGGCTCAGAAGAAGAAGAAGCAGGAGACGAAGAAGAAGAAGAAGAAGCGGCCGGGGTGTCATCGTTGATCCGTGTGCCAATGTTGTTTTGCAGCATCCTTCCCGATCTCAATGTGGTCACGGCACTCACATTATGGTTCTGTTGTTCAAGAGCAACATGTACATTCTGTGGGTGACCGGGATTTGGGAGTGGCTGGGACGGGAGCTTCCCCTTCTCTCGCTCGCTTAAGGCTGCATTCAGTTGTGCAATTTGGGCCTCGATGGTCTTGATGCTTTGCCCATGAGCGGCAGTGTGTTGCACTAAGGACTGAATGGAAGACTGGATGTTGGCAGTGGATTGAGTCGATTGTTTAACGAACGCCTCCAAACTTCGTTCGAGCGAGGAAACCTTATCGTTGTTCGACGGAACAAAGTTGTTTGGTGGAAAAAAATTGTTGGGTGCAAAGTTGTTCGTCTGATTTTGAAACGGTGAAGGGCTGCTGAAATTGATGTTGAGTTTGTTGTTGCGCTTGTTGTTGCGGTGGAGGGGGCTTTTGGAAATTGTTGCCTTGGAATTGATTCTGATTCTGATTCCAGGCGAAATTGGGGTGGTTCCTCCAACCGGGATTGTAGGTGGAAGAGTATGGATCATTCCTCGGTCTTTGCTGGAATGCAGCATTAACCTGATCCAGTCCCTGCGATGGTGGATTGTAAGGACACTCTTCGGTTAAGTGAGAAAGATTGGAACAACAAGCGCAAATGGTGCGAAGGGGGAGAACAGGGGTAGGAGCAGGAGAAGAAAATTTGCTCTCTATCGCTTCAAGCTTTCTCGTTATTGCAGCCATTTCAGCTTTCATCGCAATAGAGACGTCAAGTTGGTGAATTCTTACCCTAGACTGACCGGTAGAAGTGGAGGTAGAAGAAGAATTCGTCGGTCTGGTGCTCTCCCAATGTTGCGTTTGCTCCGCAAGGTCGTCAAAGAATTGCCACGCTTCCTCGTCAGATTTTGATAGGAAGTGGCCCTGACAGATGGTTTCCAACAACTGCTTCGTTGCTGGGTTCAGGCCCTCGTATAAGGTTTGGCAAAGTTGCCATCTCTCGATACCATGGTGAGGACACTGAACAAGAAGGTCTTTGTACCGGTCAAAGCACTTCCAGAAGGGTTCAGAAGGAAGCTGAGAGAATTGGTTGATTTCATTGCGAATCCTTGCGGTTTTATGATTCGGATAAAATTTCTTTAGAAACGCTTTTACAAACTCGTCCCAACTGGTTATGGAATGGCAAGCGGTGCTATACAGCCATTTTTCAGCAAGATCGCATAAAGTGAACGGAATGACCCATAGGTGTATAGCATCGTCCGACAGTTGGGTAGTTTTCATCATGGCACAAACGTTTTGAAATTTATTGATGAAGATATAGGCATCTTCAGATTCAAGCCCATGAAATCGTGGAAGCATGTTGATGAAGTGGGGCTTAATTTCAAAATTATCCCCATTGGCCGGTGGAAGAGAAAGGCAGGTGGGAAGTGCAGAACGGGTGGGATAGAAACGATCCTGGAGCGCGATTCGCTGCGGCGCTACAACAGGCGGTGGTGGTGGGTTATTGGTCTCCGTAGGAGGTGGAGCCAATCCAGGGATAGTCAAAGAGATGTTCGGATTAAATCCTGACATCGCGGAAGAAGAGGTTGGTGATGGTGAAGGTGAAGATGTATGAACAGAATTCCGGTCAACGTCGGAGTTGGCCGGCAATGGTAAAGGTGAAAGAGGAGTGGACGGAGTTTCGACGTCTGAGTCGATCGCGTAGTCGGTAGCGACTAACGTAACGCGGACTAGGAGGGTGCTAGTGTCCCGAGTCTAAGCGGACATACACTAAACGAGTTTAGTATAGTCAAAGCGGAGAAGGTGAGGGTAAGAAAACGTCAATGGAGAAAGGCGATGGGTGGTGGGTGAAAAATGGATTTTGGCGACAAAGGGCAAGTTTTTATAAAAGTTTTATATTTTTTTCTTTTTTTTTTTTAGAAAGAGCTTTACAGAAATGTGTACGGATTTACGGCTTTAAGCAATCACAAACAAGATATGCACAATCACACCTAGATCTAGTGTCACCTAGGTCAGCTAGACAGCTCCTAACTGTTCCAAAGAACTAGAAACAGGACCTCAAACTGCCTCTTCTCCGCCAATTGCGGCCAGATAAGTGCCAGGTAAGTGGGAGGTTGTCCAACGCTTTCGCGAAGTTCCTTAATTAAATAACCACTTGCCTTCGTCACACTTGCCTAGACACCGCAAAGTCAGGATAGGATAAACGGCCGATGCCTGTAATTAGTCCTCTGTCCTATTGAGCGTGAAGTCTTTAGGGCTGAGTCTAGTATTTTTTAATTTAACAATGGTCAATGCATATGCTTTTTGTGATTTCTGGGGTCCTGGGAAGGGTGATGAAATCCCCACCCAATCTGAATTGGTTTCAAGCCCCTTAAGTCCGTATTAATGAATGCAAAGCGGTAACAAATCAACTGCAAACAATTTTTATTTTTAGCGCGGCGCAAAGAATCCTGCACAAGAACAGTTTATTGGAAGGGGGAAGAGAGTTTGCGCAAAGAATGCTGCAGAAAACACAATTTATTGGTGTCCAGAGGAGTGAGGAGGAGGAGAGAAACACTTACAGGGAAATTGGAACCCTGAGGCCACCAAACGGCCGCGGAACCGCGGCCTAAGCTAGCTTATGCCGCGGAACCGCGGCAATATGGTGGGCTTGGATCTTCATTTTTCTGGGTTATGCTCAGTTGGGTGTCCTCTTGTTGTCTGGATGTCCTGAATCTTGAATTGTTCACTGTATCTGCTCCAGAATTTTTCAATAGACCGTCTTTTTCGTTTTGATCCGTCGCGGTGTAGCCGCGAAATATGGGTCTATCTTCCCACGTCTTTGGCACTGAACTTGAACTCCGTATTATCCTGCACACTTGCACAAAAACTAATCAAAAATAACAAGATTATTTTTTTACAAAGTATATTTTTTTTTGTTTTGTTTTTCGGTTGTTTTTATATTCACAAGTTAACCCGAAATTACACAAAGAAATAAACTACCGTCTCCCCGGCAACGGCGCCATTTGATTGGTAGCGATTCTGCGTGTTCGAGTTTAGTTAATTACCGCAATCAAAACGGTTTCGCTTGTAGCTAGCCGGTTGAGTACGGGTCGTCCGCAGGGAGATGGGAATCTTTTTCTATGTGCTTTAACGAGTTAAGTCCAGTTTTCCAGATTTGTTTGTGATTATCTAAGTGTTAAAATGATATGTAAAGAGAGCTTGTTAGGGTTAGGATTAGGTTAGTTTGAGTTAGGAGTCCCTCACTTCTTTCATTGCCACTCTTAATATCGGTGTTACGGTAATCGGCAACAATGGGGATTAGCACGACTAGGAAGGAACTTGCGAGTATAAGCTAGGCTTTCCAACGCTTAAGTTCTTCCTTTTGGTGCTTGTCCGTCCGTTCTTGGCTCTTAGCCATAACCTCCGGTTAATTCAACCACAACCGGTCTCACTACGGAATCACCGCTATCATGTAGGATAGGGTGCCGTAAGGAGCGGATTGTGGTTCAATTAACGGGAGTCGATTTAAGATGTTGGGTAAGGAAAGAGTGAGAGAGATTTCCTTCTCTCAAACTTCCCTTATCCTACCCTAACAAGTATGAAACTACTCACACATCATAATGAAAAGAAAACAAAACAAAAGAGGAAGATAGAAAGAAGTAGATTAGAAGATAACAACTAGCTATTTGCGACCTCACCTTGGCAAGGATCAAGCGTAAGCATCATGGTTGTTTTAAGGATAAAGAAATAGAGAATGAAAGAAACAACAATAAATAACAACAACTACTTATCAATTAACGATTACAAGCGATTAACATAAAAAGAGCAAGACAAGTATAATAACAAAATGAACTTCTTTATTCATCATTCTTCACTCACAAAAGCTCACTACAAGTTTTTCAATGGAGAAGAGATGAGAAGAGGAAGAAGAACAAGTATTCTAAACCCTAAAAAATACAAGATTATGCACCCTTGGCTTCACAAGGTTCTGGGCTATTTATAGGCTGGAGAATGAAATCCTAGGGCAAAATTCTGGACCCTCATAAAAAGACCAACATACCCCTAAAATCCCAACTGCTGCCGCTACCGTACGGCCGCGGTTCCGCGGCCTAAGCATGCTTAGGCCGCGGTTCCGCGGCCTAATAGAGCAGTTGGCTCCTAGGTTTTCTTGTGCTTCCCTGGTTCTGTGTGCCCTTTATTCTGGTATATGTATTTTCTCATATTTTCTTCACGATTTTTCCAGAATTTCTGTTGAGCAAAAGGTGATTTGATGTGGATCTTTTTGTCATGATTTCCTCGAGCTCCGTGTAGATTTCTTGGATCTTGTGCTGCCATTGAGCCTTGTGCATGAAAACGACATTGATTTGCCATTTTGTCTCTTAAACTGGTGTGTGGCAACAGACGGATAAAGAGTGGAGATCCGTGTTTTGTCTGTGGTTGGCAGGAACCCGGGTTTTGTCGTGTTTTTCCATGAATTTCACCGTTTAGAGCCGAGAACCTGTATCCTGCAATTGACTAGCAAACACGGCTCAAGAGTATCTACCGATATGCAATGTGATAAAAATTAGGCGGTATGAAAATGCAAAAATCTGATATGAACAGCTCTCATCGAAGATCTTCGTGCTGGTAGCTCGATCACGGCCGAAGAATTTGCTGCTGAAACCAACATTTCTCTCCCCTTTCTTGCTGCTTACCATGATGAAACACTGGTGCATGTCTGGGTCAAGTTTTGTCGTCGGGTGGAGTCTTGCTTACATAGTCTTGAGTGCACGCGCCTTCCTTCAGAGGTCATGGCTGCAAAGGCGAGCTTACGGGGGCTGGTTGAATGGTGTGCCGCAAATATGCCGTCATGTGAGAAGAGGCTCAACCGAAAATTTTCGGAGTGGGAGCTAGCTTTAAATGCGCTGGGGGAACTTCAGGCCGAACTCACGGCTAAGACCACTCGTGCGTATGAACTTTGGCGGGTGCTTCAAGAAGCTATCAGGGAGGTGGTGGCCATTGACAAAGTTGTTATTTTTACTCGCGAGATGGTTGAAGCTCACAAAGTTTCTGAAAAGGAGCTTGAAAGTCGGCTCGCCTCGTATCAGGCTCAACAGTTTCAGGCGGAGACCCGTCTCATAGCAATAACAAAACATGAAGCCGAGACACAGCGGAAGAAAGAAGAACTGACGAGTCTATTAAATTGTCCGCCGGCTTAAAAAAATGTATATGTTTCTTTTTATTCTCCTTTTGTACATACTCCTGAATGAGAGTATTTTTTGATTCTTTTATAGATTGTACTTTGTATTCATTTTGATTCATGAATAAAAGACATATTTTGTTTCATGGTGGTGTGTACCTTTTCAGCAAATGCATTTTGTAAATAACCTATTTTTATCTTCTTGTATGACAGCGATGGCTTAAGAGTCAGGTTCAGATCTGCCTCCTAAGGCTTTCCAACTTTATGAGCCGTGAGGGTCTCATAAAGATTTTTCTCCCTACGAGTCGAGAGGATCTCGTAGGTGTATTTTCTCTTTAGGAATCGTGAAGATTCCTAAACGTGTTTTTCTCTTAAGAGTCGTAAGGATCTCCCAAGAGAATTTTCTTCTTTACAAGTCGAGAGGACTCGTAAGTGATTGATGAGTTGACCTGCTCCCGAATCAAAGCATTGCTTTAACGGGGAGGTCGAGGGTTGACTTTGGCCATATGAGGTCAAGATTGACTTTAGCCATACGGGGTCAGGATTGACTTTAGCCATATGGGGTCAGGATTGACTTTCGGTTGTCTGTGCACCGCCGAGCCATGGAATTGAGAACTTTGTCATGGCTCCGAGACAGTCTCTAGGCTTTCTATGAACCTTCGAGATTTGGAACTAGGGGTTTTGCCATGGCTTCGCTTTGCTGACATTGTGTCTGCTGTAACGAGACGAATGTCGAGGTGGTCTCTAGGTTGTCTGTGAACCATCGAGATTTGGAACTAGGGACTTTGCCATGGCTCCGCTTGATTGTCGCGTCCGAATCCTGCTGGAATGAGGAGAAACGCTGTTGTGGGTCTCCAGGCTATAGATGCGGCCGTCAAGACTTAGAACTAGGGACTCTGCCGTGGCTCCGAGATAGTCTCTAGGCTGTCTGTAAACCTTCGAGATTTGGAACTAGGGGACTTTGCCACGGCTCCGTTTGTTGGCGTCGTATCTGCTTCTTGTTAGAACGAGAAGGAACGCCATTGTTGATCTCTTGAGATGCAGATGTTGCCATCGAGACTTGGCTATCTTTCTGATGGAGCCTGGTAGGATGATATGATTCCCTCTTTGTTTGTGCCCCTGGATTGTATATAGGGATCGATGTGATCTCATATGTAGGGAAAAGTTTCATTTTATATGTATTATATTATTTTTTTCTTTCCGCGATGCTCTATCATTTCAGCTTTTTGTATCGCGAAAGTCGTGATTGCCCAATCATTTCGGCTATTTTTCGCGGTGCCCAATCATTTCGGCTATTTTTTTACTCGCTGCTTTTTATTGCGAGTTACCTGATCATTTCGGCTATTTTGTATGCATATATTTTACTTGCTGATCTTGTTGCAAGTTGCCCTACCATTTCGGCTATTTCATATGCATTTATGGCTCGCTGACTTTTTCCGCGAGTATGAGACTTGGGATTTGATGCCAATCTAAGCATCAGCATCGCCGCGACTGGAATATTGCCAAGAGCGAATCATCATTTGCCGTGAAAGGACTTGGAATTTGATATTGTCACGACCCGAGTATTTCGACTCGTGACCGGCACTTAACCCCGCTACGTCTACAGGCGTAACGCGGCTAAGTAAGCCGAACCCAGAAATCAAAACCCTTTTAAAATAGTGAGTGTTGAAACATTTAGTTAAAGCATTTAGAAAACCTTAAATAATTCAATAAGTTCCTTTAAAGTTACTTAATCATTTGAATAATTTTGGCAGCATTTCCTTTGTAAAAGTAGCCCCGAGACCGGGTACAAAACATGATATAAATGAAATAAAATGAAAAGAAACATCCCCAAACGGGAGCAATCACGCCCAACGGCGGAAACCAACATCACAAGAGTAATATACGACGCTGTAGCGAAGAATAAGCAATAAGTGAACAACACAGAAATTAACTGCATATAAAAACAGTCGGCTCCCACGAGCTCGACACCAGAATACAAAGTATACATCATCGTCCTCACACAGTATCTAAGTCCAGTACATAAATGGTAGATGGAGAGTACTAGATACAAAAAAAGGGGTACAATAAAAGTAATCAGATACCACAACCCATCTAAATGCAAAACAGCTCTCACTGCAACTGTAGTGGTATCTGTAGCCAAAAGATGCAAAAGACAGCCTGCCGAGACTATGCTGAGGGCAACCTGCAAATACTGTGGCACAACGGGGGTGAGTTGCCAACTCGTGAATAGAGATAACATATAAAGGTAATCGCGAGCATGCACGTACTGCGCTATTCTAACGAATGCCAGCAGATGATATCAATGCGTGATAAGCAGTATGTGCAATAATCATATAGATGCTCTATCAGGTAAAATAACTACAGGATGAGATATATGGTAATCAATGCTGAGTATGGGATAAACAACATCCCCACGGAATATCAACATGGAAAACAATCGGTGCCCACGACTGCACCCAAATCCCAAATAACTCAGGCGCCGGCACACCCATCGGCCCTTAAATCCTGTAAACCCCTGAGAATCACGAGTGCCCAACATCGGCACCCAAAACATCATAAAATACTCATGTCCAGCATCGACACGTAAATCTTCATATGTCGGGCTCCGTCAGTCCGGATCAGCCCACGGGCTCCGTCTGCGGTATCGGCCCTCGGCCCCGGCAGTACGGATCATCCCGCATCCATCTCTCGACTCTGGTCGGTATCCTCCGGATAACCGCCAGGTCCAACCAATCACCGGTAGGTACTCGCCACCCTGCCAGGCTCATCGTCTACTCCACGAAAACATTTCTCGCCCCGGGGAACCATACCGGGTCCACCACGAACCCGCAAACGGATCATCCATCTCCTCGAATTGGGTTTCAAGCACACGTCTCAGCACCGAGAAAACACGTGGTGGACGCACCAAAATATCATATCACGAGAAACCAGGTTTTCAAATAGTGCATCTTTTCTTAAAAATCCCACGGTCCTCAAAACCAGAAATCACATGAAATCCAACACCAAGAAATAAATCCAATGCGATGTGCTACGTACATCAATCCATGATATAGGTATAAGGGAAAACCGCTTTTAAAATTAGTTTCCGTTTTTAAAGATATCATGCGGCTCCCAATTTCCATGAATGTCATATCGAATCATATATGAAATGAACTACAGCAATATAATCATGGCAGTTCTACAGTGAGGGTGTCATGGCAAATACTAACGGTGTGTGTGTAGCATGTAGATTAGTGCTCGTGCAACATGAACCGTTAGTAATAGTGCGGTGTTCTATCAATTCTAAGCATACATACAGCAGGGAATGCAATATGCAATGACGGTCCATGAGGTAAATGCAACATATTATAATAAAGTCCTATCAGCCCTGACGCATAACGCCATGCGGGCGATATCCCCGTAGATGAGAAATCTACTCACAGAAGTCTCGCGCTAAGTGTAGCCGACGACTTGCTTGCCCTTCTTCGCTGCGTCCGTCTCATTCACCGGCGAACCTAGAATCACATAACATATATCACACATAAGCTCAATTTCACAAAACGTGATATTACGATACAATTAGAAACCCGTGTAACCAATCGCGCGTGTGCGCGATACGCTAAAACGTGTGATCACGCGCCTGAAACTACCCTGACGCGTCGCGATACGCAGAAACCCCAAACCCACACACGTATCACGCGTGTCGCGAAGATTTAGAAAATACGAGAAATAGGTATTTAGTCCCAGATTTTTACACAGAACTTAAATTCCAAAAATAAGTATACCACAAAACTCCACATAGCAGCAGACACCCAATGGACCAAACCCCAACCCAAACCCTACCCATCTGGCCGCAAATTGCGGCCAGATCGAATTAATTGGCTGCCATGGTATGGAGGAAGGGGGTCGGGTTCTACCTGGGGTATCAGCACCTCACTACTATACTGCAGTCATCTCAAATTTATTCTGAACCCACCGGGTCAAAAGCAGTTTCCAGAAACTCAAATTTTGCTTTAAAACGATGAATTTGCATCAATTAGGGAACTGGTGGTATTTTAGTGCAATTGGGGGTTAAGCTAGGTTAATATGGTCTCAACAACCCTCTAACAACCTACTGAAACCCATTCACACCACATTAGCTCAAGGTTCCCACTAAACACCTCATATCGCACTAAAACGCAATAAAAACCACTAACCGAAGCAAAACTACTCAAACCACGCAAACTAGGGAGTAAGTTTAGGAAATATACCTCACACTTGACCCTAGGAAGCTGGAGGAAGAAGAAGAAATGAAGGGAAAGGGGCTGCAGTCGAAGTTGTGGCAGTTGCTGCTGCTAGCTGCTGCTACTGGTGCTGTTGCTGTTACTGCTGATCTCTGTTGCTGCTGTTGCTGTGAAGCTTGCTGCTGCTGCTGTGGATGCTTGCCTCAGCTGAGAGGTAAGTGTGCGTGTGTGTGTGTGTGAGAGTGGGTGAGGTTGAGAGAAAGGAACAAAACAAAATGAGGGGAAAATCATCACCCAATGTCAACCCCTCCTCTCTCTCTCTCCTCATGATTGCAAGCATGGCTTAAGCCATGATGCACACACTCTCTCTCTCTCACAAGTCAACACCCTAAGAAAATTCAAATAAAAGCAACTATTGATTAACTAATTAAACTCAATTAAAACCCAAAAGACTTTAATCCCCATGATTAACCCACCATGGTCACTAATCATGGTAATAACTCATTTTAAAAACCCTAGTTTACATGCACATGTGTGTGCAAGCCTAGGAAAATTTTAGAAAAATATTTATTAAATTAGGAAAAATATTTGAAACACAATTTGGTAAACTTTTTGTTAAAAACCCTTTACTTAAATATAAATAGCCACTAAACACATCCTAAGGTGTTACAGATACCGACTTAGACATCAGCATCGCTACAACTGGGATTTTGCTAGGAGCGAATCATCATTTTTCTTTGTCGATTTAAACTAAGATGGCTTAGCAAACAGGATTAGAATCCTGTCGACTAAGGCTTTTGACTTCATGAGCCGTAAGGGTCTCATAAAGGTGTTTCTCCCTACGAGTCGTGAGGATCTCGTAGGTTCCGTTTCTCCTTAGGAATCGTGAGGTTTTCTAAGTGTATGTTCTCTTGTAAGTCATAAGAATCTTGCGAGATGTTTTCTCCTTGTAAATCGAGAGGACCTACAACTGTTTGTTCATCGAATGAGGGCATTCCTCGATGTTGGTGGGACTCGGGAAGGAAATAATTATTTGTGCCCGTAGATTGTATACAAGGGTCAGTATTGAACCGCTTGTAGGGCAATATAGGAAAGGTGATAGCTTAAGAACAGGTTCAGATCCCTGTAGCTTAAGTTTTTTGAATCTTACGAGCCGTGAGGGTCTTATAAGAGGCTTCTCCTTATGATTCATGAGGATCTCATAAGTGTAATTTCTCCTTAGGAATCGAGGGGATCCCTAAGTGTGTTTCTCCCTTATGAGTCGTAAGGATCTCACGCAGGTATTTTTCTCCTTACAGGGTCATGAGGACCTTACAAGTATCTTTTAACGAGATTGCGCCCTTTCAGATTTTCACAAACTCGCCGGTAGCCCTGCTTTTTTTACTCACGGAGCCCTTTCGGGTTTTCATACGTGCCCATTTTGCTTGTGGACGTACCGTTTTTTTTGCGTCAGCTTTACGATGCTGCGGTTCGTAGTTGTTTACAGACATTTCGGTCAGTAGTTAGTTTTAGGACATTTCGGTCCGTTGCTAGTTTAGGGACATTTCAGTTCATTGCACATTTTCGAGGCGAGGTTTCGTCGGATACTACTTATAGAGTTTGGGTTTGGGAAGATAGCGAGCGAACATAGGCGTCGTTATCTATCGTTAACCTAGGCCGTGACTCATCAGGCGTAGTATTTTTTCAAGAACCGGCCGTTTATTGGCCTGAAGGGTCTTTCGCCATGCATATTCATGATCAAGTAAGCCCTACCTTGGTAGACCTTGTTTATGAGGTATGGGCCCTCATAATTCGGCTCGAACTTCTCTCGTTTGGCACGATTGGGGATCATAGGTCTTTTTACGACTAGCACGGGTTCGCCTTGGTGGAATATTCTCGGCCTAATCAATCTTTCGTACGAGCGCGTCATCCTTGTTTTGTAAGCCTCTATGTTTTGCTGCGCCATAAGACGAGTTTCATCGAGGGCATCGAGCTCCTCAAGCCGAAGATGGGCATTCTCTTCATCTATTAGCTCGTAATGAACCGCCACTCGTAGAGAGGGTAACTTTATCTCCAAGGGGAGTACCGCCTCAATGCCAAACACCAATGTGTATGGTGTTGTATTTGTAACCGTTTTGAACGTAGTTCGATACGCCCAGAGAGCTTCATGCAATCTCTCGTGCCAGTCCTTTTTGTTTTTGGACACCGTCTTTTTCATGATCTTCATCAAGGTCTTGTTGAATGTCTCAGCCAGACCGTTAGCTCGGGGATTATAGACCTAAGAGTATCTCCAGTCTATATTATGTTGCTGCACGAAGTGGCTGATTTTGTGACTTCTGTAGGATGGCCTGTTATCGGAGATAATCCGTCGCGGAGTGCCGAACCAATAGACGACGTGTGTCTTGAAGAAATGGAGAATATTCTCCGTCTTCACTTCTCTTAGTGGTACTGCTTCTGCCCACTTGGAGAAGTAATCAGTTGTCACCAGTATGAACCGATGTCCTCTGAACGATGCTGGTTCAATGGGTCCGATTATGTCAGTTCCCCACATTTCGAACGGCCAGCTAGCCACCATTGGATGTAGCGAATTTGGATGCTGGTGGATAAAGTCCCCGTGAATCTGGCACGAGTGGCACTGCTTCGTGTATTCAAGGCAGTCTTGGATCATTGTGGGCCAATAGTAGCCCATCCTTTTGATTTTCAGTTTCATCTTCGGCCCGGCTTGGTGAGAACCGCAGAGTCCGTCGTGAGTTTCTTGGATGACTCTCCTTGCTTCTTTAGGTCCCAGGCATCTTAGCCATAGAGAATCAAATGATATCTTAAATAGAGTGTCATTGACGAAGGCGAAGGATAGAGCTCATTTCATGAGCTGATGTCTTGAGGACACATCTTCAGGTGTTCGACGGGATTTGAAGTAGTCTATAAAGACTTCTCTCCAATCCTTAGCCATTTCCTAGTCTTTTATTTATAGGGCCATTTGCTCGGTCGCTCTCTTTTCTTCGGATGACTCTGGAGATATTTCTGCTGGTGCAAGAACCCGACGGCTTTGCACAACGATCCTTACGTCATCGAGGTTCTCGTCGGCCAGTTATTTAGCGAGCTTGGCTAATGCATCCGCCTTGCTATTTTCCACGTGCGGTATGCTTTCCAAAACATAGGAAGGGATTTGGGTCAGCAGTTGCTGTACTCTCTTATCGTACTTTACCAACTCTAGTTTATACGTTTGATAGTCGCCATTTACTTGACTAACGACGAGCTGGGAATCTCCGTATATGAGGAGGTTTTCGATTCCCATGTCAACAGCGATCTCAAGACCTGCTATCAAAGCTTCATATTTGGCTTCATTGTTTGTCCTCGGCTCTATTAAGGAAAAGGCAAAGCGCATTATCCCTCCTTGTGGAGTCACGAAGATAAGGCCTACCCCAGATTTGATTATAGGGGTGCTGTGTTGTCGCTTCTTCATGGAAGATGCCCCATCGAAGTAAAACTCCCATCGGGTATCAACCTCTCCTTTCTCCCTATCGATCGTGTCAAATGCGTGCTCATTTGGCAATTCGCAATTTAGGGGTGAATTGGTAGATATCGAATGCTCAGCAAGGAAGTCGGCGATAGCCTGTCCTTTCACTGCCTTGAGCGGTCGATATATTATCGAGAACTCCATCAAGAGGAGGGCCCATTTAGCGAGCCTTCCTGTTAGTATGGCTCTTGACATCAAATATTTGAGAGAATTCACTTTTGATATTAGGTGGAACTCATGCGCTAAAGCATAATGCCGAAACTTCGTTATAGCGAAGATTAACGCCAGGCAATGTTTTTCGATAGGGGAGTAATGGTTTTATACCCCCAGGAGAACTCGACTCAAATAATAGAGGGCTCTCTCATTCCCTTGGTCGTTCTCCTTTGCCCATAGTGCGCCTAAAGAACCTTCAAGGGCTGTTGTGTACAAGATGAGAGGCTTTCCCTTGACTGGAGCGGTCAGTACTGGCGGATTCTGCAGGTATTGCTTGATTTCGTCCAGTGCGCTTTGACATTTGCGATCCCAGACGAACGGGGTCCCTTTCTTCATTAAATGACTGTAGGGGCGGCATTTGCCGGAGAGGTTAGCTATAAACCACCGGATATATGCGAGCTTTCCTTAGAGGGACCGCAGTTGCTTGAGAGTTCTTGGCGGAGGTATTTCCATAATCGCCTTGATCTTTGATGGGTTTATTTCGATGCCCCTGTGTCGTACGATGAATCCTAGGAATTTTCCCGAGGAAACTCCGAACACGCATTTCAGAGGGTTCATTTTCAGATTGTATTTCTGAAGACGTTGGAACACTATCTTTAGATGCTCTCAATGTTTCTCGTATGATTTGCTTTTAACCACGAGTTCTTCGATATAGCATTCGACGATTTCATGTATGAGGTCATCGAAAATCTTCATCATGGCCCTCGATAGGTAGCGCCGGCGTTCTTCAGGCCGAAAGGCATTACTTTGTAGCAGAATATGCCCAGAGGAGTCCGGAAAGCGGTATGCTTCTGGTATTTAGAATGCATCTTTATTTGATTGTACCCCGATGAGCCGTCCATGAAGGAGAAGATTTTGTGAGTGGACGTGTTGTCTATCATCAGTTCGGTAACCGGTACAGGAAAATCATCCTTCGGGCAAGCTTTGTTGAGATCCCGAAAGTCCACGCAGATTGCACCGTCCCATTTTTCTTCATCACTGGGACGATATTGGCAATCCAGTCTGGATACTGAACTTCTTGGATAAAGCCGGAGTTGATTAGCTTCTTAACTTCTGCGTTAATGCTCATTTCAAGTTCGAGCCGCATTCTTCTCGGTGCTTGTTTGATCGGTTTGACGTCCGGAGATATCGCCAATTTGTGCACGGCGATCTCTGGATCTAGCCCCGGCATCTCGGAGTAGTTCCATGCAAAACAGTCTTTATACTGTATGAGCAGGTCTTTGAGTGTAGCTACCTATTCTTCGGACAGCAGCTCACTGACGAACGTAGGCGTCGGGTCGTTTGTCGTCCCCAAGTCGATTTTCCTGAGGTTATCCACCGTAATAGGTATTCCATCTTCCAACTCTTTTGGCGCCGGTGGAAATTCTGAGATCACCTCATCTTCATCCTCATTTTCGAAACACTAGGAGAGGTCATCCATGTTCTCGGGCACTTCTTCTTCTGATAACGTTATCGCGTGGCAGGTGCGAGATCGTTTCCAGGACCGATGTTGATCAAGTTCTACTTTCGCCGTATGCGTTGCTTTCGGCACATGCCTTTGCAGTTGGGCTACCCTCCAACTGTCGGATAGAGTGAATCTGCCGAGTTGGTATTGGTCTTCGACCCAGTTCTTGATGGTGAAGCAGTCTTCAAGAGGATGTCCTATCACTCTGTGATAGGAGCAGTACTCAGGGTGATGAACCTCGTTTACTTGATCAGGGTGTTTGGACTCAAACCAGGGGAGTTCCCTTGCTCCTGCTGCATCATCTGATGTTTCATGACGAGATCAAATATCTTCCTTGTCTTGTCTTGGGGAAAAGAATATGCTCGACCAATTTTCTTTATCGGAGACGAATTTCGGCTGCTTAATTTTCGATCGCGTGGCTTCTTGGACCCGCTTTGCCGCTATCGAATGTTTTTTCCGTTCTTCAGTTTTTTTTGCCTCCGCGTCGGGTCCTTTGTACGACGGGCTGGCGACGAAGGGCATCGTCATTCTCCATAGCCTGCTGAAGGAGGCGCTGCATCCTGGCTTTCTCGTAAATGGCCATTTGACGGTTGTGGTCATCCCAGGCTTTTTGACCCGCTTCCCTTATTAGCTTGTCTATTTGTTCTTCGAACGACGGACTTGGCACTTTCATGGAGGGACCTCGTTTTGGTTCAGGGTTAGCGTCTTCTAACAGAACATATCATTCTTCATCGAAATCATGTATAACGTAGCAGCCATGGGATCGCTCCCGTTTCTTGGATTGAACATATCCAAGCCCGATCGTTTCCATTCTTTCGTTGTGCAATTTTCGCTGAGTTCCGGGAACGTTCCAGATCCTGTTGTAGAACTGAGCTTGTCGAGCAGTCTGTTTGAAGGGTATGCCTTGGTGCCTCAACAGCCTTTTTAATTCTTCCGTGTAGTTTCTGGGCAGACGGATGGGTTGGATCCTGTCAAGTGCAGAATCGGCACCTTGCCAGATTTCTTTCTCCACTTTGGTTTTCGCGGATTGATAAAAGAGGATTTCCTTTTCATCTCTTCTCCTGGGAGGGACGTAGAACGTCTGCAGTTCTTGCACACTATAGGTACCAAGTGCGTCAAGCTCTTTATAGTGCTGTCGCGGAACCATAGCGATTTGCAAGCTTTGTTCTTCTCCAGTGAAGGCTCGTATTGATGGCCGAACAGAAAATACTGCATTGACCTCATCTTCAGAGTCGCTGCCGAAGACCAACATAGGGGTAGACGGTCCAGGCTTGTTGCATTGGGGTGGTCCCGAATAGACTATCTCTTCTTCCTCCTCGGTATCGCTCCCGAAGATCGTAACGATGGTGATAGATTTCTGCTTATTTTCCGGTTTATGGCACCTTTCCGTGTCTTCGAATTCTGGAAAGAAGTATTTTGCATCTTCGTATTTTCGGACTTCATTCATGGAGAATGGGTTCAGCTCCCCTGTCACGGTGTACTCGAGACCATCCTTTAAATACTTTATACACTGATGTTATGTAGAAGGGATGATGTTGTACTCGTGCAACCAGGGCCTACCGAGCAAAGCGTTGTAGCATGTCTTGGCATCAATGACGTGAAATTTGATATCAGTGACGAGCAGCCCAAAGCGTAACATCAGTATCACAGACCCGAGCGTTCGTGATGACTGGGAGTCAAACTCGGAGATAGTGATTTTATCCCGAGCGAGGTACTGGACGTTCATGCAGATTTCCTTTAGCACAATCACGTTTAGGAGATTGGCAGAGGTCCCGTTGTCAACTAGGATCTTCCCTATCTTGATGTCATGACAGTATCCGATGATATACAGGGGACGGTTGTGTTCGCATCTTCCGAGGAGGAGATCTTCATTGCCGAATGTGACATCAGCAGTATGCACTTCTTACAGCTCGTCCTTCATCTTTTCTTCGGCAAGGAAAGCTTGGAACTGCTCGGGCTCCTGTAGTGCCTTGATCAAAGAATCTCTCGCCTCTTTAGATAGCATAAGGGCATCGAGAATGCTCAGTTGCGAGGGTATTTTCCTCAGGTGTGCTAGAACATTGTAATTCACCTTGTTTTTCTTAGGTGGGTCCTTGGCTGCTAGCTCTTCAACGAGTCGATCATCGAGGGCGATATCCTCAGGGACTTTTTCCTTCCCCTTATCTTTTTTATCTGATCCCCTATTTGCGGGTTCGAGATTCTTTTCGGGTAGCGTGCGATTGCGCAGCTGAATGTCTCGCAGGTCTTCGTCTCTTCTGCTTCAGAGATGGATTCTTTGAAGAGAGGGCCGAGTGCTATTTCTTCATCCGAATCGCTTCCGAAGGTGAGAACTTGCGATCCTTTACTATCAACCATGTGACAGTTGCCGGTAGTTCTTTTGCGCTCATCTGTCGTGCTCTTCTGCTCTCGACGCGTCTTGCGCTTCATCCGCTTGAAATGCTGCCGGTGGGCAACATATCCTTGCCACCAATTTTTAAAGACGTTGTATTCTTTAGTAGGGTCTATGGTCCTCCGATGATACAAGCAATAGTTTGGATGTGCATCCTCTTCGTTAAGGTGTATCCTATCAGGAGTGTTTCCTTCGGAGGGTGGCAGCTTCATTCCTATTGATTTGGCTTTGGCGAACCTTTTCCTTGTCTTGAACCTGCTTTTGCTGGTGGTCGAAGTGCTTCTATCCGGTTGGGGTATTTCAATCCTTTCGTTCAGTCACCGACGTTTGGCTTTTTCGTATACGGCGATTCCACGCTCCTGATCAGTTTTGCTTTTCAGAAGAGCTTCATTCGGGAATACGTCAATCATCTCGTCTGACGGTCCAAGGAGTTCCGGTTTGGGATCTACCCCTAGTTTCTCTGTATCAGGAGCTTCTTCACCATCTACTGACGAGTGAGAGATCACATGGCAGCTTGCCACATAATCTTCAGGTTTGTCTAACAAGTCTTCTCCCTCATCTTCATCGCCATCTCTATCTTCAAGGATGTGGTTAAGAAACTCTTAGAGTGTGACCGGGGTTCGCGCCTTCTGGTTATATTCCTCCAGCGCGTCAATATATTTTTGCAGGTCCGTGCGCTTGTCATCAGGCTTCACGGGCTTTTTGGTCTTCTTCTTCTTCTTCGAAGACTTTGACGGCTGGGCCTGAGCGTTTTGATTATCGTTACCAATTCTTGGAGTGAGGCGCGGCTTCAGTATTCCCTCAATGATCTCGGGTTCCAGCGGACTTTTCCACCTGATTGCCGGGCATGTTTGGAGATCCTTTAGCATTCTTTTCGTCTTGGCTGAAAGAGCGACCTCCCATGGAGCTTCTTCTATAAAAGAGCATGATGCCCCCAGTGTGTCCTCCCTTTTAAGAGCGTGCGGCTGAGGCGGGCTTACTTTCCAATTCTTGGACAGTGTGAATTTTTCCTGTTGGTATTGTTCCTCAATCCAGCCTTTTAAGATGAAATAATCTTTGATCGGATGGCCTACCACTTGGTGATAGGGGCAATAATTAGGATTATTAGCCTCACCGGGTTGCAATGAGTGTTTTGGATCCGGCAAGGTAATGAGCCTGTTGTGCACCGCCAGCTCGAACAGTCTCCTCGTTTTCTCCCGAGGAAACGAATAAGGGTGCTTCAGTTTCTCATTGAAGAATCGCCGTCTATCATTTTGGCGATCAGTTGGTTTTGGACCACTGGGTTGCTGTTGAGCATTGGCGACGAAGGTCACTTTCCCTTTCCCTTTTTCGTTTCGAGATTCCAACTTCGAAGAAAATGGTCTATGACCCATCTGATCCATTTGGGCCAGCTTGTCAATCAAGGCCTGGAAAGTAGTTGGCTTGAAGAACGTCATGAACTGGGATATGGTCGCCTGCGGATCAAGAGTATCCACGAACATGCCTACAGCAGGAGCTTCTTCGATGCGCTGTTCGCACTTCGACCATAGATTCCGCCATCGTATCGCATACCGGACCCATGTTTCGCCTGGCTTCACCCTGGCGTTAATTAATGCCGTGATTGGGGTGCGTTCGCTAGCGCTTGCGAACCTTTGTGTAAACAGTAACTCCATTTCTGCAAGTGTCTTAACGGAGTCGTTCGGGAGCTCGGAGTACCATTCAAACGCTGTCTCCGACAAGCTGCCAACAAACTGGCGAAGTAGCAGTTTGTCGTCACCCCCAATATTACTGCATAAGGCTCTGAATTGAGCAACGTGCTGGTGTGGATTCCCCGTCCCCTTATATACATGGAATTTAGGGATCGTATATCCCGGCGGGTACCTTATTTGGTCATACCAACCCAGATATGGTCGTCCAGTCTTAACAATTTGGTCGGCTGCTTCGTTTTCCTGATGAGCTCGTATCTGTTGAGCGATATAGTCATCCAGGACGGCTTTGGAAGTGGTCTCTTCCTTGGCTGCTGAACAAGCCGGAAGAGGGTTCGATATCTCTCCCCTATCGTTTTCAAGGATAATCGGAGGGTCTTCAGCTGGAGGATCCGGCTGTAACATCATCCCGACAATGTCTTGGAATAAAAGAGCCATTCGTTTTATGTTGGCAGCTTGTTCCGCTGCCTCTTTTTCCTTCTTCTCGAGGATTCTGCGGAGGAACTCAGCATCGGTTTCTTGTTCATGACGCTGCTCTGACGACGTTTCCGGGATTTCTTTTGGCCCAGTGAGTACGGCCATTTATGTTAACATTTCTTGGAGTTTTTGTTATTGCTCCTGGGCCCTTGTTATGGATCTGGTGAGTGGTCGATGGCCCGTAGAGATACGGCTATCCTCTTTCCCGGATGCCATATAAACAGTGTGCACCATCATGCCCCTAGACTTGGGGCGTTTAGATTCAGTGTTCTTGAGATTCGTCGCGGACATGGAGACTTTCTTCGGCCTCCTTCTTTTGTGGGCGGTCGAAGTTGAGGGAACCGTTGCAGCAGGCACCCAAATAGATGACATCTCCTGTGGTATGACAGGGTGTTCCTTCTCTTGCTGAACTTTCATCTTCTTCGGTTGGTGGGAGTAGTCTTGGTTGATCACCGAGTCTTGGACTTGTCGCCAAACTTTATGAATTTTAGAGGATAGCCGCTGAGGAGGCTGCACTGGCTTCACCTTTGTAGCGTTCTCCATAGGTGGAGGAGATCTTTTCAGCACGGCAGTCGGAGAGTTCTTGCGGACTCTCCTGAGTGGTTCAAAGCTGTTCCTACTTGGAACAGCAGCATTAACTTCCACCGTTGGAGCTGGCGGAGTCAGTCCAGAAGGGGAACTGCCCCCAGCTTTCCTTACTCGGCGCCAGTGACGTCGGCGAGCATGTCGTGATGACGGGACCGGCTCAGTTATGGGGGTGGCTTCGTCATGCCCCCTGTTCTGGCGGAAGGTTGTTGCCGGCGTTAGCTTCTTGAAAACTGACGTCTGTTGAGTGGAGATGGCCAATCTATCGAAGGCAGACTTTTGCGCAGGGGGAGCAGTTTTGATGACTTCGCCTGGAATGGGAGCTGAAACGGTCAGTCTTGTAAAGACGGACTCCTTAGCAGAGGAAGTCACTCTGATGACTTCAGGAACAGGAATGACTCTCCGCTTTGGGATGGCCGCTTCAGGTATCGTGGGCTTCTTCACGGGCCCCCTTGAGCTTTGGCCCAGTCTGTTGAAAACTGAGGCACTGGACTTGGGCGACCCGTTGAGAGGGGCTGCGGTATTTGTAAGCCGATCAAAGACCGACTTCTTCGGAGCTTCTTGCGACGGCAATGGGGCGTTGAAGCTCATTGGTGGGAGCATGGTCCTAAAGAATAGCCCTATGGTGGCTTGTGTCACCTGGTCCACCGGCATCGTAAAAAGGGAGGCCGCTTGAGGCCCGTAGGTCACTCCTCCGGCGAGGACGGAGTGGGAGTTGTTGCAATTAGTGCAGTTTGAAGCCATTAATCTTCTGTTTTCCTGCACGGAGCAAGATACCAAATCTTAGTACTTCACATCCAAAGGCAACCATATCAAACCGCGACTTGTTAGCGAAACACGACACACGAAGTGTGGAGTGGAAAGAGGAAAAGGTCCCACCAGGCGTGCCAGAATCCGTTCTCCGCCGAAAACTGGGAAGACAAACGTCTTGCCTGAATTTGGGGGCAGATACTATTTGGTTTTATCCGTCCACCTCTCCAAAGATGTCAAGTTGATTTATGGTACCGTGTATCGGAGCTTTAGA
Source organism: Agapanthus africanus (assembly GCA_030015575.1). NCBI lineage: Eukaryota > Viridiplantae > Streptophyta > Magnoliopsida > Asparagales > Amaryllidaceae > Agapanthus > Agapanthus africanus. The sequence goes on along the minus strand of CM057349.1, from coordinate 57,591,041 downwards.
CGGATGCGGCCATTGTAGCAGACTTCGTCAAATTCCCCCTTGTTTGAGGGGTTTTTGATTGTGGGGACGCTCTTCCCTGCAGGCGCAAGCCCCTGTAGTTAATTATGCTACCGCATCGTGGTAACCACTTTCTTCTTCTCCAGATGGTCACTTCGTGTCGTATGTATTTGTTTTATTTTTGGTTGCTCGTGGATTGTATACGGAGACTAATTTGTGTTGTCGCCCGTAGGGCATGGATTAGTCCAAATCCGTATTTTCTTAGATTTAGGTTTTGGGTTGGGTTTAAGGATTTTTAATCTCATTTGAGACTAAGATCAACTTAATCGTTTGTTAAGAATATGTTAGTCTAATTTTAAACTAAGATCAACTTAACAGGATCATTTAGATCCAACAAAAGAGCATTTGGGCTCTATTGTTTTAGTTTAGGGACTTTGCGGTCCATAAGTTTAAGAACATCATAGACCATGGAGTTTAAAGACATCATAGTCTAGTTTAGAGACATCATAGTCTGTAGGGTTTAGTTTAGGGACGTTGCGGCCCATAATTAGTTTAAGGACATTGCGGTCCAGTTTAAAGACGTCATAGTCTGTAAAGTTTAAAGACATCATAGTCTATGAGTTTAAGGACCTCACAGTCCATAAAGTTTAAGGACATCTTAGTCCAGTTTAAAGACATCATAGTCTATGAGTTTAAGGACCTCACAGTCCATAAAGTTTAAGGACATCATAGTCCATGAGTTTAAGGACCCTGTTGGGGGTCAAAATTTGCACCCCAGTTGACCGGGTCAAAGTCAAGGTCAACCCCAAGTAAGCGGGCCCAAGCCCAAGCCAAGTAGGCCCATGCCCAAGTCGAGCCCTGCGGCCGGCCTCCCCATGCCAATATAAAAATCATGTAACAAATAATTTTGATGTAATTTTTTGTGCATGAATGTAAGCAAAATGGGTATAAAGCCAAATTTTTGTAAAGCCCATGGCTTATATGCAAAAAGAAATGGCACATGAGCCATGGGATGGGCAAAATGCCATTTTGTAAAGCCCAAGGGGCTATATGTAAATATGTAAGCCTATATAAGGCAACATGATGATGAATAAAAGATACACTTTTCATTTCTCTAAAATTCTAGGGTTTGTGCCTCCTTCTCCTTCCTCAAGGTTCCAAACCTTCTCCTTTACTTTGAATTAAATTAAGAATTTTACTCTTTCTTTTCAAAAACTAAATAGTTTTTCACCACAAAACCCACAAAGGGGAGCTCAGATCTTCTATTAGATCTCAAAAAGAGGGAGACTTTTAAGTCCCACCCCCTTTTCTCCAAGATCCAGTCGATCAAGAGGAGGAAGAAGGAGACCCATCTCCAAAAATCCAACATTGGACAAAATCCCAGTCAAGAGAAGATCCAAGACTCAAGAGAGAAGAAACTCTGAAGATTTTTAGGGAGTTCAACTCCAAGACCCAAATTCTCAAAGGAGTTTAACTCCTAATCCAGATCCTTAGGAGTTTGACTCCAAATCTAAATCTTTTGGAGTTTAACTCCTATTTCTGGGATAAAATCCCCTCCTTTCGCTAGCGCCGAAAGCGCTAGCGCCCGAGCGCCGAAAGCGCTAGCGCCCGAGCGCCCAAAGCGCTAGCGCCTGAGCGCCTACGTGCCGGGCACGTGAGGCGCTAGTGCCCAAAACGCTAGCGCCCGAGCGCCCACGTGTCGGGCACGTGAGGCGCAAGCGCCTGAGCGCCTACGTGCCGGGAACATGAGGTGCTAGCGCCCGAAGCGCTAGCGCCCGGGCGCCCACGTGCCGGGCACGTGAGGTGCTAGCATCCGATGCGCTAGCGCCCGGGCGCCTACGTGCCGGGCAAGTGAGGCGCTAGCGCCCAAAGCGCTAGCGCTCGAGCGTCCAAAGTGCTAGCGCCCATAGCGCTAGCGCTCGAACGCCTAAAGCGCTAGCGCCAGCGCCCAAGCGCCTAGCGCTAACCCAAGCGCCCAAGCGCTGGCGCTCACGCGTCCTTCGGACGCCATTTCCCCCCATTTTACATACACTCCACACTAAAAATACCTCTCCCGTTAGAAATTTTTTCTAACGGGGCACTGCCCCGCACCCCGCAAGGGGGCTGCTAGCCCCCTTGACCCCCAGCCCGCTATCCGGGTAGCGGGACCCCCGTAAAAACTCTGCGGGGCCCCCGATATATCCAAAACCCCTTCAAAACACAATACTACACATTGAGTTCGCATGACCTGTTTGACCCGTCAATCGGAGGTTATCTCACTCCATAGGCAAGGGGTAATTAACGGCAACTTAGTCCACGGCTGCCGGAGATTTGGATTCCTACAATCAATAAACCCCAGCCTACCCTAGGCAGGGGGAATCTGTAATGCACCTGACAAGCACGCGCGTATTCCTATCTCAATGGGGTGACGAAAAACACCCTACAGACCCCATAGTCCAGAAAGTTTAAGGACATCTTAGTCCAGTTTAAAAGCCGTCATAGTCTGTTTGGTTTTGGTTCAACCGTTTGGGGATGCACCAAAAGTTATCGGTTATTGGGACCCTCCACCTCTTTGAAGACGTTGAAGAATTACAACGACATATATCAGAGGTATGAAGAGATGTACCCTTGAACCAATGTTGATTGAAAGGCTCTACGAATTACTTTGAATGTCATATGGGATGATCAATTTTGGGAGACAAGAGTATATTTGGGGTTCAGTTTCATAGGATCTTGCCTCTTGAAGACTTAGCTAATTTAGGCTAAGATTGGCTCGAATATAGTGTTAAACACTAGAGTACATTCGGCGCTCACGTGCTCCCACGTGAGGCACTTAAAGTAGTGTTAAATATTAAAACCGAAGCGCTCATGTGGGGTCATGTGAGGCGCCTGAAGATTGGGCCTTGCTTCTTTTATTTTACTCTCAGAATATGCATATAAGTTTTAAACACTTGATCTTTATGACCATCACGTGTGGGCACATGATGGGTATCCATGCGTTGGATATTGAAAGTATTTGTCAGGGGTCACGTGGGAGCACGTGATACACCCTAAAAGAGAAACTACCTTGGCTTTACTCCTTTTTGTTTTGAGGAGAGGGTCACGTGGGAGCACGTGATACACCCTAAAAGAGAAACTGTCTTTATTGTTTTCCCTTTTCCCTTAAATAAGTGTTAAACACTTTGGGAAATATCTTTTTTTGGTTCAAAGAAAGGGCACGTGTTATCACGTGATCATCAATATGCATATAATTCTGTGTTTCAAGTCCCTTACTAACTTCTCTTCTCTTCTTTTTTATAGGAATTTAATTCCTCGGAAATTTGCATGGCAGAATCTCCCCAATGAGAATTAACTTTTCAATTTTATGGGGAGATCTGCTTCTGCAGATCTATCACCATGAGGAAGAACTAAGTTCTTATATTAGGAGTTAAACCCTATCCTTGTTGGAGAAATTAAATTCCTATATGTTTTTGTGCGAGAATAGAATTCTCTGAACTTAGGTCTTCCCTTAAGTTTTAGATCTGCATGGCAGAATCTTCCCGATGAGAATTAAATTCTCAACTTATGGGGAGATCTGCATTTAATTAGAATTTAATTCTATTAGTTCAGAAGGTTCAGAAACCCATCACGTGTTGGCACGTGACCCCACTGATAAAGCATTTAATTAGAATTTAATTATATTAGTTCAGAGGGCTCAGGAACTCATCACGTGTTGGCACATAACCCCACTGATTAAGCATTTAATTAGAATTTAATTCTATTAGTTCAGAGGGCTCAGGAACCCATCACGTATTGGCACGTGACCCCACTGATTAAGCATTTCCAATTGTTTATTTCATTTAGCGCTTGTAGGCTTTGCCTGTAAAAGGTCACGTGCCTGCATGTGAGACCCGGTCACGTGTGGGCACATGATGCCCCCTTTGGGGATTTTCCTTTCTGCTTTTTTTATTTTATTCAGTTCCCATGAGAGAACAAATGCTTTTAATTCCTTTTAATTAGAATTTAATTCTATTAATTCAGCGGGTTCAAGAGTCCATCACGTGTGGGCACGTGACTTTATCAATTAGGCATTCAGGCGTAGATAGAATCTTCCCATAAAAGGTCACGTATTTGCACGTGATGCCCTATTTGGGGGTTTTTCTTGCTGCTTTATTTGTATTTTATTCAGTTCCTATGAAAGAACAATGGATATGAGGGTCAATCTGAGTATGCGGCGCCTGAGATGAGATATATAAGAAGGCCAATCTGAGAGTGACGGTGCCTGAGATATTGGGATTTAAGGTGTCGTTGATGGACACTGGTTTTCCATGATGATGATTCATACTTGAGGTTTTATGTGTTATCCCATACTCAGGATTTATTTTACATGCACTATTTCATATAGTTATTGTACCCTGGTGGTGTATCTTGATCATGATTGTACTGCATATCCGTACTGTTATACTTATGCCATCAGATTACATATTTCATACGATCGCTTTCGTGCATACTTGCGATTATCTGTATGATATTATTTACTATTCACGAGTTGGCAACTCACCCCCTTTGTGCCACAGTGTTTTGCATGATTGACCTTCAGTGTAGTCGTGGCAAGGCTTCTCATTGGATCTACTTCTGCGGATACCGCTACTGTTGGTCGTGATTTTGGATAGGTGGGTGGTTTTCCGGGTATCCGTATGATTCCATTGTATATCTTATTTTGTATCTAGTACTCTCTATCTACCACTTTCATGTATTTGACTTAGAGACGAGATTTGTGAGGATCGATATTGTATTATTCGTGACTCTGGGTGTCGAGCTCGTGTGAGCCGGCTCTTTATTTATGTTGTGACATTGTTTTCAGTTCTTTCTTGCTTATTCTTTCGCTACGGTGTCGTATATATACTTGTTGTGGTTGTGTTCCGCCTTTGGCGTGAGTTGCTCCCATTTGGGGATGCCTTATATATATTCTATGTTGTACCTGTTTGGGGCTAGTTTTTACAAAGGAGTTGCTGCAAAATTTTTTAAGAAAATAAATTTAAGTTGAGGTTTTATAACTTGAGATTTTTAAATGTTTTCAACTACTGTTTTATCGCTTTACTTCTTTTCCAGGTTTAGATTTTTGGGTTTTCGTCTTTCTTGAATTACGTTACGCCTTTAGATGTTGCGTGATTTAAGTGCCGGTCGCGTTCCTAATTTTGGCCATGACACAATTAATTCTGATTCGTAGGTATATGGATGCCGGATTAGAATTCTACATCTCTCGGGCTTTACAGATGCTGAGAAGAAGTAGAGTATTAAGAATAGGTGATTTGATCATCAAATTTGGAATCGGAGCAATTGTTACTATTAAGGAAAATCACCTAGTTTTGTCTGGCGGTAAATATTTGGTTTTGAATAACCTTTGTTATGCACCATTTAAAAAAAGTTATACATCCGACTCTTTATTTTATAAAGGGGCATATAATTTTTTTAAAAACATGTTTTGATTATTTACTTTTATCATAAGATAATTAGGTAAGGTGTATTGAATAACGGTATAGATATTATTAACCAAAATATAGTTTACATATTACAACACACGGAGTATGAGTTCGTGAACTCTTAGGATTTATACATGGTGATGTATGTTATCCGATATCCATACGGACAAAGGGTTGGTACTCTTACTTCATTCCATTTACCAATGAGTTATCTGGTTTTGGACTTGCGTTTTTGTTAAAATGCAAAGTCCAAAGATTTTTTTAGAAATTCATAGAGTATGTGAATAAAATAGAAAACCAGAGGTTGGAAGTATCAAGATTCTTCGAAGTGATCGAAGATGTGGATACTCATGCTCGGTATTCCATATTGAGAATGTGATTCTCTATCAGATTATTCATCCGAGCGTGTGCTCCATGATGAGTAATGCTTAATGGCCTTTTTCATTTAGGGGATATACACTGGAAACAACTGCATACCAAATGAATATGGTTCTATCTAAATGAGTGCTTGAGATTCTATATGTGATATAGAATGTGTTCATATCTTAAGGTTGTTAAGATATGGAGTTTTTTCAGCTTATATTTAAAAAACACAATACGGATAAACTCGAGGCACGTTTCGGTAATGTGCAGTTTGTGGGTTATCCTAAACTAAGCAAGGGTTTAACTTCTACCATTTTCAGAATTAAAAGTTGTTTTGTTTTTTACTCGCCACCTCTTTGGAAAAGGAATTTCTTGCAAAAGAAATTAGTGAGAGTATGGTAAAACTGGAAGTGATTCAAGAACCATAAATGGTTACTGAAAATTTAGTAGAAGCTGGAAATTAATTGGTCCAGACAAACCATAGCCACTCTACAGATTTAGTAGATGACCTCAGTCACCTGAGAGATATTTCAGTTTCCTCATAGACGGTGACAGGGAAGTCAACATCATGGCGATGATGATCCTACTATTTATCAGCAGGTCATATGAAGTAGTGACTTCTGACTGGTGGCTGTATGCCATGTTATCCAAGTTGGATTCCATGCACTATAACAAAGTATGAACTTTGTTGGGTGATCTGAAGGGGTAAAACTTATTAGGAGCAAGTAGGTCTGTAACTACCATAAATCCTATATACCAGTCTCCTGAAGGGGTAAAACCCATTAGGAGAAAATAGATCAGTAACGACCCTAAATCCCATATACCATCCCTTTCGTTTTACTTCATAAAGAAGGATGTAATCTATTCAGATTTCGAGTTATAAGAAAATTCTTATGAAATAAGTGAAAGAAGTAACTTGTAGCCCACTGGTTAATACTCTCCACTGCTATTCTTTAACCTACATGTTCGAATCCTATCAGCCCTAATTATTTTAATATTTTTCTTTTCAATTTTTTTGGAAGCCCAGGAGTTCATACAGACATTATACGGAGAAATGAAGAGTTGCAATAGATTTAGAGTCGATAAATGGTACATTTAAAACAAGATGAATCCACTGCACCAACCCCGAGGCAATTGCCTTGAGGTTGGCCGCCAGAAAACTGCCCCGGACGGTTTGTTCATGCCCAAATGTCCCCGTGCTCCGCCCGTGCGATCTTTGGACTCCCCACTACCCATTTTTATTGTTTAAAACTTCTGAAAACAAAAACCCTTTCAGCTTTCCCAATTAACTTTGTTTTAATTCTTTTTAATCACAAATTTTAATTAACCATACCCTTCTCTTTTCCCCTATAAATATCAAGCCTATTTCCAAGTTCTTCTATAAAAAATATACTGAAAAATTACTCTCTAAAAACAATTCTCTCAAGTCCTCGAAGCCAAATCAAGCTCTCAAGTTCCTTCAAGTTCGTTTCCTCCGTCGTTTTGCGGTCTCGGTTTTTCAAACCGAGCCTACTTCCTCCTCGTACCTTTGCATCGACAAACGGGTAAGTCTCCCCACTCATCTTCTTCTCTTCCTTGAATCCATTCTTTTGCTATATCGCTAAAATCTGTCCATGCTTTGAACTTCAACCATGAAAATCCATGCTCAAAATAATATCACCTGTAGCAAATATTTTTATGCTTTATTAAAAGTAAAGGTATAACTTGGAAAGAAATTAACCTGTTTTTAATTTAGCAAGTTCATGATAATTATTTCCCTAACTAATACTATTACAACATGCATCCTACACCTCTTTTCATGAAAGGTTTTGATGATAGTTTTATGTAACTTATACTATTTCTTATATTTAAACATGAATTTGTTAATATTATTATGCATATTTTTAGTGATAGCTCACGGGGTAATAACCTACCATGCTTACACACACTTTGGAATTATAGCACGATTATATGTTATCACGTTTGGTATAAAAGAATCGATTTTCATTAAAGTACCCTCAAGATAAAGATACGACTTTATCGATTTCTTTACAAATACAGCTCTTCAACCCTCTTTAGGAACTCGTTTATGGTTGGTGTGGATTATCACACAATCTGGAAATAATAGAGTGAGATGTAGAACTCCTCATGGAGAATTCAGTCTTAAAAGGGATAAAATATGATTTTAAAGAAAATACAAATTTTAAAGAAAATTTAAGCAACATTGAAAATAACTTAATTATATATTCGTAATTTTCCGAAGATAAACAAATGTGTAAAAATTAGATACTCTAAAATAAAAAGATTAAAGTTTTAAGAAAATGTCCTCAAGTTTCCAAAAGATAGATTTTTTTATAAAAATACCATAAACTTTTAAAAGCTAAGTTTTATTACTAAAATACCGCCAAATACATTTTATGAAAAATCCTGACATTTTAATTAATATATTTTTATCAAAAGTTTCTTTGAGGTTTAGGACGAATTAAAAATCCTCGATAATTTTTAAATGATATTTTTATATAAATACCCTAGAAATTAAAGGACAAGTCTAGGTTACGTGTTTAGGTGGCAGATTGGTTCGAGTGGCATCTTCTCTTGTCAGTGCCTTGGGGTTGCCGGAGACAATGATGCACCACTTTTTTCGTCCTAAATCTAGATTGTAACCTTAGGATGAAATTATCAACGGCAATCGTCTTTGAAAAAGACACAAATCCTGCCGTCCATATGCAGCGGTTATCGATATTTTCCAAACTTAAGAATTTCTAAAGTTAAATTAGAACTTGAATTCGAATCAAAAATTGGCTTGAATCCTAATCTAACTTGAACTAGCACTCAAATACAAACTCAAACTCGAACTAGCACTCAAATACAAACTCGAACTCGAACTTAAACCCGAATTTGAATTTGAACTTGAACTCAAATTTGAACTGACCCTGAACCGCAATACTTGAACTTGACATGAATACCTGACATGACTTGTACTAAACCATCATATTTGATCCAACTTGATTCGAACCATTAATACAATTGACATGACTTGCAATTGACATGAATACATGAACTTGACGTGAATTAAAACCTGAATACTTGACTTTATAAATTATCTTTTGTATTCATGGTTTTAATCAAGACTTGTAATATTAATCTGTTGGCTATAGTGCCCTCAAGGCAGTTATCATAGTCGTGGGCATGTGATTATGATAATTGAGTGAGGACCTATACCGGTAGAACAGTCTTACTCGAGAAGATAGTATGCTATCTGGTTTGTCTTTATCATCACTATTATATGTTGATAGAGCCCATAGGATTCTTGATTAACTACCAGTATTATGATGGCGATCATATACGTGGAAGATGGGGATCTATAAGCACATCCTTAAATGTCCCTAGTCGTGGTAGTATCGAGACTGGGCATCGATACTCCAATGTAGACTAGTGTATACTGATCGAGACCCCGACGAGGGGCGGTGTCCACGTCTCACAAGCCATTGGTGTTAGTTTGTTCACCTAAGATAGTATACAGGTGCTCATTGGGTTATGAGTACACTGGACGGACTCGCCGGGAACCTGCTAGTTGGTATTATACTTATTGTCAGATAGTAGTTCCCAGGTGACATGTGTACAGGTTAGTCTGTTGACCTAAGATCGTCATTTGTCTCGTGTGAGTTCCACTGTGCTTTGATTACTACCCTACCATGGATCAAAGGAGTCGTGCAAACAGGTTTTAGTTGGGTACATTCCCGAGCCACATGGGGGCAGTGATCGGATCGTCGGGGATTCGTCTCACCCGGTATTGGGGGTTGATGTCGCGTTGTGCACGGGTGGCCATCACCAGAAATCCGTGGCTACGGTGGACGGGAATTACCAATCCAGGATCGATAGTTTCTCAGGCGGTGATGGGTTTCATGCCGACACTAAATGTCGCGTTGTTAGGGGTCTGACTTTATCCCCCCTAGACTTGATATGCAATACTCTTAGATGAACAGACCGGACTGTACAAATATTGTCACTGTCAGGCTTAGTAGGGGTTCATGATGAGTTTGCTCATCGTCCTTCCTTTCGCTCAATACCTGGGTAGCCGTTACGTACAGCTAGTGCCGCTGGTGTGCTTGTGGTTAAACTCACTGCCAGCGTATTGACGAGTCTTTAGAGTTCCACACAGAGGGTTTTTACGGTTCAGGCGATATGGTGTAGATGACGTATGTTGGTACATACAGGTGTCCGATTAAATGTGTCCACATGATGCACAGACATTAATCGGACGGTTGATAATACTAGCGGATTAGGACTGAGCCGGATTATTAAATCAGGTTTTGATTTAATAATTTATATATGTATTTATATATATGTATTCTAGTATTATTGTTCACTATTCATTTTCTCTCTTGGCTATTCGTATTTTTGTACGAATACGCGTATATGTATTTCGATACATGTACCGGGTTGTATTCCGTATTTATACGGATTAGCTTCTAGAAGTGGACACCTCATTAGTATGATTTTCCTTTTTTGGAAATTCATTTGTTTCACAAATGAGGTGGAAGAGTGAGGTGGCATGAGCATGGGTCATGGGATGTAGAGAGGTATGGCTTGAAATTGTTTATTTTGGAAATTGAGATGAGATATTTTTCTGCATGAGAAAGAGAGAGGCATCCACTTCTTGAGCTCCTTGGCTCATTTGTTTTCCTCACTTGCTTCATTACTTGCTCTCTTCACTCACTCATTTTTCATTTGGAGAAAACACTTAGCACTTTCTTGAGTTGCTCATGCCACATGTTTTTCTCACCTCCTTCATCTTCTTGAGTTGCTCTTTTGAGCATTGTGATGAGAAAAAATTACAATGACACATTCCTACACCTCCACTCTCCATTTCTAGCAACCTTGGAGCATCGGTTGCATCGCTCGACGAGGCTGAAGCTTGTGCCGTTTCCCTCAGGTGGATCATCGTAGATGGAGGAAGACCGGTAACCAAATTCGATCAAGGAGCCACCAGGAGCTTGGGGATGATGGTTGAAGACCGAAGGACACGGATCAAATCGGTATAACCATTCTAACTTCTTTTTATAGCTTTCTAGTATAGGGTTTAGGGTAGATCTGGGTATCGGGTAATGGTAGCGTCAGTTTAGAAAATTTTTCTTCCGCATTTGGCCACGGTTTGATGGCCGGGGCGCTGTCGTAACCCAACATGGTATCAGAGCCAGCCTTTAAACCCTTAGCTAGCTAGTTTAGACAATGTTAAAGTATCAAAACTGAAACAACTCTGAAACAATGCGCTACACATTCCAGTCTCTGTCGATTTTGAAAGTCTTCAAAATTTTTTTTAAGCATTTGCAGAAGACTACTTGTATGACCACTAGAACATACCCCAAATACGAACCCATTCCTCCCGTTTTGACCCGAGCACATGCTCACAAAATCCGAGCCGGCCGGCCTGGGGAGAGAGTTAGGGCTTTGTATTTTGGGTGTGGTCTGGTCTCTGGAATATTGGTTCAATGGTATTGCTTGTTTTGCCCAGTTTGGATATAGTGTTGTCTTTTGTTCAGGGGCAATTCGGGGTGTTTCGAAGTCAATAATTTAGCACTGTTTAAATGTTTATCAGTATATACATTACTAACCGTGATTGTGAATATCATTAGAGCGGTACAACTCATCTACTTGCTATATGGTCTTTTAGACGGGTTTGCGAATGTGACATTCACGTGATGTTCTGTGTTGTGCCGTGTTGTGGTTGGATCGTCGTGGTGGATAGCTTGGGTGTATTGTTAGTACAGTTTAGTTTCATTTTTAAATTTGATATTGCGAGGCAAGCATCTGACATGTGGACTGCCGTCACTGCCCGGTTGTATATTATTAGTATGGGGCACGACCGGGTTGAGATCGATGTCATCCTTGTATATCATTTTCTTTTCTGTACTAGGATTACCCCGCGGTGGAGTGCACGAATAGCCGAGTTCTAGAGGGCAACGGGTCCGTATCTCATGGCGTTGAGACGGAGGGGACCTTACTCTAGAGTTGGCAGGCTATTCGCCGCGCTCGTAGGGGGTATAGGTTGACCCACAGAGGGGTGCTCAAGTTACCGGATTCCGTGAAGTGCTGGGTGGCCCATTCACGTTGTTGAAGGGGGTTGCCTCACTTCTGGTTTTGGCGGGTAACTTGCCGTGCTCGTAGGGGTCTAGGTTATCATTGCACAGGCTATCCATATGATAGGGAACATCGTGTCTCATTTGTAGCTCAAGTGAAGCCCGGGGCTCCAAGATTATCCACCATTTTGTGTTGCTTCTGTGATACTGCTTTATATCATGCCTGAGACGATTGTTATACACACACACACACACTAGTAGATGTTGTATATGTTTTGCACCCACGCTAGTCCAGTCCCCGCTCTGTCGTTAGTTAAGTAACCTAACGAGTGATGACGGGACCCAGTGGCGAATGCGGATTGCATATACGTACATCATATATTTTTGTTCTTTTCTGGTGTGATTAATTGATGGGACTGTATTGATTCTTATCAATGCAAGGATAAAACAAACCTATATGATGTTGTTGGAACCATGTTTTAAAAAAAACTGACATTACAGACGTTCTCTTTTGCTTTTTACAGTGGTATTCGGTTATGAATATCCAGCACCTCATTCCACGAGGCAAGGGCCGAGATCCCTTCATCGGGATTGACCCCTTGGGCAGAAATTTGCATCAATGTAATAACTTCACTATAATCGATTCTTTTGCTTTGCATCGTGGTATTCAGTTTGGAATATCCTGCACCTCATTCGACGAGGAAAGAGCCGAGATCCCTTCACCGGGAGTGATCTCTTTAGCAAAAGTTTTCGCCACTATAAATTTGTAAAACCACTCGATTCCTTCAACGATATCAAGTTTATTACGTTAAAGGTTTTTCACCAAAAAACCAGCCGTAGCCCTCCGTCATTTCTTTCAGGTGGTACCATGTATTCGTGCTGCATTTGTTGGCTTTTGTCAAGGCGTAGTGTGCGGTAGCTAGATATTGCTTGTCTGTTGCATTGAGTTGCAATTATCTAGGACAGTCATATAACCTTGTTGGCCTTTGTCAAGGGTTTGTACGGATGGGTCTAAAGTAATCCAGGATAATGACGGGTTGAACTTGACTTGTGGTTTATGATTTGTTGGCCTTTGTCAAGGTCATAAACCGCTTGGGATAAAAATCATATCAGAAGTTTCAAACATACAGGAAACTTGCCAGGCTTGCGCATACCTTCTGGAGTGTGGTAACTTGAGTGGATTCCGTCAAGTTATCATGCGATGATAGTTGGATCCCGATTCCCACTGATGAGTAGCGTTACTCCTCGGGTGATTCCGACTAATTCTCCTTTTGGGTTTGGAGGAGAATTCGAGGAAACAGTGGGAGCTATCCTGATTAGATAAAGTGATTAACCATTCTGATCTAGATTAGTGTGCACGCTGAGTGTTTCTTTTCTCTCTCTCTCTTTGGCAGCGATCATGACCTGACCCTAAACTAAAACTCATGAACCAAGTTAACCGAACCTTCTTAAAACACTTTGGCTTTTGGAATGTCACGGTGTCGCATATATCATTGCCACTTCTAAATCACCTTTACATTTCTCCAGAACACCCCGTATCACTACGAACATCCACTCCTATAGGATATATCCATCGTATAGTTACATACGAACTTGAAGGAACTTGTTCCAGATTCGAGGATGGATTCTGGTTCTGGAGAGATTGAATAGAATTATTCGATTGTCTTTTCTCTTAATCTTCTCTCAGGTTGTGAGGTCTCCTAGGATTAGGAGAGGGTACACCTATTGAGCTTATTAGATAGTCTTCCTCAAGACCATAGGCAGGTGTCGAAAGGTGGGGAAGGAAGAAAACCAATTAGCCTAAAGGTAGTGTACAGAAGATAATAAGTAAATACATATAAAGGGATTAGAATAACGACAAAAAATTGTGACTGCTATCATTCACGACAAAACCGTGTATACCCCTGCCACTCTCACATCCACTTTGGATTTCTCCAGAACACTCCGTATCACTACAGATATCCACTCCTATTGGATATGCCATCGTATAGTTACATACGAACTCGAAGGAATTCGTTCCGGATTCGAGGATGGTTTCTAGTTCAGGAGAAATAGAATGGGATTATTCAGGTGTCTTTTCCCATTACCTTCTCTCAGGCTGCGAGGGCTCTTGGTATAAGGAGAGTACACCTATTACGCTTATTGGATAGTCTTCTTCCAAACCTTAGGCTAGTGCCAAAGGGCAGGGAAGGAAGAAAACCAATTAGCCTAAAGAAGGTGTACATAAGGTAATAAGTAAAGACATAATAAAGGGATTGGAGTGAGAGCACGTAAGTATATGTTTACTGTCATGAATCAGGATAATAGAAGAGGCATGATTAGGAATACCCGGTTACCCTTTCGAAACATTTTCATGTTTCAGTTTCACTGTGCGATGTTAATTAAAAACTATTTCCCAGTTGGAATCTAACTCCAGGGTATGTGTTTACCAGATCAGTTTATCACATCTGTATACTATTACGGATGGTGAGTGAGAGTAAGATATTGGGAATTGGGTGATTAGATCCTCATAATATCGGAATTCGTTGTAATTGGTGATATTTGAGGAAATCATCTGGATTTTGCCGGATGGCAAATATTTGGTTTTGAATATTCGTTATTATACACCAATTTCAAACTGATATATCTGTACGTTTATTTGTAAAGTGAGATATAACTTTATGATATTATGTTTGTGACATTTACCTATATCAGTTGGTGATTAGGTAAGATGCATTCAACAGCGGTGTAATTCTTCTTAACTATATTACAGTTTTTCAATTTACGACGCACAGGATTTGAGTTATTGAACTCAGGGGGTTTATACAAAGTATTGTATGTTGTCCAGTGTCCATTAGGATAATGGGGTTGGTACTCGTACTATATTCTGTTTACTCATAACTTCTCTAGTTCTAGACAAGTATTTCGTTGAAATACAAGGTTCAGATTTTGAGAAGTTATAGGTATAAGAATAAATTAGAGAACCATTTGTTGGAAGTATCAGGATTCTTCGAGGAAGTCGAATATGTAGATACTTGTGTTTGGTATTCCGTTGATAGTGATGGTTTTGAGAACTTGCTTCTCTTTCAAGTTACTCATATATGGATGCACTCCTAGTTGAGTAATGCTGATTGGTCTCTTTTCATTTGGTTGATATGCACTTGAGGCAGCTGCATGATTTTGATTCTGGTTCTAATTAAATTAGTGCTTTTATTTCTATATTAGATATATATAGAATCAATTTATATCTTAACGATGTTAAGGTATAGGGAGTTGTCCGGCTGATGCTTAAAACCAGAATCCGGATAAACTCGAGACATGTTTCAGTACTGGTTGTTTGTGGGTTATCTCGGGCTTTGACGAGGGTTAACTTTCTACAATAAGGAAGATTAATATTTATATTGTTCTTGACTCGCTACAGTTTTAGTAAAATGGATTTTTTTTCAGAAAAACAGAAGTGGGAGTATGGTAGAACTAGAAGTGATTCCAGAACCACAAATGATCACTGAAGATTTAATAGAACCTAAGTATTCAATTAGTTTCGACATTCCATTAGCCACTCCGCAGATTTGGTGGGTAACCTCCGGCACCCGAGAGGTACTTCGCTCTTCTTAGAGATGGTGACAGGGAGGTTCTTGTTTACCCAGACTTGTCATTGCTGCTGTTCTAGACTATAAGACCCGGCAGGAGGATGAGTATAGCGTCGTTCTAAACTAGCTTTGGAAGTGCACGTGTATTTGACTCTGCCAGAGAGTTGTTGTAGTCAGTGGGAGCAGCGGAAGCATAGTGGGCAAGTAGCTTATGTCTATTTATAGACTAAAGCAGGTATAGCAAAAATAGATCATCTATTTTTGATGTGACAGTCATAGGCTTTGACTTCATCAGAATAGGAGATGGATCTGCTAAAAAAGTAGTAGAGAGTGATGTCCGGGTATTAGGATGATATGTGTAAGACCACGGTAGCACCCCGGCCGTCTGTCCGAGGCCAAAATGCGGAAACAAAAACTTTTCTTTAAACTAGAAACTGGCGCTACCGCGGACTATAAACCCGGATCGGACCATTAACCTACTACTAGCTAACTAGAGAAAGGGTAGAGAGTCTATACCGAGCGATCCGTGTCCTTCGGTCTTCGGCCACCATCCCGATCTCCTCGCGGAATCTCCGGTCTCGATATCCTCATCGGAAAGGGAAACACATCACCGAGTCTTTTTACGGGCTCCCATCTCTGAACCGAGGCAACTCGGACACGAAGTTGGCAAGCCGACGTGTCCAAGGTTGCTGTAGACTGAGTATAGAACGCTATGTCTCGAGGGGTTGCTTGAAGTTGCCATTTGGATGTGGAGGTGGAGTAATAAGCTTGGGAGATGAACAAAAGGATTTTGTGCAAGCAAATGAGAACAATTTCCCTCACCAAAAATTTGGACAGCCCCCATCTCCTTTGTGGCCGGCCATGCTTGCAAAAATGAGAGGAGGAAGTGAGTAATAATGCAAGAAAGAGAAAAGGGTGATCATGAGGAATAATGATCACAACAATGTCCTTTTCAATCCCATCTCCAACAAGAAAGTAATGATGAACCAATGGAGTCAATCTCAATCTAGAACCATCATGAAGCAACCACTTACAAAAAACACCCTCCACTTTGCTAATTTGCACATTTGCAAATAAGCCCCTCCCATCAAAGGAAATTCAGCCAAGAAGGAACAAAGGAAAATGACCGAAACGGAATGCAAACTGGCAACTTCAAAAAGTGATCCGGTAATAAATTACAGGAATACCCCGCGACTGTATATACACACCCGCATTTGTATTGTGACCGAATACAAATGCAATGAGACAAAATCTACACTGTATAATACTAGGATCCGGCTTAAACCAAAGCCCGCTAGTATTATCTGTCCGAACCATAACACGTGCACAAGTGTACGCGTACGTTCGAACCCTGCAATAAATCCATACGGCCTCTACAGCGTTTCGCCCGAAACTTGAGAAACTGTCTGTGGGGGACTCTAAAGACTCGTCAATACTTTGGCTGTGGATTTAACCACTAGCACGTCAGAGGTATTAGCCGTACGTAACGGGCTACCAGGTATTGACCAAAAGGGAGGTCGATGAGCGAACTCATCCCGACACCCTACTGAGCCTGTCAGTGACAATATCCATACAGTCCGGTCCGTTCGTCTATGAGCATCGCATGGCGGGCCTACGGGGTTGGTAAAAGTCAGAACCCCAAAAGCGGTACAAGTCGTGTCGGAGTGTAGCCCAGAACACCCTGAGATACTACTGGAATACCTACCAGTAAATCTCCTGCCTTGGCCAAGGACTTTATGTAATGGCTCTCCTAGATACAGCGCGACCTCACCCCTAATACCGGGAGAGACGAACCCCTGCAGATCCGCTCACTGCCTCCATGTGGCTCGGGACTGTACCCAACTAAAACCTGTTTGCACGACTCCTTTGAGCCGTGGTAGGGTAGTAATCAAAGTACAGTGGGAACTCACACGAGACAAATGACGATCTCAGGTCGATGAACTAACCTGTACACATGTCACCAGGGAACTGCTATCTGACGTCAGGTATAAAACCAACTAGCATGTTCCCGGCGAGTCCTGTCCGGTGTACTCATAACCTAATGAGCACCTGTATACATCTTAGGTGAACCAACTGACACCAGTGGCTTGTGAGACCGGCCACCGCCCCTCGTCGGGGTCTCGACTGTATACACTAGTCTACTCTGGAGTATCGATGCCCTGTCTTGAAAACTCCCATGACTAGGGACCTTTTAAGGATGTGCTTATAGACCCCAGCTCCCACGTATATGATCGCCATCATACTGCTGGCCGTCAAGAAAGAATCCTAAGGGCTCTATTAACGCGCAATAGTGATCTGTAAGGTCACCTAAAGCAGTACACGATGATAAAGATAAACCATGGTAGCATACTGTTCTCTATCAACGTGTAATAGTGAACTACAATGTCACCTAAAGCATGTACACGATGATAAAGACAAACCAGATAGTATACAAACCTCTCGAGTAAGACTGTCCTACCGGTATAGGTCCTCCCTCAATCATTACAATCACGTGCCTGCGATCCAATAATTGACTCTGAGAGCACTATATCTAACAATATGCACTTCATAGGAAGAGATATTCCTATACTACGATCGATTATACTATGGTTGTCACAAAATTGTTTCTCCATATAGGATATGGATATAATATCAGGGTTTCTGGTTACTAGATCTATAGTTTTAGATCTAGATTTGGGAAGTATCCTAATCTGGGTACTTTGATATTATTCTAAAGGTATTTTAGAATAGACGACTCCTGGAATGGTGGTATACCAACATGTGATGGAGTCACCCTCTCTAAAGGTGTCTTACAGACTAAAGGGGGGAGAGATCTGCATGATTAGCGTATCACTTGCTTAGGTAATTGAGTTAATTATGAAATGTCAAGTACCACACCAGATGTTGTTTTTGCACTTGCTGCAATAAGAAAATATATTAATCCAATCCTGGAGAAACGTTAGGAAGCAATTTATGAACATAAATGGATATTCTAGGGATATGGTAATGGCAACCTCCTTCGGGAGACGGTTATCATTTTAGGTTTCCAACGTGACCTAAATGACAGAGTGACTGTCAGAGTTATAGTTTTCCCTCTTTTGAGGGATAGTATGTTGGACAGGTGGTCCAAGCGGATACTGAGGAAAGGCATGGCGCAGAATACTGATTAAATTCAGTGGATGATATAGTCTAAGAAGTTTGTTAGATTTGGAGTTCATTTGTGAACTGGGTCCCATTAGATATCCAGACAAATTCTAAGATAGGTATTGCTCATTTCGGGAGATAGATTTCTCCGCGAAATTGAGATATAGAGAGATACTGAAAAAAACATTGTAGCGGATCCACTCACTGAGGCTATTTCTCGAACACAATAGTTTCGCAAACGGGCTTTACGAAACTGATTAGTAGAGAAATTGGGTGTTTGGTATCACACGAGCTGTGAGTATGCGACACCGCAATAATTGGTCTTAAGTGCAAGTGGGAGATTGTTGGCTATAGTGCCCTCAAGGCAATTATCATAGTCGCGGGCAGGTGATTATGATGATTGAGTGAAGACCTATACCGGTAGAACAGTCTTACTCGAGATGATAGTATGCTATATGATTTGTCTTTATCATCACTATTACATGTTGATAGAGCCCATAGGATTCTTGCTTGACTACCAGCATTATGATGGCGATCATATACGTGGGAGATGGGGGTCTATAAGCACATCTTTAAATGTCCCCAGTCGTGGGAGTATCGAGACTGGGCATCGATACTCCAATGTAGACTAGTGTATACTGATCGAGACCCCAATGAGGGGTGGTGGCTACGTCTCACAAGCCATTGGTGTTAGTTTGTTCACCTAAGATAGTATACATGTGCTCATTTGGTTATGAGTACATTGGATGGACTCGCCGGGAACCTGCTAGTTGGTATTATACCTATTGTCAGATAGCAGTTCCCAGGTGACATGTGTACAGGTTAGTCTATCGACTTGAGATCATCATTTGTCTCGTGTGAGTTCCTACTGTACTTTGATTACTACCCTACCATGGCTCAAAGGAGTCGTGCAAACAGGTTTTAGTTGGGTACAGTCCCGAGCCACATGGAGGCAGTAATCGGATCGTCGGGGATTCGTCTCTCCCGGTATTGGGGGTTGATGTCGCGTTGTGCACGGATGGACATCACCAGAAATCCGTGGTTATGGTGGACGAGAATTACCGATACAGGATTGATAGTTTCTCACGTGGTGATGGGTTTCATGCCGACACTAAATGTCATGTTGTTAGGGGTCTGACTTCATCCACCCCCTAGACTCGATATGCGATACTCTTAGATGAATAGACTGGAATGTACAGATATTGTCACTGTCAGGCTCAGTAGGGGTTCAGGATGAGTTTGCTCGTTGGCCTCCCTTTTGCTCAATACCTGGGTAGCCGTTGCGTATAGCTAGTGCTGCTGACTTGCGTGTGGTTAAACCCACTGTCAGCGTATTGATGAGTCTTTAGAGTCCAACATAAAGGGTTTTCATGGTTCATGCGATATGGTGTAGATGACATATGTTGGTATATACAGGTGTCCGATTAAATATGTGCACATACTGCACAGACTTTAATCGGACGATTGATAATACTAGTGGCTTAGGATTGAGCCGGATTATTAAATCAGGTTTTGATTTAATAATTTATAAATGTATTTATATATATGTATTCTAGTATTATTGTTCACTATTCATTTTCTCGCTTTGCTATTCGTATTTTTGTACGAATACGCGTATATGTATTTCGATACATGTACCGGGTTGTATTCCGTATTTATACGGAATAGCTTCTAGAAGTGGACACCTCATTTGTATGATTTTCCTTTTTTGGAAATTGATTTGTTTCACAAATGAGGTGGAGGAGTGAGGTGGCATGAGCATGGGTCATGGCATATAGAGAGGTATGGCTTGGAATTGTTTATTTTGGAAATTGAGATGAGATATTTTTGTGCATGAGAGAGTGAGAGAGAGGAAGCCACTTCTTGAGCTCCTTGGCTCATTTATTTTCCTCACTTGCTTCATTACTTTCTCTCTTCACTCACTCATTTTTCACTTGGAGAAAACACTTAGCACTTTCTTGAGTTGCTCATACCACATGTTTTCCTCACCTCCTTCATCTTCTTGAGTTGCTCTTTTGAGCATTGTGATGAGAGAAAATTATAGTGACACATTTCTACACCTCCACTCTCTATTTCTAGCAACCTTGGAGTTTCGGTTGCCTCGCTCGACGAGGCTGAAACTTGCGCCGTTTCTCTTAGATGGATCATCGTAGATGGAGGAAGACCGGCAACCAAATTTGATCAAGGAGCCACTAGGAGCTTGGGGATGATGGTTGAAGACCGAAGGAAACGGATCAACTCGGTATAACCGTTCTAACTTCTTTTTATAGCTTGCTAGTATAGGGTTTAGGGTAGATCCGGGTATTGGGTAATGGTAGCGCCAGTTTAGAAAATTTTTCTTCCGCATTTGGCCACGGTTTGATGGCCGGGATGCTGCCGTAACCCAACATAATCATAGACTAATATACGTGCGGTGTTGAGATAGTTTAAGTATGAATCTGACGAAATCTTAGGAGTCCCCCTAATACATGAATCCATAAATACTAACAAATACAATCTATCATGAGGACCCGTGTTTCCAAGCTCTTGGACGATAGCCTATTGGATTTGGAATACTTCAACATTAGGTTGAAGTCCCGTTACTAACGCTTTTGATTTAGGCCCGTGGCTTCTTATCTCTGGACGATAGCTTGTTGGGTTCAAGAATATTCTTGAGATTGTTGATATTCACATTTGAACTCACGTTACTTAGTTTACCCTTTTAGTGACCTCTTTAGGACACGTTGCTATTCATTATATGTTCATCACTTTTACTTATTATTTGCTCACTATACCTACACTACACGGCTATGATATACTTGGTTTCTATAATCATGTTAGCTTACCATTCTTACATAGTTTTCATTTGTCTTGTTTTGTTATATTAGAACTGTCATGATCTATTAATTGGTATATCACCATATCACTTTGTCTATACTTTCCACCTTATCATTACACCTTTTTTGGGACTTACCGAGCCCTAGTACACTAACGACATTCCTTTTGTTTTTTCTTCTTGGGAATGTTCGTCAGGTGATCTAAAGGTAGAGGAGATCGACCCAAAGCCGGAGGACTTCGATCAGATTTCAGCTCAGCTAAATTATTAGTTTCCTTCATCAGTTTTTTTAGTATGCCACATGTTAGGCATTTTCATTAGACTTTTCTTTTCAGCTATCTTGTACCAAAACTTTATGGAAATGAATGTAAATAAAATTACTCTTGTTAATTCTTGACCGTTGTTATATTACTTATAAACGCTTAGCGTATTTATTTCAGAAAATGACATTCTCCGAATAAATACGTCGCAAGTCTCGTCACGTGCCGTTACCGCTCTTTTGGGAACCGGGGTGTGACAAGATCTTTCAAGATCAGTGCAGATGAAAAGGTAGTAACCTAATAAAACTAGACCTGTAGCAAAAGTTTTTCATCAAATACCCCGTGTGGATTGTGATGAAACTATTACTTTAATGTTTGTGCTGAAATCCATACGGATATAACTTACCACTGCTTTCATGACTATGATATTTGGCAGACAGATGACTATAACATCTTTATAAATGGGAATTATACGTGCACGTGTATATGAATCTGCCAGAGGGTTGTCGTAGTCAGTGGGAGCGGCGGAATGCGTGCAAATTTCTTAAGTCTATCTATAAACTAAAGCAGGCATAGTGGAGATGGATCATCTGTTTTGATGTTACGGTCAAAGTGTTTGACTTCATCAAAATGATAGATGGACCTGCTATTTGTAAGAATGAAGTAGGGAGTACTGTCGTATTCTTCATATGGTATGCAGATGACATACTCCTGATAGGAAGTGATATTCTTATGCAACATTTCGGTCAAATTATGGTTGTGACATAGGTTAGCAGTGAAGAACATATGATGATGTTCTTGGTGTATGGTTTTCATCACAGAAAACTGTACTTTAATACCGCTCATTCATTATCTATTTTATGATATATCGGTGCTATTAATCAGTGTCTGCTCTGTAATTACAGTTTACAGGTATTCGTGAAAAAATATCGAAAACACATTCAAAATCACGGATATATCGTCTGTGAGCCGACAGTGCAACCGGAACTGGAAACCGACCGATATCCAAAGAGTTCTTGCAAATAATATGTGTGCACAATATTTTGGTCCAACACAATGCAAGTGCACACATACTCTTTGGCACTAGGACCATGTGGGGCTGCCATGAATCATGGCACAAGTGGGCATGGGTGTGATATGCATTAAATGTGCATTGAACGCATAAAGTCTTGATATGATTTGAAGCATCTTGTTCCCTCCAAATCTCTGCATGCATCCAAGGCCTTTACAAAGAAATCTAGCAGCACCAGAGTGATGTTGGGATGCACATATGTCTACATAACAAGCACGAGACCTAGTTCTCGGATTTTGGCCGAGCACATGCCCTCCAAAACGTGCCAGGCCGGCCCCACCATCTCCAATGGGCCCCAGTTTCCTACAAGCCCTCCCTTGCTTCCACGTCACCTCATTTTTATTGTTTTTTTTTATTTTTCTTTGGTGCCTATAAAAGCAGACCAGTGGGCAAGTGATTAAGGGTCATTCATATGCACATTTTCTATCTTTTTGTTTTTCTTTTCTTTGGTTTAGCTTGAGGGTGAGTGGGCTTCATATTGGTTTCTTCTTCTTCTTCCCTCTTGAAGCACTCTTTGGAGAGCTTCATTAAGGAGATTGCATAAATTACCATAAATCTTGTACCTTATCTTCAAGTGTTAATAAATTCTTGCTTTCTTTTATTATTTTCTTTCTTTTATTACTTGCTTTTATTTATATTATGCTTAACTAATTTTTATTTGGTTGTGGTGTGGATGAGAAAGTGAGATGAAAGGTTTTGCCTCCTCCACTTCTTGTTTTTATTTCATGTGCTTAATATTATGATTCTAACTTAAATATTGTTATGTATTGATATGATATGGTATTTTGACACATGGTTACTTGCAACCTCCTCATATACCATATTCATTTCCTTTCCCCATTTTAATGTTTAAGTTACAATCTATTTGGAGTTAAGTTTGCTAAGTTTGGATATGATATGTTGTGATTAAGGACTTGACAAATCTCTTAATTTCATATATCATATACCATCACAAACACTTAGCACAGTTAACATTAAAACCATTTGCTTTCACTAACCACTATGTGTTTTTGTTGTTGCGGTATGCTTGCTAACCTTTGTGTTTAGTGTTGATACCCCAAGGTCGGACATACAAATGGTAAGTGATCAAAACGGACTCGTTTCGTGCTTTGCGGCGAATATCGGAATTTTACGGTTTGTGCTCCACAACCGCGTTGACAAGTCGTGTTTCATGCCGGGATCAAGGTAAGGCCGGACAACTCATGATCAAGCGAGTGTAGAGATGAACGTCGCGATTCGACCTTCCAAGCCAAGCCACAACCATTCTTTCCTTAAACTTGTTTTCCTTGTTTCTTGTTTTTGTATTCTTTTTGTATTTTTTGTGACAAACCCCCAATTCATTAATTTGTTGAACCTTAAATCACGATACCCAATACACAATTCCCTGCGGATCGACCCGTGCTTGCGGCTCGCTACAACGCGCCGTGCACTTGCGGTTATAAATTTTAAAACGAGAACGATCTCGCATGCACATTCTGTTTCCTTCATTTCATATTCGTTTCAATAACATACGCGTTTGCGCGCGCAGGTGGTTTCCCAAAAAGTTTTTGGCGCCGTTGCCGGGGAGTTGATAGTTATTAGTAATTGTTATTTCTGGTTCGTACTAACTCACCAACTTTTAACTCAATTTTTTTTCTTCCAAAACTAACTATACGATTCTTTTCACTTTTGTTCTTTGTCCTTGAAGCATGCTAGCTCTTTGTGATTCAACTAAAAAAAATCAAAGTATACCATTATATTATTAATAGTGCCTTGAGAACACACACAAAATTATAGCCCCTTCCCTCGGATTTAGGCCGACGACAACATTGAATAATCCGGCGACGCCGGGTCCACTGAGGAAATTTGGAATTTTTTGTTCTGTGTGATCTCCAGTGCAGTGTTGGTAATTTATTGGTATTGTTTGAATTTTACAATTTTGAGTGTGCAGGAATTGGGGCATGTATATCGCTTTTTGACACTAAATATCGTATTTTTCCGATATTTCAGTTTTTAGGGAATTACGTCCAGCGATCGTACGGAGCGAGGATCAAATACAATTACAAGACGTTAGTGGAGTATAGTGCCAAAGATCCGGGTAGTTTGACCGGCGCAAGCAAATAATCAAAGACTCGGATCACTTTCAAAGGGGTTTTTAACCAAATCACACATTGGTACGTATTTCCTAACACACTCTTCTCGAATCCGACGCAGTCCAATATTTCTATCTTCTACAGGATTATTCACACAAACTTGTCGCCAATTGAACAGAGAACAGACCGTATTTGTTACAGCGCTTAAAACTTAATTGAAAAAGAATTACTTTATTTGATTGAATTCTTGAATTTTTTTATTGATTACGCATTTGCATCTTAATACGGGATTTAAGGGCACAAAGACTAAACAAGATACGGTAAAGGATTTTATCACCTTTTTCCGTAGCCTATAAATCACAAACTGCATTCTTGCATACCCCCAGTAATTTTTAAAATCAATTAGAACTTTGACTCTAAGGATTTCGCGCTCATTAGGAGAAGTTGACTGTGTCTAGAATACCGCTTAACGGTATATCGTTCACGGGGTATCTAGGTAAGTGTTCAAGAGAAAGGGTTATTTAATTAAGGAATTTCGCGAAAGTATTGTAAAACCTCCCCTTCTCTCTTACACTTATCTGGCTTCGTGATCCGTATATTTTGAGCCCGTTTCTCTACACAGTTTTACTTCGACAATCAGGTTCTTGAGCAGGTCTAGTTGACTAGTATACCATAGACTGCTAGGGGTTTGATATTCTTTCTTTTTGTGATTTTTGTGAATTCTTGTTAATATGGGCAATACACGATTTAATTCAATTTTTCACGATTCTTATTCTTTTGTTTATACTCAATCCCAATACACTTATTCAAATTGCCATGATTCTTCCCACATTCATGACATCTGTCTTTTCTTAGGGGGTGACCAACCGTCCCAGTTTTTTGATAATGGTCACCCACCTAACACTCTTGAACCCGGTTCCACTTCTACCATAGACCAACTGATTGAAAATTTAGAGAAAGAGGTCAACAGACTGACTGTTTTAGCATCACCACCATCACAATCCCTTCAACCCGAAACAATTGAACCATCATTAAGGTATGATAGTGAGATGGATGCTAGGTTGACCGCTCTAGAAAAATGTATTGAAGTAATGACTACGGTCGAGAATCAATCAGCTGCGACGCTAGCCCTATTTATACAGCAATCTGAGCAACTATTTGTTGCTCAAGCTCAATCATTGGTTAGAATCGAGGAACAAGTAAAACATTTAGCTGTGAGGATTTTAGGGAGTGAACACAGTCAATTAGAACTAAATAGTTTAATATCTGTCATTTAGGAAGTCACCCAAGTGAGGTAAAAGATCAATTGATTTTGATGATTTCATAGATGATGATATGATTGTATTGACTGAGTGTTGCCAGGACACACAAGAAAACCCTCTAAGTCAGTCCACCATTAGCCTTCAGGTATCCACTGAATCTCTTGTCACTTGTGATTTAGAGATTGATTCAACCGAAATTATACTTGATGAGGAAATTCTTGAACCGACCGATTTTTGCTTTCCAATTTTAGATGAGGGAGCTTGTGAATTTGTCGGGTATGATTGGGATAAGTTGTTAGAATAAATCAAAGCTCAAGAAACCACGATTTTTGCATCACCTGTTGATATTGTTTCGAAAGAAACGTTAGTGTGGGAACCTAATTTTTTTGATGATATTTACCTACCCATTTGTGAATGTGATGAGGGAGAAATCATTTTGGGAGAGTTTGTAAATAAAGAGAATAGGATTATGGAAAATCATAGGGAGGAAGATAGCTTTGAAAAATATTCTTTCATATCGAATTTTGAGGAAATTTTTGCGGATGAACTTGATATTTTAGGTGAGTTTGAGTCAGGATCAATTTGGGAACATCCTAGGAACCTTTCTTTTACTGAACTTTTTACGGATGAACTCCAATTTTTACACGAATCTGACTTCGGAACTCAACATGCGCTTCTTGAATATTCAATTCATTCAGAATACAATTTTTTGACCTCTTCAAAACTCCATCTTCATCTTCAATGTCTTCCGATTCCTACTTTTACACGCCCATGCCCTTCACTAACATCTAACATATACCTTTTTTTTCCTTTTTCTTTTGTATATACATATTCTTTTGCCAGCCATTGCACTATATAGACAAAATTTTTAAATGGCTGATATTAATTTCTGGACTAACCCAGTCATTTAACATGTAAATGTTGTAATTAGTCTTAGATTTTTTCTTTTTTCTTTGAATAAAATTCTCACCCTGATATCTAAGTCTAGCTACCGGAGACAGGAGCAACGATGAGGACATCGTAAAACTCAAGTTTGGGGGTGAGCACTGCGTTTATTTTTCTGCATCATGTGTATATTCTACATTGCATACATATTATAAAACTCATAAAAATTAATTTTTTTTACAAAAACATAAAAACTTTGTCGTCAAGTTAGCTAGTAGGTTAACTTAGATTGTTATTCCGAAAATTTAGTTAATATATTAGAAGTAACTAAATTTTAGGCTTAGGAAAAAACCCTAAAAATAACCCTCATTCTATTTAAACTTGGTGATTATACGTCCTTACAGTTTTTTTAGAAATAGGTAATCTTGAGTTCAGTTCTTTAGTTAAGTCGAGATGCATGGAGAGTATTGATGCTTTATTGAAAGATAAGTCTGAAAAATAGTTTCTATTCTTGAGTCCAAATTTAGAAAATATATACCTTATAAACTGCACATACACACACTTTGAAACTTGGGATAGTAGAGAATACCTAGAAATACTCTTGCCTGAAAGCCTAGTATGAAAGAAAAAACGGTATTTAAAGCTAACCACCATAAGAGCATCATTGAAAAATATATCCGGTCTTGAAAAAAAAATAAATAAATAAAGTCAAGACCTGGAAGCTCTATTTACGCATTAAGCTCATACATTCAGTAATCGGCTGTTAGTACCTCAAGAAGCATTAATAATCGCATGAAAGATGTGTGAGCAAAACCGTCCATCCATTAATGAAAAGAAGTAGTATTAGGTATTAAGGTAAGAGTACTATAACTTGAATTGAATTATTAAGTGTAGGGATGAAAAGTTACACACATATAGGGGTATACAATCGATATTAGGAGGAAAGATAGGGATAAAGAATAAGACTTATATTTTATGTAATGATGATAAAAAAATCCCTGATTGGAGACCGCACTTTAGAAGGAAAACTCAGGAGATACCGAGATCTTTCTAAACTGTACAACGTATAGGATCTGAGGTTAAATAAATAGGAGGCGTGAAAAATAAGGGTTGAATATTTTCAATTTAGGATGATAGAATTTCTAACTTAGATACTAAACTGTAGGAGTAGAATCGACGTTAACTTATGAAACTAACTTGACTGTATTTTGTGGGTGTAATCCGCTGAAAACCCTCAGGAGGTAACACTCCTCCTACTAGGGACACCTAGAGCTTTAACGGCTTGTTGCACGTGCTCAGTGCAATCGCGTTCCCTGCGAAAGTAAGGCTAGGATTTTTTGTATTGCTCGGGACGAGCAACAGATAAGTTTGGGGGTATTTGTTCATCACAGAAAACTGCACTTTAATATCGCTCATTCATTATCTATTTTGTGATATATCGGTACTATTAATAATTGTCTGCTATGTAATTACAGTTTACAGGTATTCGTGAAAAAATACCGGAAACACATTCAAAATCACGGATATATCGTCTGTGAGCCGACACTGCAACCGGAACTGGAAACCGACCGATATCCAAAAAGTTTTTGTAAATAATATATGTGCACAATATTTTGGTCCAACACAATGCAAGTGCACACATACTTTTTGGCATTAGGACCATGTGGGGCTGCCATAAATCATGGCACAAGTGGGCATGGGTGTGATGTGCATTAAATGTGCATTGAATGCATAAAGTCTTGATGTGATTTGAAGCATCTTGTTCCCTCTAAATCTCTGCATGCATCCAAGGCCTTTACAAAGAAATCTAGCAGCACCAAAGTGATGTTGGGATGCACACATGTCTACACAACAAGCACGAGACCTAGTGCTCGGATTTTGGCCAAGCACATGCCCTCCAAAACCGGCCAGGTCGGCCCCACCATCTCCAATGGGCCCCAGTTTCCTACAGGCCTTCCCTTGCTGCCACTTCATCTCATTTTTATTGTTTGTTTATTTTTCTTTGGTGCCTATAAAAGCAGACCAGTGGGCAAGTGATCAAGGGTCATTCATATGCATATATTCTATCTTTTTGTTTT
This sequence comes from Agapanthus africanus, assembly GCA_030015575.1. Classification (NCBI taxonomy): domain Eukaryota; kingdom Viridiplantae; phylum Streptophyta; class Magnoliopsida; order Asparagales; family Amaryllidaceae; genus Agapanthus; species Agapanthus africanus. The sequence continues at coordinate 57,562,045 of CM057349.1, read as the reverse complement.
GCTTTTCTTTGGTTTAGCTTGAGGGTGAGTGGGCTTCATATTGGTTTCTTCTTCTTCTTCCCTCTTGAAGTTCTCTTTGGAGAGTTTCATTAAGAAGGTTGAATAAGTTACCATAAATCTTGTACCTTGTCTTCAAGTGTTAATAAATTCTTGCTTTCTTTTATTATTTTCTTTCTTTTATTACTTACTTTTATTTATATCATGCTTAACTAATCTTTATTTGGTTGTGGTGTGGGTGAGGAAGTGAGAAGAAAGGCTTTGCCTCTTCCACCTCTTGTTTATGTTTCTTGTGTTTAATCTTATGATTCTAACTTAAATATTGTTATGTATTGACCCGATATGGTATTTTGACACATGGTTACTTGTAACCTCCTCATATACCATATTCATTCCCTTTCTCCATTTCAATATTTATGTTACAATCTATTTGGATTTAAGTTTGCTAAATTTGGATATGGTATGTTGTGATTAAAGACTTGACAAATCTCTTAATTTTATATATCATATACCATCACAAACACTTAGCACACTTAACACTAAAACCATTTGCTCTCACTAATTACTTTGTGTTATTGTTGTTACGGTATGCTTGCTAACCCTTATGTTTAGTGTTGATACCCTAAGCTCGGACATACAAACGGTAAGTGATCAAAACGGACTCGTTTCGTGCTTTGCAGCGATATCGGAATTTGACGGTTTGTGCTCCGCAACCGCGTTGACAAGTCGTGCTTCATGCCGGGATCATGGTAAGGCCGGGAAACTTATGATCAAGGGAGTGTAGAGGTGAACGTCGTGATTCGACCTTCCAAGCCAAACCACAACCATTCTTTTCTTAAACTTGTATTCCTTGTTTCTTGTTTTTGTATTCTTTTTGTATTTTTTGTGACAAACCCCCAATTCGTTAATTTGTTGAACCTTAAATCACGATACCCAATACACAATTTCCTGCGGATCGACCCGTGCTTGCCGGCTCGCTTCAACGCGCCGTGCACTTGCGGTTATAAATTTTAAAATGAGAACGATCTCGCGTGCGCATTCCGTTTCCTTCATTTCATATTCGTTTTCATAACATACGCGTTTGCGCGCATTGGTGGTTTCCCAACATATGGTAATGGCAACTTTCTACTGGAGGCGGTTACCGATTACGCCTTCCAATATGACATGGATGACAGAGTGTCTGTCTCGAGTTATAAGTTTACTCTCTTCTGAGGAACAATATATTAGAAAGAGTTCTAAGTAGGATACTAAGGTAGTCGGGGCGCTAGATGCTAATTATAACTCAACAAAGAATACAGCCGAAGAAATTGTTGGATAACATTGTTCATTTATGAACTTGGTTCCATCGTCTATCCAGACAAATTCTAAAACATGTATCACTCAATTCGGAAGATAGTCGATCTCTGCGAAATTGAGATATAGAGAGATAGAGTTAGAAATATTGTAGCGGATTCACCCACCAAGGCTGTTTCTCGAACACAGTTTGTGAAACTGTTAGCAGAGAAGTTGGGTATGCGATAGCACATAAGATGTGGGTATGCGTACCGCAATAATCGGGCTTAAGTGCAAGTGGGAGATTGTTGGATATAGATGCTCTCAAGGCAATAATCGTAATTGTAGAAATGAGATTACTGAATTTATGAATTCCATATCCTTTAAATACGTAATAAAATTGTCTAATAATTTTTCCGATATCAAAAGAATTATTTTAGCGCTTCATTTGGTAAAAAACTCTTTAAAAGCATTTTTCTACAATTAAGATGAATTACTATAATTTGTAGGAATTTTTTAAAGAATCAAAATAGAATTTTTATTAAAAGGTAAAACTTAGAAACCGTAACGAAAGACTATTTTTCTTGACCAAATTTGGTTATAAATGAAAGAAAACAATAAAATATATTTTATAGAAATTTTCGTAATTTTTCCAATATTTTAAAATAATTTTTATAACACAGAAAACAAATATCTATAAAACAGTTTTATTTTTTTAAAAAAATTAATAAAAAAGGAGCTGCTGACATCATCGCTGACATAAACGAGATGTCGGCAGCCGCAGTCAAAGTTTTAAACGTTGTGGAAGTGGGAAAAAAAATCATATGAGAACCTATCTATAAAACTTTTTATAGGGAGGAGGTGAAACCGTACACGTGTCAGATTGGATATGGATCTACCGTACACATGGCAGATTGGGTGTGAATGAAGAAAAGAAGATAGGTTCCCATATGATTTTTTTCCGTGGAAGTGGGCCCCTGGTTTAATATTAAATAATTGGTTTAATATTATTAAAATCATTTCATATCCCTATATTTACACCCTATCTTCTAAAAATCATACAAAAAATATACTCGGCCAAAATATTTTTAGAAAAAATCCAGTTCTTCATCTCTTTGACTAATATGCTCTGGAACAAGCCTTACAGCGAGGAAAAATCCGAGTTAACTCCCGTTCTCGTGCAACCCAACGTTAACCGACACCCAATTTCCTAGCCTAATCTATATGAGATCTCTACACTTGAGCTTCTGTAATCTCTTTCATGTCATAGTCTATCTATGAAAATTTTCCAGGGACCTAATTAAATGTATTTAACTAGCTATCTAATCAAATTTAATAGATCATAAGGATAAAAATACTATAAACAGTTCATTAAATCACGTACTCTTAATATTTTTCCTACATGATAAATTCATGGGGTGATGGCCTACCCAAATTATGTTTAACCATACCAACATACATCATTATTATACTTTAGTACCATCATAAAACGGCGGGCTAAATTTATATAAATTGATTTATAAGCAAAATTACTAATATCGTAAAAAGTAAATATTTATAAATTACTAATAACCTTTCTGGGTTAAGTTTTTTTCACAAAAATGATGGTTACTTTATAAAAAGTGATTTTTTACTAAAATACCATCAAGTTTTCAAAAGCAAATTTCCATTAAAATACCATTAACCTTAGAAGGTTAAATTTTCACTAAAATACCATCAACTTTCAAATACTACATTTTTATCTAAAATACCAAAAATATTTCTAAAAGCTATATTTTATTAAATACCTTTAAAAGCTAATATTTCACTAAGATACCATTAACGATATGAAGAAGTTTAATTAATTACCATAATCATAATAATGAGAATACTTAAAACACCTCAATATTAAATATAATAATTTCAGATAAATACCACGAAAAATACCTAGGGATATCTTCCAAAGTTCGACAATACTTTCCACCAGTCAATTTCAAATATACACAATACCAGTAAAGAACGATAGTGACATCTAGGACCGACATGTGACATCTAGGACCGACATGACCTGTTATCATACACATATATTTTTATTTATTGTATCTTACTTTCTGCACATACTGTATCTTACTTTCTGCACACGGGCATTTCATTACACTCCTATTTATTGTACACTTTACGTTTGGGTACTTGTTGGGCGTTCTTACACTCCAGAGACTTTTTTCCACTTCAGATCTAGAGATAGATCCCTCAGCAGCACAGGATCAGGACCGTATACAGGAGTTGCAGAGGAGCACTAGCTTTATTTCTTTTCCAGTTTAATTTGAGTGTGATTGAAGCAGAAAAACCGCGATATATTTTATGATATGCGTTCTACTTTGTTTTCTACTTACTGCAATCAAGACGGTTTCGCTTGTAGCTAGCCGGTTGAGTACGAGTCGTCCACTGAGAGATGATTCGTATTTGAGTTCTTGCTTTAGACGAATCAATTAAAGAATGTATATGTGCATGTTCAAATCTATCCTAAGTGTTCGCATTTTATGTTTAAGTAAACTTGTTAGGGTTAAAATTGGTTAGTAGAGTTAGAATTAGTCTTGTGCGTATCTTTGCCGTTCTTGAAATGATATTGGAATAATCGAAAGTAGCGGGGATTAGGAGGACATAGAAATGGGATTTATGAGTTTAAGCAAGCTTTCTAACGTTAAATCCATTCTTTGTGCCCCTTGTCCTCCACTACGTGCGCTTATTTCCAACCCTAGACCAAACACCCGCAACCATGTATCCAATTAAGTCACAACTATATGTCACGTTGTAGTGCGCGCAAGGGACTTCTCGACTTAGGTCGCGGCTATATGTCACGTATAGCGCGCCTAAATGAGAGGGTTGTGTTTGTTTGGTTTAGATTCATTTTAAGATATTTAGCGAAGAGAAGCATAAGGGATTTTTCCGTCCCTCATACCAATCTTCCTTAGCCCTAACAAGTGTGGAAATTATTTACACATTTAAAAGAAAAACAAAACAAGAAAGAAGAAAAGTAAGAAAGGAAAATACGGTTTTACAATATAGTAGCAAGCTAAATACTTGGGTCCTCACCCAACTAAGGGACTCCATAAAATATCATGGCTTGAAAATACGGTTTAGAAAAGAAGGAAAATAAAACAAGAAATAACAACAACTACTTAGTAACAATAAATAAAATTAAAATAGGAATTAAAATTACAAGACAAGGAAATGAAAATACAAGTTAAGAAAAACAACCCTCATCTTCATTGAATTTCCATTCAAGAGCTCTCACTACAATTTTATGGAGGAAAGATGAAGAAGAAAGATACAAACTAAACTACACTAAATTCTACTAAAGAAAAAGCATTTACTACTTGGCTCAAAACTGGACTATTTATAGGCAGAGAACTGAAACCCTAGGGTCATATTATGAGCTCTAATATAATTACCGAACTACCCCCAAAAGACGGTCAAATGATGACATGTCATGGCCGCGGAACCGACGCGCAAACGCCATATTGGCTGCGGTTCCGCAGCCGTTTGAAAGGCTTGTTGTGTCATTTTTTTTAGGATTTCTTGTGTTGCTTTCTTCTTCTGTTTTACAGGTCCCAAATTGCAAAATGCTTCCAAAATATGTTCAGATTTTTAACAGTCCAAAATGGCTTCATTTTTAATCTCCCTCGAGCTCCACGCGTTACTTGAACTTTGTGCTGCCCCTCTCGTGCTCTGTGCTTGTCCGAGACACGAATGACCACTATTATTCATCTTGTCTCTTGAACCGGTAAGCGGTACTGGACGGGTGTAGTTTCCTGGAACCCGAATTTTATCTGTTTGTGGCAGATGTTCTGGATTTTGGCATAACCGTGGAGATTTTGTATGATTTGCGTTATTTTGGACTAGAAACCTGTAATCTGTAATATGTAGCAAAAACGGATTAAAAGTACCTGCCTATGAACAAACGAGCAGAAGAATCGGCAGTATTAAATACAATATTCTGATGTGAACAATTACCCCCAAACTTATCTTTTGCTCGTCCCGAGCAAAACCATTTATTTTCAAAAAGTCTTAAGCTCACTTTCGTAGGTATCACGGTTGCACTTAGCATGTGCAACAAGCCGTTAAAGCTCTGGGTGTCCCTAATAAGAGGAGTGTTGTCTCCTGAGGGTTTTCAGCGGATACTACCAATAAAATCCCGTCAAGCTAGTTTCATAAGATAACTTTGATTCTAATCCTACGGTTTAATATCTAAGTTAGAAACTCTATCATCCTAAACTAGAAATATCCATCCCTTATTTTTCAAACCTTCTATTTATTCAACCCAAGATCCTATACGTTTTGACAGTTTAGAAAGATCTCGATTTCTCTTGAGTTTTCCTTCTAAAGCGCAGTCTCCAATCCGGAATTTTTATCATCTTTATGAAAAACATAAGACTTATTCTTCATTCCTATCTTTCCTCTAAATCTCGAGCGTATACCCTTACGTGTGTGTGAATTTTACCCCTACACTCAAGAATTCAATTCAAGCTATAATACCCTTACCCTAATATCTAATACTACTTTTCATTAATGATGGACGGATTTGCTTACACATCTTTCATGCGACTATTACTACTTCCTGAGGCACTAATCAGCTGATTACTGAATGTGTGAGCTTAAAGCGTATATTGCAGTTTCTAGGTCTTGTAATTATTATTATTATTATTATTTTTTTCCTTTTTGTTTTTCTTTTCAAGACCGGAAATATTTTTCAATGATGCTCTTTTGGTGGTTAGTTTTAAATACCGTTTTTTTCATACTAGGTTTTTAGGCAAGAGTATTTCTAGGTATCCTCTACTATCCCAAGTTTCAAGGTGCATGTAAGTGCAGTTTGTAGGGTATATACTTTCTAAATTTGGACTCAAGAATAGAAACTATTTTTCAGACTTATCTTTCCATAAAGCTTTCAATACTTTCCCTCCATCTCGACTTAACTCAAGAACTGAACTCAAGATTACCTACTTCTAAAAAAACTGCAAAGACGTATATTTACCAAGGTTAAACCGAAGGAGGGTTATTTTTAGGGTTTTCAATTCCTAAGCCTAAGATTTAGTTATTTTTAACCTATCAAGCTAAATTTTCGGAATAAAAATCTAAGTTACCCTACTAGCTAACTTGACGACAAAGTTTTTATATTTTTTTGGAATTTTTTTCGATTTTTGTAGGTTTTTAATTTAAGTATGCAAATGCAAAATATACACATGAATGTGAAGATAGAAAGAGCATACCCCAAAACTTAAACTTGACAGTGCCCTCACTGTCATGCTATACCAAGAGGGTCAAAATTATTGAGGGGTCAAAATCTGTCGGCGCTCTCCTGTTTTTTTTATAAACGAAAAAACAAACAAAATATATATACACAAAAACATCCCCCCAAACTTAAGTGAAATAGTGTTGCCACTGTTTAAGCGTTAAAGTTCTGAGTTAGGGGGAGAAAATAGTTTCAATCTATATAAGGCCTTACAAAGACCGAAAGTTAACACCAACCATTCAAAAATTCTATCGTGATAATGCAGCGGTTGGTGAAAGAATGCGTAAAGGAAAGAGATGAAGAATACGCGAGACTATGTGTGGATGGAAGCGGGATACGGTCTCGGTGGAAGAGAAGAATGGCGGAGGGGAAAAAGAGATGGAAAACGAACTTGAGGATGGAAATGGAGTGAATAAATTAGTACAATTTGTAATGACCGAAGTGAAAGAATGGATTGTACTAATCTATCAACATGTCAAGAAATGGGGTCAAACCTCTCAAGATTTGCACGAAACCATGGGCCGACCGTATTTGGTGAATCAAACGTAGAAAATGATGGTGATACGATGTCTTGCGAAGTGGGAACAGCGGAAAGGATGGAGGGAAATGATTGAGGAATGGTATCAGTTAAACGTTCAGGAGGGTGTGCATAATCAATGGAAGGGACATGATGAATCGGGGAATCCGATTCATCTAATAAAACTGGTTCATCCTCAATAATATTCTCAAAATTTTCCTCAAAATTCAGCTCTTCCATGCATTCATCATCAATTTCTAGACGCATATGGGGTTCGGGGAAAAAAGTTAATGGTTCGGGATGATGCCCATACGGAAGTGAAAGGACATGATGAATCGATGAGAAAAGCTCATCCAAAATTGTGGGTCCATCATCCAAAATATTCCCAGCGTCAATATTCTCAATCAAGTGAATTTAAATTTCTCAGACACCTCATCAAAAGAATGGATTTCAATCAATTGTGGTTCTAGAGTGGAGGTGTAGAGATCAAAGGGATTGGGATTTGTTTCACTTGAAATGGACCCTTCACAATCGGGTAAATCAAACACTACAAATTCGCACAACTCATCAAACGTTCTATCTTCAATTGGTGATTCATTTGGGACACACGATATGTTGGATATAGTGCCCTCAAGTCAATTATTGAATCACAGGCAAGCGATTATGATGATTGAGGGAGGATCTTTACGGGTAGAACAGTCTTACTCAAAATGATAGTATGCCATATGGTTTGTTTTTATCATCGTGTACATTCATTATGTGGTATTACAGATCACTATTACATGTTGATAGAGCCGATAAGATTCTTGCTTGACTACAACATTATGATGGCGATCATATACGTGGGAGCTGATAGGTCTATAAGCACATCCTTAAATGTCCCTAGTCGAGGGAGTATCGAAACTGGGCATCGATACTCCGAAGTAAACTAGTGTATACTTATCGAGACCCGGACGAGGGACGGTGGCTGATAGGTCTATAAGCTCATTGGGTTATAAGTACACTGGACGGACTCGCCGGGAACATGCTAGTTGGTATTATACCTATTGTCAGATAGCAGTTCCTAGGTGACATGAGTACGGGTTATTCTGTTGATTGCATGCTTTTGGCGTGTCGTATTTTAAATTCTAAAGTTAACCGCAATCAGGATGGCGTCGCGTGTAGCTAGCAACGATGAGAACGGGTCGTCCGCATGGAGACGGTGCGTTTCACGTTCTTGTTATCACGCGTTAATGCGCAGGTCAGAATGGTGTGATTCTAACCTATGTGTATATATGCAAGTATAAGTTTGTTAGGAATAGCTAGGTTAGTGTAAGTTATGGATTTCCGTACTCAATCCTTTGTATCGAACTTGACTATTGAAGCTAGAGCAATCAGCAACAACGTGGATTAGGGTACTTAAGTACGGTATTAGTGAAATCCGGCTTATTGACCCTTGTCCGTCCGTTCTTGTCGCTTGGCTTTCGTCTCCGGCCAAACCAAACACAATCGGTCGTGGTTAGGGATCACCAATACCTTGGTAGGGTAGGATGCCTAACGGAGCGCTTGCGTAAGGTTTGGACAGTGTTCAATTGGAAAATATCGGGCAAAAGAATTGAGAAATGAAAACCTTAATTTACACAACCAATCTTTTTCCTAACAACACAAATATTTACAAATCATCAGAAAAGATACAAAGAAAAGAATAAACAACATTGCATGAAAGTAAATGGCAAGGAATTAAAAGAGCAAGTAAGTAAATGGAAAGAATGAAAATTGTAAGTAAGTAAAAGAGATAGAAACTACTAAGAACCCAAAAGTGCAAAATGAAAGCTTTATTATGTCCAAGTGATACAACCTTGAGCTCAATAACCAAAACTTAAACTTGCAAGCTCAATGAAGAGATTGCAAGATCAAGAGAAGGCAAGGAGCTCAAGGGAAACTAGTTATGTACAAGAACAAAAAGAAAACAAAAGTGTATCTAGTGTAAAGAAAATGAGACAATGTGAGACTATGTGAGACCTTTCCCTTGCTCACTGATATGCCTTTTATAGGCACAAAATAAGATTAAACAAACAATACAATTAAGTTGATGTGACAGCAAGGGAAAGACAGCAGAAAATTGGGAAGAAATGGCCATGGAAAAACCGGCGGCGCCGGGTCCTGATGGGAAGTCGTCGGGTCAAGTCCAAGCTAATGGGCTCGTGTTAGTGTGGTGCTCTAGTGTTCTCTCCACAATCCTGCTGGTATTGCTTGATTTATTTATATGAACTTGGTCTGTACTCAGTAGATTGGAGGGAAACAAGATGCTTTATATCACATCACACCTTTTTAGCATTTAACACACATCACCTCACTTGTGCCCCTTACATCATGGCAGCCCCACCTTGGTTCATGCCAAAGAGTTGTGTGTACACTTGTTATGTGTTGGGCCAAAATTGTGTACACAATTTATTTGCAAAAACTCTTTGGATATCGATCGGTTTGCAGTTCCGGTTGCAGTGTCGGCTTACAAATGTTATATCCATGATTTTGAGTGTGTTTCCAGTATTTTGTCACGGATACCTGTAATATGTAATTACAGAGCAGACACTAGTTAATAGTACCGATTAATAACAAAACAGATAATGAATGAGTGATATTAAAATGCAGTTTCCTGTGATAAACATCTGTCAACCTGAGATCGTCATTTGTCTCGTGTGAGTTCCCATTGTACTTTGATTACTACCCTGCCACGGCTCAAAAGAGTCGTGCAAACAAGTTTTAGTTGGGTACAGTCCCTAGCCACATGAAGCAATGAGCGGATCGTCAGGGATTCGTCTCTCTCGGTATTGGGGGTTGATGTCGCGTTGTGCATGGGTAGCCATCACCAGAAATCCTTGGCCAAGGTGGACGAGAATTACTGATTTGGATCAGTAGTTTCTCAGTGGGTGATAGGTTTCATACCGACACGAAATACCGCATTATTAGGGGTTTGACTTTATCCACCCCGTAGACTCGATATGCAATACTTTTAGACAAACAGACCGGACTGTATGGAGATTGTCACGGATAGACTCAGTAGGGGTTCGGATGAGTTTGCTCGTCGGTCTTCCTTTCGCTCAATACCTGGGTAGCTGTTACGTACAACTAGTACCGCTGACGTGCTTGTGGTTAAACCCACTGCCAGCGTATTGACGAGTCTTTAGAGTTCTACACACAGAGGGTTTCCCTGGTTCAGACGAAATGATGTAGTAGCCACATTGGATACGTGCAGGGTTCCGATCGATTGATTGTACTATGTACCCGGACTTTCGTTCGGACAGTTAATAATACTAGCCGGCTCGGGTTTGAGCCGGATTATTAAATCAGGTGTTGATTTAATAATTTGCGTATATGTATTTCGATATGTATATTCTAGTATTATGTTCTTTGTGTTATTCTATCTTTTCAGGTATTCATATTTCGGTACGAATACAAGTATGTATATACAGTAGAATGTAATCCGTATTTTTTACATATAACTCTAAAAGGTGGACACCTCATTTTTGGGTTTGACCATTTATTTCATAAATGGATAATGAGGTGGAAAATCAAATGAGGGGAGTATGGTGAGGACTATGCTTGCATAGTATGCACAAATGAATTATTAATTCATTTGTGCATACTATTCAAGTATGGGTAGCATTTTAAAATGAAAATATGTTTTGTAATACCAAGCATGCTTCATATTTTTCTCACTTGATGAAACACTTGGTCACTTGGAGATTTTTCTTGAGTTGCTCACTTGTTGGAAAAAGAAAGAGATGGTTCTTTTGTGAGCATGGCACTCTCATCTCTCCTCAACATTAGCTTCACTCCCTCTCTATATTTCTTGAGTTCCTTTCACCTTCATCTTCCACCTCCTCTTAACCCTCTCATGTGTTGAGAATCATGAGAGGAGGTGAGATGAGATAGATAAACACTTAGATCACTTACTACATCCTAAGCATTCTAGATTTGCAACCTAGAATCCTTAGTTGCTTCATTTGCTTTCGATATGGAGCTAGAGCCATGAGCTACATCTCTCGGGTGGATCATATTCGACGGAGGAAGACCGACGACCAAGTTTGTTCGAGCACGTCTCAAGGAGCTAAGGAAGTTGATGGAAAATCGAAGGACTTGGTTCATTCGGTATAACCACTTTAACCCTTTAGTTTAGCTCTTTACAATTTGCTAGTATAGGTTTATGGTTTTGATCTTGGGGCGGGTTTCGTTTGCACCAAAGTTTTTGAACGCCAGTTTTTGTTCCGCATCGGCCACGGTAGATAGCCAGGGCGTCGGCAAAACCCAATATAGACTTTCGAAACCGGAGTTATGGAATTCAATTTGGAACGGGTAGGTTTGATTTTGAAGGGTGTACTTCACACTCTCACGACTCAAATTCTCAATCTGTCCTATCACCTCATTATACATAGGAAAATTCGGAGCTAGTTGGAAACTAGCTACCGGTTCGTTAGGTTGTATGGGGGCGGCCATGGATGCATTCAATTCCATTATCTGATGGTACAAAGCTACTCGAAATTCTTCCAAAGTTTGCTCAAGACTAGACATGGGTTATGAAGGGGTTTCAGTAAAAGATTCAAATTCGTTTGGGTACGTGAAACTCCCAAATGGCTGTTCAGAAGTAATGTCTAGAGAAGACGTAAAAGTTGGATAGGATTGATAGGAATCGAATGGATGTGAAAAATGGACAGGATTATGATCAACATTATGATAAGAAGGTGATTGGAATTGTTGTCCTAAGGAATTTAGAGTGGTGAAAGGAGTGAAAGATTAGCTACGAGATTGTTCAATTTTTCAACAATGGACATGGGTTTCGGAGTCGCAATATGACTCTCAAAAGGGGTATCAACGTAAGAAGGTGGGAGAGGTTGAAACGTTTGATACAAAGTGGATTGCGGAGTCCAATTGTTTGTCCTACATGCGTCTATCCGATCTCTCAAAGAAATTTTGGGCATGGATGGATCGTTCGAAATTCGGCCAAAGCAAGAACCGTAAGAAGAAATGTCTGGCTGTGGGTACCAAACTTTAGCAAGAGTTGTTCGTTTTGGGATACCCATGTTATGAAAAGAGTGAAAGGTAGGGAGAGTGGAAGTAGCAAATTTTTATAACAAAAATTTTTTTGAATTTTTTTTGAAATTGTTTGTTTTGGTTTTGAAAAATACGGAATTATGAGACTGGACTTTACACAAGCATAATCATAATCATAATATACACAAACAACATCTAGAGCTAGGGTCTTCAAATTCCAACTAGACCGCTCCTAGACTTCCAAGCGACAAGTTGCAGGATAACCCCCGAATTGCCTCTTCTCTGTCAATTGTGGCCAGGTAAGCACAAGTGAGGTAAGAAGGGTTCCGCTCACGTATCACTGTGAGACGGGACTTATAAAATTACCTCCTCACTTGTCTAGCCTAGACACCACAAAATCAAGTTTAGATAAACGACAGATTCCTCACAACCTTCACTTGTCCTAAATGAGCGCGACAAGTCCTTATAGGTTTGGTCTAGATATTTTTTATTAACTCAAGCTAATGTGTATGCTTTTGTGATTTGTGGGGTCTTAGGAAGGGTGATGAAATCCCACCCAATTTTAATTGGTGTTATAGCCCCTTAATGTCTGTATTATTATATGCAAAGCGATAAACAAACAAAATCTAAAACAACAAAAATTTTATTTGGCGGCGGCGCAATCTGTGCAAAGAAACCTGCAGAAAATACAATTTACTGGAGTTCAGAGGAGAAATTTAGAGCAGAGAAGAATCCCGAAAAAAATTAGAGGCAAGAAGACTAAGTTTGGCCGCGGTTCCACAGTGGGTTTGACAAGTTGGAGCTCCAAACTTGTTTTCTACACTCCCTCTGTTATGTTCTTCTGTATTAAAGCCTCTATTTCTTGATTAGATTACTGTACTTGCTCCAGATTTGCCTACACACTTGCACAAAAAATATATAAAATAAAAAAATGGTTTTTATTCTTTTTATTATTTATTTATTGTTTTTTATATATATACAAAAAATTAACCCAAATGACAAGAAAGAAATAAGTTACTGTCTCCCCGGCAACGACGCCATTTGATTAGATTACTGTAGTTGCTCCAGATTTACCTGCACACTTTCACAAAAAATATCAAAAATAACAAAATGGTTTTTATTCTTTTTATTATTTATTTATTGTTTATTATATATATATAAAATTAACCCGAATGACAAGAAAGAAATACTTTACCGTCTCCCCGGCAATGACGCCATTCGATTGAAGCAGAAAAACCGCGATATGTTTTATGATATGCGTTCTACTTTGTTCTCTACTTACCGCAATCAACACGGTTTTGTTTGTAGCTAACCGGTTGAGTACGAATCGTCCACTGAGAGATGGTTCGTATTTGAGTTCTTTCTTTAAACAAGTCAATTAAAGAATGTATATGTGTATGTTCAAATCAATCCTAAATGTTCGTATTTTATGTTCAAGTAAACTTGTTTGGGTTAAGGTTGGTTAGTAGAGTTAGGATTAGTCTTGTGCGTGTCTTCACTGTTCTTGAAATAATGTTGGGATAATCGAAAGTAGCGGGGATTAAGAGAACATAGGAATGAGATTTGTGAGTTTAAGCAAGCTTTCCAACGCTAAATCCATTTCTTGTGCTCCTTGTCCTTCCGCTACGTGCGCTTATTTCCAACCGTAGGCCAAACACCCGCAACCATTTATCCAATTAAGTCACAACTACATGTCATGTTGTAGTGCTCCCAAGGTACTTCTCGACTTAGGTTGCGGCTATATGTCATATATAGCGCGCTTAAATAAAGGGGTTGTGTTTGTTTGGTCTAGGTTTGTTTTAAGATATTTGGCGAAGAGAAGCATAAGGGATTTTTCCGTCTCTCATACCAACCTTCCTTAGCCCTAACAAGTGTGGAAATTATATACACATTTAAAAGAAAAACAAAACAAGAAAGAAGAAAAGCAAAAAAGGAAAATACGATTTTATAAAATGGTAGCAAGCTAACTACTTGGGCCCACACCTAAGCAAGGGACTCCATAGAGTATCATGGCTTGAAAATACGATTTAGAAAAGAAGGAAAATAAAACAAGAAATAATAACTACTTAACAAAAATAAATAAAATTACAATAGGAAATAAAATTATAAGACAAGAAAATGAAAATACAAGTTAAGAAAAGCAACCCTCATCTTCATTGAACTTCCACTCAAGAGCTCTCACTACAATTTCATGGAGGAAAGATGATAAAGAAGAAGAGATACAAACTAAACTACTCTAAATTCTACTAAGGAAAACCATTTACTAGTTGGCTCAAAACTGGACTATTTATAGGTAGAGAACTGAAACCCTAGGGTCATAATCTGAGCCTTAATACAATTACCCAACTACCCCCAAAAGACGGTCAAATGATGACACGTCATGGCCGCGGAACCGCCGCACAAATGCCATAATAGCCACGGTTCCGCGGCCGTTTGAAAGGCTTGTTGTGTTGTTTTTTCTGGGATTTCTTATGTTGCTTTCTTCTTCTGTTTTAGAGATCCCAAATTGCAAAATGCTTCCAAAATATGTTCAGATTTTCAACAGTCCAAAATGGCTTCACTTTTAAGCCATTTGACTGTTATCTCACTCGAGCTCCGCGCATCACTTGAACTTTGTGCTGCCCCTCTCGTGCTCTGTGCTTGTCCGAGACATGAATAACCACTGTTATTTGTCTTATTTCTTGAACTGGTAAGTGGTATTGGATGGGTGTAGATGACCGGAACCCGGATTTTATCTGTTTGTGGAAGATGTTCTGGATTTTGGCATAACTGTGGAGATTTTGTATGATTTGCGTTATTTTGGACTAGAAATCTGTAACATGTAAATATGTAGTAAACAAGGATTAAAAGCACCTGCCTATAAACAAACGAGCAGAAGAATAGGTAGTATTAAATGCAATATTCTGGTGTGAACATGTGCCATTCATGAGGTGTGAGATGGTTTGTATTATTATTTTGGATAATGTACTTAACTTTGGGACCCACTACTATTCTGTGAGTTTATTTTCATTTCTGGACTCATTTTTATATTCGTGTAGCATGATATTAGTAGTTTCTATGAGTTTTGACTTTGCAGGTTAACTAGAAGCCGTAACGTGATTATTGGAGGGATTTTTCCTTACCATAGGAGTGTGGATGGCCTTGGATACTTCCCGTATATCCTTATTTTGGGAAGCGGGACATGACAAGGTTTTGTTGGTATCAGAGCCAGGCCAACATTGAAGTTAGACTTGGGTTTTGACCGACCGCTTTGGTTAGGACCGTTTGTCTAGAATACCCTTAGTATGTCATGTTGCATATTCCTTTGACTCTGATTTGTAGGATTCAGACGACTTAGATAGAGTTATATTATTGTACCCATGTACCGTGGTATAGTTACAATACGTTACTCTATTCAAGTAACTTAGAGTTCTACTAATGATTCAACTATATCATATTATTAGCTTTCCCCGCTACTCAATTCCTTTTGAATCTATTCTTGAGTTTGAATCTAATGCCATCCAAATCTTGTTTCAGACCCATTGCTAGACAAAGTACAGATGCTGCCAAGATGGCCGAGATACTAGGTATCATGCGGGGTATGGCGGAGAACTAATAGCAATAGACTAGTATGCTTCAAGAGGGTCTATTATCCTCTCAGCAGACTGCTACTGCCGTCTTGGATAGGGTGGCTGAAATCAGGGAAAATCGGCGTCCTGACAACATCGCAGAATTTTGGAGACTGCAACCAGCAGTATTTACGGGACAGGGAAGTCCACTAGACGCGGAGCAGTGGATTGTTGACTTGGAGAAATTGCTGTCTGCTTTTAAATTTCCCGAAGAAGACCGAGTCAACATAGTAAAAATTCAGCTGCAAGATGTAGCTAGAATTTGGTGGCTAACAGAAGAATATCGGTTGGAAAAGCCTATTACTTGGGCCGATTTCTCGATCGCTTTCCTCGAAAATTTCTTCCCCAAGACAACTAAAATAGAGATGGAGCAGCAATTCATCCATCTTCAACAAGGAGGGCGTATAGTAGATGAAGTGGCAGCTGAGTTCATACGACTCAGTCGTTTCACTCTTTTCATAGTAACCGAGGAGGAAGATAGGGCCAGGAGATTCACACAGTGCCTTACTTTGGAAATCCAGGAAAAGATAGCAGTGACGTTTGGTGAAGTACTAAACGTGGCCTGCAAGATTAAGGCAGTGATGGAGAAAAGAAAAAAGTTTCAGTCAGGAGGATTCAGGCAGCCCGGCGGTCAAAATACAGGAGGGAACCAAATTCGTTCAGGTGGGGGAATCCAATCAGGCAACATGTTACAGTACTGTTCATATCAGATTTTTGTATTTTTATACCGCCCATTCTTGATCACATTGCATATAGGTAGGTACTCTTGATCTGTGTTTGCTAAATAAATGCAGGTTACAGGTTCTCAGCTTTAAGCAGTGAAATTCATGAAAAAGCGCAACAAATTCAGGACTTCCGCCAACCACAGATAAATACGGGTTTCCGCGCACTATTCGTATAATACCGTCTACCAGTTCAAGAGACAAAATAGCAAATCGTTGGTCATTTTCATGCACAAAGCACAAGGGCAGCACAAGATCGAAGACTTCTATGCGGAGCCTAAGAAAATCAAGGCAAAAAGTCCACATCAATTCACCTTTTTGATCTGCTGAAAATCTGGAAGAAAAATGAAGAGTTTCTGAGAAGCCAAGTATACCAAACAGAAGAGAACAACAACATGGAGAAGCCTTGAGAAGATGGTCCCCTAATTAACCTAAATGGCCACGGAACCGCAGCCAAAATAGAACTTCTGCCGCGGAATCGCGGGTGCGTCTGAACAGTGTCGGCTGCATCATAACAACGTTGACTCGGCTCTTTTGGGGTAGTTTTGTAATCTCGTGATTGGCTCAGAATGTATACCTAGGGTTTCACTCTCTTGCCTGTAAATACCAGAGCTCAAAGCCAAATTAGGGCGTGCTTTTCTTTATTAGATCTAGGATTAAATTCTTTAGTTCTTCTTCCTTGTTTTTTTTCCATTAAAAATTGTTGAGAGTTTTTGAGTGGTGATAAATGAAAAAAGAGAGTTCTTTTATTATCTTGCATGTCTTTTTATATATTGCTCGTAATTTTTCATTTGCTAATCTAGTCGTATTATTTTATTGTTGTTTTTCTTTTTCGTTTTCTCTCTTCTATTTTTCTTTATCTTTTACAACCATGATACTTGAGTATGATCCTTACCAAGATGAGGTCTCAAATAGCTAGTTATACTTTTTCTCAACCTCATTTCTTTCTACATTCCTTTTTTTTTTTTTATCTTTTTAATGGGTGAGTAATTTCTCACTTGTTAGAGCAGGAGGAGGAAAGTTTGAGAGAAGGAAATCTCTCTCACTCTTTTCTTTGCCCAAAACCTTAATTCAGACTCTCTTTAATTGAACCATAATCATTACGGCACCCTATTCTATATGATAGCGGTGATTTCATAGTTAGACCGATTGTGGTTGAATTAACCGGAGGTTAGGGCTAAGAGCCAAGAACGGACGGATAAGGACCAAAAGGAAGAAACTAAGCATGGAAAGATTAGCTTATACTTGCATGTTCCTTCCTAGTCGTGCTAATCCCCGTTGTTGCCGATTACCGTAACACCGATATTAAGAATGGCAATGAAAAAAGTGAGAAATTCCTAACTCAAACTAACCTAATCCTAACCCTAGCAAGTTCTTTTATCATTCGTTATCTCATTAGTAGATCTTAAAACAAATCTGGATATATTTGGATTTAACTCGTTAAAATATAAAGAAAAAGATTCCATCTCCCTGTGGATCGACCCGTACTCAACCGGCTAGCTACCAAGCGAAACCGTCTTGATTGCGGTAATTAAAATTAAGCACGCAAAAACCTTAACAATCAAATAGCGCCGTTACCGGGGAGACAGTAGTTTATTTCTTTGTGTAATTTTGGGTTTATATATATATATATATATATATATAACAAAACAAAACAAAAAAATCATTTTGTTATTTTTGATTAGTTTTTGTGCAAATGTGCAGGATAGGAAGAAGGTCTAGTTTAGTTCTGGAGCAAACTCAGTGAACAAATCAAGATTCAGGGGCTCTAAACAGGAAGAGGAGAACCAACTCAACACAGAGAAGAGTTTAGAAAATCCAAACCCACTGTTCCGCCGTGGAACCGCGGCACAAGTGCCCGTTTGACCGCGGAACCGCGGTCAACTGCTGACATCACCCGCCAGAATTCTCTGTGAGTATCTCATTTCTCTTCTCCCCTCCTCTGAACTCCACTGAAATTTTTTTTCTGCAGCATTCTTTGCACAAACTCTCTTCCTCTCTCCAATAAACTGTTTTTGTGCAGGATTCTTTG
Source organism: Agapanthus africanus (assembly GCA_030015575.1). Classification (NCBI taxonomy): domain Eukaryota; kingdom Viridiplantae; phylum Streptophyta; class Magnoliopsida; order Asparagales; family Amaryllidaceae; genus Agapanthus; species Agapanthus africanus. The sequence goes on along the minus strand of CM057349.1, from coordinate 57,543,597 downwards.
CGCTGCCTCCAAATAAATTTTTGCAAGTGTTTTAAGATTTTTGTTTATTACTGTTTTGCATAAATAATACAGACTTTAAGGGGTTATAACACCAATTCAGATTGGGTGGGGATTTCATCACCCTTCCTAAGACCCCAAAAATCACTAAAAGCATATTCATTACCCTTGAGCTTAATAAAAATTATCTAGAATAAGCCAACTAAGGACTGTCGTGCTCAATAGGCCAGAGGAAGGTTATGGTCATTCAATCATTTATCTAAACTAGACTTTGTGGTGCCTAGGTTAGACAAGTGAGAAAGGTAATTTTAAAAGGGCCGTCTCATGGTGATTCGTGAGCGGAACCCTCCTTTCTTCATTTGTGCTTACCTGGCCACAATTGGCAGTGAAGAGACGATTTGAGGGTTGTCTCACAACTTGTCACTTTGGAACAGTTAGGAGCAGTCTAGTTGGACTTTAAAGACCGTAGCTCTAGGTGATTGTTTGTGCCTTCTGTGATTGTGATTGTGCTAATGTAAAGTTTAGTCCCATAATTCCGTATTCTTTCAAACAAACAATTTTTAAAACTCTAAAAACAAACATTTTTTTTGTAAAAAAATATATATACCACTTCTCTCCCTTCCTACATTTTCACTCTTCTAACATGGGTACCCCGCCTCGAAAAACTCTTGCCGAACTTTGGTACCTACAACCAGACATAGCTTCCTACGGTTCTTGCTTTGGCCGAATGTCGAACGATCCATCCATGCCAAAAATTTCTTTGAAAGATCGGATAGACACGTCTAGGACAACCAATTACTCTACAATCCACTTTGTATCAACCATTTCAACCTACCCCACCTTCTTACATTGATACCCCTTTTGAGAGTTTAGTTGTAACCCCAAGACCTATGTCTATTGCTGAACAAATTGAACAATCTCGTTGCCGATCTTTCACTCCTTTCCCCACTTCAAATTCTTGGGATCAACAATTCCATTCACCTTCTTATCCAAATGTTGATCCTATTCCTGTCCAACCATTCAATTCCTACCAGTCCTACCCGACTTTTGCACCTTCCCTACACATTGCTTCTGAACAGCGATTTGAGAGTTTCCAGTATCCAAACAACTTTGAATCTTTTACTGAAACTCCTTCACAACCCATGTCTAGTCTGGAACAGTCGTTGGAAGACTTTAGGGTAGCGTCATGCTAACAGATGATGGATTTGAATGCGTCCATGGCCGCCCTCGTACAACCGAGTGACCCGGTAGCTAGTTTCCAACTAGCTCCAAATTTTCCAGTGTATGATGAGGCGGCTGGACAGATTGAGAATTTGAGTGGAGAGAGTGAGCTGTGCACCCTTCCAAATCAAACCTACCCATCCCCAATTGAATCCCACAACTCCGGTTTTGAATGTCTATCAAGTGTCCCAAATGATTCACCAGTTGAAGATAGAACGTTTAATGAGTTGTGCGACTTTGTAGTGTTTGATTTACCTGATTGTGAAGGATCCCTTTCGAGTGAAACCGTCACCAATCTTTTTGACCTTTACACCTCCATCTTAGAACTTGAATTGATTGATATCCATGCTTTTGATGAGGTGTCTGAGAAATTTAATTTTCACTTGATCGAGGATATTGACGCTGGGAATATTTTGGATGATGAACACACAGATTTGGATGAGTTTCTCTTTCCAATTCATCATCACGAGTCATTAACTGTTTTTCCCGAACTTCATATGCGTCTGGATTTCGATGATAATTGCATGGATGAGATAACTTTTGAGGGGAATTTTGAGGATAGTATTGAGGATGAACCAGTTTTGTTTTATGAGTCGGATTTTTTCAATTCATCCTGTCCCTTCCAGTGACTGTGTACACCCTCCTGAACCTTTAACTGTTACCCTTCTTCAATCACTCCCCTTCATCTTTCTATCGTTCCGACCGCGCAAGAAACCGTATCACTTTCATTTCTTATGTCTGGTTTACCAATTTCGGCGTATCCATGTTTTCTCATGAATCTTGAGAGATTTGACTCTATTTCTCGACGAGTTGATAGATTAGCACAATCTCTTTTTACACATCGGTCATCACAAGTTGTGCTAATTTATTCACTCAATTTACACCCTCAAGTTCGTACTACACTTTTTTCTCCCTTCCGCCATTCTTCTCCTAATATACCGAGACCGTATTCCACCTCTCTTCCCATACGGTCTCGCGTATTCTCCATTTCTTTCCTTTCCGCATTCTTTCATCAACTAACATACTACAGAGATAGAATATTTGAATGGTTGGTGCTCATTTTTAGCCTGTGTAAGGCCTTGTATAGCTTGATACTGTCCTCTCCCCCCTAACTCTGAACTTTAAAGCTTAAATAGTGGAAACACCGTTTCACTTAAGTTTAGGGGGGACCTTTTTGTGTATATATATTTTTTGGTTTGTTTTTTTGTTTTGTATAAAATTTTCTTTTAGGGAGCGCTGGCGATTTTGACCCTCTTGGTATAGCCTGACAGTGAGGCACTGTCAAGTTTAAGTTTAGGGGTGCGCTCGGTAAGTTTTCTTCTTTCGCATTCATATGTATATTTTGCATTTGCATACTTATAAAAAAACACAAACAAAAAAAGATTTTACAAAAATATAAAAACTTTTTCATTGTCACGACCCGAAAAGTACGGAACATGACCGACACTTAAATTACGAAACGTCTCGAGGCGTACGTAATCTAAGTAAGCCAAAACCCAGAAAATCAAAACCAAAGAAGAGTAGAGTGAAGGAAAAACTAATTTAAAGCAAGTAGTTTTAATCAACATAGGCCGAAGTATGTATTTTTTAAATCCCAAGTATTTTCTGAAAATTTCGGCAGAGTCTCCTTTGTAAATACTGGCCCCAAACGGGATACAACATGAATAGTATACGAAATGAAACAAAAAGGCTTCCACAAGCGGGAGCTATCTCTTCGTCAATCGACGGCCACAACCATGCAAGCAATATAATATACAACGCCGAAGGGCGAGGATCAAAACTCAAAAAAAAAACTCAAAACAACATGAAAACCATAATAATAAAACGCGCGACTCTAAGGTCGAAAGAATAACAGGTCTGGTTTTCTATCTCTCTCAATTATACAATCTGCTTGATGGAGTTTCTAGATACAACTGAAATAATGAATAAGCAATGGTGGTCCTGATGCAAAGAACCCACCTGCCAAAGCAAGCACCCGAAAGGAACAGTGTGCCAGTAAATCGCAACGAAACCTGTACGGAAAAACCTGCAAGGAACTGTGGCGCAACGGGGGTGAGTTGCCAACTCGTGAGTAGAAAACATCTACGAGTAGAAATCGCATGCATAACGCTATCCTAGGTCATATCAGGTAATATCCTCAAATAAAATCCCGGTCCAGCTATGTATAGTGTAATACTACCTGCTCGTGTCAGTGCTTCACATAGCAACATATCAGATATATGATGTATGAATGCATTACGAATGGAAACATAATATATCATGAGTGAGACAACTGTTTTCTTTAATCAATGGGATTTCTATATGTATGTCAATCATGTATCATCAATGAATACAACAGAGAAATCAGTGTCAAGCATCGACACAAAACATAAGTCTCAGTATCTCAGTATCAAATCTCAATATCTCAAATCCCAAATATCAATATCTCAGGCATCCGTATCATCTGCGGGATCGGCCCGCGGGCTCCGGCAGAACGGATCAGCCTGTATACATCTCATGACTCCGGCCGGTATCCTCCGGATTACCGACGAGTCCAAATAAGATCACCGGTAGGTAGTGCTCCCCTGCCAGGCTTACCGGATACAACTCGAGCTTCTTACCCCGAGGTACCATACCGGGCCCACCATGTATCCGAGACGGTTCATCCAACTCCTCGAATCAGGTTTCCAAATCCAACAGCAATCATGAAACTCATGGTGGACAACTCATAAATCACGAGAAAACCGCAATTTTCATTTTAAAATGATGATACTGAGATTTTATTAAATTCTTGCGACTTTCCCCCAAATCCAGAAATCTCATGTAAATCCGAAATCATCAAAATCATGATACCAATAAACAGTCAATACCGGCATAAATCTCCATAATACTGCATAACCAATGAATATTTGGATGCATCTGATATCATGCAATGATTGCAATAATTAAACTAGCATATGGAAACTATAACGTATTACAACTATTAGCTAGCAAGCTATGCCACTGAAATAGTATTTTCTAAAGTGTACGCGACATGGCAATTACCGATGAAGATGTGTGTGAGCTGGCAAGCGAGTGTACGTGGAGCATACGCGTCATCGGTAATGGTGCTGGTGTCCTAACAGCATGGTTTCATAATTACTACGTACACAATAACATGCAATGAGGCGATAACAACATAATAATAACGTGACAACAAGGAATCTACCTTACTAGATATGTGTTATACTGTTTTGCCGTTTGAAATAGTAAGAATCGTGGTGTTTGAAAATAAGGACTATGGTGTTTTTAAGAAAAGATACGTCTTTTAAAATATCCGTAGTATCCCTTGGTATGCCTTTAAAACTCTCACGATTCGTCAGTTTTGGAAATAGGTATGACTCGGGTTCAGTCTGACATCTACTAGTAAACTACAGGTCTAACTAACAACCAATCGAAAGAGATACGGAAACCACCTACATCTGAGTCGATATATATATCTGTCTATATAATAGTCGGTGATCCCGCCTCAATAGTATCCCATATGATACACCATCTGATATGACATCCTCAAATCAAGAGTGCAGATCTATCATCAATATAGAGCTCGTACGGTAAATCCATCGTACGACATCCCAAACTGGGTACGGGTCAATATCAAATTTATCTTATTATTCATCTGGTATCTACATCATCACATATCATGGGCAGGGGGTACTGATCTAAATCTAGTACACTACTAATATCATCAACATATATAAATGCGTGTGTATGAAACACATCGCCTACCAATTCGCTATCATCACATTTCGCATCTCATAATACGATCCAAATCATATCACCGATCTCCTGACATCAAGCCCAAACTCATCGACTCATCCCCAACTATCATCCACTATCCTCATTATCCATGTATATATATATATATATATATATATTCCCAAACCTATGTGTATATAAATATATACATATCCCATTTACACACAAGTACTAAAATGCATGCAAGTGTGTGGGGGTGCGTGTATGCAAATCCTTAATCTAGGGTTTCATGACTAAGAAATCCGCTAAAGTCTTTTCTTCAATTCTCGCTAACCCTAAACCCATAAGCTCCTAAGGCTTCTCTTACTAGGTGTTTATATCTCATAATAACATATAAAAGTATATCGTTACCACATCACCTCATTTCTCATAACTTTGCGGGGGTGCTATACGCCATCCACCCGACTTCCCCCGTAAATATAAATCTACTCACCTGGTCCTCGCTCGGCGGTGCCGACGTCACTACGCGCTTGCTTGTCGTCTTCAAGTCCACATGGGGGTACCTACATGTCACAATGTATCGTATCGCATAAAAACCCAATTCGAAATCGATACGGTATACGAAAACCAAATCGACACGCGTATCACGTATAGGTCAAAAACCTATTGCCTATGCATGCAAGAATAGCCAAACCAACTCTCGATGTCGATGTACAAATATCAACCCATCAAGAAAAACCCAAACGCATCCATTTGCACATTCACAAACACTAATTATAATATGAAATAGGTCAGAATTCACAAAAACCCTAAACTCACTTTAAAAGCTATTTTTCCGAAAACCTAGCAAGCAAAATTTACCGTTTTAGTACAACACTTGATGTTTTAGCAAAACAAGTGGTCGCACTACTCACTAATTATCTTAATTAGGCCACATAAACATTTACAAGATTTTAATTTCACTTAATTGTAATAATTCAAAAAAAAACTAGTTTGCAAATTTTACCACTTTTAACAATTTTAAACTAACAATTAGCAACCTAGCTACTAGCTTTGTTTTTGCATTCAATTACATGTTAATCTCTTCATTACATACTAAATGATGAAACAAAACCCTAACCTCAAATTTCAATCCTTCTCTTGAAAATTAGATCTTGAACTAAAACCCTAATTGAGCACCTAATTAAGTTTGATTTAAACATTTATCAACAAATTAAGAGAAAGGGTTGGAGTTATACCTTCACAAACCATAAGATTAAACATGAAACTTGACATCCAAATTGAAATCTTTGCACCAAGATCCATGCTATAAGGGCTAAGGAAAAATGGGTAGGGCTTTGATTTGAATTTTAGCTTGATTTTTGATGGAATTTGAGGCAAAATGGTGGATTTTTTTGATGAGAAATGAAAGGAAAAGAAAGAGGGGCTGCTGTTGAGGGAGAGGAGGGGAGCTCGGCCAGAAATGAGGGGAGAGGAGAGAGAGTGAGGTGGGGAAAGTGAAGTCAAGTCAACACAAGGTCAAAGCCCACTCTCATTTCTTTATTCTTTCATTTCTTTTCATTTGATTTCTTCTCTTTTCTTTTTGAAGTGAGGAAAAAGAGTGGGCCACGTGGGAATAGGACAACCCAAATTTCGGCCAGCACATGGGGAGGCGGTGTGTATGTAGGGTGAAGGAAAATGGTAAATACAACACCCCAATTTCCATTTACACTAATTTCACTATTTAAGTCTTTTTCTTTGATATTTTCTAAAACCGTTTGACAATTTCATTTCATTTCAAAAACAATATTTTACAAGTTAGTTTAGTGTGTCATGATGCACAAAATTTGTATCAACCCATTCCAATTTGTAATTTTCCCTAATTAAATGTATTAGTGACGGCTTAAAATAATATTAAAATAATTAATTTCGGAAAATTTTTCAGAAAATTAGAAATTTTACCAGTGGCTCAATAAACACCAAATACTAGCAATTACATAGCTAGAATATGTATATTTAATTTTTCATTAAAAGATATTTATATCCTGATTTTTACGGAAAACACTCGTTATTTTACTGATTTTCCGAAATTTCACCTAAACCATTTTCAGAACGTTACAATCTTCCCCCCTTAAAGAAATTCGGTCCCCGAATTTAAATTAAAACTCTCCCCAAATACTAAAACATTTAAGCAAAACCATTAAGTCGTCGGGGCTCCGAAATCATAAATACATAAAACACATCGTAGCGCAATGCATGCGCATGAAAAACAGATATATAAATCAAAAATCAAAACTCCGTCAAGCATCCCACAATCATCGAAGTTATGATGAAGACACCGATGTCAAGATCCAAAACGAAAATCATTATGATATACATCAAAACTATACCTGTAAACGTCAGAACTATACAGGTAAACATCATTAAAACATCTTGAAGCAATGCATGCCAAACCTTTTTCAAATCGCTGTGCGATGTGTGTATCACTGCACAGTGGCGGACGTCCATTGTGAGAAAATAACTATATATATATATATATATATATATATATATATTCTTTGTTTAACATACACGTCCCGCCGTTTTGAAACAATTTAGAAGGGTTTCCCTTTTAAACAGTTTCGTGTCATCATTGACACATAGATAAATACTGAGACTATAGCTCCTCCTTGGAAATCCCTTCGATAACTACCAATGCATGCAAAATATACTCAGGTACTGTTCTCTGACTAGTTCTGCTCAGTACTAAACTAAATAGCAAGTATCATAAAATGTAATGCTCCAAAAGAAATCAATCCCAAATATATATGAATGCCACGTGCGTCTGGTGCACACGGAAATCGAAATCCATGAATGTGCCATACATGTGCACAGAAACAACATCTAAGTGCAACGGGCGTGTACGAAAACACCTGTCAAAGGCAACGTGTGTGCCTGACAGCACAACCAGGTGCATCTGATATGCACGAAAAATCTCGATTTAGTGCATCTAGTGTGCACCCAAATCGCATCAAGCGCCTTAAGTATGCGCAAAATCCAAGTCAAGTGCACAAGGTGTGTAAGTCCACGGCGGCGCCCCGGTCGTCATTCTGACGGCCAAATGCGGAAACGGTGATAAATTTTAATTTTGCAAACTTAGCAAACCGGCACCACCGCGCACTAAACCCCGGATCGGGCCATTAAACTTGTCCTAGCTAACTAACAAGATAGGGAAGAGATATACCGAGTGATCCGAGTCCTCCGGTCTTCTCTTCGTCGTCCCGATCTCTCGCGGAAACTCCGGTCGTCGCCTCCTTGCCGGAAGGGCACCACATCGCCTGTTTCTTTTACGGGCTCCCGCCTCAATACCGAGGCAACTCGGGCACGAAGCTGGCAAGTCGACGTGCCCAAGACTTGCTGTAGGATGTAGTGTAGATCATGCTAGTCTCATTTGGGGTTTGTAGTTGCCTTGATGGAGGAATGGAATTTTCAAGTGGAGCTAGAATGTGTGAAGTATAGAAAAATGAGATGAACAAATTTTTCCTTCATCCAAATGAAAATGATCCCCTCTCATTTTTCCTCTCCTCATGAAATTGTGGCCGGCCAAATCTCCTTTGGGAAATGGTGGTATGAAGGGATTTGTAGCATGAAGGGAGGTGATGGTAGGAGAAGAGAAAAGGGTGACCATAAACAAACATCAACCATAACCAATCCACATCAAACCCATACCCTCCCTTAACTTAATTAATGCAAGTGATGGAAGAAAGAATGGTACCAAAAAGATGCTATCATAATTAATCCATATGCAAGAAAACCCCTCCACAAATGTTATTTGCAAACTTGCAAATAACCCCCTCCATCGGAAAAGTCCGGCCGGGAAAGAACAAAGGAAAACCGGCCGGAGCGGAAAGCAAACTGGCAACTCCAGAAAACTGGTCCCGTAATAAATTACAGGAAAACCCCCATACTGTGCATACACACCCGCATCTGTATTCCGACCGGATACAAATGCAATGAGACAAAATCTACACTGTACTAAACTAGGATCCGGCTTAAACCAAAGCCGGCTAGTAATGTTCGTCCGATCCTGATCCGTGCAATACCGCACGTATCTGATCGAACCCTGCCATATATCTATACGGCCTCTAGTACAAACCGTCCGATCCTGATCCGTGCAATACCGCACGTATCTGATCGGACCCTGCCATATCTCCATACGGCCTCTACAGCGTTTCGCCCGAAACCTGAGTAACTGAGTGTGGTGGACTCTAAAGACTCGTCAATACTATGGCTGTGGATTTAACCACTAGCACGTAAGAGGTATAAGCCAATACGTAACGAGCCACCAGCTATTGACCAAAAGGGACGTCGATGAGCGAACTCATCCTGACACCCTACTGAGCCTGTCAGTGACAATATCCGTACAGTCCGGTCCGTTCGTCTATAAGCATCGCATGGCGGGCCTAGGGGGTTGGTAAAAGTCAGACCCCCAAAAGCGGTACAAGTCGTGTCGGAGTGTAGCCCAGAACACCCTGAGATACTACTGGAATACCTACCAGTAAATCTCCTGCCTTGGCCAAGGACTTTGTGTAATGGCTCTCCTAGACACAGCGCGACCTCACCCCCAATACCGGGAGAGACGAACCCGTGAAGATCCGCTCACTGCCTCCATGTGGCTCGGGACTGTACCCAACTAAAACCTGTTTGCACGACTCCTTTGAGCCGTGGTAGGGTAGTAATCAAAGCACAGTGGGAACTCACACGAGACAAATGACGATCCCCAGGTCGATGAACTAACCTGTACACATGTCACCTGGGAACTGCTATCTGACGTCAGGTATAAGACCAACTAGCATGTTCCCGGCGAGTCCTGTCCGGTGTACTCATAACCCAATGAGCACCTGTATACATCTTAGATGAACCAACTGACACCAGTGGCCTGTGAGACCGGCCACCGCCCCTCGTCGGGGTCTCGACTGTATACACTAGTCTACTCTGGAGTATCGATGCCCTGTCTCGAAACTCCCACGACTAGGGACCATTTAAGGATGTGCTTAAAGACTACCAGCTCCCACTTATATGATCGCCCTCATACCGCTGGTGGTCAAGCAAGAATCCTAGGGGCTCTATCAATGTGTAATAGCGACCTGTAAGGTCACCTGAAACAGTACACGATGATAAAGGTAAACCAGATAGCATACTATCATCTCGAGTAAGACTGTTCTACCGGGATAGGTCCTCCCTCAATCATTGCAATCACGTGCCTGTGATCCAATAATTGACTCTGAGGGCACTATCTCCAACAATCTCCCACTTGCACTCAAGGCTAATTATTGCGATGTCGCATACTCACAGCCCGTGTGATACCGAACACCCAACTCCTCTACAAGTCAGTCTCACAAAGCTCGTTTGCGAGACTATTGCGTTCGAGGAATAGCCTCAGCGAGTGGATCCGCTCTGAAGTTTCTTTCTATGTCTCTCTCTATATCTCAAGTTCGCGGAGAAAGCCATCTCCCGAAATGAGCAATACCTGTCTTAGAGTGTCTGGATGTCTGATGGGACCGAGCTCATAAATGAACTCCAAATCCAAAATTCTCAGACTGTATCGTCAACTGAACTTAATCAGTATCCTGCGCCATGCCTCCCTCAGTATTGCCTTGGATCACCTGTCCAGAATACTGCCCCCTCGTCAGAAGGAAAACTATAACTCTGACAACCTCCTTGTCGTCCATGTCACCTTGGAAGCCTGGAATGATAACTTTCTCCCAATGAGGCTGTCGTTATCATATCCCTAGAACATCCACTTATGTTCTAAAACTGCTTCCGACTGTTTCTCCAGGATTGGATCAATGTCAACTTATTGCATCTAGTGCAAGAACAACATCTGGTGTGGTACTTGACATCTCATGATTGACTCAATTGCCTAAGCAAGTGATCTGCCAATCATGCACATCCCTCTCTACTTTAGTCTATAAGACACCTTTAGAGAGGGTGACTCCATCACCTGCAGGTACACTACCGTGCCAGGAGTCGTCCATTCTAGATACTCTTAGAATGCTGTCAAAGTACCCTGATTGGGAAACCACCCAAATCTAGATCTAAAACCATAGATCTAGTAACCAGTATGTATGATATAATGTCCAAGTCCCTTGTGGAGAAACCACTGTGTGACGACCAAAGTATAACCGATCATAGTATAGGAATATCACTTCCTACTTTGTGTATGTCATCCAAAACCCGGATATCACACCCTACTACCTTCTCAACAGATCCATCCCCTATTCTGATGACGTCAAACCCATGACTGTCACATCAGAAATAGATGATCTATCTCCGCTATATCTGCTTTAGTCTATAAATAAACATAAGCCAGATGTCCACCAATGCTTCCGCTGCTCCCACTGACTACGACAACCCTCTGGCAGAGTCATATAGACGTGCACTTCTAAATCTAGTTTAGAACGACGCTATACTCATCCTCCTGCCGGGTCTCGTAGCCTGGAACAACAACAATGGCAAGTGTGGGTAAACAAGAACTTCCCTGTCACCGTCCTTGAGGCTACCGGAGTACCTCTCGGGTGCCTGAAGTTACCCACCGTATCTGCGGAGTGGCCAATGGAATGTCAAAACAGATTGAATCTTTAGGTTCCTTATCAAATCTTCAGTAATCGTTTGCGGTTCTGGAATCACTTCCAGTTCTACCATACACCCACTACTGTTTTTGAAAAAATCCATTTTTATTAAAACTGTGGCGAGTCAAGAACAATATCACTATTGATCTTTCTTGTGGTAGAAAGTCAACCCTCGTCATAGCCTGGGTCAACCCCAAACAGCCATTACAGAAACGTGCCTTGAGTTGTCCAGTGTCTGGTTTTAATCATAAGCCGGACAACTCCCTGTACCTTAACATCGTTAAGATATGAACTGTTCTATATCCAATATAGAACCAGAGGCACTGATTTAATTGAACCAGATTCAAATCATGCAGCTGTCTCCAGTGCATGTCAACTAAATGGAGAGAGGCCGATCAGCGTTACTCAACTTAGGAATGCTTCCAATTATGAGTAACCTGAAAGAGAAGCAATTTCTCTTTATCATTACTATCAACTGAATACCATACACAAGTATCTACATCTTCGATTACTTTGAAGAATCCCGACACTTGCTATACCTGGTTCTCTACTCTATTCAAATACCTATAACTCCTCAAAACTTAGACCCTGTGTTTCTACGAAACACATGTCTAAGAACTAGAGAAGTTAAAAGTAAACAGAATATAGTATGAGGACCAACCCCTCTGTCCTAATGGACACTGGACAACATACAATACTCTGTATAAGTCCACTGAGTCTAACAACTCTTTCACTGTGTGTCGTAGGTTGAAAACTGTACTTATGGTTAAGAAGAATTACACCGCTGTTTAATGCTCCTTACCTAACTATCCACTGATATAGATAAATGTCGTAGACATAATTTCAGAAAGGTATATCTCACTCTATGAAAATAGACATACAGATATATCAATTTGAAATTGGTGCATAAAAGCGGATATTCAAAACCAAATATTTGCCGACCGGCAAACAGTCCAGGTGATCTCCTCAAATATCACCAATTACAACGAATCCCGATATAATGAGGATGATCACCCAATTCCCAATAACTTACTCCCACTCATCATCTGTAAAACCATACAGATGTGAGAATCATCCTGGTAAATACATACCCTGGAGCAAGTGTCTAATCGGGATATCAGTTTTCTTTTAACAGTACACAGTTGAACTGAAACATTGAAATGTTTCGATGGGGTATTCTGGTATTCCTAGTAATGCCTCTACCATCATCCGGATTCACAACTATAACCGTATAATTATTTGCCACCTCTCCAAATCCCTTTATATGTCTTTAGTCATTACCTTCTGCACACCCCTTAGGCCAAATGGTTTTCTTCCTTCCCTACCGTTCGGCACCAGCCTATGGTTTGGAAGAAGACTATCCAATAAGCATAATGGGTGTACTGTCCTAGTCCTAGGAGCACTCGCAATGCGAGAGAAGGTGAAGATAAAAGACAACCGAATAAACCTTATTCCTATTTCTCCTGAACCAGAATCCATCCCCGAACTGGAACAAGTTCCTTTCGAGTTCGTATATAACCATACAATGGAATATCCAAATAACTGTGGATCTTCGTAGTGATACGGAGTGTCCTGGAGAAATACAAAGGTGTTGTGGGAGTGGTAATGAAATACTTGATTTGGTCGTGAATATCAGTCGCAATTTACTTTGCCCTTCTTCTAATCCCTTGCTTTGTCTAAACTTAATACCTTCTGTACACCGTTTAGGCTAATTGGCTTTCTTCATTCCCTACCAGTCGGCACCTGCCTATGGTTTGGAGGAAGACTATCCAATTTGCCTAATAGGTGTACTACTCCTAAACCAAGGAGTACTCGCAACCTGAGAGAAGGCAAAAGGAAAAGACAACTGAATAATCCTATTCGTTTTCTCCAGAACCGGAAACCATCCTCGAATTCCTTCGAGTTCGTATCTAACCATACGATGGCTTTGTCCAATGGAAGTGGACGTTCGCAGTAATACGGGGTGTCCTGGAGAAAAGGGTAAAAGTAGGAGTGGCAATGAGGTCTGCAACTCTGACAATCCAAAAAGCCAGTGTAAAAAAAGTTCGGTTAACTTGGTCACTGAGTCATAGTCTTAGGGTCGGGTCAATGGTCGCTGCCAGAGAGAGAGAGAAAGAAACACTCAGCGTGCACTCTAACCAAGATCAGAATGGTTACCAATTTATCTAATCTGGAAACCTCCCACTGTACCTCAAATTCTCCTCCAAACCTGAAAGAAGAATTAGTCGGGGTCACCCGAGGAGTAAACCAACTCATCAGTGGGAATCGCGATCCAACTATCATCGCATGATAACGTGACGGAATCCGCTCACGGTATTACACTCCAGAAGGTATGCGCATATCTGGCAAGTTTCAGTTCTTTTGAAACTCCCGATGTGATTTCTGCCCCATGCTCTTATGACCTTGACGAAGGTCAACAAATCATAAGTCACATGTCAAGTTCCACCCGTCATTGTCCAGGTTAATTTGAACCCACCCGTACAAGCCCTTGACGAAGGTCAACAAGGCTATACGACTGTCCCAAACCAACACATCTATCTATGCAGCAGAAAAGCAACAAGCAGCTACCATGCACTATGCCTTGACGAAGGTCAACAAACATAGCATGAATACTACGTGCTACCTGTCTGAAACGACGGAGGGCTACGAATGGTTTCTGGCGAAAACCTTTAACGTAATGAACTTGATATCGTTGAAGGAACGGATAGCTTTTTAGAAAATATAGTGACGAAAACCTATACTAAAGAGGTCACTCCCGGTGAAGGGATCTCGGCTCTTTCCCCGTAGAATGGGGTGCAGGATATTCTAAACGAATACCACGGTGCAAAGCAAAAGTAATCGGCTATAGTGAAGTTAATGCCCTGACGCAAACTTCTGTCCAAGGGGTCACTCCCGGTGAAGGGATCTCGGCCCTTGCCTCGTCAACTGAGGAGCAGGATATTCTAAATGAATACCACGATGCAAAACAAAAGTGAACGTCCTTGCAATAACAGTTTTTTGAAGAGTGTTCCAACAACATCAGAATAGGTTTGTTTATCTTGCATTGATCCGAATCAATGCAGTCCCATCAATTGATCACACCACAAAGAACGAAAATATACTGACGTACGTATATGCCATCCGCATTCGCCACTGGGTCCCGTCATCACCCGTTAGGTTAGCTAACTAACGGCAGAGCGGGGACTGGACTAGCGCGGATGAAAAACATATACAACATCCACTAATATATATACCAATATATAGTATTTCGCTCAAGGCGTGATAAGAAATGCAACATCACAGAAATGTACAGCATCACAGAACAATACAGATATCTGGGATCCCCGGGTTTCACAGAGCCACTACTGAAACCCGACGTTCCCCTGGTCATGTGGATAGCCTGTGCAATGAAATCCTAGACCCCTACGGGCGCGGCAAGTCACCCGCCATAACCTGAAGCGAGGCAGCCCCCTTCAGCACCGTGAATGGACCACCCAGCACTTCACGGAATCCGGCAACTTGGGCACCCCTCCTGGGTCAACCTGTACCCCCTACGAGTGCGGCGAATAGCCCGCCAATCCTAGAGTGAAGCCCCTTCCGTCTCAATGCCATGAGATGCGGGCTTGTTGCCCTCCAGAACCCGGCTATCCGTGCACCCCACCGCGGGGCAATCCTAGTACAGAAAGTAAAATATACATACAACGGGTACATCGACCGCAACCAGGTCGTGCCCCAAAAGAATAATACAAACAGGCAGTGACGGCAGTCCACATGTCGGACGCTCGCCCCGCAACAACAAATGTACATAATACAACAACACTGTACTAGCATTGCATCCAGGCTATCCCCTACGACCGATCCGCAACATCACAGCAAAACACAGAACATCAACGTGAAAATCATGTTCGCAAATCCGTCTAACCGGGCTATAGCAGTTAGACCGGATTTACCAATCGAGTGACATTCACGGTCGCAGATATAATGTAAATACTGTGAAATAATGTGTTTAAAATATCCGATCGATCAAAAATTAACAAGTGGTCCCCCAAGCAATACTGTAGCACTCACAGAAAATCTGGGCCCAATATTAATATTCCAAAACCCCTAAAATAAGCCCATAAGCCCACTGGAAAAAATTGATGCAGTGACGACACCAATGTGCGGCGGAACCGCGGCCCAATGGGGGGTTTGGCCGCGGTTCCGCGCTTCAGTGATCGAGTCACTGCGTCGAATTTTTACAGTGCTCTTAGAACTCCCTGCACATCATTCTGAGACAACCTGAAAAATTTTTAGAGCCAGAAAAAATTCGACAGAAAACTGATGTGAGTGAAAATGTAGATTTTGGAATTTTGGTCGATCGGAAATGCAAAACACATCAAACGAAGCTAGAAGAAGTTAATGGCGAGGCTCTGATACCACTGTAAGTCCACGGCGGCGCCCCGGTCGTCATTCTGACGGCCAAATGCGGAAACGGTGATAAACTTTAATTTTGCGAACTTAGCAAACCGGCACCACCGCGCACTAAACCCCGGATCGGGCCATTAAACTTGTCCTAGCTAACTAACAAGATAGGGAAGAGATATACCGAGTGATCCGAGTCCTCCGGTCTTCTCGTCGTCGTCCCGATCTCTCGCGGAAACTCCGGTCGTCGCCTCCTTGCCGGAAGGGCACCACAGCGCCTGTTTCTTTTACGGGCTCCCGCCTCAATACCGAGGCAACTCGGGCACGAAGCTGGCAAGTCGACGTGCCCAAGACTTGCTGTAGGATGTAGTGTAGATCATGCTAGTCTCATTTAGGGTTTGTAGTTGCCTTGATGGAGGAATGGAATTTTCAAGTGGAGCTAGAATGTGTGAAGTATAGAAAAATGAGATGAACAAATTTTTCCTTCATCCAAATGAAAATGATCCCCTCTCATTTTTCCTCTCCTCATGAAATTGTGGCCGGCCAAATCTCCTTTGGGAAATGGTGGTATGAAGGGATTTGTAGCATGAAGGGAGGTGATAGTAGGAGAAGAGAAAAGGGTGACCATAAACAAACATCAACCATAACCAATCCACATCAAACCCATACCCTCCCTTAACTTAATTAATGCAAGTGATGGAAGAAAGAATGGTACCAAAAAGATGCTATCATAATTAATCCATATGCAAGAAAACCCCTCCACAAATGTTATTTGCAAACTTGCAAATAACCCCCTCCATCGGAAAAGTCCGGCCGGGAAAGAACAAAGGAAAACCGGCCGGAACGGAAAGCAAACTGGCAACTCCAGAAAACTGGTCCCGTAATAAATTACAGGAAAACCCCCATACTGTGCATACACACCCGCATCTGTATTCCGACCGGATACAAATGCAATGAGACAAAATCTACACTGTACTAAACTAGGATCCGGCTTAAACCAAAGCCGGCTAGTAATGTTCGTCCGATCCTGATCCGTGCAATACCGCACGTATCTGATCGAACCCTGCCATATATCTATACGGCCTCTAGTACAAACCGTCCGATCCTGATCCGTGCAATACCGCACGTATCTGATCGGACCCTGCCATATCTCCATACGGCCTCTACAGCGTTTCGCCCGAAACCTGAGTAACTGAGTGTGGTGGACTCTAAAGACTCGTCAATACTATGGCTGTGGATTTAACCACTAGCACGTAACAGGTATAAGCCAATACGTAACGGGCCACCAGCTATTGACCAAAAGGGACGTCGATGAGCGAACTCATCCTGACACCCTACTGAGCCTGTCAGTGACAATATCCGTACAGTCCGGTCCGTTCGTCTATGAGCATCGCATGGCGGGCCTAGGGGGTTGGTAAAAGTCAGACCGCCAAAAGCGGTACAAGTCGTGTCGGAGTGTAGCCCAGAACACCCTGAGATACTACTGGAATACCTACCAGTAAATCTCCTACCTTGGCCAAGGACTTTGTGTAATGGCTCTCCTAGACACAGCGCGACCTCACCCCCAATACCGGGAGAGACGAACCCCTGAAGATCCGCTCACTGCCTCCATGTGGCTCGGGACTGTACCCAACTAAAACCTGTTTGCACGACTCCTTTGAGCAGTGGTAGGGTAGTAATCAAAGCACAGTGGGAACTCACACGAGACAAATGACGATCCCCAGGTCGATGAACTAACCTGTACACATGTCACCTGGGAACTGCTATCTGACGTCAGGTATAAGACCAACTAGCATGTTCCCGGCGAGTCCTGTCCGGTGTACTCATAACCCAATGAGCACCTGTATACATCTTAGGTGAACCAACTGACACCAGTGGCCTGTGAGACCGGCCACCGCCCCTCGTCGGGGTCTCGACTGTATACACTAGTCTACTCTGGAGTATCGATGCCCTGTCTCGAAACTCCCACGACTAGGGACCATTTAAGGATGTGCTTAAAGACTACCAGCTCCCACTTATATGATCGCCCTCATACTGCTGGTGGTCAAGCAAGAATCCTAGGGGCTCTATCAACGTGTAATAGCGACCTGTAAGGTCACCTGAAACAGTACACGATGATAAAGGTAAACCAGATAGCATACTATCATCTCGAGTAAGACTGTTCTACCGGGATAGGTCCTCCCTCAATCATTGCAATCACGTGCCTGTGATCCAATAATTGACTCTGAGGGCACTATCTCCAACAAGGTGCACGAAAATAAATATCGAATATCAAAATCGAAATCGACGGTATACAACATATCTCAATCCAAATCCAAATCAGGTATACCGTGGTATATAATCTCACAACCATGTGCATCAGCGTGCATAAAATCGAATCGAAATACTAAAAGTGCATGAAAATTATGCCGAACGCATAAGTCAAATCATATGCATGCCCTAGGCATGAAATCAAATATCATGAAACTCGGTCATCAAAACTCAATCATGAAATAAATCACCCAAAAATACTGAAGTCCAATGTGACGGATACGTGATAGTCAATCACAAAATCACAAATCATAAATGCCGTCATCGATATGTCCGTCCTTCAAAGTCGAGAAGGTGTCGGTGCACCCAATGCTAGTAGAGCAAGATATCTACTTGCCTCCTGATCATGGCCTGTCGCCTGGTGCCCTTAGGCTCTCGTCTCTCACTGCGAATTGCTAAGTACATAGCTCCTCGGCTCAACGGTCCAATATGGAAACAATAATGGAAGTAGTCCGCTCTGACACATCCTCTAAAGATCCCTGGCCAACTCTTATGGTTACTCATAACATGTCTTGTCGACGATGTCTAACTTTGGCATACTGGGTGTGTGCAATATGATCGATCCTTGGTCCAAATCTTCTCGTATAGCATTCCAGAAAGGTCCCGTCGAGGTCTCTCCCAAGTCTCGTTTCTGCCGAACTGTCGGAAGTTATCATCCTCTTACTATATCTATTCCTTATTCCGGAACAGCTGCATACTCATCACGACTCCTCCTGGAAGATATACCCATAGTCAACGCTTCTGCTTGCGTATCACATCTCTGAAGTCGGCGGAGTGGAATGTCATCTCATCAAGATCTCGTACGAACCTCTTACTCCACTTTTCTCTAATGTCGACCGATTCGGACTCGCCTCCTCGTGGCTGGATGGACTGCGCTCTAACGGCTATACTCGTATCTGGGGTCTCCCAAGCAATGCATCTCATCACTTGATATCCGTATGAAGTCGAACTATCCGATCGATTGTCAAAACCTCATAATCCCCCAAGAGCTCAACATCTCGGGTACAGTTTAATTGTATCGAATATATGCCACAGCACCTATGGACCAACCATAGAAGGGCAGACCCAAGCCTCACTAATGGCACCGCTGAACTGCCGCAAACCCTAAGGTTCACTGGCGTTTCATGGTCATTAAGTCGAGTTATGGTTTTATTCTTCTAGAGGGTCCGTAGAATTTCTTGCTTTATTTTCCGAATACTTTAAACTTGGAAAATGGGGTCCTGACATTCGATCATTTCTATCGACTCTCAACGTATCAGCGTGAAGTCGTCTCTAGCTGGAATCAATCAACCCGATGACCACGCATCGGGGTAGGCAATGAATCGCATGTCCTAATCTTTCATCTCTGGTGACTAGCGATCTTCTATCATATCTCGAAGTATAACTCATGCGGCATTAACTTCAAACATCTGGGGCGAAATCTTTTCATTCGCCAAAGTTGCTGGCTCATTCGTCCATACGCTGAACAGTTCCATCAATCATCAAAATAATCTGTGCGCTGACGGTCATCACAATCTGGCTGGCCCCTTGAAGTGGCCCAATCCTCTGGTGCTGATCTGCACCTCCGAGAAATCTCGTAAAAGCGACCCATCAAACGCTCATGACGCGAAAATACAACAAAACGATGCCTCTATGCAAACCGTATATCCCTGGAATCATGCCTTGGTCAGTCCTCGTCCGTGACGAGCTCGTGCTGACCGTAACTCTAGCCATAGCTCTCCACGCCCATACAACCGTGGTTATAATACTATAAACTGGTACCGATGAGGCTAGATTATAGGAAGGAATATAATGCCGTGCAAAGAAATGTATATCCTAAGGCTTCTTAAGTGGGCTATCGTATCGTAAATATGCCGCGGAACATACGTACGGTACGTCACTCTACTCAAGGTACCTACTCCATCAACCAAGGGTCATCCTACACTCCGAAGGTAAAACCTAACGCTCTGATACCAACTTTGTCACGACCCGAAAAGTACGGAATATGACCAGCACTTAAATTACGAAACGTCTCGAGGCGTACGTAATCTAAGTAAGCCAAAACCCAGAAAATCAAAACCAAAGAAGAGTAGAGTGAAGGAAAAACCAATTTAAAGCAAGTAGTTTTAATCAACATAGGCCGAAATATGTATTTTTAAAATCTCAAGTATTTTCTGAAAATTTCGGCAGAGTCTCCTTTGTAAATACTGGCCCTAAACGGGATACAACATGAATAGTATACGAAATGAAACAAAAAGGCATCCCCAAGCGGGAGCTAGCTCTTCGTCAATCGACGGCCACAACCACGCAAGTAATATAATATACAACGCTGAAGGGCGATGATCAAAACTAAAAAAGAAACTCAAAACAACATGAAAACCATAATAATACAACGCGCAACTCTAAGGTCGAAAGAATAACAGGTCTAGTTTTCTATCTCTCTCAATTATACAATCTGGTTGATGGAGTTTCTAGATACAACTGAAATAATGAACAAGCAATGGTTGTCCTGATGCAAAGAACCCACCTGCCAAAGCAAGAACCCAGAAGGAACAGTGTGCCAGCAAGCCGCAACGAAACCTGTACGACAAAACCTGCAAGGAACTGTGGCACAACGGGGGTGAGTTTCCAACTCGTGAGTAGAAAACATCTACAAGTAGAAATCGCATGCATAACGCTATCCTAGGTCATATCTGTAACAACTCCAATTTTGTATACCAAAAATTTGCTTTAAATATAGTGTATACTTGGAGTATTAATGTTGCTGGAAACAATTTAAGTATCTAATTCCTTACAATAATTACAAGAAAGAGCTTGTAGCTCTTTGGTAATACCTTACACTGCTGAACCAAGCCACCGGAGTTCAAAAACCATGCCCCACATTATTTTTGTATTTATTTTTTTTTTTTTTGGAAGTCAACGGTAAAATGGCCATAACACCCAAAATATGTACTGGACAACAAAAAGTAAAAATACCAAGTTGTTCCTCAGGAAAACCCCCGGCCATTGGACCCATGACTCGGCCCGACTCGGCATCGCCGGCCGGCGACTCGGCCGACTCGGTCCGGCGCCGCCGGCCGGACTTGGCCGGACGGCCGAGTCACCAACTGAGAAAAGTTGGCTCTTGACTTGGTCAACCCTCTTGCACACTTATTATACCTGGATTGGTTTTGATTTGGCCAATAAATCCCTTTTACTCCTAGGTTTAATGATTTTTAATGAATTTTTAATGTTTTTTATATTTTCTTTTAATATTTTTTTATCCTAACCCTAACCCTTGCCTAGCCCTATATAAAGACCCCTACCCTCTACCATTTCACCTCACCACTCTAAGTCTACTCTCTCAAATTCTCGAGAACTCGGTACGAAGAGCAAGAAGCGAAGCGCTGCCGAAATCGACGACGGATTCCGGCGACCGGATCAGAACCTTCGTGACGCTTTCGACGAATCGGCAACCACCACATCCATTAGCTTCATTAGCTTGTCCAAACCGTAAGTCCCATCCCTTCTATCTCTCTTTTCTATAAGTGTAAAAATACGACTTTTTGGAACCCGACGGAAATCGGACAAACCGATTTCCGATTCGGTTTTTCTATAAATTTCCACTTGTCACCTAATACATAATATCTACCCATATTCATGTTGACTATTAATCACCCATAAACCAATTTAATCAAATTTTTTCACATGAAATGATAGCTTCTTTGCAAAGCCGTATTCTTTTCATAAAAATACCATGAAGTTCATTTTTCTTTGTTTAATCAATTACCTCACTCCTAAATATGTTTATCTTGATCACAAAACTTGTAGAACTCAATTTGAATGAAATTTCACACATAAAATGATAACGTTTTCGAATACCGTATTTTTGCGCTATAATACCTTTAAGTTTAACATAGCATGTTTTACCTTTAAACTTCACCAAAATCTAAAATAAGTCACGAGGTAATGACCTACCTCTACACACACTCAATATAACCCTAATTGATAACTATCAAATCAAAGAATACGAAATTACAGGACTTTTCTCTAAAATACCCTAATCTTTATAATCTTTATTGAAAGCATTAAGTTGTAAACTTTTCTAAATAAAATCTTTTAATAAAAGGAAAGCACGATTGGTCATGGACATCGATCGTTTATCTAAACTGTCTTGTGGTGCCTAGGCAAGTGTGTCTAAGGCTAGTGGTTTTTAATTAGGCCCACGACTGTGGTTCCTTCCCATTTACCTGGCACTTACCTGGCCGCAATTGACGGTGAAGAGGCGATTTGAGGCTTCTAATGACTCATCGTTTAGACCTTAGAAGTAGGCTAGTTGGCTTAGGAAACCCTAACAACTAAAATACGGAAAACTAAACTCTTTTGCAAATAAATACCTTATATTTATAAAACCGTTTTCCTAAATGAGAAGTGTTTATAAAACCTAAGCAAAGTGCCGCTACAACCCACTCTTGGGGAACCTGTTAGGGATAGTACGGTTCATCGTGCACCCGCAGGCTAGTAGTGCGAGATTCAGACCTCCGCAAGGAGCATTCGGTCTCGAAAGGTTTAAAATACGATATTTAAGGAAAATGAGACTTTCTCTAAATAAAATATTTATATAAAATTTTTCATGTGTTAGTATATATATAATTAACATTTAAACACCTATTTTATCATAATCTAAAGTTTCCACTTTTTCCTAAAAGTAAAAGATTAAAAGTTACATTAAAATACCATGAATTTCAAATAAAACAATTAATACTTTTATTAGGATATATTCACTAGAATAACACAAATAAAATTCACATTCATTATAACAATAAAGACGATTATTAAATATTTGAGGTGTATTTTGAAACTATACAAAAGTATTTTTACATAAAACCCCCTCAAGATTTACAAATTACAATAAGGCCCCTAGCTAATATTGAACTTCAAATTATCTTCTTTTAGTCTGACTCGGGTTAGATTCTGACTATTTTTGACTTGAATACGATTCAAGTCAATCTATATTCTTTTATACTCCAACCCAATTTGAATACATGAAACCCTGAATCCAGTTAACAATATATTCCTTTTGACTGAATCAAACCATGGATATCCATCCATTATCCTGATATTCCATTTACCTGATTATACAGTTACATCATGTTTACTGATATCATGGTTTTGGTCAGTCACCCAATTTACATATTCTAATACTACAATACTGTTAAGACACTACGGGGTTTAAGGGGTAGATTGGTACGGAAGGTGTTAAAGGTGGCACGAGGTGGTCAGATTAAGACACCTAACCTGAATCCTATTGCTGTTGTACCGTGGCATAACGGTTCCTTGTACTTTCCTTTTGTCCTGATCTCTAGCATATAGAGATCCCCCTCGTATACACTGGCATCCTTCTGTACCAAGCTACAAACAACAGCGTTACACAATATTCCATAATATTCAACAATATAATACTTTAGAAAATACTGTTACTCTGTCATTCTCATTCTTCTTATTTTTTGGGACTTACCGAGCGACCTGTTCGCTGACGACATTCTATTTCTTTCTTCTTGAATGTCGTCAGGTGTGTTGGACCAAGCTGAGATCGAGCCCACCGGTGAAGATTTGGAACAGTTCCAAGAAGACCCAGAGCTCTAAATAATTGTACCTTATTCTTTCCAGTAGTTTTCATTTCTGTTATGCCACTATTTAGGCATTGCTTTTTCATTCCAGTTGTATTTTCATTTCATGCATTGTACAAAGAATGTTATTAATAAAAGTTGTTGTTATTTCAATATCATTTGTCTCTTGTGATTATTTTATATTTCTTAGCTACGCTTAGCGTATGTACTTCTGAGTACATACGTAGCGGACCTCGTCGCGTCCACTTCGCCGTACACTGGGAAGCGGGGCGTGACAGGTTTTGTTGGTGGCCCATGCAGGTCCGAGCTGTATGAATCCCTATCATGCACTTCTGGTCTGCGTGAACAACCTAAGCAATATAACACAAGAACCAACAACTAAAACATTCTTTACAATTCATGTCCCTTGAATTTTACAAATTTCTATTCCTTGAATCTTATCATTTCATGTATTTGAATCTGTCCTAATCCAATTTTTTTTTCAGGGTTATGGATTCCCCGAACAACACCAGCACTAACGTTAACAACACCCCACCAGCACTACCTCTCACACCAGTTGTTCCGGCACCACCCACTAAGCAAACAATGCTATTTGATGCGATCCGCAGTCTTCTCGAGGGACAGCAGCAACTATTAAGCAGTCCTGATAACGATGCACCGGGAGTAAAGCAATTCAGGGCTTTGCACCCAAAGCAGTTCTCTGGTAAAGGAAGCCCTCTTGAAGCGGAAGAATGGGCACAAAGCATCGAAGACGATCTGGCCGCAGCTCAAGTGCCAGACCACGCTTGGGTCCGTGTAGCGAAGCTACAGCTCACGGATAACGCTCGCAATTGGTGGAAGGCAGAAGAGACCCGTCTGGCACAGCCGATTGAATAGAAGACATTTCGCGAGAAGTTTGATGCGAAATATTTCCCTATGACTGCGAAGTTCGCTATGGAGCAACAGTTTATTCATCTACAGAAAGGATCAATGTGGGAGAAATCGGTAGATGAATACGATGCTGAGTTTACTATGTTGAGCCGGTAAGATATGTCACAATAGTTCAATTTTTAAATATCAAATATTACACAACTAACACAATCTTTAAACAAATTCGCGGCACACCTGATACCGACGGACGAGATCAGAGCCCGTCGTTTTCAGTAAGGTTTGGACACAAAGATCAAGGCTGCTCTAGCCACAGGAAAGTTTTTGACTCATGAGGAAGCCCTAGAAGCTGCCCGTAGTTATGAGGCAGTAATAAAAGAGAGGGGCAGACCTCAGTCCATAGGAGTCAAGCGCCCTGCCAACCAGATGGCAGGTTGAGCCACGTCCAGACCACCTTTCGTACCGAGGCGACCCGGGGTACCAACTCATCGTCCTAGCCCAGCTTTTTGCACCTACTGCAAGAGAACTCGACATATGATGAAGGACTGTCATCGAGCCAACCGCCTCTGCTTAGTCTGCGGTTCAGCCATTCATGATATTGGATCTTGTCCCCAAAGGCAGAACTCAGTTGCTGCACCCAGGCCAGCAACTACTTATCAGCAGCGACCAGCTCTTCAAGCACCTGCTACCAGACTTGCACTGCCTGCACCACCTAGGGGACCACAAGCTGCACCACCTCCTCGACAGTTCCATCAAGCTCAAAGGAACATTCAGAGGAATGCTCCTCAGGCCAGGAGAAATGCTCCTCAGGCCAGGAGGATTGTGCCGAAGCGCCAGGCTTTCATGATGTCTGTGGAAGAAGCTGAGGCCACTGGCCAAGTCATTACTGATAAACCTTCTTTCTCAAACTTATCTTCAGTCTTGTTTACCTACACACTTTCCCTATACCTAAAACCTATCCCATATACCTTAGGTACAATCCCAGTAGCTTCACTGCCTGCACTTGCACTGTTTGATACTGGAGCATCCCACTACTTTATGTCGCAACGGTTTGTCCGAACCCATGCGATTCCAGTCTCACCGCCTGTATCCAGCTGGAACGTCAGTTCTGGAAATGGTGTTCTAAAGGCAACTATGGGATACAGTATGTGTCCAGTCGTCGTCTGCAGTCGAGAGTTTACGCTGACTTCAAGGTACTGGATATACCAAATTTCGATGTGGTTCTAGGAATGGACTGGCTTGGAGCCTTTTATGCTACCATCGACTGTCGTCAAAGGAGGGTAGTATTTGAGATTCCCGATCATCCGGTCTTCTATTTCAAGAGTGGAGATCGTACACTGGAGCCAAGTGCTTACAAAGCAAAGCCAAGGGAAGCAGTAGTTGCAACAACTCAGGCAGAGGAAGAATCAAAACCGGAGGTAGTTCGAGAGTTCGATGATGTATTCCCTGACGATATATCAGGTTTGCCTCCCGATCAAGCTCTTGAATTCAGTATTGACTTAGTACCAGGAGAACAACCAGTGATCAAAGCACCGTATAGACTAAGTCCGGAAGGATTGAAGGAAGTTCGAACACAGTTGGACGAATTACTGGCGAAAGGATGGATTCATCCCAGCACTTCAAGTTGGGGAGCACCTGTACTATTGGTGAAGAAGAAGGAAGGTTCATACAGAATGTGCATCGACTATAGGGCCTTGAACGAAGTTACTATAAAGAATAAGCATCCACTCCCGCGCATCGATGATTTATTCGATCAGCTAAGTGGATCTTGTGTTTTCTCTAAACTAGATCTTCGTTCAGGTTATCATCAAGTGAAGGTCAAGGAAGCTGATATTCACAAAACAGGTTTCAGAACTCGCTATGGACATTACGAATTTCTAGTAATGCCATTTAGAGTGACCAATGCACCAGCAATCTTCATGAATCTTATGAACCAAGTTTTCCGGGAGTATTTAGACAGGTTCGTTGTCATCTTCATCGACGACATCCTGGTATATTCAAAGAACCGGAAAGAGCATGCGGAGCACTTACGAATTGTCCTAGAAACTCTTCGTCAACATCAGCTTTATGCCAAGTACAGTAAGTGCGAGTTTTGGCTAAAACAAGTTGGTTTTCTTGGACACATCGTATCAGGAGAAGGGATTTCTGTGGATCCAGCAAAAGTTTCAGCAGTTAGCGAATGGCCTACACCAAAATCAGTGAAGGATATACGGAGTTTCTTGGGCTTAGCCGGATATTACAGAAGATTCATTGAAGGCTTTTTGAAGATAGCAACACCCCTGACCAAGCTCACACGAAAAGATGAAGAATTTGTGTGGTCAGAAGCATGCGAGCAAGCTTTCGTAGAACTCAAGACAAGACTGACATCTGCACCTATTCTCGTCATACCGGATCAATCTGGAGGATTCGAAGTGCATTGCGATGCATCCGGTAAGGGATTAGGATGTGTTCTACATCAGCACGGTAAAGTTGTGGCTTATGCTTCAAGACAACTGAAGACTCATGAGCGCAATTATCCGACGCATGATCTAGAGTTGGCAGCTGTTATTTTTGCTCTCAAGAGTTGGCGCTACTACTTACTTGGTGAACGAGTGAACATCTACACAGATCATAAAAGTCTGAAGTATGTGTTTACTCAGAAGGAGTTGAATATGCGGCAGAGAAGATGGTTAGAACTTATGGCTGACTTTGACATCAACTTGCAATATCATCCAGGAAAGGTGAACGTAGTACCTGATGCTCTTAGTCGCCAACCATTATCAATGAATCTCACCGCCCAGTAGAAGCTTCAGCAAGACCTATATCAGATGGAGATCGAACTAGTCATGCCAGGTGATGTTTCAAGTTTGATGAATTTACAAGTTCAATCAACTATTGTCAACCAGATCAAAGGAGCCCAAGCCAGCGATGCTAAGTTGCAAAAGATCAGAGAACAAGTGGAGAATGGACTCAGTTCATCATCCATGAAGACGGATCTTTGAGATACGGCAGCAGATTGTGTGTACCAAAGGGTCCTGTTCGGGAAGAGTTAATGAAAGAAGCTCAACGCTCTCCCTATTCAGTAAATCCTGGAGGTACCAAAATGTACAAAGATCTACGTCAGAATTATTGGTGGCATGGAATGAAGCGTGAAGTAGCCAGGAGTGTCGCAAAATGTTTGGTGTGTCAGCAGGTAAAGGCTGAACATCACAGGACAGCTGGACTACTTCAACCGTTACCAATTCCAGAATGGAAGTGGCAGCACATCACGATGGACTTTGTAACTGCTCTTCCTCGCAGCACAAAGGGTAACGATGCGATTTGGGTCATTGTGGATCGACTCACAAAGTCGGCTCACTTCATCCCATTTCGAGTTGGCCAATCAACGGAGACACTAGCGAAGAAGTACATGGAGGTAATAATCTAATTTAGATTTAAAAACTCTTCATACTGTACTATCTCTGATAACCATGAACTCATACAGGAAATTGTGAGACTTCATGGAGTACCGGTCTGCATTGTCTCCGATCGTGACACCAGGTTCCGATCGCAATTTTGGCAGAGTCTGCAAGCAAGCTTGGGAACAAGTCAGAACTTCAGCACGGCTTATCATCCACAAACAGATGGTCAGTTGGAACGAACTATTCAGATCTTGGAGGATAGCATGTATGCTCGACTTCAAGGGATCTTGGGAAGATCACCTGCATCTTGTGGAGTTTGCGTACAACAATAGCTACCAAGCAAGTATAGGAATGGCACCTTTTGCAGCGTTATACGGAAGGAAGTGCCCATCGCCATTAAGTTGGGACGACATCGGAGATAGAGAACTCCTTGGATCAGAGATGATAGTAGCAACCGTTGATGTGGTTCGTACTATCAGGGAAAGAATGCGCATAGCCCAAGATAGCCAGAAACACTTGGCAGATGCGAAGAAACGACACTTGGAGTTCCAGCCAGGAGATCATGTATTCCTGAAAATCTCTCCGAACCGCGGAGTGATCAGATTTGGAAGACGGGGAAAGTTGAGTCCAAGATACATTGGACCATTCGATATACTCGAACGAGTCGGTGAAGTGGCATATCGTTTAGCGCTTCCACCATCATTGGAAGGAGTACATAACGTGTTTCACATATCTCAACTTAGAAGGTATGTGAGTGACTCCAGCCATGTACTTGATCATTCCGAGCTCACGATACAGCCTGATTTGTCTTGTGAGCAACAACCTGTGGAGATCCTGGACAGGAAAGTGAAGACACTTCGGAACAAAGAAGTTAATTTGGTCCGGGTAATGTGGAGGAAAGACACTCCAGGAGAATCCACGTGGGAAAGGAAGGATGAGATGCGTGCAAGATATCCGCACCTTTTTGTAATCTAGTCCTTAAATAAAAGTTGTAAATTTCGAGGACGAAATTTTTGTAAGGAGGGTAGATTGTAACAACTCCAATTTTGTATACCAAAAATTTGTTTTAAATATAGTGTATACTTGGAGTATTAATGTTGCTGGAAACAATTTAAGTATCTAATTCCTTACAATAATTACAAGAAAGTGCTTGTAGCTCATTCGTAATACCTTGCACTTCTGAACCAAGCCACCGGAGTTCAAATCCCATGCCCCACATTATTTTTGTATTTATTTATTTATTTTTTTTTGGAAGTCAACGGTAAAAAGGCCATAACTCCCAAAATATGTACTGGACAACAAAAAGTAAAAATACCAAGTTGTTCCTCAGGAAAACCTCCGGCCATTGGACCCTTGACTCGGCCTGACTCGGCGCCGCCGGCCGGTGACTCGGCCGAATCGGTCCGGCGCCGCCGGCCGGACTTGGCCGGACGACCGAGTCACCAACTGAGAAAAGTTGGCTCTTGACTTGGTCAACCCTCTTGCACACTTATTATACCTGGATCGGTTTTGATTTGGCCAATAAATCCCTTTTACTCCTAGGTTTAATGATTTTTAATGAATTTTTAATGTTTTTTATATTTTCTTTTAATATTTTTTTATCCTAACCCTAACCCTAGCCTAGCCCTATATAAAGACCCCTACCCTCTACCATTTCACCTCACCACTCTAAGTCTACTCTCTCAAATTCTCGAGAACTCGGTACGAAGAGAAAGAAGCGAAGCGCTGCCGAAATCGACGACGGATTCCGGCGACCGGATCAGAACCTTCGCGACGCTTTCAACGAATCGGCAACCACCACATCCATTAGCTTCATTAGCTTGTCCAAACCGTAAGTCCCATCCCTTCTATCTCTCTTTTCTATAAGTGTAAAAATACGACTTTTTGGAACCCGACGGAAATCGGACAAACCGATTTCCGATTCAGTTTTTCTATAAATTTCCACTTGTCACCTAATACATAATATCTACCCATATTCATGTTGACTATTAATCACCCATAAACCAATTTAATCAAACTTTTTCACATGAAATGATAGCTTCTTTGCAAACCGTATTCTTTTCATAAAAATACCATGAAGTTCATTTTTCTTAGTTTAATCAATTACCTCACTCCTAAATATGTTTATCTTGATTACAAAACTTGTAGAACTCAATTTGAATGAAATTTCACACATAAAATGATAACGTTTTCGAATACCGTATTCTTGCGCTATAATACTTTTAAGTTTAACATAACATGTTTTACCTTTAAACTTCACCAAAATCTAAAATAAGTCACGAGGTAATGACCTACCTCTACACACACTCAATATAACCCTAATTGATAACTATCAAATCACAGAATAGGAAATTACAGGACTTTTCACTAAAATACCCTAATCTTTATAATCTTTATTGAAAGCATTAAGTTGTAAACTTTTCTAAATAAAATCTTTTAATAAAAGGAAAGCACGATTGGTCATGGACATCGATCGTTTATCTAAACTGTCTTGTGGTGCCTAGGCAAGTGTGTCTAAGGCTAGTGGTTTTTAATTAGGCCCACGACTGTGGTTCCTTCCCATTTACCTGGCACTTACCTGGCCGCAATTGACGGTGAAGAGGCGATTTGAGGCTTCTAATGACTCATCGTTTAGACCTTAGAAGTAGGCTAGTTGGCTTAGGAAACCCTAACAACTAAAATACGGAAAACTAAACTCTTTTGCAAATAAATACCTTATATTTATAAAACCGTTTTCCTAAATGAGAAGTGTTTATAAAACCTAAGCAAAGTGCCGCTACAACCCACTCTTGGGGAACCTGTTAGGGATAGTATGGTTCATCGTGCACCCACAGGCTAGTAGTGCGAGATTCAGACCTCCGCAAGGAGCATTCGGTCTTGAAAGGTTTAAAATACGATATTTAAGGAAAATGAGACTTTCTCTAAATAAAATATTTATATAAAATTTTTCATGTGTTAGTATATATATAATTAACATTTAAACACCTATTTTATCATAATCTAAAGTTTCCACTTTTTCCTAAAAGTAAAAGATTAAAAGTTATATTAAAATACCATGAATTTCAAATAAAACAATTAATACTTTTATTAGGATATATTCACTAGAATAACACAAATAAAATTCACATTCATTATAACAATAAAGACGATTATTAAATACTTGTGGTGTATTTTGAAACTATACAAAAGTATTTTTACATAAAACCCCCTCAAGATTTACAAATTACAATAAGGCCCCTAGCTAATATTGAACTTCAAATTATCTTCTTTTAGTCTGACTCGGGTTAGAGTCTGACTATTTCTGACTTGAATACGATTCAAGTCAATCTATATTCTTTTATACTCCAACCCAATTTGAATACATGAAACCCTGAATCCAGTTAACAATATATTCCTTTTGACTGAATCAAACCATGGATATCCATCCATTATCCTGATATTCCATTTACCTGATTATACAGTTACATCATGTTTACTGATATCATGGTTTTGGTCAGTCACCCAATTTACATATTCCAATACTACAATACTGTTAAAACACTACGGGGTTTAAGGGGTAGATTGGTACGGAAGGTGTTAAAGGTGGCACGAGGTGGTCAGATTAAGACACCTAACCTGAATCCTATTGCTGTTGTACCGTGGCATAACGGTTCCTTGTACTTTCCTTTTGCCCTGATCTCTAGCATATAGAGATCCCCCTCGTATACACTGGCATCCTTCTGTACCAAGCTACAAACAACAGCGTTACACAATGTTCCATAATATTCAACAATATAATACTTTAGAAAATACTGTTACTCTGTCATTCTCATTCTTCTTATTCTTTGGGATTTACCGAGCGACCTGTTCGCTGACGACATTCTATTTCTTTCTTCTTGAATGTCGTCAGGTGCGTTGGACCAAGCTGAGATCGAGCCCACCGGTGAAGATTTGGAACAGTTCCAAGAAGGCCCAGAGCTCTAAATAATTGTACCTTGTTCTTTCCAGTAGTTTTCATTTCTGTTATGCCACTGTTTAGGCATTGCTTTTTCATTCCAGTTGTATTTTCATTTCATGCATTGTACAAAGAATGTTATTAATAAAAGTTGCTGTTATTTCAATATCATTTGTCTCTTGTGATTATTTTATATTGCTTAGCTACGCTTAGCGTATGTACTTCTGAGTACATACGTAGCGGACCTCGTCGCGTCCACTTCGCCGTACACTGGGAAGCGGGGCGTGTACATACGCTAAGCGGACCTCGTCGCGTCTACTTCGCCGTACACTGGGAAGCGGGGCGTGACAATATCAGGTAATATCCTCAAATAAAATCATGGTCCAGCTATATATAGTATAATACTACCTGCTCGTGTCAGTGTCTCAGATAGCAACATATCAGATATATGATGTATGAATGCATTACGAATGGAAACAGAATATATCATGAGTGAGACAATTGTTTTCTTTAATCAATGGGATTTCTATATGTATGTCAATCACGTATCATCAATGA
Organism: Agapanthus africanus; assembly: GCA_030015575.1. Lineage (NCBI taxonomy): Eukaryota > Viridiplantae > Streptophyta > Magnoliopsida > Asparagales > Amaryllidaceae > Agapanthus > Agapanthus africanus. Next base: position 57,511,055 of record CM057349.1, on the reverse strand, counting down.
ATGCAACAGAGAAATCAGTGTCAACTATCGATACAAAACATAAGTCTCAGTATCAAATCTCAATATCTTAAATCTCAAATCTCAAATATCAATATCTCAGGCATCCGTATCATCTGCGGGATCGGCTCGCGGGCTCCGGCAGAACGGATTAGCCTGTATCCATCACATGACTCCGGCCGGTATCTTCCGGATAACCGACGAGTCCAAATAATATCACCGGTAGGTAGTGCTCCCCTGCCAGGCTCATCGAATACAACTCGAGCTTCTTGCCCTGGGGTACCATACCGGGCCCTCCATGTACCCGAGACGGTTCATCCAACTCCTCGAATCAGGTTTCCAAATCCAACAGCAATTATGAAACTCATGGTGGACAACTCATACATCACGAGAAAACCTCAATTTGCATTTTAAAATGATGATACTAAGCTTTTATTAAATTCTTGGGGCTTCCCCCAAATCTAGAAATCTCATGTAAATCCGAAATCATCAAAATCATGATACCAATAAACAGTGAATACCAGCATAAATCTCCATAATACTACATAACCAATAAATATATGGATGCATCTGATATCATGCAATGATTGCAATAATTAAACTAGCATATGAAAACTATAACGTATTACAACTATCAGCTAGCAAGCTATGTCACTGAAATAGTATTTTCTAAAGTGTACGTGACATGGCAATTACCGATGAAGATGTGTGTGAGCCGGCAAGCGAGTGTACGTGGAGCATACACGTCATCGGTAATGGTGCTGGTGTCCTAACAGCATGGTTTCATAATTACTACGTACACAATAACATGCAATGAGGCGATAACAACATAATAATAACGTGACAACAAGGAATCTACCTTACTATACATGTGTTATAGTGTTTTGCCGTTTGAAATAGTATGAATCGTGGTGTTTGAAAATAAGGACTACGGTGTTTTAAAGAAAAGATACGTCTTTTAAAATATCCGTAGTATCCCTTGGTATGCCTTTAAAATTCTCACGATTCGTCAGTTTTGGAAATAGGTATGACTCGGGTCTAGTCTGACATCTACTAGTAAACTACAGGTCTAACTAACAACCAATCGAAAGGGGTACGGAAACCACCTACATCTAAGTCGATATATATATATGTCTATATAATAGTCAGTGATCCCGCCTCAATAGTATCCCATATGATACACCATCTGATATGATATTCTCAAATCAAGAGTGCGGATCTATCATCAATATATAGCTCGTACGGTAAATCCATCGTACGGCATCCTAAACTGGGTATGGGTCAATACCACATTTATCTTATTATTCATCTGGTATCCACATCATTATATATCGTGGGTAGGGGGTACTGATCTAAGTCTAGTACACTACTAATATCATCAACATATATAAATGCGTGTGTATGAAACACATCGCCTACCAATCCGCTATCATCACATTTCACATCTCATAATACGATCCAAATCATATCACCGATCTCGTGGCATCAAGTCCAAACTTATCGACTCATCCCCAACTATCATCCACGATATATATATATATATATATTCCCATACCTATGCGTATATAAATATATACATATCCCATTTACGCACAAGTACTAAAATGCATGCAAGTGTGTGGGGGTGCTTGTATGCAAATCCTTACTCTAGGGTTTCGTGACTAAGAAATCCGCTAAAGTCCTTTCTTTAATTCTCGCTAACCCTAAACTCATAAGCTCTTAAGGCTTCTCTTACTAGGTGTTCATATCTCATAATAACATATAAAAGTATATCGTTACCACATCACCTCATTCCTCTTAACTTTGCGGGGATGCTATACGCTATCCACCCGACTTCCCCCGTAGATATAAATCTACTCACCTGGTCCTCGCTCGCCAGTGCCGACGTCGCCATGCGCTTGCTTGTCATCTCAAAGTCCACATGGGGGTATCTACATGTCACAACGTATCGTATCGCATAAAAATCCAATTCTAAATCGAAACGGCATACGAAAACCAACTCGACACGCGTATCACGTATAGGTCAAAACCTATCGCCTACGCATGCACGAATAGCCAAACCAACTCTCGATGTCGATGTACAAATATCAACCCATCGAGAAAAACCCAAACACACCTATTTGCACATTCACAAACACTAATTATAATATGAAATAGGTTAGAATTCACAAAAACCCCAAACCCACTTTAAAAACTATTTTTTCGAAAACCTAGCAAGCAAAATTTACCGTTTTAGTAAAACACTTGATGTCTTAGCAAAACTAGTGGTCGCACTACTCACTAATTATCTTAATTAGGCCACATAAACATTAACTAGATTTTAATTTCACTTAATTGTATTAATTCCAAAAAAAACTAGTTTGCAAATTTTACCACTTTTAACAATTTTAAACTAACAATTAGCAACCTAGCTACTAGCTTTGTTTTTGCATTCAATTACATGTTAATCTCTTCATTACATACTAAATGATGAAACAAAACCCTAACATCAAATTTCAATCCTTCTCTTGAAAATTAGATCTTGAACTAAAAGCCTAATTGAACACCTAATTAAGTTTGATTTAAACATTTATCAACAAATTAAGAGAAAGGGTTAGAGTTATACCTTCACAAACCATGAGATTAAACATGAAACTTGACCTTCAAATTGAAATCTTTGCACCAAGATCCATGCTATAAGGGCTAAGGAAAAATGGGTAGGGCTTTGATTTGAATTTTAGCTTGAATTTTGATGGAATTTGAGGCAAAATGGTGGATTTTTTTGATGAGAAATGAGAGGAAAAGAAAGAGGGGCTGCTGTTGAGGGAGAGGAGGGGAGCTCGGCCAGAAATGAGGGGAGAGGAGAGAGAGTGAGGTGGGGAAAGTGAAGTCAAGTCAACACAAGGTCAAAGCCCACTCTCATTTCTTTATTCTTTCTTTACTTTTCATTTGATTTCTTCTCTCTTCTTTTTGAAGTGAGGAAAAAGTGTGGGCCACTTGGGAATGGGACAACCCAAATTTCAACCAGCACATGGGGAGGGAGTGTGTATGTAGGGTGAAGGAAAATGATAAATACAACACCCCAATTTCTATTTACACTAATTTCACTATTTAAGCTTTTTTCTTTGATATTTTCTAAAACCGTTTGACAATTTTATTTCATTTCAAAAATAATATTTTACATGTTAGTTTAGTGTTTTATGATGCACAAAATTTGTATCAACCCATTCCAATTTGTAATTTTCCCTAATTAAATATATTAGTGACGACTTAAAATAATATTAAAATAATTAATTTCGGAAATTTTTTCAGAAAATTAGAAATTTTACCAGTGGCTCAATAAATACCAAATACTAGCAATTACATAGCTAGAATATGTATATTTAATTTTATATTAAAAGATATTTATATCCTGATTTTTATGGAAAATACCCGTTATTTTACCGATTTTCCGAAATTTCACCTAAACGATTTTCAAAACGTTACAGTCGTCAAGTTAGCTAGTAGGGTAACTTAGATTTTGATTCGAAATTTTAGTTGATACGTTAGAAATAACTAAATCTCAGGCTTAGGAATTGAAAACCCTAAAAATAACCCTCTTTCTGTTTAATCTTGGTAATTATATGTCCTTACAGTTTTTTTTGAGAAATAGGTAATCTTGAGTTCAGTTCTTTAGTTAAGTCGAGATGAAAAGATAGTATTGATGCTTTACTGAAAGATAAGTCTGAAAAATAGTTTCTATTCTTAAGTTCAACTTAGAATGTATATACCCTACAAACTGCACATGCACGCACCTTGAAACTTAGGATAGTGGAGGATAACTAGAAATACTCTTGCCTGAAAACCTAGTATGAAAGAAAAAAGGTATTTAAAGCTAACACCAAAAGAGCATATTGAAAAATATATCCGGTCTTGGAAAAGAAAAATAAAGAAAAGAAAAATAAATAAATAAAGTCAAGACCCGGAAACTGTTATTTACGCTTTAAGCCCACACATTCAGTAATCGGCTGTTAGTGCCTCAAGAAGCACTAATAGTCGCATGAAAGGTGTGTGAGTAACACCGTTCATCATAAATGAAAAGAAGTAGTATTAGGTATTAGGGCAAGGGTACTATAGCTTGAATTGAATGCTCAAGTGTAGGGGTGAAATAATACACATGTAGGGGTATACAATCGATGTTTGGATAAAAGATAGAAATAAAGAATAAGACTTATGTTTTCTGTAAAGTTGATAAAAATCCTTGATTTAAGACCGTACTTTAGAAGGAAAACTCAGGAGATACCAACATCTTTCTAAACTTTTTTGAACGTATAGGATCTAAGGTTAAATAGATAGGAGGTGTGAAACATAAGGGTTGGATATTTCTAATTTCGGATGATAGAGTTTCTAACATAGATGCTAAACTGTAGGAGTAGAATCGATGTTAACTTATGACACTAGTTTGATGGGATTTTATGGGTAGTATCTGCTGAAAACCCTCAGAAAACAACACTCTTCCTACTAGGGACACCTAGAGGTTTAACGGCTTGTTGCACGAGCTCAGTGCAATCGCGTTCCCTGCGAAAGTGAGGTTTGGACTTTTTAAATAAATTGGTTTTGCTTGGGACGAGCAAAAGATAAGTTTGGGAGTATTTGTTCATATCAGATTTTTGCATTTTTATACCACCCATTCTTGATCACATTGCATATAGGTAGGTACTCTTGATCTGTGTTTGCTAAATAAATGCATGTTACAGGTTCTCAGCTCTAAGCAGTGAAATTCATGAAAAAGCGCAACAAATTCAGGACTTCCGCCAACCACAGATAAATACGGGTTTCCGCACACTATCCGTATAATGCCGCCTACCAGTTCAAGGGACAAAATGGAAAATCATTGGTCATTTTCATGCACAAAGCACAAGGGCAGTACAAGATCCAAGACTTCTACACGGAGCCTAAGAAAATCAAGGCAAAAAGTCCACATCAATTCACCTTTTTGATCTGCTGAAAATCTGGAAGAAAAATGAAGAGTTTTTGAGAAACCAAGTATTCCAAACAGAAGAAAACAGCAACATGGAGAAGCTCTGAGAAGATGGTCCCCTAATTCAACTAAATGGCTGTGGAACTGCGGCTAAAATGGAACTTCTGCCGCGAAACCGCGGCCGCGTCTGAACAGTGTCGGCCGCATCATAACAGCGTTGACTCGGCTCTTTTGGGGTAGTTTTGTAATCTCGTGATTGGCTCAGAATGTATACCTAGGTTTTCACTCTCCTGCCTATAAATAGCAGAGCTCAAAGCCAAATTAGGGCATGCTTTTCTTTATTAGATCTAGGATTAAATTCTATAGTTCTTCTTCTTGTTATTTTTTCCATTAAAAATTGTAGAGAGTTTTTGAGTGGTGATAAATAAAAAAAGAGAGTTCTTTTATTATCTTGCATGTCTTTTTATATATTGCTCGTAATTTTTCATTTGCTAATCTAGTCGTATTATTTTATTGTTGTTTTTCTTTTTCTCTCTTCTATTTTTCTTTATCCTTTACAACCATGATACTTGAGTATGATTCTTGCCAAGGTGGGGTCTCAAATAACTAGTTGTACTTTTTCTCAACCTCATTTCTTTCTACCTTCCTTTTTGGTTTTTTATCTTTTTAATGGGTGAGTAATTTCTCACTTGTTAGAGCAGGAGAAGGAAAGTTTGAGAGAAGAAAATCTCTCTCACTCTTTTCTTTGCCCAACACCTTAATTCGGACTCCCTTTAATTGAACCATAATCCGCTCAATACGGCACCCTATCCTACATGATAGCGGCGATTCCATAATTAGACCGGTTGTGGTTGAATTAACCGGAGGCTAGGGCTAAGAGCCAAGAACGGACGGACAAGGACCAAAAGGAAGAAACTAAGCATGGAAAGCCTAGCTTATACTTGCAAGTTCCTTCCTAGTCGTGCTAATCCACGTTGTTGCCGATTACCGTAACACCGATATTAAGAATGGCAATGAAAGAAGTAAGAAATTCCTAATTCAAACTAACCTAATCCTAAACCTAGCAAGTTCTTTTATCATTCGTTATCTCATTAGTAGATCTTAAAACAAATCTGGATATATTTGGGTTTAACACGTTAAAACATAAAGAAAAAGATTCCATCTCCCTGTGGATCGACCCGTACTCAACTGACTAGTTACCAAGCGAAACCATCTTGATTGCGGTAATTAAAATTAAGCACGCAAAAACCTTAACAATCAAGTACAAATGAAACATGCCGCCTTCCCACCGCAAAAGAAAGCACTAATCTGCAACTACGCCCATAAACTAGGCCATCACCATCGAGATTGCCATAGGGCAAACGACTTATTTTTAATATGTGGGGCCACCGCTCATCAAATTGGAGATTGTCCAAAGAATGAATCCAACCAAAGGTGCTCGTTCCCCAGTGACAACTATTCAATCAAAGACGAGGAAACATAGGCTGTGGCCAGGGACGAGCCTTTACTATGACAGCTGAACAGGCAGAAGATGTAGGGCTCCTAAGCACAACAACAAGGTTTCGGGTGGCATCATCCATGCTAAATTAAATTTTTTTCCATGCTTAATTAACCCTAAACAAAATCTTATACTAGAGAATCATACGAAACTAAAAGCAAACAACTTTACTTCTAAGTGATTAGGGATTACAACATTTGTAGTCCGTTCCTTCGCTTCATAAACTCCAAGATGTGGTCTCTTCGCTGCGATCATCAAGCTCCCGGAATCTTGAGAGGCTCCATGAAGTGCATGATGCATCCTTGGTTAAAGTCTTCACTATTCAAGATGATCTACATTGAGGAGTCACAAACCCAAGCTATCTCTTCACTAATTATGGATTAGTGAAGCTAACACACTAATCTATATGGCTAGTATAGAAGAGGATGGTGAAGTAGGAATTTTGCTCTGTTTAGTTTTCTTTTTCTCACAATCTTTCATCATAAGATCAAAAGCTAGAAAGCTTTTGCAATGAGGAAGAAGAAGATGAAGCAAGTGATGAATGAATTATTGTTATGAGGTTAGAAATGCAACCATGGGTTAATATGTGTCATGGCTAACTTATGTAGAGAATTGACCATGGGAAAGTGATTAGGGTTAGGTTAACAAATATCTTAGAAATATCAAGAGAGTGGACCGAGTCAACAAGAAAAAATATCTCAACATTAATCCACAATTTTGAATTATCTAAAACAAATAAAAACCTAACCCTAATTACAAAACATGGTGTAATTCTCATAAGCCCTAGTTGCATGTATAACCTAGCATGTTACAATTATACATATCATATATATATATAATTTTGTAACAAAAGAAAAGAATACATTTAACATATATCACATATATATCAATGCATCCTAAGCGAGAAAAAGAATTACTTAAGTGAGCTTATATTAGTTAATATAATGTAATATATCATATATATAATTATATATTAAATTATCGAATCAATACTTGATCCGATAATCCGGCTATATCATATATAACCGATTAATATAAAATGTATCATTTCATCGAATCAACATTTGATCCGATGACCCGGCTATATCACATATAACCGGCCGATATCACATATCGCGAGAATAGAATACGGTATCACATATCGTATTAATCTCAGTCCGGCACATATCACATATGTGCTCCTACTCCGTTTCGTCTGAGCCAGGAAACTCTGTGTAGGACTTTAAAGATTCATCAATATGCCGGCAGTAGGTGATGATCATATCAAACACTCACAAGCTGCAAGCGGTCAGCTAAACATAACAGCCACCCGGGTATTGAGCGATCAGAAGATCAACAAGGAAGCCTGCACACACTCCTGTGAATCTAATCAATAACACTACCGTACAGTCTGGTCACTTCGTCTGATATGTCGCATATCCAGTTTAGGGGTGGTAAATGTCAGACACCAGTAACCGATAAGTCGTGTCGATATGAGGCTCATAATGGATCGAGAAACTATTGATAACTCTTACCAGTAGATCTCCATATCAGCCCTGGCCAGGGACTTCCAGTTATAGCCAATCGAACACAGCGCAACATCAACCCCCAATACCGGCAGAGACAAAACCCCTCCTATCACTCATTGCCTCCATGTGATTCGGGACTGTACCCAAAAGCCACCGTTTTGTACGTTCTCATAAATGTGGTAAGGTGGAAATTAAAGCATAGTGGGAATCACACAAGTCTCTATGGCGATCTCGGGTCTACAGACTAACATGTACCAGTGTCACCAGAGAACTGCTATCTGAAGATAGGTATAATACCATCTAGGAGTTCTCGGCGATTCCGTTCAGTGTACCCAGTCTCCACTGAGCACCCATATACCATCTTTGATGTCAAACACCAATGGATGTGGGATCATCCACCGCCCATCATATGGGTCAAGATGCGCATACGCTAGTCTACTCTGGAGTATCGATGCCCAGTCTTGATATACCCTCGACTAGGAACAATTATAGGATGTACTTGTGGACTACCCTGGCCCCACTAGTATGATCTCCATCATAGACCTAGTAGTCAAGTACATATCCTAAGGGCTTTATCAACATGTGAGAGTAAGACAGTAACACAATACAAGTCAATATGGTAAGACAAAGAGCAACCGGATAACATACTATCATATCGAGCAAGAAAGTCCTCTCTATATATATCCAAGCATCCACTATAATATACATCATATATACAATAATGGCCTCTAGGGCATATACATAACTAATAATCTCCCACTTGCACCAAGGCCGGCTGTTGTAGTATCTCATACCCAACATCCCGAAGAGTCTCTCAAATTGGATTTGGGGTATGGCCTTCGTGAGTGGATCCGCAGTGTTGTCCTTCGTGTCAACTCTCCTGACCTTGATCTCCCGGCGATCAACTATCTCCCTGATCAGGTGATACCGCCTCAGAATATGCCTGGATCTCTGATGGCACCTGGGTTCCTTGGACAGAGCCACTGCTCCATTGTTATCGCAATACAAAGGTATTGGACGCTCAATGTATGGAACCACACCAAGTTCTGTTATGAACTTCTTCATCCAGATAGCCTCTTTGGCAGCATTGTTGGCAGCGATGTATTCAGCCTCCATCGTCATGTCTGCCACGGTTTCCTGTTTGGAACTCTTCCAACAAACCGCCCCTCCATTGAGGGTAAAGACAAATCCCGAGTGCGACTTAGAGTTGTCCTTATCACTTTGGAAGCTTTAATCGGTAAAGGACTCCACCTGGAGTTCTCCGTTACCATACACTAAGAACATTTCTTTAGTCCTTCTCAAGTACTTGAGAATGTTCTTCACAGCTGTCCAGTGACTCTCTCCAGGATCTGCTTGATACCTACTCACTACACTTAGTGAGTATGCTATATCGGGTCTTGTACATAGCTTCACGTACATGATAGAGCCTGCTGCCGAAGCATAGGGTATCCCTTGCATACGAGCTCTCTCCAAATCAGTCTTGGGAGACATCTCTTTGGAGAGAGTGAGTCCAGAGATCGTGGGTAAATTTCCACGCTTGGATTCTTTCATACTAAACCTCTTTAGTATGGTGTCAATGTATATGGATTGGGACAATCCCAGTATCCGTTTAGATCTATCTCTATAGATCTTAATCCCCAAAATGCAGGAGGCATCACTTAGATCTTTCATTGAGAATCTTTGTGATAAGAAGAGCTTGACCGAGTGCAGCATATGAACATCATTTTCTATCAAGAGTATGTCATCCACGTATAATACGAGGAAGACAACCTTACTCTCTGCCACCTTCTTGTATATACAAGGTTCATCTACGTTCTTGATGAAGTCAAACTCTTTGGCTACAACATCAAAACAGATGTTCCAACTCCGCGATGCCTGCTTTAACCCGTAGATGGATTTAAGCAGCTTGCACACCTTTCCACTGCTCCCACTGTCTACGAATCCCTCTGGCTGAGTCATGTACATGCACTCTTCTAAATCACCATTTAGAAAGGAAGTCTTAACATCCATTTGCCAGATTTCGTAGTCATGGTATGCAGCAATGGCAAGTAGGATTCGGATGGACTTAAGCATAGCCACTGGAGAAAACGTTTCATCATAATCCACACCTGGTCGTTGACGAAAACATTTTGCAACAAGTCTAGCTTTGAAAGTCTCAATTTTTCCATCTACACCAAGTTTTTTCTTAAAGATCCATTTGCTCCCAATGGGTTTTACCCCTTCAGGAGCAACTTCCAAAGTCCATATGTTGTTGGTGTACATGGATTCCATCTCAGATCGCATTGCATCCAGCCACTTCACAGAGTCACTACTCGTGATGGCCTGCTTGAATCTAATCGGGTCATCATCTTCCATGATGCAGTCCTCGCTCCTACTATGAATGAGAAAACCGTAGTATCTCTCAGGTGGATGAGGAACCTTACTAGATTGGCGGAGAGGCTCGTGTTCGTCGGGAACTATCGAATCCTCTGGTTCCACTAAATCTTCAGTTATAGTCTGTGTAACTGGAACTTCTTCCAGTTCTACCTCTTTACCACTAATTTCCTTTGCAAGAAATTACTCTTATAAAAAGGTGGTATGTTGAGCAACAAACACCTTTTGTTCCTCACTATGGTAGAAAAAATATCCATATAAATTCTTTGGATATCCCACAAACTTTCAAAGAACTGATCGTGCCTTGAGTTTGTCTGGATTTTGCCTTTTGACATAGGCCGGACAACCCCATATCTTAACTCATTTAAGATATGGTCTCTTCCTACTCCATGTCTCATATGGTGTGGTAGGTACAGATTTAGATGGAACTTGATTCAGTAGGTATGCTGCTATCTCAAGCGCATAACCCCAAAAGAAAATAAGCACCTCAGCAGTTCTCATCATAGAGCGCACCATATCTAATAGGGTGTGATTCCTCTGATCTGATACACCGTTGTGCTGTGGTGTATAAGGAGGAGTAAGTTGAGAGAGAATCCCATTCTCTTTTAAATAGTCCAGGAACTCCTTGCTCAAGTATTCTCCTCCTCGATCAGATCGAAAGATCTTAATACTTTTACCCGTTTGGTTCTCTACTTCGTGCTTATATTCATTGAATTTCTCAAAAGTTTCAGACTTGTGTTTCAACAGGAACATATGTCCGTATCTTGAGAGATCGTCAGTGAATGTAATGAAGTACAAAGAACCATTCCTCGCATGTATAGACATGGAACCGCATACATCACTATATATCAGTCCTAAGTGTTACGTAACTCTTTTCTCCGTGTCCATTAAACGGAGTTTTGGTCATCTTGCCTTTGAGATATGACTGGCAAGTGTCACAAGATGAAAATTCGAACGGATTCAAATATCCATCCTTATGTAACTTAGCTAGTCGTGTCGCATTGATATGACCCAGTCTACAATGACACAAGAAGGATTCGTTCATTTCTGAACTCTTCATTTTGTGTGTGTTTTGTACATTAATAACTGTAGTTTGATATAGAACGTATATGTCATTATTTAACGAGTCTGATCCAATCAACTTTTGATTTAGGAAGATATTCATAATATTATCGTTTACTACAAAATTATATCCTTCTTTACTTAATAAAGAAACTGATATAAGATTGCATATCAGGGTCGGAATGTAATAGCATTCATTCAGAATCAATGTATTACCATTTGGTAATACAAGGTGATATTCGCCAACTGCTTTGGCTGCAACATTTGCACCATTCCCTACTCTTATGAAATGATCACCCTCTCCCAGTTCCCTACCTTTCTTTAGCCCATGTAACATATTACATATGTTGGATCCTGATCCGATATCTAATACCCAGGACGTAGAGTGAACTGAGAAACAGTTCTCGATAACAAATACACCCAAAGAAGATGCATCAACATGCTTGTTCTTTGTTTGGGCGGCATGGGAATCCGGATATTCCCCTATTTCCTATTCAGTCTTATAACAATTATAAGAAAGAATAGAACCAACGTTTTCCTGCTCAGTATAACAAGCGGGTTCGGTCAATACATCCATATTATTATCTTGATTAAGGCCTGACATGGTCGCTATCTGGAGAGAGAGAAGAAAACATTTTAGTGTATGCTCTTGCAAGATTAGATTGGTTATTATCTTATCTAATCAGGATGGCTCCCACTGTTTTTATCAAATCTTCCTTCAAACCCTAAAAGGTAAGACTAGCCGGGATTTAATTACACCTTACAAGTTCGCCAATCTTTCAGCCAGGCCAGTGTTGGTATTTTGAGGGAGGTTCCCCGTTCTTTCGCACAGACCAAATTAAAATAAACCTCTTTTTCCCAGAGGCATAACCCCATTAACACCTTTCTAGACACCTACTTGATCAGCTAATTATGATGTGTAAAACTCTCCCAGGAGTAACTCTTACTCGCAGTGGGTATCGGGATCCAACTATCTCATAGAAAGTATGCAATCTCATTGCAAATTTCAACACTTGAAATTCCCGATAATACTTTTGCCCCTAGCGATCTATGACCTTGACAAGGTCAACAAACCATAAATTGCAAGTCAATTTCAACCCGTACATTTCATGATTGAATTAAACCCATATCACGACCCAAAATTTGGCACGTGACGACCCTTAAACCACGTAACGTCTACAGGAATAACGCAATTTAAGTAAGCCGAAAACCCAGCAATCTAAACCATCAAAAGTAGTAAGTGATAAGAACATTGTTAAAACTTTTGGAATCTTAATCAAAATCTTTAAAGTCTAAATTTACTTCCTTTAAAATTTGGCAGCACCTCCTTTGTAAAACAAGTCCCCAAAAGGGTACAACATAAAAGATATAAGTAAAGCATCCCCAACAGAAGCAAATCCACGCCCAAAGATGGAAACAACACCACAACAGATATACGACGCCGTAGCGAAGAAAAGAAATGATATAAAGTGACAACAGCATAAAAGACATTCAAGTCACAAAATAATATACAATATCATCCTCACAACTCGTCTCTAAGTCAATACATGAAGTAGTATATGGAGAGTACTAGATACAACGAATATACAAATGAGCATCATCGGATAACCGCAAAACCCACCTATAGCAAAACTGCACAGTCAGCCGTAGCGGTATCCGCTGCAAAAGATGATACGATAAGAAGAAAAAGCCCTGCCGCTACCACTCCGAGGGACACCTGCAAAACACTGTGGCACAAAGGGGGTGAGTTGCCAACTCGTGAATAGTAAATAACATATGCAGGTAATCGCAGGTATACACGAACTACGATAATCTATCACAGGCAAGCTTATAGTAATAGATGGCAATATGAATTTGCAACTGTCATGAAAGGTACTCTATCAGGTACTACTAATACATGAAGTAATGCATATCAAATAAATGCTAAGTATGGGATAAAACATGTCATCCTCACAGAATCCTCATCATAGCAGGACTGGTGTCCATCAAGACAATCTAAATCCCAATACCAAAGGCATCACATCCTCAGATCGGCCCTCATATCCTGTAAGTCTCATGGAACTTGAGTGTCCAACATCGACACCCGAAAACATCATGAAAACATATGCCTATGTATATATATATATGTGTGTGTGTGTGTGTGTGTGTGTGTCTCTCAACGACACATCAAAATCATGGAACCTGAGTGTCCAACATCGACACTCGAAAACATCATGAAAACTAGTGTCCAGCATCGACACGTAAATACTCATCTCTAAGGCGCCATCACCATGACTGGTCCTGATGTCATGTCCGTACATGACGCCGGTCGGTATCCCCACGATAACCGCTGAATCCAAATACTATCACCGATAGGTACTAGCCCTCCTGCCAGGCTCATCGCCATCATCTGCGATCTTCTTGCCCCGGGGAACCATACCGGGTCCACCATGTACCCGCACACGGCCTCGTACACTCCTCGCATGGGGTATCTAACACAAGTCTCAGAACCGAGAAATCTCATGGTGGACGCATCGAAATATCATATCAATAGAAACAGGGTTTTTCAAACAATGCATAATTTCATGAAATACCACGGTCCTCAAATCCAGAAAACATCATATGGAATCCAAATCTCAAATGCGTAAATTCATGAAATATAATATATGCAACATAAAGCAGTAATATGAGCATATAAAGGAAAAACCGTTATTTAAATGCATCAAGTCATTAATTATATCATGCGGTTTCTAATTTCTCCAAAATCCAACGCAACATCATATAAATATGAACATATGGCTATAGCAAGGTATATGAGTAACCATGTCAGTATAGCAAGATATGTGTATCTATATGTAAGCATGTATGTATGATGCATTTCATATGCGCAATAGCATAAGAATCAATGTCTCCATATCGATGACAATACAATACCACATAGGGGTATATGTAGCTCTAGCAAGATAAGTGGGTGTACATGTAAGTATGTGTGTATGATGTACATGTAGCTGTAGCTAGGTAAGTGGGTGTACATGTAAGTATGTGTGCATGATGTACTTGTAGCTATAGCTAGGTGAGTGGGTACATGTAAGTATGTGTGCATGATGTACATGTAGCTGTAGCTATATCCAGGTATATGGGTGTATATGTAAGTATGTATGCATGATGGACATGTAGCTATATCTCATATGTGTATACACTTGTCAATAATGATGTAATGCCCTCTAGGTATATGTGTAGTCATGTAGGCATAGCAAGGCATATGTGTAAGCATGTAGGTATACAGGTATGCTATATCTCATATGCACAATGGAATATGAATCAATGTCTTAATGTCTCCAACTGATACAGTATCACATATGTATAGGTGTAAGCATGTAGGTATGCAAGGTATATATGTATGCTATCTTTCTTATACACAATGGAAATATGTGTCAATGTCTCAATGTCTCCAACCGATACAACATCACATATGTATAGGTGTAAGCATGTAGGTATGCAAGGTATATGTGTATGCTATCTTTCTCATACACAATGGAAATATGAATCAATGTCTCAATCTCTCCAACCGATACAATATCATATATGTATAGGTGTAAGCATGTAGATATGCAAGGTATATGTTTATGCTATCTTTCTTATACACAATGGAAATATGCGTTGTGCGTGTCATGGCAATTATCGACGGAGTGTGGGGCATACAATTGTGCTCGTGCAACATGAACCTTCAATAATAGTGCAGTGTCCAATGGGTACAAGTCCAAGCACAACAAGTAATGATATGCAATGAAGTTCATATAAAATCTCTATATGTGCAATACTTATAATCAAGAATCATATCATTAATCTAGCCCAGACGTATAACGCCATGCGGGCGATTCTCCTGTAGATGTTAAATCTACTCACAGATGATCTTGGGCTAAGTAAAGCCAACCACTTGCTTTCTCCTCTTCGTAGCATCCGAAGTCCCCGCCTGCGACCCTAAGATCATATAACAACATAACAAATTCACATTAGCAATCGACCAATAACACGTACAAACTACGTTTGACCGATACACCAACTCCAAACAAACTCTCAAGTGTTCGTTTAGTGGCTAACATGCGTAGCCACACTGCGAAACTAACCCAAGAGCAACAGCTACACAAGAACACGAACCGTATCGGATAACGTAACGCACGTAGTCGAAACACTAGAAAACAAGTAAAGTGATCCCAGATTTTGCTACACAAACAATTTGTAAAAGTTGCAAATTCCACAAGACCACACATAACCCCAGAGACCCCTAGACCAAAACTCATACCCAAACTCCCCAGTATGGCCGTAAATTGCGGCCAGAAGCAATAAATTTGCGGCCGACTTGGAAGGGAATAGTTTCAGGTTTTTATGGTGGGTTCTAGGTCACTACACAAGGTCACTGTGATGGCAACTTTTCCAACAAACACCTGTTTTGATAGCAGATTCATCTGAGACCCAAAACTACACTAAAATACGATATGTGCACTAAAACGAAACTTTAAGCGTTCTAAACTAAAACTAAAAGCTACAAAATATTAAAAACACCTATTTAACAGATTATAGATAATACGTAACCACACATGCTCAAAGATCCTAGCTTTCCAATCTCCAAGTGATCTTAGAGGCAAAACAAGATATGAGAAGTGATTTAGGTGAGATTTAATGAAGTTTTGTGAAGGTTTAGCAAGGTTTAGTGAAGGATAGTGAAGGGTTTCAGTTGAGAGTGAAGAGGAGATGAAGAATAATGAGAAAGAGATAGAGTGAAAGAGAGTGTGTGGGGTTAGATAGAGATGAGAGGGTGAGTGTAGGGTAAGTGCACCCTTACACTTACTCTCTCCCTCTCCTTCATTAATGCAACATTAAAGCCTTCATTAATGCAAGTATGACTCTCCTCATGAGTCACCTTGCCACCTCCCTCCATTCTAAAACCCAAGGAAAAAATCTCTCGCAAATATCTAGAGGTTAAGGTTAAGGATAACAAAGCAAGGATTAACTTAAAGGTGTGGATTAGATTAATGTGTCATGTCCACTAGGCAAGGTTAACACTAAGCAACCCCTCCATGTAAACATGCACAAGTGTGTGTGACCCAAAACAAATAATAATAAAATATTAATTAATAAAACTAAAATGCGAGAAAGCTATTTTGGTAAACCTTTTTACCAAAAACCCGCAATATCGCATAATTAACACTAATCGCATTCTGAGGTGTTACAACCCACCCGCATGACCCTTGACAAGGTCAACAAGGCCGTACGACTACCTTAATCCAATCGCATCTCATACTTTAGCAGATAAATACCAATCATCTACCGTTCACTACGCCTTGAAAGGTCAACAAACGCAGTACGAATACTAAGTAGGACTTATCTGAAATGACGGAGGGCTACGGCAGCTTTTATGAAAACCTTTTGCATAATGAACTTGATATCGTTGTAGAAACAAGTGTTTTTGAAAAGGAGTGTTTTTGAGGCTTTTACTAGTTTCGCTAAAGTGGTCACTCCCGGTGAAGGGATCTCGGCTCTTTCCTTATCGAATAAGGTGCATGATACTTCACAAATACCGCCATGCAAAGCAAGAACTATTGAAACAATCAAAAACAAAACCGAGTGAGTTGTAGCATCTGCTAGTTTCGCTAAAGAGGTCACTCCCGGTGAAAGGATCTCGGCTCTTTCCTTATCGAATAAGGTGCTGGATATTCTACAAGGAATACCGCTATGCAAAGCAAAAACTAGAGCTACCCTTTTTGAAAATTTGATTCTACAACATCTTTTAGGTTTCTTTTTCTTTCATTAATCTCACTAATGAAGTCTCATCATTTATGCTTCCTAAGCATCATAGAAGAAACGAAAATACAACGTACGCTTATGCCATCCGCATTCGCCACAGTGTCCCGTTATGCACCGTTAGGCTACTTAACTAACGGCATATCGGGACGGGACTAGCGCGGGTGTAAAATATAAGCAACGTTTATTATATATCATATATACAATAATAAATCATTCGTCTCACGCATATAAAATGATCACATCACAGAATATCAGCAGCAAAAGATAATATATGAAATATTGGATATACTAGGAGTTCCGTGTTTTATTTTGAGCTTGTATAAAACACGGATTCCACGGTCGCGATGAATAGCCAAACCCACATCCTTAGACCCCTATGAGAGCGGCAAGCAACCCTACCAATTCTAGAGTTAGGAGACCCGGACTCGACTCCTCGAGTTTGTCTCCCACTGGACTCTAGAACCTGGTTGCTTGTGCTCTCCTCCTTGGGTCTATCCTAATGCGGAAAAGTAAATAATATACAATGGTGACATCATCTTCAACCCGGAAGTGCCCCAATAAAAGAATATTACATACAATGAATTTTATATGAATGAAAATAAAAACCCTCATCTCACATAAAACCCCCGGCTATTCAAATCACGACGATCCAATATAACATATCACAGCAACACATAACTTCACATGTCATCAACATAAGTAAATATGCGTATCCCAATTGTCGTTGATGTATAGCAATGAAAACGGTGATACATCACATATTACACTTGCGTTCGCAGAAAAGAAAGTGAAAAACTAAAACATTTAGAATCCACAATCATCTTAGACATCATAAACCCGAAATATCACATATTACGGATTTCATGCCTAACTATATGAATTCCACATATTGTATCACATTCTAGAAAAAGATAGACGGCGTTAAATATTCCGATCGAATCAACAAACACCCAAAATTTCTCAAAAGCTCAACACTTGAGCGTAGTTTAAAAATACACAGTACATGCCACAGTGCCAATGAACCAGCCGTAGAAGGGTCAACCAATGCCTCACCTGTGGCACCGCTGAACCACCACAAACCCTAGGGTTTAGTGACAGTTCTGACGGTCACAGAATCGAGTTAAGGTTTCGTTCTTCTAGAGGATCCACCGCATCACTTGCACGATATTTGAATGTTCTTTAACTAAGGAAAATCCAACTCTTGAAAATTTTCCGGCAAGGGCTAAAGTGGGTGTTTGATATCCGTTCGAAATTTTTAACACCGTCTAAATTAACCCGAGAACAAAGTAGAATTACTAATACGAAACACTCCGAATTGCCTCTGTAAAAGATAACATCACATGCAAATTTAACAAAAACAAACAATACCTGAAATACCAAATCTCAGAGACTGGAACACAGTGAAAACTTCACCCCAAAATCCTGTACTATGGCCGAGCAGGCCGGTCCTATAGCCAAAGTGGCCGGCCGAAATCCGGCGAGGGGGGTGAATTTTTCAGCGTGTTCATGTTGCATCTCATACAACATTCTGCAATTGTTTAAAAAATTTTTTGACACTCAGAAAATTTCGACAGAAACTAGGGTTTCGATTCGGGTGTTTCGGAGTTGTTTCGGTTTCGTAATCCTACACAATCTGTCCAATTCTCTAGCTAGTCTCTGATACCACTGTAGGGTTCCTAAGCACAACAGTAAGGTTTCGGGTGGCATCATCCATGCCAAATTAAAATTTTTGCCATGCTTAATCAACCCTAAACAAGATCTTATACTAGAGAATCATATGAAACTAAAAGCAAACAACTTCACTTCTAAGTGATTATGGATTACAACCTTTGTAGTTCGTTCCTTCGCTTCATAAGCTCCAAGTTGTGGTCCCTTCCCTGCGATCATCAAGCTCCCGGACTCTTAAGGCTCCATGAAGTGAATGATGCATCCTTTCTTGAAGTCTTCACTATCCAAGATGATCTACTTTGAGGAGTCACAAACCCAAGATATCTCTTCACCAATTATGGATTAGTGAAGCTAACACACTAATCTATATGGCTAGTATAGAAGAGGATGGTGAAGTAGGAATTTTGCTCTCTTTAGTTTTCTCAATCTTTCATCACAAGATCAAAAGCCAGAAAGCTTTTGCAATGAGGAAGAAGAAGATGAAGTAAGTGAAGAATGAATTATTGTTATGAGGTTAGAAATACAACCATGGGTTAATATGTGTCATGGCTAACTCATGTAGAGAATTGACCATGGCAAAATGATTAGGGTTAGGTTAACAAATATTTTAGAAATATCAAGAGAGTGGACTAAGTCAACAAGAAAAAATATCTCAACATTAATCCACAATTTTGAATTATCTAAAACAAATAAAAACCTAACCCTAATTACAAAACATGGTGTAATTCTCATAAGCCCTAGTTGCATGTATAACCTAGCATGTTACAATTATACATATCACACACACACACACACACACATATAATTTTGTAACAAAAGAAAAGAATACATTTAACATATATCGCATATATATCAATGCATCCTAAGTGAGAAAAAGAATTACTTAAGTGAGCTTATATTAGTTAATATAATGTAATATATCACATATATAATTATACATTAAATTATCGAATCAATAATTGATTCGATAATCCGGCTATATCACATATAACCGACTAATATAAAATGTATCATTTTATCGAATCAACACTTGATCCGATGACCCGGCTATATTATATATAACCGGACGATATCACATATCGCGAGAATAGAATACGGTATCACATATCGTATTAATCTCGGTCCCGCACATATCACATATGTGCTCCTACTCTGTTTCGTCTGAGCCAGGAAACCTCTGTGTAGGACTCTAAAGACTCATCAATACGCCGATAGTAGGTGTTGATCATATCAAACACCCACAAGCTACAAGCGGTCAGCTAAACGTAACAGTCACCCGAGTATTGAGCGATCAGAAGATTAACAAGCAAGCCTGCACACACTCCTTTGAATCCAATTAGTAACACTGCCGTACAGTCCGGTCTCTTCGTCTAATATGTCGCATATCCAGTCTAGGGGTGGTAAACGTCAGACCCCAGTAACCGATAAATCGTGTCGATATGAGGCTTATAACGGGTCGAGAAACTTTTGATAACTCTTACCAGTAGATCTCCATATCAGCCCTTGTAGGGTTCCTAGGGACACTAATGAGGTCTCACAAGGCATCAACCATGCCAATTTCAAATTTTACGGGTGCCGAGAAACCCTAATACGGATCGTTAACTAGATATATAGGCGACAAATGCAACTAGTTAACAATTTAACTAAAAGAACGGAAATACAACCTTTGTAGATCCGGTCCTCCACCTCCATAGCTCCGCAATGAAGTCTCCTCGCTGTCCAAATGGAAACTCGGGCTCTAGCGTCGGCTTCATCGGAGAAATGGGCGGGCAAGGTCGTCGGCTTCGTGACGAAGATGATCTACGTCGAGGCATCACAAGATCAAGCTCCACCTTCACCAAGCCATGAAAACTTGTGAAGGAAACACCCTATACTACTTGGCAAGAGGTAGAGGATGAAGAAATAGGAGGTGGGTTCACTTTAGAATTGGATTTCTCACTCTTTTTCATCAATCACCATTGATGAAGTAAAGCTTTCTTCATTGAAGAAGATGAAGAAGAAGAAGAAAGAATAATATGATAAGTTATTTTCTAAAAAGAAAATAATAAGAATACTTATCATGTCTCAACCATGGTCAAGTGTAGAGAATAAATCATGGTTAGTGGGAATGGTTAGGGTTAAGCATGAGACAAAATGGTGACTTAGTCAAAGCTTCATGAAGCTTCAATATGCTTCCAAAGAAAGCCACCATTTTTCTTTATGCTTAATATTTTTTCAAAAAGAATAAATAGATAAATAAATGAATAAGAAAACAAAAGGAAAACCCTAACCATTCCACAACCATGGTTTAATCTTTACACAAACCTTAGTGAGCATGTATCATCAAACATGATACAAACTTGTGTACAAAAGTATATCACATATACAATGTGCACAATCCAAGTGAGAAAATCCATTTAAAGTGAACCAATACTAGTTAATGCAAAGTAATATATCAAATATATAATTATGCATTAAATCATTAAATCAACACTTGATTTAACGATCCGGTCATATCGCATGTGACCGACTAATATCCAATGTATCGGCTTATCGAATCAATCCTTGATTCGATAACCAGGTTATATCGCATACAACCATATCGATACACTCATCGCGAGAATAGAATACGGTATCACATACACGCATTATTCTCGGTCCCGCACATATCTCATATGCGCTCCTATTTCGTTTCGCTTGAGCCAGGAAACCTCTGTGTAGGACTCTAAAGACTCGTCAATACGCCGGCAGCAGGTGTTGATCATATCAAACACCCACAAGCCGCAAGCGGTCTGCTAAACGTAACGACCACCCGGGTATTGAGCGATCAGAAGATCGACGAGCAAGCCCGCTCACACTCCTGTGAATCCAACCAGTAACACTTACCGTACAGTCCGGTCTGATCGTCAGATATGTCGCATATCTCGCCTAGGGGTGGTAAACGTCAGACCCCAATAGCTGGATAATATTTCGCCACGGCAGCGCCCCGTCCGTCTTACCGAGGCCAAAAAGCGGAATCAAAAATTTTCCTTACTTGGAAACTGGCGTTACCGCGGACAATGAAAACCCGGATCGTTAACCATTAACCTAATGCTAGCTAACAAGAGATGGGAAGAGAAGTATACCGAATGATCCGAGTCCTCCGGTCTTCTCCTCGCCTCCGATCTCCCGCGGAAAGTCTTGTCTCCATATCGTCGCCTCCTCGCCGGAAGGGCACCACATCGCCTGCGTCTTTTACGGGCTCCCGCCTCAATACCGAGGCAACTCGGGCATGAAGCCGGCAACTCGACATGCCCAAGATTTGCTGTAGAAAGTGTAGTGTAGAGCTTATGTCTCATTTGGGGTTTATTGCCTTTGAAGATGATGGAGGAATCAAGATAAGAAAAATTGTGCTTGCATTTTTCTAGCATGAAATGAGATGAACAAATTTTTCCCTCTTGAAAAATGATCCTCTCCTCTTCTTCTCTCAAGTATGAAAAACTTATCCCCTTAGAAAAATGGTGGAGGAAAGAATATGAAGCATGAAGGGAGGTGATGGTAGGAGCACAAGTGGTGACCACAACCAAAACATAATCATCACAAACTTACATCAAACCCATACCCTTTCTCATCTCATTAATGCAAGTGATGGTGAAAAGAAAAGATGGTATCAAAATAAAACATTTGCAAGAAACCCCTCCACAATGTGTAATTTGCAAAACTGCAAATTACCCCCTCCATCGGAAAAGTCCGGCCGGGAAAGAACAAAGGAAAACCGGCCGGAACGGAATGCAAACTGGCAACTCCAGAAAACTGGTCCCGTAATAAATTACAGGAAAACCCCAATACTGTGCATACACACCCGCATCTGTATTCCTACCGGATACAAATGCAATGAGACAAAATCTACACTGTACTTATACTAGGATCCGGCTTAAACCAAAACCGGCTAGTAATATCCGTCCGATCCTGATCCGTGCAATACCGCACATATCAGATCGAACCCTGCCATATTACTATACGGCCTCTAGTACAAAACTGTCCGATCCTGATCCGTGCAATACCGCACGTATCTGATCGGACCCTGCCATATCTCCATACGGCCTCTACAGCGTTTCGCCCGAAAGCTTGAGTAACTGAAAGTGTGGTGGACTCTAAAGACTCGTCAATACAATGGCTGTGGATTTAACCACTAGCACGTCAGAGGTATAAGCCAATACGTGACGGGCCACCAGCTATTGACCAAAAGGGACGTCGATGAGCGAACTCATCCTGACACCCTACTGAGCCTGTCAGTGACAATATCCGTACAGTCCGGTCCATTCGTCTACAAGCATCGCATGTCGGGCCTAGGGGGTTGGTAAAAGTCAGACCCCCAAAAGCGGTACAAGTCGTGTCGGAGTGTAGCCCAGAACACCCTGAGATACTACTGGAATACCTACCAGTCAATCTCCTGCCTCGGCCGAGGGCTTTGCGTAATGGCTCTCCTAGACACAGCGCGACCTCACCCCCAATACCGGGAGAGACGAACCCCTGCAGATCTGCTCACTGCCTCCATGTGGCTCGGGACTGTACCTAACTAAAACCTGTTTGCACGACTCCTTTGAGCCGTGGTAAGGTAGTAATCAAAGCACAGTGGGAACTCACACGAGACAAATGACGATCTCAGGTCGATGAACTAACCTGTACACATGTCACCTGGGAACTGCTATCTGATGTCTGGTATAATCCCAACTAGCAGGTTCCCGGCGAGTCCTGTCCGGTGTACTCATAACCCAATGAGCACCTGTATACATCTTAGGTGAACCAACTGACACCAGTGGCTTGTGAGACCGGCCACCGCCCCTCGTCGGGGTCTCGACTGTATACACTAGTCTACTAATGGAGTGTCGATTCCCTGTCTCGAAAACTCCCACGACTAGGGACCATTTAAGGATGTGCTTATAGACCCCAGCTCCCACGTATATGATCGCCATCATACTGCTGGCAGTCAAGCAAGAATCCTAGGGGCTCTATCAGCGTGTAATAGCGACCTGTAAGGTCACCTGAAGCAGTACACGATGATAAAGGTAAACCAGATAGCATACTATCATCTCGAGTAAGACTGTTCTACCGGGATAGGCCCTCCCTCAATCATTGCAATCACGTGCCTGTGATCCAATAATTGACTCTGAGGGCACTATCTCCAACAATCTCCCACTTGCACTCAAGGCTAATTATTGCGATGTCGCATACTCACAGCCCGTGTGATACCGAACACCCAACTCCTCTACTAGTCAGTCGCACAAAGCCTGTTTGCGAAACTATTGCGTTCGAGGAAAAGCCTCAGTGAGTGGATCCGCTGTGATGTTTCTTTCTATGTCTCTCTATATCTCAAGTTCGCGGAGAAAGCCGTCTCCCGAAATGAGCAATACCTGTCTTAGAGTATGTCTGGATATCTGATGGGACCTAGCTCATAAATGAACTCCAAATCCAAACTTCTTAGACTGTACCATCAACTGAACTTAATCAGTATCCTGCGCCATGCCTCCCTCAGTATTGCCTTGGACCACCTGTCCAAAATACTGCCCCTCGTCAGAAGGAAAACGATAACTCTGACAACCTCCTTGTCGTCCATGTCACCTTGGAAGCCTGGAATGATAACTGTCTCCCAAATGAGGCTGTCGTTATCATATCCCTAGAACATTCACTTATGTTCTAAAACTGCTTCCGACTGTTTCTCCAGGATTGGATCAATGTCACCTTATTGCATTTTATGCAAGAACAACATCTGGTGTGGTACTTGACATCTCATGATTGACTCAATTGCCTAAGCAATTGATCTGTCAATCATGCGTATCCCTCTCCCCTTTAGTCTGTAAGACACCTTTAGAGAGGGTGACTCCATCACCTGCAGGTAAACTACCATGCCAGGAGTCGTCCATTCCAAATACTTATAGAATGCTGTCAAGGTACCCAGATTAGGAAACCACCCAAATCTAGATCTAAAACCATAGATCTAGTAACCAGAATGTCTGATATAATATCCAAGTCCTGTGTGGAGAAACCACTGTGTGACAACCAAAATATAACTGATCGTAGTATAGGAATATCAATTCCTACTCTGTGTATGTCATCAAATACCAGGACATCACACCCTACTACCTCCTTAACAGATCCATCCCCTATTCTGATGAAGTCAAACCTATGACTTCATATCAGAAATAGATGATCTATCTCCGCTATATCTGCTTTAGTCTATAAATAGACATAAGCCTGATGTCCACCAATGCTTCCGCTGCTCCCACTGACCGCGACAACCCTCTGGTAGAGTCATATAGACGTGCACTTCTAAAGCTAGTTTAGAACGACGCTATACTCATCCTCCTGCCGGGTCTCGCAGCCTGGAACAACAACAATGGCAAGTGTGGGTAAACAAGAACTTCCCTGTCACCGTCCTTGAGGCTACCGGAGTACCTCTCGGGTGCCTGAAGTTACCCACCTTATCTGCGGAGTGGCCAATAGAATGTCAAATCAGATTGAATCTTTAGGTTCCTTATCAAATCTTCAGTAATCGTTTGCGGTTCTGGAATCGCTTCCAGTTCTACCATACTCCCACTACTATTTTCTGAAAAATAACCATTTCCTTTTAAAATGTGGCGAGTTAAGAACAATATCACTATTGATCTTCCAGATGGTAGAAAGTCAACCCTCGTCTTAGCCTGGGTCAACCCACAAACGGCCATTACAGAAACGTGCCTAGAGTTGTCCAGTGTCTGGTTTTAATCATAAGCCGGACAACTCCCCGTACCTTAACATCGTTAAGGTATGAACTGTTCTATATCCAATATAGAACCAGAGGCACTGATTTAAATGAACCAGATTCAAATCATGCAGCTATCTCCAGTGCATGTCAACTAAATGGAAGGAGGCCGATCAGCGTTACTCAAATTAGGAATGCTTCCAATTATGAGTAACCTGAAAGAGAAGCAAGTTCTCATTACTATCAACTGAATACCATACACAAGTATCTACATCTTCGATCACCTTGAAGAATCCCGATACTTGCAATACCTGGTTCTCTACTCTATTCTTATACCAGTAACTCCTCAAAACTCAGACCCTGTGTTTCTACGAAACACATGTCTAAGAAGTAGAGAAGTTAAAAGTAAACAGAATATAGTATGAGGACCAACCCCTCTGTCCTAATGGACACTGGACAACATACAATACTTTGTATAAGTCCGCTGAGTTTAACAACTCTTTCACTGTGCGTCGTAAGTTGAAAACTGTACTTATGGTTAAGAAGAATTACACCGCTGTTTAATGCTCCTTACCTAACCATCCACTGATATAGGTAAATGTCATCGACATAATATCAAAAGGTATATCTCACTCTATGAAAATAGACGTACAGATATATCAATTTGAAATTGGTGCACAACAGCGGATATTCAAAACCAAATATTTGCCGACAGGCAAACAGCCCAGATGATCTTCCTCAAATATCACCGATTACAACGAATCCCGATATAATGAGGATGATTACCCTATTCCCAATAACTTACTCCTACTCATCATCTGTAAAACCATACAGATATGAGAATCAAACCTGGTAAATACATACCCTGGAGCAAGTGTCCAATCGGGAAATCAGTTTTCTTTTAACAGTACACAGTTGAACTGAAACATTGAAATGTTTCGATGGGGTATCGTGGTATTCTTAGTAATGCCTCTACCATTATCCAGATTCACAACTGTAACCGTATATCTCTTTGCCATCTGTCCAAATCCCTTTATATGTCTTTAGTCATTACCGTCTGCACACCCCTTTAGGCCAAATGGTTTTCTTCCTTCCCTACCGTTCGGCACCAGCCTATGGTTTGGAAGAAGACTATCCAATAAGCATAATGGGTGTACTGTCCTAATCCTAGGAGCACTCGCAATGCGAGAGAAGGTGAAGATAAAAGACAACCGAATAAACCTTATTCCTATTTCTCCTGAACCAGAATCCATCCCCGAACTGGAACAAGTTCCTTTCGAGTTCGTATATAACCATACGATGGAGTATCCAATAAGCTGTGGATCTTTGTAGTGATACGGAGTGTCCTGGAGAAATACAAAGGTGATTTAGGATTGGCGAAGAAATACTTGGTTTGTTCGTGAATATCAGTCTCAATTTACTTTGCCCTCTTACTAATCCCTTTCTTTGTCTTAACTTAATACCTTCTGCACACCATCGTTATGCTAATTGGTTTTCTTCATTCCCCACCGTTCGGCACCTGCCTAAGGTTTGGAAGAAGACTATCCAATTTGCGTAACAGGTGTACTATCTCCTAAACCAAGGAGCACTCGCAATGAGAGAAGGTGAAAAGAAAAGACAACTGAATAATCCTATTCTTTTTCTCCAGAACCAGAAACCATCCTCGAAGTCCTTCGAGTTCGTATATAACCATACGATGGTTTTGTCCAATGGAAGTGGACGTTCGTAGTAATACGGGGTGTCCTGGAGAAAAGGGTATAAGTAGGAGTGGCAATGAGGTTTGCAACTCTGACAATCCAAAATCCAGTGTTAAGAAGGTTCGGTCAACTTGGTCACTGAGTCATAGTCTTAGGGTCCGGTCAATGGTCGCTGTCAGAGAGAGAGAAAAGAAACACTCAGCGTGCACTCTAACCTAGATCAGAATGGCTATCACTTTATCTAATCTGGAAACCTCCCACTGTACCGTCAAATTCTCCTCCAAACCTGAAAGAAGAATTAGTCGGGATCACCCGAGGAGTAAACCAACTCATCAGTGGGAATCGGGATCTAACTATCATCGCATGATAACTTGACGGAATCCACTCAAGTCACCACACACCAGAAGGTATGCGCATGTCTGGCAAGTTTCAGTTCTTTTGAAACTCCCGATGTGATTTTTACCCCTAGGACCCAAGTGACCTTGACGAATAATCAACAAATCAAAAGGTCCTAGTCAAGTTCAGCCCGTCATTATCTTGATTGCGTTAAACCCACCCGCACGACCCTTGACGAATAATCAACAAAGTCGTACGACTGTCCTAACCAATCCACATATCCATGCGACAGAATAGCACAACAAAGCTACCGCACACTACGCCTCGGCGAATAGCAACGACAAACGCAGCGCGAATACTAAGCAATACTGATCTGAAATGACGGAGGGCTACGACTGGTTTTTGGCGAAAAAACCTTTAACGTAATGAACTTGATATCGTTGAAGGAACTGGATAACTTTTTATAAAAATATAGTGACGAAAACCTTTACTAAAGAGGTCACTCCCGGCGAAGGGATCTCGGCTCTTTCCCCGTAGAATGAGGTGCAGGATATTCCAACTGAATACCACGATGCAAAGCAAAAGTAATCGGCTATAGTGAAGTTAATGCCCTGACGCAAACTTCTGTCCAAGGGGTCACTCCCTGTGAAGGGATCTCGGCCCTTGCCTCGTCGACTGAGGAGCAGGATATTCCAAATGAATACCACGATGCAAAACAAAAGTGAACGTCCTTGCAATAACAGCTTTTTGAAAAATGTTCCAACAACATCAGAATAGGTTTGTTTATCTTGCATTGATCCGAATCAACGCAGTCCCATCAATTGATCACACCACAAAGAACGAAAATATACTGACGTACGTATATGCCATCCGCATTCGCCACTGGGTCCCGTCATCACCCGTTAGGTTAGCTAACTAACGGCAGAGCGGGGACTGGACTAGCGCGGATGAAAAACATATACAACATCTACTAATATATATACCAATATATAGTATTTCGCTCAAGGCGTGAATAAAATGCAACATCACAGAAATGTACAGCATCACAGAACAATACAGATATCTGGAAGCCCCGAGTTTCACAGAGCCGCTGCTGAAAACCCGACGTTCCCCTGGTCGTGTGGATAGCCTGTGCAATGAAAACCTAGACCCCTACGGGCGCGGCAAGTCACCCGCCAAAACCTGAAGCAAGGCAGCCCCCTTCAGCAACGTGAATGGACCACCCAGCACTTCACGGAATCCGGTAACTTGGGCACCCCTCCTGGGTCAACCTGTACCCCCTATGAGTGCGGCGAATAGCCCGCCAATTCCAGACTGAAGCCCCCTCCATCTCAATGCCCTGAGAGGCGAGCCCGTTGCCTTCTAGAACCCGGCTATCCGTGCACCCCTCCGCGGGGTAACCCTAGTACAGAAAGTAAAATATACATACACCGGGTACATCGACCGCAACCAGGTCGTGCCCCAAAAGAATAATACAAACAGGCAGTGACGGCAGTCCACATGTCGGACGCTCGCCCCGCAATATTAAATGTACATAATACAACCACAACTGTACTAGCATTGCAACCAGGCTATCCCCCACGACCGATCCGCAACATCACAGCATAACACAGAACATCAACGTGAAAGTCACGTTCGCAAATCCGTCTAACCGGGCTATAGCAGTTAGACCGGATTTACCGATCGAGTGACATTCACGGTGGCAGATATAATGTAAATACTGTGAAATAATGTGTTTAAAATATCCAATCGATCAAAAATTAACAAGTGGGCCCCCAAGTAATACTGTAGCACTCACAGAAATTCTGGGCCCAAGTTTAATGTTCCAAAACCCCTATTTCTCTGTAAAAAGATCACTGTGAAAAATTGGTCCAGTGAACACACTGAACAGCGGCGGAACCGCGGCGCCAAGGGGGATTTGGCCGCGGTTTCGCGGCGGTTCTACAGTAACACTCGTCCAAATTTTCCCAGATGTCTTATAATTTCATGTACATCAATTTTCTACAACCTGAAAAATTTTTCGAGCCAGGAAAAAATCGACAGAAAACTGATGCATGCAAAAACGCGGTTTTTCGAATTTTGGTCGATCGGATAAGTAAAACACATTAGAACAAGCTAGACAAGGTTAATGGCATGGCTCTGATACCATGTTTCGCCACGGCAGCGCCCCGGCCGTCTTACCGAGGCCCAAAAAGCGGAATCAAAAATTTTCCTTACTTGGAAACTGGCGTTACCGCGGACAATGAAAACCCGGATCGTTAACCATTAACCTAATGCTAGCTAACAAGAGATGGGAAGAGAAGTATACCGAATGATCCGAGTCCTCCGGTCTTCTCCTCGCCTCCGATCTCCCGCGGAAAGTCTTGTCTCCATATCGTCGCCTCCTCGCCGGAAGGGCACCACATCGCCTGCGTCTTTTACGGGCTCCCGCCTCAATACCGAGGCAACTCGGGCATGAAGCCGGCAACTCGACATGCCCAAGATTTGCTGTAGAAAGTGTAGTGTAGAGCTTATGTCTCATTTGGGGTTTATTGCCTTTGAAGATGATGGAGGAATCAAGATAAGAAAAATGGTGCTTGCATTTTTCTAGCATGAAATGAGATGAACAAATTTTTCCCTCTTGAAAAATGATCCTCTCCTCTTCTTCTCTCAAGTATGAAAAACTTATCCCCTTAGAAAAATGGTGGAGGAAAGAATATGAAGCATGAAGGGAGGTGATGGTAGGAGCACAAGTGGTGACCACAACCAAAACATAATCATCACAAACTTACATCAAACCCATACCCTTTCTCATCTCATTAATGCAAGTGATGGTGAAAAGAAAAGAATGGTATCAAAATAAAACATTTGCAAGAAACCCCTCCACAATGTGTAATTTGCAAAACTGCAAATTACCCCCTCCATCGGAAAAGTCCGGCCGGGAAAGAACAAAGGAAAACCGGCCGGAACGGAATGCAAACTGGCAACTCCAGAAAACTGGTCCCGTAATAAATTACAGGAAAACCCCAATACTGTGCATACACACCCGCATCTGTATTCCTACCGGATACAAATGCAATGAGACAAAATCTACACTGTACTTATAATAGGATCCGGCTTAAACCAAAACCGGCTAGTAATATCCATCCGATCCTGATCCGTGCAATACCGCACGTATCAGATCGAACCCTGCCATATTACTATACGGCCTCTAGTACAAAACTGTCCGATCCTGATCCGTGCAATACCGCACGTATCTGATCGGACCCTGCCATATCTCCATACGGCCTCTACAGCGTTTCGCCCGAAAGCTTGAGTAACTGAAAGTGTGGTGGACTCTAAAGACTCGTCAATACAATGGCTGTGGATTTAACCACTAGCACGTCAGAGATATAAGCCAATACGTGACGGGCCACCAGCTATTGACCAAAAGGGACGTCGATGAGCGAACTCATCCTGACACCCTACTGAGCCTGTCAGTGACAATATCCGTACAGTCCGGTCCATTCGTCTACAAGCATCGCATGTCGGGCCTAGGGGGTTGGTAAAAGTCAGACCCCCAAAAGCGGTACAAGTCGTGTCGGAGTGTAGCCCAGAACACCCTGAGATACTACTGGAATACCTACCAGTAAATCTCCTGCCTTGGCCGAGGGCTTTGCGTAATGGCTCTCCTAGACACAGCGCGACCTCACCCCCAATACCGGGAGAGACGAACCCCTGCAGATCCGCTCACTGCCTCCATGTGGCTCGGGACTGTACCCAACTAAAACCTGTTTGCACGACTCCTTTGAGCCGTGGTAAGGTAGTAATCAAAGCACAGTGGGAACTCACACGAGACAAATGACGATCTCAGGTCGATGAACTAACCTGTACACATGTCACCTGGGAACTGCTATCTGACGTCTGGTATAATCCCAACTAGCAGGTTCCCGGCGAGTCCTGTTCGGTGTACTCATAACCCAATGAGCACCTGTATACATCTTAGGTGAACCAACTGACACCAGTGGCTTGTGAGACCGGCCACCGCCCCTCGTCGGGGTCTCGACTGTATACACTAGTCTACTAATGGAGTGTCGATGCCCTGTCTCGAAAACTCCCACGACTAGGGACCATTTAAGGATGTGCTTATAGACCCCAGCTCCCACGTATATGATCGCCATCATACTGCTGGCAGTCAAGCAAGAATCCTAGGGGCTCTATCAGCGTGTAATAGCAACCTGTAAGGTCACCTGAAGCAGTACACGATGATAAAGGTAAACCAGATAGCATACTATCATCTCGAGTAAGACTGTTCTACCGGGATAGGTCCTCCCTCAATCATTGCAATCACGTTCTTGTGATCCAATAATTGACTCTGAGGGCACTATCTCCAACAGATAAGTCGTGTCGATATGAGGTCTATAACAATTCGAGAAACTACTGGTAACACTTACCAGTAAATCTCAGCAACCCTGGCCAGGGATTTCCTGTTATAGCTGCAGGGTTCCTATGCACTCCCAAGAGGTCTCACAAGGCATCAACCATGCCAATTTCAAAAATTACGGTGCCGAGAAACCCTAGTGTACGGATCGTTGGCTAGATGTCTAGGCGAAAAGTAAACTAGTTAACACTTAACTATAAGAATACGGAAATACAACCTTTGTAGATCCGGTGCTCCACCTCCACGGCTCCGCAATGAAGTCATCTCCGCTGTCCAAATCAAAATCCGGGCTCTAGCGTCGGCTTCGTCGGAGAATAGGCGAGCTAGGTCGTCGATGTCCATGCCGAAGATGATCTACGTCGAAGTATCGCAAGATCAAGCTCTCACTTCACCAAGTCATGAAACTTGTGAAGAAAACACACTGTACTACTTGGCAAGAGGTAGAGGATGAAGAAATAGGAAGTGGGTAGACTTTAGAATTGGATTTCTCACTCATTTGCTCAAGTTGCCATTGTTGAAGCAAGGTTTCTTCATGAAGAAGAAGAAGAGGAAGAAGATAATAAGTGTTATGATAAGTATATATTAAATAGAAAATAAATCAAATACTTATCATAAACTAACCATGGTCTAGTGTAGAGAATGAATTATGGTTAAGTGGGATGGTTAGGGTTAAGCATGAGACAAAATGGTTGCTAAAGTCAATGCTTCATGAAGGTTCAAAGAATAAAACAAAACTAGCAACCATTCTTCTCATTATCATTTCAATATTAAAAATAAATATGAAAATCTAAACCCTAATCATTTAAATAACCATGGTTCAATCTTTACACAAACTCAAGTAAACTTGTATCATCAAACATGATACACCCAAGTGCACAAAATCATATCGCATATACAATGCGCACATCCGAGTGAGAAAATCCATCTTAAGTGAACCAATACTAGTTAATGCAAAGTAATATATCAAATATATAAATATGCATTAAATCATCAAATCAACACTTGATTTAACGATCCGGTCATATCGCATATAACCGGCTAGTATCCTATGTATCAGCTTATCGAATCAATCCATGATTCGATAACTAGGTTATATCGCATACAACCTTCCGATACATTCATCGCGAGAATAGAATGCGGTATCACATACACGTATTATTCTCGGTCCCGCACATATCTCATATGCGCTCCTATTTCGTTTCGCTTGAGCCAGGAAACCTCTGTGTAGGAATCTAAAGACTCGTCAATACGCCGGAAGCAGGTGATGATCATATCAAACACCCACAAGCCGCAAGCGGTCTGCTAAACGTAACGGCCACCCGGGTATTGAGCGATCTGAAGATCGACGAGCAAGCCCGCTCATACTCCAGTGAATCCAACCAGTAACACTACCGTAAAGTCCGGTCTGATCGTCTGATATGTCGCATATCTCGCCTAGGGGTGGTAAACGTCAGACCCCAATAGCTCGATAAGTCGTGTCGATATGAGGTCTATAACAATTCGAGAAACTACTGGTAACACTTACCAGTAAATCTCAGCAACCTTGGCCAGAGATTTCCTGTTATAGCCAATCGAACACAGCGCAACATCAACCCCCTATACCGGGAGAGACGAATCCCCTCCTATCGCTCATTGCCTCCATGTGACTCGGGACTGTACCCAAAAACCACCGTTTTGCACGCCCTCTTGGACGTGGTAAGATGGAAATCAAAGCACAGTAGGAACCACACAAGACTCTATGACGAGCTCGGGTCAACAGACTACTCTGTACCAGTGTCACCAGAGAACTGCCATCTGACGTGAGGTATAATACCATCTGGGAGTTCTCGGCGAGTCCGTCCAGTGTACCCAGTCTCTACTGAGCACCCGTATATCATCTCTGATGTCAAACACCAATGGATATGGGATCATCCATCGCCCATCTATATGGGTCGAGAAGGTATACGCTAGTCTACTCTGGTATATCGATGCTCCGTCTCGATACACCCACGACTAGGGACTTTGAAGGATGTACTTATAGATTACCATGTCCCCACTAGTATGATCCGCATCATAATCCATGTAGTCAAGTACACATTCTAAGGGCTTTACCAACATGTAACAGAGAGACAATCAGTATACACGTTAAGGTAAAGAGTAACCAGATAGCATACTATCATGTCGAGCAAGAAAGTCTTCCCTATATATGTCCCAGCATCCACTAAAAATATACATCCAATGTACAGTAATGGCCTCTAGGGCATACATATAACTAACAATCTCCCACTTGCACTAGGGCCATCTGTAGCAGTGGTTGTAGTATCTCATACTCAACCATCCCATAAAAGTCTCTCTCTGGGAACAGGCCTTTGTGAGTGGATCCGCTGTGTTGTCCTCTGAATCTACTCTCCAAACCTCGATCACCCTGGAGATCATCCATCTCCATGATCAGGTGACACTGCCTTAGAATATGTCTGGATCACTGATGGGACCGGCGTTCCTTGGCATAAGCCACAACTCCATTGTCTCACAATGGTAGGAACATAGTTCATCTCATGAACCATTATACATCCAAACAGCCTCTTTGGTAGTATCTTAAGTAGCGATGTATCCTGCCTTTATCGTCTAGTATGTCACGGTATCTATCTTGGAACTCTTGCAACATACCGTCCCTCGATTGAGGGTAAAGACAATGCCTGCGACTGACATTCAGTCGTCTTTATCACCCTGGAACACTTCCAGTGATTCTCCCCAGGATCGATTGATACCATCTCACTACAACTAGTGAGAATCCTAACATCCAATTAAATCTATCTCATAGATCCAAAATCCAGGATTTAGGAGGTATCACTTTGATCCTATATGGAGAATCTTTGTGATAAGCGGAGATTGATCGAGCGTAGCATAGGAAACTCCTTCCCTATCAAGAGTATGTCATCCACGTACTCTACGAGGATCGTTACCATACTCCCTACTACCTTTTTGTTTATACAAGGTTCATCTACCATTTTGATGATGTCAACTTCTTTGACTAATTCATCAAAACAGACGTTCCATCTTCGCGATGCCTGCTTTATCCTATAAAACATCTTGCACACGTTTCCGCTGCTCCCACTATCTACGAGGCCCTCTGGCTGTGTACTTATAGACTCCCTCTTCTAAAACATCATTTAGAAAAGCTGTCATGACACCCAACCACCAGATATCGTAGTCATGGTATGTAGCCGTGGCAAGTAGGATCTGGATGGACTTAAGCATAGATCCTTAGAAAAAGTTTCATCATGATCCACACCTGGTCAATGATGCAAACCTTTAACAAGTCTAGCTTTGAAAGTCTCAACTTTTATTTGTACACCAAGTAATCTTCTCAAGATATACTTGCTCCTGATGGGGATTTAACCCTTCAGATATAGCAACCAAAGTCCATACTTTGTTGGTGTATAAGGATTCCATCTCAGATCGCTAAACATCCAGCCATTCTTACAGAGTCCCACTCCTGATGGCCAGCTCGAAACTAGTTGGGTCATCATCTCATGTTGCATTCCTCGCTCCCACTTTCATAGAGAAACCGAAGTATCTCTCAGGTGGGTGAGGAACCCTACTAGATCGGCGGAGAGGCTGAGGTTCGTTGGAATCTACTGAATCCTTTGGTTCTACCAAATCATCTGCTGTTGTTTGTATAGCTGGAACCTTTCCAGTTGTACATAACAGATCTTGCCTCGAGCTTGTCCGGATTTTGCTTTTCAGACATAGGCTGGACAACCCCAAATCTCAACTAACTTGAGAGATGGGCTCTTCCCTTATCATATCAAATATGAAGTGGTAGGCAACTGATTTTATTCGAACCCTATTCAATAGGTATGCAGCTTCTCAAGCGCATAACTCCCAAAAAGGAAATAGGTAACTCAGTAGTACTCATCATAGAGCACACCTTATCATATAGGGTGTGATTGCTCTGCCCCGATATACCATCGTGCTATGGTGTATTCGGAGGAGTAATGCCGAGAGAGAATCTCATTCTCCTTTAGAATAGTCCAGGAATTCCGTGCTCAAGTATTCTCCTCTTCGATCTCATCAAAGGACATAATACTTATACCCGTATTTGGTTCTCTACTTCTAAATTATATTCTGTGAATATCTCAAAAGGTTCGGACTTGTGTTTCAACAGGAACATAGGTCTGAATATTGAAAGATCATCAGAGAATGTAATGAAGTACAAAGAACCGGTCTTGGCATGTGTAGACAGGGGACCTTACATACATCAACATGTATCATCCCAAGAGTTCACTAACTCTTTCTCTGTTTCCAGTAAACGGAGCTATGGTCATCTTATCTTTGTGACATGACTGGCGAGTTTCACAAGATGTAAATTCAAACTGATTTAAATATGCATCTATATGTAACTCTAGCTAGTCAGGTCATATTGATCTGACCTAGTCTACAATGCCTCAAGAAGAATTCGTTCATTTCTGAACTCTTCCTCTTGTGTGTGTTCCGTATACTAAAGAACTGTAGTTTGATTTAGAACATCAATGCTTTTAGATAACGTGCCTGAACCGATCAACTTTTGATATAGGAAATGTTCAAAACAATATCCAACTATACAAAATTTTATCATTTCTTTACTAATAAAGAGATTGATATGATTTTGTATATCAGGTTCGGTATCTAATAACATTCGTTCAGAATCAATGTATTTGGAATACAGGGTGACAGTGACCAACAGACTTGGCTGCAACACTTGCCCCGTTTTCTGCCTCATGAAACTTATCACCCGTTCTCAGTTCTCTACCTTTCTGTAGCCCTATGTAACAGTTTACATATCTGGGATCCTGATCCGGTATCATGTACCCAGGATGTAGAGGATACAGAGAAACAGTTCTGTGTAACGAACACACCCGAAGATGGTGCATCAGCATGCACTCTCTTCGTTTGGGCGGCACGGGAATTCTGGTAATCCCCAATTTCCTGCTCTGTCTTATAACAATTATAAGTTGGAGCGGGACCAACGTTCCCCAGCTCAGTATAACAAGCGGGTTCAGTCAATAATCCTTATTATTATCTTGATTAAGGCGTGATATGGTCGCTACCTGGAGAGAGAGAGAAGAAAACACTCAGCGTGCGCTCTTGCAAGAATAGATTGGTTATTATTTTATCTAATCAGGATGGCTCCCAATGCTTTTTATCAAATCTTCCTTCAAACCCTAAAAGGAAAGACTAGCCGGGATTAATTACATACTACAAGTTCGCCAATCTTTCAGCCAGGCCAGTGTCGGTACTTTGAGGGAGGTCCCCTGTGCTTTCGCACGAACCTAATTAATGTAAACCTCGTTTTCCCAGAGGCGTAACCTCGTTGACACCTTTCTAGACACCTACTTGATCGGCTAATTGTAATGTATAAAACTCTCCCAGGAGTAACTCTTACTCGCAGCGGGTATCGGGATCCAACTATCTCATAGAAGGTATGCAATCTCATTACAAATCTCAACACTTGAAATTCCCGATAATTTTTCCCCTAGCTCGCTATGACCTTGACGAATGCCAAACAACCCATAGTCCACTAGTCAAGTTCAACCCGTACATTTCTTGATCGAATTAAACCCACCCGCACGACCCTTGACGAATGCCAAACAACGCCGTACGAATACCTTAATCCAATCGCATCATATGCTCAAGCAGATAAATACTAGTTAGCTACCGTACACTACGCCTTGACGAATGCCAAACTACCGCAGCACGAATACTAACTAGTACATATCTGAAATGACGGAGGGCTACGACAGGTTTTTCGGAAAACCTATTGCGTAATGAACTTGATATCGTCGTAGGATCGAATGAATTTTGAAATGGAGTGTTTTTGAGGCTTTTCTAGTTTTGCTAAAGGAGTCACTCCTGGTGAAGGGAGTGTCGGTCCTTTCCTCGTCGAATGAGGTGCGGGATATATCATATATATCACTGTGCAAAGCAAAAAACTCTTAAAAGCAATCAAAAGACAAACCGAGTGTGTAGCATCTGCCAGTTATTGCCAAAGGAGTCACTCCCGGTGAAGGGATCTCGGTCCTTTCCTCATCGAATAAGGTGCAGGATATATCACATACACCGCTGTGCAAAACAAGAACTGTAGCTACCTGTTTTATTTTGAAATTCAATTTTACAACATCTTAGGTTTCTTTTATTTCATTAATCACATTAATGAAGTCCCATCATTTAAGTACCTAAACATCACAGATAAATACGACGTACACTTATGCCATCCGCATTCGCCTCGATGTCCCCTCGTGCACCGTTAGGTTAGGTAACTAACGGCAGAGCGGGGCAGGGCTAGCGCGGGTGTAAAACATAAGTAACGTCTATATAATATATCATATATACTATATACTATATCTATCACAGAACATCACATGATCACATCACAGATATCGCAGCAGAAGAAACATATGAAATATTGGATATACTAGGACGTCCGTGTTTTCAATACGAGCCAGTATAAAACACGGATTCCACGGTCGTGATGAATAGCCAAACCCACACCCCTAGACCCCTACGAGAGCGGCAAGCAACCCTACCAATTCTGGAGTTAGGAGACCCGAACTCGACTCCTCGAGTTGGTCTCCCACTGGACTCCAGAACCCGGTTACTTGTGCTCTCCTCCTTGGGTCTATCCTAGTGCGGAAAAGTAAATAATATACAAAGGGTGACATCTTCCGCAACCTGGAAGTGCCCCATTAAAAGAATATTACATACAAGTTTTTACATGAATGAAAATGAAAAACACTCATCTCACATAAAAAAAACCCGGCTATTCAAACACGACGATCCAATATAACATATCCAGCAACACATAACATCACATGTCATCAACGTAAGTAAACATGCGTATCCCAATTGTCGTTGACATATAGCAACGAAACCGGCGATATCACATATTACACTTACGGTCACAGAAAAGAAAGTGTAAAACTACAACAGTTGGAATCCGCAACCTCCTCAGACATCGCATGCCTGACCAAATGAATTCCTTAGACATCGCATGCCTAACAATTATAAATCCCGCATTTTAGTCTCTTTATCGAAAACACTTTTCAATATCAAGTTGGGCAATTCAACAAGATTCCCAAGATCCTGATCGAATACTCGTCGCAAACTTCAGTAGACGGCCGCACCCCCGATACCGTCGACGAAGTGCACCAAGGCGGAACACCGCCACCGCGAGCACCCGACCGGATGCTTTCGGCGACGGGGTTCTCCTACAGTCACTTGGTCGGGGCTATGGGGTGAGGCTGTTTATTAAGTTTACCCGGCGAGTATCCGCGTACGCTACGTGATTGCGACGGACTTTTGATCACATCAAAATTCCGTGGCAACCGATCAAGTGAGACTAAACTGCTATGTTTATAACATTCATTCAGTTATCTCATAACTCATTGTGAATTCCAATTATTGTATCCCATTCCGGATAAATAGAAAATGTCAAACTTTCCGATCGAACAATCGAACACCCAATTTTTCCCGATACAGATCAACACATGAAATAAGTCTAACAACATTCAGTTCGTGCCTCAGTACCGACGGTCCAGCCGTAGAAGGGTCAAGCCAACGCCTCACATGTGGCACGCCGTACTGCCCCAAACCCGAAGGTTCAAAGGGCAGTTCAAGATAGTCACATAATCGAGTTAAGGTTTGTTGTCTTCTAGAGGGTCCATCGCGTTACTTGCACTACTTAGAACATCGTTAAACTACGGAAAAATCCAACACTTGGAAATTTCCCGACAGGGGAAAAATTGGGTATTTATATCCGGTCGAACTTTTTAACATATTCTATAATTTATCCGGAAATCCACATAGACAAAATCTGATAGTCCGATCGAAACACCGAATCCCCAAAACAACTCCAGAAAATTCAACTCTTGAATAAAATATAAAAATTTCCAGAAGACTCAGCACTTTGACACAAGAATTACTGTGCAAGACACGTGGTCTAAATCACCAACATGGCCGCGGAACCGCCGTGAAACCCAGGGTGGGGCCACGGTTCCGCGGCTCTTTGATCGATTTAGAGCCACGTGCTTCACAGTAACTCTTAGGATTCCCTGCTGAATTTTTTGGCAATTTTTAATTCACAAAAATCCCTGTTTTTAGAAAAAGGACAGAGAGCAATTTTGAAATGGGTTTTCGGGTTCGTTCGGACTTCAAATTCCGTCTGGACTTCACCTAAGGCTCTAGCTAGGCTCTGATACCACTGTAGGGTTCCTATGCACTCCCAAGAGGTCTCACAAGGCATCAACCATGCCAATTTCAAAAATTACGGTGCCGAGAAACCCTAGTGTACGGATCGTTGGCTAGATGTCTAGGCGAAAAGTAAACTAGTTAACACTTAACTATAAGAATACGGAAATACAACCTTTGTAGATCCGGTGCTCCACCTCCACGGCTCCGCAATGAAGTCATCTCCGCTGTCCAAATCAAAATCCGGGCTCTAGCGTCGGCTTCGTCGGAGAATAGGCGAGCTAGGTCGTCGATGTCCATGCCGAAGATGATCTACGTCGAAGCATCGCAAGATCAAGCTCTCACTTCACCAAGTCATGAAACTTGTGAAGAAAACACACTGTACTACTTGGCAAGAGGTAGAGGATGAAGAAATAGGAAGTGGGTAGACTTTAGAATTGGATTTCTCACTCATTTGCTCAAGTTGCCATTGTTGAAGCAAGGTTTCTTCATGAAGAAGAAGAAGAGGAAGAAGATAATAAGTGTTATGATAAGTATATATTAAATAGAAAATAAATCAAATACTTATCATAAACTAACCATGGTCTAGTTTAGAGAATGAATTATGGTTAAGTGGGATGGTTAGGGTTAAGCATGAGACAAAATGGTTGCTAAAGTCAATGCTTCATGAAGGTTCAAAGAATAAAACAAAACTAGCAACCATTCTTCTCATTATCATTTCAATATTAAAAATAAATATGAAAATCTAAACCCTAATCATTTAAATAACCATGGTTCAATCTTTACACAAACTCAAGTAAACTTGTATCATCAAACATGATACACCCAAGTGCACAAAATCATATCGCATATACAATGCGCACATCCGAGTGAGAAAATCCATCTTAAGTGAACCAATACTAGTTAATGAAAAGTAATATATCAAATATATAAATATGCATTAAATCATCAAATCAACACTTGATTTAACGATCCGGTCATATCGCATATAACCAGCTAGTATCCTATGTATCGGCTTATCGAATCAATCCATGATTCGATAACTAGGTTATATCGCATACAACCTTCCGATACATTCATCGCGAGAATAGAATGCGGTATCACATACACGTATTATTCTCGGTCCCGCACATATCTCATATGCGCTCCTATTTCGTTTCGCTTGAGCCAGGAAACCTCTGTGTAGGACTCTAAAGACTCGTCAATACGCCGGCAGCAGGTGATGATCATATCAAACACCCACAAGCCGCAAGCGGTCTGCTAAACGTAACGGCCACCCGGGTATTGAGCGATCTGAAGATCGACGAGCAAGCCCGCTCATACTCCAGTGAATCCAACCAGTAACACTACCGTACAGTCCGGTCTGATCGTCTGATATGTCGCATATCTCGCCTAGGGGTGGTAAACGTCAGACCCCAATAGCTCGATAAGTCGTGTTGATATGAGGTCTATAACAATTCGAGAAACTACTGGTAACACTTACCAGTAAATCTCAGCAACCCTGGCCAGGGATTTCCTGTTATAGCCAATCGAACACAGCGCAACATCAACCCCCTATACCGGGAGAGACGAATCCCATCCTATCGCTCATTGCCTCCATGTGACTCGGGAGTGTACCCAAAAACCACCGTTTTGCACGCCCTCTTGGACGTGGTAAGATGGAAATCAAAGCACAGTGGGAACCACAAAAGACTCTATGACGATCTCGGGTCAACAGACTACTCTGTACCAGTGTCACCAGAGAACTGCCATCTGACGTGAGGTATAATACCATCTGGGAGTTCTCGGCGAGTCCGTCCAGTGTACCCAGTCTCTACTGAGCACCCGTATATCATCTCTGATTTCAAACACCAATGGATATGGGATCATCCATCGCCCATCTATATGGGTCGAGAAGGTATACGCTAGTCTACTCTGGTATATCGATGCCCCGTCTCGATACACCCACGACTAGGGACTTTGAAGGATGTACTTATAGATTACCATGTCCCCACTAGTATGATCCGCATCATAATCCATGTAGTCAAGTACACATCCTAAGGCTTTACCAACATGTAACAGAGAGACAATCAGTATACACGTTAAGGTAAAGAGTAACCAGATAGCATACTATCATGTCGAGCAAGAAAGTCTTCCCTATATATGTCCCAGCATCCACTACAATATACATCCAATGTACAGTAATGGCCTCTAGGGCATACATATAACTAACAATAGCCAATCGAACACAGCGCAACATCAACTCCCTATACCGGGAGAGACGAATCCCCTCCTATCGCTCATTGCCTCCATGTGATTTGGGACTGTACCCAAAAACCACCGTTTTGCACGCCCTCTTGGACGTGGTAAGGTGGAAATCAAAGCACAGTGGGAACCACACAAGACTCTATGACGATCTCGGGTCAACAGACTACTCTGTACCAGTGTCACCAGAGAACTGCCATCTGACGTAAGGTATAATACCATCTGGGAGTTCTCGGCGAGTCCGTCCAGTGTACCCAGTCTCCACTGAGCACCCGTATATCATCTCTGATGTCAAACACCAATGGATATGGGATCATCCATCGCCCATCTGTATGGGTCGAGAAGGTATACGCTAGTCTACTCTGGTATATCGATGCCCCGTCTCGATACACCCACGACTAGGGACCTTGAAGGATGTACTTATGGACTACCATGTCCCCACTAGTATGATCCGCATCATAGTCCAGGTAGTCAAGCACACATCCTAAGGGCTTTACCAACATGTAACAGAGAGACAAACAGTATACACGTTAAGGTAAAGAGTAACCAGATAGCATACTATCATGTCGAGCAAGAAAGTCCTCCCTATGTATGTCCCAGCATCCACTACAATATACATCCAATGTACAGTAATGGCCTCTAGGGCATACATATAACTAAGAATCTCCCACTTGCACTAGGGCCATCTGATAGCAGTGGTTGTAGTATCTCATACTCAACCATCCCATAAAAGTCTCTCTCTGGGAAAAGGCCTTTGTGAGTGGATCCGCCGTGTTGTCCTCTGACTCTACTCTTCTAATCTCGATCATCCTGGAGATCAACCATCTCCATGATCAGGTGACACTGCCTTAGAATATGTCTAGATCACTGATGGGACGGACGTTCCTTGGCAT
This sequence comes from Agapanthus africanus, assembly GCA_030015575.1. Taxonomy (NCBI): domain Eukaryota; kingdom Viridiplantae; phylum Streptophyta; class Magnoliopsida; order Asparagales; family Amaryllidaceae; genus Agapanthus; species Agapanthus africanus. The sequence goes on along the minus strand of CM057349.1, from coordinate 57,467,752 downwards.
AAGCCATAACTCCATTGTCACACAATGGGAGGAACTAAGTTCATCTCATGAACTAATATACACCCAGACAGCCTCTTTGGTAGTATCTTAAGTAGCGACATATTCAGCCTTTAATCGTCTAGTATGCCACGGTATCTAGCTTGGAACTCTTCCAACATACCGTCCCTTTACCAAGGGTAAAGACAATGCCTGTGACTGACATTCAGTCATCCTTATCACTTTGGAACCCTTCCAGTGATTCTCCCCAGGATCGGTTGATACCATCTCACTACAACTAGTGAGAATTCTAACATCCAATTAGATCTATCGCATAGATCCAAAATCCAGGATTTAGGAGGTATCACTTTGATCCTATTATGGAGAATTCTTGTGATAACCGGAGATTGACCGAGCGTAGCATAGGAAACTCCTTCCCTATCAAGAGTATGTCATCCACGTATTCTACGAGGATCACTACCATACTCCCTACTGCCTTCTTGTATATACAAGGTTCATCTACCATTTTGATGATGTCAAACTATTTGACTTCCATATCAAAACAGATGTTCCAACTCCGCGATGCCTGCTTTATCACATAAAGCATCTTGTACACGTTTCCGCTGCTCCCACTGTTTACGAAGCCCTCTGGCTGTGTACTTATAGACGTTCTCTTCTAAAGCTTCATTTAGAAAAGCAGTCATGGCACCCAACCGCCAGATATCGTAGTCATGGTATGTAGCCGTGGCAAGTAGGATCTGGATGGACTTAAGCATAGCCACTTGAAAAGGTTTCATCATTATCCACACCTGGTCTATGACGAAAACCTTTAACAAGTCTAGCTTTGAAAGTCTCAACTTTTCCATGTACACCAAGTAATCTTCTCAAGATATACTTGCTCCTGATGGGGATTTAACCCTTCAAATAAAGCAACTAAAGTCCATACTTTGTTGGTGTATAAGGATTCCATCTCAGATCACTAAGCATCCAGCCATTCTTACAGAGTCTCACTCCTGATGGCCAGCTCGAAACTAGTCGGGTCATCATCTCATGATGCAATCCTCGCTCCCACTGTCATAGAGAAACCGAAGTATCTCTCATGTGGGTGAGGAACCCTACTAGATCGGCGGAGAGGCTGAGGTTCGTTGGTATCTACTGAATCCTTTGGTTGTACCAAATCATCTGCTGTAGTTTGTATAGCTGGAACCTTTCCAGTTCTACATAACTAACCTTGCCTCGAGCTTGTCCGGATTTTGCTTTTAGACATAGGCCGGAAAACCCCAAATCTTAACTAGCTTAAGACATGGGCTCTTCCCATACCATATCACATATGAAGCGGTAGGCATAGATTTGATTCGAATCCAATTCAATAGGTATGCAGCTTCTCAAGTGCATAACTCCCAAAAAGGAAATAGGAAACTCAGTAGTACTCATCAAAGAGCACACCATATCATATAGGGTGCATCTGCTCCGCCCCGATACACCGACGTACTGTGGTGTATACGGAGGAGTAATGCTGAGAGAGAATCTCATTCTCCTTTAGAATAATCCAGGATTTTCGTGCTCAAGTATTCTCCTCCTCGATCACATCAAAGGACATAATACTTATACCCGTATTTTGGTTCTCTACTTCTAACTTATATTCTGTGAATATCTCAAAAGGTTCGGACTTGTGTTTCAACAGGAACATATGTCTGAATCTTGAGAGATTATCAGAGAATATAGCGAAGTACAAAGAACCGTTCTTGGCATGTGTAGACAGGGGATCTTACATACATCATCATGTATCAATCCCAAGAGTCGACTAACTCTTTCTCTGTTTCCAATAAACAGAGCTGAGGTCATTTTATCTTTGTGACATGACTCGCAAGTTTCATAAGATGTAAATTCAAACTAATTTAAATATGCATCTAAATGTAACTTCAGCCAGTCGGGTCGCATTGATATGACCTAATCTACAATGCCTCAAGAAGGATTCGTTCATTTCTGAACTCTTCCTCTTGTGTGTGTTCCGTATACTAAGAACTGTAGTTTGATTTAGAACATCAATGCTTTTAGATAACGTGCCAGATCCGATCAACTTTTGATACAGGAAATGTTCAAAACATAATCCGACAATACAAAATTTTATCATTTCTTTACTAATAAAGAGACTGATATGATTTTGTATATCAGGTTCGGTATCTAATAACATTCGTTCAGAATCAATGTATTTGTAATACAGGGTGACAGTGACCAACAGACTTGGCTGCAACACTTGCCCCGGTTTCTGCCTCATGAAACTTATCACCCGTTCTCAGTTCTCTACCTTTCTGTAGCCCTATGTAACAGATTACATGTCTGGGATCCTGATCTGGTATCACATACCTAGGACGTAAAGGATACTGAGAAACAGTTCTTTGCAATGAACACACCCGAAGATGATGGATCAACATGCACTCTCTTCGTTTGGGTGGCATGGGAAATCTGGTATTCCCCAATTTCCTGCTCTGTCTTATAAAAATTATAAGTTGGAGCGGGACCAACGTTCCCCAGCTCAGTATAACAAGCGGGTTCGGTCAATATCCGTATTATTATCTTGATTAAGGCGTGATATGGTCGCTACCTGGAGAGAGAGAGAAGAAAACACTCAGCGTGCGCTCTTGCAAGAATAGATTGGTTATTATTTTATCTAATCAGGATGGCTCCCACTGCTTTTTATCAAATCTTCCTTCAAGCTCTAAAAGGAAAGACTAGCCGGGATTAATTACATACTACAAGTTCGCCAATCTTTCAGCCAGGCCAGTGTCGGTACTTTGAGGGAGGTCCCCCGTGCTTTCGCACGAACCTAATTAATGTAAACCTCGTTTTCCCAGAGGCGTAACCCCGTTGACACCTTTCTAGACACCTACTTGATCAGCTAATTGTAATGTGTAAAACTCTCCCAGGAGTAACTCTTACTCGCAGTGGGTATCGGGATCCAACTATCTCATAGAAGGTATGCAATCTCATTGCAAATTTCAACACTTGAAATTCCCGATAGTTTTGCCCCTAACGTGCTATGACCTTGACGAAAGCCAACAAACCATAGCCCGCTAGTCAAGTTCAACCCGTACATTTCTTGATTGAATTAAACCCACCCGCACGACCCTTGACGAAAGCCAACAAAGCCGCACGACTACCCTAATCCAATCGCCTCGTATGCTAGCAGATAAGCAGCATATAGCTACCGCACACTGCACCTTGACGAAAGCCAACAAATGCAGCACGAATACTATATACAACTTATCTGAAATGACGGAGGGCTACGACAGGTTTTTCTGAAAACTTATTGCGTAATGAACTTGATATCGTTGTAGGATCGAATGAATTTTGAAATGGAGTGCTTTTGAGGCTTTTCTAGTTTTGCTAAAGGAGTCACTCCCGGTGAAGGGATCGTCGGTCCTTTCCTCGTCGAATGAGGTGCGGGATATATCACATATATCACTGTGCAAAGCAGAAACACTTAAAAGCAATCAAAAGACAAACCGAGTGTGTAGCATCTGCCAGTTATTGCTAAAGGAGTCACTCCCGGTGAAGGGATCTCGGTCCTTTCCTCATCGAATAAGGTGCAGGATATATCACATATACCTCTGTGCAAAGCAAGAACTGTAGCTACCCTGTTTATTTAATTTTTAAATTCGATTCTACAACATCTTTAGGTTTCTTTTACTTTCATTAATCATATTAATGAAGTCCCATCATTTAAAGTACCTAAACATCACAGATAAATATGACGTTCACTTATGCCATCCGCATTCGTCTCGATGTCCCCTCGTGCACCGTTAGGTTAGGTAACTAACGGCAGAGCGGGGCAGGGCTAGCGCGGGTGTAAAACATAAGTAACGTCTATATAATATATCATATGTACTATATACAGTATCCATCACAGAACATATCACATGATCACATCACAGATATCGCAGCAGAAGAAACATATGAAATATTGGATATAGTAAGACGTCCGTGTTTTCAATACGAGCCAGTATAAAACACGGATTCCACAGTCGCGATGAATAGCTAAACCCACACCCCTAGACCCCTACGAGAGCGGCAAGCAACCCTACCAATTCTAGAGTTAGGAGACCCGGACTCGACTCCTCGAGTTGGTCTCCCACTGGACTCCAGAACCCGGTTACTTGTGCTCCCCTCCTTGGGTCTATCCTAGTGCGGAAAAGTAAATAATATACAGAGGATGACATATTCCGCAACCTGGAAGTGCCCCAATAAAAGAATATTACATACAAGTTTTACATGAATGAAAATGAAAAACACTCATCTCACATAAAAAAACCCCGGCTATTCAAACACGACGATCCAATATAACATATCCAGCAACACATAACATCACATGTCATCAACGTAAGTAAATATGCGCATCCCAATTGTCGTTGACATATAGCAACGAAACCGGCGATATCACATATTACACTTACGGTCACAGAAAAGAAAGTGTAAAACTACAACAGTTGGAATCCGCAACCACCTCAGACATCGCATGCCTGACCAAATGAATTCTTTAGACATCGCATGCCAGACAATTATAAACCCCGCATTTTAGTCTCATAATCGAAAACTCTTTTCAATATCAAGTCGGGCAATTCAACAAGATTCCCGACATCCTGATCGAATGCTCGTCGCAAACTTCAGTAGGCGGCCGCACCCCCGATACCGTCGACGAAGTGCACCAAGGAGGAACACCGCTGCCGCGAGCACCCGAACGGATGCTTTCGGCGATGGGGTTCTCCTACAGTCACTTGGTCGGGGCTATGGAGCGAGGCTGTCTATTAAGTTTACCCGGCGAGTATCCGCGTACGCTACGTGATTGCGATGGACTTTTGATCACATCAAAATTCCGTGGCAACCGATCAAGTGAGACTAAAGTGCTATGTTTATAACATTCATTCAGTTATCTCATAACTAGTTGTGAATTCCAATTATTGTATCCCATTCCAGATAAATAGAAAATGTTAAACTTTCCGATCGAACATTCGAACACCCAAGTTTTCCCGAAACAGCTCAACACATGAAATAAGTTCAAAGACATTCACTTAATGCCTCAGTACCAACGGTCCAGCCGTAGAAGGGTCAAGCCAACGCCTCACATGTGGCACGCCGTACTGCCCTAAACCCGAAGGTTCAAAGGGCAGTTCAAGACGGTCACATAATCGAGTTAAGGTTTGTTGTCTTCTAGAGGGACCATCGCGTTACTTGCACTACTTAGAACGTTTTTAAACCTCGGAAAAATCCAACACTTGGAAATTTTCCGGCAGGGAAAAAAGTGGGTATTTATATCCGGTCGAACTTTTTAACATATTCAAAAATTATCCGGAATCCACATAGACAAAATCTGATAATCCGATCGAATCATCGAATCCCCAAAACAACCCCAGAAAATTCAACTCTTGAATAAATATTAAAAATTCCTATAAAACTCAGCATTTAAATAAAGAAGTTACTGTGCAAAAATGGTTGACTGAAGAGACTAAATGAGCGCGGAACCGCCGCAATAGGCCGCTAATGCCGCGGTTCCGCCGCGCTTTAGACAGATCATTAGGTAATTTTTGCACCGTAATTCTTAGAATTTCCTGCTGAATTTTTTAAGCATTTTTAATTTGGAAAAAACCCAGTTTTTGAAAAAAGTCCAGAGAGCATTTTGGAAATGGGATTTCGGTTCAATCGGACTTCAAACTCCGTCTACGCATCGCCTAAGGCTCTAGCTAGGCTCTGATACCACTGTAGGGTTCCTAGGCACACTAATGAGGTCTCACAAGGCATCAACCATGCCAATTTCAAATTTTACGGGTGCCGAGAAACCCTAATACGGATCGTTAACTAGATATATAGGCAACAAATGCAACTAGTTAACAATTTAACTAAAAGAACGGAAATACAACCTTTGTAGATCCGGTCCTCCATCTCCAAAGCTCCGCAATGAAGTCTCCTCGCTGTCCAAATGGAAACCCGGGCTCTAGCATCGGCTTCGTCGGAGAAATGGGCGGGCAAGGTCGTCGGCTTCGTGCCGAAGATGATCTACGTCGAGGCATCACAAGATCAAGCTCCACCTTCACCAAGCCATGAAAACTTGTGAAGGAAACACCCTATACTACTTGGCAAGAGGTAGAGGATGAAGAAATAGGAGGTGGGTTCGCTTTAGAATTGGATTTCTCACTCTTTTTCATCAATCACCATTGATGAAGTGAAGCTTTCTTCATTGAAGAAGATGAAGAAGAAGAAGAAGAAAGAATAATATGATAAGTTATTTTCTAAAAAGAAAATAATAAGAATACTTATCATGTCTCAACCATGGTCAAGTGTAGAGAATAAATCATGGTTAGTGGGAATGGTTAGGGTTAAGCATGAGACAAAATGGTGACGTAGTCAAAGCTTCATGAAGCTTCAATATGCTTCCAAAGAAAGCCACCATTTTTCTTTATGCTTAATATTTTTCCAAAAAGAATAAATAGATAAATAAATGAATAAGAAAACAAAAGGAAAACCCTAACCATTCCACAACCATGGTTTAATCTTTACACAAACCCTAGTGAGCATGTATCATCAAACATGATACAAACTTGTGTACAAAAGTATATCACATATACAATGTGCACAATCCAAGTGAGAAAATCCATTTAAAGTGAACCAATACTAGTTAATGCAAAGTAATATATCAAATATATAATTATGCATTAAATCATTAAATCAACACTTGATTTAACGATCCGGTCATATCGCATGTGACCGACTAATATCCAATGTATCGGCTTATCGAATCAATCCTTGATTCGATAACCAGGTTATATCGCATACAACCATATCGATACACTCATCGCGAGAATAGAATACGGTATCACATACACGCATTATTCTCGGTCCCGCACATATCTCATATGCGCTCCTATTTCGTTTCACTTGAGCCAGGAAACCTCTGTGTAGGACTCTGAAGACTCGTCAATACGCCGGCAGCAGGTGTTGATCATATCAAACACCCACAAGCCGCAAGCGGTCTGCTAAACGTAACGGCCACCCGGGTATTGAGCGATCAGAAGATCGACGAGCAAGCCCGCTCACACTCCTGTGAATCCAACCGGTAACACTTACCGTACAGTCCGGTCTGATCGTCTGATATGTCGCATATCTCGCCTAGGGGTGGTAAACGTCAGACCCCAATAGCTGGATAAGTCGTGTCGATATGAGGTCTATAACAATTCGAGAAAATACTGGTAACACTTACCAGTAAATCTCAGCAACCCTGGCCAGGGATTTCCTGTTATAGCCAATCGAACACAGCGCAACATCAACTCCCTATACCGGGAGAGACGAATCCCCTCCTATCGCTCATTGCCTCCATGTGATTCGGGACTGTACCCAAAAACCACCGTTTTGCACGCCCTCTTGGACGTGGTAAGGTGGAAATCAAAGCACAGTGGGAACCACACAAGACTCTATGACGATCTCGGGTCAACAGACTACTCTGTACCAGTGTCACCAGAGAACTGCCATCTGACGTAAGGTATAATACCATCTGGGAGTTCTCGACGAGTCCGTCCAGTGTACCCAGTCTCCACTGAGCACCCATATATCATCTCTGATGTCAAACACCAATGGATATGGGATCATCCATCGCCCATCTGTATGGGTCGAGAAGGTATACGCTAGTCTACTCTGGTATATCGATGCCCCGTCTCGATACACCCACGACTAGGGACCTTGAAGGATGTACTTATGGACTACCATGTCCCCACTAGTATGATCCGCATCATAGTCCAGGCAGTCAAGCACACATCCTAAGGGCTTTACCAACATGTAACAGAGAGACAAACAGTATACACGTTAAGGTAAAGAGTAACCAGATAGAATACTATCATATCGAGCAAGAAAGTCCTCCTTATGTATGTCCCAGCATCCACTACAATATACATCCAATGTACAGTAATGGCCTCTAGGGCATACATATAACTAACAGCCCTGACCAGGGACTTCCAGTTATAACCAATCGAACATAGCGCAACATCAACCCCCAATACCGGCAGAGACAAAACCCCTCCTATCTCTCATTGCCTCCATGTGATTCGGGGCTGTACCCAAAAGCCACCGTTTTGCACGTTCTCATGAACGTGGTAAGGTGGAAATCAAAGCACAGTGGGAATCATACAAGACTCTATGACGATCTCGGGTCTACAGACTAACCTGTACCCGTGTCACCAGAGAACTGCTATCTGACGATAGGTATAATACCATCTAGGAGTTCTCGGCGAATCCGTTCAGTGTACCCAGTCTCCACTGAGCACCCGTACACCATTTTTGATGTCAAACACTAATGGATGTAGGATCATCCATCGCCCATCGTATGGGTTAAGATGCTCATACGCTAGTCTACTCTGGAGTATCGATGCCTTGTCTCGATACACCCTCGACTAGGAACAATTATAGGTTGTACTTGTGGACTACCCTGGCCCCACTAGTATGATCTCCATCATAGTCCTAGTAGTCAAGTACATATCCTAAGGGCTTTATCAATATGTGAGAGTAAGACAGTAACACAATACAAGTCAACATGTTAAGACAAAGAGTAACCAGATAGCATACTATCATATCGAGTAAGAAAGTACTCTCTATATATATCCAAGCATCCACTATAATATATATCATATGTACAATAATGGCCTGTAGGGCATATACATAACTAACAGAAGAAGCAGATGATGTCATCATAAGTACCGTTTTAGTTTATTCGGTTTCTGCCAGAGCACTATTCGATTCTGGGGCTTCACACTGTTTTCTGTCCACAACCTTTGCCACAACACACTCTATACTATAACAAGCTTTGAACTGGGACTGGGATATACACACTGGTAATGGATTGGTTTTATCCAACCAAGAGTGTAAACTCTTTCCAGTAGTAATTTGCGGCAGGGAGCTGTTTACCGACTTCCTGCTGATAGGGATCGGGAGTTGCGACATAATTTTAGGGATGGATTGGTTGAGTAATTTCCATGCACAGATGGATTGTCGGGTCAAAACCGTAATCTTTCGTATCCCTAAATACCCGGAGTTCATATTTATTGGAGGCAATAAGTCCTTGGGACCTATCACGTTTAGAGCAAAGCTAATGAACATTACGCTAGCATCGATGGAGATAGACGAGAGCCGAGCGCCAGATGTTGTTTGGGAATTCTTGGATGTATTTCCTGAGGATTTGCCCGGACTACCCCCACCTCGTATATTGGGCTTCACGATTGAATTCATCCCAGGCATGACACTAATCTCTAAAGCCCCATACCGGATGGCGCCAATTGAACTAGCTGAGTTGAAGAAGTAGTTGGAGGACCTTCAGAGCAAAGGACTCACATGCCCAATTACTTTCTCTTGGGATGCTTCAGTACTCTTGGTGAAGAAGAAAGATGGTTCATTATGTATGTGCATCGCCTATAGTGAATTGAACCGAGTTATGATCAAATACAAATATCTAATCCCTTGTATTGATGATTTGTTCGACCAACTCGGTGGTGCCCTTAAAACTGGACTTCGATCAGGATACCACCAAGTTATGGTTAAAACGGAAGATATTTGCAAAACAGCCTTCAGAACCTGATACGGCCACTATGAGTTTTTAGCGATGCCATTCGGCGTTACAAACGCTCTGGCCATATTCATGGACTTGATGAATCATGTTTTCTTGTAATATCTCGATCATTTTGTCATAGTCTTTATTGATGACATACTCGTGTACTCGAAATGTTGGGTTATACCAGCGCCCTGGCCATCTACCGTGACCGTTTGCGGAACAAAATTTTTATAAACTGGCGCTAGAACAACCCTATAACCCGTATCATCCATAAACCAATAAGTTAGTAAACTAAAGAGGAGTTAGAATGGTTATACCGAATGATTCGTATCCTTTAGTCTTTTACCATCTTCCTAAGCTCCTAGTGGTCTCCATGATCAAGTTTGGCCTCCGGTCTCCCTCCATCGAAGATGATCTACCTGAGGATTTGTAGTTCGAGCTCCAACCTCAAAACCGAGGTAACTAGGGTATCTAGTTCGCTAAACTAGATAGCCTAGAGGATGTAGAGTCTAATGATAGATTAATATGTCTCATAACACCCTAGGTTTCTCAACACATGAGACTTTTAGGGTGGAGGTAGAAGAAGAGAAGCTTTGAGGAGATGAGAGTATTATGAGTGAAGCAACCATTAAAAATGGCTAAGTGTTGTGAACCGAAGGAATCAACCCTCACAAAATATCTCACAACACATATAAATCAAGCATGCTACAATAGTAACCCATGAGTCACCAAGTGAGCCATGCTTCATTTAAAGCAAATACCACCTCATCCCTCCACCTCATTAACCATTTAAACAAAATGGTTATAAACTAAATGAGGTGTCTCCTTCTAGAAGCACCTTGTAAAAAATTACAAGAATACCCCTCACCGTATATACATACTCATATCCGTATACGAATACAAAGAGACGAAAATAATCCAATAATATAATACTATAATCCGGCTTAAACCAAAGCCCACTAGTATTATCTGTCCGAATCATGATACGTGCACAAGTGCACGTATATGATCGAACCCTGCCGTAATACCATACGACCTCTACATCATTTCGCCCGAAGCAGGGAAACCCTCTGTGTGGGACTCTAAAGACTCGTCAATCGCTGGCAGTGGGTTTAACCACAAGCACGTCAGCGGCACTAGCTGTACGTAACGGCTATCCAGGTATTGAGCGAAAGGAAGGCCGAAGAGCAAACTCATCCGAACCCCTACTGAGCCTGTCCGTGACAATCTCCGTACAGTCTGGTCTGTTCGTCTAAGAGTATCGCATATCGGGTCTAGGGAGTGGATAAAGTCAGACCCCTAATAACGCGATATTTCTTGTCGGTATGAAGCCCACCACCAACTAAGAAACTACTGATCCAAATTAATAATTCTCAACTACCTTGGTCAAGAATTTCTAGTGATGGCCATCCGTACACTACGCGACAACAACCCCCAATACCCAACAATCTCCCACTTGCAATTAAGGCTAATTATTGCGGTGTCGCATAATCACAAGCCGTGATACCGAACACCCAACTTCTCTACTAATCAGTCTCGCAAAGCTCGTTTGTGAAACTATTGCGTTTGAGAAATAGCCTCAGTAAGTGGATCCGTTCCAGTGTTTCTATCTTTACTCTCTATATCTTAATTTCATAGAGAAAGACTATCTCCCGAAATGAGCAATACCTGTCGTAGAATTTTTCTGGATATCTGATGGGACCCAGTTCACAAATGAACTCCAAATCTAATAAACTTCTTAGACTGTATCATCCACTGAATTTAATCAGTATCCTGCGCCATGCCTTCCTCAGTATCCGCTTGGACCTCCTGTCCAATATACTGCCCCTCAAAAGAGGGGAAACAATAACTTTAACAGTCACTCTGTCATCTAGGTCACCTTAGAAGCCAGAAATAATAACCGCCTCCTGAAGGAGGCTACAGTTACCATATACCAACAACATCCACTTATGTTCATAACTGCTTCCAAATGTTTCTCCAGGATTGGATTAATATATACTTATTGCAGCTAGTGCAAAAACAATATCTGGTGTGGTACCTGACATCTCCTGATTGACTCAATTACCTAAGCAAGAGATATGCCAATATGTAAATCCCTCTCCTCATCAGTCTAAAAGACATCTCTTTAGAGAGGGTGACTCCATCACCTGCGGGTACATCACCACGCCAGGAGTCGTCCATTCTAAAACACTTTAGAATAGCGTCAAGTACCCGAATTGGGACAACTGAATAATCCTTATTCTATTTCTCCAGAATTGAAAACCATCCTCGAACTGGAACAAGTTCCTTCGAGTTCGTATGTAACTATACGATGGCATATCCAAGAAATGTGGATCTTCGTATTGATACAGAGTGTTATGGAGAAATGCAAATGTGATATAGGAATGGAAGGGGTATACGCTGTTTTGTCGTGAATGATAGCAGTCGCAATTTCCTTTACCCTTAATCTAATCCCTTTATATGTCTTTACTTATTACCTTCTGTATACCACACTTTAGGCTAATTGGTTTTCTTCCTTCCCTACCGTTTGGCACTTTCCTATGGTTTGGAAAAAAAACTATCCAATAAGCGCAATAGGTGTACTCTCCTAATACTAGGAGCCCTCACAACCTGAGAGAAGATAAAAATAAAAGACAACCGAATAATCCTATTCAATTTCTCCAGAACCAGAAACCATCCTCGAACTGGAACAGGTTCCTTTGAGTTTGTATGTAACTATACGATGGAATATCTAAGAAATATGGATCTTCGTAATGATACCGAGTGTTCTGGAGAAATGCAAAGGGGATGTAGGAGCGGCAATGATATATGAGACTAAATGACAATCTAAAAGCCAAAGTGTTTTTAAGAAGGTTCGGTTAACTTGGTTCATGAGTTTTTAAGGTCAGGCCATGGGTCGCTGCCAAAGAGAGAGAGAAAAGAAACACTCAGCGTGCACTCTAACCTAGATTAGATTGGTTAATCACTTTATCTAATTAGAATGGCTCCCACTATTTTCTCGAATTCTCCTTCAAACCCTAAAAGGAGAATTAGTCGGGATCATCTAAAATCATCCGAGCAGTAACACCTGCTCTTCAGTGGGAATTGGGATCCAACTATCATCGCATGATAACTTGATAGAAGACACTCAAGTCACCACACTCTAGAAGGTATGCGCATGCCTGGCAAGTTTCCTGTAAGTTTGAAACTCCCGATGTGGTTTGTACCCCTAAGACCCAAGTGACCTTGAATAAAGATCCAAATGTCAAAAGGTCCTAGTCAAGTTCTACCCGTCATTATCTTGATTGCATTAGACCCACCCGTACGGGCCTTGACTAAAGATCAAAATGATTGCATGACTGTCCTAACCAATCGCATTATCATGCAACGGAAAAGCATTACATAACCACCGAACACTACGCCTCGACTAAAGATCGAAATGCGTAGCACGAATAGTAAGCACTACCAATCCAAAATGATGGAGGGCTACGACTTGTTTTTGGCGAAAAACCTTTAACGTAATGAACTTGATATCGTTGAAAGAACCGAGTGGTTTTACAAATATATAGTGGCACAAACTTTTGCTAAAGAAGTCACTCCCTGTGAAGGGATCTCGACTTTTTCCTCATCGAACGAGGTGCGGGATATTCCTAACTGAATACCACTGTTCCCCTCCGAACGGCGGCCAGGACGTGAGGGTGTCTTGCCTGAGATTCGGGGCAGATGCTATTTGGTTTTATCCGTCCACCTCTCCGAAGATGCCAAGTTGATTTATGGCACCTTGTATCGGAGGTTTAGACGGATGCGGCCGATGTAGCAGACTTCGTCAGATTCCCCCTCGCTTGAGGGGTTTTTGATCGTGGGGATGCTCTTCCCTGCAGGCGCAAGCCCCTGCAGTTAATTACGCTACCGCATCGCGGTAACAACTTTCTCCTTCTCCAGAATTTCACTTCGTGTCGTGGGTGTTTGTTTTGTTTGTGGTTGCCCGTGGATTGTATACGGAGACTAATTTATGCCGTCGTCCGTAGGACGTGGATTAGTCCAAATCCGTATTTACTTAGATTTAGGTTTGGTGTTTTAGTTTAAGGATACGTTAGCCCTATTGAGGCTAAGATCAACTTAAACGTTCATTAAGGATACGTGAGCCTAATCTCCAGACTCAGATCAACTTAACGGGAAGAGCATTTAGGGGCTCTATTGTTCCAGTTTAGGGACGTAGTGGTCCATGTTCCAGTTCAGGGACATGGTGGTCCATTGAATGTATGGCCGTCGGGACCCGTCACCTCTCTGACAACGTTGAAGAATTACAACGACAGGTGTCAGAGGAGTTCAGAGATGTACCCTTGAACCAGCTGTAAATTAATTTAAGAGAGCAGCCGTGCTCAGTCAATTTAATTTGAGGACTTACGGCCATGATTGGGCTAAGTCCAGTTAAAGATGTTCAACATTTTTATTTGCACTAGGCCTATTAGACCTTAATTAGGGCTCTGCCCCTGCACTGTATTTTATTTTGGCCCCTTTAGGCCTTTTGAGTTGGGCTCTGTCCTCTTTTTATAATGCAGAGCATTTGTTTTGGTCTATTAGGCCTTTTAATTGGGCTCCGCCCTTTAATAATGCGCTGCATTAATTAATCTGACAGAGTGCCACGTGGCTTGTCAGGCGCTTTGCGCTGATTGAGGAGCGTAAGGCGCAAGTCCATATGGAGGTGACACGTGTCATGCTCTGGTGAGCGCAAGTGCAGTGCGCTGTGCCAGTGCGCTGCGCTGTTGTGTTTCTGACATGTGGCGCGCTCTGCTGGGTTGCGCCAATTCAGAGAGCAAGGATCTATCTTAAAAGCTCATAGCGCAAGTAGTTTAGGTGCTGACACGTGGCGCTCTCTGGTGGCTTGCGCCAACCCAAGAGCGTAACAGTGCAATTTTACAAGTGCAAGGCACTGTTTAATTTCTTGATCCAATTTAGATCAGAGAAAATAAGTTTTTCTTGTTTTCAGAGAACCAGTGGTACATGAAAAGTGCAAGGCACTGTTCTTATTTATTTTTCTTTTTTATTGAAGATCATTGATCTTATTCTTAGATTAATGATCTGTTCATAAGAGAATCTTCTATTTTTCTAAAGGTTTTTTACCTTTTCTTTTTGTTTTTTAAGAGTTCTCTCAAATTCTTCAGAGTTCTTTTCTTCTCGATCTTGATGATCCTTGATGTTGATTTCTTTTGAATTGGGATCTAGGGGCCTTTATATAGTGCCCACAAATTTATTAAGTTTGTTAAAGAGATCATTCTCTGAGTGATTTGGGGAATTTTCCCCACCGTTGGATCTTTGATCCAAGGGCTTCTGTTTTACAGAAGACAATCTTCTTGTTTTAACAAGAACAGAAGGATCTTACTAGAATTTTAATTCTGTTTGGCGCAAATGCGCCAGCGCTTGACACGTGTCGCGCTGCGCTCCAAGGGCTTCTGTTTTACAGAAGACAATCTTCTTGTTTTAACAAGAACAGAAGGATCTTACTAGAATTTTAATTCTGTTTGGCGCAAATGCGCCAGCGCTTGACACGTGTCGCGCAGCGCAGAGCGCAGCGCAACTGCGTTGCCACGTGGCGCGCAGCGCAACTGCGCTGCCACGTGTCGTGCAGCGCAGAGCGCAGATCATCTGAAGCGTTGCTTTTTTATTAAAATTTTAATTTTATTTGAAAACAGAGCCTTGCTCTGATTGGGGAAACAGAAGCGTTGCTTCGTCTCCCGCCTTGGAATTTGAACAGTGTTTTGCTCTGATTGGGATAAACAAATGCCCCCCCACCGTTGCGCTTACGTGGCCCTCCAAACGTGAGCGCAGCGGTGGCAGAATTCCAACCGTCGCGGCAACTCTTGGAAGTTGAAAGGGCATTTGATGCCTATAAGTAGGACCTTTGGTCCTTAAGAGATGATTATCATCTTTAGAATTTTTACTTTCAAAACTTCTGAGCCTTGCTCTTTTGTTGAACACTTTTAAAAGTTCAAACTTTAGAGAATTTTAGGTAAAAAATTAATTTGGATCAAATTAAATCAATTTTAAGAGCCTTGCTCTCAATAGATCCCTGATCTAAAGAAAACACATTTAGGGTTTCATTTAGCAGAGCTTTGCTCTAAAGGGGTCTAAAGAGGACTAAGGAGAACCCTATTATGGTTCCATTAATAGAGCTCTGTTCTCCTGAGAGGATTTTATTTGTAATTTCTTGATTCATCGATGGAGCTTTGCTCCATTTTAAATCATATAGCAAAACTCTTACGAGTTGTTAATTTTGTCGATCTTCTTTTATAGGAGTGATGGACGCCCACATGTACGATCTCGACGAGATTATCTCCTACGGGGACATCCACCGACTCGGCCATTCCCAAAATCGAGAATTTACCAATGTCGAATGTGCAGAGATCATGAGTCGCTTTGACGCGTATAACGGTCAACTGCTTCCTCGGCGCTCCCCTCTGTTGAAGCTTATTGTGGGAGCCATCTGGGAAGCGCTTCCCCTATTCTTTACCGGCGTGCCGCTTAGAGCATTGGACGCCGCCGAGGACAAGGTGCACTCAGTGTACCTGATGAATTTAATCTCGAAGAGACGGCGAGACAATCTTATCGATCTCTTGCACGAAGCCTTTCAACAGTCCGCTATTCTTGCTACCTATCGGAGGGTGGAGGACATCAGTGGGGATCCCGACGCCCGTGCTCGCGAAAGGAAGCACACCAGGATGGTTCGCCAAGCTTGGAAAGTTTTGGACAGGGTCACTTTCGAGTTCCTCAATCCCTGTCGAGGATTTGAGGCTTTGCCGTTGTAATTATTTGAATAATGTTTTTGTTTATTGTCTTTATGCTTGTAAGAACCTTTTGCAATATGAATGGAAAATTTCTATTTCAGCTTGTCTTATTTATCGTTCTGAGTCTTTCGCACATGCATGAATGAATGTGTCTCAAATGCTTGATCAAATGCCCATCGGATGTTCTTTCTGTCGCTTTCTTCTTTCTTTTATTATCCGCATGTTACCTTAGTGACCATGGTTGACAGATGATAGAGCGAGCAGTCTGTCTTGGCTTCTTCAAGAGGTAGCGATGGCTTAGGCTGCAGGTTCAAATCTGCTGCCTAAGACTTTTTAACTCTATGAGCCGTGAGGGTCTTATAGAGACTTTTCTCTCTACGGATCGAGAGGATCTCGTAGGTGTATTTTCTCATTAGGAATCGTGAGGATTCGTAAGTGCGTTTTCCTCTTACAAGCCGTAAGGATCTTATAAGAGAATTATCCCTTATTACGAGTCGAGAGGACCCGTAAGCGGTTGTTTCCCACCTTGTCGAGATTCGACGTTGGAGAGTGAGACCCGTGTATAGTATGCAAGAGACCGTTTTGGGCCAACTTGCAGGGTCCCAGTGCTTAGGAAACAGGTTTCTTTTGTGCCCACTGCCTAAGGCTTTATCTCACAAGTCGAGCCGCATCGAGAAGTTCTCGCAAAGACATCAATTTCTTCACAAGTCGAGACGAATGGAGCATTTCTCGCAAGAACATCCTAACGTCAAAGTTAACCTCTTCTCTTTACGACAGAAGTCCGTTAGGGTCTGTGGTACTTAGGGTTTTGGCCGTCGTACCGTCGCATAAGCTGATATATTCCTCGATAGGTAATCGTGCTGTTCGAGTAGCCCTGCGACTGCCGTGTCTCTGATCCCTTCGGGGGCTGGACAAGACGTCTTCAAGCAATCTTCCTAGGCAGTTTGACCGTCGGAAGAGCAAGCGTTAGGAATTTGCCATGCCGCTTTTTGATTGAGGTTAGGCTCATTTTGGAGAGCCCCGATGAGTTATAACCACTCCGCGCTGGTGTGGGATGATCTCCGATAGTCTTTCAGGTTTTATGTGAGTTGCCGTCAAGACCCTGAAGCTAGGAATTTGGCCTTTGCTTCGTTTGCTGGCATCGCGTCTGAAGTATCGAGGCGAATGTCGCGATTGTCTCTAGGTTGCTGGTGAACCGTCGAGATTTGGAACTAGGGAATTTGCCGTGGCTCCGTTAGTGTGATTGTCGCGTCTGAACCCTGCTGGAGGAAGAACGCTGGGGTGACAATTCGTCTGCTATATCGAGACGAACGTCGCGGTTGTCTCTAGGTTGCTGGTGAACCGTCGAGATTTGGAACTAGGGATTTTGCCGTGGCTCCGTTTGTTTGATGATCGCGTCTGAACCCTGCTGGAGGAAGAACGCTGGGGTGACAACTCGTCTGCTGTATCGAGACGGACGTCGCGGTTGTCTCTAGGTTGCTGGTGAACCGTCGAGATTTGGAACTTGGGATTTTGCCGTGGCTCGATTTGTTTGATTGTGTTGCGTCTGCTGTGTTGAGACGAACGTCGAAGTGGTGACCATTTCGCGCTGGTGTGAGATGATCTCCAGTTGTCTTTCAGGCATTATATGATTTGCCGTTAAGACCTCGAAGCCAGGAATTTGGCCTTCGCTTCGCTTGTTTTGTATGTCCGAATCCTATTGGAGGAAGGACACTGTTGTCGACATTGCGTCTGCTATAACGAGACGAATGCTGAGGTGGAGCTGAGATTTTGCCGTCACTCCGCTTGTTTGATCATGGGGTCTTTCGTTGGCGTTGTATCTGCATCTTGATGGACTGCGAGGGAACGCCGTTGTTAACATCTCGTCAGCTTTATCAAGACGATTGTTGAAATGAAGCTGGGATTTTGCCGTTGCTTCGCTTTGTTTCGACCGCAAGGTCTTTTGTTGGCGTTGTATCTGCATCTCGATGGACTGCGAAGGAACGCCGTTGTTAATATCTCGTCTGCTGTATCGAGACGATTGTTGAAATGAAGCTGGGATTTTGCCGTCGCTTCGCTTTGTTTCGACCTCAAGGTCTTTTGTTGGCGTTGTATCTGCATCTCGATGGACTACGAAGGAACGCCTTTGTTGATTCTTAGGCCGTAGATATTGCCGTTAAGATTTGGAACTAAGGACTATGCCGTGGCTCCGTTTCATTATGATTCTGAGGTCGGTTGTTGACGTCAAGACGTTGATGCTAGGGATCCTCCTTTTGCTCTGTTTGTTGACATTGTGCCTGCAATTTTGCGACAAATGTCGAGATTGTCTCTAGGTTGTCTATGAACCGTCGAGATTTGGCTTCGCTTTCTGGTGGAGCCTGTTGGGAAGATATGGTTCCCTCTTTGTTTGTGCCCCTGGATTCTATATAGGGATCAATGTGATCTCACCTGTAGGGCATAATTTTCATTTTTATTTTTATTTTATTTCTTTCCGCGATGCTTTATCATTTCAGCTTTTTATATCGCGAAGGTCGCGATTGCCCCATCATTTTGGCTATTTTTCGCGGTGCCCAATCATTTAGGCTATTTGTTTTATTTTTACTCGCTACTTTTTATTGCGAGTTGCCCAATCATTTCGACTGTTTATTTTATATTTACTCGCTGTTTTTTTTACGAGTTGCCCCATCATTTCGGCTATTTTGCATGGATACATTTTTACTTGCTAATTTTGTTGCAAGTTGCCCCATCATTTCGGCTATTTCATATGCATTTTTAGCTCGCTGATTTTTTTTATCACGAGCGTGGAACTTGGAGCCAATCTCAGCATCAGTATCGCTACAACTGGAATATAGCTTGGAGCAAGTTATCATTTGCCATGGAAAAACTCGAAATTTGATACCGTTTTAGGCATCAGCATCGCTACAACTGGAATGTTGTCAAGAGCGAATCATCATTTGCCTCTGTCGATGTCGAACAAAGATGGCTTAGCGGACAGGGTTAGGATCCCGTCGACTAAGGCTTTAGACTTCATGAGCTGTAAGGGTCTCACAAAGGTATTTCTCCCTACAAGTCGTGAGGATCTCGTAGGTGTGTTTTCTCCTTAGGGATCGTGAGGATTCCTAAGTGCATGTCCCTCTGTAAGTCATAAGGATCTTACAAAAGGGTTTTCTCCTTATAAGTCGAGAGGACTTACAAGGTGAAAACTTAAGACTTTCAAATCTTATGAACATGTTAGGGAGATGGTTGTTCACCATATGGACATATCCCTAGTCACGGGTGTGACTTGGTTAGGGAAATGTTTGTTCTCGCCCGTGGATTGTATACATGGGTCAGTATTGAGCCACTTGGAGGGCATAAGTAGAAGGTTGTGGGAGTTGCTTAAGAACAGGTTCAGGTCTCTGTAACTTAAGACTTTCAAATCTTATGAGCCGTGAGGGTCCCATAAGAGAGTTCTCCTTACGAGTTGTGAAGATCTCGCAAATGTATTTTCTCCTTAGGAATCGTGAGGATCCCTAACTGTGTTGCTCCCCTGTGAGCCGTAAGGATCTCACGCGGGTGATTTCTCCTTACAAGGTCGAGGGGACCTTGTAAGTGTCTTTCAACGAGGTTGCGCCCTTTCGGGTTTTTACAAACACTCGCCGGTTGCCTTGCTGTTTTTACTCACGGAGCCCTTTCGGGTTTTCATCCGTGCCAATTTCGCTTATGGACATACCCTTTTTTTTAACGAGGTCGCGCCCTTTCGGGTTTTCACGAACACTCGCCGGTAGCCCTGCTGTTTTTACTCACGGAGCCCTTTCGGGTTTTCATCCGTGCCCATTTCGGTTATGGACATACCGTCTTTTTTCTTTTTTTCTTTTTTTTTAACGAGGTCGCGCCCTTTCGGGTTTTTACGAACACTCGCTGGTAGCCCAGCTGTTTTTACTTACGGAGCCCTTTCGGGTTTTCATCCGTGCCCATTTTGCTTTGGACATACCGTTTTTATTATTATTATTATATTTTTTTTGTCAACCTGAGGATGCTGCGGTAGTAGTTTAAAGACGTTTCGGTCGTTTGCAAGTTTTAGGACATTGCGGTCCATTATTAGCTTAAGGACATTTCGGTCCGCCGTTAGTTTAAGGACGTCTTGGTCCGTCATTAGTTTAAGGACATTTCGGTCCATCGTTAGTTTAAGGACGTTTCGGTCCACTGTCGCCGTATTCGAGGCGAATCTCTAGTTTACTGACTTTTCGATCTAATTTTTATTTTATTTCTTTCCGCGATGCTCTATCATTTTAGCTTTTTATATTGCGAAGGTCATGATTGCCCCATCATTTCGGCTATTTTTCACGGTGCCCAATCATTTAGGCTATTTGTTTTATTTTTACTCGCTACTTTTTATTGCGAGTTGCCCAATCATTTCAGCTGTTTATTTTATATTTACTCGCTGTTTTTTTTACGAGTTGCTCCATCATTTCGGCTATTTTGCATGCATACATTTTTACTTGCTGATTTTGTGGTAAGTTGCCCCATCATTTCGGCTATTTCATATGCATTTTTAGCTCACTGATTTTTTTTATCACGAGCGTGGAACTTGGAACTTGGTGCCAATCTCAACATCAGCATCGCTACAACTGGAATATTACCAGGAGCGAGTCATCATTTGCCATGGAAAGACTCGAAATTTGATACCGTTTTAGGCATCAACATCGCTACAACTGGAATGTTGTCAGGAGCGAATCATCATTTGCCTCTGTCGATGTCGAACAAAGGTGGCTTAGCGGACAGGGTTAGGATCCCGTCAACTAAGGCTTGAGCCGTAAGGGTCTCATAAAGGTATTTCTCCCTACAAGTCGTGAGGATCTCGTAGATGTGTTTTCTCCTTAGGGATCGTGAGGATTCCTAAGTGCATGTCCCTCTGTAAGTCATAAGGATCTTACAAAAGGGTTTTCTCCTTATAAGTCGAGAGGACTTACAAGGGTTGTTCACCATATGGACATATCCCTAGTCACGGGTGTGACTTGGTTAGGGAAATGTTTGTTCGCGCCCGTGGATTGTATACAAGGGTCAGTATTGAGCCACTTGTAGGGCATAAGTGGAAGGTTGTGGGAGTTGCTTAAGAACAGGTTCAGGTCTCTATAACTTAAGACTTTCAAATCTTATGAGCTGTGAGGGTCCCATAAGAGAGTTCTCCTTACGAGTCGTGAGGAGCTTACAAGTGTATTTTCTCCTTAGGAATCGTGAGGATCCCTTAGTGTGTTGCTCCCCTGTGAGTCGTAAGGATCTCACGCGGGTGATTTCTCCTTACAAGGTCGAGAGGACCTTGTAAATGTCTTTCAACGAGATTGCGCCCTTTCGAATTTTTACAAACACTCGCCGGTAGCCTTGCTGTTTTTACTCACGGAGCCCTTTCGAGTTTTCATCCGTGCCCATTTCGCTTATGGACATTTACTTTTTTTTTTAACGAGGTCCCGCCCTTTCGGGTTTTCACGAACACTCGCCGGTAGCTCTGCTGTTTTTACTCACGGAGCCCATTTGGGTTTTCATCCGTGCCCATTTCTCTTATAGACATATCGTCTTTTTTTTTAACGAGGTCGCGCCCTTTCGGGTTTTCACGAACACTCGCCGGTAGCCCTGCTGTTTTTACTCACGGAGCCCTTTCGGGTTTTCATCCGTGCCCATTTTGCTTATGGACATACCGTTTTTATTATTATTATATATTTTTTTTGTCAGCCTGAGGATGCTGCGGTAGTAGTTTAAAGTCGTTTCGGTTGTTTGCAAGTTTTAGGACATTGCGGTCCATTATTAGTTTAAGGACATTTCGGTCCGCCGTTAGTTTAAGGACGTCTCGGTCCGTCATTAGTTTAAGGACGTTTCGGTCCATCGTTAGTTTAAGGACGTTTCGGTCCGCTGTCGCCGTATTCGAGGCGAATCTCTAGTTTACTGACTTTTCGGTCTAATTTTTATTTTATTTCTTTCCGCGATACTCTATCATTTCAGCATTTTATATTGCGAAGGTCGCGATTGCCCCATCATTTCGGCTATTTTTCGCGGTGCCCAGTCATTTAGGCTATTTGTTTTATTTTTACTCGCTACTTTTTATTGCGAGTTGCCCAATCATTTCGGCTGTTTATTTTATATTTACTCGCTGTTTTTTTTTACGAGTTGCCACATCATTTCGGTTATTTTGCATGCATACATTTTTACTTGCTGATTTTGTTGCAAGTTGCCCCATCATTTCGGCTATTTCATATGCATTTTTAGCTCGCAGATTTTTTTTATCACGAGCGTGGAACTTGGAACTTGGTGCCAATCTCAGCATCAACATCGCTACAACTGGAATATTACCAGGAGCGAGTCATCATTTGCCATGGAAAGACTCGAAATTTGATACCGTTTTAGGCATCAACATCGCTACAACTGGAATGTTGTCAGGAGCGAATTATCATTTGCCTCTCTCGATGTCGAACAAAGGTGGCTTAGCGGACAGGGTTAGGATCCCGTCGACTAAGGCTTTTGACTTCATGAGCCGTAAGGGTCTCACAAAGGTATTTCTCCCTACAAGTCGTGAGGATCTCGTAGGTGTGTTTTCTCCTTAGGGATCGTGAGGATTCCTAAGTGCATGTCCCTCTGTAAGTCATAAGGATCTTACAAAAGGGTTTTCTCCTTATAAGTCGAGAGGATTTACAAGGGTTGTTCACCATATGGACATATCCCTAGTCACGGGTGTGACTTGGTTAGGGAAATGTTTGTTCGCGCCCGTGGATTGTATACAAGGGTCAGTATTGAGCCACTTGCAGGGCATAAGTGGAAGGTTGTGTGAGTTGCTTAAGAACAGGTTCAGGTCTCTGTAACTTAAGACTTTCAAATCTTATGAGCCGTGAGGGTCCCATAAGAGAGTTCTCCTTACGAGTCATGAGGATCTCGCAAGTGTATTTTCTCCTTAGGAATCATGAGGATCCTTAAGTGTGTTGCTCCCCTGTGAGTCGTAAGGATCTCACGCGGGTGATATCTCCTTACACGGTCGAGAGGACCTTGTAAGTGTCTTTCAACGAGGTTGCGCCCTTTCGGGTTTTTACAAACACTCACCGGTAGCCTTGCTGTTTTTACTCAAGGAGCCCTTTCGGGTTTTCATCCGTGCCCATTTCGCTTATGGACATACCCTTTTTTTTTAACGAGGTCGCGCCCTTTCGGGTTTTCACGAACACTCGCCGGTAGCCCAGCTGTTTTTACTCACGGAGCCCTTTCGGGTTTTCATCCGTGCCCATTTCGCTTATGGACATACCGTCTTTTTTCTTTTTTTCTTTTTCTTTTTAACGAGGTCGCGCCCTTTCAGGTTTTCACGAACACTCGCCGGTAGCCCAGCTGTTTTTACTCACGGAGCCCTTTCGGGTTTTCATCCGTGCCCATTTTGCTTATGGACATACCGTTTTTATTATTATTATTATATTTTTTTTGTCAGCCTGAGGATGCTGCGGTAGTAGTTTAAAGACGTTTCGGTCGTTTGCAAGTTTTAGGACATTACGGTCCATTAATAGTTTAAGGACATTTCGGTCCGCCGTTAGTTTAAGGACATCTCGGTCCGTCATTAGTTTAAGGACGTTTCGGTCCATCGTTAGTTTAAAGACATTTCGGTCCGCTGTCGCCGTATTCGAGGCGAATCTCTAGTTTACTGACTTTTCGGTCTATGGGGTTTTCTCTATGACTGAGCATGATGCCCCCGGTGTATCCATCTTTCTCGGAGCGTGCGGTTGTGGTGGGCTCACCTTCCAGCTTTCAGACAGCGCGAACTTGCCCTGTTGGTTTTGGTCTTCAACCCAGTTTTTGAAGACGTAGCAATTCTCGATCAAGTGACCCACTGTTTGGTGATAAGGGCAATAATTAGGATTACTAACATCGCCTGGCCGCAACGGACATTTTGGACTCGGCAGACTGATGAGTCTGTCGCGTACTGCCAGCTCGAACAGTCCCCTTGTTTTATCTTGCGGAAACGTGTAAGGTCGTTTCAACTTTTCCTGGAGGGGTTGCCGCTTGTTGTTTCGGAAAACAACCGGTCTAGGGCTACTCGATTGCTGTTGAGTATTGGCAACGAGGGCTGTTTTTCCCTTCCCTTTATCCTTTTTGCTCGATCCTTTGTTTGCGGGGCCGAAATTTTTTTTGAGTAAGGTGCGATTGCACGGCTGAACGTTCTCGCAACTCCTCAATTCTTTCATTTTTGAAATGGATTCCTTGAGGAGAGGGTTGAGGGCAGCTTCTTCGTCAGAGTCGCTTCCAAAGGTAATAATTTTCGATCCCTTGGAGTCGGCTATATGACAGTCGTCGGCGGCTTTTTTGCGCTCATATATCGCATTTTTCTGATGTCTAGGTGCTTCACGCTTTATCCTGTTGAAGTGTTTCTTTTGAGCGACATATCCTTGCAACCAACACTTAAAGGAGTCGCAGTCTTCGGTAGGATGTATGATCTTCTGATTATATAAGCAGAAGCTGGGATGCATCTCTATTCCACCGAGAGTATTTTCTTCAGAGGGCGGTTGCTTCATTCCCACCGATAGGGCTTTAGCAAACCTTTTCCTCGTCTTGAATTTATTTTTATCCGCAGCGGATGACTTTTGATTTGACGAAAGTGCCTCGACTCTTTGGTCTAGTTGGCGGTGTTTGGCTCCTTCCAGTATGGCCATCTCACGCTCTTGATTTGCTTTAACTTTCAGACGAATCTCATTCCGGAAGGCATCGATCAACTCGTCTGACGGCCGCGGAATTTCTGGTTCAGGGTCCCCTCTCGGTTTCTCAGCGCAAGGAGCCTCTTTATCATCCGCCAATGAGTGAGAGATCAAACGACAGGTTGCTCCCGGTGCGTCCGTCTTCCTTGGAGTGTGCGGCTGTGGTGGGTTTACCTTCCACTTCTCAGACAGGGAAAACTTGCCTTGTAGGTACTGATCCTCGATCCATCCCTTAAAGACGAAACAATTCTCGATCGGGTGACTTACTGTTTGGTGGTAAGGGCAATAATTAGGATTATTGGGATCGCCTGGCTGCAACAGACGTTTTGGACTTAGAAGATTGATGAGTCTGTTGCGCACTGCCAGCTCAAATAGTCTTCTCGTCTTATTCTGAGGAAACAAGTAAGGACGTCCTAGTCTATCCTCGAGGGATGGGCGTGGACGCACGTCGTTTTGGCGAACGACCGGCTTTGAGTTGCTCGGCTGCTGTTGAGTATTGGCGACGACGATCGCTTTTCCTTTCCCTTTCTCATTTCGAGAGTCCGGCTTTGGAGGACAAGGTCCATGGCCCATCTGGTCCATTTGGGCTAATTTGTCGATCAAGGCCAGAAAAGTGGTCGGCCTGAAGAACATCATGAATTGGGAGATGGTCGCTTGAGGATCGAGAGTGCCCACGAACATGCCCACCGCTGGCGCTTCTTCGATACGTTGTTCGCATTTCGACCATAGATTCCGCCATCGTGTTGCATATTGGACCCATGTTTCGCCTGGCCTTATCCTGGCATTGATCAGTGCTGTTATCGGGGTGCGTTCACTAGCACTCGCGAATCTTTGTGTAAACAGTAGCTCCATCTCCGCAAATGTTTTGACAGAGTCGTTAGGTAGCTCCGAATACCATTCAAAGGTTGTTTCTGCTAAGCTGCCGACGAATTGGAGAAGCAACAATTTGTCATCGCCTCCAGTATTTCCGCATAAGGCCCTGAATTGAGCGACATGCTGATGTGGATTCCCTGTCTCTTTATATACGTGGAACTTAGGTATTGTATAGCCCGGTGGGTACTTAATCTGATCATACCAGCTCGGATATGGTCGCCCCGTCTTGATAACTTGGCCAGTTGGCTCAGTCTCCTGATGAACCCGGATCTTCTGGGCTATATATTCGTCCAAGTCAGCTTTGGAGATTGTCTCCGCCTTGGCTGTCGACAGAGCCGGTAGAGGATTTGACGTTTCTCCCCTATCGTCTTCAAGGACGATTGGGGGATCTTCAACTGGAGGATCTTCTTGGATCATCATTCCCACCATGTCTTGGAACAGGAGGGCCATTTGCTTTATGTTGGCTGCTTGTTCAGCAGCCTCTTTATCCTTCTTCTCCAATATCCGGCGAAGGAATTCAGCATCAGTTTCTTGCTCCTGACGTTCATCCGAGGACGCTTCAGGGCTTTCTTTTGGCCCAGTGAGTGCGGCCATCGCGTTCATCATTTCTTGGAGCTTCTGCTGTTGCTCCTGAGCTTTGGTCACTGATCGCGTGAGCGGTGTATGACCTATAGATATGCGGCTGTCCTCTTTACCAGACGCCATGTAGACGGTATGAACTACGATGCCCCCTGACTTAGGGCGTTTGGGTTCACCACCTTTGATATTCGCCGTCGGCGTGAGGACTTTCTCCGGCCTTCTTCTTTTATGGGCCGTTGAAGTAGAGGGGGCCGTTGCTTTGGGCACCCAAGTGGTCATCGCCTTTCGTTGCTTGACCGGGGGATTTTCTTCTTGCCGACCTTTCGACTTCTTGTGTTGGCGAGAGAAATTAGGATCAATCACAGATTCTCGGACTCGTCTCCATGTCTTGTAGATCCTAGAGGACAGCGATTGAGGAGATTGCTCCGGCTTTTCTGCTTCCACGGCGGTCTCTACCAGTGGAGGAGATCTTTTGAGCACCGCAGTTGGCGAATTCCTGCGTACCCTGTTCAGCAGCTCATAGCTGTTCCCAGTTGGAACAGCAGCATTAACTTCCACCGTCGGAGCTGGCGGAGTTATCCCAGAGGGGGAGTTGCCCCCGGTCTTCTTTATCCGGCACAAGTGGCGTCGTCGGGCGCGACGAGTTGTCGGTATTGGTTCAGAGACAGCTTATTATTGCCCCCTGTTCAGGCGAGGGACTGTTGCCGGTGTCAGCCTATTGAACACTGACGTCCGTTGAGGAGTTGTGTCCAAGCGGTCAAAAGCAGATTTCTGAGCGGGAGTGGGAATAGTCAGCCGTGCAAAGACTGACTCTTTGACTGGAGAAGCCGCCTTGACGACTTCTGGAGAAGCGGTTGTTGCCTTCCTCGGGACAGCCACTTTAGAGTTCATGGGCTTCCTGGCGGGCCATCAGAGTTCTGATCCAGCCTGGCAAAGACAGAGGCTGTTGATTTGATATTGGACGACCCGTTGGCAGGGGCCGTTATAGCAGTGAGCCGATCGAAAACCGACTTCTTGTTCGCTTCTGGTGTGGGCACTGGAATAGTGAAGCTTGCAGGCGGGAGCATGGTCCTAAAAAACAGACCGGTGGTGGCCTGGGTCACCTGTTCTACCATCATGGCAAGGATGGAGGCCGCTTAAGGCCCATAAGCTACACCTCTAGGTGAGGTGGAGCGTCGGTTGTACTGGCACTTTGAACAGCTCGAGCAATTGGAGGCCATTGATGCTTGATTTCTGCGCCAGGCAAAAGACCAAATCTTAGTAGCTTGAAATCCAAAGGCAACCATTAACAAACCGCGGTTTGTTCGCGAACACGACACACGAAATGTGGAGTGGAAAGAGGAAAAGGTCCCACCGGGCGTGCCAGAATCTGTTCCCCTCCGAACGGCGGCCAGGACGTGAGGGCGTCTTGCCTGAGATTCGGGGCAGATGCTATTTGGTTTTATCCGTCCACCTCTCCGAAGATGCCAAGTTGATTTATGGCACCGTGTATTGGAGGTTTAGACGGATGCGGCCGATGTAGCAGACTTCGTCAGAATCCCCCTCGCTTGAGGTGTTTTTGATCGTGGGGACGCTCTTCCCTGCAGGCGCAAGCTCCTGCAGTTAATTACGCTACCGCATCGCGGTAACAACTTTCTCCTTCTCTAGAATTTCACTTCGTGTCGTGGGTGTTTGTTTTGTTTGTGGTTTCCCGTGGATTGTATACGGAGACTAATTTATGCCGTCGCCCGTAGGACGTGGATTAGTCCAAATCCATATTTACTTAGATTTGGGTTTGGTGTTTTAGTTTAAGGATACGTTAGCCCTATTGAGGCTAAGATCAACTTAAACGTTCATTAAGGATACGTGAGCCTAATCTCCAGACTCAGATCAACTTAACGGGAAGAGCATTTAGGGGCTCTATTGATCCTGTTTAGGGACGTAGTGGTCCATGTTCCAGTTTAGGGACATGGTTGTCCATTGAATGTATGGCCATCGGGACCCGTCACCTCTCTGACGACGTTGAAGAATTACATCGACAGGTGTCAGAAGAGTTCAGTGATGTACCCTTGAACCAGGTGTAAATTAATTTAAGAGAGCAGCCGTGCTCAGTCAATTTAATTTGAGGACTTACGGCCATGATTGGGCTATGTCCAGTTGAAGATGTTCAACATTTTTTTTTGCACTAGGCCTATTAGACCTTAATTAGGGCTCTGCCCCTGTATTGTATTTTATTCTGGCCCCTTTAGGCCTTTTGAGTTGGGCTCTGTCCCCTTTTTATAATGCAGAGCATTTGTTTTGGTCCATTGGCCTTTTAATTGGGCTCTGCCCTTTAATAATGCGCTGCATTAATTAATCTGACAGAGTGCCTCGTGGCTTGTCAGGCGCTTTGCGCTGATTGAGGAGCGCAAGGCGCAAGTCCATATGGAGGTGATACGTGTCATGCTTTGGTGAGCGCAAGCGCAGTGCGCTGTGCCAGTGCGCTGCGCTGTTGTGTTTCTAATACGTGGCGCGCTCTGCTGGGTTGCGCCAATTCAGAGAGCAAGGCTCTATCTTAAAAGCGCATAGCGCAAGTAGTTTAGGTGCTGACACGTGGCGCTCTCTGGTGGCTTGCGCCAACCCAAGAGCGCAACAGTGTAGTTTTACAAGTGCAAGGCACTGTTTAATTTCTTGATCCAATTTAGATCAGAGAAAAAAAGTTTTTCTTGTTTTCAGAGAGCCAGTGGTTCATAAAACGTGCAAGGCACTGTTCATATTTATTTTTCTTTTTTATTGAAGATCTTTGATCTTGTTCTTAGATCAATGATCTGTTCATAAGGGAATCTTCTCTTTTTCTAAAGGTTTTTTACCTTTTCTTTTTGTTTTTGAAGTGTTCTCTCAAATTCTTCAGAGTTCTTTTCTTCTCGATCTTGATGATCCTTGATGTTGATTTCTTTTGAATTGGGGTCTAGGGGCCTTTATATAGTGCACACAAATTTGTTAAGTTTGTTAAAAAGATCATTCTCTGAGTGATTTGGGGAATTTTCCCTACTGTTGGATCTTTGATCCAAGGGCTTCTGTTTTATAGAAGACAATCTTCTTGTTTTAACAAGAACAGAAGGATCTTACTAGAATTTTTTTCTGTTTGGCGCAAATGCGCCAGCGCTTGACATGTGTCGCGCAGCGCAGAGCGCAGCGCAACTGCGCTGCCACATGTCGCGCAGCGCAGAGCGCAGCACAACTGCGCTGCCACGTGGCGTGCAGCGCAGAGCGCAGCGCACCTGCGCTAGCGCAACTGCGCTGCCACGTGTCGTGCAGCGCAGAGCTCAGATCATCTGAAGCGTTGCTTTTTTATTAAAATTTGAATTTTATTTGAAAACAGAGCCTTGCTCTGATTGGGGAAACAGAAGCGTTGCTTCATCTCCCGCCTTGGAATTTGAACATTGTTTTGCTCTGATTGGGATAAACAAATGCCCCCACCGTTGTGCTTACGTGGCCCTCCAAACGTGAGCGCAGCGGTGGCAGAATTCCAACCGTCGCGGCAACTCTTGGAAGTTGAAAGGGCATTTGATGCCTATAAATAGGACCTTTGGTCCTCAATAGATGATTATCATCTTTAGAATTTTTACTTTCAAAACTTCAGAGCCTTGCTATTTTGTTTAACACTTTTAAAAGTTCAAACTTTTGAGAATTTTAGGTAAAAAATTAATTTGGATCAAATTAAATCAATTTTAAGAGCCTTGCTCTCAATAGATCCCTGATCTAAAGAAGACACATTTAGGGTTTCATTTACTAAAGCTTTGCTCTAAAGGGGTCTAAAGAGGACTAAGGAGAACCCCATTATGGTTCCATTAATAGAGCTCTGTTCTCCTGAGAGGATTTTATTTGTAATTTCTTGATTCATCGATGGAGCTTTGCTCCTTTTTAAATCATATAGCAAAACTCTTACGAGTTGTTAATTTAGTCGATCTTCTTTTATATGAGTGATGGATGCCCACATGTACGATCTCGACGAGATTATCTCCTACGGGGACATCCGCCGACTCGGCCGTTCCCAAAATCGAGAATTTACCAATGTCGAATGTGCAGAGATCATGAGTCACTTTGACGCGTATAACGGTCAACTACTTCCTCGGCGCTCCCCTCTGTTGAAGGTTATTGTGGGAGCCATCTGGGAAGCGCTTCCCCTATTCTTTACCGGCGTGCCGCTTAGAGCATTGGACGCCGCCGAGGACAAGGTGCACTCAGTGTACCTGATGAATTTAATCTCGAAGATACGGTGAGACAATCTTATCGATCTCTTGCACGAAGCCTTTCAACAGTCCGCTATTCTTGCTGCCTATCGGAGGGTGGAGGACATCAGTGGGGATCCTGACGCCCGTGCTCGCCAAAGGAAGCACACCAGGATGGTTCGCCAAGCTTGGAAAGTTTTGGACAGGGTCACTTTCGAGTTCCTCAATCCCTGTCCAGGATCTAAGGCTTTGCCGTTGTAATTATTTGAATAATGTCTTTGTTTATTGTCTTTATGCTTGTAAGAACCCTTTGCAATATGAATGGAAAATTTCTATTTCATCTTGTCTTATTTATCGTTCTGAGTCTTTCGCACTTGCATGAATGAATGTGTCTCAAATGCTTGATCAAATGCCCATCGGATGTTCTTTCTGTCGCTTTCTTCTTTCTTTTATTATCCGCATGTTACCTTAGTGACCATGGTTGACAGATGATAGAGCGAGCAGTCTGTCTTGGCTTCTTCAAGAGGTAGCGATGGCTTAGGCTGCAGGTTCAAATCTGCTGCCTAATACTTTTTAACTCTATGAGCCGTGAGAGTCTTATAGAGAATTTTCTCTCTATGGATCGAGAGGATCTCGTAGGTGTATTTTCTCCTTAGGAATCGTGAGGATTCCTAAGTGTGTTTTCCTCTTACAATCCGTAAGGATCTTATAAGAGAATTATCCATTCTTACGAGTCGAGAGGACCCGTAAGCGGTTGTTTCCCTCCTTGTCGAGATTCGATGTTGGAGAGTGAGACCCGTGTATAGTATGCAAGAGACCGTTTTGGGCCAACTTGCAGGGTCCCAGTGCTTAGGAAACAGGTTTCTTTTGTGCCCACTACCTAAGGCTTTATCTCACAAGTCGAGCCGCATCGAGAAGTTCTCGCAAAGACATCAATTTCTTCATAAGTCGAGACGAATGGAGCATTTCTCGCAAGAACATCCTAACGTCACAGTTAACCTCTGCTCTTTACGACAGAAGTCCGTTAGGGTCTGTGGTACTTATGGTTTTGGCCGTCGTACCGTCGCATAAGCTGATATATTCCTCGATAGGCAATCGTGCTGTTCGAGTAGCCCTGCGACTGCCGTGTCTCTGATCCCTTCGAGGGCTGGACAAGACGTCTTCAAGCAATCTTCCTGGGCAGTTTGACCGTCGGAAGAGCAAGCGTTAGAAATTTGCCATGCCGCTTTTTGCTTGAGTTTAGGCTCATTTTGGAGAGCCCCGATGAGTTATAACCACTCCGAGCTGGTGTGGGATGATCTCCGATAGTCTTTCAGGTTTTATGTGAGTTGCCGTCAAGACCCTGAAGCTAGGAATTTTGCCTTTGCTTCGTTTGCTGGCATCGCGTCTGAAGTATCGAGGCGAATGTCGCGATTGTCTCTAGGTTGCTGGTGAACCGTCGAGATTTGGAACTAGGGATTTTGCCGTGGCTCCGTTAGTTTGATTGTCGTGTCTGAACCCTGCTGGAGGAAGAACGCTGGGGTGACAACTTGTCTGCTGTATCGAGACGAACGTCGCGGTTGTCTCTAGGTTGCTGGTGAACCGTCGAGATTTGGAACTAGGGATTTTGCCGTGGCTCCGTTTGTTTGATTATCGCGTCTGAACCCTCCTGGAGGAAGAACGCTGGGGTGACAACTCGTCTGCTGTATCGAGACGAACGTCGCGGTTGTCTCTAGGTTGCTGGTGAACCGTCGAGATTTGGAACTAGCGATTTTGTCGTGGCTCCATTTGTTTGATTGTGTTGCGTCTGCGGTGTTGAGACGAACATCGAAGTGGTGACCATTTCGCGCTGGTGTGAGATGATCTCCAGTTGTCTTTCAGGCTTCTTGCCGTTAAGACCTCGAAGCCAGGAATTTGGCCTTCGCTTCGCTTGTTTTGTCATGTCTGAATCCTATTGGAGGAAGGACACTGTTGTCGACATTGCGTCTGCTATAACGAGACAAATGCTGAGGTGGAGCTGAGATTTTGCCGTCACTCCGCTTGTTTGATCATGGGGTCTTTCGTTGGCGTTGTATCTACATCTTGATGGACTGCGAGGGAATGCCGTTGTTAACATCTCGTCTGCTATATCGAGACGATTGTTGAAATGAAGCTGGGATTTTGCCGTCACTTCGCTTTGTTTCGACCGCAAGGACTTTTGTTGGCGTTGTATCTGCATCTCGATGGACTGCGAAGGATCGCCGTTGTTAACATCTCGTCTGCTGTATCGAGACGATTGTTGAAATGAAGCTAGGATTTTGCCGTCGCTTCGCTTTGTTTCGACCGCAAGGTCTTTTGTTGGCGTTGTATCTGCATCTCGATGGACTGCGAAGGAACGCCTTTGTTGATTCTTAGGCCGTAGATATTGCCGTTAAGATTTGGAACTAGGGACTATGCTGTGGCTCCATTTCATTGTGATTCTGAGGTCGGTTGTTGACGTCAAGACGTTGAAGCTAGGGATCCTCTTTTTGCTCCGTTTGTTGACATTGTGCTTGCAATATTGCGACAAATGTCGAGATTGTCTCTAGGTTGTCTATGAACCGTCGAGATTTGGCTTCGCTTTCTGGTGGAGCCTGTTGGGAAGATATGGTTCCCTCTTTGTTTGTGCCCCTGGATTGTATACAGGGATCAATGTGATCTCACCTGTAGGGCATAATTTTCATTTTTATTTTTATTTTATTTCTTTCCGCGATGCTCTATCATTTCAGCTTTTTATACCGCGAAGGTCGCGATTGCCCGATCATTTCGGCTATTTCTCGCGGTGCCCAATCATTTAGGCTATTTGTTTTATTTTTATTCGCTACTTTTTATTGCGAGTTGCCCAATCATTTCGGCTGTTTATTTTATATTTACTCGTTGTTTTTTTTACGAGTTGCCCCATCATTTCGGCTATTTTGCATGCATACATTTTTACTTGCTAATTTTGTTGCAAGTTGCCCCATCATTTCGGCTATTTCATATGCATTTTTAGCTCGCTGATTTTTTTTTATCACGAGCGTGGAACTTGGAACTTGGAGCCAATCTCAGCATTAGCATCGCTACAACTGGAATATAGCTAGGAGCGAGTCATCATTTGCTATGGAAAGACTCGAAATTTGATACCGTTTTAGGTATCAGCATCGCTACAACTGGAATGTTGCCAGGAGCGAATCATCATTTGCCTCTGTCGATGTCGAACAAAGATGGCTTAGCGGACAGGGTTAGGATCCCGTCGACTAAGGCTTTTGACTTCATGAGCCGTAAGGGTCTCACAAAGGTATTTCTCCCCTCAAGTCGTGAGGATCTCGTAGGTGTGTTTTCTCCTTAGGGATCGTGAGGATTCCTAAGTGCATGTCCCTCTGTAAGTCATAAGGATCTTACAAAAGGGTTTTCTCCTAATAAGTCGAGAGGACTTACAAGGAGAAAACTTAAGACTTTCAAATCTTATGAACAGGTTAGGGAAATGGTTGTTCACCATATGGACATATCCCTAGTCACGGGTGTGACTTGGTTAGGGAAATGTTTGTTCGCGCCCGTGGATTGTATACAAGGGTCAGTATTGAGCCACTTGTAGGGCATACGTAGAAGGTTGTAGGAGTTGCTTAAGAACAGGTTCAGGTCTCTGTAACTTAAGACTTTCAAATCTTATGAGCCGTGAGGGTCCCATTAGAGAGTTCTCCTTACGAGTCGTGAGGATCTCGCAAGTGTATTTTCTCCTTAGGAATCGTGAGGATCCCTAACTGTGTTACTCCCCTGTGAGTCGTAAGGATCTTACGGGGGTGATTTCTCCTTACAAGGTCGAGAGGACCTTGTAAGTGTCTTTCAACGAGGTTGCGCCCTTTCGGATTTTTACAAACACTCGCCGGTAGCCTTACTGTTTTTATTCACGGAGCCCTTTCGGGTTTTCATCCGTGCCCATTTCGCTTATGGATATACCCTTTTTTTTAACGAGGTCGCGCCCTTTCGGGTTTTCACGAACACTCGCCGGTAGCCCAGCTGTTTTTACTCACGGAGCCCTTTCGGGTTTTCATCCGTGCCCATTTCGCTTATGGACATACCGTCTTTTTTTTATTTTTTATTTTTAACGAGGTCGCGCCCTTTCGGGTTTTCACGAACACTCACCGGTAACCCTGCTGTTTTTACTCACGGAGCCCTTTCGGGTTTTCATCCGTGCCCATTTTGCTTATGGACATACCGTTTTTATTATTATTATATTTTTTTTGTCAGCCTGAGAATGCTGCGGTAGTAGTTTAAAGACGTTTCGGTCGTTTGCAAGTTTTAGGACATTGCGGTCCATTATTAGTTTAAGGACATTTCGGTCCGCCGTTAGTTTAAGGTCGTCTCGGTCCGTCATTAGTTTAAGGACGTTTCGGTCCATCGTTAGTTTAAGCACGTTTCGGTCCGCTGTCGCCGTATTCGAGGCGAATCTCTAGTTTACTGACTTTTCGGTCTAATTTTTATTTTATATCTTTCCGCGATGCTCTATCATTTTATCTTTTTATATTGCGAAGTTCGCGATTGCCCTATCATTTCGGCTATTTTTCGCGGTGCCCAATCATTTAGGCTATTTGTTTTATTTTTACTCGCTACTTTTTATTGCGAGTTGCCCAATCATTTCGGCTGTTTATTTTATATTTACTCGTTTTTTTTTAACAAGTTGCCCCATCATTTCGGCTATTTTGCATGCATACATTTTTACTTGCTGATTTTGTTGTAAGTTTCCCCATCATTTCGGCTATTTCATATGCATTTTTAGCTCGCTGATTTTTTTTATCACGAGCGTGGAACTTGGAACTTGGTGCTAATCTCAGCATCAGCATCGCTACAACTGGAATATTACCAGGAGCGAGTCATCATTTGCCATGGAAAGACTCGAAATTTGATACCGTTTTAGGCATCAGCATCGCTACAACTGGAATGTTGTCAGGAGCGAATCATCATTTGCCTCTGTCGATGTCGAACAAAGGTGGCTTAGCGGACAGGGTTAGGATCCCGTCGACTAAGGCTTTTGACTTCATGAGCCGTAAGGGTCTCACAAAGGTATTTCTCCCTACAAGTCGTGAGGATCTCGTAGGTGTGTTTTCTCCTTAGGGATCGTGAGGATTCCTAAGTGCATGTCCCTCTGTAAGTCATAAGGATCT
Source organism: Agapanthus africanus (assembly GCA_030015575.1). Lineage (NCBI taxonomy): Eukaryota > Viridiplantae > Streptophyta > Magnoliopsida > Asparagales > Amaryllidaceae > Agapanthus > Agapanthus africanus. Next base: position 57,431,971 of record CM057349.1, on the reverse strand, counting down.
TACAAAAGGGTTTTCTCCTTATAAGTCGAGAGGACTTACAAGGGTTGTTCACCATATGGACATATCCCTAGTCACGGGTGTGACTTGGTTAGGGAAATGTTTGTTCGCGCCCGTGGATTGTATACAAGGGTCAGTATTGAGCCACTTGTAGGGCATAAGTGGAAGGTTGTGGGAGTTGCTTAAGAACAGGTTCAGGTCTCTATAACTTAAGACTTTCAAATCTTATGAGTCGTGAGGGTCCCATAAGAGAGTTCTCCTTACGAGTCGTGAGGATCTCGCAAGTGTATTTTCTCCTTAGGAATCATGAGGATCCCTAAGTGTGTTGCTCCCCTGTGAGTCGTAAGGATCTCACACGGGTGATTTCTCCTTACAAGGTCGAGAGGACTTTGTAAGTGTCTTTCAACGAGATTGCGCCATTTCGGATTTTTACAAACACTCGCCAGTAGCCTTGCTGTTTTTACTCACGGAGCCCTTTCGAGTTTTCATCCGTGCCCATTTCTCTTATGGACATTTACTTTTTTTTTTTAACGAGGTCGCGCCCTTTCGGGTTTTCATGAACACTCACCGGTAGCCCTGCTGTTTTTACTCACGGAGCCCTTTCGGGTTTTCACCCGTGCCCATTTCGCTTATGGACATACCGCCTTTTTTTTAACGAGGTCGCGCCCTTTCGGGTTTTCACGAACACTCGCCGGTAGCCCTGCTGTTTTTACTCACGGAGCCCTTTCGGGTTTTCATCCGTGCCCATTTTGCTTATGGACATACCGTTTTTATTATTATTATATTTTTTTTGTCAGCCTGAGGATGCTGCGGTAGTAGTTTAAAGACGTTTCGGTCGTTCGCAAGTTTTTGGACATTGCGGTCCATTATTAGTTTAAGGACATTTCGGTCCGCCGTTAGTTTAAGGACGTCTCGGTCCGTCGTTAGTTTAAGGACGTCTCGGTCCGTCATTAGTTTAAGGACGTTTCGGTCCATCGTTAGTTTAAGGACGTTTCGGTCCGCTGTCGCCGTATTCATGGAGAATCTCTAGTTTACTGACTTTTCGGTCTAATTTTTATTTTATTTCTTTCCGCGATTCTCTATCATTTCAGCTTTTTATATCACGAAGGTCGCGATTGCCCCATCATTTTGGCTATTTTTCGCGGTGCCCAATCATTTAGGCTATTTGTTTTATTTTTACTCGCTACTTTTTATTGCGAGTTGCTTAATCATTTCGGCTGTTTATTTTATATTTACTCGCTTTTTTTTTTACGAGTTGCCCCATCATTTCGGCTATTTTGCATGCATACATTTTTACTTGTTGATTTTGTTGCAAGTTGACCCATCATTTCGGCTATTTCATATGCATTTTAGCTCGCTGATTTTTTTTATCACGAGCGTGGAACTTGGAACTTGGTGCCAATCTCAGCATCAGCATCGCTACAATTGGAATATTACCAGGAGCGAGTCATCATTTGCCATGGAAAGACTCGAAATTTGATACCGTTTTAGGCATCAGCATCGCTACAACTGGAATGTTGTCAGGAGCGAATTATCATTTGCCTCTCTCGATGTCGAACAAAGGTGGCTTAGCGGACAGGGTTAGGATCCCGTCGACTAAGGCTTTTGACTTCATGAGCCGTAAGGGTCTCACAAAGGTATTTCTCCCTACAAGTCGTAAGGATCTCGTAGGTTTGTTTTCTCCTCCGGGATCATGAGGATTCCTAAGTGCATGTCCCTCTGTAAGTCATAAGGATCTTACAAAAGGGTTTTCTCCTTATAAGTCGAGAGGATTTACAAGGGTTGTTCACCATATGGACATATCCCTAGTCACGGGTGTGACTTGGTTAGGGAAATGTTTGTTCGCGCCCGTGGATTGTATACAAGGGTCAGTATTGAGTCACTTGTAGGGCATAAGTGGAAGGTTGTGGGAGTTGCTTAAGAACAGGTTCAGCTCTCTGTAACTTAAGACTTTCAAATCTTATGAGCCGTGAGGGTCCCATAAGAGAGTTCTCCTTACGAGTCGTGAGGATCTCGCAAGTGTATTTTCTCCTTAGGAATCGTGAGGATCCCTAAGTGTGTTGCTCCCCTGTGAGTCGTAAGGATCTCTCGCGGGTGATTTCTCCTTACACGGTCGAGAGGACTTTGTAAGTGTCTTTCAACGAGGTTGCGCCATTTCGGGATTTTACAAACACTCGCCGGTAGCCTTGCTGTTTTTACTCATGGAGCCCTTTCGGGTTTTCATCCGTGCCCATTTCGCTTATGGACATACCCATTTTTTTAACGAGATCGCGCCCTTTCGGGTTTTCACGAACACTCGCCGGTTGCCCTGCTGTTTTTACTCACGGAGCCCTTTCGGGTTTTCATCCGTGCCCATTTCGCTTATGGACATACCGTCTTTTTTCTTTTTTTCTTTTTTTTAACGAGGTCGCGCCCTTTCGGGTTTTCACGAACACTCGCCGGTAGCCCAGCTGTTTTTACTCACGGAGCCCTTTCGGGTTTTTATCCGTGCCCATTTTGCTTATGGACATACCCTTATTATTATTATTATATTTTTTTTATCAGCCTGAGGATGCTGCGGTAGTAGTTTAAAGACGTTTCGGTCGTTTGCAAGTTTTAGGACATTACGGTCCATTATTAGTTTAAGGACATTTCGGTCCGCCGTTAGTTTAAGGACGTCTCGGTCCGTCATTAGTTTAAGGACGTTTCGGTCCATCTTTAGTTTAAGGACGTTTCGGTCCGCTGTCGCCGTATTCGAGGCGAATCTCTAGTTTACAGACTTTTCGGTCTATAGGGTTTTCTCTATGACTGAGCAAGATGCCCCCGGTGTATCCATCTTTCTCGAAGCGTGTGGTTGTGGTGGGCTCACCTTCCAGCTTTCAAACAGCGCGAACTTGCCCTGTTGGTTTTGGTCTTCAACCCAGTTTTTGAAGACGTAGCAATTCTCGATCAGGTGACCCACTGTTTGGTGATAAGGGCAATAATTAGGATTACTAACATCGCCTGGCCGCAACGGACATTTTGGACTCGGCAGACTGATGAGTCTGTCGCGTACTGCCAGCTCGAACAGTCCCCTTATTTTATCTTGCGGAAACGTGTAAGGACGTTTCAACTTTTCCTGGAGGGGTTGCCGCTTGTTGTTTCGGCAAACAACCGGTCTAGGGCTACTCGATTGCTGTTGAGTATTGGCAACAGGGGATGTTTTTCCCTTCCCTTTATCCTTTTTGCTCGATCCTTTGTTTGCGGGGCCGAAATTTTTTTGAGTAACGTGCGATTGCACGGCTGAACGTCCTCGCAACTCCTCAATTCTTTCATTTTTGAAATGGATTCCTTGAGGAGAGGGTTGAGGGCAGCTTCTTCGTCAGAGTCGCTTCCAAAGGTAATAATTTTCGATCCCTTGGAGTCGGCTATATGACAGTCGGCGGCGGCTCTTTTGCGCTCATATATCGCATTTTTCTGATGTCTAGGAGCTTCATGCTTTGTCCTGTTGAAGTGTTTCTTTTGAGCGACATATCCTTGCCACCAACACTTAAAGGAGTCGCAGTCTTCGGTAGGATGTATGATCTTCTGATGATATAAGCAGAAGCGGGGATGCATCTCTATTCCACCGAGACTATTTTCTTCAGCGGGTGGTAGCTTCATTCCCACTGATAGTGCTTTAGCAAACGTTTTCCTCGTCTTGAATCAAAATTTATCCGCAGCGGATGAATTTTGATTTGACGAAAATGCCTCGACTCTTTGGTCTAGTTGGCTGTGTTTGGTTCCTTCCACTATGGCCATCTCACGCTCTTGATTGGTTTTAACTTTCAGACGAATCTCATTCCGGAAGGCATCGATCAACTCGTCTGACGACCGCGGAATTTCTGGTTCAGGGTCCCCTCTCGGTTTCTCAGCGCAAGGAGCCTCTTTATCATCTGCCAATGAGTGAGAGATCACACGACAAGTTGTTCCCGGTGCGTCCGTCTTTCTTGGAGTGTGCGGCTGTGGTGGGTTTACCTTCCACTTTTCAGACAGGGCAAACTTTCCTTGTAGGTACTGATCCTCGATCCATCCCTTAAAGACGAAACAATCCTCGATCGGGTGACTTACCGTTTGGTAGTAAGGGCAATAATTTGGATTATTGGGATCGCCTGGCTGCAACAGACGTTTTGGACTTAGAAGATTGATGAGTCTGTTGCGCACTGCCAGCTCAAACAGTCTTCTCGTCTTATTATGAGGAAACGAGTAAGGACGTCCTAGTCTCTCCTCGAGGGATGGGTGTGGACGCACGTCATTTTGCCAAACGACCGGCTTTGAGTTGCTCGGCTGCTGTTGAGTATTGGCGACGACGATCGCTTTTCCTTTCCCTTTCTCATTTCGAGAGTCCGGCTTTGGAGGGGACGGTCCATGGCCCATCTGGTCCATTTGGGCTAATTTGTCGATCAAGGCCAGAAAAGTGGTCGGCCTGAAGAACATCATGAATTGGGAGATGGTCGCTTGAGGATCGAGAATGCCCACGAACATGCCCACCGCTGGCGCTTCTTCGATACGTTGTTCGCATTTCGACCATAGATTCCGCCATCGTGTTGCATATTGGACCCATGTTTCGCCTGGCCTTATCCTGGCATTGATCAGTGCGGTTATCGGGGTGCGTTCACTAGCACTCGCGAATCTTTGTGTAAACAGTAGCTCCATCTCCGCAAATGTTTTGACAGAGTCGTTAGGTAGCTCCGAATACTATTCAAAGGTTGTTTCTGCTAAGCTGCCCAAGAATTGGCGAAGCAACAATTTGTCATCGCCTCCAGTATTTCCGCATAAGGCCCTGAATTGAGCGACATGCTGATGTGGATTCCCTGTCTCTTTATATACGTGGAACTTAGGTATTGTATAGCCCGGCGGGTACTTAATCTGATCGTACCAGCTCGGATATGGTCGCCCCGTCTTGACAACTTGGCCAGTTGCCTCAGTCGCCTGATGAACCCGGATCTTCTGGGCTATATATTCGTCCAAGTCAGCTTTGGAGATTGTCTCCGCCTTGGCTGTCGACAGAGCCGGTGGAGGATTTGACGTTTCTCCCCTATCATCTTCAAGGACGATCGGGGGATCTTCAACTGGAGGATCTTCTTGGATCATCATTCCCACCATGTCTTGGAATAGGAGGGCCATTTGCTTTATGTTGGCTGCTTGTTTAGCAGCCTCTTTATCCTTCTTCTCCAATATCCGGCGAAGGAATTCAGCATCAGTTTCTTGCTCCTGACGTTCATCCGAGGACGCTTCAGGGCTTTCTTTTGGCCCAGTGAGTGCGGCCATCGCGTTCATCATTTCTTGGAGCTTCTGCTGTTGCTCCTGAGCTTTAGTCACTGATCGCGTGAGCGGTCTATGACCTATAGATATGCGGCTGTCCTCTTTACCAGACGCTATGTAGATGGTATGAACTACGATGCCCCCTGACTTAGGGCGTTTGGGTTCACCACCTTTGATATTCGCCGTCGGCGTGAGGACTTTCTCCGGCCATCTTCTCTTATGGGCCGTTGAAGTAGAGGGGGCCGTTGCTTTGGGCACCCAAGTGGTCGTCGCCTTTCGTTGCTTGACCGGGGGATTTTCTTCTTGCCGACCTTTCGACTTCTTGTGTTGGCGAGAGAAATTAGGATCAATCACAGATTCTCAGACTCGTCGCCATGTCTTGTAGATCCTGGAGGACAGCGATTGAGGAGATTGCTCCGGCTTTTCTGCTTCCACGGCGGTCTCTACCAGTGGAGGAGATCTTTTGAGCACCGCAGTTGGAGAATTCCTGCGTACCCTGTTCAGCAGCTCAAAGCTGTTCCCAGTTGGAACAACAGCATTTACATCCACCGTCGGAGCTGGCGGAGTTATCCCAGAGGGGGAGTTGCCCCCGGTCTTCCTTATCCGGCGCCAGTGGCGTCGTCGGGCGCGACGAGTTGTCGGTATTGGTTCAGAGACAGCTTATTCTTGCCCCCTGTTCAGGCGAGGGACTGTTGCCGGTGTCAGCCTATTGAAGACTGACGTCCGTTGAGGAGTTGTGTCCAAGCGGTCAAAAGCAGATTTCTGAGCGGGAGTGGGAATAGTCAGCCGTGCAAAGACTGACTCTTTGACTGGAGAAGCCGCCTTGACGACTTCTGGAGCAGCGGTTGTTGCCTTCCTCGGGACAGCCACTTTAGACTTCATGGGCTTCCTGGCGGGCCCATCAGAGTTCTGATCCAGCCTGGCAAAGACAGAGGCTGTTGATTTGATATTGGACGACCCATTGGCAGGGGCCGTTATAGCAGTGAGCCGATCGAAAACCGACTTCTTGTTCGCTTCTGGTGCGGGCACTGGAATAGTGAAGCTTGCTGGCGGGAGCATGGTCCCAAAAAACAGACCGGTGGTAGCCTGGGTCACCTGTTCTACCATCATGGCAAGGATGGAGGCCTCTTGAGGCCCATAAGCTACACCTCCAGGTGAGGTGGAGCGTCGGTTGTATTGGCACTTTGAACAGCTCGAGCAATTGGAGGCCATTGATGCTTGATTTCTGCGCCAGGCAAAAGATCAAATCTTAGTAGCTTGAAATCTAAAGGCAACCATTAACAAACCGCGATTCGTTCACGAACACGACACACGAAATATGGAGTGGAAAGAGGAAAAGGTCCCACCGGGCGTGCCAGAATCTGTTCCCCTCCGAACGGCGGCCAGGACGTGAGGGCGCCTTGCCTGAGATTCGGGGAAGATGCTATTTGGTTTTATCCGTCCACCTCTCCGAAGATGCCAAGTTGATTTATGGCACCGTGTATCGAAGGTTTAGACGGATGCGGCCGATGTAGCAGACTTCGTCAGATTCCCCCTCTCTTGAGGGGTTTTTGATTGTGGGGACGCTCTTCCCTGCAGGCGCAAGCCCCTGTAGTTAATTACGCTACTGCATCGCGGTAACAACTTTCTCCTTCTCTAGAATTTCACTTCATGTCGTGGGTGTTTGTTTTGTTTGTGGTTGCCCGTGGATTGTATACGGAGACTAATTTATGCCGTCGCCCGTAGGACGTGGATTAGTCCAAATCCGTATTTACTTAGATTTGGGTTTGGTGTTTTAGTTTTAGGATACGTTAGCCCTATTGAGGCTAAGATCAACTTAAACGTTCATTAAGGATACGTGAGCCTAATCTCCAGACTCATATCAACTTAACGGGAAGAGCATTTAGGGGCTCTATTGTTCCAGTTTAGGGACGTAGTGGTCCATGTTCCGGTTTAGGGACATGGTGATCCATTGAATGTATGGCCGTCGGGACCCATCACCTCTCTAACGACGTTGAAGAATTACAACGACAGGTGTCAGAGGAGTTCAGAGATGTACCCTTGAACCAGGTGTAATTTAATTTAAGAGAGCAGCCGTGCTCAGTCAATTTAATTTGAGGACTTACGGCCATGATTGGGCTAAGTCCAGTTGAAGATGTTCAACATTTTTATTTGCACTAGGCCTATTAGACCTTAATTAGGGCTCTGCCACTGCACTGTATTTTATTCTGGCCTCTTTAGGCCTTTTGAGTTGGGCTCTGTCCCCTTTTTATAATGCAGAGCATTTGTTTTGGTCCATTAGGCCTTTTAATTGGGCTCTGCCCATTAATAATGCGCTGCATTAATTAATCTGACAGAGTGCCACGTGGCTTGTCAGGCGCTTTGCGCTGATTGAGGATCGCAAGGCGCAAGTCCATATGGAGGTGACACGTGTCATGCTCTGGTGAGCGCAAGCGCAGTGCGCTGTGCCAGTGCGCTACGCTGTTGTGTTTCTAACACGTGGCGCGCTCTGCTGGGTTGCGCCAATTCAGAGAGCAAGGCTCTATCTTAAAAGCGCATAGCGCAAGTAGTTTAGGTCCTGACACGTGGCGCTCTCTGGTGGCTTGCGCCAACCCAAGAGCGCAACAGTGCAGTTTTACAAGTGCAAGGAACTGTTTAATTTCTTGATCCAATTTAGATCAGAGAAAACAAGTTTTTCTTGTTTTCAGAGATCCAGTGGTTCATAAAAAGTGCAAGGCACCGTTCTTATTTATTTTTCTTTTTTATTGAAGATCATTGATCTTGTTCTTAGATCAATGATCTGTTCATAAGAGAATCTTCTCTTTTTCTAAAGGTTTTTTACCTTTTCTTTTTGTTTTTGAAGAGTTCTCTCAAATTCTTCAGAGTTCTTTTCTTCTCGATCTTGATGATCCTTGATGTTGATTTCTTTTGAATTGGGGTCTAGGGGCCTTTATATAGTGCCCACAAATTTTGTTAAGTTTGTTAAAGAGATCATTCTCTGAGTGATTTGGGAATTTTCCCCACCGTTGGATCTTTGATCCAAGGGCTTCTGTTTTACAGAAGACAATCTTCTTGTTTTAACAAGAACAGAAGGATCTTACTAGAATTTTAATTCTGTTTGGCGCAAATGCGCCAGCGCTTGACAAGTGTCGCACAGCGCAACTGCGCAAGAGCAACAACGCTGCCACGTGTCACGCAGCGCAGAGCGCAGCGCAACTGCGCTGCCACGTGTCGCGCAGCGCAGAGCGCAGATCATCTGAAGCGTTGCTTTTTTATTTAAATTTGAATTTTATTTGAAAACAGAGCCTTGCTCTGATTGGGGAAACAAAAGCGTTTCTTCATCTCCCGTCTTGGAATTTGAACAAAGTTTTGCTCTGATTGGGGTAAACAACCACGATGCAAAGCAAAAGAATCGACTATAGTGAATTTATTACACTGACGTAAACTTTTGTCCAAGAGGTCACTCCCTATGAAGGGATCTTGGCTCTTGCCTCGTCGAATGAGGAGCTGGATATTCATAACCGAATACCACTGTGAAAAGCAAAAGGAAACGTTTGTAATCTCAGTTTTTTAAAAACTTGGTTCCAACAATATCATATTGGTTTGTTTTCCTTGCATTAATCAGAATTAATGCAGTCCCATCAATTAATCTATATCACACCAGAAAAGAATGAAAATACAATGTACGTATATGCCATCTGCATTTGCCACGGGATCCCGTCATGCACCATTAGGTTACTTAACTAATGGTAGAGCGGGGGCTGGACTAGCGCGGATGCAAAACATATACAACATCTACTAGTATATATAAATATATATAATATTCGTCTCAGGCATGATATAAGCAACATCACAGAATCTCAGCAAGCAATATAGAATGGTCGATAATATTGGAGCCTCGGATTTTATTTGAGCTGCCAATGAGACCCGACGTTCCCTGTCATGTGGATTGCATATGCAATGAAAACCTGGACCCCTACGAGTGCGGCAAGTTACCCGCCAATTCCAGAAGTGAGGCAACCCCAATCAACAAAGTGAATGGGCCACTCAGCACTTCACGGAATCCGGTAACTTGAGCACCCCTCTGTGGGTCAACCTGTACCCCCTACGAATGCGTTGAATAGCCCATCAATTCTAGAGTGAGGCCCCCTCTGTCTCAACGCCATGAGATGCGGGCTCATTGCCCTCTAGAATCTGGCTATTCGAGCATTCCATACCGGGGTAATCCTAGTACAGAAAAGAAAAAATATATGTACAAGGGTGACATCGACCTCAACCTGGTCTTGCCCCAATCAAATAATATACAATTTAGAAGAGACGACAGTCCACATGTCGGACACTCATCCCGCAATATCAAATGTACAAATGAATCTCAACTGTACTACTACCATTGCACCACTGGCTATACAACACGACAATCCAACCACAACCATAGCACAAGACAGAACATCAACATGAATGTCATGTTCACAAACCCATCTAAAAGAACATATAGCAGATAGACGAGTTATGCAGCTCTAATGACATTCACGGTCGCAGATAGTAATGTATGTACTGAGAACTTATAAACGGTGTTATAAATAGTGACTTCGAAATACTCCGTATTTCCCTAAACCATGAGATGACAGAATATGAAATCTGGGAAAAAACAAACAACATCTGAAAACCAATATTCAAGAGCCCAGAACACCCAAAGAATTTCAAGACCCAAATCCCAATTGGGACCGGCCATGCCGGGTATAATGCCATTCTCGCAGGCCATGTTTTGGCATTTAGGGCTTGTGTTTTAATGGTGTTCTAGATATCACATGAATAGCCTTATGCAATTGTTTAAAATTTTTTTAGAAGACTTTGAAAAATCAACAGAAACTTGAATATTCTTCGGATTGTTTCGGAGTTGTTTCGGTTTCATTACTTTATACATCATTTAAACTGCTAGTTATGGGTTTATGGGTTGGCTCTGATACCATGTTGGGTTATACCAGCGCCCTGGCCATCTACCGTGACCGTTTGTGGAACAAAAATTTTATAAACTGGCGCTAGAACAATCCTATAACCCGGATCTTCCATAAACCAATAAGCTAGCAAACTAAAGAGGAGTTAGAATGGTTATATCGAATGATCCATGTCCTTCGGTCTTTTACCATCTTCCTAAGTTCCTAGTGGTCTCAATGATCAAGTTTGGCCTCCGGTCTCACTCCATCGAAGATGATCCACCAGAGGATTTGTAATTCGAGCTCCAACCTCAAATTCGAGGTAACTAGGGTATCTAGTTCACTAAACTAGATAGCCTAGAGGATGTAGAGTCTAATGATGGATTAATATGTCTCATAACACCCTAGGTTTCTCAACACATGAGACTTTTAGGATGGAGGTAGAAGAAGAGAAGCTTGGAGGAGATGAGAGTGTTGTGAGTGAAGCAACCATAAAAAATGGCTAAGTGTTGTGAACCAAAGGAATCAACCTTCACAAAATATCTCATAACACATATAAATTAAGCATGCTAAAATAGTAACCCTTGAGTCACCAAGTGAGCCATGCTTCATTTAAAGCAAATACCAACTCATCCCTCCACCTCATTAACCATTTAAACAAAATGTTTATAAACTAAATAAGGTGTCTTTTTCTAGAAGCACCTTGTAATAAATTACAAGAATACCCCTCACCGTATATACTGTTAGTTATATGTATGCCCTATAGGCTATTATTTAACATGTGATGTATATTATAGTGGATGCTTGGATATATATAGACAGGACTTTCTTGCTCGACATGATAGTTTGCTATCTGGTTACTCTTTGTCTTAACATGTAGACTTGTATTGTGATATTGTCTTGCTCTCACATGTTGATAAAGCCCTTAGGATGTGTACTTGACTACCAGGACTATGATGTAGGTCATACTAGTGGGGCCAAGGGTAGTCCACAAGTATATCCTATAATTGTTCCTAGTCGAGGGTGTATCGAGACAAGGTATCGATATTCCAGAGTAGACTAGCATATACGCTTCTTGACCCATATGATGGGCGATGGATGATCCCACGTCTATTGGTGTTTGACATCAATGATGGTATACGTGTGCTCAGTGGAGACTAGGTACACTGAACGGACTCGCCGAGAACTCCTAGTTAGTATTATACCTATCGGCATATAGCAGTTCTCTGGTGACACTAGTACAGGTTAGTCTGTAGACCCGAGATCGTCATAGAGTCTTGTGTGATTCCTACCGTGCTTTGATTTCCACCCAACCACGTTCAAGAGAACAAGCAAAACGGTGTCTTTTGGGTACATTCCCGAATCACATGGAGGCAATGAGCGATAGGAGAGGATTCGTCTTTCTCGGTATTAGGGGTTGATGTTGCGCTGTGTTCGATTGGCTATAACAGGAAGTCCATGGCCAGGGCTGATACGGAGATTTACTGATAAGTGTTATCAGTAGTTTCACAACCCATTATGAGCCTCATATCAGCACGACTTATCGGTTACTGGGGTCTGACGTTTACCACCCCAAGACTGGATATGCGACATATCAGACGAAAAAACCGGACTGTACAGTAGTGTTACTGACAGGCTTTACAGGAGTATGAGAAGGCTTGCATGTTGATCTTATGATCGCTCAATACCCGGATAGTCGTTACGTCCAGCTAGTACCGCTGACGGCTTGTGGGTGCCTGATATGATCATTACCTACTGCCGGTGTATTGACGAGTCTTTAGAGTCCTACACAGAGATTTTACTGGCTTAGGAAAAACGAAGTAGGAGCTCATATGTGATATGTGCGGGACCGCGATTAATACGAGTATGTGATACCTTATTCTATTCTCGTGATTTATGTTATCGGTCAGTTGTATGAGATATAGCCGGGTTATCGAATCAAGTGTTGATTCGATAAGTTGATACAAATAATATTAGCCAGCCATATGAGATATAACTGGATTATTAAATCAAGTGTTGATTTAATGATTTAATGTATAATTGTATATTTGATATATTAATTTACATTAACTAGTATTAGCTCACATATGCATTTCTTTTCTCACTTATGTATTTAATATATATGTGATATATATTAATTGTATTTCTTCTTGTGTCATGCTTGATGCCACATGCTTCATGGGTGTATGAGAGTTACACCATGCTAATGATAATATAGGGTTTATTTATTTAGAGTAAATAAAATATTAGTTGGAAATCAGTCACATGGATTAGCTTAGTGGATGCTTGTAGAACCATTGACTTAGTCCATTAGTTTTGTCTTGCACTAGATATTTATTAACCCAACCATTATCTAAACCCATGGTTAAGTCTCTACATGAGTTATATGAGATATTTCTCACCCATGGTTGCCATTCACTCTGTCATCCATTATTTGCTTCATCTTCCTTTTGCTCATGAGAGAGCTCTCTAGGTTTTGAGAGATAAAGAAAATAGTGAGAAAAAGATTTCTAAAGTGTGCAAAAATCCTACTTCATCATCCTCTACTAGATTAGCCATTTAGTTTAGGGTGTTACCTTCACTAATCCCTAATTAGTGAAGAGGTAGCTTGGGTTAGTGTCTCCTCGACGTAGATCATCTTCGGCCTCAAAGACTTCGTGCAAGCTTGTTACTTTCATCTTGTGGAGCCGTTCTAGAGTCCGCAAGATCACTACTTGGAGCGAAGGGACTACCATTCGGAGCTATTGAAGTGAAGGACCGGTCTACAAAGGTTGTATTCCATATTCACTTAGATTAAAGTAGTTTACACTTTGTATTGTTTAAATCTCTAGTTAAGATTCTAGGGTTAGAATTGTTTAGCATGGCAAAATTTTGAAAATGGCATGGACGATGCCACCCGAACCCTTGCTGTCGTGCTAGGCATTCCTATAGTGGTATCAGAGCCAAGCTAGCCGAGTGGAATCGAACGCCCCCCATTTTGGAAGATCTTTTAGAAGAAAATCTGGTTTAAAGTTGAATGATAGAAGGCGCAGATGTGAGGCAGTTTTAGACGATATTTCTAGAATTACGAAACCGAAACAACTTCGGAACACTTGAAGCTAAAACCCAGTTTCTGTCATTATTTTTAAGCCGTCAAAATTTTTTTTAAGCAACTGCAGAATATTATATGAGATGTAACATGAACACTGAACAAATATGAACCAATTCCACCGGATTTGACCCAAGCACATGGCCATAAAATCTGGCCTGGCCTGCCCCCTCTGCTTCATTGTGGTTCGTATTTGTCTGGTGTTCTGGTCTCTGGGTTTTGCTGTTTCAGGTGTTGCATGTTTTTGCTAAAATTACACGAGATGTTAACTTTCTGTAAAGGCAATTTGGAGTGTTTCGTAGTCGTAATTCTAACATCTATTCGGGTTATTTAGACGGCATTAAAAAGTTTGAACGGATATCAATAACTCAATTTTTCCCTCGACGGAAAATTTTCAAGAGTTGGATTTTTTCCAAGTTAAAGAACATTCAAAAATTATGCAAGTAATGCGATGGACCCTCTAGAAGAACGAAACCGTAACTCAATTCTGTAACCGTAAGAATCGCCGCTAATCCCTAGGGTTTGCGGTAGTTCCGCGGCGCCATAGGTGAGGTAAGGGTTGACCTTTCTATGGTTGGTCTATAGGTACTGTGGCATGTACTGAGTATTTTTAAACTACGCTAAAGTGTTGAGCTCTTTGGGAAATTTTGGGTGTTTGTTGATTCGATCGGAATGTTTAATATCGTCTAGCTTTTTCTGGAATGTGATACAATATTTGGAATTCATATTGTTAGGCATGAAATCTGAAGTATGTGATATTTCGGGTTTATGATGTCTAACACTACTACAAATAAGGGTTGCCCCTACGGATTTATCGGTAGGGGCAACCCACTGCCCCTACGGAGATGTGCGTAGGGGCGAAAAAAGACCCCGTAGGTGCAAAGGCTGCAGGTGCAAGTTGAAGCCCTGAACTTGCCCCTACGGGCAAAATCTTGCCCCTACGGATTTGTGTGTAGGTCCTGGTTCACCTACGGAGTAGGCCGTAGGGTAAAAAAGTTATATTATTTACGGTTTTTTTAAATATATTAACTGTACCTACGGATATAGCCGTAGGGCCACTTACTATCCCTTACGCGTATCTGCGTAGGTAGTTATCCGTAGGGGCAAAATATCAGGATTCCTGATATTTTGCCCCTACGGATACGCCGTAGGGGCTAAGCAATGGCCCCTATGGATATGTCCGTAGGGGCACTCCCAACCCCCCTGGTACTGAGATCAGGGGGGAAATATCAGTTACTGCAGATATTTTGCCCCTACGGTTATAGCCGTAGGGGCAACATGTGTACCTACGGATTAATCCGTAGGTACACATTATCTGTATTTTTTTTTAAAAAAAAGGGCTGCCTGATTTTTTCCCACCCTGTGCACAATAATATATAAAACAATAAAATATAAAATTAATCATCACACAACATATATCGCAGTATTCATAATCATATCTCACGCATATAATATACAAAAGAAACCCAAAAACTGAATATGATATAAATATAAACCAATATCAATATCGTTTCAAAATGTAGTACAATATGTATGATATAAATAAATACATGTTTCAAAAAATAAGAACCAAAAAGCTACCCTAGCTCGGTCCAGCTCCACCTCTGAATAACGATAGAATAACGCGCGCCTGCTCCTCGGTCAATAAACTCTGCAATTCGGCGCGAGCGGGAGTCTGAGCGGCCTGTGGAGCTGGCGATGTGGTCTGCGCAGCCGCCGTCGAGGTAGTCGCTTGCGGAGCCACGGCTGCGGGAGTCTGAGCGGGCGGTGGAGCTATAGGAGCTGTCTGCGGAACCGCAGCCGATATAGTGGCTTGCGGAGCCGCAGCCGAAGGAGATGCATGTGGAGGCTCGGCCGATGTACCCTGTCGTGTCTGGACCTAACGTGTGTAATAAGCGTGTAAGAACTGTGTATTATTCGAATTCATATCATTATTAAGTTATTTCGAAACCCCGTTTGGATATCTAGTTTAGAAAACCGTTGTTTAATTTAATTACATATGTATGTATGATTAATCAAACTTAAGTCTAAAACCAAATAAGCTAAAGCTACATACTAATTATGGATATGTTGATATCTATATAATATGATATGATATTTAACTATAAAGTAGTATACATACAAGCATCTCCTTCAACTCCTGAACGGTGGCCCTCAAGCTCTCCAGTTCCTGATGGACACGTCGGTCACTGGAGACGGAGGAAGTAACCGCCGGGGTGGAGTCCAACCTCATATGGGCCCTGCTAGGGCCCAGTCCCCGGCCTCTCTCCCAACCTCCATGGGGCCCTCCGTGTGCGGCGTCCAGAACTGGGGTCAGCAGCCTCGGATCGCTCTGTCCGGTAAAATCGATCCCCGAGGCCTCGGCCTGCTCAACCACCCGCTCCTACACCCACATTAAGCTGTAAAGTATAAGTATAAAATTTAAACTTGAACCTTCCAAAACTAAAATTTCAAATTTGGGTAGAAAAAATATTAACACTAGCGACGTCGGGATATCGAAGCTCGCCCGTGGCGGGATCTGTCGAGGTGCCGTGGACGGCAAGATATGCGGACAGCACGCTCGGTGTACCACCTGACGCCACGGTCCGAGCTGTCTGCAATATTAGAAAATAACTCTTAATATTAGAAATATTAGAAAATAACTCTTAATATTGCAGAATATCACAAAGGTCGGTCTATTGTAATTTACCGATAACTCCATGGCTTGAGTAATATTCCTCGAGCCACCTGTGTAAGTAGGGCGACCCCTCTTCGCCGACTTCCTGTTCTCTGTATTCTGAGCGGACTGTTTCTGCACAACGCATTAACATTTAGTTTTCTAATTAAGGAACACAAAAAATAAATTATCTCCTAAACAATGAATTGCATTTAAAATACATACCTGTTTGCGCTGGGAGTCGAAATATTCGCACAATAGAGGCCATGTCTCTACGTCGACTCTCGCAAACGCCGGAGTAGATAGGAAGGCCGCTCTCTCTGCCTCGGGGGTCGCCATCCACAGGGAGTAGCAGTCGGCCTTCAGCTCATTCCTGTTGAATCGGACCTTGGCCTGCATGTTCTTCATCAGGCCATTGTATAGAGCATGAAGGTCGAGCACCCTCCCCGGATGATCAGGGTCGGCTACAGGCTGAAAATCGTAATCCAACTGAAAATACAAAAAAAAAACATTGTTATTAGATTGCAAGTGTTAATAATAAATATGATAAGCAGATAGATCAACTGAAAATATATATTAATACGTACCCGAGCCTGATTAAAGAAGAGGGCGAATGAGCGCTGGTGCGGCTCGCCCCACTCAACGTGAAATGGATAGTTCTTCACGAGCCGGCTCTCGTACCCCATATACCGGCCGAACCTCTCGGCATGAGGACCGGTATAGCGATAGTCAAGGGTAAAAAAAAAGGGGGAATGCTGCCTCCCCCCTAGCTCTGTCAGGCCTCAGCCTATGGGACTGATTCGGGCCTCGAGTCCCCCTCTGGGGATGGGGAGGCCCTGCGTCTGCATGAAATATCAAGACAATCAATATTAAGACAAAGTTGTATTAAGACATCAAGGTTAAACGAAAATTCAAGTGTGATATATACCTCCGGTGACTATCGCACAAGCCTGGGCCTGGGCAGCAGCACGAGTGGGACGATAGTTCATCCGGTGAGGAACAACCGGGGTCCCGGATGCGGATGCATCCCTTCCAACTAGGAAATAAACATCGACGCTAAATTTCCATGAAGTTCATATTTATTCTATAGAGCATATGCAAAATGAATAAATATTTTAAATTTATTCATACTAACCTGCAGACGATGCGGAGGGTATGGAAGCGGCAGGAATGGCCCCTGCGGAAGATGTGGACGCACCACCTATAATTAGACAATTAAAAATAGATTATATAAGTAATTGCAAAAAGAATGTGTAGATCAATAATATAACGTTCTAAATCAATATGCATGCACTATAGGATATATAAACAAACCCGCAGGTGCGGTGGTGTCACCACCTACAGCTAGACAATAATAAAAATTGCTAAGTAAGAGCAAAATGAATGTGTGTATTTATGATATAGCATTCTAAATCAATATACATGCACTATATGATATATAAACATACCTGGAGGAGCGGGAGTGGTCTCTGTCCCAGATGTGGACGCATCACCAACAACTAGAAAATCAAACATTGACAATATAAGTAATTTTGACATAAACAGGCATGAATATCTGTAATATTACATTCAAAATGGATATGCGTGCAGTATACCTGGATGTGTGGCAAAATCCACACGGAAGGAGGCATCCGAAGGGGTCTCCGATCTGGGTGCAAGACCGGCCCTCTGAAGCTCCCTACGGAGCTCTCCGGGCGGCAGAACCGCTCTGCCTCTGCCTCTGCCGTGGCTGGAGCTCCTGCCGCCCCTCGCTGCTCCCGACATCGTCATCAAATCTAGATAAACGGTTCGTGGACGCATTAGACAATCATTAAAAGTATTGACTATATATATATAGAGCGTAAAATGTGAAGTAATAATATAACATTACTGAAAACCTTTTTCGTTTCGTGGGCGCATTATACATATCTACTTGGATTTCATCATCGATGTCATTTCTAACCCACGTAACTTCATGATCGGTCGAAGACAACCCGTCCTTTGAAACAGACGGTCGGAGCACTTTAAGCCTTCTTTCTTCTTCGTCCTCATCGCTATCCTCGAATTCTGGGACATCGTAGACATCTCTGGGTTTCCATCGGCATACAACACTCCATCCCGGATGCTTCAAACACTGTGAGTAGTATACTTGGAACGCTTAGTTCGGAAAGATAAACGGATCTTCATGACCGTAAAATCGAAGTGTGTTCACACTGGTCAATCCATATTCATCTTTTCAAGTCCCAAGATTGCTTCTCCACCTGTCCGTATCGGTTCGCGGATCGTACCAAATACACTGGAATATATAAAAGGGTTCTGATCGTCCGGGATAAAGGATGCCGAGTATACAATTTAAGTACCCATAGTAAATCACACCGTCCGATCCTACCGTCGCAATCCCACTATTCTGAGTGGTTCTAGATATTTCTATGTCCTTAACTTCGAATTTGTATCCAAGGACACCAAATCCTTTGTAATATGCAACCTCCATACTAGGAAATTGAGCTAAACATCTTGAATCACTCTCAAATGATGAAGACAAGTTCGGATCGTGGATCTAACAAAACAAATTTTACGATAAATACATAACGATACAAGTTTAGATTAAAACTGATAGAAATAAAATGTTATTCGAATAACTTACATGATCTGTGACCCAATCACAAAAATTATCCTGATGGTATTTTTCCAAATGTTCTTCGTTCCAATCAGGATGCCCCTCACGTACATCGTTAAAATGAATTCTGTTTTCGACAAATAATTGTGACATTAATATTATATCATTTCATACACACACAAACACAGATATAACAATTAATCCAAAAAAACTTACTCTCTAGTTTGTTCAAGACATGCGCAATTAAGCAAGATAAACCGGTATATCTTGTTGATAAACATAGTGTCTACCCTCTTATATTCGGCTTTACCATATGGCCCGTCTTGAATTCTTCGTGGTTGGTTAAGCTTTGTCTCAATGTTCTCGTCCAAATAGCGGGAACAAAATGTGGTTGCTTCATCAAGAAGATAACTTTGCATGATAGAACCCTCTGGTCGATTTTTATTGCATATATACTTCTTAAGAGTGTAGAGGTACCTAATGAGAATATGTTGAATAAATAAATACGGGCATACCGGACAACAATAAATTTATAAATTGCGCGAAACGAAAAATTACACGTACCTCTCGACGGGATACATCCATCGATATTGTACCGGTCCGGCTAACTTCGCCTCAGTTGCAAGATGAACCGTCAAGTGTATTATGATATCGAAGAATGACGGTGGGAAAATACGCTCAAACTTGCAAAGTATCAACGCAATAGAATTTTCTAGTTTATCCAGCGTCGCAACCTCCAGTGTTTTAGCACACAACTCCCTAAAAAAAACCACATAGGTCGTTGATTACTAGACCAACCGAGTCGGGGAGAGAAGTCCTGAGGGCTAATGGAAGAAGGTGCTCCACGATAACATGGTGATCATGACTTTTCAGCCCATCGATCTTGCCCTTCACAATTTTTATTTTCTTGCTGAATGATCTTGAGAAACCTGTGGGGACTTTCAAATCATGCAACACCTGCAGGAATCTTTTCTTCTCCGGTTGTGACATATGATAAGCGGCATTGGGAAGTACAAACTTGCCCGGTTTACCCGCTACCGGTCTAGGGTGCAATTCACTTCTTATTCCCCACTCTTGTAGATCCATCCGAGCATTCATGTTGTCTTTCGATTTCCCGTCTTTACAAAGAAGCAAGTTAAGTATGTGCTCTGATACTCCCTTCTCTATATGCATAACGTCCAGACAATGACGCACTGAATTTGTAGACCAGTACGGAAGCTCGAAGAAAATGCTTAACTTGTTCCAATATGGTGGTTTGACCTGTTTCGTCGGATCCATCCCGAAGGTCACGTTATTGTAACCATCCCATTTAGCAGTCACGTCCTATCCGGACAATGGGGATGGAGGTCCAAGAAGCTCCTGATGACCATTAAAGTGAACCGTGTCTAACCTATAGGGGTGGTATGGAGGCAGGAAACGTCGATGAACGCAATAACAAATCTTCCTGCTAAAATTCAAGAATTTCGATGTTGTGTGTTCATGGCAATGAGGACATGCTTTGTGACCATGTACGGACCAACCTGATAGCATTCCATACGCAGGAAAGTCATTAATTATCCACATTAAAGCCGCACGCAGTATGAAGGTTGTATTTGTGTTTGCATCATATGTCTCTACACCATCAATGAACAAAGATTTCAACTCCTCGATCAGAGGTCGGAGATAGACGTCAATATTGTTCCCCGGTGAGTTTGGTCCGTCGATAAGAAGAGGCATCATAAAGTATGATTGGTCCATAACCAACCAAGGCGACAGATTATAAATTATCATTACAACGGGCCATGTGCTGTAACTTCCAGCCATATAGTTGAATGGGCAGAAGCCATCAGTAGCCAGTCCGAGCCGGACATTGCGAGGATCGCTACTGAATATTGCGTGCCTCCTATCGAAATCCTTCCATGCCGGTGAATCTCTTGGATGGCTCATTTTTCCATCTTCGCTTGGAGGAGCACGGTGATGCCAAATCATTGCCTCGGCTGTTTTCTTGCACCTGAATAGCCTCTGTAGCCTCTGTGTTATGGGAAAGTATCGTGCTATCTTCACAGGTATATCAGGCTTCTTATCAGAATCTTTCGGCTTATACCTGGCCTCTCCGTATGTTGGACACTCTTTCAAATCTGAATTCTCTTTCCGGTATAACACGCAATTTTTAGGACATGCTTGAATCTTCTCGCACTTTAGACCCAAATCAGACATCATCTTCTGGGCTTCGTACCAGCTGTCGGGCACATTATTTCCCGGAGGCATAGAATCTTTCAAGAACGAAAGAAGCATTGTGAATGACTTGTTGCTCCATCCATTTAGACACTTAATCTGGAAAAGTTGGACGAACCATGAGAGGGTGGAATACTTCGCATTCTCATAAATTGGTTTCCTAGCATCATTCATGAAATTTTCATATTTATCCGCACGCGGTCCTTGACCGGAAGGAATGTCATCTTCGGTACGAATAGATTCACCTAGGGCAGTCTCTACCATATCATCCATTTCTTCTGATGGAAATAAATTACCGCCTTCTCCTTCTGCCGCATTACCGAATTCTTCTTCTTCTCCTACCGCATTATCGTGTTCTACTTCTTCTGCCACAGTACTGTATTCTTCTCCTTCCCCATGATATTTCCAAGTTGTATAAATTCTAGTAAACCCATGTTTTACAATATGAAGCTCTGCCAATTCTACCTTCTGCCAGTACTTATTGCCACATCTATCGCACGGACAAAGAATCTTCTCTATTATGATCTTATTATGTGCGCTTGCAAATTCAAGGAAAGCAGCAACTTCTGCGACAAACTTAGGTTGCATACGTTGTTTCCAATCCACATACATCCAGTCCTTAACTCTGACGTACTCATTGGCCATGTTAGACTGTATAACATATAAATTATAGGTTATGCTGACTATATTGAGAAATATAAGAACGGGATAGTTACTGACAAAGGAGAAAATCCGTGTATATGCTTTGTGTGTGCGTTTGTCATTGAAAAGAATAAATTATCGCACGTATGTTAACCGATAGACGGGGACTAAGTGGCGCTTTTAGTTTCATATATGAGTATCGATGGGAATATAAAGGTTTCATATTATCATATAGTGGTTTTAACCCGAACATCTCGAATCACTCTCTAATTATGCATTTGTTGTGTATTCTTGTTGTATGTGTGTGTTCCGGCTGTCGGGGGTAGGCTTCTATCCCATTAAGAATGTATAGAGCGAACACCCATCACTTGTGCTTTCAACCGTTTCGAGTAAATTTCTGCAGCACCTCCCCACTGTTCACCGAGTACACTGTAATAGAATAGATAATCATTTAAAAGCTGTGAAACAACGTTGAAATGAACATCTAATCTATCTTTGTACATGGAGAACCAGCGGAAAGGTACCGACGAAATATCTCGAAACGGATGAAAACACAAATGAATGAAGGCGTTTGCTTTATACATTATTAACTTGTCCACACGGGACAAATCTATGGGTTACCATACGATTGAATTTTCTCGTTGCGTAGACTATACGACAGTTGTTAGTATCGAGCTATACTGTCCGATATTTAACAACCTTCGTATAGTTCTATGTCACGACGAGCATCGCACGTATGTTAACCGATAGACGGGGACTAAGCGGCGCTTTTAGTTTCATATATGAGTATCGATGGGAATACGAAGGTTTCATATTATCATATAGTGGTTTTAACCCGAACATCTCGAATCGCTCTCTAATTAAGCGTTTGTTGTGTATTCTTGTTGTATGTGTGTGTTCTGGCTGTCGGGGGTAGGCTTCTATCCCATTAAGAATGTATAGAGCGAACACCCATCACTTGTGCTTTCAACCGTTTCGAGTAAATTTCGGCAGCACCTCCCCGCTGTTCTCCGAGTACACTGTAATAGAATAGATAATCATTTCAAAGCTGTGAAACAACGTTGAAATGAACATCTAATCTATCTTTGTACACGGAGAACCAGCGGAAAGGTACCGACGAAATATCTCGAAACGGATGAAAACACAAGTGAATGAAGGCGTTTTCTTTATACATTCTTAACTTGTCCACACAGGACAAATCTATGGGTTACCATACGATTGAATTTTCTCGTCGCGTAGACTATACGACGGTTGTTAGTATCGAGCTATACTGTCCGATATTTAACAACCTTCGTATAGTTCTATGTCACGACGAGCATCGCACGTATGTTAACCGATAGACGGGGACTAAGTGGCGCTTTTAGTTTCATATATGAGTATCGATGGGAATACGAAGGTTTCATATTATCATATAGTGGTTTTAACCCGAACATCTCGAATCGCTCTCTAATTAAGCGTTTGTTGTGTATTCTTGTTGTATGTGTGTGTTCCGGCTGTCGGGGGTAAGCTTCTATCCTATTAAGAATGTATAGAGCGAACACCCATCACTTGTGCTTTCAACCGTTTCGAGTAAATTTCGGCAGCACCTCCCCGCTGTTCTCCGAGTACACTGTAATAGAATAGATAATCATTTCAAAGCTGTGAAACAACGTTGAAATGAACATCTAATCTATCTTTGTACACGGAGAACCAGCGGAAAGGTACCGACGAAATATCTCGAAACAGATGAAAACACAAGTGAATGAAGGCGTTTGCTTTATACATTCTTAACTTGTTCACACGGGACAAATCTATGGGTTACCATATGATTGAATTTTCTCGTCGCGTAGACTATACGACGGTTATTAGTATCGAGCTATACTGTCCGATATTTAACAACCTTCGTATAGTTCTATGTCACGACGAGCATCGCACGTATGTTAACCGATAGACGGGGACTAAGTGGCGCTTTTAGTTTTATATATGAGTATCGATAGGAATACGAAGGTTTAATATTATCATAGAGTATCATATATTGGTTTTAACCTGAACATCTCGAATCGCTCTCTAATTATGCGTTTGTTGTGCATTTGTGTTGTATGTGTAACATGATTTTAAACTATTGAGATCAAGATTGATAGAACTGATCATCCTACATTGCAATAGCATTCATCAACCAAAAACTATTATTGTAATGGCATTCATTTATAACAATCAACACTTAAAACTACAAATGTAGGATACTGATATCATAAAGCGTTATACGCAACATATGAATTCACATGACTGAAACATGCATCAAAAAAACATGTTCATCCAAAAGAAAGGCCACTGTCAACAAATATAGACAAATACGTTATAAAAACAGTAACTAATTAACAAGTTGATTAGCATCTGGATCAAGAAAATGATAGGAAAAACAATTGACTATGATCTATAATGACAAGTCTATTACCATGACTCTCGACTAACAAAGGTGGCTTTTCGTCCTCGGTAGCTTGATAATTGGGATTTCATGGCGAATAAAAATATGAATATGCCGTTTGACCGGGAACTTCAATAGGAAACTCAATAAGGTCGGGTGTACTGAAGTACGCTTTGTATTTCGCTATATATATCAGGTGATGAAACCCAAGCCCTAGCTAGCCCAGCCCCACCCCACCCCAACCCTATCGAAGGTAAAGAACGTCCTTACACTTTCATATTTCTATTAATGATGCAAGTCTCCACCAAGTCAAATTCTTGCAATATCATTCTTTTTAGAGTATGTCTAATTTAATAGATAGAATTTTCAATGTTGGGCAACCAAGAAAAAGTAACAAGGGATTTTATATACATGCCAAAGCTTTGATTATTTATTTATTTATTTTCCATTTCATATTAGTACTTTTATATGTTTGATGATGGCAAGAAATACAAATTATATTAGAACATTGTACATACCTAATTTCCACTTGAAATCGGTTTTTTCTTTTATCAGTACTCGTTGACATATAGTAACAAACAATGTTTGATTAGAAGGACCCAAGATTTTATCGATCAACAATAATTTTAGTAATCAAACTAAGCTAAAATTGCTGGAAATTCCTCTCAGGTTTGCCAAATTCAGCAAACCCCAACCCCAACCTAACCCTAACCCCAGACCCAGCCCCAGCCCAGCCCCACCCCAACCCCAACCTAACCCTAGCCCCAGCCCAGACCCAGCCCAGCCCACCCCAGCCCCAACCTAACCCTAACCCCAGCCCCAGCCCCAGCTAAACCCCAACCCCAACCCTAAGCCAAACCCTAACCCCAGCCCCAGCCCAGCCATACCCCAACCCTAACCTAACCCTAGCCCCAGCCCCAGCCCAGCCCCAGCCCCAGCCCCGCCCAGCCCCACCCCAACCTAACCCTAACCCCAGCCCCAGCTAAACCCCAACCCCAACCCTAAGCCAAACCCTAACCCCAGCCCCAGCCGCAGCCGAACCCCAACCCTAACCCTAACCCCAACCCCAACCCCGACCGCAACCCCTGCCGAACCCTAACTCCAACCGCAACCCCAGCCCCAGCCATGAACCCTAGCCCTAAATAATCAAAAATTTCTTTAATTTAGTTGAAGATTTACTAACCTGAACGGCAGTGGCGACGACGAGAATGGTGGTGGCGACGACGAGATCGGCGGCGGCGACGAGAACGGCGGTGGAGACGACGAGAACGGCGGTGGCGATGACGAGAACGGCGGTGGCGACGACGAGAACGGCGGTGGCGATTTGGGGATTTTGTTTCGCGCGCGATCGAGAGAGGGAGAAAGAGATACGGGCGTAGGCGATCGATCTGTGCCCTTTATTAGATCGCTGTTTAGTTGCCCCTACGGATTTGTCCGTAAGTCCTTACTTTGCGGCTCCGTAGGGG
Organism: Agapanthus africanus; assembly: GCA_030015575.1. NCBI lineage: Eukaryota > Viridiplantae > Streptophyta > Magnoliopsida > Asparagales > Amaryllidaceae > Agapanthus > Agapanthus africanus. The sequence goes on along the minus strand of CM057349.1, from coordinate 57,406,733 downwards.
CAAACACCAAATTAAGAATTAATATTTTTATTCTTGAACGTCTTGGCCCGTAGGGGCAACCTTATAGCCCTACGGATTAATCCGTAGGGCCAACATAAATTTGCCCCTACGGATTTCAATATCCGTAGGGGCAACCCCCTATTTTAGTAGTGTAAGGTGATTGTGGATTCCAAATATTGTAGTTTGGCATTTTCTTTTCTGCGATCGTAAGTGTAATATGTGGCGTATCGCCGTTTTCGTTGCTTTATATCAACGATAATTGTGATACGCATATTTACTTACGTTGATGACATGTGATGTTATGTGTTGCTGTGATATGTTATATTGGATCGTCGTGTTTTGAATAGCCCGGGGTTTATGTGAGATGAAAGTTTTTATTTTCATTCATGTAAAATTCATTGTATATAATATTATTTTATTGGGGCACTTCCGGGTTGTGGATGATGTCACCATTGTTGTATATTATTTACTTTTCTGCATTAGGATAGACCCAAGGTTGGGAGCACAAGTAACCGGGTTCTAGGGTTCAGTGTGAGACCATCTCGAGGAGTCGAGACCGGGTCTCCTAACTCTAGAATTAGTAGGGTTGCTTGCCGCTCTCGTAGGGGTCTAGGGATGTGGGTTTGGCTATTTATTGCGACCGTGGAATCTGTGTTTTATACTGTCTTAATTTAAAACACGGAATTACTAGTATATCCAATATTTTATATGTTATCTTCTGCTGCTGATATTCTATGATGTGATCACTTTATATTCATGGGACGAATGCTTTATTATTGTATAGATGATATATAATAAACGTTGCTTATGTTTTGCACCCGCGCTAGTCCCGCCCCGCTATGCCGTTAGTTAAGAAACCTAACGGTGCATAACGGGACACTGTGGCGAATGCGGATGGCATAAGCGTACGTTGTATTTTCTTTTCTTTTATGATGCTTAGGAAGCATAATTGATGGGACTTCATTAATGAGATTAATGAAAAAGAAAGAAACCTAAAAAGATATTGTAGAATCATATTTTCAAAAAAGGTACTTCTAGTTTTTGCTTTTCATAGCGGTATTCCTTGTAGGATATTCAGCACCTCATTCGATGAGGAAAGAGCCGAGATCCCTTCACCGGGAGTGACCTCTTTAGTGAAAGCCAGCAGATGCCGCAACCTACTTGGTTTTGTCTTTTAATTGCTTCTTTTAGTTCTTGCTTTGCATAGCGGTATTTGTGAAATATTCTGCACCTTATTCGATAAGGAAAGAGCCGAGATCCCTTCACCGGGAGTGACCTCTTTAGCAAAACTAGTAAAAAGCCTAAAAAACACTCTCTTTCAAAAATCACTTGTTTCTACAACGATATCAAGTTCATTATGCAAAAAGGTTTTTCGAAAACCCTGTCGTAGCCCTCCTTTATTTCAGATAAATACTACTTAGTATTCATGCTACGTTTTTTGGCCTCCGTCAAGGTGTAGTGTGCGGTAGTTAACCAGTGCTTATCTACAAATGAGATTGGATTAGGATAGTCATGCTACTTTGTTGGCCTCCGTCAAGGGTCGTGCGGGCGGGTTTAATTCAATCATGAAATGTACGGGTTGAACTTGACTAGCAGCCTATGGTTTGTTGGCCTCCGTCAAGGTCATAGGACGCTAGGGATAAAATATTATCGGGAATTTCAAGTGTTGAAATTTGCAATGAGATTGCATACCTTCTATGAGATAGTTGGATCCCGACCCACTGCGGGTAAGAGTTACGCTTGGGAGAGTTTTACACATGACAATTAGCCGATCAAGTGGGTGTTTAGAAAGGTGTTAACGGGGTTACGGCCCTGGGAGAATGAGGTTTATTTTAATTAGGTCCGTGCGAAAGCACGTGGAACCTTCCTCAAAGTACCAACACTGGCTTGGCTGAAATATTGGCGAACTTGTAAGGTGTAATTAATCCCGGTTAGTCTTACCTTTTAGGGTTTGAAGAAAGATTTGATAAAAACAGTGGAAGCCATCCTGATTAGATAAGATAATAACTAATCTAATCTTGCAAGAACATACGCTAAGTGTTTTCTTCTCTCTCTCTCTCCAGGTAGCGACCATGTCAGGCCTTAATCAAGATAATAATATGGATGTATTGACCGAACCCGCTTGTTATGCTGAGCTGGGGAACGTTGGTTCCGCTCCAACTTATAATTGTTATAAGTCCGAGCAGGAAATAGGAATATATCCGGATTTCCACGCCACCCAAACAAAGAATGAGCATGTTGATGCATCTTCTTTAGGTGTGTTAGTCATCCAGATTTGTTTCTCAGTACACTTTACGTCCTGGCTATTAGATACCGGATCGGGATCCCACATATGTAATATATTACATGGGATAAGGAAAGGTATAGAACTGGGAATGGGTGATCATTCCGTACTAGTTAGGAATGGTGCAAATGTTGCAGCCAAAGCAATTAGCGAATATCACCTTGTATTACAAATGGTAATACATTGATTCTAAACGAATGCTATTACATACCGATCCTGATATGCAATCTTATATCAGTTTCTTTATTAAGTAAAAAAGGATATAATTTTGTAGTACAGGATAATGTTATGAACATCTTCCTGGATCAAAAATTGGATCAGGTGCGGTAAGTAATGGCATATACATTCTAAATCAAACCACAGTTCTTAACATACAAAACACACACAAGAGGAAGAGTTCAGAAATGAACGAATCTTTCTTGTGGCATTGTAGGCTAGGTCATATCAATGCGACACGACTAGCTAAGTTATATAAGGATGGATATTTGAATCCGTTCGAATTATCATCTTATGAAACTTGCCATTCATGTCTTAAAGGAAAGATGACCAAAACCCCGTTTACTGGACACAGAGAAAGAGTTACGGAACTCTTGGGACTGATACATAGTGATGTATGCGGTCCCATGTCTATACATGCTAGGAATGGTTCTTCATACTTCATTACATTCACCGACGATCTCTCAAGATACGAACATGTGTTCCTGTTGAAACACAAGTCTGAAGCTTTTGAGAAATTTAAAGAATATAAGTATGAAGTTGAGAACCAAACGGGTAAAAGTATTAAAATCCCACGATTTGATCGGGGAGGACAATACTTAAGCAATGAGTTCCTGGACTATCTAAAAGAGAATGTGATTCTCTCTCAGCTTACTCCTCCGTATACACCACAGCACAATGATGTATCGGAGCGGAGGAATCACACCCTATTGGATATGGTGCGCTCTACGATGAGCACCGCTGAGTTACCTATTTCCTTTTGGGGTTATGCGCTTGAGACAGCAGCATACCTATTGAACCGAGTTCCAACCAAATCAGTGCCTACCACTCCATATGAGATAAGCGAGGGAAAGAGACCGTGTCTTAATTTTGTTAAGATATGGGGTTGCCCGGCTTATGTTAAAAAGCAAAATCCGGACAATCTCGAGGCAAGGTCTATTCTGTGCATGTTTGTAGGATATCCCAAGCATTCACGAGGAAATATCTTCTACCACCCTGAGGAACAAAAGGTGTTTGTTTCTCGACATGCCACCTTTTTAGAAAAGGAATTTCTTGAAAAAGAAATTAGTGGCAAGGAGGTAGAACTGGAAGAAGTTCCAGCTATACAAACTACGACAGAAGATTTGGTAGAACCAGAGGATTCGATAGTTCCCAACGAACCTCAGCCTCTCCGCCGATCTAGTAGGGTTCCTCATCCACCTAAGAGATACTAAGGTTTTCTCATTGATGGTGGGAGCAAGGATTGCATCATGGAAGATGATAACCCAACTAGCTTTGAGCAGGCCATCACGAGTGGGGACTTTGTGAAATGGATGGGTGCAATGCGATCTGAGATGGAATCCAAGTACACCAAAAAAGAATGGACTTTGGAAGTTGCTCCTGAAGGGGTAAAACCCATTGGGAGCAAATGGATCTTAAAGAAGAAACTTAGTATAGATGGAAAAGTTGAGACTTTCAAAGCTAGACTTGTTGCAAAAGGTTTTCATCAACGACCAGGTATGGATTATGATGAAACCTTTTCTCCAGTGGCTATGCTTAAGTCCATCCGAATCCTACTTGCCATTGCCTCATACCATGACTACGAAATTTGGCAAATGGATGTTAAGACCGCCTTTCTAAATGGTGATTTAGAAGAGTGTGTTTGCATGAATCATCCAGAGGGCTTCGTCGATGGTGGGAGCAGCGGAAAGGTGTGCAAGCCGCTTAAATCCATCTACGGGTAAAGCAAGCATCGCGGAGTTGGAACATCTGGTTTGATGTGGTAGTCAAAGAGTTTGACTTCATCAAAAATGTAGATGAACCTTATATATACAAGAAGGTGGCAGAGGGTAAGGTTGTCTTCCTCGTATTGTATGTAGATGACATACTCTTGATAGAAAATGATGTTCCTATGCTGCACTCGGCCAAGCTTTTCTTATCAAAAAGATTCTCAATGAAAGATCTAGTGATGCATCTTACATCTTAGGGATTAAGATCTATAGAGATAGATCTAAACGGATACTGGGATTGTCCCAATCCAGGTACATTTACTCCATACTAAAGAGGTTTAGTATGGAAGAATCCAAGCGTGGGAATTTACCCACGATCACAGGACTCATTCTCTCCAAAGAGATGTCTCCCAAGACTGATTTGGAGAGAACTCGCATGCAAGTGATACCTTATGCTTCGGCAGTAGGCTCTATCATGTACGCGATGTTATGTACCGGACCCGATGTAACATACTCACTAAGTGTAGTGAGTATGTATCAAGCAGATCCAGGAGAGAGTCACTGGACAGCTGTGAAGAACATTCTCAAGTACTTGAGAAGGACTAAAGAGATGTTCTTGGCGTATGGCAATGGTGAACTCCAAGTGGAGTCCTTTACCGATTCGAGCTTCCAGAGTGATAAGGATGACTCTAAGTCGGTCTCGGGATTTGACTTTACCCTCAATGGAGGGGCGGTTTGTTGGAAGAGTTCCAAGCAGGAAATCGTGGCAGACTCGACGATGGAGGCTGAATACATCGCTGCCAACGATGCTGCCAAAGAGGCTGTCTAGATGAAGAAGTTCATAACTGAACTTGGAGTGGTTTCTTCCATCGAGCATCCAATACCTCTGTATTGTGATAACAATGGAGCTGTGGCTTTGGCCAAGGAACCCAGGTCCCATCAGTGATCCAAGAATATTCTGAGGCGGTATCACCTGATCCGGGAGATAGTTGATCGCCGGGAGATCGAGGTTAGGAGTGTTGACACGAAGGACAATACAACGGATCCACTCATAAAGGCCATACCCCAGATACAATTTGAGAGACTTTTCGGGATGTTGGATACGAGATACTACAACAACTGGCCTTAGTGCAAGTGGGAGATTATTAGTTATATGTGTGCTCTAGAGGCCATTATTGTACATGTGATGTATATTATAGTGGATGCTTGGATATATAGAGAGAGGACTTTCTTGCTCGACATGATAGTATGCTATCTGGTTGCTCTATGTCTTAACATGTAGACTTGTATTGTGATAGTGTCTTGCTCTCACATGTTAATAAAGCTCATAGGATGTGTAGTTGACTACCAGGACTATGATGCAGATCATACTAGTGGGGCCAAGGATAGTCCACAAGTACATCCTATAATTGTTCCTAGTCGAAGGTGTATCGAGACAGGGTATCGATATTCAAGAGTAGACTAGCGTATATGCTTCTTGACCCATATGATGGGCGATTGATGATCCCACATCCATTAGTGTTTGACATCAAAGATGGTATACGGGTGCTCAGTGGAGACTGGATACACTGAACGGACTGACTGAGAACTCCTAGTTGGTATTATACCTATCGTCAGATAGCAGTTCTTTGGTAACACTGGTACAGGTTAGTCTGTAGACCCGAGATCGTCATAGTGTCTTGTGTGATTTCCACCGTGCTTTGATTTTCACCTTACCACGTTTAAGAGAACGTGTAAAACGGTGGCTTTTAGGTACAGTCCCGAATCACATGGAGGCAATGAGCGATAGGAGGGGATTCGTCTCTCCCGGTATTGGGGGTTGATGTTGTGCCGTGTTCGATTGCCCATAACAAGAAGTCCCTGGCCAGGGCTGATACAGAGATTTACTGATAAGTGTTATCAGTAGTTTCTCGACCCGTTATGAGCCTCATATCAGCACGACTTATCGGTTACTGCGGTCTGACGTTTACCACCCCTAGACTAGATATGTGACATATCAGACCAAAAGACCGGACTGTACGGTAGTGTTACTGATAGGCTTTACAGGAGTATGAGTAGGCTTGCTTGTTGATCTTCTGATCGCTCAATACCCGGGTAGCCATTACGTCCAGCTAGTACCGCTGACGGCTTATGGGTGCCTGATATGATCATCACCTACTGCCGGCGTATTGACGAGTCTTTAGAGTTCTACAAAGAGGTTTTACTGGCTCAGGAAAAACGAAGTAGGAGCACATATGTGATATGTGCGGGATCGAGATTAATACGAGTATGTGATACCGTATTCTCTTCTCACGATTTATGTTATCGGTCGGTTATATGAGATATAGCCGGGTTATCGAATCAAGTGTTGATTCGATAAGTTGATACAAATAATATTAGTCGGTCATATGAGTTATAACCGAATTATTAAATCAAGTGTTGATTTAATAATTTAATGTATAATTATATATTTGATATATTAATTTACATTAACTAGTATTAGCTCACTTAATCATTTCTTTTCTCACTTATGCATTTAATATATATGTGATATATATTAATTGTATTTCTTTTTGTGTCATGCTTGATGCCACATGCTACATGAGTGTATGAGACTTACACCATGCTAATGATAATGTAGGGTTTATTTATTTAGAGTAAATCAAATATTAGTTGGAAATTAGTCACATGGATTAGTTTAGTGGAAGCTTGTAGAACCATTGACTTAGTCCACTAGTTTTGTCTTGCACTAGATATTTATTAACCCAACAATTATCTAAACCCATGGTTAAGTCTTTACATGAGTTATATAAGATATTTCTCACCCATGGTTTCCATTCACTTTCTCATCCATTATTTGCTTCATCTTCCTCTTTCTCATGAGAGAGCTCTCTGGGTTTTGAGAGATAAAGAAAAATAGTGAGAAAAAGATTTCTAAAGTGAGAAAAAATCCTACTTCATCATCCTCTACTAGATTAGCCATTTAGTTTAGGGTGTTAGCTTCACTAATCCCTAATTAGTGAAAAGGTAGCTTGGTATAGTGTCTCCACGACGTTGATCATCTTCGGCCTTGAAGGAGAAACTTACCACAACCCTAATATTGATTGTACCAGATGGATTCGGAGAATTAATAATACACAACGATGCTTCTAGGAAGGGGTTAGGCTGCGTCCTGATGCAACATGGGCAAGTGGTGGTGTATGCTTCACGCCAATTGAGAACAGATAAGAAGAATTACCCGACTCATGACCTGGAGTTAGTCGCAGTAATTTTTGCCCTGAAAATTTGGAGACATTACCTTTTGGGAGAACATGTTGAAGTATTTATGGATTATAAAAGTCTGAAATACGTTTTCACGCTAAAGGAACTCAACATGAGGCAACGCAGGTGGTTAGAACTTACAGATGACTACGATCTCGATTTACAGTGTCATTCCAGAAAGGTGAATGTGGTACCTGATGCACTCAGTCGAAAACCAGCAGCCATTATGTTGACTTGCTGGAAAGAGATTCTAGAAGATTTCCGGACGTTTGATCTGGAAGTGATAATACCAAGGAAGTACGAGCAATGTTGGCAACTACAAGTACATTCTTCTCTAGTGGATCACATCAAAACTGCACAGTCTGAAGATCCACAATTAAAAAAGTTTTGAAGTCAAGTGGAGGCGAGATTGAGGACAAACCTGTTGATTCATGATGATGGATCCTTAAGATTTTGTGTGTACCCAAAGGCGATGTTCGTTAAGAAGTATTGAAGGAAGTGCATAGTTCAGCGTATTTAGTACACCCGGGAAGCACTAAGATCTACAGAGACTTGAAGCAACATTTTTTGTAGAACGGAATGAAGAGAGAGAGATCGTCCGACATGTGTCAAGATGCCTGATATATCAGCAAGTAAAACTCGAGCATCAAAGAACGGAGGGCTCCTGCAACCACTTCCTATTCCTCAGAAGAAGTAGGAACACATCGCCATGGACTTCGTGATGGCTCTGTTTACCGCCGAAAATGGGGACGAACTGGGATAGAACGTCTTGTCTGAATTTAGGGGCAGATGCTATATGGAACATATCCGTCTGTTGGATATGTATGCCTTAGAGGCCTGTATTGTATAGGATGCTAGGGATATGTATGTACTTGACAGTCTTGCTCAGTTATATAGTATGCTATGTGAGTTGTCTTTATCTGAACATGTGTACTTGTTTTTCTTACTGCTTTGTATTACTTATACATGTTGATAAAAACTTGTTACAATAGTATACTATTTTGGTTTGTCTTTATCTTAACATGTGCATATGTTATACTTGATATCACATATGGCTCGTACATGTTGATAAAGCTCGTAGGATTTTTCTTGATTACCAGCGTTATGATGGCGATCATACTTGTGGGAGCTGGGTAGTCCATAAACATATCCTTAAAGGTCCCAAGTCGCAGGAGTATCGAGACCGGGTATCGATATTCCAGAGTAAACTTGTGTATACATTTCTAGACCCCGACGAGGGGCGGTGGTTGGTCCTACAGCCATTGGTGTGACCACTTAAGATTGTATATAGGTGCTCACCGGGGGTGAGTACACTGGACGGACTTGCCAAGAACCTCTAGATGGTATTATACCTATCGTCAGATAGCGGTTCTCAGGTGACATGAGTACATGTTAGTCTTTAGACCTGAGATCATCATTTGTCTCATGTGAGTTCCTACTATAATTTGATCACTACCCTACCATGGCTCTGCTGAATCGTGCAAACAAGTTTTGGTTGGGTACAGTCCCAAGCCACATGGAGGCAGTGAATGATTGTCAGGGATTCTTCTCTCCCGGTATTGAGAGTTGATATCGTACTGTGTCCGGTTGGCCAGAACCATAAGACCTTGGCTAAGGCAGTTGAGATTTACTGATGGTCAGATCAGTAATTTCTCGGATTGATCTTGATCCATATCAACATGACTTATCAGGTCAGTAGGGGTCTGACGTTACCATCCTCTAGATCCGGTATGCGATACTCTCAGAAGAAAAGACCGGACTATATGAAGATTGTCACGGATAGGTTTAGTAGGGGTTCAGATGAGCTTTCTTGTCGGCCTTCCTTTCGATAGGTACCTGGGTAGCCGTTACGTACAGCTAGTGCCGTTGACGTGCTTATGATCAAACCCACTTCCAGCATAATGCCGAGTCTTTAGATTCCTACACAGAGGGGTTCTCTGGTTCAGAAGAAATGATGTAGTGACTGTATTTTGATACGTGTAGGGTTCCGATCGAATGATAATACTAGCCGGCTTAGGATTAAGCTGGATTATTAAATCGGGTGTTGATTTAATAATTTACCTATGCATATTTCGATATGTATATTCTAGTGTTATCCGGGATTTCGATCGGACGGTTGATTATACTAGCCGGCTTAGGATTAAGCCAGATTATTAAACCAGGTATTGATTTAATAATTTACATATATACATTTCGATATGTATATTCTAGTATTTTATTCTTTGTATTATTCTACCTCTTTGGGTATTTTATTTTGATACGAATACGGGTATATATATACGGTAGAGTGTATTCTGTATTTATACAGAACACATTCTACAAGGAGGACATCTCATTTCCATGGTTTTTCTTTTGTAGAAAATTGAAATGAGGTGGAGGGGTGAGGTGGCAAGGAGAATGGTGTGAAGTACGGTTGAATAGGGTAGACAGATGAATTTATAATTCATTTGTTTACACTATTCAAGTATTATTGGATTTTATATTTGCAAAATCAATTTTGAAAAAATCATTCTTGCATTATTTTGTTGTGATGAGTTTTTCATTCTAACCATTCTCTTTCTCTCTCCATTCTTGAGCTCCTTCTTCCTCTTCACCATACACTCTCATGAGTTGAGAATCAAGGGTAAAGAGAGGTACAAAAAATACTCGAACAACATATTACATCACTAAACACTCTATATTAGCAATCTAGAGCCTTTAGTTGCTCCACTAGGTTTTTGAGTGGAGCTAGAGCCATGAACCACATCCCTCGGGTGGATCATCTTCGACGGAGGAAGACCGGAGATCAAGCTCGATCACGGAGTCCCCAAGGAGCTAAGGAAGAGGGTAGAAGACCGAAGGACATGGATCATTCGGTATAACCCTTTTTCAGAGTAGATAAACTTCTCATGTTCACTAGTTTAATATTTGGTTAGATTCTAGGTAGTCGTTTCTAGCGCCTTGTTTTTTAAAAATCAAAGTTTTTCGTTCCGCATTGGCCGCGGTTGGCGGCTAGAGCGCTAGGAACGCCAACATGGTATCAGAGCCATCCAAACATTAGAAACTAGTAGCAGAAATGTTTTAGTTTCAAAATCGAAAAATTACGATTTTCAAAATCCGCTCTCTGTCCAAAAATTTTTTGGTCTCTGAAATTTTTTTAAACAAGTGCATTGGCTTTCTCTTGACATGATTGTGACATAAGATGAAAACGAGATCATTCCTCTTTAAAAAAAACGGGCCAAAACCTCAAAATCCCCGATTCTGGCGGTTTACTATTCATGTTTGGTCCTCATTTTCATCCAGTATCTTGGGTTTTGGAAATTGGTATTTTTGGTCTTGTTTGATTTACCCTAGATTTCACTTAGGGTTATCTTTGCATTAGGGCAACTTGAAAAGTTTCAAGACTTGAAATTTTGCATCGTTGATATCTGTGATGTTGTGTATGTTTTTTCAAATGTTGTCTATTTACTATATGTCATTTAGATGGGGTTGCACATATTTGCGTCTGCTGCTGTGATGTTTATATCTATGATGGTCTATTTGGATTGTCGTGTTGGATAGCCCCCACTGCAATGTTTGTAGTACAATTTTGATTTATTTGTATATTCATTATTGCGGGATGAGCGTCCGACATGTGGACTGTCGTTTCTGCCAGTTTGTATATTCTTTTATTAGGGCACGACCGGGTTGAGATCGATGTCACCATTATATATATTTTTCTTTTCTGTACTAGAATTACCCCGCAGAGGAGTGCTCGAATAGCTGGGTTCTAGAGGGCAACGGGCCTCCATCTCATGGCGTTGAGACCAGGGGGCCTTACTCTAGAATTGACGGGCTATTCACCGCACTCGTATGAGGTATAAGATAACCCACAGATGGGTGCTCAAGTTACCGGATTTCATGAAGTGCTGGGTGGCCTATTCACTTCATTGATTGGGGTTGCCTCACTTCCAGGATTGACGGGTAACTTGCCGCGCTCGTAGGGGTCTTGGTTTTACATTGCACAGGCTATCCACACAATCGGGGAACGTCGAGTTTCATTTACGGCTCAAATGAAATCCGGAGCTCCTAGATTATCCGCTATTCCATGTTGGGTATCGCTACTCTGTGATGTTGCTTATATATTATGCTTGGGACGAATGGTTATATAAATATTTATATATACTAATAGATATTGTATATGTTTTGCATCCACGCTATTCCAGCCCTTACTCTACCGTTAGTTAAGTAACCTAACGGTACACGACGGGGCTCCGTGGCGAATGCGGATGGCATATAGGTATATTTTATTTTCGTTCTTTTCTGGTGTGAGGAATTAATTGATGGGACCGCATTAATTTTAATTAATGCAAGCCAAAAGAAACCTAAAAGATATTGTTGGAATTTTTTTCCGAAAAACCATAGTCATATTCTTTCGCTTTGCATAGTGGTATTCGGTTAGGAATATCCAGCATCTCATTTGAGGAGGCAAGAGCCTAGATCCCATCATGGGGAGTGACTTATTGAGAAAAAGTTTATGTTGTTATGGATTACTTGGTTTTTTTCAAAACCACTAGTTTTCAAAAGCGGAGCCTAAACCACTCTTTTTCAAAACTACTCGGTTCCTTCAACGATATCAAGTTCATTACGTTAAAGGTTTTTCGCCAAAAACCAGCCGTAACCCTCCGTCATTTCAGATTAGTATTACTTAGTATTCGTGCTACGTGTTTTGACCTTGTTAAGGCGTAGTGTTCGGTAGCTATGTAATACTTTTCTGTTGCACTATGATACGATTATCTAGGACAGTCGCACGGTCATTTTGACCTTGTCAAGGGCTCGTTTGGGTGGGTTTAGATTAATCTAGGATAATGACGGGTTGAACTTAACTAGCGGCTTATGACATTTTGACCTTGTTAAGGTCATAGGCCGTTAGGGGCAAAAATCGCATCGGCAGTTTCGAATATACATGAAACTTGCTAGTGTTGCATACCTTCTGGAGTGTAGTAACTAGAGTGGCTTCTATCTAGGTTATCATGTGATGATAGTTGGGTCCTGATCCCACTGATGAGTAGGATTACTTTTGAGAGATATTTTCACTTCACAATTAGCTAACCTATTAGATGTCTAGGAAGGTATTAACGAGACTATGCCTCTGCGGAAACGAGGTTTATTTTAATTAGGTCTGTGCGAGAGCATGAGGAACCTCCTTCGGAGTACCAACGCCCACCTGGCTGAACGGTTAGTGAACTTGTAAGGTGTTAATGATCTCGACTATTCTCCTTTTAAGGTTTGGAGGAGAATTTGAGGAAACAGTACGAGCTATCTTGATTAGATAAACTAATAATCAATCTAATCATGCAAGAGTGCATGCTTAGTGTTTATTTTCTCTCTCTCTCTAGGTAGCAACCATGTCATGTCCTAATCAAGATAATAAAATGTTTAACTTGACCGAACCCGCTTATTACACTGGGGTGGGGAACGTCGGTTCGGCTCTAACTTGTGACAACTGTCACGAGTATGGGCTAGGGAAAGAGAACTGTAAATTCCAGATGACCTTATTGATGGAGAAGCATTCTAATGTATCTTCTTCAGGTGTATTTGTTATTGAAAACTGTTTTTCAGTCAACCCTACCTCCTGGGTACTAGATACCAGATCAGGATCTCATATATATAATTTATTATAAGGACTGAGAAAAAGTAGAATGGTTGGACCGGGTGATATGTCCCTCAGAGTAGGGAACGGAGCATAAGTTGATACTGCTGCCGTCGTAGAATATCACCTAGTATTGCCAAGAAGCAATACTATGATTTTGAACAACTGCTACTATATACCTTTCTTGCTCTGCAACATCATATCAGTTTCTTTACTTGATAAAGATGGATATACCTTTGTTCTAGATAGAAATATCATGAACATTTACCTTAATCAGGTATTGGTTGCAGAAGGTACACTGTGTAATGAAACATACGTTCTCAATCAAAATACAGTTTTCAATATACAAAACACATGTAAGAGGAAGAGTTCATATATGAATGAAGTATACTTGTGGCATTGTAGACTTGGTCATATCAATGAGAAAAGACTATCTAAATTACATAAAGATGGATATTTAAATATGTTCGAATTTTCATCTTATGAAACTTGTCAGTCTTGTCTCAAAGGAAAGATGACTGAAACTCCATTCACCGGGCATGAAGAGAGGGCTACAGAGCTCTTGGGATTCATACACAGTGATGCATGTGGTCTGATGTCTATACATGCAAGGGGTGGGTTCTCGTATTTCATTACATTCATTGACGATCTCTCTAGATTCGGATATGTATTTCTCATGAAACACAAATCTGAAGCTTTTGAGAAGTTCAAAGAATATAAGAGCGAAGTAGAGAACAAAACTGGAAAAAGTATTAAGATCCTTCGTTCTGATCAAGAAGGGGAGTACTTGAGCACAGAATTCTTTGATTTTCTAAAAGAGAATAGTATTCTCTCTCAACTTACTCCTTCGTATACACCACAACACAACGGTATATCGGAGTGGAGGAACCGTACCCTATTGGATATGGTTCGCTCCATGATGAGTAATGCCGAGTTACCTCTTTCGTTTTGGGGGCATGCGCTTCAGACAACGGCATTCCTATTGAATCAAGTTCCATCCAAATCAGTGTCTAAGACTCCATATGAAATATAGAGTAGAAAGAAACCATATCTTAAACGTGTTAAGATATGGGGTTGTCCGGCCTTTGTTAAAGTACAAAATCTGGACAAACTCGAGGCACAATCAGTTTTATGTAAGTTTGTGACATATCCCAAGAATTCATATGGATATATATTCTACCATACCAAGGAACAAAAGGCTTTTGTTTCTCAGTATGCCAAATTTTTAGAATGGCAGTTTCTTGCAAAAGAAATTAGTGGGAGTGCGGTAGAACTGGATGAAGTTCTAGAAGCACAAACTACAACTAAAGATTTGGTAGAACCAGAGAATTCAATAGAACCCGACGAACCTTAGCCACTCCGCAGGTCTAGTAAGATTTCTCATCCGCCCGAGAGATACTATGGTTTTCTTATAGATAGGGATCGAGAGGATTGCATCTTGGAAGAAAATGATCCTACTAATTTTAAGCAGGCCATTACCAGTAAGGACTCTAATAAATGGCTGGATGCTATGCGATCCGAAATGGAGTCCATGTACACCAACAAAGTTTGGACTTTGGATGTTTCTCTTTCTGTGGTAAAACCCGTTGGATGCAAGTGGATCTTCAAAAAGAAGATTGGTGCAGATGGACAGGTGGAAACCTATAAAACTAAACTTGTTGCAAAAGGTTTTCTTCAGAGACCAGGAGTGGACTATGATGAAACCTTTTTTCCAGTGGCTATGCTGAAATCCATTCGGATCCTACTTGCCATTGCTACCTTCCTTGAGTATTATATCTGTCTTATGGACGTAAAAACGGCTTTTCTAAATTAAAGTTTAGAAGAGTGCATTTATATGGATCGGCCGGAGGGATTCATAGACAGTGGGAGCAGCAGGAAGGTGTGAAAGTTTCTTAAATCCATTTATGAATTAAAGCAGGCATCGCGGAGCTGGAACATCTGTTTTTATGAGACAGTCAAGGAATTTGACTTCATCAAAAACGAGAATGAGCCTTGTATATATAAGAAGATTGTAGGAAGAACTGTCTATTCCTAATCTTTTACGTGGACGACATTCTCTTGATAGGAAATGACATTCCTATGCTACAATCGGTCAAGCTGTTCTTGTCACAAAGATTCTCCATGAAAGACCTGGGTGATACCTCCTATATTATGAGGATTAAGATCTACAGATATAGATCCAAGAGATTGTTGGGACTTTCACAGTCCAGGTATATAGAGACCATACTAAAGAGATATAGTATGGAAGATATAGTATACGGTATAGTGCTCATACGAACTCTCTCCTCATCAGTCGGTAAAGGACTCGATATTCCAGATTAGACTTGTGTATACGTTTTTAGACCCCGACGAAGGGCGGTGTTTAGTCTCACAGCCATTGGTGTGACCACCTTATATTGTATACATGTGCTCACTGGGGTGAGTACACTGGACGGATTCGCCGAGAACCTTTAGATGGTAGTATACATATCGTCAGATAGTAGTTCTCAGGTGACATGAGTACAGGTTAGTCTTTAGACCTGAGATCATCATTTGTCTCGTGTGAGTTCCAACTGTACTTTAATCACTACCCTACCACGGCTCTACTAAATCGTGCAAATAGGTTTTGGTTGGGTACAGTCCCGAGCTACATGGAGACAGTGAGTGATTGTCAGGGATTCGTCTCTCCCGGTATTAAGAGTTGATATCTTTTCATACCATAATATTGCAATATTATATTCCCCATTCTTATGTATTTTACAAATAAACAGGTGCTTTTGACCCATGTCTACTACATAGTACAGGTTACAGGTTCTTGGAGCAAAACAGTGAAAAAGACAAAAGACGAAACAAAAGAGGGACTTTTGACCAACAAATAGAAGGATCTTAGTCAAGCCTAGATGAAGAACAGTTCACAATGTATAAGGCAACGCAAGGTCCAAGATGTCAAAGTAAACGGTTAAAAGACCACTACAAGTTTTCACTGAAAGATATGGAGAAGACCTAGAATCCAAATGGAGAAAAGAACCAAAGAATCAGAAGCCAAAAAAGACCCAGAAGTAGACCCCAAATTTCAGACTTCAATGCCACTATTGGGCCGCGGAACCGCGGCCCAACCCCTACCCATGCCGCGGTTCCGCAGCCATCTTGTGCCCGTACTAGGAGAATTTTTTACCAAAACTTGAGTCTACTCTGACTAGGTCTTCCTATGGGTATTTTGGTAAATGCAGACGTGCGAATCAATTATAACCTAGGGTTTCTATGTCCTATAAATAGAACCCAAATCATTGTATTTTCTCATGCCTCTTTTCATCAATAAAATTTCAGATTTTCTTTGAAGTTGGAGAGCATCAATTCGTAAGTAGGTTTAATTTCTGCCCTAGTTTTAGTTTTAATTTCTGCCCTAGGTAATTTCTCTTCTTGCCCTAGTTTAATCTAGTTTAGAATTTCTTTTAATCTGTAGTAGATCTTTCATCTCTTAAATCAAAACAAAATAAAAATTATGTCTTTCGTAGATCCCTCAATGAGCGAGTAGTTTCTTCGCTTGTTAGGGTTAGGAATATGGAAGGGTTTGAGAGATGAAGATCTCTCATCTCTTTTCTTTGCCAATCTCTTATGAACATTAGGACTCCATGCATACTTTCATCTTCCGCTCCCTACGGCACTCTACCCACGAGGTAACGGTGATACCGTAGTATAAAAGACCGGATCTGTAAGTTTTCATGGAGGTTAGGGTAAAGATTAAGAAAGGAAGGACAAGGATCTAGAGGAAGAAACATCTTCCCAATCATCCTAATCCCCTTTATTAATATTTACCATAACCCCTAATATGATATCTAATTTAAGGCATTGGAAAGAGGTGTAGATTTTTATTTACCAAACTTTACCTAAACCTAATCCTAGCAAGTTTCCTAATCCTAGTATAACACAACTTAGTTTTTAGATTTAATTAAAAGATCCAACACCCTTTGGAATTAGCTCGTAAGAACATTTATGAAATTTACAACATCCTTGTGGACCGACCCGTATTCACCGGCTAGCTACCAAGCGACGCCGTTCTTGATTGCGGTAATATATTTTTGATCGATAAAATCTCTCTAAATCAATATCGCGCCGTTGCCGGGGATGGCGTGTTATTTTTTTTGCAATTTCGGTTAATATAAAATGAAAAAAAATCATAAAAATCTGAAAAATCACAAAAAAAATATAAAAATATATCATCTGTTGTTTTTGGAAAGGGTATTTTTGTGAGATTTTTGCAGGATCTACAAACAACTTCGGATCTGGAACAATTCAGAAAGCGAAACAGAAAACATCTAATCCTAACCAACAGAGGAATATCCTAGCAGAGCACTGAGGAAAATTTGGCATCTGATCCGCCTACCTGACCGCGAACCGCCGCATCAGGCCTATAGGACCGCGGAAACGCGGCACTTTAGTGACGTCATCTTCACAGAATTTTTTTGGGGAACTGTGCAGTCAATTTGACCGCGGAAACGCGGTGGGAACCAGCTTTAGCCGCGGAAAGGCGGCGCAGTGGTGACGACATCCAGTAAAATTTGCTCTGTAAGATCCTCTGTTTTTTCTCTGGAAATCTAAATATATCTTTTCTGAAAAGTGGAACTGCAGAATTTTGTGCGCTTTAAAAATCTCTCCCCTTCCAAATAACAAATCTTGTGCAGGATTTTTGCGCCTCACATAAGATAGAAATTGATTGCAAGTAATATTTTTCTGTTTTGCGTATCTTTGATTGAAAATCTTTTTGCACAAATTTCCAAATAAAGAGCAAACGGAAAAAGGAAATTTTTTTTTACAACTTGCAAATTTTTTTTTTGCCGCTAAGAAATCCTTGCACCACCCAACCTTCTTTCTTTTCCCCTTTCTTCTATCATGGGTACCCCACATCATAAATCTCTTTCCGAACTTTGGTATCCCGAACCTATCTTTGCCTCGTACGTCAATTGTTTCGGTCGATTTAAAGAAGATCCCTCCGTGCTTAAAATTTCTTTGAAAGAGCAAATAGAAGCGTCTAGGAGAAACAGTTCGACTTTACAACCCACTTTGTGTCAACCTTGTCAACCTTCACCACCTTCATACATTGACACCACTTTTCCAAGTCCTGCTGTAACTCCTAAACCGATGTCCAATGTTGAGCATATTGCTCAATCTCGTAGACAATCTTTCATCCCTATCAACTCATCTAGTTCTAGGGACCAACAAGTCCATTCGCCTTTTTATCCACATGTTGACCCTACTCTTGTCCATCCATCCAATTCCTACCAGTCATACCAGACTTTCCCACCTTCACTAGACACTGTTTCTACACAGCCTTTTGGGAGTTTCATGTATCCAAACAATGTCGAATCTTTTACCAAAACCCCCTCACCACCCATGTCTAGTTTGGAACAGTCGTTGGAAGCTTATATTGCCGCAACAAACAAAATGACCAGGAATGTGGAAGCGTCCATGGCCGCCCTTATGCAACCTGCTGAACCGGTAGCTAGTTTTCAACTAGCTTCAAATTTTTCAATGTATGGGGAGGCGGTTGGACAGAGTGAGAATTTGAGAGGAGCGAGTGAGTTCTACACATTCCTAAATCAGACCTACCCATACCCAATTGAAGCCCACAACTCCGTTTTTCCATAGATTGCCCCAAATATTTCACCAGTTGAAAATAAAAACGAGTTATGTGATTTTGTAGTGTTTGATTTGCCAGGTTGTGAAGAACCCATTTCGAGTGAAACCACACTTAACCCTTTTGACCTTTACATCTCCACTCTAGAATCTAAATCGATAAATATCCATGCTTTTGATGAGGTGTCAGAAAATATTGATTTTCACTTGATTGAGGATATAGACGCTGGGAATATTTTGGATGATAAACCAGTAGATATGATTGAAATTTTATGTCCAATTCATCATCCCGAGTCATTAGATTTTTCTCCCGAACTTCATATGCGTCTTGATTTTGATGATAATGGCATGGATGAGTTAAATTTTGAGGAGAATTATGAGGATAGTATTGAGGAGAGTATTAAGGATAATATTGAGGTTGAACCATTTTTATTTGATGTGTCGGATTTTCCAATTCATCCTCCTGAACCTTTAACTATTATATCACCCTCCCTCCTTTCCATCGTTCCGACCACGCAAAAGATCACGCTTGATGACTGTGAGCTTGAAAAATTTTCCTTTGAATCTGACACAGTTCTCCCAGCCGATAACACTTACGAGTGTTTCACTTTTTCGGACGATGTTGAATTCTCACCGCCCGAGTTTGAGTCTTTTGAATTTTCAGATGAGTTAGTTGAACTATCAGACTCGGTTGCTTACAGTCGTTTCGAACCATTGATGAAATCTTTCCAGTTCGAGACAATTTACTACGGTGAGAATACGACTATCCCTAATTCACTCCTTTTTGTCCTTCCTATCGTTCCGAGCGTGCAAGTGACCGTTACGCTTTCATCTCCTATACCAAGTTCGACGTACCCATGTTTTTTTATGAATCTTGAGGGATTTGACCCCATTTCTCGACGGGTTGATCGATTAGCGCAATCACTTTTAACACCTCGGTCATCACATATTGCGCTAATTTATTCTCTCAATTTACACCCTCAAGATCGTACTCCACTTCTTTCTCTTTTCCGCTATTCTTCTCCTCCACCGAGACCATATTCTACCTTTCTTCCTACACGGTCTTGTGTGCTTCTCATTTCCTTTCTTTCCACTCCATTCTTTCACCAACTCTACCATTACCACCATAAGATTTTTGAATGGTTGGTGCTAACCTTTGGCTTGTGTAAGGCCAAGCTTAAGTTTGGGGGGAACCTTGTTGTATATATATATTTTTTCTTTTAACAATAAAAATAAAAAAATAAAATAAAATTTTAAAAAAAAATTATAAATAAATAAACAGGGGAGTGCCGACAATTTTGACCCTCTTGGTGTAGCATGACAGTGAGGACACTGTCCAGTTTAAGTTTGGGGGTATGCTCGGTACGTTTTCTTCCTTCGCATTCATGTGTATATTTTTGCATTTGCATACTTATTTCAAAATCTATAAAAAATTAAAAAATTTCAAAAATTATAAAAAAATTAATGTATTCAATTTTGGCCTTATTTGACTAGAGTTTGACAAATAGGTTAACTGGCTAGGAACAACTAGATCTTAGACTTAGTAAATTAAAAACCCTAAAAATAAACTTTCTTAAAGTTTAACGGTAGAAAGTATATGTCTTTGTAGTTTATTTAGAAATAGGCAAATTTTGAGACTTCTTGGGCTAAGTTGAAACAAAGGAAAAGTATTGATATTTTTTATTAGAGTATAAGTTTAAAAAATAATTCCTAGCTTAAGTCTAGATTCTGAAAATGTATACCCTACAAATTGCACAAACACGCACCTTGCAACTTGGAATAGTAGAGGAGACCTTGAAATGCTCTTGTCTAAAGTCCTTAGTACAATGAAAATAAAAGAAAAAAAGTGTGAATAAAAAAAATGAATACTGGTTTTTGTGATTACTTAAGGCTGCAAAAATAGAAAAATATTTAGCGAAGGTGCTTCATCACCTAGTGCCTTAGACCAATTGGTTTGGGAGACACTGCTAAAAAGCCTTGGGTGTTGCAAGACTAGGAAGTACGCTTTAAAGTGCAAACGCATTTTGTAATCGGTCGTTGGTACCTCAAGAAGTATTAACGGTCGCATGAAGGATGTGTAAGCAAAATTCACCAATTAATAAGTGCTTTGGACAACGGACAAGAGTATGATTGCTTGATTTGAATTTCCAAGTGTAGCGGTGATATATACACACACGTGGGGATATGTGATTGGAATTTAGATGAGAGATAGGAGTGAAGAATAGAACTTGTATCTTTAGTAGAGTTGATAGAAATTCCTAAGTGGAGATGGAACCCTAGAAGGAAAACTTAAGAAATGCCGAAAGCTAAGTAAGTCTACAGGATATATATAATTTTAAGTTAAATAATGAGAAAGTGTGAAGAATATGGGTGGATAATTTACGAGTTGACGATAATAGAATTCCTTGTTGGAAAACCTAATTGGAGAATTAAAGTCGAAAAAGCCAAATTGATAGGATTTTGTGGGTGTAATCCGCTGAAAACCCTAGAAGACAACACTCCTCCTACTAGGGACACCTAGAGGTTTAACGGCTTGTTGCACGAGCTCGGTGCAATCGCGTTTCCCTGCGAAAGTGCGGTTAGATTTTTGTCGAGAATAAAACTAAGTTTGCTCGAGGACGAGGAAAAGATAAGTTTGGGGGTATTTGTTCATACCATAATATTGCATTATTATATTCCCTATTCTTATGTATTTTACAAATAAACAGGTGCTTTTGACCCATGTCTGCTACATAGTACAGGTTACAGGTTCTTGGAGCAAAAATAGTGAAAAAGACAAAAGACGAAACAAAAGAGGGACTTTTGACCAACAAATAGAAGGATCTTAGTCAAGCCTAGATGTAGAACAGTTCACAATGTACAAGGCAACGCAAGGTCCAAGATGTGAAAGCAAACGGTTAAAAGACCACTACAAGTTTTCACTGAAAGATCTGGAGAAGACCTAGAATCCAAATGGAGAAAAGAACCAAAGAATCAGAAGCCCAAAAAGACCCAAAAGCAAACCCCAAAATTTCAGGCTTCAATGCCACTATTGGGCCGCGGAACCGCGGCCCAACCGCTACCCTGCCGCGGTTCCGCAGCCATCTTGTGCCCGTACTCGGAGAATTTTTTACCAAAACTTGAGTCTACTCTGACTAGGTCTTCCTATGGGTATTTTGGTAAATGCAGACGTGCGAATCAATTGTAACCTAGGGTTTCTATGTCCTATAAATAGAACCCAAATCATTGTATTTTCTCATGCCTCTTTTCATCAATAAAATTTCAGATTTTCTATGAAGTTAGAGAGCATCAATTCGTAAGTAGGTTTAATTTCTGCGCTAGTTTTAGTTTTAATTTCTGCCCTAGGTAATTTCTCTTCTTGCCCTAGTTTAATCTAGTTTAGAATTTCTTTTAATCTGTAGTAGATCTTTCATCTCTTAAATCAAAACAAAATAAAAATTATGTCTTTCGTAGATCCCTCAATGAGCGAGTAGTTTCCTCGCTTGTTAGGGTTAGGAATAGGGAAGGGTTTGAGAGATGAAGATCTCTCATCTCTTTTCTTTGCCAATCTCTTATGAACATTAGGACTCCATGCATACTTTCATCTTCCGCTCCCTACGGCACTCTACCTACGAGGTAACGGTGATACCGTAGTATAAAAGACCGGATCTGTAAGTTTTCCATGGAGGTTAGGGTAAAGATTAAGAAAGGAAGGACAAGGATCTAGAGGAAGAAATATCTTCCCAATCATCTTAATCCCCTTTATTAATATTTACCATAACCCCTAATACGATATCTAATTTAAGGCATTGGAAAGAGGTGTGGATTTTTATTTACCAAACTTTACCTAAACCTAATCCTAGCAAGTTTCCTAATCCTAGTATAACACAACTTAGTTTTTAGATTTAATTAAAAGATCCAACACCCTTTGGAATTAGCTCGTAAGAACATTTAGAAAATTTACAACATCCCTGTGGACCGACCCGTATTCACCGGCTAGCTACCAAGCGACGCCGTTCTTGATTACGGTAATATATTTTTGATCGATAAAATCTCTCTAAATCAATATCGCACTGTGTCCGGTTGGCTAGAACCATAAGACCTTGGCCAAGGAAGTTGATATTTACTGATGGTTAGATCAGTAGTTTCTTGGATTGGTCCTAAGCCACATCGACATGACTTATCGGGTCACTAAGGGTCTGACGTTTACCATCCCCTAGACCTGGTATATGATACTCTTAGACGAATAGACCGGACTGTACGGAGATTATCACAGATAGGCTCAGTAGGGGTTTAGATGAGCTTGTTCGTCAGTCTTCCTTTAGATAGGTATCTGGGTAGACGTTACATATAGCTAGTGCCGCTGACGTACTTGTGGTTAAACCCACCGCCAGTGTACTGCCAAGTCTTTAGAGTCCCACACAGAGAGTTTCCCTGGTTCATACGAAATGATGTAGTGGCCGTATTTTGATACGTGCAGGGTTCCGATCGAATAATAATACTATCCGGCTTAGGATTAAGCTGGATTATTAAATCAGGTGTTGATTTAATAATTTACATATGCATATTTCGATATGTATATTCTAGTGCTATCCGGGATTTCGATCGGACGTTTGATTATATTAGCCGGTTTAGGATTAAGCCGGATTATTAAATCAGGCATTGATTTAATAATTTACATATACACATTTCGATATGTATATTCTAATATTATGTTCTTTGTATTATTTTACCTTATTGGATATTCGTATTTTGATACGAATATGGATATGTATATAAGGTAGAGTGTATTCCGTATTTATACGGAAAAATTTTTAGTAGGAGGACACCTTATTTCCATGGTTTTTCTTTTATAGAAAATTGAAATGAGGTGGAGGGGTGAGGTGGCAAGGAGAATGGTGTGAAGTATGGTTGAATAGGGTACAAATGAATTTATAATTCATTTGTCTACACTATTCAAGTATGCTTAGATTTTATATTTTCAGAATCATTTTTGATAAAACCATGCTTGCATTATTTTGTTGTGACGAGTTTTTCATTCTAACCATTCTTTCTCTCTCTCCTTTCTTGAGTTCCTTCTTTCTTTTCACCCTACACTCTCATGAGTTGCGAATCAAGGGTGAAGAGAGGTAGAAAAAATACTAGAACAACACACTACATCACTACACACTCTAGATTAGCAACCTAGCGCCTTTAGTTGCTCCATTGGGTTTTTGAGTGAAGCTAGAGCTATGAACCATATCTCTCGGGTGGATCATCTTTGACGGAGGAATACTGGAGATCAAGCTCGATCATGGAGTCCCTAAGGAGCTAAGGTAGAGGGTAGAAGACCGAAGGACACAGATCATTCGGTATAACCTATTTTTAGAGTAGCTAAACTTCTCATGTTCACTAGTTTAATATTTGGTTAGATTCTAGGTAGTCGTTTCAAGCGCCAGGACTTTTAAAAGTTAAAGTTTTTCGTTCCGCATCGGCCGCGGTTGGCAGCCGCGGCGCTAGGAACTCCAACACCGTCCACATCTTCGAAGATACCAAGTTGATTTATGGCACGTATATTCGAGGTTTGGATGAATGCGACTGTTGCAGCAGGCTTATCAGATCCTCCTCATTTGTGAGGTTTTTTTTTTATTGCGGAGACGCTTTTTCCTGCAGGCACAAACTCCTTCAGTTAATTACATTATCGCCACGCGATAACAACTATCTCCTTCTCCATGTATATCACTTTGTGTCGTTATATATATATATATATATTTTGGGTTGCCCTTGGATTGTATACATAAACTAATATGTCGTCGTCTGTAGGGCGCGAATTAGTCCAAATCCATAAATATCAGATTTGGGTTGAATCTAGGTCATATGTTCCATCAGTTTAGGGTATATATCTAAGGATCGTTAGCCGTATATATGACTAAGATAAACTTAAATGATATGGTGTATAAGATCGTTAGTCGTATATGAGACTAAGATCAATTTGGAAATATAATTAAGGATTATCGATCTTGTTTTAGATTAAGATCGACTTAAACATTTTATTTTAAGAA
This sequence comes from Agapanthus africanus, assembly GCA_030015575.1. Classification (NCBI taxonomy): domain Eukaryota; kingdom Viridiplantae; phylum Streptophyta; class Magnoliopsida; order Asparagales; family Amaryllidaceae; genus Agapanthus; species Agapanthus africanus. Next base: position 57,382,040 of record CM057349.1, on the reverse strand, counting down.
CCGTTAGCCATATATGAGACTAAGATCAACTTAAATATAGTGAGCATAGGAGCTCTGTTGATTTAAAATCAAAGAAGTTTAAGTTCAGGGAACTTAGCCAATTTTGGGCTAAATGATGGGCTTTTATGTTACCCAGTAGTGCTAAACACTCAAATATATGCTACTCACGTATGCATCATGTGAGGTATTAAGTCGATGGCGCTCATGTGAATGACACGTGAGAAGCTGAGTCCTCAGCCTCTGTGCGTTCACGTATGCATCACGTGAGTCGCTCACTCTTAGACGCTCATGTGTATGGCACATGAGGCGCTGCCTGTTTGCTTCTTTTAGGCACTCACGTGTATATCACATAAGACGCTCACTTTCAGACGCTCATGTGTACGCCATGTGAGACGTTGAGTTTTCTTTTTCTTTTTGTTTGAGCGTTCACGTGAATGGCACGTGAGACGCTATTGCTTTCCTCTATTGAGCGCTCATGCGTATGGCACGTGAGACGCTTGCTTTCAGATGCTCACGTGTATGGCACGTGAGACGCTGAGTTTTCAGTTTTCTTTTTTAAGCGCTCACATGGATATTACGCGAGGCGCTTCTCCCATAGAGATTTAATCTCTATTTTATTTTTGAAACATAAGTTTCAGAGAGGTTTAAACTTCTGTTAATAGTATTTTGGCCATCAGCGATCACCAAGATCAATATGTAATGATCGGGGATCAAAGGAATGCATGTTCTTTAAGAACTTAAAGATCTTGTTCTTGTAAGATTTAAATTCTTGGCATGTTTTTACAGGAACTAAGTTCCTGGAGATAGGAAACTCCATCTTTCTTTCTTGTCTCCTTATATTTTTGATGGTTTGCAGAACACCAAAATTCTTCCCTGGATCTTAAGTTTAAGATCAAAATCTCTCTATGAGAATTAAATTCTCTTTTTTGGGGGACTTGTCTTATGGATCTTAGATCCATAGAAAGAACCAAGTTCTTATGATGGGTTAAACCCTCTTTTATAGATATGATAGATACAAGGAGATATATTTCTCCATCGTTTTTAACTAGGGTTTGAAAGGATGAAGATGATCTTCTAGGAAAATTCAATTCTTGGTTTTTTGTAGAAGCTTATGGGTCGTCTTCTCCCTTTGAGATTTAATTAATCTCATGGGTCCTTTATATAGGGCATGAGAAAAATCAATTAGTTTCAGAGAATTTTTCAGTTAAGAGATCTCGACTTGATTTCATAATCAAGTGGTGATTTTTAATCACTGTTGGATCTTAGATCCAAGGGCCCCATGTTTAACAGAGTACATCTTTCCTTTTTTTAACAAGATTGAAGGAAAATATTTTCTATATAGAATTTAATTCTATTCTCTGATTTGGACGGTGATTTTTTAATCACCATTGGATATTTTAATCCATGGGCTCTCTGTTTAACAGAGAAGATCTTTCTTGTTTTAAAAAAGATCAGGGAAATATTTTCCCAAATAGAATTTAATTCTATCAGAAGTGGCATCCACGTGCATGTCACGTGAGGCGCTGCCCTATATATGGCCGATAGCGCTTACATGCCTTGCATGTGAGACGCTGCCATATTATATGGCCTATAGCGCTCAAGTTCCTAGCATGCGGGTGTTGATATATATATAGAGAGAGAGAGATAAAGAGAGAGAGAACAAATGCGCCCCACCGCTACTCTCACGTGCCTTGTACATGGGTGAAACGATGTCCACCTCCTAAGCCGTCCGATCATCTTTGGGATGTGGGGATCCGAACCAACTCCACATCCCTATAAATAGGGCATTAAGCCTTAGGGATGCGCCTCCATTATCGTCTTCTTCCTTTAAGAATTTAATTCTCCTGCCATTGAAGCTTAGTTCTTCATCTTTCAAAATCTTTTGAACAGACCCGGTCTTGCTGAAATTTCCGGTAAACACCGATATTAGCATAGCTTAGCTCTCATGTTTGATTTTGGAAACTTATCCATTAACAGAGCTTTCGATTTGATATTCCCTTTGCCCCTTTGGAATTTTGGAGTTCTATTTTTTTTTTTGTAGATTCTTGAATCTGACGCTCGAGTTTAACTCCATTTTATTTCTTTAATGCCGATTTGTGCATTTTCACATTGGGGAATTTTGGAGTTTAACTCCGATTTAACACAGATCATAGATCCGATGCTTATTTTTAAGCACCCCCAATGGGGAATTTTGGAGTTTAACTCATCATTATCATCATCATCTTTTTATTTAAATAGATCTAGGCTCTGATAAAAAAGAATTATTATTATCCTTTTTAGGTCCTTTTGGAGTTCAACTCTAGAATTTATTTGAGAAGAATCTTTTTAGATCTTTTCAATGGACCTATGCTCCAATTTTTTTAATGAGCCACTATTTTGATTTTGTGGGTCTATTAGCTTTATATCTACTGACTCCACAGTTTGAACTTGTATCTCTTTGCTGACACTTCTTTTGTCTTCTTTCAGGTACAATGCCTAGTCGTCTGTATTCTTTCAGGGAGATTGTTTCCCATACTAACATCCGCTTTTATGAGCCTTCCTACATTGATGCCCAATGTGAGGCCATACTCCGTCGCTTCGAGAATCATTGTGGGTGGTTGCTTTCTCACCGGCCTTCCCTTTTACAAATGATTTTCATCATGTTCTGGAGTGCTACACCCGGTCTTGTCAGGGCGATGCTGTTTCATGCACTAGATCAGGCCAAAGATAAAGTGCACTCGGTCTATCTAATAGGCTTGATTTCCAAGAACTGAAGGGACCGTTCAATATATATCCTGTACCGGATCTATTAGCAAAAGGAAATTATATTCTCATATGCGAGGGCAGAAGATATCAGTGGCGACCCTAATACCTGTATTCATGAGCGGAAGCACAAGCAAATAGAGGATGCTGCCTGGGATGTCCTGCATGACCTTCTTTTTGAATTTCAAAATCCATGTACTAATTGTAGACTTTTGCCCCTCCTCTAGAATCTGGGAAATGCTGGTCTTTCGTTTTGCTATAGTTGCTTTGTTTTGGTATTCTTTCTTCAACTTTTGGATGTATAAATGAAGAAATTTCTTTTAGACTTTTCCAATTGAATTTTCTGTGAACTGTGTTTCCTTTCTTTTTATTTTCATTGAAATGACTTAGCTTAGTTTATTTACTCATTCAGGAGCGTTCAGTTTACCCTTCCCTTAGGTTTATGGATAAACTCATCCTAACGTTAAACACACATAACCTTTTTTTATCATAGGGGACCGTTAGGATCTTGTTACAGGGTTAAGTCCATCGTACCGTCGCGTTGGTTGATATTTCCTCGATGTGCATTCCCTTAGGTTGCGGCATGAGTAGCCACACATCTGTTATGTTTCTGATCCCTTCTGAGGCCGGACATGACATTTTCAAGTAATCTTTTTAGGTTGGAATATCCACATTAGCACCAGAAGATTCAGTGTTAGGCATCGCCATGGCGGTTTACCTTGAGGTTAGGCTCTATTTGGAGCCCCAGGAGAGTCACGACCGCGCCCTTTTGAGTTGGGATGACATCCAGTGGTCTTTTAGGATTTGTGTATATTGCCACCAAGACCCGAAGCTAGGAATAAGCCATCACTTCGCTTCATTTCTCCCCTTGGGTCCTTGACGCCGCCGGAATCGTATTTCACCGGAGTGAGTCGGATGTCCATGTAGTCTTTTTGCTATGCCATTAATTGGTAGAAATTTCGTGATATGATATGCGTTCTACTTGTTCTATTTACCACAATCAAGTCGGTTTCGCTTGTAGCTAGCCGATTGAGTACGGGTCATCCACTGGTAGATGGTTAATGCTTCGTTCTTATTTTAGACGAGTCAAGTAAAAATGTACAAGTTTGTTCAATTATATCCTAAGTGTTTGTATTTTTATGTTCAAGAGAGCTTGTTAGGGTTAGGGTTGGTTAGTAGAGTTAGGAATTAATCTTGTGCTTGTCTTGTGCCATCATTGAAATGATGTTGGAATAATCGGAAGTAACGGGGATTAGGAGGACATAGGAATTGTATTTGCGAGTTTAAGCAAGCTTTCTACGCTAAATCCATTCCTAGTGCCCCTTGTTCGTCCGTTCCATGCTCTTATTTTCAATTCTAGACCAAACACACAACAAGTCTCCAATTAGGTCACACTACATGTCACGTTGTAGTGCGCTTAAAGGAATTCTCGACTTAGGTCGCGGTTATACGTCACTTGTAGCGCACCTAAGAGAGAGGGTTGTGTTTGTTTGGTTTAGGTTCAAATTCAAGTTGTTTGGCGAAGAGAAGCACAACGGATTTTTCCATCTCTCATACCACCCTTCCTTAAACCTAACAAGTGAGTAATCTACTCACACATAAAAAGAAAATAAAACAAGAAGAAGAGAAGAAAGAATGGAAGAATACGATTAGAACAAAAATAGCAAGCTAACTACTTGGGTCCTCACCTAGTAAGGGACTCCATTGAGTATCATGAATTAAAAATAGAGATTAGAAGAGACGAAAAGAAGGACAATAAAACCAACAACTATTTTACAAACAAGTAATAAAAAATTATACTAAGAATTAAAATACAATGCAAGAAAATAAAGATACAGGGTAATAGAAAACTCTCATCTTCATTATTCATCTACTCAAAAACTCTCACTACATTTCAATAGAGAAGAGATGAAGAAGAAGAAAAAAACTACACTAATCTAACATTAATATTAAGGAAAGTAAAGCATGCTTGGTTGGGAACAAATCTGGAGTATATATAGGCAGAGAAGTGAAACCCTGAGGCTATATTTTGAGCCCATGTATAATTACAAAAACACCCATGAAAATTCATTGCGAGACACAATGATATGGTTGTGGATCCACCGCCAATAGGGGTAAATTTCGCTGAACTGCGGTCGTTTGGAGGAATTGGTGTGCCGTTTTTCGATTGCTTTCTCATGTTACTTTTTTCTTCTGTTTGACAGGTTCAAATTTGTAAAATAGTTCAAAAATATTCTCATATTCACAATGGTCCAAAATGGCAACTATTTTTGTCCTTTGGCCTTGATCTCCCTCGAGCTCCGTTACCACCTTGATCCTTATGCTGCTACCCTTATGTTCCGTGCTTGTCCTAGACACGAATGACCATCGCTTGATCTTGTCCCTTGTACTAGTAAGAGGCACCTGATGGGTGTGGATGACCGAAACCCGGATTTATCTGGTGTGAAATGCAATATTCTGGTGTGAACAAATACCCCCAAACTTATCCTATATACAAATGTGTGTAAGAGTGAACCTGTAACTTGTATTCATGTAGCAAACACAAATCTCATATAAATGAGGTCCATCAGTTTATGAGATATATGGGTTTGATCTAAGAATCGTTACTCGTATATCGGACTAAGACCGACTTAGGAACAGTGAGCATGTAGGCTCAACCGATCATCATATCATATATGAATAACCTATAGATAGTATACGGTAGTCCATATGGAGACAGTCCATAAAGCCAAACATATTAGTTTAAGGACATCGCGATCTATGGGAGACATGGATGGAATATAGCTTGTTTGTTCCCGTGGATTGTATACGGGGGTCGATATGGAGACCAGCTGTAGGGCCAAACATATATTAGTTTAAAGGTATCGCGGTCCAATATTGGTTTTGGGACATTTCGGTCCAACATTCTCGTGTTTGGGATGAAGTATTAGTTTAAGGACGTTTCGGTCCAACATTCCCGTGTTTGGGACGAATATTAGTTTAAGGACATTTCGGTCCAACATTTCCTTGTTTGGGACGAATATTAGTTTAAGGACATTTCGGTCCAATATTCTCATGTTCGGGACGAAGTATTAGTTTAAGGACGTTTCGGTCTAACATTCCCATGTTTGGGACGAATATTGGTTTAAGGATATTTCAGTCCATCTTTCATCTTGCATGCACGTCTATATTTTACGTGGCGAAGTGAACGATGATAATATAGGATGCACACAATATTGGGGTGCGATCTAATTTGAAGGCATTTATATTTCCCTCAAAGATATACATATACATATATGTATAAAGCCGGAGCTCAATATGAGATTCACATCTATATAGGATGTGTGCCAATATGAGGTGTGCAAATCAATATGGAAGTGCATAAATATGGGGTGTATCAACATGAGGATTATGACATTCCCTGTCTTGATGAAATTTCATATCTTTCATCAAGTTGGGACGATGAGTTATTGGTTGTTGGGACCCGCCACCTCTCTGAAGACGTTGAAGAATTACAACACAATCTATTAGAGGTGTGGAAGGATGCACCCTTAAACCAAATTCCCTATATAAGGGAAGAGAACATGGCAGATCTAAGGATCGTTAGTTTTATATGTGACTAAGATTAACTTAGAAGATGTGGGATAAAGATCATTAGTCGTATATGAGACTAAGATCAGCTTGGATATCATCAATGAAAGATCATTAGTCGTATATGGGACTAAGATCAAATTGGATATCATGAGCATATGGGCTTAATTGATTTAAAATTAAAGAAAAAGCTTAAGCTTCACAGACTTAGCCAATTTAGGGCTAAGATTGGGTTTCTATACCACCCAACAGTTCTAAGCACTCAGTCACATAGTGCTCACGTGAATATCACGTGAGGTATCGAGTCTCTGGCGTCTTTCAAGCGTCATTACTTATGGGTTCTCACGTGTATGGTATGTGAGGCGCTGTCTTCATGGGCCTTGGGCGCTCATGTGTATGGCACGTGAGACGCTGAGTCTCTGAGTTTCTGTGAGCTCACGTGGATATCACGTGAGACGCTATCATCTTCTTCTTTTGAGCGCTCACGTGGATATCGCGTGAGGCTCTGTCTTCATGGTTTTTTTGAGTGCTCACGTGCCTTTCACGTGAGCTGCTGTTTTGGGTGCTCACGTGCCTTTCATGCGAGGCGCTTTTGATTGATTTTCCTCTTAACGCTTACGTGGATATCACATGTACCGCTTCTTCCTTAAAGATTTAATCTCTATTTATCTTTTTAAATTTCAGAGAAGTTTAGCTTCTGTTAATGGTATTTTGACTATTAATGATCACCAAGATCACTATTTTGAGGATCTGGGATCATACTCTTTAAGAACTAAGTTCTTGATTATGATGGAACTAAGTTCCTAGAGTATAAACTCTATCTTTTTCATGTCCTTTCTTCCATTGTTCTTTTCAACCTTGTTCTCCCCTGAATATCTGATTCTTAAGAATAAGATCTTCCCGATGAGAATTAAATTCTCATATTGTGGGAGACTTGTCCTGTGGATCTTGGATCCAGAGGAAGAACTGAGTTCTTTTAAAGGGTTAAACCCTTAGATATGATACGATGGGTAAAGTGGAGATATTTTTATCTCTGTGTTTTCCTCACCTAGGGTTTGAGAGGAGAAATATCTTCTTTTTTTTATTGAGAATTAAATTCTCTGTTGCCTAAGCTTTTGGAGAGCCTTCTATATTTTTTATAGAAGCTTATGGGGGTCTCCTTTCCCTGAGATTTAATCTCTTTACTCCTATTTATAGGAGAAGAGAAAAAATCAATCTATTTTGAGAAAATCTTTTATTGAGAGACCATGATTGATTTCATAATCAATCAAATTGATCTTAACGATCAACCGATAAATTTTATTCTCCGGTGGATTTTTAATCTAAAGGCTCTCTGTTTAATAGAGAAGATTTCTTGTTTGTTTTAACAAGATTAGGAAAATATTTTCCTAAGAATTTAATTCTATCAGATGATCGATTGGTGATTTTATAATCACCGTTGGATCTTTGATCCAAGGGCTATCTGTTTAATAGAGAAGATCTTTCTTCTTAAAAAAAGACCAGGAAAATATCTGCCTCGTAGAATTTTAATTCTACATAGAATTTAATTCTATCAAAAAGAACACTCACGTGGATTGCAAATGAGGTGTTGGCCTATAGCGCTCATGTGGATATCATGTGAGACACTGTCAAGAGACTGGCATGTGCGCTCACGTGGATATCACGTGAGGCGCTCACGTGTTTAACACGTAGGGGCTTCCATTTATAAGGGAACAACAAGCTGTGAGCCAAACTTTTTGGCGGGAACAATCTTGTCACGGGGAAAACAGCGACCCTATCCCATCCTCTGTATAAGAGATGAGCTTAGGCGGTATTTTTCTCGTCGACGAATTGTCCCGATATCGCCTTGTCTTGGTGAGGGTTGAACGTAGTGAAAGTGTTTCCTAACACCACCACAAGGTTTACATCGGCATCAAGCATCCAATTTTAAAATTTTTGGGGTGCTAAACTACACTAACCTAAAATCTAACTAGAGTATTAGGGTTTAACATATGATAAAAGAAGAACTACACTAAGTGATGGAGACTACAACCTTTGTAGACCAAGTCCTTCTCTTCTAAAGCTCCGGGTAGTAGTCCCTATGACTCCTATAGGTTCCATTTGAAGAACGGATCGAGCTTGCTTCGTGACCTTCATTTCAAAGATGATCCATCCAAAGTTTCTCTAGGTCAAGCTACCTCTTCACTAATATAGTATTAGTGAAGTAAATATCCTAGTCTAAAGTGCTAATCTAGACTAGGATGATGAAGTAGGGTTTTTAGCTCACTAGGAATTTTCTTAAGCCCTTGGATTCACAACTCATATGAGGGTTAGGGCTTGGATGAGGAAGAAGAAGAGAATGGAGAGAGTGTAAGAAAATGATCTAAGGAAAAAACTCAAGTGAGTGAAGAATGAAGAATGGCTCACATATCATTGAAGCATGAATAAATTGCAATAATAAATTGCAACCATACTTGTATAGTGTAAAGCAAATGAATAAAGATTTGATCAAGCCACGCTTCAACCATTCCACAAATATCTCCCTATTTTCCACCACATTTTTATTTTCTCAAAATAGAAATTCAACCATACTTCATAACACACACACACACACACATATACATACATATATATATATATATATATATATATACATATATCATATATATATACATATATCATATATATATGTATATACATATATCTTATATATATGAGTGTGTGTGTGTGTGTATTAAGAGAAGAAAATAATTAGTGAGCAATAATATTAGTTAATATATAATTATATCAAATATAATATATATCATATTATTAAATCAACACTTGATTCAATAATCCGGTAATATCATATATAACCGACTAATATAATTTATCTGCAGATGAGAATACGGTATCACATACTCGTATTTAATCAGGCCCCCGCACATATCACCATATGTGCCCTACTTCGTTTCGCTTGAACTAGAAAACCTCTGTGTGGGACTCTAAAGAATCGTCAATACGCCAGCAGTAGGTAATGATTATCAGTTACCCACAAGCCGTCAGCGGTACTAGCTGGACGTAATGACTACCCAGGTATTGAGCGATTAAAAGATCAACAAGCAAGCTTGTCGAAATTCCTATGAAGCCTATAAGTAACAATTACCGTACAGTCCGGTCTCTTCGTCTGATATGTAGCATATCTGTAAGTGCACGGCGGCGCCCCGGCCGTCAATCCGACGGCCAAATGCGGAAGCGGTGAAAAACTTAAATTTTTGCGAACTTAGCAAACCGGCACCACCGCGCACTATAACCCGGATCGAACCATTAACTAGTCCTAGCTAACTACAAGAAAGGGAATAGAGATATACCGACGATCCAAGTCCTCCGGTCTTCTCGTCATGGTCCCGATCTCCTGCGGAAAGTCCTGTCTCCTCCTCATCGCCGGAAGTGCACCACAACGCCTACTTTGTTTACGGGCTCCCACCTCAATGCCGAGGCAACTCGGGCACGAAGCCGGCTACTCGACGTGCCCAAGATTTGCTGTAGAATATAATGTGGATTACATGTCTCATTTGGGATTATGGAGTTGCCTTTTGTGGTGGAGGAATTGAAGTGAACTTTTGGAGAGGGAGTTGTAGGGATTTTTCAAAGCTCAAGATACAAAAATCCCACACCATGAAATGAAAAATCCCCCCTCCATCAAGGAAATGGCCGGCCCCCCAATATTGGTGTGATTGGAGAGAGAGAGAGAATGGCTTGATCAATAATGCAAAGAAAATGATGGCTTGGAAAGTCCAACACTCAACAACCATCTCCTCTCCCATCATCACAACCAAAGTCAAGAAATCATGAAAACAAAGTCAAGAAGTCAAGGTAAGGTGCAACCATGATGAAGTCAAAAAGTCAAGCAAGGTCAAGGTATGGTGAGCCATCATGATACAAGAAAATATGCAAAGACCCCCTCCACAATTGCTTATTTGCAACAATGCAAATAAGCCCTCCTCCACCAATCTTCGGCCAATGAACGGAACAATGGAAATCGGCCGAAACGGAAAGCAAACTGGCAACTCCAGAAAACTGGTCCCGTAATAAATTACAGGAAAGCCCCGATACTGTGCATACACACCCGCATCTGTATTTCGACCGAAATACAAATGCAAGGAGACAAAATCTACACTGTACTATACTAGGATCCGGCTTATACCAAAGCCGGCTAGTAATATCCGTTCGATCCTGATCCGTGCAATACCGCACGTATCTGATCGAACCCTGCCATATAACCATACGGCCTATAGTACAGACTGTCCGATCCTGATCCGTGCAATACCGCACGTATCTGATCGGACCTTGCCATATCTCCATACGGCCTCTACAACCTTTCGCCCGAAAGCTTAGTAACTGAAATGTGGGGGACTCTAAAGACTCATCAACACCTTGGTTGTGGATTTAACTACTAGCACGTTAGAGGTATAAGCCAATACATAACGGGCCACCAGGTATTGACCAAAAGGGACGTCTGTGAGCGAACTCAGCCTGACACCCTACTGAGCCTGTCAGTGACAATATCCGTACAGTCCGGTCCGTTCGTCTATGAGCATCGCATGGCGGGCCTAGGGGGTTGGTAAAAGTCAGACCCCCAAAAGCGGTACAAGTCGTGTCGGAGTGTAGCCCAGAACACCCTGAGATACTACTGGAATACCTACCAGTAAATCTCCTTGCCTCGGCCGAGGGCTTCGTGTAATGGCTCTCCTAGACACAGCACGACCTCACCCCCAATACCGGGAGAGACGAACCCCTGAAGATACGCTCACTGCCTCCATGTGGCTCGGGACTGTACCCAACTAAAACCTGTTTGCACGACTCCTTTGAACCGTGGTAGGGTAGTAATCAAAGTACAGTGGGAACTCACACAAGACAAATGACGATCCCCAGGTCGATGAACTAACCTGCACACATGTCACCAGGGAACTGCCATCTGACGTCTGGTATATTACCAACTAGCATGTTCCCGGCGAGTCCTGTCCGGTGTACTCAAAACCCAATGAGCACCTGTATACATCTTAGGTGATCCAACTGACACCAGTGGCTTGTGAGACCGGCCACCGCCCCTCGTCGGGGTCTCGACTGTATACACTAGTCTACTATGGAGAATCGATGCCCTGTCTCGAAACTCTCACGACTAGGGACCTTTTAAGGATATGCTTATAGACCCCCAGCTCCCACTTATATGATCGCCCTCATACTGCTGGTGGTCAAGCAAGAATCCTAGGGGCTCTATCAACGTGTAATAGCGACGTGTCAGGTCACTTAAAACAGTACACGATGATAAAGGTAAGCCAGATAGCATACTATCATCTCGAGTAAGACTGTCCTACCGGGATAGGTCCTCCATCAATCATTACAATCACGTACCTGTGACCTAATAATTGACTCTGAGGGCACTATCTCCAACAATCTCCCACTTGCACTCAAGGCTAATTATTGCGATGTCGCATACTCACAGCCCGTGTGATACCGAACACCCAACTCCTCTACTAGTCAGTCTCACAAAGCTCGTTTGCGAAACTATTGCGTTCGAGGAATAGCCTCAGTGAGTGGATCCGCTTGGTTGTCTCTTTCTATGTCTCTCTAAATCTCAGGTTCGCGGAGAAAGCCATCTCCCGAAATGAGCAATACCTGTCTTAGAATGTGTCTGGATGTCTGATGGGACATAGCTCATAAATGAACTCCAAATCCAAACTTCTTAGACTGTATCGACTACTGAACTTAATCAGTGTCCTGCGCCATGCCACCCTCAGTATTGCCTTGGACCACCTGTCCAAAATACTGCCCTTCGTCAGAAGGAGAACTATAACTCTGACAACTCCTTGTCGTCCATATCACCTTGGAAGCCTGGTATGATAACTGTCTCCCGAATGAGGCTGTCGTTATCATATCCCTAGAACATCCACTTATGTTCTAAAACTGCTTCCGACTGTTTCTCCAGGATTGGATTAATGTCAACTTATTGCATCTAGTGCAAGAACAACATTTGGTGTGGTACTTGACATCTCATGATTGACTCAATAGCCTGAGCAAGTGATCTGCCAATCATGCACATCCCTCTCCCCTTTAGTCTGTAAGACACCTTTAGAGAGGGTGACTCCATTACCTGCAGGTACACTACCGTGCTAGGAGTCGTCCATTCTAAATACTCTTAGAATGCTGTCTAAGTACCCAGATTGGGAAACCACCCAAATCTAGATCTAAAACCATAGATCTAGTAACCAGTATGTCTGACATAATATCCAAGTCCTGTGTGGAGAAAACACTGTGTGACGACCAAAGTATAACCGATTGTAGTATAGGAGTTTCCTTTCCTACTATGTGTATGTCATCCAAATACCAGGATATCACACCCTACTACCTTCTCAACAGATCCATCCCCTATTCTGATGAAGTCAAACCTATGACTGTCACGTCAGAAATAGATGATCTATCTCCGCTACTGGTGCTTCAGTCTATAAATAGACATAAGCTACCTGTCCACCAATGCTTCCGCTGCTCCCACTGACTACGACAACCCTCTGGCAGAGTCATATACACGTACACTTCTAAAACTAGTTTAGAACGACGCTATACTCATCCTCCCGCCGGGTCTCGCATCCTGGAACAACAGCAATGGTAATTGTGGGTAAACAAGAACTTCCCTGTCACCGTCCTTGAGGCTACCGTAGTACCTCTCGGGTGCCTGAAGTTACCCACCTTATCTGCGGAGTGGCCAATGGAATGTCAATCTAGATTGAATCTTTAGGTTTCTTATCAAATCTTCAGTAATCGTTTGTGGTTCTGGAATCACTTCCAGTTCTACCATACTCCCACTACTGTTTTCTGAAAAAATCCATTTTTATTAAAACTGTGGCGAGTCTAGAACAATATTGCTATTGTTCATCCAGATGGTAGAAAATCAACCCGCGTCATAGACCCACAAACAACCATTACAGAAACGTGCCTTGAGTTGTCCAGTGTCTGGTTTTAAGCATAAGCCGGACAACTCCCCGTACCTTAACATCATTAAGATATGAACTGTTCTATATCCAATATAGGACCAGAGGCACTGATTTAATTGAACCAGATTCAAATCATGCAGCTGTCTCCAGTGCATGTCAACTAAATGGAAGGAGGCCGATCAGCGTTACTCAACTTAGGAATGCTTCCAATTATGAGTAACCTGAAAGAGAAGCAATTTCTCTTAATCACTACTATCAACTGAATACCGTACACAAGTATCTACATCTTCGATCTCTTTGAAGAATCCCGATACTTGCTACACTTGGTTCTCTACTCTATTCAAATACCTATAACTTCTCAAAATTCGGACCCTGTGTTTCCACGAAACACTTGTCTAAAAACTAGAGAAGTCATAAGTAAACCGAATATAGTACGAGGACCAACCCCTCTGTCCTGATGGACCCTGGACAACATGCAATACTCTGTATAAGTCCCTTGAGTCTGATAACTCATTCACTGTGTGTCGTAGATTGAAAACTGTACTTATGGTTAAGAAGAATTACACCGCTGTTTAATGCTCCTTACCTAACCATCCACTGATATAGGTAAATGTCGTAGACATAATTTCAGAAAGGTATATCTCACTCTATGAAAATAGACGTACAGATATATCAATTTGAAATTGGTGCATAACTGCGGATATTCAAAACCAAATATTTGCCGACCGGCAAACAGCCCAGGTGATTTCCTCAAATATCACCGATTACAACGAATACCGATATAATGAGGATGATCACCCAATTCCCAATAACCTACTCCCACTCATCATCTGTAAAACCATACAGATGTGAGAATCGTTCCTGGTAAATACATACCCTGGAATAAGTATCTAATCGGGAAATCAGTTTTCCTTTAACAGTACACAGTGAGACTGAAACATCGAAATGTTTCGATGGGGTATCCTGGTATTCCTAGTAATGCCTCTTCCAGATTCACGATTGTAACCGTATAATTCTTTGCCACCTCTCCAAATCCCTTCATATGTCTTTAGTCTTTACCTTCTGCACACCCCTTAGGCCAAATGGTTTTCTTCCTTCCCTACCGTTCGGCACCAGCCTATGGTTTGGAAGAAGACTATCCAATAAGCATAATGGGTGTACTGTCCCAATCCTAGGAACACTCGCAATGAGAGAGGGTGAAGATAAAAGACAACCGAATAAACCTTATTCCTATTTCTCCTGAACCAGAATCGATCCCCGAACTGGAACAAGTTCCTTTCGAGTTCGTATATAACCATACGATGGAGTATCCAATAAACTGTGGATCTTCGTAGTGATACGGAGTGTCCTGGAGAAATACAAAGGTGATGTGGGAGTGGTAACGAAATATTTGGTTTGGTCGTGAATATCTGTTGCAATTTACTTTGCCCTCTTACAATCCCTTGCTTTGTCTTAACTTAATACCTTCTGCACACCATCGTTATGCTAATTGGTTTTCTTCATTCCCTACCGGTCGGCACCAGCCTAAGGTTTGGAAGAAGACAATCCAATTTGCGTAATAGGTGTACTACCCCTAAACCAAGGAGTACTCGTAACCTGAGAGAGGGTAAAAGGAAAAGACAACTGAATAATCATATCCGTTTTCTCCAGAACCGGAAACCATCCTCGAATAAATCCCTTCGAGTTCGTATATAACCATACGATGGTTTTGTCCAATGGAAGTGGACGTTCGTAGTAATACGGGGTGTCCTGGAGAAAAGGGTAAAAGTAGGAGTGGCAATGAGGTTTGCAACTCTGACAATCCAAAAGCCGGTGTTTAAGAAGGTTCGGTCAACTTGGTCACTGAGTCATAGTCTTAGGGTCGGGTCAATGGTCGCTGCCAAAGAGAGAGAGAAAAGAAACACTCAGCGTGCACTCTAACCTAGATCAGAATGGTTACCAATTTATCTAATCTGGAAACCTCCCACTGTATTGTCAAATTCTCCTCCAAACCTGAAAGAAGAATTAGTCGGGGTTACCCGAGGAGTAAACTAACTCATCAGTGGGAATCGGGATCCAACTATCATCGCATGATAACGTGACGGAATCCGCTCACGTCATCACACTCCAGAAGGTATGCGCATATCTGGCAAGTTTCAGTTCTTTTGAAACTCCCGATGTGATTTCTGCCCCATGCTCTTATGACCTTGACGAAGGCCAACAAATCATAAGTCACATGTCAAGTTCTACCAGTCATTCTCCAGGTTGATTTGAACCCACCCGCACAAGCCCTTGACGAAGGCCAACAAGGCTATACGACTGTCCCAAACCAACACATCTATCTATGCTGCAGAAAGGCAACAAGCAGCTACCATACACTATGCCTTGACGAAGGCCAACAAACATAGCATGAATACTACGTGCTACCCGTCTGAAACGACGGAGGGCTACGAATGGTTTCTGGCGAAAACCTTTAACGTAGTGAACTTGATATCGTTGAAGGAACTGATAGCTTTTAAAAATATAGTGACGAAAACCGTTGCTAAAGAGGTCACTCCCGATGAAGGGATCTCGGCTCTTTCCCCGTAGAATGAGGTGCAGGATATTCCAACTGAATACCACGGTGCAAAGCAAAAGTAATCGGCTATAGTGAAGTCATTGCCCTGACGCAAACTTTTTGTCCAAGGGGTCACTCCCGGTGAAGGGATCTCGGCCCTTGCCTCGTCGACTGAGGAGCAGGATATTCCAACTGAATACCACGATGCAAAACAAAAGTGAACGTCCTTGCAATAACAGCTTTTTGAAAAGTGTTCCAACAACATCAGATTAGGTTTGTTTTTAACTTGCATTGATCCGAATCAACGCAGTCCCATCAATTGATCACACCACAAAGAACGAAAATATACTGATGTACGTATATGCCATCCGCATTCGCCACTGGGTCCCGTCATTACCCGTTAGGTTAGCTAACTAACGACAGAGCGGGGACTGGACTAGCGCGGATGCAAAACATATACAACATCAACTAATATATATACCAATATATAGTATTCGCTCAAGGCGTGAATAAAAATGCAACATCACAGAGAATGAACAGCATCACAGAAACAATACAGATATCTGGGATCCCCGGGTTTCACAGAGCCGCTGAAACCCGACGTTCCCCTGGTCGTGTGGATAGCCTGTGCAATGAAATCCTAGACCCCTACGGGCGCGGCAAGTTACCCGCCAAAACCTGAAGCGAGGCAGCCCCCTTCAGCGCCGTGAATGGACCACCCAGCACTTCACGGAATCCGGTAACTTGGGCACCCCTCCTGGGTCAACCTGTACCCCCTACGAGTGCGGCGAATAGCCCGCCAATTCTAGAGTGAAGCCCCCTCCGTCTCAATGCCATGAGATGCGGGCTTGTTGCCCTCTAGAACCCGGCTATCCGTGCACCCCTCCGCGGGGCAATCCTAGTACAGAAAGTAAAATATACAAACAACGGGTACATCGACCGCAACCTGGCCGTGCCCCAAAATAATAATACAATGAGGCAGTGACGGCAGTCCACATGTCGGACGCTCGCCCCGCAATATCAAATGTACATAATACAATAGAACTGTACTAGCATTGCATCCAGGCTATCCCCCACGACCGATCCGCAACATCACAGCAAAAACAGAACATCAACGTGAAAGTCACGTTCGCAAATCCGTCTAACCGGGCTATAGCAGTTAGACCGGATTTACCGATCAAGTGACATTCACGGTCGCAGATATAATGTAAATACTGTGAAATAATGTGTTTAAAATATCCGACCGATCAAAAAAATAACAAGTGGGCCCCAAAGGAATACTGTAGCACTCACAGAAATAATTGGCCCAATTTTAAAATTCCAAAACCCCTATTTTAAGCCCACAAAGCAACTGAAGAAGTTCGATACAGTAAGGACACCATTGCGCGGCGGAACCGCGGCCCAAGGGGGTAATTGCCGCTGTTCCGCGCTCTGGTCGTCGAATTACTGCGTCGAATTTCTACAGTGGGCTTGTTACCTCCAGTACATCAATGTTTTACAACCTGAAAAATTTTTCGAGACCAAAAATTTTCAACAGAAACTGATGCGAAGGCAATACGGGTTTTGGAACATTCGATCGATCGAAACTGAAAAACACATTACACCAAGCTAGACTAAGTTAATGGCGAGGCTCTGATACCACTGTAAGTGCACGGCGGCGCCCCGGCCGTCAATCCGACGGCCAAATGCGGAAGCGGTGAAAAACTTAAATTTTTGCGAACTTAGCAAACCGGCACCACCACGCACTATAACCCGGATCGAACCATTAACTAGTCCTAGCTAACTACAAGAAAGGGAATAGAGATATACCGACGATCCAAGTCCTCCGGTCTTCTCGTCATGGTCCCGATCTCCTGCGGAAAGTCCTGTCTCCTCCTCATCGCCGGAAGTGCACCACAACGCCTACTTTGTTTACGGGCTCCCACCTCAATGCCGAGGCAACTCGGGCACGAAGCCGGCTACTCGACATGCCCAAGATTTGCTGTAGAATATAATGTGGATTACATGTCTCATTTGGGATTATGGAGTTGCCTTTTGTGGTGGAGGAATTGAAGTGAACTTTTGGAGAGGGAGTTGTAGGGATTTTTCAAAGCTCAAGATACAAAAATCCCACACCATGAAATGAAAAATCCCCCCTCCATCAAGGAAATGGCCGCCCCCCCAATATTGGTGTGATTGGAGAGAGAGAGAGAATGGCTTGATCAATAATGCAAAGAAAATGATGGCTTGGAAAGTCCAACACTCAACAACCATCTCCTCTCCCATCATCACAACCAAAGTCAAGAAATCATGAAAACAAAGTCAAGAAGTCAAGGTAAGGTGCAACCATGATGAAGTCAAAAAGTCAAGCAAGGTCAAGGTATGGTGAGCCATCATGATACAAGGAAATATGCAAAGACCCCCTCCACAATTGCTTATTTGCAACAATGCAAATAAGCCCTCCTCCACCAATCTTCGGCCAATGAACGGAACAATGGAAATCGGCCGAAACGGAAAGCAAACTGGCAACTCCAGAAAACTGGTCCCGTAATAAATTACAGGAAAACCCCGATACTGTGCATACACACCCGCATCTGTATTTCGACCGAAATACAAATGCAAGGAGACAAAATCTACACTGTACTATACTAGGATCCGGCTTATACCAAAGCCGGCTAGTAATATCCGTTCGATCCTGATCCGTGCAATACCGCAGGTATCTGATCGAACCCTGCCATATAACCATACGGCCTATAGTACAGACTGTCCGATCCTGATCCGTGCAATACCGCACGTATCTGATCGGACCTTGCCATATCTCCATACGGCCTCTACAACCTTTCGCCCGAAAGCTGAGTAACTGAAATGTGGGGGACTCTAAAGACTCATCAACACCTTGGTTGTGGATTTAACCACTAGCACGTTAGAGGTATAAGCCAATACATAACGGGCCACCAGGTATTGACCAAAAGGGACGTCTGTGAGCGAACTCAGCCTGACACCCTACTGAGCCTGTCAGTGACAATATCCGTACAGTCCGGTCCGTTCGTCTATGAGCATCGCATGGCGGGCCTAGGGGGTTGGTAAAAGTCAGACCCCCAAAAGCGGTACAAGTCGTCTCGGAGTGTAGCCCAGAACACCCTGAGATACTACTGGAATACCTACCAGTAAATCTCCTTGCCTCGGCCGAGGGCTTCGTGTAATGGCTCTCCTAGACACAGCACGACCTCACCCCCAATACCGGGAGAGACGAACCCCTGAAGATACGCTCACTGCCTCCATGTGGCTCAGGACTGTACCCAACTAAAACCTGTTTGCACGACTCCTTTGAGCCGTGGTAGGGTAGTAATCAAAGTACAGTGGGAACTCACACAAGACAAATGACGATCCCCAGGTCGATGAACTAACCTGCACACATGTCACCAGGGAACTGCCATCTGACGTCTGGTATATTACCAACTAGCATGTTCCCGGCGAGTCCTGTCCGGTGTACTCATAACCCAATGAGCACCTGTATACATCTTAGGTGATCCAACTGGCACCAGTGGCTTGTGAGACCGGCCACCGCCCCTCGTCGGGGTCTCGACTGTATACACTAGTCTACTATGGAGAATCGATGCCCTGTCTCGAAACTCTCACGACTAGGGACCTTTTAAGGATATGCTTATAGACCCCCAGCTCCCACTTATATGATCGCCCTCATACTGCTGGTGGTCAAGCAAGAATCCTAGGGGCTCTATCAACGTGTAATAGCGACGTGTCAGGTCACTTAAAACAGTACACGATGATAAAGGTAAACCAGATAGCATACTATCATCTCGAGTAAGACTGTCCTACCGGGATAGGTCCTCCATCAATCATTACAATCACGTACCTGTGACCTAATAATTGACTCTGAGGGCACTATCTCCAACAATATCGAGTCTAGGGGTGGAATCGTCAGACCCCAGTAACTTGATAAGTCATGCCGATATATAGCTCATAACGGTTCGAGAAACTACTGATAACACTTACCAGTAAATCTCATCAGCCCTGGCCAGGGACTTAATGTTATAGCCAATCGAGCATAGCGCAATATCAACTCCCTATACCGGGAGAGTCTAAACCCCTCCTATCGCTCACTGCCTCCTTGTGACTCCGGACTGTACCCAAAATCCACCTATTTGCACGACTCCTTTGAGCCGTGGTAAGGAGGAAATCAAAGCACAGTTGGAACCACACAAGACACTATGACAATCTCGGGTTTACATACTAACTTGTACCAGTGTCACCAGAGAACTGCTATCTGACGATAGGTATAGTAATATCTAAGAGTTCTCAACGAGTCCTGTTCGGTGTACCCATTTTCTAATGAGCACCTGTGTACAATCTTTGATGTCAAACACTAATGGTTATGGGATCAACCATCGCCCCCTACAGGGTCAAGAAACGTACACACTAGTCTACTCTGGAATATTGATGCCCTGTCTCGATATTCTTTCGACTAGGAACAATTATAGGATGTGCTTGAGGACTACACAAGTCCCAGTAGTATGATCCGCATCATAGTCCTGGTAGTCAAGCAAACATCCTAAGGGCTTTATCAACATATATCAGAGAGACAGTATAATAATACAAGTGTACATGTTAAGATAAAGAGCAACCAGATAGTATACTATCATATCGAGAGAGAAAGTCCTCTGTATATATGTCCAAGTATCCACTATATCATACAATAATGGTCTCTAGGGCATACATATTCCTAACAATCTTCTACTTGCACTAAGGCCAGTTGTTGTAGTATCTCATACCCAACATCCTAAAAAGTCTCTCAAACTGGGTCTGGGTGAGGGCCTTCGTGAGTGGATCCGCTGCGTTGTCCTTCGTGTCAACTCTCCTGACCTTGATCTGCCGACGATCTACTATCTCCCTGATCAGGTGATACCGCCTAAGAATATGTCTGGATCGCTGAATGGACTGGGGTTCCTTGGCCAAAGCCACTGCTCCATTGTTATCACAAAACATAGGTATTGGATGCTCAATGGATGGAACCACACCAAGTTCAGTAATGAACTTCTTCATCCAGACAGTCTTTTTGGCAGTATCGTTGGCCGCGATGTATTCATCCTCCATCGTCGAGTCTGCTACGGTATCTTGCTTGGAACTCTTCCAACATACCCCCCATCCATTGAAGGTGAAGAAAAAGCCTGAGACCGACTTACTGTCGACCTTATCACTCTGGAAGCTCGAATAAGTAAAGGACTCCACCTGGAGTTTTCCGTTACCATACACCAAGAAGATTTCTTTAGTCCTTCTTAAGTACTTAAGAATGTTCTTCACAGCTGTCCAGTTCTTTTCCCCATAATCTGATTGATACCTACTCACTACACCCAGTATGTAAGCTTCATCCTGTCTGGTACATAACATCGCATACATGATAGACCCGACTTCCAAAGCATAGGTTATCCCTTCCATGCGAGCCCTCTCCAAATCAGTCTTGGGAGACATCTCTTTGGAGAGAGTGATTCCTGAACAAGCGGGTATATTACCATGCTTAGAATCTTCCATACTAAATCTCTTTAGTATGGTGTCTATGTACCTGGATTAGGACAATCCCAACATCTGCTTAGATCTATCTCTATAGATTTTTATCCCCAGGATGTAGAAGGAATCACCTAGATCATTCATGGAGAACTTTTGTGATAAGAAGAGCTTGACCGAGTATAGCATAAGAACATCATTTCCTGTCAAGAGTATGTCATCCACGTACAATACGAGGAAGGCAACCTTACTCTCTACAACCTTTTTGTATATATAAGGTTCATCTACATTTTTGATGAAAAACTCTTTGACCGCCACATCAAAACAGATGTTCCAGCTCCGCGATACTTGCTTTAGTCCATGAATTGATTTAAGCAGATTGCACACCTTTCCGCTTCTCCCACTGTCTACGACGCCCTCTGGCTGTGTCATGTACACGCTCTCTTCTAAATCACCATTTAGAAAAGCCTTCTTGACATCCATCTTCCAGATTTCGTAGTCATGGTATACAACAATAACAAGTAGGATCCTGATGGACTTAAGCATAGCCACTGGAGAAAAGGTTTCATCATAGTCCACACCTGATCGTTGACGAAAACCTTTTGCTACAAGTTTAGCTTTGAAGGTCTCAACCTTTCCATCTACACCAATTTTCTTTATAAAGATCCACTTCCTCCCGATAAGGTTTTACCTTTTCAGGAGCAACTTCCAAAGTCCATACTTTGTTGGTGTACATGGATTCCATCTCAGATCGCATAGCATCTAACCATTTCACAGAGTCGCCACTTGTGATGGCCTGCTCGAAACTAAATCGGACATCATCTTCCATGATGTCCTCTCTCCCACCGTCTATGAGAAAACCGTAGTATCTCCCAGGTGGATATGGAACCCTACTGCATCCGCGGAGTGGCCGAGGTTCGTCGGGGACTATTGAATCCTTCGGTTCTACCAAATTGACAGTTATAGTTTGTGTAGCTGGAACTTCTTCCAGTTCTACCTCATTACCACTAATTTCTTTTACAAGAAATGACTTTTCTAAAAAGGTGGCATGTCGAGAAACAAACACATTTTGTTCCTTGGTGTGGTAGAAGATATACCCTCACGAATGTTTAGGATATCCTACAAACTTGTACAGAACTGACCTTGCCTCGAGCTTGTTCGGATTTCGTGTTTTCACATAAGTCGGATAACCCCATATCTTAATAAAATTAAGACATGGTCTCTTCCCTTTCTATATCTCATATAGAGTGGTAGGCACGGATTTGGCGGAACATGATTCAATAGGTATGCAGCTGTTTTAAGTGCATAACTCCAAAAGGAAATAGGTAACTCAGCATTACTCATCATAGAGCGCACCATATCTAATAGGGTGCGATTCTTCCGCTCCGATACTCCATTGTGCTGCAGTGTATACGGAGGTGTAACCTGAGAGAGAATTCCATTCTACTTTAAATAATCTCGGAATTTCGTGCTTAAGTACTCTCCTCCCCGATTAGATCGTAGGATTTTAATACTTTTACCTTTCTGGTTCTCTACTTAGTTCTTATATTCCTTGAATTTCTCAAAAGATTCAGATTTCTCTTTCATCAGGAACACGTGTCCTTATCTTGAGAGATCATCGGTGAATGTAATGAAATACGAATAACCATCCCTGGCATCTGTAGACATAGGACCACATACATCACTATGTATCAGTCCCAAGAGTTCAGTAGCTCTTTCTCCGTTTCTAGTAAACGGAGTTTTGGTGATCTTGCCTTTGAGACATGACTCGCAAATTTCATAAGATTGAAATTCGAACGGTTTCAAATATCCATCTTTATACAACTTAGCTAGTCTTGTCGCATTGATATGACCTAATCTACATTGCCACAAGAAGGTTTCGTTCATTTCTGAACTTTTCCTTTTGTGTGTGTTCTGTATGTTTTGAACTATCGTTTGATTTAAAACGTATATACCGTTACACAATATACCAAACCCAATCAACACTTGATTTAGGAAAATGTTCATAACATTATCCTCCAATACAAAATTATATCTTTCTTTATGCAACAAAGAAACTAATATAATATTGCACATCATGTTTGGTACGTAATAACAGTCATTCAGAATCGTTGTATTACCATTTGGTAATACCATGCGATATTCGCAAACTTCTTTAGCTGCAACAATTGCTCCATTCCCTACTTTTAGAGGCATATCGCCTTTTCCCTGTTCTCTATCTCTCCTTAGCTCATGTAACAAATTACAGATTTGGGATCCTGATCCGGTATCCAATAGCCATGACGTAGAGTAAACTGAGAAATAGTTCTCGGTAACGAACACACCCGAATAAGATGCATCATCAAGCTCTTTCTTCGTTCGGGTTGCGTGGGAATCCTGATATTCCCCTATTCTTTGCATAGACTTATGACATTCATAAGATAGAGCGGAACCAACATTCCCTAACTCAGTATAATAAGCGGGTTCAGTCAATACATTCATATTATTATCTTGATTAAGGCGTGTCATGGTCGCTACCTGGAGAGAGAGAGAAGGAAACACTTTAGCGTGCGCTCTTTGCAAGATTAGATTGGTTATTATCTTATCTAATCAGGATGGCTCCCACTGTTTTTATGAAATCTTCCTTCAAACCATAAAGTTAAGATTAACCGGGATTAATTACACCTTACAAGTTCGCCAATCGGTCAGCCAGGCTGGTATTGGTACTCCGAGGGAGTCTCCCCATGCTTTCGCATGGAATTAATTAAATAACCTCGTTTCCGCAGAGGCATAACCCCGTTAACACCTTTATTAGACACCTACTGGATCGGCTAATTGTAAAGTGGAAAACTCTTTCAGGAGTAACACTTACTCGCAGTGAGTATCGGGATCCAACTATCTTATAGAAGGTATGCAATCTCATTACAAATTTCAACACTTGAAATTCTCAATATCTGTTTTTACCCCTAGTAACTTATGACATTAACTATGGTCAACAAATCATAAGCGCTAGCCAATTTCAACCCGTCATTTCGTGATTGAATTAAACCCTCCCGTACAACCCTTAACTATGGTCAACAAGGCCGTACGACTACCCTAATCCAATCGCATCATATGCGAAAGATTAGCACTAATCAGCTAACGCACACTACGCCTTGACTATGGTCAACAAACGCAGCACGAATACTAAATAGCACTTATCTGAAATGACGGAGGGCTACGACTGGTTTTGTAGAAAACCTTTAACGTAATGAACTTGATATCGTTGTAGAATCTAGTGATTTGAAAAGGAGTGGTTTTTGTAGCATTCGCTAGTTTTTCTAAAGAGGTCACTCCCGGTGAAGGGATCTCGGCTCTTTCCTCATCGAATGAGGTGCTGGATATTCATCAAGGAATACCACTATGCAAATCGAGAACTAGAGAAGCTATCAAAATTAAATTTAGTGGGTTGTAATATTTGCTAGTTTTGCTAAAGAGTTCACTCCCGGTGAAGGGATCTCGGCTCTTTCCTCATCGAATGAGGTGCTGGATATTCATCAAGGAATACCACTATGCAAAGCAAAAACTAGAGCTACATTTTGAAAATTTTGATTCTACAACATCTTTTGGTCTTTTTTCTTTCCATTAATCTCACTAATGAAGTCCCACGATTGTAACATTTCAGAAAAATAAAATATTATTTTGGGAATTTTTATAATTAAATAATAGATATTATGAATATTTTGATAATACGGTATAATTAAATACCGATAAATTGGGAAATATTTAGAAATTATGTTAATTATTGAATTTGAAAAAGATTATAAGATTTGAGTATTTATAGATTTTTATATAGTTAATTATATTCCATTTTAATATTAATCGCGATTAAATATTAATCGCGATTAAATATCACAAATCGTGCAATAAGCTTGATTTGTGCACATGACATGCACAATGTCATATTACACTTATTACATTTTTCCACCATGTCTTTTTCTTTATTTCTTCATGCTTGGGTTGGGTTTTAAAATGAAGGGAAAAGAAACAAAAGAAAATAAAAGGAAAAGAAAAGGTTAAACAAATAGAGTATGGGCAAGGGAGAGAGAGAGAGAGGGTGAGGGGTCAACCTTAGTCTTGGCACTTAGCTTCCTTCATTGTTTTTCTTCATCTTTTTCTCTCTCTCCTGTCATGGCCACCCTTTTCTTCCCTCTCCTCTTCATCCTCACAAGCAACCCCAAATCAACATCTAAACATCATCTTGCCTTCACAAAAAATGTGCACAAGCTCACTACAAATACTTTGGACCAAGAAAGTTTGAATTTTGAAGACCTAGGGCAACTCAAGAAAATTCTTGAGTTGACAAATGAGGTATATTCCTTAACCATTAGTGTAGTATTTGGTTTATTTTAGCATCTATGTTAGTTTAGATTGGTTTAAGTGTAGATTAGTGAACTTGGAAAATTCCAAGTTGAGGTTAGGGTTTGTTTGACTTGTGATGGTGCAAATGAGGTATTCTAAGTGACTTCAACCCCTATATTGATAAAACCTGAGACTTAAACCCCATTTCACAAACTTAGAAATCCCTGATGTCGGGTTTTTGTGGAATTAGTGAGGGTAATTAGAGATCTGCTATGACCCAGGTGACCTGAATTTTTTTTAGCAAACACAGTGAGTCGTGCAGGCAACCTAGATGATAACCCCAAGACCCGAGCCCCTACCCAATCTTCCAGGCCGCAAATTGCGGCCAGGGTGGGGCAGAATTCCTCCATGTTTGGTCCAGGGCTTTTTATTCAGTAAACTAGACCCTTTCCATGTGCAAAATTTTCTAATTCCACCTAAGGTAAAATCTGGAAGTGTTTTCCATAGTCTCTGAATTCGTTTTGCTAATTCTGTTAACTTGAATTTTGGATATTTGTGTTTGTATTGGTCGATTCATGTTTGTACGTCAATCGTCGAGAGTTGTTGGTGATTCTTGCATGCTTAGACCATAGGTTTTAACCTATAAGTGATCCGCGTGCCGTTTTAGTTTCGTGCATGATTTCTGTTTACGATACTATATGTGTATATATGTAGGTACCCCCACGTGGACTTCGAGATGACGAGAATGAGCGTGGCATCATCGACTCCAGCAAGTGAGGATCAATGTGAGTAGATATATATCTACGGGAGAAGTCGGGTGGATGGCGTATAACACCCCCGCAGTTTCGTAGTGTAATATACAAATACGTTATATATAATTATAAATATGTGTATTATGATACGTGGATGATTATCAAGATAGGTTTTAGATGTTCATGGGTTAGTTTTAATGTAATTAGAAGTAACTTAGTTTAGTTTCTTAGTCGCGAAACCATAGAGTAAAGATTACACCCACACGCGCACACACACACGCATACATTTTATTACTTGTGCGTATATGGGGATATATATATACATATATGTATGTGAGTATGTGTATACACACACACATACACACACACACTTGGATATGAAGATAGTATGTGGTACTTGGAGATGAGTCAATGAGATTGGGCATGATGCCATAAGATCGGTAATGTGATTTGGTTCGTATTATGAGATACGACATGATGTTATAGCGGGTCTTTAGGCGATGTGTTTTCATACACATGCATATATATATATATATGTTGATGGTATCAGAGTGTACTAGACTTAGATCAGTACCCCTAATTCAGGATATGATGATAAGGATACTAGATGAATAATAAGATAAATGCGATATTCGACCCGTACCCAGATTTGGGATGTCGTACGATGGATTTACCGTACGAGATAATTATGATGATTGATCCACACTCTTGACTCGAGGATGTCATATTATATATTGTATCGTACGTGATACTATTGAGGCGGGATCACCGACTATTATATATATATATATATATATATATATATATATTGATTCATATTTAGGTGGTTTCCTTACCCTTTCGTTTAGTCTGTTAGTTTAGACCTGTAGTTTACTTAGTAGATGTTAGACTGGACCCGAGTCATACTTATTTCCAAAAATAATAAATCGTGAGTATTTTAAAGACAGGCCAAGGGATGCTACAGATATTTCAAAGGATGTACCTTTTCTTAAAAACACCGTAGCCCCTATTTACTAAACACCACGATTCGTGCTATTTCAAATGCCAAAACTGTATGACTCGTTTATATAAATGCATATTCCTTATTGCTGCGTTTATTATTCATTTTCCGCATATTCTTACTATTCGCAACGCTTTGCATGCTTATTTGTGTTTCCGTATTATTATGAAACCCATGCTGTCAGGACACCAGCACACTTACTGATGATGCGTATGCTCCACGTACACCTGCTTGCCGGCTCACACACATCATCATCGGTAATTACCATATCACGTACACCTTAGAAAACACTAATTCATTAGTATAAATTGCTAGCTGATAGTTTCGACATAGTACTACTACACTTGCTTTTATATGATAGCTTAGAAATTGCATTTATTACTGTGATATCTCATGCATGTGTATTTTTAATTGTCATGCAATATTATGGAATTCATTGTTTATTTACTCATGAGTTTCGGATTTCGGATTTCCATGAGATTTATGGATTTGGAGAAACCGCAAGGATTTTATAAACTTATTATCATTTTAAAATGAAAGTTGCGGTTTTCTTATAATATGATTTGAGAGGAGTCTACCATGAGTTTTCTCGGCTCTTGAGCGATATCATACACCCGATTCGAGGAGGAGGAACCGTCTGTGGGTGCATGGTGGACCCGGTGCGGTATCCCGGGGCAAGATGGTTGCAGTTGATGGCGTTGAGCCTGGCAGGGGAGCACTACCAACCGGTGATTTTATTATGACTCAACAGATATTCGGAGGATACCGATCGGAGTATGGGCCAGTCCGGATAGCCGGAGCCCTAGATACTGAGATTTTATGATACAGGCCAGTCCGGATTGCCGGAGCCTGAGATATTGAGATATTGGGATTTATATATATTTTGTGTCGATGCAAGACACTGATTCCCTGTTGATTTCATTGATGATACCTAGATTTATTTATACAGATATCTCACTAAGATAAGAAAACAGTTTTCTCATTTAGATGTATTCTGTTTTCATGCATTCATACATCATATATATGATATGTTGCTACCTGAGGCACTGACACGAGCACTTGGTATTACACTTATGTATAAATGTTTACCTTTACCATTTTATCATGCTTCAGGCCATATTATTGAGGATATTAATGATCTTATGACTTAAGATTGAGTCATACATACGATTTCTGCTAGGTGATGTTTTCTACTCACGAGTTGGCAACTCACCCCCGTTGTGCCACAGTTTCTTGCAGGTTGTGCCGTACAGGTTTCCTTGGCGGCTTTGTTGGCACAGTGCTTCTTCCGGGTGATTGCTTTGGTAGGTGGGTTCACTAGCATCGTGACCACCATTGTACCTTATTTTATTCAGTTGTATCTAGTAAACTCCATCAACTAGACTTGTATATTTATAGACTTAGAAGACCAGTGTATATTATTTAGACCTTAGAGTCACGCTTGTATTATTATGGTTTTCTTGCTATTATTGGTTTCCTTTGAGTTTTGATCCTCGCCCTTCGGCGTTGTATATTATATTGCTTGCGTGGTTGTGACTGCCAATTGGCGAAGAGCTAGCTCCCGCTTAGAGATGCCTTTATTCATATTATTCATGTTGTACCCCTTTTGGGGCTAGTATTTATAAAGGAAACTCTGCCGAAATTTTCAAAAAAGACTTGAGATTTTAAAAATGCAATACTTCGGCTTATGTTATTAAAACCACTTGTTTTAAAACAAGTTTTCTGCACTTCTTCCTTAAAATGGTTTAGATTTCTGGGATTTTGGCTTACTTGACTTAGATGGGGTCCTATAGATTTCATATGATTCAAGTGCCAGTCACGTGCCATTTCGAGTCATGACAATAATTTATGTTTCCCTAAACATCACAGAAAAGAAACTAAAATAGAACATACGCTTATACCATCCGCATTCACAACGATTCCCCGTCATGCACTGTTAGGTTACTTAACTAAGAACAGAGCGGGGGTTGAACTAGTGCGGGTGCAAAACATAAGCAACGTTTATTATATATATCATATATATATATATATATATAGCAATCGTCTCATGCAGTTATATGATCACATCACAGAACTCAAGCAGCAGAAGTCAACATATGAAATATTGGATATATTAGGAGGTCCGTGTTTTAAATTCAGCCAGTAATGAAAAACAGGGATTCCACGGTTGTGATGAATAGCCAAACCCACATCCCTAGAACCCTACGAGAGCGGCAAGCAACCCTGCCAATTCTAGAGTTAGGAGGCCTGGTCTCGACTCCTCGAGATGGTCTCCTACTGGACTCTAGAACCCGGTTACTTATGCTCCCCGCCTTGGGTCTATCCTAATGCGGAAAAGTAAATAATATACATCAATGGAGACATCATCCTCAACCCGGAAGTGTCCCAATAAAAGAATATTACATACAATTTTACATGAATGAAAATAGAAAAAACTCTTATCTCACGCAAAAACCCCTGGCTATTGAATCACGACGATCTAATATAACATATCACAGCAACACATAAACATCACATGTCATCAACGTAAGTAAATATGCGTATCCCGAATTCCGTTGACATATAGCAACGAGATCGAGGATACCCCACATATTACAGCTACGGTCATAGAAAAGAAATGAAAAACTACAATAATTAGAATCCGCATATTTCTTAGACATCATAAACCCGGAATATCTCATATTCCGAATTTCATGCCTAACCCTATAAGCCTTGCATTTTAGTTTCAAATCGAAAACACTTTTCAATAACTTAGTCGGGTAATTCAACAAGATTCCTGACTATCTGATTGAATGCTCGTTGGGAACTTTAGTAGATGGCCGCACCCCCGATGCCGTCGACGAAATGCACTTAGGCGGAACACCGTAGCCGCAACTATCCGAGTGGATACTTTAGCAATAGGGTTCTCCTACAGTCACTTGGTCGGGGCTATGGGGCTTGGATATCTAGTAGTGTTACCCGGCGAGTGTTCGCATACTATACGAAATTGCAATGGAGTTTTGATCCGAATCAAAACTCCGTGGCAATATATCAAGAGAGACTAAAACGCTAGATTTACCAAACACTAACTAGTTTTCACAAAACTAATTAAATGTGGATTCTAAATATTGTATCATATATCAAACTTAAACCCGAAACGATGTTAAAATTGCGAATACAAAACACTCTGAATTGCCTTAACAGAAAGATAACATCACATGCAATCTTGGCAAAATCAAACATAACCTGGAACCCTAAACCCAAGATAGAAAAACACCATAAAAAACTCAAGTCCAAAATCAAACATAGGACCGGCTAGGCCGGTATTTTTGGTGATTTGGTTGGCCAGAATTTGTCATTTTAGGCTCGTTTTTCTATGGTGTTCTAGTTACAACACATGTAACATTCTGCACTTGTTTAAAATTTTTTCAGAGGACATTTTAAAAATAACAGAAACCAGGGTTTTGGGTCGTAAGTTTCGGAGTTATTTCGGTTTCGTAATTCAACTAGTATCATCTAATGCTCTAGCTTTGGCTTTGATACCATGAAAGTGTTTCCTAGCACCACCACAAGGTTTACATCGGCATCAAGCATGCAATTTTAAAATTTTTGGGGTGCTAAGA
This sequence comes from Agapanthus africanus, assembly GCA_030015575.1. Lineage (NCBI taxonomy): Eukaryota > Viridiplantae > Streptophyta > Magnoliopsida > Asparagales > Amaryllidaceae > Agapanthus > Agapanthus africanus. The sequence goes on along the minus strand of CM057349.1, from coordinate 57,351,069 downwards.
AACACTAACCTAGAATCTAACTAGAGTATTAGGGTTTAACTTATGATAAAAGAAGAACTACACTAAGTAATGGAGTCTACAACCTTTGTAGACCAAGTCCTTCTCTTCTAAAGCTCCGGGTAGTAGTCCCTACAACTCCTCTAGGCTCCACTTGAAGAACGAATCGAGCTTTCTTCGAGACCTTCGTGTCAAAGATGATCCACCCAAAGTTCCTCTAGGTCATATTACCTCTTCACTAATATAGTATTGGTGAAGTAAACATTCTAGTCTAAAGTGCTAATCTAGACTAGGATGATGAAGTAGGATTTTTAGCTCACTAGGAATTTTCTCAAGCCCTTGGATTCACAACTCATGTGAAGGTTAGGACTTGGATGAGGAAGAAGAAGAGAATGGAGAGAGTGTAAGAAAATGAGTTAAGGAAAAAACTCAAGTGAGTGAAGAATGAAGAGTGGCTCACATATCATTGAAGCATGAATAAATTGCAATAATAAATTGCAACCATACTTGTATGGTGTAAAGCAAATGAATAAAGAATTGATCAAGCCATGCTTCACCCATTCCACAAATATCTCCCCATTTTCCACCTCATTTCTATTTTCTCAAAATAGAAATTCAACCATGCTTCATAATATATATATATAAATATATTAATATATATATTTAGAGAAGAAAATAATTAGTGAGCAATAATATTAGTTAATATATAATTATATCGAATATAATATATATCATATTATTAAATTAACACTTGATTTAATAATCCGGTTGTATCATATATAATCGACTAATATCATTTATCTGCAGATTAGAATACGGTATCACATACTCGTATTTAATCAGGTCCCCACACATATCATCATATGTGCCCTACTTCATTTCACTTGAACTAGGAAATCTCTGTGTAGGACTCTAAAGACTTGTCAATACGCCAGCAGTAGGTAATGATCACATCGGTTATCCACAAGCCGTCAGCGGTACTAGCTGGACGTAATGGGTGCCCAAGTATTGAGCGATTAGAAAATCAACAAGCAAGCTTGTCCAAACTCCCATGAAGCCTATAAGTAACACTTACCCTACAGTCAGGTCTCTTCGTCTGATATGTCGCATATCGAGTCTAGGGGTAAAATTGTCAGACCCCAGTAAGTTGATAAGTCATGCCGATAGATGGCTTATAACGGTTCGAGAAACTACTGATAACGCTTACCAGTAAATCTCATCAGCCCTGGACAGGGACTTACTGTTATAACCAATCGAGTATAGCGCAACATCAACTCCCTATACCGGGAGAGACGAAACCCCTCCTATCACTCACTGTTTCCATGTGACTTGGGACTGTACCCAAAATCCACCTGTTTGTACGACTCCTTTTAGCCGTGGTAAGGAGGAAATCAAAGCATAGTGGGAACCACACAAGACACTATGACGATCTCGGATCTACAGACTAACCTGTACCAGTGTCACCAGAGAACTGCTATCTGACGATAGGTATAGTATCATCTAGGAGTTCTCGGCGAGTCCTGTTCGGTGTACCCATTCTCTAATGAGCACCTGTGTACAATCTTTGATGTCAAACGCCAATGATTATGGGATCAACCATTGCCCCCTACAGGGTCAAGAAATATACACACTATTCTACTCTGGAATATCGATGCCCTGTCTCGATATCCCCTAGACTAGGAAAAATTAAAGGATGTGCTTATGGACTACATAAGTCGCAGTAGTATGATCCACATCATAGTCCTGGTAGTCAAGCAAACATTCTAAGGGCTTTATCAACATGTATCAGAGAGACAGTATAATAATACAAGTGTACATGTTAAGATAAAGAGCAACCAGATAATATACTTTCATGTCGAGCAAGAAATTCCTCTATATATATGTCCAAGCATCCACTATATTATACAATAATGGTCTCTAGGGCATACATATTCCTAACACATAGATGTCATCCTAGCCTCGTTGTCACCATTTTGAACCTCCTCTCTTATAAAGAAGGCAGAGATAGCTGTTGCGGAGCCGGGCTATCATAACTCCTTACTCCGTTATATTGCTCGATTGGAGGCAAACGCATGACCTTTTCATATAGGGCCATTATAAATTCTGCAAGCTCATTGATCTCTTAAACCGCTTCCTTCATTAGTGTTTCAATCGTCTCTTCTGATGGTTGGGTCGAAGCACTTTGCAGGGTATCTCACTCTTACTCGGTCACGTCATTTGCCAACCGAGTATCTCTGCTTTTGCTTATGGAATAGCAACTATAAGTTCGCTCCCACTTCTTGGGTTGTATATATCTTAAGCCAGTGGTATCCATCTTTCCATTCAGCTTTCTTTGGCGAGTCCCTAGCACATCCCAGATCCTCTTGTAATATTGAGCCTGATGGAAAGTTTGTTCGAATGGTATTCCCTGATACTTCAAGAACTCTCTTAGTCCTCTCATGAAGTATTTCGGCATTCGGATGGGTTGCAGCTTATTGACATCTGGATCAAGTCCATGCCAAATTTCTTTTTCTATCTTGGTCTCCTCAGATTTGTAGAGGAGGATCTCTTTTTCACCTTTATGCTTTGGAGGCATGTAGAAGGTTTCCAGTTCTTATACGCTGTATGTACTGAGCACATCAAGTTCTGTATAGTGTCGAGGTGGTGCCATCATAATATGTAGAATCTGTTTTTCTTCGGCAAGAGTTTGCGTTGGTGGACGAGTGGAGAACACCACATTAGTCTTGTCTTTAGAGTTGCTGCCAAAGACTAGGATAGGGGACGGCGGGCCCGATTTATCGCTTTCCTTTTATGGTTGTCCCGAATACACTTTCTATTCATCTTCTTCAGTATCGCTTCCGAAGACCGGAATGGTGGTGATTAATTTTTGTTTATTTTCTGGTTTGTAGCATCTTTCGGTATCTTCGAAACCTGGCGGAAAGTACTTTGCATCTTCATTCTTTTATACCTTATTTACCGAGAAGGGGTTGAGCTCTCCCGTGACGGTGTACTCTTGGCCATCTTTAAAATACTTCATACATTGATATTGTGTAGAAGAGATAACATTGTACTAGTGTAGCCAAGGTCTGCTGAGCAGAGCATTGTAATATGTTTTTGCGTCGATGACATGGAATTTGACGTTAGTGACGAGCTGCTCGAAGCAGAGCGTCAATACCACAGACTCAAGCGTCCGTGACGACTGCGAGTCGAACCCTGAGATAGTGATCCTGTCCCGGGTAAGGCGCTGGACATTCATGCATATCCCTTTCAGCACTCTCACATTGAGAAGTTTGACAGAAGATCCATTGTTGACAAGGATTTTTCTTATCTTGATGTCGTGGCAGTACTCGGTAACATACAATGGTCTATTGTGCTCGTATGTTCTAAGGAGGATATCTTCCTCACTGAAGGTAATATCGGCGGTGTGGACTTCTGCGAGTTCATCCTTCAGACGCTGTAGCATCTTTGTTCAGACGCTACTGTAGCATCTTTGTTCAGACGCTGCTGCATGGCCTTTTCAAATATGTCCATCTTGATCTTTTGATTATCTTTTCTCTTTTGAAAAGTTTCTTTCAGCAGCTTTTTGATCGAATTTTCTTTTGGCAGTTTCGGATATTTGGCGTCGATTCTGCCCCCGGCTCATCCATGCCGCTTTCTGACACTGGCGGAGCCTCTTCATCATATATAGATGAATGGGAGACCATGTGGAAGCTATCTACACATTCTTCTGCTTCCTCCGATGAGTTATTTTTCTCATCGTCATCACTGTCCTTATCCTCGAGAAGATGCCGGAGGAACTCTTCAACTGTGACCGGTGTTCGTGCTTTCTGATTATATTCTTCCAGCACGTTAAAATACTTCTGCAGATCCTTGCGGCTGTCGACATATTCAGCAGGTTGCACGGGCTTTTAGTCTTCTTATTTTTCTTTTTCTTGGAAGACTTAAAGGGATTCCCTTGGGGGTTTTTTCCCTTGTCAACAATTTTTTTTGTCACGTCCCGGAATTGGCACATGACCGGTAATTGAATCACATGAATTCTATAAGATCCCACCGTAACCTAAGTAAGTTGAAAGCCCAAAAATCTAAAACTTTTTAAGAAAATAACGGAGGTGAAGTTTTGAAATAAAAATATAATGAAATCAAGTTCTTCCCTACAAAGTATATAAGTAAAGTTCATTTAAAATACAAGGGGATTCATATACTAAAGTTTGAAAAGATTTTCGCCATTTGAAATTTGGGCAGCACCTCCTTTGTAAATTTTGATAAAAATAAGTACATAATCAATAGTAATATGGCATCCCCAAGCGGGAGCTAGCTCATCGCCAATCGGCGGAAACAACCACGTAAAAAGAATATACGATGCCCAAGGCGAAGATCAAATACAAAAAAGAAAGTAAAGAAAACCAAAGCATCATCAAACCCAAAATAAAGAATAATACACACATGTCGCTCTAAGTTTGAAAGAATATACAAGTCTCCGATTTCTAAGTCTACCAAATATATATAGTCTGGTTGATGGAGCTTTTAACTAGATACAAATGAATAATAAATGTATATAATGGCGGTTACGATCCGAGGAGTAACCCACCTACCAATGCAAATCACCCAGAAGAAAAGATGTGCCAGCAATCCGCTACTGATCCAAACGGTCGATCCTGCAAGAAAACTATGACACAACGGGAGTGAGTTGCCAACTCGTGAGTAGAAAATATTAGCAGGTAGAAATCAAATGTATGACGATCTTCTAGGTCATACAATAATAATAATATAATACCGTGTGGTAACGAGGGTGATCATGTATACATATGCATAATAATAATAATAATAATAATATCGTGCTTGTGTCAATATATGGTACCATATCATCTGTGTCATATATATGTATATATGTGTATCATCCAACGTGTGTCCATCAACGACACATCAAATCATCATAAAACCTGAGTGCCCAGTATCGACACTCGAAATAATCACAAAACCCGTGTCTAGTATCGACACGTAAATCCTTATATCTTAGTCACCATCTCATCATATCGGTCCTCATATCCATCTGTCTCATATCACTCCGGTCGCTATCATCTCGTATCGCATCATGCATATATATCGCCCCATACCATCTTATCATATCATATCGACTCGTCTCATCATATCGGATCATATCCTCATCATGTCATATCATATTGTAAATATATGTAGTTATATACTTTCATGAGTAGATCTATATCATAGGCTAAGAACTAGTACTCGGGATATGTCATTCTACTAATATACTACTATCACTTATAATATTCTAGAAACACTATTAGCTAAGTATTCATATCCTAACTATATATATATACCCTAATACTACGGTTGCGGGTGTGCTATACGCCATCTAGCCGACTTCCCCCGCAATTATACATCTACTCACCTACAACGCCCTGCTCTAGTCGATCCCGACGGATACCTTTCCCTTCTTCGTCGTCCCGGAAGTCCACGCGCTTGTTCATACAAATCAAGTCCATAACCAAAATCTAATGAAAACCCGAATCGAATTTCATAGAAATCCATATCCAAAACCGATACGACAAGCGAAAGGCACATAGGTTAGAACTTATGGTCAACGCGCGCTAAAACAACAAAAAAAACCCTGAAGTCGACGTACGAACGTCAAACGACCGAGTCAAAACTAAAATATCAAATGCCAAGTTTTCAATAGTCGGAAAACATAAGCAGAAACTTAGTAAAATGCTCCCAGATTTTTTTAAAAAGTGAAATTAACCCTTTTTGCATATTGGATAGGCCTAGTTATCAAGTGATTGAGCTACAGACCAAGACTCAAACTCTATCTCCAATATTGGGCCGCAATTTGCGGCCAATACGATTAAATTGGCGGCCAAGAAAGGAAGGTAGGGGTTCGGGCTTCTAGGGTAGCTTCCTATTGTTGGATATATGTATGCCCTAGAGGCCATTATGTGATAGTGGATGTATCTATACATGTATATATATATTCAGTATGCATTCTTGCTCGACATGATAGTATGCTATCTGGTTCTTCTTTATCTGACATATTGATTTGATCATGCTTCTATTCATTCATACATGCTGATAAAGCCCTGAGGATATTGGCTTGACTACTCTGATTATGATGGAGATCATACTAGTGGGACATCCGTAGTCTATAAGCATATCCTGGAAAGTCCCTAGTCGTAGGTATATCGAGACGAGACATTGATATACCAGAGTAGACTAGCGTATATGATACTAGACCCATACGATGGGCGATGGATGTTCCCACATTCATCGATGTTTGACATCAAGATCATATACGGGTGCTCAGTGGTGACTGGGTACACTGGACGGACTCACTGAGAACTCCTATATGGAATTATATCTATCGTCGGATAGCAGTTCTCAGGTGACACTGGTATAAGTTAGTCTGTAGACCCGAAATCATCATGGAGTCTTGTGTGTTCTCCCACTGTACTTTGATTGCCACCCTACCACGGCTCTACTGAGTCGTGCAAACAGGTGGCCGTTGGGTACAGTCCCGAGACACACGAAGGCAATGAGCGATAGGAGGGGTTTCGTCTCTCCCGGTATTGGGAGTTGATGCTGTACTGTGCCCGACTGGTTATATCAGTAAGTCCCTGGCCAGGGCTGCTGAGAATTGCTGATAAGTGTTATCAGTAGTTTCTCGATCTGTTATAGACCATTCACCGGCACGACTTATTGAGTTATTAAGGTCGACGTGACCATCCCTAGGCTCGATATGCAGCATGTCTGACGAAGAGACCGGACTGTACGGTAGTGTTTCCAGTTGGCTCAACGGGAGTTGTAGCAGGTTCGCTTGTTTTCTTCTGATCGCTCAATACCCGGGTGGCCGTTACGTTTAGCTGACCGCTTGTGGCTTGGGGGTACCTGATATGATCATCACCCTCTGCCGACGTATTGACGAGTCTTAGAGTCCGACAAAGGAGTTACCCAGTCCAGGCGAAACGTTGTGGTGCGCGTATGCGATATGCGCATCCACCCGATTAAAATGTGCGTATATGATACCAAACATTGATCGGGTTGCCTGCTTTTGGTGGGGTCATATGAGATATGACCGGATTGATAAATCAAGTGTTGATTTATCATCTAACCATTATTTTTCTCACTTGAAACCTTTCTAGGATATGATGGATGTATGCATGCATGCATGTGTTTCTTTCTTTCATTCTAGTTTCATGCACATGTGGATGTGCATACATGCATACATACATACACCCATCTATCATGGTTGTTAGCACATGGAAATGGTGGCAATATAAGACTCACACCATGGATTAAGTAATGGATTTTTATTTGATTTTGTATTTGAAACAAAATTGAAAAGAAAAGGATAATCTTTACTAGCTTCTACATTCTTCTTCTAACCTAACCAAGCTCACCTACCTCTAACCTTGGGTTATCCTTCTCTTTATCATTTAAAACTCAAGTTAAATAAACTCTCCATCACTTAACCATGGTTGGATGTAAGAAGGAATAAAATATAAAAGGTTATATTTCATTTCTTTTTTCAATGGTCATCTTTTATCTTTTACACTTGCTAAAAAGAAAAGCCACCATCTTCATCCTCCTTCACCATTTGCTCTCTAGGTTTTTCTAGTGAGTAAAACACACTTAAAGAAAGGTTTTTGAAGTGAGATTCTAAACCACAACATCATTCTATGCAAGTTTAGCCAACTTGTTTAGAGTGTTCTCTTCGGTTTTGCGAAGTTGCGAGCTTGGACGGGGAACTCCGGGTGGATCGTCGTAAACGCAAGAGGACTTCAAGAGGACCTCCACTCAACACCCTAGAGACCAAGGAGTCCAGCGAAAGGGAGCTACAAAGGTTGTAGTCTCGAAACCCTTGTTTTGTTCGCTTTACATTTCGAAACCCTAATTTTCTAGGATCGATTCCTTTGCATGCTTGTTTAGCACCATCAAAATTCAAACTTTTGGACATGTGATGCTTCAAAACTCATTATAGGGTGCTAGACAAACCTTACATTGGTATCAGAGCCGACCTAGAACATTAGGCGACGCTTTTACGAAGTAAAAATCCCGATCGGACAAAAACTACGATTTTTTGGACCCTCTCTGGACAAATTTTAAAATCTAACATTTTTCAGAATTAAAAATACTTAAAAAATACAGCAGGGAAAACTAAGAATAATGGTGAAAAACGATGCAGTGTACTGTTCATATGGCCGCGGAACCGCGGCAATTCCTTGCTTAGGCCGCGGATCCACGGCCGTACAGTGGAATCATGCTATGAAAATTGCACCATAATTCCTAGGTCTGCTAGTATACTGTTTTAGGTATGTTTAATCTGAATATAGTACTGTATTTTCTGGAGATGGTTTTGGACGCATAGATTCGATCGGTATTTTCATTTCGTAGTTTTTCGAGGTAAAGTAGAAAGTATTGAAGTGTTTGAACGAGTATCATTTGCTCACTATTCACGGGGTTTAAATACTTTGGAGATACGTGCAAGTCTTTTTGTGGTGGTCCTTCTAGAAGACAACAAACCTTAACTCGATTATATGACCGTCTTGAACTACCCTTTGAACCTTAGGGTTTGGGGCAGTACGGCGTGCCACATGTGAGGCGTTGGCTTGACCTTTCTGCGGCTGGACCGCTACTACTGTGTCACACTCCTGATTTTTGAACCCTGCTCAAGTGTTGAGCTTTAGTGAATCTTGAGTACTTGATCGTTCGTTCGAAAAACTTTAATACTGTCTGTTTATCTGGAATGTGATACAATATGTGGAATTCATATAGTTTAGGCATGAAATACGAAATATGTGATATTTCGCATTTATGATGTCTAAAGAGAATGTGGATTCCAAATATTGTAGTTTTACACTTTCTTTTCTGTGACCGTAAGTGTAGTATGTACGATATCGCCGCTTTCGTTGCTATACATCAACGACAATTGGGGTATGCATACTTACTTACGTTGATGATATGAGATATTATGTGTTGCTGAGATATGATGTGCAGGATTGTCGCGATTGAATAGCCGGGGGGTTTTATGTGAGATGAGAGTTTTATATTTTCATTTATGTAAATACAAATGTAATGTAATATTCTTTTATTTGGGGCACTTCCGGGTTGAGGTTGCTGCCACCAGTGTTGTATATTATTTACTTTTCCGCATTAGGATGGACCCAAGGAGGGGAGCACAGGTGACCGGGTTCTGGGGTTCAGTGGGAGGCCATCTTGAGGAGTCGAGACCGGGTCTCCTAAACTCCAGAATTGGCAGGGTCACTTGCCGCTCTCGTAGGGGTCCAGGGTGTGGGCTTGGCTATTCATCGCGACTGTGGAATCCGTATATTCTATTCTGGCTAAATACTAAATACGGACGTCCTAGTATATCCCACGTTATAGCTATATTTCTGCTGCCTGTGTTCTGTGATATCTGAGACGAATGACATATTATATATATATGATATATAGTAAACGTTGCTTATGTTTTACATCCGCGCTAGTCCCGTCCCGGTATGCCGTTAGTTAAGTAACCTAACGGTGCATAACGGAACATTGCGGCGAATGCGGATGGCATAAGCGTACGTGTTATTTTCGTTTCTTTTCTGTGATTGGCTTAAGGACTTAAATGATGGGATTACATTAATGTGATTAATGTAAAGAAAATAAACCTAAAAGATGTTGTAGAATCGGATTTGAAAAACCACTCGGCTTTTTATGAAAAAGCTATATTTCAAAACTGCGGAGCTTAAGCCACTCCTTTTAAAAACCACTTGATTCTACAACGATATCAAGCTCAAAGCGTTAAAGATTTTCTTAAAAATCATCCGCAACCCTCCGTCATTTTAGGAAGTAGAGTACTTAGTATTCGTGCTACGTTTGTTGACCTTAGTCAAGGCGTAGTGTACGGTAGCTAAGTGATGTCTTCCTACAAACGCATATGATGCAGATTAATTAGGACGGGCATATGACTTTGTTGACCTTAGCCAAGGGTCATGTGAACGGGTCTAATCAATCAAGAAATAATGGGTTGAGCTTGACTAGTGCTCGTGATTTGTTGACCTTAGCCAAGGTCACGAGTATTAGGGGTAAAAACCACATCGGGAATTTCAATAGTTGAAATTTGCAATGAGATTGCATACCTTCCATGTGATGGTTGGATCCCGATCCCACTGTGAGCAATAGTTGCTCCTAGGAGAGTTTTACAGTTTACAATTAGCTAACTCATTAGGTGTCTAGAAAGGTGTTAATGGGGCTCCGCCTCTGGGAAACCGAGGTTTACTCTAATTAGGTCCGTGCGAAAGCACGGGGAACCTCCCTCAAGTACCGACACTGGCCTGGCTGAACGGTTAGCGAAGTTGTAGACTGTAATTAATCCTGACTAGTTTTTCCTTTTTAAGGTTTGAAAGAAAAACTCGATAAAAGCAGTGGGAAACATCGATTAGATAAGATAATAACCAATCTGATCTTTGCAAGAGCTTTCGCTGAATGTATTCTTTTCTCTCTCTTAATGGCAGATACCCATGACTGGACTCAAGCTTCTACTAGATAAAAACAAACTGAATGGGACCAACTATAAAGACTGGCTGAGGAATCTGAAAATCGCCTTGAATTATGATAAAGTATCATATGTCCTCACGGCTTCAGCCCCGCCCGTCCCTGGTCCAAAATCCTCAGTTGCGGACATTGAAATCCGCAAGACATGGGACGCTGACTGTGCCATGGCCAAATGCCTCGCGCTTGCATCGATGGACAACACACATCAAAAGCAGCACGAGGACATAGACATTCACGGTATATTGCTCCATACAAAGGAGTTGTATGGGGAGCAATCCCACGTATTACGATACGAAGCATCAAGAAAATTGTTTCAGATGCGGATGGCCCCTGGCACACCAGTAGGAGACCATGTTCCGAAGATGATAGCTCTCATAAAAGAGCTTGAGGACCTTGGATGGACGATGGACAATGAACAATATATAGATATTATTCTGCAGTCCCTCCCCTCCACCTTTGCTCAGTTCATAGTGAACTTCAACATGCATGGCATGGAGAAGGAACTCCCTGAACTCCTTAATATGTTAAGGAGTGCAGAGAGCACTATGAAGTTAGCAAAAACTCCCGTTATGACTATTGGACAGTCTTCCTCTTCTCGCCCGAAAGCTAAGGCCAAGGGAAAGAAAAAGAAGAAACCCACTAATCCTAAGGGAGGAGTTAAAAAGGCGAAGGGAAAGGGAAAGTCCAAGGCTGGAGACTCAGGGAAGGGCACATGTTTTCATTGCCACAAGACAGGACATTGGAAGCGCAATTGCACGGAGTATTTAAATCTCAAGAAGAAGCATGGTGATGCTTCTGCTTCAGGTGCGTTTGTGACTGAAAACTGTTTTTCAATAAACTCTGCTTCCTGGGTATTAGATACCGGTTCAGGTTCTCACATTTGCAATTCTATGCAGGGGCTGAGAAATAGCAAGGTTTTGAAGACAGGTGACCATACTCTCCGCGTTGGAAATGGTTCCAATGTACATACAGTCGCAGTGGGAGAGTATCACTTGGGGTTGCCATTTGGATGTATTTTGGTTTTGAATCCATGTTATTTTGTACCAAGTATGCTTTGTAATATAATATCCGTTTCTTTGTTGGACAATGAAGGATATAATTTTGTGTTGCAGAACAATGTTATGAACATTAACCTGAATCAAATGTTGGTTGGGTATGGTACGCTTAATAACGGTATATATGTCCTAAATCAACACACAGTTTTCAGTATACAACACACTAATAAAAGAAAACTTTCAGAATTAAATGAAGCTTTTCTTTGGCACTGTAGACTTGGTCATATTAACGAAACAAGACTAAACAAGTTACACAAAGATGGGTATTTAAATTCTTTTGAATATAAATCTTATGCGACTTGCCAGTCTTGTATCAAGGGTAAAATGACCAAAACTCCGTTTACCGGACACGGAGAAAGAGCTACTCAGCTCCTGGGCCTCATACATAGTGATGTATGTGGGCCAATGTCTACACAGGCTAAAGGCGGTTTTTCATACTTCGTTACATTCACTGACGACTTCTCAAGATTCGGTCATGTATTTTTATTAAAATACAAGTCCGAAGCTTTCGAGAAATTCATTGAATATAAACAAGAAGTAGAAAAACAAACCGGCTTGAGTATCAAGATGCTTCGATCAGATCGAGGTGGGGAGTATCTTAGTGCAGAATTTGCAAACTTCTTAAAAGAGAATGGGATTCTCTCTCAACTCACTCCTCCTTACACACCACAGCACAACGGTGTGTCAGAACGACGGAATAGGACCCTATTAGATATGGTCCGGTCCATGATGAGTGACGCTGAGTTACCAGTCTCATTTTGGGGGCATGCATTGGAGACTGCAGCGTTTCTGCTAAACAGGGTTCCAACCAAAACCGTGTCTACCACGCCATATGAGATATGGCATGGGAAGAGACCATCTCTTAAGAGAATTAAGATTTGGGGTTGCCCGGCCTATGTTAAAAAGCAGAATCCGGACAAACTCGAGACACGGTCAGTCATGTGTAACTTTGTGGGATATCCAAAGAATTCTTATGGATATCTATTCTACCATAAAGAGGAACAAAAAGTGTTCGTTTCTCAACATGCCACATTCTTGGAAAAAGAGTTTTTCACAGACAAAGATGATGGCAAGGTGGTGGATCTAGAAGAGGTTCTAGAGACACAAACTGCAAATGACGATTTGGTTGAACCGGCTGTTGCAACAGAAACTGAAGAACCTCGGCCACACCGTAGGTCTGGTAGGACTTCTCGCCCACCAGAGAGGTACTACGGTTTCCTCATTGATGGTAACAGAGAAGACTGCATCATGGATGATGATGATCCTACCAGTTTTCAGCAAGCTATCACGAGTAGAGACTCTGTGAAGTGGTTGGATGCCATGAGATCCGAAATGGAGTCTATGTACACCAACAAAGTATGGACTTTGGACGTTGTACCCCCTAGGGTAAGACCTGTGGGGTGCAAATGGATCTTTAAAAAAAAGATTGGTGTAGATGGGCAGGTGGAGACCTATAAGGCAAGACTTGTGGCGAAAGGCTTTCGTCAAAGACCAGGTTTGGACTATGACGAGACTTTTTCTCCTGTAGCCATGCTTAAATCCATTCGGATCCTACTTGCTATTGCTGCTCACTACGACTATGAAATCTGGCAGATGGACGTTAAAACCGCATTTCTAAATGGAAATTTAGAAGAATGCGTTTATATGGATCAGCCAGAGGGCTTCATTGATAGTGGGAGCAGCGAGAAAGCATGTAAATTGCTTAAATCCATATATGGGTTAAAGCAGGCATCTCGGAGTTGGAACATCTGTTTCGATGATATTATCAAAGAGTTTGATTTCATCAAAAATCCAGATGAACCTTGTGTTTATAAGAAGGCTGTAGGAAGAGCTGTCACATTCCTCGTATTGTACGTGGATGACATTCTTCTGATAGGAAATGATATTCCTATGCTACAGTCGGTCAAATCTTTCTTATCACTGAGGTTCTCCATGAAGGACCTGGGTGATGCCACATACATCCTGGGCATAAGGATCTATAGGGATAGATCCAAAAGGTTATTGGGATTGTCCCAAACCAGGTACATTGACACCATCCTAAAAAGGTTTAGTATGGAAGACTCTAAACGGGGTGCCTTACCCGCTTGCCGTGGGGTCACTCTCTCCAAGGATTCTTGCCCAAAGACCGATGAAGAGAGAGCTCGCATGAGTATTATACCCTATGCTTCAGCAGTAGGATCTATAATGTATGCAATGTTATGTACACGCCCAGATGTAGCTTATGCACTTAGTGTTGTAAGCAGGTATCAATCCAACCCAGGGAAGAATCACTGGACAGCTGTGAAGAACATTCTTAAGTACTTGCGAAGGACTAAAGAATTGTTCTTGGTGTATGGTAATGGAGATCTCCAAATGGAGGCCTTTACCGATTCGAGCTTCCAGAGCGATAAGGACGACAGCAAATCTATCTCTGGGTTTGTATTTACCCTTAATGGAGGGGCGGTGAGTTGGAAGAGTTCCAAACAAGATACCGTTGCAGACTCTACGATGGAAGCTGAGTACATTGCTGCAAATGATGCCGCCAAGGAAGCCGTCTGGATGAAGAAGTTCGTCTCGGAGCTAGGAGTAGTTCCAACCATTATTGATCCAATACCTTTGTATTGTGACAATAATGGGGCTATGGCATTAGCCAAGGAGCCCAGATCCCATCAGCGGTCCAGACACATCCTGAGGCGTTTTCATTTGATCCGGGAGATTGTACATCGCCGCGAGATCGAGATTAAGAGGGTAGTAACAAAGAATAACGCCGCGGATCCATTCACCAAGGCCCTCCCTCAGCCGCAGCATGAGCGACTTTTTGAGATGTTGGGTATGAGATACGCCAATAACTGGCCTTAGTGCAAGTGGGAGATTGTTGGATATATGTATGCCCTAGAGGCCATTATGTGATAGTGGATGTATCTATACATGTATATATATATATTCAGTATGCATTCTTGCTTGACATGATAGTATGCTATCTGGTTCTTCTTTATCTGACATGTTGATTTGATCATGCTTCTATTCATTCATACATGCTGATAAAGCCCTGAGGATATTGGCTTGACTACTCTGATTATGATGGCGATCATACTAGTGGGACATCCGTAGTCTATAAGCATATCCTGGAAAGTCCCTAGTCGTAGGTATATCGAGATGGGGCATTGATATACCAGAGTAGACTAGCGTATATGATACTAGACCCATACGATGGACGATGGATGTTCCCACATTCATCGATGTTTGACATCAAGATCATATACGGGTGCTCAGTGGTGACTGGGTACACTGGACGGACTCACTGAGAACTCCTATATGGAATTATATCTATCGTCGGATAGCAGTTCTCAGGTGACACTGGTACAGGTTAGTCTGTAGACCCGAAATCGTCATGGAGTCTTGTGTGTTCTCCCACTGTACTTTGATTGCCACCCTACCACGGCTCTACTGAGTCGTGCAAACAGGTGGCCGTTGGGTACAGTCCCGAGACACACGAAGGCAATGAGCGATAGGAGGGGTTTCGTCTCTCCCGGTATTGGGAGTTGATGTTGTACTGTGCCCGACTGGTTATATCAGTAAGTCCCTGGCCAGGGCTGCTGAGAATTACTGATAAATGTTATCAGTAGTTTCTCGATCTGTTATAGACCATTCACCGGCACGACTTATTGAGTTATTAGGGTCGACGTGACCATCCCTAGGCTCGATATGCAGCATATCTGACGAAGAGACCGGACTGTACGGTAGTGTTGCCAGTTGGCTCGACGGGAGTTGTAGCAGGTTCGCTTGTTTTCTTCTGATCGCTCAATACCCGGGTGGCCGTTACGTTTAGCTGACCGCTTGCGGCTTGGGGGTACCTGATATGATCATCACCCTCTGCCGGCGTATTGACGAGTCTTAGAGTCCCATAAAGGAGTTACACAGTCCAGGCGAAACGTTGTGGTGCGCGTATGCGATATGCGCATCCACCCGATTAAAATGTGCGTATATGATACCAAACATTGATCGGGTGGCCTGCTTGGTGGGGTCATATGAGATATGACCGGATTGATAAATCAAGTGTTGATTTATCATCTAACCATTAGTTTTCTCACTTGAAACCTTTCTAGGATATGATGGATGTATGCATGCATGCATGTGTTTCTTTCTTTCATTCTAGTTTCATGCACATGTGGATGTGCATACATGCATACATACATACACCCATCTATCATGGTTGTTAGCACATGGAAATGGTGGCAATATAAGACTCACACCATGGATTAAGTAATGGATTTTTATTTGATTTTGTATTTGAAACAAAATTGAAAAGAAAAGAATAATCTTTACTAGCTTCTACATTCTTCTTCTAACCTAACCAAGCTCACCTACCTCTAACCTTGGGTTATCCTTCTCTTTATCATTTAAAACTCAAGTTAAATAAACTCTCCATCACTTAACCATGGTTGGATGTAAGAAGGAATAAAATATAAAAGGTTATATTTCATTTCTTTTTTCAATGGTCATCTTTTATCTTTTACACTTGCTAAAAAGAAAAGCCATCATCTTCATCCTCCTTCACCATTTGCTCTCTAGGTTTTTCTAGTGAGTAAAACACACTTAAAGAAAGGTTTTTGAAGTGAGATTCTAAACCACAACATCATTCTATGCAAGTTTAGCCAACTTGTTTAGAGTGTTCTCTTCGGTTTTGCGAAGTTGCGAGCTTGGACGGGGAACTCCGGGTGGATCGTCGTAGACGCAAGAGGACTTCAAGAGGACCTCCACTCAACACCCTAGAGACCAAGGAGTCCAGCGAAAGGGAGCTACAAAGGTTGTAGTCTCGAAACCCTTGTTTTGTTCGCTTTACATTTCGAAACCCTAATTTTCTAGGATCGATTCCTTTGCATGCTTGTTTAGCACCATCAAAATTCAAACTTTTGGACATGTGATGCTTCAAAACTCATTATAGGGTGCTAGACAAACCTTACACCTATGTGTCTGCACATCTCACTGTAACTGCTATTAAATTTTCAGAGTTCTTGGGTAATATCAGATTCCAATTGATCTTCAACATCTCCACAGAACCGACATCGGAAAATTCTAAGTTCGTCTTTGAACCTTCTAAACTCATTTTAATCAAGGCTACCACCACTACTAGGCCAGTAGACACTCATTACATCCTCTACCATACCTCCACTACAAATTTTATCCACTAAAGATCGCCCTAGAAAATTCTAAGTTCATAAAATATGTTTATATTAACTCTAAACTAGTTGTGAAGGTAAGTAAACTTAAAAGCTTAACAAAAGGTAAGTGTTTTATCTTGAATAGAAACTGAAGAAATTTCTAAGATGGCCAAGGTTGCTTAAAGCTAGAACTTGTTCAATCCATGTTTCTTGAAAAAAGCTAAGGAGCAACTTTTGTGAAAGCTGGGTGATGTTTTAAAGTGGTTTTGAGGGTGGTTCCATGGCGGTAGAGGAGGCGGTGGAGGAGTTCAAGAAGGGATGAAGAAAGAAAGAAGATGAAGAATGAGGTGAAGAAAAACCAGGCATATGTTATGACCATGGCTCCCCTCTCTCTCTCTTTCTCACTCTCTCTCATCATAACTCCATGTCACTTCATGTCTCGCTCTTTCATTTTTCTTTTTTCTTTTCTTTTCTCTTCTTTTATGAAAACAAACCATAATAAACACAAATGCAAAAATAAAATGTTAGCATGTCATGACAAGTTAAACATGGCTACCAATAATGAAACTAGGTTTAGTGTAGTAATTAGTAAAACACTAATCAAGTTTAATATCTAACTTTTATATATATATATATATATATATATATATATATATATATATATATAAAGGCTCAAATCAATTTAAATGCTTTCTTAAACAATAATTTATTTTAATTCCCAATTATTTTCCAAAATATTGGTATATAATTATACCATTTTACTAAAACTCATTTCCATACTTGTATAATATTCATTAAATTTATTATTTTATTATTTAAATTCCAAAAATATTATTTTCTATTCTGAAATGTTACAGTCTTCCCCCCTTAAATAAATTTGGTCCCCGAATTTAAATTTAAACCCCACAAATATTAAAACATTTCAGTAAATCAATCAAATCAATGGGGCTCCGAAATCAAGAATACGCAAGAAATAACACAGTGCAATGTGTGCGCCTGAAAACGGATGCAAAACCCAATAATCAAAACTCCGTCAAACGTCATGCAAATCATAGAAGTTATGATGAATATGCATGTTTCGAAATCTACGGTTTAAATCAAGTACAATATATATAGTACTTATCCTTGCCAAATCATTTAGATAACTGAATAAAAATGCATGCAAAATCCTTTTCAAATCGCCGTGTGATGCATATATTACGGCACAAGCAGCGGACGTTCATTTGTGAAGAAATAGATATATATCTATATACGTTTCATTTAAGACATACGTTTTGCCCCTTTTGAAAATGATTTAGAAGGGTTTTCTTTGTAAAAGTTCGTGTCACTGACATGTAGGAAAATAGTGAGATTATAGCTCCTTTTGAAAACCTCTTTAGTATACATCAATACATGCAAAAACACTCAGGTACGGTTGATCAGTCGAAAATATTGCATATTTTAACAGGCAATTTCCATATCATTTGCATACAATTAGAAGTGTTCGACATTCATATTCTACATATTAGCAAATCGGTCGCAAAATATCAGATTACATGTATTCGACCTTAAAACCGGCATTTCTAGGGAAATTGACTGCATTGCATTACATGGCATATTTTCTATATCTTGCAACACGTGTTTCGAAGTCTGTGCAGGAAAAGAGAAGCTTGCTCGATCATTACATTGCTCGACCATTAGAATTGCTCGTAAACTCACTTAACTCAAATCTGGTATCAACACAGAAGAGGAAATACAAATATAAACATCAAAGGAAGCTAAAAACAGCAGCCCAAGACCACAGAAGAAAGTCAAAGGCCCAAGCTTACCAACAAGCCGCGGAAGCGCGGCCAATACTTGGTTCTTGCGGCGGTTGCGCGGCGGCTACAGGGAATCAGTTCCCCAATTTCAGTGCACAACTCCTGTTTCAGTGGCTACAGCTCAATAATGCTCACAAACTTCCAGAATATTCCAGATACTTCCTCCAGATCAGTAAACACCTAAACTAGCCTAATACTTCTAGAACTTTCCCTAAACCCTAGCTTAAACCCTAAGCTAAAGCCCAACAAACTTTGTCAACAAACTTTGAGAGGGAAAGTTCCATTTCAAACCTAAGCCTAGGGTTTGGGAGTTCTATAAATAAGACCCTAGGCTCACTCATTATTCATCTTTGATCTAGGGAACCTTGGGAAAGCTTAGAAAAAATCAATCTCTTTCTTCATCCCCTCTTCCTCAAGTTTAGTGAGAGAGCTTGTAGGAAACCCTAACCCTAAATCCAACCACAATTCAAGATCTTGAGTGCAAGCCAAGCAAGATGCCTTCAACCCTTTTATGAGCCGAGCCGATCTTCAATCGGGCAAGAGATCAAAGTAGATCCACGATCCACGGAGACGAGCGAAGCCGAGTCAACGATCGATTTCTTCTTCTTGTAGATTCTTGAAAGAATGTATTGAAATTGTTGATTAAATAAAAGGTGATATTCTTTTATCTTGTTTTCTTTAAATTCCGCATCATGTTATCTTTACAATTCTTGAATATTATCTTTGTGGTGATGTGTGAATAAAACTCCGCTCGTAAAGGAGTCGAGACGGTTGTAGAATGATGATGTAACAAAGCTTTAATCGATTCTTGATTCCTACGATGGTTTGTAAACCCTAGCAAGTTCAAGAACCGACAACCCATTTTGTTTCGATGCTTTCTTGATTGACATCGTTCAAAATGGGGGAGTTAGGATCGTTTCTTGAAATTGCTAGAGGCTAGAATGTGAATGATATCGACAACAGAACAAGGGATAAGATGAAACCCTAGTTTCACGAGAAAACCCTAACTCTTGTCGATGATCATCGATCTAGTATCAATCCTTCGAAGGACAAGAACACGATATCTTTAGATTACATCATGTCTATCGATCCTATCGATTCCTACGAGCCTCTCTTATATTCTTGATTGTTGATTGGAAATATTATCAAAACAACCGATTCTTGATTGTTTATAGTTTCTTGATTCTTGAGTAAAGAATAGTGACACTTGAATACAAATCATTCTTGAATCATGTTTTCTTTTATTGTTGCTTAACTTTTCATTTCAAACGTATCAAAATACAAGTGAATCGTGCAATCCCTGTGGACGATCCGCACTCATTCATTAACTACATCCGACACCGTAGTTTGATTGCGGTCAATATAAATTTTTGATTCGATACGACACATCCGAAATTTACATCAATCAAAATGGCGCCGTTGCCGGGGATCGCGCTAATTCATTTGCATTTTTAGTTTGAAGTGAAAGAATTATTACATTCTACTTCTTGAAATCAAAATTCGTACAAACTCTTACACGTGTGTTGTGATTTGATTGCAAGGTGATCTGGAGCATTCTGTGCTGTGGAAAAATTATTTTGGATATACTAGAGAGCTGTAGATAGTAACAGAAAGAAGCTGTTGAAAAATTGTACACTGTTCCCATCATCTAGCCGCGGAAGAGCGGCATATACATGGTTATTGCGGCGGAACCGCCGCAGTCTTGAGGGATCATTGAAATATTTTCAGTGCAGGTATTTTCTGTCTCTCTCCCCTCTCTCTTTTTAGCTCCAATTAACCCTTTGCTGCAGGATTCTTTGCAAATAAATCGCAGCGCCGCAAAGCAAAAATAAAATTGTGTGTGATTTTGATTTCTTGGTTGTTTGCATTCTAATACGGAAATTTAAGGGGCACGGCCAAATCCAAATTAGGTGGGGATTTCATTACCCTTCCTAGGCCCCGAAAATCGTCAAACTTGCATCCGCATTACCCCCATTAACTAAAAGAAATCTAGAGAAGACTCTAAGGACTGTCGCGCTCAATAGGACAAGAGAAGGTCATGGGTAATTCATTGCTTATCCGCGTTTTCTTGTGGTGCCTAAGGCGAGTGTGTCTAAGGCTAGTGGTTATTAATTAGGTCCACTGTAGTGGTGGTTCCTTCCCACTTACCTGGCACTTATCCGGCCACAGGGAGACAAAGAGGCAGTGGAGGATTGATCCTGCGACTTGTCTTTTGGCAGTTAGGAGCGGTCTAGAGATCGGACCTAGGTGACCATTAGATTCTAGGGTTTGTGTGCTGCATTTGTTTTGTCGCATCATTTTTTCAAAATCCGTCCCTTTTTCAAAAGCAAGCACCGCATTCATTCATCCCTAATTATAAGTCAACGCTGCCACTTGTACTAACCCATTTTAGTGCAAGATAGGCTGGACACGGGATTCTAGTGCCCGTTTAGTCCGCGTACCCTTTATCGACTCCGAAGTCGATAATTCTCCATTTACCTTTTCTTTACCCACTACCATACCCACACCGATGGATCCGAATCCATCAAACTTCTTTGACCCTAATCTGCCACCGTCCGTTGGTGCGCAGAATCCTAATCCACCCCACATTTCTCTCCAGGAAAGATGCTATCCACTTAGAGGTCCTCTTTCGACCTGCTTATCCACACCACCAGCCAATGGGGATAACTTTGAGATTAAGCCCCAGTATATCAATCTTTTACCCAAATTCCACGGACTCGAGACTGAGGACGCTTACGTTTTCATTACCAAATTTGAAAACGTATGCGCAATGATGGGTACGTCACAACTTTCAGTGGATGCTATGCGTCTACGACTTCTCCCATTTACTTTGTGCGATGTAGCCGAGAAGTGGCTATACAACACTACCGCACACTCTATTACGAATTGGGGAGAATTCGTCGCGGCATTCCTTAAGAAATTTTACCCAATCCAAAAGACAGCTCGAATCCGTAGCGAACTGAATCAATTTGCCCAGCTCCCCGCTGAACCATTCTCTAAATGCTTTGAACGTTTCAAGGATCTATTGGTTCAATGTCCTCATCACGGCATCCCGAGATGGGAGCTTTGCCGAATCATATATGAGGGCAGTAACCCTAACACTAAACAGAGCCTTGAAAACATGTGTCAAGGTACTTTTATGTCCAAGGATGATGGGGAAGCTTGGCGATACTTAGAAGAGTTCGCTGAGAAGTCTTTACAGTAGGAAAGTCCATCATTTAGGAGTGGCAATAACCAATCGGATGTTTCCATAGGAGTTAGAGCTGACATTTCAGCTATACAAAAGAAACTCGAGACTATGGAAAACAAATTTTTAGCTGCCTCCCTTAACCAAATGTCACTTTCCAAAACTGTATGTAGCTGCTGTTCTGATCCGTCTCACTTGACGGAAGAATGTCCGTTTCAAGGTCGTGAGCATACCAATGCCGCATTTCAACGACCTAGAAACGATCCTTTTTCTTCCACATATAATCAGGGTTGGAGGAATCACCCTAATTTTGCTTGGAACCAATCACAATCACAAAACACGGTTCCAAACCAAAACAATTTCCAAAGGGTCCCTCCACCACAACAGCAGCCACAACTTCAATTAAGTCAGCACCCCTTTCAAGCACATAATTTTCAAAATACGGTCAACACACCTGCACTGTCTAGTCCTTTACAGTTGACCGGAACTGATGAATCCTCTTCTTTTGCACAATACATGAATTTGGTCTTAACAAATATCATGCAAGTTGCGGCTGAAATGAAATCTTCCGTCGATGACATGAAGAAAAACTCTGCGTCCCAAAACGAGAGTATTAAATCGATGGAAGAAGAAATTGCACGATTAAAAGCCGAACTAAGTGCAAGAGAGAAAGGGAAACTTCCAGCTCAACCCTTACCCAATCCTGGTTATTCACATCATGTGAATGCAATCACCACGTTGAGATCTGGAAGAGTGCTTGACAATCATGTTGGGGAAGAAGTTGATGATACTGAAAATCATATCAACACCCCGGCTGAGACCTTTCCGCACACACACACTTCTGACCCTACTTCTTCTACCCCACCATCTTCTTCCGAGCCTATTCTCCATTTCCCAAAAGGCTCGCCACTACAACCCACCTCTTTTACCCCTCCACGGACGATCCCCACTTCTATACTGGGATCGGTTCCACACACACTTTCTTCTCCTATGATGGACCCAGCGCTTATTGCTAAAGCACCTTATCCTAATCGGTTAAGGGCTAACACACCAAGTCCACAAATAGAGAAGATCACTGAGATGTTTAAACAGGTTAACATCAATATCCCTCTTCTAGATGCTATCCAACAAGTCCCTGCATATGCAAAAGTTCTTAAAGATTTTTGCACTAGAAAGAGGAAGAAACAAATGCCCAAGAAGATATTCATGGCAAAAACAGTAGACACAGCTTTCCCCCAGCAATTACCAAGGAAACGTAAGGATCCTGGCTATCCTACGATTTCCATCTCTATTGGGGAGAAACACATTAACCGTGCTCTACTAGATCTTGGGGCAAGTGTTAACCTGCTTCCTTTCTCAGTTTATGAGCAGTTAGGTATCGGAGAGTTGAAACCATCTCCATGCACTCTCCAGATGGCTGACCGATCAATCACCAGACCTAGGGGTGAACTAGAGGATGTGTTGATAAAAATTGGGGAATTCATATTTCCTGTGGATTTTATTGTAATTGATACACAGCCTGTAGCGAACTCACGGAATCAAATTCCGGTGATTTTAGGTCGCCCCTTTTTGGCCACTTCCAATGCTATCATCAATTGTCGTAACGGTTCCATGACCCTATCCTTTGGAAATAGGACAATTGAGATGAACATTTATAAGTTAGGAAGTGTACCCTCCGAACCTACTGTTCAGGTCTGTTCTGTTGACTTAATGGATGTCGACAGCAGCGAATTTGATGATCCTCCTAATATCGATCTTGACTCTTTTCATTCGTTATTGTTTGACCCAACTATGTATCATACACATACGGACTCTTCCACCGAGATGTCCGGGTCAACAATTAACACGGATTATGAAATGCTTTTAGAGTCTGAAGATCACCCCGCACCTTGTGATGACATTATTCTTCGGGGTATAGATGAAACTTTTG
This sequence comes from Agapanthus africanus, assembly GCA_030015575.1. Classification (NCBI taxonomy): domain Eukaryota; kingdom Viridiplantae; phylum Streptophyta; class Magnoliopsida; order Asparagales; family Amaryllidaceae; genus Agapanthus; species Agapanthus africanus. The sequence goes on along the minus strand of CM057349.1, from coordinate 57,327,430 downwards.
AGGAAATCTTCGCTGATGAACTCGCATTTCTAAAAAGCACGGGTGTTGAGATGAATCATATCCAACTCACTGAAATTGAACCTCCACCCCTTCTTCTGAATTGTAAGAAGAATGCGAGTAATCCATCACATACACTGCATCGTCTCTCCAATATGAGACGCACAAACACTCTCTTCCACCACTTAACCTTTCCCCACTTTTTCTTCCACCAACCCAAGCACGGCATTGATAAATTTTTTGAATGGTTGGTGTTAACCTTCGGTCTTTGCAAAGCTTGGCATCGACCAATGATTTTTGACCCCCACTTGTGATTTTCAAAGTTTAACATTGCATAATTCAAGTTTGGGGGGGTATAATTTTTTCTGGCTCCTGAAAAGAAAAATTCTACAAAATGATGAGCCAAAAATAAGTTTGGGGGAGGTTCTTCACTTAAATATTTTGCCCCCACTAATAAATTCCTCCCAAGCTTACAGGTTTTTCGAGATTTAGCAGATGGCAACAGTGAGGACACTGTTGAAAATAAGTTTGGGGGAGGTTTGTGCTTATTTTCGCATCATTTGCATATCATTTGCATAAGCACAAAACATTTTCAAAAACCCATAAAAATTTAAAAATTTTCAAAACTATAAAAATATTTTTTGTATATAAATAAGATAATGAAAGTTTAGATAGTGAAAAATTACATCCATGAGATTGGAAAAATTTTAGAAAACTAAGAAAATTAGAAGTTTTCTTATACGAACTAGTAATAAGTAGTTATGAGCCGTTGTCCCAAGGGTTAGTAAGATGAAGGACGTCACTAATCTGAGGATAAAAATAAGTCTGAAAAATAGTTTCTATTCTGGAAGCCAAACATTTTGAACGTTGCTACCCTGCTATTCGCACTTACACACGTCTTGAAGCCTGGGATAGTAGAGGATACCTTGAAATGCTCTTGCCTTAAAGCCAAAAGTATGGAAAAAAAAATATGTGTTTTAAAGTGGTGAGAAAAATGGATACTGGTTTTGTTATCACCGAGGGCAATAAAAATATATAGCAAAAGGGTGCTTCTTCACCTAGTGCCCCAAGGTCAACTGGTCTGGGAGTCACTGCTATGCCTGAGGTGGTGCAAGACGAGGAAAATACACCAAGCATGCAAGCACATTAGTAATCGGTCGGTTAGTACCTCAAGAAGTATTAACGGTCGCATGAAAGTGTGTAAGCAATCTCGTTTGCCAAGAAGTACTGAGGCCGATGGGCAAGGGTATGATAGCTTGAATTGAATTCTCCGGGTGTAGGGATGTCTTTACACACACGCAGGGTGATATGATCGATGTTTGGAATAAAGATAGGAATGAAGAATAAGACGATGTTTTATTGAGGGAGGACGTGATTTCTAACATCTTTTCATGACCATTAAGATAGGGCTCATGACAACCGAAAAGCTAGCTTAGTTGGAAACCCTAATTTTCAAAGCTTTTCTTTTACGATTCTCTTCTTTAAATGTAATATTCATGATCTTGCTTTTATTATTTGATTTTGTGGGTGCAATCCGCTGAAAACCCTCAGGAGACAACACTCCTCCTACTAGGGACACCTAGAGGTTTAAAGGCTTGTTGCACGTGCTCAGTGCAATCGTGCTGCCTACGAAAGTGTGCTAGTTAGTTTTTCTCTTTCTTTATTTTCTCCTTCTCTCTTTTTAATAAAACATTCGCTCGAGACGATCGAAATTAAGTTTGGGGGTATTTGATCAGTCGAAAATATTGCATATTTTAACAGGCAATTTCCATATCATTTGCATACAATTAGAAGTGTTCGACATTCATATTCTACATATTAGCAAATCGGTCGCAAAATATCAGATTACATGTATTCGACCTTAAAACCGGCATTTCTAGGGAAATTGACTGCATTGCATTACATGGCATATTTTCTATATCTTGCAACACGTGTTTCGAAGTCTGTGCAGGAAAAGAGAAGCTTGCTCGATCATTACATTGCTCGACCATTACAATTGCTCGTAAACTCACTTAACTCAAATCTGGTATCAACACTGAAGAGGAAATACAAATATAAACATCAAAGGAAGCTAAAAACAGCAGCCCAAGACCACAGAAGAAAGTCAAAGGCCCAAGCTTACCAACAAGCCGCGGAAGCGCGGCCAATACTTGGTTCTTGCGGCGGTTGCGCGGCGGCTACAGGGAATCAGTTCCCCAATTTCAGTGCACAACTCCTGTTTCAGTGGCTACAGCTCAATAATGCTCACAAACTTCCAGAATATTCCAGATACTTCCTCCAGATCAGTAAACACCTAAACTAGCCTAATACTTCTAGAACTTTCCCTAAACCCTAGCTTAAACCCTAAGCTAAAGCCCAACAAACTTTGTCAACAAACTTTGGGAGGGAAAGTTCCATTTCAAACCTAAGCCTAGGGTTTGGGAGTTCTATAAATAAGACCCTAGGCTCACTCATTATTCATCTTTGATCTAGGGAACCTTGGGAAAGCTTAGAAAAAATCAATCTCTTTCTTCATCCCCTCTTCCTCAAGTTTAGTGAGAGAGCTTGTAGGAAACCCTAACCCTAAATCCAACCACAATTCAAGATCTTGAGTGCAAGCCAAGCAAGATGCCTTCAACCCTTTTATGAGCCGAGCCGATCTTCAATCGGGCAAGAGATCAAAGTAGATCCACGATCCACGGAGACGAGCGAAGCCGAGTCAACGATCGATTTCTTCTTCTTGTAGATTCTTGAAAGAATGTATTGAAATTGTTGATTAAATAAAAGGTGATATTCTTTTATCTTGTTTTCTTTAAATTCCGCATCATGTTATCTTTACAATTCTTGAATATTATCTTTGTGGTGATGTGTGAATAAAACTCCGCTCGTAAAGGAGTCGAGACGGTTGTAGAATGATGATGTAACAAAGCTTTAATCGATTCTTGATTCCTACGATGGTTTGTAAACCCTAGCAAGTTCAAGAACCGACAACCCATTTTGTTTCGATGCTTTCTTGATTGACATCGTTCAAAATGGGGGAGTTAGGATCGTTTCTTGAAATTGCTAGAGGCTAGAATGTGAATGATATCGACAACAGAACAAGGGATAAGATGAAACCCTAGTTTCACGAGAAAACCCTAACTCTTGTCGATGATCATCGATCTAGTATCAATCCTTCGAAGGACAAGAACACGATATCTTTAGATTACATCATGTCTATCGATCCTATCGATTCCTACGAGCCTCTCTTATATTCTTGATTGTTGATTGGAAATATTATCAAAACAACCGATTCTTGATTGTTTATAGTTTCTTGATTCTTGAGTAAAGAATAGTGACACTTGAATACAAATCATTCTTGAATCATGTTTTCTTTTATTGTTGCTTAACTTTTCATTTCAAACGTATCAAAATACAAGTGAATCGTGCAATCCCTGTGGACGATCTGCACTCATTCATTAACTACATCCGACACCGTAGTTTGATTGCGGTCAATATAAATTTTTGATTCGATACGACACATCCGAAATTTACATCAATCAACGGTCCTCAGACCCGTCCTGCTATGCTATTATATAATATAGTATATATCATAAAAACGTGATGCTCGGAAGAAAATCAATCTCAATAAGGGCACATGAAGACTAATCCACGTGCGTCTGCTGCACACGAAAATCGAAATCAAATCCAAGTGCTACGAATGTGCACGAAAACGAAAACTGAGTGCAACGGGCCTGCACGAAAGCATTTGTTAAGTGCAATGGGTGTACACGACAACAACTTCAAGTGCATCTAAAGTGCACGAAAGTCTCAATCAAGTGTAACTGATGTGCAAAAAAATCTCAAGTGCATCAAATATGCATAAAACTACATCAAGTGCGCTGAGTGTGCGCGAAAATCTAAATCAAGTGCATCAGGTATGCACAAATGCAATCTAGTGCAATAGGGTGCATGAAAACAAGTATCAAGTGTGCTAGGTGCATGAAAACATAAATCTAGTGCAACTGGCGTGCATGAAAATCATATCAATGCATCGAAAGTGCATGTAAATATCGAGTGTATGAATCAAAATCAGTGGTATACAATATGCACAAAATCAAAATTGAATATACCGAAGTGTACGAATTCATATGTATATGCAACAAGTGCACAAAAATCGATATCAAGTGCAATGGATATGCATAAAACATAAATCATATGTAACTGATAGGAAAAAACGTGAATCAAGTGCAACCGCCGTGCACAAGAAAAATAAACATCAGATGCAGCTGTGGTGCATGGAAATATCAATCATGGAACTAAATTCTTAAAACTCAAAAGTCCAAAACGATAAAAGCGTGATACTCGGATTACTAAAACACAAATCATAAATAAATGACATTGAGGTACACCTCTTTCAATGCCGAAAGGTGCCGGTGCACCTGGAGCTGGCAGAGTAAGAATTCCTACTTTCTTTCTTCCCATGGTCTGGCATCATCTATCTCTAGGTCCTTGTTTTCTCTATGGATCACCAATACCATGATCTCCCGGCTCGACAGCCTGCTTAGGAGTAGCGACGGAAACAGTCCCACTCTGACTCCTTTCTGAAAATCTTCTGGCCAATTAACTTGGCCACTCGCAAAGTAGCACGTCACCGACGGCGACATCTGGCCCTCTGAATACGTGCCATACAACTGATCCTGGGTCTAAATCTTTATCGCGTAGTATTCCGGAAAGAACCTGCCACGGTCTCTTCCAATCTCAACTCTGCTGGACTGTCTGGAAGTTGGCACTCTTTACTTAATCTGTTTCTGTTCCGGGACAACTGCGATCTCATCACGAATTTTCTTTGGAAATATGGTCGTATCCAACGCCTCAGCGTACGTATAAAATCTTTGGAATCAAAGGGGAGGAACAACAACTCTTTAAGATCTCGCACAAACCTCTTACTCCACTTTCCTTCATTATCGGCCAATTCGGGGTTGTATCTTGATAGCTACGTAAACTGCAATTCAATATTTAGCTACGGTCATATCCGAAGTCTTTCGCATAGGCTCAAGCTACAAACTCATGCAATCTCCAACACTTGGTGGAAGAAATATGGCAAAATGCGTTCTTGAGAACTTGTCCAAAGTCATCGGAGAAATATGCACTGCTCGTCCTCTCCCGATCGATTCACGCCATATCTGAGCAAGACCCTTCGAATAGGAATTATTCAACTTAACCGATCTTGCGTCGGGGCATCCAAACAAACGAACTTTCTTAGTCACTTTATCCAAGAATGACTAGCGATCTTCTGTCATATCCCTGCCTGTAAACTCATGTGGTTTTAGCTTTATGAATTCTGGAGGCGACATCTCGTCAATCTCAGCAACAGCTGGTTTATCTGTCTGCACGGTAGACAACACATCGATTTCTGGAGTAGGCTGTATGTCAATAGTCTTCTCAATCTAGCTGGCCTCAAGTAATGACCCGATCATCTTGTGCAGATCCCGAACGCTCGTTTCAAACGAGAAATCCTAGTATAACAATAAATCAATACGTTCCTATGTCACCGGAATAATGACCTGGTCAGTCCTCATCCTTGACGAGCCCACTCTAACCGCATCTCTAGCTGCCGCCCTCTCAGCTCGCGTAGCCAAGGTAACAGGAATCACAATCAAATATCGATGGTGATAGATCATTAGAACGAATAGAAATAGGGGTCTTAAAATAATGCACATCCTAAGGTTACTTAAGCAGAGCAGCGTATCGTAAGTATGCCGCGGAACATACACACGGTACGTCACTCTACTTGAGTTACCTACTCCATCAACCAAGGTGTAACAACTCTAAACTTTCTGTACAAATTTTTTTCCAAAATACAGAAAGGAACACCTAAGCCTGAGCACAAGTTATAAATTTGATTTACTTTTGAACAGCAAGAAAGCACTTGTAGCTCATAGGTAAAGCCTTACACTGCTGTGACGTAGCCCCTGTGATAGAATCCCCCCAGCCACATTATCTTTTTTTTGATTTTTCTTTTAATCTTTTGGAAGTCCAAAGGTTTACATGTGCACTATACGTAAAATAAAGAGTCACAGATTAAACAAACATGTGGAAATTGTTATTTAAGCAGCCTTGGACACGTGTCACAAATCCTATACCCACCTCACAGATTCGACCGGAGAGATCAAGGCAAGGACCGGCACCGCCGGGCCCCCCGTAGGGATGGTCTTCAATTTTTTGCCCTGGCACTCCTTCGCCTACCCCACTACCCCCATGTTGTTTGTTTACTCCGAAAACATCAAGAGAGTGATAATTTCTCTTTTTAATTCATTTTTAATGCACATTTTAATTCCATTCATCATTACCCTAAACCCTAATTTCCCTATAAATGCCATACCCATTTCACCTCTCCTCATTCAGGATTTCATTACAAAAACACTCTAAAATTTCCAAGTCCAAAGTTGTACAAGTGGAGTTAGCAAGAGGCGAAGTTCCCACAACGTTTCGAGGAGAATCCGGCGACGAAACGATGCCCCGACGATTTCGAGAGCTTCCTCCTTCTCCCCTCTTCCTTTATAACCTATAAGTTCCCACTCCTCTCCGCCATCTCTATTCTAAAACTTCTCCTTTTCAAAACTCGTCGGAAGCGGAGTTATTCCGGCTTCCGATTATCTTTTCTTTAAATATCTAATTTTTTCTTAATAAAAAACCTACAAATTTTTAATAAATTGTTTAGTAATCATTAACAAACAGATTAGAACAAGTTTCATCTCAAATGAATCTATTATGCAACTTTTATCGCATTTTTATGGTAAAATACCATATACTTTACTTTCAACACAATTCAACATATTTCCTTGTATTACCTTTAGATAACTCACGAAGTAATGACCTACCTCATCAAAACACATATCCTTGACATAGCACGATGAATTTTGGAACTCTAGTTTATGGGAAAATACGAGATTATGAATAAATACCTTGAATATTTAAAACCGTTTTCTTTAAAAAGAGTGTTAATTAATTCCTTGTAATTGTTCCTCTACAACCCATTTTGAGGAACCCCGATCGGGATGGTATGGGTAATCGCACGTCCTCGAGCCTAGTAGAGAGAGATGCAGACCTCCGCAAGGAGCATTCGATCTCGATGGAATTTTGATGCAATTTTTAAGAAAATGAGATTTCTACAAAAATAAATAAAATTTAATTTTATTAAATATATATTTATAACTATTATCGAAATATCTATTTTTAAAATATATTATAAATATTCCATGTTTTCTAAATCAAAGGAATCACAATTTCATGAAACTACAATTACAATTCAATACAAATTCCAATATTTTATTAAAATACCATATATAATGAAAACTAGGTTCTACTCACTAGAAAATTTCACTTTTATAAAATATACATCTATGAAAACCCTAAAGACGATAATTAAATACTTAAGGTGTATTTTGAAATTATATCAAAAATATATTTACATAAAACCCCCTCAAGTTATTTCAATTTACAATAAGGACCCTAGTAAATATAGGTTTAAGCGGGACCAGTTCTCTTGAGCCTCAGGGAGCCGGAGAATATGGGTGCTTGCCTATCTAAGTTAGACAATCTAATAACGGTGTTATCATACGGTAATTGTCTTGGAAAAAGACACAAATCCTGCCGTCCATGTGCAGCAGTTACTGATAACTCCAAAACAATCAGGATTTCAATTCTGTTTAAAAGTCTGACTCAGTTCGAGTCAAGGTCAAATCTGAATACAATCTAACTTGAACTCAATTCAAGTATAACTATAATACAACATGATTCCATGAATGCCAGAATACAATCTATAACAACATGAACATGACCGAACCGAACCATGGATATACTCTGATTACATGACTATCCATTTATATCCATTCCGTTTACTGATATCATGGTTTCGACAAGTCTTCCATTTACTACAAGACAATACAATACAATCAGTACAATCAATACAATAAACATTACGGGGTTTATAAAGGGGTAGACTGGTACGGAATATGTTAAAGGTGGCACGAGGTGGTCACTAAAAGACGTAATTACATCCATACCGTTGTTCCATGATATTTTCGATAGATCCTTGTACTACGGATTACCAAAGTCCACGGTGTAAGTTGGACTCCTCTCGTATACACTGGCATATTCTGTACCAAGCTACAAACACTACGTTAACATAACAATCAAACATTATACTAGATATACTCTCTTTTCTGTGTATTCTTCTCCTTCTTTCTTTGGGACTTACCGAGCGATTGTTTGCTGACGACATTCATATTTCTCTTCTTCTTTGGAATGTTGTCAGGAGGACCGACTCTGAAGAGTTCGAGACCAGCCGGGAGCAGACCCCTGAGCAGTCCACTGAAGACCCCGAGCTATAGTCACTTGAACATATTTTCATTTCAGTTCATGCCATTGTTTAGGCATTGCTTTTCATCCTTGTATTTACATTTCCAGTTGTACCTGTAAAAGAATGTTTAATAAATAAAAGTTGCTCTTAATTTATATTCCTGTCTCTTGTGTACATTTTACTTTATATTGCTTAGATACGCTTAACGTGTTTACTTCTGAGTAAATACGTCGCGGACCTCACCGCGTCCCCTTGCCTGTACACCGGGAAGCGGAGCATGACAGGCTTTGTTGACGGCTTATGCAGGTCAGTTCTGCATGAACATACGGGTCAATTCTGCATGAATTCCTAAGCAATATAACACAAAAATCAGCAACTAAAAACATTCTTTACATTTCATATTTCTTGAATCTTACAATTTCATATACTTTGAATCTATCCTAACCTTATTTTTATTTCAAGGTTATGGATTCTCCAAACAATACCGGCACCAACTTCAACAACACACCACCACTTCTACCACTTACGCCTACCGTCGCAGCTCCTATCAATGAGCAGACGGTACTGCTTGAGGTGATCCGAAGCCTTTTGGAAGGACAGCAGCAACAAACTGCTATATTACTGAACCGTCCAGAAGCGGAAGCGTCCGGAGTAAAGAAATTCCGGGCATTGCACCCAAAATAATTTTCGGGAAAAGAGATCCCTTTAGAAGCTGAAGAATGGGCTCAGAGCATCGAGGATGATCTGGCAGCAGCACAAGTGCCAGAGATCGCTTGGGTTCGAGTTGCAAAGCTGCAACTCACTGACAACGCCCGAGTATGGTGGAAGGCAGAAGAAAACCGTCTTGCCCAACCTATTTAATGAAAAACCTTTCTCTAAATGTTCGACGTGAAGTACTTTCTAGAGACTGCCCGATTTGATATGGAACAGCAATTCATCCATCTACAATAGGGTTCGATGTGGACCAAATTTGTGGATGAGTATGATTCTGAGTTTACCATGCTTAATAGGTAAGATATGTCTCAATATTAGATTTTCAAATATCACATACTACACAGCTAACACAAGATCTTAACAGGTTCGCGGCACACTTGATACCGACTGCTGAGATCAGGTCTAGACGATTTAAGAAAGGGTTATATCCATAAATCCAAGCTGATTTAGCTACAGGGGATTTCCCAACCCATGACCTGGCCCTGAAAGCTGCCCGTCTATATGAGACAGTGGTGAAGATGAAGGGTAGATTTCAATCTGCCGATATGAAGCGCCCTGCCACTTAGATGGCAGGAAGAGCATCTTCAAGGCCAACTTTTGAACCAGGAGACCGGAAGAAAAAAATAACCGGCCAAGTCCAGATTTTTGCTTCTAGTGCAAGAGGGATGGACATCTGTGGAAAGACTGTAGACGCGCAAAAGGCCTGTGCTTATTTTGTGGCGCATCCAATCATGGAATTGGAACATGTCCTTATAGGCACAACACAGTTTCAACTCACAACACTTATCCGCAGCGGCCAGCTATCTAGGATCCTGCACCTCGTCTTTCTCTCCCGGCTCCACCTCCACGTGGATCTTCTTCATAACCTAATCTCCAATTCCAACAGGCAATGAGGAACATGCCTCAAGGACAAAGGAATGTGCCTCCATCTAGGAGGAATGTACCCCGGCGTCAGGCTTTCACATTAGCAGCCGTAGAATCCGAGACTATAGACTAAGGTAACCCTGGTAATTCCCTCACATCTTTTTTTCAATTTTACCAAAACTTTTGTATTCTTTCGTTCTTCCAAATATTTTTATGCACTACCAATAGTTCTATCACCCAACTTTTCTTGAATCTATTACACATTCCTTCTAAAAATTTCAAAGACAAAATTTTTATAAGGAGGGTAGAATGTAAAAACACTAAACTTTCTGTACAATTTTTTTTCCAAAATACAGAAAGGAACACCTAAGCCTGAGCACAATTTATAAATTTGATTTGCTTTTGAACAGCAAGAAAGCACTTTTAGCTCATTGGCAAAGCCTTGCACTGCTGTGACGTAGCCCCTGTGATTGAATCCCCGCAGCCACATTATCTTTTTATTGATTTTTCTTTTAATCTTTTAGAAGCCCAAAGGTTTATACATGCGCTACACGTAAAATGAAGAGTCACAGATTAAACAAACATGTGGAAATTATTATTTAAGCAGTCTTGGACACGTGTCACAAATCCCACACCCCCTTATTCTGATTCGACCGGCGAGATCAAGGCAAGGACCGGCACCGCCGGGTCCCCCGTAGGTGATGGTCTTCAATTTTTTGCCCTGGCACCCCTTCGCCAACCCTACTACCCCCATGTTATTTGTTTAGTCTTAAAACATCCAGAGAGTGATAATTCCTCTTTTTAATTCATTTTTAATGCAAATTTTAATTCCATTCTTCATTACCCTAAATCCTAATTTTCCCTATAAATACCACACCACATTTCACCTCTCCTCATCAAAATTTCATTACAAAAACTCTCTAAAATTTCCAAGTCCTAAGTTGTACAAGTGGAGTTAGAAAGAGGCGAAGTTCCAACGACGTTTCAAGGAAAATCCGGCGACGAAACGATGCCCCGACGGTTTCAAGAGCTTCCTTCTTCTCCCCTCTTCCTTTATAACCTGTAAGTTCCCACTCCACTTCTCCATCTCTATTCTAAAACTTCTCCTTTTCAAAATTCGTCGGAAGCGGAGTTATTCCGTCTTCCGATTCTCTTTTCTTTAAAAATCTAATTTTTTCTTAATAACCAACCTAAAAATTTTTAATAGATTGTTTAGTAATCATTAACAAACACATTAGAACAAGTTTCATCTCAAAAGAATCTATTATGCAAAGTATATGGCATTTTACGGTAAAATACCATATACTTTACTTTCAACACAATTCAACATATTTCCTTATATTACCTTTAGATAACTCACGAGGTAATGACCTACCTCATCACAACACACATCCTTGACATAGCATGATGAGTTTTGGAACTCTAGTTTATGGGAAAATACGAGATTACGAATAAATACCTTGAACATTCAAAACCTTTTTCTTTAAAAAGAGTCTTAATTAATTCCCTGCAATTGTGTCTCTACAACCTATTTTAGGGAATCTCGATCGGGATGGTGCGGGTTATCGCACGTCCTCGGGCCTAATAGAGTGAGATGTAGACCTCCGCAAGGAGCATTCGATCTCGATGGAATTTTGATGCAATTTTTAAGAAGATGAGATTTCTACAAAAATAAATAAAATTTATTTTTATTATATATATATATTTATAACTATTATCAAAATATCTATTTTTAAAATATGTTATAAATATTCTATGTTTTCTAAATCGAAGAAATCACAATTTCATGAAACTACCATTACAATTCAATACGAATTCCTATATTTCATTAAAATACCATATACAATGAAAACTAGGTTCTACTCACTAGAAAATTTCACTTTTATAAAATATACATCTATGAAAACCCTAAAGACGATAATTAAATACTTGAGATGTATTTTGAAATTATATCAAAAATATTTTTACATAAAACCCCCTCAAGTTATATCAATTTACAATAAGGACCCTAGTAAATATAGGTTTAAGCGGGACTAGTTCTCTTGAGCCTCAGGGAGCCGAAGAATATGGGTGCTTACCTATCTAAGGTAGATAATCTAACAACAGTGTTATCATACGGTAATTGTCTTGGAAAATGAAATAAATCCTGCCGTCCATGTGCAGCAGTTATCGATAACTCCAAAACAATCAGGATTTCAATTCTGACACAAATCTTGCTGTCCATATCCATGTGCAGTAGTTATCGATAATTGTCTCTGGTTTCTAATTCTACCAAATATACATAGTCTGGTTGATGGAGCTTTTAACTAGATACAAATGAATAATAATTGTATACAATGGCGGTTACGATTCGAGGAGTAACCCACCTACCAATGCAAATGACTCAGAAGAAAATATATGCCAGCAAGCCTCTACTGATCCAAGCGGTCGATCCTGTAAGAAAACTATGGCACAACGGGGGTGAGTTGCCAACTCGTGAGTAGAAGACATCAGCAGGTAGAAATCGAATGTATGACGATCTCCTAGGTCATACAATAATAATAATAAAATACCGTGTGGTAACGCGGGTGCTCGTGTATACATAGCATAATTATAATAATATCGTGCCTGTTTCAATATATGGTACTATATCATCTGTGTCATATATATGTATATATATGTATTATCCAACGCGTGTCCATCAACGAAACATCAAATCATTATAACACCTGAGTGTCCAGTACCGACACTCGAAATCATCATAAAACTCGTGTCTAGCATCGTCACATAAATCCTCATATCTCAGGCACCGTCTCATCAGATCGGTCGTCATATCCATCTGTCTCATATCACTCCGGTTGGTATCCTCCGGATATCTGCCGAGTCCAGTACTATCACCAGTAGGTAGTGTTCCCTTGCCAGGCTTAACGCCTTTCTATAAGATCTTCTTGCCCCGGGGTATCGTACCAGGTCCACCATGTACCCGCAGACGGTGACTCCTCACTCCTTGAATCGGGTAATCATCATAGCTCAGCACCGAGAAAACTCATGGTGGACGTCGAAATATCATATAAAGAGAAACCGCATTTTTAAAACAGTCATAAGTTTTCAAAATGTATCTACGGTTTCTTAAATCCAGAAATCTTATGAAAACAGAATCTCATAAGCATGTAACCTCCGAAGAAAGGCATATACATTCTAGCACATGCAAGCAAGCCTCCACTTGCCGACAAAACTCAACCTAGACTTGCACCACTGCTTCACTATGATAGGTGGCAAGAAAGGGAAGAGAGCCGTTAGCTTTAGCAGCAAACGCTTCGGCCGTGATTAGACTTCCAGCGCGAAGTTCCTCGATTAGAGATGACAGAGAGACAAGGCTTATCTTGGCCATCCGTTCTGAGGCACGCAGAGCATAAGGGCCGGGAGGTATGGCGATGCATGACTCCAGCGCGGTGAGAACTGGTAGGGCTGTTCAGATTTATAAACTGTCAGCTGAACGTGTAAGCAAAAGAATGAATGAAACAACGTTGGGATTTTACATACCCACGGTCATGCAAGAGGGATCTGAAGGCTCCCCAGGCCCTTCAAGAATCTCAACCTCGTCGTCGGCCTCCAGAACTGTAAAAGACATCAATGTCATTCTATAAAATAGTGATAATGCTGTAAAAAGAGGGTAAACAATACTAACCTTGCCCAGACGAGAGGATGATGCGGTGAGGAGATATCGCTTGCGGAGCAGCCATCTCCAACAGGCACTGAAAAGACTGCCTGGGAGACAGATCAGTAATAGAGGCCGCCAATCCGCGCAATTCTGAAAAGACAGAAGGGTTCAGATAATGGAAAGACTACTGATTTAAAATATAGAAAGCTACCTTCAACGCTCCTCCCATTCTGAGCCGGAGGGATAGCAGCTTCAACGGCCTCCTCCGCGGCCTCGGGCACATCATCGGGGACGCGGACTAGTGTAGCGGCCTCTGAGCAAGGAGCAGCAGCTGCCACCGCAGGCTCCAGTGGAAGGATGGTAGCCTCGACTACCTGCCCCCTAGTCTAAGAGCCGCCCCCAAAATGATCCATCGGAACGGCGACCGACGAAGATGCCTCCTCTGAGGGAGCAAGCGCTTGGGAAGCGGAAACCACCGAGGGAGACTCTATCGCAAGAGCAACAGTTGCATCAACCCCCTCCACACTGATTAGTGCTTCACTAAGGATATCAGCAGACTCTACGGTCAAAGCACGACTTAGAGCCTCCGCCACCGCCGAAATCCCTGCAAAGTTTGTACAAAGATAAGGATACATATATTTATGTATGCAAACAATATGAAATATTACAAAGAAATACAGGAACATACCGATGCGCAAGGGAGCTTCCAGTATGGCTTGTTCAAGCCGACACTCCTTCCTAAGGAGATGTGCTCGTCGAGGTCCGAGGGTGGACTCGTGGCTACCGGTCCACAGTGAAAGCGCGTCATCGGCGTCGGCTGAAACAGCCTGTTTAAGGGCCCTTTCGCCCCATTCTTCCAAAGGGCCGATGAATCGTCACCGGATCCATGGAGGGTCTTCATAAAAGATGACGGTAGGGTAGGGCTTCTTCGGAATCCTTTCGTTCTTCGATTCATCTTGCGAACGTCTTATAGCCTCAGCCAATTATGCGGCTTCCTCGGCAGATGAACTCAGGAAAAGTAGGCTAACGTCCGATTCTTGCATAGCCGACGGTTCATCCTGAAGAATAGGATCAGACTCTATTAAAGAGTCAAGCAGATTGGTAGCCGTCTCCCTCCGCCGCTTGGATCCAGAACCGACCCCTGAAGACAACCGTTTCCTCCCCCGTGGAGCTTTGGCACGGCGCTGACCCACTTCACCTTCAACGCCCTCGCTTCCAACGCCCTCGCTTGGCGGTGCTACCGAGGACGACACGGCCATTGTCGACGCCGCGGATAAAGATATTGCTACCGGCGCCCTATTATCCCTCGATTGAGCCCGAGTACCCAGTGGCATACCAGCTGTGGGAGTGAAGTCCACTTCCGCCGCCCCCAGAATAAGCTCAACACTGGTGTCCCTCAGGGGAAAGTGAACCGGTGCACGCGGTCGCGACGGAACTCTCGTGGCTTGAACCAGAATGGGAGCGTTGTATCCAAGAAGCACCCTCTTTTCCTCAGCAATAATTGGACTGACCCGATGGAGGTACCAGCCTGTGAAAGACCCCACACATCGAGGAGCATGATCAGCTTCAGGGATCATGAAGTAAGAACCAGTGTTCAGCCGCATAAAGTGATGAGTGGCGTCACGAACAGCTTCAGGCGATGGGCTAGGCGCCACTATAAATGCCTCGAAGGGGACGCCCTGATCATATCCAAGTTGCCGAGCAAAACGGTGTGGGTTGTACCGCATAAAGAGGGCCGCATTGTACTGACGAAATACCAGATAACCTGGTCTGATCGCTTATAGGTGCATGGCCTCCCTGGGCTTCAGAGAAGGTACCCCCTCTTTCGACGAGCTGTGGAGCTGTTGAATCGGTCCTGAGGGAGCAGATAGGGCTCGATCGATGAATACCATTCCGCCCGTATTAGCATAGGGAGCAATCAGTACACGAATAGCCCCAAACTGAGTCGGGTCAGGAGCAAAAGCGTCCACCAGCCGCATCAGTCGCGGAAAAGTGAGCGTCATAAAATTTGGGTCTCTGGTGCGCAGCAAAGGCCCCCAACACATGCATCTCAATCCAAGATGTGAAGTAATGAAGAGAGAAATTTACCATATCTACACCTGGAGTTGAGGTATTAGCCGCAGCGCCTAACCCATGATATAGATACGCTAACCCCGGAATGCCCACAGCTAGCCGTGTTCCCTCAGCAATACGATGAGTAGGGTGGATAACCGAGGCTCTCATGAAACGGCGATGCATGGGAATGTCGAACCAGCTAAGCCAAACGCTGATGAAGCCTACAAAGAAAGTCTCCTCATCCATACCAGGAGCTGCAATCGACTCGAAAGATACCGCTGACATGATGGGAATGTAGTACTGCGGCAGGTCCTCTTCTTTAATCGGCCGCTTATTTAAACCAAACCCAAAAGGGTCATTAATGTTCGCAAACTTCGGAGCCGTCTTCGATAGGACACCCTCGCGAAGGAAGCAAGCGATAAAACTTTTAAAAGTGACGCCCTGCTCCTCTGACTCTGTGAACAGTTTGTCAAAAATGCCCAAGGTCTTGATCAAACTCGGGCGCTTATGACGGACGACGTTATCGGGAGACAGGCCGTCAAGCATTGCAGGCTCGGTTTCAAAGACATACTCATCGGGAGGCAGCAATTTTTCATAAAGTGTTCCCCTGATCGGCAGCCCCGAGATCTCGCGAAATTCTTCCAAGGAAATCGAAACTTCACGGTCCCCTAGAAGGAAGGTGTTGATGGGAAGATTCCATTGGTTCAAGAAAGCCTTAACCCACCAGACATGAGGAGATTGGTAGTGGAAGAGGGATCCGTATATCGCCTGTTAGAGTCCAACCCTCTGCAGTCACGCGCGATAGGCAGACAGGATGTAATGAGCCCAGAGAAGGTAGCCCGTGGGGTGTCGAGGGGTAAGCCCTATCTTGTAAATCTGTCCCCATGGCTGGGCTTCGCCCTGGCAAATGCGGCGCCCCAAAATATCTATAGCCGGTACCGGATGGTTCGGAATACCAGTCGTTGAAGGCTCAAGCCGCCCCATAGGGGTCCAATTCGGCATCTCTACAGCAAAGACAGTCCATGGAGGATCCATCGGCAGGAATAGATAGGTAGGCTCCGTCGGTATCTCGCAAAGAAAACTTCGGCGACCGCGGATAATATGACCGTACCAGGTCCCCACAAAAGCAAGTTGGTGCAATTCGGGTCATGAGCCTTGATCATCTCCATCACTTCCTCGTCAGACGGTGACTGAGGAAAAGCAGCCTCCGAATGAGTGAAAGGGAAGTATGGAACGGAAGTCATTATACCTAAAATAAAAAAAGGGGAAACTGTTAAAGAGAAGCCAACAGTGTATATATATATATGATTATAAATGTATATATATAATAAAAAAAGAGATAGTGGAAGAAAGCAACATAGGACTTATTTTATGGGACCATTGGTTACAAAACACATGGGTCCCATAAAATCATGATGGCGGCTTGCTAATGATGAGGCAAAGCAATTACTATGAGACAAAAAGAAGATTCTCAATAAATGAACAGTGGATTTTGAATGACCCTACACATTCCTGAAAAAGAAATCCATCTTGGACTCTGCAACAAATCAACCAGAAGCTAGGAAATTAAATTCCCAGAAAACACCACTGCAAACCTCTTCTTCTTGGTTGCAAAGAAACAACTCAGGGCAAGAAAACCCCAAGGAGTTCTCTGGAAAGAACTAAGTTCTTCATAGAAATTAAATTCCTTTTGAAAAAGGGGAATTAAATTCCCAGAAACATTTTTTTAGACCCAAAGCTCTTTGAGGTGGAATTAAATTCCACAGAAAAGACAAACGCAAACATCGATTCTTTAAGATCAGAGAAACCCTAGCAAAAGGAGTTTATTCTTTAAAATTGGACATCTCTAAAGGACTTAAAAAAGATGGGTTCTTTAAAGGAAAAAACCCTTGGTGTGGATTTAAAATCCAAAGAGTTTTTTTATATATGAGAAAATTCTTCGGTCGTTCAAAGCCATTACCTGAAGAAAAGGGACTTTCTTGAACAGAGTTAAACTCTGAAGATTTTCGAGACAGAGAACTAAGCTCTGGGAAAGAGAATTAATTCTCAAAGGGAAAAGTTAGCAAGGAAGAAGATGAAAGAGTGGAGGCACTTCTGAAGAGACCCCTGCATTTATAGAATGTGATGGAAAACGATTCATCTCTCCTATTCCCTAGACGGATCCAACGGTCACAAAAGTGACCGCGTTGCACTCACGTGCAGACACGTGAGAACAACGCTGTGGGGGCATTTGTTCCCTGATTAAAAATCAGGAATTACCTCAATGGGGTATCACGTGTTGACACGTGACCAAGGGTCACGTGTTGACACGTGATCTCCTTACAGAATTAAATTCTAAGCAAACGGAAGTATAAACAAGCGGCTGAGGAAAGACCCCAATGGGGGGTCACGTGCTCACACGTGACCACGGCTCACGTGTTGACACGTGATGATCCTTCAGCCCAGTTAGAAGACAGAATTAAAATTCTGAAAGAGGAGGGGTCACGTGCCAACACATGATAGGCTTTGAAAGTCTTATGAATTGATAGAATTAAATTCTAATTAAGGGAAATCAAAGACCGTAACTGGGAAAGTATTTCTCCAAATCTTTCCAAACAGAAAAGGATTATGGGCGACCGTTGGATTAAAAATCCAAGGGTGATTAAAAATTACCAATTTATGGAAAGATTTTAGACAAGGAAAGATTTCCCTAAATTTCACCAAAAATAACAAACAGAATATCTTTTGGATTAAAAATCCAATGGTGAATAAAATTCACTGAGAGATCTAAAAGATCATATTAGTTATGAAAAACAAACAAAATCTTTCAATGAGGGATTTACTAAAAAAATTGATTCTTTTCCTTCTCCTATAAATAGGAGCCAAGAGGAGAAGAAAGATATAGAATTTTGGGGAGATAGAATTTTAGATCTTGAAATTTTCTAAAGGCAAATTGCAGAGAGAAAAGAAAGGAGAATTTAATTCTCAAGGAAAGAAACCCTAGGTGAGAAAAGGGAAAAGGAAAAAAAACTTCAAAAAAGAGAGTTTAATTCTTAATCTAAGAGTTAAACTCTTCTGCAAAAGAACTTAGTTCTTCCTCTGGTTGAAGATCTGCAGAAGCAAATCTCCCCATAGGTTGAGAATTTAATTCTCATCGGGTTGAGATTCTGCCATGCTGATCCAAAACTTAGGCGGAGAATTGAGTCTTGAGAATTTAATTCTCCCAAACTCACAGGAATTTAATTCCTTCAAGATAAAACTAGGGTTTAACCCTATATGAGAATTTAATTCTTTTAAATTTACAAGGAATTTAATTCCTCCAAGACAGACATAGCTAGGGTTTAACCTTATATGAGAATTCAATTCTCCTAAAACTCATAAAGAATTCAAGTCCTCTAAATAAAATTAGGGTTTAACCTTAAAAAGAATTTAATTCTTAAAAAATAAAGAGATTTGGAAGATCTCCATGCATGCAAAAGACAAAGGTCACGTGTCCTCACGTGACCCCTGAAAAGATCCCCTAAAATGAGAAGGAATTAGCCCTGAGGCAATGCCTCACGTGCTCTCACGTGACCTCCAAAACAACGAGAATAAAAGCAAATGCAGATTCTAACTTGGGCGCTCTCACGTGTTACCACGTGACCCCTTGATAAATGCTTTAATAATCAGCGCACAAATCTACATCACGTGCCAACATGTGATGGCCAGAGAATCAAAAGTGTTTAACACTAATTCGCAGAACAAAGTTAAGGAGATCTGGCCCCACCTTTGGGTGACCTCACGTGTCCCCACGTGATTCCTTCCTCTTTAGTGTTTAACACTAATTCGAGAGTTTTATTTCCAGTGTTTAGTACTGTTGTCTTCTAGTGTTTAACACTAATTCGAGAGTTTTATTTCCAGTGTTTAACACTGTTGTCTTCTAGTGTTTAACACTAATTTGAGAATTTGATTTCCAGTGTTTAACACTGTTGTTTTCTAGTGTTTAACACTAATTTGAGGGTTTTATTTCCAGTGTTTAACACTGTTGTTCTCTAGTGTTTAACATTATTTTTAGCCAAATTGGCTAATTTTCCAGAGGCAAAAGCCTCCCTTCCAACTAAATCTCAAAATTGAGTAAAATTCAGAGCTATAATGTTTAATGCTCAGTCAAAGACAAAAATGTATTAGAGCCTTCAAACTCTGGCTTAGCATTGCTAGATAATGTGGGTTTGAGTCCAGACAAGTGTGTAATGGTCCAACAAAGAGCCGGTATTTCTAATCTAATTGGACTTAACCCAAATTGGCCATAAGTCCTCAATTCAGTTTTAACTGAGCCAATGAGCTCATAATCTAATTAATTGATCTTAGTTCCAAATTGGACTACAGATCCCCAATCAACCTTGGTTCAAGGGTACATCTCTTCACTCCTTTGAAATTTGTCATTGTAATCTCTCAACGTCTTGAAAGAGGTGACGGGTCCCGACAACCACACACTTCACAGACTATGACGTCTCTAAACTACGGACTGTGGGGTCTTTAAACCCATGGACTATGATGTCCTTAATCTCGACCGTGATGTCTTTAAACTAACATTGGACTGTGGGCTCCTTAAACTCACGGACTATCATGTCCTTAACCTCGACCGTGATGTCTTTAAACTAAAATTGGACTGTGGGGTCCTTAAACTCACGGACTATGATGTCCTTAACCTCGACCGTGATGTCTTTAAACTAACATTGGACTGTGGGGTCTTTAAACTCACGGACTATGACGTCCTTAATCTCGACCGTGATGTCTTTAAACTAACATTGGACTATGGGGTCCTTAAACTCACGGACTATGATGTCCTTAACCTCGACCGTGATGTCTTTAAACTAACATTGGACTGTGGAGTCCTTAAACTCACGGACTATGATGTCCTTAACCTCGACCGTGATGTCTTTAAACTAACATTAGACTGTTGGGTCCTTAAACTCATGGACTATGATGTCCTTAACCTCGACCGCAATGTCTTTAAACTAACAATGGACCGAGATGTCCTTAAACTAACAATGGACCGTAATGTCTTTAAACTAATTGACCACAATGTCACTAAACAAAACAATAGAGCCCAATTGCTCTCTTGTTGGATCTAAACGATCCCGTTAAGTTGATCTTAGTCTAAAATGAGACTAACGTATCCTTAATAAACGTTTAAGTTGATCTTAGTCTTAAATGAGACTAACGTATCCTTAATAAACCCTCCAAAACCAAATCTAAGAAAGATACGGATTTGGACTAGTCCACGCCCTACGGGCGACAACATAAATTAGTCTCCGTATACAATCCACGGGCAACCAAACACAAAACAAACACCCACGACACGAAGTGACCATATGGAGAAGGAGAAAGTTGTTACCATGCTGTGGTAGCGTAATTAACTGCAGGGGCTTGCACCTGTAGGGAAGAGCGTCCCCACAATAAAAAAACCCCTCAAACGAGGGGGAATCTGACGAAGTCTGCTACATCGGCCGCATCCGTTTAAACCTTCGATACACGGTGCCATAAATCAACTTGGCATCTTCGGAGAGGTGGACGGATAGCACCAATTAGCATCTGCCCTAAAATTCAGGCAAGACGTTTATCGCGTCTGTGTGTTTCGGAGGGGAACATACATTAAATCATTAAATAAACACTTAATTTAATAATCTGGCTATAATTCATATGACCGACTAATATTATTTGTATCAACTTATCGAATCAACACTTGATTCGATAACCCTGCTATATCTCATATAACCGACTGATATCATAAATCACGAGAATAGAATACAGTATCACATACTCGTATTAATCTCGGTCCCGCACATGTCACATATATGCTCCTACTTCGTTTTGCCTGAGCCAGTAAACCTCTATGTAGAACTCTAAAGACTCGTCAATACGCCGACAGTAGGTGATGAGCATATCAGGCATCCACAAGCTGTCAGCGGTACTACCTGGACGTAACGGCTACCTGGGTATTGAGCGATCAGAAGATCAACAAGCAAGCCCGCTTTAACTCCTGTAAATCCTGTCGGTAACACTACCGTACAGTCCGGTCTTTTCGTCTGATATGTCGCATATCTATCTAGGGGTGGTAAACATCAGACCCCAGTAACCGATAAGTCGTGCCGATGTGAGGCTCATAACGGGTTGAGAAACTACTGATAACACTTATCAGTAAATCTCCGTATCAGCCCTGGCCAGGGACTTCCTGTTATAGCCAATCAAGCACAGCGCAACATCAACCCCTAATACCGGGAGAAACGAATCCCCTCCTATAGCTCATTGCCTCTATGTGATTCGAGACTGTAGCCCAAAGCCACCGTTTTGCACATTCTCTTGAACGTGGTAAGGTGGAAATCAAAGCACAGTGGGAATCACACAAAACTCTATGACGATCTCGAGTCTACAGACTAACCTGTACCAGTGTCACCAGAGAACTGTTATCTGATGATAGGTATAATACCAACTAGGAGTTCTCGGCGAGTCCGTTCAGTGTACCCAGTCTCCACTGAGCACCCGTATACCATCTTTGATGTCAAACACCAATGGATGTGGGATCATCCATCGCCCATCATATGGGTCAAAAAGAGTATACGCTAGTCTACTCTAGAGTATCGATGCCCTGTCTCGATACACCCTCGACTAGGAAATATTAAAGGATGTACTTGTGGACTACCCTGGCCCCACTAGTATCATCTCCATCATAGTCCTGGTAGTCAAGTACACATCCTAAGGGCTTTATCAACATGTGAGAGTAAGACAGTATCACAATACAAATCTACATGTTAAAACAAAGAGCAACCAGATAGCATACTATCATGTCGAGCAAGAAAGTCCTCTCTATATATATCCAAGCATCCACTATAATATACCACATGTGCAATAATGGCCTCTAGGGCATACATATAACTAATAATCTCCCACATTCACTAAGGCCAGTTGTTGTAGTATCTCATACCCAACATCCCGAAAAGTCTCTCAAATTGTATCTGGGGTATGGCCTTTGTGAGTGGATCCGCTGTGTTGTCCTTCGTGTCAACTCTCCTGACCTCGATCTCCCGGATCAGGTGATACCGCCTCAGAGTATGCCTGGATCGCTGATGGGACCTGGGTTACTTGGCCAAGGCCACTGCTCCATTGTTATCGCAATACAAAGGTATTGGATGCTCAATGGATGGAACCACACCAAATTCGTTTATGAACTTCTTCATCCAGACAACCTTTTTGGCAGTATCGTTGGTAGCGATGTATTCAGCCTCCATCGTCGAGTCTGCTATGGTTTGCTGTTTAGAACTCTTCCAACAAACCGCCCCTCCATTGAGGGCAAAGATAAATCTCGAGACCGACTTAGAGTCATCCTTATCACTCTGGAAGCTCGAATCGGTAAAGGACTCCACTTGGAGTTCACCATTACCATACACCAAGAACATCTCTTTAGTCCTTCTCAAGTACTTGAGAATGTTCTTCATAGCTGTTCAGTGATTCTCTCCTGGATCTGCTTGATACCTACTCACTACACTTAGTGAGTATGCTATATCGGGCCTGGTACATAGCATCACGTACATGATAGAGTCTACTACCGAAGCATAGGGTATCTCTTGCATGTGAGATCTCTCTAAATCAGTCTTGGGAGACATCTCTTTGGAGAGAGTGAGTCCTGTGATCGTGGGTAAATTCCCACGCTTGGAAACTTCCTTACTAAACCTCTTTAGTATGGTGTCAATGTACCTGGATTGGGACAATCCCAGTATCCGTTTAGATCTATCTCTATAGATCTTAATCCCCAAGATGTAGGAGGCATCACCTAGATCTTTCATTGAGAATCTTTGTGATAAGAAGAGCTTGACCGAGTGGAGAATAGGAACGTCATTTCTTATCAAGAGTATGTCATCTACGTACAATACGAGGAAGACAACCTTACTCTCTGCCACCTTCTTGTATATACAAGGTTCATCTACATTTTTTGATGAAGTCAAACTCTTTGACTACCACATCAAAACAGATGTTCCAACTCCGCGATGCCTGTTTTAACTCGTCGATGGATTTAAGCAGCTTGCACACCTTCCCGCTGCTCCCACTATCCACGAAGCCCTCTGGTTGAGTCATGTACACGGTCTCTTCTAAATCACCATTTAGAAAGGCGGTCTTAACATCCATTTGCCAGATTTCGTAGTCATGGTATGCAGCGATGGCAAGTAGAATCTGGATGGACTTAAGCATAGCCACTGGAGAAAAGGTTTCATCATAATCCACATCTGGTCGTTGACGAAAACCTTTTGCAACAAGTCTAGCTTTGAAAGTCTCAACTTTTCCATCTACACCAAATTTTTTCTTGAAGATCCACTTGCTCGCGATGGGATTTACCCCTTCAGGAGCATCTTCCAAAGTCCACACTTGGTTGGTGTACATGGATTCCATCTCAGATCGCATTGCATCCAGCCATTTCACAGAGTCCCCACTCGTGATGGCCTGCTCGAAACTAGTTGAGTCATCATCTTCCATGATGCAATCCTCGCTCCCACCGTCTATGAGAAAACCGTAATATCTCAGGTGGATATGGAACCCTACTAGATCGGCGGAGAGGCTGAGGTTCGTTGGGAACTATCGAATTCTCTGGTTCTACCAAATCTTCTGTCGTAGTTTGTGTTGCCGGAACCTCTTCCAGTTCTACCTCAAGGCCACTTATTTCTTTCGCAAGAAATTCCTTTTCTAAAAAGGTGGCATGCCGAGAAACAAACACCTTTTGTTCCTCGATGTGGTAGAAGATATACCCTTGTGAGTTTTTGGGATATCCTACAAACTTGCACAGAACAGACCTTGCCTCGAGTTTTTTCGGATTATTCCTTTTGACATAGGCCGGACAACCCCATATCTTAACATAATTAAGACATGGTCTCTTCCCTTTCCATAGCTCATATGGAGTGGTAGGCACAGATTTGGTAGAGACCATATTCAATAGGTGTATGTCTGTTTCAAGTGCATAACCCCAAAAGGAAACAGGCAACCCAGCGGTGCTCATCATAGAGCGCACCATATCTAATAGGGTGCGATTTCTCCGCTCCGACACATCGTTGTGATGTGGTGTATATGGAGGAGTAAGCTGAGAGAGAATCCCATTCTCTTTTAGATAGTCACGGAATTCCGTGCTCAAGTATTCTCCTCCCCGATCAGATCGTAGGATTTTAATACTTTTACCCGTCTGTTTCTCAACTTCATACTTATATTCTTTGAATTTCTCAAAAGCTTCAGACTTGTGTTTCAACAGGAACACATGTCCGTATCTTGAGAGATCGTTAGTGAATGTAATGAGGTATGAGGAACCATTCCTGGCATGTGTAGACATGGGACCTCATACATCACTATGTATCAGTCCCAAGAGTTCCGTAACTCTTTCTCCGTGTCCAGTAAACAGAGTTTTGGTCATCTTTCCTTTGAGACATGACTGGCAAGTTTCATAAGATGATAATTTGAACGGATTCAAATATCCATCCTTATGTAACTTAGCTAGTCGTGTCGTATTGATATGAGCTAGTCTACAATGCCACAAGAAGGATTCGTTCATTTCTGAACTCTTCCTCTTGTGTGTGTTTTGTACGTTAAGAACTGTGTTTTGATTCAGAACGTATAAACCATTACATAACGCACCAAACCCAATCAACACTTGATTTAGGTAAATGTTCATAACATTATTCTCTACTACAAATTTATATCCTTCTTTATCTAATAAAGAAATTGATATTAAATTGCATATCATAGAGGGCACGTAATAACATTTGTGCAAGATCAAAGTATTGCCATTTGGTAATACAAGGTGATATTCACCAACTGCTTTGGCTGCAACACTTGCACCATTCCCTACTTTTAGAGAATGATCACCTATTCCCTGTTCTCTACCTTTCCTTAGCCCATGTAACATATTACATATGTGGGATCCCGATCCGGTATCTAATACCTAGGACGTAAATTGTACAGAGAAACAGTTCTCAGTAACTAACACACCAAAAGAAGATGCATCAACATGCTCATTCTTCGTTTGGGTGGCGTAGAAATCTGGATATTTTCCTATTTCCTGCTCGGACTTATAACAATTATAAGTTGGAGCGGAACCAACGTTCCCCGGCTCAGCATAACAAGCGGGTTCGGTCAATACATCCATATTATTATCTTTATTAAGGCCTGACATGGTCGCTACCTGGAGAAAGAGAGAAGAAAACACTTAGCATATGCTCTTGCAAGATTAGATTGGTTATTATCTTATCTAATCAGGATGACCCCACTGTTTTTATCAAATCTTCCTTCAAACCCTAAAAGGTAAGACTAGCCGGGATTAATTACACCTTACAAGTTTGCCAATCATTCGGCCAGGCCAGTGTTGGTACTTTGAGGGGGGTTCCCCGTGCTTTCGCACAGACCTAATTAAAATAAACCTCGTTTTCCCAGGGGCGTAACCCCGTTAACACCTTTCTAGACACCTAATTGATCGGCTAATTGTCATGTGTAAAAACTCTCTCAGGAGTAACTCTTACTCGCAGTGGGTATCGGGATCCAACTATCTTATAGAAGGTATGCAACCTCATTGCAAAATTCAACACTTGAAATTCCCGACAATATTTTACCCCTAACGTCCTATGACCTTGACGAAAACCAACAAACCATAGTCCGCTAGTCAAGTTCAACCCGTACATTTCATGATTGAATTAAATCCACCCGCACGACTCTTGATGAAAGCCAACAAAGTCGTACGACTATCCTAATCCAATCGCATCATATGCAGCAGATAAGCAGTAAGTAGCTACCACACACTACGCCTTGACGAAAGCCAACAAACGTAGCACGGATACTAAATACTACTTATCTGAAATGTCGGAGGGCTACGACAGGTTTTTAAGAAAACCTTTTGTGTAATGAACTTGATATCGTTGTAGAATCGAGTGATTTTGAAAAGGAGTGTTTTTAGACTTTTACTAGTTTTGCTAAAGAGGTCACTCCCTAGGTTGAAAAGGCCTGAACTCTAAAGATGAAAACCGTGCTTCTGTAAGTCATAGACCGCATACTTGGTCTCTGACAAAGGCTCAGCAGTAACATGAAAAGCTGCAGGAGATACTTGCTCAGGCGGCAACACTCGCTAGGATACCGCCTAAGGAAAACCCAGAGGACATACCTGAAGAAAGAATAGGGCAGGAGTATGATGTTGACTACCTGAGGCGCGTTTTCAAGGAAAAAGATGAAGAAGTGGCAGAGATGACCGCTAATATGAACAAAATGGCTTTCTTGATCCAGGAGATGGTTGGAATGATGGCTTAGTCAGAACCCCAGGCAGATGAATCGCCAGTGGTCATTCTTGATGACAAGGGTGACACTTTAAATCCTCTGCAAGACCCATCAACGGCTAAAACGGAAATGATCTCCAAAGCAATACTGGACGAATATATCATCCTGCAGATTAAAACTCAGTATGCCAGTGAGGAGGCAAATAAACCGATCAAGACCGACTGATCGTATCCGGTATGCTACGAAAAGAGGCAGTACCCTCCGGGATACACATTTTCAACGTTCCATATATATAAAGGGATCGGAAATCCTCGCCAGCACATCGCGTAGTTTAAATCCATGTGCCCCAACACTGGAGAAGATGATATGCTGCTTCTCCATCAGTTCGTCAGTAGTCTATCAGGCACTGATTTTGAATGGTATTCGGAGCTTCCTAATGACTCCACGAATACTTTTTCCAGGATTGAAATACCGTTTTACCAGAGATTTGCTAATGCAAGTAAATACACTACCATGACGGCGTTGATCAATGAAAGGGTCAGACTGAACGAGGCCTGGGTTCAATATACTATCCGATGGTGAAACTTTTGGTCTAAATGCGAACAACGCATCGAAAAAGCCCCAAAGTTGGAATGTTTATAGCTATCATAGATCGACATTCGCGGGTGTACCTATTCATGGCCTTTTCCGAGCCTGCTACTTAAAAATATTCCTAGAGGGGGGTGAATAGGAATACGCTATCGATATGCACAAATTAAAAGATCTTAAACACTTGCAAATACAAATCATAATTGCTAAGCTTAATAAGAGATATACCAATATAGATAAGTGGCTAAGCTAATCACAATTGTGAATATAAACCACAAGCAAGCAACAATATCGAGTAATAGGAATATAGAGCGGAAGCAATAAACCTAGCATGCAATTTCTAATCTACAAATATAAATCAAGAAAGATAGAAATAGCAAATGCAAAGTGGTTCGGGAGACCCCCTAGTCCACTTTCTTTAGGCGTATGAGCCCGTTCCACTTAATCACATCTCCGATGAGACAAACATGTTGCGCACGCGCAACAACATGTTAATTGACACACGAATGACACTTCTCGATTACAACCTATCCTCTCTTACAAAAGCACCCTTGCACTCAAGCTTCCTCACACGAAGAAAGAAAAACTTCTCTCACTCTTCTCTCCTATAAAGGCGTCCTTGCACTCAAGTATCCTAACATAAAGAAAAGAAGAAGGTTACAATAAGCACAGTACTCTTAAGGAGTTTCTTTCAAGCTCAAACTAATACCAGAAGGTATGGATAATCAATTGAAGTTTTTGATTGTGTGTAAGAGTGATTTGGATAGAAAATGCAAAAACTCTTTTGAACTCTCACAAGAAATGAATTTTTTCTCTCTTGATCACTTAAGAATAATAGCAACTGAAATATTGAGTGATTAGAGCTCAAAAAACCAACTCAAAACTCTTTTATAACCCCACACAAAAAAATTAGCCGTTATAAGTCAAATCAGCATTTTTCCAGTAAGAACAGACATACGAAGAACAATCGGCCAGACGTCTGAAGCTTTAACAAAATAAATCCCAACGGCTATATTTTCAAAATCTTTCTTCTTCAGACGTCTGCCCGTATAGCTGCAAACATCTTTCGATCATTTTAAAGAAGGCAATATAAAGCACAGATCGAAGACAGACGTCTGAAGCGTAATTGGCCAGACGTCTAAAGAACAAAAAAATCTGTTTTGAAAACCTTCATTAGATGTCTGTCCATATAAATTACAGACACCTGTCTCTCATAAAAAATTGGCCATATGAAAACCAAGAGAATAGACAAACGTCTGAATAGGCAAGGGACATACATCTGTATCTCATTAAAAGATGTCATATGAAAACACAGAGAATATATAAACATCTGAACAAGAAAGGGAAAGACGTCTGAAGCACAAAATGTATGAAAACCAATCTTTCAAATATTTGGGGATTTTATAAACACACAGTAAGACGAAAGACGTCTGAAGCATATGGGGACAGACGTCCGAAGTGTAAAAAATCATAAATATGTGTTTTGTGATGAAAATCAATTTTAAATCGAAAACTCCAAAGTTCATGCGATGTAAAAAGTGTGTGTAAGCATGTGTGGGTGTTTCAAGAGCTCTAATTGATAATAACCATATTCAATAGAGGAGGGTGAATAGGAATACACTACCGATATGCCCAAATTAAAAACTTTACAACACTTGCAAATACAAATCACAATTGCTAAGCTTAACAAGAGATATACCAATATTTATAAGTGGCTAAGCTAATCACAATTGTGAACATAAACCACAAGCAAACAACAATATCAAGTAACAGGCATATAGCGTAAGCAATAAACTTACCATGCAATTTCTAATCTATAAATATAAATCAACAGAGATAGAAATAACAAACGCAAACATGTAAGATTTAGAGTGGTTCGGGAGACCCTCTAGTCCACTTTCTTTAGGCGTGCGAGCTCGTTCTACTTAAACACGTATCCGATAAGAAAAACGCGTTACGCACCCGCAACAATACATTACTCTAAACATGAATGAACCTTCTCAATTGCAACATATCCTCTCTTACAAAGGCACTCTTGCACTCAAGGATCCTCACAAAAAAAAGAAGAAAAACTTCTCTTACAAAGGCACCCATGCTCTCAAGAATCCTCACATAAAGAAAAGAAAAGGGTTACAATATGCACAATACTCTCAAGGAGTTTCTCTCAAGATCAAACTAATACTAGCAAGTATGGATAATTAATTGAAGCTCTTGATTGTGTGTGAAAGTGATTTGGATAGCAAATGCAAAAACTCTTTTGAACTCTCACAAGAAATAAGATTTTTCTCTCTTGATCACTTAGGAATAATAACAACTGAATTATTGAGTGATTAGAGCTCAAAAAACCAACCCAAAACTCTTTTATAACCCCACAAAGAAAACTAGCCGTTATAAGTCAAATCAACATTTTTCTAGTAAGACAGATGTCTGAAGAACAATCGGCCAGGCGTTTGATGCTTTAACAAAATAAATCCTAACGGCTATATTTTTAAAAACTTTCTTCTTCAGATGTCTGCCCGTATAGCAGCAGATATCTGCTGATCATTTTCAATAAGGAAATATAAAGCACAGATCGAAGACAGACGCTTGAGGCGTAATTGGCGAGACGTCTAAAGAACAAAAAATCTATTTTGAAACCTTCCTCAGACGTATGTCTATATGAATTGCAGACGGCTGTATCTCATAAAAAATGGCCATTTGAAAACACAGAGAATAGATAGACGTCTGAATAAGTAAGGGACAGACGTCTGTATCTCATAAAAATAGGTTATATGAAAACACAGAGAATGGATAGACGTCTGAATAAGGAAGAGACAACCTTCTGAAGCACAAAACGTATGAAAACTGATCTTTCAAATATTTGGGGATTTTATAAATACACAGTAAGACGAAAGACGTCTGTAGCACATGGGGACAGACGTCTGAAGTGTAAAAACTGAGAAACATGTGTTTTGTGATGAAAATCAATTTTAAATCGAAAACCCCAAAGTTCATGCAATGTAAAACGTTTGTGTAAGCGCGTGTGAGTGTTTCACGAGCTCTAATTGATAATAATCATATTCAATAGAGTAATTACATAGAATTCTATGTCGATATCGCATTTCTTCGAAATCTTGAATCTTCGAAACGAGCTCTTGAAACTTTAGTGTTTTGCTTGAACTTTGTGTTAGTCGATTGATCTTTAATTACCTTCAACAATTGATGCTTCGATGCTTCAAACTCGAACACACCATTCCACTCACTTGCGTATTGAAGTCGATATTTGATCTTCAAATGAACTTTGCTTCGAATTCGAACTTTGATGCTTCAAACATAGACTTAGCTTCTAGCTTCTTAGCTATTCGTAGCTTGAACTTTTGAATCCTTATTTCTTGGCTATGTTTCTTGTACTCACGAAGCTTGATATGCAATTTGTGAAGCTCTCGTTCATATCCTCCAACCTCCTTTAGATTTATCCATTTAAGCTTAATAACCTCCATCCCACTTGTGTCGTGAGATATCCGATATTATGAAAAGCAATCTCAAAATGACCAAGCTCATCATATACAGTGTTATAAAATAAAAATGATAGTAAACACAATTATATTAACATTCATTATTTTTGATATCATAATCATGAATAGTATATCTGTAGTGTTCCGTAGGGCGGCAGCAAGGTTTCGGGAGGCATCGTCCATGCCGTTTTCAAATTTTTTGCCATGCTAAAGAATCCTAACCCTTGAATCTTAACTAGAGATCTAAACAATACAACATGCAAACAACTTTGCATCTAAGTGAATGAGGAATACAACCTTTGTAGACCGGTCCTTCACTTCTAAAGCTCCGTGTAGTAATCCCTTTGCTCCAAGTAGTGAACACTCGAAATCTAGTAAGGGTTCACATGAAGAAATGAACAAGCTTGCTTAAAGTTTTCAAGCCCGAAGATGATCTACGTCGAGGAGACTCAGGCTCATGCTACCTCTTCACTAATGGTAGATTAGTGAAGCAAACACCCTAAACTAAATGGCTAATATAGTAGAGGATGATGAAGTAGGAATTGAGCTCACTTTAGATTTATTTTTCTCACAATATTTTATCACCTTGAGAAAAGCTAGCAAGCTTTCTCATGAGGAAGAAGAAGATGAAGTGGAGATGAGAATGAAACTCATGAGGTGAAAATAGCAACCATGGGTGAGTTAGTGTCATACACTAGCTCATGTATAGCATCAACCATGGCTAAGGATAATGGTTAGGTTAATAAATATCTATAAGTGAAACAAAATTAGTGGACTTGGTCAATGGTTCCACAAGCTTGTAGCCATGACAAATTTCTAACCAACTTTGATTTACTTTGATAAATAAAAACCCCTCATTATATCAAGCATGGTGTGAGTCTCATACACCCATGTAGCATATGGCATCAAGCATGACACATTTAAAATGTACATTAATATATATCACATATATACTATATGCACATAAGTGAGAAAAAGAAATGTTTAGTGAGCAAATATTAGCTAATATAAGTTAATATATCAAATATATAATTATATATTAAATTATCAAATCAACACTTGATTTAATAATCCGCCTATATCACATACAACCGACTAATATCAAATGTAACAACTTATCGAATCAACACTTGATCCGATAACCCAGCTATATCATATATAACCGGCCGATATCACATATCGCGAGAATAGAATGGGGTATCGCATACGCGCATTAATCTCGGTCCCGCGCATATCACATATATGCTCCTACTTAGTTTCGCATGAACCGGGAAACCTCTGTTCAGGACTCTAAAGACTCATCAATACGCCAGCAGTAGGTGATGATCATATCAAACACCTAAAAACCGCAAGCGGTCTGCTAAATGTAATGGCCAGCCGGGTATTGAGTGATCAGAAGATCAACAAGCAAGCCTGCTCATACTCCTGCGAATCCAATCAGTAACACTATCGTACAGTCCGGTTTATTCGTCAGATATGTCGCATATCGCAGCCTGGGGGTAGTATAACGTCAGACCCCAATAGCCTGATAAGTCATGCCGATGCAAGGTCCATAACGGTTCGAGAAACTACTGATAACACTTACCGGTAAATCTCAGCAACCCTGGCCATGGATTTTCTGTTATGTCCAATCGAGCATATCGCAACATCATCCCCCAATACCGGGAGGACGAATCCCCTCCTATCGCTCATTGCCTCCATGTGACTCGGGACTGTACCCAAAACCCACCGTTTTGCACGATCACTTGGTAGTAAGGTGGAAATCAAAGCACAGTGAGAATCACACAAGACTCTATGGCGATCTCGGGTCGACAGACTAACTTGTACCAGTATTACCAGAGAACTGCTATCTGACGATAGGTATAATACCATCTAGGAGTTCTCGGCGAGTCCGTTCTGTGTATCCAGTCTCCACTGAGCACCCATATACCTTCTCTGATGTCAAACACCAATGGATGTGGGATCATCCATCGCCCATCATATGGGTCAAGAAGCATATACGCTAGTCTACTCTGGAGTATCGATGCCCTGTCTCGATACTCATACGACTAGGAACAATTGAAGGATGTACTTACCGACTATCTTTGCCCCACTAGTATGATCTGCATCATAATCCTGGCAGTTAAGTACTCATCCTAAGGGCTTTATCAACATGCAATAGAGAGACAATAAGTGTACATGTTAAGATAAAGAGAAACCAGATAGTATACTATCATGTCGAGCAAGAATGTCCTCCCTATACATGTCCAAGCATTCACTACAATATACATCGCATGTAATGTAATGGCATATAGAGCATACATATAACTAACAATATCAATATCAAGATATAACTCAAACTCAAAACATGAGATATTGATATACTAAATATATATACATGGGATAAGAGAAGTAAGATATAGATCACATGTATATACAAATTCATTTTATGAATTACCAAAACAATGAATGAGAGTAATATATCAATATCAAGAATATACCACAAGTATAGCATGAGATATTGATATATTACTCGGTATACACCAGATATAAGATAAGCAAGCTAAACAACAAGTGTATATGAGTTTAGTGTCGATATGATAGGAAAGATAAGCGAGTGACACTAAACGAACTATTCATGTTTAAGCTATCATCAAAACTAAACAAATGGATCATCGAAATTCATAGGTCATCAATCTCCCCCTTTTTGATGATGGAAAAACATGAATAGGAAACAGTATATCTATATTAAAGAAAACCAAATCTCGGATATTAGATATACTAATGATATTATTATTCTCCACCTTTTTGACATAATCAAAAAGGGTATCTAGGGAAATTAGAACATTTGAACCACTCCCCCTAAACATATGCGTACACTTAAAGCGAATCAAACGTTTGAATCACTTCCCCTAAATGTAGGAAATGGATACGAGCACAAGTAAAGATGCAAATTTTAAAAATGAAGCTCAACTCATATCTAAATGCATGTATATAAAAAATATACAACATAAAGTAAGTATACATGCACAAAGATGCACATGAGCAAAATATAAATAATTTCTAATTGCATATGGAGGCAAGCACGAGTAATCAATAATGTGCAAAATAAGGATTGTACTCATGCAAGGTGTGTGCAACAAGAAGGATATTCAAGTTAAAGCAAGCACATACGAAATAGGGAATGGATATGAGTAAGTAAAATGAGAATTTTGAAAACGAAACTCAATCCATATTCAAAAAGCATGTAATGAAACAATACACAAAGAAAAGTTCAAAAACATACGCTAACTCATAAAAAGTAAAACAAGTTTTGAAATGTATGAGTTAGAATATTTATCGTAATACGAACTATAGGATACAAAAAAAAACTTAATCGTTTTACGCATGTACAAAAGTGTGTGCGTGTTTCTTTAAGAACATGAAATTTTAAAATGTGCACAACACAAGAATTAGGAAGTAAATAAGAAAAATTAACCTCATAAGCATGAGATTTACCTCCTCTAAATGCTTGAATCTCCCAAGTGCGAAGCAAGCCTAATGGATCGATTCGTGAATCCTATCTCACAATCACTTGAATACCAAACAATTAGAGCTCAAACATAATATATAATGGAATACAAGTGAAAAAATTTAAATGATACTAAACCCATGAATAGATTAAGCTCTGCATATGGAACCAAGATGAAACCAATGGAAGGTTCAAATGTGCAATCAACTCACATAAATAGATACCAATTGAAAACAATATGAAACCAGTTGGAAATAATTGAAAACCGTA
Source organism: Agapanthus africanus (assembly GCA_030015575.1). NCBI lineage: Eukaryota > Viridiplantae > Streptophyta > Magnoliopsida > Asparagales > Amaryllidaceae > Agapanthus > Agapanthus africanus. Next base: position 57,292,739 of record CM057349.1, on the reverse strand, counting down.
TGTGAGTGCAAGCATGAGTAACCGTCTCATCTTAAGTACCGACTATCCGGTGAAGGGTCTCTAATTCTCTCCACTATACCCATAGGATTCGTTGTAATTTACGAAATCTACAGGTGGGTCCTCTAAAAGGGTTGCAGAAGCCATTTGGTAAGATAAGCTAAGAATTCAATACCAATGAATAATTCTACTCCTGTAAGAAGCATGTGTGTACAACAATTAGGCAAGTTTAAGTATAAACACACATCAACAAGGCACAAAGCAAAGATAAAAATAGAAAATTGGTTCAAATTTAAAACATGTGCCAAAATGTATCCATTGAAAAAGATTTAAACAAATTAAAATTATATGGATACGAACTCTTACTTGAAAGATTAAAAAAATATTATAAGAAAGTGAGAGTGGTTTAAGGAAAGAAAACTAAAAGGACATACAAATCAAAATCAAGTTTTCATACCAAGTTGTGCTCAAATTTAAAAGATAGCAAGTTTAAAGCACATGAGCACAAGAAATCATTTATGAGCAAACGAATGATACCAATTGTAAATACCAATTGAAATATCCTATGACTGGCATCTCATACATGAACAAAATCACAAAATGATATGCAAGTTAGCACAAGTGCATCAAAAAGGGTATATCTATAAAATATACTCAAATAGAATATCAACATTTAAGTGCAAATGAATAAGCGAAATTCTAAACGAGTATAGAAAAGAAATACATTACCCCCTCACAAATTGATAAGCCAAGCAAATATTTCCATCTGATTGCTCTTACTCATCACAAACCCGAATCCCACACTTCATCGAATTTTCCATATCTACAAAAGAAGATAGGGAAGGGGATTTCAGTATCCAAGTCTTCTTTAATCCGTATGAGTTAAGTTTGGGAACCCATCTCATATTGGCATATAAAGATATATTTCTCTTTAAATCACAAGAATATACCAAATGGCCATGTGCACCACAAAAAATGCAAGTGTGAGAGTATGCAAGCATGGTAGTCCTAGAAATATTAAAGTAAGTATGAGATATGGCAAGTTTGTGATGCGTATACTTCTTGAAAGATGGTCTCGAACTAAATCTATGAAGATATGCATTTTTATGAGTATGAGATTTAGCTAAATGTGAAGCATGTTTGACAAATCTAGAGGAAAAGGATTTTTGAAATTTTGAAGAGTTAAAACCAATCGCTCTTCGATTTAAAACACTCTTCTTCTTACTAGGTAAAGAATCAATCTTCGAAAATTTAGCAAGGGAAGAACTTAAAATTTCATTTTGAGAGAAGAATTTTCCAAAATAACGGTTCATGAGAAAGAATTGAAGATTTTAATAAATCAATTTTATTTTTCAAACGTGAAATCACATTAATGTTCTTTTTTCTCAAAATATCGCAAGTTAAAACCAACTTCTCATTTTTTTGCTTGACAGAGGAATTTTAAAAAACAAGAGATTCGTAAGACAAAATAGACGATTTCAAAATATCAATATCATTTTTAAAACTTGAAATCACCTCATCATTTTCCCTTCTCAAAGTCTCACAAGATGAAACCAAAATATCATTTTCTAGTTTTAAAGTATCAATAGAAGCATAAAGTAAATCTAGCTTTGAAAGCATCTTATTTTTCTCAAAAACTAATTTATCAACTAAAACACTTTGAGAGTCATGAGCACAAGATAAAGCATTATATTTGACAATCGTCGCCTTATTTAAAACCTCAAAAGAATCACAACAATTCATCAATTTCTCTCTTTCAATATTAAAGTCATAAAAGCATTTTTCGAGGAATTCATTTCTAGATGCAATGATATTAAAATTTTCATGGAGATCATGATATGCATCTAACAATTGATCATGAGTAAGTTTATGAATATCAATGGACGAAATACTTACATTCTCATGATCAAAGCACCCCTTTCCACTCTCCATATAGTTGGATGTCGCGTCTTGATTTTGCTTTTGTTTAGATACATTCAAAGTCTCTAATGGAGTCGCACTCTTGGCTTTCTCCTCTTTCATGCAAACGGCTTGCTCTCCATAAGTTTTCTTTAATGAGCTCCATTTTCCATGAGTCGTCTTGTAAGAAGAAAAATTGATATTAACATCTAAACCACATTGAAAATATTGTATAGTTTTGATGTTTAAGGCTAATAAATCTCTATCACGACTACTCCAATTAGATTTAGCAATGGAAGGAATAGAGTAATCGCTATCAACAATTTTCCACAAACATCTACCAAGAGACTCTAGAAAGCATTGCATCTTAATTTTCCAAAAATCAAAGTCCTTTCCATCGAAGCAAGGAGGATCATAAATAGAACTACTTTCGATGGAAGAGTGGTTTTATAAAGAAGATGTCATAAGGATCACTCTAGAATGTAAAGCCTACAAGATATGTGTTCCCCTAATAATTAAACATAACAAAAGAGCTAAGCTCTGTTAAATTCTAATGAGGCAGCGCCTCACGTGCTCCACACGAGAGCGCCAGCGCTAACCTCTTATAAGATTAAATCCTATGGTGGCGCCGCACGTGAAGTTCATGTGGGCACCAATGTGCAAAGCACAGGAGCACCTATTATATATAAGAATCAAATTCTTAAGTGGCGTCAACGTGCACATCACGTGAGCGCCGGTGCCCAAATTTAAAACATGTAGAATTAAATTCAACATGGGGGATATTACCCTAAAATCTGGGATATTATCTGTTAAACAGAGCAGTTGGATCAAAGATCCAGTGGTAATGATAAATCATCAAATGATAGAATTAAATTCTATCAGGAGAAAATATCTCCCTAGTCTTTCTAAGTGAGAGAGATATTCTCGGTTGGATCAAAAATTCAATAATAGAATTAAATTCTATTTTGGCAATATATTTCTCCAATATTTCTAAACAAAGAAAGATTGTTCTCTGTAAAATAGAGAGCCATTGGATTAAAATCCAATGGTGATTAAAAATCACTGTTTAATAGAATAAAATTCTATATATGGGAAAATATTTCCCCAATCTTATTAAAAACAAGAAAACATATTCTGTGGAACAGAAAATCAACGGATCAAAAATACAACGGTGGATAAAATCCCCCCGAGTAAATTCTGAGACCAATTAAATCAATTGGTATCTCTCAAATGAGAGATTTTCACAAAATAATTAACAACCTGCCTCTACTATATAAAGGACCCGAGACTTCAAGTCTCAAGAGAGTCACAGAGACGCACATATAGAGGATTGACCCCATAAGTTTCTCTAGAAAAAGAAAACAGAGAATTTAATTCTCAAAATAAAAAGAATATCTCCCTCCTTTCAAACTCTAGGTAAAGAAAAACACAGAGATCAAAATATCTTCTTTACCTATATCAGAGTTTAACCCTTCTTAAAGAACTTAGTTTTTTCTCTGGATCTAAGATCCATAAGACAAGTCTCCCATAAGTTGAGATTTTAATTCTTATCGGGAAGATGTTGTTCTTAAGAATCAAAGATTCAAGGGAGAACATAGAAAAGATGGAGTCTATAATACTCCAGGAACTTAGTTCTTTCAAATCAAGAACTTAGTTCTTAAATAAGCTCGATCCCAGATCCTCAAAATAAAGATCTTGGTGATCATTAATGGTCAAAATGTCATTAACAGAGATTTAATCTCTAAAAGAAAAAAAGAACTAAACGTCTTACGTGAAAAACACGTGAGCACCCAAAAAGATCCCTCCCCAACAGAAGGCTAGCGCCTCACGTGCTTCCTGTTGGATATAGTGCCCTCAGAGTCTATTATTAGATCACAGGCATGTGATTACAATTATTGAGGGAGCACCTATGCCGGTAGGACAGTCTTACTCGAGATGATAGTATGCTATCTGGTTTATCTTTATCATCGTGTACTGCTTTAGGTGACCTTATAGGTCGCTATTACACATTGATAGATCCCTTAGGATTCTTGCTAGGCTACCAGCAGTATGATGGCGATCATATACGTGGGAGCTGGGGTCTATATGCACATCCTTAAAAGGTCCCTAGTCATGGGAGTTTCGAGAATGGGCATCGATACTCCATTAGTAGACTAGTGTATATAGTAGAGACCCAGACGAGGGGCGGTGGCCGGTCTCACAAACCATTGGTGTCAGTTGGTTCACCTAAGATGTATACAGGTGCTCATTGGGTTATGAGTACACCGGACAGGACTCGCCGGGAACATGCTAGTTGGTATTATACATGACGTCAGATAGCAGTTTCCTGATGACATGTGTACATGTTAGTTCATCGACCTGAGATCGTCATTTGTCTTGTGCGAGTTCCCACTGTGCTTTGATTACTACCCTACCACGGCTCAAAGGAGTCGTGCAAACAGGTTTTAGTTGGGTACAGTCCCGAGCCACATGGAAGCAGTGAGCGGATCAGTAGGGGTTCGTCTCTCCCGGTATTGGGGGTGAGATCGCGCTGTGTCTAGGAGAGCCATTACACGAAATCCTTAGCCAAGGCTGGAGATTTACTAGTAGGTATTCCAGTAGTATCTCAGGGTGTTCTGGGCTACACTCCGACATGACTTGTACCGCTTTTAGGGGTCTGACTTTTACCAACCCCCTAGGCCCGCCATGCGATGCTCATAGACGAACGGATCGGACTGTACGGATATTGTCACTGACAGGCTCAGTAGGGTGTCAGGATGAGTTCGCTCATTGACCTCCCTTTTGGTCAGTACCTGGTAGCCCGTTACGTACGGCTAATACCTCTGACGTGCTAGTGGTTAAATCCACAGCCAAAGTATTGACGAGTCTTTAGAGTCCTCCACAGACAGTTTCTCAAGTTTCGGGCGAAACACTGTAGAGGCCGTATAGATTTATGGCAGGGTTCGAACGTACGCGTGCACTTGTGCACGTGTTATGGTTCGGACAGATAATACTAGCGGGCTTTGGTTTAAGCCGGTTCCTAGTATTATACAGTGTAGATTTTGTCTCATTGCATTTGTATTCGGTCGGAATACAAATGCGGGTATGTATATACAGTCGCGGGGTTTTCCTGTAATTTATTACGGGATCGCTTTTTGAAGTTGCCAGTTTGCATTCCGTTTTGGCCAGTTTTTCTTTATTCCTTCTTGGCTGAAATTCCTTTGATGGAGGGGGTTCTTTTTGCAAATGTGCAATTAGTAATGGAGAGATTTTTTGTGGACATGGTTGCTTCATAAGGTTCTAGATGTGCTTTGATCCTTTTTGCATCATTTCTTTGCTTTAAATGTGATGGGATTTGATTAGGAAATGTTGTGAACATTTTTCCTCTTTATCATCACCTTTTTCTTATGGTCACCCTCTCTTGTTTTGTGCTCACCCCTTCTCTTATGGTGGCCGAGCCCCCTTCTTGGATAGCCCCCATTCATTTTGTGTGTGAGGTTTTTTGGTATCTCATTTCATTCATGCAAAAAGATTAGCTCCATTTCAAAGTTCATATTTTTCCTCACACCTCCAAAATGGCAACTTCATTAACCCTCGAGATATAGCGTTCTACACTTAGTCTACAGCTATCTTAGACACGTCGGCTAGCCAACTTCGTATCCGAGTTGCCTCGGTATAGAGGTGGGAGCCCATAAAAAGACTTCTCGATGTGGTGCCCTTCCGACGAGGAGACCGGAGATCAGTGATGCCGCGAGGAGCTTGGTATGGTGGCCAAAGACCAAAGGACACGGATCGATCTGTATAGCTTTCCAACTCTCCCTCTAGATAGCTAGTTGTAGGTTAATGGTTCGATCCGGGTTTTAAGCATACGATAGTGCCGGTTTCAAGTTTTGAAAAGTTTTCGTTTCCGCATTTTGGCCTCGTACAGTCGGTCGGGGCGCTACCGTAGACTTACATGGTATCAGAGCCACGCCATTAACCTTTTCTAGCTTGCTCTAACGTGTTTAGAATTTCGATCGAACAAAAATTCCAAAAACCACAATTTCAAAATGCAGTTTCTGTCGATTTTCATTTGTGCTCGAAAAATTATTTTGTGTGTTGCAGAAATACATGCAGGCTTTTCTAAGAATTCTGTGAAAATTTGGTATGGTGACACTACAATAAGGCCGCGGAACCGCGGCCAAACCCATGTTCTGGCCGCGGTTCCGTCGCGGTAAGGAGTCATCACCGTACCATTTTTCTACAGTGCTCTTTAAGCTTAGAATTGGGGTTTATGGTATATTCTGTTTGGGCCCAGATTTATTTTGTGTACTGGGTATTGTGCTTGGGGCCCACTTCGGGGAATTTTGTCGATCAAAAATTTTAAACATGTTAGTTCGCAGTATTTATATTATATCTACGACCGTGAATGTCATTTGATCGGTAAATCCTGTCTAATTGCTATAGTTCTTTTAGACGGATTTGCGAACATGACATTCACGTTGATGTTCTGTGTTGTGCTGTGATGTTGTGGATTTGTCGTGGTGGATAGCCTGGATGCAATGGTAGTACAGTTTGGTTGTATATGTACATTTGATATTGCGGGGCGAGCGTCCGACATGTGGACCGCCGTCACTACCTGTTTGTATATTATTCTTTTGAGGCACGACCGGGCTGAGGTCGATATACCCGTTGTATATTTTACTTTCTGTACTAGGATTACCCCGCCGAGGGGTGCACGGATAGCCGGGTTCTAGAGGGCAACGAGCCCGCATCTCATGGCTTTGAGACGGAGGGGGCTTTACTCTGGAATTGGCAGGCTATTCGCCGCACTCGTAGGGGGTATAGGTTGACCCAAGGAGGGGTGCTCAAGTTACCGGATTCCGTGAAGTGCTGGGTGGTTTATTCACGTTGTTGAAGGGGGCTGCCTCGCTTCAAGTTTTGGCGGGTAACTTGTCGTGCCCGTAGGGGTCTAGGATTTCATTGCACAGGCTATCCACACGACCAGGGGAATGTCGGGTTTCAGTAGTGGCTCTATGAAACCCGAGGATCCCAGATTATCTGTATTGTTCTGTGATACTTATTACTCTCTGTGATGTTGCATTTTATCACGCCTTGACCGAATATTATATATTGATATATATACTAGTAGATGTTATATATGTTTTACACCCGCGCTAGTCCAGTCCCCGCTCTGTCGTTAGTTAAGTAACCTAACGGGTGATGACGGGACCCAGTGGCGAATGCGGATGGCATATACGTACATCATATTTTCGTTCTTTTGTGGTTGATTAATTGATGTGGCTGCATTGATTCGGATCAACGCAAGCTAAACAAACCTATTCTGATGTTGTTGGAACATTTTTCAAAAAAAGCTGTTATTGCAAGGACGTTCTCTTTTGTTTTGCACAGTGGTATTCGGTTATGAATATCCAGCACCTCAGTCGACGAGGCAAGGGCCGAGATCCCTTCACCGGGAGTGACCCCTTGGACAAAAGTTTGCGTCAGGGTAATAACTTCATTATAGTCGATTACTTTTTTTTTTGCATCGTGGTATTCAGTTGGAATATCCTGCACCTCATTCTACGGGGAAAGAGTCGAGATCCCTTCACCGGGAGTGACCTCTTTAGCAGAGGTTTTCGCCACTATATTTTTATAAAAAGCTATCTGATTCCTTCAACGATATGAAGTTCATTACATTAAAGGTTTTTCGCCAAAAACCATTCGTAGCCCTCCGTTATTTCAGAAAGGTAGCACTTAGTATTCATGCTATGTATGTTGGCCTTCGTCAAAGCATAGTGTATGGTAGCAATTTGTTACTTTTCTGTTGCATAGATAGATGCGTTAGTTTGGGACCGTCGTACTACTATTTTGGCATACGTCAAGGGTATGTACGGGTGGGTTCAAATTAACCTGGATAATGACGGATAGAACTTGACAAATGACTTATGATATGTTGGCCTACGTCAAGGTCATAAGAGCATGGGGTAAAAATCACATCGGGAGTTTCTAAAGAAACTGAAACTTGCCAGATATGCGCATACCTTCTGGAGTGTGATAACGTGAGTGGATTCTATCACGTTATCATGCGATGATAGTTGGATCCCGATTCCCACTGATGAGTTGGTTTACTCCTCGGATGATTCCGACTAATTCATCTTTCAGGTTTGGAGGAGAATTTGAGGTTACAGTGGGAGGTTTCCTGATTAGATAAAGTGATAGCTATTCTGATCTAGGTTAGAATGCACGCTGAGTGTTTCTTTTCTCTCTCTCTGTTTGGCAGCGACCATGGCCCGACCCTTGACTACGACTCAGTGACCAAGTTAACCGAACCTTCTTAAAACACTGGCTTTTGGATTGTCAGAGTTGCATACCTCATTGACACTCCTACTCTTACCCTTTTCTCCAGGACACCCCGTATTATTACGAACATCCATTTCCATTGGATAAAACCATTGTATGGTTATATATGAACTCGAAAGAACTTGTTCCAGATTCGAGGATGGTTTCCGGTTCTGAAGAAAACGAATAGGACTATTCAGTTGTCTTTTCCTTTTACTTTCTCTCAGGTTGCGAGTGCTCCTTGGATAAGGACAGTACACCTATTACGCTAATTGGATATTCTTCTTCCAAACCATAGGCAGGTGTCGAACGGTAGGGAATGAAGAAAACCAATTAGCCTAACGATGGTGTACAGAAGGTATTAAGTAAAGACAAATATAGGGATTAGTAAGAGGGCAAAGTAAATTGCGACTGCTATTCACGACCAAACTAAGTATTTCATCACCACTCCTACTTCACCTTTGTATTTCTCCAAAACACTCCGTATCACTACGAAGATCCATAGTTTATTGGATACTCCATCGTATGGTTATATATGAACTCGAAGGAACTTGTTCCAGTTCGGGGATGGATTCTGATTCAGGAGAAATAGGAATAAGGTTTTATTCAGTTGTCTTTTATCTTTACCTTCTCTCGGGTTGCGAGTGCTCCTAGGATTAGAGGAGTACACCCATTATGCTTATTGGATAGTCTTCTTCCAAGCCATAGGCTGGTGCCGAACGGTAGGGAAGGAAGAAAACCATTTGGCCTAAAGGGGTGTACAGAAGGTAATGACTAAAGATATATAAAGGGATTTGGAGAGATGGAAAAGGAATATACAGTTACAGTTGTGAATCTGATAATTTAAGAGGTATTACTAGGAATACCCGGATACCCCTTCGAAACATTTACATGTTTCAGTTTCACTGTGTACTGTTAAAAGAAAACTGATTTCCCAATTAGTCCATGCTCCAGGGTATGTATTTACCAGGTTTGATTCTCACATCTTTATGGTTTTACAGATGATGAGTCGGAGTAAGTTATTGGGAATTGGGTGATCATCCTCATTATATCGGGATTTGTTGTAATTGGTGATATTTGAGGAAATCGCCTGGGTTGTTTGCCAGAAAGCAAATATTTGGTTTTGAATATCCGTTGTTATGCACCAATTTCAAATTGATATATCTGTACGTTTTTTTTAAAGTGAGATATATCTTTTTGAAATTATGTCTATGACATTTACCTACATCAGTGGATGGTTAGGTAAGGAGTATTAAACAGCGGTGTAATTCTTCTTAACCATAAGTACAGTTTTCAACCTACGACACACAGGGAATGAGTTATTAGACTCAGGGGACTTATACAGAGTATTGTATGTTGTCCAGTGTCCATGAGGACAGAGGGGTTGGTACTCGTACTATATTCTGTTTACTTGTGACTTCTCTAGTTCTTAGACATGTGTTTTGTAGAAATGCAAGATCTAAGTTTTGAGAAGTTATAGGTATAAGAATAAAGTAGAGAACCAGACGTTGCAAGTATCAGCATTCTTCATGGTGATCGAAGATGTAGATACTTGTGTATGGTATTCAGTTAATAGTAATGATTAAGAGAACTTGCTTCTCTTTCAGGTTACTCATAATTAGAAGCACTTCTAAGTTGAGTAATGCTGATCGGCCTCTCTCCATTTAGTTGACATGCACTGGAGACAGCTGCATGATTTGAATTTGGTTCCAATTAAATCAGTGCATCTGTTTCTATATTGGATATAGAATAGTTCATATCTTAACATTGTTAAGGTACGGGGAGTTTTCCGGCTTATGCTTAAAACCAGACTCTGGATAACTCAAGGCACGTTTCTGTAATGGCTGTTTGTGGGTTGACTCGGGCTATGACGAGGGTTGACTTTTTACCATCTGGAAGATCAATAGTGATATTGTTCTTGACTCGCCACAGTTTTAATAAAAATGGATTTTTTCAGAAAACAGTAGTGGGAGTATGGTTGAACTGGAAGTGATTCCAGAACCGCAAACGATTACTGAAAATTTGATATGAATCTAATTTTTCAATCTGGTTTGACATTCTATTGGCTACTCCACAGATATGGTGGGTAACCTCAGGCACTCGAGAGGTACTTCAGTATGCTCAAAGACGGTGACAGAGAGGTTCTTGTTTACCCAGACTTGCCATTGCTATTGTTCCAGACTGTAAGACCCGGCAGGAGGATGAATATACCGTCGTTCTAAATTAGCTTTAGAAGTGCACGTGTATATGACTCTGCCAGAGGGTTGTCGTAGTCAGTGGGAGCAGCGGAAGCATAATGGACAAGTAGCTTGTGTCTATTTAAAGACTAAAGCAGATATAGCGGAGATAGATCATCTATTTCTGACGTGATAGTCATATGTTTGACTTCATCAGAATAGGGGATGGATTTGTTAAGAAGATAGTAAGGTATGATGTCCTGGTATTTAGATGACATACACCGAGTAGAAAGTGAAATTCCTATACTACGATCGGTTATACTTTGGTTGTCACACAGTGGTTTCTCCACTAAGGACATAGATTTCATATCAGATATTCAGGTTACTAGATCTATGGTTTTAGATCTAGATTTGGGTAGTTTCCTAATCTTGGTACTTAGACAGCATTCTACAGGTATTTTTGAATGGACGACTCCTGGCACGGTAGTGTACCTGTAGGTGATGGAGTCACCCTCTCTAAAGGTGTCTTACAGACTAAAAGGGAGAGGGATGTGCATGATTGGCAGATCACTTGCTTTGGCAATTGAGTCAATCATGAGATGTCAAGTACCACATCAGATGTTGTTATTGCAGTAGATGCAATAAGTTGATATTGATCCAATCCTGGAGAAACATTCGGAGGAAGTTTTAGAACATAAGTGGATGTTCTAGGGATATGATAACAAGAGCCTCTTTTAGGAGACAGTTATCATTCCAGGCTTCCAAGGTGACCTAGATGATAGAGTGGCTGTCAGAGTTATAGTTTTCTCTCTGACAAGGGGCAGTATTTTGGACAGGTGGTCCAAGCGGATACTGAGGGAGGTGTGGCGCAGATACTAAATAAGTTCAGTTGACGATACAGTCTAAGAAGTTTGGATTTGGAGTTCATTTATGAACTAGGTCCCATCAGATATCCAGACATATTCTAAGACAGGTATTGCTCATTTCGGGAGATGGCTTTCTCCGCGAACTTGGGATAAAGAGAGACATAGAAAGAAACATCAGGGCGGATCCACTCATTGAGGCTATTCTTCGAACATAATAGTTTCGCAAACGGGCTTTGTGAGACTGACTAGTAGAGGAGTTGGGTATTCGGTATCACACGGGCTGTGAGTATGCGACATCGCAATAATTAGCCTTGAGTGCAAGTGGGAGATTGTTGGATATAGTGCCCTCAGAGTCTATTATTGGATCACAGGCACGTGATTGCAATGATTGAGGGAGGACCTATGCCGGTAGGACAGTCTTACTCGAGATGATAGTATGCTATCTAGTTTATCTTTATCATCGTGTACTGCTTTAGGTGACCTTATAGGTCGCTATTACACATTGATAGAGCCCTTAGGATTCTTGCTTGACTACCAGCAGTATGATGGCGATCATATATGTGGGAGCTGGGGTCTATATGCACATCCTTAAAAGGTCCCTAGTCGTGGGAGTTTCGAGACTGGGCATCGATACTCCATTAGTAGACTAGTGTATATAGTCGAGACCTAGACGAGGGGCGGTGGCCGGTCTCACAAGCCATTGGTGTCAGTTGGTTCACCTAAGATGTATACAGGTGCTCATTGGGTTATGAGTACACCAGACAGGACTCGCCGGGAACATACTAGTTGGTATTATACCTGACGTCAAATAGCAGTTCTCTAGTGACATGTGTACAGGTTAGTTCATCGACCTGAGATCATCATTTGTCTCGTGTGGTTCCCACTGTGCTTTGATTACTACCCTACCACGGCTCAAAGGAGTCGTGCAAACAGGTTTTAGTTGGGTACAATCTCGAGCCACATGGAGGCAGTGAGCGGATCGGCAGGCGTTCGTCTCTCCCGGTATTGGGGGTGAGACCGCGCTATGTCTAGGAGAGCCATTACACGAAGTCCTTGGCCAAGGCAGGAGATTTGCTGGTATGTATTCCAGTAGTATCTCAGGGTGTTCTAGGCTACACTCCAACACGACTTGTACCGCTTTTGGGGGTCTGACTTTTACTAATCCCCTAGGCCCGCCATGCGATGCTCATAGACGAACGGACCGGACTGTACGGATATTATCACTGACAGGCTCAGTAGCATGTCAGGATGAGTTCGCTCATCGACCTCCCTTTTCGTCAATACCTGGTAGCTCGTTACGTACGGCTAATACTTCTGACGTGCTAGTGGTTAAATCCACAGCCAAAGTATTGACGAGTCTTTTAGAGTCCCCCACAGATAGTTTCTCATGTTTCGGGCGAAACGCTGTAGAGGCCGTATGGATTTATGGCAGGGTTCGAACGTACGCGTGCACTTGTGCACGTGTTATGGTTCGGACGGATAATACTAGCGGGCTTTGGTTTAAGCCGGATCCTGGTATTATACAGTGTAGATTTTTTCTTATTGCATTTGTATTCGGTCGGAATAAAAATGCGGGTATGTATATACAATCGCGGGGTTTTCCTGTAATTTATTACGGGATCGTTTTTTGAAGTTGCCAGTTTGCATTCCATTTCGGGCAGTTTTTCTTTATTCCTTCTTAGCTGAAATTCCTTTGATGGAGGGGGTTCTTTTTGAAAATGTGCAATTAGTAATGGGGAGGGTTTTTGTGGCACATAGTTGCTTCATAAGGTTCTACATGTGCTTTGATCCTTTTTTGCATCATTTCTTTGCTTTAAATGTGATGGGATTTGATTAGGAAATGTTGTGAGCATTTTTCCTCTTTATCACCACCTTTTTCTTATGGTCACCCTCTCTTGTTTTGTGCTCACCCCCTTCTCTTATGGTGGCCGAGCCCCCCTCTTGGATACCCCCCATTCATTTTGTGTGTGAGGTTTTTTGGTATCTCATTTCATTCAAGCAAAAAGATTAGCTCCATTTCAAAGTTCATATTTTTCCTCCACCTCCAAAATGGCAACTTCATTAACCCTCGAGACATAGCGTTCTACACTTAGTCTACAGCTATCTTGGACACGTCGGCTAGCCAACTTCGTGTCCGAGTTGCCTCGGTTCAGAGGTGGGAGCCCGTAAAAAGACTTCTCGATGTGGTGCCCTTCCGACGAGAAGACCGGAGATCAGTGATGCCGCGAGGAGCTTGGGATAGTGGCCAAAGACCGAAGGACACGGATCGATCGGTATAGCTTTCCAACCCTCTCTCTAGATAGCTAGTTGTAGGTTAATAGTTCGATTCAGGTTTTAAGCGTACGATAGAGCCGGTTTCATGTTTTGAAAAGTTTTCGTTTCCGCATTTTGGCCTCGTACAGTCGGCCGGGGCGCTACCGTAGACTTACACTTCCCACATAGGCGCCCAAAGCAGAAGGCCAGCTAGCGCCTCACATGAAATACATGAGCGCTGAGAAAAAGTTATTAGCATTTTATATGCAGCCAAAACGGCTGAGTGCTTAGCACTGATTGGACAGCGCCTAGCGCCACACGTGAAACACACGTGGGCGCCTAACAAAATAAATGAGACAGCGCCTATCCAATATTCACCTCAAACATGAAGATAATGGACCGAAATGTCCTTAATCTAATATTCGTGCCAAACAGGGAATGTTGGACCGTGATGTACCTAAACTAAAATAATTAAGCTCATATGCTCATTTGTTTCTAAGTTGATTTTAGTCTCAAATATGGCTAACGATCCTTAGATCAAACCCAAATATCCTATGAACCAATGGACCTCATTTATATGAGATCCGCGTCCTAAGTTCATTCCCGTTTGCAAACCAAGCTATCAACGTGGACCCCGTCAAGCAAAATTCTTGACCTAAACCCTAATTCTAAAAATATACGGATTTGGACTAATCCACGCCCTACGGGCGACGACATAAATTAGTTTCCGTATACAATCCACGGGAATCCCAAAATAAAAAAATAACATATGACACGAAGTGAACTTCTGGAGCAGGAGAAAGTGGTTATCGCAACGCGATAACGTAATTAACTGCAGGGGCTTGCGCATGCAAGAAAGAGCGTCCCCACAATAAAAAAAACCCCTTACAAATGAGGGGGAATATGATGAAGTCTGCTACATCGGTCGCGTCTATCCAATCTGTAATATACGGTTCTATAAATCAACTTGGTATCTTCGGAGAGGTGGCTAAATAAGTCAAAATAGCATTTGGCCCCAAATTCAGGCTAGACGTCCAAACGTCTCGGTCTGGACTTTCGGCGGTAAACAGATTCTGGCATGCCCGGTGGGACATTTCCTCTTTGCACTGCACACTTCATGTGTCGTGTTCGCGAACATAATCGCGGTTCGCTATGGTTGCCTCTGGAGGCAAGGTACTAAAGCCTGGTGTCTCGTTCCTGTGCAGAAAATCAATGGATTCTTAATGCACTGCATGCAATAGTAACTCCCTCTCCACTCTAACTGGAGGAGTGACCTATGGGCCCAACGTGGCCTCTATTTTCTCAATACCGGTGGGACAGGTCATACAAGACACTATTGGATTGTTCTTTGGGACCATGCTCCCACCTTTGAGTTTCGGTGCCTCTACGTCGCAAGAAGAAGCTCCCAGAAGGTCGATCTTTGATCGGGTAGCAACCATGATGGCTCCCATAAGCAAGCCGTCAAACTCTGGCATCTCAGTCTTCAATAGGCTAAGCAAAAACTCAAACGGGCCCATAAAAAAGCTCGTGATACCTGAAGGGGCTAACCCAAAACGACTAGCCCTCCCTACTCCTGCTACTGGTGAAGCCGTCAAAGGTGCTTCCCCTATCAGGCGGCCAGTCTTCGAAAGATTGGCCGGTTCTCCACAAACTCCATCAAGGATGTCTGTCTTCAACAGGCTGACGCCGATTGAAATGCCCCAGCAAATCCAGGGGCATGATGAAGCCGCTTCCAAAACTGAGGCGATCCCTTCAACAAGGCATGATCGACGTCGCCACTGGCACTGAGTGAGAGAAGCTGGGGGCAACTCCCTCTCTGGACTCACCCCACTAGCTTCAATAGTGGAGGTTGACGCTGTTGTTTCAACTGAGAACTGCTTTGATCAGTTTAAGAGGGTGCGCAAAGACTCCCCAACGACGGTGCTAAAGAAATCTTCCCCACCTGTGGAAGTTATGGTGCAGGCAAAGCCGGAGCGGCCTCATTAGCAGCTCTTCTCGCAAATTCATAGGGTTCAGCGAAAATTCCAAGACTTTGCGATTAACCAAAACTACTCTCGTCGACAAAAGAAATTGAAGGTTCAACAAGAAAATGACCAATCCTCTGCCATACAACAGGGGACTTCTCCTGAATAGGTGCCTGTTACACCAACTCCTTCAACTCCAATCTCTCATAAGAGAACGAGGATGGAGAAAACTCTACCGCCAGCGGAAAATACCAAAGGCGATGAATTTAAATGCCCAAGCCTGGGGGCATTATCGTCCATACGGTCTATATGACCAATGGGCAAGAAAGGAGCCGTGCTTCGATGAGTCATCGACCGCAAACTCGGTTGCTGACAAAGGCTCAGGAGCAACAACAAAAGCTCCAAGAGATGCTAAAAAAAATGACGGCACTTACCGAACAAAAAGAAATTCCGGATAAAGAAGCTGAACAGCGCCAAGAGCAAGAGACTGATACAAAGTTTATGCGAAGGGTGCTGGAGAGAAAGGACAAAGAAGCCACTGAGTAAGCTGCTAATATAAAGCAGATGGCACTCTTGTTCCAAGACATGGTTGGAATGATGATCCAGCCAGAACCCCCGGCCAAAGATCCACCGATAATCATCGTGGATAATAGAGGGGAAACATAAAACCCTCTTTCGGCCTTGTCAGCAGCTAAGGAGGAAACAATCTCCAAGGCCGCCCTTAATGATTACATTGCTCAACAAATAAGAGCTCATCATTCTAAAGAAGCTGCCGGCCAAATTATCAGAACCAAACGATCGTGTCCAATCTGGTATGATCAAATCAAATACCCGTCGGGATACATGATCCCCAAGTTCCATATCTACAAAGAAACAGGCAACCCTCACCAACACGTTGCGCAATTCAGAGCTCTATGCGGCAACACTAGAGGCGGCGACAAACTGTTGCTTCTCCAGTTCATTAGCAGCCTGGCAGAAATAGCCTTCGAATGGTACTCGGATCTCCCAAATGACTCCGTGAAGACCTTCGCAGAAAAGGAACTTTTGTTCACACAGCGGTTTGCCAGCGCGAGCGAACGCACCCTGATCACAGAATTAATCAATGTCAGGGTAAAGCTGGAAGAAACATGGGTCTAATACGCGATCCAGTGGCGGAACCTGTGGTCTAAGTGCGAACAGCGCATTGAAGAATCTCCTGCCGTGGGCATGTTCATCAGGACTCTTGATCTTCAAACGACCGTGTTCCATTTCATGACCTTCTGCAAGCCCACAACCCTTCAGGCTCTAATGGATAAACTGGCCTAAATAGACCAGATGGGCCATGTACCTTCCTATTCAAATAAGGACCCTCGAAATAACAAGGGTAATGAGAAAGCGGCCTTCGTTGCCAATACGCAACAGCATCCAAGTGGCCCAAAACCAGCCGCTCACCAAAACAATGCGTGTCCGCGCTTGTCCTTGGATGAAAGACTAGGACGCTCTTACTCGTTTCCTCACGACAATACAAGGAGACTATTTGAATTGGCAATGCGTAATAAACTCATCACATTGCTAGACCCGAGGCGTCAAACGCAACCCGGCGACAACAACCCTAACTACTGCTCCTATAACAGAATGATGAGCACCAAATTGAAGATTGTTACATCTTCAAAATCTGGGTCGAGAACCAGTATCAACAGGGGAAATTTGCGTTGTTTGATAACTGGAAGGTAAACTCACCCTAGAGGCACACTCCTAAAAAGGTGGATGCGCAGGGGGCATCATGCTCACTCATAGAAGAAACTCCATGGGAAGTTGTTCTTTCAGCGAAAACCAAAAGAATGCTGAAGGATCTACAGGAATGTCCGATACTAAGGTAGAAAAGCCTACTTGAACCCGAAATAATCGAAGGGATGCTGAAACCCCGTCCCGTACCAAAACTTGTTGACAAGGGGAAAAACCCCCAAGTCAAGCTTTCGAAGTCTTCGAAGAAAAAGAAGAAGGCCAAGAATCCTGTGCAGCCTACCGAGTACGATGATAAGCGCACAGATCTACAAAAATACATAGATGCGCTGGAAGAGTATAACCAGAAAGCGCGAACACGGGTTACGCTCGAAGAGTTCCTCGAGCATATTCTTGAGGACCAAGATAGTGACAATGATGATGGAAATGACTCATCAGAAGACACCAAAGACCGTGTAGCAAGTTGCAACATGGTCTCCTCTTCGTCGTTATATAACGAAGAGGCTCCCTCAGTGTCAGAAAGTAACGCAGAGGAACTGGGGGAAGAATCGGCGCTAAAATCACTGAAACTGCTAGAAGAAGACCCAATTAGGAGGTTGCTAAACGAAGCCTTTCAAGAAAGCAAAGGTTATCGAGAACGCGAGACAGGCGTATATGAAAAGGCTAAGCATCAGCGTCTGGATAAAGAAGCTACGGCGAGAACGAGTCATAAAGTACTCCAACTAAGCCAAAGAACACCTGCAATAAATAAGAGCAGAATCAAAATAGAGAAGCGATTCGCCAAAACCCTATCAATAGGGATGAAGCTGCTACCTCTCATAAGGAACACTCCCGGGATCATATGCTTCGATGGAAGAGAATCGCATCCAAACTACTGCCTGTACCATCAGAGGGTCACCCATCCCACCGAGGAATGTAGTGCCTTCAAGAAGTGATGGAAAGGATACGCTACCCATCAAAAACACTTCAAGAGGATGAAACATGAAGCTCGCGCTCGTCGACGGCAAAATAGTGGGACGAACGCACATGAAAAAATAAATGTCAACTGTCATATGGTTGGTACCAGTTCGAAAGGGGAAAACCCCAAGTTTTTACCTTTGGGAGCGATTCTGAGGATGAAATACCCCTCAACACTCTCTTCAAAGACTCCACCTCCGAAAAAGAAAAGGAGGAGAAGAACTACAAGAATATTCAGTTGCATAACCGCACGCTGCTTGAGAAGAACCTCAGACCTACAAATAAAGGTTCGAACAAAAAAGATAAAGGGAAAGGGAAAATACTATAGGAAATTGCCCTCGACCATGAAGTGGTAAAAGAACTTTCCGCAAAAGACCATCATAAGAAAAACAAAGTGGATTACAACGTCATGGCACATCTGAGGAAAATACCCTCTCAACTGAGCATATTGGATGCTCTCCTCCCGTCCAAAGAGGCACGAGTTTCTCTGATCAAGGCATTACAAGGGCCCGATTAGTTCCAAGCATTCCTCACGGAAGAGAACATGAAAAATGAATTGGCGGAGGTCCATACAGCTGTTATTACATTCAGCGATGAAGATCTACTCCTCAGTACGTGCGAACATAATCGCCCGTTATATATCACTGGGTACAGCCATGACATCAAGGTAGGAAAAATCCTTGTCGACAACAGATCCTCCGTTAACCTTCTCAATACGAGAGTGTTGAAGGAAATCTGTATGAACGTTCTGCACCTCGCCTGAGGTAAAATGACCATCTCCGGGTTCGACTCACAGTCATCACGGACGCTTGGCTCCGTAATATTGACACTACGCTTTGAGATGCTC
This sequence comes from Agapanthus africanus, assembly GCA_030015575.1. NCBI lineage: Eukaryota > Viridiplantae > Streptophyta > Magnoliopsida > Asparagales > Amaryllidaceae > Agapanthus > Agapanthus africanus. The sequence continues at coordinate 57,273,757 of CM057349.1, read as the reverse complement.
ATCACTGACATCAAATTTCATGTCATTGACGCCATGACTTGCTATAATGCTTTGCTCGGCAGGCCTTGGTTATACGAATACAACGTCATCCCTTCTACACAATATCAGTGCAAGAAGTATTTCAAGGATGACTTTGAGTACATCGTCACAAGAGAGCTGAATCCATTCTCCGTAAACGAAGTCCGAAAATACGAAGACGCAAAGTACTTCCTACTAGACTTCGATGATACTAAAAGGTGCCACAAGCCGAAGAATAAACAGAAATCCGTCGCCACTATCCCGATGTTTGGGAGCGATATCGAGGAAGATGAAGAAATAGTCTACTCGGAACAACCCCAGAAAGAAAATAACAAGTCCGGACTATCTACTCCAATTTTGGTCTTTGGCAGCGACTCTGTAGACGAGGCCAACACAGTGTTCTCCGTCCACCTGTCAATGCAAACCTTCATCGGAACAGATCAGAGTCTACAAATTACAACGGCTCCACGTCGGCATTACAAGAAACTTGATACGCTTGATACATACGGCGTAAAAGAACTATAAACCTTCTATGTGCCTCCTAGGCAAAGAGGTGAAAAAAAAGAGATCCTCTTTTACCAATCTCGGAGACCAAAGTAGAAAAAGAAGTCTGGCATGGTGCTGATTTTGCACTCGACAAGCTTCAACCGATCCGTCTATGAAGATATTACGCGGAATGATTAATGTAACGACTCTGAAATCCCTGTACAAAAATTACTTGTTTATTGTATAGAAAGGGTATTTTAGCCTGCTGTAAAGTTATAAGTTAATTTTGTGTAATAAAAGCAAGAACCAACTTGTAGCTCACTGGTAAAGTCTCTACACTACTGTGACAAAGCTTGTGTGTTTGAATCCCATCGGTCCCAATTATTTTTAAAGATTTTTCTTTTTTACTTTTCGGAAGCCCAAGAGTTGCACGTGCAATTCACGGAGAAACGAAAAGTTTTAGAAAAATCAAACAGGCGCAAAGAGGAGTAAACACGCAACTAGATACGTGGGGCGAATCTCAAGGCAAACCCTCCAGATCCTACCGTCCAAAATCCCTTTTCACCCGCCGCTGACGGTCCGATTTAAGCCAAAAGCCTCCATGGTTTGCACACTAGTCCTTTCGACTCCTCTCAACTCCCCTGCACTATTTGATTTTCCTGCAATCAAACAGAGTGTCACGCCCCGCTTCCCAGTAGACAGAAACGGTGACGTGGCAGGCCGCAGCGTATTACTATGAAATAAATACGTTAAGCGTAATTAAGCAATATATAAAAATGAACAAGAATGGCAAGAGAATAAAATGAAACAACGAATTTATTTACATTCAAATTTACATACAACTGTTTGAAAATAAAAGATACAATAATAAAAAACAAATGCCTAAACAATGGCATACTGAAAGTTAGTGCAGAGAAACTAGAATTCAAGCTAAGCGGTAAGCTGGTCAAAGTCCACCTAGATCGGCTCTATCTCCTCGGAGTCCGGTCCTCCTAACGAACATTCCAAAGAAAAAACAGAAAGGAATGTCGTCAGCGAACTAACGCTCGGTAAGTCCTAAGAGAAGAAAGAGAAGATAGTATATAAAGTGAAATGAACAGGTAAAGTTGTATATGACCGATTACTGGTATATGATAGTTATTCTAACGTGGTTGTTTGTAGTTTGATAAGGAAGGTATTCATGTATATGGGAGGAGTCTATTTTATCCCGTGGACTATGGTAACATGTAGTACAAGGCCCCGTCATAACCCATGGGACAAGGCCCCGTCATATAAAGTGAAAAGACACTTGCGAATTCATGCAAGTGTCTTTTAAATGACCTCTCATGCCACGATATACGTTCCGCACCAATCTACCCCTTTATCCCTGCGTAATGTTTTGTATAGATTAGGTTTACAAGTCTTGGCCGAAACCATGGATAAAAAATGTTCAGGTTTATATTCAGGATGTAATCATGTATTCAAGTAGTCATGTCAAGTTCATGTCAAGTTATAACCATAGTTCTGTCAAGTCAAGTCAAGTATACATGTTTGAATTTGATGTTTGAATTCGAGCATTCATGTTCATGATCAAGTCTTCGTTTTTGATTTTGGATTCAGGTTTGAGGTTGGACTCAGACTGAGTCAGACATTTGTATACTGATTTAACTCTTGAATTCTTAGGTTCGGGAATCATCGGCAACTACTGCACTTGGACGGCAGGATTTGTGTATTTTTCCAAGACAATAGCCATTGATAACTCTGTTATTTGTCTAACCTGAATAGGCAAGCACTGACTTTCTCCGACTCTCTGGGGATCAAGAGAATTGATCCCGCTTAAACCCATATTTACTAGAATCCTTAGAATATTATTTTGTATATCTCAAGGGGGTTTTATGAAAAATATTTTTAATATATTTAAAATAAAATCTCGATGGTGATTTATATTACTTAGGATTTTCATGAGCATGTATTTTAACTATTGATGTTTTTTAATGATAAATACCTAGCTTTTAAAAGTTTATGGTATTTTATTAAAAACTAGTCTTTTTGGTAACTTGATGGTATTTTATTAACATTTTAATCTTTCATTTTTAGAAAAAAATATAGTTTCATAATATATTGAAAATATGGATTTATAATTTTATATAATTTAAAAAAATTTGTTTTATTTAGAAAATTCTTTTTTCTTAAAAACCGTATTTATATCATTTCGAGATCGAATAATCCGTGAGGAGTGCTGCATCTCGCTCTACTATCCCCAGGATGTGGAATTATCCACACCATCTATTAGCAGGTCCCCTAACGAGGGTTGTAGATGCATAATTGCAAAGGAATACTAAATACTGTTTTAAAAGAAACCCGGTTTTAAGGTATGCAGTATTTTATTGTAAAGATTATTCTTCGAAACCAATATACATACAAATAGGCATCGTGCTATGAAACCAAAGTGTACGTGTGGGGTAGGTCGTTACCCCATAAAGTTTTTCCTAAATTTATAGTTTTAATAAAAACGAAAAGTGGTGATAATAAAGTTCAAGGTATTTTAAGGAAAAAAGTTCAATTATAGTTGTTTCACATGAGATTCTTGGTTAAACTTGATTCTAAACATTAGTATTTAAGATTATAATTAATATGGTAAAATTAGGTTGATCAATATATAAAAGAAAAATGGAGTTTCTAGGGTTTAGAAATGAGTATCGGTAATAACTCCACTTTACCGATATAAGATTTAAAGATAAATTTCAATGAGAAGGAGGAGAGTTGGGAGGGACTTGCAGTTTGAATATATCAAAAAGAGGTTAAGGAAGAGGGGATGAACTTCATGGTGTCGCGGGAGCTCCGGAATCGGCTTCGTTCTTCGACAGAAGAAGCTTGCTCGCTAATTCCACTTTACTCCATTTGCATATAGAAACTTTTGAGAGAATTTTTGCTAGAATTTTCAGAATGGTGCCAAGCCAAAGTATGGGGTGGTATTTATAGTGGAGAATTAGGGTTTGGGAATTAAAGTTTTGGATTAAAAAGCATTAAAATGGCGTTAATTGGTGAAATGAAATGTCTCTGTTTGATTGCAGGGAAATCAAATAGTTCAGAGGGGTTAAGAGGAGCTGAAAAGTCATGTGTGCAAAGCATGGATCAAAATGGACTCTCGTGACCGTCCCCGCCAGCCTATTAGCTAAATCCGTCAGTCGGATCTGAGGCAAATGCCTCGAGATTCGTACCACCAGATTAACTCTGTGTTTACACCATTTTCCACATGTTTAATTTTTCAGAACTTTTCATTTCCCCATGTATTGCACGTGCAACCTTTTCGTCTTCCAAAAACTTAAAAAGAAAAAATTAGAAAATAATTGTGTCGGATGTGAATCGAACACACTGGCTATGTCACAGCAGTGCAAAGGCTTTACTAGTGAGCTATAAGTGTCTTCTTGGTTTTATTTAACAAAAGCAACTTATAACTCATACACAGGCTGTCAAACTCTTTTCTGTATATTAACAGAAAAATTTCTGTACAGTGATTTCAGAGTCATTGCATTCTACCCTCCTTATGAAAATTTTGTCCTCAAAATTTACATTTACATGGGGAATAATTTCCAAATAGATAAGGGTATCTTGTACACATATCTTCTTCTCGTTCCCATGTTGACTCTCCTGGCGATTCCTTTCTCCACATTATTCGGACCATGTTTACTTTCTTGTTCCGCAATGTCTTCGGCTTTCAGTCCAGGATCTCAACTGGTTGTTTCTTGCAGGTTAGGTCAGTCTGTACTGTGAGCTCTGAGTGATCAAGTATGTGGCTGGGGTCGCTCACATATAGCCGTAGCTGGGATATGTGGAACACGTTATGCACTCCTTCCAATGGGGGTGGTAGTGCTAAATGGTATGCCACTTCTCTAACTCGTTCGAGTATGTCGAACGGTCCTATGTATATCTTGGACTTAGCTTAACCCTCTTGCCAAAGCGGATCACTCGTTTGGATAGATCTTCAGGAATACATAGTCTCCAGGTTAGAACTCCAGATGTTGACGCTTTGCATCTGCCCAATGCTTCTGTCGGTCTTGGGCTATGCGCATCCTTTCCCTGATCGTGCGAACTATGTTCGCAGTTGCCACATTCATCTCTGGTCAAGGGAGTTCATGACCTCCAACGTCGTCGTAACTCAGCGGTGAACAACATTTCCGTCCATAGAGTGCTGTGAGTAGTGCCATTCCAATGCTTGCCTGATAGCTGTTGTTGTATGAAAATTCCACAAGGTGTAGGTGATCTTCCCACGAACCTCCGAAGTCTAACATACAAGCTCTTAGCATGTCCTCCAGTATCTGAATTGTTCACCCAGACTGTCCGTCTGTTTGTGGATGATAAGCCGTGCTGAAATTCAGACTCGTTCCCAGGCTATCTTGAAGACTCTGCTAAAATTATGATCGAAATCTTGTATCACGATCGGAGACGATGCAAACATGTACTCCATGTAATCTCACGATCTCCTGCATGAGTTTATGGGTATCAAATATGGTACATCTTGAAGGTTTAAATCTTACCTTATATTTATGCTTACCTCCATGTACTTCTTTGCTAACGTCTCGGTTGACTGGCCAACTCTGAATGGAATAAAGTATGCCGACTTGGTGAGTCGATCCACAATAACCCATATAACGTCGTTACCCTTCGTGCTGTGAGGAAGGGCAGTCATGATGTCCATGGTAATGTGCTGCCATTTCCATTCTGGGATTGGTAACGGCTGATGTAGACCAACAATTCTGTGATGTTCAGCATTCACTTGCTGACACACCAAACACTTGGCTATGCTCCTAGCTACTTCGCGCTTCATTCCATTCCACTAGTAGTATTGCCGTAGATCCTTGTACATCTTTGTACCACCGGGGTGTACCGAATACGGAGAGCTGTGAGCTTCTTTCATCAACTCTTCTCAAACAGGGCCGATTGGTACACATAATCGACTTCCATATCGCAAGGATCCATCTTCGTGAATGATGAAGTCAGTTCGAAGTCTACTTTTTACTTGTTCTCGGAGCTTTTGTAGCTTGGAAACATTTGCTTGGGCTGCCTTGATCTGATTGACAAGAGTGGACTAGACTTATAAGTTCATCAAATATGAAGCGTTACCTGGCACAACTACTTCGATCTCCAATTCGTACAATTCTTGCTGTAGCTTCCAGTCACGACCCGAAATAGCATGTGACTGGCAGTTGAATCATATGAAGTCTATAGGACCCCATCTAATTCAAGTAAGCCAAAATCCCAGAAATCTAAACCATTTTAAAGAAGAAAGAAGGTAAAGTCTAGTTTTAAAACAAGTAGTTTAACAACATAAGCCGAAGTATTGTATTTTTAAAACATCAAGTCTTTTCCGAAAATTTCGGCAGAATTTCCTTTGTAAATACTAGCCCCAAAAGGGTACAACATCCATAATATGAATAAAGGCATCCCCAAGCGTGAGCTAGCTCTTCGCCAATTGGCGGTCACAACCACGCAAGCGATATAATATACAACACCGAAGGGCGAGTATCAAAACTCAAAAGAAAACTCAAAATCATCAAGAAACCACATAGTAATACAACGCGCCACTCTAAGTTCGAAAGAATAACAACTGGTTTTCTAAGTCTGAAATAATATACAAGTCAGGTTGATGGAGTTTACTAGATACAACAATGTAAAATAAAGTATAATGGTGGTCACGATGCGAGTGAGCCCACCTACCAAGGCACTCACCCGAAATGAAGCAGTGTGCCAGCAAAGCCACCAGGGGAATCTGTACGGCAAAACCTGCAAGAACTGTGGCACAACGGGGGTGAGTTGCCAACTCATGATTAGAAAACATCACATAGCAGAAATCATATGTATGACTCAATCCTAGGTCAATACGATCATAATATAAATATCCTCAAAATGATAAGGTCTGAAGCATGATAAGGTGGTACTTCAGGTAGCAACGTATCATAAATATGAGGTATGAATGCAATATAATGAAAACAGAATGTATCATGAATGTGAAACTGTTTTCTTAATTTAGTGAGATTTCTGTATACATTTAAAATCGAGGTATCATCAATGAAATCAACATAGAATCAGTGTCAAGCATCGACACAAAACATAAATCTAATATCTTAATATCTCAGGCTCCGGCAATCCGGACTGGCCTGCAACCTCGAATCTCAATATCTAGGGCTCCGGCTATCCGGACTGGCCCATATAATCAAATCTCAAAACCTCAGGCTCCGGCTATCCGGACTGCCCTGTACTTGGATCAGTATCCTCCGGATATCCGTCGAGTCAAAAATAAAATCACCAGTCAGTAGTGCTCCCCTGTCACAGGCTCAACGCCATCATCTGCGACCTTCTCGCCCCGGAATACCGCACCGGGTCTACCATGCACCCACAGACGGTTCCTCCTCCTCCTCGAATCGGGTGTATGATATCGCTCAAGAACCGAGAAAACTCATGGTGGACATATCTCAAATCATATCATGAGAAAACCACAAATTTTATTTTAAAATTATAATCAGTTTATAAAATCCTTGCGGTTTCTCCAAATCCAGAAATCTCATGGAAATCCAAAATCCCAAATCGCAAGGGTAAATAAACAATGAATTCTATAATATTGGCTCCGGCAATCCGGACTGGCCCATGATGTCATGGCAAATGAATATATAAATATGCATGAAAATCACAGTAATAAATGCAATGTCTAAGCTATCATATAAAAGCAAGCTCACTAGTACCATGTCGAAACTATCAGCTAACATCTTATACTAATGAAGTAGTATTTTCTAATATGTACGTGACATGGCAATTACCAATGATGATGTGTGTGAGCCGGCAAGCAGGTGTACGTGGAGTATACGCATCATCGGTAATGGTGCCAGTGTCCTGACAGCATGGTTTCATAATCACTACAGTATACAATAAACATGCAATGCGATGATAACAACATGGATAAACGGAGAATGAATAATATAAGCAGCAGTACCGAATACACAACAATGAATAGTAAATGTAACAATAATATACGGAACATGAATAATAACGCAACAATAAATAATCTACATTACTATATATGTGTCATACCGTTTTGCCATTTGAAATAATACGAATCGTGGTGTTTTGAAAATAGGGCTACGGTGTTTTTAAGAATAGGTACGTCCTTTGAAATATCTGTAGAATCCCTTAGCATGTCTTTAAAATACTCACGATTCGTTAGTTTTGAAATAGGTATGACTCGAGTCTAGTCTAACATCTATAAGTAAACTACAGGACTAAACTAACAGGCTAATCGAAAAGGTAAGGAAACCACATAAATCTGAGTCGATATATATATATATATATATATATATATATATATATATATATATATATATATATATAATAGTCGGTGATCCCGCCTCAATAGTATCACATATGATACAATATATAATATGACATCCTTGAGTCAAGAGCGCGGATCTATCATCAATATATAGCTCGTACGGTAAATCCATCGTACGGCATCCCAATCTGGGTACGGGTCAATATCACATTTAACTCATTAATCAACTGGTATTCTTATCATCACATATCGTGAACTGGGGGTACTGATCTACGTCTAGTACAATATTGATACCATCCATACACACACACACACACACGCGTGTGTATGAAAACACATCGTCTAAAGATCCGCTACTATCATGTCGTACTCAAAATACGAACCAAATCATATCACCAATCTCGTGGCACCATACCCAATCTCATCGACTAATCTCCAAATATCATATACTATCCTCATCATCCCTGTATATGTATACGTATATATATATATACATAGTCCCATACATATGCGTATATATATACCCATATACGCAAAAATAATATAAAATGTATGCATGAGTGTGTGTGCGTGTGGGTGTAATCTTATTCTAGGGTTCGCAACTAAGAAACTAACTACGACACTATCAACCAATTACTAAAAATTAAACTTATGATCTTCTGAGATCTATCTCGATAACCATTTAGTCTCACATATCACAAATATATATATATATATATATATATATATCGTATACTACACTACGAACTGCGGGGGTGCTTTACGCCATCCACCCGACTTCCCCCATAAATATATATCTACTCACTTGATCTTCGCTTGCTGGAGTCGATGACGCCATGCTCATCCTCGTCGCCTTCAAAGTCCACGTAGGGGTACCTACATATAACACATAGTATCGTAAACTGAAATCGCGATAAAAAACCAAAACGATACATGAAACGTACATAGGTTAAAACTATGATCTACGCATGCACGAATAACCAACAACTCTCGACGATTGACGTATAAACGTGAACCGACCGAGATAAAACACAAATACCAATTCCAATTCATTCAAAGCCACGAAACGAAATCAGAAACTTGAAAACTTGCTCCAGATTTTACCCTAGGTGAAATTAGCCAATTTTGCATATATGGGGGGTCTAGTTTACAGATAATAAAGCCCTGGACTAAACACGAACATATTTTCCCCTACCCTGGCCGCAGTTTTGGGCCAGGAACATTAAATTTGCAGCCAAGAAAATGAATTAGGGGCTAGGGTCTTGGGGTTAGCTTCCTGAGTGCCTGCACATCTCTCAGTGTTTGCTAAATATTTTTCAGGTGTCCCAGATGATAGCAGATACCAAAATATCCTCACAGAATCCATAATTTCCTGATATCTGGGTTTCTAAGTTTATGAATTGGGGTTTACTCTTAGGTTTAGCCCAATAAACAATCACTACAGGGGTTGCAAGACCTCTACTAACCTCAATTACACTTTTGGATTCAATATCTCCTTAAAACCCTAACTTGAAATTTCAAAGTTCACTAATTTACACTAAATCACTTCTAAACTAACATGAGTGCTAAAGTGAATGAAATTCTATTCTAATGGTGAAGGAAATACCTCATTTTGTAACTCAAGAATTTTCTTGAGTTGCCCCAAGTGCTCAAAATCCATCCTTTCTTGGTCCAAAGTGCCTGAAGGGAGCTTATGCACATTTTTAATGAAATAGAGATGAACTTTTGATGGATTTTTGATGATGAAGTGATGTGTTTTGTGGAGGAGGGAGAGAGGGCAGCCAAGGTTGAGGAAGGAGGGAGAAAGATGAAGGAAATGGTGGAGGAAAGAAATGGGAAGAATGGTCAGAGACCCCCTCACCTCTCTCTCACTTCTCTCTCAGGCCCATGCTTCATTTGTTTATTCATTTTCTTTTTTCTTCTCTTTTCTTTTGTTATCTTTTCTTTTCTTTGAATTAAAACCATGCATGAAAAGAAGAAGGAAACCATGGGAGAAAAATGCAACAAGTGTGAAAAATGACTTGGTGCATGCCACATACACAAAACTAGCTTAATGCACGATTAGTGATATTTAATCGCGATTAGCATTAAAATAATGTATAATTAATTACAAAAATTTGTAACTTGCATAATCACATAAAACACCCTCATTTCAGTAATTCCTACAATTTTCCAAATATTTTCCATTTTATCGGTATTTAATTATACCGCATCATTAACATTTTCATAATATTTATTATTTAATTATAAAAATTCCCAAAATTAATATTTAATTTTTCTAAAATGTTACATCCTTCCCCCTTTAAAGAAATTCGGTCCCCGAATTTAAATTTAAACTCCCATAATTTCTAAAACATTTCAGTAAAATTATCAAGTCGTCGGGGTTCCAAAATCATAAATACCTAAAACACATCGTAGCGCAAAGCTTGCGCATGAAAAACAAGTATATAAACCAAAATCAAAACTCTATCAAGCATCCCGCAATCATCGGAGTTATGGCGAAGACACAAATGTCAAAGCCCAATACGAAAACCAACATGGCATGCATCAAGCGATTGTTGGATATGTATGCCCTAGAGGCCATTATTGTATAGTACTAGTTTGTATAATACATTTTGGAAGCTTGGGATATATATATGGGTTTACGACAGTCTTGCTCAATATAGTAGTATGCTACTTGGTTTGTTTCTATCTTAATATGTGTGTATGTTTCTTTTAACATATCGTTAATATATATTGACGGAGCCCTTAGGATCTTTGCTTGACTACCGGCGTTGTGATGGCGATCACACTAGTGGGGGCTGGGTAGTCTATAAGCACATCCTTATACAGGTCCCTGGTCGTAGGATTATCGAGACAGGGCATCGATACTCCAGAGTAGACTGGTGCATACGCTTCTCGTCCCAACAGGGGAGATGGTCTGTCCCACAGCCATCAGTACGTCGTACTGGAGATAGTATATAGGTGCTCGTTAGGTTATGAATACACTGGACAGGACTCGTCGGGAACTGTTGGTTGGTATTATACCTATCGTCAGTTAACAGTTCCGAGGTGACATGAGTACAGCTTAGTCCGTTGACTTGACACTGTCACTTCGCCTCGAGTGTGTTCCCACTGTTCTTAGATTACTACCCTACCACGGCTCTATTGAGTCGTGCAAACAGGTAGTAGTTGGATGCAGTCCTGAAACACTTGGAGGCAATGGCGGTTAGACAGGATTCGTTTCTCCCGGTATTGGGAGTTGATATCGCGCTGTGTCTAGGAGAGCCATTACACAAAGTCCCTAGCCAGGGCAAGCGAGATTTACAGGTAGTTTTTCCAGTAGTTTCTCAGGGTGTTCTGGGCTACACTCCGACAAGACTTGTACCGCTATTAGGGGTCTGACAATTACTTCACCCCTAGGCCCGACATGCGATACTCTTAGATGAACAGACTGGACTGTACGGAGATTGTCACATTCAGGCTCAGTAAGAGTTCAGATGGGTTCACCTCATCGGTCTTCTTATCGGCATCTACCTGGGGACCGTTACATACAGCTAGTACCACTTGCGGCCTATGGTTAAACCCACTGCCAGCGTAGTGTCGAGTTTTTAGAGTCCCACACAGAGGGTTGTTCACCTTTGGGCGAAACGAGATAGAGGTCGTATGGTTTTACGACAGGGTTCGTTCACATATGCGTACTTGTGCGTGTTCGGCGTTCGGGCAGTTGATACTAGTGGGCTTTGGTTTAAGCCAGATCCTAGTATTTGGTTTTGGGTTGGTTCGGTCTTATTGTATTCGTGTTCCTCGGAACACGGATGCGGGTGTGTATACACAGTTGACAGAGGCAGAGGAACCTCATTACGGTTTTGACCATTGACGTGATTAAAACCATAATGAGATGGAGGAAATTGATTAATGAGTTTTAATTAGAGATAATTGTATCATGGTTAATTGGTTTGACCATTTGACTAAGTTGACCCATGTTGACTTAGATATTTTTGTGAGCATCCTTAGCATTAATTGTGACATGATAATGGTCAAATCAACATCAACCATGACAATTTATCCTAATTAAAATTATCATTATTCTTTTTGTTGATATGAGAGCTATCTCCTCATTTTATCATGACACATTCTCTCTCTTGAAAGCTCTCTCCTCTTCCTCTCTCAAAGGTCTCTTGTTTCATGAGTTGAAAACCATGAGCTTTGTGAAATCAAACCACAAAACCACCTCTCCACTCACTCTAGGGTTCTTAGTCTAGCAAGCCAAGCACTCTAGTTACTTCATTATTGAGGTAGGAGCTCAAGGTAGAGGCCTTCGGGTGGATCTTTCTTTGGCAAAGAGAAGACGAAGAAGAGGAGCCGTCTACACCACTCAAAGGAGCTCATAAGAAAATGAAGCAACACAAGAAGAGAAGGAGTTCAAGACAAAGGTATAATCATCCAACCTAGTAGTTAAAACTCTAAGTTAGTTTGTTAGTTTTTGTTTAGCAAAGATCCTTCATGGTTTGTCTATATTTCCTTGTGAGAAAAATTCGATTTTTACTCTTTCTGCCTTCCCGAAAGTACCGGGGTGGGTAACATAGACCTTTCAGTGGTATCAGAGCCTAGCTAAACAACAACTAACATGTTAGCAAAGTCGTTAGAACTTCGATCACGGAAAAAATCCCGAAAACACACCAAAACTTGTATTTTCTGTCGTTTTTTAAAACATGCCTAAAAATATTTTCAGAGACCTGAAAAATACAATCAGTATTTTTAGAGAAAACTGTAGAATTTTGGGCGTCTGAATCGCTCATAAGACTGCGGATCCGCGGCCGATCCAAGCGATCCGCCGCGGATTTGCGGCCGAGTCAACTCGGCGGCGCACTAAAATTCTTTTGGGGTTCTCTGTGTTGGTTTTGTGTATTCTGGGAAGTTTTGTTTCTGACCAGATTTGTCAGAGTACTGGATTTTACTTGGGGTAGATTCAAATACAGTTTTTTATCGAAGTTCTATAAACTTTAGCTAATTGGATTATATCTGTAATGTGATATATGTACTGAACTTCTACTAATCACTATACGTCGATTAGTGGGGGTTGTACATATCTGTGATCTGTAATGTTGGATTGCGTATATGAACTTGTTGGATCGTCGTGGATGAATAGCCGGGGATGTGAGATGAGTTTTTATTTATCTTTCATTCGATATAAATTGTAAATTGATGTAATATTTTTTTTTGGGTCGCACATCCGGGTTGAGGATGTAGCTGCCTTTGTATATTTTTTCTTTTACCGTTTTCTGCTTCTAGGATAGACCTAAGGTGGGGTGCACAGACTACCGGGTATTTTGAAGTGCCGAGTGGCCTACTCACTTTGTTGAGGGAGGCTGCTACACTTCGGGTATTTGGCTGGTAGTTTGCCGCACCCGTAGGGGTCTAGTGTGGGGTTTTGGCTATTCATCACGACCGTGTAATCCGTCTTTCGTTGCAGGCTTGAACGAAACATAGATTCCTAGCATATTCAATATGTTCATCTGTGATCTGGAATGACTATCATTACCTCTGACGAATGTATATATCTATATATGATATCTAGTAGACGTTGCTTATGTTTTGCATCCGCGCTAGTCCAGCCCTCGCTCTGTCGTTAGTTAAGTAACCTAACGGGTGATGATGTGGCCCCGTGTCGAATGCGGATGGCATAAGCGTACGTTATATTTTCGTTGTTTTCTGCAATGGTAGGATTAATTGATGGGACGCATTATATTAATGCAAAAAAAAACAAATCTAAAAGATGTTGTTGGAACAATTTTTAAAAAAGCTGTTATTGCAAGGACGTTCTCTTTTGTTTTGCACAGAGGTATTCGGTTATGAATATCCAGCACCTCATTCGACGAGGCAAGGGCCGAGATCCCTTCATCTGGAGTGACCCCTTGGACAGAGGTTTGCGTCAGGGTAATAACTTCACTATAGTCGATTAGTTTTGTTTTGTATCGTGGTATTCAGTTTGGAATATCCTGCACCTCATTCGACGAGGAAAGAGCCGAGATCCCTTCAAAGGGAGTGACCTCTTTAGCAAAAGTTTTCACCACTATATATTTTAAAAAGGTTATTAGGTTCCTTCAACGATATCAAGTTCATTACGTTAACGGGTTTTTGCCAAAACCCAGCCGTAGCCCTCCGTCATTTCGGATTGGTATTGCTTAGTATTCGTACTACGTATTTCGTGCTCAGCCGAGGCGTAGTGTATGGTAGCTATGTAATATTTTTCTGTAGCATTTAATGCGATTGGTTGGGACAGTCGTGCGGTCATTTTAGCTCAGTCAAGGACTCGTACTGGTGGGTCTAATGCAATCAAGATAATGACGGGTTGAACCTGACTAGGATCCTTTGATATGTTGGCTCAGTCAGGGTCACTTGGGTCCTAAGGGTAAAAACCACATCGGGAGTTTCAAACATATAAGAAACATGCAGATTTAGCATACCTTCTAGAGTGTGGTGACTAGAGTGGATTCCATCTAGGTCATTACACAATGATAGTTGGATCCCGATCCCACTAATGAGTTGGATTACTCTTGGGAGATTATTTCACTTAACAATTAATGCTATAAACCTAGTAGGTGTCTAGAACGGTGTTAGCGGGGCAACGACTCCAGGGAAAAGAGGTTATGTAATTAAGGAACTTCGCGAAAGCGTTGGAAAACCTCTCTCGAAGTACCAACACTAGCCCGGCTGAAAGGTTAAGCAAGTATTGTGACGTGCGATTAATCCTGACTAGTTCTTCTTTTAAGGTTTGAAGAAGAATTTGAGGAAACAGTGCGAGCCATCCTGATTAGATAAATTAATAAAACAATCTAATCTTGCAAGAGCGCACGCTGAGTGTTTCTTTTCTCTCTCTCCAGGTAGCAACCATTTCACGCCTAATCAAGATAATAAAATGTATCGCTTGACCGATCCGAATTCTTATTCGGGGCTGGGGAACGTCAGTTTGGCTCTAACTTACGACAACAGTCATAAGTATGAGCAAAGGAAAGAGGATTGTATGGATTCCAAGGAGACCCAGTTGAAGAAGAAGCATAGTTTTGCATCTATTTCAGGTGTTCTTGTAATTGAGAACTGCTTTTCGGTCAGCCCTACCTCCTGGGTACTTGGTACCGGATCAGGATCTCATATCTGTAATTTATTACAGGGACTGAGAAAAAGTAGGAAAGTTGCACCTGGTGATATGTCCCTCAGAGTAGGGAACGAAGCACAAGTTAATGCTGCAGCCGTCGGTGAATATCACCTAGTGTTGCCAAATGGCAATACTATGATTTTGAACAATTGCTACTATGTACCTTCCATGGTTTGCAACATAATATCAGTGTCTTTACTCAATAAAGATGGATATAACTTTGTTCTTGATAGAAATATTATGAACATTTACCTTGATAAGGTACTGGTTGCAGAAGGTACACTGTGTAATGGTATCTATGTTCTAAATCAGAATACAGTTCTCAATGTACAAAACACACGCAAGAGGAAGAGTTCAGATACGAACGAATCCTACTTGTGGCATTGTAGATTTGGTCATATCGGAGAGAAAAGACTAAGTAAATTGCATAAAGATGGACTCTTGGATACGTTCGAGTTTTCATCTTATGAAACTTGTCAGTCTTGTCTCAAAGGAAAGATGACCAAATCTCCGTTCACCGGACATGGAGAAAGAGCAACAGAGCTCTTGGGACTCATACACAGTGATGTATGTGGTCCAATGTCTATACATGCAAGGGGTGGGTTCTCATACTTCATCACATTCACTGACGATCTCTCTAGGTTCGGATATGTGTATCTGATGAAACACAAATCTGAAGCTTTTGAGAAATTCAGAGAATTCAGAAACGAAGTGGAGAACCAGATAGGAAAAAGTATCAAGATCCTCCGGTATGATAGAGGAGGCGAGTACTTAAGCACGGAATTCCTAGATTACTTAAAAGAGAATGGTATTCTCTCTCAACTTACTCCTCCGTACACGCCACAACATAATGGTGTATCGGAGCGGAGGAACTGTACCCTGTTGGATATGGTTCGCTCCATGATGAGTAGTGATGAGTTACCTCTTTCATTTTGGGGACATGCGCTTTTGACAGCGGCATATCTATTGAATGATGTTCCTTCTAAATCAGTGCCTAAGACACCATTCGAAATATGGAATGGTAAAAGGCCGTATCTTAAGCGCATTAAGATATGGGGTTGTCCAGCCTATGTAAAAGTACAAAATCCAGACAAACTTCAGGCATGTTCAGTTCTATGTAAATTTCTGGGATATCCTAAAAATTCTATAGGATATCTATTCTACCACACCGAGTAACAGAAGGTGTTTGTATTTCGCCACGCCACCTTTTTAGAGTGGCAATTTCTTGCAAAAGAAACTAATGGGAGTTCGGTAGAACTGGAAGAAACTCAGCGACCACAAAATGAAACTGAAGATTTGACAGAACCTCAAGATTCAATAACCCCAGACGAATCTCAGCCACTCCGCAGATCTGGTAGGATTTCTCATCCACCCGAGAGATACTACGGTTTTCTCATAGACGGGGATCGAGAGGATTGCATCTTGGAAGAAGATGACCCTACCAGTTTCAGTCAGGCCATTATCAGTAGGGACTCTGATAAATGGCTGGATGCTATGCGATCCGAAATGGAGTCCATGTACACCAATAAAGTGTGGACCTTGGATATTGCTCCACCTGGGGTAAAACCTGTTGGATGCAAATAGATCTACAAAAGAAAACTTGGTGTAGATGGGCAGGTGGAAACCTATAAGGCTAGACTCGTTGCAAAAGGTTTTCGTTAAAGACCTGTTGTGGACTATGACGAAACTTTTTCTCCAGTGGCTATGCTCAAATCCATCTGGATCCTACTTACCATTGCTGCCTTCCATGACTATGAAATCTGGCAGATGGACGTAAAAACGGCTTTTCTAAACGGCAATTTGGAAGAGTGCGTTTATATGGATCAGCCATAAGGTTTTGTGGACAGTAGGAGCAGCGGAAAGGTGTGCAAGTTTCTTAAATCCATTTATGGATTAAAGCAGGCATCGCGGAGCTGGAACATCTATTTTGATGAAGCAATCAAGGAATTTGATTTCATCAAGAACGAAGATGAACCTTGTATCTATAAGAAGATTGTAGGACGAACTGTCGTATTCCTAGTCTTGTACGTGGACGACATTCTTTTGATAGGAAATGATGTTCCTATGGTACAATCGGTCAAGCTATTCTTGTCACAACGGTTCCCCATGAAGGACCTGGGTGATGCCACATGCATACTGGGGATCAGAATCTACAGAGATAGATCCAAGAGATTACTGGGACTTTCGCAGTCCAGGTACATAGAGACCATACTAAAGAGATTCAGTATGGAAGATTCCAAACGCGGTAATATACCAGCATTGCACGGAATCACCCTCTCCAAGAAGATGTCTCCGAAGACTGACGAGGAGAGGGGTCGCATAAGCATTATACCCTACGCTTCGGCGGTAGGATCTATAATGTATGTGATGCTATGTACAAGGCCAGATGTACCTTACGTACTAAGCGTGGTGAGCCGGTATCATTCAGACCCAGGTGAGAACCACTGGACGGCGGTGAAGAACATTCTCAAGTACCTGAGAAGGACTAAGGAGATGTTCCTGGTTTACGGTAATGGAGACCTCAGGGTCGAGTCCTATACTGATTCAAGCTTCCAGAGTGACAAGGACGACAACAAGTCTGTCTCGGGTTTTGTGTTTACCCTAAACGGAGGGGCGGTATGTTGGAGTAGTTCCAAACAGGACACCGTCGCAGACTCGACGATAAAGGCTGAATACATTGCTGCAAGCGATGCCACAAAAGAGCCGGTCTGGATGAAGAAGTTCATTAGTGAACTTCAGGTGGTTCCGTCCATTGTTGACCCAATACCTTTGTATTGCGATAACAATGGGGCTATTGCTTTAGCGAAGGAACCAAGGTCCCATCGGAAGTCCAGACACATCTTAAGGCAGTATCACCTGATCAGGAAGATCATTGATCGCCAGGAGATCGAGGTACGGAGAGAGGACACAAAAGACAACACGGCAGATCCATTCACAAAGGACCTCCCTCAAACACAATTCGAGCGACTTTTTGAGCTATTGGGTATGCGGTACGCCAGCAGCTGGCCATAGAGCAGACGTTGGGTATGCGGTACACCAATTACTGGCTTTTAGTGCAAGTGGGAGATTGTTGGATATGTATGCCCTAGAGGCCATTATTGTATAGTACTAGTTTGTATAATACATTTTGGAAGCTTGGGATATATATATGGGTTTACGACAGTCTTGCTCAATATAGTAGTATGCTACTTGATTTGTTTCTATCTTAATATATGTGTATGTTTCTTTTAACATATCGCTAAAACATATTGATAGTGTTAGTTATATATATGCCCTATAGGCCATTGCTATACATATGATGTATATTGTAGTGGATGCTGGGACATATATAGGGAGGACTTTCTTGCTCGACATGATAGTATGCTATCTGGTTACTCTTTACCTTAACGTGTATACTGATTGTCTCTCTGTTACATGTTGGTAAAGCCCTTAGGATGTGTACTTGACTACCTGGCCTATGATGCGGATCATACTAGTGGGGACATGGTAGTCCATAAGTACATCCTTCAAAGTCCCTAGTCGTGGGTATATCGAGACGGGGCATCGATATACCAGAGTAGACTAGCGTATACCTTCTCGACCCATACAGATGGGCAATGGATGATCCCATATCCATTGGTGTTTGACATCGGAGATGATATACTGGTGCTCAGTGGAGACTGGGTACACTGGACGGACTCGCCGAGAACTCCCAGATGGTATTATACCTTACGTCAGATGGCAGTTCTCTGGTGACACTGGTACAGAGTAGTCTGTTGACCCGAGATCGTCATAGAGTCTTGTGTGGTTCCCACTGTGCTTTGATTTTCACCTTACCACGTCCAAGAGGGCGTGCAAAACGGTGGTTTTTGGGTACAGTCCCGAATCACATGGAGGCAATGAACGATAGGAGGGGATTCGTCTCTCCCAGTATAGGGAGTTGATGTTGCGCTGTGTTCGATTGGCTATAACCGGAAATCCCTGGCCACGGTTGCTGAGATTTACTGGTAAGTGTTACCAGTAGTTTCTCGAACTGTTATAGACCTCATATCGACATGACTTATCGAGCTATTGGGGTCTGACGTTTACCACCGCTAGGCGAGATATGCGACATATCAGACGAACAGACCGGACTGTACGGTAAGTGTTACTGGTTGGATTCACAGGAGTGTGAGCGGGCTTGCTCGTCGATCTTCTGATCGCTCAATACCCGGGTGCCGTTACGTTTAGCAGACCGCTTGCGGCTTATGGGTGTTTGATATGATCATCACCTGCTGCCGGCGTATTGACGAGTCTTTAGAGTCCTACACAGAGGTTTCCTGGCTCAAGCGAAACGAAATAGGAGCGTATATGAGATATGTGCGGTACCGAGAATAATGCGTGTATGTGATACCGTATTCCATTCTCGCGATGAATGTATCGATTGGTTGTATGCGATATAACCTAGTTATCGAATCAAGGATTGATTCGATAAGCCGATACATTGGATATTAGTCGGTTGTATACGATATGACCGGATCGTTAAATCAAGTATTGATTTAATGATTTAATGCATAATTATATATTTGATATATTACTTTGCATTAACTAGTATTGGTTCACTTAAATTGGATTTTCTCACTTGATGTACACAAGTTGTATATGTGATATACTTTTGTGCACTTGTTTGTATCATGTTTGATGATACATGCTAACTTGAGTTTGTGTGTATGATTAAACCATGGTTATATGAATGGTTAGGGTTTTGTTTATTTATCTATTCATTTATTTATTTATTCTTTTTTGCAAAATAAGTCATGGTGCCTTTCTTTGTTTGCTTATTGAAGCTTCATGAAGCTTTGAACAAGTCCACCTTTTTTGTCTCATGCTTAACCCTAACCATTCAACCTAACCATAGTCTATTCTATACACCTAACCATGGTTGCTAAATGATAAGTATTCATTTTATTTTCTATTTTGAAAATACTCATCATATTCTTTCTTCTTCTTCTTCTTCTTGAACAAAGAAGAAAGCTTGCTACCAACAATGGCAACTTGAGAAAAAGAGTGAGAGATCCAATTATAAAGTGAACCCACTTCCTATTTCTTCATCCTCTACCACTTGCTAAGTAGTATAGGGTGTTTTCTTCACAAGTTTCATGACTTGGTGAAGTTGGAGCTTGATCTTGTGTTGCCTCGACGTAGATCATCTTCGGCATCGAAGTCGACGACCTAGCCCGCCCATTTCTCCGATGAAGCCGACGCTAGAGCCCGGGATCCGATCATCGCAGCGAGGGGACTTCATCGCGGAGCTATGGAGGTGGAGGACCGGATCTACAAAGGTTGTATTTCCGTTCATTTAGTTAAGTTGTTAACTAGTTGCCTGTTTCGCCTAAAATTTAGTTAACGATCCGTATTAGGGTTTCTCGGCACTTGTAAAATTTGAAATTGGCATGGTTGATGCCTTGTGAGACCTCATTAGTGTGCCTAGGAACCCTACAGTGGTATCAGAGCCTAGCTAGAGCCTTAGACGACGTGTAGACGATGTTAGAAATCTGATCGAACCCGAAACCCTAATCCGAGACCACTCTCTGTCCAATTTTTGAAAATGTGGATTTTTCCATATTAAAAATATGCAGAAAATTAAGCAGGGTTTTGTAGGAATTACTGTAAATTTCGTGGACCTAAATCGATTAAACCGCCGCGGAACCGCGACAGGAGGCTGCTTGTGCGGCGATTCCGCGGCCGTACGGTTGGTTCTTCCAATAAAAGTTTCACAGTAATTCCTCTATTTTAGTGCTGTATTTTCTGGGATATTTTAATATTTTCTCTACAGTTGAGTTTTCTGGGGTTGTTTTGGGAACTCGTGGATTCGATCGGATTGTCTAATCTTGTCTATGTGTTTTCCGGATAGTTATTGAATATGTTAAAAAGTTCGACCGGATATAAATACCCACTTTTTCCCCGGTCGGGAAATTTCCAAGTGTTGGATCTTTCCGTGGTTTAATGACGTTCTAAGTAGTGCAAGTAACGCGATGGTCCCTCTAGAAGACAACAAACCTTAACTCGATTATGTGACCGTCTTGAACTGCCCTTTGAACCTTAGGGTTTGGGACAGTACGCGCGTGCCACATGTGAGGCGTTGGCTTGACCCTTCTACTGCTGGACCGTTGGTACTGAGGTATGAAGTGAATGTTTTTAAACTTGTTTCATGTGTTGAGCTGTTTCGGGAAAACTTGGGTGTTTGACTGTTCGATCGGAAAATTTAACATTTTCTGTTTATCTGGAATGGGATATAATAATTGGAATTCTCAAGTAGTTATGAGATAACTGAAATGAATGTTATAAACATAGCACTTTAGTCTCACTTGATCGGTTGCCACGGAATTTTGATGTGATCAAAAGTCCGTCGCAATCTCATAGCGTACGCGGATACTCGCCGGGTAAACTTAATAGACAGCTACACCCCATAGCCCCGACCAAGTGACTGTAGGAGAACCCCGTCGCCGAAAGCATCCGTTCGGGTGCTCGCGGCAGCGGTGTTCCGCCTTGGTGCACTTCGTCGATGGCGTCGGGGGTGCAGCTGCCTACTAAAGTTTACGACGAGCATTCGATCAGAATGTCGGGAATCCTGTTGAATTACCCGACTTGATATTGAAAAGTGTTTTCGATAATGAGACTAAAATGCGGTGTTTATAATTGTTAGGCATGCGATGTCTAAGGAATTCATTTGATTAGGCATGCGATGTCTATGCAGGTTACGGATTCCAGCTGTTGTAGTTTTACACTTTCTTTTCTGTGACCGTAAGTGTAATATGTGATATCGCCGTTTTCGTTGCTATATGTCAACGAAAATTGGGATGCGCATATTTACTTACGTTGATGACATGTGATGTAATGTGTTGCTGGATATGTTATATTGGATCGTCGTGTTTGAATAGCCGGGTTTTTTTTATGTGAGATGAATGTTTTTCATTTTCATTCATGTAAAAACTTGTATGTAATATTATTTTATTTGGGACACTTCCAGGTTGCGGAAGATTTCTCCGTTGATGTATATTATTTACTTTTCCGCACTAGGATAGACCCAAGGAAGAGGGCACAGGTAACCGGATTCTGGAGTCCAGTGGGAGACCAACTCGAGGAGTCGAGTCCTGGTCTCCTAACTCTAGAATTGGTAGGGTTGCTTGCCGCTCTCGTAGGGGTCTTGGGGTGTGGGTTTGGCTATTCATCGCGACCGTGGAATCCGTGTTTTATACTGGCTCGTATTGAAAACACGGACGTCCTAGTATATCCAATATTTCATATGTTTCTTCTGCTGCGATATCTGTGATGTGATCATGTGATATGTTCTGTGATGGATACTGTATATAGTATATATGATATATTATATAGATGTTACTTATGTTTTACACCCGCGCTAGCCCTGCCCTGCTCTGCCGTTAATTACCTAACCTAACGGTGCACGAGGGGACATCGAGGCGAATGCGGATGGCATAAGTGTACGTCGTATTTATCTGTGATGTTTAGGTACTTAAATGATGGGACTTCATTAATGTGATTAATGAAAGAAAAGAAACCTAAAGATGTTGTAGAATCGAATTTCAAAAATAAAACAGGTAGCTACAGTTCTTGCTTTGCACAGCGGTATATATGATATATCCTGCACCTTATTCGATAAGGAAAGGACCGAGATCCCTTCACCGGGAGTGACTCCTTTAGCAACAACTGGCAGATGCTACACACTCGGTTTGTCTTTTGATTTCTTTTAAAAGTTTTTGCTTTGCACAGTGATATATATGATATATCCCGCACCTTATTCGATGAGGAAAGGGCCGACGATCCCTTCACCGGGAGTGACCCCTTTAGCAAAACTAGAAAAGCCTCGAAAACACTCCATTTCAAAATCACTTGATTCTACAACGATATCAAGTTCATTACGCAATAGGTTTTCAAAAAAAAAAACCTGTCGTAGCCCTCCGTCATTTTAGATAAGTAGTAGTTAGTATTCGTGCTGCGGTAGTTTGGCCTCCGTCAAGGCGTAGTGTACGGTAGCTAACTAGTGCTTATCTGCTAGCATATGATGCGATTGGATTAGGGTATTCGTACGGCGTTGTTTGGCCTCCGTCAAGGGTCGTGCGGGTGGGTTTAATTCAATCAGGAAATGACGGGTTGAACTTGACTAGCGGACTATGGGTAGTTTGGCCTCCGTCAAGGTCATAGGACGCTAGGGGCAAAATTATCGGGAATTTCAAGTGTTAAAATTTGCAATGAGATTGCATACCTTCTATGAGATAGTTGGATCCCGATACCCACTGCGAGTAAGAGTTACTCCTGGGAGAGTTTTACACATTACAATTAGCCGATCAAGTAGGTGTCTAGAAAGGTGTTAACGAGATTACGCCTCTGGGAAAACGAGGTTTACATTAATTAGGTTCGTGCGAAAGCACGGGGGACCTCCCTCAAAGTATCGACACTGGCCGGGCTGAAAGATTGGCGAACTTGTAGTGTGTAATTAATCCCGGCTAATCTTTCCTTTTAAGGTTTGAAGGAAGATTTGATAAAAACAGTGGGAGCCATCCTGATTAGATAAAATAATAACCAATCTGATCTTGTAAGAGCGCACGCTGAGTGTTTTCTTCTCTCTCTCTCCAGGTAGCGACCATATCACGCCTTAATCAAGATAATAATACGGAATATTGACCGAACCCGCTTGTTATACTGAGCTAGGGAACGTTGGTCCCGCTCCACCTTATAATTGTTATAAGACAGAGCAGGAACTTGGGGAATACCAGATTTCCCGTGCCGCCCAAACGAAGAAAGTGCATATGATGCATCATCTTCGGGTGTGTTCATTACAAAGAACTGTTTCTCTGTATCCTCTACGTCCTGCGTATTTGATACCAGATCAGGATCCCAGATATGTAATCTGTTACATAGGGCTTCAGAAAGGTAGAGAACTGAGAATGGGTGATAAGTTTCATGAGAGAGAAAACGGTGCAAGTGTTGCAGCCAAGTCTGTTGGTCACTGCCACCATGTATTATCAGTACATTGATTCTGAACAAATGCTATTAGATACCGAACCTGATATACAAAATCATATCTGTCTCTTTATTAGTAAAGAAACGATAAAATTTTGTATTGTTGGATAATGTTTTGAACATTTCCTATATCAAAAGTTGATCGGTTCAGGCACGTTATCTAAAAGCATTGATGTTCTAAATCAAACTACAGTTCTTTAGTATACGGAACACACAAAAGAGGAAGAGTTCAGAAATGAACGAATCCTTCTTGAGGCATTGTAGACTGGGTCATATCAATGCGACCCGACTAGCTGAAGTTACATGTAGATGCATATTTAAATCAGTTTGAATTTACATCTTGTGAAACTTGCCAGTCATGTCACAAAGATATAATGACACCAGCTCTATTTATTGGAAACAGAGAAAGAGTTAGTAAACTTTTGGGATGATACATGTTGATGTATGAAGGTCCCCTGTCTACACATGCCAAGACCGGTTCTTTGTACTTCATTACATTCTCTGATGATCTCTTTAGATTCAGACATATGTTCCTGTTGAAACACAAGTCCGAACCTTTTGAGATATTCACAGAATATAAGTTAGAAGTACAGAACCAAAACGGGTATAAGTATTATGTCCTTTGATGAGATCAAGGAGGAGAATACTTGTGCATAGAATTCCTGGACTATTCTAAAGGAGAATGAGATTCTCTCTCAGCATTACTCCTCCGTATACACCATAGCACGATGGTATATCGGGGCGGAGCAATCACACCCTATATGATAAGGTGTGCTCTATGATGAGTACTACTGAGTTACCTATTTCCTTTTGGGAGTTATACACTTGAGAAGTTGCATACCTATTGAATAGGGTTCAAATCAAATCAGTTGCCTACCACTTCATATGTGATATGGAAAGCGAAGAGCCCATATCTTAAGTTAGTTAAGATATGGGGTTGTCCGGCCTATGTCTAAAAGCAAAATCCGGACAAGCTCGAGGCAAGGTCAGTTATGTAGAACTGGAAAGGTTCCAGCTATACAAACTACAGCAGATAATTTGGTAGAACCAAAGGATTCAGTAGAGACCAACGAACCTCAGCCTCTCCGCCGATCTAGTAGGGTTCCTCACCCACCTGAGAGATACTTCGGTTTCTCGATGACAGTGGGAGCGAGGATTGCATCATGAGATGATGACCCAACTAGTTTCGAGCTGGCCATCAGGAGTGTGACTCTGTAAGAATGGCTGGATGCTTAGCGATCTGAGATGGAATCCTTATACACCAACAAAGTATGGACTTTGGTTGCTATATCTGAAGGGTTAAATCCCCATCAGGAGCAAGTATATCTTGAGAAGACTACTTGGTGTAGATGGAAAAGTTGAGACTTTCAAAGCTAGACTTGTTAAACGTTTTCGTCATCGACAAGGCGTGGATAATGATGAAACCTTTTCCAGTGGCTATGCTTAAGTCCATCTGGATCCTACTTGCCACGGCTACATACCATGACTACGATATCTGGCGGTTGGGTGTCATGACTGCTCTTCTAAATGATATTTTAGAAGAGAGAGTCTATAAGTACACAGTCAGAGGGCTTCATAAACAGTGGGAGCAGCGGAAACGTGCACAAGTTGCTTTATAGGATAAAGCAGGCATCGCGAAGTTGGAATGTCTGTTTTGATGTGGTAGTCAAAGAGTTTGACATCATCAAAATGGTAGATGAACCTTGTATAAACAAAAAGGTAGTAGGGAGTATGGTGGTGATCCTCGTAGAGTACGTGGATGACATACTCTTGATAAGAAAGTAGTTTCCTATGCTACGCTCGGTCAATCTCCACTCATCACAATGATTCTCCACATAGGATCAAAGTGATACCTACTAAATCCTGGGTTTTGGACCTATGAGATAGATCTAAATGGATGTTAGGATTCTCACTTGTTGAAGTGAGATGGTATCAATCGATCCTGGGGAGAATCACTGGAAGTGTTCCAGAGTGATGAGAACGACTGAATGTCAGTCACAGGCATTGTCTTTACCCTCAGTAAAGGGACGGTATGTTGGAAGAGTTCCAAGCTAGATACCGTGGCATACTAGACGATAAAGGCTGGATACATCGCTGCTTAAGATACTACCAAAGAGGCAGTCTGGATGTATATTTGTTCATGAGATGAACTTAGTTCCTCCCATTGTGTGACAATGGAGTTGTGGCTTATGCCTAGGAACGCCCGTCCCATCAGTGATCCAGACATATTCTAAGGCAGTATCACCTGATCATGGAGATGGTTGATCTCCAAGGAGATCGAGGTTAGGAGAGTAGACTCAGAGGACAACACGGCGGATCCACTCACAAAGGCCTTTTTCCAGAGAGAGACTTTTATGGGATGGTTGAGTATGAGATACTACAACCACTGCTATCAGATGGCCCTAGTGCAAGTGGGAGATTGTTAGTTATATGTATGCCCTAGAGGCCATTGCTATACATAGGATGTATATTGTAGTGGATGCTGGGACATATATAGGGAGGACTTTCTTGCTTGACATGATAGTATGCTATCTGGTTACTCTTTACCTTAAC
The DNA here is from genome assembly GCA_030015575.1 of Agapanthus africanus. Lineage (NCBI taxonomy): Eukaryota > Viridiplantae > Streptophyta > Magnoliopsida > Asparagales > Amaryllidaceae > Agapanthus > Agapanthus africanus. Next base: position 57,247,259 of record CM057349.1, on the reverse strand, counting down.
GTGTATACTGATTGTCTCTCTGTTACATGTTGGTAAAGCCCTTAGGATGTGTACTTGACTACCTGGACTATGATGCGGATCATACTAGTGGGGACATGGTAGTCCATAAGTACATCCTTCAAAGTCCCTAGTCGTGGGCATATCGAGACGGGGCATCGATATACCAGAGTAGACTAGCGTATACCTTCTCGACCCATACAAATGGGCGATGGATGATCCCATATCCATTGGTGTTTGAAATCGGAGATGATATACGGGTGCTCAGTGGAGACTGGGTACACTGGACGGACTCGCCGAGAACTCCCAGATGGTATTATACCTTACGTCAGATGGCAGTTCTCTGGTGACACTGTTACAGAGTAGTCTGTTGGCCCGAGATCGTCATAGAGTCTTGTGTGGTTCCCACTGTGCTTTGATTTCCACCTTACCACGTCCAAGAGGGCGTGCAAAACGGTGGTTTTTGGGTACATTCCCGAATCACATGGAGGCAATGAGCGATAGGAGGGGATTCGTCTCTCCCGGTATAGGGAGTTGATGTTGCGCTGTGTTCGATTGGCTATAACCGGAAATCCCTGGCCAGGGTTGCTGAGATTTACTGGTAAGTGTTACCAGTAGTTTCTTGAACTGTTATAGACCTCATATCGACACGACTTATCGAGCTATTGGGGTCTGACGTTTACCACCCCTAGGCGAGATATGCGACATATCAGATGAACAGCCCGGACTGTACGGTAAGTGTTACTGGTTGGATTCACAGGAGTGTGAGCGGGCTTGCTCGTCGATCTTCTGATCGCTCAATACCCGGGTGGCCGTTACGTTTAGCAGACCGCTTGCGGCTTGTGGGTGTTTGATATGATCATCACCTGCTGCCGGCGTATTGACGAGTCTTTAGAGACCTACACAGAGGTTTCCTGGCTTAAGCGAAACGAAATAGGAGCGCATATGAGATATGTGCGGGACCGAGAATAATGCGTGTATGTGATACCGTATTCCATTCTCGTGATGAATGTATCGATTGGTTGTATGCGATATAACCTAGTTATCGAATCAAGGATTGATTAGATAAGCCGATACATTGGATATTAGTCGGTTGTATACGATATGACCGGATCGTTAAATCAAGTATTGATTTAATGATTTAATGCATAATTATATATTTGATATATTACTTTGCATTAACTAGTATTGGTTCACTTAAATTGGATTTTCTCACTTGATGTACACAAGTTGTATATGTGATATACTTTTGTGCACTTGTTTGTATCATGTTTGATGATACATGCTAACTTGAGTTTGTGTGTATGATTAAACCATGGTTATATGAATGGTTAGGGTTTTGTTTATTTATCTATTCATTTATTTATTTATTCTTTTTTGCAAAATAAGTCACGGTGACTTTCTTTGTTTGCTTGTTGAAGCTTCATGAAGCTTTGAACAAGTCCACCTTTTTTGTCTCATGCTTAACCCTAACCATTCAACCTAACCATAGTCTATTCTCTACACCTAACCATGGTTGCTAAATAATAAGTATTCATTTTATTTTCTATTTTGAAAATACTCATCATATTCTTTCTTCTTCTTCTTCTTCTTGAACAAAGAAGAAAGCTTGCTACCAACAATGGCAACTTGAGAAAAAGAGTGAGAAATCCAATTCTAAAGTGAACCCACTTCCTATTTCTTCATCCTCTACCACTTGCCAAGTAGTATAGGGTGTTTTCTTCACAAGTTTCATGACTTGGTGAAGTTGGAGCTTGATCTTGTGTTGCCTCGACGTAGATCATCTTCGACATCGAAGTCGACGACCTAGCCCGCCCATTTCTCCGATGAAGCCGACACTAGAGCCCGGGATCCGATCATCGCAGTGAAGGGACTTCATCGCGGAGCTATGGAGGTGGAGGACCGGATCTACAAAGGTTGTATTTCCGTTCATTTAGTTAAGTTGTTAACTAGTTGCTTGTTTCGCCTAAAATCTAGTTAACGATCCGTATTAGGGTTTCTCGGCACTTGTAAAATTTGAAATTGGCATGGTTGATGCCTTGTGAGACCTCATTAGTGTGCCTAGGAACCCTACAGATAGAGCCTTTAGGATCTTTGCTTGACTACCGGCATTGTGATGGCGATCACATTAGTGGGGGCTGGGTAGTTAATAAGTACATCCTTATACAGGTCCCTGTTCGTAGGATTATCGAGATAGGGCATCGATACACCAGAGTAGACTGGTGCATACGCTTCTCGTTCTAGTAGGGGAGATAGTCTGTCCCACAGCCATCAGTATGTCGTACTGGAGATAGTATGCAGGTGCTCGTTAGGTTACGAGTACACTGGACAGGGCTCGTTGTAAGTCTACGGTAGCGCCCCGGCCGTCTTTCAGACGCCAAACTCAGAACAAAAAACTTTTATAACTGGCACTATCGCATACTATAACCCGGATATGCCATTAAGGCTAAACTAACAAACTACAAAGTGGGTAGAAAGGCTATACCGAACGATCCGAGTCCTTCGGTCTTTAACCATCATCCCACGCTCCATTGCGGCTGCTCCGATCTCCTGGCTCCTCGTCGAGGTGGCACTATATCTACGGATCTTTATACGGGCTCCCGCCTCTGAACCGCGGCAACTCGGACATGAAGTTTTCTAGCCGACATGTCCAAGATTGATGTAGAGAATGAGGAGAACACTTTGTCTCACTTTATCCAAAGCCATGGATGAACGATTAATAAAGTTTCCTTTTGAATGGAATGAGATGAGAAATTGAGCATATCAAATTTCCATGAACCAAATCAAATCCTTATCTTTCATTTTTCTATCTCTCCAAGGGGGGAAGGGCCGGCCAATATATGAAGAGGTGGGGGATGAGTGTAGGAGCAAAGGGGGTGACAATAAGTAATGCTTATCATAACAAAAGATCTCACACAAATATCCTAAGCATGAACAAAAAGCATTAATGGAAAAGGTGACTCACTAATAACACCTCATCAACTATTAATGCAAATGAATGACTCACAATACCTAGTCATCATCCAAGAAGCTTCCTCTCATGACTCACCCTTAAGAAAAGATAAATCCGCATTAAACCGAATGTTTAAGACGGGTGATAGAAAACTGGCAACTTCGAAAAGCGATCTCGAAACGAATTTCAGGATAACCCCGTAACAGAATAAACATACTCGCGTTTGTATTACGACCGAATACAAATACAACTGAGACAAAGATATTATATCTACACAGTATAATACATGGATCCGGCTTAAACCAAAGCCCACCAGTATTATCTGCCCGAAATATGACACGTGCGTAAACGCACGTGCATTTTCTGAACCCTGCCATAAAACCATACAGTCTTTACAACGTTTCGCCCGAACTTGGGAAACTATCTGTGAGGGACTCTAATGACTCATCAGTACCCTGGCAGTGGATTTAACCACAAGCATGTCAGCGGTACTAGCAGTGCGTAACGGCTGCCCATGTACTGACCTCAAGGGAAGCCGATGAGCGAACTCATCCTGGAACCCTACTGAACCTAACAGTGACAATATACATACAGTCCAGTCCGTTCGTCTATGAGTATTGCATATCGGGCCTAAGGGGCTGGTAACGTTAGACCCCTAATAGCGGTATAAGTCGTGTCGGAGACAAGCCCTGAACACCCTGAGAAACTACTGGAATACTTACTAGTAATTCTCACCTGCCTTGGCCAAGGACTTGGTGTAATGGCTTTCCTAGACACAGCGCGATCTCACCCCCAATACCGGGAGAGACGAATCCCCTGCCGATCTGCTCACCTGCCTCCATATGGCTCGGGACTGTACCCAAAAAATACCTGTTTGCACGACTCCTTTGAGCCATGGTAGGGTAGAAATAAAAGCACAGTGGGAACTCATACGAGACAAATGACGACCTCAGATCGATGAACAAACCTGTACACATGTCACCAGGGAACTGCTATCTGACGCTAGGTATAATACCAACTAGCAGGTTCCCGGCGAGTCCTGTCCGGTGTACTCATAACCCAATGAGCACCTGTATACATCTTAGGTGATCCAACTGACACCAGTGGCTTGTGAGACCGGCCACCGCCCCTCATCGGGGTCTCGACTGTATACATTAGTCTACTCCGGAGTATCGATACCCTGTCTCGAAACTCCCACGACTAGGGACCACTTTTAAGGATGTGCTTATGGACTACTCAACTCTCACGTATATGATCGCCATCATACTGTTGGTAGTCAAGCAGGATCCTAAGGGCTCTATCAACGTGTAATAGTGATCAGTCACCTGAACCTATACACGACTGATAAAGGCAAACCAGATAGCATACTATCATCTCGAGTAAGACTGTGTTACCGGTATAGGTCCTCCTCAATCATTGCAATCACGTACTTGCGATCCAATAATTGACTTTGAGGGCACTATATCCAACAATCTTCCACTTGCACTTAAGGCTAATTATTACGATGTCGCATACTCACAGCCCGTGTGATACCGAACACCTAACTCCTCTACTAATCAGTTTCACAAAGCTCGTTTGTAAAACTCTTGTTTTCGAGAAATAGCCTCAATGAGTGGATCCGCCCTGATGTATCTTTCCATGTCTCTCTTAATCTCAAGTTCGCGGAGAAAGCCATCTCCCGAATTGAATAATACCTGTCTTAGAATATGTCTGGATATCTGATGGGACCTAGTTCATAAATGAACTCCAAATCCAAACTTCTTAGACTGTATCGTCAACTGAACCTAATCAGTATTCTGCACCATGCCTCCCACAGTATTCTCTTGGACCAACTTTCCATAAAACTGTCCCTCGTCAGAGGAAAAACTATAACTCTGACAATCACTCTGTCATCCATGTCACCTTTGAAGCCTGGAATGGTAACCGTCCCCGAAGGAGGCTGCCGTCATCAAATCTCTAGAACATGCACTTATATTCTAAAACTGCTTCCTTATGTTTCTTCAGGATTGGATTAATATAAACTTATCGCATCTAGTGCAAAAACAACATCTGGTGTGGTACTTGACATCTCATGATTGACTCAATTTCCTAAGCAAGTGATATGCCAATCATGCACATCCCTCTCCCCTTTAGTCTGTAAGACACCTTTAGAGAGGGTGACTTCATCACCTGCAGGTACACCACTATGCCAGGAGTCATCTATTCTAAAAACTATTAGAATACTGTCAAAGTACCCATATTGGGAAACTACCCAAATCTAGATCTAAAACCATAGATCTAGTAACCAGAATGTCAAATATTATATCCATATCTTTTGTGGAGAAACAACTGTGTGACGACCACAGTATAACCGATCGTAGTATAGGAATTTTACTTCCTATTCTATGTATGTCATCTAAATACCAGGACATCACACCCTACTACCTTCTTAACAGATCCATCCTCTATTCTGATGAAGTCAAAGCCGTGACTGTCACATCAAAAATAGATGATCTATCTCCGCTATATCTGCTTTAGTCTATAAATAGACATAAGTTACTTGCCCACTATGCTTCCGCTGCTCCCACTGACCACAACAATCCTCTGGCAGAATAATATATACGTGCACTTCTAAAGCTAGTTTAGAACGACGCTATACTTAACCTCCTGTCGGGTCTCATAGCCTGGAACAACAGTAGTGTCAGGTCTAGGTACATAAGAATCTCCCTCTCACCGTCCTTGAGGCTACCGGAGTACCTCTCGGGTGCCTGAGGTTACCCACCATGTCTGCGGAGTGGCTAATGGAATGTCAAACCTGATTGAATCTTTAGGTCTTATTAAATTTTCCGTAATCGTTTGCGGTTCTGGAATCACTTCCAGTTCTACCATACTCTCACTACTGTTTTCTGAAAAAATCCATTTTACTAAAACTGTGGTGAGTCAAGAACAATATAACTATTGATCTTCCAGATGGTAGAAAGTCAACCCTCGTCATAGCCCGGGCCAACCCACAAACTGCCATTACAGAAACGTGCCTTGAGTTATCCAGAGTCTGGTTTTAAGCATAAGCTGGATAACTCCCCGTACCTTAACATCGTTAAGATATGAACCATTCTATATCCAATATAGAAACTTTGCACTTATTTAATTGGAACCAGCTTCAAATCATGCAGCTGTCACCACTGCATATCAACTTAATGGAGAGAGGCTAATCAGCATTACTCAACTTAGGAATTCATCCAATTATGAGTAACCTGAAAGAGAAACAAGTTTCTCAAAACCATTACTATCATCTGAATACCAATCACAAGAATCTACATCTTCGATCTTTTTGAAGAATCCCGATACTTGCGATATGTGGTTCTCTACTTTATTCCTATACCCACAACTTCCTAAAACATAGACTTTGTATTTCTACGAAACACTTGTCTAAAAACTAGAGAAGTCATAAGTAAACAGAACATAGTACGAGGACCAACCCTTTTGTCCTGATGGACACTGGACAACATACAATACTCTGTATGAGTCCCCTGAGTCGAATAACTCAAAACCTGTGTATCGTAGGCTGAAAACTGTACTTATGGTTAAGAACTACTCCGTTGTTCAATACTCCTTACCTAATTGCCAACTGATATAGGTAAATATCATCGACATAATATCAAAAAGTTATATCTCATTTTATAAAAATAAACGTACAGATATATCATTTTGAAATTGGTGCACAACAACGGATACTCAAAACCAAATACATGCCGTCCTGCAAAAACCCAGGCGATTTCCTTAAATATCACCAATTACAACGAATTCCGATATAATGAGGATGATCACCTTATTCCCAATAACTTTCTCCCACTCATCATCTGTAAAACCATACAGATGTGAGAATCATACCTGGTAAATACATACCCTGGAGTAAGCATCTAATCGGGAAATCAGTTTTCCTTTAACAATGCATAGTGAAACTGAAACATGAAAATGTTTCATAGGGGTATCCTGGTATTCCTAGTAATGCCTCTTCCATAATCGAATTCATGACTATAACCGTATATTTCTTTGCCATCTCTCCAAATCCCTTTATTTGTCTTTAGTCGTTACCTTCTGTACACCATCGTTAGGCTAAATGGTTTTCTTCCTTCCCTACCGTTCGGCACCAGCCTATGGTTTGGAAGAAGACTATCCAATAAGCGTAATAGGTTTACTCTCCTAAACCAAGGAGTACTCGCAACTTGAGAGAAGGTGATGATAAAAGACAACTGAATAATACCTTATTCTATTTCTCCCGAACTATGGAAAAAAGCAAAGGTGAAATAGGAATGGCGATGAAGTACGCGGTTTGGTCGTGAATGATAGCAGTCGCAATTTACTTTGCCCTCTTTCTAATCCCTTTATTTTGTATTTAGTTATTACCTTCTGTACACCCTACTTAGGCTAATTGCTTTTCATCATTCCCTACCTTTCGGCACCTGCCTATGGTTTGGAAGAAGACTATCCAATAAGCGTAATAGGTGTACTCTCCTAAACCAAGGAGCCCTCACAACCTGAGAGAAGGTGATGATAAAAGACGACCGAATAAACGAATTCAATTTCTCCTGAACTTGGATCCATCCTCGAAGAAGTCCCTTCGAGTTCGTATATAACCATACGATGGATCTATCTAATGGAAGTAGATGTTCACAGTGATACGGGGTGTTCTGAGAAATTCAAAGGGTAAAAGAAGGAGTGGCAATGACTTATGCAACTCAGACAATCCAAAAGCCAGTATTTTAAGAAGGTTCAGTTAACTTGGTCACTGAGTCATAGTCTAGGATCGGTCAAAGGTCGCTGCCAAAGAGAGAGAGAGAAAAGAAACACTCTGCGTGCGCTCTAACCTAGATCAGAATGGTTATCACTTTATCTAATCAGGAAACCTCCCACTGTACTGTCAAATTCTCCTCCAAACCTGAAAGAAGAATCAATCGGGATCACCCGAAGAGTAAACCAACTCATCAGTTGGAATCGGGATCCAACTCTCATCGCATGATAACGTGACGGAATCCACTCACGTTATCACACTCCAGAAGGTATGCGCAAGCCTGGAAAGTTTCAGTTTCTTTAGAAACTCCCGATATGATTTTTACCCCATGTTCTTATGACCTTGACGAAGGCCAACAAATCATAAGTCACATGTCAAGTTCTACCCGTCATTATCTTGTCAATTCGAACCCTACCCTTGACGAAGGCCAACAAGGTAATACGACTGTCCCAAACCAACTCATTTATCTATGCAACAGAACAATAACAAGCAGCTACCATCCACTATGCCTTGACGAAGGCCAACCAACATAGCATGAATACTACGTGCTACCGTCTGAAACGACGAAGGGCTACGGCTGGTTTTTGGCGAAAAACCTTTAATGTAATGAACTTGATCTCGTTGAAGGAACCTGATAGCTTTTTATAAAAATATAGTGGCGAAAACCTTTGCTAAAGAGGTCACTCCCGGTGAAGGGATCTCGGCTCTTTCCTCGTGGAATGAGGTGCAGGATATTCTAACTGAATACCACTGTGCAAAGCAACATGTAATCGACTATAGTGAAGTTATTACCCTGACGCAAACTTCTGCCCAAGGGGTCACTCCCGGTGAAGGGATCTCGGCCCTTGCCTCGTCGAATGAGGTGCAGGATATTCCAACTGAATACCTCTGTGCAAAACAAAAGAAAACGTCTTTGTAATAACACTTTTTAAAACTGTTCCAACAACATCCAAACAGCTTTGTTTTCCTTTGCATTGATCAGAATCAATGCAGTCCCATCAATTAATCACACCAGAAAAGAACAAAAATATAATGTATGTATATGCCATCCGCATTCGTCACTGGGTCCCGTCATTATCCGTTAGGTTACTTAACTAACGACAGAGCGGGGACTGGACTAGCGCGGGTGCAAAACATATACAACATCTACTAGTATATATACCAATATACAATAATCGCTCCAGGCGTGATAATATGCAACATTACAGAAAAGTAATAAGCATCACAGAACAATACAGATAAGCTGGGATCCCCGGGTTTCACAGAGCCGCTGCTGAAACCCGACGTTCCCCTGGTCGTGTGGATAGCCTGTGCAAAGAAACCTAAAGCCCTACGGGTGCGGCAAGTTACCCGCCAAAACCTGAAGCGAGGCAGCCCCCTACAGCATAGTGAATGGACCACCTGCACTTCAGGGAATCCGGTAGCTTGAGCACCCTCCTTGGGTCAACCTGTACCCCCTACGAGTGCGGTGAATAGTCTGCCAATTCTAGAGTAAGGCCCCTCTGCCTCTCAATGCCATGAGATACGGACCCGTTACCCTCCAGAACCCGGCTATCCGTGCACTCCGTCGCGGAGTAAACCTAGTACAGAAATGAAAAATATGTACAACGGGTACATCGACCTCAGCCCGGTCATGCCCCAAATGAATATTATACAAACAGGCGGTGACGGCAGTCCACATGTTGGACGCTCGCCCCGCAATATCAAATGTACAAATAAATCCAAACTGCACTACCATTGCACACTGCTATCCACCACGACAAATCCGCAACATCATGGCACAACACAGAACATCAATGCGAATGTCACGTTCGCAAATCCGTCTAAAAGGACTATAGCAATTAGACGCAATTTACCGCTCGAATGACATTTACGGTCGGAGATATAATGTAAGTATTGTAAACTAACAAGTTTAAAATTTCGATCGACAAAACTTCCCAAAGTGGGCCCCACATACATCTGCAGTACAGTAACAAAATCTGGGCATAAAAGAAATATTCCAGAAACCATAATTTACATCAAGGACCCTACTGTAGAAATATGGAGTACTGTTCTCACAAAGGTGCGGCGGAACCGTGGCCAAACCCTTGTTTGTGCGGCGGTTCCGCGGCAACATTGTTGAGTCAGTACACCAAATTTCATCAGAATTCCTAGAAAAGCCTGCTCGATTTTCTGAGATGCTCAAAATAATTTTTAGACCTGTTTTTAAAATCGACAGAAACTTTACACTGAAAATTGCGGTTTTCGAAATTTCGCTCGATCGATATTTTAAACGCGTTAGAAGAAGTTAGTAACGCTTAATGGCGTGGCTCTGATACCATGTAAGTCTACAGTAGCGCCCCGGCCGTCTTTCAGACGCCAAACTCGGAACAAAAAACTTTTATAACTGGCACTATGGCATACTTTAATCCGGATCTGCCATTAAGGCTAAACTAACAAACTACAAAGTGGGTAGAAAGGCTATACCGAACGATCCGAGTCCTTCCGTCTTTAACCATCATCCCACGCTCCGTTGCGGCTGCTCTGATCTCCTGGCTCCTCATCGAGGTGGCACCACATATACGGATCTTTATACGGGCTCCCGCCTCTGAACCGAGGCAACTCGGACATGAAGTTTGCTAGCCGACATGTCTAAGATTGATATAGAGAATGAGTAGAACACTTTGTCTCGCTTCATCCAAAGCCATGGACGAACGGTTAATGAAGTTGCCTTTTGAATGGAATGAAATGAGAAATTGAGCATATCAAATTTCCATGAACCAAATCAAATCCTTATCTTTCATTTTTCTATCTCTCCATGGGGGGGAGGGGCCGGCCAATATATGCAGAGGTGGGGGTGAGTGTAGGAGCAAAGGGGGTGACAATAAGTAATGGTTATCATAACAAAAGATCTCACACAAATATCCTAAGCATGAACAAAAAGCATTAATGGAAAAGGTGACTCACTAATAACACCTCATCAACCATTAATGCAAATGAATGACTCACAATACCTAGTCATCATCCAAGAAGCTTCCTCTCATGACTCACCCTCAAGAAAAGATAAATCCGCATTAAACCGAATGTTTAAGATGGGTGATAGAAAACTGGCAACTTCGAAAAGCGATCTCGAAACGAATTTCAGGATAACCCCGTAATAGTATAAACATACCCGCATTTGTATTACGACCGAATACAAATGCAACTGAGACAAAGATATTATATATACACAGTATAATACATGGATCCGGCTTAAACCAAAGCCCACCAGTATTATCTGCCCGAAATATGACACGTGCGTAAACGCACGTGCATTTTCCGAACCCTGCCATAAAACCATACGGCCTCTACAACGTTTCGCCCGAACTTGGGAAACTATCTACGGGGGACTCTAATGACTCATCAGTACCCTGGCAGTGGGTTTAACCACAAGCATGTCAGCGGCACTAGCAGTGCGTAACGGCTGCCCATGTACTGACCTCAAGGGAAGCCGATGAGCGAACTCATCCTGGAACCCTACTGAGCCTAACAGTGACAATATACATACAGTCCGGTCCGTTCGTCTATGAGTATCGCATATCGAGCCTAGGGGGCTGGTAACGTCAGACCCCTAATAGCGGTATAAGTCGTGTCGGAGACAAGCCCTGAACACCCTGAGAAACTACTGGAATACTTACCAGTAATTCTCACCTGCCTTGGCCAAGGACTTGATGTAATGGCTTTCCTAGACACAGCGTGATCTCACCCTCAATACCGGAAGAGACGAATCCCCTGCCGATCCGCTCACCTGCCTCCATGTGGCTCGGGACTGTACCCAAAAAATACCTGTTTGTACGACTCCTTTGAGCCGTGGTAGGGTAGAAATCAAAGCACAATGGGAACTCACACGAGACAAATGACGACCTCAGGTCGATTAACTAACCTGTACACATGTCACCAGGGAACTACTATCTGACGCTAGGTATAATACCAACTAGCAGGTTCCCGGAGAGTCTTGTCCGGTGTACTCATAACCCAATGAGCACCTGTATACATCTTAGGTGATCCAACTGACACCAGTGGCTTGTGAGACCAGCCACCACCCCTCGTCGGGGTCTCGACTGTATACACTAGTCTACTCCGAAGTATCGATGCCCTGTCTCGAAACTCCAACGACTAGGGACCACTTTTAAGGATGTGCTTATGGACTACCCAACTCTCACGTATATGATCGCCATCATACTGTTGGTAGTCAAGCAGGATGCTAAGGGCTCTATCAACGTGTAATAGTGATCAGTCACCTGAACCTATACACGACTGATAAAGGCAAACCATATAGCATACTATCATCTCGAGTAAGACTGTGTTACCGGTATAGGTCCCCCTCAATCATTGCAATCACGTACCTGCGATCCAATAATTGACTTTGAGGGCACTATATCCAACACTCGTCGGGAACTGTTGGTTGGTATTATACCTATCGTCAGTTAATAGTTCCTAGATGACATGAGTAAAGCTTTGTCCGTTGACTTGACACTGTCACTTCGCCTCGAGTGTGTTCCCACTGTTCTTAGATTACTTCCCTATTACGGCTCTATTGTGTCGTGCAAACAGGTAGTAGTTGGGTGCAGTCCCGAAGCACTTGGAGGCTGTGGCGGTTAGACAGGATTCGTCTCTCCCGGTATTGGGAGTTGATATCGCGCTGTGTCTAGGAGAGCCATTACACAAAGTCCCTGACCAAGGCAAGCAAGATATACTGGTAGTTTTTCCAGTAGTTTCTCAGGGTGTTCTGGGCTACACTCCGACATGACTTGTACCGCTATTAGGGGTCTGACGTTTACCGCTTCCTAGGCCCGACATGCGATACTCTTAGACGAACAGACCGGACTGTACAGAGATTGTCACATTCAGGCTCAGTAGGAGTTCGGATGGGTTCACCTTATCGGTCTTCTTATTGGCATCTACCTGGGGACCGTTACGTACAGCTAGTACCGCTTGCGGCCTGTGGTTAAACCCACTGCCAACGTAGTGTCGAGTCTTTAGAGTCCCACACAGCGGGTTGTTCACCTTTGGGCGAAACGAGATAGAGGTCGTATGGTTTTACGACAGGGTTCGTTCACATATGTGTACTTGTGCGTGTTCGGTGTTCGGGCAGTTGATACTAGTGGGCTTTGGTTTAAGCCAGATCCTAGTATTTGGTTTTGGGTTGGTTCGGTCTCATTGTATCCGTGTTCCTCGGAACACGGATACGGGTGTGTATACACAGTTGACAGAGGCAGAGGAACCTCATTACGGTTTTGACCATTGACCTGATTAAAACCATAATGAGATGGAGGAAATTGATTAATGAGTTTTAATTAGAGATAATTGTATCATGGTTAATTGGTTTGACCATTTGACTAAGTTGACCCATGTTGACTTAGATATTTTTGTGAGCATCCTTAGCATTAATTGTGACATGATAATGGTCAAATCAACATCAACCATGAAAATTTATCCTAATTAAAATTATCATTATTCTTTTTGTTGATATAAGAGCTATCTCCTCATTTTATCATGGCATATTCTCTCTCTTGAAAGCTCTCTCCTCTTCCTCTCTCAAAGCTCTCTTGTTTCATGAGTTGAAAACTATGAGCTTTGTGAGATCAAACCACAAAACCAGCTCTCTACTCACTCTAGGGTTCTTAGTCTAGCAAGCCAAGCACTCTAGTTACTTCATTGTTGAGTTAGGAGCTCAAGGTAGAGGCCTTCGGATGGATCTTTCTTTGGCAAAGAGAAGACGAAAAGGAGGAGCCGTCTACACCACTCAAAGGAGCTCACTAGAAAAGGAAGAAACACAAGAAGAGAAGGAGTTCAAGACAAAGGTATAATCATCTAACCTAGTAGTTAAAACTCTAAGTTAGTTTGTTAGTTTTTGTTTAGCAAAGATCCTTCATGGTTTGTCTATGTTTCCTTATGAGAAAAATTCGATTTTTACTTTTTCCGCCTCCCCGAAAGTACCGGGATGGGTAACATAGACCTTTCTGCGATACATGTAAACATCATTAAAACATCTGAAAGGAATGCATGCCAAACTCTTTTCCAATCGCTGCGCATTGCGCGTATCACTGCACAGTGGCGGATGTCTATTGTAAGAAAATAACTATATATATGTATATATATCTTTTGTTTAACATACACGTCCTGCCTTTTTGAAAAATAATTTAGAAGGTTTTCTTTTGTTAAATGTCTCATGTCATCTCGGACACGTAGGTAAATACTGAGACTATAGCTTCTTTTTGGAAATCCCTTCAATAACTATCAATGCATGCAAAAATATAGTCAGGTACTGTCCTCGGACTAGTCCTGCACGGCTATGATACTATATAGTAAGTATCATAAAACGTACTGCTCCACAAGAATCAATCCCAAAATGTGCATAAGAATACCACGTGCGTCTGGTGCGCACGGGAATCAAAATCAACAAATGTGCCCTCCATGTGCACAGAAACAAAATGCAAGTGCAACGGGTGTGCACGAAAACACCTGTCAAGGGCAACGGTGTGTGCCTGACAACAATATCATGTGCATCTAATATGCACAAAGAATCTCAATTTAGTGCATCTGGCGTGCACCAAAATTGCATCAAGCGCCCAAGTATGCGCAAGAATCCAAATCAAGTGCACAGGGCACACGAAATCAACATCAATATCATAATCGAAATCGACGGTATAAAATAAATCTCAATCCAAATCAGGTATACTGCGGTATATAATCTCACAACCATACGCATCAGCGTGCACAAACTTGAATCAAAATACTAAAAGTGCATGAAAACTATACCGAAAGCACAAGTCAAATCACATGCATACCATAGGTATGAAATCAAAATTAGCATCTCGAATGACATCAAATCGAAGTCAAGTGCAACTGTGGTGCACAAAATCTCAATCATGCACATAAATCGCCCAAAATACCAAAATCAAAGATGGAGGAAACAGTACCGCTCAAGCACATCCTCTAAAGATCTCTGGCCAACTGTCATGGTCACTCATAACATGTCTCGTCGACGATGCCGAACTATGGCCTACTGGGTGTGCGTAATATGACCGATCCTAGGTCCAAGTCTTCTCGTATTGTATTCCTGAAAGATCTCGTCGGGGTCTCCCCCGAATCTCGTTTCTGCCGAACTGCCCAGAAGTTGTCACCTTTTCCTAAATCTCTTTCTTGTTCCGGAACGGCTGCATACTCATCTCGACTCCTTCTGGAAGATATATCCATATACAATGCTTCAGCATGCGTATCACATCTCTGATGTCAGCGGAGTGGAACGCTATCTCATCAAGATCTCGCACGAACCTCTTACTCCACTTTTCTCTAATGTCGACTGATTCGGACTCGTCTCTTCGTGGCTGCATGGACTGTGCTCCAACAACTGTACTCGTATCTGGAGTCTTCCAAGCAATGTATCCCATCACATGATATCCGAATGACGTCGAACCTTTCGATTGATTTGTCGAGGTTCCATAATCCCCCAAAAGCTCAACATCTTGAGTACAGTTTAATAGTATTCCAGTACATGCCACAGTACCTATGGACCAGCCGTAGAAGGGCAAACCCAAGCCTCATTAATGGCACCGCGGAACTGCTGCAAACCCTAAGGTTTCAAAGTGTTCTCATGGTCATTATATCAAGTTAGGGTTTCATTCATCTAGAGGGTCCACGGAATTATTTGCATGTTTCTACGAATACTTTAAACCTGGAAAAATGGGTTTTTGACATTCATCGTCTTCTATTGACTCTCAACGTATCTGCGTGAAGTCGTCTCTAGATGGAATCAATCAATCTGATGACCTCATATCGGGGTAGGCAACGAATCACATGTCCTAGTCATTCCTCCTTGGGTGACTAGCGATCTTCTATCATATCTCTAAGCACAACTCGTGCGGAAATAGCTCCAAACATCTGGGCGACATCTCATCAGTCGCAGCAACAACTGAATCATTCGTCCGCACGCTGAACAGTGCCTCAATCATCAAGTATAATCGTTGCATCGACGGTCATCACATTTTGCTGGCCTCTAGCAGTAGCCTGATCCTCTGGTGCTGATCTGAACGTCCGAGAAATTTTGTAAAAGCGATCCATCAATGCTCATGGCACGAAAACACAATAAAATGATACATCTATGCAAATCGTATATCCCTAGAATCACGCCCTGGTCAGTCCTCGTTCGTGACGAGCTCATGCTGACGCAACTCTAGCCGTAGCTCTCTCTGCATGTGTAATCGTGGCAGCAAAAACCATAAACTGAAATCGATAAGGATAGATCATATGAATGAATATAATGCTGTGAAAGGAAATGTACATCCTAAGGTTTCTTAAGCGGAGTAGCGTATCGTAAGTATTCCGAAGAACATACACACGGTACGTCACTCTCCTGAAGTCACCTACTCTATCAACCAAGGACAAGCTATGCGACGAAAGATCGGGTCTAATACCCCCTCGACTAAGTCTAAGTTCCGTAAGGTCAAGCCTAGATTCCGTATATATACAAACGCCCTAGGCTTCGCATAGTCAAACATAGACTCGAACCAAGGTTAACCTAGCGCTCTGATACCAACTTTGTCACGACCCGAAATAGCACGTGACTGGCACTTGAATCATAAGAAGTCTACAGGACCCCATCTAATTCAAGTAAGCCAAAATCCCAGAAATCTAAACCATTTTAAAGAAGAAAGAAGGCAAAGTCTAGTTTTAAAACAAGTAGTTTAACAACATAAGCCGAAGTATTGCATTTTTAAAACATCAAGTCTTTTCCGAAAATTTCGGCAGAGTTTCCTTTGTAAATACTGGCCCCAAAAGGGTACAACATGCATAATATGAATAAAGGCATCCTCAAGCGGGATCTAGCTCTTCACCAATTGGCGGTCACAACCACGCAAGCGATATAATATACAACGCTGAAGGGCGAGGATCAAAACTCAAAAGGAAACTCAAAATCATCAAGAAACCACATAGTAATACAACGCGCGACCCTAAGGTCGAAAGAATAACAACTGGTTTTCTAAGTCTGAAATAATATACAAGTCTGGTTGATGGAGTTTACTAGATACAACAATGTAAAATAAAGTACAATGGTGGTCACGATGCGAGTGAGCCCACCTACCAAGGCAATCACCCGAAATGAAGCAGTGAGCCAGCAAAGCCGCCAGGGAAATCTGTACGGCAAAACTTACAAGAACTGTGGCATAACGGGGGTGAGTTGCCAACTCGTGAGTAGAAAACATCATAGAGCAGAAATCGTATTTATGACTCAATCCTAGGTTAATACGATCATAATATAAATATCCTCAAAATGATAAGGTCTGAAGCATGATAAGGTGGCAAAGGTAAACATCTATACATAAGTGTACTACCAAGTGCTCGTGTCAGTGCCTCAGGTAGCAACGTATCATAAATATGAGGTATGAATGCAATATAATGAAAACAGAATGCATCATGAATGTGAAACTATTTTCTTAATTTAGTGAGATTTCTATATATATTTAAAATCGAGGTATCATCAATGAAATCAACATAGAATCAGTGTCAAGTATCGACACAAAATATAAATCTAATATCTCAATATCTCAGGCTCCGGCAATCCGGACTGGTCTGCAACCTTGAATCTCAATATCTAGGGCTTCGGCTATCCGGACTGGCCCATATTATGAAATCTCAAAATCTCAGGCTCCGGCTATCCGGACTGGCCTGTACTCCGATCGGTATCCTCCGGATATCCGTCGAGTCATAAATAAAATCACTGGACAGTAGTGCTCCCCTGTCACAGGCTCAACGCCATCATCTGCGATCTTCTCGCCCTGGGGTACCGCACCGGGTCCACCATGCACCTACAGACAGTTCCTCCTCCTCCTCGAATCGGATGTATGATATCGCTCAAGAGCCGAGAAAACTCATGGTGGACATATCTCAAATCATATCATGAGAAAACCGCAACTTTCATTTTAAAATGATAATCAATTTATAAAATCCTTGCGGTTTCTCCAAATCCAGAAATCTCATGGAAATCCAAAATCCCAAATCTCAAGGGTAAATAAACAATGAATTCTATAATATTAGGCTCCGGCAATTCGGGCTGGCCCACGATGTCATGGCAAATGAATATATATATATGAATGAAAATCACAGTGTCTAAGTTAACATATAAAAGCAAGCTCACTAGTACCATGTCGAAACTATCAGCTAACATCTTATACTAATGAAGTAGTATTTTCTAATGTGTACGTGACATGGCAATTACCGATGATGATGTGTGTGAGCCGGCAAGTAGGTGTACGTGGAGCATACGCGTCATCGGTAATGGTGCTGGTGTCCTGACAGCATGGTTTCATAGTCACTACAGTACACAATAAACATGCAATGTGATGATAACAACATGGATAAATGGAGAATGAATAATAAAAGCAGCAGTACCGAATATACAGCAATGAATAGTAAATGCAAAAATAATAGGAGGAACATGAATAATAACGCAACAATAAATAATCTACATTACTATATATGTGTCATACCGTTTTGCCATTTGAAATAATACGAATTGTGGTGTTTTGAAAATAGGGCTACGGTGTTTTTAAGAAAAGGTATGTCCTTTGAAATATCCATAGAATCTCTTGGCCTGTCTTTAAAATACTCACGATTCGTTAGTTTTGAAATAGGTATGACTCGAGTCTAGTCTAACATCTATAAGTAAACTAAAGGACTAAACTAACAGGCTAATCGAAATGGTAAGGAAACCACCTAAATTTGAGTCGATATATATATATATATATATATATATATATATATATATATATATATATATAATAGTCGGTGATCCCGTCTCAATAGTATCACATATGATACAGTATATAACATGACATTCTCGAGTCAAGAGCGTGGATTTATCATCAATATATAGCTCGAACGGTAAATCCATCGTACGGCATCCCAATCTGGGTATGGGTCAATATCACATTTAACTCATTAATCAACTGGTATCCTTATCATCATATATCGTGAACTGGGGGTACTGATCTACGTCTAGTACAATACTGATACCATCCACATATATATATATGCGTGTGTATGAAAACACATCGTCTAAAGATCCGCTACTATCATGTCGTATCTCAAAATACGAACCAAATCATATCACCGATCTCGTGGCACCATGCCCAATCTTATCAACTCATCTCCAAATATCATATACTATCCTCATCATCCCTGTATATGTATACGTATATATATATATACATAGTCCCATACCTATGCGTATATATATATATATATATATACATACACACACACATATCCCCATATACGCATAAATAATATAAAATGTATGCGTGAGTGTGTGTGCGTGTGTGTGTATTCTTATTCTTGGGTTCGCAACTAAGAAACTAACTACGACACTATCAACCAATTACTAAAAATTAAACTTATGATCTTCTAAGATCTATCTCGATAACCATTTAGTCTCACATATCACAAATATATATATATATATATATATATCATATACTACACTACGAACTGCGGGGGTGCTATACGCCATCCACCCGACTTCCCCCGTAGATATATATATCTACTTACTTGATCTTCGCTTGCTGGAGTCGATGACGCCATGCTCATCCTCGTCGCCTCGAAGTCCACGTGGGGGTACCTATATTTAACACATAGTATCGTAAACTGAAATCGCGAACGAAAACCAAAATGATACATGAAACGTACATAGGTTAAAACCTATGATCTACGCATGCACGAATAACCAACAACTCTCGATGATTGACGTATAAACGTGAATCGACCGAGATAAAACACAAATACCAATTCCAATTCATTCAAAGCCGCGAAACGAAATCAGAAACATGAAAACTTGCTCCAGATTTTACCCTAGGTGAAATTAGCCAATTTTGCATATGTGGGGGGTCTAGTTTATAGATAATAAAGCCCTGGACCAAACACGAACATATTTTCCCGTACCCTAGCCGCAATTTGCGGCCAGGAACATTAAATTTTCGGCCAAGGAAATGAATTAGGGGCTAGGGTCTTGGGGTTAGCTTCCTGAGTGCATGCACATCTCTCAGTGTTTGCTAAATATTTTTCAGGTGTCCCGGGTGATAGTAGATACCAAAATATCCTCACAGAATCCATAATTTCCCGATATCGGGGTTTCTAAGTTTATGAATTAGGGGTTTAATCCTAGGTTTAGTCAAATAAACAATCACTACAGGGGTTGCAAAGCCTTTACTAACCTCAATTACACTTTTGGATTCAATATCTCCTTAAAACCCTAACTTGAAATTTCAAAGTTCACTAATTTACACTAAATCACTTCTAAACTAACATGAGTGCTAAAGTGAATGAAATTCTATTCTAATGGTGAAGGAAATACCTCATTTGGCAACTCAAGAATTTTCTTGAGTTGCCCCAAGTGCTCAAAGTCTATCCTTTCTTGGTCCAAAGTGCTTGAAGGGAGCTTGTGCACATTTTTAATGAAATGGAGATGAACTTTTGATGAGTTTTTGATGATGAAGTAATTTTTTTTGTGGAGGAGGGAGAGAGGGCAGCCAAGGTTGAGGAAGGAGGGAGAAAGATGAAGGAAATGGTGGAGGGAAGAAATGGGAAGAATGGTCAAAGACCCCCTCACCTCTCTCTCACTTCTCTCTCATGCCCTGCTTCATTTGTTTATTCATTTTCTTTTCTTTTTCTTTTCTTTTGTTATCTTTTCTTTTCTTTGAATTAAAACCATGCGTGAAAAGAAGAAGGAAACCATGGGAGAAAAATGTAACAAGTGTGAAAAATGACTTGGTGCATGTCACATGCACAAAACTAGCTTAATGCACGATTAGTGATAATTAATCACGTTTAGCATTAAAA
Source organism: Agapanthus africanus (assembly GCA_030015575.1). Classification (NCBI taxonomy): domain Eukaryota; kingdom Viridiplantae; phylum Streptophyta; class Magnoliopsida; order Asparagales; family Amaryllidaceae; genus Agapanthus; species Agapanthus africanus. Next base: position 57,226,683 of record CM057349.1, on the reverse strand, counting down.
TAGTGTATAATAATTACAAATATTTGTATTTTGCATAATCACATAAACCACCCTCATTTCAGTAATTCCTACAATTTTCCAAATATTTTCCATTTTATCGGTATTTAATTATACCGCATCATTAAAATATTCATAATATTTATTATTTAATTATAAAAATTCCCAAAAATAATATTTTATTTTTCTGAAATGTTACACTTCCATTGAGCGGTGAGGTTCATTGCTAATGGCTAGCGACTAAGTGCATCAAGAACTACATTCACCTTCTCAGGATGATACTGTAGGTTGATGTCGAAGTCCGTCATGAGTTCTAGCCATCTTCTCTGCTGCATGTTTAATTCTTTCTGAGTAAATATATACTTCAGACTCTTATAGTCAGTGTATATATCCACTCGTTCTCCCATGAGATAGTGGCACCAAATCTTAAGTGCGAAGATGACGGCTGCCAACTCCAGATCATGTGTTGGATAGTTGCGCTCATGAACCTTAAGTTGTCTTGATGCAAAAGTCACAACTTTTCCATGACAGTGTAGAACACATCCTAATCTTTTAACCGACGCATCACAATGCACAACGAATCCTCTATATTGATTCGGTATTATGAGGATAGGAGCAGAGGTTAATCTTGACTTGAGTTCTACAAAAACTTTTTCACATGCTTTTGACCACACGAATGCTTCATTTTTATGTGTGAGCTTGATCAGGGGTGCTGCAATCTTTAAGAAGCCTTCAATGAATCTTCGGTAGTATCCTTCTAATCCCAAAAAACTTCGTATATCTTTCACCATCTTTAGTGTCGGCCACTCGCTGACAGCGGACACCTTAGATCTACAAAGATTCCTCGCCTGAAACAATATGTCTGAGAAATCCGACTTGATCTATACAAAATTCACACTTGCTGTACTTGGCATAGAGCTGATGTTGTCGTAATGTCTCCAGGACAATCCGTAAGTGATTGGCGTGTTCTTTTCAATTTTTTGAATACACCAGGATGTCGTCGATGAAAATGATAACGAACCTGTCTAAGTACTCTCGGAAAACTTGGTTCATCAGGTTCATAAAGATGGCAAGTGCATTGGTCACTCCAAATGGCATTACGAGATACTCATAATGACCATAACGAGTCCTAAACGCTGTCTTCGGAATGTCGGACTCTTTGACCTTCACCTGATGATAACCCGAATGAAGATCTAGCTTTGAAAATACACAAGACCCACTTAGCTGATCGAAAATATCATCGATGCGCGGTAGTGAATACTTGTTCTTAATTGTCAGTTCGTTCAGATCTCGATAATCCACACACATCCTGTATGAACCTTCTTTCTTCTTCACGAGTAACACCAGAGATCTCTATCTTGAAGTACTAGGTCGGATCCAACCTTTCTTCAACAGTTCGTCTAACTGTATACGGATCTCCTTCAATCTTTCTGGACTTAACCGGTACGGAGCTTTGATTACAGGTTACGCACCAGGTTGTAAATCAATACTAAACTCAAGAGCTCGATCGGGAGGCAAACCTGATATATCTTCAGGGAACACATCCTCGAACTCTCAAACTACTTTGGGCTTTTCCTCTTCCGCCGGTAGCGAGAAAACTTCTGTATTCTTCAGTTTAGCACGGTAGCTTCCTAGCTCCAAAGTTCTGTCTCCACTTTTGAAATAGAAGACTGGGTGATCTGGTATCTCAAATACTACCCTCCTTTGACGGCAGTCAATTGTAGCATAGAATACTCCCAGCCAATCCATTCCTAACACAACATCAAAATTTGGAATGTCCAGTACTTTGAAATTTGCGTACAATTCTCATCTGCAAACTACAAATGGACACTGATTAAACCCCCAAAGTTACTTTCAAGACTCCATTCCCGGAACTGACATTCCAGATTGAAATGAGTGGCTTCACGGGAATCGCATCCGTTCTCACGAATCGTTGGGACATGAAGCGGTGTGAAGCTCTAGTGTCGAAAAATGCGAGTGTAGGAAGGGTGGCTACTAGTATAGTACCTAAGTTGTGTGAGGTTGGGTTTAGATATTGAAAAGTATAGGGATATACAAGGATTGAAAAGATTTGAAAGGATGGGGGAATTACCGGTGATGACTTGTCTTGTGGCTTCGGCCTCCTCGACCGTCATTGTAAAAGCCTGACGTCTTCGTACATTCCACCTTGCTGGAAGCACAACTCTCTGCCCTTGAGGCATGTTTCTCTTCCCTCAAGGCATGTTTCTATGTGCCTGATGGAATTGACATTGAGGCTATGCAGGTGGTCCATGTGGAGCTGGTGCATGGAGAGCTAGGTGGGGTGCAGGTGCCTGAATGGATGGCCGCTGCGGGACTGTGATTGTGGGTCTGGGTGCTGGTGCTGTGTTAAAAAGATATGGGCATACTCCTATAGAGTGAGTAGATATGCTACAAACCAAACACAAGCTATTTGTACGCCTGCAGTCATTCGCCAGGTGTTCAGTTCTTTTGCAGTAGAAACAGAAATCTGGATTGGACCGGTTAAATGATCTTCCCGGTCTCCTGGGTGCAAAGGTCGGCCGAGAAGAGGCTCCTCCTGTCAACTGTGCAATAGGACGTTTGATTCTAGTTGTTTGGGGCTTACCTTTCTTCTTCACCATAGCTTCATAACGGCGAGTTGCCTTTAGGGTGAGTTCATGAGTCGGGTAATCGCCTGTGGCTAATGCCGCCTGAATCTCCAGGTCTAAGCCCTGTTGAAATTGTCTAGCCCGAATCTCATCAGTCAGGATCAAATATGCCACAAACCTGATAAGATGTTGATGTCAGGATAGTGTTGTGTTTTAACGGAACAATATTTGATAAGAATTCTTTACCTGCTAAGCATGATGAATCCGTCCACTGATTTTACCCACATAGAACCTTGTTGTAGGTGGATGAATTGTTGTTCCATCTCGAAACGGGCAGTCTCAAGGAAGAACTTCGCATCGAACAGATCGCGAAACGTCTTCCACTCAATTGGCTGTGTGAGTCGGTTTTCCTCAGCCATCCACCAGATTCTTGCATTGTCGGTCAGTTGCAACTTAGCAACTCTTACTTAGGCAATATCTGGCACTTGAGCGGCTGCCAGATCATCTTCGATCGCTTAAGCCCATTATTCTGCCTCAAGTGGGCTCTCTTTTCCCGAGAAGTGTTTTGGGTGCAGTGCCCGAAATTGCTTGACTCCGGGTGCCTCGGCTTCGGGACGGTGCATGAAAATAGCAGTCTGCTGCTGCTGGCCCTCCAATAGGCTCTTGATAACCTCAAGCAATATCGTTTGCTCATTGATAGGAGCTGCAACGCTAGGTGGAGGTGGTAGAGTAGGCGGTGGAGTATTGCCGTTGACGTTCGTGCTGGTGTTGTTGGGAGAGTCCATTACCATGATAGAAAAGGAATGGTTAAGATAGATCCAAGAAATTAGAAATGTAAGGAATGTATAGTTGCTGATTCTTATAATTCTTATGATATATTGCTTAAGACTTCATGTCGAACTTACCTGCATGGGCCGCCAACAAAACCTGTCACATCCCGCTTCCTAATAGACGAAAACGGTGACGTGGCAGGTCGCAACGTATTTACTATGAAATAAATACGTTAGGCGTAATTAAGCAATATATAAAAATGAACAAGAATGACAAGAGAATAAAATGAAACAGCAACTTTATTTACATTCAACTTTATATACAAATGTTTGAAAATAAAAGATACAATAATCAAAAGAAAATGCCTAAACAATGGCATACTGAAAGTAAGTGTAGAGGACCTAGTAGTCAGGCTGAGCGGTAAGCTTGTCCAAGTCCACCTAGTCGGCTCTATCTCCTCAGAGTCCGGTCCTCCAGACGAACATTCCAAAGAAGGAAATAGAAAGAAATGTCGTCAGCGAACTAACGCTTGGTAAGTCCCAAAAGAAGAAAGAGAAGATAGTATATAAAGTGAAATGAATAGGTAAAGTTGTATATGACCGATTACTGGTATATGATAGTTATTCTAACGTGGTTGTTTGTATTAGGAAGGTATTCATGCATACGAGAGGAATCTATCTTATCCCGTAGACTATGGTAACATGTAGTAAAAGGCCCTGTCATAACCCACGGGACAACGTCACGCGGATTCATGTAGGTGTCTTTTAAACGACCTCTCATGCCACGATATACGTTCCGTACCAATCTACCCCTTTATCCCCGCGTAATGTTTTGTATAGATTAGGTTTACAAGTCTTGGCCGAAATCATGGATACAAAATGTTCAGGTTCATATTCAGGATGCAATCATGTATTCAAGTAGTCATGTCAAGTTCATGTCAAGTTATAACCGTGGTTCGGTCAAGTCAAGTCAAGTATACATGTTTGAATTTGATGTTTACATTCGAATATTCATGTTCATAATCAAATATTCGTGTTTGAATTTGGATTCAGGTTTGAGATTGGACTCAGACTGAGTCAGACACTTGTAAACTGATTTAACTCTTGAATTCTTAGGTTCGGGAGTCATCGGCAACTGCTGCAGCAGGATTTGTGTCTTTTTCCAAGACCATTGCCATTGATAACTCCGCTATTTGTCTAACCTGAATAGGCAAGCACTCACTTTTTCGGCTCTCAGGGGCTCAAGAGAATTGATCCCGCTTAAACCCATATTTACTAGAATCCTTATAATATTATTTTGTATATCTCAAGGGGGTTTTATGAAAAATATTTTTAATATAGTTAAAAATAAAACCTTGAGGGTGATTTATATTACTTAGGGTTTTCATGAGCATGTGTTTTAAGTATTGAGGTATTTTAATGATAAATACCTAACTTTTAAAAGTTTATGGTATTTTATTGAAAACTAGTCTTTTTGGTAACTTGATGGTATTTTATTAACATTTTAATCTTTCATTTTTAGAAAAAATATAGTTTCATAATATATTGAAAATATGGATTTATAATTTTATATAATTTAAAAAAATTTAGTTTTATTTAGAAAATTCGTTTTTCTTTAAAACCGTATTATAACTTTTCGAGATCGAATACTCCGTGAGGAGTGCTGCATCTCGCTTTACTATTCCCAGGATGTGCGATAATCCGCACCATCCATTAGCAAGTCTCATAACGAGGGTTGAAGATGCGTAATTGCAAAGGAATACGAAATACCGTTTTAAAAGAAACCCGGTTTTATGGTATATGGTATTTTATTGTAAAGATTATTCTTCGAAACCAATATACATACAAATAGGCATCGTGCTCTGAAACCAAAGTGTACATGTGGGGTAGGTCATTACCCCGTGAAGTTTTTACTGAAGGTATATTTTTAATAAAAACGAAAAGAGGTGGTAATAAAGTTCAAGGTATTTTGATGAAAAATTTCAATTATGGTTGTTTCACATGAGATTCTTAGTTAAACTCGATTCTAAATATTGGTATTTAAGATTATAAGTAATGTGGTATATAAAGGAAAAAGGGAGTTTCTAGCGTTTAGAAAAAAGTATCGGTAATAACTCCACTTTACCGATATAAGATTTAAAGATGAATTTCAATGAGAAGGAGGAGAGTTGGGAGGGACTTATGGTTTGAATATATCAAGAAGAGGTTACAAAAGAGGGGATGAACATCGTGGTGTCGCAGGAGCTCCGAAATCGGCTTTGATCTTCGACGGAAGAATCTTGCTCGCTAACTCCACTTTACTCCACTTGCACTTAGAAACTTTTGAGAGAATTTTTGCTAGAATTTTTAGAATGGTGCTGAGCCAAAGTATGGAGTGGTATTTATAGTGGAGAATTAGGGTTTGGGAATTAAAGTTTTCGATTAAAAAGCATTAAAATGGTGTTAATTGGTGAAATAAAAGGCCTCTGTTTGATTGCAGGGAAATCAAACAGTGCAGAGGAGTTAAGAGGAGCTGAAGAGACATGTGTGCAAAGCATAGATCAAAATGGACTCATCGTGACCGTCCCCGACGGCCTATTGGCAATCTGCCGTTCGGATCTGAGGCAAATGCCTCGAGATTCATGCCACCAGATTAACTCTGTGTTTACACCATTTTCCACATGTTTGATTTTTCTGAACTTTTCATTTATCCGTGTATTGCACGTGCAACCTTTTTGGCTTCCAAAAACTTAAAAAGAGAAAATCAGAAAAATAACTGTGTCCGGTGGGAATCGAACACACAGGCTACGTCACAGCAGTGCAAAGGCTTTACCAGTGAGCTACTAGTGGTTTCTAGCCTTTATTTAACAAAAGTAACGTATAACTCATACACAGGCTGTCAAACTCTTTTCTGTACATTAATAGAAAAAATTTTGTACAGAGATTTCTGAGTCGTTACACAGAGACTCTTCAATTCACCAATTAACATCTATTTTAATTCTTTTAATCCAATTTTTAATTCCCAAACTCTAAATTCTTCACTATAAATACCACCCCATGCCCTAGCTCTCCTCCATCATGAAATTTCTACAAAAATTCTCTCAAATCGTCTAAGTATCAAGTGGAGTTAAGCACCCAAGAGGAGTAGCAAGCTAAGCTCGACGACCGGAGCATCTCCGACGAAACCACGACCCCCGAAGGCTTCCTCTCTCTCTTATGAACCATCTATGTCCCTTCCACTCCCCTTCTTTTCAACTAAAATCTCTTCATAAAACATATCGGTAAAGTAGAGTTAGAATCGATATTGCTTTCTTTTCAAACCTTTTCACCTACTTTATAATCAAAAAGGGTCAAACTAATATCCTAACGCCACTTATAACATTATGTATAATATTTAGCTTGAATTTTAACAAAATTTTTCATGTGAAACAATCATATAACAAACATTTCATTAAAATACCATGAACTTTAGTATAACCCCTTTTCGATAACTAGTTTATCTACTTATAGGAAAACTTTACGGGGTAACGACTTACCCCACACGCACACTATGATTTCATAGCATGGTATTCCAAATATATGGTTTATTTAAAGAATAGGTTTTACATTAAAATACCACACTTTTCAAAACGGGTTTCTTTTAATCGATATTTTAAAAGCCTTGGCAATTACGCTTCTACAACCCTCATTAGGGGACCCGCAAATGGATGGTGCGGATTATCGCACATTTTTAGGATAGTAGAGCGAGATGCAGAACTCTTCACGGAGTATTCGGACTCGATAGGAAATAAAAATACGGTTTTTAAGAAATACGACTTTTCTAAATAAAACTAAACTTTGGAAAAATTATATAAAATTATAAATTCGTATTTTCAATAAAAACATGTTAGGAAACTATATTTTTAAAAATGAAGATTTAAAATTTTAATAAAATACCACTAAGTAACCAAAAGAAGTAGTTTTCATTAAAATACTATAAACTTTTCAAAAAGCTAAGTCTATCACTAAAATACCATAACAATTAAAATATATGTTTCATAAATATTATGAATTACCCTCGAGGCTTATTTTTAAACCATATTAACATATTTTTCTTAAAACCCCCTCGAGATATGCAAACAATATTTAAGGACTCTAAATTAATATAGATTTAAGCGGGATCAATTCTCTTGAGCCCCGGGGAGCCGGAGAAAGTGAGTGCTTGGCTCTTCAGGTTAGACAACTTAACGAAATTATCAAATGGCAATTGTCTTGGAAAAAACACAAATCCTGCTGTCCATATGCAACAGTTGTCTGATTTCACCGAAACATAAGATCTTCAATAGTTAAATCAATCCATATGAAAAAGACCTGAACTCGAATCCAAACTCAAATCTAAACTTGAATCTAAACTCGAACTCAAACCCAAACTCGAAACTCGAATCTAAACTCGAACATGAACTCGAACCAAATCTACTCGAACAAACTTGACTCGAACCAAAATTGCAATTGTCATGACTCGCATATTACTCGACTCACTCAACTTTATTTTACACCTTTTGCAATCTATGGTTTTGATAAAGCCATGTCATAATCAACCAATCAAAACAACTTCTACGGCTACAATTGTAATATATCTTATACTCGGGGTGCTTGGGATAGTTTCTTATGTGAATCCAATAGAGCCACATGAGTCCCGTATTAACCTCTTTTTTTTATTTTACTCAAATATTAGTCGGGTTAACTCATCCACAGCCTAGAGCCTCGATGCTAACACATGAAATGGTCCCGTGTTTTCTTGCTCCTGGGGCCCCACTCTTGAGCTCGTGAATACTTCTACGGCTGCGTTGACATTCACACTTGGAACTTAACATTAACATAGTGACCATTTAGAGACCTATAGTATATATTCACCCATGATCATATACTCTTACTCGTCATATATATTCCTCAATTGTCATTTTCTTTACTCTTACTTTATTCCTTGGGACTTACCGAGCACTAGTTCACTGACTGGCATTCCACCCACTTTTCTTCTCTTGGAATGTTCATTAGATACGATTGAGACAGAGGAAGTGGAGGCCACAGAGGAGGACTACAACCATATCTTTACTCAGAACTAGCTCAGCTTCACTTTTCTTCAGTTTATGTATGCGACATGTTTAGGCATTTTCTTTTATTGTATTTACTTTCCAGCTGAAACTCATGTACTTGTATTTAGGGAATGACCTTCTCTGGATAAATATGCCGTGGGCTTGCCACATCATCGTTTCCGTCTGTTGGGAAGCGGAGCATGAGAATTAAAATGGCTGTTAAAATGTCAATGCGTACCCCTCGAACAAACTGTTCAAGAAGCCCAATTCTATAAAAAGATTTGGGGCATTCCCGGAACTCAGCAAAACATGCCCAATGGGAGGATGGAGACAACTGGGCTCGGATATGTTCGGTCCAGGAAACGGGAGCAGATCCACAGTTGCCGTGTCGTAAACAACTCAAGTGAAGCGGAAAATGCTCTTCCAAGTAGTCGTGACGTCAAATCGGAGTGAGATCCCGCTCTGAAAATGTTAAGTCTGTCGCTGGAAGAACAAATTGACAAGTTAATAAAAGAAGCTTGTCAAACTAGCCGGGACAACCACAGTCGCGAAATGGTCATTTATGAAATGGCCAGGACGTAGCATCTCAGTCAGCAATCTGCGGAGAAAGTAAACCGTAATGCTCTTCATTTCCGGCCCGCTATACGTTCTCGCAGAAGGGGAAAACCCCGAAATGGAGGAAAAAACAGGGCCAAGAACACAAACAACGTTCGAAGACAACAAAGCGGATCCAAGACGCCGTGTAAACGAGAAAAACTCGATTGGAGCCCGTCCTTTATAAAGAAAATGGGTCGGGAATATTCTTTCCCCCAAGACAAGACAAGAAAAATATTCAACATTGTCATGAAGCACCAAATGATGACGTTTCTGGAGCCTCGACACCCCAAACAAATAAACGAGGTCTATCATCAGGATTATTGCTCCTATCACCAAGTAATAGGTCATCCCCTTGAAGACTGCTTCACCTTCAAAGACTGGGTAGAAGACCAGTATCGACAAGGCAGGTTTACATTATCCGACAGCTGGAGGGTAACCCTTCCACAAAAGCATGAGCCAAATAGGACCTATATCGTCAGGATAAGACCGGCTCAACATCGAGAATGGAAGCGAACTCGTACCCGCCATATGATAACACTCTCAAAAGGGGGAGGGCACGAGACTATGGATGACGTCTACAGGAGCTTCACGAATGAAGATGAGGACGAGGTGATCTCAGTGTTTCCACCAGCACCAAAAGTGCTGAAAGATTGGATACACACCACGGCGGACAACCTAAGAAAAATTGACTTAGGGACGAAAAATGATCCAAGGCCAACGCTTGTCAGTGAGCTACTATCTGAAAAATAGGTGGCCACGTTAAAAGACATGCTCATGCAGTATAAAGATTGTTTCACCTGGAACTACTCTGATATGTCGGGTCTAGAGCCAAAGGTGGCAGTACATAAACTGGTTATATCGCCGGATATAAAGCCAATTAAACAGGCGCCAAGGAGGATGCGACTCGAACTTGAGATGAGTATCAACACTGAAGTAGAGAAACTAATTGACTCCGGCTTCATCCAAGAAGTCCAATATCCTGACTGGATCGCTAAAATCGTCCCAGTGATGAAGAAAAATGGGATGGTTCGCATCTGCGTGGACTTTCGAGACCTCAACAAAGCTTGCCCGAAGGATGACTTCCCAGTTCCCGTTACCGAGTTTATTATCAATAACACATCTACCCATGAGGTCTTCTCCTTCATGGATGGATCTTCAGGATACAACCAAATAAAAATTCACCCTGAAGACCAGAAGCATACCGCTTTCCGAACCCCGCTGGGCATATTCTGCTATAAGGTAATGCCCTTTGGTTTGAAGAACGCTGGCGCTACCTACCAGAGGGCCATAACAAAGATCTTCGATGATCTCATCCATAAAATTGTCAAATGCTACATCGACGATCGTGTGGTAAAGAGAAAATCTCATGAGAAACATTGGGAACATCTAAAAATAGTGTTCCAACGTCTTCGGAAATATAATCTGAAGATGAATCTTCTAAAATGCGCGTTTGGAGTTTCCTCAGGAAAATTCCTAGGATTCATCATACGTCACTGGGGTATCGAAATCGATCTCTCAAAGATCAAGGCGATTATGGAAATGACCACGCCAAAAACCTTCAAACAGTTGAGATCTCTCAAAGAAAAGCTTGCTTATATCCGTTGGTTCATAGGCAACCTCTCCGGAAAATGTCGTCCCTACAGCCACTTGATGAAGAAGGGGACCCCGTCATCTGGGATCAAAAGTGCCAAAATGCACTGGACGAAATCAAGCAATACCTGCAAAATCTGCTGGTATTGACATTTCTGGTGAAGGGAAAACCCCTTATCCTATATACAACAGCCCTTGAGGGTTCTTTGGGTGCGCTATGGGCATAAGAGAATGATCAGGGAAAGGAGAGAGCTTTATACTATTTAAGTCGAGTTCTCCTGGGGCCAGAAAGAAACTATTCCCCCATTGAAAAGCATTGCCTGGCACTGATCTTCGCAATAACGAAGCACAAACATTACGCCTTGTATATAAGGTCCATCTCATATCGAAGGTAGATCCTCTCAAATATCTAATGCCAAAGGCCATACTGTCAGGAAGGCTTTCTAAATGGGCCGTCTTCCTGATGGAGTTCTCGATAACCTATCGACCCCTCAAAGCAGTGAAAGGGCAAGCCATTGCCAACTTTCTCGCAGAGCGTCCTATAACAGCCGACTCCCCCTTAAATTGCGAGTTGCCAGATGAACATACGTTAGACGCAATCAAAGAAGAAAATGATTCCCAATAGGAACACTACTTCGATGGAGCATCTTCCATGAAGCGGCGAAAGAAAAACTCTCCCATAATTAAAGCTGGCGTAGGCATTATCTTCGTGACCCCCCAAAGAGAGATATTGCGTTATGCCCTTTCCTTAACCGAGCCAAGGACTAACAACGAAGCCGAATACGAAGCTTTGATAGTAGGTCTCGAGATCGTTTTCGACATAGGAATCAAAGACCTCCTCATATATGGAGAGTCCCAGCTGATCGTTAGCTAAGTAAATGGAGATTATCAGACATGCAAGCTAGAACTGGTAAAGTATGGCGAAAGAGTGCAGCAACTGCTGACACAAATCTCTTCCTATACCCTGGAAAGCATACCGCGTGTGGAAAACAGCAAAGTGGATGCATTGGCCAAATTGGCTAAGGAATTAGCCGAAAAAGACCTCGATGACATGTGGATCATTGTGCAAAGCCGCAGGGTTCTCATGCCAACAGATATATATTCGGGAGACCTAATAGAGCCATCTGAAGGAAAAGAAATGACCAAACAAGTATCCCTTCAAATAGAGGATGTAGAAAAGGTCAAAGACTAGAGGGAAGTCTTTATAAATTACTTCAAGTCCCAACGAACGCCCGAAAATGTGTCGTCTAGACATCAACTCATGAAACGAGCTTTGTCTTTCGCCTTTGTTAATGATACTCTATATAACAGATCGTTCGACTGTCTATGGCTAGGGTGCCTGGGGCCGGAAGAAGCAAAGAAAGTCGTCCATGAAATACACGATGGACTTTGCGGCTCCCATCAAGCTGGGCCAAAGATGAAACTGAAAATAAAAAGAATGGCTTACTATTGGCCCACGATGATCCGGGACTGTCTTGAATATGCTAAGTGGTGTCACTCGTACCAAATTCATGAGGACATCATCCATCAACATCCTAATCCACTACACCCGACAATGGCTAACTGACCGTTCGAGATGTGGGGAACGGATATAATCGGCCCCATCGAACCAGCGTCCTCCAAGGGACATCGATTTATACTAGAACCAACTAACTACTTCTCTAAATGGGCAAAAGCAGTACCACTAAGGGAGGTGAAGATGGAGAATATCCTCTATTTCTTCAAAACCCATGTCATCTATCGGTTCGGTACTCCGAGACGAATAATCTCGGATAATGGGCCAGCTTATAGAATTCATAAAATAAGCCACTTCGCACAGCAGCATAAAATAGATTGGAGATACTCTTCAGTCTAAAATTATCAGGCCAACGGTCTAGCTGAAACTTTCAACAAGACCTTGACAAAGATGATAAAAAGACGGTGTCTAGAAACCAAAAAGACTGGCACGAAAGGATGCATGAAACTCTTCGGGCGTACCGAACAACGTTCAAGACGGCCATGAGTACAACACCATACGCATTGGTGTTCGGCATAGAAGTAGCGCTTTCATTGGAAATAGAACTCCTCTCTCTATGAGTAGCGGTTCGATATGAGCTGACAGATGAAGAGAATGCACATCTTAGGCTTGAGGAGCTCGATGCCCTCGACGAAACTCGCCTTATAGCACAACAAAATCTGGAGGCTTATAAGGCAAAAATGACACGGTCATACGAAAAACTGACCAGGCCGAGAACGTTCCGCCAAGGCGAACTCATGCCAGTCATCAAAAGACCAATGATCCATAATCGTACAAAATGGGGAAAGTTCGAGCCGAACTATGAAGGCCCATACATCATAAACAAAGTCTATCAAGGTGGAGCCTACCTGCTAATGGATATGCATGGCGAAAGATCCTTTCGGCTAATAAAGGACGATTCCTCAAAAAGTACTACGCCTAACGAGCCATGATTTGGGTCAATGATAGATGACGACGCTTGTGTCCGCTCGCTATCTTCTTGGGTCAGAACTCTGAAAGCAGTACCTTGTCCCCAAAATGAGAATGTTGGACCGAAACGTCCTTAAACTAACATTGGACCGAAAGATCCTTAAACTAACAATGGATCGAAACGTCCTTAAACTAACGCGTTCCTGTTCAGTCGAAAATATTACACTTTTGATATAACATTTTCCTTACTTTCTTTAAATATTTAAAGGTGTTTATTATAAATATATAACATATTTGAGTTTATCTGCAAAATACTATTTACCATATGTTTATATATTATAATTAACATTATGAAGGACAATATATGCATTTTATATTTATATAATATTTTAGTAATTAAAATATGCATGGCATATCTAATATTCTTAATCAAGTTTCTTAAAGATTTATTACCATATAAAGTGATTAAGATACTCTCTCTAATTTAATAAATAGTACTAACATTATTCATAGAGATATTGTGCAAGATTTAGCTCAGGTCAGGAGATCAATATTTTCAAGATGTCAGGATCAAAAATCTGCCAAAACCGTAGAATCAATACTGACAGAGACTCAGGAAATATTCGAAGAATCCAAGTATGGAAAAGATCCCTGTTCAAACCATAATTTTGCATTATTATATTCCCCATTCTTATTCATTTTACAAATAAACAGATGCTTTTGATCCATGTCTGCTACATACACTACTAAAATAGGGGGTTGCCCCTACGGATATTGAAACCCGTAGGGGCAGATTTATGTTGGCCCTACGGATTAAGCCGTAGGGCCAGAAGGTTGCCCTTACGGTCGAAGGCGTTCAAGAGTAAAAATATTAAATCTTAATTTGGTGTTTGCCCCTATGGAGCCGCAAGCCAAGGATCTACGGACAAATCCGTAGGGGCATCTAAATAGCGATTTAATTAAAAAGGCACAGATCGTCTAAGCTGATTATCTCTTTCTCTCTCTCTCTCTCGATCGCGCGCAAACCCAAAATCCCCAAATCTCTCCCGCCGTTCTCGTCGTCGCCACCGCCGTTCTCGTCGTCTCCACCGCCGTTCTCGTCGTCGCCACCGCCGTTCTCGTAGTCTCCACCGCCGTTCTCACCACCGTTCTTCCTCGTCGCCGTTCTCGTCGTCGCCTCCATTTCGTCGTCGCCACCGATCGATCGTCTCCTCCACCTCACAGGTTAGTAAATCTTCAATTAAACAAATTTTTGATTATTTTAGGGCTAGGGTTCATAGCTGAGGCTGGGGTTGCGGTTGGGGTTGGGGTTCGGCAGGGGTTGGGGTTGGGGTTGGGGTTGGGGTTGGGGTTAGGGTTAGGGTTCGGCTGGGGCTGGGATTAGGGTTAGGGTTTAGCTGGGGCTGGGGCTGGGGATAGGTTAGGGATGGGCTGGGCTGGGGCTGGGGCTAGGCTGGGGCTGAGGCTAGGGTGGGGTTGGGGTTGGGGTGGGGCTGGGCTGGGGCTGGGGCTGGGGTTAGGGTTAGGTTGGGGTTGGGGTTTGCTGAATTTGGCAAACCTGAGAGGAATTTCCAGCAATTTTAGCCTAGTTTGATTACTAAAATTATTGTTGATCGAGAAAATCTTGGGTCCTTCTAATCAAACATTGTTCGTTACTGTATGTCAATGAGTACTGATAAAAGAAAAAACCGATTTCAAGTGGAAATTAGGTATGTACAATGTTCTAATATAATTTGTATTTCTTGCCATCATTAAACATATAAAATTACTAATATGAAATGGAAAATAAATAAATAAATAATCAAAGCTTTGGCATGTATGTAAAATCCCTTGTTACTTTTTCTTGGTTGCCCAACTTTGAAAATTCTATCTATTAAATTAGACATATTCTAAAAAGAATGATATTGCAAGAATTTGACTTGGTGGAGAGTTGCATCATTAATAGAAATATGAAAGTGTAAGGACATTCTTTACCTTCGATAGGGTTCGGTTGGGGTGGGGCTGGGGCTAGCTAGGTCTTGGGCTTCATCACCTGATATAGCGAAATACAAAGCGTACTTCAGTACACCCGACCTCATTGAGTTTCCTATTGAAGTTCCCGGTCAAACGGCATATGCATATTTTTATTCGCCATGAAATCCCAATTATCAAGCTACCGAGGACGAAAAGCCACCTTTGTTAGTCGAGAGTCATGGTAATAGACTTGTCATTATAGATCATAGTCAATTATTTTTCCTATCATTTTCTTGATCCAGATGCTAATCAACTTGTTAATTAGTTACTGTTTTTATGACGTATTTGTCTATATTTGTTGACAGTGGCCTTTCTTTGGATGAACATGTTTTTTTGATGCATGTTTCAGTCATGTGAATTCATATGTTGCGTATAACGCTTTATGATATCAGTATCCTACATTTGTAGTTTTAATTGTTGATTGTTATAGATGAATGCCATTGCAATAATAGTTTTTGGTAGATGAATGCCATTGCAATGTAGGATGATCAGTTCTATCAATCTTGATCTCAATGGTTTAAAATCATGTTACACATACAACACGAATGCACACCAAACGTATCATTAGAGAGTAATTTAAGATGTTCAAGTTAAAACCAATATATGATACTCGATGATAATATGAAACCTTCATATTCTCATCGATACTCATATATGAAACTAAAAGCGCCACTTAGTCCCCGTCTATCGGTTAACATACGTGCGATGTTCGTCGTGACATAGAACTATACGAAGGTTGTTAAATATCGGACGGTATAGCTCGATACTAACAACCGTCGTATAGTCTATGCGACGAGAAGATTCAATCGTATGGTAACCGATAGATTTGTCCCGTGTGGACTAGTTAGGAATGTATAAAGCGAACACCTTCATTCACTTGTGTTTTCATCCGTTTCGAGATATTTCGTCGGTACCTTTCTACTGGTTCTCCGTGTACAAAGATAGATTAGATGTTCATTTCAATGTTGTTTCACAGCTTTGAAATGATTATCTATTCTATTACAGTGCACTCGGAGAACAGCGAGGAGGTGCTGCCGAAATTTACTCGAAACGGTTGAAAGCACAAGTGATGAGTGTTCGCTTTATACATTCTTAATAGGATAGAAGCCTTACCCCCGACAGCCGGAACACACAAATACAACAAGAATACACAATAAATACATCATTAGAGAGTGATTCAAGATGTTCAAGTTAAAACCAATATATGATACTCGATGATAATATGAAACCTTCATATTCTCATCGATACTCATATATGAAACTAAAAGCGCCACTTAGTCCCCGTCTATCGGTTAACATACGTGCGATGTTCGTCGTGACATAGAACTATACGAAGGTTGTTAAATATTGGACGGTATAGCTCGATACTAACAACCGTCGTATAGTCTATGCGACGAGAAGATTCAATCGTATGGTAACCGATAGATTTGTCCCGTGTGGACAAGTTAGGAATGTATAAAGCAAACACCTTCATTCACTTTTGTTTTCATCCGTTTCGAGATATTTCGTCGGTACCTTTCCGCTGGTTCTCCATGTACAAAGATAGATTAGATGTTCATTTCAACGTTGTTTCACAGCTTTGAAATGATTATCTATTCTATTACAGTGTACTCGGAGAACAGCGAGGAGGTGCTGCCGAAATTTACTAGAAACGGTTGAAAACACAAGTGATGGGTGTTCGCTCTATACATTCTTAATGGGATAGAAGCCTTACCCCCGACAGCCGGAACACACACATACAACAAGAATACACAACAAACACATCATTAGAAAGTGATTCGAGATGTTCAAGTTAAAACCAATATATGATACTCGATGATAATATGAAACTTTCATATTCTCATCGATACTCATATATGAAACTAAAAGTGTCACTTAGTCCTCGTCTATCGGTTAACATACGTGCGATAATTTATTCTTTTCAACGACAAACGCACACACAAAGCATAAACACGGATTTTCTCCTTTGTCAGTAACTATCCCGTTCTTATATTTCTCAATATAGTCAGCATAACCTACAATTTATATGTTATACAGTCTAACATGGCCCATAAGTACGTCAGAGTTAAGGACTGGATGTATGTGGATTGGCAACAACGTATGTAACCTAAGTTTGTCGCAGGAGTTGCTGCTTTCCTTGAATTTGCACGCGCACATAATAAGATCATAATAGAGAAGATTCTCTGTCCGTGCGATAGATGTTGCAATAAGTACCGGCAGAAGGTAGAATTGGCAGAGCTTCATATTGTAAAATATGGGTTTACTAGACTTTATACAACTTGGAAATATCACGGGGAAGGAGAAGAATGCAGTACTGCGGCAGAAGAAGAAGGAGAACACGATAATGCGGCAGGAGAAGAAGAATTCGGTAATGCGGCAGAAGGAGAAGACGGTAATTTATTTCCATCAGAAGAAATGGAGGATATGGTAGAGGCTGCCCTAGGTGAATCTATTCGTACCGAAGATGACATTCCTTCCGGTCAAGGACCGCGTGCGGATAAATATGAAAATTTCATGAATGATGCTAGGAAACTAATTTATGAGAATGCGAAGTATTCCACCCTCTCATGGTTCGTCCAACTTTTCCAGATTAAGTGCCTAAATGGATGGAGCAAAAAGTCATTCACAATACTTCTTTCGTTCTTGAAAGATTCTATGCCTCCGGAAAATAACGTGCCCGGCAGCTGGTACGGAGCCCAGAAGATGATGCCTGATTTGGGTCTAAAGTGCGAGAAGATTCAAGCATGTCCTAAAAGTTGCGTGTTGTACCGGAAAGAGAATTCAGATTTGAAAGAGTGTCCAACATGCAGAGAGGCCAGGTATAAGCCGAAAGATTCTGATAAGAAGCCTGATATACCTGTCAAGATAGCACGATACTTTCCCATAACACAGAGGCTACAGAGGCTATTCAGGTGCAAGAAAACAGCCGAGGCAATGATTTGGCATCACCGTGCTCCTCTAAGTGAAGATGGAAAAATGAGCCATCCAAGAGATTCACCGGCATGGAAGGATTTCGATAGGAGGCACGCAATATTCAGTAGCGATCCTCGCAATGTCCGGCTCGGACTGGCTACTGATGGCTTCTGCCCATTCAACTATATGGCTGGAAGTCATAGCACATGGCCCGTTGTAATGATAATTTATAATCTGTCGCCTTGGTTGGTTATGGACCAATCATACTTTATGATGCCTCTTCTTATCGACGGACCAAACTCACCGGAGAACAATATTGACGTCTATCTCCGACCTCTGATTGAGGAGTTGAAATCTTTGTTCATTGATGGTGTTGAGACATATGATGCAAACACAAATACAACCTTCATACTTCGTGCGGCTCTAATGTGGACAATTAATGACTTCCCTGCGTATGGAATGCTATCAGGTTGGTCCGTACATGGTCACAAAGCATGTCCTCATTGCCATGAACACACAACATCGAAATTCTTGAATTTTAGCAGGAAGGTTTGTTATTGCGGCCATTGTTCATATCATAATATTGCATTTTATATTCCCCATTCTTATGCGTTTTATAAATAAACAGGTGCTTTTGATGCATGTCTGCTACATATTACAGGATACAGGTTTTTGGAGCGAAAACAGTGAAAAAGACAAAAGATGATACAAAAGCGGGACTTTTGACCAATAAGTAGAAGGATCCTAGTCAAGCCTAGACGTAGAACAACTCACAAAGGTACAAGGCAACGCATGGTCCAAAATGTCAAAGTGAACGGTT
The DNA here is from genome assembly GCA_030015575.1 of Agapanthus africanus. Lineage (NCBI taxonomy): Eukaryota > Viridiplantae > Streptophyta > Magnoliopsida > Asparagales > Amaryllidaceae > Agapanthus > Agapanthus africanus. Next base: position 57,207,919 of record CM057349.1, on the reverse strand, counting down.
AAAAGACCATTACAAGTTTTCACTGAAGATCTGGAGAAGACCCAGAAGCCAAATGGAGAAAAGAACAACAAAAATAAAAAGCCCAAACATCAGAGAAGCAGCCCACAAAAATTGACACAGTGTTCTCACCAAAGGGCCGCGGAACTGCGGCCCTACCCCACTTATGCCGCGGTTCCGCGGCCTCCTGATGCACGTGTCGGTGCAGATTTTTGGTGGCGGTGCGTCGGTGACTTTGTTAGGATTTTTCGGGGGTATTTTTGTAATCGCACATGTGTGAATCCCGTAACCCTAAATTTCCCTGTTTCCCTATAAAATTGTAATCAAAATATTGTAATAAGGATGCCTCTTTTTGATAAATAAAATTCAGATTCAATTCAGTGGAAAGAGCATCATTCGTGTAAGTTATCTTTAATTTCTGCAGTAATTTTCTAATTTAATTCTTGCCTTAGATAAATCCTTCCCTTGCCCTAGTTTAAATCTAGTGTAGTATCTTTTAAACTGCAGTAGGTAAGTAATCTTAAAATGATGTTTTTAATAGATCCCCTACTGAGCGAGTAATTTCCATGCTTGTTAGGGTTAGGAATAAGGAAGGGATTGAGAGATGAAGATCTCTCATCTCTTTCATGCCCAATAACTTGTAATAACTAGAACTTCATGCATGCATGCATGATCCGCTCTCTACGGCACCCTACCCACGAGGTAACGGTGAAACCGTAGTATAAAGGACCGGATATGCATGTCTTCCATGAAGGTTAGAGCAAATATTAGGAAAGGACGGATAAGGATCTAGAGGAAGAAACTTCGTTTCTTCCCAATCATCCTAATCCCTTTTTCTAATAGTTGCTATAACTTCTAAAAGATTTCATTTAGGGCATTGAAAGAGGTGTGACATTAAATTTTTCCAAACTCTACCTTAGACCTAACCCTAGCAAGTTTATTAATCATCATACAACTTAGTCTTTAGATTCAGTTAAAAATCAAAACAACCATTGGAATCAGCTCGTAAGAACACTTAGGAAAATTACACATCCCTGTGGACCGACCCGTATTCACCGGCTAGCTTCATGCGACGCCGTTCTTGATTGCGGTAAATATTTTTGATCGTTAAAAACCTCTCTTAATCAAATGGCGCCGCTGCCGGGGATGGCGTAAAAATTTCCTATTTGTAATTTCGGCTTGATATAAATTTTAAAAATCATAAAAATTTGAAAATATAAAAAGTACAAAATTTTTTATCATTTTTATATGTTTGAAGGGTTATTGTTTGAATATTGCAGGAACAGCGAAGAATCTCGGATCTGGAAATTTATAGAGGGAGAAACAGAGATTGGTACATCAGAACAGAGGAGAATTGGAGAACAGGAGCTACAGAATTTTTTCCAGAAACCGAACCCACTTCCCGACCGTGAAACCGCGGCCGTAAGCGTCCCAAACCGCGGTTCCGCGGTGGACACGTGGCCTCTTTGCGCAAAATCAGCTCTGTTTGTTTTCTAATCCCCTTCTCTGTCAACCTACATATATCTTTTTGCAAAATTTTCTGCAGGATTTCTTTGCGCTAAAAATTCTTCTTCCCCCTTCTAAATAACAGATTTTCTGCAGGTTTCTTTGCGCCATGCTAAAAAAAATTTGATTGCAAGTGAATTTACTGTTTTTGCATATTTCAATCGGACTTTAAGGGGCTATTGACCAAACTCAGATTGGGTGGGGATTTCATTACCCTTCCCAGGACCCCAGAAATCACTTTAAAGAATTTGCATAGACCACTCTTAAATTAAAAAAATATTAGACTCAGCCCTAAGGACGTCGCGCTCATTAGGACAGAGGACTAGTATAGGCATCAGCCGTTTATCCTAACCTGAGTTTGCGGTGCCTAGGCAAGTGTGTCAAAGGTTAGTGGTTTTTAATTAGGCCCACTACCGTGGTTCCTTCCCACTTACCTGGCACTTACCTAGCCGCAATTGGCGGTGAAGAGACGGTTTGAGGTCCTATCTAGCCCTTTGGAACAGTTAGGAGCTGTCTAGCTGACCTAGGTGACCCTAGATCTGGGCCTGATTGTGCATGTGTGGTTGATCGCATTTGTGTCAAAAGTCTCTTTTCAAAAATCTTTTTGCAAAAATCACACACAAAAAAAAGGGAAAATCTTTTCAAAACTTGCAACTTGTCGCTAAAGAAAACTTGCACCTCACTTACACCACTTCCTTTCATTGACGTTATCTTACCTCCACATTCTGTCTTTCATTTTTTTCTGACTACACTACCCCTTTAGTGTATGTCACTTTGGACTAGGGACACTAACGCCCGATTAGTCCGTGTTTCGTTGGTACCGATCGACGAACCCTTCGACACTGAAGTCGACATTCCGTCCACTTTCTTACCTCCACCTTCAAATTCTTCCTCCGAAAGCATGTCGGGATTCAACCCCAACAATACCTTACCGACGGGAATGATTCCACCTCTGTTAGGTGCGAATAACCCGAATCAACCGCCTGTTGAAGCGCCCGCATGAGTCGCGCTCCAGGATCTCTTCTACCCAGTCCGCACTTCTTTACCTACCTGTCTTTCACCCCCACTGGCATATGGGGACAATTTTGAAATAAAATCACATTTCATCAATATGCTGCCAAAATTTCACGGTTTGGAATCAGAAGATGCGTATATTTTTATTAATAAATTCCAAAACGTTTGCGCTATGATGAAAACGACCCAATTAAGTGATGACGCTATAAGGCTAAGGGTCATTCCTTTCACCTTATGTGACTTAGCCGAAAAGTGGCTATACAGCACAGCATCACATTCAATTAGAAATTGGGACGAGTTTGTGAAAGCTTTTCTTAAAAAGTTCTATCCTCATCACAAAACTGCTAGAATCCGCAATGAAATTATACAATTTTCACAGTTTCCTTCCGAACCATTTTGTAAGTGTTTTGAGAGATTTAAAGACCTACTCTTCAATGCCCTCATCATGGGATCGAAAGTTGGCAACTTTGCCAAACATTATACGAGGGATTGAACTCGGCAACGAAGCAGTTGCTAGAAACCATCTGCCAAGGTCACTTTCTCTCCAAATCTAGTGAGGAAGCGTGGCAGTTTCTGTTAGTTATATGTATGCCCTAGAGGCCATTACTGTACATAGGATGTATATTGTAGTGGATGCTGGGACATATATAGGGAGGACTTTCTTGCTCGACATGATAGTATGCTATCTGGTTGCTCTTCACCTTAACGTGTATACTGATTGTCTCTTTGTTACATGTTGGTAAAGCCCTTAGGATGTGTACTTGACTACCTGGACTATGATGCGGATCATACTTGTGGGGACAAGGTAGTCTATAAGTACATCCTTCAAAGTCCCTAGTCGTGGGTGTATCGAGATGGGGCATCGATACACCAGAGAAGACTAGCGTATACCTTCTCGACCCATACAGATGGGCGATGGATGATCCCATATCCATTGGTGTTTGACATCAGAGATGATATACAGGTGCTCAGTAGAGACTAGGTACACTGGACGGACTCGCCGAGAACTCCCAGATGGTATTATACCTCACGTCAGATGGCAGTTCTCTGGTGACACTGGTACAGAGTAGTCTGTTGACCCGAGATCGTCATAGAGTCTTGTGTGGTTCCCACTGTGCTTTGATTTCCATCTTACCACGTCCAAGAGGGCGTGCAAAATGGTGGTTTTTGGGTACAGTCCCGAGTCACATGGAGGCAATGAGCGATAGGAGGGGATTCGTCTCTCCCGGTATAGGGGGTTGATGTTGCGCTGTGTTCGATTGGCTATAACAGGAAATCCCTGGCCAGGGTTGCTGAGATTTACTGGTAAGTGTTACCAGTAGTTTCTCGAATTGTTATAGACCTCATATCGACACGACTTATCGAGCTATTGGGGTCTGACGTTTACCACCCCTAGGCGAGATATGCGACATATCAGACGATCAGACCGGACTGTACGGTAGTGTTACTGGTTGGATTCACTGGAGTGTGAGTGGGCTTGCTCGTCGATCTTCAGATCGCTCAATACCCGGGTGGCCGTTACGTTTAGCAGACCGCTTGCGGCTTGTGGGTGCTTGATATGATCATCACCTGCTGCCGGCGTATTGACGAGTCTTTAGAGTCCTACACAGAGGTTTCCTGGCTCAAGCGAAACGAAATAGGAGCGCATATGAGATATGTGCGGGACCGAGAATAATGCGTGTATGTGATACCGTATTTCATTCTCGCGATGAATGTATCGGAAGGTTGTATGCGATATAACCTAGTTATCGAATCATGGATTGATTCGATAAGCCGATACATTGGATATTAGTCGGTTATATGTGATATGACCGGATCGTTAAATCAAGTGTTGATTTAATGATTTAATGCATAATTATGTATTTGATATATTACATTGCATTAACTAGTATCGGTTCACTTTAAGATGGATTTTCTCACTCGGATGTGCGCATTACATATGCGATATGATTTTGTGCACTTGATTGTATCATGTTTGATGATACATGTTTACTTGGTTAAGTGCAAAGAATTAAACCATGGTTAAAAGAATGGTTAGGGTTTCATTTCCTTTATTTATTCATTTATTTGTTTGTTTATTCTTTTTGGAAAAGAAGAGAAAAGAATGGTTGCTAGTTTTGTTGTTTAGTTGAAACTTCATGAAACTTTGACCTAGTCCACCATTCTTGTCTCTTGCTTAACCCTAACCATCATATCTAACCATGGTCCATTCTCTACACTAAACCAAGGTTAGTATTATGATAAGTATTCATTTTCCTTTTTATTTTAATAACTTATCATAATTCTTTCTTCATCTTCTTCTTCTTCATTTCAAGAAAAAGCTTGAAAGCTTTAATGGCAAAGTGAGAAAAAGAGTGAGAAATCCAATTCTAAAGTCTACCCACTTCCTATTTCTTCATCCTCTACCTCTTGCCAAGTAGTAGAGTGTGTTTTCTTCACAAGTTTCTTGACTTGGTGAAGTCGGAGCTTGATTTAGCGATGCCTCGACGTAGATCATCTTCGGCATGGACATCGACGACCTAGCTCGCCATTTCTCCGACGAAGCCGACGCTAGAGCCCGGGAATTCTTTTGGACAGCGAGGGGACTTCGTTGCGGAGCTATGGAGGTGGAGCACCGGATCTACAAAGGTTGTATTTCCGTTATCTCATAGTTTAGTTGTAAACTAGCTCGCTTTTTCGCCTAGATTTCTAGCCATCGATCCGTAGTTTAGGGTTTCTCGGCACCGTAAATTTTGAAATTGGCATGGTTGATGCCTTGTGAAACCTCATTAGGGTGCCTAGGAAACCTACAGTTTCTTGAGGACCTTAGTGAACAAACAATTCAGTGGGAGAGCACCAAGACCACATCATCTTCTTCTACTGGTCAATCTAGGGCAAGCATACATCAAGTAGAGATGTCGATTGCTATGAAGGCCGAGATGGCCGCTCTTACGAAAAAGCTAGAAGCGATTGAGACCAAAATCTCATCTCCTTCTCCTGCCCCTGGTATGCCTCCACGAACTGTTTGTGCTTGTTGTTCGAATCCATCACATCTTACCGAAGAGTGTCCTTACAATGCATCTACTCAAGGACAGGATCAAGTCAATGCTGCCTTTCAGCAACGACAAAGAAACGATCCGTACTCTTCGACATACAATCCGGGGTGGAGGAGTCACTCAAATTTCGCTTGGAACCAAAATCAACAATTCCAAGGAAATAACAATTTCTAAAGGCCTCCTTCTCCACAACAACAACAAGCACCTCCACAAACTCAATTTCAACAGCCTTTCCAACAGCAACCTTACCTTAATCAAGTGAACAATTTTGTGCCTAACACTACTTACCCGCCAAACAATTTTGTTCAACCTAATAATGACAAGATTAGCTCGCTCGAAAGAAGTCTGGAGGCGTTCCTAAAGCAATCTACGCAATCTACAGCAAGATTAGAGACTTCTATTCAATCTTTGATGCAAAACAGTGCCTCACACGATCAAAGCATAAAATCTATTGAGGCACAAATTGCACAACTCAATGCAGCATTGAGCGAGCGAGAAAAAGGAAAGCTCCCATCTCAACCACTGCCAAATCCCGGTCACGCACATGCTGCATATCAACAGCAAACTCATAACGTAAACGCTGTGACCACGTTGAGATCGGGAAAAATGTTGCAAAACAATGTGGGTATTCACGATGACACCCCTGCCGGTGGTTCTTCTTCACCTTCTTCTTCTTCGTTAGAGCCTGTTCTCCATCATTCACAAGGCTCTAATCCTTCTAGCTCGAACGGACCCACTTCTCACAACACGAACACATCTACACGGGGTTCCGTTCCAACTCAACAATCTGATCAGCAAAAATTGGACTCAACAACATTTCAAAATGCTCCTTTTCCAAACAGGTTGAGATCCAATAAACCAACTACACAAATGGAGAAGATTATTGAGCTGTTCAAACAGGTTAGCATAAATATCCCTCTTTTGGATGCAATCCAACAAGTTCCTTCATATGCAAAAATCTTAAAGGACTTATGGAACAAAAAGAGGAAGTCATAAGTACCAAAGAAAGTTTTTGTGGCTAATGCTATTAGCGATGCTCTTGTCAATTCTTTACCCCAAAAGCAAAAGGACCCCGGTTGTCCTTCTATTTCGATAACAATTGGGGACAAGAACATCAATAAAGCACTACTAGATCTTGGTGCAAGTGTCAATTTGCTACCTTATTCTGTGTACGAGCAATTAGGTATTGGAGAGCTTAAGCCCACTCACTGTACTCTCCAAATGGTTGATCGATCAATCACCCATCCAAGGGGTGAGCTAGAGGATGTGTTAATCAAAGTTGGGGAGTTCATATTCCCAGTTGATTTTATTATTATGGACACACAACCTGTTGCTAACTCACGGAACCAAATTCCGGTGATCCTCGGTCGACCATTTTTGGCCACTTCCAATGCCGTAATAAACTGTCGCAATGGCTCCATGACTCTATCCTTCGGGAAGACGTCTAGTGAGTTCAATATTTACAAGTTAGGAAGTCTGTCCCCCGTGCCTAATACTAGTACACGAGATGTTTGCTCTATTTACGAAATCACGCAGGAGGACTGCGAGTTTGAAAGATTCTTGTTTGATGAGAACAGTTTTGACGCCACTAGTGCGTCCTTCCTTAAGCCTACCACAGTTGACACAACCGATATTGATTATGAATGTTTCACTTTTTCGGATGATGAAGACTCACAGCCCGAATATGAGTCTTTTGAATTTTCGGATGAGTTAGTTGGACCATCCGAATCGGTTGTTTGCAGTGATTTCGAACCTGTGTTAGAGTCCTTTGAGTTCGAGGTAGATTCCGCAATGATTCTTTCGCCTCCGAAACTCGAACTTATGTCCTTGCCGTCTCACCTTAAATATGCTAACATAGGTGAGAATGAGACCTTTCCCATTATAATATCAGCCTCTCTAGCCTTTGAGCAAGAGAACGCTATTTTAAAGGTCTTACAAGATAGGCGGCAAGTTTTCGGTTGGACTATGGCGGACATCGAGGAGATTAGTTCCCTCATAATTGAATATCATATGCATATGATGGATGATTCCAAGTCAATAACGGATCCACAGAAACATCTTAGGGATATTGTGGTTAGTCAACCTCCTCCTTTAGAAGTTGAACCACCCCCATTTCTTTTAATAAGCCACGAGAATGCCAATATTCCATTGATTGCTGATCATTCCCATTCTCGTCTTGATTCATCACCACCTCCTATCTATTCACTTCCACACTTTTCATACCACCACTTCTATTTTCCCCAATTCTTTTTGGATCGGTACAACATATTCTCCCACCAACCGATACTCTTTACAGATAAATGTTTCGACTGGTTGGTGTTGATATTTGGTGTATGCAAAGTTTACCAGTAATGTCTAACATTGTTTAAATGAAGTTTGGGGGGGGGGCTTTCTGTATATATTTTTGTTTTTCTTTTAAAAATAAAATAAAAATTATAAATAAATAAACAGGCGAGTGCCGACATTCTCGACCCTCTTGGTGTAGTATGACAGTGAGGACACTGTCAAGTTTAAGTTTGTGGGTATGCTCGGTAAGCCTTCTTTCCTTCGCATTCATTTGTACATTTCCATACTTATTTTTAAAACACAAAAAAAATTGAAAATTTCAAAAATTATAAAAAGTATTGTATTCAATTTTGGCCATATTTAACTTGAGTTTAACAATTAGGTTAACTGGTTACGAACAACTAGATCTTAGACTTAGTAAATTGAAAACCCTAAAAATAACCTTCTTTAAAGATTAACGGTAGAAAGTATACGTCTTTGTAGTTTATTTAGAACTAGGCAAATTTTGAGTTCACTTTTTGGGCTAAATTGAAATAAAGGAAAAATATTGATATTCTTATTAGAGTATAAGTTTGAAAAATAATTCCTAGCTTAAGTCTATATTCTGAAAATGTATACCCTACAAATTGCACAATCACGCACCTTGAAACTTGGAATAGTAGAAGAGACCTTGAAATGCTCTTGTCTAAAGTCCTTAGTACGAAGAAAATAAAAAAAATATGAATAAAGAAAAAATGAACACTGGTCTTTGTGATTACTTAAGGCTGCAAAAATAGAAAAAATATTTAGCGAGGGTGCTTCATCACCTAGTGCCTTAGACCAACTGGTTTGGGAGTCACTGCTAAAAGCCTTGGGTGTTGCATGACTAGGAATTACGCTTTAAAGTGCAACAACATCTTGTAATCGGTCGTTGATACCTTAAGAAGTATTAACGGTCGCATGAAGGATGTGTAAGAAAAATTCACCAATTAATAAGTGCTTTGGACAACGGACAAGGGTATGATTGCTTGATTTGAATTTCCAAGTGTAGGGGTGATTTATACACACACGTGGGGATATATGATTAGAGTTGAGATAAAAGAAAGGAATGAAGAATAGAACTTGTATCTTTAGTAGAGTTGATAGAAAAATTCCTAAGTGGAGATGGAACCCTAAAAGGAAAACTTAAGAAATGCTGAAAGCTGAGTGATTCTATGGAACATATATAATCTTAAGTTAGATGATAAGGAAGTGTGAAGAATATGGGTGGATAATTTACGGGTCGACGATAATAGAATTCCTTGTTAGAAAACCTAATTGGAAAATTAAAGTTAATGAGCCAAATTGATAGGATTTTGTGGGTAGTATCCTCTGAAAACCCTCATGAGACAGCACTCCTCCTACTAGGGACACCTAGAGGTTTAACGGCTTGTTGCACGAGCTCAGTGCAATCGCGATTCCCTGCGAAAGTGCGGTTAGGTTTTATCGAGAATAAAATAATAAGTTTGCTCGAGGACGAGCAAAAGATAAGTTTGGGGGTATTTGTTCATATCATAATATTGCATTTTATATTCCCCATTCTTATGCGTTTTATAAATAAACAGGTGCTTTTGACGCATGTCTGCTACATATTACAGGATACAGGTTTTTGGAGCGAAAACAGTGAAAAAGACAAAAGATGATACAAAAGCGGGACTTTTGACTAATAAGTAGAAGGATCCAAGTCAAGCCTAGACGTAGAACAACTCACAAAGGTACAAGGCAACGCATGGTCCAAAATGTCAAAGTGAACGGTTAAAAGACCATTACAAGTTTTCACTGAAGATCTGGAGAAGACCCAGAAGCCAAATGGAGAAAAGAACTACAAAAATAAAAAGCCCAAACATCAGAGAAGTAGCCCACAAAAATTGATATAGTGTTCTCACCAAAGGGCCGCGGAACCGCGGCCCTACCCCCACTTATGCCGCGGTTCCGCGGCCTCCTGATGCACGTGTCGGTGCAGATTTTTGGTGGCGGTGCGTCGGTGACTTTGTTAGGATTTTTCGGGGGTATTTTTGTAATCGCACATGTGCGAATCCCGTAACCCTAAATTTCCCTGTTTCCCTATAAAATTGTAATCAAAATATTGTAATAAGGATGCCTCTTTTGAAAAATAAAATTCAGATTCAATTCAGTGGAAAGAGCATCATTCGTGTAAGTTATCTTTTATTTTCTGCAGTAATTTTCTAATTTATTTCTTGCCTTAGATAAATCCTTCCCTTGCCCTAGTTTAAATCTAGTGTAGTATCTTTTAAAGTGCACTAGGTAAGTAATCTTAAAATGATGTTTTTAATAGATTCCCTAATGAGCCAGTAATTTCCTCTCTTGTTAGGGTTAGGAATAAGGAAGGGATTGAGAGATGAAGATCTCTCATCTCTTTCATGCCCAATAACTTGTAATAACTAGAACTTCATGCATGCATGCATGATCCGCTCCCTACGGCATCCGACCCACGAGATAACGGTGAAACGTATTATAAAGGACCGGACATGCATGTCTTCCATGAAGGTTAGAGCAAATATTAGGAAAGGACGGATAAGGATCTAGAGGAAGAAACTTCGTTTCTTCCCAATCATCCTAATCCCTTTTTCTAATAGTTGCTATAACTTCTAAAAGATTTCATTTAGGGCATTGAAAAAGGTGTGACATTAAATCTTTCCAAACTCTACCTTAGACCTAACCCTAGCAAGTTTATTAATCATCATACAACTTAGTCTTTAGATTCACTTAAAAATCAAAACAACCATTGGAATCAGCTCGTAAGAACACTTAGGAAAATTACACATCCCCGTGGACCGACCCGTATTCACCGGCTAGCTTCATGCGACGCCGTTCTTGATTGCGGCAAATATTTTTGATCGTTAAAAACCTCTCTTAATCAGCCATCGGCGTTTCCTGCCTCCAGACTACCCCTATAGGTTAGACACGGTTCACTTTGATGGTCATCAAAGGCTTCTTGGACCTCCATCCCCATTGTCCGGAGAGGACGTGACTGCTAAATGGGATGGTTACAATAATGTGACCTTCGGGATGGATCCGACGAAACAGGTCAAACCACCATTTTGGAATAAGTTAAGCATTTTCTTCGAGCTTCCGTACTAGTCTACAAATTTTGTGTGTCATTGTCTGGACGTCATGCATATAGAGAAGGGAGTATCAGAACACATACTTAACTTGCTTCTTTGTAAAGACGGGAAATCGAAAGACAACCTGAATGCTCGGATGGATCTACAAGAGTGGGGAATAAGAAGTGAATTGCACCCTAGACCGGTAGAGGGTAAACCGGACAAGTTTATACTTCCCAATGCCGCTTATCATATGTCACAACCGGAGAAGAAAAGATTCCTACAGGTGTTGCATGATTTGAAAGTTCCCACAGGTTTCTCAGGATCATTCAGCAAGAAAATAAAAATTATGAAGGGTAAGATCGATGGGCTGAAAAGTCATGATCACCATGTTATCGTGGAGCACCTTCTTCCATTAGCCCTCAGGACTTCTCTCCTCGAATCTATTGGTCTAGTAATCAACGACCTATGTTGTTTTTTCAGGGAGTTGTGTGCTAAAACACTGGAGGTTCTGACACTGGATAAACTAGAAAATTCTATTGCGTTGATACTTTGCAACTTTGAGCGTATTTTCCTACCGTCATTCTTTAATATCATAATACACTTGACGGTTCATCTTGCAACTGAGGCGAAGTTAGCCGGATCGGTACAATATCGATGGATGTATCCCGTCGAGAGGTACGTGTAATTTTTCGTTTCGTGCAATTTATAAATTTATTGTTATCCTGTATGCCCGTATTTATTTATTCAACATATTTTCATTAGGTACCTCTACACTCTTAAGAAGTATATACGCAATAAAAAGCGACCAGAGGGTTCTATCATGCAAGGTTATCTTCTTGATGAAGCAACCATATTTTGTTCCCGCTATCTGGACGAGAACATTGAGACAAGACTTAACCGGCTACGAAGAATTCAAGACGGGCCATATGGTAAAGCAGAGTATAAGAGGGTAGACACTATGTTTATCAACAAGATATACCGGTTTATCTTGCTTAATTACGCATGTCTTGAACAAATTAGAGAGTAAGTTTTTTTGGATTAATTGTTATATCTGTGTTTGTGTGTGTATGAAATGATATAATATTAATGTCATCATTATTTGTCGAAAACAGAATTCATTTTAACGAGGTACGTGAGGGGCATCTTGATTGGAACGAAGAACGATTGGAAAAATATCATCAGGATAATTTTTGTGATTGGGTCACAGATCATGTAAGTTATTCGAATAACATTTTATTGCTATCATTTTTAATCTAAACTTGTATCGTTATGTATTTGTCGTAAAATTTGTTTTGTTAGATCCACGATCCGAACTTGTCTGCATAATTTGAGAGTGATTCAAGATGTTTAGCTCAATTTCCTAGTATGGAGGTTGCATATTACAAAGAATTTGGTGTCCTTGGATACAAATTCGAAGTTAAGGACATAGAAACATCTAGAACCACTCAGAATAGTGGGATTGCGACGGTAGGATCGGACGGTGTGATTTATTATGGGTACTTAAATTGTATACTCGACATCCACTATCCCGGACGATCAGAGCCCTTTTATATATTCCAGTGTACTTGGTACGATACGCGAACCGATACGGACAAGTGGAGAAGCAATCTTGGGACTTGGAAAGATGAATATGGATTGACCAGTGTGAACACACTTCGATTTTACGGTCAGGAAGATCCGTTTATCTTTCCGAACCAAGCGTTTCAAGTATACTACTCACAGTGTTTGAAGCATCCGGGATGGAGTGTTGTATGCCAATGGAAACCCAGAGATGTCTACGATGTCCCAGAATTCGAGGACAGCGATGAGGACGAAGAAGAGAGATGGCTTAAAGTGCTCCGACCGTCTGTTTCGAAGGACGGGTTGTCTTCGACCGATCATTAAGTTACGTGGGTTAGAAATGACATCGACGATGAAATCTAAGTAGATATGTATAATGCGCCCATGAAACGAAAAAAGTTATCAGTAATGTTATATTATTACTTCACATTTTATGCTCTATACATATATAATCAATACTTTTAATGATTGTTTAATGCGTCCACGAACCGTTTATCTAGATTTGATGACGATGTCGGGAGCAGCGAGAGGCGGCAGGAGCTCCAGCCGCGGCAAAGGCAGAGGCAGAGCGGTTCTGCCGCCCGGAGAGCTGCGTAGGGAGCTTCAGAGGGCCGGTCTTGCACCCAGATCGGAGACCCCTTTGGATGCCTCCTTCCATGTGGATTTTGCCACACCTTCAGGTATACTGCACGCATATCCATTTTGAATGTAATATTACAGATATTCATGCCTGTTTATGTCAAAATTACTTATATTGTCAATGTTTGATTGTCTAGTTGTTAGTGATGCGTCCACATCTGGGACAGAGGCCACTCCCGCTCCTCCAGGTATGTTTATATATCATATAGTGCATGTATATTGATTTAGAATGCTATATCATAAATATACACACATTACTTTTGCTCTTACTTAGCAATTTTTATTATTGTCTAGCTGTAAGTGGTGACACCACCGCACCTGCGGGTATGTTTATATATCCTATAGTGCATGCATATTGATTTAGAAAGTTATATTATTGATCTACACATTCTTTTTGCAATTACTTATATAATCTATTTTTAATTGTCTAATTATTGGTGGTGCATCCACATCTTCCGCAGGGGCCACTCCTGTCGCTTCCATACCCTCCGCATCGTCTGCAGGTTAATATGAATAAATATAAAATATTTATTCATTTTACATATGCTCTATAGAATAAATATGAACTTCATGGAAATTTAGCGTCAATGTTTATTTTCTAGTTAGAGGGGATGCGTCCGCATCCGGGACCCCGGTTGTTCCTTACAGGAGGAACTATCGTCCCGCTCGTGCTGCTGTCCGGGCCCAGGCTCGTGCGATAGTCACCGGAGGTATATATCACACTTCAATTTTCGTTTAAACTTGATTTCTTAATACAACTTTGTCTTAATATTGATTGTCTTGATATTTCGTGCAGACGCAGGGCCTCCCCATCCCCAGAGGGGGACTCGAGGCCCGAATCAGTCCCATAGGCTGAGGCCTGACAGAGCTAGGGGGGAGACAGCATTCCCCCTCTTTTTTACCCTTGACTATCGCTATACCGGTCCTCATGTCGAAAGGTTCGGCCGGTGTATGGGGGACGAGAGCCGACTCGTGAAGAACTATCCACTTCACGTTGAGTGGGGCGAGCAGCACCGGCGCTCATTCGCCCTCTTCTTTGATCAGACTCGGGTACGTATTAATATATATTTTCATTTGATTTATCCAATATATTTATTATTAACACTTGCAATCTAATAACAATGTTTTTTTTTGTATTTTCAGTCGGATTACGATTTTCAGCCTGTACCCGACCCTGATCACCCTGGGAGGGTGCTCGACCTTCATACTCTGTACAATGGCCTGATGAAGAACATGCAGACCAAGGTCCGATACAACAGGAATGAGCTGAAGGCCAACTGCTACTCCCTGTGGATGGCGACCCCCGAGGCAGAGAGAGCGGCCCTCCTATCTACTCCGGCGTTTGCGAGAGTCGACGTAGAGACATGGCCTCTATTGTGCGAATATTTCGACTCCCAACGCAAACAGGTATGTATTTTAAATGTAATTCATTGTTTAGAATATAATTTATTTTTTGTGTTCCTTAATTAGAAAACTAAATGTTAATGCGTTGTGCAGAAACAGACGCTCAGAATACAGAGAACAGGAAGTCGGCGAAGAGGGGTCGCCCCACTTACACAGGTGGCTCGAGAAATATTACTCGAGCCATGGAGTTATCGGTAAATTACAATAGACCGACCTTTGTGATATTCTGCAATATTAAGAGTTATTTTCTAATATTTCTAATATTAAGAGTTATTTTCTAATATTGCAGACAGCTCAGACCGTGGCGCAAGGTGGTACACCGAGCGTGTTGTCCTCATATCTTGCCGTCCACGGCACCTCGACAGATCCCGCCACGGGCGAGCTTCGATATCCCGACGTCGCTACCTAAGAGTATTGCGTAAATGTTAATATTTATTCTACCCATATTTGAAATTTTAGTTTTGGAAGGTTCAAATTTAAATTTTATACTTATACTTTACTGCTTAATGTGGGTGTAGGAGCGGGTGGTTGAGCAGGCCGAGGCCTCGGGGATCGATTTTACCGGACAGAACGATCCGAGGCTGCTGACCCCAGTCCTGGACGCCGCACACGGAGGGCACCACGGAGGTTGGGAGAGAGGCCGGGGACTGGGCCCTAGCAGGGCCCATATGAGGTTGGACTCCACCCCGGCGGTTACTTCCTCCGTCTCCAGTGAGCGACGTTTCCAGCAGGAACTGGAGAGCTTGAGGGCCACCGTTCAGGAGTTGAAGGAGATGCTGCTATGTATACTACTTTATAGTAAAATATCATGTCATATTAAAGATATCAACATATCCATAATTAGTACGTAGCCTGAGCTTATTTGGTTGTATACTTAGGTTTGATTAATCATACATACATATTTAATTAAAATAAACAACGGTTTTCCAAACTAGATATCCAAATGGGGTTTCGAAATAACTTGATAATGATACGAATTCGAATAATACACAGTTCTTACACGCTTATTACACACGTTAGGTCCAGACGCGACAGGGTATATCGGCCGAGCCTCCACATGCATCTCCTTCGGCTGCGGCTCCGCAAGCCACTACATCGGCTGCGGTTTCGCAAACAGCTCCTATAGCTCCACCGCCCGCTCAGACCCCCGCAGCCGCGGCTCCGCAAGCTGCTATCTCAACGGCGGCTGCGCAGACCACATCGCCAGCTCTACAGGCCGCTCAGACTCCCGCACGCGCCGAATTGCATGGTTTATTGACCGAGGAGCAGGCGTGCCAGATTCTAGCGTTTATCAGAGGTGGAGCTGGACCGAGCTAAGGTAGCTTTTTGATTCTTATTTTTTGAAACATGTATTTATTTATATGATACATATTGTACTACATTTTGAAATGATATTGATATTGATATTGGTTTATATTTATATCATATTTAGTTTTTTGGTTTCTTTTGTATATTATATGCGTGAGATGTGATTATGAATACTGCGATATATGTTGTATGATGATTAATTTTATATTTGATTGATGTATATATTATTGTGCACAGGGCGAGAAAAAATCATGCAGCCCTTTTTTAAAAAAAAAACAGATAATATGTACCTACGGATTAATTCGTAGGTACATATGTTGCCCCTACGGATTAAACCGTAGGGGCAAAATATCAGCATTAACTGATATTTTCCCCCCTGATCTCAGTATCAGGGGGTTGGGAGTGCCCCTACGGATATATCCGTAGGGGCAAACAAAAGTCCCTACGGAGTTATCCGTAGGGGCAAAATATCAGGATTTCTGATATTTGGCCCCTACGGATATGTACCTACGCATGTATCCGTAGGGGCTATGACATAGACCTACGGATTCATCCGTAGGTACAAGTAATATATTTTAAAAAACCGTAAATAAAATAATGTTTTTGCTCCTACGGCCTACTCCGTAGGGGATAACGGACTTACAATGAAATCCGTAGGGGCAGGTTTTTGTCCGTAGGGGCAAGTTCAGGGCTTCAACTTGCACCTACGGCGTTTGCACCTATAGGTTATTTTCTTGCCCCAACGGACATATCCGTAGGGGCAGTGGTTTTCCCCTACGGGTTAATCCGTAGGGGCAACCCCTATTTGTAGTAGTGATAGTTGCAGGTTACAGGTTCTCGGAACAAAACAGTGAAAATGATGAAAAGACGATACAAAAGTGAGACTACGACCAACAAATGGAAGAATCTTGATCATGCCTACAGTTTGAAGAATAAACGAAGATCAATGGACAATTTCACAAAGCACAAAGACAGCGCAAGGTTCAAGATTTCGACACGAAGCAGAGGGTAAAAGTCCACGACATTATGTATTGTGGAAATCTGGAAGAGAACTAGAATACAATCTGAGAAACCGAGTGAAGAAACAAGAAGCCAAATGCAACCAGAAAAACACCAGAAGATTTCAGCCACCAAGCCCTCTATATGGCCGTGGATCCGCGGCCAAACATGGCTTTTGGCCGCAGTTCCGCGGCCATGACAAGCCCATGTCGGTGAAAATTCTTGGCGGTGTGGCGGTGCGTTGACTAGTCTTCTTTAGGGTAAAATTGTAAATGCAGATCTGAATCGAATGTAACCCTAAGATTTCTATGATCTATAAATAGAAACCCTAAGCCTCTTTTTGGGTGCTTCTTTTGAGATGCCTCTTTTAATTTCTAGATCTTAGATTTTCAATTCCATGTAATCTGTCAAAGAGTGCATCAATAAAGAAGTAAGTTTTTTTATCTTGAATTTCTTTTCTTCCTTAGTTATAAATTTTTTATCTGCCTTAGTTATAAATTTCTTATCTGCCGTAGTTATTAAATAAAAACCATAAAAATGAACTCGTTTATCAATTCCCTAATGAGTGAGTAGTTCCTCACTTGTTAGGGTTAGGTTTGGAGAAGGATTGAGAGATGAAAATCTCTCACCCCTTTCTTGCCCGTTATACATTTTAAATATGACTCTATGCATACATACACACACCGCTCACTACGGCACCCGATCCCACGAGGTAGCGGTGATACCATAGTTAAAAACCGGGTGTGTATGTTTTCCATAGAGGTTTGGGTAAGAGTTAAGAAAGGACGGACAAGGACCTAGAGGAAGAAACCTAGTTTCTTCTCGATCGTGCTAATCCCGTTTGTTAATTATCACCTTAACACCTAAATAGTTCTTAATTAGGGCAAACAATGCGGTGAGAATAATTGATTTTCCAAACTAACCTAATCTTAACCCTAGCAAGCATTCTTAGATTTTATCTCATTCTTAGATTTTAAAATAAAACCTAAAATCTTTTGGATTTAACTCGTTAAAACACAAAGAATAGGAATCCATCTCCCTGTGGACCGACCCGTACTCAACCGGCTAGCTACCAAGCGACACCGTTATTGATTGCGGTTAATTCTTTGATCACAAAACGCGTAAGCGCGCTAAATCTTGTATCAATCAAATGGCGCCGTTGCCGGGGATGGCGTTGTTATTTTCTTTTTGTAATTTCGGGTTAATCTAAAATCATAAAATTCATGAAAAACTGAAAATTTTGAAAATATAATTTTTTTTATCATCTTGTTATTTTTTGAAGGGTGTTTCGTTTGAATTGACGAACGGATTCAGATCTGGAAAAATCCAGAGATCGAAATAGAAAACAGAAGATCTGAACAACAGAGGAATACCATAACAGAGCAACGGAAGAGTTTTTGGGATCTGAAGCGCCACGTCAACCGCGGAACCGCCGCGTTTACCCACCTTTGACCGTGGATCCGCCACGGGTTGCTGACGTCAGCAGCCCGAAATCCCTCTGTAAGCTTCTTTTCTTCTTCTTCTGAACCCCCTGATATCTTCTCTGTAAAAATTTCTTGCAGGATTCTTTGCGCAAAAATTTCTCCCCTTCTCCAATAACTTGATCTTGTGCAGGATTCTTTGCGCTGCGCTAAAAAATTTGTTTGCAAGTGTTTGATTGTGTTTACTGCTTTGCATATCTAAATTGACTTTAAGGGGCTTGAACACCAATCCAGATTGGGTGGGGATTTCATTACCCTTCCCAGGACCCCAAAAATCACATAAAAGCATATTGCATTGACCATCAAGTTAATTAAAAAAGATTAGATTCAGCCCTAAGGACTTCGCGCTCAATAAGACAAAGAAATAGTTGTAGGCATCGACCGTTGATCCTAACCTGACTTTGTGGTGCCTAGGCTAGACGGGTAGGAAAAGGTAACTTTAAAAGGCCCGTCTCATGGTGATTCGTGAGCGGATCCCTCCTTTTTCTATTTGTGCTTACCTGGCCACAATTGGCGGTGAAGAGGCGGTTTAAGGTCTTCACATCTTGCCCTTTGGAACAGTTAGGAGCTGTCTAGCTGACCTAGGTGACGCTAGATCTAGGCTTGATTTTGCATTTGTGATTGATTGAACGTGTGTTTAAGCCTTTTATTGAAAATCTTTTTGCAAAAAGCTCCTTATAAAAAAAACACAAAACAGAAATTTTTTTATAAAAACTTCCCACTTGTCGCTAAGAAATCCATTGCACCCCACTTGCACCCACATTCTTTGTCTTTTCCTTTCTTACATCATGGGTACCCCACCTCACAAAACTCTTGCCGAACTTTGGTACCCTCATCCAAACATTGCTTCCTACGCGAATTGTTTTGGTCGAATTACGGACGACCCCTCCATGCCCAAAATTTCTTTGAAAGATTGAATAGAAGCATCTAGGAGAAACAGTTCGACTCGGCAATCCACTTTGTATCAACCATTTCAACCTTCACCACCTTCTTACGTTGATACTCCTTTTTCGAGTCCTGTTGTAACTCCGAAACCCATGTCTATTGCTGAACATATTGAACAAGCTCGTAACCGATCTTTCACTCCTTTCAACACTTCCAGTTCTTGGGATCAAAACGTCCATTCACATTTTTATCCAAATGTTGATCCTACTCCTGTCCAACCATTCAATTCCTACCAGTCCTACCTAACTTTCACACCTTCCCTAGACATTGCTTCTACACAGCCATTTAGGAGTTTCCAGAATCCAAACAATTTTGAACTTTTTACTGAAACCCCTTCACAACCCATGTCTAGTCTGGAACAATCGTTGGAAGCTTATATTGTAGCGACAAACCAACAAATGAGGAATTTGGATGCGTCTATTGCCGCCCTTATGCAACCTAGTGACCCGGTAGCTAGTTTCCAATTAGCTCCAAAAATTCCAATGTATGATGAGGTGGTTGGACAGAGTGAGAATTTGAGTGGTGAGAGTGATTTCTACACACTTCCAAATCAAACCTACCCTTCTTCAATTGAATCCCACAACTCCGGTTTTCAAACAAGTGTCCCAAATGATTCACCAGTTAAAGATAAAACGTGTAATGAGCTGTGCGACTTTGTAGTGTTTGATTTACCTGATTGTGAAGAGCCCTTTTCAAGTAAACCCAAACCTAATCCTTTTGAACTTTACACCTCCAATCTAGAACCTGAATTGATAAATATCCATGCTTTTGATGAGGTGTCCGAAAAAATTGATTTTCACTTGATTGAGGATATTGACGCAGGGAATATTTTGGATGATGAACCCGCAGATTTGACTGAATTTTTCTCTCCAATTCATCATCCTGAGTCATTAAATGTTTCTCCCGAACTTCATATGCGTCTTGATTTTGGTGATAATTGCATGGATGAGATAACTTTTGAGGAGAATTATGAGGATAGTACTGAGGAGAGTATTGAGGATAGTATTGAGGATGAACCAGTTTTGTTTGATGAGTCGGATTTTCCAATTCATCCTCCTGAACCTTTAACTGTTATACTTCCTAAATCACCCCCCTTCATCCTTTCCATCGTTCCGACCATGCAAGAAATCACGCAGGAGGACTGTGAGCTTGAAAAATTTCTGTTCGATCACAGCAGTTTTGATGCCACTTGTGCGTTCCTCCTTGAATCTGACACAGTTTGCACAACCGATATTGATTACGAGTGTTTCACTTTTTCGAACGATTTTAAAGACTCATTACCCGAGTTTGAGTCCTTTGAATTTTCGGATGAGTCAGTTGAACCATCCGAATCGGTTGCTTACAATGATTTCGAAGCATTGATGGAATCTTTCGAGTTCGAGACAGTTTCACCAATTTTACCTTCAATTGTTTCACCTCTGAAACTCGAACTCAAGCTAAGTCATTTCGAACCATTGATGGAATCCATCGTTTCGACCGCGCAAGAATCTGTCACGCTTCCATTTTCAATAGCTGGTTTACCAAGTTCAACGTACCCATGTTTTCTCGCGAATCTTGAGGGATTTGACCCCATTTCTTGACGGGTTGATAGATTAGCACAATTGCTTTTAACACATCGGTCATCACAATTTGTGCTAATTTATTCACTAAATTTACACTCTCAAGTTCGTACTATATTTCTTTCTCTCTTCCGCCATTTTTCTCCTAATATACCGAGACCATATTCCACCTTTCTTCCCATACGGTCTCGTTTGTTTCTCATTTCTTTTCTCTACACTCCATTCTTTCACCAACCACACCATTATAACGATAAAAATTTTGAATGTTTTGTGCTAACTTTTGGCCTATGTAAGGCCTTGTATAGCTTGATACTGTGTTTTTCTCCTCCCTAACTCTAAACTTTAACGTTTAAACATTGGAAACACTGTTTCACTTAAGTTTGGGGGGGACCTTTTTGTATATATATATTTTTTTGTTTTTCTGTTAACAATAAAAAAAATAAAGAGGGGAATACCGACAATTTTGACCCTCTTGGTGTAGCCTGACAGTGAGGACACTGTCAAGTTTAAGTTTGGGGGTGTGCTCGGTAAGTTTTCTTCCTTCGCATTCATATGTATATTTTTGCATTTGCATGCTTATTTTAAAACCCATAAAAATTGAAAATTTTTAAATTATAAAAATTGAAGTATTCAATTTTCGCCATAATTGACTTAAGTTTAACAAGACGGTTAACTAGCTAGGAAAAACTAGATCCTAGACTTAGTGAATTTAAAACCCTAAAAATAACCCTTCTTAAAATTTAACGATAGAAAAATATATGTCTTTATAGTTTACTTAGAAATAGGCAAATTTTGAGTTTACTTCTTGGGCTATGTCAAAATAAGGAAAGAGTATTGATATTTTTATTAAAGTATAAATCTGAAAAAATAATTCCTAACCTTAAGTCTAAATTCTGAAAATATATCCTCTACAACTTGCACAAACACGAATCTTGAAACTTGGAATAGTAGAAGAGACCTTGGAATGCTCTTGTCTAAAGTCCTTAGTATAAAGGGAAATAAAATAAAAATACAAGTGTGAATAAAGAGATAAAAAAATGAACACTGGTTTTTTTAATTACTTAAGGCTGCATAAATAGAAAAAAAAATTTAGTGAGGGTGCTTTATCACCTAGTTCCTTAGACCAACTGGTTTGGGAGTCACTGCTAAAGCATTAGGTGTTACAAGATTAGGAATTACGCTTTAATGTGCAAACACATTTTGTAATCGGTCGTTGGTACCTCAAGAAGTATTAACGGTCGCATGAAGGATGTGTGAGCAAATTTCATCTAAAAATTCACCAATTAAGAAGTACTTTGGATGATGGACAAGAGTATAATAGCTTGATTTGAATTTACAAGTGTAGGGGTGATATATACACACACGTAGGGGTATGTGATTGGGGTTTAGATGAGAGATATGAATGAAATATAGGACTTATATCTTTAGTAGAGATGATAGAAATTCCTAAGTTGAGATGGAACCTTAGAAGGAAAACTTAAAAGATGCTAAAAGCTAAGTAAAATTACAAGAACATATATAATCTTAAGTTAAATGATATGGAAGCGTGAAAAATACGGGTTGATAATTTTTGAGTTGAAGATAATAGAATTTCTTGTTAGAAAACCGAATTGGAGGATAAAAGTCAATAGGCCAAATTGATAGGATTTTGTGGGTAGTATCCGTTGAAAACCCTCAGGAGACAACACTCCTCCTACTAGGGACACCTAGAGGTTTAACGTCTTGTTGCACGAGCTCAGTGCAATCGCGTTTCCCTGCGAAAGTGAGGCTAGATCTTTTTCGAGAATAAAACTAGTTTTGCTCGAAGACGAGCAAAAGATAAGTTTGGGGATATTTGTTCATATCATAATTTTGCATTATTATATTCCCCATTCTTATTCATTTTATAAATAAATAGATGCTTTTGATTCATGTCTGCTACATAGTTGCAGGTTACAGGTTCTCGGAACAAAACGGTGAAAATGATGAAAAGACGATACAAAAGTGAGACTATGGCCAACAAATGGAAGAATCTTGATCATGCCTACAGTTTGAAGAATAAAGGAAGATCAATGGACAATTTCACAAAGCACAAAGGCAGCGCAAGGTTCAAGACTTCGACACGAAGCAAAGGGTAAAAGTCCACGACATTATGCACTGTGGAAATCTGGAAGAGAACTAGAAGACAATCTGAGAAACCAAGTAAAGAAGCAAGAAGCCAAATGCAACCAGAAAAGCACCAGAAGATTTCAGCCACCAAGCCCTCTATATGGCCGTGGATCCGCGGCCAAACATGGCTTTTGGCCGCGGTTCCGGGGCCATGACAAGCCCATGTCAGTGAAAATTCTTGGCGGTGTGGCGGTGCGTTAACTAGTCTACTTTAGGGTAAAATTGTAAATGCAGATGTGAATCGAATGTAGCCCTAGGGTTTCTATGATCTATAAATAGAAACCCTAAGTCTCTTTTTGGGTGCTTCTTTTGAGATGCCACTTTTAATTTCTAGATCTTAGATTTTCAATTCCATGTAATCTGTCAAAGAGTGCATCAATAAAGAAGTAAGTTTTTTTATCTTGAATTTCTTTTCTGCCGTAGTTATAAATTTTTTATCTGCCGTAGTTATAAATTTCTTATCTGCCGTAGTTATTAAATAAAAACCATAAAAATGAACTCGTTTATCAATTCCCTAATGAGTGAATAGTTCCTCACTTGTTAGGGTTAGGTTTGGGGAAGGTTTGAGAGATGAAAATCTCTCATCCCTTTCTTGCCAGTTATACATTTTAAATAGGACTCTATGCATACATACACACACCGCTCACTACGGCACCCTATCCCACGAGGTAGCGGTGATACCATAGTTAAAGACCGGTTGTGTATGTTTTCCATAGAGGTTAGGGTAAGAGTTAAGAAAGGACAGACAAGGACCTAGAGGAAGAAACCTAGTTTCTTCCCGTTCGTGCTAATCCCCTTTGTTAATTTTTACCTTAACACCTAAATAGTTCTTAATTAGGGCAAAGAAAGCGGTGAGAATAATTGATTTTCCAAACTAACCTAATCTTAACCCTAGCAAGCATTCTTATATTTTATCTCATTATTAGATTTTAAAATAAAACCCAAAATCTTTTGGATTTAACTCGTTAAAACACAAAGAATAAGAATCCATCTCCCTGTGGACCGACCCGTACTCAACCGGCTAGCTACCAAGTGACACCGTTATTGATTGTGGTTAATTCTTTGATCACAAAATGCGTAAGCGCACAAAATCTCGTATCAATCAATCTCCATGTGTCAACAAGAGGCCACATAAGAAAATCCAAACCCTAACTCCTCTATAGTGCGGTGCTTCCGCGGCTAATGTGACATAAATGTAGTGGATCCACGGCCAATTGGTTGCTGTAGGATCTGTGATTTTGGAAATTGGATATTTATGGTATATCTAAACCTATGAGATCTAAGGTTTATGCTTTGAGGGCTATATAAAAGACCAAGGGTTAAACTTAGAATTCATCACCTTTACACTAAGCAAATCACCATCAAAGAACAAGAGATCCACGACAGGTCCATGATTCGACGTGATAGGACGACGTGAAAATCGACGGAGCATCTACTTCCTACGAGGCAGAGATCGAGAGCAACTTCTTCCTCTTGTATTCTAAATTCGTATGATTTGTACTTGTGAAGTTGATTAATAAAGGTAGATCATTTTGTTTAATTATTTATTTTCTGTATTTTTACTTTCTGCATTTTAATTATGATCTCATTCTCTATCCTTTCTTCTTCTTCTCACAACATGCATGAGTAATTCCAAGCTTGCGAGGGTTCGTAGGATTAGGGTAGAACAATAGATGAGAAAATATTTTAACTTCTTTTACATCTTATAAAATTTATAAACTTTAGCAAAAGAATCGTTAACATCCTTATCGGGCGCGCTACCAATTTATTGATAGTCTCGGCCGTGATTTGAGATTAGATTAACAATTTTTTTGTTAAGGGCTAGACATGAATAGAGATCAATGAAGGGACAAGGGCCAATAGTATAGAAACCCTAGTTTCTTCCAAGAACCCTAATTCTCATTCATCACTATCAATCTAGTTTTAAATCTATCAAAACATAAAAGGAGTCATCTTTATTAGTCATCCATCAACTACTAAATCCTATGAACCCTACGAGCATTTTCCTTATAAAATCTATATCCGTATTTAAAATAGATCTTACAACTATTCTCCCTCTTTTCAATCAATCCGTCTAAAGTAAGATAAAGGTTCCACGTTTCCCTAAGGACGACCCATACTCATCTCGGCTAGCTACACGCGACACCGTTATTGATTGCGGTTACTACTAAAACACTTTGTCACGATCAATCAGTTCCCCCTGAAAAAACGGGAATGTTGGGCCGGAACGTCTTTAAACTAGCATTTCGTCCCAAAATATGGCGATAAAGGACCGTCATGTCCTTAAAATAACACGTTTATTCCTACAGTGAATCCCCATATCGACTACCGTATACAATCCACTGGCGTAAAAAATTCATAACTCTCCCAGGACCCACGTGGTAGTCCTTTGAAAGAGATCGGGGCCTACAGCTAATGGTGCGTTACCTTACGGGCCACCTAAAAAAAAGGTATGTCCACAAGCGAAATGGGCATGGATGAAAACCCGAAAGGGTGCCGTGAGTAAAAACAGTAGGACTACCAGTGAGCTAGTGAAAACCCGAAAGGGCACGGACTCGTTAAAAAAAACCTGCGTGAGATCCTTACGACTCACAAAAGAGAAACACACTTAGAAATCCAAACGATTTTAAGGAGAAAATACACTTACGAGTTCTTTACGACTCGTAAGGAGAATGCCCTCTATGAGACCCTCACGGCTCCTAGAATTCAAAAGTCATAGGTTACAGGGATCTAAACCTGTTCTTATGCTGTCATATCCCCTAAGTTGCCCTACAAGTAGTCCAATATTGACTCTTGTATACAATCCACGGGCATAAATAAACAATTCTCCACCAAGTTCCACCAATGAAGAGAAATATCCCCATGTGGAGAACTCCACTTGTAAGTCCTCTCAACTTATAAGGAGAAAACACTCTTGTAAGATCCTTACAACTTACGAAGGAAAGTACCACTTAGGAATACCCACGATTCCTAAGAAGAAAATACACTTATGAGATCCTCACGACCCGTAGGGAGAAATACTTTTATGAGATCCTTATATCTCATAAAGTCAAAAGCCTTAATTGATAAGATCCTAACCCTGTTTGCTAAGCCACCTTTGTCCAAATTAATAAAGGAAAATGATGATTCGCTACTGGCAATATTCCAGTTGTAGCAATACTGATGCAAAAATTGGTATCAGGACCCAAGTCCTCGACTCGCAACAAAATCAGCAAGTAAAATAAAAAGGGGCCGAAATATTTGGGCAACTCGCAATTAAAAAAAATAGCGAGTAAAAATAAAAAATGAAATAGCCGAAATGATTGGGCACAGCGAAAAATATCCAAAATGATTGGGTAATCGCGATTTTCGCGATATAAAAAGATGAAATGATAGAGCATCGCGGGAAAAAAATGAAATGAAAATGAAATTTTTTTTCCTACCCTGCAAGTATGTCCATATTGACTCTTATATACAATCCATCAGCACAAATAAAAGAAAGGGAACCATATTTTACCATCATGCTTCGTCAAAAGGAGCTCCAATTCTCAACAGTATATATACAACCTAGAGACTATCCCGACGTTCCTTCTCATTCCAGTAGAATGCAAATGCAATGTCATCGTCCAAAAAAAGGACCCAAGGGTCAAAACAAAAATGGAGTAAAGGCAAAATCCTAGATCCATCTCGGCGTTCTTTCTCAATGCAGACTCGAAGTCAACAAAGTCCTAAGGGTCAAATTAAAAAGGAGTAATGGCAAAATCCTAGCTCCATCTCGACATTCCTTCTCAACGCAGACTCGACGTCAACAAAGACCCAATGGTCAAATAAAAAGGAGTAATGGCAAAATCCTAGCTCCAGCTCGACGTGCTTCTCATGCCAACAGGATGCAGACGCAACGTCAACAAAGACCCAAGGGTCAAATAAAAATGGAGTAATGGCGAAATCCTAGCTCCAAGTCTTGATGGTTCATATACAACCTAGAGATTATCTCGGCGTTCCCCCTCATTTCAGCAGGATGCGGACGCAACTATTAAATGAAATTGGAGCAATGGCATATCCTTAGCTCCAGATCTCGATTGCAATACATACAGCATAAAGATCACCAAGATGTTTTCCTGACTTTAGCAAAGAATCGGCGTGACATCGTTAAAGCAAAAAAAAATAAATGATGGCATATTCCTAACTTCGGGTCTTGACGGCAACTCATATAAAGCCTAAAAGACCATTGGAGATCATCCCACCCCAGAAGGGTGCGGTTATGACTCATCGGGGCTCCAAATTGGGCCTAACCTTAAGAAAAAGCGTCATGGCAAATTCCTAACGCTTGCTCTTCTGACGGTAATATGATCTAAGGAGATTATTTGAAGACGTCTTGTCCAGCCCCCAAAGAGATCAGAGACACGAAAGTCGCAGGGCTACTCGAACAGCGTCTTAAAGACGGCATATCAGGGAATACATCAACCAATGCGACAGTACCATGGGCTAAAATCCTAATACCACAAACCTAACTGTCCCCTGTCGTAAAGAATGGGGGTTATCTACATACAACGTTAGGACAAGTTTGCATGTAAATCCGAGGGAGGTAAACTAAACAAACTCTGAAATGGGTACATAAACTAGAGACTTCGAAACGAGTGAATAAACTACAAACTCCAAAACGAGTACATAAACTAGAGACTCCAAAACGAGTGAATAAACTACAAACTCTGAAATGAGTACTTAAACTACAAACTCCGAAATAGGTGAATAAACTGCAAACTCCGAAAATGAGTGAATAAGCTACAAACTCTAAAATGAGTATATAAACTAGAGACTCCGAAATGAGTGAGTAAACTAGAAACTCCGAAACGAGTGAATAAACTATAAACTCCAAAATCAGTACATAAACTACTTCGCGCCGAATCAAGACAATCAAGAAAAGAAAAGTGCAGATATGAAAGAAAAAAGAGGGGCTTATCATTCATACTTTAGAAAAGATAACATAGTGATGATAAGAACGACTAGAAAACGCTACTACATCATCTGAGGTCTACAACGGCAATAAACTGAACTCCAGACATGGATTCTCAAACTCAAAAGCAAGTTTGAGCAAAGAACGTTCAGCCTCATCAACCATCTTTTTGTGCATCTTCTCTCGGATGCAAGCGTTAAGGCCGCTACTGAAGTCCTCCACCTTCTGGTATGCTGATACTATTACCTTTTGTTGAAAACATGGTGCAAGATGGCGGCAAGATTTTGTCGCCGTTTCTTCGAGATCAACCCCATTAGATACACAGAATGCACCTTGTCTTCAGCATCATCGAGCGCTTGGAGCGGCATATCCTTAAGGCGCCCAGGTACAGCTTCCCAAATCGAGTCAACGACAATCTTCAAAATGGCAGAACAGCGGGTGAGCAATCGACCGTTATAATTGTCGAAGCGACGCATCATCTCATCGCATTGAGTATCAGTGTATTCCTAGCCTTGCAAGCGACCTTGTATGCGGATTTATTCGTAAGAGAAAATCTTCTCAATGTCGTATAGATGACCAGCCATAGTGCCTGAAAAGAAACCCAGTAGAAAGTTAGCAATAAAAACAAAATGCTAGCCCCACAAAATCAATGTGATGGTTCATCAATGATGAGACATGTGCCCATTGCGAGAATCCAAAAGGATTCTCATTTAATGAATAGTGCTCCATAAACAGTGGAGTTAAAAAATTCCAATATTCCCCCAAAGGCGGGCTCTTTAAAACAAACAACATATTCAAATCTGTGGAAAAAAAAGAAGAGATTAAAATGCCAAAAATTTTAGAAAAGGAAAAAAACACCCAAGAACAGTACAGGGAATAACATTCCCAAAGTTCTTAAGATCCAAATCAGAGCTAAGCTCTCCAAAAAAATGGAATTAAATTCCCCTAAACAGAGGATTAAATCCCAGAACAATCCCCATGTTAAATTTTTTTTTTGGGTTGATTGATGAAATTAAATTCCAGGAAAAGAGGTCAAGATTGACAGCAGGGTAAAACCCTAAGAAGGAGAATCAAAGATTCTCAATTCTTGGATGAGGACATCAAGATCCATGATCTATAAAAAAAAAAGAAGGTTTTTTTAGATCTCCAAGAGATCGATTCAAAAAATAAGAAGAGCCAAGCTCTGTCAAATCTGATAATTAATTTAAAATACAAAACTAAAAAAAAATACTCAAAAGGGATTAAGAGCTGAACTATGTTCATAGTTCTAATCAAGAAATTTGGCAGAGTATACTCTGTTCAAAAGAGTTCTGGGAGACAGAGATCTAAGCTTTAGGAAATAAGAATTAAATTCTCAAAAGGAAGAAAAGTTCAAGAAAGAAGATGAATATATAGCAGTTATCTCAAGGGCTTAAGGCCTTATTTATAAAATGGGGGGAACGGTTCAACTTCCTAGGTGATCCAACGGTGGTAAAAGTGACACCGTTGCACTCACGTGTAAGCCACGTGAGAACAACGGTGGGGGGGTATTTGTTCCCCTGATAATTAAACATAACAAAAGAGCTAAGCTCTGTTAAATTCTAATGAAGCAGCGCCTCACGTGCTCCCCAGGAGAGCGCCAACGCCAAGCTCTTATAGGATTAAATCCTATGGTGGCGCCGCACGTGAAGTTCACGTGGGCGCCAATGTGCAAAGCACAGGAGGGACTACCATATATAAGAATTAAATTCTTATGTGGCGCTTACGTGCACAACACGTGAGCGCCGGTGCCTAAATTAAAAACAAGTAGAATTAAATTCTACGTGGGGGATATTTTACTAAAATCTGGGATATTCTATATTAAACAGAGCTGTTGGATTAAAGATCCAGTGGTGATGATAAATCATCAAATGATAGAATTAAATTCTATTAGGAAAAAATATCTCCCTAGTTTTTCTAAGTGAGAGATATTCTCGGTTGGATCAAACATCCAATAATAAAATTAAATTCTATTTTGCGAATATATTTCCCCAATCTTTCTAAACAAAGAAAAATTGTTCTCTGTAAAAATAGAGAGCCATTAGATTAAAATCCAATGGTGATTAAAAATCACCGTTTAATAGAATAAAATTATATATATGGGAAAATATTTTTCGAATGTTGTTAAAAACAATAAAATATATTCTGTGAAACAGAAAATCACTGGATCAAAAATCCAACGGTGGATAAAATCCCCCAAGTTAATTTTGAGACCAATTAAATCAATTTGTATCTCTCAAATAAGAGATTTTCTCAAAATAATTAACTTGCCTCTACTATATAAAAAAGCCAAGACTTCAATTCTCAAGATAGTCACAGAGACGCACATATAGAGGATTGACCCCATAAGTTTCTCCAAAAAAAGAAAACAGAGAATTTAATTCTCAAAAGAAGAAGAATTTTTAATCTCTCTCCTTTCAAACTCTAGGTAAAGAAAAACATAGAGATCGAAACATCTCTTTTACCTATATATGGGTTTAACTCTTCTTAAAAAACTTAGTTCTTTTTCTGGATCTAAGATCCACAAGACAAGTCTCCCGCAAGTTGAGAATTTAATTCTCATCGGGAAGATCTTGTTCTTGAGAATCAAAGATTAAAGGGAGAACATGGAAAAGATGGAGTCTATAATACTCCAGGAACTTAGTTCCTTCAAATCAAGAACTTAGTTCTTTAATAAGCTCGATCCCAGATCCTCAAAATAAAGATCTTGGTGATCATTAATGGTCAAAATGTCATTAACAGAGATTAAATCTCTAAAAGAAAAAAAGAACTAAGCTTTTCATGCATGTGAGCACCCAAAAAGATCCCTCCCTGGCAGAAAGCTAGCGCCTTACGTGTTTCCCACATGGACGCCCAAAGAAGAAGACCAGCGCCTCACATGAAATACATGTGAGCGGTGGGCAAAAGTGCTTATGCAGCCAAAACGGATGAGTGCTTAGCATTGATTGGGCAGCACCCAACGCCTCACGTGAAATACACGTGGGCACCCAAAAAAATAAATGAGACAGTGCCTCACGTGCTCTACACGTGGGCACCATACAAAAGTGTTAGCACTTCATATACGGCCAAAACGGCTAAGTGCTTAGCACTTATTATGCAACGCCCATGTCTGAGCGTCTTACAAGATACACATGTGAGCACCAGAGCTCCAAACAAGTGCTTAGCACTTCTGCATAAAAGAAAAAAGGGGATTGAGCAAATAGAACCCAAATAAGTGCTTAGCACTTTTGAATAAAAGACTGAGCAGACCAAGCCCAAATTGGCTAAGTCCCTTTGGAGTTAATTGCAACTGAGCCAAAAATCTTTGTTGTTGGATCTTAAACTAAAATTTGATGATTCTTAAATGTTTCTAAGTTAATCTTAGTCTCAAATAAGGCTAACGATTCTTAGATGATCTACCATGATCTTTTCCCTCAAATATGGGATTTGGCTCAAGAGTACATCTTTCCACACCTCTGATATATATCGTTGTAATTCCTCAACGTCTTCAGAGAGGTGGTGGGTCCCGAAAAACAACAACTCCTTTCTCATCCCAACTTGATGTAAAATTTCAACAAGGCAAGGAATGATACATCCTATATTGATTCACTTCCAAATTGACGTACACACCTTAAATCGGATCGCACCCTGTTCATACGATAATTTTGCATTATTATATTCCCCATTCCTATGCATTTTACAAATAAACAGGTGCTTTTGACCCATGAATGCTACATAGTTGCAGGTTACAGATTCTCGGGATAAAAACAATGAAAAAGACATAAGACGATACAAAAGTGAGATTACGACCAATAAATGGTGGAATCTTGATCGTGCCCACATCTTGAGGAACATTGAAGATCAATTAACAAGTTCACAAAGAACAAAAGTAGCGCAAGGTTCAAGACTCCGTCATGAAGCAACGATAAAAGTCCGCTACAATTACTCACTGTGGAGATCTAGAAGAGAACCAAAAGATATTCAGAAGAAACAACTGTAGAAATAAGAAGTAAATGTGCAACAGAACAAACCCAGGAAAAATCAGACAACATGCCCCCCACTTGGCCGCGGAACCGCGGCCAAACCTGGCTTATGGCCGCGGTTTCGCGGCCGTGTATGACACGTGTCAGCGCAAATTCTGGAGTCGCTGGCGGTGCGTTGACTAGGTCTTTTTCTTAGGGGTATTTTTGTAAAAGCAGATATGATGCGATTGTAACCTAGGGTTTCTATAAATCTATAAATAGAACCCTAAAAACCTGATTTAGGTTATGCCTCTTTTCATTTCATAAATTCAGATCTGTAATTCCTGTGTTGATGTTTGGAGAGAGCCATCAATAAAGTAAGATTTCTATTTCATTGCCTTAGTTTACTTTTAATTATTTGCCTTAATTAGATAGTTAGAATGTCATTCAATTCCCTAATGAGCGAGTAGTCTCCTCGCTTGTTAGGGTTAGCTTTAGGGAAAGGCTTGAGAGATGAAATCTCTCACCCCTTTCTTGTCCCATCACACATAATAATTAGGACTCCATGCATACATACACATACTATTCCCTGCGACACCTTACCCCTCGAGGTAGCAGTGATACCGCAGTATAAAGGACCGGTTGTATATGTTTTCCATGGATATTAATGTAAGAATTAAGAAAGGAAGGACAAGAACCTAGAGGAAGAAACATCGTTTCTACCCGATGGTACTAATCCCCTTTATTAATTGTTACCATAACACATAGTAGATCTAATTTAGCGTTTTGAAAGAGGTGGGAAATCTTTACATTTCCAAACTTAACCTAAACCTAACCCTAGCAAGATTCTAGTCTTAGTATAAATCAATTTAGGTTTTAGAGATAATCCATTCACAACGTTTGGAATTAACTCGTTTGAGCAAATTAGAAAAGACACAACATCCCTGTGGACCGACCCGTACTCATCGGCTAGCTACCAAGCGACGCCGTTCTTGATTGCGGTTAATAAATATTTTTGACTCGTCTTTCGAAAGCGCAAGCATGCTAAATCTCTACAATCAAATGGCGCAGTTGCCGGGGATGGCGTGTTATTTTCTTTTTGCAATTTCGGGTTAATATAAAATTAAAAAAAATCATAAAAACTGAAAAATTAAAAAATATAAAAATTTATCATCTTTTTATTTTGTGAAGGGTATTTTTGTTTGAATTTTGCAGGATCTACAATCGAGTTCGGATCTGGAAAAATCCAGAAATCAAAACAGAAAACATAAATCTGAACAGCAGAGGATTTCAACAACAGAACAACAGAACAAATCTGGAGAACTGAACCGATCAACCCACCGTGCTACTGCCGCCAGATCCTACTTCCCGCCGCAGAAACGCGGTCTGCTGACGTCATCAGTTGACAAAAATCCCTCGGTTTGTTTTCTTTCTCTCTCCTCTGCAACCTCAAATATCTTCTCTGTAGATTTTCCTGCAGGATTCTTTGTGCTTAAAAAAAATCTCTCCCCCTTCCAATAATTGATCTTGTGCAGGATTCTTTGCGCCGTGCTTAAAAAAAATTGATTGCAAGTGGTTGTTTACTGTTTTGCATATTTAATCTGATTTTAAGGGGTTTGAGACCAATCCAGATTGGGTGGGGATTTCATCACCCTTCCTAGGACCCCAGAAATCACATAAGGCATATGCATTGACCATTTTTTAATTAAAAAATACTAGACTCAGCCCTAAGTACGTCGCGCTCAATAGGACAGAGGACTAGTTGTAGGCATCGGCCGTTGATCCTAATCTGACTTTGCGGTGTCTAGGCAAGTGTGTCTAAGGCGAGTGGTTACTTAATTAGGGCCACTACTTGTAGTGGAGAGCCTCCCACTCACCTGGCACTTATCTGGCCGCAATTGGCGGTGAAGATGCGGTTTGAGGTCCTATTTCTAGCCCTTTGGAACAGTTAGGAGCTGTCTAGCTGACCTAGGTGACCCTAGATCTAGGCCTGATTGTGCATTTGTGGTTGATTGAAAGTGTGTCAAAGGCCTTTATCGAAAATCTTTTTTTGCAAAAAGTTCCAAAAAAAAAAGAAAAAAGAAAAAAGAATTTTTTTTTATAAAAACTTGCAACTTGTCGCTTAAAATCCGTGCACCCCACCACTACCCACTTTCTTCTCATTGACATTTTCTTACCCCCACATTCTATTTTTCATCTTTTTGACTACACTACCTCTCTAGTGTATGTTCGTTTGGACTAGGGACACTAGCGCCCGATTAGTCCGTGTTTCGTTGGTACCGACCGACGAAGCTTTCGACTCCGAAGTCGAAATTCCTTCCACTTCCTTACCTCCACCTTCAAATTCTTCTTCCGAAGGTATGTCGGGATATAATTCTAACAACACCTTACCCATGGGACTGATTCCACCTCCGTTAGGTGCGAATAACCCGCAACACCCGCCTGTTGAAGCGCCCCAACGAATCGCGCTCCAGGATCTCTTCTACTCTGTCCGCACCGCCTTACCTACCTGTCTTTCACTCCCACAGGAAAATAGGGACAATTTTGAGATAAAACCCCACTTCATCAATATGCTGCCAAAATTTCACGGACTGGAATCCGAAGATGCCTACATCTTCATAAACAAATTCCAAAACGTTTGTGCAATGATGAAAACAACCCAATTATCAGAAGATACTATAAGGCTAAGGGTCATTCCTTTCACCTTATGTGACTTAACCAAGAAGCGGTTATACAGCACAGCATCACATTCAATTAAAAATTGGGACGAGTTTGTTAAAGCTTTTCTTAAAAAGATTTATCCTCATCAGAAGACCGTGAGAATTCGCAATGAGATTATACAATTTTCCCAGCTTCCTTCCTAACCATTTTGGAAGTGTTTTGAAAGATTCAAAGACCTACTTGTTCAATGCTCTCACCATGGGATCGAAAATTGGCAACTTTGCCAAACATTATACGAGGGATTGAACCCTGCAACGAAGCAGTTGCTAGAAACCATTTGTCAAGGTCACTTTCTAACCAAATCTAGTGAGGAAGCGTGGCAGTTTCTCGAGAATCTTGCTGAACAAACACTTCAGTGGGAAAGCACCAACACCACCTCATCTTCTTCTATTGGTCAATCTAGGGCATGCATATATCAATTAGATATGTCGATTGCTATGAAGGCCGAGATGGCCGCACTTACGAAAAAGCTAGAAGCCATTGAGACCAAAATCTCATCGCCTTCTCCTGCCCCTGCTTTACCCCCACGAACTGTTTGTGCTTGTTGTTCGGATCCATCACACCTTACCGAAGAGTGTCCTTACAATCCACCTGTTCAAGGACAAGATCAAGTCAATGCTGACATTCAGCAATGACAAAGAAATGATCCTTACTCTTCGACCTATAATCCGGGTTGGAGGAGTCACCCAAATTTTGCTTGGAATCAAAATCAACAATTCCAAGGAAACAACAACTTTCAAAGGCCTCCTCCTCCACAACAACAAGCACCCCAACAAACTCAATACCAGTAACCTTTCCAACCACAACCTTATCCAAATCAAACGAACAATTTTGTGCCTAACAACTTTTACCCTCAAAACAATTTTGTTCAACCAAATGATGATAAGGTTATCTCGCTAGAAAAAAGTCTAGATGCGTTTCTCAAACAATCTACACAATCCGCAGCAAGGTTGGAGACTTCCATCCAGTCTTTGGTGCATAACAATACTTCACACGATCAAAGCATCAAATCTATTGAGGCACAAATTGCACAACTAACTGTTGCGTTGAGCGAGAGAGAAAAGGGAAAGCTTCCATCTCAACCATTGCCAAATCTCGTTCACACACACAACGCACATGTCGCATATGAATATCAAAATCATAATGTAAATGCGGTGACCACGTTGAAATCTGGAAGAGTGTTGCAAAATAACGTGGGTATTAGTGATGACACCCCCGCCGGTGGTTCTTCTTCTTCTTCATCTTCTTCCTTTCCATCCTCTTCTTCTTCACCTTCACCTTCTTTGCTAGAGCCTATTCTTCATTCTTCAAAAGGCTCTTCTTCTTCTAATCCGAACGGACCCACTACTCACTTCATGAACACACCTACACTGGGATCCGTTCCAACTCCACATTATACTCCACAGAAATTGGACTCAACAGATTTTCAAAATGCTCCATTTCCAAATAGGTTGAGTTCCAATAAACCAACTTCATAAATGGAGAAGATTGTGGAGTTATTTAAACAGGTTAGCATAAAAATAACTCTCTTGGATGCAATCCAACAAGTCCCTTCGTACGCGAAAATCCTAAAGGGCTTATGCTCCTCGAAGAGAAAGTCTCAAATACCCAAGAAAGTGCTAGTGGCTAGTGCAGTGAGCAATGCTATTAACCAACCTCAACCCTTACCCCAAAAACGAAAGGACCCTGGCTGTCCTACAATTTCAATAACAATTGGGGATAAGAACATCAATCGAGCACTTTAGATCTTGGGTCTAGTGTTAACCTGCTTCCCTACTCCGTGTACGAGCAATTAGGGGTTGGAGAGTTGAAACCCACTCGTTGTACTCTCCAAATGGCTGATCGATCAATCACCCATCCTAGGGGTGAGTTAGAGGATGTGTTGATCAAAGTAGGGGATTTCATATTCCCCGTTGATTTTATTGTTATGGACACACAACCTGTTGCTAACCCACGGAACCAAATTCCGGTGATCCTCGGTCGACCATTTTTGGCCACTTCCAATGCCGTAATAAATTGTCGCAATGGCTCCATGACTCTATCCTTCGGGAAGATGTCCAGTGAGTTCAATATTTACAAGATAGGAAGTCTGCCCCCCGTACCTAAAACTAGTACATGAGAAGTTTGCTCTATTCACGAAATCACGCAGGAGGACTGCGAGCTTGAAAGATTTCTGTTTGATGACAACAGCTTTGACGCCACTAGTGCGTCCCTCCTTGAATCTACCACAGTTGACACAACCGATATTGATTATGAATGTTTCACCTTTTTTGATGATTTTGACGACTCACCGCCCGAATATGAGTCTTTTGAATTTTTGGATGAGTTAGTTGAACCATCTGAATCGATTGTTTGCAGTGATTTTGAACCAGTGTTGGAGTCCTTTGAGTTCGAGGTAGATTTCCCAATTTTACCTTTGATTGTTTCGCCTCCGAAACTCGAACTAAAGCCCTTGCCGTCTTACCTTAAATATGCTTACCTAGGTGAGAATGAGACCTTTCCCGTTATCATATTGGCCTCTCTAGCCCTCGAGCAAGAGAAAGCCCTTTTAATGGTCTTACAAGATAAGCGGCAAGCTTTCGGCTGGACTATGGCGGACATCGAGGAGATTAGTTCTCTCATAATTGAATATCATATGCATATGATGGATGATGCCAAGTCGATAAAGGATCCACAGAAACATCTTGGGGATAGTGTGGATAGTCAACCTCCTCCTTTAGAAGTTGAACCACCCCCTTTTCTTTTAATAAGCTATGAGAATACCAATATTCCACTGATTGCTGATCATTCACATTCTCGTTTTGATTCATCATCACCTCCTATCTATTCACTTCCACACTTTCCATACCACCACTTCTATCTTCCCAAATTCTTTTTGGATCGATACAACATGTTCTTTCACCAACCGATACTCTATACAGATAAATTTTTCAACCGGTTGGTATTGACGTTTGGTCTTTGCAAAGTTTGGCAATGACGTTTAACATTGTTTTAATGAAGTTTGGGGGGCCTTTCTGTATATTTATTTTTGTTTTTCTTTTAACAATAATTTTTTTCTAAATAAATAAACAGGGGAGTGCCGACATTCTCAACCCTCTTGGTGTAGCATGACAGTGAGGACGCTGTCAAGGTTAAGTTTGGGGGTATGCTCGGTAAGCCTTCTTCCTTCGTATTCATGTGTATATTTTTGCATTTGCATACTTATTTTAAAACCCATAAAAATTGAAAATTTTAAAAATTATAAAAATTAAAGTATTCAATTTTGGGCATAATTGACTTGAGTTTGACAAAAAGGTTGACTAGCTAGGAACAACTAGATCTTATACTTAGTAAATAAAAAACTCTAAAAATAACCTTTCTTAAAATTTAACGGTACAAAGTATATGTCTTTGTAGTTTATTTAGAAATAGGCAAATTTCGAGTTCACTTCTTGGGCTAAGTTAAAATAAGGGAAGAGTATTGATATTTTTATTAAAATATAAATTTGAAAAATAATTCCCAAGCTTAAGTCTAAATTCTGAAAATATATACCCTACAAATTGCATAAACACGCACTTTGAAACTTGGAATAGTAGAAGAGACCTTGAAATGCTCTTGTCTAAAGTCATTAGTATGAAGGAAAATAAAATAAAAATACAAGTGTGAATAAAGAGATAATAAAAAATGAACACTGGTTTTGTAATTACTTAAGGCTGCAAAAATAGAAAAATATATAGCGAGGGTGCCTTATCACCTAGTGCCTTAGACCAACTGGTTTGGGTGTCACTGCTAAAGCCTTAGGTGTTACAAGACTAGGAATTACGCTTTATTGTGCATACATATTTTGTAATCGGTTGTTGGTACCTCAAGAAGTATTAATGATCGCATGAAGGATGTGTGAGCGAAATTCATCTAAAAATTCACCAATTAAGAAGTGCTTTGGACAACGGACAAGAGTATGATTGCTTGATTTGAATTTCCAAGTGTAGGGGTGATTTATACTTCGTCACGAAGGGGTTTGTGATTGGGGTTTAGATAAGAGATAGGAATGAAATATAGGACTTATATCTTTAGTAGAGATGATAGAAATTACTAAGTTGAGATGGAACCTTAGAAGGAAAACTTAAAAGATACTAAAAGCTAAGTAAAATTACAAGAACATATATAATCTTAAGTTAAATGATAAGGAAGCGTGAAGAATATGGGTGGATAATTTACGAGTCGAGGATAATAGAATTCCTTGTTAGAAAAACCTAATTGGAGAATAAAAGTCAATGGGCCGAATTGATAGGATTTTGTGGGCAATATCCGCTGAAAACCCTCAGGAGACAACACTCCTCCTACTAGGGACACCTAGAGGTTTAACGGCTTGTTGCACGAGCTCGGTGCAATCGCGTTTCCCTGCGAAAGTGGGGTTAGGTTTTTTTTTTGTTGAGAATAAAAACTAGGTTTGCTCGAGGACGAGCAAAAGATAAGTTTGGGGGTATTTGTTCATACCATAATTTTGCATTATTATATTCCCCATTCTTAAGCATTTTACAAATAAACAGGTGCTTTTGACCCATGTCTGCTACATAGTTGCAGGTTACAGATTCTCAGGACAAAAACAGTGAAAAAGACATAAGACGATACAAAAGTGAGACTACGACCAATAAATGGTGAAATCTTGATCGTGCCCACATCTTGAGGAACATTGAAGATCAATTAACAAGTTCACAAAGAACAAAAGCAGCGCAAGGTTCAAGACTTCGTCACAAAGCAACGGTAAAAGTCCACTACAATTACTCACTGTGGAGATCTGGAAGAGAACCAAAAGATATTCAGAAGAAACAACTGTAGAAACAAGAAGTAAAAGTGCAACAGAACAAACCCAGGAAAAATCAGACAACATGCCCCCCACTTGGCTGCGGAACCGCGGCCAAACCTGGCTTATGGCCGCGGTTCCGCGGCCGTGTATGACACGTGTCAGCGCAAATTCTGGAGTCGCTGGCGGTGCGTTGACTAGGTATTTTTCTTAGAGGGTATTTTTGTAAAAGCAGATATGACGCGATTGTAACCTAGGGTTTCTATGAATCTATAAATAGAGCCCTAAAAACCTGATTTAGGTTATGCCTCTTTTCATTTCATAAATTCAGATCTGTAATTTCTGTGTTGATGTTTGGAGAGAGCCATCAATAAAGTAAGATTTCTATTTCATTGCCTTAGTTTACTTTTAATTATTTGCCCTAGTTAGATAGTTAGAATGTCATTCAATTCCCTAATGAGCGAGTAGTCTCCTCGCTTGTTAGGGTTAGTTTTAGGGAAAGGCTTGAGAGATGAAATTTCTCACCCCTTTCTTGCCCCATCACACATAATAATTAGGACTCCATGCATACATACACACACCGTTCCCTGCGGCACCTTACCCCTCGAGGTAGCGGTGATACCGTAATATAAAGGACCGGTTGTATATGTTTTCCATGGATGTTAGGGTAAGAATTAAGAAAGGAAGGACAAAAACCTAGAGGAAGAAACATCGTTTCTTCCCGATGGTACTAATCCCCTTTATTAATTGTTACCATAACACCTAGTAGATCTAATTTAGGGCATTGAAAGCGGTGGGAAATCTTTACATTTCCAAACTTAACCTAAACCTAACCCTAGCAAGATTCTAGTCTTAGTATAAATCAATTTAGGTTTTAGAGATAATCCATTCACAACGTTTGGAATTAACTCGTTTGAGCAAATTAGAAAATACACAACATCCCTGTGGACCGACCCGTACTCACCGGCTAGCTACCAAGCGACGCCGTTCTTGATTGAGGTTAATAAATATTTTTGATTCATCTTTCGAAAGCGCAAGCACGCTAAATCTCTACAATCACACCCCAAATTGGGTGCATTCCATATCACCATCGTTCACTCCGCCACGTAAAAAATATACTTGCACGCCAAATAAATGATGGACCGAAGTGTCCCTAAACTAATATTCATCTCAAACATGACGATAATGGACCGAAATGTCATTAAACTAATATTCGTCCCAAACAGGGAATGTTGGACGGTGATGTCCTTAAACTAAAATAATTGAGCTCATATGCTCATTTGTTTCTAAGTTGATTTTAGTCTCAAATATGGCTAACGATTCTTAGATCAAACCCAAATATCCCATGAACCAATGGACCACATTTATATGAAATCTGCGTCCTAAGTTGATTTCTGTTAGCAAACCAAGCTACCAACGTGGACCCCGTCAAGCAAAATTCTTGATCTAAATCCCAAATCTAAAAATATACGGATTTGGATTAATCTGCGCCCTACAGGCGACGACATAAATTAGTCTCCGTATACAATTCACGGGTAATCCAAAATAAAAAATAACAAACGACACGAAATGAACTGCTGGAGCAGGAGAAAGTGGTTATCGCAACGCGATAATGTAATTAACCGCAGGGGCTTGCGCCTGCATGGAAGAGAGTCCCCACAATAAAGAAACCCTCATAAATGAAGGGGAATCTGATGAGTCTGCTACAATGGCCACGTCTATCCAAACCTCCGATATACGGTGCCATATATCAACTTGGTATCTTCGGAGAGGTGGCTAGATAAGTCAAAATAGCATCTGCCCCCAAATTTAGGCTAGTCGTCCCAACGTCTCGGTCCGGTCTTTCGGTGGTAAATAATATGAGTACCGAGCTCTGATACCAATTGAAAATATTCCTAGAGAAGGGTGAATAGGAATACACTACCGATATGCCCAAATTAAAAACTTTACAACACTTGCAAATACAATTCACAATTGCTAAGCTTAACAAGAGATATACCAATATAGATAAGTGACTAAGCTAATCACAATTGTGAACATAAACCACAAGCAAACAACAATATCAAGTAACAGGCATATAGTGCGTAAGCAATAAACTTAGCATGCAATTTCTAATCTATAAATATAAATCAAGAGAGATAGAAATAACAAACGCAAACATGCAAGATTTAGAGTGGTTTGGGAGATCCTCTAGTCCACTTTTTTTAGACGTACGAGCTCGTTTCACTTAATCACGTATCCGATGAGACAAACACGTTACACTTCCGCAACAATACGTCACTCTATACACGAATGACTCTTCTCAGTTGCAACCTATCCTCTCTTACAAAGGAACTCTTGTACTCAAGGATCCTCACACAAAAAAAAAGAAAAACTTTTCTCACTCTTCTATCTTACAAAGGCACCCATGCTCTCAAGAATCCTCATATAAAGAAAATAAGAGGGTTACAATATGCACAATACTCTCAAGAAGTTTCTCTCAAGCTCAAACTAATACTAGAAAGTATGGATAATCAATTGAAGCTCTTGATTGTGTGTGAGAGTGATTTGGATAGTAAATGCAAAAACTCTTTTGAACTCTCACAAGA
Source organism: Agapanthus africanus (assembly GCA_030015575.1). NCBI lineage: Eukaryota > Viridiplantae > Streptophyta > Magnoliopsida > Asparagales > Amaryllidaceae > Agapanthus > Agapanthus africanus. Next base: position 57,165,968 of record CM057349.1, on the reverse strand, counting down.
AATAAGATTTTTCTCTCTTGATCATTTAGGAATAATAGAAATTGAAATATTGAGTGATTAGAGTTTCACAAAATAAATCCAACCCAAAACTCTTTTATAACCCCACACAAAAAACTAGCCGTTATAACTCAAATCAACATTTTTCTAGTAAGACAGACGTCTAAAGAACAGTCGGCCAGATGTCTGAAGGTTTAACAAAATAAATCCCAACGGCTATATTTTCAAAAACTTTCTTCTTCCGACGTCTGCCTGTATAGCAGCAGACATTTGCCGATCATTTTAAATAAGGCAATATAAAGCATAGATCGAAGACAGACGCTTGAAGCGTAATTAACCAGACGTCTGAAGAACAAAAAATTTGTTTTGAAACCTTCATTTTACGTCTGTCTATATAAACTGCAAACGTCTTTATCTCATAAAAAATGGGCCATATAAAAACACAGAGAATAGATAGACGTCTGAATAAGTAAGGGATAAACGTCTGTATCTCATAAAAATAGGTTATATGAAAACACAAAAAATAGACAGACGTCTGAACAAGGAAGAGACAGATGTCTGAAGCACAAAACGTATGAAAATTGATTTTTCAGATATTTGGGGATTTTATAAACACGCAGTAAAACGAAAGACGTCTGAAGCACATGGGGACAGACGTCTGAAGTGTAAAAACTGAGAAACATGTGTTTTGTGATGAAAATCAATTTTAAATCGAAAACCCCAAAGTTCATGCAATGTAAAACGTTTGTGTAAGCGTGTGTGAGTGTTTTAGGAGCTCTAATTGATAATAACGATATTCAATAGAGCACTTACATAAAATCCTATGTCGATGTCGGATTTCTTCGAAATCTTGAATCTTCGACATGGGCTCTTGAAACTTTGGTGTTTCGCTTGAACTTTGCGTTGGTCGATTGATCTTTAATTAACTTCGACACTTGATACTTCGATGCTTTAAACTCGAACACGCCATTCCACTCACTTGCGACTTGAAGTCGATATTTGATCTTCAAATGAACTTTGCTTCAAATTCGATCTTTGATGCTTCAAACTTGGACTTGAATTCTAGCTTCTTAGCTATTCATAGCTTGAACTCTTGAATCCTTATTTCTCGGCTATGTAGCTTGAACTCACGAAGCTTGATATGCAATTTGGGAAGCTCTCGTCCATATCCTCCAACCTCCATTAGATTTGTCCATTTAAGATTAATAACCTCCATCCCACTTGTGTCGTGAGATATCCGATTCTGAAAAGCAATGTCAAAACGACCAAGTTCGTCATATACAGTGTTATGAAATAAACAAGATAGTAAACACAAGTATATTTTACATTCATTGTTTTTGATATCACAATCATGAATAGTATATCGATATCAAGATATAACTCAAATTCAAAACATGAGATATTGATATACTAAATATATATACATGTTATAAGATAACTAAGATATAGATCACATATATATACAAATTCATATTATGAATTACCAAAATAATGAATGGGAGTAATATATCGATATCAAGAATATAACACAAGTATATCATGAGATATTGATATATTACTCGGTATACACCAGATATAAGATAAGCAAGCTAAACAACAAGTGTATATGAGTTTAGTGTCGATATGATAGGAAAGATAAGCAAGTAACACTAAACGAACTATTCATGTTTAAGCTATCATCATAACTAAACAAATGGATCATCAAAATCCATAAGCCATCACTACTTTTCAAGAGCTCATAGATAAATTGGCTCAATTGGATTAGATGGGTCAAGTCCCTTTCTCTTCTGATGAAGATTTATAAGCGGCCCTACCGCACCAGGTTGCCAAAAAAACGACCGCACGGGTCTTACCCTTGGAAAGATTAGGACACAGATACTCATTCCATTGAAGCATACACAGGGGGTATCTTTCTCGCTGGTGGAGGAATCTCCATGTGATATGAACGGATGCTAAAGGGCCTACAAACGCGTCCTACAATCAAGTGGAATAGCCTGTTTGAACCAGAAATTAGTTAAGGGATGTAAAAGCCATGCCCCACTCTGAAAACGAAGGATAAAGGGAAAAGCCCCCAACTCCGGTCTTCTAAGGAAAAGGAAAAAACCAAGAAACCCGTGCAACTGCCCGAATATGTGGATAGTCGTACAAATTTGCAGAAGTATATCAACGCGTTAGAGGAATATAGCAGAAGGCGCGTTCGTCAATTTCTTCAGCATTCCTTCAAAAATAAGGATGCTAAGAAAGAAGAAGAGGAGTATGCGGAAAGTTGCCACATGATCTCTTGTTCCTTCTTATATAAGGAAGATACTTTGTCAGCGTCAGAAAAAGACGCTGATGAAGCAGGGAGCAGGTACCATGAAAAATGCTCTGTATTTCCTGTAAGACAACCCGATTGACGCGATAATAGAAGAAGCAGTCCATGAGGGTGAAGATAGCTTAAGGTGTGAAGTGGTCATTTTTGAAAAGGGCCAGGCAACATTGCCTAGGAAAGAAAGCAATGGAAGGGACGAGTTATTTAACTCCCCAACCTAAACTGCAAAGATGGACCACTATGTCCATAAACTAAAATGATGGACAGTGATGTCCCTAAACTAGCATGCTTCTCTTTGGTGGATCTCCATATTGATCACTATATACAATCCGCGGGCACAAATAATATGAACCCATACTATGTTTCCAATGGATCACTATGTCCGTAAACTAGAACGATGGACCGTGATGTCCCTCAACTAATATCTTTCCCTACGGTTTATCTCCATATTGACTACCGTTGATGGGCACGAGTGATATGTATTGTCACCATATTCTTCCAAATATATGTTGCTCTATGAGCTCCTTAAGATCCACGTTGCACCTGAAGTCCCACTTGTGAGGCTACACCTGAAGTTCCACTGGCTATGAAGCTCCACCGATGATGCAGTCCTCCAAAAAGATGATACGCCTTACGGTAGGTCTCCATATTGATCACAATATATAATCCAAGGGCATAAATTATCCGTATCGTCTCCAAGTCCCACCGACAAAGGATGATGGAACACCTGCGGTGAAGCTACCACAAAAAAAAAGGTACGTCCACAAGCAAAATGGGCACGGATGAAAACTCGAAAGGGCTTCATGAGTAAAAACAGCAGGACTACCGAAGAGCTTGTGAAAACCCGAAAGAGCGCAAACTCGTATAAAAGGTATTTACACTTGCAAAGTACTGTCGACTTTGTAAGAAGAAAACACCCGCGTGAGATCCTTATGACTCACAAAGGAGAAACACTCTTAGGAATCCATACGATTCCTAAGGAGAAAATACACTTATGAGATTATCTCGACTCGTAAGGAGAAGATACCCCCTATGAGACCCTCATGGCTCATAGAATTTAAAATCCTTAGGTTACAGGGATCTAAACTTGTTTCTCAAGCCATCATATCCCTCAAACTGCACTAAAAGTAGTTCAATATCAACTCTTGTAGACAATCTACGGGCAAAAACAAAATATGTTTCAACAAAGTTCCACCGGAGCTGAGTGATATTTCCAATACGGTGAATGACACTTGTAATTTCTTTCGATTTATAAGGAGAAAATACTCTTGTAAGATCCATATGACTTGCAAGTGAAAATACCACTTAGGAATCACCACGATTCCTAAGGAGAAAATACACCTACGAGATCCTCTCGACTCGTAGGGAGAAATACCTTTATGGCTCATAAATTCAAAAAGCCTTAGTCGGTATGGATCTAAAACTGTCTTCTAAGTTATCCTTGTCCAAATAGGCAACAACAAATGATGAATCGCTTGGCAATATTCCAGTTGTAATGATATTGATGCCTAATCAGGTATCAAACTCGAAGTCCTCTTACGGCAAATGATGAGTCGCTCATGGCGATATTCCAGTTGTAGCGATATTGATGCCAAAGATGGTATCAGACTCCAAGTCCCTAATTCACAATAAAAATCAGTAAGTGAAAATAAAATGAAATAGCCGAAATGATAGGGTAACTCGCAATAAAAATCAGCGAGTAAAAATAAAATGAAATAGCCGAAATGATTGGTCATCGCGGATAAATAGCCGAAATGATTGGGCACCGCGAATAAATAGCCAAAATGATTGGGCAATCACGACTTTTGTGATAAGAAAAACTGAAATGATAGAGCAATCATGGATATAAACAAAAATATAAAAAGAAATATATATGGAATTTTTTCCCTGCAAGTTGATCAATACCGACTCTTGTATACAATCCACGGGCACAAATGAAAGAAAAAGAACCATATTTTCCACCATGCTTCGCCAAATGAAGAACTAAGTCTTGATGGCATATATACAGCCTAGAGACTATTTAGACGTCTCTCTTACTCCAGCAGAGTACAGACGTGGTATCAACAAAGCTCTAAGGAGCCAAAGCAAAAGTGGAGTGATGGCAAATTTCTAGCTCCAGATCTCAATGGCAACATCTACAGCCTAGAGATTATCTCGATGTTCTTTCTCATTCTAGCAGGGTACAAACGCAACGTCAACAAGGACTAAAGGGTTAAATCAAAGTGGAGTGATGGCAAATTCCTAGTTCCAAATCTCAATGGAAACATCTACAGCCTAAAGATTATCTCAACGTTCTTTCTCATTCCAACAGGGTGCGAACACGACGTCAGCAAGGACCATATGGTCAGAATGAAGGTGGAGTAATGACATATTCTTAACTCCAGGTCTCGATGGCGATATATGCGGCCTAAAGACCAATTAGACGTTCCTCTTACTCCTGCAGAGTATAGACATGGGGTCAATAAAGCTCTAAGGAGCCAAAGCAAAAGTGGAGTGATGGCAAATTCCTAGCCTCGGATCTCAATGACGATATATATGGCCTTGAGACCATATGGATGCCTACCCTACTTCAGTGAAGAATTGGCACGACATCATCAAAGCAAAAGCGGAGCGATGGAAAATTCCTAGCTCCAGGTCTTGACGACACTCTATACATGCTTAAAGACCACTGGATGTCATCCAACCTCAGAAGGGTGCGGTCATGACTCCCTCGGGGCTCCAAATAGATGGTAAAGCATCATGGCTATGCCTAACGCTGAATCTTCCGATGGTAATGTGGATACTCCAACCTAAGAAGATTACTTGAAGACGTCGTGTCCAGCCTCAGAAGGGTTTAGAGACACAAAAAACACATGGCTACTCGAGCCACAAAAAAAGAGAATGCACGTCGAGAAGATATTAGCCAACGCAACAGTATGATGGACTTAACCCAGTACTACAAACCTAATGACTCCTACGATAAAAGGGGTGTATGTTTAACGTTAGGATGAGTTTATCCGTACGCCCAAGGAAAGGGTAAACTGAACGCTTCGGGACGAGTAAATAAACTAAATCAGGTCACTTCAGCACAAATGATGAAGTGAAAAAGACACATACGGGTCCTCTCGACTCATAAGGGGAAAACACTCTTGTGAGATCCATACGACTCTCAAGAGAAAAGACATTTGGGAGTCCTCATGACTTCTAAGGAGAAAATACACACTTATGAGATCCTCTCGAATTGTTGGGAGAAATAGTTTTATGAGACCCTCACAGCTCATAAAATTTAAAAGCCTTAGGTGATAAGGATTTAAATATGTTTCCTAAGCCATCGCTGCTCTGCGGTTGGTCTCAAGATTAACTACTGTATACTATCCATAGGTCACCTGTGACAAAATTGGTAGACGAAGACGCTATCAAAAGGAGAAAGGTGCAGATCATGGGCCTCAAGGTGTTGAACTTCATTTCTTAAGGATCTTAAATTGAGTCAATGGTAGACGGCACCGCCATTGTCCGCTCGCTATCTTCTCAGATTAAAATTCTGAAAGTTATGTACAATCCACCGGCCCGAAGGTAGTCCTGTGCTCTACACTAATTAACCCAGATATATACTTACATGGGAAAATAATTGGGGACATTTGTTCCCACCTAAAATTTCTGTGCAAAAGAGCCCAAAAAGTCAAATGGAAGCAACGCTTAAGAAAATGCAAACCAGTTTTTTCTGGGCTATATTTTGCTAAACCCCCGAATAAGAATCAGACAAATGCTGATGGCATCGAAAGCGTCTCGAAAATATCTCCGATTTGATATATTACGGGCCTCATAACTCCTTCATAATCAAAATTTATGAGCAAATGTGCTATGCACGTATGGTCCGTACAATACTCTACTATACGAAGGGATGCAATTTTAGACCCACATCGGCTATAAAAGAGAGACCTTCTCTACCCCTCCCCCTATAAATAAGAAGGGATACCTCTCAGAAATGGTGATGATTCAATCCTTAAAGAAGCTTAGTCTCCATAAGAGCTTAGTCTCCATAAGAGCTTAGTCTCCTCAAGGGGTTTAGTTTCCCACGGGCTTATTTCCCCCCATAGCGCGCATATGCACAAGCGCCATATGCACAACACGTGCGACGCATGTTCTCCCGCTTCATACACAACACGTGCGACGCACGTGCACCCGCACCATGAGCAACATGTGCGACGCACGTGTGCCCATGCCATGTGCACAACACATATTACGCTCGTGCGTGATCGTAAAGAAGCCTTTTTTGGCAGCTAGGAGTTTAGGCTCCAACAAGTTCTTCCCCCAGATGAATGAGACATGGTTCGAAGGGTACATCTCTCCACACCTTCGATATATGGCACTGTAATCTCTCAGCATTTTCGGAGAGGTGGCAGGTCCTGACTACCAACGATTCCTCTTTCCAAATGGATATAAGCAGATCTCCCCATAAACTTCTGCAAAGAGGAGAGACCCCCCATAAGCTTCTACAAGACCGAGAATTGAATTCTCCTTGAAAATCATCTTCATTCTTTCAAACCCTAAGTAAAAAACAATGGAGAAACATGTCTCCTTTGACCTATCATACATATAAAGACAGGGTTTAACCTCTTATAAGAACTTAGTTCTTTCTCTAGATCTAAAATTCATAAGATAAGCCCACTACAAAAAAAGAATTTAATTCTCGCAGAGTGATCTTGATCTTAAACTTATGATCTAGAGAAGAACTTTGGCGTTCTGAACACCATCATAAAAAGAGAGAGAAGAAAGAAAGACGGAGTTTTATCTCTAGGAACTTAGTTCCTTGAAAACATGTCAAGAACTTAGATCTTACATGAACAAGATCTTCAAGATCTTAAAGAACCAGCCTTCCTATGATCCCAGATCATCAAATATCGATATTAGTGATCATTAATGGTCAAAACACCATTAACAGAAGCTTGAGCATCACGAAAACTTAAGATTTCTAAAAACAAAGATCAATCTCTAAGAAAGGAGCGTCTTACGTGATACGCACGTAAGCGCTCAAAAGAAAAAGGATGCGCATCACGTGACACACACGTGAGCGCCAGAGACATGAGTCTCACGTGATATCCACATGAGCACCTGAAACCAAAAAAAGAAGATGCGCATCACATGATATGCACATGAGAGCCAGAGAATCAGCGCCTCACGTGATATCCACGTGAGCGTCAACAGCCAAAGACATGCGCATCACGTGATATCCACATGATTGCCCAGAAGCAAAGAGGGTGTGTCTTACGTGATACACACGTGAGCGCCCAAAAGAAGCCCGATGCTTAACGCCTCATGTGATATCTACGTGAGTGCCTGTGACTCAGCGGCTCACATGATATACACGTGAGCGCTATATGGTTGAGTGTTTAGCACCGCTGGATGATATAGAAACCCAATCTTAGCCCCAAATTGGAAAAGTCTGTGAAGCTTAAACTTTTTCGAGACCATATGCTCACTGTTTCTTAGTTGACCTTAGTCCCAAATATGACTAATGACCCTTGGCTGAATGTTTAAGTTGATCTTAATTTAAAACAAGATTAACGATCTTTAATTATATTTTTAAGCTGATCTTAGTCACATGTATGACTAATGATCCTCAACCTATATTTCCTAAGTTTATTTTAGTCTCATATAAGACTAACGATCCTTAGTCCAACATATTCTCCTCCCTCATATACGGGATTTGGTTCAAGGGTACATCCTTTTACACTTCTGATATACGGCGTTATAATTCCTCAGCATCTTCAGAGATGAGGCAGGTCCCAACAACCAAGGATTCTTTAATCGTCCCAACTTGATGAAAGATATGAAATTTCATCAAGACAGGGAATGTCTTAAACCCATATTGGCGTATTCCATACAAATGCACACCTCATATTGACATGCATCCCATGCAGATGTACACCTCATATTGATACACATGCAGATGCATACCCCATACAGACGTGCGCAGCATCCCAACAGAGCGTTGGCTCTATGAAAGCATACATATATGTATATGTATATTTTTAAAGGAAATATAAATGCCTTCAAATTGGATCGCACGCAAATATTGGGCGCATTTCCATGTTACCATCATTCACTTCGCCAAGTAATATATACGCATGCACGTAAGGTGAAAGATGGACCGCAATGTCCCTAAACTAATATGTAGCCCTACGGACTGTCTCCATATCGACTTTCGTATACTATTCACGGGATACCTATGGTATAGAAGCCTATGCTTCATATGTGATCAAATGATCAACGCATATATTTACTGTTATATAATTTGATCCTAGTTCCATATACGACTAATGATCTCATAGCATATCTTCTAAGTCGATCTTAGTCTTATATATGACTAACGATCCTTAGCCAAATTTTCTAAGTTGATCTTAATCAAATACGATTAACGATCCTTGGAATATTATACCGCACTTGAATTGATGGACCTCATTTATATGAGATATGTGTCCTAAGTTCAAACACCAAATCTAATGTGTATGGATTTGGATTAATCTGCGCCCTATGAGCGACGACGATATTAATTTGTCTATGTATACAATCCAAGGGCAACCCCAATATATAACATGACATGAAGTGATAGCCATGGAGAAGGTGAAAGTTGTTATCGCTTAGCGATAATGTATTTAACTGTAGGGGCTTGCGCCTGCAGGAAAAAGCGTCTTCATAATCAAAAACCCCTCATCATTAAGGGGGAATCTGATAAGTTCAGCTACAACGGTCGCATCGATCCGAACCTCTGATATATGGTGACATAAATCAACTCGGTATCTTCATAGAGGTGGATAGATATGTCCATATTGAATCTGCCCACAGATTCAGGCCAGACGCGCTCCCCGCACATCGGTCCGGTTTCTGGCGGTAAACATGAGTATAATTCCAAATTAAAATCCTCTGCTCACTTGAATCTAGACAATGAAGAGAGACTTGCATGATTTTGTGATTGATCATTTATGTTGCATTTTTTAGGAACAGTTTTAATTTTTAGTTCAATAACTTATGTCGTGAGTACCTTCGAATTTTTCTCTTTGATCTTCTCATTTCAACAATTTAGAGGCCAAATCATATGAGATTGAATCTAATATTTTGAATATTTGTTTGCAGAATTTTTATCAGTGGGTTGTTATGATACTACAATTTTTATATTGCAGTAGTAGTTAGTTTTAAAATATACATCCTTGTTATGAAATTTACTAAAACTTATGATAAGAAAATTATAAAGAGAAGAGAAAAGAGATGTTTATTTCATTTCTTGTTGTTCATCTCATACAAGTGTTACACAAGGCCTCAATTTATAGGCTCATGAAAGAAATGCCAAAAAACATAAGTTATAATATTTCAAAGGTCACAAGTTACAAGTATTGAATTCACAAAATAAAGAGTATATAAATTTTAAGAGTTTAGAGAAACTAAGAGACAAGAAGTGGAGGAGAAAAAAAGAAATCCACTATGTTCATCATGTAAGTCGATATCGCGCACCCCACGTGTTTGCGGGGAGGCGGAAATAGAAAAAAATAATTTTTACGGGCTTCGCACCACCGACTTGAACCAAGGATCGAACATAAAACCCTAGCGAGCATACTACTTGAGGTTTAACTACTCGGATGAATGTTATACCTCGTAGTATCATGTCCTTCTTGTCTTCTTGCAGTCCTCTCTCTCTTCTTGCTATCCTCTTTCACTTCGTGAGCTCCTTGGAGTGAAAATGGATAGCGCCTCCTCGTCGGCTTCTCGAAGTCGAAGAAGATCCACCCGAGAGTTCCAATCTTGAGCTTTAACCTCCAAGATAAGGTAACTAGGTCACTTTGTGTACTAAACTAAGTATCCTAGAGTGAGTAGAGAGTGATTTTGGGTGGCTAAGTATAACTAACTCTTCGATTCTCAACACATGAGACAATAAGAGTAAAGATTTGAGAGGAAGAGGAAGCGAGTGAACTTGAGGAAAGAGAAAATGTTTTTGATAATGATAATTGAGATGGCTCACTTGATATGACTACTAGTATGGTAAGAAAAATATCTCACCCAAAATATCTAGTGCCACAAAATATCTCACAAAAATATCTAAGTCAAATAGTCAAGCCAAGTCAAATAGTCAAACTAAGTCAAATAGTCAAACCAAGTAGCCATGGCACAATTATCATTTATAAAATAAAAATAATTTCCTTCACCTCATAATTGTTTTAATCAAGTCAATGGTCAAAACCCAAATGAAATGTCTCTTTCTAAAAACAATCTTGAGTAATTACAAGAATGCCCCTCTCATCCATATATACATACCCGTATCCGTGTTTCGAGAAACACGAATACAATGAGATGAAACTAATCCAACAATCTAATACTAGGATCCGGCTTAAACAAAAACCCACTAGTATTGTCCGCTCGAACATCACACGCGTACAAGTACACGTATGTGATCGAACCCTGTCGTAAAACCAAACGACCTCTATATCATTTCGCCCGAAGCAGGGAAACCCTCTGTGTCGGACTCTAAAGATTCGAAAGTACGCTGGCAGTGGGTTTAACCACAAGCACATCAGCGGTACTAGCTGCACGTAAAGGCTACCCAGATATCTGTCGATAAGAAGGCCGACGAGCAAACTCATCCAAACTCCTACTGAGCCTGTCTGTGGCAATCTCCGTACAGTCCGGTCTGTTCGTCTAAAAGTATCGCATATCGGGCCTAGGGGGCGGTAAACGTTAGACCCCTAATAGTGCAATAAGTCATGTCGGAGTGCAGCCAAAAACACCCTGAGAAACTACTGGAGTACCTACCAGTAAATCTCACTTGCCCTGGCCAGGGACTTTGTATAATGGCTTTACGAACACAGCGTGACATCAACACACAATACCGGGAGAGAAGAATCCTATCTAACCGCCACTGCCTCCAAGTGCTTCGGGACTGCACCCAACTACTATCTGTTTGCTCGACTCAATAGAGCCGTGGTAGGGTAGTAATCTAAGAACAATAGGAACACACTTGAGGAGAAGTAGCAGTGTCAAGTCGACGGACAAAGCTGTACTCATGTCACCTGAGAACTGCTACCTGATGATAGGTATAGTACCAACCAGTAGTACCCCACGAGTCCGTCCAGTGTAACTCATAACCCAATGAGCACCTGCATACTATCTCCAGTACGACGTACTGATGGCTGTGGGACAGACCATCTCCCCTGCTCGGATGAGAAGCGTATACACTAGTCTACTCTGGAGTATCGATGCCCTGTCTCGATAATCCTACGACTAGGGACCTGTATAAGGATGTGCTTGTTGACTACCCAGCCCCCACTAGCGTAACTGCCATTACAACGCTGGTAGTAAAGCAAAGATCATAAGGGCTCTATCAATATGTATTAGTGATACGTTAAAAGAAACATATACATATATTAAGATAGATTCAAACCAAGTAGCATACTATGATATTGAGAAAGACTGTTATAAATCCGTGTATATATCCCAAGCTTCCAAAATGTAATATACAAACTAGTACTATACAATAATGGCCTCTAGGGCATATTACACTAACAATCTCCCACTTGCACTAAGGCCATGTGCTGGCATATTGCAGACCTATCATCTCGAATAGCCTCTCGAACTGTGTCTGAGAGATGGCCTTTATGAATGGATCTGCAGTGTTGTCCTCCATAGCAACTCTCCGCACCTCGATCTTCCGGCGATCCACGATCTCCCTGATTAGGTGATACCACCTCAAGATGTGTCTGGACTTCTGATGGGACCTGGGTTCCTTTGCTAAAACTATAGCCCCGTTGTTGTCACAATACAGAAGTATTGGGTCAACAATAGACGGAACCACCTGAAGTTCAGTTAAGAACTTTCTTATCCAAACAGCTTCTTTTGCAGCGTCACAAGCTGCGATATACTCTGCTTCCATCGTCGAGTCAGCAACGGTGTCCTGCTTGGAACTCTTCCAACAGATCGCCCCTCCATTGAGGGTAAAGACATAACCCGACATAGACTTGGAGTCATCCTTGTCACTCTGGAAGCTGGAGTCAGCAAAGGCCTCGATCTGGAGGTCTTTTCTGCCATACACCAAGAACATCTTCTTAGTCCTTCTTAGCTACTTGAGATGTTCTTTACTGGTACCAGTGCTTCTTCCCAGGGTTTGACTAATACCGGCTTACCACGCTCAGTGCGTAAGCAATATCTGGTCTGGTACACAACATCACATACATTATAGAGCCTACCGCAGAAGCGTAGGGTATAATAGACATGCGATCCCTTTCCAAATCAGTCTTGGGAGACATCTGTTTGGAGAGGGTGATTCCGTGACAAGCCGGTAAATTACCGTGCTTTGAATCTTCCATACTGAATCTATTTAGTATTGTGTCGATATACCTGGACTGTGAAAATCTCAACATCCTCTTAGATCTATATGATAGATCTAGATCCCCAGAATATAAGAGGCATCACCCAGGTCTTTCATGGAGAACTTTTGTGACAAGAATCCTCTGACAAAATGTTATTTCCTATCAAAATAATGTCATCCACGTACAAGACGAGGAATACTACAGTTCTTGCCACAATCTTACTATAGATGCATGGTTCATCTGGATTTTTGATAAAGTCAAATTCTTTGACCGTTTCATCAAAACAGATATTCCAACTCCGCGATGCCTGCTTCAATCCATAAATAGATTTAAGCAACTTGCACACTTTCCCGCTGCTCTCACTCTGAATGAAACCCTCTGGCTGGTCCATATAGACGCACTCTTCCAAATTTCCATTTAGAAAAGCGGTCTTTACGTCCATCTGCCAAATCTCATAATCATAGAAGGCACCAATGGCAAGAAGGATCCGAATGGATTTGAGCATAGCCACTGGAGAAAATGTTTCATCATAGTCCAAACCAGGTCTTTGACGAAATCCTTTTGCAACAAGTCTAGCCTTATAGGTTTCAACCTGTCCATCTACACCAATCTTCTTTCTGAAGATCCATTTGCAGCTTATGGGTTTTACCCCTTCCGGAGCAATGTCCAAAGTCCATACTTTGTTGGTGTACATGGACTCCATCTCGGTTCGCATTGCATCCAGCCATTTTACTGAGTCTGTGCTCTGAATGGCTTGCTGGAAGTTAGTTGGCTCATCATTATCAATGATGCAATCCTCTCTATCCCTGTCTACGAGAAAACCGTAGTATCTCTCGGGCGGATGAGACAGCCTATTACTCCTGCAGAGTAGCGCGGGATTTTCCTGTTCTTTTGAAACTTCTGGTTCCATCAAGCTTTCAGTAATAGTTTGTGGTTCTGGAATTTCTTCCAGTTCTATTGCGCTCCTACTAGTTTCTTTTTCTAAAAATTGATGTTCCAAAAAGTGGGCATGACGAGAAACAAAAACCTTTTGTTCCTCTGCGTAATATAAAAGATACCCCCTGGAGTTCTTTGGGTATCCCACAAACTTACACAGTACTGAGCGTGCCTCGAGTTTGTCCGCATGCTGCTTTTTGACAAAAGCTGGATATCTCCATATCTTCAGATACTGAAGATAGGGTTTCTTCCCACTCCACATCTTATATGGTGTGGTAGACACAGTCATGGTAGGAACCTTGTTCAAAAGATATGCAGCCAATTCTAGTTCATAGCCCCAGAATGATCGCGGTAACTCAGCATTACTCATCATAGAACATACCATATCCAATAAGGTTCGATTCCGTCTCTCCGATACACCGTTGTGTTGTGCTGTGTATAGAGGAGTAAGCTGAGAGAGAATTCCATTCTCTTTTAGGTAATCCAGGAACTCGGCACTCAAGTATTCACTACCTCGATCAGATCTTAGTGTCTTGATACTTTTGTCGGTTTGTTTTTCCACTTCATTCTTATATTCTCGTAATTTCTCAATGGCCTCGGATTTATGTTTCATCAAGAATACATGTTCGTACCTAGAGAAATCATCCGTAAAAGTAATGAAATAAGAATAACCACTTCTCACATGTGTAGAAATTAGAGTACACACGTCGCTGTGTATAAGTCCCAAGAGCTCGCTCGCTCTTACTCCGTGTCTAGTGAACGGAGTCTTTGTCATCTTTTCTTTGAGACATGATTAAAAAGTTGCATAAGATTGATATTCAAATAGATTCAAATATCCTTCTTTATGTAACTTGGTCAACCTTGTTTCGTTGATGTGACCCAGTCTACAATACCATAAGAAGGCTTGATTTAATTCTGGAGTCTTTCTTTTTTTGTGTGTTCTGAACATTGAAAACTTGTAGTTGGTTTAATACATATATACCGTTGTTTAGTGTACCCAACCCAATATGACAATGATTAAGGTGGATGTTTACGGCATCGCTTACAAATGTAAAATCATAACTTTCTTTAAATAACAAAGATACAGAAATGATATTACAAGTTAAACTAGCTACACAAAAGCAGTTGCGCAAAACCAAAATATGTCCACTTTGTCAACCCCTAACTGATAGTCCCCTATGGACACAGCATCAACACTCACTCCGCTAGCAACCCTGAGGGTCATATCATCGGTCTTCAGAACTCTACGGCTTCTCAGTGCCGGCAAAGAATTACAGATATGAGATCCTGATCCGGTATCTAATATCTAGGAAGTAGAGTTGATTGACAGACATTTTTCAATTACAAACACACCTGAAGCCGAACCCGCAACTTGCTTCGGGTCTTGGTTCTTGGCTTTTCGAGCCCTGCAATCTTTCTTCCAATAGCCCTTTTATGACTGTAGAAGCATTTTTCCTTCTCTACTGTCGGCCCCGCCACTTTAGCCTTGCCCTTCGCTTCCACCTTACTAACACCGCCTTTCGGCTTGGTGGGGGAATTCTTCTTCTTTCCTTGGCTTTCGCCATAGATCTAGAAGAGGAAGCTCCACCAACAAGCAGAGCGGGTGTTTCCCTGGATTTCATCAGGGTGCCCTCAGCACTCCTCAACATTGTTGAGGAGTTCCGGAAGTTCAATTTCTTTGCCTTGAATATTAAAATTCAAGATAAACTGGGCGTAGGTGGAAGGGAGGGACTGGAGAATCAAGTCTGTATACAGCTCGTTCTCTAACGTGGTCTCTAGGTCCGCGAGCTCCTCAATGTAGCAGATCATCTTAAGGACGTGTTCTCCTACAGATGACCCGACTGTAAGTCCATGCTACGCACCCCACGGGATTGCGGGGAGGCGGAAACTATGAAATACGAAATTTATATACTTCGTAGGATCGACAAACCGCCAAGATTGTATCTAAACCTTAACTAGCACAAAGTAAATGAAGTATACACTATATGAACAGAAGTTATACCTCACGTAACCGGTCCTTCTTCTCCTCGCTGTCCTCTTCACCTGTGCGAGCTCCTTGGAATGGTTTGGATGTCATCTCCTAGTCAGCTTTCTTAGATCAAAGATGATCCACCCGAGAGCTTGTGTACCGGGATCCTTCTTCAACAACCGAAGAAACAAGGACTTCTAATATGCTACACTAGATGACCTAGACTATGTAGAGTGTGTGTGAGTGGATTGGTTTATCTTTTTTTTTTATCCTAGATTACTTAACACATGAGTGTACTAGGGTTTTGAGTTTGATGAAGTTGAAGAAGGAAAAGCTAGTGAGCTTCTTGCAATGAAAAAGGAAAATGAGTCTCTCACTTATTGTGAATTGAACTCTTCTCATTATTCATGAGATAAATCACAATGAATAATTAGTAAAAGAGTTGAATAGTCAACAAAAGACTCATGGCTTGAAAAGGCAAATGTGTCCAAAGAAGCCATGTCCAAATTCAAGCAATATCCACCTCATTTCCTAATTACATAATGCATTATTAATTTAACCTAAAAAGAATAATGCAATTATGTCATGTCATCTTCATCAAGCATTTTACAAAAATGCCACTCGTCTATATATACATACCCGTATCCGTATTCCGAAAAATTCGAATACAAAAAGAGACGAAAACAATCCATCAGTATAATACTAGGATCTGGCTTAAACCAAAGCCCACTAGTATTATCTGTCCACATCATAATGCGTGCACAAGTACCGTCACGACCCGAAATGGCACGTGACTGGCACTTGAATCATATGAAGTCTATAGAACCCCATCTAATTCAAGTAAGCCAAAAATCCCAGAAATCTAAACCATTTTAAATAATAAATGATGGAAAACTCGTTTTAAAGAAAGTAGTTTTAATAGCATAAGCCGAATTATGCGTTTAAAATATCAAGTCTTTTTTGAAAATTTCGGCAGAGTTTCCTTTGTAAATACTGGCCCCAAACGGGGTACAACATGAATAGTATATGAAATGATAAAGGTATCCCCAAGTGGGAGCTAGCTCTTCGTCAATCGACGGTCACAACCACGCAAGCAATATAATATACAACGCCGAGGGCAAGGATCAAAACTGAAAAGGAAACTCAAAATCATCAATAAAATCACAATAATACAACGCGTGACTCTAAGGTTGAAAGAATATACAACTCTGGTCTCTAAGTCTAAAATAAATATACATTTCTGGTTGATGGACTTTACTAGATACAACTGAAATAAATAAAAGGTATAATGGTGGTCACGATGCAAGTGAACCCACCTACCAAAGCAAACACCCGAAATGAAAAAGTGTGCCAGCAAAGCCGCCAAGGGAAAACCAGTACAGCAAAAGCTGCAAGAAACTGTGGCACAACGGGGGTGAGTTGCTTACTCGTGAGTAGAAAACATCACCGAGCAGAAATCGTATGTATGACTCAATCCTAGGTCAATACGATCAATAAAATATAACTTCAAAATGATAAAGTCAGAAGCATGAAAAGGTGGCAAGGGTAAACATCTATACACAAGTGTAATCCCATGTGCTCGTGTCAGTGCCTCAGGTAGCAATATATCATGTGTATGAGGTATGAAAGTAATAATATGAAAACAGAATGCATCATGTATGAGAAAACTGTTTTCTTAATTTAGTGAGATTTCTGTATATTTAAAATGAGGTATCATCAATAAATCAATATAAATCAGTGTCTAGCATCGATACAAAACATAAATCCCAATATCCAATATCTCGGGCTCCGGCTATCCGGACTAGCCCATATCATAATATCTCAATACCTCAATATCAATATTTGGGGCTCCGTCTATCCGGACTGGCCCCTGAGCTCCGGCTATCCGGACTTGCCCAACTCCGATCGGTATCCTCCGGATATTCGTCGAGTCACAAAACAATCACCGGTCAGCAATGCTCCCCTGTCACAGGCTCAACGCCATTATCTGCGATCTTCTTACCCCGGGGTACCGCACCGGGTACACCATGCACCCACAGACGGTTCCTCCTCCTCCTCGAATTGGGTGTAATGATATCGCTCAAGAGCCGAGAAAACTCATGGTGGACATATCTCAAATCATATCATGAAAAAACCGCACTTTTCATTTTAAAATGGTAATCATAAGTGTATAAAATCTTGCGGTTTCTCCAAATCCATAAATCTCATGGAAAATCCAAATCTCGAGAATAAATAACAATGAATTTAAAAGTATTGGGCTCCGGCAATTCCGGACTGGCCCTAAATAAAAATGCATGGCAATGAATAATAATTATGCATGAAGTATAACAGTAATGAATGCGATATCTAAACTAGCACAATAATGATATGTCAAAACTATCAGTTAACGAGCGATATTAATCAAATAATATTCTCTAAAGTGTACGTAACATGGCAATTACCGATGATGATATGTGTGAGCCGGCAAGTAAGTGTATGTGGAACATACGCATCATCGCTAATGGTGCTGGTGTCCTGATAGCATGATTTCAATACTAACATATGAAAACACAATATAAACATGCAATGCGATGCGAACAACAATAATATGTGGGAGCTGAATAATAAACACAACAATAATGAATATGCAATATATAATATGAGTCATACAGTAAACTACAGGTCTAAACTAACAGACTAAACAAAAGGTAAGGAAACCACACACACACACACATACACACATATATTTATATATATATATATATAATATTCGGTGATCCCGCCTCAATAGTATCCATACGATATCCTATATAATATGACATCCTCGAGTCAAGAGTGCTGATCTATCATCAATATATAGCTCGTATGGTAAATCCATCATACGGCCTCCCAAATCTGGGTACGGGTCAATATCACATTATCTCATTATTCTTCTGGTATCCTCTTTATCACATATCATGATCTGGGGGGTACTGATCTACGTCTAGTACAATATTGATACCATCTACATAAATGTATGCATGTGTATGAAAACACCACGCCTAAAGGACTCGCTAAAAGATCGTGTAGCATCTTATAATACAAACCACGTCACATCACCGATCTCATGGCCTCAAGCCCAAATCTCATCGACCCATCTCCAATCCCAAGTACTATCCTCATAATCCATGTATATGTATACATATATATATATACATAGTCCCATACCCATGTGTGTGTGTGTGTATATATATGTACATATCCCCATATACGCACGGGTAATAAAATTTATGCATGTGTGTGCGCGCGCGCGTATGGGTGTAATCTCTAATCTAGGGTTCGCGACTACAACTAACTAATGACGCTATCAAACAAGTCTTCTAAAGCATTCTTGTTAAGTAACCACATCTTATAAAACTATACGAGTACACACACACACACACACATACACACACACATATATATATCATAATGCATTCACATTCTATTTTACGAAACTGCGGGGGCGCTATACGCCATTCACTCGACTTCCCCGATAGATATATATCTACTCACCTTGACCTTCACTTGACGATGCCGACGTTGCCGCGCCCTTGCTTGTCGTCTCGAAGTCCACATGGGGGTACCTACATGTCACAACGTATCGTATCGCATTAAAATCCAAATCAAAACCAAAACGACACGCTAAAAGTCTATAGGTTAGAACCTACGGACTACGCCTTCAAAACCACCAAACAACGCTCGATATCGTCGTACAAACGTCAAGTGATCGAGATAAAACACAAATACTAAAATCCAGAATCCAAAATACGAAAAAGATAACCCCGAATCAAAACAACAACTCATGAATTTAGTTACAGATTTTGTTTAATGTGAAAACAAGGTAAGCAAACAGCACTAGGGTGATATATAGGGTGTATATGACCTACTGAAGCAATCTGGACCCTAAACCTACCACATGGCCGGCCACACCCATGAAAAATCCGGCCTACTCGGATTTGTAGGGGAGATGGGGTCTCGTCTTTGAATGGTGGTCTCGTAGTGCTCTAACTAGGTCTCTTGTATTGTTTACTTGTCTTGAAAATACTCTAGATCTTCCCAGATTCCCCTGCACACTCTAATACCTCACAAACCGACATTGGAAAGTTTCAGTTTTTGGGTTTCAGGTTTTTGTTTCGTTTTTGGTCTGGGTTTCTAACACAATAGGGGCTTAAGGTCACTACTAGGTCTCAATTTCACAACCACAACTCAAGAATCCCTCAACTCTCTTCTAGGAAATTCAAAGTCCATCAAAACTACACTAAAACGGTTCTAAACACATATGGATACTAAAGTGAATGAAATACAAAGCTAATGGCAATGAAAGTATCTCATTTGACAACTCAAGAATTTTCTTGAGTTACCCCAAGTGCTCAAAATCAGAACTTGCTTGGTCCAAAGTGCTTGGGATTATCTTGTGTATGTTTTTTGTGAAATGGAGATGGAGTTTTGAGTTGATTTTAGAGGTGTTTTAAGGCTTGAAGAGGGGGAGGGAACAAGGGCAGGAGCCATGGAGGTGAGGGGAGAGATGATGAGGGTGATGAAGAGAAAGAGGAATGACCAAAGTCGAGGAAAACCCCTCTCATTCTCTCTCTTGCCCATGCTTCCCATTTTTTCCCCCTTTTTCTTTTCTTTTCTTTTCTTTTCTATTCTATTCTCTTTTCTTTCAAATTAGAACCATGCATGATAACAAGAAGGAAACCATGAAAGAAAATGTAACAAGTGTGAAAAATGACTTTGTGCATGTCATGTGCACAAAACCGAATTAATGTGAGATTAGCGATATTTAATCACGATTAGCATTAAAATAGTGTATAATAAATCATAAAATTTCATAATTTGTATAAATCACATAAAGCACCCTCTTTTTAGTAATTTCTATTATTTTCCAAAATTTTCCCAATTTATCGGTATTTAATTATACCGCATTATTAAAATATTCAATATATTATTATTTAATTATAAAAATACCCAAAAATAATATTTTATTTTTCTGAAATGTTAGAATCTTCTCCCCTTAAATAAATTCGGTCCCCGAATTTAAATTTAAACCCCTCAAACACTAAAACATTTCAGTAAAAGATTAAGCCGTCGGGGTCCCGAAATCATAAATACATAAAACTCATAGTGGCACGATGCATGCGCACGAAAAAAAATTATATAGTCCAAAATCAAAACTCCGTCAAGCATTCCGAAATCATCGGAGTTATGGTGAAGACATCAATGTCAAACCCCAAAACGAAACCAACATGATATACATCAAAACCATACATATAAACATCAAAACTTTATATGTAAACATCTGAAGGAAATGCATGCCAACCCTTTTTAAATCGTTGTGCGATGCGCATAACACTGCGCAGTGGCGGACGCCTATTGCAAGAAAATAACCATATATATATATATATATCCTTTATTTAATATGCAAGTCCCGCCGTTTTGAAATTAATTTAGAAGGGTTTGCTTGTTTTAAACGTTTCGTGTCATCTTAGACACGTAGGTAAATACTGAGACTATAGCTCCCCCTCTTTTTTTGGAAATCCCTTCGATAACTATCAATGCATGCAAAATATATCCAGATACTATCCTCTTACTAGTCCTGCTCAGTACGGAAACAAATAGTAAATATCCTAAAAATGTACTGCTCCATAAAATCAATCCCAAAATGTGCATACGAATGCCGCGTGTGCCTGGTGCACACGGAAATCAAAATCCATGAATGTACCATACATGTGTACAGAAACAACACCTAAGTGCAACGGGTGTGCACGAAACACCTGTCAGAGGCAACGGTGTGCCTGACAGCAATATCAGGTGTATCTGATATGCACAAAGAATCCCGATTTAGTACATTTGGTGTGCACAAAAATCGCATCTCATATCATGCGCCCAACATGCGCGAAAATCCAAATCAGGTGCATCCATCATGCACAAATAAAATCGAAATCACGTGCATGCAACATGCACGAAATCACGAAATCCAATATCAAGCGCCAAACATGCGCAAAATCCAATCTAAGCGCGTCAAATATGCGCAAGAATCCAATCAGGTGCACAAGGTGCACAAAACAAATATCGAGTATCACAATCAAAATCGACGGTATACAACACATTTCAATTAAAATCCAAATCAGGTATACCATGGTATATAATCTCACAACCATGTGCATCAGCGTACACAAAAGCAAATCAAAATACTAAAAGTGCATGAAAAATATGTCGAAAGCATAAGTCAAATCATATGCATGCCCTACGCATGAAATCAAAATCAATATCTCAGATGACATCAAATCGAAATCCGGTGCAACTGTAGTGTACAAAATCTCAATCATGCAAACAAATCGTCCAAAATACCGAAATCCAAAAATGACAGATGCGTGATATTCGGATCACCAAATCCCAGATCATAAACACTGTCGTCGATATGCCCTTCCCTCACAGTCGAGAAGGTACCGGTGCATCCAAAGCTAGCAGAGCAAGATATCTACTTGCCTCCTGTTCATGGTCTGGCGCCTGGTGTTTTTAGGCTCTTGTCTCTCACTGCGAATTGCTAGATATATAGCTCCTCGGCTCAACAGCCCAAAATGGAATGACGACAGAAACAGTCCCGTTCTGGCATATCCTTTAAAGATCTCTGGACAACTATCTCGTCGACGATGCCGAACTCTGGCCTACTGGGTGTGCACAATATGACCTCTCCTGGGTCCAAGTCTTCTCGTATAATATTCCAGAAAGGTTTTGTCAAAGTCTTTCCCAAATCTCGTTTCTGCCAAACTGCCCGGAAGTTATCATCGTTTACTATACCCGTTTCTTGTTCCGGAACGGCTGCATATTCATCACGACTCCTTCTGGAAGATATATCAATATATAACGCCTCTGTATGCGTGTCACATCTCTGATGTCGGCAGATTCAAACGTCATCTCATCAAGATCTCGTACGAACCTTTTACTCCACTTTTCTCTAATGTCGACTGATTCGGACTCGTCTCTTCGTGGCTGCATGGACTGCTCTCCAATGGCTATACTAGTATCTGGAATCTCCCAAGCAATGCATCCCATCACATGATATCCGAATGAAGTTGAACCTTTCGATCGATTGTCAAAACCTCATAATCCTCCAAGAGCTCAACATCTTGTGTACAGTTTAATAATATCGAGTACATGCCACAACACCTATGGATCAGCCGTAGAAGGGCAAACCCAAGCCTCACTAATGGCACCGCTGAACTGCTGCAAACCCTAAGGTTTTCAAGTGTTCTCATGGTCATTATGTCGAGTTAGGGTTTCATTATCCTAGAGGGTCCATAGAATTACTTACATTTTGCCTTTGAATACTTTAAACATAGAAAATGGGCTTCTGAGTTTCGATCGTCTCTATCGACTCTCAACGTAACTGCGTGAAGTCTCCTCATGCTGGAATCAATCAGTCTGATGGCCTCGCATCGGGGTAAGCAACGAATCACATGTCCTAGTCATTCCTCCTTGGGTGACTAGCGATCTTCTATCATATCTCTAAATATAACTCGTGCGGCAATAGCTCCAAACATCTAGGGTGATATCTCGTCATTCGCAGCCGCAACTGACTCAATTGTCCGCATACTGAACAGTGCCTCAATCATTAAATAATAGGTGCATTGACGGTCATCACATTCTTGCTGGCATCTAGCAGTAGCTTGATCCTCTGGTGCTGATATGCACGTCCGAGAAATCTCGTAAAAGCGATCCATCAAACGCTCATGGCGCGAAAACACAATTAACGACGCCTCTATGCAATCGTATGTCCCTGGAATCACGCCCTGGTCAGTCCTCGTCCGTGAAGAGCTCGTGCTGACGCAATTCTAGCCGTAGCTCTCTCTGCCCGTGTAATCGTGGCAGCAAAACCATAAACCAATATAGATGAGGATAGACCATAGGAATGAATATAATGCTGTGCAGGAAAATGTACATCCTAAGGCTTCTTAAGCGGAGAAGTGTATCGTAAGTATGCCGCGGAACATACACACGGTACGTCACTCTCCTTAAGTCACCTACTCCATCAACCATGGTCAACCTACGCGACGAAAGTTCGGGTCTAATACCCCCTCGACTATGTCTAAGTTCCGTAAGGTCAAGCCTAAATTCCGTATATATACAAACGCCCTAGGCTCCGCATAGTCAAATATAGACTTGAAGCAAGGTTAACCTAGCGCTCTGATACCAACTTTGTCACGACCCGAAATGGCACGTGACTGGCACTTGAATCATATGAAGTCTATAAGATCCCATCTAATTCAAGTAAGCCAAAAATCCCAGAAATCTAAACCATTTTAAATTATAAATGATGGAAAACTCAATTTAAAGAAATTGGTTTTAATAGCATAAGCCGAATTATGTGTTTAAAACATCAAGTCTTTTCTGAAAATTTCGGCAGAGTTTCATTTATAAATACTGGCCCCAAATGGGGTACAACATGAATAGTATATGAAATGATAAAGGCATTGATTTGATCTCAAAAACTATCTATTAACTGCAATCAAGAACGGCGCCGCTTTGTAGCTAGCCGGTGAGTACGGGTCGGTCCACAGGGATGTTGTGAATTTCCTAATCGCTCTTACGAGTTAATTCCAAACGGTGTGAATGGATTAATTAAATCTAAAAACTAAATTAATTTAGGGCAATTGAATTAAAGATCTAACTATCTAACTAGGGCAAGGAATTAAATTTAATCTAGGGCAGAGAATGAAAAATTGCCTAGGGCAAGAATTGAAATTTAAACTAGGGAAATTAAATAAATCTACTTACTTTACAGATGGCTCTCTCCAAACATTTACACAGGGTTGTCAGATCTGAATAGATGATATGAAAAAAGGCATCGATGCTCTCCAAAAGAAATCTAAATTTTATTGATAAAAAGAGGCATAGGGAGGCATGAAAAGAATACAATGATTTGGGCTTCTATTTATAAGACATAGAAAACCCTAGGTTACAATTGATTCGCATGTTTACATTTACCAAAATATCCATAGGAAGACCTAGTCAAAGTAGACTCCAAGATTTGGTAAAATTTTATGTCTGGAAATTTTGGAACTGATTCTGGGCTTCTTGGGCTTTTTATTTCTTTGGATCTCTATTCAATTTGGCTTCTCTATTTCTTCCAGATCTCCAGTGAACAATTGCAGTGGACTTTTAACCGTTGCTTTATCATCTTGGAATTTGCATTGCCTTGTACTTTGTAAATTTTATCTTTTATGTAGGCTTTATCAAGAGTCCTCTGTTTGTTGGTCAAAGTCCATATTTTCATCGTCTTTTCATTGTTTTCACTGTTTTCTGTCCAAGAACCTGTAACCTGTAACATGTAGCAGACATGTGTCAAAAGTACCTGTTTATTTATAAAAAGAATAAGAATGGGGAATATAATAATACAATTTTATGATGTGAACAAATACCCCCAAACTTATCTTTTGCTCGTCCTCGAGCAAACTTATTTTTTATTTTCTACAAAAACCTAACCGCATTTTCGCAAAGAAACGCGATTGCACTGAGCTCGTGCAACAAGTCGTTAAACCTCTAGGTGTCCCTAGTAGGAGGAGTGTTGTCTCCTGAGGGTTTTCAGCGGATACTACCCATAAAATCCTATCAATTAGGCCCATTAACTTTTATTCTCCAATTAGGTTTTCTAACAAGGAATTCTATTATCGTCGACTCATAAATTATCCACCCATATTCTTTACACTTCCTCATTATTCTACTTAAGATTATATATGTTCTGTAGACCTACTTAGCTTTCGGCATTTCATAAGTTTTCCTTCTAGGGTTCCATCTCCACTTAGGAATTTTTATCAACTCTATTAAAGATACAAGTTCTATTCTTCACTCCTTTCTTTCATCTAAACTCCAATCACATATCCCCACGTGTGTGTATAAATCACCCCTACACTTGGAAATTCAAATCAAGCAATCATATCCTTGTCCGTTGTCCAAAGTACTTATTAGTTGGTGAATTTTTAATTGAATTTTGCTTACACATCCTTCATGCGACCGTTAATACTTCTTGAGGTACCAACGACCGATTACAAAATGCGTTTGCACATTAAAGCATAATTCCTAGTCTTGCAACACCCAAGGCTTTAGCAGTGACTCCCAAACCAGTTGGTCTAAGGCACTAGGTGACGAAGCACCCTCGCTAAATATTTTTCTATTTTTGCAGCCTTAAGTAATCACAAAAACCAGTGTTCATTTTTTTTTCTTTATTCACACTTTTTTTTCCTTTTATTTTCTTCGTACTAAGGACTTTAGACAAGAGCATTTCAAGGTCTCTTCTACTATTCCAAGTTTCAAGGTGCGTGATTGTGCAAATTGTAGGGTATACGTTTTCAGAATCTAGACTTAAGGTAGGAACTATTTTTCAAACTTATACTCTAATAAGAACATCAATACTCTTCCCTTGTTTCGACTTAGCCCAAGAAGTGAACCCAAAATTTGCCTATTTCTAAATAAACTACAAGGCATATACTTTCTACCGTTAAACTTTAAGGAAGGTTATTTTTAGGGTTTTAATTTATTAAGTCTAAGATCTAGTTGTTCCTAGCCAGTTAACCTATTTGTCAAACTCTAGTCAAATAAGCCAAAATTGAATACAATAATTTTTATAATTTTTAAAAATTTTCAATTTTTATGGGTTTTAAAATAAGTATGCAAATGCAAAAAAATATGTACAAATGAATGCGAAGGAAGAAGACGTACCGAGCATACCCCGAAACTTGAACTTGACAGTGTCCTCACTGTCATGCTAAACCAAGAGGGTCAAAATGCCGGTACTCCCCTGTTTATTTATTTATAAAATTTTCTTTTTTATATTTTTAATGTTTTGAATTTTTTTTTATAGAAAAAGAAAACAAAAAAATATATGTACATATATACAACAAGGTTCCCCCCAAACTTAAGCTTGGCCTTACACAAGCCAAAGGTTAGCACCAACCATTCAAAGATCTTATCGTGGTAATGGTAGGGTTGGTGAAAGAATGGGGTAGAAAGAAGAGAAATGAGAAGCACACGAGACCGTGTGGAGAGAAAGGGAGAATATGGTCTCGGTGGAGGAGAAGGATGGTGGAAAAGAGAAAGAAGGGTCGCGCGATCTTGAGGGTGTAATTCGAGTGAATAAATTAGCGCAATGTGTGATGACCGAAGTATGAAAACTGATTGTGCTAATCTATCAACTCGTCGTGCAATGGGGTCAAATCCCTCAAGATTCGCAAGAAAGCATGGGTACGCCGAACTTGGTATAGGAGATGAAAGCGTAATGGTCTCTTGTACGGTCGGAACGATAGGAAGGACGAAAGGTAGTGAATTAGGGATGGTATCATTCTCACCGTAGTAAACTGTCTTGAACTTGAACGATTCCATTAATGGTTTGAAACTACTATAAGCAACCGAGTTTGATGGTTCAATTAACTCATCTGAGAATGTAAAGGACTTAAACTCGGGCGGGAAGACGTCAACATCGTCCGAAAAAGAGAAACACTCGTCTGTGAGAACTATGTCAGATTCAAAGGAAAAGTTTTAAGCTCACAGTCGTCGAGCGTGGTCGGAACGATGTAAAGGAGGGAGGGTGATATAACAGTCAAAGGTTCAGAAGGATGAATTGGAAAATCAGACACATCAAACAAAAATGATTCAACCTCAATATTATCCTCAATACTCTCATTAATACTATCCTCATAATTCTCCTCAAAATTTAGCTCATCCATGCCATTATCATCAAAATTAAGACGCATATGAAGTTCGGGAGAAACATCTAATGACTCGGGATGATGAGTTGAACATAAAATTTCAATCAAATCGACAGGTTCATCATCCGAAATATTCCCGGCGTCTATATCCTCAATCAAGTGAAAATCAATTTCTTTAGACACCTCATCAAAAGCATGGATATTTATCAATTTAGGTTCTAGAGTGGAGGTGTAAAGGTCAAACGGATTAGATGCGGTTTCACTCGAAAGGGGTTCTTCACAATTTGGCAAATCAAACACTACACAGTCGCACAACTCATCATTTTGGACACATGTTTGAAAATTGGAGTTGTTGGATTCTATTGGGTATGGGTGGGTTTGATTTGGAAATCCTCTCACATTCTCACTCTGTCCAACCGCCTCCGTATACATTGAAAAATTTGGAGCTAGCAGGAAACTAGCTACCCGTTCAGTAGGTTGCATAAGGGCGGCTACGGACGCTTCCACATTCCTAGTCATTTTATTTGTTGCTGCAATATAAGCCTCCAACGACTCTTCCAAACTAGACTTAGGTGGTGAGGGGGTTTCGGCAAAAGATTCGAAATTGGTTGGATATGTGAAACTCCCAAAAGGCTGTGTAGAAGCAGTGTCTAGTGAAGGTGGGAAGGTCGGGTAGGACTGGTAGGAAGTGGGTGGTTGGACAGGGGTAGGGTCAACATGTGGATAAAAAGGTGAATAGTCATGTGGATCCCTAGAACTAGATGTGTGGAGAGGGGTGAAAGATCGGCTGCTAGATTGAGCAATATGCTCAGCAATAGACATCGGCTTAGGAGTTACAGCAGGACTTGAAAAAGTGGTATCAACATATGGAGGTGGTAAAGGTTGACTTGGTTGACACAAAGTGGATTGAAAAGTCGAACTGTTTCTCCTAGACGATTCTATTTGATCTTTC
Organism: Agapanthus africanus; assembly: GCA_030015575.1. Lineage (NCBI taxonomy): Eukaryota > Viridiplantae > Streptophyta > Magnoliopsida > Asparagales > Amaryllidaceae > Agapanthus > Agapanthus africanus. The sequence continues at coordinate 57,137,764 of CM057349.1, read as the reverse complement.
AAAGATATTTTAGGCATGGAAGGATCGTCTTTAAATTGACTGAACAAATTGACGTACGACGCAAAGTTAGGTTCGGGATACCAAAGTTCGGAAAGTGATTTATGATGTGGTGTACCCATGATAGAAGAAAGAGAAGAGAAAGTAGGTGGTGCAAGGATTTCTTAGCGACAAAAGTTTGCAAGTTTTCTAATAAAATTTTTCCTTTTTTCTTTTTCTCTTTTTTTTTATTCGGAACTGTTTGCAAAAAAAAAATTTCGATAAAGGGCTAAGACACATTTCGATCAACAAAAAATGCACAATCAGGCCTAGATCTAGGGTCACCTAGACAGCTCCTAACTGTTCCAAAGGGCTAGAAATAGGACCTCAAACCGCCTCTTCACCACCAATTACGGCCAGGTAAGTGTCAGGTAAGTGGGAAGGAACCACAGTAGTGGGCCTAATTAAAAACCACTAGCCTTAACACACTTGCCTAGTCACCGCAAAGTCAGGTTAAGATAAACGGCCGATGCTTATAACTAGTCCTCTTTCCTATTGAGCGCGACGTCTTTAGGGCTGAGTCTAGTATTTTTTAATAAAGATAGGTCAATGCAAATGCCTTATGTGATTTCTGGGGTCCTGGGAAGGGTGATGAAATCTCCACCCAATTTGAATTGGTCAAAAGCCCCTTAAAGTCAGTTTCAAAGATATGCAAAACAGAAAAATCACTTACAATCAAATCTTTTTATTTTATGCGCGGCGCAAAAAATCCTGCACAAGATTGTTATTTGGAAGGGGAAAGATTTTTTAAGCGCAAAGAATCCTGCAGGAGATTTTTCAGAAGATATATCGGAGATTTGCAGAGGAGCAGAGAGAACTCACAGAGAATTGTAGTGGCGGAACTGTTTTTTTTTTTACCGCGCTTCTGCCCCCCCTTTTTTTCCCCGACCAAAACGCGGCGGTTCCGCGGTCGCAGGTAGGATCTGGCGGCGGTTCCGCGGCCGGAATGGGGTCGCGAGGCTTTTTTTTTTTGCTCTCCAGATCGCGCGGTTGACTTGTTGACTCGGACCTCCAAATTTCTTCTGTTTTCTGTTGTGTTATTCTTCTGTTTGTTTGAATTTGATACTTGCTGTTTTGATCTCTGTAAATTTCCAAATCCGAATTTGTTCGTAGATCCTGCAAAATTCACACAAAAATACCATTTCCAAAAATAACAGATGATATATTTTTATATTTTTTTTTCCAGATTTTTATGATTTTTTTAGTTTTGATTAACCCGAAATTGCAAAAAGGAAATTTTACGCCATCCCCGGCAACGGCGCCATTTGATTTGATCTCAAAAACTATCTATTAACCGCAATCAAGAACGGCGTCGCTTTGTAGCTAGCCGGTGAGTACGGGTCGGTCCACAGGGATGTTGTGAATTTCCTAATCGCTCTTACGAGTTAATTCCAAACGGTGTGAATGGATTAATTAAATCTAAAAACTAAATTAATTTAGGGCAATTGAATTAAAGATCTAACTATCTAAATAGGGCAAGGAATTAAATTTAATCTAGGGCAGAGAATGAAAAATTACCTAGGGCAAGAAATGAAATTTAAACTAGGGCAATTAAATAAATCTACTTACTTTACAGATGGCTCTCTCCAAACATTTACACAGGGTTGTCAGATCTGAATAGATGATATGAAAAAAGGCATCGATGCTCTCCAAAAGAAATCTAAATTTTATTGATAAAAAGAGGCATAGGGAGGCATGAAAAGAATAGAATGATTTGGGCTTCTATTTATAAGACATAGAAAACCCTAGGTTACAATTGATTCGCATGTTTACATTTACCAAAATATCCATAGGAAGACCTAGTCAAAGTAGACTCCAAGATTTGGTAAAATTTTATGTCTGGAAATTTTGGAACTGATTCTGGGCTTCTTGGGCTTTTTATTTCTTTGGATCTTTATTCAATTTGGCTTCTCTATTTCTTCCAGATCTCCAGTGAACAATTGCAGTGGACTTTTAACCGTTGCTTTATCATCTTGGACATTGCATTGCCTTGTACTTTGTAAATTTTATCTTTTATGTAGGCTTTATCAAGAGTCCTCTGTTTGTTGGTCAAAGTCCATATTTTCATCGTCTTTTCATTGTTTTCACTGTTTTCTGTCCAAGAACCTGTAACCTGTAACATGTAGCAGACATGTGTCAAAAGTACCTGTTTATTTATAAAAAGAATAAGAATGGGGAATATAATAATACAATATTATGATGTGAACAGGCATCCCCAAGCGGGAGCTAACTCTTCATCAATCGACGGTCACAACCACGCAAGAAATATAATATACAACGCCGAGGGCGAGGATCAAAACTGAAAAGGAAACTCAAAATCATCAATAAAACCACAATAATACAACACGCGACTCTAAGCTCGAAAGAATATACAACTCTGGTCTCTAAGTCTAAAATAAATATACATGTCCGGTTGATGGAGTTTACTAGATACAACTGAAATAAATAAAAGGTACAAAGGTGTCACGATGCAAGTGAACCCACCTACGAAAGCAAACATCCGAAATGAAAAAGTGTGCCAGCAAAACCGCCAAGGGAAAACCTGTACAGCAAAAGCTGCAAGAAACTGTGGCACAACGGGGGTGAGTTGCCAACTCGTGAGTAGAAAATATCACCGAGCAGAAATCGTATGTATGACTCAACCCTAGGTCAATACGATCAATAAAATATAACCTCAAAATGATAAAATTTGAAGCATGAAAAGGTGGCAAGGGTAAACATCTATACACAAGAGTAATCCCATGTGCTCGTGTCAGTGACTCAGGTAGCAATATATCATGAGTATGAGGTATGAATGTAATAATATGAAAACAGAATGCATAATGTATGAGAAAATTGTTTTCTTAATTTAGTGAGATTTTTGTATATTTAAAATGAGATATCATCAATAAATCAATATAAATCAGTGTCTAGTATCGACACAAAACATAAATCCCAATATCCAATATCTCGGACTCTGGCTATCCGGACAAGCCCATATCATAATATCTCAATACCTCAATATCAATATGTAGGGCTCTGGCTATCCGGACTGGCCCCTGAGCTCCGGCAATCCGGATTGGCCCTACTCCAATTGGTATCCTCCGGATATCTGTCGAGTTACAAAACAATCGCCGGTCAGCAATGCTCCCCTGTCACAGGCTCAACGCCATCATCTGCGATCTTCTTGCCCCGGGGTACCGCACCGGGTCCACCATGCACCCACAGACGGTTCTTCCTCCTCCTCGAATTGGGTGTATGATATCGCTCAAGAGCCGAGAAAACTCATGCTGGACATATCTCAAATCATATCATGAGAAAACCGCACTTTTCATTTTAAAATGATAATCATAAGTGTATAAAATCTTGCGGTTTCTCCAAATCCATAAATCTCATGGAAAACCCAAATCTCGAGAATAAATAACACTGAATTTAAAAGTATTGGGCTCCAGCAATTCCGGACTGGCCTTAAATAAAAATGCATGGCAATGAATAATAATTATGCATGAAGTATAACAGTAATGAATGCGATATCTAAACTAGCACAATAATGATATGTCGAAACTATCAGTTAACGAGCGATATTAATCAAATAATATTCTCTAAAGTGTACGTGACATGGCAATTACCGATGATGATGTGTGTGAGCCGGCAAGTAAGTGTATGTGGAACATACGTATCATCGGTAATGGTATTGGTGTCCTGACAGCATGATTTCAATACTAACATATGAAAACACAATATAAGCATGCAATGTGATGCGAACAGTAATAATATGCGAGAGCTGAATAATAAACACAACAATGATGAATATGCAATAAATAATATGAGTCATACAGTAAACTACAGGTCTAAACTAACAGGCTAAACAAAAGGTAAGAAAACCACCTAAATCTGAGTCGATACACACACACACACACACATCTATATGTATGTGTATATATATATATATATATATATATAATAGTCTGTGATCCCGCCTCAATAGTATCCATACGATATCCTATATAATATGACATTCTCGAGTCAAGAGTGCGGATCTATCATCAATATATAGCTCGTACGGTAAATCCGTCGTACGGCCTCCCAAATCTGGTTACGGGTCAATATCACATTATCTCATTATTCTTCTGGTATCTTCTTTATCACATATCATGATCTGGGGGTACTGATCTACGTCTAGTACAATACTGATACAATTTACATAAATGTATGCGTGTGTATGAAAACACCACGCCTAAATGACCCGCTAAAACATCATGTCATATCTCATAATACGAACCACGTCACATCACCGATCTCATGGCCTCAAGCCCAAATCTCATCGACTCATCTCCATTCCCAAGTACTATCCTCATAATCCATGTATATGTATATATGTATATGTATATATATATAGATACATACATACAGACATAGTCCCATACCCATGTGTGTATGTGTATATATATATACATATCCCCATATACGTAGAGGTAATAAAATGTATGCATGTGTGTGTGTGCGTGCGTGTGGGTGTAATCTCTAATCTAGGATTCGCGACTACAACTAACTAATGACGCTATCAAACAAGTCTTCTAAAGCATTCTAGCTAAGTAACCACATCTTATAAAACTATACAAGTATATACCTATATATATATATCATAACGCATTCGCGTTCTATTTTACGAAACTGCAGGGGTGTTATACGCCATCCACCCGACTTCCCCCGTAGACATATATCTACTCACCTTGACCTTCGCTTGCCGATGCCGAAGTCGCCAAGCGCTTGCTTGCCGTCTTGAAGTCCACATGGGGGTACCTAGATGTCACAACGTATCGTATCGCATTAAATTCCAAATCAAAACCAAAACAACACGCTAAAAGCCTATAGGTTAGAACCTACGGACTACGCCTTCAAAACCACCAAACAACCCTTGATATCGTCGTACAAACGTCAAGTGATCGAGATAAAACACAAATACTAAAATCCAGAATCCAAAATACGAAAAATATAACCCCGAATCAAAACAGTAACTCATGAATTTAGTCCCAGATTTTGTTTAAGGTGAATACAATGTAAGCAAACAACACTAGGGTGATATATAGTGTGTATATGACCTACTAAAGCAACCTGGACCCTAACCCCCACCACATGGCCGGCCACACCCATGAAAAATCCGGCCTGCTCGGATTTGTAGGTGAGATGGGGTCTCGTCTTTGAAGGGTGGTATCTGGTGCTCTAAATAGGGCTCTGGTATTGTTTACTTGTCTCGAAAATACTCCAGGTCTTCCCAGATTCTCCTGGACACTCTAATACCTCACAAACCGTCATTGGAAAGTTTCAGTTTTTGGGTTTTAGGTTTTTGTTTCGTGTTTGGTCTTGATTTCTAACACAATGGGGGCTTAAGGTCACTACTAGACCTCAATTTCACAATCACAACTCAAGAATCCCTCAACTCTCTTCTAGGAAATTCAAAGTCCATCAAAACTACACTAAAATGGTTCTAAACACATATTGATACTAAAGTGAATGAAATATAAAGCTAATGGCAATAAAAGTACCTCATTTGGCAACTCAAGAATTTTCTTCAGTTGCCCCAAGTGCTCAACATCAGAACTTGCTTGGTCCAAAGTGCTTGGGACGATCTTGTGCATGTTTTTTGTGAAATGGAGATGGAGTTTTGAGTTGATTTTGGAGGTGTTTTGAGGCTTGAAGAGGGGGAAGGAACAAGGGCAGCAGCCATGGAGGTGAGGAGAGAGATGATGAGAGTGATGAGGAGAAAGAGGAATGGCCAAAGTCAAGGAAAACCACTCTCATTCTCTCTCTTGCCCATGCTTCCCATTTTTTTTTATTGTTTTCCTTTTTCTTTTTTTTCTTTTCTATTCTATTCTCTTCTCTTTTAAATTAGAACCATGGATGATAACAAGAAGGAAACCATGAAAGAAAATGTAACAAGTGTGAAAAATGACTTTGTGCATGTCATGTGCACAAAACCGGATTAATGCGAGATTAGCGATATTTAATCGCGATTAGCATTAAAATAATGTATAATAAATCATAAAATTTCATAATTTGCATAAATCACATAAAGCACCCTCATTTTAGTAATTTCTATAATTTTCCAAATTTTTCCCAATTTATCGGTATTTAATTATACCGCATAATTAAAATATTCAATATATTATTATTTAATTATAAAAATCCCCAAAAATAATATTTTATTTTTCTAAAATTTTACAAGTACACATACGTGACCGAACCCTTGTCGTAAAACCTTACGACCTCTACATGTTTCGCCCGATGCAGGGAAACCCTCTGTGTGGGACTCTAAAGACTCGACACTACGTGTCACGACCCGAAATATTAGCTCGTGACCAGCACTTAAATCACGCAACGTCTACAGGCGTAACTTAACTCAAGTAAGCTGAAACCCAGAAATCTAAACCTTTTTAAGAAATAAAAGAGGTGAAACTTTGAAATAAAGGTATAATAAATCATGTTTTGTCTTTTAAAAATTTAGGCAACTCCTCCTTTGTATATTTTGATCCAAAACCGCAAATGCATGATAATATAAAAGGCATCCCCAAGCGGGAGCTAGCTCTTCGCCAACCGGCGAATTCATAACCAAGCAAGTCATAAACAAGTATACGACGCCCAACGGCGAAGATCAACACAAAAGAAAAAGAATAAAGCAAGACATTAACCCAAAAAGAGAACATAAAACCCATCGCTCAAGTGTCGCATCTATAAGTCTTTCTAAGTCTTCTACTTATACAAATACTAGTTTCTGATTTGATGGAGTTAACTAGATACAACAGGAATAATAATGCAAGAGGGGTACGATCCAACATGTACCACTTACCAAAAGCAAATCACCCGAAAGCAGCTGTGTGCCAGCGATGCCGCTACTGATCCATGCGGTCAACCTGCAAGAACTGTGGCACAATTGGGGTGAGTTGCCAACTCGTGAGTAGAAAATATCATCAGGTAGAAATCGAAATAAACAATGATTCCTAGGTCAACTATATCATAAAGGTAATACTATGATATCTGGGGTGACCGTATCTGCATATGTGTCAACAACATTATCAATGCCTATCAGCAAGTGGATATCATCCAACCATATAATCAATTCCTGTATGCATGTGGATATCATCCAACAAAATAATCAATGCTAGTATGCATGTGGATCTCGTCCACGTGTCAACCAATGACACAACAACATCATGCATGTAAACATCATAAAGCATATGCATGTAAAAATATGAGGATATCAAAGAATGTGTGTCCATCAATAACACATCAAATCATGGAACCTGAGTGTCCAACACCGACAGTCGAAACATCATGAAACCCGTGTCCAGCATCAACACGTAAACCCCTATATCATATCTGTACATCTCACGGAACCCGAGTATCCAATATCGACACTCACAATCCTCGGAACATGAATGTCCAAGCTCGACACTTGCAATCCCCATATCCATACATCTCTCGGAACATGAATGTCCAATCTCGACACTCGCAATCCTCGGAACATGAATGTCCAATCTCGACACTAGCAATCCCCAAATCCATATATCTCTCGGAACATAAGTTCCCAACATCGACACTCAAAATCCCCACATCCAGAGAAAACGGGTTTTCAAAAAAATATAAAATTTCTTGAAATAACCCCACGGTTCTCAAATCCATAAATCACATGAAATCCATATCTCAATGCGTAAATCCATGAAAAACTGATATATGCAATATAAACCAGCAATATGAGCATATTAAGGGAAAACCTCTCTTTTAAATGAATCAGGTTTTAAAATATATCATGCGGTTCCCAAATATCCAAAATCCAAAGCAACATCATATATGGTGAACATGTAGCTATAGCAGGGTATATGTGTAAGCATGTAGGTATGCAACATGTAGCAGAATGTAAGCAAATCCGTATATCTCATGCAACGTGGAACTGTGATATGAACATAGCAAGTATATCATGCAGCATAGCACAGTGATGTGAGTATAGCAAGTATATCATGCAGCATAGCATAGTGATGTGAGCATAGCAAGTATATCATGCATGATGTATCAATTCTACTGTGTAGTGACATAGCAATTATCGATGATGAAGATGTGTGAGCCGGCCAATCTGTGTAAGTGTAACATACACATCATCGATAATGGTGTAGGTGTACTAGCACAGGTATAAGTAATGCAATAAGAATAACATGAACGTAGCACAAAGTACATCGTCAACTAAATGTTATAAGGTATACGTGTCTACAATATATCTGAGTCAGTGAATCTATCAATTGGCATCCAGCCTCACAACATCACGTACGGTATAATCCATCGTACGTCATCCTCTAATTAAGGGTATGGATTAATCAACAGGTAAAACTCATCGCGTACGGTAATCCATCGTACGGCGGCATTAAACAATTAGGGATTCTATCAACCTATACAATAACGGGGGTACGGATCTAAGTCTCGTACGGCATACAACTCATTATGCACATCATTATCCATATATATATATACCTATCTCTCAAGTCACGTCCGTACCAATCTCGTATCAGGGGACCGACAAAGGTATCCGCAAATCTCATATTGACTCGCATCCTATAACGACATATCACACTAAGTTATCATATCACATCGTATACTCGTTCATCACATCAATATCTCATATCACATTATATAACGTCATACTTGTTCTCTTTCAATTCGCACCTATCATGACTCACTTTTCATTTCATATTCTCATATGTCCATAAGTTCATCAGTGTCAACTTTTACCATATTATCGTTATCAAATCCTATAATCATGTCCGTCGCATATCATTTATCAGGATATAATAATCAAACGATATTCCATATCAATGTTTGCGGGGGTGCTATACGCCATCCACCCGACTTCCCCCGTAGATATAAATCTACTCACCTGTTAAACTTCTCGCTTAGCCGTAGTCGATGCGCTTCGTCATCTCGGAATCCAAGCGAATGTACCTACAATCAATATGAAATCGCGAAACTATTAACATCAAGTTCCGAAATACAAATATGGCACGCGGTACACTAACAGGTTAGTGTAAGTCCACGTTGCCCACCCCGGTGCTTGCGGGGAGGCGGAAAACGGAATAAAAATCGAATTTTTATGAGCTTAGGCAACATGGACTAGAGCTAGAAGGATCTTTGCTAAACAAAAACTTGCTAAAGCTAACTAGTAACTAGCTAAGTGCTAGAAAGGTTATACCTTGGGCTTTAAGTCCTTCTCTCCTTGCTCCTTGGAGTGGTGGAAGGAGGTCACCTTGGTCGTCTTCTCACGTCGAAGAAAGATCCACCCGAAAGCCTCAACCTTTGGCTTCAACTCCAAGCTAGAAGTAACTAGGGTGCAAGAAGTGCTAGTCCTTGAACCCTAGATGAGAGTAAAGATGATCAAGAGAGGGTTTTTCTCAAGCTCAAGTGTTTCTCAACACATGAGAGGGAGAGAGCTTGAGGGAGAGGAAGAACAAGAGAGAGAAAAGATATGATAGAATGAGAATAATGTGAACCATTCTCACTAATATGTGTATATTATTTTAATTAAATAATTAGCTAGATAATTGTCATGGCTAATCATGACATGACCATTATCATTTCAATTTGCAAGGATCAAAAAGCATCTTCCAAAAGAAATGATGATGGTCAAAGTGTCAACCTAGGTCAACAAGTCAAGGAGGTCAAATGGTCAACAACCATAACCATGCACAATTATTAAACTAATTATCAATTAACTATAATACACACATAAGCATTAGGGTTAATAAAATGATAATAGCCATTAACCCTAATCAAGGTCCTCTCCCTCAATCTCAAGCAACTGTGCATACGCACCCGCATTCGTGATCCGAGGAACACGAATACAATGAGAAAAACCAATCCCAAATCATATACTAGGATCCGGCTTAAACCAAAGCCCGCTAGTATAAACTGTCCGGACAGCAAACGTGCACAAGTGCGCGAATGTGAATGAACCCTGTCGCAAAACCATGCGACCTCTACTCATTTTGCCTAAAGGCGAATAGCTCTCTGTGTGGGACTCTAAAGACTCGACACTACGCTGGCAGTGGGTTTAACCACAGACCGCAAGCGGCACTAGCTGTACGTAACGGTCCCCAGGTAGATGTCGATAAAAAGACTGACGAGGTGAACCCCATCCGAACTCCTACTGAGCCTGTATGTGACAATCTCCGTACAGTCCGGTCTGTTCGTCTGATACATCGCATGGCGGGCCTAGGGGGCGGTGAACGTCAGTCCCCTAATAGCGGTACAAGTCGTGTCGGAGTGTAGCCCAGAACACCCTGAGATAACACTGGAAACCTACCAGTATATCTCGCTTGCCCTGGCCAGGGACTACTCGTGTAATGGCTCTCCTGCACACAGCGCGATGTCAACCCCCAATACCGGGAGAGACGAATCCTGTCTAACCGTCACTGCCTCCAAGTGCTTCGGGACTGCACCCAAAAACTACCTGTTTGCACGACTCCTTTGAGCCGTGGTAGGGTAGTAATCAAAGTACAGTGGGAACACACTCGAGGCGAAGTGACAGTGTCAAGTCAGCGGACTAAGCTGTACTCATGTCACCTGGGAACTGATAACTGACGATAGGTATAATACCAACCAACAGTTCCCGACGAGTCCTGTCCAGTGTACTCGTAACCTAACGAGCACCCGCATACTATCTCAAGTACGACGTACTGACGGCTGTGGGACAGACCGTCTCCCACGCTGGGATGAGAAGCGCATACGCTAGTCTACTCCGGAGTATCGATGCCCTGTCTCGATAGTCCAACGACTAGGGACCTGTATAAGGATGTGCTTATAGATCACCCAGCTCCCACGAGTGTGAGCGCCATCACCACGCTGGTAATCAAGCAAAGATCTTAAGGGCTGTACTAATATGTATATCAGCAATATGCTAAAAGAAACACATGCACATATTAAAGCAGAGACAAACCAAGTAGCATACTACCATTTCGAGCAAGATTGTATATACAACTGTGAATATCCCAAGCTTCCATCAAGTAATATACAAACCAGTATGATACAGTAATGGCCTCTAGGGCATATACACTAACAATCTCCCACTTGCACTAAGGCCATGTACTGGCGTATCGAAGACCTATCATCTCGATCAGCCGCTCGAACTGAGTCTGGGGCAAGGCCTTGGTGAATGGATCTGCTGTGTTATCCTCTGATGCAACTCTCCGGACCTCGATCTCCTGGCGATCTACGATCTCCCTGATCAGGTGATACCGCCTTAAGATGTGTCTGGATTTCTGATGGGACCTGGGTTCCTTCGCTAAAGCTATAGCCCCGTTGTTGTCGCAATACAAAGGTATTGGGTCAACAATGGACGGAACCACCTGAAGTTCTCTCAAGAACTTCCTCATCCAGACAGCTTCTTTTGCGGCATCAGATGCAGCGATGTATTCCGCTTCCATAGTCGAGTCGGCAACGGTTTCCTTTTTGGAGCTCTTCCAACACACCGCCCCTCCATTGAGGGTAAAGACAAAACCCGGCATGGACTTGGAATCATCCTTGTCACTCTGGAAGCTGGAGTCAGCAAAGGCCTCAATCTGCAGGTCTTTTCCGCCATACACCAAGAACATCTCCTTAGTCCTTCTCAGGTACTTGAGAAAGTTCTTTACTGCTATCCAATGTTTCTCTTCAGGGTTTGACTGATACCTGCTTACCACACTCAGTGCATAAGCTACATCCGGTCTGGTACATAACATCGCATACATTATAGAGCCTACCGCAGAAGCGTAGGGTATAATAGACATGCGATCCCTCTCCAAATCAGTCTTGGGAGACATCTCTTTGGAGAGAGTGATCCCGTAACAAGCCGGTAGATTACCGCGCTTGGAATCTTCCATACTGAATCTCTTCAGTATGGTGTCGATGTACCTGGACTGCGAAAGTCCTAATATCCTCTTGGATCTGTCACGGTAGATCCGGATACCCAGAATGTATGAGGCATCACCCAGGTCTATCATGGAGAACCTGTGTGACAAGAACCCCTTGACAGATTGTAGCATAGGAATGTCATTTCCTATTAAGAGAATGTCATCCACGTATAAAACAAGGAATACTACAGTTCTCGCTACAAATCTACAATAGATGCATGGTTCATCTGGATTTTTGATAAAGCCAAATTCCTTGACCGTCTCATCAAAACAGATGTTCCAACTCCGCGATGCCTGCTTTAGTCCATAAATGGGCTTAAGCAACTTGCACACCTTTCCGCTGCTCCCACTCTGAATGAAACCCTCTGGCTGATCCATATAGACACACTCCTCTAAATGTCCATTTAGAAAAGCTGTCTTTACGTCCATCTGCCAAATCTCATAATCATGGAAGGCAGCAATGGCAAGAAGGATCCGAATGGATTTCAGCATAGCTACTGGAGAAAAGGTTTCGTCATAGTCCAAACCAGGTCGCTGACGAAAACCCTTTGCTACTAGTCTAGCTTTATAGGTCTCAACCTGTCCATCTATACCAATCTTCCTTTTGAAGATCCACTTGCATCCTACGGGTTTTCGTCAGCGATGTCCAACGTCCATACTTTGTTGGTGTACATGGACTCCATTTCGGTCCGCATTGCATCCAGCCATTTTACCGAGTCGACGCTCTGAATGGCTTGCTGGAAGCTAGTAGGCTCATCAAAGTCTATGATGCAATCCTCTCTATCCCCGTCAATGAGAAAACCGTAGTATCTCTCGGGCGGATGAGACTGCCTACTACTCCTGCGGAGTGGCGTGGGAATGTCCTGATCTTTCGAACCCTCTGGTTCAACCAAGCTTTCAGTAATAGCTCGTGGTTCTGGAATTTCTTTCAGTCCTATTGCGCTCCCACTTAATTCTTTTTCTATGAACTGGTGTTCTAGAAAGCGAGCATGGCGAGAAACAAGGACTTTTTGTTCCTCTTCGCAGTAGAAGTAATATCCCTTGGAGCTCTTTGGATATCCCATAAACTTGCACTGTACTGAGCGTGCCTCGAGCTTGTCCGCATGCTGCTTTTTTACAAAAGCTGGACATCCCTATGTCTTAATGTGATTAAGATAGGGTCTCTTCCCACACCACATCTGATATGGTGTAGTAGGCACAGTCTTAGTTGGAACTCGGTTCAAAAGGTATGCAGCTGATTCTAGCGCATATCCCCAAAACGATCGCGGTAACTCAGCGTTACTCATCATGGACCGTACCATATCTAATAGGGTTCGGTTCCGTCTCTCCGATACACCGTTATGTTGCGGAGTGTATGGAGGAGTAAGCTGAGAGAGAATTCCATTCTCTTTTAAGTAACCCAGGAACTCGGCACTCAAGTATTCACCACCTCGATCAGATCTTAGTGCCTTGATACTTTTGCCTGTTTGTTTTTCTACTTCATTCTTATATTCCTGGAATTTTTCAAAAGCCTCGGATGTATGTTTCATTAAGAAGACATAACCGTACCTTGAAAAGTCATCCGTAAAAGTAATGAAGTAAGAATAACCGCTTCGCGCATGTGTAGACATTGGACCGCACACGTCGCTGTGTACGAGTCCCAAGAGCGAGCTCGCTCTTACTCCGTGTCCAGTGAACGGAGTCTTTGTCATCTTTCCTTTGAGACAGGATTGACAAGTTGCATACGATTGATATTCGAACGAATCCAAATATCCTTCTGTGTGTAACTTAGTCAACCTTCTCTCATTGATGTGACCCAGTCTACAATGCCATAAGAAAGTTTTATTGATTTCTGGAGACTTTCTTTTGTGTGTATTCTGGACATTGAAAATCTGTGGCTGGTTTAATACGTATGTACCGTTGTTCAATGTACCTGACCCAATCAAAACTTGATTAAGGTGAATGTTCACTACATTACTTACAAATGCAAATTCATAACCTTCTTTAGATAATAAAGATACAGAAATGATATTACAGGTTGCATTTGGTACATAATAACAACTACGCAAAACCAAAAAGTGTCCATCCGACAATCCCAGGTGATAGTCCCCCACGGCCTCAGCATACATGCTAGCACCGTTTGCAACTCTGAGGGTCATGTCACCTGCCTTCAAAACTCTACGCTTTCTCAACGCCTGCAAAGAATTACAGATATGAGATCCTGATCCGGTATCCAATACCCAGGATGTAGAGTTTATTGATAGACAGTTTTCAATAACATACACACCTGAAGCTGAAGCTGCAACTCGCTACAAATCCTGTGTTCTGGCTTTCCAAGCCTTGCAATCCTGTTTCCAGTGACCACTTTTGTGACAATAGAAGCATTCTTCCTTCCCCACCAGCTTTCCCGCTACCTTTGTTGCTTTTCCTTTTCCCTTCGGATCTACTTTACTGACACCGCCTCTTGGTTTGGCGGGGGCTTTCTTCTTCTTGCACTTGGCTTTCGCCCTGGACCTAGAAGAGGAAGATCCTCCTACAAACAAAGTGGATGTCTCCCTACTTTTCTGTAGGGTGCCCTCTGCACTCCTCAGCATGTTGAGGAGCTCTGAAAGTTCAACTTCTTTTTCCTGTAAGTTGAAGTTCAGGATGAACTGGGCGTAAGTGGAAGGAAGGGACTGGAGAATCAAGTCCGTATAAAGCTCATTCTCCAACGTGGTCCCAAGTTCTGCGAGCTCCTCTATGTAGCCAATCATCTTAAGCACATGTTCCGCTACCGATGATCCGACGGCCAACCTTGCCGAAAATAACTTCTTCGACACTTCGTATCTTGCGATACGAGACTGCTCTCCATACAGTTCTTTTGTATGAAGAAATATGGACTCTAGGTCCATATTCTCGTGCCTCCTCTGATGTTCGTTGTCCATCGAGGCAAGTACGAGGCATCTGGCCTTCGCGCAATCTATTTCCCAGGTCTTGTAGATTTCCCTATCTACGACACTGGTTTTGGGACCTGGGACAGGGGGACCTTTGGTGGTAAGGAGTTACCCCAGCTTGTCGTAAGTGATTGCCATCTTGACATTCCTGAGCCAATCTTTGTAGTTTGGCCCTGTCAATATATTTTTATCTAGTAATAACTTAAGTCCGGTCATGTTGAATGGTCGCTGCAATTAGGAGAGAGAAAAGAAACACTTTAGCATGATGCTCGTGCAAGTTTAGAGTGGTTTTTAATTTGTCTAAACTGGATGGCTCCCACTGTCTCTCGAATCCCTTCTCAAACCGTAAAGAAAGGATTAGTCAGGATCAATCTCACTGTACAATACTTGCTTAACCATTCAGCCAGGCCAGTGTCGGTACTTCGAGGGAGGTTTTCCAACGCTTTTGCGAAGTTCCTTAATTAAGTAACTTCTTTTCCCTGTGGGCGTAGCCCCGCTAACACCTTTCTAGACACCTACTAGGTTTATAGCATTGATCGTTAAGTGAGAGTTTTCCCGAGGAGTAGCATATACTCACAGTAGGATCGGGATCCAAATATCATCGCGTGATAAAACCGAAGGAATCCTACCAGAATTATCACACTCCAAATGGTATGCAGCGCTAGCAAGTTTCAGTACTTATGAAACTCCCGATGTGGATTTCTGCCCCATGCTCTTATGACCTTGACTTTGGCCAAAATATCATAAGTCACATGTCAAGTTCTACCCGTCATTCTCCTGGTTAATTTGGACCCACCCGTACCTACCCTTGACTTTGGCCAAAATGGCAGCACGACTGTCCCAAACCAACGCATCTATCTATGCTGCACATGAATACCCAATAGCTACCAATCACTATGCCTTGACTTTGGCCAAAATACATAGCTTGAATACTTTTTGACCATTCATGTGGAATGACGGAGGGCTACGAATGGTTTTGGCGAAACCGTGAACGTAGTGAACTTGATATAATCGATGGAACGAGATAGCTTTTAAAAGGAGTGGTTCAAGCTCCGCGTTTAAAAAGTTTAGTTTTGAAAAGAACCGAGTGGTTTTCAAAGTGTTCCAATCGACTTTTACTTGGCTTATTTTCTTACATTAGTTCTTTTAATGCGTCCCATCATTTAATCCTACCATTGCAGAAAACAACCAAAATATGACGTACGCTTATGCCATTCGCATTCGCCACGGGGCCCCGTCATCACCCGTTAGGTTACTTAACTAACGACAGAGCGGGGGCTGGGCTAGCGTGGCTGTAAAACATAAGCAACGCCTAAATAGTTATCATATATAAATATATAGCAATGATAGACATTACAGATCACAGATGAATACATTGGATATACTAGGAATCCGCAATCCGTTCGAGCCTGCAACGAAAAGAGGATTACACGGTCGCGGTGAATAGCCAATACCCCACCCAAGACCCCTACGGGTGCGGCAAACTACCCGCCAAGTACCCGAAGCGAAGCAACCTCCCTCACCACCGTGAGTAGGCCACTCGGCACTTTGAGATACCCGGTAGTTTGTGCACCCCCTCCATGGGTCTATCCTAGGAGCAAAAACAGTAAAAAGAATTATACAATGACGGCTACAACCCCGACCCGGTTGCGCGGCCATACAAATAATAATATTACATCAATTTACATATTACAATGAATGAAAGAAAAAGCAACACTCATCTCACATCCATCCCGGCTATTCACCCGCGACAATCCAACCCATTCATATACACATACCAATCATCAATCACAGATCACAGATATGTATAACCCTGACTAATCGACATATAGCGATTAGCCGACGTTCAATACATGCAAACATCACAGATATAACCGTCATAGTCAAAGTGTAGTGAAGTTCGGAAAAAAATACGGATTTATAGGCCCCCAAAAATAAATTTCTATTCTGGAAAATCTGGGCACTTATAAACCATCTTAAAAATCCTAAAACCAAGCCGTAAGAAAACTGCACCAAACTCGACTCAGTGAAGAGTCCAAACGGCGGCGGTTTCACGGCAATAGCTTGCTATTGCCGCCGAAACGCGGCGGTTTAGACGAATCACTGGACCGGGTTTGGCAGTTTTCTTTAGAAAACCCTGAGACGATTTTTGGTGTATAACAAATTTTGTTTTGACCAGAAATTTTTTTAACAGAAACTAGGGTTTTTGAAAACTCGGTTTTTGGATTTTCCGGTTTCGAACTTCGTTACACTTCACTACCTAGCTAGTTTATGTTTAGTTAGGCTCTGATACCACTGTAAGTCCACGTTGCCCATCCCGGTGCTTGCGGGGAGGCGGAAAACGGAATAAAAATCGAATTTTTATGAGCTTAGTGTAACGTTTTAAAAATAATTAAATAAATAATTAAATGAATAAAATTGTTTAAGTGAATTTTATGATTTTCGGTAAAGAAAAATGTATTTTTCGTAAAACCAAACCGTGATTGTTTTTCATTATAATTTCAAAAATACCTATTTTAATTATGTAATTACTAGTAAATGGTGTTTATTTAGCCACTTATAAATTTTTAGTTTAATTAAATATTTTTCCTAAATTAATTATTTTAAATATTAACATAAGCTTTATTTTTACACTAAATTAGTGTAAATTACAAATTTGAATGGTTTTAATTTGTAAAAATGAACCATGGCATGTTAGAATTTAGTGTGTATCATGCAAAATTTATTTGCAAATTTTTCCTCTTTTCTAGAGTTTTCTTGAGTTGCTATAGTAAAGAAATAAAAGAAAAATAAAGAAATTCATGAAAAGACATAAAGAGGTGATATTTTGGGGTGAACTTTCTACAGTTTTCTCAACTTTTCTCACTCTCCTCTCCCTCACCCTCACATGGCCGGCCTCCTCCCCAAGCAGCCCCCCCATTTTTCCTCTCTTGATTTTGTCTCAAAAATCCTTAAAAATACATCAAAAAATTCAATAAAAATCCACAAAATCCTATTTATTTCATACCCTTTATTCCTTGCTCATTTTTATATGGAATTTGGAGATGGAAAGCATGCATTTTGGAGGCTCATTTCATGTTTGGATTTCATGGTTTGGAGGTATAAATTTCTTTCTTTTGATTTATTGTTATTAGATATTCATTTAAGCTTAATTAGATTTAATATATTAAATCTATTTACTAATTTTAAAATTCAAGTTAGGGTTCGAAAAATCAAGTTGTGATTTTTATTAATTAATGAGGGTTATAATAACTAGTTTAACATATTTAGAGGTGGAAATTCTTGTAGGGATGATATGTTGTAAATTGTTAATCTAAAATTGATTTAATTATACTTTTTAGCTAACTAGTTTTTTATAAAAATATATATGTGGGTAATATAAAATTCCAATTAAGGTTGCTATCATTAGATTGTAGTTTTAGTGAGAATATTAGCATGTTAATGGAAAGAAAAACTTAGTTTGATCACTAGTTTCCTTTGATAATTGGAAAATAGTAATAAAATGCTAGTATTTTGTAAACTAGATTTTGGAAATTCCTAAATAAATGAAATTAAAAATATATTTATGGTTTCATTAAATCATTATCATCATGAATTGTGGTTTAATACATTAATTCATGCAAAATCACGTTTTGTGGTGGAATTGTGGTATTTTGCTTGGAAAATGTTAAAAAATTGTTAAAGGTTGCAAACTATAAATTTCAAATTAATACAAATTTGTGTAATAAAAATATAGTAATGGTTTGTATAGTCTAGTTATGCTATTTAATGAGTTTTATGACCATTGGTTTCATTTAAATGTCAAGTTTTGATGAAAAACGGTAAATTGGCATTTTCGGGTTTTACGAAATTGGACGGTTTGATGGATTTTAGGGTTTCGATGGATTTAATCATATTTTATAATATAAGTAATGTGTTTTAAAACTACGAGTTATTTGTTGATGTTTATCTCGATCCATCGTAGTTTGTACACCGATATCGAGCGATATTTGGTTCTTTTGCGTGGCCGGGACATAGGTTTTAACCTGTGCTTGTTCCTTGTATCGTTTGACTTTCGTATGTGATTCAGTTTACGATACTATTTATATGTTTGCGTTTAGATACCCCTCATGTGGACTGCGGGCGATGAAGAGGAGGATGGCAACACTGTCTTCGGCAGACATGGACCAGGTGAGTAGATGCATATCTACGGGGGGAAGTCGGGTGGATGGCGTTTAGCACCCCCGCAACGTAGAATAGGAATAGTACTTATTGACATTAGGAAACCAGATGTGACCCTAGATTCTTAATCAGTAGGACCCGAGTATTGACCCTAGGCTGGACTAGACTGATTTAGGAAAGCCATATCAGAGGATGAGTACCTTGGAAGAGATTCGTAGGTTTCAGATAAAAACACACACACGCACACACTGAAACTCGACATGGGGTATACGTGTATGTGTATATATATAGAACTAGGTATAGGTATATACATATATATATACAACACATATATGGGATTCATTGATGTGATATGATATCCGAGGTATGATGAAATAGTGTAACTGGGCTTGATACCGTGATTTTTTTGCTATACAGTCGTATTAAGTGTTAGCGGATCATTAGAGAATGAAATAGTGAACATGTATACTTAAATTATAAGGGGTAGTGATGATATTGAGGTACATAGGACTCTAAAATAGTACCCGGACTATAACTTGTGATTGATCACGATATGGGATATGTATGACTTGATTACGACATCATATAGGTGTGACCTGATGTCGATATCATAGAGGTGTGGCTTGAGGATGATATGATATCAGTATGACTTAATCATAATATGATACATATGACATGATATTTCTGAGGATAAACTAATGATGCTTATTATGATGGCAATGGTATATGATTGATGTAGGCGATTACAGTTTAGCACCTTGATCATGAGATGTGTTGGTGATGACATTATACGAATAATGAGACACCTAGGAGATACTTGACCCGTACCCCGATATTGGGATGCCGTACGATGGATTTTACCGTACGAGGCATAGATATGATGATTGATCCGCACTCTTGATTCGAGGAAGCCGTACTTCGTACGTGACGCTATTGAGACTGGATCGCCGACTATTAGAGATATTGATTCAGACCTAGGTAGACTCTTGTTTCTTAATGACTAGTTTCTTAGGTTAAGTTCCTTAGGAGGTTAGATGGACACTAGTCTAGGTTCGATTCATATAGTGATAGTTGTTCTCGTATGTCGCAGAGGGGTGGATAATGTACATCTGTCTTGCATTCATACTGTAATCATCATGGTGGATGTTCTTTTATATGTTGCTATAATCAGTATAAACTTTACCTGTTAGGACACCTGCACTATTACCGATGATGCGCATATTCCACGCACACTTATTTTCCGGCTCACACACTTCATCATCGGTAATTGCTATGTCACGTACACTTTAGATCATATTATCTTTTATGGATAGAATCAATTAACAACTAGACCGATATAATATTGTGATTATTCAATGACATTAGTACAGACATGATATTTATTGCTTAGACATTCATGCATTCATATTTTCATATTATCATGCAGTATTATGGGCATATGCCGACACTTATCATATAGTTACTCATGATTTTGAGATTTGGATTTCTATGAGATTTCTGGATTTTGGGGAAAACCGCAAGAATATGTAAAAACTTCTCTCTCTCCTCCTCCTCTCTTTTTAAAAACATAAGATGCGGTTTTCTCGTGATGTATGTGTCGTCCACAATGAGTTTTCATGTTTTCTGATGGATTTTGAGACCCGATTCGAGGAGTGGATGAACCGTCTCGGGTACATGGTGGGCCCGGTATGGTACCCCGAGGCAAGAAGATCGAGTTGTAGACAATGAGCCTGGCAGGGGAAGGCTACCTACCGGTGATGTCTGGCGCGGCGGATATCCGGAGGATACCGACCGTTGTCGTGAGATTTGATGATATGGGCCGATCCGGACTGACGGAGCCCGAGATATTGAGACTTGAGATTACATGTGTTGTGTCGATGCTTGACACGGATTTCCATGGATTTCATTGTTGAGATTTCAGATTCTTATACACATTTTACTATGATAACAGCTAAAGATTTCTTATACATATATATCTGGATTTCAGGATTTGTTACTTTATATTCATGGTGCATGCATTTCATTTCATATGACATAGTATTATATGAGGCACTGACACGAGCACGGAGTATCTGCACTTACACGTAGTTTTACCCTGCTATTACTAGATGATTGGGATATAATAGTGTATTATTGTGACCTAGGATAGCGTCATGCATTCGATTTCTTTTCGTAGATGTCTTCTACTCACGAGTTGGCAACTCACCCCCGTTGTGCCAAATTTTTTTACAGGTTCGATGTACAGGTTTCCGTGGCAGCTTGTTGGCACATCTTTTCTTCAGGGTGATTTGCACGATAGGTTGGTTCACTTGTATCCGAACCACCATTGTACTTTTATTCATTCATTTGTATCTAGTAAGCTCCATCAACCATATTTGTATTACTTGATAAGTTTATTGGACCAGTCTTTTATTTCGACCTTAGAGTCGCGCATGTATTATTCTGATCTGGTGGTTTTGTTTTCTTTTGAGTTTTGAGCCTCGCCCTTTGGCGTTGTATATTATACTTGTTGTACCCGTTTGGGGGCCAGTTTTTATAGAGGAGACTCTGCCGAAATTTTTGGGAAAATTTGCTGATGTTTTAAACTTGTTCCTTCATGTTTTCTTTTACTGCTGCTTCTTCTTTTTCATGGTTTAGATTTCTGGGCTTCGGCTTACTTAGGTTACGTGGCGCCTCTAGACGCTTCGTAATCTAAGTGCCGGTCACGTTCCGTATTTTCGGGTCGTGACAAAGTTGGTATCAGAGCGCTAGGTTTAACCTTGTATAAGTCTAAGTGACCCTTGGTTGATGGAGTAGGAGATTTAGGTAGAGTAACGTACCTTGGGTATGGTCCGCGGCATACTTACGATACGCTACTCTGCTTAAGGAGCCTTAGGATGTACATTGTTTGCACCGTATTTCATTCGTTCCTTTGATCTGTCTTCGTCGATGTCGGATGGTGGTTTCTTTTACCACGGGCAGAGGGAGCTGCGGCTCGAATGCGATAACCATTAGAGTATTGGTTATTATTGAGGATTGAAGCATTATTTAGCGTGCGGATGAAGGGTATTCACATGCCGTCCGAATGAAGTTAAAGGGTTCGAACGATTATCAGAAAACCATTTTCCCAAGTTTAAAGTATTCGGAAGAACATGCAGGTATTTCGATGGACCCTCTAGAAGAATGAAACCCTAACTCGACATAATGACCACAAGAACGCCCTTGAACCTTAGGGTTTACGGCAGTTTCGCAGTTGCATTAGTGAGCCTTGGGTTTGCCCTTCTACAGCTGGATCATCGATGCTGGGGTGTGTACCGGATATTTTTAAACTGTACTTGAGTGTTGAGCTCTCGGGAAATTATGGGATTTTGATGGGTCGATCGAAAAGTTTAATGTAGTCCGGATATCAAGTGAAGGGATTGACTACGTGGGAGACTCTAGATATGAGTATTGCCGTTAGTAGCGCAGCCAGCACAGCTACGAAGGGACGAGTTCGAAGCAATCGACATCAGAGGAAAGAGGCGCACATTGACGATAGTGTTTACGATTGTGATTTGGTGATTTGAATTTCATATTTTCGTTGATTGGATTTTGGTATTTGAGGACTTTGTCCTACGATTGGTATTTCATGTGTGTATCTTCATTACAATCTATTTGTGTTTTATATATCAGTTGTATTGATGTTGTTTAGTACACACCCAGTACACTTGATTTGGTTTTATATATTTTGAGATTTTTGATTTGATTTCGTGCATAGGGGTCACACATGATTTTGACATATATTTCGACCTAGTTTTCATGCATTTTTGTGCTGTGATTTCGATGTATGTTTTCGTGCACCATGTGCACCTGATTAGGATTCTTGCGCATACTTGGCGCACTTGGTGCGATTTTGTGCACACCAGATGCACTAAATCGGGGTTTTGTGCAGATTAGATGCACCTGATAGTGAGTCGTGCACGCCCGTTGCACTTGACAGATGTTTTGGTGCACACCTGTTGCACTTATTTTGTTTTTGTGTGTATTCATGGTATCTGCATTTGGTTTCGATTTCAGTGCGCACCGGACGCACATGATATTTTATTGATGTGATTGGGATTGATTTCAGTTGAGCAGTATGTTTTCATAATCACTATTATTTGATTTAGTAACCAGGCGGGACGTGTATGTTAAATAAAAGATATATATATATATATAGTTATTTTTTTTAAATAAACGTCCGCTACTTATGCTGTGACACGTGCATCACACGACAATTTTCAAAAAGGGGTGTTTGCATATTTCCTTATCCAGATATTTGTACGGTTTTACTATGATGCGCACTATATATAAGTTACAGATTGATGTATATTATGATGGTTTTCATATTGGGTTTTGATATTTTATTCTCGCCATAACTCCGATGATTGCGCAATGCTTGACGGAGTTGATTTTTCTTATGTATTGATGATTTCGGAGCCCCGATGATTTAAGTGTTTTGCTAAATATTTTAGTATTTGGAGGGGGAGTTTTAATTTAAATTCAGGGACCGAATTTCTTAAAGGGAGGAAGATTGTAACGTTTTAAAAATAATTAAATAAATAATTAAATGAATAAAATTGTTTAAGTGAATTTTATGATTTTCGGTAAAGAAAAATGTATTTTTCGTAAAACCAAACCGTGATTGTTTTTCATTATAATTTCAAAAATACCTATTTTAATTATGTAATTACTAGTAAATGGTGTTTATTTAGCCACTTATAAATTTTTAGTTTAATTAAATATTTTTCCTAAATTAATTATTTTAAATATTAACATAAGCTTTATTTTTACACTAAATTAGTGTAAATTACAAATTTGAATGGTTTTAATTTGTAAAAATGAACCATGGCATGTTAGAATTTAGTGTGTATCATGCAAAATTTATTTGCAAATTTTTCCTCTTTTCTAGAGTTTTCTTGAGTTGCTATAGTAAAGAAATAAAAGAAAAATAAAGAAATTCATGAAAAGACATAAAGATGTGATATTTTGGGGTGAAGTTTCTACAGTTTTCTCAACTTTTCTCACTCTCCTCTCCCTCACCCTCACATGGCCGGCCTCCTCCCCAAGCAGCCCCCCATTTTTCCTCTCTTGATTTTGTCTCAAAAATCCTTAAAAATACATCAAAAAATTCAATAAAAATCCACAAAATCCTATTTATTTCATACCCTTTATTCCTTGCTCATTTTTATATGGAATTTGGAGATGGAAAGCATGCATTTTGGAGGCTCATTTCATGTTTGGATTTCATGGTTTGGAGGTATAAATTTCTTTCTTTTGATTTATTGTTATTAGATATTCATTTAAGCTTAATTAGATTTAATATATTAAATCTATTTACTACTTTTAAAATTCAAGTTAGGGTTCGAAAAATCAAGTTGTGATTTTTATTAATTAATGAGGGTTATAATAACTAGTTTAACATATTTAGAGGTGGAAATTCTTGTAGGGATGATATGTTGTAAATTGTTAATCTAAAATTGATTTAATTATACTTTTTAGCTAACTAGTTTTTTATAAAATATATATGTGGGTAATATAAAATTCCAATTAAGGTTGCTATCATTAGATTGTAGTTTTAGTGAGAATATTAGCATGTTAATGGAAAGAAAAACTTAGTTTGATCACTAGTTTCCTTTGATAATTGGAAAATAGTAATAAAATGCTAGTATTTTGTAAACTAGATTTTGGAAATTCCTAAATAAATGAAATTAAAAATATATTTATGGTTTCATTAAATCATTATCATCATGAATTGTGGTTTAATACATTAATTCATGCAAAATCACGTTTTGTGGTGGAATTGTGGTATTTTGCTTGGAAAATGTTAAAAAATTGTTAAAGGTTGCAAACTATAAATTTCAAATTAATACAAATTTGTGTAATAAAAATATAGTAATGGTTTGTATAGTCTAGTTATGCTATTTAATGAGTTTTATGACCATTGGTTTCATTTAAATGTCAAGTTTTGATGAAAAACGGTAAATTGGCATTTTCGGGTTTTACGAAATTGGACGGTTTGATGGATTTTAGGGTTTCGATGGATTTAATCATGTTTTATAATATAAGTAATGTGTTTTAAAACTACGAGTTATTTGTTGATGTTTATCTCGATCCATCGGAGTTTGTACACCGATATCGAGCGATATTTGGTTCTTTTGTGTGGACGGGACATAGGTTTTAACCTGTGCTTGTTCCTTGTATCGTTTGACTTTCGTATGTGATTCAGTTTACGATACTATTTATATGTTTGCGTTTAGGTACCCCTCATGTGGACTGCGGGCGATGAAGAGGAGGATGGTGACACTGTCTTCGGCAGACATGGACCAGGTGAGTAGATGCATATCTACGGGGGGAAGTCGGGTGGATGGCGTTTAGCATCCCCGCAACGTAGAATAGGAATAGTACTTATTGACATTAGGAAACCAGATGTGACCCTAGATTCTTAATCAGTAGGACCCGAGTATTGACCCTAGGCTGGACTAGACTGATTTAGGAAAACCATATCAGAGGATGCGTACCTTGGAAGAGATTCGTAGGTTTCAGATAGAAACACACACACGCACACACTGAAACTTGACATGGGGTATACGTGTATGTGTATATATATAGAACTAGGTATAGGTATATACATATATATATACAACATGTATATGGGATTCATTGATGTGATATGATATCCGAGGTATGATGAAATAGTGTAACTGGGCTTGATACCGTGATTTTTTTGCTATACAGTCGTATTAAGTGTTAGCGGATCATTAGAGAATGAGATAATGAACATGTATACTTAAATTATAAGGGGTAGTGATGATATTGAGGTACATAGGACTCTAAAATAGTACCCGGACTGTAACTTGTGATTGATTATGATATGGGATATGTATGACTTGATTACGACATCATATAGGTGTGACCTGATGTCGATATCATAGAGGTGTGGCTTGAGGACGATATGATATCAGTATGACTTAATCACAATATGATACATATGACATGATATTTCTGAGGATAAACTAATGATGCTTATTATGATGGCAATGATATATGATTGATGTAGGCGATTACAGTTTAGCACCTTGATCATGAGATGTGTTGGTGATGACATTATACGAATAATGAGACACCTAGGAGATACTTGACCCGTACCCCGATATTGGGATGCCGTACGATGGATTTTACCGTACGAGGCATAGATATGATGATTGATCCGCACTCTTGATTCGAGGAAGCCGTACTTCGTACGTGACGCTATTGAGGCTGGATCGCCGACTATTAGAGATATTGATTCAGACCTAGGTAGACTCTTGTTTCTTAATGACTAGTTTCTTAGGTTAAGTTCCTTAGGAGGTTAGATGGACACTAGTCTAGGTTCGATTCATATAGTGATAGTTGTTCTCGTATGTCGCAGAGGGGTGGATAATGCACATCTGTCTTGCATTCATACTGTAATCATCATGGTGCATGTTCTTTTATATGTTGCTATAATCAGTATAAACTTTACCTGTTAGGACACCAGCACTATTACCGATGATGCGCATATTCCACGCACACTTATTTGCCGGCTCACACACATCATCATCGGTAATTGCTATGTCACATACACTTTAGATCATATTGTCTTTTATGGATAGAATCAGTTAACAACTAGACCGATATAATATTGTGAATATTCTCTGACATTAGTACAGACATGATATTTATTGCTTAGACATTCATGCATTCATATTTTCATGTTATCATGCAGTATTATGGGCATATGCCGACACTTATCATATAGTTACTCATGATTTTGAGATTTGGATTTCTATTAGATTTCTGGATTTTGGGGAAAACCGCAAGAATATGTAAAAACTTCTCTCTCTCCTCCTCCTCTCTTTTTAAAAACATAAGATGCGGTTTTCTCGTGATGTATGTGTTGTCCACCATGAGATTTCATGTTTTCTGATGGATTTCGAGACCCGATTCGAGGAGTGGATGAACCGTCTCGGGTACATGGTGGGCCCGGTATGGTACCCCGGGGCAAGAAGATCGAGTTGTAGACGATGAGCCTGGCAGGGGAAGGCTACCTACCGGTGATGTCTGGCGCGGCGGATATCCGGAGGATACCGACCGTTGTCGTGAGATTTGATGATATGGCCCGATCCGGAATGACGGAGCCCGAGATATTGAAACTTGAGATTACATGTGTTGTGTCGATGCTTGACACGGATTTCCATGGATTTCATTGTTGAGATTTCAGATTCTTATACACATTTTACTATGATAACAGCTAAAGATTTCTTATACATATATATCTAGATTTCAGGATTTATTACTTTACATTCATGGTGCATGCATTTCATTTCATATGACATAGTATTATATAAGGCACTGACACGAGCACGGAGTATCTGCACTTACACGTAGTTTTACCCTGCTATTACTAGATGATTGGGATATAATAGTGTATTATTATGACCTAGGATAGCGTCGTGCATTCGATTTCTTTTTGTAGATGTCTTCTACTCACGAGTTGGCAACTCACCCCCGTTGTGCCAAATTTTTCTAAGGTTCGATGTACAGGTTTCCGTGGGAGCTTGTTGGCACATCTTTTCTTCAGGATGATTTGCACGGTAGGTTGGTTCACTTGTATCCGAACCACCATTGTACTTTTATTCATTCATTTGTATCTAGTAAGCTCCATCAACCATATTTGTATTACATGATAAGTTTATTGGACCAGTCTTTTATTTCGACCTTAGAGTCGCGCATGTATTATTCTGATCTGGTGGTTTTGTTTTCTTTTGAGTTTTGAGCCTCGCCCTTTGGCGTTGTATATTATACTTGTTGTACCCGTTTGGGGGCCAGTTTTTATAGAGAAGACTCTGCCGAAATTTTTGGGAAAATTTGCTGATGTTTTAAACTTGTTCCTTCAAGTTTTCTTTTACTGCTTCTTCTTCTTTTTCATGGTTTAGATTTCTGGGCTTCGGCTTACTTAGGTTACGTGGCGCCTCTAGACGCTTCGTAATCTAAGTGCCGGTCACGTTCCGTACTTTCGGGTCGTGACACTTAGGCAACATGGACTAGAGCTAGAAGGATCTTTGCTAAACAAAAACTTGCTAAGCTAACTAGTAACTAGCTAAGTGCTAGAAAGGTTATACCTTGGGCTTTAAGTCCTTCTCTCCTTGCTCCTTGGAGTGGTGGAAGGAGGTCACTTTGGTCGTCTTCTCACGTCGAAGAAAGATCCACCTGAAAGCCTCAACCTTTGGCTTCAACTCCAAGCTAGAAGTAACTAGGGTGCAAGAAGTGCTAGTCCTTGAACCCTAGATGAGAGTAAAGATGATCAAGAGAGGGTTTTTCTCAAGCTCAAGTGTTTCTCAACACATGAGAGGGAGAGAGCTTGAGGGAGAGGAAGAACAAGAGAGAGAAAAGATATGATAGAATGAGAATAATGTGAACCATTCTCACTAATATGTGTATATTATTTTAATTAAATAATTAGCTAGATAATTGTCATGGCTAATCATGACATGACCATTATCATTTCAATTTGCAAGGATCAAAAAGCATCTTCCAAAAGAAATGATGATGGTCAAAGTGTCAACCTAGGTCAACAAGTCAAGGAGGTCAAATGGTCAACAACCATAACCATGCACAATTATTAAACTAATTATCAATTAACTATAATACACACATAAGCATTAGGGTTAATAAAATGATAATAGCCATTAACCCTAATCAAGGTCCTCTCCCTCAATCTCAAGCAACTGTGCATACGCACCCGCATTCGTGATCCGAGGAACACGAATACAATGAGAAAAACCAATCCCAAATCATATACTAGGATCCGGCTTAAACCAAAGCCCGCTAGTATAAACTGTCCGGACAGCAAACGTGCACAAGTGCGCGAATGTGAACGAACCCTGTCGCAAAACCATGCGACCTCTACTCATTTTGCCTAAAGGCGAATAGCTCTCTGTGTGGGACTCTAAAGACTCGACACTACGCTGGCAGTGGGTTTAACCACAGACCGCAAGCGGCACTAGCTGTACGTAACGGTCCCCAGGTAGATGTCGATAAAAAGACTGACGAGGTGAACCCCATCCGAACTCCTACTGAGCCTGTATGTGACAATCTCCGTACAGTCCGGTCTGTTCGTCTGATACATCGCATGGCGGGCCTAGGGGGCGGTGAACGTCAGTCCCCTAATAGCGGTACAAGTCGTGTCGGAGTGTAGCCCAGAACACCCTGAGATAACACTGGAAACCTACCAGTATATCTCGCTTGCCCTGGCCAGGGACTACTCGTGTAATGGCTCTCCTGCACACAGCGCGATGTCAACCCCCAATACCGGGAGAGACGAATCCTGTCTAACCGTCACTGCCTCCAAGTGCTTCGGGACTGCACCCAAAAACTACCTGTTTGCACGACTCCTTTGAGCCGTGGTAGGGTAGTAATCAAAGTACAGTGGGAACACACTCGAGGCGAAGTGACAGTGTCAAGTCAGCGGACTAAGCTGTACTCATGTCACCTGGGAACTGATAACTGACGATAGGTATAATACCAACCAACAGTTCCCGACGAGTCCTGTCCAGTGTACTCGTAACCTAACGAGCACCCGCATACTATCTCAAGTACGACGTACTGACGGCTGTGGGACAGACCGTCTCCCACGCTGGGATGAGAAGCGCATACGCTAGTCTACTCCGGAGTATCGATGCCCTGTCTCGATAGTCCAACGACTAGGGACCTGTATAAGGATGTGCTTATAGATCATCCAGCTCCCACGAGTGTGAGCGCCATCACCACGCTGGTAATCAAGCAAAGATCCTAAGGGCTCTACTAATATGTATATCAGCAATATGCTAAAAGAAACACATGCACATATTAAAGCAGAGACAAACCAAGTAGCATACTACCATTTCGAGCAAGATTGTATATACATCTGTGAATATCCCAAGCTTCCATCAAGTAATATACAAACTAGTATGATACAGTAATGGCCTCTAGGGCATATACACTAACAGTTAGAACCTATAGCCTACGTATGCAAAACAACCCAACAACCCTCGTCATTGACGTACAAACATCCAACGACCAAATACAATATCAAATCTCAAAACCAAGAATCCCAATACCGGAAAATATAGCCAAAACCCTAACTAGGGTCGCTATTCATGAAAACCGCCAAGCCTAAAACCCGAATCGTACCAATAACCCTTTACTAGTAAACTGTAAAGTGGTTTATGAAATTATACCGGTCGATCCGTATCCTTCAGTCTTCAATTTCAGTCCTTAGCATGTTGCGGCTGTCTCGACGAAGATCGCTCTCCGGTCATGCTCGTCAAAGAGGACGCACGTCGAGGATTCTTTATACGGGCTCCCGCCTCAAAACCGAGCCAACTCGGACATCCAGTTTGCCAGCCTAGATGTACAAGAAAGAAGTAGAGAGAGCGTAGGATACTTTATCTCAAGGCACCCAAGTATTTGGGTGGAGGTAAATTGAAGTTGCCTTGAGGTGAGAAAAATGAGCACATGAATTTTTAGCACAAAATGAAAAGCATTCCTTCAAAAAGGGCTCGGCCATTACCAAAAGAATTGGCTCTCTGTGATTTCGAATTGTGCACAGTAAGAATGGGTGAGTGTAAACAATTGTGTTGGTGAGTGTATCAAATGAAGAGGTGACTGTAAGCAATAAGAATAAATTAATCCCTCACATTCACAGCCACAAGTCAAAAGATCAACACAAATATCTAACACAAGAAATATCCTTAACATGACAAAACAATTTAATGTAAAAGCATGAGTCACCAAGCCCATCAAGAAGCTCACTGCCACATGAAAAATCATTGCTGGAAATTTTCAGCACATGAAAATGTGTGGCCAAAAAAAACAATACTCACACAAACCACAATAATTTATATTTATACCATTTTACGAAAACCCCAAATTCGCAAATCGATAGTTTTTGCGAAATATATTATTTTATTATTAATTTCCAAAAATAATATTTTATATTTTCTGAAATGTTACAATCTTCCCACCTTAAAGAAATTCGATCCCCGAATTTAAAAATTTAAATCCCCAAGTGCTAAAACATTTCAAAAATCAGCTCAAATCAACGGGGCTCCGAAATCACGGAAGATACAGAATACAACAGCGCATCATGTGCGCCTGAAAACGAGTACGAAACTCAAAATCGAACTCCGTCAAGCGTAACGCAATCACTGGAGTAAAAAAATGGAGATAAAAATCTCAAAATCCACTACCGAAATCCCATATGCACTAGTCAACTACTATAATACGGTTATAGTAAGCATACTTGGAAAATCTCTTAAAACTGAATAAAATATATGCAAAATCTTTTCTGAATCGCCGTGTGATGCGTAACTCACGGCACAAGTGACGGACGCTCATTTATGAAGTAATAAATGTATGTTCATATATGTTTTGCCAAAATACACGTTCCGCCCTTTTTAAAATATCCCAAAAGGTTCCCCCTTATAAACGTTTGTGTCACTCGCGGACACGTAAGAAATAGCGAGACTATAGCTCCTTTTTGACAACCTTTTGGTAAACTTTTTATGCATACAAAGTATTCAGGTACTGTCCTCGTATCAGTTCTGGTTGGCTAGTACATAATGTAGTACCTAACATGAAAACAAAGGGCTCAAGAGCAAAATCAGCCTCAAAAGGCGTATCCAGCCATCACGTGCGTCTGGTGCGCATGGAAATCAAATCCAAATACAGGTGACACAAATGTGCACAAAAGTAAAACTAAGTGCAACGGGTGTGCACGAAAGCATCTGTCCAATGCAACTGGTGTGCACAACAATAACAACTAGTGCATCTATAGTGCACGAAAATCTCGATCCAGTGCAACTAACATGTACGAACGAAAATCCCAAATCGAGTGCATCGGGTGTGCATAAAATCATATCACGTGCCCAATGTGCACGAAAGTCCAAATCAAGTGCATCCGTCATGCACGAATGAAATCGAAATCAAGTGCATCCCATATGCACGAATAAAATCATATCTAATATGCACGAGTAAAATATAAATCAAGGGCATCCAACATGGGCGAATAAAATCTCACTCAAGTGCATCCGATGAGCACAAAATCCAATACCAAGCGCCTAATATGCGCAAAAATCCAACCCAAGCATGTCGGGTTCGTAAAAAGCATCTAGTGCAGTAGCATGCACGAAAACGAATATCAAGTACACACACGCATGATAACACAAATCTGGCAAGACAATGCTCAAAGACATAAATCGGGTGCAACCAATGTACGGAGTATAAATCTAGTGCAACCAATGCACGAGATACGAATTCGGTGCAACAAATACACAAAATACAAATCGGGTGCATCCAGTGCACGGAATACAAATCCTGTGCATCCAGTGCACGAAATATCAAATCCGGTGCATCCAGTGTACGAAATATCAAATTCTATGCATCGAGTGCACGAAATATCAAATCATGTGCATCCAGTGCACGAAATATCAAATCATGTGCATCCAGTGCACAAAATATCAAATCTAGTGCACAACTGCATGGAAACTCATCAATAACTCAAATGCGTATGAAAACTACACCGTGTGTACCAAGGCGTATAAAAATCATAAACGTGTGCAACTGCATGCACAAAACACGTATCAATGCACTGCAAGCATATATGAGCTATTCCGAGTGCAAAAATCAAATCGAGTGCGTACCACATGCACAAAATCAAATCAACCGTTTGAAATCCATGAAATTATAAACACGTGTAGCAAAAGCACAAAATCGACATCAAGCGCAATAAATATACACAAATCATAAACAAACACAACGCTGTGTAAAATGTATATCAAGTGCAATAACTATGCACAAAATGTAAATACCCAGTGGGTGCAGCCATGGTGCACGAAAACAATATTATGAAACTCAATCATGAAAACTCAAATCCAAGCGATATAATCGTGATACTCGGATTACAACGCAAATCGCAACAAATGACATTGAGCTACCCCTCCTACAATGTCGAAAATATCGGTGCGCCCAAAACTGGTAGAGCAAGAACATCCGCTTGCCTTCTGCTCACGATCTGGCGTCCTTTGTCTCTGGGTCCTCATTTTCTCTGTGGATTACCAATCTCGCAATCCATAGGCTTGTCAGTCCGGTCTGGTGCACTAACGGGAGCGATTCCGCTCTGGCACTTCTCTGGTCAATTAGTATGATCACTCATTAAGTATCACGTCATTGGCGTCGGCCTATAGTCCTCTGAATACACGTGATACATCTGATCCTCGATGCAAATCTTATTGCAGCAGTGTCCTGGAAGGAGCCTGCTCAGGGTCTCTTCCGATCTCGCCTATGCCGAACTATATAGAGGCTGGTACTCTTACAAATCTTTTCTCGCTTTCTGGACATCTGTGTTCTAAGCATAGCATTTCCTCGGAAACTGGCTATATCCCAACGCCTCTATATACATATCAGATCTCTAAGCTCGACGGGAAGTAACAACAGCTCGTTAACACCTCGCACGAACCTCTTGTTCCACTCATCTTTATTATCGCCCACTTCGACGTCACGCCATGCTATCTGCGTATTGCAAATGTTCTCGACTACATTCAATCCAGAATCTCTCACACGGACTCGAAATCGCGAACTCGATATCTTCATCACTCTCTGGAAGATATCTAGCCGAGCACGTCCTTGGGAACTGGTTTCAATCATCGGAGGAATACTCAATACTCGTCCGTTCTCGATCAACTCACAACGCATCTGGGTAAGGTCCTGTATCTAAAGCTGGTCCACTTTACTGATCTCCTATCGGAGCATCCAATGAACAACGTCATCTCTCGATCGATCTACTCTAGATCTGAATAAGATTCTCCACACTGGAAATTTTTAACTCAACTGGGCCTGCGTCGGCGCATCAAATCTGACGAATCACTTCGTCTCTCAACTCAAGATAGACTAGCTATCACCTGTCGCGTCTCTACCTAGAAGCTCCAGCGATCTCAGCTCATAAGCTCTGGAAGCGACATCACATCAATTTCAGCAACAGTTGGGTCATCTGTCTGCACGGTAGATGACATCACAATGTCTGAGGTAGGCTGCACACCAACAGTCCTCTTAAGAACTGGTAGCCTCTAACAATGGCCCGATAATCCGATACAAAACCGTACACTCGTCTCAAATGAGAGGTCACAACACAACCACTAAATCGATACGTTCCCATGTCACCAGAAAACACGATAGTCGGTCCTTGTCCACGACGAGCTCGCCCTGACCGCATCACTAGCAGCGGCTCAAACTGCGCTCAAACCATGGTGACAGGAAACTCAATCATGTATCGACAAAAATAGATCAAAAGGATGAAATGAATTAACAGATCCAGAATGAATACATGATCATAAGGAGGAACAGAATCAGTGAGAGTATGATCATGGAAACAAATAGAATCAAGGATCTCAAATGGACGTATAATCATGGGTACGAAGAGAATCACAGATCTCAAAATATGTACATCCTAAAGTTTCTTAAGTGGAGTATCATATCGTAAATATGCCGCGGAACATACGTACGGTACGTCACTCTACTCAAGGTATCTACTCCATCAATCAGGGTCAGCCTATGTAACGAAAGTTCGGCTTTAATACCCCATGTTCAAGTCTAAGTTCCGTAAGGCCAAGCCTATGTAACGAAATAAATTACGCCCCAGACTCCACATAGTCAAACCTAGACTCGAACAAAGGTTAAACCTAGCGCTCTGATACCAACTTTTTCACGACCCGAAATATTAGCTCGTGACCAGCACTTAAATCACGCAACGTCTACAGGCGTAACGTAATTCAAGTAAGCTAAAACCCAGAAATCTAATCCTTTTTAAGAAATAAAAGAGGTGAAGCTTTGAAATAAAGGTATAATAAATCATGTTTTGTCTTTTATAAATTTGGGCAGTACCTCCTTTGTATATTTTGATCCAAAACCATAAATGCATGATAATATAAAAGGCATCCCCAAGCGGGAGCTAGCTCTTTGCCAACCGGCGGATTCATAACCACGCAAGTCATAAAAAAGTATGCGACGCCCAACGGCGAAGATCAACACAAAAGAAAAAGAATAAAGCAAGACATCAACCCAAAAAGCGAACATAAAACCCATCGCTCAAGTCTCGCAACCAAAAGTCTTTCTAAGTCTTCTACTTATACAAATACTAGTTTTTGATTTGATGGAGTTAACTAGATATTACAGGAATAATAATGCAAGAGGGGTACGATCCAACATGTACCACCTACCAAAAGTAAATCACCCGAAAGCAGCTGTGTGCCAATGATGCCGCTACTGATCCATGCGGTCAACCTGCAAGAACTGTGGCACAACGGGGGTGAGTTGCCAACTCGTGAGTAGAAAATATCATCAGGTAGAAATAGAAATAAACAACGATTCCTAGGTCAACTATATCATAAAGGTAATACTATGATATCTAGGGTGACCGTATCGGCATATGTGTCAACAACATAATCAATGCCTATCAGCAAGTGAATATCATCTAACCATATAATCAATGCCTGTATGCATGAGGATATCATCCAACAATATAATCAATGCTAGTATGCATGTGGATCTCGTCCATGTGTCAACCAATGACACAAAAACATCATGCATGTAAATATCATAAAGCATATGCATGTAAAAATATGAGGATATCAAAGAATGTGTGTCCATCAATGACACATCAAACATGGAACCTGAGTGTCCAACACCGACACTCAAAACATCATGAAACCCGTGTCCGGCATCGAAACGTAAACCCCCATATCACATATGTACATCTCACGGAACCTGAGTATCCAATATCGACACCCGCAATTCTCGGAACATGAATGTCCAAACTCGACACTCGCAATCCCCATATCCATACATCTCTCGGAACATGAATGTCCAATCTCGACACTCGCAATCCTCGGAACATGAATGTCCAACCTCGACACTCGAAATCCCCAAATCCATATATCTCTCGGAACATAAGTGCCCAACATCAACACTCGAAATCCCCAAATCCAGAGAAAACGAGTTTTCAAACAAATACAAAATTTCTTGAAATACCCCTACGGTTCTCAAATCCATAAATCACATGAAATCCATATCTCAATACGTAAATTAATGAAAACTGATATATGCAACATAAACCAGCAATATGAGCATATTAAGGGGAAAACCGCTCTTTTAAATGAATCCAGTTTTAAAATATATCATGCGGTTTCCAAATATCCAAAATCCAACGCAACATCATATAAGGTGAACATGTAGCTATAGCAGGGTATATGTGTAAGCATATAGGTATGCAACATGCAACAGAATGTAAGCATATCCGTATATCTTATGCAACGTGGAAAAGTGATATGAACATAGCAAGTATATCATGCATCATAGCATAGTGATGTGAGCATAGCAAGTATATCATGCAGCATAGCATAGTGATGTGAGCATAGCAAGTATATCATGCATGATTTATCAATTCTACTATGTAGTGACATAGCAATTATCGATGATGAAGGTGTTCATCTGATACATCGCATGGCGGGCCTAGGGGGCGGTAAACGTCAGTCCCCTAATAGCGGTACAAGTCGTGTCGGAGTGAAGCCCAAAACACCCTGAGATAACACTGGAAGCCTACCAGTATATCTCGCTTTCCCTGGCCAGGGACTACTCGTGTAATGGCTCTCCTAGACACAGCGCGATGTCAACCCCCAATACCGAGAGAGACGAATCCTGTCTAACCGTCACTGCCTCCAAGTGCTTCGGGACTGCACCCAACTACTACCTGTTTGCACGACTCCTTTGAGCCGTGGTAGGATAGTAATCAAAGTGCAGTGGGAACACACTCGAGGCGAAGTGACGGTGTCAAGTCAGCGGACTAAGCTGTACTCATGTCACCTGGGAACTGATAACTGACGATAGGTATAATACCAACCAGTCAGTTCCCGACGAGTCCTGTCCAGTGTACTCGTAACCTAACGAGCACCCGCATACTTTCTCAAGTACGACGTACTGACGGCCGTAGGACAGACCGTCTCCCCTGCTGGGATGAGAAGAGCATACGCTAGTCTACTCCGGAGTATCGATGCCCTGTCTCGATAGTCCTGCGACTAGGGACCTGTATAAGGATGTGCTTATGGATTACCCAGCCCCCACGAGTGTGACTGCCATCACAACGCTGGTAATTAAGCAAAGATCCTAAGGGCTCCACTAATGCGTATAGGTGATATAATAAAATAAACACATGTACACATTAAAGTAGAAACAAACCAAGTAGCATACTACCATTTTGAGCAAGATTGTTTATACAACTGTGAATATCCCAAGCTTCCATTAAGTAATATACAAACTAGTATGATACAGTAATGGCCTCTAGGGCATACACACTAACAATCTCTCACTTGCACTAAGGCCATGTACTGGCGTATCGAAGACCTATCATCTCGATCAGCCGCTCGAACTGAGTCTGGGGAAAGGCCTTGGTGAATGGATCTGCAGTGTTATCTTCTGAAGCAACCCTCCGAACCTCGATCTCCTGGCGATCCACGATCTCCTTGATCAGGTGATACCGCCTCAAGGTGTGTCTGGATTTCTGATGGGACCTGGGTTCCTTCGCTAAAGCTATAGCCTCGTTGTTGTCGCAATACAGAGGTATTGGATCAACAATGGACGGAACCACCTGAAGTTCTTTCAAGAACTTCCTCATCCAGACGGCTTCTTTTACGGCATCAGATGCAGCGATGTATTCCGCTTCCATAGTCGAGTCAGCAACGGTTTCCTGTTTGGAACTCTTCCAACACTCCGCCCCTCCATAGAGGGTAAAGACAAAACCCGACATGGACTTGGAATCATCCTTGTCACTCTGGAAGCTGGAGTCAGCAAAGGCCTCGATCTGGAGGTCTTTTCCGCCATACACCAAGAACATCTCCTTAGTCCTTCTCAGGTACTTGAGAATGTTCTTTACCGCTATCCAGTGTTTCTCCCCAGGGTTTGACTGATACCGGCTTACCACACTCAGTGCATAAGCTACATCCGGTCTGGTATACAACATCGCATACATTATAGAGCCTACCGCAGAAGCGTAGGGTATAATAGACATGCGATCCCTCTCCAAATCAATCTTGGGAGACATCTCTTTAGAGAGGGTGATCCCGTGACAAGCCGGTAGGTTACCGCGCTTGGAATCTTCCATACTGAATCTTTTCAGTATGGTGTCGATGTACCTGGACTGTGAAAGTCCTAATATCCTCTTGGATCTATCATGATGGATCCGGATCCCCAGGATGTATGAGGCATCACCCAGGTCTTTCATGGAGAACCTGTGTGACAAGAACCCCTTGAAAGATTGTAGCATAGGAATATCATTTCCTATCAGAAGAATGTCATCCACGTATAAAACGAGGAATACGACAGTTCTTGCTACAAATCTACTATAGATGCATGGTTCATCTGGATTTTTGATAAAGCCAAATTCTTTGACCGTCTCATCAAAACAGATATTCCAACTCCGCGATGCCTGCTTTAGTCCATAGATGGACTTAAGCAAATTGCACACCTTTCCGCTGCTCCCACTCTGAATGAAACCCTCTGGCTGGTCCATATAGACACACTCCTCTAAATTTCCATTTAGAAAAGCGGTCTTTACGTCCATCTGCCAAATCTCATAATCGTGAAAGGCGGCAATGGAAAGAAGGATCTGAATGGATTTCAGCATAGCCACTGGAGAAAAGGTTTCGTCATAGTCCAAACCAGGTCTTTGACGAAAACCCTTTGCAACAAGTCTATCTTTATAGGTCTCAACCTGTCCATCTACACCAATCTTCCTTTTGAAGATCCACTTGCATCCTACGGGTTTTACCCCGTCTGGAGCAATGTCCAACGTCCATACTTTGTTGGTGTACATGGACTCCATTTCGGTCCTGTAAGTCGATGTACAACACCCCACGACTTGCGGGGAGGCGGAAAAATGAAAAACGATCTTGTTCTTTGCTTAAACATCGACTAACCGCACGAATCGAAGCTAAACGATAACTAACTACAAACATAGAGTTTCTATGCTACTATGTTTAGGGATTATACCTAATGAATCGTGTCCTTCGTCTTTGCGAACTCCACCTCCTCCTCGACCATCTCGAAGTAGTAGACGATCCACCCGAGAGCTTTACTCCAAGCTTAGCCTCTAAACTTAAGGCAACTAACCTTCTTTAAGTGCTAATCAAAGAAGCTAGGTGATATAGAGTGAGGGTTATGGTTTAATTAGTCTAACTAATCCTTGTACTCAACACATGAGAGGGGAGGATTAAGGTTTGAAGAGGGAGAGCTTGAGGAGAGAGAAGATGAAGATAATAGTGAAGTGAGAAGAATGAGTTATCATAATATATATCAAGCATTTCTTTTTATCAAGAAAAGAAAAGAAATCATTTTACAACCATGCTTGATAAATATCTTGTGGTGATTCATCTCCATGAGTCATTAAGCAATTATGAAGCATTAATGACATGGATGAATCATCCATATGACTCACTAATCTCATTCAATGTATATGCCACCTAAACCTCCTTAGTCACCATCTTCTAGAAGCTTCTCGCGCAATTACGAGAACGCCCCTCCTTTCCGCAAAAATACGGAAAAACTTTAGACTGTATAAATCCAATAACCGGATACCAGTAACCGGCTTAAACCAAAGCCGACTGGTAAAAACTGTCCGAAAGTCGTACGTGCGTAAACACGCGTATGCGTCCGAACCCTTGTCGTAAAACCATACGACCTCTATATCGTTTCGCCTGGAGTAGGGAAACTCTCTGTGTGGGACTCTAGAGACTCGACTACTACGCTGGCAGTGGGTTTAACCACAGACCGCAAGCGGCACTAGCTGTACGTAACGGTCCCCAGGTAGATGTCGATAAGAAGGCCGATGAGGGAACCCATCCAAACTCCT
This sequence comes from Agapanthus africanus, assembly GCA_030015575.1. Classification (NCBI taxonomy): domain Eukaryota; kingdom Viridiplantae; phylum Streptophyta; class Magnoliopsida; order Asparagales; family Amaryllidaceae; genus Agapanthus; species Agapanthus africanus. The sequence goes on along the minus strand of CM057349.1, from coordinate 57,097,793 downwards.
ACTGAGTCTGATGTGACAATCTCCATACAGTCCGGTCCGTTCGTCCAAGACTATCGCATATCAGGCCTAGGGGGCGGCAAGCGTCAGTCCCCTAATAGCGGTATAAGTCGTGTCGGAGGGAAGCCCATTACACCCTGAGAAACTACTGGAACCTACCAGCAAATCTCGCTTTCCCTGGCCAGGGACTTTGCGTAATGGCTCTCTGACACAGCGCGATATCAACTCCCAATACCAGGAGAGACGAATCCTTTCTAACCGCCACTGCCTCCAAGTGCTCGGGACTGCACCCAACTGCTACCTGTTTGCATGACTCCTTTGAGCCGTGGTAGGGTAGCAATCTAAGAACAGTGGGACACACTCGAGGCGAAGTAGCAGTGTCAAGTCTGCGGACTATGCTGTACTCATGTCACCTGGGAACTGTTCACTGACGACTGGTATAAAACCAACCAGCAGTTCCCTGTGAGTCCTGTCCGGTGTACCCGTAACCTAACGAGCACCTGTATACTATCTCCAGTACGACGTACTGACGGCTGTGGGACAGACCATCTCCCCAACTGGGATGAGAAGCGTACACACTAGTCTACTCCGGAGTATCGATGCTCTGTCTCGATAATCCAACGACCAGGGACCTGAATAAGGATGTGCTTGTAAACTACCCAGCCCCCACTAGTGTGACTGCCATCACAACGCTGGTAGTCAAGCAAGATCCTAAGAGCTCTATCAATACGTATACTCACATATTAAGATAGAAAAACCAAGTAGCATACTACCATGTTTAGCAAGACTGTTATATACATGTGAATATCCCAAGCTTCCATTAAGTAATATACAAACTAGTATGATACAGTAATGGCCTTCTAAGGCATAAACACTAACAATCTCCCACTTGCACTAGGGCCATGTACTGGCATATCGAAGACCAATGATCTCGAGTAGCCTCTCGAACTGAATCTGAGATAGGGCCTTTGTGAATGGATCAGCAATGTTCTCTTCAGAAGCAACTCTCCGAACCTCGATCTCCTGACGATCAATGATCTCCCTGATCAGGTGATACCGCCTTAAGATGTGTCTGGATTTCTGATGGGACCTTGGTTCCTTCGCTAAAGCTATAGCTCTGTTGTTGTCGCAATACAGAGGTATTGGATCAACTATGGTAGGAACCACCTGAAGTTCTTTTAGGAACTTCTTCATCCAGACGGCTTCTTTTGCGGCATCGCAAGCAGCTATATACTCCGCTTCCATTGTTGAGTCAGCAACGGTGTCCTGCTTGGAGCTCTTCCAGCACACCGCCCTTCCATTGAGGGTAAAGACATAACCCGACAAGGACTTGGAATCGTCCTTATCACTCTGGAAGCCGGAATCAGAAAAGGCCTCCAACCTGAGGTCTTTTCCGCCGTAAACCAAGAACATCTCCTTAGTCCTTCTCAGGTACTTGAGAATGTTCTTTACTGCTCTCCAGTGCATCTCCCCTGGGTCTGACTGATACCGGCTTACCACGCTCAGTGCGTAAGCTACATCTGGTCTGGTGCACAACATCGCATACATTATAGAGCCTACCGCAGAAGCGTAGGGTATAATAGACATGCGTTCCCTTTCCAAATCAGTCTTGGGAGACATCTCTTTGGAGAGGGTGATTCCGTGACAAGCCGGTAGATTACCGCGCTTAGAATGATCCATACTGAATCTTTTCAGTACAGTGTCGATATACCTGGACTGCGAAAGTCCCAACATCCTCTTGGATCTATCACGATAGATCCGGATCCCCAGAATGTAAGAGGCATCACCCAGGTCTTTCATGGAGAATCTGTGTGACAAGAATCCTTTGACAGATTGTAGCATAGGAATGTCATTTCTTATCAATAGAATGTCATCCACATACAAGACGAGGAACACGACACTTCTGGCTACAACTTTACTATATATGCACGGTTCATCTGGATTTTTGATAAAGTCATATTCTTTGACTGTCTCATCAAAACAGATGTTCCAACTCCGCGATGCCTGCTTTAGTCCATAAATGGACTTAAGCAGCTTGCATACTTTCCCGCTGCTCCCACTCTGATTGAAACCCTCTGGCTGATCCATATAGACGCACTCTTCTAAATTTCCATTCAGAAAAGCCGTCTTTACGTCCATCTGCCAGATTTCATAATCATGGAAGGCAGCAATAGCAAGAAGGACCCGAATGGATTTGAGCATAGCCACTGGAGAAAAAGTTTCGTCATAGTCCAAACCAGGTCTTCGACGAAAACCCTTTGCAACAAGTCTAGCCTTATAGGTTTCCACCTATCCATCTACACCAATCTTTTTCTTGAAGATCCATTTGCATCCTATGGGTTTTACCCCATCTGGAGCAAAGTCCAAAGTCCATACTTTGTTGGTGTACATGGACTCCATTTCGGTCCGCATTGCATCTAGCCATCGTATCGAGTCGCCGCTCTGGATGGCCTGCTGGAAGTCAGTAGGTTCATCATCATCTATGATGCAATCCTCTCTATCCCCATCTATGAGAAAACCATAGTATCTCTCAGGCGGATGAGACGGCCTACTACTCCTGCGGAGGGGTGCGGGAATGTCCTGTTCTTCTTGAACTACCGGTTCTACCAAACTTTCAGTAGCAGTTTGTGGTTCTGGAATTTCTTCCAGTTCTATTTCGCTCCCACTCTTCTGATTTTCCAAAAATTCAGTTTCTAAGAAGCGGGCATGACGAGAAACAAAAACCTTTTGTTCCTCTGCGTAATAGAAACAATATCCCATAGAGTTCTTTGGATATCCTACAAACTTACACTCTACTGAGCGTGCCTCAAGCTTGTCCGGATGCTGCTTTTTTACAAAAGCTGGACATCCCCATGTCTTCAGGTACAGAAGATAGGGTTTCTTCCCACTCCACATCTGATATGGTGTGGTAGGCACAGTTTTGGTTGGAACTCTGTTCAAAAGATATGCCGCTGATTCTAGCGCATAACCCCAGAAAGATCGTGGTAACTCAGCATTACTCATCATGAATCGTACCATATCCAATAGGGTTCGATTCCGTCTCTCCGATACACCGTTGTGCTGTGGAGTGTATGGAGGAGTAAGCTGAGAGAGAATTCCTTTCTCTTTTAGGTAACCTAGGAACTCGGCACTTAAGTATTCTCCACCTCGATCAGATCTAAGTGTCTTGATACTTTTGCCGGTTTGGTTTTCTACTTCATTCTTATACTCTTGGAATTTCTCAAAAGCCTCGGATTTATGTTTCATCAGATAAATGAATCCGTATCTTGAGTAATCATCCATGAAAGTAATGAAATAGGAAAAACCACCTCTTGCATGTGTAGACATTGGACCGCATACATCGCTGTGTATGAGTCCTAAGAGCTCGCTCGCTCTTACTCCTTGTCCAGTAAATGGAGTCTTTGTCATCTTTCCTTTGAGACAAGATTGACAAGTGTCATAAGTTTGATATTCGAACGAGTCCAAATATCCTTCTCTATGCAACTTAGTCAACCTTCTCTCATTGATGTGACCCAGTCTACAATGCCATAAGAAAGCTTTATTTAAATTTGGAGACTTTCTTTTTAGTGTGTTCTGGACATTGAAAATTTGGAGTTGGTTTAAAACATATATACCGTTATTTAGGGTACCGGACCCAATCAAACCATGATTAAGGTGGATGTTAACAACATCTCTTACAAACGTGAAATCATAACCTTTATTTGATAACAAGGAAACTGATATGATATTACATGTTAAGCTTGGTACAAAATAACAGTTATGTAAAACCAAAATGTGTCCACTCGTCAATCCTAGGTGATAATCCCCGACGGACGCAGCTCCCACGCTAGCTCCGTTAGCAACCTTTAGGGTCATATCACCTTCCTTCAGCACTCTACGGTTTCTCAGTGCCTTCAATGAATTGCAAATATGAGATCCTGATCCGGTATCCAATACCCAGGAAGTAGAGTTGATCGACAGACAATTCTCAATTACAAACACACCTGAAGTCGAAGCCACAGCTTGCTTCGGTTCCTGGTTCTTGGCGTTCCACGCCTTGCAATCCTTCTTCCAGTGCCCTTTCCTGTGACAATGGAAGCACTCATCCTGGCCAACTACCGGTACCGCAAACTTTTTCTTTCCCTTCCCTCCCACCTTACTAACACCTCCTCTAGGTTTGTTGGCGGCCTTCTTCTTCCTTCCTTTGGCCCTAGCCTTGGACCCGGAAGAAAATGCACCGCTAACAAACATAGCGGGTGTTTCCCTTGCTTTCTGCAAGGTGCCCTCTGCACTCTTTAACATGTTCAGGAGTTCCGGAAGTTCAACTTCTTTTCTTTGAAGGTTGAAGTTCAGGATAAACTGGGCGTAGGTGGGAGGAAGTGACTGGAGAATAAGGTCTGTATAGAGCTCATTATCCAAAGTCGTCCCAAGGTCTGCGAGCTCTTCAATATAGCCGATCATCTTTAGGACATGTTCTCCTACTGATGACCCAACAGCCAACCTCGCTCGAAACAAGTTCTTAGAGGTCTCGTATCTTGCTATACGAGATTGCTCTCCATAAAGTTCCTTTGTATGGAGAAATATGCCATCAAGGCCCATATCCTCGTGCCTCCTCTGATGTTCATTGTTCATTGAGGCAAGCACGATGCACTTGGCTTTCGCGCAATCTAAATCCCAGGTTTTGTGGATTTCCTTATCCGCATTGCTGGATTTGGGACCAGGGACAGCAGGTGCCGTAGCGGTGAGGACGTACCCCAGTTTGTCATAGGTCAAAGCCATTTTGACATTCCGCAGCCAATCTTTATAGTTTGGCCCTGTCAGTATATTTTTCTCTAAAAGTAACTTAAGTCCAGTCATTTTCAGGGTCGCTGCAATTAGGAGAGAGAGAAGAAAACTCTTTAGCATGATGCTCTTGCAAGTTTAGAGTGGTTTTTAGTTTATCTAAACTGGATGGCTCCCACTGTTTCTCGAATCCTTCCTCAAACCATAAAAGAAGAATTAGCCAGGACTATTTTCACCGTACAATTCTTGCTTAACCGTTCAGCCAGGCTAGTGTCGATACTTCGAGGGAGGTTTTCCAACGCTTTCGCGGAGTTCCTTAATTAAATAACCTCTTTTCTCTGGGGGCGTAACCCCGCTGACACTTTTCTGGACACCTACTTGGTTTATAGCATTGATCGTTAAGTGACGAATATCCTGATAAGTAGCATATACTCACAGTAGGATCGAGATCCAAATATCATCGTATGATAATGTTGAAGGAATCCTACCAACATTCATCAAACTCCAAATGGTATGCATCTCTTTGCAAATTTCAGTTTCTTTAGAAATTCCCGATATAAGTTTTTGCCCCATGCTCTTATGACCTTGACATATGCCAACAAATCATAAGTCACATGTCAAGTTCTGCCCATCATTAACTTGTTAATTTGAACCCACCCGTATATACCCTTGACGTAAGCCAACAAGGTAATGCGACTGTCCCAAACCAACACATCTATCTATGCAACAAATGAATACCCCAGCAGCTACCAAACACTATGCCTTGACGTAAGCCAACAAGCATAGCTTGAATACTACTGACCATCCATAAGAAATGACGGAGGGCTACGACTGGTTTTGGCGAAACCGTGAACGTAGTGAACTTGATATAACCGAAGGAACCTGATAGCTTTTAAAAGGAGTGGTTAAGTCTCCGCATTTAAAAATATCTGTTTTAAAATTAACCGAGTGGTTTCTTTTAAATTGTTCCAACGATTTAAACTTTGGTTTGTTTTTCTTTGCATTATAGATAATGCGTCCCATCATTAACCTATCATTGCAGAAAACAACGAAAATACAACGTCCTCTTATGCCATCCGCATTCGCCACGGGGTCCCGTCATCACCCGTTAGGTTACTTAACTAACGACAGAGCAGGGGCTGGGCTAGCGCGGGTGTAAAACATAAGTGACATCTAAATAGCTATCATATATAGATATTGTACATTCGTCAGACGCAATAATAGGCATTCCAGATCACAGATGAACTTTATTGGATTTGCAAGTAATCCGTGTTTGTTTCGAGCCTGCAACAAAAGACGGATTACACAGTTGTGATGAATAGCCATTACCCCACCCAAGACCCCAACGGGTACGGCAAACTACCCGCCCGGCAGTTTGTGCACCCCACCTTGGGTCTATCTTAGGAACAAAAACAGTAAAATGAAATAATACAGCGGTGGCTACAACCGCAACCTGGATGTGCCCCGCAAAATAATATTACAACAAATTACATTTACATCAAATGAATTAAATAATAACCAATCACAAAACCCCGGCTAATCATCACAACAGTCCAACACAGTTCATATCCACAAACAGTAAAAACCATTACAGAAATGTGCAACCCCCTGCCAACCGACATACTAGCAGTTAGGGGAGGTTTACGAACACATTATACAAACACAGATATAATCCAACAAGCAAATACTGTATAATTTCGATCGATTAAACACTTTTAATTTTGCTCCAATACTTCTCTGTAAATCTGAAACCTGAGCAAAAATAAAATATTCCAGAAAATACCAAACATCACAGAGAAGCAACACAGGAAATTTGGGTTCCTGAATCGCCAACTCGGCGGCGGAAGCGCGGCGGATCGGTGCGATCGGCCGCGGTTCCGCGGCGCTTTAGGCGATTCAGGGGCCCAAATTTCTTGGGTGTTCTTCTACTGTCATTTTAAGCTTTCTGAACCCCCCTGAAAAATTTTAGGACTTCATTTAAAATTCGACAGAAACTGGTGATTTCGAGGTTTTCCGGTTTCGTTTTTTCCGTTCGAAATTCATACAAATTTGCAAGTAAGTTATTTATTGTTTAGCGAGGCTTTGATACCACTGTAAGTCGATGTACAACACCCCACGACTTGCGGGGAGGCGGAAAAATGAAAAACGATCTTGTTCTTTGCTTAAACATCGACTAACCGCACGAATCGAAGCTAAACGATAACTAACTACAAACATAGAGTTTCTATGCTACTATGTTTAGGGATTATACCTAATGAATCGTGTCCTTCGTCTTTGCGAACTCCACCTCCTCCTCGGCTTTCTCGAAGTAGTAGACGATTCACCCAAGAGCTTTACTCCAAGCTTAGCCTCTAAACTTGAGGCAACTAACCTTCTTTAAGTGCTAATCAAAGAAGCTAGGTGATATAGAGTGAGGGTTATGGTTTAATTAGTCTAACTAATCCTTGTACTCAACACATGAGAGGGGAGGATTAGGGTTTGAAGAGGGAGAGCTTGAGGAGAGAGAAGATGAAGATAATAGTGAAGTGAGAAGAATGAGTTATCATAATATATATCAAGCATTTCTTTTTATCAAGAAAAGAAAAGAAATCATTTTACAACCATGCTTGATAAATATCTTGTGGTGATTCATCTCCATGAGTCATTAAGCAATTATGAAGCATTAATGACATGGATGAATCATCCATATGACTCACTAATCTCATTCAATGTATATGCCACCTAAACCTCCTTAGTCACCATCTTCTAGAAGCTTTTCGCGCAATTACGAGAACGCCCCTCCTTTCCGCAAAAATACGAAAAAACTTTAGACTGTATAAATCCAATAACCGGATACAAGTAACTGGCTTAAACCAAAGCCGACTGGTAAAAACTGTCCGAAAGTCGTATGTGCGTAAACACACGTATGCGTCCGAACCCTTGTCGTAAAACCATACGACCTCTATATCGTTTCGCCTGGAGTAGGGAAACTCTCTGTGTGGGACTCTAGAGACTCGACTACTACGCTGGCAGTGGGTTTAACCACAGACCGCAAGCGGCACTAGCTGTACGTAACGGTCCCCAGGTAGATGTCGATAAGAAGGCCGATGAGGGAACCCATCCGAACTCCTACTGAGTCTGATGTGACATCTCCATACAGTCCGGTCCGTTCGTCCAAGACTATCGCATATCGGGCCTAGGGGGCGGCAAGCGTCAGTCCCCTAATAGCGGTATAAGTCGTGTCGGAGGGAAGCCCATTACACCCTGAGAAACTACTGGAACCTACCAGCAAATCTCGCTTGCCCTGGCCAGGGACTTTGCGTAATGGCTCTCTGACACAGCGCGATATCAACTCCCAATACCAGGAGAGACGAATCCTTTCTAACCGCCACTGCCTCTAAGTGCTCGGGACTGCACCCAACTGCTACCTGTTTGCACGACTCCTTTGAGCCGTGTTAGGGTAGCAATCTAAGAACAGTGGGACACCCTCGAGGCGAAGTAGCAGTGTCAAGTCTGCGGACTATGCTGTACTCATGTCACCTGGGAACTGTTCACTGACGACTGGTATAAAACCAACAAACAGTTCCCTGTGAGTCCTGTCCGGTGTACCCGTAACCTAACGAGCACCTGTATACTATCTCCAGTACGACGTACTGACGGCTGTGGGACAGACCATCTCCCCAACTGGGATGAGAAGCGTACACACTAGTCTACTCCGGAGTATCGATGCTCTGTCTCGATAATCCAACGACCAGGGACCTGAATAAGGATGTGCTTGTAGACTACCCAGCCCCCACTAGTGTGACTGCCATCACAACGCTGGTAGTCAAGCAAGATCCTAAGAGCTCTATCAATACGTATACTCACATATTAAGATAGAAAAACCAAGTAGCATACTACCATGTTTAGCAAGACTGTTATATACATGTGAATATCCCAAGCTTCCATTAAGTAATATACAAACTAGTATGATACAGTAATGGCCTTCAAGGGCATAAACACTAACATGTCCGCATTGCATCCAGCCATTTTACCGAGTCAACGCTCTGAACGGCCTGCTGGAAGCTAGTAGGCTCATCATAATCTATGATGCAATCCTCTCTATCCCCGTCTATGAGAAAACCGTAGTATCTCTCGGGCGGATGAGACTGCCTATTACTCCTGCGGAGCGGCGTAGGAATGTCCTGTTCTTTTGAACCCTCTGGTTCTACTAAGCTTTCAGTAATAGCTCGTGGTTCTGGAATTTCTTCCAGTTCTACTGTGCAACCACTTATCTGGTTTTCCAAAAACTCGGTTTCCAAGAAGTAGGCATGACGAGAAACAAAAACCTTTTGTTCCTCTTCGCAGTAGAAGAAATATCCCTTGGAGTTCTTTGGATATCCCACGAACTTGCACTGTACTGAGCGTGCCTCGAGTTTGTCCGCATGCTGCTTTTTAACAAAAGCTGGACATCCCCATGTCTTAATGTGATTAAGATGGGGCCTCTTCCCACACCACATCTCATATGGTGTGATAGGCACAGTCTTAGTGGGAACTCGGTTCAAAAGGTATGCAGCTGATTCTAGCGCATACCCCCAGAATGATCACGGTAACTCAGCGTTACTCATCATGGACCGTACCATATCCAATAGGGTTCGGTTCCGTCTCTCCGATACACCGTTATGTTGGGAAGTGTATGGAGGAGTAAGCTGAGAGAGAATTCCATTCTCTTTTAAGTAATCCAGGAACTCGGCACTTAAGTATTCTCCACCTCGATCAGATCTTAGTGTTTTGATACTTTTGCCGGTTTGTTTTTCTACTTCATTCTTATATTCCTGGAACTTTCCAAAGGCTTCAGATTTATGTTTCATTAAGAAGACATATCCGTATCTTGAAAAGTCATCCGTAAAAGTAATGAAGTAAGAAAAACCGCTTTACGCATGTGTAGACATTGGACCGCACACGTCGCTGTGTACAAGTCCTAGGAGCTCGCTCGCTCTTACTCCGTTTCCAGTGAACGGAGTCTTTGTCATCTTTCCTTTGAGACAGAATTGACAAGTGGCATATGATTGATATTCGAACGGATCCAAATATCCTTCTGTATGTAACTTAGTCAACCTTCTCTCATTGATGTGACCCAGTCTACAATGCCATAAAAAAGTCTGATTGATTTCTGGAGACTTTCTTTTGTGTGTATTCTGAACATTGAAAATCTGTGGTTGGTTTAATACGTATATACCATTGCTCAATGTACCTGACCCAATCAGAACTTGATTAAGGTGAATGTTTACAACATTGCTTACAAACGCAAATTCATAACCTTCTTTAGAAACCAAAGATACAGAAATGATATTACAAGTTGCGTTGAGTACAAAAAAAGCAATTACGCAAAACCAAAACATGTCCATCTGATATTCCCAGGTGATAGTCCCCCACGGCCTAGCATCCATGCTAGCTCCGTTTGCAACTTTGAGGGTCATGTCACCCGCCTTCAAAAACCTACGGTTTCTCAACGCCTGCAAAGAATTACAGATATGAGATCCTGATCCGGTATCCAATACTCAGGAAGTAGAGTTTATTGAAAGACAGTAATCAATAACATACACACCTGAAGCTGAAGCCGCAACTTGCTTCAGATCCTGTGTTCTGGCCTTCCAAGCCCTGCAATCTTTCTTCCAGTGTCCACTCTTATGACAATAGAAGCATTCTTCTTTTCCCACAAGCTTCCCCGCTATCTTTGTTGCTTTTGCCTTTCCCTTCGTATCCACTTTACTAACACCGCCCCTTGGTTTGGCGGGGGCTTTCTTCTTCTTTCCCTTGGCTTTCTCCTTGGACCTAGAAGAAGAAGATCCTCCTACAAACAAAGTGGATGTTTCCCTACCTTTCTGTAGGGTGCCCTCTGCGCTCCTCAGCATGTTGTGGAGTTCTGAAAGTTCAACTTCCTTTTCTTGTAAGTTGAAGTTCAGTATAAACTGGGCGTAAGTGGAAGGAAGGGACTGGAGAATCAAGTCCGTATCGAGCTCATTCTCCAACGGGGTCCCAAGGTCCGCGAGCTCCTCAATGTAGCCAATCATCTTAAGCATGTGTTCCGCTACCGATGATCCGACGGCCAATCTTGCCGAAAATAACTTCTTCGACACTTCGTATCTTACGATACGAGATTGCTCTCCATACAGTTCTTTTGTATGAAGAAATATGGATTCGAGGTCCATATACTCGTGCCTCCTCTGATGTTCGTTGTCCATAGAGTCAAGCACGAGGCACTTGGCCTTCGCGCAGTCTAGTTCCCAGGTCTTACGGACTTCCTTATCCGCAACGCTGGTTTTGCGACCTGGGACAGGGGGAGCTTTGGTGGTAAGAAGATACCCCAGCTTGTCGTAAGTGATTGCCATCTTGACATTCCTAAGCCAATCTTTGTAGTTTGGCCCTGTCAGTATATTTTTATCTAGTAATAACTTAAGTCCGATCATGTCGATTGGTCGCTGCAATTAGGAGAGAGAGAAGAAACACTCAGCATGATGCTCTTACAAGTTTAGAGTGGTTTTTAGTTTGTCTAAACAGGATGGCTCCCACTGTTTCTCGAATCCCTCCTCAAACCATAAAGGAAGAATTAGTCGGGATCAATCTCACCGCACAATACTTGCTTAACCGTTCAGCCAGGCCAGTGTCGGTACTTCGAGGGTGGTTTTCCAACGCTTTCGCGAAGTTCCTTAATTAAATAACCTCTTTTCCCTGTGGGCGTAGCCCCGCTAACACCTTTCTAGACACCTACTAGGTTTATAGCATTGATCGTTTAGTGAGAAATTTCCCGAGGAGTAGCATATACTCACAGTAGGATCGGGATCCAAATATCATCGCGTGACGAAACTGAAGGAATCCTACCAGAATCATCACACTCCAAATGGTATGCAACTCTAGCAAGTTTCAGTACTTATGAAACTCCCGATGTGGATTTTTGCCCCATGCTCTTATGACCTTGACTTTGGCCAACAAATCATAAGTCACATGTCAAGTTCTACCCGTCGTTCTCCAGGTTAATTTGAATCCACCCGTACCTACCCTTGACTTTGGCCAACAAGGCAGTACGACTGTTCCAAACCAACGCATCTATCTATGCTGCACATGAATACCCAATAGCTACCAATCACTATGCCTTGACTTTGGCCAACAAACATAGCTTGAATACTATTGACTATTCATGTGAAACGATGGAGGGCTACGAATGGTTTTGGCGAAACCTTGAACGTAGTGAACTTGATATAATCGATGGAACGAGATAGTTTTTAAAAGGAGTGGCTCAAGCTCCGCATTTAAAAGTTGGTTTTGAAAAGAACCGAGTGGTTTTTCGAAAGTGTTCCAACGACTTTTACTTGGTTTATTTTCTTGCATTAGTTCTTTTAATGCGTCCCATCATTTAATCCTACCATTGCAGAAAACAACCAAAATATGACGTACGCTTATGCCATTCGCATTCGCCACGGGGCCCCGTCATTACCCGTTAGGTTACTTAACTAACGACAGAGCGGGGGCTGGGCTAGCGCGGCTGTAAAACATAAGCAACGCCTAAATAATATCATATATAGATATATATTGCAATGATAGCCATTTCAGATCACAGATGAATACATTGGATATACTAGGAATCCGCAATTCGTACGAGCCTGTAACAAAAAGCAGATTACACGGTCACGGTGAATAGCCAATACCCCACCCAAGACCCCTACGGGTGCGGCAAACTACCCGCCAAGTACCCAAAGCGAAGCAACCTCCCTCAACACCGTGAGTAGGCCACTCGGCACTTCGAGATACCCGGTAGTTTGTGCACCCCCTCCATGGGTCTATCCTAGGAGCAAAAACAGTAAAAAGAAATTATACAATGACGGCTACAACCCCGACCCGGTTGTGCGGTCATACAAATAATTATTACATCAATTTACAAAATTACATGAATTGAAAGAAAAGAAAACGCTCGTCTCACAACCCTCCGGCTATTCACCCGCGACAATCCAATGAATTCATATACACATACCAGCAACATTACAGATCACAGATTTGTATAACCCCCACTAATCGACATATAGCGATTAGCAGACGTTCAATACAAATATCACATCACAGATCAATACCCATCAGCTTAAGTCTTTAGAAACTCGATCAAAATACGGTTTTTAAAGCCCCAAAAACAAAATTTTCTTTCTGGAAAATCTGGGCTGAAAAAACATATACCAAAATTCCCAAAATACCCCACTGAGTATTCTGCAGACAAGACGATCCACAGCCGAGTTAAATCGGCCGCGGAACCGCGGCAATTGTAAGCTATTGCCGCATTTCCGCGGCGGTTTGATGGGTTCTCTGGACCGTTTTTCTACAGTAGACTATAAAAACCCTGAGTCGATTTTTAAAGCATGATTTATTATTTTTACAGAACTTAAAAAATCGACAGCAAGTTTGATTTCGGGGTGTATTTCGCGACTTTTTCTCCGATCGAATTTCTAGTTACTATGCTAACATGTTAGGTAGTGTTTAACTAGGCTCTGATACCACTGTAAGTCCATGCTACCTCTCCCGGTACTTACGGGCATGCGGAATTTGATGAAAAACGATTTTCTAGAGGTGGCAACATGGACTCAAAACAGATCTTTGTTAAACTATCTACCTAACAACCTAACTAGGAGTTGTTAACTACTCGGTTAGGGGGTTATACATTTCTTTCTTGAACTCTTTCGTCTTCAACCCTCGATGGTGTACGGATCGACTTCACCCCGTCGTCTCCTTGCGCCGAAGATCGATCCACCCGAAAGCTTCTACCTTTGGCTTCTTCTTCGAACTTTGAAGAAACTAGTTCCCTCGGTTTGCTAAACCTTGTGAACTAGAGTGAGTAGAGGAGAGTGTGTTGGGATTTTTCTCTATGGTTCTTGCTTCTCAACACATGAGACAAGTGAACCATAGACTAGAGAGAGGGAGAGCAAGAGGAAGAGGGTGAGAGCTCAAGCCAAGAGAGAGAAAGGAAATGAGAGAATGAGCAAGACTTTTCTCTCTTGGCTCTCATAATCCAAAGCCATCATAACAAATCATAGCAATCAAGTATTATGTGATGGTTTAAGCTACAATAGCTATATCATTTCATGCACTCATTTTGCACAAGAGAAACAAGCAAGCAAAAGTCTTTGCCATGAAATGATAGCCATTGTCATCATGATGGTCAACTAGTCCAACCTAGTCAACCGGTCAACAAAATCAACCCCTCAACAACCATGTCACCATAATACTTAATTAATATTATTGTTAATCATATATCATATTCTCATTAGGGTTTAGCAAAAAGTCAACAGTCAACAGTTAACAGTTAACAACCCTAATGAGAATCCTCTGCCTCTGTCTCTCCGTCAACTGTGCATACACACCCGCATCCGCGTTCCGAGGAACACGAATACATATGAGATAAAACCAATCCCAAAACGTACACTAGGATCTGGCTTAAACCAAAGCCCGCTAGTGTTAACTGTCCGGATACTAAACGTGCACAAGTGCATGGATGTGACCGAACCCTGTCGCAAAACCATGCGACCTGTCGCAAAACCATGCGACCTCTACTCTTTTGCCTAAAGGTGCATAGCTCTCTGTGTGGGACTCTAAAGACTCGACACTACGCTGGCAGTGGGTTTAACCACAGACCGCAAGCGGCACTAGCTGTGCGTAACGGTCCCCAGGTAGATGCCGACAAGAAGACTGACGAGGTGAAACCCATCTGAACTCCAACTGAGCCTGAATGTGACAATCTCCATACAGTCCAGTCTGTTCGTCTGATACATCGCATGGCGGGCCTAGGGGGCGGTAAACGTCAGTCCCCTAATAGCGGTACAAGTCGTGTCGGAGTGAAGCCCAAAACACCCTGAGATAACACTGGAAGCCTACCAGTATATCTCGCTTGCCCTGGTCAGGGACTACTCGTGTAATGGCTCTCCTAGAAACAGCGCGATGTCAACCCCCAATACCGGGAGAGACGAATCCTGTCTAACCGTCACTGCCTCCAAGTGCTTCGGGACTGCACCCAACTACTACCTGTTTGCATGACTCCTTTGAGCCGTGGTAGGGTAGTAATCAAAGTGCAGTGGGAACACACTCGAGGCGAAGTGACGGTGTCAAGTCAGCGGACTAAGCTGTACTCATGTCACCTGGGAACTGATAACTGACGATAGGTATAATACCAACCAGTCAGTTCCCGACGAGTCCTGTCCAGTGTACTCGTAACCTAACGAGCACCCGCATACTATCTCAAGTACGACGTACTGACGGCTGTGGGACAGACCGTCTCCCCTGCTGGGATGAGAAGCGCATACGCTAGTCTACTCCGGAGTATCGATGCCCTGTCTCGATAGTCCTGCGACTAGGGACCTGTATAAGGATGTGCTTATGGATTACCCAGCCCCCACGAGTGTGACTGCCATCACAACGCTGGTAATTAAGCAAAGATCCTAAGTGCTCCACTAATGCGTATAGGTGATATAATAAAATAAACACATGTACACATTAAAGTAGAAACAAACCAAGTAGCATACTACCATTTTGAGCAAGATTTTTTATACAACTGTGAATATCCCAAGCTTCCATTAAGTAATATACAAACTAGTATGATACAGTAATGGCCTCTAGGGCATATACACTAACAGAAGGTGTGTGAGCCAGCCATTCTGTGTAATTGTATCATACGCATCATCGATAATGGTGTAGGTGTACTAGCACAGGTATAAGTAATGCCATGAGAATAACATGAACGTAGCACAAAGTACATCGTCAGCTAAATGCTATAAGGTATACGTGTCTACAATATATACGAGTCGGTGAATCTATCAATCAGCATCCAACCTCACAACATCACGTATGGAATAGTCTATCGTACGACATCCTCTAATCAAGGGTATGGATCAATCAACAGGTAAAACTCATCGCGTACGGTAATCTATCATACGGCGGCATTAAACAATTAGGGATTCTATCAACCTATACAACAACGGGGGTACGGATCTAAGTCTCGTACAACATACCACTCATTATGCACATCATTATCCATATATAACCTATCTCTAAAGTAACGTCCGTACCAATCTCGTATCAGGGGACCGACAAAGGTATCCGCAAATCTCATATCGACTCGCATCCATATAACGACATCACACTAAGTCATCATATCACATCTTATACTCGTTCATCTCATTAATATCTCACATCACATTATATAACGTCATACTTGTTCTCTTTCAATCCGCACCTATCATGACTCACTTCTCATTTCATATTCTCATATGTCCATAAGTTCATCAGTGTCAACTTTTACCATATTATCCTTATCAAATCCTATAATCATGTCCATCGCATATCATTTATCAGGATATAATAATCAAACGATATTCCATATCAATGTTTGAGGGGGTGCTATACGCCATCCACCGAACTTCCCCCGTAGATATAAATCTACTCACATGCTAAACTCCTCGCTTAGCCGTAGTCGATGCGTTTCGTCGTCTCGGAATCCACGCGAATGTTCCTACAATCAATATGAAATCGCGAAGCTATTAACATTAAGTTCCGAAATCCAAATACGGCACGCAGTGCGCTCATATGTTAGAACCTATAGCATACGCATGCAAAATAACCTAACAACCCTCGTCGTTGATGTATAAACATCCAACGACCAAATACAATATCAAATCTCAAAACCAAGAATCCCAATACCGAAAGACATAGCTAAAACCCTAAATAGGGTCTCTATTCAAGAAAACCGCCAAGCCTAAAACCCGAATCATACCAATAACCCTATACTAGTAAACTGTAAAGTGGTTTAAGAAATTATACCGATCGATCCATGTCCTTCGATCTTCAATCTCAGTCCTTAGCATGTTGCGGCTACCTCGACGAAGATCGCTCTCCGGTCACGCTCGTCAAAGAGGATGCATGTCGAGGATTCTTTATACGGGCTCCCGCCATAAAACCGAGCCAACTCGGACATCCTGTTTGCCTGCCTAGATGTCCAAGAAAGAAGTAGAGAGTGTAGGATACTTTGTCTCAAGGCACCCAAGTATTTGGGTGGAGGTAAATTGAAGTTGCCATGAGGTGAGAAAAATGAGCACATGAATTTTTGGCACAAAATGAAAAGCATTCCTTCAAAAAGGGCTTGGCCATTACCAAAGGAATTGGCTTTCTGTGATTTCGAATTGGGCACAGTAGGAATGGGTGAGTGTAAGCAATTGTGTTGGTGAGTGTATCAAATGAAGAGGTGAGTGTAAGCAATAAGAATAAATTAATCCCTCACATTCACAGCCACAAGTCAAAAGATCAACACAAATATCTAACACAAAAAATATCCTTAACAAGACAAAATAATTTAATGTAAAAGCATGAGTCACCAAGCCCATCAAGAAGCTCACTGCCACATGAAAAATCATTGCTGGAAATTTTTAGAACATGAAAATGTGTGGCCAAAAAAAAACAGTACTCATATAAACCACAATAATTTATATTTATACCATTTTACGAAAACCCTAAATTTGCAAATCGATAGTTTTTATGAAATATATTATTTGAATATAAATTTCCAAAAATAATATTTTATATTTTCTGAAATGTTACACTACGCTGGCAGTGGGTTTAACCACAGGCCGCAAGCGGCACTAGCTGTACGTAACGACCCCTAGGTAGATGTCGATAAGAAAGCCGATGAGCATAATTCATCCGAACTCCTACTGAGCCTGTCTGTGACAATCACCGTACAGTCCGGTCTGTTCATCTATGAGTGTCGCATATCGGTCCTAGGAGGCGGCAAGCGTCAGACCCCGAATAGTGCAATAAGTCGTATCAGAGTGCGGCTAAAAACACCCTGAGAAACTACTGGAATCACTACCAGTAAATCTCGCTTGCCCTGGCCAGGGACTTTGTGTAATGGCTTTCCGAACACAGCGCGACATCAACCTCCAATACCGGGAGAGACGAATCATATCTAACCGCCACTGCCTCCAAGTGTTTCGGGACTGCACCCAACTACTACCTGTTGGCACGACTCTGCAGAGCCGTGGTAGGGTAGTAATCTAAGAACAGTGCGAACACACTTGAGGTGAAGTAGCAGCGTCAAGTCGACGGACTCAGCTGTACTCATGTCACCTGGGAACTGCTACCTGACGATAGGTATATTACCAACCAGCAGTTCCCCACGAGTCCATCCAGTGTAACTCAAAACCCAATGAGCACCTGCATACTATCTCCAGTACGACATACTGATGGCTGTGGGAAAGACCATCTCCCCTCCTGGGATGAGAAACGTATACACTAGTCTACTCTGGAGTATCGATGCCCTGTCTCGATAATCCTACGACTAGGGACTTGTGTAAGGATGTGCTTGTAGACTACCCAGCCCCCACTAGTGTGACTGCCTTAACAACGCTGGTAGTCAAGCAAAGATCCTAAGGGCTCTATCAATATGTATTGGCGATACGTTAAAAGAAACATATACACATATTAAGATAGATACAACCAAGTAGCATACTACTATATCGAGCAAGACTGTCATAAATCCGTGTATATATCCCAAGCTTCCAAAATGTAATATACAAACCAGTACTATACAATAATGGCCTCTAGTGCATATTACACTAACAATCTCCCACTTGCACTAAGGCCATGTGCTGGCATATCGCAGACCTATCATCTCGAATAGCCTCTCGCACTGCGTCTGAGAGATGGCGTTTGTGAATGGATCTGCAGTGTTTTCCTCAGTATCAACTCTCCGAACCTTGATCTCCCGGTGATCCACGATCTCCCTGATCAGGTGATACCGCTTTATGATGTGTCTAAACTTCTGATGGGACCTGGGTTCCTTTGCTAAAGCAATAGCCTCGTTATTGTCACAATACAGAGGTATTGGATCAACAATGGACGGAACCACCTGAAGTTCTGTTAAGAACTTCCTCATCCAGACTGCTTCTTTTGCGGCATCAGAAGCTGCGATATACTCTACTTCAATCGTCGAGTTAGCAACGGTGTCCTGCTTGGAACTCTTCCAACAGACCTCCCCTCCATTGAGGGTAAAGTCATAACCTGACATAGACTTGGATTCAACCTTGTCACTCTGGAAGCTAGAGTCAGCAAAGGCCTCGATCTAGAGGTCCTTTCCGCCGTAAACCAAGAACATTTCCTTAGTCCTTCTCAGGTACATAAGAATATTCTTTGACTGATATCGTCTTACTACGCTTAGTGCTTAAGCTACATCTAGTCTGGTACACAACATCGCATACATTATAGAGCCTACCGCAGAAACATAGGGTATAACAGACATGTGATCCCTTTCCAAATCAGTCTTGGGAGACATCTTTTTGGAGAGGATGATTCCGTGACAAGCCGGTAAATTACCGCGCTTTGAATCTTCTATACTGAATCTTTTCAATATAGTGTCGATGTACCTGGACTGTGAAAGTCCCAACATCCTTTTAGATTTATCACGATAGATCTGGATCCCCAGAATGTAAGAGGCATCACCCAGGTCTTTCATGGAGAACCTTTGTGACAAGAACCCTTTGACAGATTGTAGCATAGGAATGTCATTTCCTATCAAGAGAATGTCATTCACGTACAAGACGAGGAATACAACAGTTCGTGCTACAATCTTACTATAAATGCATGGCTCATCTGGATTTTTGATAAAGTCAAATTCTTTGACCGTCTCATCAAAACAGATGTTCCAACCCCGCGATGCCTGCTTTAGTCTATAGATGGATTTAAGCAACTTGCACACTTTTCCGCTGCTCCAACTCTGAATGAAACCTTCTGGCTGGTCCATATAGACTCGCACTTTAAAATTTTATTTAGAAAAGCGGTTTTTACGTCCATTTGCCAAATCTCATAATCGTGGAAGGCAGCAATGGCAAGAAGGATCCGAATGAATTTGAGCATAGCCACTGGAGAAAAGGTTTCATCATAGTCCAAACCAGGTCTTTGACAAAATCCTTTTGCAACAAGTCTAGCCTTATAGGTTTCAACCAGTCCATCTACACCAATCTTCTTTCTGAAGATCCATTTGCAGCTTACGGGTTTTACCCCTTCTGGAGTAATGTCCAAAGTTCATACTTTGTTAGTGTACATGGACTCCATCTCGGTCAGCATTGCATCCAGCCATTTTACCGAGTCTTTTCTCTGTATGGCTTGCTGGAAGTTAGCTGGCTCATCATTATCAACGATGCAATCTTCTCTATCCCCGTCAACGAGAAAACCGTAGTATCTCTCGGGCGGATAAGACAGCCTACAACTCCTGCGAAGTGGCGCGGGAATGCCCTGTTCTTCTGAAACTTCTAGTTCCACCAAGCTTTCAGTAATAGCTTGTGGTTATGGAATTTCTTCCAGTTCTATTGCGCTCCCACTAATTTCTTTTTCTAAAAATTAATGGTCCAAAAAGTAGGCATGACGAGAAACAAAAACCTTTTGTTCCTCTGCATAATAGAAAAGATACCTCCTGAAGTTCTTTGGGTATCCCACAAACTTACACAGTACTAAGCGTGCCTCGAGTTTGTCCGCATGCTGCTTTTTGACAAAAGCTGGACATCCCCATATCTTCAGATATTGAAGATAGGTTTTCTTCCCACTCCACATCTGATATGGTGTGGTAGGCACAGTTTTGGTAGGAAGTCTGTTCAAAAGATATGCAGCTAATTCTAGTGCATAGCCCCAGAATGATTGTGGTAACTCAACGTTACTCATCATGGAACGTACCATATCCAATAGGGTTCGGTTCCGTATTTCCGATACACCATTGTGTTGTAGTGTGTATGGAGGAGTAAACTGAGAGAGAATTCCATTCTCTTTTAGGTAATCTAGGAACTCGGCACTTAAGTATTCACCACCTCGATCCGATCTTAGTGTCATGATACTTTTGCCGGTTTGTTTTTCCACTTCATTCTTATATTCTCGGAATTTCTCAAAGGCTCTTATTTATGTTTCATCAGGAAGACATGTCCATACCTAGAGGAATCATCCGTAAAAGTAATGAAATAGGAATAACCACTTCTTGCATGTATAGACATTGGACCACACACGTCACTGTGTATTAGTCCTAAGAGCTCACTCACTCTTTCTCCGCGTCCAATGAACGGAGTTTTTGTCATCTTTCCTTTGAGACATGATTGACAAGTTGCATAAGATTGATATTCGAACGGATCCAAATATCCTTCTTTATGTAACTTGGTCAACCTTGTTTCATTGATGTGACCCAGTCTACAATGCCATAAGAAAGCATGATTTATTTCTGGAGTTTTTCTTTTATGTGTGTTATGGACATTGAAAATTTGTAGTTGGTTTAATACGTATATACCGTTGTTTAGAGTACCTGACCCAATCAGACCATGATTAAGGTGGATGTTTATGACATCGCTTATAAATGTAAAATCATAACCTTCTTTAGATAACAAAGATACAGAAATGATATTACAAGTCAAACTAGGTACACAAAAACAATTGCGCAAAACCAAAATATGTCCACTCGTCAATCCAAGGTGATATTCCCCTACGGACACAGCATCCATGCTCGCTCTGTTAGCAACCCTGAGGGTCATATCACCGGTCTTCAGAACTCTATGGTTTCTCAGTGCCTGCAAAGAGTTACAGATATGAGATCCTGATCCGGTATCCAATACCCAGGAAGTAGAGTTGATTGACAGACCGTTTTCAATTACAAACACACCTGAAGACGAAGCCATAACATGCTTCGGGTCGTGGTTCTTGGCCTTCCAGGCCCTGCAATCGTTCTTCCAATGGCCTTTTTTATGACATTAGAAGCATTCTTCCTTTCCTACTGTCGGCCCCGCTACCCTTGCCTTGCCCTTTGCTTCCACCTTACTAACATCGCCTCTCGGCTTGGTGGGGGCCTTATTCTTCTTTCCTTTGGCTTTTTCCTTGGATCATGAAGAGGAAGCTCCACCAACAAGTAGAGCGGGTGTTTCCTGGCTTTCTGCAGGGTGCCCTCAGCGCTGCTCAACATGTTGAGGAGTTCCGGAAGTTCAACTTCTTTACCTTGGATATTAAAAGTCAAGATAAACTAGCATAGGTGGAAGGGAGGGACTGCAGAATTAAGTCTGTATACAGCTCATTCTCTAACGTGGTCCTGAGGACCGCGAGCTCCTTAATGTAGCTAATCATCTTAAGGACGTGTTCTCCTACAGATGATCCGACGGCCAACCTCGCTGAAATAGCTTCTTCGAGGTCCCGTATCTTGCGATATGAGATTGCTCTCCATATAATTCCTTGGTATGGAGGAATATGGATTCTAGATCCATATTCTTGTGCCGCCTCTAATGTTCATTGTCCATCGAGGCCAGCACGAGGCACTTGGCCTTCGCCTAGTCAATCTCCCAGCTCTTACGGATTTTCCTATCCGCGACACTGGATTCTGGACCTGGGATGGCGGGGGCTTTAGTAGTAAGAACATAGCCCAATTTGTCATAAGTTATTGCCATCTTGACATTCCTGAACCAATCTTTATAGTTTGGCCCTGTCAATATATTTTTATCTAATAGTAACTTAAGCCCCGTCATCTTTGGTTACTGCAAGTAGGAGAGAGAGAAGAAACAGTTTAGCATGATGCTCTTGCAAGTTTAGATTAGTTTTTAGTTTATCTAAAAAGGATGGCTCCCACTGTTTCTCGAATCCTTCCTCAAACCATAAAAGAAGAATTAGTCAGGATTAATCTCACCTTACAATACTTGCTTAACCTTTCATCCAGGCTAGTGACGGTACTTCGAGGGAGGTTTTACGACGCTTTCGTGAAGTTCCTTAATTAAATAACCTCTTTTCCCTGGAGGCATAGCCCTGCTAACACTGTTCTAGACACCTACTTGGTTTATAGTATTGATCGTTAAGTGAAAAAAATATCCCGAGGAGTAGCATATACTCACAGTAGGATCGGGATCCAAATATCATCGTGTGATAAAATCGAAGGAATCCTACCAAAATTATCACACTCCAAATGGTATGCAACACTAGCAAGTTTCATTTTCTTTAGAAACTCCCAAAGTGGATTTTTGTCCCCTGCTCTTATGACCTTGATGAAGGCCAACATATCATAAGTCACATATCAAGTTCTACCCATCATTTTTCAGGTTAATTTGAACCCAACCGTACATATTCTTGACGAAGGCCAAAATAGCAGTACGACTGTCCCAAATCAACGCATCTATCTATGCTTCAGATGAATATTTAGCAGCTACCAATCACTATACCTTGGCGAAGGTCAAAATACATAGCTTGAATAGTACTAAATGTTCAACTGAAATGACGGAGGGATACGAATGGTTTTGGCAAAACCGTGAACGTAGTGAACTCGATATAATCGAAGGAATCTGATAGTTTTTAAAAGGAGTTGTTTAAGCTCCGCATTTTAAAAGTTTTACTGTTTTTGAAAAACCGAGTAGTTTAAAAATTGTTCTAACGATTCAGTTTTGGTTTGTTTGCTTTGCATTAATCTAATGTAGTCCTATAAATTACACCTATCATTACAGAAAAAAGGAAAAAATACAACGTCCATTTATGCCATCCGCATTCGCTACTGGGCCCCGTCTAACACCGGTAGGTTACTTAACTAACGCCAGAGCGGGGGCTGGACTAGCGCGGACGTAAAACATAAGTAATGTCTATTATATAACATATATAATAATAGCATTCGTCTGACGCAATAATAAGCATTCCATATCACAGATGAATATGTTGGATATACTAGGAATTCCGTAGTTCGTTTAAGCCTGTAACAAAATACAGATTCCACGGTCGTGATGAATAGCCAAACCCCACCCCAGACCCCTACGGGTGCGGCAAACTACCAGCCAAGTTCCAGAAGTGAAGCAACCTCCCTCAACAAAGTGAGTAGGCCACTCGGCACTTTAAAGAACCCGGTAGTTTGTGCACCCCACCTTCGGTCTATCCTAGGAGCAGAAAATAGTAAACAGAAAATAATACAATGGTGGCTACAACCTCAACCCGGATGTGCTCCGCAAAATAATATTACATCAAATTACAATTTACATTGAATGAAAAATAAAAACACTCATCTCACATCCCCGACTATTCATCATCGACGATCCAACGAAATGCATATACACAAACCAATAGATATGTGCAATCCCAAACTAACCGACATATAGCAATTAGTTGAGATTTCAAAACACATATAATATTACAGAAGGACCAATTAGCCAAGTACAATAGAAATTCGATCGAAACATATTTTCTGTAACCACCCCAAATGCAAACCAGCATTCAAAAACATACTGGGTAGAAACCAAATATTCCAAAAAAGAAAACACCAAAATTAAGAAATAACAGAAGAAAGATGAGTTGAATCGTCCTTGACTCGGCCGCGACTCCTCCGCAGAACGGTCTATTCTGCGGCGGTTCCGCGGTCGTCTCGGCGATTCAGTGGATCATTTTTCCTGTGTTATCTTTGAAAACCCTGCACATATTTTTCATGGTACTGAAATAATTTTCCAGACAATTTTAAAACTCGACAGAAAGTAGGGTTTTCGGTGTTTAGTTTTGCGGTTTTTCTGACGATCGAAGTTCTAATACTTGCTAATAAGCTAGAATAGGTTTAGTTGGCTCTGATACCACTGTAAGTCCATGCTACGCACCCCACGGGATCGCGGGGAGGCAGAAACTATGAAATACAAAAATTATATACTTCATAGCATCGACAAACCGCCAAGATCGTATCTAAACCTTAACTAGCACAAAGTAAATGAAGTATACACTACATGAACAGAAGTTATACCTCACATAACCGGTCTTTCTTCTCCTCCCTGTCCTCCTCACCTGTGTGAGCTCCTTGGAGTGGTTTGGATGTCGTCTCCTCGTCGGCTTTCTTGGATCGAAGATAATCCACCCGAGAGCTTATGTACCGGGCTCCTTTTTCAACAACCGAAGAAACTAGGACCTCTGGTATGCTACACTAGATGACCTAGACTATGTAGAGTGTGTGTGAGAGGATTGGTTTATCTCTTTTTATCCTAGATTACTCAACACATGAGTGTACCAGGGTTTTGAGGTTGATGAAGTTGAAGAAGGAAAAGCTAGTGAGCTTCTTGCAATGAAAAAGGAAAATGAGTCTCTCACTTGTTGTGAACTGAACTCTTTTCATTATTCATAAGATAAATCACAATGAATAATTAGTAAAAGTGTTGAATAGTCAACAAATGACTCATGGCTTGAAAAGGCAACAAGGGTCCAAAGAAGCCATGTCCAAATTCATGCAATATCCACCTCATTTCCTAATTACATAATGCATTATTATTTTAACCTAAAAAGAATAATGCAATTATGTCATGTCATCTTCATCAAGAATTTTACAAAAATGCCCTTCGTCTGTATATACATACCCGTATTCATATTCCGAAAAATACGAATACAAAAAGAGACGAAAACAATCCATCGGTATAATACTAGGATCTAGCTTAAACCAAAGCCCACTAGTATTATATGTCCGCATCATCATGTGTGCACAAGTACACGTATGTGACAGAACCCTTGTCGTAAAACCATACGACCTCTACATGTTTCGCCCGATGCAGGGAAACCCTCTGTGTGGGACTCTAAAGACTCGACACTATGCTGGCAGTGGGTTTAACCACAGGCCGCAAGCGGCACTAGCTGTACTTAACGGCCCGCAGGTAGATATCGATAAGAAACCCGATGAGCATAACTCATCCGAACTTCTAATCAGCCTGTCTGTGACAATCTCCGTACAGTCCGGTCTGTTCGTCTTAGAGTGTCGCATATCGATAGTAAGCGGCGGCAAGCGTCAGACCCCTAATAGTGGAATAAGTCATGTCGGAGTGCGGCCAAAAACACCCTGAGAAACTACTGGAATCACTACCAGTAAATCTCGCTTGCCCTGGCCAGGGACTTTGTGTAATGGCTTTCCGAACACAGCGCGACATCAACCCCCAATACTGGGAGAGAAGAATCCTATCTAACCGCCACCGCCTCCAAGTACTTCGGGACTGCACCCAACTAGTACCTGTTTGCATGACTCAACAGAGTCGTGGTAGGGTAGTAATCTAAGAACGGTGGGAGCACACTTGAGGCGAAGTAGCAGTGTCAAGTCGACGGACTAAGCTGTACCCATATCATCTAGGACTACTACCTGACGATAGGTATATTACCAACCAGCAGTTCCCCATGAGTCCATCCAATGTAACTCATAACCCAATGAGCACCTGCATACCATCTCCAATACGACGTACTGATGGCTGTGGGACAAACCATCTCCCCTCCTGGGATGAGAAGCGTATACACTAGTCTACTCTGGAGTATCGATGCCCTGTCTCAATAATCCTGTGACTGGGGACCTGTATAAGGATGTGCTTGTAGACTACCCAGCCCCCACTAGTGTGACTGCCATCACAACGCTGGTAGTTAAGCAAAGATCCTAAGGGCTCTATCAATATGTATTGGAGATGCGTTAAAAGATACATATACACATATTAAGATAGATACAAACCAAGTAGCATACTACTATATCGAGCAAGACTGTCATAAATCCGTGTATATATCCCAAGCTTCCAAAATGTAATATAGAAACTAGTCCTATACAATAATGGCCTCTAGGGCATATTACACTAACACCGACAGCCAACCTAACGGGTGATTCAAGATCCATATTCTTTTGCCGCCTCTGGTGTTCATTGTCCATAGAGGCCAGCACGAGGCACTTGGCTTTCGCGCAATCAATTTCCTAGGTCTTACGGAATTCCTTATCCGCGACGCTGGAATCTGTACATGGGACGGCGGGGGCTTTAGTAGTAAGAATATAGCCCAATTTGTCATATGTTATTGCCATCTTGACATTCCTGAGCTAATCTTTATAGTTCGGCCCTGTCAATATGTTTTTATCTAATAGTAACTTAAGGCCGATCATCTTGGTCGCTGTAATTAGGAGAGAGAAGAAACACTTATCATAATGCTCTTGTAAATTTATATTGGTTTTCAGTTTATCTAAACAGGATGGCTCCCACTATTTCTCGAATCCTTTCTCATACCATAAAAGAAGAATTAGTCAGGATTAATCTCACAGTACAATACTTGTTTAACCGTTCAGCCAGGCCAGTGTTGGTACTTCGAGGAAGGTTTTACGATGCTTTCGCAAAGTTTCTTAATTAAATAACCTCTTTTCCCTGGGGGCATAGCCCCGCTAACACCTTTCTAGACGCCTACTTGGTTTATAGCATTGATCGTTAAGTAAAAAAATCTCCCGAGGAGTAGCATATACTCACAGTAGGATCGAGATCCAAATATCATCGTGTGATAAAATCGAAGGAATCCTACCAAAATTATCACACTCAAAATGGTATGCAACACTAGTAAGTTTCAGTTTCTTTAGAAACACCCAATGTGAATTTTTGCCCCATGCTCTTATGACCTTGACGAAGGACAACATATCATAAGTCACATGTCAAGTTCTAGCCGTTATTGTCCAGGTTAATTTGAACCCACCCGTACATACCCTTGATGAAGGACAAAATAGCAGTACGACTGTCCCAAAACAACGCATCTATCTATGCTACAGATGAATATTCAACAGCTACCAACCACTATGCCTTGGCGAAGGTCAAAATACATAACTTGAATATTACTCAATATCCAACTGAAATGACAGAGGGCTACGAATGGTTTTGGCGAAACTGTGAACGCAGTGAACTTGATATAATCGAAGGAACCTGATAGCTTTTAAAATGAGTGGTTTAAGCTCCGCATTTTAAAAGTTTTGCTGTTTTGAAAAAACTGAGTGGTTTTGAAATTGTTCCAACGATTCAGCTTTGGTTTGTTTGCTTAGCATTAATTTAATGCAGTCCCATCAATTAATCCTACCACTGCAGAAAACAACGAAAATATAACATACGCTTATGCCATCCGCATTCACCACAGGGCTCCCTCATCACCCGTTAGGTTACTTAACTAACGACAGAGCGGGGGCTGGACTAGCACGGATGCAAAACATAAGCAATATCTACTTTATATCATATATAAATATATACATTCGTCAGACGCAATGATAGGCATTCCAGATCACAGATGAACACATTGGATATACTAGGAATCCGCGTTTCGTTTGAGCCTGTAACGAAAGACGGATTCCACGGTCGTGATGAATAGCCAAACCCCACCCTAGACCCCTACGGATGCGGCAAACTACCCGCCAAATACCCGAAATGAAGCAACCTCCCTCAACAAAGGGAGTAGGCTACTCGGCACTTCAAAGTACCCGGTAGTTTGTGCACCCCACCTTGGGTCTATCCTAGGAGCAAAAACAGTAAAAGAAATAATACAACGGTGGCTACAACCTTAACCCGGATGTGCCCAGAAAAAATAATATTACATCACTTTACAAATTTTACATTCAATGAAAGAATGAAAACCCTCATCTTACATCCCCGGCTATTCATCACGACGATCCAACAAGTTCATATACACAAACCAATATAATCATCACAGAAATGTGCAACCCCCAACTAACCGGCATATAGCAATTAGCGGAAGTTTACAAACACATTTATCACAACTTGAAATATTAAACAACGTTAAACTGCGACTTCGAATCACCCGGTGTTGCCACAGTAAAGAATTGACAGTATAATCAAAATTGGCAAAAATAAACAACTCCTAAAACACTAGATCCAAGTCACAAAGCCATACACCAAAACACGAAGCAATCCCCCGCAATCGAACCGATGAGCTCGGAAAATTTACCAATGTTGACGGCCATTTTCAGTGGAAATTGCCTCATTTTTAGCGTGTGTTCATTTTACAGTTCAAAGAGTACTGTGCAGTTGCTAAAATAATTTTTAGAGTCTCATGAAAAATCGACAGAAACTTGAATCTACGCTTCGATATTTTCGGGTTATTTCGGTTTTGTAGTTTTACTTGTCGTTTAAACTGTTAGCTATGGTTTAGTCGGCTCTGATACCACTGTAAGTCGACGTTACACACCCCACGGGTTTGCGGGGAGGCGGAACGGGTAAAAAACGATTTTTCTAACAAGGTAACATTGACTTGAACTCCAAGATCTTAGCTAAACCATAACTAACAAACTAACTAGAGGTTTTATCTACTATGTAAGAAGATTATACCAAAAGTTTCAAGTCCTTCTTCTCCTCTTGCTATCCTCCTTCACCTCGCGAGCTCCTTGGAGTGGCACCTCCTCATCGGCTTCTTGAAGTAGTAGAAGATCCACTCGAGAGTTCCAACTTTGAGCTAAACCTCCAAGTTGAGGCAACTAGATCACTTGGTATGCTAAACTAAGTAACCTAGAATGAGTAAAGTGTGATTTTGGGTAGCTTAGTCTCACTAATCTCTTGATTCTCAACACATGAGACACTATGGTTTGAGAGGAAGAAGGAGAGAGTGAACTCTTGAGGATCAGAGAAATGTTTTTGATAAATGATAATTGATCAATGGAATGGCTAGCTTGACATGACAATAAGCATGGCATGAAAATAATATTTTAACAAAAATATCTAGGTCACAAAATATCTCATCAAAATATCTAAAGTCAAAAAGTCAATCCAAGTCAAATGGTCAACCCAAGTAGCCATGCAACAAAATTATCATTTACCAAAAATAATAAAAACTTTTCTCCACCTCATATTTGTTTTGACCAAGTCAATGGTCAAAACCCTAATGAGGTATCTCCTTCTTTACCCCCTCTCATCCATATATACATACCCGCATCCGTGTTCCGAGAAACACGAATACAATGAGGCGAAACTAATCCAATAATCAAATACTAGGATACGGCTTAAACCAAAACCCATTAGTATTGTCCGCTCGAACATCACACGTGCACAAGTACACGTATGTGATCGAGCCCTGTTTTAAAACCATACGACCTCTACTTCGTTTCACCCGAAGCTAGGAAACCCTCTGTGTGGGACTCTAAAGACTCGACAGTACGCTGACAGTGGGTTTAACCATAAGCACGTCAGCGGTACTAGCTGCACGTAACGACTACCCAGGTATCTGTCGATAAGAAGGCCGACGAGCAAGCTCATCTAAACTCCTACTGAGCCTGTCTGTGGCAATCTCCGTACAGTTCAGTCTGTTCGTCTAAGAGTGTCGCATATCGATACTAAGCGGCGGCAAGCGTCAGACCCCTAATAGTGCAACAAGTCATGTCGGAGTGCGGCCAAAAACACCCTGAGAAACTACTGGAGTACCTACCAGTAAATCTCACTTGCTCTGGCCAGGGACTTTGTGTAATGGCTTTCCGAACACAGTGCGACTCAACCCCCAATACCGGGAAAGACGAATCCTATCCAACCGCCACTGCCTCCAAGTGCTTCGGGACTGCACCCAACTACTACCTGTTTGCACGACTCAGCAGAGCCATGGTAGGGTAGTAATCTAAGAACAGTGGAAACACACTTGAGACGAAGTAGCAGTGTCAAGTCAACGGATTAAGCTGTACTCATGTCACCTGCGAACTGCTACCTGATGATAGGTATAGTACCAACCAGCAGTTCCCCACGAGTCCGTCCAGTGTAACTCATAACCCAATGAACACCTGCATACTATCTCCACTACGACGTACTGATGGCTGTGGGACAGACCATCTCCCCTGCGGGCATGAGAAGCGTATACACTAGTCTACTCTGGAGTATCGATACCCTGTCTCGATAATCCTGCGACTAGGGACCGGTATAAGAATGTGCTTGTAGACTACCCAGCCCCCACTAGTGTGACTGCCATCACAACGCTGGTAGTCAAGCAAAGATCCTAAGGGCTCTATCAACATGTATTAGCGATATGTTAAAAGAAACAGATACACATATTAAGATCGATACAAACCAAGTAGCATACTACTATATCGAGCAAGACTGTTATAAATCCGTGTATATATCCCAAGCTTACAAAATATAATATACAAACTAGTTCTAAACAATAATGGCCTCTATGGCATATCACACTAACACTGCTGAGTTGCCTATTTCCTTTTGGGGATATGCGCTTGAGACAGCTGCATACCTATTGAATAGAGTTCCAACCAAATCTGTGCCTACCACTCCATATGAGATATGGAATGGGAAGAGACCGTGTCTTAATTTCATTAAGATATGGGGTTGTCCGGCCTATGTCAAAAAGAAAAATCCGAACAAGCTCGATGCAAGGTCAATTCTGTGCAAGTTTGTAGGATATCCCAAACATTCACGAGGGCATATCTTCTACCAAAGTGAGGAACAATAGGTGTTTGTTGCTCAACATGCCATCTCTTTGGAAAAGGAATTTCTTGTAAAAGAAATTAGTGGCAATGAGGTAGAACTGAAAGAAGTTCCAGCAGAACAAAATACAACTGATGATTTGGTGGAACCGGAGGATCCAATAGTACCCAACGAACCCCAGCCACTCCGCAGATCTAGTAGGGTTCCTCATCCACTTGAGATATTACGGTTTTCTCATAGATGGTGGAAGTGAGGATTGCATCATGGAAGATGATGACCCGAATAGTTTCGAGAAGGCCATCACGAGTGGGGACTCTGTGAAATGGCTGGATGCTATAAGATCCGAGATGGAATCCATGTACACCAACAAAGTATAGACTTTGGAAGTTGCTCCTGAAGGGGTAAAACCCATTGGGAGCAAGTGGGTCTTCAAAAAAAAGATAGGCGTAAATGGAAAAGTTGAGAGTTTCAAAGCTAGACTTGTAGAAAACGGTTTCGTCAACGACCTGGCGTCAACTTTGATGAACCTTTTCTCCTGTCGCTATTCTTAAGTCCATCAAGATCCTACTTGCCATTGCTGCATACCATGACTACGAAATCTAGCAGATGGACGTCAAGACCGCTTTTCTAAATAGTGATTTAGAAGAGAGCGTGTACATGACACAGCCAGAGGGCTTCGTAGACAGTGGGAGTAGCGGAAAGCTGTGCAAGCTGCTTAAATCCATCTATGTATTAAAGCAGGCGGCGCGGAGTTGGAACATTTGTTTTGATGAAGCTATCAAAGAGTTTGACTTCATCAAAAATATAGATGAACCTTGTATATATAAGAAGGCTGTAGAGAGTAAGGTGGTCTTCCTCGTATTGTACGTGGATGACATACTCTTGATAGGAAACGATGTTCCTGTGCTACACTCGGTCAAGCTCTTCTTGTTACTCAAGTTCTCCATAAAAGATCTTGGTGATGCCTCCTACATTCTGCGGATAAAAATCTATAGAGATAGATCTAAACGGCTGTTGGGATTGTCCCAATCCAGGACATAGACACCATACTAAAGAGGTTTAGTATGGAAGATTCTAAGCGAGGTAATGTACTCGCTTGTTCCAGAATCACTCTCTCCAAAGAGATGTCTCCCAAGACTGATTTAGAGAGGGTTCGCATGCAAGGGATACCCTATGCTTCGGTAGTAGGCTCTATCATGTATGCGATGTTATGTACCAAACCGGATGTAGCTTACTCACTAGGTGTAGTGAGCAGGTATCAATCAGATCCTGGGGAAAACCACTGGATAGCTGTGATGAACATTCTTAAGTACTTGAGAAGGACTAAAGAAATGTTCTTGGTGTATGGTAACGGAGAACTCTAGGTCGAGTCCTTTACCGATTCGAGCTTCAAGAGTGATAAGGACGAAAGTAAGTCGGTCTCGGGTTTTATCTTTACCCTCAACGGAGGGGCGATATGTTGGAAGAGTTCCAAGCAAGACACCGTAACAGACTCGACGATGGAGGCTAAATAGATCGCTGCCAACGATGCTGCCAAAGAAGCTGTCTGGATGAAGAAGTTTATTGCTGAGCTTGGTGTGGTTCTATCCATTAAGCATCCAATACCTGTGTATTGTGATAACAATAGAGCTGTGGCTTTGGCCAAGGAACCCAGGTCCAATCAGAGATCCAGACATATTCTGAGGCGGTATCACCTGATCAGGGAGATAGTAGATCGCCGGGAGATCGAGTTCAGGAGAGTAGACACGAAGGACAACGTAGCGGATCCACTCACAAAGACCCTCCCCCAAATACAATTTGAGAGACTTTTTGGGATGTTGGGTATGAGATACTACAACACATAACCTTAGTGCAAGTAGAAGATTGTTAGTTATATGTATGCCCTAGAGGCCATTATTGTACATGTAATGTATATTATAATGGATGCTTGGAGACACACACACACACACACACACACACACACACACACACACACACACATATAGAGGACTTTCTTGCTCGACATGATAGTATGCTATCTGGTTACTTTTTATCTTAACATGTTGACTGGTATTCTTTACTGTCTTGCTCTCATATGTTGATAAAGCCCTTAGGATATGTACTTGACTACCAAGATTATGATGAGATCATACTAGTGGGGCCGGGTGGTCCACAAGTACATCCTTTAATAAGTTCCTAGTCATGGGAATATCGAGACCAGGGCATCGATATTCCAGTGTAGACTAGTGTGTACATTTCTTGTCCCATAGAGCGCGATGGTTGATCCCACAACCATTGGTGTGTGACATCAAAGATTGTACACAGGTGCTCATTGGAGAATGGGTACATCAAACAGGACTCGCTTAGGACTCCTATGTGGTAATATACCTATTGTCAGATAGCAGTCCTCTAATGACACTTGTACATATTAGTCTGTAGACCCGAGATCGTCATAGATTCTTGTGTGGCTCCCACTGTGCTTTGATTTCCTCCTTACTATGGCTCAAAGAAGTCATGCAAACACGTGGATTTTAGACACAGTCCCGAGTCTCCACTGTGCTTTGATTTCCTCCCTACTATGGCTCAAAGAAGTCATGCAAACAGGTGGATTTTAGACACAGTCCCGAGTCTCATGGAGGCAATGAGCGATGGGAGGAGTTTCGTTTCTCCCGGTATTGGGGGTTGATGTTGCACTATGCTCGATTGGCTATAACTGGAAGTCTCTTGCCAGGGCTGCTGCCGAGATTTACTGATAAGTGTTATCAGTAGTTTCTCGAACCGTTATAGGCCAGATATCGGCATGGCTTATCACGTTACTGGGGACTGACGTTT
The DNA here is from genome assembly GCA_030015575.1 of Agapanthus africanus. Lineage (NCBI taxonomy): Eukaryota > Viridiplantae > Streptophyta > Magnoliopsida > Asparagales > Amaryllidaceae > Agapanthus > Agapanthus africanus. The sequence continues at coordinate 57,064,026 of CM057349.1, read as the reverse complement.
ACCACCCCTAGACATGATATGCGACTTATCAGACGAAGAGACCGGACTGTACAGTAGTGTTACTGATAGGCTTCATGGAGACTATAGACGAGCTTGCTTGTTGAGCTTCATATCGCTCAATACCCGGGTAGCCGTTACGTCTAGCTAGTACCGCTGACGGCTTGTGGGTGACTGATGTGATCATCACCTACTGCTGGCATATTGACGAGTCTTTAGAGTCCCACAAAGAAGTTCCCTGGCTCAACCGAAACGAAATAGGACACATATGTGATATGTGTGTGGGCCTGATTAAATACATGTATGTGATACTGTATTGTAATCTGGCGGTTATCCGTTATCGGTTCGGTTATATGTGATATAACCAGATTATCGAATCAAGTGTTGATTTGATAATGTGATATACAGATAAATGATATTAGTCGGTCATATGTGATATAACCGGATTATTAAATCAAGTGTTGATTTAATAATGTGATATACATTATATGTGATATAATTATATCTTAACTAATATCATTAGCTCACTAATTATTCTTCATTATATATATATATATATATAATGAAGCATGGCATGATTTCTATTTTTGAGAAAAATAGAAAATAGGCGGAAAATGAGAGCATGGTTGCAAGCATGGGCTTTATTCATAGTTTATTCATCTTGACTCACTATTCAAGCATGGTTGCAATTTTATATTGCAAAATTCCATGCTTGAATGAGTGGGGCCAAGAGTTTCCATTCTTTCTTTGTTCATTCTCAACACTTAGCCATTTTCTTGAGTTGCTCCCATGGTTGCTCTCTAGCTTCTTCTTCTTCCTCAATTGGTATAGTTCAAGCTTCAACCCTCACATGTGATGGGAACCATGAAACTTGAACACAATCTTATGAGCTTTTAACATCCCCTACTTCACTATCCCACACCAAACTAGCAATTTGGTGTGGTGTGTTTGCTACACTAAAGGAGTTTAGTGTAGAGTTAGCTTGGGCTAGAGGGACTTCGGGTGGATCGTCTTTGGCGCAAAGATCACGAAGGAGGGTCATTCAACTCGAAGATGAGCCTTGTAGAGTCGCGTGGACTTCAACCTGGAGCTTTAGAAGAGAAGGACTCGAACTACAAAGGTTGTATGCTCTTTTCTTCTCTTAGTTTAATCACATCACAAAGGCAAACCCTAATAGTATAGTAAAGATCTTGTTAGTTAACTTAGCACCTAATAAAAATTAAAATTTGGCATGCTTCATACCACTAGAACCTCATGGTGATGCTAAGGTCGACTTTCAGCTTGATCTCCAGTCTCCCCACATCGAAGAAGATCCACGTCGAGGGTTAGTAATACGGGCTCCGACCTCAAAACTAAAGCAACTCGGGTATCTAGTTTGCTAGCCTAAATAACCAAGATGAAGTAGAAAGAGTGTGTGAATACTTTATCTCAATACACCCAAGGATTCTCAACTCATGAGAGGGTTTGGGTGGAGGTTGAAAAAGAAGCCATGGAGTGAAGAGTGTGAGCTCAAGAAAAAAATTGGCAAGTGAAGAAAGTGTTGTTATGTGATATTAGTTGTGAGCAACTAAAGAAAATTCCTCACCAAAAAAAAAAGATCTGCCATCTCAAAATATCTCACAACATTATATCTCATGCCACAAATATTGAATCTAGCATGTCACTCATACCATGAGTTACCGAGTGCACATGCACAATCAATGCAAAAACAATGAGTCACACATTCTACATCAATAAACATTTAACCTAAATTTTTATCACATAAAAAGAAATGGCATCAACTAAAGAAATCTTGTAACGAATTACAAGAATATCCCTCATCTGTATATACATACCCGCATCCGTATTCCGACTGAATACGAATACAACAAAACGAAAGTAATTCAACAATATAATACTAGGATCCAGTTTAAACCAAAGCCTACTGGTATTATCCGTCCGATCATGATCCGTGCACAAGTGCACGTATATGATTGAACCTAGCCATAAACCATACGGCCTCTACAACGTTTCGCCTAAAGCAATGGAACCTTCTGTGTGGGACTCTAAAGACTCTTCAATACGCTGGCAGTGGGTTTAACCATAAGCACGTCAGTGGCAATAGTTGTACGTAACGGCTACCCAGGTATTGAGCGAAAGGGAGGCTAACGAGAAAACTCATCCTGAAACCCTACTGAGCCTAACAGTGACAATATCTGTACAGTCCGGTCCATTCATCTATGAGTATCGCATATCGAGTCTAGGGGGTGGATAAAATCAGACCCCTAATAACTTGACATTTAGTGTCGGTATGAAGCCTATCACCACCTGAGAAACTACTGATCCGAATCAGTAATTCTTAACCACCTTGGCCAAGGATTTCTGGTGACGGCCACCAATGCACTCCACGACATCAACCCCCAATACTGGGAGAGAAGAATCCCCTGATGATCCGCTCACTGCCTCCATGTGGCTCGGGACTGTAGCTAACTAAAACCAGTTTGCACGACTCCTTTGAGCCATGGTAGGATAGTAATCAAAGTACATTAAGAACTCACACGAGACAAATGATGATCTCAGGTTGATAGAATAACCCGTACACATGTCACCAAGGAACTACTATCTGACAATAGGTATAATACCAACTAGGATGTTCTCGGCGAGTCCGTCCGGTATACTCATAACCCAATGAGCACCTGTATACATCTTAGGAGAACCAACTGACACCAATGGTTTATGAGACCAGCCACCGCCCTCGTCGGGGTCTCGATCAGTATACATTAGTCTACTCTTGAAGCATCAATGCCTAGTCTCAAAACTCCCACGACTAGGGACACTTTAAGGATGTGCTTATAGACCACGCAACTCTCACGTATATGATCGCCATCATACTGCTGGTAATCAAGTAAGAATCTTATGGGCTCTATCAACATGTAATAGTGATCTGTAATGTCACCTAAAGCATGTAAACGATGATGAAGACAAACCAGATAGCATACTATCATCTCGAGTAAGACAGTTCTACCGGTATATGTCCTCCCTCAATCATTGCAATTACGTGCCTGCGATCCAATAATTGACTTGAGGGCGCTATAGCCAACAATCTCCCACTTGCACTTAAGGCTAATTATTGCGGTGTCGCATAGTCACAGCCCATGTGATACCGAACACCCAACTTCTCTACTAATCAGTTTCACAAAGCTCGTTTGTAAAACTATTGCGTTCGAGAAATAGCCTCAGTGAGTGGATCCACTCCAATGTTTCTTTCTATGTCTCTCTTTATCTTAAGTTCGTGGAGAAAGCCATCTCCCGAAATGAGCAATACCTGTCTTAGAATATGTCTTGATATCTGATGGGACCCAGTTCACAAATGAACTCCAAATCCAGTAAACTTCTTAGACTGTATCGTCAACTGAATTTAATCAGTATCATGCGCCATGCCTTCCTCAATATCCGCTTGGACCACCTGTCCAAACTACTGCCCCTCATCAAAAAGGAAAACTATAACTTTGACAGTCACTCTGTCATCCAGGTCACCTTGGAAGCCTGGAATGATAACCGTCTCCCAAAGGAGGCTGCCGTTACTAAATCCCTAGAACATCCACTTATGTTCATAAACTGCTTCCGAACGTTTCTCCACGATTGGATTAATGTATAAATTTATTGCATCTAGTGCAAAAACATCTGGTGTGGTACTTGGCATCTCATGATTGACTCAATTTCCTAAGCATGTGATATGCCAATCATACACATCCCTCTCCCCTTTAGTCTGTAAGATACCTTTAGAGAGGGTGAATCCATCACCTGCAGATACACCACCATGCCTGGAGTCATCCATTCGAAAACACCTTTAGAATACTGTGTAAGTACCCAGATTGGGAAACTATCCAAATCTAGATCTAAAACCATAGATCTAGTTACCAGAATGCCTGATAAACCCAGATTGGGAAACTACCCTATGTGGAGAAGCCACTGTGTGACAACCACAGTATAACCGATCGTAGTATAGGAATTTCACTTCCTACAAAGTATATATCATCCAAATACCAGGACATCACACCTTACTACCTTCTTAACAGATCCATCTCCTATTCTGATGAAGTCAAAGCCTATGACTGTCACATAAAAAATAGATGATCTCTCTCCGCTATACTCACTTTAGTCTATAAATAGACATAAGCTGCTTCTCCGCTATGCTTCCGCAGCTCCCACTGACTACAACAACCCTCTGATAGAGTCATATACACGTGCACTTCTAAAGCTAGTTTAGAACGACGCTATAGTCATCCTCCTGCTGGGTCTCACAGTCTAGAGTTGCAATAATGGCAAGTCTGGGTAAATAAGAACCTCCCTGTCACCGTGTTTGAGGATACCGAAGTACCTCTCGAGTGCCTGAGATTACCCACCATATCTGCGGAATGGCTAATGGAATGTCAAACCCGATTGAATCTTTAGGTTTTATTAAATTTTCAGTAATCGTTTGTGGTTCTTGAATCACTTCCAGTTCTACCATACTCCTACTACCGTTTTCTGAAAAAGTCCATTTTACTAAAACTATGGCGAGTTAAGAACAATATGACTATTGATCTTCCAGATGGTAGAAAGTTAACCCTCGTTATAGCCCGGGATAACCGACAAACTGCCATTATAGAAACGTGTCTGAGTATGTCCAGAGTCTGGTTTTAAGCATAAGCCGGACAACTCCATATATCTTAACATCGTTAAGATATGAACCATTCTATATACAATATAGAAACAGAGGCACTGATTTAATTGGAACCAGATTCAAATCATGCAGCTGTCTCCAGTGCATGTCAACTAAATGGAGAGAGGCCGATCGGCATTACTCAACTCAGGAGTGCATCCAGATATGAGTAACCTAAAAGAGAAGCAAGTTCTCAAACCATTACTATCAACTGAATACCAAACACAAGTATCTACATCTTCGATCACCTTGAAGAATCCTGATACTTGCAACACATGGTTCTTTACTTTATTCTTCTACCTATAACTTCTCAAAACCTGGACCTTGTATTTCTATGAAACACTTGTCTAAAACTGGAGAAGTCACAAGTAAACAGAATATAGTACGAGCACCAACCCCTTTGTCCTAATGGACACTGGATAACATACAATACTTTGTATAAGTCCCCTGAGTTGAATAAATCAAACCCTGTGCGTCGTAGGTTGAAAACTGTACTATGGTTAAGAAAAATTACACCGATGTTTTATGCTCCTTACCCAATCATCAACTGATATAGGTAAATGTAATGGACATAATTTCAAAAGGTTATGTCTAACTTTATAAAATAAATGCACAGATATTTTAGTTTGAAATTGGTGCATTAATAACGGATATTCAAAACCAAATATTTACCATCAGGCAAAACCCCAGGTGATTTCCTCAAATATCACCAATTACAACGAATTCCGATATAAAGAAGATATAATCACCTAATTCCCAATAACTTACTCACACTCATCATCTGTAAAACCATACAGACGTGAGAGTCAAACTTGGTAAATACATACCCTGGAGTAAGGATCTAATTAGGAAATCGGTTTTCAATTAACAACGCATACTGAAACTGAAACATGAAAATGTTTCGAAGAGATAGCCGGGTATTCCTAGTAATGCCTCTTCCATTATCCAGATTCATGACTATCACCGTATATTTCCTTGCCATCTCTCCAAATCCCTTTATTTGTCTTTACTCATTACCTTCTGTACACCACCCTTAGGCTAAATGGTTTTCTTCATTCCCTACCGTTCGGCACCAGCCTATGGTTTGGAAGAAGACTATCCAATAAGCATAATAAGTGTACTCTCCTAATCCTAGGAGTACTCGCAACCTGAGAGAAGGTAAAGATAAAAGACAATCGAATAAACCTTATTCTATTTCTCCTGAACCAGAATCCGTCCTTGAATTGGAACATGTTCCTTCGAGTTCATATGTAACTATAGGATGGATTATCCAATAAATGTGGATCTTCGTAGTGATACGGGGTATTCTGGAGAAATTCAAAGGTGAAGTAGGAGTGGCGATGATATACACGGTTTCGTCGTGATTGATAGCAGTCACAATTTACTTTGCCCTGTTTCTAATCCCTTTATTTGTCTTTACTTATTACCTTCCATACACCACACTTAGGATAATTTGTTTTCTTCCTTCCCCTCCTTTCGGCACCTGCCTATGGTTTGGAAGAAGACTGTCCAATAAGCGCAATAGGTGTACCCTCTCGTAATCCTAGGAGCCCTCACAACCTCAGAGAAGGTAAAAGGAAAAGACAATTGAATAGTCCAATTCAATTTCTCCAGAACCGGAAACCAACCTCGAATCTGAAACAATTTTCTTCGAGTTCGTATGTAACTATACGATGGTCATATCCAATAAATATGGATCTTCATAGTGATACGGAATGTTCCGGAGAAAAGAAAAGGGTAAAAGTAGGAGTGGCAATGAAGTATGCAACTCTGAAAATCCAAAAGCCAATATATTTTAAGAAGGTCCGGTTATCTTGGTTACAGAGTTATAGTCTAGGGTCGGACCATGGTCGCTGCCAAAGAGAGAGAGAAAAGAAATACTCAGCGTGCACTCTAACCTAGATCAGAATGGTTAATCACTTTATCTAATCAGGATGTCTCCCACTGTATCCTCAAATTCTTCTCTAAACCTGAAAGAAGAATTAGTCGGGATCATTTAAATCACCCGAGGAGTAAACCAACCCATCAGTGGGAATCGGGATCCAACTATCATCGCATGATAACCTGATGGAATCCACTCAAGTTATCACACTCCAGAAGGTATGCGCATGCCAGGCAAGTTTTCTGTATGTTTGAAACTCCCGATGTGATTTTTACCCCATGCTCTTATGACCTTGACTAAGGCCAACAAATCATAAGTCACTGTTTCCCCCCAATAATAGAAGAGCAAGGCTCTGTTCAAAATTTGAAAAGAGGCAGCGCCTCACGTGCCTTGCACGAGGGCGCCAGCGCCGAGAGTTAAAAACTCTGAGGAAGCGCCTCACATGCCTTGTATGAGGGCGCCAGCGCCGAGAGTTAATAACTCTGAGGCAGCGCTTCACGTGCCCCGCACGAGGGCGCCAGCGCCAGAACTAAAAGTTCTCTGCCGTTGGATCAAAGATCCAACGGAGATGATAGATCATCAAAACACAGAATTAAATTGTGTTGAGCAAATATTCCTCTAATATTTCTGAACGAGAAAGATTACTCTCTGGAAAACAGAGCACCATTGGATTAAAAATCCAATGGTGATTAAAAATCACCAAGCTACAGAATAAGCTCTGTAGGGGAAAATATTTTCCCCAATCTTTCTAAACAAGAAAGATTACGCTCTGTAAAACAAAGCACCGTTGGATTAAAGATCCATCGGCGATTAAATATCACCAAGCTACAGAATAAGCTCTGTATGGGAAAATATTTCCCCAATCTTTCTAAACAAGAAAGATCACGCTCTGTAAAATAGAGCACCATTGGATTAAAGATCCAATGGTGATTAAAAATCACCAAGCTACAGAATAAGCTCTGTATGGAAAATATTTTCCCAATCTTGTTAAAAAACAAGAAAAATATCTTCTGTAAAACAGAAGTTCATGGATCAAAGATCTAACGGTGGATAAAATCCCCAAATCAGTTAAAAATCTCTCAATGGGAGATTTCTTTAACTAATTCAACAAACTTGCCTCCACTATATAAAGGTCCCAAGACTTCAAGTATTGTACAGAGGAACCCCCCCATAAACATCAAGTTCAAAAAAAAGAGCAAGCAAAAAAAAAGCTTTAAGAGAGAAGAAGGAAGAAGAACTTTCTTTAAGGTAAATAAAGATAATAGAGATCATAGTATCTCATCTGTATATCCGAGGGTTTAACCCTCATGAGGAACATAGTTCTTTCCCTTGGATCCAAGATCCATGAGACGAGTCTTCCACAAATAAGAATTTAATTCTTGTGGGGACGAATTCGTTCTTGGGGATCGAAGATCTAGGGGAGAATAGAGAATTGAATATTTTCATAAAAATGCACAAAAAAAGAAACAGCGCCAAGCGCCTCACGTGCCCCCTCACGTGGGCGCTGATCAAATAAAGAGTGCATAGCACTCAATAGTTGGCGCTCAGCGCCAAGCGCCTCACGTACCCATCACGTGGGCGCTGCCCAAATAAAGAGTGCTTAGCACTTAATGATTGGCGCTCAGCACCAAGCGCCTCACGTGCCCATCACGTGGGCGCAGCTTAACATGAAGTGCTCTACACTCATCAAACAGTGCCTAGCGCCTAGCGCCAGGCGCCTCACGTGTTTCGCACGTGGGCGACATAAAGAGTGTTTAACACTCCATAAAAAAAGAGAGGATAAAGTATGTGAGCGTCAGAGCCCATATCAATGCTCAGCACTGTTTGCACAGAAAAGGGACTGAGTCCAAACAAGTGTTTAACACTTTATTCAAAGACTGAGTGGGCTGAGTCCAAGTTGACCAAAAGTCCCTAATTCAGATCAACCGAGCCCATGTGCTCACCATTTTTCCAAATCGGTCTTAGTCCCAAACACGACTATTGATCTTCCAACAGATATTGGTTCAAGGGTACATCTCCTCACACCTCTGATAAATGTCGTTGTAATTCTTCACCGTCTTCAGAGAGGTAGTGGGTCCCGATAACCAACAACTCTTTAGTGTACTCTCAAATAGACAAGCGCATCCTAATACGGACCGCAACGTCCTTAAACCAACTATGGACCGTAATGTCCTTAACCTAGCTGTGGACCGCAATGTCTTTAAACTAAACTATCATCCCAAAAATGGTGACTTATGGACCGTAATGTCCTTAAACTAGCTGTGGACCATAATGTCCTTAAACCAGCTGTGGACCGCAACGTCCTGAAACTAAAACGATAGTGCCCAAATGCTCTTTTGTTGGATCAAAAATGATCCTGAACCCCCGTTAAGTAGATCTTAGTCCAATATCGGATTAACGTATCCATAACAAATATTTAAGTCGATCTTAATCTCAAACAAGGTTAACGATCCTTAAATCAAACCAAACCCAAATCTAAGAAAATACGGATTTGGACTAATCCATGCCCTACGGGCGACAACACAAATTAGTCTCCATATACAATTCACGGGCAACCAAAAATAAAACAAACACACACGACACGATGTGACCTTCTGGAGCAAGAGAAAATGGTTACCGCTACGCAGTAATGTAATTAACTGTAGGGGCTTGCACCTGCAGGGAAGAGCGTCCCCACAATCAAAAACCCTTCGCAAAAGAGGGGGAAACTGACGAAGTCTGCTACAACGGCCGCATCCGTCCAAACCTCCGATACACGGTGCTATAAATCAGCTAAGCATCTTTGGAGAGGTGGACGGATAAATTCAAATAGCATTTGCCCCCAAAATTCAGGCAAGACGTCTGTCTTCCCAGTTTTCGGCGGTAAATAGATTCTGGCACGTCCGGTGGGACCTTTTCCTCTTTCCACTCCACACTTCGTGTGTCGTGTTCACGAACAAATCGCGGTGTAATATGGCTGCCCCTTGATTCGAGGTACTAAGATTTGGTGTCTTGCTCCTTGAAGAAGAGAAGATGACATCGATGGCTCCTGACTGCACCAATTGCAACAGCAACTCCCACTCCGTCCCTGCTGGAAGAGTGACTTATGGGCCCCAAGCGGTCTCCATCTTCGCAATGCCAGTGGAACAGGTGACTCAGGCCACCACTGGACTGTTCTTCGGAACCATGCCCCTACCAATGAGCTTCAATGCTTCAATGCCATCATAAGAAGCCCCAAAGAAATCGGTCTTTGATCGGCTCGCAACCACCATAGCCTCTCTCAACGGGTCATCCAAGTCTGCCGCCTCAGTCTTTGATAGGCTGAGCCAAAACTCCACTGGGCCTGTAAAGAGACCCACAATACCTGAAGGGGTTATCCCGAAGCGGATAGCCATTCCAGCTCTGGTAAACGAAGTCATCAAAGGGGCTTCTCCGGCTAAGGAATCGGTCTTCGCAAGACCGGCCGTTCCAACTCCTGCTACGGGTGAGATCGTTACAAGTGCTTCCCCTATTCGAAAGTCAGTCTTCTCTCAACGGACGTCAGTCTTCGACAGATTGGCACCAAAAGCAACCTCTCATCAAAGCAAGGGGCATGACAGGGTTGCCTCTACAACTGAGGTGATCCCATCCGCAAGACACGCTTGACGTCGCCACTGGCACCGAGTGAGGAAAGATGGGGGAAGTTCCCCCTCTGGACTTACCCCACCAGCTCCAATGGTGGAAATTGATGCTGCTGTTCCAACTGGGAACAACTTCAAGCTTCTCAGGAGGGTGCGCAAGAACTCTCCAACCGCTGTACTAATGAAGTCTCCTCCGCCTGTTGAAAACAGAACGCAGGCAAAACCAGAACAGCCTCCTCTGCGGTTGTCCTCCAAGATCCACAGAGTCTGGCAGAAATTTCAAGACTCTGTAATTGACAAATATTACTCTCACCGGTTGAAGAAGACGAAGGCTTGGCAAGAGGAGGACCATCCCTCTGCCATACCATGAAAGGTATCGTCTGCATGGGTGCCTACCGCAATGGCCCCCTCAACTTTGACCTCCCATAAGAGGAGAAGGCCAGAGAATATCCCCTTGCCCGAGGCAAATTTCAAAGGCAGTGGACCCAAACGCCCCAAGTCTGGGGGAATGGTTATGCATACCGGCTACATGGCATCCGGAAAAGAGGATAGTCGTGCTTCCGTGAGTCATCGACTACTCTCACGGTCTGTGACGAAAGCTCAGGAGCAGCAAAAAAAAAGCTCCAGGAGATGTTGACAAGGATGGCCACACTTACTGGGCAGAAAGAAAGCCCGGAATTATCGTCGGAACAACGCCAGGAGCAGGAAACCGACACTGAATTCCTACGGAGGATTCTTGAAAAGAAAGACAAAAAGGCCGCAGAACAAACGGCTAATATAAAACAAATGGCGCTTCTCTTCCAAGACATGGTGGGGATGATGATCCAACAGGATCCTCCGGCCGAAGACCCCCCAATAATCATTGAAGACGACAGAGGGGAGACATCAAACCCTCCTCTGGCTTTATCAGTAGCTAGGGAGGAGACGATCTCCAAAGCTACCCTTGATGACTGCATAGCTCAACAAATACGAGCTCATCAAGCGAATGAAGCGGCAGGACAAGTCATCAGAACTGGGCGACCTTATCCAGGCTGGTACGACCAAATTAATTACCCGCTAGGATATACGATCCCCAAATTCTATATGTATAAGGGGACGGGCAATCCTCATCAGCACGTTGCTCAATTAAAAGCTTTGCGTGGTAATACTGGGGGCGATGACAAACTGTTGCTTCGCCGGTTTGTTGGCAGCTTGTCGGAGACGGCATTTGAATGGTACTCCGAGCTCCTAAATGACTATATCAAGACATTTACGGAGATGGAACTACTGTTCATACAGCGGTTCGCAAGCGCAAGCGAGCGCACCCCAATCACAGCATTAATCAATTCCAGAGTGAAACCGGGAGAGACCTGGGTTCAATACGCAATTCGGTGGTGTAACCTATGGTCAAAGTGTGAACAGCGTATAGAAGAAGCTCCTGCTGTGGGCATGTTCGTGGAGACCCTTGATCCTCAAGAAACTATATCCCGGTTTATGATGTTCTTTAAGCCGACCACCTTTCATGCCTTGATTGACAAACTGGCCCAAATGGGCCAGATAGGCCATAGGTCGTCCTCTTCAAAGACAGATCTTCGTAATGAAAAGGGAAAAGGGAAAGCAACCTTCATCGCCAACGCTCAACAACAACCGAGTGACCCGAAACCGATTACTCGCCAAATCAACAAACCAAGATCCCTCGAAGAAAAGTTGAGACGTCTTTACTCGTTCCCCCGGGATAAAACGAGGAGATTATTCGAACTGGCAGTGCGCAACAGGCTCATTACTCTGCCAGATCCGAGATGCCTACTGCAATCGGGCAAAGTTAACCATCCCAATTATTGCCCCTACCACCGAATAGTGGGCTACCTAATCGAAGATTGCTACGTCTTTAAAAACTGGGTCGAAGACCAGTACCAACAGGGCAAGTTCGCGTTGTCCGAAAACTGGAAGGTAAACCCGCCGCAGCAGCACGCTCTTAAAAAAGTGGATACGCCGGGGGCATCATGCTCATTTCTGGAAGAAATTTCATGGGAAGTGGTCCTTTCACCTAAAACTAAAAGGATGCTGAAGGATCTTCAAGCATGTCCGACGGTTAGGTGGAGAAACCCGCTGGAGCCTGAAATTATTGACGGAATGCTGAAACCAGGCCCAACCCCAAAAGTTGGTAACGATGGACAAAACCTCCATGCCAAGCCTTCGAAGTCTTCAAAGAAAAAGAAGAAGGCCGAGAAGCCCGTCCAGCTCGACGGCAATCGTACGTGTTTGCAGAAATACATCGACGCACTGGAGGAATACAAGCAAGAGGCACGGACCCCAGTCACACTGGAAGAGTTCTTCAAGCATGTTCTTGAGGATGGAAACAGTGACATTGATGAAGGAGATGATTCTTTGGAAGAACATGAGGATTATGTAGCGAGTTGCTACATGATCTCTCACTCATCGATAAATGGCAAAGTGGCTCCTGACGTAGAGAAACTGAGGGCAGATCCAGAACTAAAACCCATGGAACCGTCGGATGACCTCATCGACAAGCTGCTGAATGAAGCTCTTAAAAAGAGCAAAGCTGATCGAGAATGTGAGGCGGCCATTTACGAAAAGGCCAAGCGTCGGTGTCAAAAGCTCCGGTGATGAGAAGCCATAAAGTACCTCAACCGGATCAATGTGCCCTTGCCACCTGCATCCAAATCCACTACACCCAATATTGGCTAGCTAGTCATTCGAAATGTAGGGAACCGATATAATCGGGCCTATCGAGCCACTGTCATCCAATGGACATCGGTTCATACTAGCAACAACCGATTACTTCTCTAAATGGGCAGAAGCAATACCATTAAGAGAGGTGAAGACAGAGAACATCCTCCATTTCTTCAAGACACATGTCATCTACCGGTTCGGCACTCCACGACGGATCATCTTGGATAATGGGCCGGCGTACAGAAGCCATAAGATCGTTCGCTTCCCACAACAGCATAATATATATTGGAGATATTCTTCAGTTTATAATCCCCGAGCTAACGGTCTAGCTGAGGGTTTAAACAAGACCTTGACAAAGTTCATAAAGAAAACGGTGTCCAGAAATAAGAAGGACTGGCAAAAGAGATTGCATGAAGCTCTCTGGGCTTATCGGACCACGTTCAAAACGGCCACAAACACAACGCCATTTGCGTTAGTATTTGGCACGGAAGCGGTACTTCCCTTGGAGATAGAGCTACCCTCTCTATGAGTGGCGGTTCGGTACGAACTGACGGATGAAGAAAATGCCCATCTTAGGCTTGAGGAGCTCGATGCCCTCGATGAAACTCGTCTCTTGGCGCAGCAAAAACTAGAACCTTACAAAGCAAGGATGATGCGCTCATACGAAAGATTGACTAGGCCAAGAACATTCTGCCAAGGCGAAATCGTGCTAGTCGTAAAAAGACCTATGATCCCCAATCGTGCAAAATGGAGGAAATTCGAGCCGAACTATGAGGGCCTGTACATCATAGACAAGGTCTACCAAGGCGGTGCCTACTTGCTCATAGATATGCATGGCGAAAGACCTTTCAGGACAATAAACGGCCGGTTTTTTAAGAACTACTACGCTTGACAAGTTACGGCTCAGGTTAATGATGGATGACGACGCTCGTGTCCGCTCGCTAACTTCCTAAGTCCAAACTCTATAAGTAATATACAGCGACACCTCGCCTCAAAACCCCCTACACACCGCAACTTCCTTAAACTAGCTGTGGACCGAGATGTCCTTAAACTAACATTGGACCGAGATGTCCTTAAACTAAATTTGACTGAGATGTCTTTAAACTAACAATGGACCGAGATGTCCCTAAACTAACAACGTCTCCTCAAACACGGCGATAGTGGAATGCAAGTCGACAAGTCCCAGCGGTGAGGACTGCAACTCAAATCCCACCGGTAAACAGATGGGTCACATGCGCCAAAACTATTCTCGAGAGTTTCATCGTAAAAAAAAGGTACGTCCACAAGCGAAAAGGGCGCGGATGAAACCCCGAAAGGGCTCCGTGAGTAAAAACAGCAGGACTGCCGGCGAGTTCATGAAAACCCGATAGGGCGCATACTCGTAAAAAAAATTCATGCACACTTGCAAAGTCCTCTCGACCTTGCAAGGAGAAAATACCTACGTGAGATCCTTACGACTCACAAGGGAGCAACACACTTAGGGATCCCCACGATTCCTAAGCAGAAATTACACTTACGGGATCCTCACGACTTGTAAGGAGAATCCCCCTTATGAGACCCTCACGGCCTATAGGATTTGAAAGCCTTAAGTTACAGAGATCTGAACCTGTTCTTAAGCCATCACATCCCCCAGTTTGCCCTACAAACGGTTAAATATTGACCCTTGTATACAATCCACGGATGCAAATAAACGTTTTCCCCACCAAGTCCCACCAACGACGAGGAATGTCCTCATGTGGTGAACGACACTTGTAAGTCCTCTCGACTTATAAGGAGAAAACACTCTTGTAAAATCCTTATGACTTATAAGAGAACACGCACTTAAGAATCCTCACGATTCCTAAGGAGAAAACGCACCTACGAGATCCTCACGACTCGTAAGAAGAAATACCTTTATGAGATCCTTACGGCTCATGAAGTCAAAATCCATAGTCGACAGGATCCTAACCTTGTTTGCTAAGCCACCTTTGTTCGAATCGACAAAGGCAAATGATGATTCGCTCCTGGCAATATCTCAGTTGTAGCGATGCTGATGCCTAAATCGGTATCAATTTCCAAGTCCTTTCACGGCAAATGATGATTTGCTCCTGGAAATATTCCAGTCGCAGCGATGCTGATGCTAAGATTGGTATCAGACCTCAGGTTCCATACTCGCAATAAAAATGAGCGAGCAAAAATGCATATGAAATAGCCAAAATGTTTGGGCAACTCGCAATAAAAATCAGCGAGCAAAATATATGCATATAAAAATAGCCGAAATGTTTGGGCAACTCGCAACAAAAAGCAGCAAGTAAAAAGAAAAAACAGCTGAAATGATTGGGCACTGCGAAAAAATAGCCGAAATGATTGGGCAATCGCGACTTTCGTGATCTAAAAAGCTGAAATGATAGAGCATCGCAGGAAGAAAAAAAAATAAAATGAAACTTTTGCCCTGGAGGTGAGATCACATCGACCCCTGTATACAATTCATAGGCATAAATGAAAAGGGAACCATGTTGCCCCACCAGGCTCCGTTAAAGGGAAGCCAGATCTCAATGGCTACATCTACAACCTAGAAATCAACAATGACGTTCCTTCTCGTTCCAACCAGAAGCAGATACGACGTCAGCAAAACGAAGCTACGGCGAAGTCCCCTAGTTCTAAATCTCGACAGTTCATAAACAGCCTAGAGACTACCTCGGAGCTATGGGAGAGTCCCTAGTTCCAAGTCTCGATGGCAGCATCCACAGCCTAGAGATCAACAACAGCGTTCTTCCTCCCTCCAGCAGGATATAGACGCGACATCAACAAACGAAGCCATGTTAAAGTCCCCTAGTTACAAATCTCAACGGTTCATAGATAACCCAGAGGCAACCTCGACATTCGTTGCAGTATTGCAGACACAATGTCAACAAACGAAGCAAAGGAAGATTCCTAGCTTCAGGGTCTTGACAGCAACTCAAATGAGACTTGAAATACCATCGGAGATCATTCTACTCCAGCACGGAGTGGTCATGACTCATCGGGACTCCCAAACTGAGCCTAACCTCAAGTAAAAATCGACATGGAATATCCCTAACGCTTGCTCTTTCGACGGTAATATCACCTGGAAGATTACTTGAAGACGTCTTGTCTAGCCCCCGAAAGGATCAGAGACACGACAGTCGCGAGGCTACCTGAACAGTAAGATTGCATATCGGGGAATATATCGGCCAACGCGACGGTGCGACGGGTAAAAAACCCTAGTACCACAGTCCTTAATGGACTTCTATTAGCA
Organism: Agapanthus africanus; assembly: GCA_030015575.1. Taxonomy (NCBI): domain Eukaryota; kingdom Viridiplantae; phylum Streptophyta; class Magnoliopsida; order Asparagales; family Amaryllidaceae; genus Agapanthus; species Agapanthus africanus. The sequence goes on along the minus strand of CM057349.1, from coordinate 57,047,935 downwards.
GGAGTTAACTGTGACATTAGGACACCCTTGCGAAAACTTATCGATTCGTCTTGACTCGTGAGGAAATTAGTGTCCTCGCGAGAACTTCTCGATTCGTCTCGACTCGTAGGGAAAAGCCTTACGCAATAGGGATAAGGACCTGTTTCCTAAGCACAGGGTCCCTGCAAGTTGGTCCAAAATGGACTATTGCATACTATTCAAGGGCCACACTCTCTAAAGTCGAATATCGACAAGGAGGGAAACAATCACTTACGAGTCCTCTCGACTGGTAAGGGGAAAATTCTGTTGTAAGATCCTTACGACTCTCAAGAGAAAATACACAATTAGGAGTCCTCACGATTCCTAAGGAGAAAATACACCTACGGGATCCTCTCGACTCATAGGTAGAAAAGTCTTTATGAGACCCTCATGGCTCATAAAGTTGAAAAGTCTTAGGCGGCAGATCTGAACCTGTCTTCTAAGCCTGCAAGGAGATCAAAATGGACTATCTACGGGCCACATTTTCCAAAGTCACATGTCACTGGAATGAAGAAACAACTTATGGGTCTTCACGATTCGCAAGAGAAAAATACCCGAGTAAGATCCTTACGACTCATGGAGCCGATGAACACTTAGAAATCCTCCCAATTTCTAGAGAGAATGTGCTTTCCCGATGGTAATATGGCATGGGAGATTATTTGAGGACGTCTTATCGAGCCTCGAAGGGATCAAAGACACGACAGTTTCCGGGCTACTTGAACAGCAAGACTGTGTATCGGGGAATGTGTCAGCCAACACGACGGTACGACAGACAAAAAAACCTTAGTACCACAGACCCTAACGGACCTCTGTCGTAAAGAGCAGGAGTTAACTGCGACGTTAGGACAGGTTTGCCTGCAAGCCCAAAGGAGATAAACTAAATTAGCTCCGAAATGAGGTCATGAACTACTTCACGTCAATTCGAGACAGAAAGGCGCAACCCACGAGCACCAACCATGTACTATGCAAGGCAGTAAGGAGAGTCTTTGGTTTACGCTCCACTAAGTGTTCATTCATGACTGTGTGCCTGCTTAAATAGAAATGGTGTCCAAAACGTGCTGATTTATGCACGACACTACAATGGCGCTCGCACTTAGCAAAAATTCCTAAGAGTAAAGTATAAAGCTCATGCATAGAGGTGAGATACATGTATGATTATGTAATGAAAAGGAAGCATTCAACAGGAAACATTCAACAGTCAATAATAAAAGAAATACATTGATGTAAACATACTACTCTACGGGGAAGAGATCACCAAATATGGGATCAGAGATACAGGGGTTGACAAAACAAAATACAAAGTTCTCCAATTCCCTCTCTGCCCTCTCTACCATGTTGAAGCGGCGGTCTTCGCGAGAAGTTGCTCCCCATCGATTAGCAACGTGCTCAATAGCGAAGGCGGACATGATATCCCGTTGAGCCCGTATTTGGCTTAGCAACTGAACTAATCGGTCCTTCAAAGACTGGGTAATCAGATGTGCCTCGTGAAAGCACTCGATCTTATCCTCCGCCGCATCGAGAATTGCCAGAGTCATCTCTGCCGGATGAGGAGGGATGTCGGCAAGCACGGATAGAAAGATCATCCGGAGCCAAATGGAGCCTATAGGAAGAGGAGAGCCCCTACGAGTCAGGAGCTCATACATCACCGCATCACACTGCGCATCTGTAAGAAGAAGGTCTACTAGCCGTGCAGCAAAGTGAGGAATCGTTTCCTCGATGGGCACCTCCCATGGTTGCCGACAAGCGTGAGGACGATTACATGCCATAGCTCTTGGTTTGTTTGAGTTTTGTTAGTAGAAATGGGTTTCTTTTTGAAGAAAAGAAGGAAGACATAGCTTCGGATTATAAAAAGAAACGTTCAAATCTACGCACGGAAAATTTTGTGCATGGTGGAACTATTTCCAAGGCCGGAAAAAAGGGGCATGGGGAACAAGATAGTTGACCCATAGGAAATAGTGAAAGTAGGTGAAAAGACCCTTTCAGTAATGAGACAGCGCCTCACGTGCCTTACACGAAGGCGCCGGCGTCGAGAGTTAAAAACTTTGAGGCAGCGCCTCACGTGCCTCGCACGTGTAACACAGGGGCCCCGGCATTTTATATAGAAGTAATTACTACTTCACATGAGACACCTATGAGCAGTGGTATAAAAGAAAGGGAAAATTTTCCATTCATACTTGAGAAAATTTACACATCAGTGGTAACAACAAAACAAAACATCATTTAAATGTTTACAGGGGCAAGACACTGAATCCTGGGCATGGATTTTAGAATTCAGATACAAGTCCGTGCAAAATGTTTCTGGCTTCTCTGACCATTTTCTTATGCATTTTCTCACGAATGCAAGCGTCGGGATTCCCGCTGATATCGTCCATCCTCTGGTAGGCGGAGATTATCGCCGTTTGTTGGAAGACCTGATGCAAAATATCGACAAGTTCATCTCACCGCCTCAAGCGGCATGGCCTCGTTAAATTAAGGAAGTGCCTCCCAAACCGCCGCCACAATAATTTTCAAAAGAGTAGAGCGACGGGGAGTAATCGACCGTTATGTTCATCAAAGCGATGCATCACCTCAGCGCATTGGGCATCCGTAAATTCCTGGTCTTGACAGCGGCCTTGGACGCGAATGTCTTCATAGGAGATAATCTCGTCAAGATCATAAACATCCATAGTATCTGGAAAGAAAATTCAATAAAAGATTAGCAATTAAAAATCAAGATTCTTAGATTCTAAAATAAGATCAAGATGACGTCCCATCATTGATGGGGCAGTCACTCATTAAGAATGAAATCCTAAGAGGATTTTCATTTAATGAGAAATCTCATTGAGCTAAGGAGTTGAACTCCCTCGAGAGCAGTGCTCTGCAGACAGAAATCATATCTGTCAAATGTAATTAAAAGACGAATAAAAATTTCCCAAAAATTTCTAAAGAGTTATGCTCTGTAAAAACAATGGTATAATCTACCAGAACCCACAAAAGCAAACCCTTTTACAGAGTAAAATCCCAAGATCTTTAAGATCTGCAAAACAAACTCTTAAGAGTTCTTATGAAAGATGAACAGTGTTCTAATTAACGGGTTAAAGAAACCCTAAAATACATCTTAAGATCTACGATCTCAGAAGAGCAAAGCTCTGTCAAGGGTTTCGACAATAATCTTTAACAAATTTTTAGGGAGAGTTCGAACTCTAAAAGAGTTTCCTTAGGCAGATATCTAAGCTCTAAAAAAGAGAATTAAATTCTCAGAGGAAGGAAGAACAAAAGAAGATGAACAGCGGTCATCTCAAGGGCCAAAGGCCCTACATATAGGCAGGGGAAGCCGATTCAACTTCCAAGAAGATCCAACATCGGAAAAGCTGCCACCGCTGCACCCACGTGTGAGCCACGTGAGCGCAACGGTAGGGGGCATTTGTTTCCCCCCAATAGTAGAAGAGCAAGGCTCTGTTCAAAATTTGAAAAGAGGCAGTGCCTCACGTGCCTTGCACGAGGGCGCCAGCGCCGAGACTTAAAAACTCTGAGGCAGCGCCTCACGTGCCTTGCACGAGGGCGCCAGCGCCGAGAGTTAAAACTCTGAGGCAGCGCCTCATGTTCCCCGCATGAAGGCGCCGACGCCAAAACTAAAAGTTCTCTGCCGTTGGATCAAAGATCCAACGGAGATGGTACATCATCAAAACACAGAATTAAATTCAGTTGAGGAAATATTCCTCAAATCGTTCTGAACGAGAAAGATTACTCTCTGTAAAACAGTGCAACGTTGGATTAAAAATCCAATGGTAATTAAAAATCACCAAGTTACAGAATAAACTCTGTAGGGAAAAATATTTTCCCCAATCTTTCTAAACAAGTAAGATTACGCTCTGTAAAACAGAGCACCGTTGGATTAAAGATCTACTGGTGATTAAAAATCACCAAGCTACAGAATAAGCTCTGTATGGGAAAATATTTCTCCGATCTTTCTAAACAAGAAAGATCACGCTCTGTAAAACAGAGCACCGTTGGATTAAAGATCCAATGGTGATTAAAAATCACCAAGCTACAGAATAAGCTCTGTATGGAAAATATTTTCCCAATCTTGTTAAAAAAAAAGAAAAATATCTTCTGTAAAACAGAAGTCCTTGGATCAAAGATCCAACGGTGGATAAAATCCCCAAATCAATTAAGGATCTCTCAATGAGAGATTTCTTTAACTAGATCAACAAACTTGCCTCCACTATATAAAGGCCCTAAGACTTCAAGTCTTGTACAGAGGAACCCCCCATAAACTTCAAGTTAAAAAAAAAAAGAGCAAGCAAAAAAAATCTTTAAGAGAGAAGAAGGAAGAAGAACTTTCTTCAAAGTAAATAAAGATAATAGATATCATAGTATCTCATCTACATATCCGAGGGTTTAACCCTCATGAAGAACAAAGTTCTTTCCCCTGGATCCGAGATCCATGAGACGAGTCTTCCACAAATGAGAATTTAATTCTCGTAGGGACGAATTCATTCTTGGGGATCGAAGATCAAGGGGAGAACAGAGAATTGAACATCTTCAGAAAAATGCACAAAGAAAGAAGTAGCACCAAGCGCCTCACGTGCCCCCTCATATGGGCATTGATCAAATAAAGAGTGCTTAGCACTCAATAGTTAGCTCTTAGCGCCAAGCGCCTCACATGCCCATCACGTGGGCGCTGCCCAAATAAAGAGTGCTTAGCACTCAATGATTGGCACTCAGCGCCAAGCGCCTCACCTGCCCATCATGTGGGCGCTGCTTAACATGATGCTCTATACTCATCAAACAGTGCCTAGTGCTAGGAACCTCACGAGTTCCACACGTGGGCGCCATAAAGAGTGTTTAACACTCTATAAAAAACAAAAAAAAAGAGAGGATAAAGTAAAGGGTGAGCGTCAGAGCCCATATCAATACTCAGCACTCTTTGCACTGAAAAGGGACCGATTTCAAACAAGTGTTTAACACTTTATTCAAAGACTGAGTGGGCTGAGTCCAAGTTGACCAAAAGTCCCTAATTCAGATCATCCGAGCCCATGGGCTCACCATTTTTCCAAATCGGTCTTAGTCCCAAACACGACTATTGATCTTCCAACGGACATTGGTTCAAGGGTACATCTCCTCAACCTCTGATAAATGTCGTTGTAATTCTTTAGCGTCTTCAGAGAGGTGGTGGGTCCTGATAACCAACAACTCTTTAGTGTACTCTCAAATGGATGGGCACATCCCAATACGGTCCGCAACGTCCTTAAACTAGGTATAGACTGTAATATCCTTAAACTAGCTGTGGACCGCAATATTTTTAAACTAAACTATCATCCCAAAAATGGTGACCAGTGGACCGTAATGTCCTTAAACCAGCTGTGGACCGCAACGTCCTGAAACTAAAACGACAGTGCCCAAATGCTCTTTCGTTAGATAAAAAATGATCCTAAACCCCCGTTAAGTAGATCTTAGTCCAATATCGTATTAACGTATCCTTAACAAATATTTAAGTCAATCTTAATCTCAAACAAGGTTAACGATCTTTAAATCAAACCAAACCCAAATCTAAGAAAATACGGATTTGGACTAATCCACACCCTACGGGCGACAACACAAATTAGTCTCCGTATACAATCACGGGCAACCAAAAATAAAACAAACACACACGACATGAAGTGACCTTCTGGAGAAAGAGAAAATGGTTACCGCTATACGGTAATGTAATTAACTACAGGGCTTGCGCCTGCAGGGAAGTGCGTCCCCATAATCAAAAACCCCTCGCAAAAAAGGGGGAATCTGACGAAGTCTGCTACAATGGCCGCATCCATCCAAACCTCCGATACATGGTGCCATAAATCAGCTTGGCATCTTCGGAGAGGTGGACAGATAAATCCAAATAGCATCTGCCCCTAAATTCAGGCAAGACGTCCATCTTCCCGGTTTTCGGCGGTAAACAGTCACATGTCAAGTTCTACCCATCACTGTCCAGGTTAATTTGAACCCACTCATACTTGCCTTTGACTAAGGCCAACAAGACTGTACGACTGTCCCAAACCAACGCATCTATCTATGCAACAGAAAAGTTACAAATAGCTACCATACACTATGCCTTAACTAAGGCCAATAAACATAGCATGAACAGTAAGTGCTACCCGTTTGAAATGACGGAGGGCTACGAATGGTTTTTGGCGAAAAACCTTTAATGTAATGAACTTGATATCGTTGAAGGAACCAGATAGCTTTACAAATATATAGTGGCGAAAACATTTACTAAAGAGGTCATTCCCGGTGAAGGGATCTCGGCTCTTTCCTCGTCGAGTGAGGTGTAGGATATTCCAACTAAATACCACGATGCATAGCAAAAAGTAATCGACTATTATGAAGTTATTACCCTAACGCAAACTTCTGCCCAAGAGGTCACTCCCAGTGAAGGGATCTCAGCTCTTTCCTTGTCGAATGAGGTGCTGGATATTCATAATCGAATACCACTTTGCAAAACAAAAGAAGACGTCCTTGTAATAGCAGATTTTGAAAATTGTTCCAACAACATCGAGTAGGTCTGTTTTCCTTGCATTGATCAGAATCAACGCAGTCCCATCAATTAATCACACCAGAAAAAACGAAAATATGATGTACGTATATGCCATCTGCATTCGCCACTTGGTCCCGTCATCACCCGTTAGGTTACTTAACTAACGACAGAGTGGGGGCTGCACTAGCGCGGGTGTAAAACATATACAACATCTACTAGTATATATATATAACAATATATAATAATTGCTTCAGGCATGATAAATGCAACATCACAAATAAGCGATAAGCATCACAGAACAATACAGATAATCTGGAGCCCCGGGCTTCCTTTGAGCCGTAAGTGAAACCCGACGTTCCTCTGGTCGTGTGGATAGCCTGTGCAATGAAAACCTAGACCCCTATGAGCGCGGCAAGTCACCTGCCAAAACCAGAAGCGAGGCAGTCCCCTTCATCAAAGTGAATGGGCCACCCATCACTTCACGGAATCCGGTAACTTGAGCACTCCTCTTTGGGTCAACCTGTACCTCCTATGAGTGCGGCGAATAGCCCGCCAATTCTAGAGTGAGGCCCCCTCTATCTCAACGCCATGAGATGCGGGCCCGTTGCCCTCCAGAACCCGACTATCCGTGCACTCCATCGCGGGGTAATCTTAGTACAGAAAAGAAATTATGTACAACGGTGACATCGACCTCAACCCGGTCGTGCCCTAAACAAATAATACACAAGCAGGCAGTGACGACAGTCCATATGTCGGACGCTCGCTCCTCGATATCAAATGTACAAATAAAACTAAACTGTACTAACATTGCACCCCAAGTTATCCAACATGACGATCCAGCCAACAAACACAGTACAACTCAGAACATCAACGTGAATGTCACGTTCGCAAACCCGTCTAAAAGAACTATACCAATTAGAAAAGTTGTACCGCTCTAATGACATTCACGGTCGCAGATAGTAATGCATGTACTGTAAACTTTAAACAGTGTTAGAAATATCGACTTCGAAATAACCCCGAATAGCCCCCAAACTAATAGATAAAACAATATCCAAACTGGGCTAAACTAGCAATACCACTGAACCAATATTCCATAGACTAGATCACACCATAAAAATCAAGTCCCGGTTCCTTAGAAAAACCGGCCACCTCGAAATTTTTCCAATTCTCGCCGGTCCATTAGATGAATTTGGTACTCGTATTTCGTGTGTGTTCAAGTGGTCATACATGTAGTCTTCTGCAGTTGCTTACATATTTTTAGAAGACTAAATAAAATTCGACAGAGAATGGAATATGTGTTGGTATTGTTTCGGAGTTGTTTCGGTTTCGATACTTTAACATCATCTAAAACAACTAGTATGCGGTTAATGGATTGGCTCTGATACCATGCTGGGTTACGGCAGCGCCTCGGTCATCAATCCGTGGCCAAATGCGGAACAAAATCTTTTAGAAACCGGCACTAACGGAACCCAAATCTATGAATCGTACCATTAACCCTATACTAGTTCTATGAAAGGAGTTTAGAGAGGTTATACCGATCGATCCGTGTCCTTCGGTCTTCAACCTCTGTCCCAAGCTCATCGCGGCTTCCTTGATCATTCTTGATCTCCGGTCTCCCCACATCGAAGAAGATCCATGTCGAGAATTAGTAATACAGGCTCCGACCTCAAAACCGAAGCAATTCAGGTATCTAGTTTGCTAGCCTAGATAACTAAGATGAAGTAGAGAAGGTGTGTGAATACTTTGTCTCAATACAACCAAGGATTCTCAACTCATGAGAGGATTTGGATGGAGGTTGAAGAAGAAACCATGGAGCGAAGAGTGTGAGTTCAAGAAAAAAATTGGCAAGTGAAGAAATTGTTTTTATGTGATATTAGTTGTGAGCAACTAAAGAAAATTCCTCACCAAAAAAAAAAGATCCGCCATCTCAAAATATCTCACAACATAATATCTCATGCCACAAACACTGAATCTAGCATGTCACTCATACCATGAGTCACCAAGTGCACATGCCACAATCAATGCAAAAACAATGAGTCACACTTTCCACATCAATAAACATTTAATCTAAATGTTTATCACACAAAAAGAAATGGTATCAACTAAAGAAATCTTGTAACGAATTAGAAGAATACCCCTCATCCGTATATACATACCCGTATCCGTATTCCGACTGAATACGAATACAACGAGACGAAAGTAATCCAACAATATAATACTAGGATCCGGCTTGCTTAAACCAAAGCCCACTAGTATTATCCATTCGATCATGATCCGTGCACAAGTGCACGTATATGATCGAACCCTGCCATAAAACCATACGGCCTCTACAACGTTTTGCCCGAAACAGTGAAACCCTCTGTGTGAGACTCTAAAGACTCGTCAATACGCTGGCAGTGGGTTTAACCACAAGCACGTCAGTGGCACTATCTGTACGTAACGGCTACCTAAGTATTGAGCGAAAGGGAGGCCGACGAGCAAACTCATCCTGAAACCTTATTGAGCCTGACAATGACAATATCCATACAGTCCGGTCCGTTCGTCTATGAGTATCGCATATTGAGTCTATTGGGTGGATAAAGTCAGACCTCTAATAACTTGACATTTAGTATCGGTATGAAGCCTATCACCACCTGAGAAACTACTGATCTGAATCAGTAATTCTCGACTACCTTGGCTAAGTATTTCTGGTGATGGCCACCCATGCACTCCGCGACATCAACCCCCAATACCGGGAGAGACGAATCCCATGACGATCCGCTCACTGCCTCCATATGGCTCAGGACTATACCTAACTAAAACCTGTTTGCACGACTCCTTTGAGCCGTGGTAGGGTAGTAATCAAAGCACAGTGGGAACTCACACGAGACAAATGACGATCTCAGGTCGATAGAATAATCGGTACACATGTCACCAGGGAACTTCTATCTGACCATAGGTATAATACCAACTAGCATGTTTCTGGCGAGTCCGTCCGGTGTACTCATAACCCAATGAGCACCTGTATACATCTTAGGTGAACCAACTGACACCAATGGCTTGTGAGACAGGCCACCACCCCTCGTCGGGGTCTCGATCAGTATACACTTTTCTACTCTTGGAGTATCGATGCCCAGTCTCGAAACTCCCACGACTGGGGACACTTTAAGAATGTGCTTATAGACCACCCAACTCTCATGTATATGATCGCCATCATACTGCTGGTAGTAAAGCATGAATCCTATGGGCTCTATCAACATGTAATAGTGATCTGTAATGTCTCTGATACCACTGTAAGTCGATGTTGCGCACCCCACGTATTTGCGGGGAGGCGGAAATAGCAAAAAATAATTTTTATGGGCTTCGCAACACCGACTTGAACCAAGGATCGAACATAAAACCCTAGCAAGCATGCTACTTGAGGTTTAACTACTCGGATGAATGTTATACCTCATAGTATCGTGTCCTTCTTGTCTTCTTGCTATCCTCTTTCACTTCTTGCTGTCCACTTTCACTTCGTGAGCTCCTTGGAGTGAAAATGGATAGTGCCTCCTCGTCGGCTTCTCGAAGTCGAAGAAGATCTACCCGAGAGTTCCAACCTTGAGCTTTAACCTCCAAGATGGGGTAACTAAGTCACTTTGTGTGCTAAACTAAGTATCCTAGAGTGAGTAGAGAGTGATTTTGGGTATCTAAGTCTCACCAACTCTTGGATTCTTAATACATGAGACAATAAGAGTTAAGATTTGAGAAGAAGAAGAAGAGAGTGAACTTGAGGAAAGAGAAAATGTTTTTGATAATGATAATTGAGATGGCTCACTTGATATGATTACAAGCATGGAAAGAAAAATATCTCACCCAAAATATCTAGTGCCATAAAATATCTCACAAAAATATCTAAGTCAAATAGTCAAACCAAGTAGCCATGGCACAATTATCATTTATAAAATAACAAATAATTTCCTCCGCATAATTTTTTTAATCAAGTCAATGGTCAAAACCCAAATGAGGTGTCTCCTTCTAAAAACAATCTTGAGTAATTACAAGAATGCCCCTCTCATCCGTATATACATACCCGTATCCGTGTTTCGAGAAACACGAATACAATGAGACAAAACTAATCTAACAATATAATAATAGGATTCGGCTTAAACCAAAGTCCAGTAGTATTGTTCGCTCGAACATCACACGCGTACAAATACACGTATGTGATCGAACCCTGTCGTAAAACCATACGACATCTACATCGTTTCGCCCGAACCAGGGAAACCCTCTGTGTGGGATTCTAAAGACTCGACAGTATGCTGGCAGTGGGTTTAACCACAAGCATGTCAGCGGTACAAGCTGCACGTAATGGCTATCCCGGAATCTGTCGATAAGAAGGCCGACGAGCAAACTCATCCGAACTCCTACTGAGCCTGCCTGTGGCAATCTCCATACAGTATGGTCTGTTCGTCTAAGAGTATCGCATATCGTGCCTAGGGGGCGGTAAACGTCAGACCCCTAATAGTGCAATAAGTCATGTCAGAGTGCATCACAAAACAGCCTGAGAAACTACTGGAGTATCTACCAATAAATCTCGCTTGCCCTGGACAGGGACTTTGTGTAATGGCTTTTCGAACACAGCACGACATCAACCCCCAATATCGGGAGAGACGAATCCTATCTAACCGCCACTGCCTCCAAGTGCTTCGGGACTGCACCCAACTACTACATGTTTGCATGACTCAATAGAGCCGTGGTAGGGTGGTAATCTAAGAATAGTGGGAACAAACTTGAGGCGAAGTAGCAATGTCAAGTCGACGGACTAAGCTGTACTCATGTCACCTAGGAACTGCTACCTGATAATAGGTATAGTACCAACCAGCAGTACCCTATGAGTCCGTCCAGTGTAACTCATAACCCAATGAGCACCTGCATACTATCTTCAGTACGACGTACTGATAGCTGTGAGACAAACCATTTCCCCTACTGGGATGTGAAGCGTATACACTAGTCTACTCTGAAGTATCGATGCTCTGTCTCGATAATCCTACGACTAGGGACCTGTATAAGGATGTGCTTATAGACTACCCAGCCCCCACTAGTGTAACTGCCATCACAACGTTGGTAGTCAAGCAAAGATCCTAAGGTCTCTATCAATATGTATTAGCGATACGTTAAAAGAAACATATATACATATTAAGATAGATTCAAACCAAGTAGCATACTACTATATTGAGCAAGACTATTATAAATCCGTGTATATATCCCAAGCTTTCAAAATGTAATATACAAACTAGTACTATACAATAAAGGCCTCTAGGGCATACTACACCAACACATAAATTATTCATAATATTCCCCCTTAGATGTCCATCATGTAAGAAAATGCCTTGTTAAAACCTTACTAAAAAAACCCTGTGGGAAAAAAACCTAGTGAAGGAAAAAGAGTACGTAGCTTCTTGCATTAGATAATACGTATTAATAACTGCCTCATTATAAACCTTTCCATGAAAACCCAGTGGGATAAAACATGGACTTGGGAAAAAGAGTGCAGTACGTATTATCTTCCCCTGTTAGAAACATTATTTAAGATTTTTGAGCCTGCGCATCCCAATTTTGTGAATCAATTTCTCGAACGTTGAAGTAGGTAACATCTTAGAGAATAAGTCTGCCAGATTATCACATGAACGAATTTGTTGAACTTCAATTTCACGATTCTTTTGAAGTTGATGCGTGGAAAAGAATATTGGTTAAATATGCTTCGTTCTATCTCCTTTGACGAATCCTTCTTTCACGCATGCAGCATTATCTTCGTATAATGTTGTTGGAATCTCTTTCTCGGAAGATAAACCATATGTTTCTTAGATATGTTGGGTTATTGATCTTAGCCATATACATTCCCTACTTGCCTCATGAATTGCTAATATTTCTGCATGATTTGAAGAAGTAGCAACTAGAGTTTGTTTTGTAGAACGCCATGATATAGTTGTACTAATATATGTGAATAAATAACTTGTTTGAGATCGAGCTTTGTGTGGATCAGATAAATACCCTGCATCTGCATAGCCAATTAGTTGCGGTACAGATTTATTTGAATAAAACAAGCCCAAATCTATTGTTCGTTGAAGATATAGAAATATCTTCTTAATTCCATTACAATGCCTTCGTGTTGGAGAAGAACTACGTCTTGCTAATAAATTTACAGAAAATGCTATATCAGGTCGTGTATTATTAGCAAGATATATTAGTGCACCTATTGCACTAAGATATGGTACATTAGGACCAAGTAGTTTTTCATTATCCTCTTGAGATTGGAAATGATCCTTTTTCACATCAAGTGATCGAACAATCATTTGTATACTCAATGGATATGATTTATCCATGTCGTTTTAAGACCCTTTTTGTATAAGTTGTTTGATAAGCATGAATTCCATTTGGTAAATGCTCGATTCGCAAGCCGAGGCAAAATTTTGTTTTCCTAAGGTCCTTCATCTTAAATTCCTTCTTTAAGTAATTATCTTCTTTTGTAAGTTCTTGTGGAGTTTTAATAATATTCAAGTCATCAACATATACGACAATTATGATAAATCCTGATCCAGATTTCTTTATAAGAACATATGGGCATATGTCATCATTTTTATAACCTTCTTTCAATAAATATTCACCTAGACGATTATACCGCATGCGACCAGATTGCTTTAATCCATATAAAGATCTTTTTAATTTAATTGAGCAAATTTCCCAGGAACTTGAATTACTTGCTTCAGGTATCTTAAACCCTTCAAGAATTTTCATATAAATATCATTATCTAGTGACCATTATAAATAGGCTGTAACTACATTCATTAGACGCATAGCGAGTCTTTCATGTGCTGCCATACTAATAAGATACCATATTATAGTTGCATCCACTACAGGAGAATAAGTTTCTTCAAATTCAATACTAGGTCTTTGCGAAAATCTTTGTGCTTCAAGTCGTGCTTTATGTATTACGATTTCATTCTTCTCATTTCATTTTCGTACAAATACCCATCTGTGTCCTAAAGGTTTTACACATTTGGGTGTTTGAACTACAGGTTGAAAAACATCACGCTTTGCAAGTGAGTTTAATTCTTCTTGAATTGCTTCTTTCCATTTTGGCCAATCATTTCTATGTCGACATTCTTCGACAGATATAGGTTCAAGATCCTCATTTTCTTGCATAATATTTAGCACTACATTATATGAAAAAATATCGTCGATGATGGTATCTTTTCGGTTCCATATTTTCCAGTAAAGACATAATTTATTGAAATCTCTTCATATTTACTATTTTTAGGTACCTGAACCTCTTCTGGGGTTTCATGATTAATTATGTCTTGGGTCTCTTCATGAGTGCTCGCCTCCTCAATCTGGGCATCTCTATTATTTGCTCCTTTTCTCTTTCGAGGATTTTTTCTTTGGAACCTATTGATCTACTATGCTTCATGCGTGCTGTAGACTCATTTGCTACGATACTAATAGATTGTCCTATTAGGAAATCAATCCGAGATGGAGCATTTACAGCAGGGATATGTGATTTGGTTACTCTTTTTAGGTCAGTAAATGCGTCTGATAATTGGGTTTCTTTATTTTGCAAATGAATTATCTATTGAACTTCTTGTTCCCATTGTTTTGCATGAAGATCAAATTGAGATAAAGATAATGCATTCCATGTAACCTTTTTCTCCTGCTTATTTCCTTCTCCTAATGTTCGAAAAATCGTTTCATTAAAATAACTATCGGCAAAACGAGCCGTAAAAACTTCCCTTGTCAATGGTTCAAGATATCTTATTATAAAAGGGGAGTCATATCCAACATATATTCTCAATCGTCTTTGAGGATCCATTTTAGTGCATTGTAGTGGTGCAATTGGAACATATACTGCACATCCAAAAATCTTTATATGGGAAATATCTGGTTCCTGACCAAAAACAAATTGTAAAGGGGAGAATTTATGATAATTTGTTGGTCTGATACATACAAGTGCTGCTACATGCAGAATAACATGTTCCCAAACTAAAACTGGGAGTTTTATTCTCATAAGTAATGGTCTAGCTATTAATTGGAGGCGTTTAATTAATGATTCTGCTAAACCATTTTGTGTATGGGCGGCAGGCCGTTCAATAGTTATTTCTAAAGACATACAATAATCATTAAATGCCTGAGATGTAAATTAACCGGCATTGTCAAGATGAATTCTCTTAATAGTATAATCTGGAAATTGTGCTCATAATCGAACTATCTGAGCGAGCAATCTAGCAAATGCAACGTTGCGAGTTGATAATAAACACACATGTGACCATCTTGAAGATGCATCTATCAAAACCATAAAATATCTAAATGGTCTATATGGTGGATGAATGGGCCCACATATAACACCTTGTACATCCAGAAATACAGGAGATTCAATTCCAACTTTAGCTGGTGATGGTTTAATAATTAATTTACCTTGAGAACATGCAGTACATGAGAATTCATTAGATAGAAGAATTTTCTGATTCTTCAATGGATGCCCATTTGAATTCTTGATTATTTTTTGCCTCATTATTGATCCGGGATGCCCCACCCGATCTTGTCAAACAATAAAAGTATTTGGATTAGTAAACTTCTGGTTTACTATAGGATGTGTCGCAATTATGTTAGTACTCACGTAGTATAAGCCAGAAGAGAAGGTTGGCAATTTTTCCAATATTTTTTCCTTACCCGAGACAATAGTTGTAATGCAAAGGTATTCGTTATTTTTCTCATTTATAGTTTCAACGTGGTATCCATTTAGACGAATATCCTTGAAGCTTAACAAGTTTCTTTGAGACTTGGTGGAAAATAGTGCATTATTTATGGTTAATTTTGTTTCTTTAGGTAATAATATATTAGCTCTTCCAAAGCCTTCAATTATTTTCATACTACAAGATATCGTGTTGACATGAGCATAACTCTTTATTAAATGAGAAAAATACTTTTTATATTTAAGTATGGTATGCGTTGTTGAACTATTCGTGAGGCACAAATCTCTATTATTGATCTTGAATCTTGCTAAAGATTAGAAAATATGCATATTTTTCTTCATTAAAACAAAACACATTATAAGTGACATTGCAAACTAACAGAAAAGAAAACATTACATATCAATCAAGCCTTACTTTAGAAAACACACTACAAACACCGAAACAAACTTACTTAAAACATGCTAATATAATATTAGAAATAGGTTCAGTTATCTTAGATCATCTTATTACCAACTAAATGATCAATTTTTTCTTCCGGATTTTCAAAGAAATCTGTCATGTCCAAATGTGTTATCAAAAGGGCCATTGTCGAAATCGCCATTTTGAGATACAAAATTTGCTTCCATATTTTTTCCTTTTCTTTCAGTGATGCTTGATAAAGTTCAATAAGGTGTTTTGGCGTACTACAGATATGAGACCAATATCCTTTCATCCCATACTTATAGCATACATTATCTGAATTCTTATTTTGTCCACCCTTATCTTTTTCTTCCTTTTCATTATTATCCCACTTCTGGTAGTGATGTATGTTCGTATGATTAGCAAAGTTAGGATTATAACCACCGTGGCCATGATAATTATTTTGGCATCTGCCACGTCCATGTCCACGTCCACGGCCATAATCTCGTCCAGATCCAAAATTTTTAGACATTGTCGCATTCATTTCAGGGAATGGAGCAGAACTAGTTGGATGAGATTCATGATTTTTCATTAATAGCTCGTTATTTTGTTCAGCCACAAGAAAACAAGAAATCAATGCCAAGTATTTTTTGAAACCCTTTTCTCGATATTGTTGTTGGAGGAGCACATTCGAGGCATGAAAAGTAGAGAATGTTTTCTCTAGCATAACTTGATCAGTAATATTTTCTCCCGCATAATTTTAGTTGAGAGCTAATTCTAAATATTGCAGAGTTATACTCACTTATTGATTTAAAATCTTGTAGGCATAAATGCATCCATTCATAATGAGATTTTGGAAGAATTACAGTTTTCTGGTCGTCATACCTTTCTTTCAAATTTTTCCGAAGTTGAAGTGGACCTTTTACTGTAAGATATTCGGCTTTTAATCATTCGTGGAGATGATGGCGAAGGAAAATCATTGCTTTGGCCTGGGATTGTATTGATTCTTCATTTTCTTCTTTGATTGTATTTCACAGTCCCATTGCATCTAGATGAATTTCAGCATCCGGCATCCATGATAAATAATTCTTGCCCGCAATGTCAAGGGCCACAAATTCAAGCTTTGTGGGATTCGACATTATAATTAGTACTATAAAAATAAAACGTTATATGTTAGATTATGAAGTCAATAATTACAGCTCTAAGATGATATTTATATGTAAAGATCAAGTATATACGAGTTTCTGTTGGGTAATGCTAGTGTCCTGGCTATCAATCTGTGGCCGAATGCGGAACAATTTTTTTCTAAAACTAGCGCTAGAACAACCCCATAATACGGATCTACCATTAACCCTAATCTAGCAAACTTAAAAGGAGTTTAGAAAAGTTATACCAAATGATCCATGTCTTTCACTCTTTAACCGTCATCCCATGCTCCTAGAGGCCTCCATGATAAAGCTTGATCTCCTGTCTCCCTCCATTGAAGATGATCCACCTGAGGATTTATATTCTGAGCTCCTACCTCATAGCCGAGGTAACTAGGGTACCTAGTTCGCTAAAATAGATAGCCTAGAAGATGTAGAGTCTAAGGATGGATTGATTTGTCTCTAAACACCTTAGGTTTCTAAACACATAAGACTTTTAGGGTGGAGGTAGAGGAAGAAGAAGCATGAGGAGATGAGAGTGTGAAGCA
The DNA here is from genome assembly GCA_030015575.1 of Agapanthus africanus. Lineage (NCBI taxonomy): Eukaryota > Viridiplantae > Streptophyta > Magnoliopsida > Asparagales > Amaryllidaceae > Agapanthus > Agapanthus africanus. The sequence goes on along the minus strand of CM057349.1, from coordinate 57,030,618 downwards.
TGAAGCCACTCAAGAAAATGGCTAAATGTTGTGAGCTATATAATGAAGCATACAATAATATCTCAAGTCCCAAAACATCTCACAACACAAACACAAATATCAAGCATGCCACAATAGTAACCATGAGTCACCCAATGAGTCACCAAGTGAGCCATGCTACAATAAATGCAATAAACACCTCATCCTCCACCTCATTAACCATTTAATCCAAAACGGTTAAAACATAAATGAGGTGGTATCTTCTAGAAACCATCTTATAATAAATTACACGAATAACCCTCATCCGTATCTACATACCCGTATCCGTATTCCGAAAAATACGAATACAAAGAGACGAAAATAATCTAATAATATAATACCAGAATCCGGCTTAAACCAAAGCCCACTAGTATTATCCATCTGAATCATGATACGTGCACAAGTGCACGTATATGATCGAACCCTGTCATAAAACTATACGGCCTCTACATCGTTTGGCCCGAAGCAGGGAAACACTTTGTGTGGTCTAAAAACTCGTCAATACGCTGGCAGTGGGTTTAACCACAAGCACGTCAGCGGCATTAGCTGTACGTAACGGCTACCCAGGTATTGAGCGAAAGGAAGGCCGACGAGCAAACTCATCCGAACCCCTACTGAGCCTGTCCGTGACATTATCTGTTCAGTCCGATCTGTTCGTCTAAGAGTATCGCATATCGGGTCAAGGGGGTGGATAAAGTCAGACACCTAATAACGCGATATTTCGTGTTGGTATGAAGCCCATCACAAACTGAGAAACTACTGATCCAAATCATTAATTCTCGTCTACCTTGGCTAAGGATTTCTGGTGATGGCCACCCATGCACCTCGCAACATCAACCCCCAATACCCGGAGAGATGAATCCCCGACGATCCGCTCACTGCCTCCATGTGGCTCGGGATTGTACCTGACTAAAGCCTGTTTGCACGACTCCTTTGAGCCATGGTAGGATAGTAATCAAAGCACAGTGGGAACTCAAACAAGATAAATGACGATATCAGGTCAATAGACTAACATGTCCATATGTCACCTAGGAACTGCTATCTAACAATAGGTATAATACCAACTAGCTTGTTCCCGGAGTCCGTCCAGTGTACTCAAAACCCAATGAGCACCTGTATACTATCTTAGGTGATTGACTAACACCAATGGATTGTGAGACCTGTAATTCGATGTCGCGCACCCCACGTGTTCGCGGGGAGGCGAAATTTGCAAAAAATGATTTTTACGGGCTTCGTAACACCGACTAGAACCAAGAATCGTCCATAAACCCTAGCTAGAAAACAACATGAGATTTAACTACTCGGAAAGAATGTTATACATCATGATACAGGTCCTTAGGGTCTTCTCCATTGTCCTCCTCATCATCGTAGGCTCCGAGAATCGATCCGGATCGTAGCTTCCTCATCGGCTTCCTCGAGTCAAAAACGATCCACCCGAGAGTCTATAGTCCGAGCTCCAACCTCAAATCTGAGGTAACTAGGGCAACTAGCTTACTAAAATAGATGGCCTAAGTGATGTAGAGAATGAAGATGGATTTATTTTTCTCTTGGAACCCTAGTTTACTCAACTCATGAGACCTTAAGGGTTGAATGTTGAGAGGAAGAAGAAGAGAGGTAACTTGAGAAAAGAGAAATGGTTTTTGATAATGATAGTTCTAAAATGAGATGGCTCACTTGACATGACTACAAGCATAGCAAGAAAATATCTCACCCAAAAATATCTAGTGCCACAAAAATATCTCATAAGAAATATCTAAGTCAAAGATTCAAACCAAGTCAAGAGTCAAACCAAGCCAAGTAGTCAAAACAAGTAGCCATGCCACAATTATCATTTACAAAAATAACAAATACTTTCCTCCACCTCATAATTGTTTTAATCAATTCAATGGTCAAAACCCTAATGAGGTGTCTCCTTCTATACCTCTCTCATCCGTATATACATACCCGTATCCGTGTTCCGAGAAACACGAATACAAAGAGACGAAACTGATCCATCAATATAATACTAGGATCCGGATTAAATCAAAGCCCACTAGTATTATCCACCCGAACAACATACGCGCACAAGTGCACGTATGTAATCGAAGCTCTGTCGTAAAACTATACGGCCTTACATCTTTCACCCGATGCAGGGAAACTCTCTATATGGGACTCTAAAGACTCGACAATACGCTGGCAGTGGGTTTAACCACAAGCCTCAAGCGGTAACGGCTACCCAGGTATCTGTCGATAAGTAGGCCGATGAGGAAACCCATCCGAACTTCTACTGAGACCGGATGTGACAATCTCCGTACAGTCCGGTCTGTTCGTCTAAGAGTATCGCATATCGGGCCTAGGGAGCGGTAATCGTCAGACCCCTAATAGCGCAATAATTCATGCCGGAGTGTAGCCCAAAACACCCTGAGAAACTACTGGAATACCTACCAGTAAATCTCGCTTGCCCTGGCCAGGGACTTTGTGTAATGGCTCTCCGAACATAGCACGATATCAACCCCCAATACCGGGAGAGACGAATCCTATCTAACCGCCACTTCCTCCAAGTGTTTCGGGACTGCACCCAACTACTACCTGTTTGCACGACTCTTTTGAGCCGTGGTAGGGTAGTAATCAAAGTACTGTGGGAACACACCCAAGGCGAAGTAGCAGTGTGACTAAGCTATACTCATGTCACCTGGGAACTGCTCCCCGACGATAGGTATAATACCAATCAACAAATCCCGACGAGTCTTGTCCAGTGTACTCGTAACCTAACGAGCACCTGCATATTATCTCCAGTACGACGTACTAATGGCTGTGGGACAGACCATCTCCCTTGCTGGGATGAGAAGCGTATACACTAGTCTATTCTGGAGTATTGATGCCCCGTCTCGATAATCCTACGACTAGGGACCTGTATAAGGATGTGCTTGTAGATTACCCAGCCTTACTAGTGTGACTGCCATTACAACGCTGGTAATCAAGCAAAGATCCTAAGGGCTCTACTAATATGTATAAGCGATATGCTAAAAGAAACACATGCACATATTGAAGTAGAAACAAACCAGGTAGCATACTACCATTTTGAGCAAGACTGTCAATACAACTGTGAATACCCTAAGCTTCTATTAAGTAATATACAAACCTGTATGATACAATAATGGCCTCTAGGGTATACATCAATAACAATCTCCCACTTGCACTAGGGCCATGTATTGGCATATCGCAGACCTACCATTTCGATTAGCCTCTCAAACCGTGTTTGAGGGATGGCCTTCGTGAGTGGATCTTCAGTGTTATTCTCCGTATCTACTCTTCTCGCCTCGATCTTCCGGTGATCAACGATCTCCCTGATCAGGTGGTAACGCCTTAAAATGTGTTTAGACTTTTGATGGGACCTGGGTTCCTTCGCTGAGGCTATAGCGCCATTGATGTCGCAATATAGAGGTATTGGATCTACAATGGACGGAACCACCTGAAGTTCTGTCAAGAAATTCCTTATCCAGACTGCTTCCTTCGCGGCATCACAAGAAACTATGTACTCCGCATCCATCGTCGCGTCAGCAACGGTGTCCTGTTTGGAGCTCTTCCAACAGACCATCGCTCCATTAAGGGTAAAGACATAACCTGACATGTACTTGGAGTCATCCTTGTCACTCTAGAAGCTGGAGTCAGCAAAGGCCTTGATCTGGAGGTCTTTTCTGCCATAAACCAAGAACATCTCCTTAGTCCTTCTCAAGTACTTGAGAATGTTCTTTACTGCTATCCAGTACTTCTCCCCTGGGTCTGACTGATACCGGCTTACCTCACTCAGTGCGTAAGCTACATCTGGTCTAGTACACAATATCGCATACATTATAGAGCCTACCGTAGAACCGTAAATTATAGATGTCATGCGAGCCCTTTCCAAATCAGTCTTAGGAGACATCTCTTTGGAGAGGGTGATTTCGTGACAGGCCGGTAGATTACCGCGCTTTGAATCTTCCATACTAAATCTTTTTAGTATGGTGTCAATGTACCTGGACTGCGAAAGTCCTAAAATCCTCTTAGATCTATCACGATAGATCTGGATCCCCAGAATGTAGGAGGCATCACCCAGCTCTTTCATGGAGAACCTCTGTGACAAGAATCCTTTGACTGATTGTAGCATAGAAATATCATTTCCTAATAAGAGAATTTTATCCACGTACAAGACGAGGAATACTATAGCTCCCGCTACAATCTTACTATATATGAATGGTTCATCTGGATTTTTGATAAAGTCGAATTCTTTGACCGTCTCATCAAAGCATATGTTTCAACTCCGCGATGCCTACTTTAGTCCATAAATGGACTTAAGCAACTTGCACACTTTCGTGCTGCTCCCACTCTGATTGAAACCCTCTGGCCGATCCATATAGACGCACTCTTCTAAATTTCCATTTAGAAAAGTCATCATTACGTCCATCTGCCAGATCTCATAATCGTGGAAGGCAGCAATGGCAAGAAGGATTTGAATGGATTTGAGCATAGCCACTGGAGAAAAGGTTTCATCATAGTCCAAACCAGGACTATGACGAAAACCTTTTACAACAAATCTAGCCTTATAGGTTTCAACCTGTCTACTTACACCAATCTTCTTTCTGAAGATCCATTTGCAGCCTACGGGTTTTACCCCTTCTGGAGCAATGTCCAAAATCCATACTTTGTTGGTATACATGGACTCCATCTCGGTCCACATTGCATCCAGCCATTTTACCGAGATGGCTTGCTGGAAGCTAGTTGGCTCATCATCGTCGATGATGCAATACTTTCGATCCCCGTCTATGAGAAAATCGCAATATCTCTCAGGAAGATGAGACAACCTACTAGTTCTGGGGAGTGGCATGGGGACGTCCGGTTCTTTTGAAACCTCTGGTTCTACCATACTTTCAGTAATAGCTTGTAATTCTGGAACTTCTTCCAGTTCTATTGTGCTCCTACTTATCTGATTTTCTAAAAACCCAGTTTCCAAGAAGCGGGCATGACGAGAAACAAAGACTTTTTGCTCCTCTGCGTAATAGAAAAGATAACCTTTGGAGTTCTTTGGGTACCCCCACAAACTTACACTGTACCGAGCTTGCCTCGATCTTGTCCGCATGCTGTTTTTTGACAAAAGCTGGACATCCCCATGTCTTAAAGTGTTTAAGACAGGGTTTCTTCCCACTCCACATCTGATATGGTGTGGTAGGCACTAACTTAGTAGGAACTTGGTTCAAAAGATATGCAGCCGATTCTAGTGCATAACCCCAGAAGGATCATGGTAACTCAGCCTTACTCATCATGGAACGAACCATATCCAATACGGTTCGATTCCGCCTTTCTGATACACTGTTGTGTTGTGGTGTGTATGGAGGAGTAAGTTGAGATAAAATTCCATTCTCTTTTAGGTAATCCAGGAACTCAGCACTTAAGTATTTACCACCTCGATCAGATCTCAGTTTCTTGATACTTTTACCTGTTTGTTTTTCCACTTCATTCTTATATTCCCGGAATTTCTCAAAGGCCTCGGATTTATGCATCATCAAGAAGACATGTCCATACCTAGAGAAAGCATCCGTAAAAGTAATGAAATAGGAATAAACACTTCGTGCATGTGTAGACATTAGACCACACACATCGCTGTGTATGAGTCCCAAGAGCTCGCTCGCTCTTACTCCGTGTCTAGTGAACAGAGTCTTTGTTATCTTTCCCATGAGACAAGATTGACAAGTTGCATAAAACTGATATTCGAACGGATCCAAATATCGCTCTCTATGTAGCTTCGTCAACCGTGTTTCATTGATGTGACCCAGTCTACAATACCATAAGAAAGCCTGATTTAATTCCAGAGATTTTCTTTTAAGTGTGTTCTGGACACTGAAAACCTGATCTTGATTTAATACGTATATACTGTTATCTAATGTACCTGACCCAATCAGAGATTGATTTAGGTGGATGTGGACCACATCGCTTACAAATGTAAAATCATATCCTTCCTTAGAAAGTAAGGATACAGATATAATATTACAAGCTAGACTAGGTACATACAAATAGTTACGTAGAATCAATATCTTCCCACTTGTCAATCCTAGGTGATATTCCCCTACGGATTCAGCGTCCACGCTCATTCCGTTAGCAACCATGAGAGTCATATCTTCTACCCTGATAACTCTATGGTTTCTCAAAGCCTGTAAAGAATTACAGATATGAGATCCTGATCCGGTATCTAATACCCAGGAAATAGAGTTAATTGACATGCAGTTTTCGATTACAAACACACCCAAAGTCGAAGCCACAACATGCTTCGGATCCTTGATTCTAGCTTTCAAAGCCCTGCAGTCCCTCTGCTAATGTCATTTTCCCGTAATAATAGGAACATCCCTCCTCCCTTACTGTTAGTCCAGAAACTTTTGCCCTTCCCTGTCCTTCTACCTTACCGACACCACATATCAGCTTTGTGGAGGTCTTCTTCTTCTCACCCTTGGCATCCACCTTAGATCCAAAAGAGGAAGATTCCCTAATAAGCAGAGCGGGTGTCTCCCTGGTTTCCTTCAGGGTACCTTCTATTGGATATATGTATGCCCTAGAGGCCATTATGTGATAGTGGATGTATCTATACATGTATATATATTCAGTTTGCATTCTTGCTCGACATGATAGTATGCTATCTGGTTCTTCTTTATCTGACATGTTCATTTGATCATGCTTTTATTCATTCATACATGCTGATAAAGCCCTGAGGATATCGGCTTGACTACTCTGATTATGATAGAGATCATACTAGTGGGACATTTGTAGTCTATAAGCATATCCTGAAATGTCCCTAGTCGGAGGTGTATCGAGACGGGGCATCGATATACCAGAGTAGACTAGCGTATATGATACTAGACCCATGTGATGGGCGATGGATGTTCCCACATGCATCGATGTTTGACAACAAGATCATATACGGGTGCTCAGTGCTGACTGGGTACACTGGACGGACTCACCGAGAACTCCTATATGGAATTATATCTATCGTCGGATAGCAGTTCTGAGGTGACACTGGTACAGGTTAGTCTTTAGACCCGAGATCGTCATGGAGTCTTGTGTGTTCTCCCACTGTACTTTGATTGCCACCCTACCACGGCTCTACTGAGTCGTGCAAACAGGTGGCCGTTGGGTACAGTCCCGAGACACACGAAGGCAATGAGCGATAGGAGGGGTTTCGTCTCTCCCGATATTGGGAGTTGATGCTGTATTGTGCCCGACTGGTTATATCAGTAAGTCCCTGGCCAGGGCTGCTGAGATTTGCTGATAAGTGTTATCAGTAGTTTCTCGATCTGTTATAGACCATTCACCGGCACGACTTATTGAGTTATTAGGGTCGACGTGACCATCCCTAGGCTCAATATGCAGCATATCTGACGAAGAGACCGGACTGTACGGTAGTGTTGCCGGATAGCTCGACGGGAGTTGTAGCAGGTTTGCTTGTTGTCTTCTGATCGTTCAATACCCGGGTGGCCGTTACGTTTAGCTGACCGCTTGCAGCTTGAGGGTACCTGATATGATCATCACCCTCTGCCGGCGTATTAACGAGTCTTAGAGTCCCAGAAAGGAGTTACCCAGTCCAGGCGAAAAGTTGTGGTGCGCGTATGCGATATGCGCATGCGCCCGATTGAAATGTGCGTATATGATACCGAACATTGATCGGGCGGCCTGCTTTTGGTGGGGTCATATGTGATATGGCCGGATTGATGAATCAAGTGTTGATTTATCATTTAACCATTAGTTTTCTCACTTGAAACCTTTCTAGTATGTGATGGATGTATGTAAGCATGCATGTGTTTCTTTCTTTCATTCTAGTTTCATGCACATGTGGATGTGCATACATGCATACATACATACACCCATCCATCATGGTTGTTAGCATATGGAAATGGTGGCAATATAAAACTCACACCATGGATTAAATAATGGATTATTATTTAATTTTGGTTTTAAAATAAAATGAAAAGGAAAGGATAATCATTCTAGCTTCTACATTCTTCTTCTAACCTAACCAAGCTCAACTACCACTAACCTAGGGTTATCCTTCTCTTTATCATTTAAAACCCAAGTTAAATTAACTCTCCATCATTTAATCATGGTTGAATGCAAGAAGGAAATAAATATATATAGTGATATATTTCATTTTCTTTTTTAACCAAGGGTTATTTTTCACCTCTTGTTAAAAAAAATAGCCACCATCTTCATCCTCCTTCATCTTTTTCCTCTCTAGTTTTTTCTAGTGAGTTAAACACAAATAAAGAAAGGTTTTTGAAGTGAGATCCTTAGCCACAACATCATTCTACTCAAGTCTAGCCAACTTGATTAGAGTGTTCTCTTTGCTTTTCCAAAGTTACAAGCTTGGACGGGAAACTTCGGGTGGATCGTCGTGGATGAAAGAGAACTACAAGTGGACCTTCTTCCAACACTCTAGAGACTAAGGAGTCAAGCAAAAGGGGAGCTACAAAGGTTGTAGCCTTCAAATCCTAATTTTTATTAGCTTAAAGTTTCGAAACCCTAATTTTCTAGGATCGATTCCTTTGCGTGTTTGTTTGGCACCTTAAAAATACATACTTTGAGACATGTGATGCTTCAAAACTCTTCATAGGGTGCTAGACAAACCCTTCATTGGTATCAGAGCCGACCTAGAACATTAGGCGACCTTTTTACGAAGTTAAAACTCCGATCGAACCGAAATACGGCTTTTTAGGGTGCTCTCTGGAAATTTTCTAAAATTTGACATTTTTCAGAATTAAAAATATCTAAAAAATTCAGCAGGTAAAAATAAGAATTACGATGCAAAAATTATCCAATGAACAGTACTTTCTGCCGCGGAAACGCGGCCTAAGATTTCTTGGGCCGCGGTTCCGCGGCCGTACACATTAATTAGTGGATAATTTTTTTATATTAATTCTGGAATCTGCTTGAATAAATTTTGGGGTATTTTTAATCTGTATTTAGTTTTGAAAAATTCTGGAGATGGTTTTGGACTCGTCAATTCGATCGGGATTTTCATTTCGTAGCTTGTCCGGGTAAATTAGAAAGTATTGAAGTGTTTGAACGAGTATCATTTGCTCAATATTCACGGGGTTTAAATACTTTGGAGATACGTGCAAGTCTTTTTGCGGTGGTCCCTCTAGAAGACAACAAACCTTAACTCGATTATGTGACCGTCTCGAACTGCCCTTTGAATCTTAGGGTTTGGGGCAGTACGGCGTGCCACATGTGAGGCGTTGGCTTGACCCTTCTACGGCTGGACCGCTACTACTGTGTCACACTCCAGTTTTTTTTTGAACTCTGCTCAAGTGTTGAGCTTTAGTGAATCCTGGGTATTTGATTGTTCGTTCGAAAACTTTAATACTGTCTGTTTATCCAGAATTTGATACAATATGTGGAATTCATATAGTTTAGGCATGAAATACGAAATATGTGATATTTCGCATCTATGATGTCTAAAGCGAATGTGGATTCCAAATATTGTAGTTTTACACTTTCTTTTCCGTGACCGTAAGTGTAGTATGTCCGATATCGCCGGTTTCGTTGCTATACGTCAACGACAATTGGGGTATGCATACTTACTTACGTTGATGATATGAGATATTATGTGTTGCTGAGATATGATGTGCAGGATTGTCGCGATTGAATAGCCGGGGGGTTTTTGTGAGATGAGAGTTTTATATTTTCATTCATGCAAATTCAAATGTAATGTAATATTCTTTTATTTGGGGCACTTCCGGGTTGAGGTTGTGTCACCAGTGTTGTATATTATTTACTTTTCCGCATTAGGATGGACCCAAGGAGGGGAGCACAAGTGACCGGGTTCTGGGGTTCAGTAGGAGGCCATCTCGAGGAGTCGAGACCAGGTCTCCTAAACTCTAGAATTGGCAGGGTCACTTGCCGCTCTCATAGGGGTCCAGGGTGTGGGCTTGGCTATTCATCGCGACTGTGGAATCCGTATTTTCTATTCTGGCTAAATACTAAATACGGACGTCCTAGTATATCCCACATTATATCTATATTTCTGCTGCCTGTTTTCTGTGATATCTGAGACGAATGACTTATTATATATATATGATATATAGTAGACGTTGCTTATGTTTTACACCCGCGCTAGTCCCGTCCCGGTATGCCGTTAGTTAAGTAACCTAACGGTGCATAACGGAACATTGCGGCGAATGCGGATGGCATAAGCGTACGTGTTATTTTCGTTTCTTTTCTGTGACTGGCTTAAGGACTTAAATGATGGGATTACATTAATATGATTAATGTAAAGAAAATAAACCTAAAAAGATGTTGTAGAATCGGATTTGAAAACCACTCGGCTATTTATGAAAAAGCTATATTTCAAAACTGCGGAGCTTAAGCCACTCCTTTTGAAAACCATTTGATTCTACAACGATATCAAGTTCAAAGCGTTAAAGATTTTCTTAAAAATCATTCGCAACCCTCCGTCATTTTAGGAAGTAGAGTACTTAGTATTCGTGCTACGTTTGTTGACTTTAGTTAAGGCGTAGTGTACGGTAGCTAAGTGATGTCTTCCTACACTGCATATGATGCAGATTGATTAGGACATTCATGCGACTTTGTTGACCATAGTTAAGGGTCATATGGGTGGGTCTAATTGATCAAGAAATGACGGGTAGAACTTGACTGGTACTTATGATTTGTTGACCATAGTTAAGGTCATAAGTACTAGGGGTAAAAATTACATCCGGAATTTCAAGTGTTGAAATTTGCAATGAGATTGCATACCTTCCATGTGATGGTTGGATCCCGATCCCACTGTGGGCAATAGTTGCTCCTAGGAGAGTTTTACAGTTTACAATTAGCTAACTCATTAGGTGTCTAGAAAGGTGTTAACGGGGCTCCGCCTCTGGGAAAACGAGGTTTACTCTAATTAGGTCCGTGCGAAAGCACGGGGAACCTCCCTCAAAGTACCGACATTGGCCTGGCTGAACGGTTAGCGAAGTTGTAGACTGTAATTAATCCTGGCTAGTTTTTCTTTTTAAGGTTTGAAAGAAAAACTCGATAAAAGCAGTGGGAAACATCGATTAGACAAGATAATAAACCAATCTAATCTATGCAAGAGCTTTCGCTGAGTGTATTCTTTTCTCTCTCTTAATGGCAGATACCCATGACTGGACTCAAGCTTTTACTAGATAAAAACAAACTGAATGGGACCAACTATAAAGACTGGCTGAGGAATCTGAAAATCGCCTTGACTTATGATAAAGTATCATATGTCCTCACGGCTTCAGCCCCGCCCGTCCCAGGTCCAAAATCCTCAGTTGCGGACATTGAAGTCCGCAAGACATGGGACGCTGACTGTGCCACGGCCACATGCCTCGCGCTTGCATCGATGGATAACACACATCAAAAGCAGCACGAGGACATGGACATTCACGGTATATTGCTCCATACAAAGGAGTTGTATGGGGAGCAATCCCGCGTATTACGATACGAGGCATCAAAGAAATTGTTTCAGATGCGAATGGTCCCTAGCACACCAGTAGGAGACCATGTTCTGAAGATGATAGCTCTTATAGAAGAGCTTGAGGACCTTGGATGGACGATGGACAATGAACAATATATAGATATTATTTTGCAGTCCCTCCCCTCCACCTTTGCTCAGTTCATAGTGAACTTCAACATGCATGGCATGGAGAAGGACCTCCCTGAACTCCTTAATATGTTAAGGAGTGCAGAGAGCACTATGAAGTTAGCAAAAACTCCCGTTATGACTATTGGACAGTCTTCCTCTTCTCGCCCGAAAGCCAAGGCCAAGGGAAAGAAAAAGAAGAAACCCACTAATCCTAAGGGCGGAGTTAAAAAGGTGAAGGGAAAGGGAAAGTCCAAAGCTGGAGACCCGGGGAAAGGCGAGTGTTTTCATTGCCACAAGACAGGACATTGGAAGCGCAATTGCACGGAGTACCTAAGTCTCAAGAAGAAGCATGGTGATGCTTCTGCTTCAGGTGCGTTTGTGACTGAAAACTGTTTTTCTATAAACTCTGCTCCTGGGTATTGGATACTGGTTCAGGTTCTCACATTTGCAATTCTATGCAGGGGCTGAGAAATAGCAAGGTTTTGAAGACAGGTGACCATACTCTCCGCGTTGGAAATGGTTCCAATGTACATACAGTCGCAGTGGGAGAGTATCACTTGGGGTTGCCATCTGGATGTATTTTGATTTTGAATCCATGTTATTTTGTACCAAGTATGCTATGTAATATAATATCCGTTTCTTTGTTGGACAATGAAGGATATAATTTTGTATTGCAAAACAATGTTATGAACATACACCTGAATCAAATGTTGGTTGGGTATGGTACGCTTAATAACGGAATATATGTCCTAAATCAACACACAGTTTTCAGTATACAACACACTAATAAAAGAAAACTTTCAGAATTAAATGAAGCTTTTCTTTGGCATTGTAGACTTGGTCATATTAACGAAACAAGACTGAACAGGTTACACAAAGATGGATATTTGAACTCTTTTGAATATAAATCTTATGCGACTTGCCAGTCTTGTATCAAGGGTAAAATGACCAAAACTCCGTTTACCGGACACGGAGAAAGAGCTACTCAGCTCCTTGGCCTCATACATAGTGATGTATGTGGGCCAATGTCTACACAGGCTAGAGGCGGTTTTTCATACTTCATTACATTCACCGACGATTTCTCAAGATTCGGTCATGTATTTTTATTAAAGCACAAGTCCGACGCTTTCGAGAAATTCATTGAATATAAACAAGAAGTAGAAAAACAAACCGGCTTGAGTATTAAGATGCTTCGATCAGATCGAGGTGGAGAGTATCTCAGTACAGAATTTGCAAACTTCCTAAAAGAGAATGGGATTCTCTCTCAGCTCACTCCTCCTTACACACCACAACACAATGGTGTGTCAGAACGACGGAATAGGACCCTATTAGATATGGTCCGGTCCATGATGAGTGACGCTGAGTTACCAGTCTCGTTTTGGGGGCATGCATTGGAGACTGCAGCGTTTATGCTAAACAGGGTTCCAACCAAAGCCGTGTCTACCACGCCATATGAGATATGGAATGGGAAGAGACCATCTCTTAAGAGAATTAAGATTTGGGGTTGCCCGGCATATGTTAAAAAGCAGAATCCGGACAAACTCGAGACACAGTCAGTCATGTGTAACTTTGTGGGATATCCAAAGAATTCTTATGGATATCTGTTCTACCACAAAGAGGAACAAAAAATGTTTGTTTCTCAGAATGCCACATTCTTGGAAAAAGAGTTTTTCACAGATAAAGATGATGGCAAGGTAGTAGATCTAGAAGAGGTTCTGGAGACACAAACTACAAATGACGATTTGGTTGAACCGGCTGTTGCAACAGAAACTGAAGAGCCTCGGCCACTCCGTAGGTCTGGTAGGACTTCTCGCCCACCAGAGAGGTACTACGGTTTCCTCATTGATGGTGACGGAGAAGATTGCATCATGGATGATGATGATCCTACCAGTTTTCAGCAAGCTATCACGAGTGGTGACTCTGTGAAGTGGCTGGATGCCATGAGATCCGAAATGGAGTCTATGTACACCAACAAAGTATGGACTTTGGACGTTGTACCCCGTGGGGTAAAACTTGTAGGGTGCAAATGGATCTTTAAAAGAAAGATTGGTGTGGATGGGCAGGTAGAGACCTATAAGGCAAGACTTGTGGCGAAAGGATTTCGTCAAAGACCAGGTTTGGACTATGACGAAACTTTTTCGCCCGTAGCCATGCTTAAATCCATTCGGATCCTACTTGCTATTGCTGCTCACTACGACTATGAAATCTGGCAGATGGACATTAAAACCGCGTTTCTAAATGGAAATTTAGAAGAATGCGTTTATATGGATCAGCCAGAGGGCTTCATTGACAGTGGGAGCAGCGGGAAAGCATGTAAATTGCTTAAATCCATATATGGGTTAAAGCAGGCATCACGGAGTTGGAACATCTGTTTCGATGATGTCATCAAAGAGTTTGATTTCATCAAAAATCCAGATGAACCTTGTGTTTATAAGAAGGCTGTAGGAAGAGCTGTCACATTCCTCGTATTATACGTGGATGACATTCTTCTGATAGGAAATGATATTCCTATGCTGCAGTCGGTCAAATCATTCTTATCACTAAGGTTCTCCATGAAGGACCTGGGTGATGCCACATACATCCTGGGCATAAGGATCTATAGGGATAGATCCAAAAAGTTATTGGGATTGTCCCAAACCAGGTACATCAACACCATCCTAAAAAGGTTTAGTATAGAAGACTCCAAGCGGGGTGCCTTACCCGCTTGCCATGGAGTCACTCTCACCAAGGATTCTTGTCCAAAGACCGATGAAGAGAGAGCTCGCATGAGCATTATACCTTATGCTTCGGCAGTAGGATCTATAATGTATGCGATGTTATGTACACGCCCAGATGTAGCTTATGCACTTAGTGTTGTAAGCAGGTATCAATCCAACCCAGGGGAGAACCACTGGACAGCTGTGAAGAACATTCTTAAGTACTTACGAAGGACTAAAGAATTGTTCTTGGTGTATGGTAATACAGATCTCCAAATGGAGGCCTTTACCGATTTGAGCTTCCAGAGCGATAAGGATGACAGCAAATCTATCTCAGGGTTTGTATTTACCCTCAATGGAGGGGCGGTAAGTTGGAAGAGATCCAAACAAGATACCGTTGCAGACTCTACGATGGAAGCTGAGTACATTGCTGCAAATGATGCCGCCAAGGAAGCCGTCTGGATGAAGAAGTTCGTCTCGGAGCTAGGAGTAGTTCCAACCATTATTGATCCAATACCTTTGTATTGTGACAATAATGGGGCGATGGCGTTAGCCAAGGAGCCCAGATCCCATCAGCGGTCCAGACATATCCTGAGGCGCTTTCATTTGATCCGGGAGATTGTAGATCGCCGCGAGATCGAGATTAAGAGAGTAGACACAAAGAATAACGCCGCGGATCCACTCACCAAGGCCCTCCCACAGCCACAGCATGAGCGACTTTTTGAGATGTTGGGTATGAGATACGCCAATAACTGGCCTTAGTGTAAGTGGGAGATTGTTGGATATATGTATGCCCTAGAGGCCATTATGTGATAGTGGATGTATCTATACATGTATATATATTCAGTTTGCATTCTTGCTCGACATGATAGTATGCTATCTGGTTCTTCTTTATCTGACATGTTGATTTGATCATGCTTTTATTCATTCATACATGCTGATAAAGCCCTGAGGATATCGGCTTGACTACTCTGATTATGATAGAGATCATACTAGTGGGACATTTGTAGTCTATAAGCATATCCTGAAATGTCCCTAGTCGGAGGTGTATCGAGATGGGGCATCGATATACCAGAGTAGACTAGCGTATATGATACTAGACCCATGTGATGGACGATGGATGTTCCCACATTCATCGATGTTTGACATCAAGATCATATACGGGTGCTCAGTGCTGACTGGGTACACTGGACGGACTCACCGAGAACTCCTATATGGAATTATATCTATCGTCGGATAGCAGTTCTGAGGTGACACTGGTACAGGTTAGTCTGTAGACCCGAGATCGTCATGGAGTCTTGTGTGTTCTCCCACTGTACTTTGATTGCCACCCTACCACGGCTCTACTGAGTCGTGCAAACAGGTGGCCGTTGGGTACAGTCCCGAGACACACGAAGGCAATGAGCGATAGGAGGGGTTTCGTCTCTCCCGATGTTGGGAGTTGATGCTGTACTGTGCCCGACTGGTTATATCAGTAAGTCCCTGGCCAGGGCTGCTGAGATTTGCTGATAAGTGTTATCAGTAGTTTCTCGATCTGTTATAGACCATTCACCGGCACGACTTATTGAGTTATTAGGGTCGACGTGACCATCCCTAGGCTCAATATGCAGCATATCTGACGAAGAGACCGGACTGTACGGTAGTGTTGCCGGATGGCTCGACGGGAGTTGTTGCAGGTTCGCTTGTTGTCTTCTGATCGCTCAATACCCGGGTGGCCGTTACGTTTAGCTGACCGCTTGCGGCTTGAGGGTACCTGATATGATCATCACCCTCTGCCGGCGTATTGACGAGTCTTAGAGTCCCATAAAGGAGTTACCCAGTCCAGGCGAAACGTTGTGGTGCGCGTATGCGATATGCGCATGCACCCGATTGAAATGTGCGTATATGATACCGAACATTGATCGGGCGGCCTGCTTTTGGTGGGGTCATATGTGATATGGCCGGATTGATGAATCAAGTGTTGATTTATCATTTAACCATTAGTTTTCTCACTTGAAACCTTTCTAGTATGTGATGGATGTATGTAAGCATGCATGTGTTTCTTTCTTTCATTCTAGTTTCATGCACATGTGGATGTGCATACATGCATACATACATACACCCATCCATCATGGTTGTTAGCATATGGAAATGGTGGCAATATAAGACTCACACCATGGATTAAATAATGGATTATTATTTAATTTTGGTTTTAAAATAAAATGAAAAGGAAAGGATAATCATTCTAGCTTCTACATTCTTCTTCTAACCTAACCAAGCTCAACTACCACTAACCTAGGGTTATCCTTCTCTTTATCATTTAAAACCCAAGTTAAATTAACTCTCCATCATTTAATCATGGTTGAATGCAAGAAGGAAATAAATGTATATTGTGATATATTTCATTTTCTTTTTTAACCAAGGGTTATTTTTCACCTCTTGTTAAAAAAAATAGCTACCATCTTCATCCTCCTTCATCTTTTTCCTCTCTAGTTTTTTCTAGTGAGTTAAACACAAATAAAGAAAGGTTTTTGAAGTGAGATCCTTAGCCACAACATCATTCTACTCAAGTTTAGCCAACTTGATTAGAGTGTTCTCTTTGCTTTTCCAAAGTTGCAAGCTTGGACGGGAAACTTCGGGTGGATCGTCGTGGACGAAAGAGGACTACAAGTGGACCTTCTTCCAACACCCTAGAGACTAAGGAGTCAAGCAAAAGGGGAGCTACAAAGGTTGTAGCCTTCAAATCCTAATTTTTATTAGCTTAAAGTTTCGAAACCCTAATTTTCTAGGATCGATTCCTTTGCGTGTTTGTTTGGCACCTTAAAAATACATACTTTGAGACATGTGATGCTTCAAAACTCTTCATAGGGTGCTAGACAAACCCTTCACCTTCAACTGGAAGTATAACTTTCTTCCCCTGGTCGTGAGTAGGAGGTAGGAACTGTAGAATAAAGTTAACATATGACTCGTTCTCCAACGTAGTCTCCAGGTCCATGAGCTTTTTAATATAGCTAGTCATCGTAAGGACGTTGTCCCCTTCAGATGACTCGACAGCCAATCTCGCTTGAAGCAATTCCTTCGAGGTCTCATATCTTGCGATACGAGATAGCTCTCCATATAAATCTTTGTTATGGAGGAAAATGGAAGCTAAGTCCATCTTCTCGTGCTGCCTCTGGTTTACACCATCTACTGAGGCCAACATGAGGCGCTTGGCATTCGCACTGTCCTTTTCCGATGTCTTACGGATATCAATATCTGTGACGGTTGAAATTGGACCTGAGACGGTGAGGGCTTGAGTAGTAAAGAGGTGTTCCAGCTTGTCATAGGTAATGGACATCTGGACAAACCTTTGCCAGTCATTATAGTCAGATTCAGTTATTTTATTATCTAGATGTAACCTAGTCTTGGTCACTGGGTCACTACAATTAATAGAGAGAGAAGAAAACACTTAGCATGATGCTCTTGCAAGTTTAGATTGGTTTTTAATTTATCTAAACAGGATGGCTCCCACTGTTCTTTGAATCCTTCCTCAAACCATAAAAGAAGAATTAGTCAGGATTAATCTCACCGTACAATTCTTGCTTAACCGTTCAGCCAGGCTAGTTTCGGTACTTCGAGGGAGGTTTTACGAAGCTTTCACGATGTTGCTTAATTAAATAACCTATTTTCCCTGGAGGCGTAGCCCCGTTAACACCTTTCTAGACACCTACATGGTTTGTAGCATTGATCGTTAAGTGAAAAAATCTCCCGAGGAGTAGCATATACTCACAGTAGGATCAGGATCCAAATATCATTGTGTGATAATGCTGAAGGAATCCTACCAATATTATCACGCTCTAAATGGTATGCAGCATTAGCAAGTTTCAATTTCCTTAGAACTCCCGATGTGGATTTTTGCTCTATGCTCTTATGACCTTGACTAAGACCAACAAATCATAAGTCACATGTCAAGTTCTACCCGTCATTGTCCAGGTTAATTTGAACCCACCCGTACATACCCTTGACTAAGGCCAACAAAGTAGTACGACTGTCCCAAACCAACGCATCTATCTATGCAACATATGAATACTCAGCAGCTACCAATCACTATGCCTTGACTAAGGCCAACAAATATAGCTTGAATACTATTGACTATTCATATGAAATGACGGAGGGCTACGAATGGTTTTTGCGAAACCGTGAACGTAGTGAACTTGATATAATCGAAGGAACTTGATAGCTTTTAAAATGAGTGGTTTAAACTCCGCATTTAAAAGTCTCCTGTTTTAAAATAACCGAGTGGTTTTAAAATTGTTCCAACGATTCAGTTTTGGTTTGTTTGCTTTGCATTAATTTAATGCAGTCCCACCAATTAACCTACCATTGCAGAAAACAACGAAAATACAACGTATGCTTATGCCATCCGCATTCGTCACAGGGCCCGTCATCACCCGTTAGGTTACTTAACTAACGACAGAGCGGGGGCTGGACTAGCACGGATGCAAAAAATAAGAAACATCTATTATATAATACATATATATATATATATATTAATAATATCCATTCGTCAGACGGAATGATAGGCATTCCAGATCACAGATGAATACATTGGATATACTAGGTATTCCGCGTTTCGTTTGAGCCTGTAATGAAAGACGGATTCTATGGTCGTGATGAATAGCCAAACCCCACCCCAGACCCCTACGAGTGCGGTAAACTACCCGCCAAATTCCCAAAGTGAAGAAACCTCCCTCAACAAAGTGAGTAGGCCACTCGGCACTTCAAGAATACAGTAGTTTGTGCACCCCATATTAGGTCTATCCTAGGAGCAGAAAACGGTAAAACAAATAATACAACGGTGGCTACAACCTCAATCCGGGTGTGCCCCGCAAAATAATATTACATCACTTTATAATTTTTTACATCGAATGAAAGAATGAAAACTCTCATCTCACATCCCCGGCTATTCATCCACAACGATCCAACAAGTTCATATACACAAACCCTCATTACAACATCACAGATGTATGCAACCCCGACCAATCGACGTATAGCAATTAGTCAACATTTCCAAACACATATATACAATACAAAGCTTGTAAAGTAACTATGACATTAGAATTCCACACGCAATTAGCAAACTTAACCAATTTTCCAAGACATGAAAATCCAGTGAGCTAAAGCTCCAAAATCGATCATTTTGAACTCGAAACCCGCCCGAATCTTTGCGGAGGCGAAGACACAAGAATAACTATCGAACGGGGGGGCTCAGGGGGGTCCCCCCAGGGGCCACCACGAGGTAGCCCCCAAGGGGAGGCAGACCCAAGAGCACCAAACTGTGGTGCTCTCGGGTCACCAGCCCCCAAGACCACCTTGGGTTGGCCTTAGGGGGTGGTCCCGGCCCTTGGTCCCCCCCGGGGTGTTCCCAGGGTGTGCATGCTTCATCCCGCGGCTTCTCGATTCAAACCGTGAGCCCGCGGGGTGTGCAAACAACTCAAAACTTCATTTTCGAAAACTGTTTTTGTCGGCAGTTTTTGCGCGACAAAAACGGGGGAATTCTAACATCGCTACAAGCTATCTAAGGTTTATGAGAGGCTATGATACCACTGTAAGTCTATGTCGCGCACCCCAGGTGTTCGCGGGGAGGCGGAATTTGCAAAAAATGATTTTTACGGGCTTTGCAACACCGACTAGAACCAAGGATCGTCTATAAACCCTAGCTAGCAAACAACATGAGATTTAATTACTCGGAAAGAATTTTATACCTCATGATACAAGTCCTTCGGGTCTTCTCCGCTGTCCTCCTCATCATCATAGGCTCCAAGGATCGATCCGGATCGTAGCTTCCTCGTCGACTTCCACGAGTCAAAGATGATCCACCCGAGAGTTTATAGTCCGAGCTCCAACCTCAAATCCGAGGTAACTAGGGCAACTAGCTTGCTAAACTAGATGGCCTCAGCAATGTAGAGAATGAAGATGGATTTATTTGTCTCTTGGAACCCTAGTTTACTCAACTCATGAGACCTTAAGGGTTGAAAGTTGAGAGGAAGAAGAAGAGAGCTAACTTGAGAAAAGAGAAATGGTTTTTGATAATGATAATTCTAAAATGAGATGGCTCACTTGACATGACTACAAGCATGGCAAGAAAATATCTCACCCAAAAATATCTAGTGCCACAAAAATATCTCACAAGAAATATCTAAGTCAAACCAATTCAAGTGGTCAAACCAAATCAAGTGATCAAACCAAGTCAAGTGGTCAAACCAAATCAAGTGATCAAACCAAGTCAAGTCGTCAAAACAAGTAGCCATGCCACAATTATGATTTACAAAATTAACAAATACTTTCATCCATCTCATAATTGTTTTAATCAAGTCAATGGTCAAAACCCTAATGATGTGTCTCCTTCTATACCCCTCTTATCCGTATATACATACCCGCATCCGTGTTCTGAGAAACATGAATACAAAGAGACGAAACTGATCCATCAATATAATACTAGGATCTGGCTTAAACCAAAGCCCACTAGTATTATCCGCCCGAACATCATACGTGCACAAGTGCACGTACATAATCGAACCCCTGCCGTAAAATCATATGGCCTTTACATCTTTCGCCCGATGGAGGGAAACTCTCTGTATAGGACTCTAAACACTCAACAGTACACCGACAGCGGGTTTAACCACAAGCCGCAAGCGGTACTAGCTGCATGTAACGGCTACCCAGGTATCTATCGATAAAAATGCCGATGAGGAAACCCATCCGAACTCCTACTAAGCCTGGATGTGAAAATCTCCGTATAGTCCGGTCTGTTCGTCTAAGAGTATCGCATATCGGGCCTAGGGACGGTAATGTCAGACCCTTAATAGCGCAATAAGTCATGCTGGAGTGTAGCCCAAAACACTATGAGAAAGTACTAGAATACCTGCAAGTAAATCTCGCTTGCCCTGGCCAGGGACTTTGTGTAATGGCTCTCCGAACACAGCACGATATCAACCCCCAATAACGGGAGAGACGAATCAAATCTAACCGCCACTACCTCCATGTGCTTCGGGACTGCACCCAACTACTACCTGTTTGCATGACTCCTTTGAGCCGTAGTAGGGTAGTAATCAAAGTACAGTAGGAACACACTCGAGGCGAAGTAGCAGTATCAAGTCGACAGAATAAGCTATACTCATGTCACCTGGGAACTGCTACCCGAAGATAGGTATAATACCAACCAACAGTTCCCGACGAGTCATGTCCAGTGTACTCGTAAACTAACGAGCACCTGCATACTATCTCTAGTACGACGTACTGATGGCTGTGGGACGGACCATCTCCCCTGCTCGGATGAGAAGCGTATACACTAGTCTACTTCGGAATATCGATGCCCCATCTCAATAATCCTACGACTAAGGATCTGTATAAGGATTTGCTTATAGATTACCCAGCTCCACTAGTGTGACTGCCATAACAACGCTGGTAATCAAGCAAAGATCATAAGGGATCTACAAATATGTAGAAGCGATATGCTAAAAGAAACACATGCATATATTGAAGTAGAAAGAAACCAAGTAACATACTATCTTTTTGAGCAAGACTGTCAATACAACTGTGAATATCTCAAGCTTCCATTAAGTAATATACAAACCAGTATGATACAATGTTGGCCTTTAGGGCATACATCACTAACAAGACCGGCCACCGCCCCTCGTCGGGGTCTCGATAAGTATACACTAGTCTATTCTTGAGTATTGATACCCAGTCTCAATACTCCCACGACTAGAGACATTTAAGGATGTACTTATAGACCACCCAACTCCCACGTATATGATCGCCATCATAATACTGGTAGTCAAGCAAGAATCCTATGGGCTCTATCAATATGCAATAGTGATCTGTAATACCACATAAAATATGTACATGATGATAAAGGCAAACCAGATAGCATACTATCATCTCGAGTAAAACTGTTCTATCCGTATAGGTCCTCCCTCAATCATCATATTCACCTGCCTGTGATTACGATAATTTCCTTTATCTCGTATGTATATGGGTTGTGCGTGTCATGGCAATTATTGACAGAGTGTGTATAGCATACAATTAGTGTTCGTGTAACATGAACCGTCAATAATGGTGTTGTGTCCCATCAATACTATGTCCATATGCAATAGGAAAATGAAGTATGCAATAAGGGTACACATGCACAATCAATGTCCATATACTTAATATCAAGAATCATATCATTAAATCTAGCCCAGACGAATAACGCCATGCGGGCGATTCCCCTGTAAATGTTAAATCTACAAACTGATGATCTTAGGCTAAGTAAACCCAACCACTCGCTTTCCCTTCTTCGCAGCGTCCGAAGTCCTCGCTTGCATCACTAAGATCATAAAAAAATTAATATAACAAGTTCATATTAGCAATCGACCAATAATACGTACAAACTACGTTTAACCGATGCACCAACTCCAAACATACACTCAAGTGTTCGTCTACTGGCTAACGTGTGTAGCCACACTACGAAACCAACCCAAGAGCAAAACCACACAAAGACACGAACCGCGTCGGATAACGTAAATCGCGTAGTCGAAACACTAGAAAATAAGCAAAGTGATCCCAGATTTTGCTACCCAAACAATTTGCGAAAGTTGCAAGTACCACGAGAACACATACAACCCCAGAGACACCCAGACCAAAACCCAAACCCAAACACCCCAGTCTGGCCGCAAATTATGGCCAGAAGCAATTTATTTGCGGCCCAGTTTTTGTGGAATGGCCTCAGATTTTTATGGTGGGTTCTAGCTCACTGCACATCGTCACTGTGATGGGAACTTTTCAAACAAATACCTGGTTTGATAGCAGATCATCCGAGACACCAAAACTAAACTAAAAATACGATATTTGCACGAAACTAAACTTTACACGTTCTAAACTAAAAATTACAAGCTACATAACATTAAAAGGACCTACTTAATAGATAGAGATCATTACCTACTCCCATAAGCTCAAAGATCCTAGCTTTCCAAGCTCCAATGGATCCTAGAGGCACAACAAGTCATGAAAAGGGATTTGGGTGTGATTTTGTGAAATTTTATATAGGATTAGTGAAAGAAATGTTAAGTGTTCAGTTGAGAGTTGAGGAGTATGAGAAATAATGAGAAAAGAGATAGAGTGAGAGAGAATGAGAGAGGGTGAGATGAAAAGAGAGAGAGGTGAGTGTAGGGTAAACTAAACCTTTATTCTTACTCTCCCCTCACCTCCATTAATGCAACCATTAATGCCCACTATTAGTCACCATGACACCTCCTCTCCAAAACAAAACATAAGAAAATATCTCTCCACAAATATCAAGGGTTTAGGGTTAAAGCAAAGCAAGGATAGGATTAAGATTAGATTAAGTTGTCATGGTCACTAAACTGGATTAACACAAACACACCCTCACATTAACATGCATATGTGTGTGCAAGCCATAACAAATAATAATAAATTATTAATTAAATGTTATAAAATGCGAGGAAACCGAATTGGTAAACTTTTTACAGAAAACCCACATTATCGCTTAATTAACACTAAACGAAATCCTAAGGTGTTACAATCTCCCCCCTTAAAGAAAATTCGTCCCCGAATTAAAATTCGTCCCCGAATTAAAATTCCTACTATGCATACCTTCAAAGAGATGAGTGCAAAACTCCCACATCTCGCTCGCAGCCTCCTAAGTGATCTCCTCACTAGACGGCTATGCCAAAGAAAACCTCCACAAATGGCAAGACCCTTGATCGAAGTTTCTCCACCTGCCGATCCACTAACACCATCAGCTGCCGGTGAACGAAAAGATCGCGTCAAAGCTAAATGGTCTAATGCTGAATCATGTGAGAAAGGTCATGAAGGTATTTGCAAAGTATCAACACAAAGAATACGGGATGAATACTCAAAATCTGGGCGGAATTGCTAAATCATAGGCAACGGTACTAATTCGCTAAAGGATTTCAAAAGGACCTACAATCTGGGACTAAGCTTCCCAAAACTCAACACGCCCTTTCATCGGAAAAATCCATAGGAATACATGATCTCCCACTGCGAACTCAAGTTTGCGACCACCACGGTCGGAATAAGACTTCTTTCTACACTTGGCTGCTCTCATCCTGACCTGAATCAACTGGATCTTCTCCGAAATCTCTGGACTAGCCGGGGTCCAAAATCCTACTCTTACGGAGTCAGTAAAACAGACTGGCGATCGACACAACCTACACACAAGGCCTAAAAGTTGTCATCTGAAACGTCTCCTGATAACCATCATCGTAGGAGAACCCCATCAATAGAAAGTGACGATCCCAACTGCCAACAAACAATTAGTACGTATGCACAAGGATATCCTCCAGAGTCTGTATAGTCCGCTCTGTCTGACCATCGGCCTACAGATGGAAAAGCGGAGCTAAAGTTCAACCAGTACCCAAGGCTTCCTGAAGTTTCTGCCAAAGACGGCTAGCGAACTGGGTGCCTCTACTGGATACAACGCATGAAGGAACTCCGTGCAAATGCACCAACTTACCAAAGAACAACGAGCAAACTGAACATAACCGGACAACAATCACCCGAATAGAGTCATACCCTGTCAAGACCTGCGTAGACGTCACAACGAAATTCATGGAGATCTGCTCCCATTCCCACTCTGGAACGGTAAAAAGGTTGCATCTCTCCAGCCGGTCTCAATGCTCAACCTTAGCTCGCCAAGAAGCCAAGCACCTCAAAACGAAATCCGAAACTTCATTCTTCAACCCTGCCCACCCGTAACTAACTCACAAGTCACGTTACATCTTGGTGACACTTAGGGTAAACACAGAAAGCTGACTGATGTGCCTGCTCTAGGACCTCGCGTCTCTACCCATCAATATCAAGTACATACAAACGCTTCCCTAAACATAGCACACCCTGGTCATAAATCAAGAACTCCGAATCTCTACCCCGCCGAACATGCTCAAGAATCTCAGACAACGAGCATCGTCGGGCTGTGCCTCACGAAACGATTAAGTAAAAGTGGACGGGCGCGGACATAAGCAAGCCGTCCCCTCAGTAGAGGCGAACTTAAGATGTACTCAACGATTGCACAAGAACTGTAAATCTGCATAAGACTGTCTATGAACTGCGCACAACTGGAACAAGCTATCCCCTGGCCTACGACTCAAAGCATCAGCTACCACAATCGTCTTGCCACGGGTAATAAAGGATCTCACAAACACAATCCTTCACAAGCTCCATCCAACGGCTCTGACTCAACAATCAAAACCCGCTACAGGAAGAAGTACACAAAGCTCGGTTCGTGAAAATCTGACACGACTCTCCGAACAAGTAGTGTCCCCAAATCTTCAGCGCAAGACCACCGCGGCCATCTCCAGATCATGAGTCGGATAATCCCACCCGTACTTCCTCCAACTGTCGGGAAGCAAAAGCGATAACTCTATCATGCTACATCAGTACACAATCGAGCCCCACTCGCGAAACATCACAGTAAACAACAAAGTCGCCCGACCCAGAAAGCAAAGATAGAACTGGAGTAGTCGTCAACCGCGTCTTCAACCTCGAAAAACTCAGCACGGATGCCTCAGTCTAAAGAAAAGGAACCCCCTTCCTTGTCAGTACAATCTACGGTGCAGCGATACACAAGAAATCCTACACGAAACGGCTGTAAAAACCGGCTAAGCCCAAAAAATCTGTGGAGCTCTATCCCTGATACAAGCCTAGGCCAAAGTTGTACGGCCTCGATCTTTCTCGGGTCCATACGAATACCGTCTCCCGTAACCCCCTGACCTAGGAAGTCAACACTATCAAGCCTGAAGGAAACACATCGAGAATTTAGCAAGCAGCTGATACTCTCCCAACGTCTGCAAAGCAATCCTCAAGTGCTGCTCATGTTCCACACGACTCTTGGAAAAGACCATAATGTCATCAATAACACAACAATCCACTGGTCGAGGAACGACCTAAAGAATATGGTTCATCACATCACGAATGCTGCTAGGGCATTGATGAGTCCAACGACACCACCAAAAACACATAAAGCCCGTAGCGCGCACAAAAAGCATTCTTCGGAATGTCATCACTCCGAACCCGCAATTAATGATGATCCGATCCCAAACAACTTAGAAAATGTCTCGCACTCTGGAGCTGATAAAAGAAATCGTCAATGCGAGGTAAAGGATACCTATCCGCACCGTAACTCGGTTCAATTGATGATCAATCAATGCACAACCTCAAACTGTCGTCCTTCTTCTTGATGAACAGAGTAGGAGCTCCCCAAAGCGAAACTCTGGGACGTACAAGTCCCCTAATCTAGCAACTTTGCAGCTGATCCTTAAGCTCCCTAAGCTCCGCCGACTCATTTGGAACAATGTCGGAATACTCTCGCACGATAGGAACCTGGTCCAATAAACCCACTGTGGCTCCGGTATCACAAATGAAAGCCAAGAATTCTTGACATCTTCTCCTCAAAAGCCGACTAGCGAAAAAGGCTGAAATCAAGCTGTGAGGGGCAGCACCACAGTCCCCCTGCACAACAAGAACTGACTCGCCGGTAAAACAAAATCTAACTGTCTTCTCGCGGCAGTCCACAGACGCATAGCATGTACCTAACCAGTCCGTGCGTAGGAGAACGTCAAAGTCTAACATCTCTAGAAGGATCAAATCGACGGACGAAACTCTATCTCTTAACCAATTGGCACACGACCGAAACACATGTTGCGCAACTAAAGAATCGCTAACAGGAGTAAACACAACAAACGACTGACTTAGCAAACACAACTCTCAGTCCAACCACGGCACGAAGTGTGTAGAACTAATGAGTGCATAGATCCCGAATTAAACAAACATGCGCATCAAAAGAACATATGAAAAGGTTACCTGAAAACTCTGCATTGGACACCCGCGTGTCCCGATGAGTAGAAGCAAATGCTCGTGTCTGCCCTCTACCCGCAACTGGATTTCTTCCTCCTCTACCATCCTGTACTCTCGGAAAAAATCCTCTGCGGCCACGACCTCTCTGATCATAAGACCGACGCGGATCAACAACAAGCGCAACAGGCGACTCTCCCTGAGGTGAAGGTGGTAAGGTATCATGTGGTACAGCTGTCCCGCCCTCACGTGGCTCAGTACAAGCTCGAACATGATGACTCAAACTCCCGCAGCGATAACATCCAGAAGAAAACGACTGACTCCCCTGGGGATAAGAGCTAAATAGCTGTCCTCGTCCAAAGCCTCTGCTACTTCCGCGACGTAAACAAAATCTGTCACGGCGACTAAGCCTCTATCTCTGGGCTGATACACCTGTACGAGTCCTCCTCGGTCACGAAACTCCCAAAGTCTTGGGAATACGCGCCTCATCAACTAGGGCTGCATCCACTGCTGCTGTATACGTAACACAAAGCTGTGTGCAGATAGCAAGGAATAACTGGGTAACAGGGGTAGCAACCTCCTGTCGTTGCGCTCGACTGGCCTCAACCAACGACCTCATCATCTGGCGCAAGTCCTGCATATCTGCCTCAAGCCTAGCGATAGGATCTATCGAAGGCGGATCAATCTGCTCCTGTGCAACGAGCATGCCGTCCTGGTCAGTCTTCGTCCCAAACGAGTCAACTCTGACCTCGGCTCTCGCCGCCTCTCTCTGAGCCCTCATAGTCTTCGGCGGCATAAAGGCTATAAATGGAAATAGGATTCGATAAGAACACGGAAATTGAATCACAAGGATATGTATCATCATGGAAGGAATTTCAAGCAATTAGTACTTAGGTCACTTAGGACGAGTACCGTGTCGTAAATGCTGCGGACATACACACGCTGCATCACTCTGCTTAAGCTACCCACTCTATCATACCAAGGTCATCCTATACTCCGAAAGGTAAAACCTAGCGCTATGATACCAACTTTGTCACGACCCGAAATTTGGCACATGACGATCCTTAAACCACGTAACGTCTACATGCGTAACGCAATTTAAATAAGCCGAAAACCCGGCAATCTAAACCATCAAAAGTAGTAAGTGATAAGAACATTGTTAAAACTTTTGAAACCTTAAATAGAAATTCTTTAAAGTCCAACTTTATTTCCTTTAAAATTTTGGCAGCACCTACTTTGTAAAACAAGCCCCCAAAAAGGGTACAACAAAACATATAAGTAAAGCATCCCCAAACGGGAGCAAATCTACGCCCAAAGGCGGAAAACAACCACCACAACAGATATACGACGTCGTAGCGAAGAAAAA
Organism: Agapanthus africanus; assembly: GCA_030015575.1. NCBI lineage: Eukaryota > Viridiplantae > Streptophyta > Magnoliopsida > Asparagales > Amaryllidaceae > Agapanthus > Agapanthus africanus. The sequence goes on along the minus strand of CM057349.1, from coordinate 57,002,099 downwards.
GACGATATAAATAAAAACTGCATAAAAGACCTCTAAGTCACCAAATAATATACAATATCGTCCTCACAACTCGTCTCTAAGTCAATACATGAAATAGTAGATGGAGAGTACTGGATACAACTGTTAGATATGTATGCCCTAGAGGCCATTATTGTATAGTACTAGTTTGTATAATACATTTTGGAAGCTTGGGATATATATATACGGGTTTACGACAGTCTTGCTCAATATAGTAGTATGCTACTTGGTTTGTTTCTATCTTAATGTGTGTATATGTTTCTTTTAACATATCACTAATACATATTGATGGAGCCCTTAGGATCCTTGCTTGAATACCGGCATTGTGATGGCGATCATACTAGTGGGGGCTTGGTAGTCTATAAGCACATCCTTATACAGGTCCCTAGTCGTAGGATTATCGAAACAGGGTATCGATACTCCAGAGTAGACTGGTGCATACGCTTCTCGTCCCAGCAGGGGAGATGGTCTGCCCCACAGCCATCAGTATGACGTACTGGAGATAGTATGCAGGTGCTCGTTAGGTTACGAGTACACTGGACATGACTCGTCGGGAACTGTTGGTTGGTATTATACCTATCGTCAGTTAACAGTTCCCAGGTGACATGAGTACAGCTTAGTCTATTGACTTGACACTCTCACTTCGCCTCAAGTGTGTTCCCACTGTTCTTAGATTACTACTCTACCACGGCTCTATTGAGGCGTGCAAACAGGTAGTAGTTGGGTACAGTCCCGAAGCACTTGGAGGCAGTAAAAATCAGACATGATTCGTCTCTCCCGGTATTGGGAGTTGATATCGCGCTGTGTCTAGGAGAGCCATTACACAAAGTCCCTGGCCAGGGCAAGCCAGATTTACTAGTAGTGTTTCCAGTAGTTTCTCAGGGTGTTCTGGGCTACACTCCGACATGACTTGTACCGTTATTAGGGGTCTGATATTTACCGCACCCCTATGCCCGACATGCGATACTCTTAGACGAACAGACCGGACTGTACGGATATTGTCACATTTAGGCTCAGTAGGAGTTCAGATGGGTTCACCTCATTGGTCTTCTTATCGGCATCTACCTGGGGACTGTTACGTACAGCTAGTACCGCTTGCGGCCTGTGGTTAATATAGGGTTCCTAGGCACACTTGTGAAGGTTCATAAAGCATCAAACATGCCCGAATAAAATTTTACATGTGCCGAACAACCCAAAGACGGGATCTTTGCTAGAATATTAGGGTTTAGCATGCAAGATAACATCTTTAAACCTAAGTGTGAGGGATTACAACCTTTGTAGTCCGCTCCTTCGCTTCATAAGCTCTGAGTAGAAGTCCCTTTGCCGCGATCCACGATCTCCCGGACTCAAGAGAGGCTCCACGACTCGAACGATCCATGCTAGCTTGAAGTGTTTCGCTTCTCCGATGATTTACGTCGAAGTTGCTATAACCCAAGCTTTTTCACTCTAAAGAGATGAACACCCTAATCTAATGGGCTAGATTAGATGAGGATGATGGAGTAGTATTTATGATTTCTTTTTAATTCATTTTCTCACAAGAAATCATCACAAAAGAATTAACTAGTAAGCTTTCTCAAAGCTAAGAGAGAAGAAGATGATGAAATGAAAATGATAATCCTTTTGTGATGAATGGTAGTGAAGAGTATATAATTGATTATAGAACCATGGTCAAGGATGAGAGGCTAAAACTTGTAGAGAATAAACTAGAGTTAGGGTTTGGTTAGGTTAAGGATAAGTATCAACCATAATATCTTAACCAAGACAAAATAGAATCCTTCTAGAATGAACAAGAAGGAGCTAACCCTAATCAAACCCTAATCCCTTTTTATCATCCTTAAACATGTTTTATAATAAATCATATCATGTCACAATAATATATATCACATATATATTATATATTTGCAACAAAAGAAAATAATACAATTAACATATATCGCATATATATCAATGTATTAATCCGGTGAGAAAATGAAATAATAAAGCGAGCCAATATTAGATAATGTAACACAATATATCATATATATCATTATACATTAAATCATCGAATCAACACTTGATCCAACGATCCGGCTATATCGAATATAACCGACTAATATATCATGTACCGATTCATCGAATCAACACTTGATCCGATGTCCCGATTCATATCTGAATATCCCGAGAATATAATACGGTATCTCATATCGCATTATCCTTGGTCCTGCACATATCACATATGTGCCTCTACTTCGTTTTGCCTGAGCCAAGAAACCTCTGTGTAGGACTCTAAAGAATCGTCAATATGCCGGTAGCAGGTGATGATCATATCAAACACCCACAAGCTGCAAGCGGTCAGCTAAACGTAACAGCCACCCAGGTATTAAGCGATCAGAAGATCAACAAGCTAGCCTGTCCGTTCTCCTGTGAATCCAATCAGTAACACTCCCGTACAGTCCGGTCTGTTCGTCTGATATGTCGCATATCAAGTCTAGGGGTGGTATACGTCAGACCCCAGTAACCGATAAGTCGTATCGATGTGAGGCTCATAACAGGTCGAGAAACTACTGGTAACACTTACCGGTATATCTCTATATCAGCCCTAGCCAGGGACTTCCAGTTATAGCCAATCGAACACATCACAACATCAACTCCCTATACCGGGAGAGACGAATCCCCTCCTATCACTCATTGCCTCCATGTGATTCGGGACTGTACCCAAAAGCCACCATTTTGCACGCCCTCTTGGACGTGGTAAGGTGGAAATCAAAGCACAGTGGGAATCACACAAGACTCTATGACGATCTCGGGTCTACAGACTACCCTGTACCAGTGTCACCGGAGAACTGCCATCTGACGTGTGGTATATCACCATCTGGGAGTTCTCGGCGAGTCCGTCCAGTGTACCCAGTCTCCACTGAGCACCCGTACACCATCCTTGATGTCAAACTCCGATGGATATAGGATCATCCATCGGACATCATATGTGTCAAGATGCGTATACGCTAGTCTACTCTGGTGTATCAATGCCCTGTCTCGATATACCCTCGACTAGGAACAGTTATAGGATGTACTCATCGACTACTATGGCCCCACTAGTATGATCTCATCATAGTCCCAGTAGTCGAGTACAGATCCTAAGGGCTTTATCAACATGTGAGAGTAAGACAGTAAACCAATACAAGTCAACATGTTAAGATAAAGTGAAACCAAATAGCATACTATCATGACGAGCAAGAAAGTCCTCTCTGTATATATCCAAGCATCTATCATAATATACATCATATGTACAACAATGGCCTCTAGGGCATATACATAACTAACAATCTCCCACTTGTACTAAGGCCAGCTGCTGTAGTATCTCATACCTAGCATCCCGAATAATCTCTCAAACTGTATCTGGGGAATGGCCTTCGTGAGTGGATCCGCAGTGTTGTCCTTCGTATCTACTCTCCTGACCTCGATCTCCTGGCGATCAACTATCTCTCTGATCAGGTGATACCGCCTCAGAATATGTTTGGACTTCTGATGGGATCTGGGTTCCTTGGCCAAAGCCACAACTCCATTGTTATCGCAATACAGAGGTATTGGATGCTCAATGGATGGAACCACACCAAGTTCACTAATGAACTTCTTCATCCAGACAGCCTCTTTGGCAGCATCGTTGGCAGCGATGTATTCAGCCTCCATCGTCGAGTCTGCAACGGTATCCTGTTTGGAACTCTTCCAACATACCGTCCCTCCATTGAAGGTAAAGACAAATCCCGAGTGCGACTTAGAGTCGTCCTTATCACTTTGGAAGCTGGAATCGGTAAAGGACTCCAACCGGAGTTCTCCGTTACCATACACCAAGAACATATCTCTAGTCCTTCGCAAGTACTTGAGAATATTCTTCACAGCCGTCCAGTGACTCTCTCCAGGATCTGCTTGATACCGACTCACTACACATAGTGAGTATGCTACATCGGGTCTGGTACATAGCATCGCATACATGATAGAGCCTACTGCCGAAGCATAGGGTATCCCTTGCATGCGAGCTCTCTCCAAATCAGTCTTAGAAGACATCTCTTTGGAGAGAGTGAGTCCAGAGATCATGGGTTGGTTCCCACGCTTGGATTCTTCCATACTAAACCACTTTAGTATGGTGTCAATGTACCTGGATTGGGACAATCCCAGTATCCTTTTGGATCTATCTCTATAGATCCTAATCCCCAATATGCAGGAGGCATCACCTAGATCTTTCATTGAGAATCTTTGTGATAAGAAGAGCTTGACTGATTGCAGCATAGGAATATCATTTCCTATCAAGAGTATGTCATCTACGTACAATACGAGGAAGACAACCTTACTCTCTGCTACCTTTTTATAGATACAAGGTTCATCAATGTTTTTGATGAAGTCAAACTCTTTGACTACTACATCAAAACAGATGTTCCAACTCCGCGATGCTTGCTTTAACCCATAAATGGATTTAAGCAGTTTGCACACCTTTCCGCTGCTCCCACTATCTACGAAGCCCTCTGGCTGAGTCATGTACACGCACACTTCTAAATCACCATTTAGAAAGGCGGTCTTAACATCCATTTGCCAGATTTCGTAGTCATGGTATGCAGTAATGGCAAGTAAGATCCGGATGGACTTAAGCATAGCCACTGGAGAAAAGGTTTCGTCATAATCCACACCTGGTCGTTGACGAAATTCCTTTGCTACAAGTCTAGCTTTGAAAGTCTCAACTTTTCCATCTACACCAAATTTCTTTTTAAAAATCCACTTGCTCCTAATGGGCTTTACCCCTTCAGGAGCATTTTCCAAAGTCCATACTTTATTGGTGTACATGGATTCCATCTCAGATTTCATTGCATCCAGCCATTTCACAGAGTCACCACTCATGATGGCCTGCTCGAAACTAGTCGGGTCATCATCTTCCATGATGCAATCCTCGCTTTCACCATCTATGAGAAAACCGTAGTATCTCTCAGGTGGACGAGAAACCCTACTAGATCGGCGGAGAGGCTGGGGTTCGTCGGGTACTACCGAATCCTCTGGTTCCACTAAATCTTCAGTTACAGTTTGTGTTGCTGGAACTTCTTCCAGTTCTACCTCAGAGCCACTAATCTGTTTTGCAAGAAATTCCTTTTCTAAAAAGGTGGCATGTCGAGCAATAAACACCTTTTGTTGTTCACTGTGGTAGAAAAAATATCCATTAGAATGTTTAGAATATCCCACAAACTTACATAGAACTGACCGTGCCTCTAGTTTGTCTGGATTTTGCCTTTTGACATAGGCCAGGCAACCCCATATCTTAACTCGTTTAAGACATGGTCTCTTCCCACTCCATATCTCATATGGTGTGGTAGGTACAGATTTAGTTGGAACTTGATTCAATAGGTATGCTGCTGTCTCAAGCGCATACCCCCAGAAGGAAATAGGTAACTCAGCTGTACTCATCATAGAGCGCACCATATCTAATAGGGTGCGATTCCTCCGCTCCGATACACCGTTGTGATGTGGTGTATAAGAAGGAGTAAGCCGAGAGAGAATCCCATTCTCTTTTAGATAATCTAGGAACTCATTGCTTAAGTATTCTCCTCCTCGATCAGATCGAAGGATCTTAATACTTTTGCCCGTTTGTTTTTCTACTTCGTGCTTATATTCTCTGAATTTCTCAAAAGCTTCAGACTTGTGTTTCATCAGGAACACATGTCCGAATCTAGAGAGATCGTCAGTGAATGCAATGAAGTAGGAAGAACCGTTCCTGGCATGCGTAGACATGGGACCGCATACATCACTATGTACCAGTCCTAAGAGTTCAGTAACTCTTTCTCCGTTTCCGCAAAACGGAGCTTTGGTCATTTTTCCTTTGAGACATGAATGACAAGTTTCATAAGATGATAATTCGAACGGATTCAAATAACCATCCTTATGTAACTTATCCAGTCGTGTCGCATTGATATGACCAAGTCTACAATGCCACAAGTAGGATTCGTTCATTTCTGAACTTTTCCTCTTGTGTGTGTTTTGTATATTGAGGACTGTATTTTGATTTAGAATGAATATGCCATTATGTAACGAGCCTGATGCAATCAACTTTTGATCTAGGAATATGTTCATAACATTATCCTTTACTACAAAATTATATCCTTCTTTACTTAATAAAGAGACTAATATAATGCTGCATATCATGTTCGGTATATAATAGCACTCATTTAGAATCAGTGTATTACGACTTGGCAATACTAGGTGATATTCGCCAACTGCTTTGGCTGCAATACTTGCACGGTTCCCTACTTGAACAGAATGATCACCTTTTCCCAGTTCTCTACCTTTACGTAGCCCATGTAACAATTTACATATGTGGGATCCTGATCCGGTATCCAATACCCAGGACGTAGGGTGAACTGAAAAACAGTTCTCAATAACTAACACACCTGAAGAAGATGCATCAACATACATGTTCTTTTGGACGGCTGGAGAATCCAGATATTCTTCTATTCCTTGTTCAGTCTTATAACTCTTATAAGAAAGAACGGGTCCAACGTTCCCCTGCTCAGTATAATAAGCGGGTTCAGTCAATACATCCATATTATTATCTTAATTATGGCCTGACATGGTCGCTACCTGGAGAGAGAGAGAAGAAAACACTTTAGCGTATGCTCTTACAAGATTAGATTGGTTATTATCTTATCTAATCAGGATGTCTCCCACTGTTTTTATCAAATCTACCTTCAAACCCTAAAAGGTAAGATTAGCCGGGATTAATTACACCCTACAATTTCGTCAATCTTTCAGCCAGATCAGTGTCGGTACTTTGAGGGAGGTTCCCCATGCTTTCGCACGGACCTAATTAAAGTAAACCTCGTTTTCCCAGAGGCGTAACCTCGTTAACACTTTTCTAGACACCTACTTGATCGACTAATTGTCCTGTGTAAAACTCTCCCAGGAGTAACTTTTACTCGCAGTGGGTATCGGGATCCAACTATCTCATAGGAGGTATGCAATCTCATTGCAAATTTCAACACTTGAAATTCCCGATAATATTTTGCCCCTAGTGTGCCATGACCTTGACAGAGGTCAACAAACCATAGTGCACTAGTCAAGTTCAACCCGTCATTTCTTGATTGAATCAAACCCACTCGCACGACCCTTGACAGAGGTCAACAAGGTCGTACGACTACCCTAATCCAATCACATCACATGCTTTATAGGTAATTACTAGTTAGCTACCGCACACTACATCTTGACAGAGGTCAACAAACACAGCACGAATACTAAATAGTCTTTATCTGAAATGACGGAGGGCTACGACAGGTTTTCTGAAAACCTATTGCGTAATGAACTTGATATCGTTGTAGAATCAAGTGAAATTTTGAAATGGAGTGTTTTTTAGGCTTTCATTAGTTTTGCTAAAGAGGTCACTCCCGGTGAAGGGATCTCGGCTCTTTCCTCATCGAATAAGGTGAAGGACATATCATATATATCGCTGTGCAAAGCAAAACTCTAAAAGAAATCAAAAGACAAACCGAGTTTTGTAGCATCTGCCAGTTTCGCTAAAGAGGTCACTCCCGGTGAAGGGATCTCGGCTCTTTCCTCATCGAATAAGGTGCAGGGTATATCATATATACCGCTATGCAAAGCAAAACTGTAGCTACCCTTTTTATAAAGTTTTGATTCTACAACATCTTTTAGGTTTCTTTTCTTTTTATTAATCTCATTAATAAAAAATCCCATCAGCTTATGCTTTCTAAGTATCACAGATAAATACGACGTACACTTATGCCATCCGCATTCGCCTCGATGTCCCCTCGTGCACCGTTAGGTTAGGTAACTAACGACAGAGTAGAGCAGGGCTAGTGCGGGTGTAAAACATAAGCAACGTCTATATAATATATCATATATACTATATACTGTATCCATCACAACATATCAAATGATCACATCATAGATATCGCAGCAGAAACATAGATATAATGTGGGATATACTAGGACGTCCGTATTTAGTATTTAGCCAACAATAGAAAATAAGGATTCTACAGTCGCGATGAATAGCCAAGCCCATACCCTGGACCCCTACGAGAGCGGCAAGCGACCCTACCAATTCTGGAGTTTAGGAGACCGGGTCTCGACTCCTCGAGATGGCCTCCCACTGAACCCCAGAACCCGGTCACCAGTGCTCCCCTCCTTGGGTCCATCCTAATGCGGAAAAGTAAATAATATACAACACAGGTGGCATCAACCTCAACCCGGAAGTGCCCCAAATAAAAGAATATTACATTACATTTGAATTTACATGAATGAAAATATAAAACTCTCATCTCACATAAAACCCCCGGCTATTCAATCGCGACAATCCTGCACATCATATCTCAGCAACACATAATATCTCATATCATCAACGTAAGTAAGTATGCATACACCGATCGTCGTTGATGTATAGCAACGACAACCGGCAATACAACTACATACTACACTAACGGTCACAGAAAAGAAAGTGTAAAACTACAATATTTGGAATCCATAATTACTTTAGACATCGTAAATCCGAAATATCACATACTTCGCATTTCATGCCTAACTCTATGAATTCCATATATTGTATCACATTCCAGATAAATAGACAGTATTAAACTTTCCGATCAAATAATCAAATACCCAAAATTTCCCAAATTGCTCAACACTTGAGCGGAGTTCAAATAATCCGGAATGTGTCACAGTAGTAGCGGTCCAGCCGTAGAAGGGTCAAGCCAACGCCTCATATGTGGCATCCCATACTGCCCCAAACCCGAAGGTTCAAAAGGCAGTTCAAGACGGTCACATAATCGAGTTAAGGTTTGTTGTCTTCTAGAGGGTCCACCACAAAACTTGCACGCATTTGCGAAAGATTTAAACCCGAGAAAAGATTCAACACTTGAAAAATTTTCGTGCCGGGAAAAAGTGAGTTAATGATATCCGTTCGAACATTTTAACAGTTTCTAAATATCCGGAAATAATAACGAATTTAAATTTTTTCCGATCGAATCTATGATTACAAAATAAACCCCAGTATTCTCAACACTTGAGTCAAAATAAAAATACCAGAAACTATTTAAGCATTTAAAAAGAATTACTGTGAAAAAATAACAGTCATATCAAGCATTACTGCCGCGGAACCGCGACCCAAGCAGGGTACGGCCGCGATTCCGCGGCGGTCTGTACGGAACACGTCCTCGTATTTCACAGTTATTCTTATCTTTGTCTGCTGTATTTTTCAGGTATTTTTAAATCAGAAAAAATCGCATTTTTGAAAAATATCCAGAGAGGGGTTCATTTTCGCCGGTTCGGGTTCGATCGGAGTTTTAACTTCGTTAACACATCGCCTAATGCTCTAGCTAGGCTCTGATACCACTGTAGGGTTCCTAGGCACACTTATGAAGGTTCATAAAGCATCAAACATGCCCGAATAAAATTTTACATGTGCCGAACAACCTAAAGACGGGATCTTTGCTAGAATATTAGGGTTTAGCATGCAAGATAACATCTTTAAACCTAAGTGTGAGGGATTACAACCTTTGTAGTCCGCTCCTTCGCTTCACAAGCTCCGACTAGAAGTCCCTTTGCCGCGATCCACGATCTCCCGGACTCAAGAGAGGCTCCACGACTCGAACGATCCATGCTAGCTTGAAGTGTTCCGCTTCTCCGATGATCTACGTCGAAGTTGCTATAACCCAAGCTTTCTCACTCTAAAGAGATGAACACCCTAATCTAATGGGCTAGATTAGATGAGGATGATGGAGTAGTATTTATGCTTTCTTTTTAATTCATTTTCTCACAAGAAATCATCACAAAAGAATTAACTAGTAAGCTTTCTCAAAGCTAAGAGAGAAGAAGATGATGAAATGAAAATGATAATCCTTTTGTGATGAATAGTAGTGAAGAGTATATAATTGATTATAGAACCATGGTCAAGGATGAGAGGCTAAAGCTTGTAGAGAATAAACTAGAGTTAAGGTTTGGTTAGGTTAAGGATAAGTATCAACCATAATATCTTAACCAAGACAAAATAGAATCCTTCTAGAATGAACAAGAAGGAGCTAACCCTAATCAAACCCTAATCCCTTTTTATCATCCTTAAACATATTTTATAATAAATCATATCATGTCACAATAATATATATCACATATATATTATATATTTGCAACAAAAGAAAATAATACATTTAACATATATCGCATATATATCAATGTATTAATCCGGTGAGAAAATGAAATAATAAAGAGAGCCAATATTAGATAATGTAATACAATATATCATATATATCATTATACATTAAATCATCGAATCAACACTTGATCCAACGATCCGGCTATATCGAATATAACCGACTAATATATCATGTACCGATTCATCGAATCAACACTTGATCCGAAGTCCCGATTCATATCTCAATATCGCGAGAATATAATACGGTATCTCATATCGCATTATCCTCGGTCCTGCACATATCATATATGTGCCTCTACTCCATTTTGCCTGAGCCAAGAAACCTCTGTATAGGACTATAAAGAATCGTCAATACGCCGGTAGCAGGTGATGATCATATCAAACACCCACAAGCTGCAAGCGGTCAACTAAACGTAATAGCCATCCAGGTATTGAGTGATCAGAAGATCAACAAGCTAGCATGTCCGTTTTCCTGTGAATCCAATCAGTAACACTCCCGTACAGTCCGGTCTGTTCGTCCGATATGTCGCATATCAAGTCTAGGGGTGGTATACGTCAGACCCCAGTAACCGATAAGTCGTGTCGATGTGAGGCTCATAACAGGTCGAGAAACTACTAGTAACACTTACCAGTATATCTCTATATCAGCCCTGGCCAGGGACTTCCAGTTATAGCCAATCGAACACAGCACAACATCAACTCCCTATACCGGGAGAGACGAATCCCCTCCTATCGCTTATTGCCTCCATGTGATTCGGGACTGTACCCAAAAGCCACCGTTTAGCACGCCCTCTTGGACATGGTAAGGTGGAAATCAAAGCACAGTAGGAATCACACAAGACTCTATGACGATCTCGGGTCTACAGACTACCCTGTACCAGTGTCACCGGAGAACTGCCATCTGACGTGTGGTATATCACCATCTGGGAGTTCTCGGCGAGTCCGTCCAGTGTACCCAGTCTCCACTGAGCACCCGTACACCATCCTTGATGTCAAACACCGATGGATATGGGATCATCCATCGCCCATCATATGGGTCAAGATGTGTATACGCTAGTCTACTCTGGTGTATCGATGCCCTGTCTCGATATACCCTAGACTAGAAACAGTTATAAGATGTACTCATCGACTACTATGGCCCTACTAGTATGATCTCATCATAGTCCCAGTAGTCGAGTACAGATCCTAAGGGCTTTATCAACATGTGAGAGTAAGACAGTAAACCAATACAAGTCAACATGTTAAGATAAAGTGAAACCAAATAGCATACTATCATGACGAGCAAGAAAGTCCTCTCTGTATATATCCAAGCATCCATCATAATATACATCATATGTACAACAATGGCCTCTAGTGCATATACATAACTAACAGTTAAACCCACTGCCAGCAAAGTGTCGAGTCTTTAGAGTCCCACACAGAGGGTTGTTCACTTTTGGGCGAAACGAGTAGAGGTCGTATGGTTTTACGACAGGGTTTGTTCATATATGCGTACTTGTGCGTGTTCGGTGTTCGGGCAGTTGATATTAGTGGGCTTTGGTTTAAGCCAGATCCTAGTATTTGGTTTCGGGTTGGTTCGATCTCATTGTATTCGTGTTCCTCGGAACACGGATGCGGGTGTGTATACACAGTTGACAGTGGCAGAGGAACCTCATTAGGGTTTTGACCATTGACTTGAAAACCATAATGAGATGGAGGAAATTGATTTATGAGTTTTAATTAGAGATAATTGTATCATGGTTAATTGGTTTGACCATTTAACTAAGTTGACCCATGTTGACTTAGATATTTTTGTAAGCATGCTTAGCATTAATTGTGACATGATAATGGTCAAATCAACATCAACCATGACAATTTATCCTAATTAAAATTATCATTATTCTTTTTGTTCATATGAGAGCTATCTCTTCTCATTCTATCATGATACATTCTCTCTCTTGCAAGCTCTCTCATCTTTCTCTCTCAAACCTCTCTTGTTTCATGAGTTGAAAATCAAGAGCTTTGTGAGATCTAACCACTAAAACAACTCTCTACTCACTCTAGGGTTCTTAGTCTAGCAAGGAAAGCACTCTAGTTACATCATGGTTGAGGTAGGAGCTCAAGGTAGAGGCCTTCGGGTGGATTTTCTTCGATATAGAGAAGCCGGTGAGGAGGAGCCATCTAGATCATTCCAAGGAGATCACAACAAGGAGAAGAAGGAGTTCCAGTTTAAGGTATAACTTTCTATCATAGTAGATAGAACTCTATTCTTTTGCTAGTTAGGTTTATGGTAAAATTCTGGGTTTTAGTGTTATTCTAGCGTCAAGTTTATGTTCGTCGTAAAATTTTTGTTCCGCATTTGGCCACGGAAGTTGGCCGGGGAGCTAGTGTAACCCTTCATGGTATCAGAGCCTATCCATAAACCCTACTATCTTGTTTGCACAAGGTTAAAATCTCGATTGACAAATTTTTCCGAATCACGAATCTATGTTCATGAGCTTGCTGTCGATTTTCGATGTTGTACTAAAATTTTTCTGAGTATCTTAGAATTACATGCAGGCGAAAATATAGCTACAGAAAAAATTTGGGGGCCTAACTCCAAAATTCCACCATGGAAAGTGAGCAAAATGGCGCATTTGGCGGCGCTTCCGCGGCGCGTTTTGGGCTACAGTACCAAATTTTTTTTCTGGGACTCTATTTCATGCAAATATAATATTTGTGATATATAGTTTTGGCCTAGGTTTATTTGAGTGCTGGATTTGCTTTTGGGCCTATTTGGAAAAGTTTAGTCGATCGAAATTTTAAATGTTTATTTTACAGTACATTCACTTTTAATCTGCGACCGGAAATGTCACTCGATCGGTAAAACTCGTTTGATTGCTTTATATTCTTTTAGATAGGTTTTGCGAACGTGACATTCGCGTTGATGTTGTGTGGTTGTTCTGTAATGTTGGTTGGATAGTCGTGATGGATAGCAAGTGTTGCAATGTTTGTTGTACAGTTTAAATTCTTTTGTACATTTGTTATTGCGGGGCGAGCGTCCTACATGTGGGCTGCCGTCTTTGCTGGGTTGTATATTATTTTGGGGCACAACCGGGTTGAGGTCGATGTCACCGTTTGTACATATTATTTTCTTTTTCTGTACTAGGATTACCCCGCGGTGGAGTGGACGAATAGCCAGGTTCTAAGAAGGCAGCAAGCCCGCATCTCATGGCGTTGAGACGGAGGGGATTCTTTCTCATGGTGCTGAGACGGAGGGGGCTTCATTCTAGAATTGGCGGGCTATTCGCCGCACTCATAGGGGGTACTGGTTTTCATTGCACAGGCTATCCATATGACAGGGAACGTCGGGTTTTATTTGCGGCTCAAATGAAACCCGGGGCTCCAAGATTATCCACCATTCTGTATTGTTGGCTGAGATTTTGTGATGTTGATTATTATTATGCCTGGGACGAATGTTGTATATACTTATATATATATATATATATATACTAGTAGATGTTGTATATGTTTTGCATCCGTGCTAGTCCAGCCCCCGCTCTGTCGTTAGTTAAGTAACCTAACGGGTGATGACGGGGCCAAGTGGCGAATGCGGATGGCATATACGTACATCATATTTTCGTTCTTTTCTGGTGTGATAGGTTATATTGATGGGACCGCATTAATTTTGATTGATGAAAGAAAATTAACCTAAAAGATGTTGTTGGAACAATTTTCAAAAAGCTGTTATTGCAAGGACGTTCTCTTTTGTTTTGCACAGAGGTATTCGGTTATGAATACCCAGCACCTCATTCGACGAGGCAAGGGCCGATATCCCTTCATCGGGAGTGACCCCTTGGACAGAAGTTTGCGTCAAGGTAATAACTTCACTATAGTTGATTACTTTTTGCTTTACATCGCGGTATTCAGTTGGAATATCTTGCACCTCATTCTACGAGGAAAGAGCCAAGATCCCTTCACCGGGAGTGACCTCTTTAGCAAAAGTATTCGCCACTATATATTTGTAAAACCACTCAGGTTCCTTCAATGATATCAAGTTCATTACGTTAACGGGTTTTTTGCCAATAACCCAGCCATAACCCTCCGTCATTTCTTACAAGTAACACTTAGTATTCGTGCTGCGTTTGTTGACTTCGTCAAGGCGTAGTGTACGGTAGCTGAGTGGTGCTTGTTTGTAGCACTATATGGGATTGGTTAGGACAGTCATATAACCTTGTTGACTCCGTCAAGGGTTATGCGGGTGGGTTTAATGCAATCCAAATAATTGTTGGATAAAGTGCCCTCAGAGTCAATTATTGGATCACAGGCATATGATTGCAATGATTGAGGGGGGACCTATACCGATAGGACAGTCTTACTCAAGATGATAGTATGCTATCTGGTTTACCTTTATCATCGTGTACATGCTTTAGGTGACATTACAGGTCACTATTGCACGTTGATAGAGCCCATAGGATTCTTGCTTGACGGCCAGCAGTATGATGGCGATCATATACGTGGAAGCTGGGGTCTATAAGCACATCCTTAAAGTGGTCCCTAGTCGTGGGAGTTTCGAGACTGGGCATAGATACTCCATTAGTAGACTAGTGTATACAGTCGAGATCCCGACGAGGGGCGGTGGTAGGTCTCACAAGCCATTGGTGTCAGTTAGTTCACCTAAGATGTATACAGGTGCTCATTGGGTTATGAGTACACCGAAAAGGACTCGCCGGGAACATGCAAGTTGGTATAATACCTGACGTCAGATAGCAGTTCCCTGGTGACATGTGTACAGGATATTTCATCGACATGAGATCGTCATTTGTCTCGTGTGAGTTCCCACTGTGCATTGATTACTACCCTACCACGGCTCAAAGGAGTCGTGCAAATAGGTTTTAGTTGGGTACAGTCCCGAGCCACATAGAAGTAGTGAGCGGATCGGCAGGGGTTTCGTCTCTCCCGGTATTGGGGGTGAGATCGCGCTGTGTCTAGGAGAGCCATTACACGAAGTCCTTGGCCAAGGCAGGAGATTTACTGGTAGGTATTCCAGTAGTATCTCAGGGTATTCTGGGCTACACTCCGACACGACTTGTACCGCTTTTGGGGGTCTGACTTTTACCAACCCCCTAGGCCCGACATGCGATGCTCATAGACGAATGGAACGGACTGTACGGATATTGTACCTGACAGGCTCAGTAGGGTGTCAGGATGAGTTCGCTCATCGACCTCCCTTTTGGTCAATACCTGGTAGCCCGTTACGTACGGCTAGTACCACTGACGTGCTAATGGTTAAATCCACAGCCAAAGTATTGACGAGTCTTTATAGTCCCCCACAGACAGTTTCTCAAGTTTCGGGCGAAACGTTTTAGAGGCCGTATGGTATTATGGCAGGGTTCGATCATATACGTGCAGTAGTGCACAGATCATGATCGGACGGATCATGCTAGTGGGCTTTGGTTTAAGCCGGATCCTAGCATTAGATTTGTTGGATTACTTTAGTCTCATTGCATTCGCATTCAGTCGGAATGCGGATGCAGGTATGTATATACAGGTGAGGGGTATCCTTGTGATCCGTCACGAGTTTATTTTAGATGTTGCCGCATCTTTTTGTTGGACCAAACATTTGGATTAATGTTTGGATGGTGGAAATTATGAGTGGATTTCATCATTTTGTGCATTAAATGAGACATGTACTTCATAGGTGACTCATTGTCTCATTTCTTGTGCAAATGTCACATTATGTGATTGATTAGGGTGTTGAAATGATAAGAAGAGAGATAGAGAGGGTAGCAAAGAAAGTGGATAGCTCTTGTATTATTTCATCTCACACTCCTTTTTTATCACACAACACAACACAAAAGAAATGTGCCTCTTCTTCTTCTTCTTCATCTAGCTCACAACATCCACCATGGCGTCATCTTCAACCTCCATCCATACACTCTCATGTGTTGAGAATCAATGGATGCTTGAGATAAAGTGATCACACACATTCTCTACACCGCCTTGGACACGTCGGCTAGCAAACTTCGTATCCAAGTTGCTTTGGACGAACCGGGAGCCCGTAAAAGGATTCGAAGATTTGGTGTCCTTTCCGACGAGGAGACCGGAGATCGGAGATGCCGCGAGGAGCTTAGGAAGGTGGCCAAAGACCGAAGGATACAGATCGATCGGTATAGCCTTTCTAACCCTTCTCTAGTTTGCTAGTTATAGGTTAATGGTTCGATCCGGGATTAAAGTCTGCGATAGCGCCGGTTTCAAGTTTAGAAAAAGTTTTCGTTTCCGCATTTTGGCCTCAGATCGACGGCCGGGGCGCTACCGTAGACTTACATGGTATCAGAGCCACGCCATTAACCTTTACTAGATTGTTCTAACGTATTTAAAACATCGATCGAACGAAATTTCCGAAACCGCGATTCCATTTCATGAAGTTTCTGTCGAATTTTTTTTGTGGTCTTAAAATTATTTTGTGTATTTCAGAAAATCAAGCAGGCTTTTATAAGACATCTGAGAAAATTTGGTAGCATGATGCTACAGTAGCGCCGCGGAACCGCGGCCATACCCATGTTTTGGCCGCGGTTCCGCCGCCATTTTGTGGCTTCTTTGCACCAAATTTTCTACAGTGTTTTTTTTTCTTGGAATTAGGGTTTCTGGAATGTTTATTTTTGGCCCAGATTATTTTTAGTGCTGTAGTTGTACTTGGGGCCCACTTCGGGAAATTTTGTTGATCGAAAATTTAAATATGTTAGTTTACAGTACTTACATTATATCTGTGACCGTGAATGTCATTCGAGCGGTAAATCTTGTCTAATTGCTATAGCTCTTTTAGACGGATTTGCGAACGTGACATTCACGTTGATGTTCTGTGTTGTGCTGTGATGTTGCGGATTTGTCGTGGTGGTTAGCTTGGTGCAATGGTAGTACAGTTTGATTGTATTTGTACATTTGATATTGCGGGGCGAGCGTCCGACATGTGGATTGCCGTCACTTCCTGTTTGTATATTATTCTTTTGAGGCACGACCGGGCTGAAGTCGATGTACCCGTTGTATATATTTTTCTTTTCTGTACTAGGATTATCCCGTGGTGGGGTGCACGGATAGCCGGGTTCTAGAGGGCAACGGGCCCGCATCTCATGGCTTTGAGACGGAGGGGGCTTCACTCTAGAATTGGCGGGCTATTCGTCGCACTCGTAGGTGGTACAGGTTGACCTAAGGAGGGGTGCTCAAGTCTCGCTTCAGCTTTTGGCGGGTAACTTGCCGGACCCGTACGGGTCTAGGATTTCATTGCTCAGGCTATCTACACGACCAGGGGAACGTCGGGTTTCAGTAGCGGCTCTATGAAACCCGGGGCTTCCAGATTATCTGTATTGTTCTGTGATGCTTATTACATTTCTGTGATATTGCATTTATCATGCCTGGAGCGATTATTATATATTGCTATATATATACTAATAGATGTTGTATATGTTTTACACCCGCGCTAGTCTGGTCCCCGCTCTGTCGTTAGTTAAGTAACCTAACGGGTGATGACGGGACCCAGTGGCGAATGCGGATGGCATATACGTACATCATATTTTCGTTCTTTTGTGGTGTGATTAATTGATGGGACTGCATTGATTCGGATCAATGCAAGCTAAACAAACCTATTCTGATGTTGTTGGAATATTTTTCAAAAAGCTGTTATTGCAAAGTCGTTTTCTTTTGTTTTGAACAGTGGTATTCGGTTATGAATATCCGGCACCTCAGTCGACGAGGCAAGGGCCGAGATCCTTTCACCGGGAGTGACCCCTTGGACAGAAGTTTGCGTCAGGGTAATAATTTCACTATAGCCGATTGCCTTTTTGGTTTGCATCGTGGTATTCAGTTGGAATATCCTGCACCTCATTCTACGGGGAAAGAGCCGAGATCCCTTCACCGGGAGTGACCTCTTTAGCAAAGGTTTTCGCCACTATATTTTTATAAAAAGCTATCCGGTTCCTTCAACGATATCAAGTTCATTACGTTAAAGGTTTTTCGCCAAAAACCATTCGTAGCCTTCCGTCATTGCAGACGGGTAGCACTTAGTATTCATGCTATGTTTGTTGGCCAAAGTCAAGGCATAGTGTATGGTAGCTATTTGTTACTTTTCTGTTGCATAGATAGATGTGTTGGTTTGGGACAGTCGTACTGCTTTGTTGGCTAAAGTCAAAGGTAGGTACGGGTGGGTTCAAATTAACCTAGATAATGATGAGTAGAACTTGACATGTGACTTATGATTTGTTGGCCAAAGTCAAGGTCATAAGAGCATGGGGTAAAAATCACATCGGGAGTTTCTAAAGAAACTGAAACTTAACAGATATGCGCATACCTTCTGGAGTGTGATAACGTGAGTGGATTCCATCACGTTATCATGCGATGATAGTTGGATCCCGATTCGCACTGATGAGTTAGATTACTCCTCGGGTGATCCCGACTAATTCTTCTTTCAGGTTTGGAGCAGAATTTGACGATACAGTGGGAGGTTTCCTGATTAGATAAATTGATAACCATTCTGATCTAGGTTAGAGTGCACGCAGAGTGTTTTATTTCTCTCTCTCTCTCTTTGGCAGCGACCATGACCCGACCCTAGACTATAACTCAGTGACCAAGTTAACCGAACCTTCTTAAAACACTGGCTTTTGGATTGTCTGAGTTGCATACCTCATTGCCACTCCTACTTTTACCCTTTTCTCCATAACACCCCGTATTACTACAAACATCCACTTCCATTGGATAAAACCATCGTATGGTTATATACGAACTCGAAGGAACTTGTTCCAGATTCGAGGATGGTTTCCGGTTCTGGAGAAAATGAATAGGGCTATTCAGTTGTCTTTTCCTTTTACCTTCTCTCAGGTTGCGAGTGCTCCTTGGATAAGGACAGTACACCTATTACACTAATTGGATAGTCTTCTTCCAAACTATAGGCAGGTGCCGAATGGTAGGGAATGAAGAAAACCAATTAGCCTAACGATGGTGTACAGAAGGTAATATGTTAAGATAAATAAAGGGATTAGAAAGAGGGCAAAGTAAACTGCGACTGCTATTCATGACCAAACCAAGTATTTCATCGCCACTCCTACTTCACCTTTGTATTTCTCCGGAACACCCCGTATCACTACGAAGATCCACAGTTACTTGGATACTCCATCGTATGGTTATATACGAACTCGAAGGAACTTGTTCCAGTTCGGGGATGGATTCTGGTTCAGGAGAAATAGGAATAAGATTTTATTCAGTTGTCTTTTATCTTTACCTTCTCTCGGGTTACGAGTACTCCTAGGATTAGGAGAGTACACTCATTATGCTTATCGCATAGTCTTCTTCCACACTATTGGCCGGTGCCAAACGGTAGGGAGGGAAGAAAACCAATTAGCCTAAAGGGGTGTACAGAAGGTAATGACTAAAGACATATAAAGGGATTTGGAGAGATGGCAAAGAAATACACGGTTACAGTTGTGAATCTAATAATGGAAGAGGCATTACTAAGAATACCCGGATACCCCTTCGAAACATTTACATGTTTCGGTTTCACTGTGTATTGTTAAAAGGAAAACTGATTTCCCAATTAGTACTTGCTCCAGGGTATGTATTTACCAGGTTTGATTCTCACATATGTATGGTTTTACAGATGATGAGTGGGAGTAAGTTATTGGGAATTGGGTGATCATCCACATTATATCGGGATTCGTTGTAAGTGGTGATATTTGAGGAAATCGCCTAGGTTGTTCGCCGGACGGCAAATATTTGGTTTTGAATATCCGTTGTTATGCACCAATTTCAAATTGATATATCTGTACGTTTGTTTTTATAAAATAAGATATAACTTTTTGAAATTATGTCTATGACATTTACCTATATAAGTGGATGGTTCGGTAAGGAGCATTAAACAGCGGTTTAATTTTTCTTAACCATAAGTACAGTTTTCAACCTACGACACACAGGGAATGAGTTATTAGACTCAGGGGACTTATACAGAGTATTGTATTTTGTCCAGTGTCCATGAGGACAGAGGGGTTGGTACTCGTACTATATTCTGTATACTTCTGACTTCTCTTGTTCTTAGACATGTGTTTCGTAGAAATACAAGATCCAAGTTTTGAGAAGTTACAGGTGTATGAATAAAGTAGAGAACCAGGTGTTGCAAGTATCAGGATTCTTCAAGGTAATCAAAGATGTAGATACTTGTGTATGGTATTCAGTTGACAGTAATGATTAAGAGAACTTCCTTCTCTTTCAGGTTACTCATAATTGGAAGCACTCCTAAGTTGAGTAATGCTGATCGGACTCTCTCCATTTAGTTGACATGCAATGGAGACAGCTGCATGATTTGAATCTGGTTCCAATTCAATCAGTGCCTCTGTTTTTATATTAGATGTAGAATAGTTCATATCTTAACAATGTTAAAGTATGGGGAGTTGACATGCAATCAGTGCCACTGATTGAATGGTTCCAATTCAATCAGTGCCTCTGATCGGACTCTCTCCATTTAGTTGACATGCAATGGAGACAGCTGCATGATTTGAATCTGGTTCCAATTCAATCAGTGCCTCTGTTTTTATATTAGATGTAGAATAGTTCATATCTTAACAATGTTAAAGTATGGGGAGTTGTCCGGCTTATGCTTAAAACCAGACTCTGGATAACTCAAGGCACGTTTCTGTAATGGCTGTTTGTGGGTTGACCCAGGCTATGACGAGGGTTGACTTTCTACCATCTGGAAGATCAATAGTGATATTGTTCTTGACTCATCACAGTTTTAGTAAAATGGATTCTTTTTCAAAAAACAGTAATAGGAGTATGGTAGAACTGGAAGTGATTCTAGAACCGCAAACGATTACTGAAAATTTGATAAGAACCTAAACATTCAATCTGGTTTGACACTCCATTAACCACACCGCAGATATGGTGGGTAACCTCAGGCACTCGAGAGGTACTTCGGTATGCTCAAGGACGATGACAGGGAGGTTCTTGTTTACCCAGACTTGACACTACTGTTGTTCCAGGCTATGAGACCCGGCATGAGGATGAGTATAGCGTCGTTCTAAACTAGCTCTAGAAGTGCATGTGTATATGACTCTGCCAGAGGGTTTTCGTAGTCAGTGGGAGCAGCGGAAGCATAGTGGAAAAGTATCTTATGTCTATTTATGGACTAAAGCAGATATAGCGGAGATAGATCATCTATTTTTGATGTGACAGTCATGGACTTTGACTTCATCAGAATAGGAGATGGATCTGTTAAGAAGGTAGTAGGGTGTGATGTCCTGGTATATGGATGACATACACAGAGTAGGAAGTGAAATTCTTATATTACGATCAGTTATACTTTGGTTGTCACACGGTGGTTTCTCTATAAAGGATAGATATAATATCAGACATTCTGGTTACTAGATCTATGGTTTTAGATCTAGATTTGGGTAGTTTCCCAATCTGGGTACTAACACAGCATTCTAAAGGTGTTCTAGAATGGACGACTCCTGGCACGGTAGTGTACCTGTAGGTGATGGAGTCACCCTCTCTAAAGGTGTCTTACAGACTAAAGGGGAGAGGGATGTGCATGATTGGCAAATCACTTGCTTAGGAAATTGAGTCAATCATGAGATGTCAAGTACCACACCAGATGTTGTTTTTGCACTAGATGCAATAAGTTGATATTAATCGTATCCTGGAGAAACGTTCGGAAGCAGTTTTAGAACATAAGTGGATGTTCTAGGGATATGATAACAAACAGCCTCTTTCAGGAGACGGTTATCATTCCAGGCTTCCAAGGTGACCTGGATGACAGAGTAGCTGTCAGAATTATAGTTTTTCCTCTGACGAGGGGCAGTTGTTTGGACAGGAGGTCCAAGCGGATACTGAGGGAGGCATGACACAGGATAGTGATTAAATTCAGTTGACGATACAGTCTAAGAAGTTTGGATTTAGAGTTCATTTATGAACTAGGTCCCATCAGATGTCCAAACATATTCTCAGACAGGTATTGCTCATTTCGGGAGATGGCTTTTTCCGCGAACTTGAGATAAAGAGAGACATAGAAAGAAACATTATGGAGGATCCACTCACTGAGGCTATTCCTCGAACGCAATAGTTTCGCAAACGGGCTTTGTGATACTGATTAGTAGAGGAGTTGGGTGTTCGGTATCACACAGGCTATGAGTATGCGACATTGGAATAATTAGCCTTGAGTGCAAGTGGGAGATTGTTGGATACAGTGCCCTCAGAGTCAATTATTGGATCACAGGCACGTGACTGCAATGATTGAGGGAGGACCTATACCGATAGGACAGTCTTACTCAAGATGATAGTATGCTATCTGGTTTATCTTTATCATCGTGTACATGCTTTAGGTGACATTACAGGTCACTATTGCACGTTGATAGAGCCCATAGGATTCTTGCTTGACGGCCAGCAGTATGATGGCGATCATATACGTGGGAGCTGGGGTCTATAAGCACATCCTTAAAGTGGTCACTAGTCGTGGGAGTTTCGAGACTGGGCATTAATACTCCATTAGTAGAATAGTGTATACAGTCGAGACCCCGACGAGGGGCGGTGGCCGATCTCACAAGCCATTGGTGTCAGTTGGTTCACCTAAGATGTATACAGGTGCTTATTAGGTTATGAGTACACCGGACAGGACTCGCCGGGAACATGCTAGTTGGTATTATACCTGACGTCAGATAGCAGTTCCCTGGTGACATGTGTACAGGTTAGTTCATCGACCTGAGATCGTCATTTGTCTCATGTGAGTTCCCACTGTGCTTTGATTACTACCTTACCACGTCTCAAAGGAGTCATGCAAACAGATTTTAGTTGGGTACAGTCCCGAGCCACATGGAGGCAGTGAGCGGATCGGCAGGGGTTTCGTCTCTCCCGGTATTGTGGGTGAGATCGCGCTGTGTCTAGGAGAGCCATTACACGAAGTCCTTGGCCAAGGCAGGAGATTTACTGGTAGGTATTCCAGTAGTATCTCAGGGTGTTCTGGGCTACACTCCGACACGACTTGTACCGCTTTTAGGGGTCTGACATTTACCAACCCCCTAGGCCCGACATGTGATGCTCATAGACGAACAGACCGGACTATATGGATATTGTCACTGACAGGCTCAGTAGGGTGTCAGGATGAGTTCGCTCATCGACCTTCCTTTTGGTCAATACCTGGTAGCCCGTTACGTATGGCTAGTACCACTGACGTGCTAATGGTTAAATCCACAGCCAAACTATTGACGAGTCTTTATAGTCCCCCACAGACAGTTTCTCAAGTTTCGGGCGAAACGTTGTAGAGGCCGTATGGTATTATGGCAGGGTTCGATCATATACGTGCAGTAGTGCACAGATCATGATCGGACGGATCATGCTAGTGGGCTTTGGTTTAAGCCGGATCCTAGCATTAGATTTGTTGGATTACTTTAGTCTCATTGCATTCGCATTCAGTCGGAATGCGGATGCAGGTATGTATATACAGGTGAGGGGTATCCTTGTGATCCGACACGAGTTTATTTTAGATGTTGCCGTATCTTTTTGTTGGACCAAACATTTGGATTAATGTTTGGATGGTGGAAATTGTGAGTGGATTTCATCATTTTGTGCATTAAATGAGACATGTACTTCATAGGTGACTCATGGTCTCATTTCTTGTGCAAATGTCACATTATGTGATTGATTAGGATGTGGAAATGATAAGAAGAAAGAGAGGGGGCAGCAAAGAAAGTGGATAGCTCTTGTATTATTTCATCTCACTCTCCTTTTTTATCACACAACACAACACAAAAGAAATGTGCCTTTTCTTCTTCTTCTTCTTCATCTAGCTCACAACATCCACCATGGCTTCATCTTCAACCTCCATCCATACACTCTCATGTGTTGAGAATTAATGGATGTTTGAGACAAAGTGATCACACACATTCTCTACACTGCCTTGGACACGTCGGCTAGCAAACTTCATGTCCGAGTTGCTTCGGACGAAGCGGGAGCCCGTAAAAGGATTCGAAGATGTGGTGCCCTTTCCGACTAGGAGACCGAAGATCGGAGATGCCGCGAGGAGCTTGGGAAGGTGGCCAAAGACCGAAGGACACGGATCGATCGGTATAGCCTTTCTAACCCTTCTCTAGTTTGCTAGTTTTAGGTTAATGGTTCGATCCGGAATTAAAGTCTGCGATAGCGCTGGTTTCAAGTTTAGAAAAAGTTTTCGTTTCCGTATTTTGGCCTTAGATCGACGGCCGGGGCGCTACCGTAGACTTACAATAATGACGGGTTGAACTTGACTAGGAATCTTTGATTTGTTGACTCCGTCAAGGTCACTAGGATCCTAGGGGTAAAACCACATCGAGAGTTTCAAACATACAGAAAACTTGCAGATTTAGCATACCTTCTGGAGTGTGGTGACTAGAGTGGATTCCATCTAGGTCATCACACAATGATAGTTGGATCCCTATCCCACTGATTAGTTGGATTACTCTCGGGAGATTATTTCACTTAACAATCAATGTTATAAACCGAGTAGGTGTCTAGAACGGTGTTAGCGGGGCTACGCCTCCCAGGAAAAGATGTTATATAATTAAGAAACTACGCGAAAGCGTTGGAAAACCTCCCTCGAAGTACCAACACTAGCCTGGCTGAAAGGTTAAGCAAGTATTGTGACGTGCGATTAATCCTGACTAGTTCTTCTTTTAAAGGTTTGAAGAAGAATTTGAGGAAACAGTAGGAGCCATCCTGGTTAGATAAATTAATAACCAATCTAATTTTGCAAGAGCGCACACTGAGTGTTTCTTTTCTCTCTCTCCAGGTAGCAACCATTTCACGCCCTAATCAAGATAAAAAAAATGTATCGCTTGACCGATCTGAATTCTTATTCGGGGCTGGGGAAAGTCGGTTTGGCTCTAACTTATGATGGCGATCGTGAGTATGAGCAAGGGAAAGAGGATTGTATAGATTTCAAGGAGACCCAGTTGAAGAAGAAGCATAGTATTGCATCTACTTCAGGTGTTCTTATAATTGAGAACTGCTTTTCGGTCATCCCTACCTCCTAGGTACTTGATACCGGATCAGGATCTCATATCTGTAATTTATTGCAGGGACTGAGAAAAAGTAGGAAAGTTGCAAATGGTGATATGTCCCTCAGGGTAAGGAACGGAGCACAAGTTAATGCTGCAGCCGTCGGTGAATATCACCTAGTGTTGCCAAATGGCAATACTATGATTTTGAACAATTGTTACTAAGTACCTTCCATGGTTTGCAACATAATATCAGTATCATTACTTGATAAAGATGGATATAATTTTGTTCTTGATAGAAATATCATGAACATTTACCTTGATAAGGTACTGGTTGCAGAAGGTACACTGTGTAATGGTATTTATGTTCTAAATCAGAATACAGTTCTCAATATACAAAACACACGCAAGAGGAAGAGTTCTGATACGAACAAATCCTACTTGTGGCATTGTAGACTTGGTCATATCGGAGAGAAAAGGCTAAGTAAGTTGCATAAAGATAGACTCTTGAATACATTCGAGTTTTCATCTTATGAAACTTATCAGTCTTGTCTCAAAGGAAAGATGACCAAATCTCCTTTCACCAGACATGGAGAAAGAGCAGCAGAGCTCTTGGGACTCATACACAGTGATGTGTGTGGTCCGATGTCTATACATGCAAGGGGTGGGTTCTCGTACTTCATCACATTCACTGACGATCTCTCTAGATTCGGATATGTGTATCTTATGAAACACAAATCTGGAGCTTTTGAGAAATTTAAGGAATTCAGAAACGAAGTAGAGAACCAGACTGGCAAAAGTATCAAGATCCTCCGATCGGATAGGGGAGGGGAGTAATTAAGCACGGAATTCCTAGATTACTTAAAAGAGAATGGAATTCTCTCTCAGCTTGCTCCTCCTTATACACCACAGCACAACGGTGTATCGGAGCGGAGGAATCGTACCCTATTGGATATGGTTCGCTCCATGATGAGTAGTGCTGAGCTGCCTCTTTCATTCTGGGGACATGCGCTTCAGACAGCGGTATACCTACTGAACTACGTTCCATCCAAATCTGTGCCTAAGACTCCATATGAAGTATGGAGTGGACGAAATCCATATCTTAAGCGATTTAAGATATGGGGTTGTCCGGCCTATGTGAAAACACAGAAACCGGACAAGATAGAGGCACGTTCAGTTCTATGTAAATTTGTGGGATATCCTAAAGATTCACTAGGATATCTGTTCTACCACACTGAGGAACAGAAGGTGTTTGTATCTCGCCATGCTATCGTTTTAGAAAGAGAGTTTCTTGCAAAAGAAACTAGTGGGAGTTCGGTAGAACTGAGAGAAATCCATGAACCACAAAATGTAACTAACGATATGGAGGAACCACTGGATTCAATAACCTCAGACGAACCTCAGCCACTCCGTAGATCTGGTAGGATTTCTCATCCGCCAGAGAGATACTACGGTTTTCTCA
Organism: Agapanthus africanus; assembly: GCA_030015575.1. NCBI lineage: Eukaryota > Viridiplantae > Streptophyta > Magnoliopsida > Asparagales > Amaryllidaceae > Agapanthus > Agapanthus africanus. The sequence continues at coordinate 56,975,479 of CM057349.1, read as the reverse complement.
TAGACGTGGATCGAGAGGATTGCATCTTGGAAGAAGATGATCCTACCAGTTTCAGGCAGGCCATTACCAGTAGAGACTCTGATAAGTGGCTGGATGCTATGCGATCCGAAATGGAGTCCATGTACACCAATAAAGTGTGGACCTTGGATATTGCTCCACCTGGAGTAAAACCCGTTGGATGCAAATGGATCTACAAAAGGAAACTTGGTGTAGATGGGCAGCTGGAAACCATAAGGCTAGAATCATTGCAAAAGGTTTTCGTCAAAGACCTGATTTGGACTATGACGAAACTTTTTCTCCAGTGACTATGCTCAAATCCATTCGAATCCTACTTGTCGTTGCTGCCTTCCATGACTATGAGATCTGGCAGATGGACGTAAAAACGGCTTTTCTAAATGGCAGTTTAGAAGAGTGCATTTATATGGATCAGCCAGAAGGTTTTGTAGACAGTGGTGTTAGTTATATGTATGCCCTAGAGGCCATTACTGTACATAGGATATATATTGTAGTGGATGCTGGGACATATATAGGGAGGACTTTCTTGCTCGACATGATAGTATGCTATCTGGTTGATCTTTACCTTAACGTGTATACTGATTGTCTCTCTGTTACATGTTGGTAAAGCCCTTAGGATGTGTACTTGACTACCCGGACTATGATGCGGATCATACTAGTGGGGAGATGGTAGTCCATAAGTACATCCTTCAAAGTTCCTAGTCGTGGGTGTATCGAGACGGGGCATCGATATACCAGAGTAGACTAGCGTATACCTTCTCGACCCATACAGATGGGCGATGGATGATCCCATATCCATTGGTGTTTGACATCAGAGACGATATACGGGTGCTCAGTAGAGACTGGGTACACTGGACGGACTCGCCGAGAACTCCCAGATGGTATTATACCTTACGTCAGATGGCAGTTCTCTGGTGACACTGCTACAGAGTAGTCTGTTGACCCGTCATAGAGTCTTGTATGGTTCCCACTGTGCTTTGATTTCCATCTTACCACATCCAAGAGGGCGTGCAAAACGGTGGTTTTTGGGTACAGTCCCGAATCACATGGAGGCAATGAGCGATAGGAGGGGATTCGTCTCTCCCGGTATAGGGAGTTGATGTTGCGCTGTGTTCGATTGGCTATAACCGGAAATCCCTGGCCAGGGTTGCTGAGATTTACTGGTAAGTGTTACCAATAGTTTCTCGAACTGTTATAGACCTCATATCGACACGACTTATCGAGCTATTGGGGTCTGACGTTTACCACCCCTAGGCGAGATATGCGACATATCAGACGATCAGACCGGACTGTACGGTAAGTGTTACTGGTTGGATTCACAGGAGTGTGAGCGGGCTTGCTCGTCGATCTTCTGATCGCTCAATACCCGGGTGGCCGTTATGTTTAGCAGACCGCTTGCGGCTTGTGGGTGTTTGATATGATCATCACCTGCTGCCGGCGTATTGGCGAGTCTTTAGAGTCCTACACAGAGGTTTTCTGGCTCAAGCGAAACGAAATAGGAGCGCATATGAGATATGTGACGGACCGAGAATAATGCGTGTATGTGATACCGTATTCTATTCTCGCGATGAATGTATCGAATGGTTATATGCGATATAACCTAGTTATCGATTCAAGCATTGATTCGATAAACCGATACATAAGATACTAGTCGGTTATATGCGATATGACCGGATCGTTAAATCAAGTGTTGATTTAATGATTTAATGTATAATTATATATTTGATATATTACTTTGCATTAACTAGTATTGGTTCACTTTAAATGGATTTTCTCACTTGAATTGTGCACATTGTATATGTGATATACTTTTGTACACAAGTTTGTATCATGTTTGATGATGCATGCTAACTTGGGTTTGTGTAAAGATTAAACCATGGTTGTGTAATGGTTAGGGTTTTTATTTTCTTATTCATTTATTTACTTATTTATTCATTTTGGAAATGATAAGAAAAGAATGGTGGCTTTATTTGTAGTTTAGTTGAAGCTTCATGAAACTTTGACCTAGTCCACCATTCTTGTCTCTTGCTTAACCCTAACCATCATATCTAACCATGGTCTATTCTCTACACTAAACTAGGGTTAGTATTATGATAAGTATTGTTTTTCCTTTTCATTTTAATAACTTATCATAATATTATCTTCTTCTTCTTCATCTTCTTCTTGAAGAAAGCTTGCTTCAACAATGGCAACTTGATGAAAAGAGTGAGAAATCCAATTCTAAAGTGAACCCACTTCCTATTTCTTCATCCTCTACCTCTTGCCAAGTAGTAGAGGGTGTTTCCTTCACAAGTTTTCATGGCTTGGTGAAGGTGGAGCTTGATCTAGTGATGCCTCGACGTAGATCATCTCCGGCATCGTCGTCGATGACCTAGCCTGCTTTTTCTCCGATGAAGCCGATGCAAGAGTCATGGTTCGATTTGTACAGCGGAGAGGACTTCATCATGGAGCTATGGAGGTGGAGAACCGGATCTACAAAGGTTTTATTTCCGTTCTCTTAGTAAAGTAGTTTACTAGTTGCATTTTTCGCCTAGACTTCTAGCCAATAATCCGTATTAGGGTTTCTCGGCACCCGTAATTTTTGAAATTGGCATGGTTGATGCCTTGTGAGACCACTTGAGAGTGCCTAGGAACCCTACAGTGGTATCAGAGACTAGCTAGAGCCTTAGGCGGGGTGTAGACGCAGTTTGAAGTCCGATCGAACCAAAACCCGAACCCGAAACATGCTCTCTGGACTTTTTCTAAAAACTAGGTTTTTTCCAGATTAAAAATTTCTAAAAAATTCAGCAAGGTCATATTAGAATTACTGTGAAATTCGTAGGGCTAATTCGTCAAAAGTGCGGCGGAACCGCGGCAGAAGCCTGGCTTCTGCGGCGGTTCCGCGGCCATTTGATGACGTCACCCTTCCTATTTTGCACAGTAATTCCTCTTTCACAGTGCTGAGTTTTATGGGAATTTTTAATATTTATTCAAGAGTTGAATTTTCTGGGGTTGTTTTGGGAATTCGGTGTTTCGATCGGAGTATCAGATTTTTTCTATGTGGCTTTCCGGATAAATTTTTTGAATATATTAAAAAGTTCGACCGGATATAAATACCCAATTTTTCCCCTGTCGGGAAATTTCCAAGTGTTGGATTTTTCCGTGGTTTAACGACGTTCTAAGTAGTGCAAGTAACGCGATGGTCCCTCTAGAAGACAACAAACCTTAACTCGATTATGTGACCGTCTTGAACTGCCCTTTGAACCTTCGGGTTTGGGGGAGTACGGCGTGCCACATATGAGGCGTTGGCTTGACCCTTCTACGGCTGGACCGTTGGTACTGAGGCACGAACTGAATGTTTTTAGACTTATTTCATGTGTTGAGATGTATCGGGAAAACTTGGGTGTTCGATTGTTCGATCGGAAAGTTTAACATTTTCTATTTATCTGGAATGGGATACAATAATTGGAATTCACAATAAGTTATGAGATAACTGAATGAATATTATAAACATAGCAGTTTAGTCTCACTTGATCGGTTGCCACGGAATTTTGATGTGATCAAAAGTCCGTCGCAATCACGTAGCGTACGCGGATACTCGCCGGGTAAACTTAATAGACAGCTACGCTCCATAGCCCCGACCAAGTGACTGTAGGAGAACCCCGTCGCCGAAAGCATCCGTCCGGGTGCTCGCGGCAGCGGTGTTCCGCCTTGGTGCACTTCGTCGACGGTATCGGGGGTGCAGCCGTCTACTGAAGTTTGCGACGAGCATTCGATCAGAATGTCGGGAATCTTGTTGAATTGCCTGACTTGATATTGAAAAGAGTTTTCGATAATGAGACTAAAATGCGGGGTTTATAATTGTTAGGCATGTGATATCTAAGTAATTCATTTGGTCAGGCATGTGATGTCTGAGGTGGTTGCGGATTCCAACTGTTGTAGTTTTACACTTTCTTTTCTGTGACCGTAAGTGTAATATGTGATATCGCCGGTTTCGTTGCTATATGTCAACGAAAATTGGGATGGACATATTTACTTACGTTGATGACATGTGATGTTATGTGTTGCTGGATATGTTATATTGGATCGTCGTGTTTGAATAGCCGGGGGTTTTTATGTGAGATGAGTGTTTTTCATTTTCATTCATGTAAAAACTTGTATGTAATATTCTTTTATTGGGGCACTTCCAGGTTGCGGAAGATGTCACCGTTTGTGTATTATTTACTTTTCCGCACTAGGATAGACCCAAGGAGGGGAGCACAAGTAACCAGGTTCTGGAGTCCAGTGGGAGACCAACTCGAGGAGTCGAGTCCGGATCTCCTAACTCTAGAATTGGTAGGGTTGCTTGCCGCTCTCGTAGGGGTCTAGGGGTGTGGGTTTGGCTATTCATCACGACCGTGGAATCCGTGTTTTATACTGGCTCGTATTGAAAACACGGACGTCCTAGTATATCCAATATTTCGTATGTTTCTTCTGCTGCGTTATCTGTGATGTGATCATGTGATGTTCTGTGATAGATACTGTATATAGTATATATGATATATTATATAGACGTTACTTATGTTTTACACCCGCGCTAGCCCTGCCCCGCTCTGCCGTTAGTTACCTAACCTAACGGTGCACGAGGGGACATCGAGGCGAATGCGGATGGCATAAGTGTACGTCGTATTTATCTGTGATGTTTAGGTACTTAAATGATGGGACTTCATTAATATGATTAATGAAAGAAAAGAAACCTAAGATGTTGTAGAATCGAATTTCAAAATAAAACAGGTAGCTACAGTTCTTGCTTTCCACAGAGGTATATGTGATATATCCTGCACCTTATTCGATGAGGAAAGGACCGAGATCCCTTCACCGGGAGTGACTCCTTTAGCAATAACTGGCAGATGCTACACACTCGGTTTGTCTTTTGATTGCTTTTAAGAGTTTTTGCTTTGCACAGTGATATATATGATATATCCCGCACCTCATTCGACGAGGAAAGGACCGACGATCCCTTCACCGGGAGTGACTCCTTTAGCAAAACTAGAAAAGCCTCAAAAACACTCCATTTCAAAATTAATTCGATCCTACAACGATATCAAGTTCATTACGCAATAGGTTTTCAGAAAAACCTGTCGTAGCCCTCCGTCATTTAAGATAAGTACTAGTTAGTATTCGTGCTGCGGTTGTTTGGCATGCGTCAAGGCGTAGTGTACGGTAGCTAACTAGTGCTTATCTGCTAGCATACGATGTGATTGGATTAGGGTATTCGCACGGCGTTGTTTGGCATGCGTCAAGGGTCGTGCGGGTGGGTTTAATTCAATCAAGAAATGTACGGGTTGAACTTGACTAGCGGACTATGGGTTGTTTGGCATGCGTCAAGGTCATAGCACGCTAGGGGCAAAATATTATCAGGAATTTCAAGTGTTGAAATTTGCAATGAGATTGCATACCTTCTATGAGATAGTTGGATCCCGATACCCGCTGCGAGTAATTGTTACTCCTGGGAGAGTTTTACACATTACAATTAGCCGATCAAGTAGGTGTCTAGAAAGGTGTTAACGAGGTTACGCCTCTGGGAAAAAGAGGTTTACATTAATTAGGTTCGTGCGAAAGCACGGGGGACCTCCCTCAAAGTACCGACACCAGCCTGGCTGAAAGATTGGCGAACTTGTAGTGTGTAATTAATCCCGGCTAGTCTTTCCTTTTAGGGTTTGAAGGAAGATTTGATAAAAAGCAGTGGGAGCCATCCTGATTAGATAAAATAATAACCAATCTATTCTTGCAAGAGCGCACGCTGAGTGTTTTCTTCTCTCTCTCTCCAGGTAGCGACCATATCACGCCTTAATCAAGATAATAATATGGAATATTGACCGAACCCGCTTGTTATACTGAGCTGGGGAACGTTGGTCCCGCTCCAACTTATAATTGTTATAGGACAGAGCAGGAAATTGGGGATTACCAGAATTCCCGTGCCGCCCAAACGAAGATAGTGCATGCTGATGCATCATCTTCGGGTGTGTTCATTATATAGAACTGTTTCTCTGTATCCTCTACGTCCTGGGTATGTGATACCAGATCAGGATCCCAGATATGTAATCTGTTACATAGGGCTACAGCTAGGTAGAGAACTGAGAACGGGTGATAAGTTTCATGAGGCAGAAAACGGGGCAAGTGTTGCAGCCAAGTCTGTTGGTCACTGTCACCCTGTATTACTTATACATTGATTCTGAACGAATGTTATTAGATACCGAACCTGATATACAAAATCATATCATTCTCTTTATTATTAAAGATATGATAAAATTTTGTATTGTTGGATAATGTTTTGAACATTTCCTATATCAAAAGTTGATCGGTTCAGGCACGTTATCTAAAAGCATTGATGTTCTAAATCAAACTACAGTTCTTAGTATACGGAACACACACAAGAGGAAGAGTTCAGAAATGAACGAATCCTTCTTGAGGTATTGTAGACTAGGTCAGATCAATGTGACCCGACTAGCTAAAGTTACATTTAGATGCATATTTAAATCAGTTTGAATTTACATCTTGTGAAACTTGCCAGTGATGTCATAAAGATATAATGACACCAGCTCTGTTTAAAGGAAACAGAGAAAGAGTTGGTGAACTCTTGGGATGATACATGTTGATGTATAAAGGTCCCCTGTCTACATATGCCAAGACCGGTTCTTTCTACTTCATTAAATTCTCTGATGATCTCTTTTGATTCAGACATATGTTCCTGTTGAAACACAAGTCAGAACCTTTTGAGATATTCACAGAATATAAGTTTGAAGTAGAGAACCAATACGGGTAAAAGTATTATGTCCTTTGACGAGATCAAGGAGGAGAATACTTGAGCACGAAATTCTTGGACTTTTCTAAAGGAGAATGAGATTCTCTCTCAGCATTACTCCTCCGTATACACCATAGCACGATGGTATATCGGGGCGGAGCAGATACACCCTATTTGATATGGTGTGCTCTATGATGACTACTACCGAGTTTCCTATTTTCCTTTTGGGAGTTATGCACTTGAGAAGCTGCATACCTATTGAAAAGGGTTCGAATCAAATCAGTTGCCTACCACTCCATATGAGATATAGTATGGGAAGAGCCCATGTCTTAAGCTAGTTAAGATTTGGGGTTGTCCGGCCTATGTCTAAAAGCAAATTCCGGACAAACTCGAGGCAAGATCTGTTATGTAGAACTGGAAATGTTCCAGCTATACAAACTGCAGCTGATGATTTGAAAGAACCAAAGGATTCAATAGTTACCAACGAACCTCAGCCTCTCCGCCGATCTAGTAGGGTTCCTCACCCACCTGAGAGATACTTCTGTTTCTCTATGACAGTGGGAGCGAGGATTGTATCATGAGATGATGACCCAACTAGTTTCGAGCTGGCCATCAGGAGTAAGACTCTGTAAGAATGGCTGGATGCTTAGTGATCTGAGATGGAATCCATATACACCAACAAAGTATGGACTTTGGTTGCTATATCTGAAGGGTTAAATCCCCATCAGGAGCAAGTATATCTTGAGAAGATTACTAGGTGTACATGGAAAAGTTGAGACTTTCAAACCTAGACTTGTTAAAGGTTTTCGTCATCGACCAGGCGTGGATAATGATGAAACCTTTTCCAGTGGCTATGCTTAAGTCCATCCAGATCCTACTTGCCACGGCTACATACCATGACTACGATATCTGGTGGTTGGATGTCATGACAGCTTTTCTAAATGATGTTTTAGAAGAGAGAGTCTATAAGTACACAGCCAGAGGGCTTCGTAAACAGTGGGAGCAGCGGAAACGTGTACAAGATGCTTTATAGGATAAAGCAGGCATCGCGGAGTTGGAACATCTGTTTTGATGAGATAGTCAAAGAAGTTGACATCATCAAAATGGTATATGAACCTTGTATAAACAAAAAGGTAGTAGGGTGTATGGTAGTGATCCTCGTAGAGTACGTGGATGACATACTCTTGATAGGGAAGGAGTTTCCTATGCTACGCTCGATCAATCTCCGCTTATCACAATGATTCTCCACATAGGATCAAAATGATACCTGCTAAATCCTAGGTTTTGGATCTATGAGATAGATCTAATTGGATGTTAGTATTCTCACTAGTTATAGTGAGATGGTATCAACCGATCCTGGGGAGAATCACTGGAAGGGTTCCAGGGTGATAATGATAACTGAATGTCAGTCACAGGCATTGCCTTTACCCTCAGTGAGGGACGGTATGTTGGAAGAGTTCCAAGCTAGATACCGTGACATACTAGACGATAAAGACAGGATACATCGCTACTTAAGATGCTACCAAAGAGGATGTTTGGGTGTATAATGGTTCATGAGATGAACTACGTTCCAACCATTGTGAGACAATGGAGTTGTGGCTTATGCCAAGGAACGCCGGTCCCATCAGTGATCCATGTTAGTGTATATGCCCTAGAGGCCATTACTGTATCATACTAGTTTGTATATTACTTAATGGATGCTTGGGATATTCACCTTGTATATACAATCTTGCTCAAAATAGTAGTATGCTACTTGGTTTGTTTCTACTTCAATGTGTACATGTGTTTATTTTTGTATATCGCCTATACACATTAGTAGAGCCCTTAGGATCTTTGCTTGATTACCAGCGATGTGATGGCCGTCACACTAGTGGGGCTGGGTAATCTATAAGCACATCCTTATGCAGGTCCCTGGTCGCAGGATTATCGAGACAGGGCATCGATACTCCGGAGTAGACCAGTGCATGCGCTTCTCATCCCAGTGTGGGAGACGGTCTGTCCCACAGCCGTCAGTACGTCGTACTTGAGATAGTATGTGGGTGCTCGTTAGGTTACGGGTACACTGGACAGGACTCGTCGGGAACTGACTAGTTGGTATTATACCTATCGTCAGTTATCAGTTCCCAGGTGACATGAGTACAGCTTAGTCCGCTGACTTGACACTGTCACTTCGCCTCGGGTGTGTTCCCACTGTACTTTGATCACTACCCTACCACGGCTCAAAGGAGTCGTGCAAACAGGTGGTGGTTGGGTGCAGTCCCGAAGCACTTGGAGGCAGTGACGGTTAGACAGGATTCGTCTCTCCCGGTATTGGGGGTTGACATCGCGCTGTGTCTAGGAGAGCCATTACACGAGTAGTCCCTGGCCAGGGCAAACGAGATATACTGGTAGGTTTCCAGTGTTATCTCAGGGTGTTTTGGGATTCGCTCCGGCACGACTTGTACCGCTATTGGGGGACTGACGTTTACCGCCCCCTAGGCCCGCCATGCGATGTATCATACGAACAGACCGGACTGTACGGAGAATGTCACACTCAGGCTCAGTAGGAGTTCAGATGGGTTTCGCCTCGTCGGTCTTCTTGTCGGCATTACCTGGGGACCGTTACGCACAGCTAGTGCCGCTTGCGGTCTGTGGTTAAACCCACTGCCAGTGTAGTGTCGAGTCTTTAGAGTCCCACACAGAAAGCTTTTCGCCTTTAGGCAAAAGAGTAGAGGTCGCATGGTATTGCGACAGGTCGCATGGTTTTCCGACAGGGTTCGGTCACATCCGTGCACTTGTGCACGTACAGTGTCCGGACAGTTTACACTAGCGGGCTTTGGTTTAAGCCAGATCCTAGTGTACCTTATGGGATTGGATTTATCCAGTTTGCATTCGTGTTCCTCGGAACGCGGATGCGGGTGTGTATGCACAGTTGACAGGGAGGCACAGACAGCGGATTCTCATTAGGGTTGTTGACAGTTGACCGTTTGACTTTTTGACTTTATGCTCAACCCTAATGAGAATATGATATGTGATTAACTATTATATTAATTAAGTATTATGGTGATATGGTTGTTGACTTGTTGACTTTTGTTGACTTGTTGACTTTGGTGACTTGTTGACTTTTGTTGACTTGTTGACCGGTTGACTAGGCTTGACTAGTTGACCATCATGATAACCATAGCCATCATTTCATGGCAAAGACTTTTGTTTACTTGCTCATTTGTGTAAAATGAGTGCATGAAATGATATGGTTGTGGTTGCTTCTAACCATCACATAAGACTTTTGTTAATATGATGAGTTATCATTGCTTTGGATTATGAGAGGGTGAGAGACAAAATACTTGCTCATTCTTTCTTGCTCATTCTCTCTCTTGTTCTTGAGCTCTCCTCTTGCTCTCACCCTCAACCTCTTGCTCCCTCTCTTGATCTATGGTTCTCTTGTCTCATGAGTTGAGAATCAAGAACCATAGATAAAATCCCATTCTATTTCCTCTCTACTCATTCTAGTTCACTAGGTTTAGCAAACCAAGTGAACTAGTTTCTTCAAAGAACGAAGAAGGAGCTAAAGGTTGGAGCTTTCAAGTGGATCTATCTTCGGCGTACGGAGACGACGAGAAGGAGCCATCGGACCACCATCAGAGCTTGAAGAGAAGGAGTTCAAGACAAGCTAGGTATAACCCCCATCCGAGTAGCTAACTCTCTTTAGCTATGTATGCTAGTTTTAGTTTAGTCAAAGATCCCGACTTTGCTTAGTCCATGTTGCCCCTTGCGCTAAAAATTTGATTTTATACCGTTTCCGCCTCCCCGTAAGAACCGGGGGTCGCAACGTGGACTTACAGTGGTATCAGAGCCTAACTAAACTTAAACTAGCTTGGTAGTAAAGTGTAACGAAGTTCGGAACCGAAAAAAATCCAAAAACCTAACTTTAACAAAACCTGAGTTTCTGTTGAAATTTTTTCTGGTCAAATTGAAAAACTTTATACTCCTAAATTCGGCTCAGGGTTTTGTGTGAACACCCAAGAAAAACGTTGCCCTAATTCGTTCAAACCGCCGCGCTTCCGCCGCACGAGGTAGGCATGTGCCGCGGAAGCGCCGCAGTTTGTCGTCTTCTCTGCATCGTTTTTCGTGCAGTGTGTGTCTGTGTTGGTTTTGGGATTTTTGAAATATATTATATGTGCCCAGATTTTCCAGAAAAGAAATTTCCTTTTGGGGTCCTATAATTCCGTATTTTTTCCGAACTTCACTGCACTTTGACTATGATGGTTATATCTGTGATGTTTGCATGTATTGAACGTCGGCTAATCGCTATAAGTCGATTGGTCGGGGTTATACATGATCTGTGTTTGATGCTGAAATGTGTATATAAATATGTTGGATTGTCGCGGTTGAATAGCCGGGGGTTGTGAGACGAGAGTTTTCTTTTCTTGCAATTCATGTAAATTTGTAAATTGATGTAATAATTATTTGTATGGCCGCACAACCGGGAAGGGGTTGTAGCCGTCATTGTATAATTTCTTTTTACTGTTTTTGCTCCTAGGATAGACCCATGGAGGGGTGCACAAACTACCGGGTATGCCGAAGTGTCGAGTGGCCTACTCATGGAGATGAGGGAGGTTGCTACGCTTCGGGTACTTGGCGGGTAGTTTGCCGCACCCGTAGGGGTCTTGGGTGGGGTATTGGCTATTCACCGCGACCGTGTAATCTGTTTTTGTTACAGGCTCGTACAAATTACAGATTCCTAGTATATCCAATGTATTTATCTGTGATCTGAAATGTTTATCATTGCAGTATATCTATATATGATATTATTTAGGCGTTGCTTATGTTTTACAGACGCGCTAGCCCAGCCCCCGCTCTGTCGTTAGCTAAGTAACCTAACGGGTAATGACGGGGCCCCGTGGCGAATGCGAATGGCATAAGCGTACGTCATATTTTGGTTGTTTTCTGCAATGGTAGGATTAAATGATGGGACGCATTAAAAGAACTAATGCAAGAATATCACGCATTAAAAGAACTAATGCAAGATAATAAACCAAGTTAAAGTCGTTGGAACACTCTCGAAAAACCACTCGGTTCTTTTCAAAAACAACTTTTAAATGCGGAGCTTGAGCCACTCCTTTTAAAAGCTATCTCGTTCCATCGACCAAATCAAGTTCACTACGTTCACGGTTTTGCCAAAACCATTCGTAGCCCTCCGTCGTTTCGTATGAATATTCAATAGTATTCAAGCTGTGTTTGTTGACCTTCGTCAAGGCATAGTGATTGGTAGCTATTGGGTATTCATATGTAGCATAGATAGATGCGTTGGTTTGGGACATTCGCATTACCTTGTTGACCTTCGTCAAGGGTATATACGAGTGGATTCAAATTAACCTGGATAATGACGGGCAGAACTTGACATGTGACTTATGATTTGTTGACCTTCGTCAAGGTCATAAGAGCATGGGGCAAAAATCCACATCGGGAGTTTCATAAGTACTGAAACTTGCTAGATTTGCATACCATTTGGAGTGTGATGATTCTGGTAGGATTCTTTCAGTTTCGTCACGCGATGATATTTGGATCCCGATCCTACTGTGAGTATATGCTACTCCTCGGGAAATTTCTCACTTAACGATCAATGCTATAAACCTAGTAGGTACCTAGAAAGGTGTTAGCGGGGCTACGCCCCCAGGGAAAAGAGGTTCTCTAATTAAGGAACTTCGTGAAAGCGTTGGAAAACCTCCCTCGAAGTACCGACACCGGCCTGGCTGAACGGTTAAGCAAGTATTGTACGGTGGGATTGATCCTGACTAATTCTTTCTTTATGGTTTGAGGAGGGATTCGAGAAACAGTGGGAGCCATCCTGTTTAGACAAACTAAAAACCACTCTAAATTTGCAAGAGCATCATGCTGAGTGTTTCTTCTTCTCTCTCCTAATTGCAGCGACCAATCAACATGACTGGACTTAAGTTACTCCTAGATAAAAACAAACTGACAGGGCCAAACTACAAAGATTGGCTCAGGAATGTCAAGATAGCAATCACTTATGACAAGCTGGGGTATCTTCTTACCACCAAAGCTCCCCCTGTCCCTGGTCCAACTTCCAGCGTCGCGGATAAGGAAATCCGCAAGACTTGGGAGATTGATAGCGCGAAGGCCAAGTGCCTCCTGCTTGCCTCGATGGACAACGAACATCAGAGGAGGCATGAGAATATGGACATGGAGTCCATATTGCTCCATACAAAAGAACTGTATTGAGAGCAATCACGTATCGCAAGATACGAAGCGTCGAAAAAGTTATTTTCGACAAGAATGGCCGTCGGATCATCAGTAGCCGAGCACGTGCTAAAGATGATCGGCTTCATTGAGGAGCTCGCTGACCTAGGGATCACATTGGAGAGTGAGCTATATACGGATATAGTTCTCCAGTCCCTTCCTTCCACTTACGCCCAGTTTATACTGAACTTCAACCTACAAGAAAAAGAGGTTGAACTTTCAGAGCTCCTCAACATGCTGAGGAGCGCAGAGGGCACCTTACAGAAAGGTAGGGATACATCCACTTTGTTTGTAGGAGGATCATCTTCTTCTAGGTCCAAGGCGAAAGCCAAGGGAAAGAAGAAGAAGGCCCCCGCCAAACCAAGGGGCGGTGTTAGTAAAGTGGATACAAAGGGAAAAGGTAAAGCAACAAAGATAGCGGGGAAGCTTGTGGATAAGGAAGAATGCTTCTATTGTCATAAGAAAGGACACTGGAAGAATGATTGCAGGGCCTGGAAGGCCAGAACACAGGAATTGAAGCAGGTTGCAGCTTCAGCTTCAGGTGTGTATGTTATTGAAAACTGTCTTTCAATAAACTCTACTTCCTGGGTATTGGATACCGGATCAGGATCTCATATCTGTAATTCTTTGCAGGCGTTGAGAAACCGTAGGGTTTTGAAGGCAGGTGACATGACCCTCAAAGTTGCGAACGGAGCTAGCATGGATGCTAAAGCCGTGGGGGACTATCACCTGGGAATGTCAGATGGACATGTTTTGGTTTTGCGTAATTGCTTTTTTGTACCCAACGCAACTTGTAATATCATTTCTGTATCTTTAGTTTCTAAAGAAGGTTATGAATTTGCGTTTGTAAGTAATGTTGTAAACATTCACCTTAATCAAGTTTTGATTGGGTCAGGTACATTGAGTAATGGTATATACGTGTTAAACCAACCACAGATTTTCAACGTCCAGAATACACACAAAAGAAAGTCTCCGGAAATGAATCAGACTTTCTTATGGCATTGTAGATTGGGTCACATCAATGAGAGAAGGTTGACTAAGTTACATACAGAAGGGTATTTGAATGCGTTCGAATATCAGTCGTATGCCACTTGTCAATCCTGTCTCAAAGGAAAGATGACAAAGACTCCGTTTACTGGACATGGAGTAAGAGCGAGCGAGCTCTTGGGACTCGTACACAGTGACGTGTGCGGTCCAATGTCTACACATGCCCGAAGCGGACATTCTTACTTCATTACTTTTACGGATGACTTCTCAAGGTACGGTTATGTCTTCTTAATGAAACATAAGTCCGAGGCCTTTGGAAAATTCCAGGAGTATAAGAATGAAGTAGAGAAACAGACCGGCAAAAGTATTAAGATTCTAAGATCGGATCGAGATGGAGAATACTTAAGTGCCGAATTCCTGAATTACTTAAAAGAGAATGGTATTCTCTCTCAGCTTACTCCTCCATACACTCCGCAACATAACGGTGTATCGGAGAGACGGAACCGAACCCTATTGGATATGGTTCGGTCCATGATGAGTAACGCTGAGTTACCGCGATCATTCTGGGGATATGCACTAGAAGCAGCTACGTATCTCTTGAACAAGGCTCCCACCAAGACTGTGCCTACCACCCCATATGAGATGTGGACTGGGAAGAAACCCTGTCTTAAGTATCTTAAGGTATGGGGATGTCCAGCTTTTGTAAAAAAGCAGCATGCGGACAAACTTGAGGCACGTTCAGTACAGTGTAAGTTTGTGGGATACCCAAGGAACTCCAGGGGGTATCTTTTCTATTCCGCTGAGGAGCAAAAGGTCTTTGTTTCTCAGCATGCCCGCTTCTTGGAAACTGAGTTTTTAGAAACCCAGATAAGTGGGAACACAATAGAACTGGAAGAAGTTCCAGAACCACAGACTGTTACTGAAAGCTTAGTGGAACCAGAGGGTTCAACAGAACAGGACATTCCTGCGCCACTCCGCAGGAGTAGTAGGCAGTCTCATCCGCCCGAGAGATACTACGGTTTTCTCATAGACGGGGATAGAGAGGATTGCATCATAGATTATGATGAGCCTACTAGCTTCCAGCAGGCCGTTCAGAGCGTTGACTCAGTGAAATGGCTGGATGCAATGCGGACCGAAATGGAGTCCATGAACACCAACAAGGTATGGACGTTGGACATTGCTCCAGACGGGGTAAAACCCGTAGGATGCAAGTGGATCTTCAAAAGGAAGATTGGTGTAGATGGACAGGTTGAGACCTATAAAGCTAGGCTGGTAGCAAAGGGTTTTCGTCAAAGACCTGGCTTGGACTACGACGAAACCTTTTCTCCAGTAGCCATGCTGAAATCCATTCGGATCCTTCTTGCCATTGCTGCCTTCCACGATTATGAGATCTGGCAAATGGACGTAAAGACAGCTTTTCTAAATGGAAATTTAGAGGAATGTGTCTATATGGACCAACCAGAGGGTTTCATTCAGAGTGGGAGCAGCGGAAAGGTGTGCAAGTTGCTTAAGTCCATCTATGGACTAAAGCAGGCATCGCGGAGTTGGAACATCTGCTTTGATGAGACGGTCAAAGAATTTGGCTTTATCAAAAATCCAGATGAACCATGCATCTATAGTAGATTTGTAGCGAGAACTGTAGTATTCCTCGTTTTATACATGGATGACATTCTCTTAATAGGAAATGACATTCCTATGCTACAATCTGTCAAGGGGTTCTTGTCACACAGGTTCTCCATGAAAGACCTGGGTGATGCCTCATACATTCTGGGTATCCGGATCTACCGTGACAGATCCAAGAGGATATTAGGACTTTCACAGTCCAGGTACATCGACACCATACTGAAGAGGTTCAGTATGGAAGATTCCAAGCGCGGTAACCTACCGGCTTGTCACGGGATCACCCTCTCTAAAGAGATGTCTCCCAAGACTGATTTGGAGAGGGATCGCATGTCTATTATACCCTACGCTTCTGCGGTAGGCTCTATAATGTATGCGATGTTGTGTACCAGACCGGATGTAGCTTATGCACTGAGTGTGGTAAGCCGGTATCAGTCTAACCCTGGGGAGAAACACTGGATAGCGGTAAAGAACATTCTCAAGTACCTGAGAAGGACTAAGGAGATGTTCTTGGTGTATGGCGGAAAAGACCTCCAGATCGAGGCCTTTGCTGACTCCAGCTTCCAGAGTGACAAGGATGATTCCAAGTCCATGTCGGGTTTTGTCTTTACCCTCAATGGAGGGGCGGTGTGTTGGAAGAGTTCCAAACAGGAAACCGTTGCAGACTCGACGATGGAAGCGGAATACATCGCTGCATCTGATGCCGCAAAAGAAGCTGTCTGGATGAGGAAGTTCTTGAAAGAACTTCAGGTGGTTCCATCCATTGTTGATCCAATACCTCTGTATTGCGACAACAACGGGGCTATAGCTTTAGCGAAGGAACCCAGGTCCCATCAGAGATCCAGGCATATCTTGAGGCGGTATCACCTGATCAGGGAGATCGTAGATCGCCAGGAGATCGAGGTTCGGAGAGTCGCTTCAGAAGACAACACTGCAGATCCATTCACCAAGGCCTTGCCCCAGACTCAGTTCGAGCGGCTGATCGAGATGATAGGTCTTCGATACGCCAGTACATGGCCTTAGTGCAAGTTGGAGATTGTTAGTGTATATGCCCTAGAGGCCATTACTGTATCATACTAGTTTGTATATTACTTAATGGATGCTTGGGATATTCACCTTGTATATACAATCTTGCTCAAAATAGTAGTATGCTACTTGGTTTGTTTCTACTTCAATGTGTACATGTGTTTATTTTTGTATATCGCCTATACACATTAGTAGAGCCCTTAGGATCTTTGCTTGATTACCAGCGATGTGATGGCCGTCACACTAGTGGGGCTGGGTAATCTATAAGCACATCCTTATGCAGGTCCCTGGTCGCAGGATTATCGAGACAGGGCATCGATACTCCGGAGTAGACCAGCGCATGCGCTTCTCATCCCAGTGTGGGAGACGGTCTGTCCCACAGCCGTCAGTACGTCGTACTTGAGATAGTATGTGGGTGCTCGTTAGGTTACGGGTACACTGGACAGGACTCGTCGGGAACTGACTAGTTGGTATTATACCTATCGTCAGTTATCAGTTCCCAGGTGACATGAGTACAGCTTAGTCCGCTGACTTGACACTGTCACTTCACCTCGGGTGTGTTCCCACTGTACTTTGATCACTACCCTACCACGGCTCAAAGGAGTCGTGCAAACAGGTGGTGGTTGGGTGCAGTCCCGAAGCACTTGGAGGCAGTGACGGTTAGACAGGATTCGTCTCTCCCGGTATTGGGGGTTGACATCGCGCTGTGTCTAGGAGAGCCATTACACGAGTAGTCCCTGGCCAGGGCAAACGAGATATACTGGTAGGTTTCCAGTGTTATCTCAGGGTGTTTTGGGCTTCGCTCCGGCACGACTTGTACCGCTATTGGGGGACTGACGTTTACCGCCCCCTAGGCCCGCCATGCGATGTATCAGACGAACAGACCGGACTGTACGGAGAATGTCACACTCAGGCTCAGTAGGAGTTCAGATGGGTTTCGCCTCGTCGGTCTTCTTGTCGGCATTACCTGGGGACCGTTACGCACAGCTAGTGCCGCTTGCGGTCTGTGGTTAAACCCACTGCCAGTGTAGTGTCGAGTCTTTAGAGTCCCACACAGAAAGCTTTTCGCCTTTAGGCAAAAGAGTAGAGGTCGCATGGTATTGCGACAGGTCGCATGGTTTTGCGACAGGGTTCGGTCACATCCGTGCACTTGTGCACGTACAGTGTCCGGACAGTTTACACTAGCGGGCTTTGGTTTAAGCCAGATCCTAGTGTACCTTATGGGATTGGATTTATCCAGTTTGCATTCGTGTTCCTCGGAACGCGGATGCGGGTGTGTATGCACAGTTGACAGGGAGGCACAGACAGCGGATTCTCATTAGGGTTGTTGACAGTTGACCGTTTGACTTTTTGACTTTATGCTCAACCCTAATGAGAATATGATATGTGATTAACTATTATATTAATTAAGTATTATGGTGATATGGTTGTTGACTTGTTGACTTTTGTTG
Organism: Agapanthus africanus; assembly: GCA_030015575.1. NCBI lineage: Eukaryota > Viridiplantae > Streptophyta > Magnoliopsida > Asparagales > Amaryllidaceae > Agapanthus > Agapanthus africanus. The sequence continues at coordinate 56,957,377 of CM057349.1, read as the reverse complement.
ACTTGTTGACTTTGGTGACTTGTTGACTTTTGTTGACTTGTTGACCGGTTGACTAGGCTTGACTAGTTGACCATCATGATAACCATAGCCATCATTTCATGGCAAAGACTTTTGTTTACTTGCTCATTTGTGTAAAATGAGTGCATGAAATGATATGGTTGTGGTTGCTTCTAACCATCACATAAGACTTTTGTTAATATGATGAGTTATCATTGCTTTGGATTATGAGAGGGTGAGAGACAAAATACTTGCTCATTCTTTCTTGCTCATTCTCTCTCTTGTTCTTGAGCTCTCCTCTTGCTCTCACCCTCAACCTCTTGCTCCCTCTCTTGATCTATGGTTCTCTTGTCTCATGAGTTGAGAATCAAGAACCATAGATAAAATCCCATTCTATTTCCTCTCTACTCATTCTAGTTCACTAGGTTTAGCAAACCAAGTGAACTAGTTTCTTCAAAGAACGAAGAAGGAGCTAAAGGTTGGAGCTTTCAAGTGGATCTATCTTCGGCGTACGGAGACGACGAGAAGGAGCCATCGGACCACCATCGGAGCTTGAAGAGAAGGAGTTCAAGACAAGCTAGGTATAACCCCCATCCGAGTAGCTAACTCTCTTTAGCTATGTATGCTAGTTTTAGTTTAGTCAAAGATCCCGACTTTGCTTAGTCCATGTTGCCCCTTGCGCTAAAAATTTGATTTTATACCGTTTCCGCCTCCCCGTAAGAACCGGGGGTCGCAACGTGGACTTACAATCCAGACATATTCTAAGGCAGTATCACCTGATCATGGAGATGGCTGATCTCCAAGGTGATCGGGGTTAGGAGAGTAGACTCAGAGGACAACACAGCGAATCCATTCACGAAGGCCTATTCCCAGAGAGAGACTTTTATGGGATGGTTGAGTATGAGATACTGCAACCACTGCTACAGATGGCCCTAGTGCAAGTGGGAGATTGTTAGTTATATGTATGCCCTAGAGGCCATTACTATACATAGGATGTATATTGTAGTGGATGCTGGGACATATATAGGGAGGACTTTCTTGCTCGACATGATAGTATGCTATCTGGTTGATCTTTACCTTAACGTGTATACTGATTGTCTCTCTGTTACATGTTGGTAAAGCCCTTAGGATGTGTACTTGACTACCTGGACTATGATGCGGATCATACTAGTGGGGACATGGTAGTCCATAAGTACATCCTTCAAAGTCCCTAGTCGTGGGTGTATCGAGACGGGGCATCGATATACCAGAGTAGACTAGCGTATACCTTCTCGACCCATACAGATGGGCGATGGATGATCCCATATCCATTGGTGTTTGAAATCAGAGATGATATACGGGTGCTCAGTAGAGACTGGGTACACTGGACGGACTCGCCGAGAACTCCCATATGGTATTATACCTTACGTCAGATGGCAGTTCTCTGGTGACACTGGTACAGAGTAGTCTGTTGACCCGAGATCGTCATAGAGTCTTGTGTGGTTCCCACTGTGCTTTGATTTCCATCTTACAACGTCCAAGAGGGCGTGCAAAACGGTGGTTTTTGGGTACAGTCCCGAATCACATGGAGGCAATGAGCGATAGGAGGGGATTCGTCTCTCCCGGTATAGGGAGTTGATGTTGCGCTGTGTTCGATTGGCTATAACCGGAAATCCCTGGCCAGGGTTGCTGAGATTTACTGGTAAGTGTTACCAGTAGTTTCTCGAACTGTTATAGACCTCATATCGACACGACTTATCGAGCTATTGGGGTCTGACGTTTACCACCCCTAGGCGAGATATGCGACATATCAGACGATCAGACCGGACTGTACGGTAAGTGTTACTGGTTGGATTCACAGGAGTGTGAGCGGGCTTGCTCGTCGATCTTCTGATCGCTCAATATCCGGGTGGCCGTTACGTTTAGCAGACCGCTTGCGGCTTGTGAGTGTTTGATATGATCATCACCTGCTGCCGGCGTATTGACGAGTCTTTAGAGTCCTACACAGAGTTTTCCTGGCTCAAGCGAAACGAAATAGGAGCGCATATGAGATATGTGCGGGACCGAGAATAATGCGTGTATGTGATACCGTATTCTATTCTTGCGATGAATGTATCGAATGGTTATATGCGATATAACCTAGTTATCGATTCAAGCATTGATTCGATAAACCGATACATAGGATACTAGTCGGTTATATGCGATATGACCGGATCGTTAAATCAAGTGTTGATTTAATGATTTAATGTATAATTATATATTTGATATATTACTTTGCATTAACTAGTATTGGTTCACTTTAAATGGATTTTCTCACTTGGATTGTGCACATTGTATATGTGATATACTTTTGTACACAAGTTTGTATCATATTTGATGATGCATGCTAACTTGGGTTTGTGTAAAGATTAAACCATGGTTGTGTAATGGTTAGGGTTTTTATTTTCTTATTCATTTATTTACTTGTTTATTCATTTTGGAAATGATAAGAAAAGAACGGTGGCTTTATTTGTAGTTTAGTTGAAGCTTCATGAAACTTTGACCTAGTCCACCATTCTTGTCTCTTGCTTAACCCTAACCATCATATCTAACCATGGTCTATTCTCTACACTAAACTAGGGTTAGTATTATGATAAGTATTGTTTTTCCTTTTCATTTTAATAACTTATCATAATATTATCTTCTTCTTCTTCATCTTCTTCTTGAAGAAAGCTTGCTTCAACAATGGCAACTTGATGAAAAGAGTGAGAAATCCAATTCTAAAGTGAACCCACTTCCTATTTCTTCATCCTCTACCTCTTGCCAAGTAGTATAGGGTGTTTCCTTCACAAGTTTTCATGGCTTGGTGAAGGTGGAGCTTGATCTAGTGATGCCTCGACGTAGATCATCTTCGGCATCGTCGTCGATGACCTAGCCCGCTTTTTCTCCAATGAAGCCGATGCAAGAGTCATGGTTCGATTTGGACAGCGGAGAGGACTTCATCACGGAGCTATGGAGGTGGAGAACCGGATCTACAAAGGTTGTATTTCCGTTCTCTTAGTAAAGTAGTTTACTAGTTGCATTTTTTGCCTAGACTTCTAGCCAACGATCCGTATTAGGGTTTCTCGGCATCCGTAATTTTTGAAATTGGCATGGTTGATGCCTTGTGAGACCTCTTGAGAGTGCCTAGGAACCCTACAAGTGGGAGCAGTGGGAAGGTGTGCAAGTTGCTTAAATCCATTTATGGATTAAAGCAGGCATCGCAGACCTGGAACATCTGTTTTGATGAGGCAATCAAGGAATTTGATTTCATCAAGAACGAAGATGAACCTTGTATCTATAAGAAGATTGTAGGACGAACTGTCATGTTCCTAGTCTTGTACGTGGACGACATTCTTTTGATAGGAAATGATGTTCCTATGCTACAATCGGTCAAGCTATTCTTGTCACAACGGTTCTCCATGAAGGACCTGGGTGATGCTACATGCATACTGGGGATCAGGATCTACAAAGATAGATCCAAGAGATTACTGGGACTTTCGCAGTCCAGGTACATAGAGATCATATTAAGGAGATTTAGTATGGAAGATTCCAAACGTGGTAATATACCAGCATTGCACGGAATCACCCTCTCCAAGAAGATGTCTCCCAAGACTGACGGGGAGAGGGTTCACATGAGCACTATACCCTACGCTTCGGCAGTAGGATCTATAATGTATGCGATGCTATGTAAAAGACTAGATGCAGCTTACGCGCTGAGCGTAGTGAGCCGGTATCAAACAGACCCAGGTAAGAACCACTGGACGGCAGTGAAGAACATTCTCAAGTACCTGAGAAGGACTAAGGAGATGTTCCTGGCTTACGGTAATGGAGACCTCAGGGTCGAGTCCTATACCGATTCAAGCTTCCAGAGTGACAAGGACGACAACAAGTCTGTCTCGGATTTTGTGTTTACCCTCAACGGAGGGGCGGTATGTTGGAGGAGTTCCAAACAGGATACCGTCGCAGACTCGACGATGGAGGCTGAATACATTGCTGCAAGCGATGCCGCAAAAGAGGCGGTCTGGATGAAGAAGATCATTAGTGAACTTCAGGTGGTTCCGTCCATTGTTGACCCAATACCTTTGTGTTGCGATAACAATGGGGCTATAGCTTTAGCGAAGGACCCAAGGTCTCATCAGAAGTCCAGACACATCTTAAGGCGGTATCACCTGATCAGGGAGATCATTGATCGCTAGGAGATCGAGGTACGGAGAGTGGACACAAAAGACAACACGGCGGATCCATTCACAAAGGCCCTCCCTCAAACACAGTTCGAGCGACTTTTTGAGCTATTGGGTATGCGGTACGCCAGCAGCTGTCCATAGAGCAGACGTTGGGTATGCGGTACACCAATTACTGGCCTTTAGTGCAAGTAGGAGATTGTTAGATATGTATGCCCTAGAGGCCATTATTGTATAGTACTAGTTTGTATAATACATTTTGGAAGCTTGGGATATATATACGGGTTTATGACAGTCTTGCTCAATATAGTAGTATATTACTTGGTTTGTTTCTATCTTAATGTCTGTATATGTTTCTTTTAACATATCACTAATACATATTGATGGAGCCCTTAGGATCCTTGCTTGACTACCGGCGTTGTGATGGCGATCACACTAGTGGGGGCTGGGTAGTCTATAAGCACATCCTTATACAGGTCCCTAGTCGTAAGATTATCGAGACAGGGCATCGATACTCCAGAGTAGACTGGTGCATATGCTTCTCGTCCCAGCAGGGGAGATGGTCTGTCCCACAGCCATCAGTATGTCGTACTGGAGATAGTATGAAGGTGCTCGTTAGGTTACGAGTACACTGGACAAAACTCGTCGAGAATTGTTGGTTGGTATTATACCTATCGTCAGTTAACAGTTCCCAGGTGACATGAGTACAGCTTACTCCGTTGACTTGACACTGTCACTTCGCCTCAAGTGTGTTCTTACTGTTCTTAGATTACTACCCTACCACGGCTCTATTAAGTCGTGCAAACAGGTAGTAGTTGGGTGCAGTCCTGAAGCACTTGGAGGCAGTGACGGTTAGATAGGATTCGTCTCTCCCGGTATTGGGAGTTAATATCGCGCTGTGTCTAGGAGAGCCATTAAACAAAATCCCTGGCCAGGGCAAGCGAGATTTACTGGTAGTGTTTCCAGTAGTTTCTCAGGGTGTTCTGGGCTACACTCCGACACGACTTGTACCGCTATTACGGGTCTGACATTTACCGCCCCCCTAGGCCCAACATGCGATACTCTTAGACGAACAGACCGGACTGTACGGAGATTGTCACATTCAGGCTCAGTAGGAGTTCAGATGGGTTCACCTCATCGGTCTTCTTATCGGCATCTACCTGGGGACCGTTACGTACAGCTAGTACCGCTTGCGGCCTATGGTTAAATCCACTGCCAGCGTAGTGTCGAGTCTTTAAAGTCCCACACAGAGGGTTGTTCACTTTTAGGTAAAACGAGTAGAGGTCGTATGGTTTTACGACAGGGTTCGTTCACATATATGTACTTGTGCGTGTTCGGTGTTCGGGCAGTTGATACTAGTGGGCTTTGGTTTAAGCCAGATCCTAGATTTGGTTTCAGGTTGGTTCGGTCTCATTGTATTCGTGTTCCTCGGAACACGGATGCGGATGTGTATACACAGTTGACAGAGGCAGAGGAACCTCATTAGGGTTTTGACCATTGACTTGATTAAAACCATAATGAGATGGAGGAAATTGATTAATGGGTTTTAATTAGAGATAATTGTATCATGGTTAATTGATTTGACCATTTGACTAAGTTGACCCATGTTGACTTAGATATTTTTGTGAGCATGCTTAGCATTAATTGTGACATGATAATGGTCAAATCAACAGCAACCATGACAATTTATCCTAATTAAAATTATCATTATTCTTTTTGTTCATATGAGAGCTATCTCTTCTCATTCTATCATGATACATTCTCTCTCTTGCAAGCTCTCTCATCTTCCTCTCTCAAAGCTCTCTTGTTTCATGAGTTGAAAATCAAGAGCTTTGTGAGATCTAACCACTAAAACAACTCTCAACTCACTCTAGGGTTCTTAGTCTAGCAAGCAAAGCACTCTAGTTACTTCATGGTTGAGATAGGAGCTCAAGATAGAGGCCTTCGGGTGGATCTTCTTCGATATAGAGAAGCAGGTGAGGATGAGCCATCTAGATCATTCCAAGGAGCTCACAACAAGGAGAAGAAGGAGTTCAAGTTTAAGGTATAACTTTCTATCATAGTAGATAGAACTCTATTCTTTTTCTAGTTAGGTTTATGGTAAAGATCCGGGTTTTAGTGTTATTCTAGCGCCAAGTTTATGTTCGTCGTAAAAATTTTGTTCCGCGTTTGGCCACGAAAGTTGGCCGGGGCGCTAGTGTAACCCTTTAACAACAAATATACAATGAGTAATATCGGATAACCGTAAAACCCACCTATAGCCAAACTGCATCCAGTCAGCCGTAGCGGTATCCGCTGCAAAAAATGATACGATAGATGAATGCCCTACCACGACTGCCCTGAGGGACTACCTGCAAAACACTGTGGCACAACGGGGGTGAGTTGCCAACTCATGAATAGTAAATAACATATGCAGGTAATCACAAGTTTGCACGTACTGCGAAGGTCTATCACATGCAAGCTGATAGCAATAAATGGGAATATGTATATGCAACAGTCATGAAAGGTACTCAATCAGGTACTACTAATACATGAAGCAATGCATAAAAAATAAATGCTGAGTACGGAATAAAACACATCTTGTAAATCTCATGAAACCTGAGTGTCTCACATCGACACCCGAAAACATCATGAAAACTAGTGTCTAGCATCGACACATAAATACTCATCTATCAGGCGTCGTAACCACGACTGGCCCTGACAGGTACGTATCATACGCTACCAAAACCTGAATGCCCAGCTTCGACACTCAAAATTCCATGTATCCATACGTACATGACTCCGGTCGGTATCTCCACGATCACCGCCGAGTCCAATACAGTCACCGGTAGGTAGGACTCCCCCACTAACTCATCGCCATCACCTGCGATCTTCTTGCTCCGGGGTACCTCCGGGCCCCCACCATGTACCCGCACACGGCCCACTCCACTCCTCGCATAGGGTATTAATCACAATCTCAAAACCGAGAAATCTCATGGTAGACGCATCGAAATATCATATCCAGAGAAACCGGGTTTTTCAAATAATACATAATTTCATGAAACTGCCACGGTCCTCAAATCCAGAAAACATCAAGTAATGAATAAGTATATTTGCATAGATCATTATGATGATATATTATGTAGGTGTACAAATATAACAGCGTCCCATACCACTGATATATACATACATATATATATATATACATACATATATATATATATATATATATCAGCATCCCATACCACTAATATATATACGCAGGAGTAAAGCATCATATGAAATCCATATCTAAATGCATAAATCCATAAAATATAATATATGCAACATGTAACAGTAATATGAGCATATAAAGGAAAAACTGCTATTTAACTACAACAAGTTATTAAATATATCATGCGGTTCCTAATTTCTCCGAAATCAAACGCAACATCATATAAAGGTGAACATGTAGCTAAAGCCAGGTATGCGTAACCATGTCGGTATAGCAAGATATGTGTATCTACCTATCAATAATGATGTAATACCCTCCAGGTATATGTGTAGCTATATCAAGCTAGGTATGTATACATGTAAGTATGTATACAAGGTGTACATATAGCTGTGTCTCATATGTATACATACCTATCTCTAATGGTACAATACCATATAGGTATTAGGTAGCTAGCATGTAGGCATGGCAAGGCATATGTATAAGCATGTAGGTATACAGGTATGCTATATGTCATATGCACAAAGGAATATAAATCAATGTCTCAATGTCTCTAACCAATACAATATCACATATGTATAAGTTTCAACTATATCTCGTATGTATATGGGTTGTGCGTGTCATGGCAATTATCGACGGAGTGTGTGTAGCATACAATTACTGCTCGTGTAACATGAACCATCAATAATAGTGCTGTGTCTCATCAATACTATGTCTATATGCAATAGGAAAATGAGGTATGCAACAAGGGTACACGTGCACAATCAATGTCCATATACTTAATATCAAGAATCATATCATTAAATCTAAACCAGACATATAACGCCATACAGGCGATTCCCCTGTAGATGTTAAATCTACCCACTGATGATCTTGGGCTAAGTAAAGCCAACCATTCGCTTTCTATTTTTTCGCAGCGTCCGAAATCCTTGCCTGCGTCCCTAAGATCATAAAACAATAATATAACAAGTTCATATTAGCAATCGACCAATAACACGTACAAACTAAGTTCAATCGATGCACCAACTCCAAACATACACTCAAGTGTTCGTCCAGTGACTAACGTGTGTAGCGACACTACGAAACCAACCCAAGAGCAAAACCACACAAAGACACGAACCGTGTCGGATAACGTAAATCGCGTAGTCAAAACACTAGAAAACAAGCAATGTGATCCCAGATTTTGCTACCCAAACAATTTGTGAAAGTTGCAAGTACCACGAGATTACACACAACCCCAGAGACCCCCAGACCAAAACCCAAACCCAAACACCCCAGTCTGGCCGCAAATTGTGGCCAGAAGCAATTTATTTGCGGCCCAGTTTTTGTGGAATGGTCTCAAATTTTTATGGTGGGTTCTAGGTCACTACAAAAGGCCACTGTGATTGTAACTTTTCCAACAAATACCTGGTTTGATAGCAGATCATCCGAGACACCAAAACTACACTAAAAATATGATATTTGCATGAAACTAAACTTTACGCGTTCTAAACTGAAAGTTACAAGTTACATAATATTAAAACGAACTACTTAACAGATAGAGATTATTACCTACTCCCACAAACTCAAAGATCCTAGCTTTCCAAGCTCCAATGGGTCCTAAAGGCACAACAAGTCATGAAAAGGGATTTGGGTGTGATTTTGGGAAGTTTTATGTAGGATTAGTGCAGGAAATGATAAGTGTTCAGTTGAGAGTTGAAGAGTATGAGAAATAATGAGAAAAGAGATAGAGTGAGAGAGAATGAAAGAGGGTGAGATGAAAAGAGAGAGGTGAGTGTAAGGTAAACTAAACCTTTATTCTTACTCTCCCCTCACCTCCATTAATGCAACCATTAATGCCCACCATTAGTCACCATGCCACCTCCTCTCCAAAACAAAACGCAAGAAAATATCTTTCCACAAATATCAAGGGTTTAGGGTTAAAGCAAAGCAAGGATAGGATTAGGATTAGGTTAAGTTGTCATGGTCACTAAACTAGATTAACACAAACACACCCTCACATTAACATGCACATGTGTGTGCAATCCATAATAAATAATAATAAATTATTAATTAAATGTTATAAAATGTGTGGAAACTGAATTGGTAAACTTTTTACAGAAAACTCGCATTATCTCTTAATTAACACTAAACGAAATCCTAAGGTGTTACACGGTGTCAGTACGGTAGAGGGACAAGGAAGGGCAAAAGTTTCGGGGCTAACAGTAGGGAAGGAAAGATGTTCCTATTGTCACGGTAAAGGGCATTAGCAAATGGAATGCAGGGCTTGAAAAGCCAGAATCCAGGATCCGTGTCGTTTTTAGTTCTAAAATTAACCACAATCAAAGACGGTGTCGCGTGTAGCGAGCCGCGATGAGTACGGGTTGTCTGCAGGGAGATGGTATACTTTTTAGCTTGTTTTAATGAGTTAATACCGTGGATGAGTTTTTCTTAATGCTAAGTGTCGTAACTAGGATTTTTTTAATAAAAAGACTTGTTAAGGATAGTTTTAGGTTAGCTTTCATGAGGATGATGTTTGCCGGTTCCTTAGAGACCTAATTGTGATATTGACACTAAGGTAATAGGAAATAACGTGGATTAGGGAACTTGAAATACGGTATTTGTGATTTTGAGCTAAATCCGTATTCCTTGTCCCTTGTCCTTCCGTTGATGTCTCTTGACCTTAACCTTCGGCAAACCACTTGCAATCCGGTCACCATTAGGATTCACTGCTAAGAACTCTTTGGATATCTATCGGTTTGTAGTTCCGGTTGCAGTATCGGCTCTCAACGTTATATCCGTGATCTTGAGTTTGTTTCAAGTGTTGTGTTAAGGATACCTGTAATCTGTATTTACTGAGCAGACACTGGTTAATCGTACCGATATATAACAAAACAGATAATGAATGAGTGGTATTGAAATGTAGTTTTTTGTGATAAACAAATACCCCCAAACTTATCTTTTGCTCGTCCCGAGCGAAACAAAAAAAATCCTGACCTCATTTTCGCAGGGAACGCGGTTGCACTGAGCTCGTGCAACAAGTCGTTAAACCTCTGGGTGTCCCTAATAGGAGGAGTGTTGTCTCCTGAGGGTTTTCAGCGGATTTCACCCACAAAATCCCGTCAAGCTAGTTTTGTGAAATAACTATGATTCTAACCCTAAGGTTTTGTTTCAAAGATAGAAATTCTATTATCCTAAGTTAGAAATATCGAACCTTTATTTTTCATACCTCGCTTCTTATTTAACTTAAGATCCTATATGTCTTTACGTGCGGTGCAAATAGTGTCGTTAAGTTTCAAAATGATCGATTAAAGTCGTCATGTCACAAAATAAAGCCCAGATAAAAAACTTAAAAAGGATCATGTTGGGGTAAAAATTTACGCCCCGGTTGACCAAGTCAAAATCAAAGTCAACCCCAAGCCAGGTGGGCCTAAGCCCAGGTCAAGTGGGCCAATGCCCGGAGCGAGCCCGAACATGAAGCGCTCGGCCTCCCCCCATGCCAAAATAAAAATTTTGTAATAAATAATTTTATTGTATTTCTTTTATTTTATTTTATGAATAAATGTAAGAAAATGGGCATGAAGCCAAATTTTTGTAAAGCCCATGGCTTATGTGCAAAAAGAAATGGCACATGAGCCATGGGATAAGCAAAATGCCATTTTGAAAAGCCCAAAGGGCTATATGTAAAGTGTACAACCTATAAAGGTAAGGATAATGAAAATATCCCAACAACTTTTTCTCTCTCCAAAAAGAAAATTTAGATCTGAGATCTTTCTCCTTCCTCAAGGTTCTAAGACCTTTTTCTTTCTTTTGAATTAAATCAAGAGTTTTACTCTTCCTTTTTCAAAACTAAATAGTTTTTCACCACAAAACCCACAAAAGGGAACTTGGATCTACCATTAGATCTCAAAAAGAAGAGATTTTTAAAATCTCATATCTCTTGATCTTCAAGATCCTGCCAATAGAGGAGGAAGAAGGAGACCCATCTCCAGAAACCCCACTTTGGGGAAGAACTAGGGCGCAAGGGGAGAAGCCCTTCATCAGCTTCAAAATATCTTAGGAGTTTCACTCCACTCTAATTTCTCTTTCAAGAGTTTCGGGGGCTAAAAGCCTCTTTTTCTCGCCGGCGCCCGAGTGCCTTGCGCTAGAGCGCCCAGCGCCCACGTGCCGACACGTGGCACGCTGGCGCTCGAGCGCTTCGCGCTCAAGCGCCCACGTGCCGACATATGGTGCGCTGGCGCTCGAGCGCTTCGCACTCAAGCGCCCACGTGCCGACACGTGGTGCGCTAGCGCTCGAGCGCCCAGCGCTCAAGCGCCAAGCGCCGACACATGGCGTGCTAGCGCTTGAGCGCCCAGCGCTCGAGCGCCCACATGTTGACACGTGGTGCGCTAGCGCTCGAGCGCCTAGCGCTCAAGCGCCCAGCGCCCACGTGTCGGATACGTGGTGTGCTAACGCCTAAGCACATAGCTCCTAAGCGCACAGCGCTCAAGGCGCTGGCCCCACGCGTCCTTTGGGCGCTTTTTCCTTTTTTTATATATATGTATACATGTATATATATATATAGATACACACACACTTCACAACACTGTCCCCCCCAAAAAAAATTTGGGCCGGGGCGCTGCCCCACACCCCGCACCCCGCAAGGGGGCTGCTAGACCCCTTGATCCCCAGCCCGCTATCCGGATAGCAGGACCCCCGTAAAAACTCTGCATGGCTCCCGATATATCCAAGCCCCCCTCCGAAACAAAAGAAATGTACATTGCACATTGAGTTTGCATGACCAGTTTAACACGTCAATTGGAGGTTCCCCCGCTCCAAAAGCGAGGGGTAATTAACGGCAGCTTAGTCCGCGGCTGCCGGAGATTCGGATCCCCACAATCAATAAACCCCGGCCTACCCTAGGAAGGGGGAATCTATAGTACGCCTGACAAGCGCACGAGTATTCCTATCTCAATGGGGTGACGAAAAACACCCTACAGATCACATAAGTTTTATAAAGAGTTAAGTACTTCTCAAGTTTCATTATCCAGTTAGGTTTCAAATTCAGAATTTCTATCTTCCTTAATAGGAAACTAAGTCTTATTTTTCACTCCACCTTTTACTTGTTTTCGTTTCATACACATCTTCGTGAACGTACAATAGTCTTCATCATAGGATAAAACCTTCATATCTCCGTTAAAAATATTTTTATAAAAACTTGTCTTTTGTCAAGATTATTCTCACACAAAGAACCGTTAGGAATTTTAACTCGGAGAGAACACTTGCTTGACTTTGTTTTAATTTGGACTTTCAAGGTTTCTTAACGAGGTTTGGGCCAATGCTCCTAAACCAGTTGGTTTTAGGGCATTAGGTGTAGAAACACCCCGACGGACTTAATTGCTCAAGTTACCTAGGCCCTAAAAAAAGACCAATTTTAGCATGAAAATCATAACGATTTATTGCGAACCGAAATATAACCAGTTGTTTAATTATTTTTAGGATAAAAGACGTGTTTAGTGGATCAGGTGTGTAATCACTTCAATCAAGTTCCATGTGGGTTATTCTTCAGAATTAGTTCCTATTAAGGTATATATAATATCCCTTCATATCCACTTCACTTTCAAAACTATTCTTGATATTACTTATTTCATAACAAACCTATTTGATTCTCAAAAAATAGTTTATCAATTTAAAAGTTTTCAGACATATTAGACTTGTTATCTAATTTTCAAAACTTACGACACGTGAGTGTGATGTAAAGACGTATATTAGCTATAGTTAAACTCAAAGGAGGGTTATAGTTCAGGTTTTCAAAATCTAACAATAGCATTTAGTTGTTCCTAACTTATCAAACAAAACCGTCGAAATATCGAATCTAAGTTCTCCCACTAGCTAACTTGATGACAATGTCTTTATATTTTTGTAATTTTTTTCGATTTTTATGGGTTTTTTAAATAAGTATGCAAATGCAGAATATACAAATGAATGCGAAGGGAGAAAGCTTACCGAGCATACCCCCAAACTTAAACTGGACAGTGCCCTCACTGTCAATGTACATCAAGAGGGCAAAGTTGTTAAAGGGTCAAAAGCGGCGGTTCTCCCTGATAATTTTTTTGTATACTTTTTTATGAACAAAGACCCAGCAACACCGGACAAGATTGCTCGTCAAAAGAAAAATGGATATGCACAAGACAAGAATATCCACATATGTATACCAAAAATTAGTATATACATACCCCCAAACTTATTTGAAATAGTGTTTCTACTGTTTATGGCTGGATAACCGAAGTTTGGTGGTAAACAGAGGAAGATTATGCAGGGTAAACCGGCTCCTTCAATATCAGGAGCTCCTCTGATGGTTCTGCGCTAAGGACGGTTTCAATCTGTGTCCGTTTACTTTGAAAAACGAACCGTCCTTCGGATTCTCCAAATCTACTGAGTCGTGCCGGTACACACACCGCACAAGAAAAGGTCCCTTCCAGCGAGATCGAAATTTACCCGGATGGAAATGGAGTCGGGTGTCATAAAGAAGTACCTGTTGTCCAGGCGTGAAGGTTTTGCGCGTAAGGTGTTTATCACGAAACACCTTCGTTCGGTTCTTTATAACAACCGCGTTGTCGTAAGCCTCATCCCGAAGCTCGTTTAGTTCGTTCAGTTGCAGCTTCCGATAGCTGCCCATTTCTTCAAGATTAAGATTCAGCTCTTTGATCACCCAAATAGCACGATGTTCGATTTCAACAGGGATGTGGCAAGTCTTTCCGTACACATAGGGAGACATGCCTAGATTAGTCTTATAAGAAGTTCGAAATTCCCAAAGGGCATCGATTAATTTCAATGACCAATCTTTACGGTTCTTGGAAACCGTCCTCTCCAGAATCTGCTTGATCTGCCGATTTGAAACTTCGGCTTTCCCATATGTTTGGGGTTGGTAGGGCGTGGATAGCTTATGATTGATTGAGTATTTCTGCATTAAGGCATCGAAAGACCTATTGCAGAAATGCGTCCCATTGTCGCTAATGATAGCGCGAGGGTGCCCGAACCGGGAAAAGAAGTTTTCTTTAAGGAATTTAATGACAACCTTGTTGTTACTAGTCCGGCTCGATACTGCCTCGACCTATTTGGAGACATAATCAACAGCCAAGAGAATGTACAGACTCCCAAAAGAGTTGTGAAACGGGCCCATGAAGTCAATTCCCCAAACATCGAACATCTCAAGAACCAAGATTGGTTGGAGCGGCATCTCATTTCCTCTGGAAATCCGGCCTAAATGTTGGCACCGGGAGCAAGTTTTGCAGTATTCATGTGCATCTTTGAAAAGTTTTGCCCAGTAAAAGCCACATTGCAAGACTTTCTCAGCTGTCTTTCTTAGGCCAAAGTGCTCGCCACATGCTTGATCATGGCAAAAAGACAACACACTCTTGAATTCGTTTTTCGGAACACACCGGCGGATGATTTGGTCTAGACAGTACTTGAACAAGTAGGGCTCGTCCCAGTAAAAGTGTTTTACTTGGGATAAAAATCTAAGTCTTTCCTGACTTGACCAATCGTCAGGTATGAGTCCAGTTGCCCGGTAGTTCACAATATCTCCGAACCAGGGTTCGCAAGATATCATCAAGATTTGTTCATCTGGGAAAGTGTTGTCGATTAGGAGAGGAAGCGTCGGCGAAGAAGGAAGTCGTGAAAGATGATCGGCTACATTTTCATATCCACTTTTGTCCTTAATGACAAGGTCAAATTCTTGAAGTAAGAGAATCCAACGTATTAACCGAGATTTCGCATTCTTTTTCGCATAAAGATGTCGCATAGCTGAATGATCGGTGTAGACAACAACTGGGGAGCCAATGAGATAGGGCCTGAGTTTCTCTAAAGCAAACACAACAGCCAAGAACTCTTTCTCGGTTGTTGTGTAATTCATTTGGGAGTCATTTAGGGTCTGGGTCACGTAGTAGATTACGTGCGGCATCTTATTGATGTGCTGTCCTAGGACCGCACCGATAGCAAAGTCGAATGCATCACACATAATCTCAAAAGGATGCGTCCAGTCAGGTGAAGAATGAACGGGAGCAGTGGTGAGTGAGCTTCGTAGTGATTCAAAAGCAGTCAAACAGCGCGATTCAAAATTGAACGTGGTATCCTTGGCCAGAAGAAGAGTCAAAGGTCTAGCATTCTTGCTAAAGTCCTTGATAAACCGTCTGTAAAAACCGGCATAGCCAAGGAAAGATCGGATATCTCTGATGCATTTGGGAGCAGGGAGGTTAGAAATGAAATCAATCTTTTCTTTGTCAACCTCGATGCCATTTCACGAAATGATATGTCCTAAGACAATACCTTCCCGTACCATGAAGTGGCATTTTTCCCAGTTTAAAGTGAGATTTTTATCCTTGCATCGGGTAAGGACAGCGTCAAGATGTTGCAGACACTCGTCGAAAGAATCACTAAAGATGGAGAAATCATCCATGAATATCTCCAAAAATTTCTCAACCATGTCAGAGAAAATTCCCATCATACACCGCTGGAAGGTAGCGGGAGCATTGTATAGCTAAAAGGGCATGCGGCGATATGCGAACGTGCCAAAAGGACCAGTGAAAGTGTTCTTGTCCTGGTCTTTCTCGGCGATGGGAATCTGGTTGTATCCTGAGTAACCGTCCAGAAAACAGTATTACTCATGTCCAGCTAATCTTTCGAGCATTTATTCAATGAATGGCAGCGGAAAGTGATCCTTCCGCGTTGCGACGTTGAGTTTTCAATAATCAATGCATACTCGCCACCGGGTCTGGGTGCGAGTAGGGATCAACTCATTCGCCTCATTTGTGATGACCGTAATGCCCGACTTCTTAGGGACAACGTGTATAGGACTGACCCATTGGCTGTCTGAAATAGGGTAAATGATACCACTATCCAGACAATTGACGATTTCCTTTTTCACAGCCTCCTTTGGATTTAACAGCCTCTGTGGATCCCTAACTGGTTTGACATCGCCCATCAGGTGAATGTGATGTTCAACGATCAGGGGACTAATCCCCTTGATGTCCGCCATCGTCCAGCCGAAAGCTTGCCGATTGGATTGCAAGACCGTGAGAAGGGATTTCTCTTACTCCAAAGCTAGAGAAGCCGAGATGATGACTAGAAGGGTCTTGTTCTCACCTAAGAAAGCATACTTGAGGTAAGAAGGCAAAGGCTTGAGTTCGGGCGTAGGCGGTGAAATGACTGAAGGCAAGATTGGAGAAAATGTCTTGAACTCAAAAGATTCCAACAGGGGCTCAAAGTGAGTGTATGTGACCGAGTCGGATGGTTCAACTAACGGATCCGAAAACTCAAAAGGTTCAAACTCGGGAGGCGACAAGCCAAGATCGTTCGAAAATGTGAAGCACTCATAATCGTTGTCGGGAGCGAAAGCAGTAGGTTCAAAGAGGGACGCACTAGTGGCGTCAAGATCACTGTGATTAAACAAGAATTACTTAAATTCACAGTCCTCGCGAGTGATCTCCTGGATGGAACAAACATCTAGTATATGAGCACTTGGATCGGATGGCTGATTCCCTAACCTAAAAATGTTGAGTTCAATTATCATATTGCCAAAAGATAGGTTCATCGAACCATTTCGACAATTGATCATAGCATTTGAGGTTGCAAGGAATGGGCAACTGAGTATCACCGGAATTTGATTCCAGGGGTTAGCTACAGGTTGTGTATCTAAAAAAATGAAGTCAACGGGGAATATGAAGTCCCCAACCTTTATTAACACATCCTCTAGCTCACCTCTAGGATGGGTGATAGATCGGTCGGCCATTTGAAGAGTACAATGTATAGGTTTCAATTCTCCTACACCTAGTTGCTCATATATAGAATAAGGAAGCAGATTAACACTGGCACCAAGATCCAAGATGTTAGTGTGATATGCCCTGGAGGCCATTACGGTATAGTATCAGTTTGTATATTACATTTTGAAAGCTTGGGATATATGCACGGATTTATGACAATCTTGCTCGATATAGTAGTATGCTACCTGGTTTGTATCTATCTTAATATGTGTATATGTTTCTTTTAAAATATCGCTAATACATATTGATAGATCCCTTAGGATCTTTGCTTGACAACCAGCGTTGTGATGGCAGTCACACTAGTGGGGGCTGGGTAGTCTACAAGAACATCCTTATACAGGTCCCTAGTCGTAAGATTATCGAGACATAGCATCGATACTCCAGAGTAGACTAGTGTATACGCTTCTCATCCTAGTAGGGGAGATGGTCTGTCCCACAGCCATCAGTACGTCGTACTGGAGATAGTATGTAGGTGCTCATTAGGTTATGAGTTACACTGGACAGACTCGTGGGGTACTGTTGGTTAGTACTATACCTATCGTCAGGTAGTAGTTCCCAGGTAACATGAGTACAGCTTAGTCTGTTGATTTGACACTGCTACTTCACCTCAAGTGTGTTCCCACTATTCTTAGATTACTACCCTACCATGGCTCTGTTGAGACGTGCAAACAGGTAGTAGTTGGGTCCAGTCCCGAAGCACTTGGAGGCAGTGGCGGTTAGATAGGATTCGTCCCTCCCAGTATTGGGGGTTGATGTTGTGCTGTGTTCGGAAAGCCATTACACAAAGTCCATGACCAGGGCAAGTGAGATTTACTGGTAGGTACTCCAGTAGTTTCTCAGGGTGTTTTTGGCCGCACTCCGACATGACTTATTGCACTATTAGGGGTCTGACGCTTGCCACCCCCTAGGACCGATATGCGACACTCTTAGACGAACAGACCGGACTGTACAGAGATTGCCACAGACAGGCTCAGTAGGAGTTTGGATGAGCTTGCTCGTCGGCCTCCTTATCGACAGATACCTGGGTAGCCGTTACGTGCAGCTAGTCGCTGATGTGCTTGTGGTTAAACCCACTGCCAGCGTATTGTCGAGTCTTTAGAGTCCCACACAGAGCGTTTCCCAGCTTCAGGCGAAACGATGTAGTGGTCATATGGTTTTACGAAAGGGTTCGATCACATACGTGTACTTGTGCGCGTATGTTGTTCGAGCGGACAATACTGGTAGGCTTTGGTTTAAGCCAGATCCTAGTATTTGATTATTGGATTAGTTTCGTCTTATTGTATTCGTGTTTCTCAGAACATGAATGCGGGTATGTATATACGGATGAGAGGGGGTATAGAAGGAAACACCTCATCAGGGTTTTGACCATTGACTTGATCAAAACAAATATGAGGTGGAGAAAAGTATTTGTTATTTTTTGGTAAAGGATAAATAGTGGCAGGGCTATCTGGGTTGACCACTTGACTTGGATTGACTTTTTGACTTAGATATTTTTGTAAGATATTTTTGTGACCTAGATATTTTTGATGAGATATTTTTATTGTGCTATATTTGTGGTCATGTCAAACTAGCCATCTCATTTTCTATTATCATTTATCAAAAAAAAAAATTCTCTTTCTTCAAGATTTAACTCTCTCCTTCTTCCTCTCAAAAACTCTAGTGTCTCATGTGTGCAGAATCAAGGGTTAGTGAGACTAAGCTATCCAAAATCACACTCTACTCATTCTAGGTTACTTAGTTTAGCACACCAAGTGATCTAGTTGCCTCAACTTGGAGATTTAGCTCAAGGTTGGAACTCTTGGGTAGATCTTCTACGACTTTGAGAAGCCGACGAGGAGATGCTATCCATTTCCACTCCAAGGAACTCGCGAGGTGAAGGAGGACAGTAAGAAGATAAGAAGGACTTGAAACTTTAGGTATAATCTTCTTACATAGTAGATAAAACCTATAGTTAGTTTGTTACTTATGGTTTAGCTAAGATCCTGGAGTTCAAGTCAATGTTACCTTATTAGAAAAATCGTTTTTTACCCGTTCGGCCTCCCCGCAAACCCGTGGGATATGTAATGTCGACTTACAGTGGTATCAGAGCCAACTAAACCATAACTAACTTTATTGAAATATTAGAACTTCAATCGTCGGAAAAACCGAAAAACTAAACACCGAAAACCCTATTTTCTGTCGATTTTTAAAACTGTCTGGAAAATTATTTCAGTACCATGAAAAATACATGCAGTATTTTCTAAGATATCACAAGAAAATTGAGCCACTGAATCGCCGAGATGACCGCGGAACCGCCGCAGAATGGACCTTTCTGCGGCGGAGTCGCGGCCGAGTCAAGGCTGATTCAACTCATCTTACTTCTGTTATTTCTTAATTTTGGTGTTTTATTTTCAGGAATATTTGGTTTCTGCCCAGTATGTTTTTGAACGCTGGTTTGCATTTGGGGTGGTTACGGAAAATTTGTTTCGATCAAATTTCTATTGTACTTGGCTAATTCGTCCTTCTGTAATGTTATATATGTTTTTAAATCTCAACTAATTGCTATATTTCATTTAGTCGGGATTGCACATTTCTGTGATGATTATATTGGTTTGTGTATATGAACTTGTTGGATCGTCATGGATGAATAGTCAGGGATGTGAGATGAGGGTTTTTCATTCTTTCATTCGATATAAAATTTGTAAAGTGATGTAATATTATTTTTGCGGGGCACATCCGGGTTGAGCTTGTAGCCACCGTTGTATTATTTCTTTTACTGGTTTCTGCTCCTAAGATAGACCGAAGGTGGGGTGCACAAACTACCGGGTATTTTGAAGTGCCGAGTGGCCTACTCACTTTGTTGAGGGAGGTTGCTTCACTTCGGTTATTTGGCAGGTAGTTTGCCACACTCGTAGGGGTCTACGGTGGGGTTTGGCTATTCATCACGACCGTAGAATCCGTCTTTCGTTACAGGCTCCAACGAAAAGCGGAATTCCCAGTATATCCAATGTGTTCATCTGTGATCTGGAATTCCTATCATTGTGTCTGACGAATGTATATATCTATATATGATATCTACTAGACGTTACTTATGTTTTGCATCCGCGCTAGTCCAGCCCTGGCTCTGTCGTTAGTTAAGTAACCTAACGAGTGATGATGGGGCCCCGTGGCGAATGCGGATGGCATAAGCGTACATTATATTTTTGTTGTTTTCTGCAATAGTAGGTTAATTGATGAGACTGCATTACATTAATGCTAAGAAAATAAACCAAAGTTGAATCATTGGAACAATTTTAAAACCACCCGGTTTTTTCAAAACAGCAAAACTTTTAAAATGCGGAGCTTAAATCACTCATTTTAAAAGCTATCAGGTTCCTTCGATTATATCAAGTTCACTACGTTCACGGTTTCACTAAAACCATTCGTAGCCCTCCGTCATTTCAATTGGATATTCAGTAGTATTCAAGCTATGTATTTTGACCTTCGCCAAGGCATAGTGATTGGTAGCTGCTGAATATTCATCTATAGCATAGATAAATGCGTTGGTTTGGGATGGCCGTACTGCTATTTTGGCATTCGTCAAGAGTATGTACGGGTGGGTTCAAATTAACCTGGACAATGACGGGTAGAACTTGACATGTGACTTATGATATGTTGGCCTTCGTCAAGGTCATAAGAGCATGGGGCAAAAATCCACATCGGGAGTTTCTAAAGAAACTGAAACTTGCTAGTGTTGCATACCATCTGGAGTGTGATAATTTTGGTTGGATTCCTTCGACTTTATCACACGATGATATTTGGATCCCGATCCTACTGTGAGTATATGCTACTCCTCGGGAGATTTTTTGTCACGACCCAAAATTCGGCCCGTGACCGGCACTTAACCACGTAACGTCTACAGGCGTAACGCGACTAAGTAAGCCGAAACCCAGAAATCAAAACCATTAAAAGTATTGAGTGTTTAAACATTTAATAGAAACATTTGTTAAAACGTTTGGAAAACCTTAGGTAATTTAGTAAAATTCTTTAAAGTGCAAGTTATTATCTTAAAAATTTTGGCAGCATTTCCTTTCTAAAAACTAGCCCCGAAATCGGGTACAAAATAATATATGAGTAAAATGATGTACAATAAGAAATAAACATCCCAAACGGGAGCATTCACGCCCAACGGCGGAAATAATCACCACAATGATAATATACGACGCCATTGCGAAGAATGAGTAAACATAAGTGAAGACAACATGAAATATAAAACTGCATAAATAAAGTTGGCTCACAACGAGCTCGACACCAGAGTACAAAATAATATACATCGTCCTCATAACTGGTCTCTAAGTCAATACATAAGTAGTAGATGGAGAATACTAGATATAATGATGTATACAACTGGAAAATAAACAGATACCAAACAAAAACCCACCTATCAGCAAAGGGCTCGCACGCCAACTGCAATGGTATATGTATCAAAAGATGCAAGAAAACAGCCTGCCGCGACTACACCGAGGGACAGCCTGCAAACACTGTGGCACAACGGGGGTGAGTTGCCAACTCGTGAATAGTAGATAACATATAAAGGTAATCGTGAGTATGCACGTGCTGCGATACTCTAACCTATGCCAACAGATAACATCTATATGATGAGCTGGATGCGTAATAATCATGCAACAAGTGCGATCTAATAACATCTCAATATGATGAGCAGGGTATGCAATAATCGTGCATAGCAAA
The DNA here is from genome assembly GCA_030015575.1 of Agapanthus africanus. NCBI lineage: Eukaryota > Viridiplantae > Streptophyta > Magnoliopsida > Asparagales > Amaryllidaceae > Agapanthus > Agapanthus africanus. The sequence goes on along the minus strand of CM057349.1, from coordinate 56,935,522 downwards.
TGCAATCTAATAACACCTATATAGGGTAAGCAGGGTATGCAATAGTCGTGCATAGCAAATACAATCTAACAACATCTATATAGGCTGAGCAGGTATGCAATAATCGTGCATAACATGTGTACTCTATCAGGTACTACAGGTACAGGATGAGATGTATAATACTGAATGCTGAGTAAAGAAATAAATAACATCTACACGGAATGTCAACGTGGAAAATAATCGGTGTCCATCAATACATCCAAATCCCAGTAAAACTCAGGCGCTGTCATCCTCATTGGCCCTCAAATCCTGTAAATCTCATAGAATTGTGAGTGCCCAACATCGGCACTCGAAATATCATAAAATAGTCGTGTCTAGCATCGACACGCAAATCCTCAAGTATCAGGCTCCGTCCGTCCGGATCGGCCCACGGGCTCCGTCTGCGGAATCGGCCCTCGGCCCCGGCAGTACGCGTCGTCCCGTATCCATCTATCGACTCTGGTCGGTATCCTCCGGATAACCGCCAGGTCCAACCAATCACCGGTAGGTAGTAGTCCCTCCGCCGGGCTCACCGTCTACCAATACGAGTCTTCTTGTCTCGGGGTACCGTAACGGGTCCACCATATACCCGCAATCGGTGCCTACCGCTCCTCGAATCGGGTATACTCACACAAGCTCTCTGGAACCGAGAAAATTCATGGTGGACGCACTGAAATATCATATCAAGAGAAACCGGGTTTTTAAAACAGTGCGTATTTTCTTAAAATGATACCACGGTTCTCAAATCTAGAAATTCCATAAATCCAAACTCAATGCGTAAATCCATGCAATGTGTCGTATGACACTAAGAGTAAAAAGGGAAAACCGCTCTTTTAAAATAATCCAGTTTTGAAAATATCTCATGCGCTCCCTATTATAATTGAAATCAAATCGATATCATCCATGTATGTAGCATATGTAGGTATGGATGTGCAAAAGGATATATACGCGAATATGAGTGTAGCACTACTATGAATATACAGTGTGCATGTGCGCAGGTATGAAGATATCAATATATGTGTGCACTGGTATGAATATACAGTGTGCATGTGCGCAGGTATGAAGATATCAATATATGTGTGCACTGGTATGAATATGCAGTGTGCATGTGCGCAGGTATGAAGATATCAATATATGTGTGCACTGGTATGAATATACAGTGTGCATGTGCGCAGGTATGAAGATATCAATATATATGAATATGCGACAAGTCATGACAATCATCAATAATGCGGCAATCAAAACGATATGTAATTCTTAGCAATCCTATAGTGCAAGTGTCATGGTAACCACTAACGGTGTGAGTGTAACATATAAATAGTGCTCGTGCAGCTTTAACCGTTAGTGACAGTGCAGTGTTATATACTACTAATTCTATATGCAACAAGAAGGTATGCTATAATAGTCCATATGAACATCTACGACTAAATATCCTATCATGCCCTGACGCTTAACGCCATACGGGAGATTTCCCCGTAGATGTTAAATCTACTCACCCGGTCGCATGCTACACGTAGCCGACAACTTGCTTCTCCTTCTTTGCGGTGTCCGACGTACCCGCCTGCGAACCTGGAATTTACATAAGGAATCCATATATAAGAAAAATATCACGCAAAACGCGATATCGAAATCAAACGAGAAACTCACGTCGCGAACTAAACGTGCGTGACGCTGAAATGTGTGTATACGCGTCTAAAACTACCCCGACACGTCGCGATACGCTGGAACACTAAACCCACACACGTATTACATGTGTCGCGCAAACAAAACGTATTAGGAAAACGATATATCATCCCAGATTTTGACACAGGTGAAAACTTACAAAATTGCACAGGCCAAAACACTATAATATTTAGCAGACTACCCTAGCCAAAACCCCTATCTGGCCGCAAATTGCGTCCAGAACGATTAAAACGGCGGCCTGAACAAGGGAAGGTGGTCTCGTCCTCTGGTGGTGTGATCAAGGTCTACCAAGTATGCTCCAGTTTGCTCATATTTTCTCTGAAGGAGCCGGGTCACAAGCAGATCACAAAAAGGCTAACTTTGTCTTAAAAACGTTATATTTTGCACAAAAAGAAAACCTAGGGTATTTTAGTGAAATCTGGGGTAAAGCTAGGTTTAAGTGGCCCTAATAACACTTAACTAGGCTAGGCTAACCAGCAAAATCATCTCCTAACCAAAAGTCCACACAATTCACCATATTTAACACAAAAACTCACTTTTATCACTAACCGAAGCTAATTCTACACATAAGTTTAGCAAAAGGAATTGAGCTCAGATCTTATACCTCACTCACTGGTCTTAGAGTGCAGGAAGAAGAGGAAGAAGAAGAGGAGGAGGAGTTTGCACTACTACAGCTGCTGCTGATAATGGTGCTGATGTTGTTGCTGTTACTGCTTCTGTTGCTGCTGCTTCTTGTTGCTGTTGTTGTTACTGCTGCTGGGTGCTGCTGCTGCTGCTGCAACTTCTGCTGCTGCTGCTGTGATGAATGAGTATGTGTGTGTGTGTATGAGTGAGTGAGAGTGAGAGAGAGTTGTGAGGAAAAGAGTTTAGCAAAAGAAAAGAATGATAACCATGCTAGTCAACCCCTCTCTCTCTCTCTCTCTTCATTTAATGAAGGCATGGCTCATGCCATGATGCCATTCTCTCTCTCTCTCTCACCAAATCAACACAAAACAATTCAAATCCTTTTTCCATAAAAAAAAAAACAATTGACCCCAAAACACTTACTAAAAACCCAAGTGGCTTAACAAGATGGTTAGTCCACCATGGTTGCTAATCATGGTCTAACTCCATTTTAACCCTAGTTTACATGCACAAGTGTGTGCAAGCCTAGAAAAATTCTAATAAAATATTCATTAAATTTGATAAAATATTTAAAAATCAATTTGGTAAACTTTTTATTAAAAACCTTTTATTAAAGTATAATTAGCCACTAATCACATCCTAAGGTGTTACATTTTTTCGCTTAACGATCAATACTATAAACCAAGTAGGTGTCTAGAAATGTGTTAACGGGGCTATGCCCCCAGGGAAAAGTGGTTATTTAATTAAGGAACTTCACGAAAGCGTCGTAAAACCTCCCTCGAAGTACCGACATTGGCCTGGCTGAACGGTTAAGCAAGAATTGTACGGTGAGATTAATCCTAACTAATTTTTCTTTTATGGTTTGAGGAAGGATTCGAGAAACAGTGGGAGCCATCCTGTTTAGATAAACTAAAAACCAATCTAAATTTGCAAGAGCATCATGCTAAAGTATTTCTTCTCTCTCTCCTATTTGCAGCGACCAAAACATGACGGACCTTAAGTTTCTATCAGATAAAATAATATTGACAGGGCCAAACTACAAAGATTAGTTCAGGAATGTCAAGATAGCAATAACTTATGACAAGTTGGGCTGTGTCCTTACTACTAAAGCCTCCGCCGTCCGAGGTCCAAAATCCAGTGTCGCGGATAAGGAAATCCGTAAGACCTGGGAGATTGACTGCGCGAAGGCCAAGTGCCTCGTGCTGGCCTCTATAGACAACGAGCACCACAGGCGGCACGAGAATATAGATCTTGAATCCATATTCCTCCATACCAAGGAATTATACGGAGAGCAATCTCGCATCGCAAGATACGAGACCTCGAAGAAACTATTTTAGGCGAGGTTGGCTATCAGATCATCTGTAGGGAAACACGTCCTTAAGATGATCGGCTATATTGAAGAGCTCGCGGACCTCGGGACCACGTTAGAGAATGAATTGTATACAGACTTAATTCTGCAGTCCCTTCCTTCCACCTACGCCCAGTTTATCTTGAATTTTAATATTCAAGGTAAAAAAGTTAAACTTCCGGAACTCCTCAATATGTTGAGGAATGCAGAGGGAACCCTGCAGAAAACCAGGGAAACACCCGCTCTACTTGTTGGTGGAGCTTCCTCTTCTAGATCGAAGGAGAAAGCCAAAGGAAAGAAGAAGAAGGCCCCCACTAAGCCGAGAGGCGGTGTTAGTAAGGTGGAAGAAAAGGGTAAGGCAAAAGTGGCAGGGCCGATAGTAAGAAAGGAAGAATGCTTCTACTGTCATGAAAAGGGTAAGGCAAAAGTGGCTGGGCCGATAGTAAGAAAGGAAGAATGCTTCAGGTCCATTGGAAGAAAGATTGCAGGGCTTGGAAGGCCAAGAACCAAGACCCGAAGCAAATTGTGGCTTTGGCTTCAGGTGTGCTTGTAATTGAAAACTGTCTGTCAATCAACTCTACTTCCTTGGTATTGGATACCGGATCAGGATCTCATATCTGTAATTCTTTGCAGGCACTGAGAAGCCGTAGGGTTCTGAAGACCGGTGATATGACCCTCAGGGTTGTTAACGGAGCGAGCGTGGATGTTGTGTCCGTAGGGGAATTGTTAGTTATATGTATGCCCTAGAGGCCATTACTGTACATAGGATGTATATGGTAGTGGATGCTGGGACATATATAGGGAGGACTTTCTTGCTCGACATGATAGTATGCTATCTGGTTGAACTTTACCTTAACGTGTATACTGATTGTCTCTCTGTTACATGTTGGTAAAGCCCTTAGGATGTGTGCTTGACTACCTGGACTATGATGTGGATCATACTAGTGGGGACATGGTAGTCCATAAGTACATCCTTCAAAGTCCCTAGTCGTGTGTGTATCGAGACGGGGCATCGATATACCAGAGTAGACTAGCGTATACCTTCTCGACCCATAAAGATGGGCGATGGATGATCCCATATCCATTGGTGTTTGACATCAGAGATGATATACGGGTGCTCAGTAGAGACTGGGTACACTGGACGGACTCGCCGAGAACTCCCAGATGGTATTATACCTCACGTCAGATGGCAGTTCTCTGGTGACACTGGTACAGAGTAGTCTGTTGACCCGAGATCGTCATAGAGTCTTGTGTGGTTCCCACTGTGCTTTGATTTCTATCTTACCACGTCCAAGAGGGCGTGTAAAACGGTGGTTTTTGGGTACAGTCCCGAGTCACATGGAGGCAATGAGCGATAGGAGGGGATTCGTCTCTCCCGGTATAGGGAGTTGATGTTGTGCTGTGTTCGATTGGCTATAACAGGAAATCCCTGGCCAGGGTTGCTGAGATTTACTGGTAAGTGTTACCAGTAGTTTCTCGAATTGTTATAGACCTCATATCGACATGACTTATTGAGCTATTGGGGTCTGACGTTTACCACCCCTAGGCGAGATATGCGACATATCAGACGATCAGACCGGACTGTACGGTAGTGTTACTGGTCGGATTCACTGGAGTGTGAGCGGGCTTGCTCGTCGATCTTCAGATCGCTCAATACCCGGGTGGCCGTTACGTTTAGCAGACCGCTTGCGGCTTGTGGATGTTTGATATGATCATCATCCGCTGCCGGCGTATTGACGAGTCTTTAGAGTCCTACACAGAGGTTTCCTGGCTCAAGCGAAACGAAATAGGAGCGCATATGAGATATGTGCGGGACCGAGTGTAATGCGTGTATGTGATACCGTATTTCATTCTCGCGATCAATGTGTCGAATGGTTGTATGCGATATAACCTAATTATCGAATCAAGGATTGATTCGATAAGCCGATACATTGGATACTAGCCGGTTATATGCGATATGACCGGATCGTTAAATCAAGAGTTGATTTAATGATTTAATGAATAATTATATATTTGATATATTACTTTGCATTAACTAGTATCGGTTCACTTTAAATGGATTTTCTCACTCGGGTGTGCGCATTGCATATGCGATATGATTTTTGTGCACTTAATTGTATCATGTTTGATGATACATGTTTACTTGTGTTTTGTGTAAAGTTTAAACCATGGTTATGTAATGGTTAGGGTTTACATTTTCATATCTATTTATTTATTCATTTATTCATTTTGGAAAATGAAAAGCAAATGAGAAAATGGTGGCTTCTTTTGTTTTGTTCATGAAGCTTCATGAAGACTTTGACCAAGTGACCATTTTGTCTCATGCTTAACCCTAACCATCCCATTAACCATGATTTATTCTCTACACTTGACCATGGTTCAATTATGATAAGTATTCTTTTTACTTTTCATTTTAATTGACCTTATCATATCTTTTTTCTTCTTCTTCTTCTTCCTTGAACTCAAAAAGAAAAGCTTAGGTCATCAATGGTGATTCATGATAAAGAGTGAGAAATCCAATTCTAAATTGAACCCACTTCCTATTTCTCCATCCTCTACCTCTTGCCAAGTAGTAGAGTGTGTTTCCTTCACAAGTTTTCAAGACTTGATGAAGGTGGAGCTTGATTTAGCGATGCCTCGACGTAGATCATCTTTGGCATGGACATCGACGACCTAGCTCGCTTTTTCTCCGACGAAGCCGACTCTAGAGCCCGGATTCCTTTTGGACAGCGGAGACGACTTCGTTGCGGAGCTATGGAGGTGGAGCACCGGATCTACAAAGGTTGTATTTCCGATATCCCATTAGTTAAGTTGTTAACTAGATTGTTTTTCGCCTAGATTTCTAGCAAACGATCCGTAGTCGGGTCTCTCGGCACCATTAAAATTTTAATTTGGCATGTTCGATGCCTTGTGAGACCTCACTAGTATGCCTAGGAACCCTACAGGAATATCACCTTAGATTGACGAGTGGACATATTTTAGTTTTGCGCAACTGTTTTTGTGTACCAAGTTTGACTTGTAATATCATTTCTGTATCTTTGTTATCTAAAGAAGGTTATGATTTTATATTTGTAAGCGATGTCGTAAATATCCACCTTAATCATGATCTGATTGGGTCAGGTACTCTAAACAACGGTATATACGTATTAAACCAACTACAAATTTTCAATGTTCAGAACACATATAAAAGAAAGACTCCAGAAATAAATCATGCTTTCTTATGGTATTGTAGAGTAGGTCACATCAATGAAACAAGGTTGACCAAGTTACATAAAGAAGGATGTTTGGATCCGTTCGAATAGCAATCTTATAAAACTTGTCAACCATGTCTCAAAGGAAAGATGACAAAGACTCCGATCACTAGACGCGGAGTAAGAGCGAGCGAGCTCTTAGGAGTAATACGCAACGATGTGTGTGGTCCAATGTCTACATATGCAAGAAGTGGTTATTCCTATGCCATTACTTTTACGGATGATTTCTCTAGGTATGGACATATTTTCTTGATGAAATATATATCCGAGGCGTTTGAGAAATTTCGAGAATATAAGAATGAAGTGGAAAAACAAACCGACAAAAGTATCAAGACACTGAGATCTGATCGAGATGTTGAATACTTGAGTGCCGAGTTCTTGGATTACCTAAAAGAGAATGGAATTCTCTCTCATCTTACTCCTCCATACACACCACAACAAAACAGTGTATCGGAGAGACGAAACCGAACCCTATTTGATATGGTACGTTCTATGATGAGTAACGCTGAGTACCGCGATCATTCTGGGGATATGCACTAGAATCAGCTGCATATCTTTTGAACAAGGTTCCTACCAAGGCTGTGCCTACCACACCATATCAGATGTGGAGTAGGAAGAAACCCTATCTTCAGTATCTGAAGATATGGGGATGTCCAGCTTTTGTAAAAAAGCAGCATGTGGACAAACTCGAGGCACGATCAGTACTGTGTAAGTTTGTGGGATACCTAAAAAACTCCAAGGGGTATCTTTTCTATTACGCAGAGGAACAAAAGGTTTTTGTTTCTCGTCATGCCCACTTTCTGGAACATTAGTTTTTAGAAAAAGAAACTAGTGGGAGCGCGATAGAACTGGAAGAAATTCCAGAACCACAAGCTATTACTGAAAGTTTGGTGGAACCAGAAGTTTCAAAAGAACAGGACATTCCCGCACCATTCCGCAGGAGTAGAGGTTGTCTCATCCGCCTGAGAGATACTACGGTTTTCTCGTAGACGGGGATAGAGAGGATTGCATCATTGATAATGATGAGCCAACTAACTTCCAGCAAGCCATTCAGAGCACTGACTCGGTAAAATGGCTGGATGCAATGAGAACCGAGATGGAGTCCATGTACACCAACAAAGTATGGACTTTGGACATTGCTCCAGAAGGGGTAAAACCCGTAGGCTGCAAATGGATCTTCAGAGAGAAGATTGGTGTAGAAGGACAGGTTGAAACCTATAAGGCTAGACTTGTTGCAAAATGATTACGTCAAATACCTGGTTTGGACTATGACGAAACCTTTTCTCCAGTGGCTATGCCCAGATCCATTCGAATCCTTCTTGCCATTGCTGTCTTCCATGATTATGAGATTTGGCAGATGGACGTAAAAACCGCTTTTCTAAATGGAAATTTGGAAGAGTGTGTCTATATGGACAAGCCAGAGGGTTTCATTCAGAGTAGGAGCAGCGGGAAAGTGTGCAAGTTGCTTAAGTCCATCTATGGACTAAAGCAGGCATCGCAAAGTTGAAACATCTGTTTTGATGAAACGGTAAAAGAATTTGACTTTATCAAAAATCCAGATGAGCCATGCATTTATAGTAAGATTGTAGCACAAACTGTTGTATTCCTCGTCTTATACGTGGATGGCATTCTCTTGATAAGAAATGACATTCCTATACTACAATCTGTCAAAGGGTTCTTGTCACACAGGTTCTCCATGAAAGACCTGGGTGATACCTCTTACATTCTGGGGATCCAGATCTATCATTATAGATCTAAGAGGATATTGGGACTTTCACAGTCCAGGTACATCGACACCATACTGAAAAGATTCAATATGGAAGATTCTAAGCGCGGTAATTTACCGGCTTGTCACGGAATCACCCTCTCTAAAGAGATGTCTCCAAAGACTGATTTGGAAAGGGATCGCATGTCTATTATACCCTATGCTTCTGCGGTAGGCTCTATAATGTATGCGATGTTGTGTACCAGACCAGATGTTGCTTACGCACTGAGCGTGGTAAGCAGGTATCACTCAAACCCTGGGGAGAAGCACTGGATAGAAGTAAAGAACATTCTCAAGTACCTGAGAAGGACTAAGGAAATGTTCTTGGTTTACGGTGGAAAAGACCTCCAGATCGAGGCCTTTGCTGACTCCAGCTTCTAGAATAACAAGGATGACTCCAAGTCCATGTCAGGTTATATCTTTACCCTCAATGGAGGGGCGGTCTGTTGGAAGAGTTCCAAGCAGGACACCGTTGCTGACTCGACGATGGAAGTGGAGTATATCGCTGCTTCTGATGCCACAAAAGAAGCGGTCTGGATGAGGAAGTTCTTAACAGAATTTCAGGTGGTTCCGTCCATTGTTGATCCAATACCTCTGTATTATGACAACAACGGGGCTATAGCTTTAGCAAAGGAACCCAAGTCCCATCAGAAGTCCAGACACATCTTGAGGCAATATCACCTGATCAGGGAGATCATGGATCGCCGGGAGATCGAGGTTCGGAGAGTTGCTACTGAGGAAAACACTACAGATCCATTCACAAAGGCCATCCCTTAGACGCAGTTTGAGAGGATATTCGAGACCCTTTCAGCCAGGCTAGTGTCGGTACTTCGAGAGAGGTTTTGCGACGCTTTCGCGAAGTTCCTTAATTAAATAACCTCTTTTCCCTGGAGGCGTAGCTCCGCTAACACTGTTCTAGACACCTACTTGGTTTATAGCATTGATCGTTAAATGAAAAATCTCCCGAAAAGTAGCGGATACTCAAAGTAGAATCGGGATCCAAATATCATTGTGTGATAATCTTGAAGGAATCGAACCAACATTATCACACTCCAAATGGTATGCAGCACTAGAAAATTTCAGTTTCCTTAGAAACTCCCGATGTGGATTTTTGCCCCATGCTCTTATGACCTTGACGAAGGCCAACATATCATAAGTCACATATCAAGTTCTCCCTGACATTGTCTAGGTTAATTTGTACCCACCCGTACATACCCTTGACGAAGGCCAAAATAGTAGTACGACTGTCCCAAACCAACACATCTATCTATGCTACAGATGAATATCCAGCAACTACCAATCACTATGCCTTGGCGATGGTCAAAATACATAGCTTGAATACAACTAAATATTCAACTGAAATGATGGAGGGCTACGAATGGTTTTGGCGAAACCGTGAACATAGTGAACTTGATATAATCGAAGGAACCTGATAGCTTTTAAAAGGAGTGGTTTAAGCTCTGCATTTAAAAATCTCCTGTTTTGAAAAAACCGAGTGGTTTTAAAATTTGTTCCAATGATTCAACTTTGGTTTGTTTGCTTTGTAAGTCCATATTGCGACCCCCGGTGCTTACGGGGAGGCGGAAACGGTATAAAAAACAAATTTTTATCGCAAGAGGCAACATGGACTAAACAAGGTCGGGATCGTGTCTAAACTAAACTAGCAAAAACGCTAAAGGGAGTTAGCTACTCGGATGAAGGTTATACCTAAACTTGAACTCCTTCTTCTTGAAATCTTGTAGAGGTTGATGGTTCTCTTTTCGTCGCCTTCTTCCGTCGAAGATGGATCCACCTCGAAGGTTCGACCTTTGGACTCTTCCTCGATCTTTGAGTGAACTAGGGTTTCCGGCTTGCTAAACCTTGAACCTAGAATGAGTAGAGAGTGACTAGGGTTTGCTTTTCTTTTTAAAGAGAATGATTCTCAACACATGAGAAGGGTTCTCTTTTGCTAGAGGAAGAAGAAGATGAAGAGAGGAGAGAGAAGCTAAATGAGATAATGAGCTATCTTTTTCTTTCTTGCAACCATAATGCCAAAAGAAAAAGAATTATCTAAATAATAATAATTCAAAATAAGAATAGTTGATGGTAATTTGGAATGACCACTACCATGCTTCATTTAATGAAATGTAAGCATGAATCAAGGAGGACTTTTCAAAGCATGATGGTGGTCAACATTCAACCATGGTCAACAAGTCAACCATGGTCAACAAGTCAACAAAATCAACCATAACATAATTCTCATTTAATTACTATTATTAATAGATAATTCATAAATCCATTAGGGTTTGGAAAATGATAACTGTCAACTGTGCATACGCACCCGTTCCGAAACCCTAATGAAATACCTCATCCTCCGCCTCAAGCAACTGTGCATACACACCTGCATTCTCGTTCCGAGGAACAAGAATACCAAGATATAAAAGCAACCCTCAAAACATATACCGGTATCTGGCTCAAACCAGAGCCTGCCAGTATAATCCGTCCGGACTCCAAACGTGCACAAGTGCGCGGATGAGAACGAACCCTGTCGCAAAACCATGCGACCTCTACTCTGTTTTGCCCAGAGGCGAATACCCTCTGTGTGGGACTCTAAAGACTCGACACTACGCTGGCAGTGGGTTTAACCACAGACCGCAAGCGGCACTAGCTGTGCGTAACGGTCCCCAGGTAGATGCCGACAAGAAGGCTGACGAGATGAAACCCCATCTGAACTCCTACTGAGTCTGAATGTGACATTCTCCGTACAGTCCGGTCTGTTCGTCTGATACATCGCATGTCGGGCCTAGGGGGCGGTAAAACGTCAGTCCCCCAATAGCGGTACAAGTCGTGTCGGAGTGAAGCCCAAAACACCCTGAGATAACACTGGAACCTACCAGTATATCTCGCTTGCCCTGGCCAGGGACTACTCGTGTAATGGCTCTCCTAGACACAGCGCGATGTCAACCCCCAATACCGGGAGAGACGAATCCTGTCTAACCGTCACTGCCTCCAAGTGCTTCGGGACTGCACCCAACCATCACCTGTTTGCACGACTCCTTTGAGCCGTGGTAGGGTAGTGATCAAAGTGCAGTGGGAACACACTCGAGGCGAAGTGCCAGTGTCAAGTCAGCGGACTAAGCTGTACTCATGTCACCTGGGAACTGATAACTGACGATAGGTATAATACCAACCTGTCAGTTCCCGACGAGTCCTGTCCAGTGTACTCGTAACCCAACGAGCACCCGTATACTATCTCCAGTACGACGTACTGATGGCCGTGGGACAGACCATCTCCCACACTGGGATGAGAAGCGCATACGCTAGTCTACTCCGGAGTATCGATGCCCTGTCTCGATAGTCCTACGACTAGGGACCTGTATAAGGATGTGCCTATAGATTACCCAGCCCCCACTAGTGTGACTGCCATCACAACGCTGGTAATCAAGCAAAGATCCTAAGGGCTCCACTAATGCGTATAAGTGATATACTGAAATAAACACAAGTACACATTGAAGTAGAAACAAACCAAGTAGCATACTACTATATTGAGCAAGATTGTTTATACAAGATGAATATCCCAAGCTTCCATCAAGTAATATACAAACTAGTATGATACAGTAATGGCCTCTAGGGCATATACACTAACAATCTCCCACTTGCACTAAGGCCATGAACTGGCGTACCGAAGACCTATCATCTCGATCAGCCGCTCGAACTGAGTCTGGGGTAAGGCCTTGGTGAATGGATCTGTAGTGTTCTCTTCTGAAGCAACCCTCCGAACCTCGATCTTCTTGCGATCCACGATCTCCCTGATCAGGTGATACCGCCTCAAGATGTGCCTGGATCTCTGATGGGACCTGGGTTCCTTTGCTAAAGCTATAGCCCCGTTGTTGTCGCAATACAGAGGTACTGGGTCAACAATGGACGGAACCACCTGAAGTTCTTTTAAGAACTTCCTTATCCAGACAGCTTCTTTTACGGCATCAGATGCAGCGATGTATTCCGCTTCCATAGTCGAGTCTGCAACGGTTTCCTGTTTGGAACTCTTCCAACACACCGCCCCTCCATTGAGGGTAAAGACAAAACCCGACATGGACTTGGAATCATCCTTGTCACTCTGGAAGCTGGAGTCAGCAAAGGCCTCAATCTGGAGGTCTTTTCCGCCATACACCAAGAACATCTCCTTAGTCCTTCTCAGGTACTTGAGAATGTTCTTTACTGCTATCCAATGTTTCTCCCCAGGGTTTGACTGATACCGGCTTACTACACTCAGTGCATAAGCTACATCCAGTCTGGTACACAACATCGCATACATTATAGAGCCTACCGCAGAAGCGTAGGGTATAATAGACATGCGATCCCTCTCCAAATCAGTCTTGGGAGACATCTCTTTAGAGAGGGTGATCCCGTGACAAGCCGGTAGGTTACCGCGCTTGGAATCTTCCATACTGAATCTTTTCAGTACGGTGTCGATGTACCTGGACTGTGAAAGTCCTAATATCCTCTTGGATCTATCACGATGGATCCGGATCCCCAGGATGTAAGAGGCATCACCCAGGTCTTTCATGGAGAACCTGTGTGACAAGAAACCCTTGACAGATTGTAGCATAGGAATGTCATTTCCTATTAAGAGAATGTCATCCACGTATAAAACAAGGAATACCACAGTTCTCGCTACAAATCTACTATAGATGCACGGTTCATCTGGATTTTTGATAAAGTCAAATTCCTTGACCGTCTCATCAAAACAGATGTTCCAACTCCGCGATGCCTGCTTTAGTCCATAGATGGACTTAAGCAACTTGCACACCTTTCCGCTGCTCCCACTCTGAATGAAACCCTCTGGCTGATCCATATAGACACACTCCTCTAAATTTCCATTTAGAAAAGCGGTCTTTACGTCCATCTGCCAAATCTCATAATCGTGGAAGGCAGCAATGGCAAGAAGGATCCGAATGGATTTCAGCATAGCCACTGGAGAAAAGGTTTCGTCATAGTCCAAGCCAGGTCTTTGACGGAAACCCTTTGCTACAAGTCTAGCTTTATAGGTCTCAACCTGTCCATCTACACCAATCTTCCTTTTGAAGATCCACTTGCATCCTACGGGTTTTACCCCGTCTGGAGCAATGTCCAACGTCCATACTTTGTTGGTGTACATGGACTCCATTTCGGTCCGCATTGCATCCAGCCATTTTACCGAGTCAACGCTCTGAATGGCCTGTTGGAAGCTAGTAGGCTCATCATAGTCTATGATGCAATCCTCTCTATCCCCGTCTATGAGAAAACCGTAGTATCTCTCGGGCGGATGAGACTGCCTACTACTTCTGCGGAGCGGCATAGGAATGTCCTGTTCATTTGAACCCTCTGGTTCCATTAAGCTTTCAGTAATAGTCTGTGGTTCTGGAATTTCTTCCAGTTCTATTGCGCTCCCACTTACTTCTTTTTCTAAGAACTGATGTTCCAGAAAATGGGCATTACGAGAAACAAGGACTTTTTGTTCTTCTGCGTAATAGAAAAGATACCCCCTGGAGTTCTTTGGGTATCCCACAAACTTGCACAATACTGAGCGTGCCTCGAGCTTGTCTGTATGCTGCTTTTTGACATAAGCTGGACATCCCCAAATCTTCAGGTACTGAAGATAGGGTTTCTTCCCACTCCATAACTCATATGGTGTGGTAGGCACAGTCTTAGTAGGAACTCGGTTCAAAAGGTATGCAGCTGTTTCTAGCGCATACCCCCAGAATGATCGCGGTAACTCAGTGTTACTCATCATGGACCGTACCATATCCAATAGGGTCCGGTTCCGTCTCTCCGATACACCGTTATGTTGCGGGGTGTATGGAGGAGTAAGCTGAGAGAGAATCCCATTCTCTTTTAAGTAATTCAGGAACTCGGCACTTAAGTATTCTCCATCTCGATCCGATCTTAGAATCTTGATACTTTTGCCGGTTTGTTTTTCTACTTCATTCTTAAATTCCTGGAATTTTTCAAAATATTCTGACTTATGTTTCATTAAGAAGACATAACCGTATCTTGAAAAATCATCCGTAAAAGTAATGAAGTAAGAATAACCGCTTCGCGCATGTGTAGACATTGGACCGCACACGTCGCTGTGTACGAGTCCCAAGAGCTCGCTCGCTCTTACTCCGTGTCCAGCGAACGGAGTCTTTGTCATCTTTCCTTTGAGACAGGATTGACAAGTGGCATATGATTGATATTCGAACGGATCCAAATATCCTTCTGTATGTAACTTAGTCAACCTTCTCTCATTGATGTGACCCAGTCTACAATGCTATAAGAAACTCTGATTGATATCTGGAGACTTTCTTTTGTGTGTATTCTGGACATTGAAAATCTGTGGTTGGTTTAATACGTATATACCATTGCTCAGTGTACCTGACCCAATCAGAACTTGATTAAGGTGAATGTTTACAACATTACTTACAAACGCAAATTCATAACCTTCTTTAGAAACCAAAGATACAGAAATGATATTACAAGTTGCGTTGGGTACAAAAAAGCAATTACGCAAAACCAAAACATGCCCATCTGACATTCCCAGGTGATAGTCCCCCACGGCTTTAGCATCCATGCTAGCTCCGTTCGCAACTCTGAGGGTCATGTCACCTGCCTTCAAAACCCTATGGTTTCTCAACGCCTGCAAAGAATTACAGATATGAGATCCTGATCCGGTATCCAATACCCAGGAAGTAGAGTTTATAGAAAGACAGTTTTCAATAACATACACACCTGAAGCTGAAGCCGCAACCTGCTTCAGTTCCTGTGTCCTGGCTTTCCAAGCCCTGCAATCTTTCTTCCAGTGTCCACTCTTGTGACAATAGAAGCATTCCTCTTTACCAACAAGCTTCCCCTCTATCTTTGTTGCCTTTTCCTTTCCCTTCGTACCCACTTTACTAACACCGCCTCTTGGTTTGGCGGGGGCTTTCTTCCTCTTTCCCTTGGCTTTCGCCTTGGACCTAGAGGAAGAAGATCCTCCTACAAACAAAGCGGGTGTATCCCTACCCTTCTGTAGGGTGCCCTCTGCGCTCCTCAGCAGGTTGAGGAGTTCTGAAAGTTCAACTTCCTTTTCTTGCAAGTTGAAATTCAGTATGAACTGGGCGTAAGTGGATGGAAGGGACTGGAGAATTAAATCTGTATAGAGTTCACTATCCAACGTGGTCCCAAGTTCTGCGAGCTCCTCAGTGTAGCCAATCATCTTAAGCACGTGGTCCGCTACCGATGATCCGACGGCCAACTTTGTCGAAAACAACTTCTTCGACACTTCGTATCTTGCGATACGAGACTGCTCTCCATACAGTTCTTTTGTATGGAGAAATATGGACTCGAGGTCCATATGCTCATGCCTCCTCTGATGTTCGTTGTCCATAGAGGCAAGCACGAGGCACCTGGCCTTCGCGCAATCAATCTCCCAAGTCTTACGGATTTCCTTATCCGCGACGCTGGAGGTGGGACCTGGGACGGGGGGAGCTTTGGTGGTAAGAAGATACCCCAGCTTGTCGTAAGTGATTGCCAATTTGACATTCCTGAGCCAATCTTTGTAGTTTGGCCCTGTCAGTATGTTTTTATCTAGAAGTAACTTAAGTCCAGTCATTTCGATTTGGTCGCTGCAGGGGGAGAGAAGAAACACTTAGCACGATGCTCTTGCAAGTTTAGAATGGTTTTTAATTTGTCTAAACAGGATGGCTCCCACTGTCTCTCGAATCCCTCCTCAAACCACAAAGGAAGAATTAGCCGGGATCAATCCCACCGTACAATACTTGCTTAACCGTTCAGCCAGGCCAGTGTCGGTACTTCGAGGGAGGTTTTCTAACGCTTTCGCGAAGTTCCTTAATTTAAGAACCTCTTTTCCCTGGGGGCGTAGCCCCGCTAACACCTTTCTAGGCACCTACTAGGTTTATAGCATTGATCGTTTAGTGAGAAATTTTCCGAGGAGTAGCATATACTCACAGTAGGATCGGGATCCAAATATCATCGCGTGACGAAAATGAAGGAATCCTACCATAATCATCACACTCCAAATGGTATGCAAATCTAGCAAGTTTCAGTACTTATGAAACTCCCGATGTGGATTTTTGCCCCATGCTCTTATGACCTTGGCGTGAGGTCAAAATGTCATAAGTCACATGTCAAGTTCTTCCCATCATTATCCCGGTTGATTTGAATCCATCCGTACCTACCCTTGACGTAGGCCAAAATGGCGGTACGACTGTCTCAAAACAACGCATTCTATCTATGCAACAGATAAATATCCGGCAGCTACCAATCACTATGCCTTGGCGTGAGGTCAAAATACATAGCTTGAATACTACCGTATATTTAACTGAAATGATGGAGGGCTACGAATGGTTTTGGCGAAACCGTGAACGTAGTGAACTTGATATAATCGATGGAACGAGATAGCTTTTAGAAGGAGTGGCTCAAGCTCCGCATTTAAAAGTTAGTTTTGAAAAGAACCGAGTGGTTTTTCGAAAGTGTTCCAACGACTTTTAACTTGGTTTATTAGTTCTTTTAATGCGTGATATTCTTGCATTAGTTCTTTTAATGCGTGATATTCTTGCATTAGTTCTTTTAATGCGTCCCATCATTTAATCCTACCATTGCAGAAAACAACCAAAATATGACGTACGCTTATGCCATTCGCATTCGCCACGGGGTCCCGTCATCACTCGTTAGGTTACTTAACTAACGACAGCGCGGGGGCTGGGCTAGCGCGGCTGTAAAACATAAGCAACGCCTAAATAGAAAGCAATGATAGACATTACAGATCACAGATGAATACATTGGATATACTAGCAATCCGCAATCCTTTCGAGCCTGCAATGAAAAGCGGATTACACGGTCGCGGTGAATAGCCAAATACCCCACCAAAGACCCCTACGGGTGCGGCAAACTACCCGCCAAGTACTCGGCAGTTTGTGCACCCCTCCATAGGTCTATCCTAGGAGCAAAAACAGTAAAAAGAATTATACAATGACGGCTACAACCCCGACCCGGTTGTGCGGCCAAACAAATAATATTATTACATCAATTTACATTTACAATGAATGAAAGAAAAACAAAAGCTCATCTCACATCCACCCCGGCTATTCACCCGCGACAGTCCAACACATTCATATACACATTCCAATATCAAACACAGATCATGTATAACCCCGACTAATCGACTTATAGCGATTAGCCGACGTTGAATACATGCAAACATCACAGATATAACCAACATAGCCAAAGTGCAGTGAAGTTCGGAAAAAATACGGAATTATAGGACCCCAAAAGTGAATTTCTGTTCTGGAAAATCTGGGTACATATAATACATCTGAAAAATCCCAAAACACCACCAGAAGAACACTGCACGAAAAACGATGCAGAGAGGAAAACAAACTGCGGCGCTTCCGCGGTACATGCCTACCTCGTGCCGCGGAAGCGCGGCGGTTTAAACGAATTATGGCATCGTATTTCTTGTGTGTTCAAACAAAACCCTGAGCCGAATTTACAAGTATAAAGTTTTTCATTTAGAGCAGAAAAAAATTCAACAGAAACTTAGGGTTTTGGTTTTTCCGGTTTTGTGATTTTTCGGTTTCGAACTTCCATACACTTCGCTACCAAGCTAGTTTAAGTTTAGTTAGGCTCTGATAGCACTGTAAGTCCATATTGCGACCCCCGGTGCTTACGGGGAGGCGGAAACGGTATAAAAAACAAATTTTTATCGCAAGAGGCAACATGGACTAAACAAGGTCGGGATCGTGTCTAAACTAAACTAGCAAAAACGCTAAAGGGAGTTAGCTACTCGGATGAAGGTTATACCTAAACTTGAACTCCTTCTTCTTGAAATCTTGTAGAGGTTGATGGTTCTCTTTTCGTCGCCTTCTTCCGTCGAAGATGGATCCACCTCGAAGGTTCGACCTTTGGGCTCTTCCTCGATCTTTGAGTGAACTAGGGTTTCCGGCTTGCTAAACCTTGAACCTAGAATGAGTAGAGAGTGACTAGGGTTTGCTTTTCTTTTTAAAGAGAATGATTCTCAACACATGAGAAGGGTTCTCTTTTGCTAGAGGAAGAAGAAGATGAAGAGAGGAGAGAGAAGCTAAATGAGATAATGAGCTATCTTTTTCTTTCTTGCAACCATAATGCCAAAAGAAAAAGAATTATCTAAATATTAATAATTCAAAATAAGAATAGTTGATGGTAATTTGGAATGACCACTACCATGCTTCATTTAATGAAATGTAAGCATGAATCAAGGAGGACTTTTCAAAGCATGATGGTGGTCAACATTCAACCATGGTCAACAAGTCAACCATGGTCAACAAGTCAACAAAATCAACCATAACATAATTCTCATTTAATTACTATTATTAATAGATAATTCATAAATCCATTAGGGTTTGGAAAATGATAACTGTCAACTGTGCATACGCACCCGTTCCGAAACCCTAATGAAATACCTCATCCTCCGCCTCAAGCAACTGTGCATACACACCTGCATTCTCGTTCCGAGGAACAAGAATACCAAGATATAAAAGCAACCCTCAAAACATATACCGGTATCTGGCTCAAACCAGAGCCTGCCAGTATAATCCGTCCGGACTCCAAACGTGCACAAGTGCGCGGATGAGAACGAACCCTGTCGCAAAACCATGCGACCTCTACTCTGTTTTACCCAGAGGCGAATACCCTCTGTGTGGGACTCTAAAGACTCGACACTACGCTGGCAGTGGGTTTAACCACAGACCGCAAGCGGCACTAGCTGTGCGTAACGGTCCCCAGGTAGATGCCGACAAGAAGGCTGACGAGGTGAAACCCCATCTGAACTCCTACTGAGTCTGAATGTGACATTCTCCGTACAGTCCGGTCTGTTCGTCTGATACATCGCATGTCGGGCCTAGGGGGCGGTAAAACGTCAGTCCCCTAATAGCGGTACAAGTCGTGTCGGAGTGAAGCCCAAAACACCCTGAGATAACACTGGAACCTACCAGTATATCTCGCTTGCCCTGGCCAGGGACTACTCGTGTAATGGCTCTCCTAGACACAGCGCGATGTCAACCCCCAATACCGGGAGAGACGAATCCTGTCTAACCGTCACTGCCTCCAAGTACTTCGGGACTGCACCCAACCATCACCTGTTTGCACGACTCCTTTGAGCCGTGGTAGGGTAGTGATCAAAGTGCAGTAGGAACACACTCGAGGCGAAGTGCCAGTGTCAAGTCAGCGGACTAAGCTGTACTCATGTCACCTGGGAACTGATAACTGACGATAGGTATAATACCAACCTGTCAGTTCCCGACGAGTCCTGTCCAGTGTACTCGTAACCCAACGAGCACCCGTATACTATCTCCAGTACGACGTACTGATGGCCGTGGGACAGACCATCTCCCACACTGGGATGAGAAGCGCATACGCTAGTCTACTCCGGAGTATCGATGCCCTGTCTCGATAGTCCTACGACTAGGGACCTGTATAAGGATGTGCCTATAGATTACCCAGCCCCCACTAGTGTGACTGCCATCACAACGCTGGTAATCAAGCAAAGATCCTAAGGGCTCCACTAATGCGTATAAGTGATATACTGAAATAAACACAAGTACACATTGAAGTAGAAACAAACCAAGTAGCATACTACTATATTGAGCAAGATTGTTTATACAAGGTGAATATCCCAAGCTTCCATCAAGTAATATACAAACTAGTATGATACAGTAATGGCCTCTAGGGCATATACACTAACATGCTTTGTATTAATAATGCAGTCCCATCAATTACAACTATCATCACAAAAAAAAATGAAAATATAACGCACGCTTATGCCATCTGCATTCATCACTGGGCCCCATCTTACACCGTTAGGTTACTTAACTAACGCCAGAGCTGAGGGCAGGACTAGCTCAGATGCAAAACATAAGCAACGTATATTATATAGCATATATGTATAATAACCATTCTTCTCACGCAATAATAGGTATTCCAGATCACAGATGAATATATTAGATATACTAAGAATTCCGCGTTTCGTTTAAGCCTGTAACGAAAGACGGATTCCACGGTCGTGATGAATATCCGAACCCCACCCCAGACCCCTATGGGTATGGCAAACTACTCGCCAAATACCCGAAGTGAAGCAACCTCCCTTATCAAAGTGAGTAGGCCACTCGGCACTTCAAAGTACCCGGTAGTTTGTGCACCCCACCTTGGGTCTATCATAGGAGCAGAAAACAGTAAAAGAAATAATACAACGGTGGCTACAACCTCAACCCGGATGTGCCCCGCAAAAGAATATTACATCACTTTAGAATTTACATCGAATGAAAGAATGAAAACCCTTATCTCACATCCCCGGCTATTCAACCACGACAATCTAATAAAGTTCATATACACAAACCAACAAGAACAGCAACACAGATATGTGCAACCCCGACTAATCGACGCATAGCAATCAGTCGACGTTTCCAAACACATATATCACAACTTGAAACTTGTTAAACGACATTAAAAATGCGACTTTGAAACACTCCGTATTTCCACAGTAAAAAGATAACAGTATATCCAAAATTGGCAAAAACAAACAACACTTGAGACCTTAGATCCAAGCAACTAGAACACAGACCAAAATTCAAAGAATTCCACAAAAATAAAAAAAGGTGAGGCCGGTTTATTTGTGAATGTGGTCGGCCCAGTTCCGATGGAATTGCTTCATTTTTTGTGTGTGTTCATATCACAACAAATAGAGCACTCTGCAATTGTTTAAAAAAATTTAGAGCCTCCGAAAAATTTGACAGAAACTTGGATTCTAGGTTTCGTGTTTCGGAGTTATTTCAGTTTCGTAGTTTTATACATTGTCTAAACAGTTAGCTAAGGTTTAGTAGGCTCTGATACCACTGTAAGTCGATGTCGGGTACCCCACATGTTCGCGGGGAGGCGGAATATACAAAAAACGATTTTTCAAAGCTCGCAACACCGATTTGAACTCCAGGATCGATACAAAACCCTAACTAGCTAACTTGCAATGATGTTTAACTACTCGAAAAGAAGTTATACCTCACGATACCAATTCCTTCCGGTCTTCTTTGCTGTCCTCCACCTCCTCATCAGTTCCAAGGATCGAAATGGATCGGGAAACCTCGACGGCCTCCTCGAGTCATAGACGATCCACCCGAGAGTCTATAGTCTGAGCTCCTACCTCGAATCTGAGGTAACTATGGCTTTTAGTTCTCTAAACTAGAAGTCCTAGGTGGTGTAGAGTGAGAAGATGAATTGATTTGTCACTTGGAACCCTAGGATTCTCAACACATGAGAGCTTTAGGGTATAGAGGAAGAAGATCACTTGAGAAAATGAGAGTGTAGAAAGCAACTAAAGAATAACCATTGCTCATGAGAGAAGAATAATGAAGCATATAATATTCTATGAGATAAAATATCTCACTAAATATCAAGCATGCTTCAAAATATCTCTTTTGTCAAGACTATGAGTCATGCTTGATCTTTTGTTAACCTCCACCTCATTTCACCACCTCATTAAAAGATTTAATCCATAAATAAAATGAAACCCTAATGAGGCATCTCCTTCAAGAAGCTTTCCCGAGGAATTACGAGAATTCCCCTGATCTGTATATACATACTCGTATCTGTATTTCGAAGAATACGAATACAATGAGATGAAAATAATCTATCAATACAATACTAGGATCCGGCTTAAACCAAAGCCCACTAGTATTATCCGCCCGAACATCATACGCACACAAGTGCACGTACGTGATCGAAGCCCTGCCGTAAAACTATACGGCCTCTACACCTTTTGCCCGGTGCAGGTAAACCCTCTATATGGGACTCTAAAGACTCAACACTACGCTAGCAGTGGGTTTAACCACAAGCCATAAGTGGTATTAGCTGCACGTAATGGCTACCCAGGTATGTGTCGATAAGAAAGCCGATGAGCTAACTCATTCGAACTCCTACTGAGCCTATCTGTGACAATCTCCGTACAGTCCGGTCTGTTCGTCTAAGAGTATCGCATATCGGGCCTAGGGGCGGTAATCGTCAGACCCCTAATAGTGCAATAAGTCGTATCGGGGTATAGCCCAAAATACCCTGAGAAACTACTGAAGTACCTACCAGATGCCTTGTCCAAGGACTTTGTATAATGTCCTTCCGAACACAGCTCGATATCAACCCCCAATACTGGGAGAGACGAATCTTATCTAACCGCCACTGACTCCAAGTGCTTCGGGACTGCACCCAACTACTACCTGTTTGCATGACTCCTTTGAGCCGTAGTAGGGTAGTAATCTAAGAATAGTGGGAACACACTCGAGGCGAAGTAGAAGTTTCAAGTCGACGGACTAAGCTGTACTCATGTCTCCTGGGAACTGCTACCCGACGACAGGTATAACACCCACCAGCAGCTCCTTACAAGTCCTATCTAGTGTACTCATAACCCAATGAGCACCTGCATTATATCTCTAGTACGGCATACTAATGGCTGGGGACAGACCATCTACCCTGCTGGGATAAGAAGCGTATACAATAGTCTACTCTGGAGTATCGATGCCCCGTCTCGATAATCTTATGAATAGGGACCTGTATAGGATATGCTTATAGATTACCCATCCCCCACTAGTGTGACTGCCATCACAACGCCGGTAATCAAGCAAAAGTTCCTAAGGGCTCTACCAATATGTATAAGCGATATGCTAAGAAAACACATGCACATATTGAGGTAGAAATAAACCAGGTAGCATACTACCATTTCGAGCAAGACTGTTACCATATCCGTGTATACCCCAAGCTTCTATTAAATAATATACAAACCAGTATGATACAATAATTTCCTATAGGCCATATATCACTAACATAAAGTACTGGATTGTATATTACATTTTGGAAGCTTGGGATATTCACAGATATAATAACGGTCTTGCTCAAAATGGTAGTATGCTGCTTTGTTTGATTCAACCTCAATATGTGTATATGTTTCCTTTTACATATTTGTAGAGCCCTTAAGATCTTTGCTTGACTACCAGCTTTATGATGGCAATCACACTAGTGGGGGCCGGATAGTCTATAAGCACATCCATATAAAGGTCCCTAGTCATAGGATTATCGAAACGGGGCATCGATACTCCAGAGTAGACTAGTGTATATGCTTCTCATCCCAGCATGAGAGATGGTCTGTTCCACAGCCATTGGTATGTCGTACCGGAGATAGTATACATGTGCTTATTGGGTTATGAGTTACAATGGACGGACTCGTTGGGAACTGGTGGTTGGTATTATACCTATCATCAGATAGCAGTTCCCGGATGGCATGAGTACAGGTTAGTCCGTTGACTTGACATCACTATTCGTCTTGAGTGTGTTCCCACTATACTTAGATTACTACCCTACCACGGCTCAAAGGATTCGTGCAAACAGGTAGTAGTTGGGTGCAGTCCCAAAGTACTTGGAGGCAGTAGTGGTTAGATAGGATTCGTCTGTCCCGGTATTGGGAGTTGATATCGTGCTGTGTTCGGAAACCCATTACACAAAGTCTCTGGACAAGGCAAGCGAGATTTACTGGTAGGTACTCCAGTAGTTTCTCGGAGTGTATTGGGCTCTACCCCGGCACAACTTATTGCGCTGTCAGGGGTCTGACGGTTACCATCCCCCTAGGCTCGATATGCGAGTATCTTAGACGAACAGACCGGACTGTACAGAGATTGTCACAGATAGGCTCAGTAGGAGTTCGGATGAGTTTACTCATCAATCTTCTTATCGACAGATACCTGGGTAGCCGTTATGTGCAGCTAATACCGCTGACGGACTTATGGTTAAACTCACTGCCAGCATACTGTCGGGTCTTTAGAGTCCCACACATAGAGTTTTCCTGCTTCGGGCGAAACGATGTAGAAGTCGTATGATTTTACGGCAGGGTTCCGATCATATACATGTTCTAGCTACACAGATGATGTTCGGACGGATAATACTAGTGGGCTTTGGTCTAAGCCGGATTCTAGTATTATATTATTAGATTATTATCATCTCATTATATTCATATTTTTCGGAATACAAATACGGGTATGTATATACTTTGAGGGCATTCTTGTAATTTCACAAGACATGCTTCTAGAAGGGGACACCTCATTATTTGGATTTATCTATTTTGAGAAATAGATTAATGAGGTGGAAAATGGAGATTTTTGTGGCATGGTAAAGCATGGCTCATTTGCCTTTGTTTATTGGTTTGGACTCACTATTCAAGCATGGTTGATATTTTCAATTGGAAAATATTGCATGCTTGAGTGAGTTGAGTGTAGGAGACATTCTTCACTTCCCTTCTCACTTGCTCATTTGCATTTTCACTTTCTCTCTCCATTTTTCTCTCATTCTTCCTTAAGACCTAAAACCTTCACATGTGTTGTGAGCCATTAGGTCTCTTGAGATAAAATACTCCATTAGATACTCTACATCTTCTAAGCTAGCTAGCTTAGCCAACTAGGTAGCTTAGTTATCTCGGTTTGGAGGTTGGAGCTTGAAGTATAGACTCTCGAGTGGATCATCTTCGACACGAGGAAACCGACGATCAAGCGCGATCTGGATCTTCGAGGAGCTCAAGGAGAGGAGGAGGAGAAGACCCGATGGACTAGAATCAAGGAGGTATAATACTATCATAATAGTTAGAACCTCCTTGTAGAATATAGCTAGTTAAGGTTTCCGTAAAGATCCTGGAGTTAAAGTCGGTGTTGCGAAGTAAGAAAAATCGTTTTTTTTGTAAATTCCGCCTCCCCGTGAACCCGCGGGGTGCACGACATCGACTTATAGTGGTATCAGATCCTACTAAATCTTAACTAACTTGTTAGCAAGTGATTAGAATTTCGATCAACGGAAAAATATCCGAAATTAAATTTCCAAGATATGCTTGCTATCGATTTTTTAAAACTGTTCAAAAAATTATTTCAGTGACCTTAAAAATACATGCAGGCATTTCTGAGACCTAGAAAAAAATTTGAGCACCTAACTCATCAACTATGTGGCGGAATTGCCGGCAAATAGGTCATTTGGCAGCGGATCCGCCGCCGAGTTGTGGCCGAGTTGCTCCCAATTTTTTCTGTGGTTTTGGTTCTTAGAATTAGGATTTTTGGTATATTTGGTTTTTATCCAGATTGTTTGTGTACTGGTTTGTGCATGGGATAAACATGGATAAAGCTTATCGATCGAAATTCTAAGTTCTTGACTAATCGGTGTTTCTGTGTTTATATATGTGTTGCTAAACGTCTGCTAATCGCTATATGTCGATTAGTGGGGATTACACATATCTGTATTGTGATGGTTTGTATATATGAAGTATTGGATCATCGTGGATGAATAGCCCGGGGATGTGAGAAGAGTATTTTCTTTTCTTTCATTCATCTAAATTTATAAATTGATATAATATTATTTTTGCGGGGCACATCCGGGTTGAGGTTGTAGCCACCGTTTTATTATTTCACTTACTTTTTCTTGCACCTAGGATAGACCCAAGGTGGGTTTCACAAACTACCGGGTTCTTGAAGTGCCGAATGGCCTACTCATTTTATTAAGGAAGGTTGCTTCACTTCGGGAATTTGGCGGGTAGTTTGCCACACCCGTAGGGGTCTAGGGTGGGGTTTGGCTATTCATCACGACCGTGGAATCCGTCTTTCGTTCTAGGCTAAAATGAAATACGGAATTCCTAATATATCCAATATATTCATCTGTGATCTATGATCTGGAATGCCTATTATTGCGTGAGATGAATGGCTATATATATAAACGTTACTTATGTTTTGCACCTGTGCTAGTCCAGCCCCCGCTCTGCCGTTAGTTAAGTAACCTAAAGGTGCATGACAGGTCCCCGTGGCGAATGCGGATGGCATAAGCGTACGTTCTATTTTCGTTTCTTTTCTACAATGATAGGGTTAAATGATGGGACCGCATTAATATTGATTAATCCAAAGAAAACAAACCAAAGTTTAAATCGTTGGAACAATTTCAAAACCTCTCGGTTTTCTTGAAAAACAACTTTTAAATGCGGAGTCTAAACCACTCCTTTTAAAAGCTATCATGGTTCCTTCGACTATATCAAGTTCATTACATTCACGGTTTCTTAAAAACCATCTGTAGCCCTCCATCATTTCATATGGGTATTCAGTAGTATTCAAGCTATGTATTTTGACCTTCTCTAAGGTATAGTGATTGGTAGCTGCTGGGTATTCATCTGTACAATAGATAGATGCGTTGATTTGGGACAGTCGTACAGCTATTTTGTCCTTCGTCAAGGTTTTGTACGGATGGGTTAAATTAACCTAGATAATGACGGGTAGAACTTGCTTGCGTCTTATGATATGTTGGCCTTCGTCAAGGTCATAAGCGCCTGGGGCAAAAATCCACATCGGGAGTTTCAAAGGAAAAAGAAACTTGCTAGTTTTGTATACCATTTGGAGTGTGATGATTTTGGTAGGATTCCTTCAAAGTTGTCACACGATGATATTTGGATCCCGATCCTACTGTGAGTATCCGCTACTCTTCGGGAGATTTTTTTCACTAAAACAATCAATGCTATAAACCAAATAGGTGCCTAGAACGGTGTTAACAGGGCTATGCCTCCATGGAAAAGAAGTTATATAATTAAAGAACTTTGCGAAAGCGTTGGAAAACCTCCCTCAAAGTACCGACACTAGCCTGGCCGAAAGTTTAAGCAAGAATTGTAGAGTGAGATTAATCCTGACTAATTCTTCTTTTATGTTTTGAAGGAGAATTCGAGAAACAGTGGGAGCCATCCTGTTTAGATAAACTAATAACCAATCTAAACTTGCAAGAGCATCATGCTTTGTGTTTTCTTCTCTCTCTCTTGACTGCAGCGACCAAAATGACTGGGCTTAAATTACTGCTAGATAAAAATAAATTGACTGGACCAAACTATAAAGATTGGCTAAGGAATGTACAGATGGCCATTACCTATGACAAGCTGGGCTACCTCCTTAGTACCAAAGCCCCCACCCTAGGTCCAGATTCCACCATCGCGAATGTTAAAATCCATAAGACATAGGAAATAGATAGTGCGAGAGCCAAGTGCCTCATGTTGGCATCAATGGATAATGAACACTAGAGGCGGCACAAGAAGATGGACTTAGCTTCCATCTTCCTCCATACCAAGGATTTATATGGAGAGCAATCTCGTATCGCAAGATATGAGACCTCGAAAAAATTGTTTCAGGCGAGGTTGGCTGTCGGGTCATCTGTAGGGGACCACGTTCTTAAGATGATCAGCTTTATTGAAGAGCTTGCGGACCTTGGGACCATATTGGAGAACGAGTTGTTTACAGACTTGATTCTACAGTCCCTCTCATCTACCTACGCCCAGTTTATCTTGAATTTCAACATTTAAGGGAAGGAAGTTTCACTTTCAGAACTCCTTATTATGTTGAGTAGTGCTGAGGGCACCCTGCAGAAATCCAGGGAGACACCCGCTATGCTTATTGGGGAATCTTTCTCTTCTAGATCCAAGGCGAAAGCCAAGTGGAAGAAGAAGGCCTCCACCAAGCCGAAAGGCGGTGTCAGTAAGGTAGAGGGAAAAGATAGGGCAAAAGTTTTAGGGCTAACAGTAGGGAAGGAGGAATGTTTCTATCGTTACGGGAAAGGGTATTGGAAGAAGGACTGCAGGGCTTGGAAAGCCAGAAAAAAGATTCGAAGCACGTTGTGGCTTCGGCTTCAGGTGTGTTTATGATTGAAAACTGTCTGTCAATTAACTCTACTTCCTGGGTACTAGGTACCATATCAGGATTTCATATCTGTAATTCATTGCAGGCTCTGCGAAACTGTAGAGTTATCAAGGCAGGTGATATGACTCTCAGGGTTGCTAACGGAATGAGCGTGGATATTGTATCCGTAGGGGAATATCACCTAGGATTGACAAGTGGGCAGATTTTGATTTTGCGTAACTGTTTGTGTGTACCTAGTTTGGCATGTAATATCATCTCTGTATCTTTACTATCTAAAGAAGGTTATGATTTTACATTTGTAAGCGATGTGGATGTCGTCCACTTCCACCTTAATCAAGATTTGATTGGGTTAGGTACACTAGATAACGGTATATACGTATTAAATCAAGCTCAGGTTTTCAATGTCCAGAACACACTTAAAAGAAAGCCTCCAGAATTAAATCAGGCTTTCTTATAGCATTGTAGACTGGGTCATCAATGAAACACTGTTGACGAAGTTACATAAAGAGAGATATTTGGATCCGTTTGAATATCAGTCCTATGCAACTTGTCAATCATGTCTCAAAAGAAAGATGACAAAGACTTTGTTCACTGGACATAGAGTAAGAGCCAGCGAGCTCATGTGACTCATACACAGCGACGTGCGTGGTCCAATGTCTACACATGCAAGAAGTGGTTATTCCTACTTCATTACTTTTACGAATGATTTCTCAAGCTACGGACATATATTCTTGATGAAATATAAATCCGAGACCTTTGAGAAATTCTAGGAATACAAGAATGAAGTGGAAAAACAAACCAACAAAAGTATCAAGACACTTAGATCTGATCGAGGTGGTGAATACTTAAGTTCCAAGTTCCTAGATTACTTAAAAGAGAATGGAATTCTCTCTCAGCTTACTCCTCCATACACTCCTCAACAATACGATGTATCAAGAAGGCAGAACCGAACCTTATTGGATATGGTGTGTTCCATGATGAGTAACGCTGAGTTACCGCAATCCTGCTGGATTTATGCACTAGAATCAGCTGCATATCTTTTAAACAAGATTCCTACTAAGTCAGTGCCTACCACACCATATCAGATGTGGAGTTGGAAGAAATCTTATCTTAAGTATCTAAAGATATGGGGATGTCCAGCTTTTGTAAAAAAAGCAGCATGCAGACAAGCTCGAGACACGCTCAGTACTTTGTAAGTTTGTAGGATACCCAAAGAACTCCAGGGGGTATATTTTCTATTACGCGGAGGAACAAAAAGTCTTTGTTTCTCGGCATGCCCACTTTTTGGAAACTCAATTTCTTGAAAAAGAAATAAGTGGTAGCGCAATTGAACTGGAAGAAATTCCAGAACCACAAGCTATTACTGAAAGCATGGTGGAACCAGAAGTTTCGAAAGAATCGGACATCCCCGCGCCACTCCGCAGGACTAGTAGGCAGTCTCGTCTGCCCGAGAGATACTACGGTTTTCTCATAAATGGGAATAGAGAGGATTGCATCATCGACGAAGATGAACCAACTATTTTCCACCAAGACATTAGGAGAAGAGACTCGATAAAATGGATGGACGCAATGCGGACCGAAATGGAGTCCATGTACACTAACAAAGTATGGATTTTGGACATTGCTCCAGAAGGGGTAAAACCCATAGGCTGCAATGGATCTTAAGAAAAAGATTGGTGTAGATGGACAGGTTGAAACCTATAAGGCTAGACTTGTTGCAAAAGGTTTTCGTCAAAGACCTGGGTTGGACTATGATGAAACCTTTTCTCCAGTGGTTATGATCAAATCCATTCGGATCCTTCTTGCCTTTGCTGCCTTCCATGGTTATGAAATTTGGCAGATGGACGTAAAGACCGCTTTTCTGATTGGAAATTTAGAACAGTGTGTTTATATGGATCAGCTAAAGGGTTTAATAGAGAGTGGTAGCAGCGGAAGAGTGTGCAAGTTTCTTAAATCCATTTATGGATTAAAGCAGGTATAGCGGAGTTGGAACATCTGTTTTGATGAGACGGTCAAGGAATTCGATTTTATCAAAAATCCAAACGAACCATGCATTTATAGTAAAATTGTAACGAGAACTGTGGTATTCCTCTTCTTGTACGTGGATGACATTCTCCTGATAGGAAATGACATTCCTATGCTATAATCAGTCAAAGGATTCTTGTCACAAAGGTTCACCATGAAGGACCTGGGTGATGCCTCCTATATTCTGGGGATCCAGATCTATTGTGATAGATCTAAAAGGATATTGGGATTTTTACAGTCAAGGTACATCAACACAATACTGAAAATATTTAGTTTGGAAGATTCAAAGTGCGGTAATCTACCGGCTTGTCACGGAATCACCCTCTTCAAAGAGATGTCTCCCAAGACTGATTTGGAAAGGGATCGCATGACTATTATACCCTACGCTTCCGCGGTATGCTCTATAATGTATGTGATATTGTGTACCAGACTAGATATAGCTTACGTACTGAGCGTTATAAGCAGGTATCAGTCAAACCCAGGGGAGAAGCACTGGACAGCAAACATTCTCAGGTACCTGAGAAGGACTAAGGAGATGTTCTTGGTGTACGGCAGTGAAGACCTCCAGATCGAGGCCTTCACCGGCTCTAACTTCTAGAGTGACAAGGATGACTCCAGCTCCATGTCGGGTTATGTTTTTACCCTTAATGGAGGGGCGTTCTATTGGAAGAGCTCCAAGCAGGACACCGTTGCTGACTTGACGATGGAAGCAGAGTATATCGCTGCATGTGACACTGCGAAAGAAGCAGTCTAGATGAAGAAGTTCATTACAGAACTTCAGTTGGTTCTATCCATTGTTGATCCAATACCTCTGCATTGTGACAACAATGGGGTTATAGCTTTAGCGAAGCAACCAAGGTCCCATCAAAAGTCCAGACATATCTTGAGGCGGTACCACCTGATCAGGGAGATCGTTGATTGCCGAGAGATCGAGGTGCGGTGTGTAGAGATAGAGAACAACACTGCAGATCCACTCATAAAAGCTATCCCTCAGACACAGTTCGAGAAACTAATTGAGTGATAGGTCTGCGATATGCCAATACATGGCCTTAGTGCAAGTGGGAGATTATTAGTGATATATGCCCTAGAGACTATTATTGTAAAGTACTGGATTGTATATTACATTTTGGAAGCTTGGGATATTCACAGATATAATAACAGTCTTGCTCAAAATGGTAATATGCTACTTGGTTTGATTCTACCTCAATATGCGTATATATTTCTTTTAGCATATCGCTAATACATATTAGTAGAGCTCTTAGGATCTTTGCTTGATTACCAGCGTTATGATGGCAGTCACACTAGTAGGGGCTGGGTTATTTATAAGAACAACCTTATAAAGGGACCTAGTCGTAGGATTTTCAAGATGGGGCATCGATACTCCAGAGTAGACTAGTGTATACGCTTCTCATCCCAGCAGGGGAGTTGGTCTGTCCCACAGCCATTGGTATGTCGTAATGGAGATAGTATATAGGTGCTCATTGGGTTATGAGTTACACTGGACAAACTCATTGGAAACTGCTTGTTGGTATTATTCCTATCGTAGGGTAGCAGTTCCCGGGTGGTATGAGTACAGGTTAGTCATTTGACTTGACATCACTATTCGTCTCGAGTGTGTTCCTACTGTACTTAGATTACTACCCTACTACGGCTCAAAGGAGTCATGCAAACAGGTAGCATTTGGGTGCAGTCCCGAAGCACTTGGAGGTAGTAGCGGTTAGATAGGATTCGTCTCTCCCGGTATTGGGGGTTGATATCGCGCTGTGTTCAGAAAGCCATTACATAAAGTCCCTGGCCAGGGCAAGCAAGATTTACTGGTAGGTACTCCAGTAGTTTCTCAGGGTGTATTGGGCTCTACCCAAAGAGAGTTTCCCTGCTTTGGGCAAAATGATGTAGGGGATGTATGGTTTTAGAGCAGGGTTCCGATCACATATGTGTACTGACTACACGGATGTCGTTCGGGCGGATAATACTAGTGGGTTGGTTTAAACCAGATCCTAATATTATATTATTAGATTTATTCTATCTCATTATATTCGAATTTTTCGGAATACGAATATCAGTATGTATATACGGTGAGGGCATTATTGTAATTTCACAAGAGATATTTCTAGAAGGGGACACCTCATTATTTGGTTTATCTATTTTTGAGAAATAAATTAATGAGGTGGAAATTGAAGACATCCATGGCATAGGGTGAAGCATGGCTCTTTGTATTTTTTTATTAGTTTGGACTCACTATTCAAGCATGGTTGATATTTTCTATTGGAAAATATTGCATGCTTGAATGAATGAAGTGTGTGAGCCATTCTTCACTTGCCATAACTTTTGCTCATTTGCTCATTGTCTTACGCTCCATTTTTCACCTCCTTCCTCAAAGACCCTAACCCTCACATGAGCTATAAACCCTAGGGTCTCATGAGATAAATACTCCATTAGATACTCTTCATCTTCTAGGCTACCTAACTTAGCAAACTAGATACCCTAATTACTTCGGTTTAGAGGTTGGAGCTTGAAATATAGACACTCGAGTGGATCATCATCGACATGAGGAGGCTGCCGTTTCAAGCGCAATCCGGTCTTCGAGGAGCTAAAGAAGAGGAGGAGAAGACCAAGACCCGAAGGACTTGTTAACAAGGAGGTATAAAATCCAAACTGAGTAGTTAGAACCTCCCAATAGTTTTAGCTAGTTAAGGTTTCCGTAAAGATCCTAGAATTTAGTCGATGTTGCGAAGCCTTGAAAAATCGCTTTCTGGAAATTCCGCCTCCCCGCTAACCCGCGGGGTGAGCGACGTCGAATTACAGTAGTATCAGAGCCTACTAAAGCTTAACTAGCTAGTTAGCAAGTAGTTAGAAATTCGATCGACAAAAAATTTGCCCGAAATCAAAATCCAAGCCTTGCCTTGCTGTCGTTTTTCAAAACTGCTCAAAAAATTATTTTAGTGGCCTTGAAAATACGTGCAGGCATTTTAGTGAACGAGAAAAAACTTAGAGACGTTGATTTATCAACTTAGCCGTGGAAACGCGGCCAAACAAGTCTTTTGTCCTGGAACCACCGCAGAGTTGAAGCTTCACTACTCACAATTTATTCTGGGTTCAAGTGTTTGGAATTATGGTTTTTGGCATATGTGTATTCTACCCAGATTTGTTTTTGTACTGGATTGTGCATGGGGTAGACACGGATTTGTTTATCGATAGAAATTCTAAAGGTTCTTGGCTAATTGTGAATTTGTGTTTGTATATATGATGCTAAACGTCTGCTAATCGCTATACGTCAATTAGTGGAGGTTGCACATATCTGTATTGCGATAGTTTGTGTATATGAAGTATTGGATCATCGTGGATGAATAGCCGGGAGATGTGAGAAGAGTGTTTTCTTTTCTTTCATTCATGTAAATTTGGAAATTGATGTAATATTATTTTTGCGAGGCACAACCAGGTTGAGGTTGTAGCCACCGTTGTATTATTTCATTAACTTTTTCTTGCACCTAGGATAGACCCAAGGTAGGGTGCACGAACTACCGGGTTCTTGAAGTGCCAAGTGGCCTATTCATTTTATTGAGGGAGGTTGCTTCACTTCGGGAATTTGGCGAGTAGTTTGCCACACCCATAGGGGTCTAGGGTGGGGTTTGGCTATTCATCACGATCGTGGAATCCGTCTTTCGTTCTAGGCTAAAACGAAACACTGAATTCTTAGTATATCCAATATATTCCTCTGTGATATGTGATCTGGAATGCCTATTATCGCATGAGACGAATGGATATGTATATATATATATATATATTGTATATAATAAACGCTGCTTATATTTTGCACCCGCGCTAGTCCAGCCACTGCTTTGCCGTTAGTTAAGTAATCTAACGGTGCATGACGGGGCCCCATGGCGATTGCGGATGGCATAAGCGTACGTTCTATTTTCATTTCTTTTCTACAATGAAAAGTTTAAATGATGGGACCGCATTAATTTTGATTAATAAAAGGAAAACAAACCAAAGTTTAAATCGTTGGAACAATTTCAAAATCACTCAGTTTTCTTGAAAAATAACTTTTAAATGCGGAGCCTAAACCACTCTTTTTAAAAGTTATCTTGGTTCCTTCGACTATATCAAGTTCATTACGTTCATGTATATCCATTTGGAATCTGTTGATTTCTTTCGTTCATTTGATCTATCTTCATCGATACCTACTTAAGGTTCCTATCACCTTGGTTCGAGCGCAGGGAGAGCTGCTGCTAGAGATGCGGTCAGAGCGAGCTCGTCACGGACGTGGGCTGACCATGATGTTTCTTTGGTAACATAGTAACGTGTAGGTATAGGGTTGGTGTTGTGACCTCTCATTTGAAGCGAGTGTTCGGTTTTCTACCGGATGATCGGGCCATTAATAGAGGCTGCCGGATTGAGAGGACTGTTGATGTACCGCCTATCTCAGAGATCGTGATGTTGTTTACTATGCCGACAGATGACACAGCTGTTGCTGATATTGATGGGATGTCGTTTCCAGATTTCATGAGCTGAAACCGCTGGAGCTTTCAGGCGCAGATGTGATAGGAGATAGCTAGTCTATCTCGAGTTGAGTGACTGATATGATTCATCTGATTTGATGTGCCGACGCAGGCTCAGTTGAGATGAATAATTCCAGTTGAAGGATCTTACTTGGATCTAGAGTAAATCGAGCAAGAGAGGACGTTGTTCGTCGGATGCTCCGATGTGAGATCAGTAAGTTGACCAGTTTCAGATAGAAGAACCACACCCAGATTCGTTGTAAGTTGATCGAGAACGGACGAATAAAGTGTATTCCTCTGATGATTTGGACAAGTTCTCGAGGACGTGTTCGGCTAGATATCTTCCACAGAGTGGTGAAGATACCAAGTTCGTAATTTCGAGTCCGTGTGAGAGACTCCGGATTGACCGTAGCCGAGAACAAATTTCAATATGCAAACAGCAAGAGATGATGTCAAAGTGGACGATAATAAAGACAAGTGGAATAAGAGGTTTGTGCGAGATGTTACCGAGCGGTTGTTACGCTTCGTTGATGCCAGAGGATTGATATGTGTCCAAAGGCATTAGATACAGCCAAATTCTATATGAAAGCCGTGCTGAGGACGCAGTTGTCTGGTTATGAGAAAAGATTTAAGCAAGAGTGCCAACCTTCGTATAGTTCGGCATAGATGAGATCGGAAGAGACCTTGAGTAGGTTCTTTCCAGGGCACTGCAGCGATAAAGATTTGCACCCAGGATCAGTTATATCGCGCATATTCAGAGAGCCAGATGTCGCCTCAGTAATGTGTCGTTTGTGAGTGGTTATGTTGATTTGCCAAACGGTGATCAGAGGAGTTCCAGAGCGGAACTGTTCCGTTAGTACACCTGACCAGGTCGACGAGCAGAAGGATCGTGAGATTGGTAATCTATAGAGAAACAGGAACCCAGAGACCGAAGACGCCTTATCATGAGCAAGAGGCAAGTAGATGATCTTGCTCTGCCAGCTTAGGTGTACAGGCATTTTTCGACATTATAGGAGGTGTACCTTAATGTCATTTATTGCGATTCCGTTTTGTGATCTGAGTATCACACTTTTATCGCTTGGACTTGAGTTTCGATGATTGGGTTTCGTGATTTATGTTTTCGTGCACCATGGCTGCACCTACTGGAGATTTATATTTTTTGCATGCCTATTACACTTGGTATCGATTTGTGCCTTCGTTGCACGTATTTATGGTTTCGTGGATTCGATACTGTCGATTTGATTTCGTGCATGTTGTATTCACTTGCCTTTACTTATGCACTCGGTATAGCTTATATGTGCTTGCATTGCATTGGGATGGATTTTGTGCATGCAGTTGCACACGTTTATGATTCTATACACCTTGATATACTCGGTGTTGTTTTTGTGAGCATTTGAGATATTGATGAGTTTTCGTGCATTGGTTGCACCAGATTTGTATTTCGTGCAATGGTTGCACCAGATTTGTATTTCGTGCATTTGTTGCACCAGATTTATATTTTCGTGCGCTCTAGATGCACTTGATGTTCGTTATCGTGCATACTATTGCACTAGATGTTTAATACGGACCTGAAGCACTTAATTTGGATTTTCTCGTATATTGGGCGCATGGTATGAGATTTTGTGCACACCGGATGCACTTGATTGAGATTTTCATTTGTGCATGTTAGTTGCACTGGGTTATGATTTTTGTGCACTATAAATGCACTTGACATTATTGTCGTGCACATCCGTTGCACTGGACAGATGCTTTCGTGCACAACCATTGCACTTAGTTTTGCTTTTGTACATATTCGTGGTACTTGTATTGGATTTGGTTTTCCGTGCGCACCAGACGCATATGATGTTGGATACACCTTTTGAGGCTGGTTTTATTTATGAGTATCGCGTTCTGGTGATGGGTACTGTGTTATATAGTAGTCGAGCAGGACTGATCCGAGGACAGTACTTGAGTACTTTGCATGCATGAAAAGTTTACCAAAAGGTTTTCAAAAAAAATGAGCTATAGCCTCGCTATTTCTTAAGTGTCCGTGAGTGACATGAACCTTTACCAAGAAAACCTTCTGAGATATTTCAAAAAGGCAGGGCGTATAATTTGAGCAAACATACATAAGTATATATTTACTACTTTAGAAATGATCATCCGCCACTTGTGCCGTGAGTTACGTATCACACAACGATATAAAAAGAAGATTTGGCATGAGTTATTCAGCTCTTAAAATTGTTTTACAAGGATGCATACTATATATGTATTATGATTTTGAGTATAGCATAATTGAGTATGGTATTGGATTTCGAGATTTGCATCTCCTTTATAACTCCAGTGATAGAGTGATGCTTGACGGAGTTTGACTTTGAGTTTCGTACTCATTTTCAGGCGCACACGATGCGCTGTGGTATTTCTTTATTTTCCGTAATTTCGGAGCCCCGTTGATTTGAGCTGATTATTGAAATGATTTAGTATTTGGGGGTTTAAATTTAAATTCGGGGACCGAATTTATTTACTAGGGAAGATTGTAACATTTCAGAAATATAAATATTATTTTTGGAAATTAAATATTAAAATAATATATTTCGCGAAAGCTATTCGATTTGCGAATAGGGGTTTTTCGTAAAATGGTATAATTATATACCGATATTTGGAATATAAGTGGAGATTAAAATGATTTATTCATTAAAAAGATATTTATCGGATTTTGGCATTTTTATAATTAATTATATGCAAGTTTAAATTAAAATTGATTAGTGCACTATTAATCGCGATTAAGCCAAATCCGTATTTTTACATTTTTTCTATGGCTAGTGCACCATGTCATGTGACATTTTGGTTGCATATTGTTTTATTGTGTTTGGTTTTATTTAGAAAAGAAAAGAAAGGAGATGCCATGGTTAATGAGTGAGAGTGAAAAACAAAATAGATATTTGTGAGAGAGTGAGCTTAAGAGAGAGTGAGGTTAAGAGAGAGAGTGTGTGACCTTGACTTCTTCATTATTCTTCTTCCTTCTTCATTCTTCACCAATTCCTTCATCTCCTTCATCCTCCTCTACCTCCATGTATCATCTCCAATTAATCTCTAAAACCCCATGCCACCTTCATTAAAAGATGCATACCCGCATCCTAAACCCTTTGAGCCATTCAAGTTTTGATTTTAAAGACTTTGGGCAACTCAAAAATTTTCCTAAGTTGCCAAATGAGGTAATCCCTATACTTTTTGTTAAGTATTTGTATTTAGTATATCCTATTGTAGTTTAGAAATTGATTTAGTGAGTATTGTGATCTTGGAAATTTCCAAGTTGATGTTAAGTGGTAAATTGAAGTGTATTTGAGGTTTAGTTGTGACTACAACCCCTGTAGTGATAGAAATCCAGACCAAAACTGAGTTAGAACCCCAAGACTTGAACTTTGAATTAGCTGATATCGTATTTTGTGGAATTTGTGATAGGATATTGAGATCTGCTATTACCCCGAAGCCCTAAAAATTATTTAGCGAGCACAGAGAGATGAGCAGGTGACCTAGAAGCTAACCCCAAGACTCGAGACCCCCACTCTTGTTCCAGGCCATAGATTTAATCCTCGTGGCGGCACTTTGCGGCCACATTGTGGTGAAATGTGTTAATTCTTGGTGAGTGAATCCCTTTGAGATATCTAGAGCAACCTTATATGCAAAATCTTCTGGTTTAACCTAGGGTAAAATATGGGATAGATTTCCTTAGTTGCTGATTTCGGGTTTTGCGATTTCTGAAACTTGGTTTTTATATTTGAGTTTGGATTCCGTCGTTGGACGTTTGTATGTCAACGGACAAGGTTTATTTAGTTGATCTTGCATGTGTACGCTATAGGTTCTAACCTATGAGCAATTCGTGTGCCGTATCGGTTTTCGGATATTAGTTTTAATAGAATTGTGATTGTGTATTGATTGTAGGTACCTTCGCGTGGACTTCCGAGACGACGAAGCACATCGACTTCGGCTAAGCGAGGAGTGTAGCAGGTGAGTAGATTTATATCTACGGGAGAAGTCGGGTGGATGGCGTATAGAACCCCCGCAACCATTGATATTGAAAGATTGTTGTATAAATTATAATTTTGATAAAAGATATCCTACGAACTTATGGACACGATTAAAGGTTTTAGTAAGAGATGGTGTGATAACAGTTGACACTAATGGATATATTGGCTTGAGAATATGATATATGTATATAAGATAACTTGACGTGGGATATTGTGATGATAAATATAGATGACTCGGATTGTTATGAGAATATGAAATGAGAAAGTAAATCATGATAAGTATGAATCGAAGGAGAACAAGTATGAGTTGATAATGGTATGATATGAGATTGAGATCGATACGACTTGAGATTAATAAGATATGACGTATATGAAAGATATCATTATATGAGATTGATACAAATGTAATTTGAGATATATGTGTATATATATTTATTTATGTGGATAAAAAGTGATATGCCGTACGAGATTTTAGATCCGTATCCTTATTGATGAATATGACGATAGAATCCCTATTCTGTTTGGTATCACCGTACAATAGATTACCGTACGTGATAAGATGTATCGGATAATTGATCTGCGATAGTGATTTGAGGATGATGATTGAGGATTATTGTCATATCGGATGTTATGAGGCGGGATCGCCGACGTAGGATTTTACCCCTTGTGATGTACATATCATGTTTCCAGTATTTAATGCTATATGATATCATTTGCTAGTACACCTGCACAATTACCGTTGATGCGCATGTTACACTTACACAGATTTGCCGGCTCACACACATTCTTCATCAATAATTGCTATGCCACTTGCACGGTAAAACTGCCATATCATGAGATTAATCTTAAAACTAAAAGTACATTCATTGTTCAATATTATCACTTGACATGCTTGCATGATATACTCGATATGCTCATATTACTACTCTATGTTGCATACATCGTACTTTATGGCTATATGCTTGAGATGTTGTTTTCATGATATATCTGGATTTGAGAACCGTAGTTATATTTCAAAGGGAATTATGTATTGCTTTAAAAACACGGTTTTTATTGATATGATATTTTGAGGCATCCACCATGAGTTTTCTCGGTTCTGAGCTATGATTTTACCCGATTCGAAGAGCTGTAGGCACCGTCTGCGGGTACATGGTGGATCCGGTGAGGTGCCCCGGGGAAAGAAGACTCGTATAGAAAGGCGGTGAGCCCGACGGAGGGAACACTACCTACCGGTGATAGTTTTGGGCTCGGCGGATATCTGGAGGATACCGACCGGAGTCGTGAGATGATATGGGCCGATCCGGACTGCCGGAGCCCGAGATAGTTTGGCATGGAGGATATCTGGAGGATACCGATCGTAGTTGTGATATGGGCCGATCCAGACTGACGGAGCCCAAGATATGAGGATTTTCTTGTCGATGCTAGACACGGGTTTCATGATATTTCGAGTGTCGGTGTTGGACACTCAGGTTCCATGATTTTGATATGTCATTGATGGACTCAAATGATTGATATCCTCATATATATATATAGGCATATGTTTTCATGATGTTTCGAGTGTCGGTGTGGGTCACTCAGGTTCCATGATATTGATTGTGTCGTTGACGGACACGTGGATGATATCCATATGCATATAGGCATATGATGTCGGATGTTTATTTATATATGGCATTGTATTGATCGATTGTTGACATATATGCATATGTGGTCATCCTAGATATCATAGTATTACCTTCAGGATATAGTGACCTAGGAAACCGTTGTTTTTATTCGATTTCTACCTGCTGATGTTTTCTACTCACGAGTTGGCAACTCACCCCCGTTGTGCCACAGTTCTTGCAGGTTTGACCGCTTGGGATTAGTTGCGGTATTGTTGGAACACAGCTTCATCCAAGGTGCTTTGCTTTGGTAGGTGGGACACATGTTGGATCGTGCCCACTCTCGTACCTTATATTCCGTTGTATCTAGATAAACTCCATCAAATCAAATCAGAAACTAGAAATTGTATATTGGTAGACCTAGTCAGACTTGGGTATTGTGCGAGACTTAGAGCGATGGGTTTATGATCGCTTTCTTGAGTTTTGATGTCTTGCTTATTTATTGTTCTTTCTGGATTGATCTTCGCCGTTGGGCGTCGTATATATATGTTATTGCGTGGTTGTGATTCCGCCAGTTGGCGAAGAGCTAGCTCCCACTTGGGGATTCCTTTATTGTATGTATGTGGTTTTTTGGATCAAAATATATAAGGGAGGTGCTGCCCAAATTTTTAAAAGAAGAAACATGTTTCCAACTAGTATAACCCACTTGCATTTTCATGTCTCATTAGTTATGCATTTAAAGAAAAACATGATTCATTATACCTTTATTTCAAAACTACACCCCCACTATTTTCTGCAAAAAGGTTTAGATTTTCTGGGCTTCGGCTTAGTTGAATTACGTTACGCCTTTAGACGTTGCGTGATTTAAGTGCCGGACACGTGCTAAATTACGGGTCGTGACAGGTGTTAGCGGGGCTACGCCTCCAGGGAAAAGAGGTTATGTAATTAAGGAACTTCACGAAAGCGTTAGAAAACCTCTCTCGAAGTACCAGCCTGGCCGAAAGGTTAAGCAAGAATTTTAGGGTGAGGTTAATCCTGACTAATTCTTCTTTTATGGTTTGAAGGAGGATTCGAGGAACAGTAGGAGCCATCCTGTTTAGATAAACTAATAACCAATCTATACTTGCAAGAGCATCATGCTGAGTGTTTCTTCTCTCTCTCCTAATTGCAACGACCAAAATGACCGGGCTTAAGTTACTGCTAGATAATAATAAATTGACCGGGCCAAACTATAAAGATTGGATAAGGAATGTCCAGATGGCCATTACCTATGAAAAGCTGGGCTACCTCCTTGCTACCAAAGCCCCCGCCGTCCCAGGTCCTGATTCCACCATCGCGGATGTTGAAATCTATAAGACATGGGAAAAAGACAGTGCGGGAGACAAGTGTCTCGTGTTCGCCTCAATGGATTATCAACACCAGAGGTGGCACGAGAAGATGGACTTAGTTTCCATCTTCCTCTATACCAAGGATTTATATAGAGAGCAATCTCGTATCGCAAGATATGAGGCCTCGAAGAAATTGTTTCAGGCAAGATTGGCTGTCAGGTCATCTATATGGGACCACGTCCTTACGATGATTAGCTATATTGAAGAGCTCCCGGACCTTGAGACCACGTTGGAGAACGAGTTATATACTGACTTGATTCTACAGTCCTTCCCTTTCTCCTACGCCCAGTTTATCTTGAATTTCAACATTCAAGGGAAGGAAGTTTCACTTCAAGAACTCCTCAACATGTTGAGGAGCACCGAGGGAACCCAGCAGAAATCCAAGGAGACACCCACTCTGCTTATTGGGGAATCTTCCTCTTCTAGATCCAAGGAGAAATCTAAGGGAGAGAAAAAGAAGGCCTCCACCAAGCCGATAGACGGTGTCAGTAAGG
This sequence comes from Agapanthus africanus, assembly GCA_030015575.1. NCBI lineage: Eukaryota > Viridiplantae > Streptophyta > Magnoliopsida > Asparagales > Amaryllidaceae > Agapanthus > Agapanthus africanus. Next base: position 56,893,116 of record CM057349.1, on the reverse strand, counting down.
TAGAGGGAAAAGGCAAGGCAAAAGTTTTGGGTCTAACAGTAGGGAAGGAGGAATGTTTTTATTGTCATAGGAAAAGGCATTGGCAGAAGGACTGCAGGGCTTGGAAAGCCAGAAACTAGGATTCGAAGCACGTTGTGGTTTTGGCTTCAGGTGTATTTATGATTGAAAATTGTCTGTCAATTAACTGTACTTCCTGGATACTGGATACCGGATCAGGATCTTATATTTGTAATTCATTACAGGCTCTGAGAAACCGTAGAGTTATCAAGGTAGGTGATATGACTCTCAGGGTTGCTAACGGAATGAGCGTGGATGCTGTATCCGTAGGGGAATATTACCTAGGATTGACAAGTGGGCAGATTTTGATTTTGCGTAACTGTTTGTGTGTACCTAGTCTGGCTTGTAATATCATCTCTGTATCTTTACTTTCTAAAGAAGGTTATGATTTTACATTTATAAGCGATGTCTTCCACATCCACCTTAATCAAAGTTTGATTGGGTCAGATACACTAGATAACGATATATACGTATTAAATCAAGCTCAGGTTTTCAACGTCCAGAACACACTCAAAAGAAAGTCTTCAAAATTAAATCAGGCTTTCTGATGGCATTATAGACTGGGTCACATCAATAAAACACGGTTGACGAAGTTATATAAAGAGAGATATTTGGATCCATTCGAATATCAATCTTGCAACTTGTCAATCATTTATTAAAGGAAAGATGACAAAGACTCTATTCACAGGACACGGGGTAAGAGCCAGTGAGCTCTTAGGACTCATGCATAGCGACGTGTATGGTCCAATGTCTACACATGCAAGAAGTGGTTATTCCTACTTCATTACTTTTACGGATGATTTCTCAAGGTACGGACATGTATTCTTGATGAAACATAAATCTGAGGCCTTTGAGAAATTATAGGAATACAAGAATGAAGTTGAAAAACAAACCAGTAAAAGTATCAAGACACTTAGATCTGATCGAGATGGTGAATACTTAAGTGCCGAGTTCATGGATTACTTAAAATAGAATGGAATTCTCTCTCAGCTTACTCCTACATACACTCCTCAACATAACGGTATATCGGAAAGCCGGAACCGAACCTTATTGGATATGGTATATTCCATGATAAGTAACGCTGAGTTACCGCAATCCTGCTGGGTTTATGCACTAGAATCAGCTGCATATATTTTGAATAAGGTTCCTACTAAGTCAGTGCCTACCACACCATATCAGATGTGGAGTTGGAAGAAATCCTATCTTAAGTATCTAAAGATATGGGGATGTCCGGCTTTTGTAAAAAAGCAGCATGCGGACAAGCTCGAGGCATGCTCAGTACAGTGTAAGTTTGTGGGATACCCAAAGAACTTCAGGGGGTATCTTTTCTATTGCGCGGAGGAACAAAAGGTCTTTGTTTCTCGGCATGCCCACTTTTTGGAAACTAAATTTCTTAAAAAAGAAATAAGTAGGAGCGCAATAGAACTGCAAGAAATTCCAGAACCACAAGCTATTACTAAAAGCATGGTGGAACCAGAAGTTTTGAAAGAACCGGACATCTCCGCGCCACTTCGCAGGACTAGTAGGCAGTCTCATCTGACCGAGAGATACTACGGTTTTATCATAGACGGGGATAGAGAGGATTGCATCATCGACGATGATGAGCCAACTAGCTTCTAGCAAGACATTCAGAGCAGAGACTCGGTAAAATGGCTTGATACAATGCAGACCGAAATGGATTCCATATACACCAACAAAGTATAGACTTTGGACATTGCTCCAGAAGGGGTAAAATACGTAGGCTGCAAATGGATCTTCAGAAAGAAGATTGGTGTAAATGGACAGATTGAAACTTATAAGGCTAGACTTGTTGCAAAAGGTTTTCGTCAGAAACCTGGTTTGGACTATGATAAAACCTTTTCTCCAGTGGTTATGCTCAAATCCATTCGGATCCTTCTTGCCATTGCTGCCTTCCACGATTATGAAATTTGGCAGATGGACTTAAAGACCGCTTTTCTGAATGAAAATTTGGAAGAGTGTGTTTATATGGATCGGCCAGAAAGTTTCATACAATGTGGGAGCAACAGAAGAGTGTGCAAGTTGCTTAAATCCATTTATGGATTAAAGCAGGTATCGCGGAGTTGGAACATCTGTTATGATGAGACGGTCAAGGAATTCGATTTTATCAAAAAATCTAGATGAACTACGCATCTATAGTAAAATTATAGCGAGAATTGTGGTATTCCTCTTCTTGTATATGGATGACATTCTCCTGATAGGAAATGACATTCCTATGCTACAATCAGTCAAAGGATTCTTGTCACAAAGGTTCTCCATGAAGGACCTGGGTGATGCCTCCTACATTTTGGAGATCCAGATCTATTGTGATAGTTCTAAACGGATGTTGGGACTTTCACAATCAAGGTACATCAACACCATACTCAAAAGATTTAGTATGGAAGATTCAAAGCGTGGTAATCTACCGGCTTGTCACGGAATCACCCTCTCTAAAGAGATGTCTCCCAAGACTGATTTGGAAATGGATCGCATGACTATTATACCCTACGCTTCTGTGGTAGGCTCTATAATGTATGCGATATTGTGTACCAGACCAGATATAGCTTACGCACTGAACGTTATAAGCAGGTATCAGTCAAACCCAGGGGAGAAGCACTGGACAGCAGTGAAGAACATTCTCAAGTACCTGAGAAGGACTAAGGAGATGTTCTTGGTGTACGGCGGAGAAGACCTCCATGTCGAGGCCTTCGCCAACTCCAGGTTCCAGAGTGACAAGGATGACTCCAGGTCCATGTCGGGTTGTCTTTACCCTCAACGGAGGGGCGGTCTATTGGAAGAGCTCTAAGCAGGACACTGCTGCTGAATCAATGATAGAAGCGGAGTATATCGCTGCATGTGACGCCGTGAAAGAAGCAGTCTGGATCAAGAAGTTCGTGATAGAGCTTCAGGTGGTTCTGTCCATTGTTGATCCAATACCGCTGTATTGTGACAACAATAGTTCTATAGCTTTACCGAAGGAATCAAGGTCCCATCAAATATCCAGAAATATCTTGAGGCGGTTCCACATGATCAGGGAGATCATTGATCACCGGGAGATCAAGGTGCGGAGAGTAGAGACAGAGAACAACACTGCAGATCCATTCACAAAGGCCATCCCTCAGACACAGTTCGAGAGGCTAATTGAGATGATAGGTCTGCGATATGCCAATACATGGCCTTAGTGCAAGTGGGAGATTGTTAGTGATATATGCCCTAGAGGCCATTATTTTATCATACTGGATTGTATATTACATTTTGGAAGCTTAGGATATTCACAGTTATAATAACAGTCTTGCTCAAAATGGTAGTATGCTGCTTTGTTTGATTCTACCTCAATATGTGCATGTGTTTCTTTTAGCATATCGCTTATGCATATTGGTATAGCTCTTAGGATCTTTGCTTTACTACCAGCGTTTTGTTGGCAGTCACACTAGTAGGGGCTGGGTAGTCTATAGCCACATCCTTATACAGGTCCCTAGTCGTAGGATTATCGAGACGGGGCATCGATACTCCAGAGTAGACTAGTGTATACGCTTTACATCCCAGCAGGGGAAATGGTCTGTCCAACAGCCATTGGTACGTCATACCGGAGATAATATGCAGGTGCTCATTGGGTTATAAGTTACACTGGACGGACTCGTTGGGAACTGCTGGTTGGTATTTTACCTATCGTCAGGTAGCAGTTCCCGGGTGGCATGAGTACAGATTAGTCCGTTGACTTGATATCACTATTCCTCTCAAGTGTGTTCCCACTACACTTAGATTACTACCCTACCACGGCTCAAAGGAGTCATGCAAATAGCTAGTAGTTGGGTGCAGTCCCGAAACACTTAAAGGCAGTAGCGGTTAGATAGGATTCGTCTCTCCCGGTATTGTGGGTTGATATCGCGCTGTGTTCGGAAAGCCATTACACAAAGTCCCTGGCCAGGGCAAGCGAGATTTACTGGTAGGTACTCCAGTAGTTTCTCAGAGTGTATTGGGCTCGACTCCGGCATGACTTATTGCGTTGTTAGGGGTCTGACGTTTACCATCCCCCTAGGCCTGATATGCAAGTATCTTATGTTGGATATATGTATGCCTTAGAGGCCATTATATGTATAATGGATGCTTGGACATATATATATCTATATAGATGACTTTCTTGCTCGACATGATAGTATGCTATTTGGTTTACTTTATAATGACATGTTCATTTGATCATGCATCTTACTCATTTAGTATATGTTGATAAAGCCCTTAGGATATTTGCTTGACTACTGGGACTATGATGCAGATCATACTAGTGGGACACGTGTAGTTTATAAGCATATTCATGACCTGTTCCTAGTCGTGGGTATATCGAGATGGGGCATCAATATTCCAGAGTAGACTAGCGTATACCATTCTTGTCCCATATGATGGGCGATGGATGATCCTATATCCATCTGGTGTAGTGACACCAAAGATTGTATACGGGTGCTCAGTGGAGACTGGGTATACTGAACGGACTCACCGAGAACTCCTATGTTGTATTATATCTATCGTCGGATAGCAGTTCTCAGGTGACACTGGTACAGGTTAGTCTGTAGACCCGAAATCGTCATAGTCTTGTGTGTCCTCCCACTGTACTTTGACCTCCACCCTAGCACGGCTCTACTGAGTCGTGCAAACAGGTGGATTTTGGGTACAGTCCCAAGGCACATGGAGGAAATGAGCGATAGGAGCGGTTTCGTCTCTCCCGGTATTGGGGGTTGATGTTGCATGATGTTCGATTGGCTCTAACAGGAAGTCCCTGGCCAGGGCTGCTGAGATTTACTGATAAGTGTTATCAGTAGTTTCTCGATCTGTTATGAGCCATACACCGGCATGACTTATTAAGTTATTGGGGTCGACGATACCATCCTTATACTCGATGTGCAGCATATCTGACGAAGAGACCGGACTGTATGGTAAGTGTTGCCAGTTGGCTCGACGGGAATTTTTGACAGCTTCGCTTGTTTTTCTTCTGATCGCTCAATACCCGGGTGGCCGTTACGTTTAGCTAACCGCTTGCAGCTTGTGGGTGTTTGATGTGATCATCACCTACTGCCGGCGTATTTCTTAGAGTCCCACATAGGAGTTTCCTAGCTCAGGCGAAACGATATGGTGTGCATATCAGATATGTGCGGGGACCCGATTAAATGCGTGTATGAGATAACGTATATTAATCGGGCGTTTATCTATTGGTCGGGTCGTATGTGATATGACCGGTTTGTTAAATCAAGTGTTGATTTAACATTGACTTTATAGCTCACTTCTTATTAAACCCTTTTCTACATTAATGTATGCATGCATGTATGCATAGTTTTCGTTCATGCACATGATGATGTGAATGCACACATACATACATACATGGTGTCATGGTTGTTGATATATGGGAGATGGCACTGCAAGACTCACATGGTTTATTTATATATTTATATTTTGATATTGGACTAAAAGGAAATGGAAATTAAATCATAATTGGATTTCTACACTCTTCTTTCCATTTGACCTTGTTTTAACCCATGGTTTGATTTTCATTTGGACTTTAACCAAACATCAAAATATCTAGATATTTATTAACCATAGTTTTGCATGACATAATTATATGGTTGATATTTTATTTCTATGGTAAAAGAAAAATTATTATTGAGGATTATCAAAAGAGACCTCTAGCTTTGCCATCTTCATCTTTTTCCTCTCTCAAGCTCTCTTGAGTTTCTAAAGTGAGTGAAGTTAAAAGAAAGGAAAGGTTTTTATGTGAGAACATAACCCACATCATCATTCTACTTTAGTCTAGCCTACTAGATTAGAGTGTTTGCTTCATCTTTATCCTTGATCAAGTGAAGTAAGGAGCTTCGAGCAAAGAGACTTTGGGTGGATCATCGTGGACTTGGAAGGAGCTTAAGCAAGCCGGTTCAAACTCTAGGAGATCCAAGGATTCAAGGAAAGAAGTCTACAAAGGTTGTATTACTTAACTCTTAGTGTAGATTACTTCTAGTATGAGATGCTAGTTAGATGTTACCCTAAAAATCTAGTTCGATTCTTAGGTTAGTTTGCTTAGCACCCCCTTAAATTTTTATTGTGGTATGTGTGATGCTTCCAAACCCTAGGCAAGATGCTAAGGAATCCTAACAGTGGTATCAGAGCCTAGCTAGAACTTTAGAGTAACCTAGACAATGTTAAAAACATCGAACGAACATCGATTGCTCGGGAAAATTGTTCTCTGGAAAATTTTCAAAATGTTGAAATTTTTCACATTAAAAATATTCAAAAAATCGTGCAGGTAATTCTATGGACCCTCTAGAAGAACGATACCCTAACTCGATTAAATGACCGCGGAACCGCGGCCAAAACGCGCTTTTGGCGACGGTTCCGCGGCACCATTTTTGAGGCACGGGTCGGCCCTTCTACGGTTGGCCCATAGGTACCAGGGCATGTTTCTGGGTATTTTTAATACTGCTCAAGTGTTGAGCTTCTCTGTGAATTTTTGGGTAATCGATTAATCAATCGAATGGTTTAACATCGCCTAGTATTTGTGAATGTGATACAATATTTGGAATCTAAGCAAATTAGTTTTGAGAAAATTAATTGATTATTTGTAAATCTAACATTTCGGTCTCGTTGGATATCAGGAATCTTCTTGAATTACCCGATCTCTTTTGAAAAAGTGTTTTCATTATTAAGACCTAAATGTAAGATCTACAGTGTTAGCATAAAATCTGGAGTATGTGATATTCTATGTTTGCGATGTCTAAGAAAAAGTGCGGATTCCAAATGTTGTAGTTTTACATTTCTTTTCTGCGACTGTAAGTGTAGTATGTGGTGTATCGCCGGTTTCGTTGCTATACATCAACGACAATCGGGGTACGCATACTTACTTACGTTGATAATATGAGATATTATGTGTTGCTGAGATATGATGTGCAAGATCGTTGTGATTGAATAGCCGGGGGTTTTATATGAGATGAGAGTTTTTATTTTCATTCATGTAAAAATTAATTGTATGTAATATTCTTTTATTTAGGGCACTTCCGGGTTGAGGATGATGTCTCCATTATTGTATATTATTTACTTTTCCGCATTAGAATAGACCCAAGACGGGGAGCACAAGTGACCGGGTTCTAGGGTTCAGTGGGAGGCCATCTCGAGGAGTCGCGACCGGGTCTCCTAAACTCTAGAATTGGTAGGGTCTGTAAGTCGACGTTACACACCCCACGTGATGCGGGGAGGCGGAATAAGTAAAAAACGATCATTTTAAACAAGGTAACATCGACTAGCATAAGGATGTTTGCTAAACCATATCTAACACAACTAACTAGAGGTATTATCTACTCGGTAAGAAGATTATACCTAAAGTTCCAAGTCCTTCTTCTTCTCTCGCTGTCCTCCTTCACCACGTGGGCTCTTTGGAGTGGAAAAGGATGGCACCTCCTTGTCGGCTCCTCGATGTAATAGAAGATCCACCCGAGAGTTCCTGCTACAAGCTTTAACCTCTAACTTGAGGTAACTAAGTGACTTAGAGTGCTAATCTAAGTGACCTAGAGGATATAGAGATAGATTAAGGATTGATTAGTCTTGCTAACCCTAGGGTTATCAACTCATGAGAGGATTAAGGTTAGAATGAAGAAGAGAGAGCTTGAGGAGAGAGAAGTGTTTTGTGATAATGAATTGAACCTTACCCAAGAAGCATAAAAATATCTTGCTCAAATATCATCCATGCTTCATATAATTCTTGAGATGAATCATCTCATGAGTCATGGTGCAATTAATGATAATAACCCTTCATCTCCTCCACCTCATTTAGTTTAAATCATAAAGATTAAAACACAAATGAGTCATCTCCTTCTAGAAACTTCCCGACAAATTACGAGAACGCCCCTCCCATCCGTATTTACGAAAAACACGGATATACTGAGACTGTATCAAATCCAATAATCTAATACTAGGATCTGGCTTAAACCAAAGCCCACTAATAAAATCTGCCCGAATATATACGTGCACAAGTACACGTATATGTTCGAACAAAGCAACAACCCCGGCACGAGCGGAACGGGGAACGAGTGAACGAGAGTGAAGTGAGGGGAAGGGGAGCGGCGCTCTCCTGACCGAACCCAAAATGAGAGAAGGGTATAGTACATTGGGAAGCACCAATAATTTGAATTCATTATGGGAAGAGACGCAATTGCTGCTTGTCGTAAAACCATACGACCTCTATATCGTTTCGCCCAAAGCAGAGAAACTCTATGTGTGGGACTCTAAAGACTCGACACTACGCTGGCAGTGGGTTTAACCATGTTAGTGATATGTATGCCCTAGAGGCCATTACTGTACATACGATGTATATTGTAATGGATGCTTGGACATATATATGGAGGACTTTCTTGCTCGACATGATAGTTGCTATCTGTTTGCTCTTTATCTTAACATGTACTCTGATAGTCTCTATGTTACATGTTGATAAAGCCCTTAGGATGAGTACTTGACTAGCAGGACTATGATGCAGATCATACTAGTGGGGATAGTGTAGTTGCTAAGTACATCCTTCAAATGTTCCTAGTCGCAAGTATATCGAGACAGGGCATCGATATACCAGAATAGACTAGTGTATTCTTCTTGACCCATGTAGATGGGCAATGGATGATCCCATATCCATTGGTGTTTTACATCAGTGATAGTATACGGGTGCTCAGTGGAGACTGGGTACACTGGACGGACTCGCCGAAAACTCCGAGATGGTATTATACCTCATGTCAGATGGCAGTTCTCTGGTAACACTGGTACAGGTTAGTCTGTAGAACCGAGATCGTCATAGAGTCTTGTGTGATTCCCACTGTGCTTTGATTTCCACCTTACCACGTTCAAGAGAACGTGAAAAATGGTGGCTTTTGGGTACAGTCCCGAATCACATGGAGGCAATGAGCGATAGGAAGGGTTTCTTCTCTCCCGGTACTAGGAGTTGATGTTGCGCTGTGTTCGATTGGCTATAACTGGAAATCCCTGACCAGGGTTGCTGAGATTTGCTGATAAGTGTTATCAGTACTTTCTCAAACTGTTATAGACCTCATATCGACACGACTTATCGGTTACTGGGGTCTGACGTTTACCACCCCTAGACTGGATCTGCGACATATCTAAGGAAGACACCGGACTGTACGGGAGTGTTACTGATTGGATTCGCAGGAGAATGTACAGGCTTGCTTATTGATCTTCTGATCACTCAATACCTGGGTGGCTGTTACGTTTAGCTGACCGCTTGCAGCTTGTGCGTATTTGATATGATCATCACTTATTGCCGACGTATTGACGATTCTTTAGAGTCCTATACAGAGTTTTCCTGGCTCAGGAAAAAATGACTAGGAGCACATATGTGATATGTGCGGGACCGAGAATAATACGTGTATGTGATACCGTATTGGATTCTCGCGATATGTGATATCGGCCAGGTATATGTGATATAGCCGGGTTATCGGATCAAGTGTTGATTCGATGAAATGGTACATGTTATATTGGTCGGTTATATGCGATATAGCCGGATTATCGGATCAAGTGTTGATTCGATAATTTAATGTATAATTATATATTTGATATATTACATAACATTAACTAATATAAGCTCACTTAAAGATTCATTTTCTCACCGGATAATACATTGATGTATATGCGATATATGTTAATTGTATTATTTTCTTTTTGTTACAAAATATATTGTATATGTGGTATATAATATTGTAACAAGTTAGGGTTACAAATGCAACAATGATTTAGAGATTAAACCTAGTTAGGGTTTGGATTGGGTTAGCTTTTGGGTTAGATTTTTCATGAAGCTTCATGAAGCTTCATGAAGCTTTCCTTTTGTCTTCATGCTTTGATATTTTGTGTAGATATTTTTTAACCCAATCCAAACCCTTAACCTATGGTTTATTCTCTACATGAGTTAAGACTCTCATTCTTAACTCATGGTTGCAATTGTAACCTGTAACATTTCAAAAAAAATAAAATATTATTTTTTGGAATTTTTATAATTTAATATTATTTTATTGAATATTTTAATATTTCGGTATAATTAAATACTGATAAATTGGAAAAAATTTGGAAAAATTATGGAAAATTCTAAAATAGGGTATTTTATGGAATTATGCCTTTTAAGTTTTATGATTATATGCTAATTTAGTGCTAATCGCGATTAAATCCCGCTAACCAGTTTTTTAGCTATTTTTGCAAAACATGCACATATCTTTTTTTTGACACTTGTGTTACATTTCCTATCATGTTTCTTTTGGGGTTACTATTTGAGTGAGAAGGATTTTGAAGAGAAAAAGGAAAAGAAAAAAAAAAGAAAAGAGAAAAAGATATTATATTGAGTATGGGAAAGTGAGAGAATGAGAGGGTGAGATGTGTTGACTTAGACTTAGCCATTTCCCACCATCCCTTCACTCATCTCTCTCCCTCTTCAGCCCTTGCTGCTGCTGCTTCTTCCTTCATTTCCCTCCCCTCTTCACCTCCTCAAATCACCTCTAAAACAACTCCAAAATCCTAGCTTCATTTCATAAAAAGTGTGCACAAACTCAAGAGAAGCCATTTGGACTAAGAAAGCAAAGATTTTGGCCACTAGGGGCAACTCAAGAAAATTCTTGAGTTGCCAAATGAGGTATTTTTCTGGACCATTAGCTTAGTTTTTGCATACTTATACCCCCATGTTAAGATTAGAATCTATATCGTGTGAATTTGTGGATTTAAGAAAACCTAGTTAGGATTTGAAGGAATTGTGATTTGTGGTGAGCAATTGAGCTCAGTAGAGGTTATACAAACACCCTAGTGCTAGAATCCAGACCAAAAACCTGAGAGTTGAAACCCGGAATACGGATTTAGAAATCGATATCGGAAAAACTGTGAATCTGTGAAGGTTATATTGAATCTGCTATCACCCCGAGACACTGAAAATATTTTTGGTTGGACAGTGACATGTGCTGGCACCCAGGAAGCTAACCCTAAGACCCTAGCCCCTAACTCCTTGTCCCGGCTGCAAATTTATTCCAATTGGCTGCAAATTGCGGCCTGGACCCTATCAAATTGGCTCGTTTTGGTTTTGGTGCCCCCTTATCAGTAGATTAGACCCCTGGCATGTGCAAATTTGTCTAATTTGACCTAGGGTAAAATCTGGGACCCTTTTCTGTAGTTGCTGTTTTGAATTGTGTTTCCGTATTCCGTTTTTTGAATTCTGGAATTTGTGTATCAGTGTTTTACCTCGAATACTTGGCGTTTGTACGACGGTATCGAGGATTGTTGATGGTTTTGAAAGCGTAGTCCATAGGTTCTAACGTATAGGCCTTAACGTATCATTTTGGGTTTCGTATGCCGTTTTAGGTTTTGATTTGGTTTTAATGCGCCTTTACGATATTTTGACGTATAGGTACCCATGAAGACTTCGGGACGATAAGCAAGCGCGTGGCGACGTCGACAAATGAAGACGCAAGGTGAGTAGATTATATGTACGGAGGAAGTCGGGTGGATGGCGTATAGCACCCCCGCAGTCCGAAGTTGGTATACTATATATGTATATATTATATTTATGATAGTTTATAGTGTGTCGTGGTTTTGTGTTAGATGTAACTATGGATAGATTAGGGTTAGAAGTAAACTAGTGTAGTTCATAGTCGCGAACCCTAGAGTAGGTTTACACCCACACGCACACCCTTGCATATTCATCATACTTACACTGTGTTGATGATGATAGCGGATGACATTGCAGATGAGTCGATGATATTGGGCATAGTGCCATGAGATCGGTGATATGATGTGATTCGTATTAGGGATACGACATGTGATTTTAGCGGGCCTTTGGACGCGTGTTTCACACACGCATTCATACTTGTATAGATGGTATCGATATGTACTAGACTTAGATCAGTACCCCAGATTATATGATATGATGATAAGGATACCAGATAATTGATGAGATAATGTGATATTGACCCGTACCCAGCTATTGGGATGCTGTACGACGATTTACCGTACGAGCTATATATTGATGATTGATCCGCACTCAGGAGTCGAGGATGTCATATGATATATTGTATCGTACGCGATACTATTGAGGCGGATGACCGACTATTATAATTATATATATATATATATATATATATATAGACTCAGATTTAGGTGGTTTCCATACCCCTCCCGATTGACTTGATAGTTAGATCTGTAGTTAGTATAGTAGATGTTAGACTAGACCCGAGTCATACCTAATTCAAAAGCTAACGAATCGGGAGTATTTTAAAGACAGGCAAAAAAGGATTCTACGGATACTTTAAAAAGGCGCATCTTTTCTTAAAAACACCGTAGCCCTTATTTTACTAAAAAATCCCGATTCGTCTTATTTCAAATGGCATAATTGCATGACATATACATATTGATGTAGATTCTTCACAGTTGCGTTGATTATTCGATTTTCGCATATTCATACTATTCACATTGCTCTGCATGTGTAAATGTGTTTATTGCTATATTACCATCATGCTGTTAGGACACCAGCACCATTATCGATGATGCGTATGTTCCACGTACACTTGCTTGCCGGCTCACATACTTCATCATCGATAATTGCCATGTCACTACACAGTAGTATTATTGCATCAGGATATGACCTTTGTATGTGCATACTATTATTCCATGTTGTATGATATACTGTTATACTTGCATTTCATTTATATGTCACATACATCATGCTTTCTGATTATACGCATTGAGATATGTTGTTTCCATGATATTTCTGGATTTAGGAACCGTGGTATTTCAAAAGAGAATATTTAATTATTTTAAAAAACCAGTTACCCTTGATATGATATTTCAGTGCGTCCACCATGTGTTTTCTCGGTGCTAAGAGCGACATGTGAAACCCGATTCGAGGAGGTGGATGAGGCCGATTGCGGGTACATGGTGGGCCCGGTATGGTACCCCCGGGGCGAGAACGGATCTGTCGCGTAGAAAGCGATGAGCCTGGCAGAGGGACTACTACTTACCGGTGATTGGTCGGATCTGGCGGTTATCCGGAGGATACTGACCAGAGTTGATAGATGGATATGGGCCGACCCGTGCTGCCGGGGCCGAGGGCCGATACCGCAGACGGAGCCCGATATATGAGGATTTACGTGCCGATGCTAGGCATAGGTTTCATGATGTTTTCGAGTGTCGATGCTAGGCACTCAGGTTCCATGATTTTGATTATATCCTCGCATTTCCATGCATATGCTTTACGATGTTTACATGCATGATGCTTATTGTCATTGGGTGACACGTGGACGGGAT